>OX465600.1:275287781-277787781 GCA_950022295.1 Bromus sterilis | reverse complement strand
GGATAAAGGAAGGTACATCAAGGGGCGACAAAAATAGGCTATGCAATTGAATAGGATTGCAACGTAGCAGCAGCAGTAACCATGCCTAGTGCAAGAAATGTACGGAAAGATAGGCGATATCTAGGGAAGGAAAATGGCTCTGCTTGCCTGGAAGCTCGGTATTAGCGGTACGGTCATCGACGAAGTAGTCGTACTCAGCAATGGTGTCGTCGGCGGTAGCAACGAGGTCTACCGGAGAATAAAGGAGGAGAGAAACAACAAATACACAACAATAATAGCAATACAAATTCAAGTCATGGCAATACGTTGTACACGATGTTCTAACGCACTGTTAAGTATTTTAGGCGGAGCCGGAATTTTATTCGGGGATGACTCATCAGTACCGGTTGATTACCGGACCGATGATCCGGAGGGGGAGGTTCTATGTCTGCAGTGTTAGAGACAACTGACAAACATGTGGATAGTGTATCCGTGCTAGTTGATCCATTCTAAACAACTTTCATGTTCAGAACAATTTCATCCGGAAATTTTACCGGCTCCGGGCAATTACCGGACAGACGATCCGGAGGGGGAAGTCTCGTGTGCGGTATGTTAGAGGGGTGTGGTGAGGGTATGTGTATCGAATTCGTAATCGTTGATCCGTTCTGAGCAACTTTTGTATACAAAAGTTTTTCATCCGGTCAACTTTTATCGGTACAGGGAATTATCGAGAGACGGCCCAAAGGGAGGGATGTCGATGTTTGTTGTGTTAGGGGGGTGTGGTAGACATACAGATAGCGTATCCGTATTCTACATATTTTTCTGATCAATTTTGATATACAAATTATTTTCATCTGATTTACGGTTTAAAAGATATTAATTTTCAAAGGTTTAATCATTTTAAAGCAATTACTGAATTTTCTTTTAATATTTAAATACAACATTATCCAAAACAGAAGGTTTGACTGGTCAACCTGACATGTGGGGCCAAACTGTAAGATTGACTGGTCAACTGACCAGTGGGTCCCACATGTCAGCCTCACATTTTTAATAATTCTATTTATTGAATCTAAATATCCAGTGGGGTCCAGTTGTAAGTGGCACAACGATTAATTAACTTAACAGATTGACTTAATCATTAAGTTAATGGCCTAGGGCCCACTGGTAAGTCTCACATGGGGTTTTTATCTCCATTCATTTAATTAACAGGCAATTAAGGGGGGTATGGCCCCACTGGTCATAGACTGAGAGGGGTGGGGCTTAGGCTAACAGGGGATTAGTTTAGGGGATTAGCCCCATGGTTGGTCGTGCGTGCACGCCGGCGACCAGAGCACAGCAGCGGCGCAGTCGTCCTGGCGAGGGACCACGACGGCGGTGAGGCCAACGCGGGCAAACGCGTGCGGGAGGGCGCGGCCAGGGGTGCCAGGGCGCGTCCGAGCGCGCGGTACAGAGCACTGCTCGCTGGAGCGTGGCCCACCGGCGACGTACAGGGAGTACGATGAGGCTACCGCGAGTAGTCCCGACGTCCAAAATGACAACGGCGGGGTGGAATCAGACGAGTTCAGTCTTGCGCATCGTCTGGGGCATTCGTTGGGTGCAGGGGAGACTGGATCAGCGACGACGACGCGCTACGGGCGACGACCGGAGCATGGCGCGACGGAGACTGCGCCCTACGAGACCAAATCGAGTGCGGCGAGGGGGGAATCATAGAGGGGCTCACAGTGGAGCTCGCGGAGGAGTTGCGGTGGCCGGGTAAGTTCGGAGGGGCATCAATTTCGGCAGTGAACAACGGCGGCTGACGGCGAGGAAGAAGCCTGGGCGACGACACGGAAGAAGCCTGGGCGACGACACGACGCCTCCGTGGCCTCGATTCAGTGACGGGGTCGAAGGAGCTGACCACGGCGGACCCCAAGGACACCATGGCGCATTGCGAGGCGGCCGTTGGCCACGGCCACGGCGGTGAGGCAGCCACGCGAAGCTCGGGCCCGAACAAATGGAGAGTTGGGGATGGGGAAACGGCGACGCGTGGGGGTGGGGGGGGCTCTAGGGTTCCATGGGAGGGGGAGGGCAAACGGGGCACTTATTCCTGTCGGCTCGCCGGCAGATGGTGTCCACGGCGACAGCCACGGCCGTGGCACCGTGGGATGGTAGCCACAGTACCCCCATGAACAGGGGGTTGAAGATGGAGGCGTTGGGTGGGCTGGGCCTGGCCTAGAGGGAGGGGAGATGACTGGGCAGGTTGCCCAGTGCGGTAGACAGGGTTTTCCTCTTTTTTATATAATTCTTTTCTTTATTCTTTTTGCTTGTATTTATTTTATTAGCTTTGCCAATTTTTTAAAACATGAAAGTTGTTCCATAAATTGTATTGCACATTACTAGAGTGCCAATAAAAGTTTGGGGGTTTTATAAATTCATTTGATATTTGTTTTTGAGCTGCGACTCAATTAAAGAGACTTTTGTCTGCTGTTTGGAATTGTTTGATTTATTTTATAGCTTAATAAATTCCCAAGCACATATTTTTATGATCTACTGATTATTAGGGATTTAACAAAAGTGGTTGCAAATTTTTTGAATCAACTTTATGTTACACTTTTTATTTAATTTCCAAGGCAATTTAATAACCGACCATTATGGGTTTCACTATTTATTATTGACTTGGGACCTTTCAAAATGCCAAGAATAATCTGTCCAATTATTTGCAAAGGTTTTATCTCGATCTGCCTTTTGAAAAGGACTACGAGTGGAATTATTTCCTAATGCAATTTTTTTAATTAGGGTGATCATGATGACAATGCATTTAACAAGGTGATCACTGTAGCGTGACACCCGGGGTGTTACAAAACTCCCCCACTACAAGAATTCTCGTCCCGAGAATTTAAATGGTAGTGGTAAGGCACCAACGGAATGAACTAAAGAGGAATATTCTCGTATCACCCCGGTAGTGCCGAGACACCAGCGGAATGAACTAAAGAGGAATACCCTCGTATCATCCCAGTGATGCTACGCTACTGAGCCGACGAGAGTGAAATACGAGTTCGTCCACTCGTAAGTCAAACTCGAAGCGACTCGGCAGAGTCTCGCCGTTGTAGGTTCCCTAGGGCGTCTGCATTGATTCGTACCTGTTGCAGTTATAATATTTTGTAATCCGCGTTCAATCACCAGAGCGATCACGGCCCGCTATTCTAAACCTAGCTAACAATGCACATGGTTTACTGCTGAATATAATATATATATTTAATATGCAGCATAGGATAAAGGAAGGTACATCAAGGGGCGACAAAAATAGGCTATGCAATTGAATAGGATTGCAACGTAGCAGCAGCAGTAACCATGCCTAGTGCAAGAAATGTACGGAAAGATAGGCGATATCTAGGGAAAGAAAATGACTCTTCTTGCCTGGAAGCTCAGTAGTAGCGGTACGGTCGTCGACGAAGTAGTCGTACTCAGCAACGGTGTCGTCAGCGACAGCAACGAGGTCTACCGGAGAATAAAGGGGGGAGAGAAACAACAAATACACAACAATAATAGCAATACAAATTCAAGACATGGCAATACGTTGTACACTATGTTCTAACACAGTGTTAAGTATTTTAGGCAGAGCCGGAATTTTATTCGGGAATGACTCATCAGTCCCGGTTGATTACCGGACCGATGATCCGGAGGGGGAGGTTCTATGTATGCAGTGTTAGAGACAACTGACAGACATGTGGATAGTGTATCCGTGCTAGTTGATCCATTCTAAACAACTTTCATCTTCAGAAAATTTTCATCTGGAAAGTTTTACCGGCTCCGGGAAATTACCGGACAGACGATCCGGAGGGGGAAGTCTTGTGTGCGGTATGTTAGAGGGGTGTGGTGAGGGTATGGGTATCGTATTCGTAATCGTTGATCCGTTCTGAGCAACTTTCGTATACAAAAGTTTTTCATCCAAACAACTTTTATCGGTACAGGGAATTATCGAGAGACGGTCCGAAGGGGGGGATGTCGATGTTTGTTGTGTTAGGGGGTGTGATAGACATACATATAGCATATCGATATTGTACATATTTTTCTGATCAATTTTGATATACAAATTATTTTCATCTGATTTACGGTTTAAAAGATATTAATTTTCAAAGGTTTAATCATTTTAAAGCAATTACTGAATTTTCTTTTAATATTTAAATACAACATTATCCAAAACAGAAGGTTTGACTGGTCAACCTGACATGTGGGGCCAAACTGTAAGATTGACTGGTCAACTGACCAGTGGGTCCCACATGTCAGCCTCACATTTTAATAATTCTATTTATTGAATCGAAATATCCAGTGGGGTCCAGTTGTAAGTGGCACAACGATTAATTAACTTAACAGATTGACTTAATCATTAAGCTAATGGCCTAGGGCCCACTGGTAAGTATCACATGGAGTTTTTATTTCCATTCATTTAATTAACAGGCAATTAAGGGGGTATGGCCCCACTGATCATAGACTGAGAGGGGTGGGGCTTAGGCTAACAGGGGATTAGTTTTGGGGATTAGCCCCATGGTTGGTCGTGCGTGCACGCCGGCGACCAGAGCGCAGCGGCGGCGCAACCGTCCCGGCGAGGGACCACGGCGGCGGTGTGGCCAACGCGGGCAAGCGCGTGCGGGAGGGCGCGACCAGGGGTGCCAGGGCGCGGCCGAGCGCGCGGTACAGAGCACTGCTCAATGGAGCGCGACCCGCCGGCGACGTACAGGGAGTACGACGAGGCTACCGCGAGCAGTCCCGGTGTCCAAAATGACAACGGCAGGGTGGAATCAGACGAGTTCAGTCATGCGCGTCGTCTGGGGCATTCGTTGGGTGCAGGGGAGACTGGATCAACGGCTACGACGAGCTACGGGCGACGACCGGAGCATGGCGCGACGGAGACGGCGCCCTACGGGACCAAATCGAGTGCGGCGAGGGGGGAATCATAGAGGAGCTCACAGTGGAGCTCGCGAAGGAGTTGCGGTGGCCGGGGAAGTTCGGAGGGGCATCAATTTCGGCGGTGAACAACGGAGGCTGACGGTGAGGAAGAAGCCCGGGCGACGACACAATGCCTCCGTGGCCTCGATTCGGTTATGGGGTCGAAGGAGTCGACCACGGCGGACCCCAAGGACACCATGGCGCAGTGCGAGGCAGCCGTTGGCCACGACCACAGCGGCGACGCAGCCACGTGGAGCTCGGGCCCGAAACAATGGAGAGAGGGGGATGGGGGGGCTCTAGGGTTCTCGGGGAGGGAGAGGGTAACCGGGGCACTTATCCCTGCCAGCTCGCCGACAGATGGCGTCCACGGCGACAGCCACGTCCGTGGCACCGTGGGATGGTCGCCACGGTACCCCCAAGAACAGGGGGTTGAAGATGGAGGCGTTGGGTGGGCTGGCCCTGGCCTAGGTTGCCCAGTGCGGTAGACAGGGTTTTCCTCTTTTTTATATAATTATTTTCTTTATTCTTTTTGCTTGTATTTATTTTATTATCTTTGCCAATTTTGTAAAACATGAAAGTTGTTCCATAAATTGCATTGCACATTACTAGAGTGCCAATAAAAGTTTGGGGGTTTTATAAATTCATTTGATTTTTTTTGAGTTGCGACTCAATTAAAGAGACTTTTGTCTGCTGTTTGGAATTGTTTGATTTATTTTATAGCTTAATAAATTCCCAAGCACATATTGTTATGACCTAATGATTATTAGGGATTTAACAAAAGTGGTTGCAAATTTTTTGAATCAACTTTATGTTCCACTTTTTATTTAATTTCCAGGGCAATTTAATAACCAACCATTATGGGTTTCACTATTTATTATTGACTTGGGACCTTTCAAAATGCCAAGAATAATCTGTCCAATTACTTGCAAAGCTTTTATCTCGATCTGCCTTTTGAAAAGGACTACGAGTGGAATTATTTCCTAATGCATTTTTTTTAATTAGGGTGATCATGATGACAATGCATTTAACAAGGTGATCATTGTAGCGTGACACCCGGGGTGTTACACTAGGTTCACTCGCACGACTTGGATGTGGAAGTGGTGGCTAGGTCACTTGATTGAACTAACCCCTTCGGGGTCTCACCCGTCCACTTGAAGTCCGGGGTGGGCTCAACACTTGAGGCCGATTCAAATTCTACACCCAAATTCTACTGGGATCATATATGAATAGGCTCCTTTCCCTTAAGCGCACAACCCTATCGGTTCATGTACACATAGAGACGATTCGGATCACATATGAATCAATCAGTTGGTAGCGGCTCTGAGCAGAAAGTGTCGACTCCCATATGAGCGCAAAGTCATAAGACAAACCATAACAAAGTGTCATATGAAACATTCCTTTTGCCTCATGATATATGGTGTCGACCTTAAGGCGAGTACTTGTCACCCTTTTTGATAGCGCGATGTCTCTTCTCGAACTGTGATGTTGATTCCTTAACCGGTAACACTTAACCCATGTCGTATGTCCATGATTTCGGGTCCAGCGAACATCTCTCCAAGTTGGAGGGGAAAATCTCATTTTGGTCAACCATATCTCGTGATATGTCTCATGACTCACCCGAAAGCTACCTTTATAACTACGCAGTTACGAAGTAGCATTTGATAGATCCTAATTGAGTTAGTCCTCATCCCTAGAACATGCAAGGTACTCGATTCTAGGACATGGCATATACATTGTATTGCGACTAACATATGACAATATTTCATTGTGTCTCAAAGTGGATAAGTCCGACTCAGTGATCCCATAGCTAAGTCCATACTATCGGGTTAGCATCTCTATGCCCATGACTTGTGAAACATACTCATCAACCGAATCATATACTAGTCACATGATATTTCTCCGCATAACCTTATCAACTAGGGACCATTAGACCAATCATCATACAATATATAGTCTCACAAAAAAGTCACATACTTATTGATACATATCAATGACGATGTTCAAGGGAAATACAAATAACTCATGAATACATAAATAAATAAGACCATCTCATGATTGCCTCTATAACATATCTCCAAACACTCGAAATTATTCTAACAAGATGTACCAGAGGAAGGTTTTGAAGAGGTATTCATCCAACACCATCACACGTTAACCATAAAGTCATCATATCCGACAACACCAATGTATCGTCACCTTGGTAGCTTCTTTCTTGATCTATGTGAGAGTGAACAACTGCATATATTGGATGCCAAATAATAAAAATCAACCTCGGATTATTCTAACACAGTCTAGATGAATTCATTAGTGAAGATCGATTGATAATCTGATTGTGAACATATTGCCAACCTCCAAATGTTATGAATATGACATACAATTGTAATTAAATAGTCAATATGAAACCCACTGAAAGGAGTAGCATGTGAAGACATGGCACAAACACACATTGCATAGATTTCCCCCAACAAATATTGAAGAGTTATTACAAAGAAAGGACAGAGCTAGAATATAATAACCTTCGTTCATACATAGAATGTGTCCAATAAGTTAAAGAGGGCTTCTCCGGTGATTGACGAGTACTTCTCAGTACTTAAGTATTATTTCTATGCGTTGATCAAGCACAGATAAATAAAATAAATTAATATTTTGTACTGATAAATCATTATTTCCAGTACTTTTTTAGTTCTCCCTAGTACTTCTATTATTTCGAGCGTTAGATTGATTTTATTCAACGTCTCCTATAATCCTCAACCATGATAAAAATTGTATAAGTTAAAATTAAAACATAATTTTTTTCTACTGATTTGTGTCCAACACGAGCATATATTATAAAGAGTATACTCCGTATTATGTAAGTATCATTATTTAGTAGATTAATTCTTTTTTTCCTAGATGTAGCTGATCAAGATGGAGCGATATACAATTGTTCGTGAAAAGAATACGACTATGAAGGTAGTGTGATACTACGTGGCAAGCCTCGATCTTCATGATTTTGTGTAGATTTGAGGAAAGATACAAGGAGAAAGAACTAGAAGAGGAAATCAAGAGAGACGCATGTAAATCTTTGATTATTTTTGTGTAAATTTTCTATTTGTAGGGAAATTAAATTAATTTTAGCTGTTTAGTGGAGATAAATTGATTTGATTTTTAAAAGAGGTGTAAATGAAGTCTGAAAAGTTTTAAACTTGGTATGATGTCATGGTATGACCCTTTGTGTGGTAAAATAAGTAGCGAGTTAACGAAACTTTGTGATGCACACAACGGTTATAGTAAGTGCACACGGGCTGATCCTAAACAATTCGAGGAAATAAAGCTTACCTGCCCAAACTCTGAGGACATATTAGACGCAACAAATACAAACATATAAATTATACAATGTTGCCCAATAATAAGTTATAACTACGCAATACAGAATGTACGTGCTCCACTAAATGTCAAAATCATATTTTCTGTCAGCTTCAAAATTACATGGAAATATCATAGAATTCTCATCTTTGTCTAAACAGCACAAGGCCATGCATGTACAATGCAAGCGTTTAGAGCAGTGCTTGTGAAAAGAGACCTCGTTTTTTCGTCAGAACGGGTGCTTGTTTCTATAGCACAGATACTTTAGGCACTTCTCAACTGATTTGTCCAGCGCTCAACTGAAGAGGCAAATCTGGAGGCGGTGTTGGTCGTCGCCGCGCATTCGTCTTAGTCCTCTTGTGGTTATTGTTTGCCAGACTTATAGTTACCTTCTCTTTGATTCTCTAGATTTACTCCTAGCGACAACAACAATCATTGCGATAGATGACCGGTTGGGAAGAGGCATTGGTGGTTGTCCATTGTGAATAAATGTGGGTAAGCATGTGTTGTTATATGTATGTACGCTTGTCCGTGCAGCTTGAAAGGTAAGATTTTTTCTCCTCTTGATTCACGAACATAAGTGCCAAGGTGTGTAGTTGCATATATCCGCCTCCACATAAACTACTACAAATAAACATGAACTGTCTATTAGGAAAATTCGTAAATATGAAACCAAAGACTTTTTTGTATATTGATTGAAACATAAGATATTTGTGCTATTAATTAATTAGGCTTCCATCTTGATGCTTGAAGGGAAATGAATTGGTGAAGCGGAAACAGGGCACTCGGGATGGCTCTAGAGCTTGCTTTATGTCCATCCTTGTGTGATCTCACTGAGCTTGAATATTGTTACAAGATGCAACAAAAAAAATCCTAGGTTTTTTATATTTTGTGTTGCTTATTATGTATCAAGTCATTATACAATCATGAAGCACATATCTTGCCTAAGGAGTTGCACTCTATTTATCTTGCATGAATTCCTAATATTTGTTATTCCATGGTTGTTGATATTGTTAAAAGCTTACAAATTAATGAATCGAGATGGAGCAAATTTGATGACTGATGTGGATCTAAAGGTGTAACCGTTCGATGTATTCATTGCTGAATGATGGTGGGGGCATGATTCAGTAGTTGATCTCTAATTATCCATATAAAAAAGTGGGACTTCTAGCGTGGCTCTTACGAGTTGAAGAAGATGGGGAACCCACAAAACTAGAGAGCAGTTGCGCAACACAGTCTGTAGTAAGGCTAGAGGTAGATCTTGGTTATAGACATGTGGCATGAAGACAATAACTATATAGGGCTGCTGCTTGGCAGTTGTCAAAAATGGAGAACACTACAGATGCTGGAAGTTTTTTAAGGAGGAGTTACAATTACTTTTTCGCAGAGTTCAAAAGGCATCTTATGACAATTTGTCACTTTCCTGTTAAATATTTGGCGATACGTATTGTTTATGACACACTTCGAGAGATTTATTGTGATTGTATGGAATCCAAAATATATCATAATTAAAATGTGACTCCTGGATTTCAAATGTTACCTCCTCGGGAGGAAGGTTTGATCCTATTAAACTCATGTCTAGTATCTCGTATTACTATGTATATATTCCAGTTAAACAAGACATTTATTAAGAAACTAGATAAGCACAAAAAAGGTACTTTTGGAAAAATTGTTATAAAGAATAATACAATCTCGTCAAATGGACGAGGATATGTAGAAGAGGCTTCGGGGTGAAGTATTTTTTTGAAATATAAATATATTGCCGAGCCTCTCTCCATCAGTTGAGACTTTTGAAGTAACCGGTTATGAAGTAACCGGCTAGTGTGTCAAGTCAATATGATATCCGGGCCAACAGGTCTTGAGTTCAAGACCCGACCAACGCAGTATAAAAAAACGATTATGCGGCCTGCACCAAACTCACGCTAAGGACTAAAATAGCCTAGACGTGAGGGGAGTGTTAAAATATAAATGGTTGAAACTAGAAAGACACAAAAGTTTGTGGCAAAATCTTTTGAAAGAAAAATACTTTCGCCGGAGAACTGTTGCTACTATGAAAGAGAGATTTTCGAATTCACCTTGCTGGAAAGCCATTTTTAGAGTTAAAAAGCATTATATGATATAGACCGCAATGTGATTATCGAACTTTCCGATGTCGTCATGATCTGGACCCTCCTTTGTGTGATAAACTGCCTCAACCATTTAGTATATGCAATTCACCAGACTGCACAATTGCGAGTTGGTACTAGTGCATTTTTAGAAGAAGACGATCACCTGTGATGATGGACCAGTGGAACGAGATACTGAATATGATTAATGGGCTAAACCTTTCTTCTACTACTGACAATTTTCAATGGTCCTTATTACACAAGAACGTCTTCACGACAAAGTCAGTTCGTGAGATGTTGGAGAACCAATTTGGCTGGGTAAGACTTCAGGGAGGTCTGAATACATTTGAAAATTCAAATTTTCTTATGGAAAATTTGCAAAACTAAGTCTTCACCAGAGATGTTATCAGTAGGAGAAACTGGCCTAGGAATCACAAGTGGTCTTTCTGTGGTGATAGAGACCTCCGAACATTAGTTTTTTCTATGTCATGTTGCTAGAGTAGTGTGGCCCGGTTCAAAATAAAATCTTATGCCAGCTTCCCTGTCTCTCTATAGCTAATTTCAAGTAATTATACTAGATTACTAGCCTGAGACTTTAAGATGGTGTAATTGTATTGTTTTGTACTTCCTGAACACTATTTATTTGTTTATGCAATTGAGAGTAAGTAAATCACTTACGGTCTTCCTTCAACAATTGTTTGCAATTAAATTGTTAGAAACAGTGACACAATCAACAATTCGATTCATTTTCAGTTAGGTCTTGCTCTAGCTTCTTTAGGGGTTTCATGTCGGCATTAGTAAAATAATATGTTCATAGATCAACCTTAATATCATTGCTTTGCCATTTTGTAGTAACACACGGCTATTTAGCTAGTCCTCTAAAAGGGTCTCTTCTAAAGTTCCACTATGGCACTGCATGCTGGCGTGTTGAACATAAGATAAACCATGTAATATTATCTCTAGGAGATTACCAATCATTTCATCCGAAATTGCTATTAGAGCTCAGGATCTAAATGAAGCCCATTTTAAAAAAAAACCAAAGTCGACATTTTAAGCTTTAATTTTTTTGAAGAAAAGAACACAGGTAAATACGGATGTATATTGCATGTTTGTTCAGTTTAATGATGAAAATATCAAATATTCTTTGATGTGACCTTCAGAAAATAAGCAAATCATGTATTTACAGGACATGCAAATATTGACTATGCGCTATATATAATACATTAGTTGCGACTTGCAAACTCCTCGATCTCAAACATGTCCGGCCCAAGTACTTGACAATTTTGCCGAGGTGTGGCATGACAGTACTTGAATGTTAAGATCCAAAGTCCAATGTTGTACGCAGTGGGCGCAAAAATCAACATTTCATTGGAGAACATGACCTAAAAATTGAGCAGAAAATCCTCACCTTGATCTGAAGTTGCTGGATTTTTTCACATTGTGGACTGCCTCTTCAAGCATGGTGCTCACATCTAGCTGCAAGACTAGCATACAAGCAATTTTGTTTTTTAGACAATGGACCCAAAGAATTTCATTCATATGACTATTGTTGGTAGGATTTACATTTAGAAGCTTGCTTATGTTCTATTGGGTAGAAGGATCTGTAATGTCTTCAACCTCTCATAGATCATGCCCTCCTTGTCTGCTTAAGAAAAGGAAGAAAACGGGCTAGTCTAGCATGCCCGATTCACATCATTCCTCTCCCCCTAATGCCGCTCCAGCGAGTGACCGAGTGATCAAACCCTAGCCACCGGCGTTGCAATCACCTTTCTCCCTCTCCTCCTCTCGCTGCCAGCGGTCTCTGCGGTTGGGCAAAGCTTATGACCCTAGAGTGTGTGGTAAAATAAGTAGAGAGTTAACGTAACTTTGTGATGCACACAACGGTCATAGTATGTGCACACTGGCTGATACTGGAATAAACAATATGAGGGAATAAAGCTTAGGTTCCCAAATCCAGAGGACATATCAGACACAACAAAAACTAAGATATAAATTAAACAATGCCCAAACAATCGCCTGGGATGCGAATTGCAGGAAAAACTCGGCTTTCGCTCCGCTGCTAACCGCCGGCCGCCACTCCGGCGCCGGCGTCCACTCTCCCGTCGGGTGCCACTCCGGCCCCGCCGGCCTCGTTCGCATGGCTTCCATGGTGTCTCTCTCGGCGTCCTCGTCGTCTTCCTCGGCACCACCCTCCCCCCCCCCCCCCCCCCCGCGCGTCCGGCGCTGCGCTCCGTAGTGGTGGTGCCCGAGGTGCTAGGCTCCAGGTTCGGTCCCATCCTCCAGGGCTCGGCGGCCTCTCCCCCGCGGGCCTCCCCGGCGGTGGCCTCCAGCTGGAAGGTCCTCGGCGCTCGCCTCCTCCTCCGCGCCAGATCCTCCCCTCCACCCTGTTGGCTTTAGATCGCTAGATCAATTCACCGGAGTACAAATCACACGCACGTACAAGCTAGCAAAACTAGCTTGATGGATGGATGCACACTAGCGTGTACTAGTACATGTCTGCACCGGTTACTAATTCGTGTTAAGCGACTCGGCGGAAACAAAAGAGCAGGAAACCGATGTATAGCTACAGGAGCTTGTCGCCCCTGTTAGAAAACTTTGTATTGCTTTTCTTTTCGGTGTGTTACAAAGCTGGGGATACACCTATATTTATACTAGTACATCTTAACACAAAATAGGAAACTAACCTAGCTACTACAATTCTACTCGGTGCACTATTCCGGCTCATACCGGACACGGACTGGAAACCGTGTTTAACTGTAACATTCACCCCCTTAAACATGGTGTCTTCGTTACGACCTGGATCCCAAACACAATTGCTGCTTCTCATCGTTGGCATTGCCTTCGCCGTTCTTCGCAGCATTTCAGAGATCGACTTTACTATCGCCCGTTCATCCATAGATTGACGATAACTCTTCTCCTTGGTCGCGTCTTCAACCTTCACCTGTTCTTCGGTGCTTGGTAGATTGTCTTTGAGATCCTTTTCTCGTATCACAGCTTGGACTTTGATCTTTTCCCGCATCTCCAAGGACTTCTGTCGTCCAAGGGACTTCATGAGAATATCGGCTTGGACTTTGATCTTTTCCCGCATCTCCAAGGACTTCTGTCGTCCAAGGGACTTCATGAGAATATCGGCAAGCTGATCTTTCATATACACTTGTTGAAACTTGGTCATCCCTTTCTCAATGCACTCTCGGATGTAGTGCTTGCTCCTCTCATGATGAAGCACCTTGCCCATTGTGCTCTTTCGATCATCAACATTACCTGCCATGTCACTGTCTGAATAACCGTGAAGGACCAAACCTTCCTTTCCCTTTCGATACGTGCATCCAAGATCGATAGTGTCTTTCACATAGCCCAAGATTTGGTTGACCGCGCTCATGTGTTCGGTCGTCGGATTCTCCATGAAACGACTCACGATCCCGACTGAATATGCCAAGTCAGGTCGAGTATGCACCAAATATCTTAGACTGCCCACAATGCTTCGATACATTGTGGTGTCCACCGGCGGATTTGAGCTTGACTTGCTCAACTTGTGACGTTGGTCCATTGGAGTTTGTACCTTGTAGCAATCTGTCATGCCACACTTGTCCAATAACTTGACCGCGTACGCCGATTGACATAGGGAAATCTCACCGGAGCTTTGCTTCACTTCGATGCTTAAGTAATAGCTGAGTAATCCCAGATCGCTCATGCTAAACTTCTTCTTCATCTGCGCCTTGAAAACTTCAATCTCTTGCGCGCTATCTCCGGTGATAATCAGATCGTCGACATATACTCCAACTAGCAGATTTGAACCTTTGGAGTTCTTCGTATAGACTACATGCTCGAGGGGACATCTCTTGAACCCGAGCGAGACCATACTTTGGTCCAACTTTGCGTTCCAAGCTCTTGGCGCTTGCTTCAGCCCATATAGTGCCTTCTTGAGCTTGTAAACTTTATGTTCTTCGCCTTTCTTCTCGTAGCCAAGAGGTTGTTCCACGTACACTTCTTCTGTGAGATCACCGTTGAGGAAAGCGGATTTAACATCCATGTGATGAAACTTCCAATCCTCTTGTGCTGCCAAGGCTAGGAGCAGCCTCACAGTCTCAAGTCGAGCAACTGGTGCAAACACCTCCTCATAGTCGACTCCTTGACGATGTACGTAGCCCTTTGCGACGAGTCTTGCCTTGTACTTCACAATAGCACCTTGCGTGTCCTTCTTTAACTTGTAAACCCATTTCAAACCTATGGCCTTATGGTTGGAAGGTTGGGTTACCAAAGTCCACGTGCCATTGCTCTCGATCGCCTTTATCTCCTCGTCCATGGCGTGCATCCAGCTTGGATTCTTGCTCGCCTCTACAAAGTTCGTCGGCTCCTCAACTCCGAGCAAACATAGTCCGGAGTACTCGAGCGTAACTGGCTTTGCTTTCTTGTAGATTTCTTCGAGGGTCTTGTAGCGATGAGGCCCGGAAGAATCCGTGGCTTGCGAAGGAGGCGACACAAATTGTGCCGGCGTTGATGCATTTGAGAAAGATGATGGAGTCTCGTGCGATGCCGTTTTGTTGGCATCCTCGTCGTCGTGACCATGACCATCATCTTGATTGTCGTTGTCACCTCCGAGATCTCCACTCGCGTCTTGCGCGTCGTTGTCGCTATCTTGCGACCCTTGCGCATCGTCATTGGCGTCGGCACCATGGTGATTGTCTTCATCTTGATCACCTTGGTTGTGCGTTCCGCCATCCACCTGAAAAACCTCTCCTGCATCATCATCATCTGGAAATTCCAGTGTGAATATGTTACCGTTCGGAGCGTCGTCGTCGGCTATTGAGCCCCAATTCCATGCTTGTTTTCCTTCAAACACAACGCCGCGTGAAATTCTTAGACGCTTGGTTCGCGGATCGTAGAAGCGGTATGCGTTGGTGCCCGAATTCCTCTCGTATCCGATGAACACCATCTTGGTGCTGCGATCGGCCAGCTTTGAGAGGTGCGGCTCCGCCGTCTTCACATGTGCCACACACCCAAACATCCGTCGATGAGACACATTCGGCTTACGTCCGTAAATTTCTTCATACGGAGTCTTGCCGATCACCGCCTTCGTTGGAGCCTGGTTGAGAAGATAGACTACCGTCCTAACAGCTTCTCCCCAAAAGACCCCTGGCACGTTCATGTTCTTGAGTAAGCTTCTCGCCATGTCCACGACGGTCCGATTGCACCCTTCAACAACACCGTTCTGTTGTGGCGTATAAGGTACCATGAGGAACCTTTCCATGCCAATCTCGTTGCAGTAGTTGTTGACCTCGTTCGGCGTAAACTCCCCATCGTGACCTGTTCGAAGAGCTTGAACCTCCGGCTTGTGTTTCATCTTCGTCGTAGGACCTTCATTGTCCTAACTCCCGGATAACTTCGGTACCATCTTCTCCTCTTGAAGTAGCACCTCCCGGGTTGGTTTTTCAACCACCGTTTTGGTCGTATGACAAACTTCGGCAATTAGAAGACCTTGATCGTCGTCTTCCTGCTTCGCCAAATTTGCCTTGATCTCACGCTTATTAGGCTCCGGACAATCCTTCGCAAAGTGACCCATCTCATTGCAGTTGTAGCACTTGACCTTCGACATATCAAAGTTCTGTGGCTCCTGCTCGTTAGATCGGTCGGCCTTTCCACTACCTTGTGGTTTGCCTCTACCTTTGCCTTTTCGGATGTATCCATCACCCTTCGTGTTACTTGAACCTTTTCCATCGTCGCGTCTTCCTTTGCTACTTGGGGTCTCCCAATCTGAGCGTAAGTACATGAGTTGGTCTTCACCTCCTCCCTTGCCTTTTTGACAACCGCGGGCATTCTCTTCCCATGTCCGCAGGCGTCCGATCGCCTCCGTTATGGTCATGTCCTCGATGTCGATAATCTGCTCAAGCGTGCCGATGATGTATGTGAATTTATCAGTCACAGAACTGAAAAACTTCTCCACAATCTCGACTTCATCGATCTTTGCACCAAGCGCGCGGATCTCTCCCACCAGAGTAGTCAGACGCATGGCGTAGTCGTTCACCGATTCAGTTTCCTCCATCTGCAACTTGTGAAGTTGGCGCTTCAGCACTTGTGCCCGAGCCTTCGTGACGCGATCTTCCATGCCTCTCTTGCCGTCTCGTACTTCGCCAATGTCATCAGCACGGAGTCCGGTACAGACTGGGCTATGGCGGCCATGGCACCTTCGTCGCACTCATCGTCGACGTCGTCGTCGGTGACTGCCTACCACACTCGGAGGGTTCGGAGAATAATCTTCATCTTTACGGCCCATACACCGTAGTTGGTGTCGGTCAGCATCGGGTACTGGATGGGGATGTTGCGATGCGCCGTTACGTTGGCGCCGCCCGTTTCTCCACCGCTCGTCGCTGACTTCCCGCCCTTCTTCACCTTTCCGCCGGTCTTGTTCTCCTTGGAGCCGTCGTTGCCGGACTTGTCCCTCTTTGAGCCGTCGTTGCCGGACTTGATCCCCTTGGAACCGCCTTTGCCGGCCTTGCTCGTCTTGGAACCGTCGTTGCCGGATGCTACAGACTCCACGTCGCTCATCGTGGATCGTCGAGGCTCTGATACCAATTGTTGGCTTTAGATCGCTAGATCAATTCACCGGAGTACAAATCACACGCACGTACAAGCTAGCAAAACTAGCTTGATGGATGGATGCACACTAGCGTGTACTAGTACATGTCTGCACCGGCTACTAATTCGTGTTAAGCGACTCGGCGGAAACAAAAGCGCAGGAAACCGATGTATAGCTACAGGAGCTTGTCGCCCCTGTTAGAAAACTTTGTATTGCTTTTCTTTTCGGTGTGTTACAAAGCTGGGGATACACCTATATTTATACTAGTACATCTTAGCACAAAATAGGAAACTAACCTAGCTACTACAATTCTACTTGGTGCACTATTCCGGCTCATACCGGACACGGACTGGAAACCGTGTTTAACTCTAACACACCCGGCCGCCGGCGTCGCGCATCCCGGCAGTCCTCATTGGATGTTGCTACAACTGCGGGAGTGACCAACACATCTCGGTGGCATGCACCAACCCAACGCGGTGGGTGCGGTGCGGCGGAGATGGGCACATCTCGAGGGGATGCCTGCGGTCGCGCAGCTCGTGGCCGCTGGACAACCGCCCGCCTCCGCCGTAGGCTCTGCGTGCCCTGACCCTCGCGCCGCGGCCGCTGCGCCTGCTCGCTCTCCGACGGCCCTGCCACCGCCCCCGCCTGGCCCTCCTCCGCCCGGGGCTGTGCGCCTACCCGGCCCGTGGTGTCAGACGCTGCCCGCGCGGTCGGCAGGGAGCGTGGCAGGCCCGTGCTTCTCGGTGCCTTTCGCGCCGCAGGCCGTGGCCGTGCACCCCGCTCCGGCCCCGGTGGACGACGTTGCTGACTGTTGTTTCTTGCCGGCGGGCGAGGACTCCCGCGCGCTGGTGGAGGAGCTTGCCCGCGCCGTCGTGGTCTCGGTGGCGGGCTCGCAGACGAGGGTGGATATGGCGGATGCTTCTCTGGCGTTCCAAATTGAGCTCGGCATCGGACCTGCGGACTTCTTGATTCGAGCTTTCTTCCCGCAGGATTTCCTGGTGCTCTGCCGGTCTATGGCCATTAGGGACAGGATGGTGGCGCTGGGCACGGTGGCAGCCCCGTGCTTCGAGCTCTGCCTGCGGTCCTGGAGCCGCCAGGAGCGGGCCACGGAGGTGGACTTGCCCTTCCTAGTCCAGGTGTTTCTGCAGGGAGTCCCGACTCATGCCTGGACGCGCCGGGCAGCGGATTGCCTCCTGCTGGGTCTGGGGACGGTGGTGCGGGTGGCCGAGGCCACCTCCACCCGAGAGGATATGGTGGGCTTCCGGGCTTGGCTTCGAACCGACGACCCCGCGCGCATCCCTCAGCGGCGCATTCTGGTGGTGGAGGAGCCGTTGGCGAGGCGCGATTCTTGGGCGGAGGTCCTGGGAGACGGCACACGCCGGACGGATGCCATGTGGTATCCTATCTCCCTCTCGGTGGAGGAGGTCGCCAGGCCGGTGCGCCATGGTGGGGCTCCCCCTCCCCCGCCTCCTTCCCCACCGTCTTCTCCTGAAAACGAAAGTCGCGGCGAGTGTCCCGTCCGCGACGGAGACTCGGCGGCGGGCGCGGGCCAACCTGCAAGGCGCTTGGGAGGGGGTGGCCTGTCTTCAACCTCGGCTTCCTCTTCCGTGGCCTCCGGGCCCTCGCCGCCGGAGCCGCCGGCTCGCTCGGCTACGGCGATGCGCCGGCAGGTGATTCAAACGGCGAATCAAATGGTGGGCCCGGTCAAGCCTTTGTCCGCTGGCGTTAGCGGCAGCAGGGTTGGCTGCCTTGCAGCGGATGAGGTGGGGTGTGCTGGCGTGGTCGGCTCTGTTGGGCCCGAGCTGGTCAAAAGCGCCTGCAGCCTGGTGCCATCAGGACGCGTGTCTCCCCCCTCCGCCTCCCTGACGCAGGGGATGCAGGAGGCCCAGGCGGTTTCTGTACAGAGTGTGGTGGGGCCATGGTCGATGGTGGCCTCTTGTGATGGCCCTCCTGAGGACGTATCTATAATTTCTGTTTGCTCCATGCATGTTTTGTGTGATATTGCTATGATCTAGATACACTTTCATGCACTTTTGATCATATTTGGACTAACCTATTAACTCAGTGCACCACAGTGCCAGTTTCTGTTTTCTGCTGTTTTTCTATTTCAGTTTTCCCCCATATAAAAAGTGCTCTGAAAATTCGGGAAAATTCAGATAAAAAATCAGCGCAGAAGAACCTTCCGGAAGAACCTGGGTGGGGCCAGAGGGCCACCACCAAGGGCCCAGGCGCCCTAGGGCCTGGCCGCCACCCTTCGCCTATATATTCTCCGTGACGAGAAACCCTCGAGGACAGAACCCTTTTTCGCGATCTCTCCTCTGTTCCGCCGCCGCCGCGCTTCCGAGATCGGGAGCACCAGAAGACCTCTTCCCGGCACCCTGCCGGAGGAAGGGCCAACCTCCGGGAGTCTCCTCTCCATCATGGATGCTTCCCGGATGTCTCGTGAGTAGTTTGCTTTGGACCATGGGTCCGTGATCAGTAGTTATGTGATGTTCTCCTCCCCTCTTTGTTCTTCATGGTTTAGACCTCGCGAGCTGCCCTACATGATCGAGGCACTTTTGTAATCTTTTTGCTGTTGCTATGCTGAGTTTGATGGGATCTGATGGATTATGAGATTATGTTCAGATTGTGATTGAGTAATATATTTGGTTCTTATCTCTTATATTTTTGTTCTTAAGTAATTCTTGCATGTTCTTCTTTGTTGTTTATTGCTTTGGCCAAGTAGTAGGTAGTAACCCCAAGAGGGAACGTTTTGCTCGATTGTGGGTTCATGCCCCCTGATGACTAGCTTGAGTGACAGAAACATGAGTCTAGGGGATGTGCTGTTGCCACAAGGGGGAAAACAACGGTGCCTGTAACCGCGGTTACAAGGATTGTTTACTTTACGCAAAGTGATTTTTAATGCAGTTGTCTGTTGCTTTGGGTTTACACTTTGGGTGGGGCTCGCAACTTAATACCAGTGAGATGTCCTGGATAGATATCTCAAGGTGGATGATTAGTAGTAGATGCAGTTGGATTTCGGTCTACTTATTTTGGCGTTCTGCCCATGCTTTTGAGCCTCTTCCTTTCTTTTGTAGCATAGTTAGCATTGCGGTGCGTTCATAATCCTGTCAATTGCCCTTCTGTAATTTGTTCACCTCGCATAGCAGTTTTATCGTCTTTTGAGAGAGAGACATCACTAGTGAACATCACGTATCGTGGTCCATATCTTCATCACTGTTTACACGCTCATTTACTTTTCTGCTTTTACTTTCAGTTGCTATCATTATCCCTTGCGTTTGATCCTTTGTGAACAACTAGACCGGAGAGATTGACAACCTCTCTGAACTTCGTTGGGAACAAAGTTATTTGTGTTTGTGTGCAGGTCCACGTCAGTTGCGCCGCTGACAGCTACTTATCATCTCTGGAGTCCTACTGGAGACAAACCTTGGTATCTTTACTGAGGAAAATTTTCTGCTGTGCTACATCACACCTTCCACTTGGGGTTTACCAACGAAGGGCGAGAAATCACTATCATCACCTCGCACATCAAGCAAAATTTCTGGCGCCGTTGCCGGGGACTCCGAGTGCTAAGATAGGGGAGTTGCACACTACCCTTTACCTTTGTTTTTTAGTCTTGTTAGTTTACCTTTTAGTTTTTATCTTTGTGTCTTATATCAAAAATCAAAAAAAAAAGTGTTTATCTTGTTGTTAGTAGTCCTCCTTGTTTAGATGAACATGTTAGGGCTAGGTGCTTTGCGGGAATCGGAAGTTCTCGATTTCCGTCAAAGAGATGGAGAAAATATGAAGAAGGCATGGGACAGAATCTCTGAAGCACATAAAAGAATTATGCCTTGGATACCTGTAAAAATTGTTCTTAGAAATTTTTACCTTGGTCTTTTTAAGTGGTGTAAACACTCTCTTGACATTATAGCTGAAGGAGATTTTCTAGAGTGTGATGAAGTTAGGGCTCTTGATATTTTGCATAGTCTATCTAGTTATTTTGTTTATGATCGTAGTATTGATACTGTCATAGATAGAATTGCCACTATTGAATTGGATGCTCTAGACTTGAGGAAAGTAGAGGAACTTAAGTCCAACAAGAAAGAAATGTTGGAGATAGATGATGATTGGGAGCCCTTTGTTAGGATTAGCATCTCTAACCAAGGCTTCCTTGCTCTTTGTGATATTGGATCCACAGTTTCTACTATGCCAAAAATAGTTTATGATTCTTTGAAGCTAGATATGGATAAATTATCATCTTATCATGAACATTCTAATGGAGATATTTCAGAGATTAAAGGAAAGGTAAAAGAAGTCCAAGTTGCATTCCTTCATAGGACTGCACCAATGGATTTCTTCATCATGGAGCCAAACCAAAGTAACATTGTGCTCGGAAGAGACTTCCTCCGTGCTATGAAAGGCTTCATTGATATTGGTAACAGGCACATACGCTTACGCGGTATGGCGAAAGGTAAGTATCTCTTTCCTAGGAAGAAGAAGAATGAGCTTATTGAAAATCAATTTGAAGGTTTTTATGATTCTGATCTTGGAGACCCTTGATTCTTCTTTTGCATCATGCCTAGTCAGAAGCGGAGCTAGCATGGAATTATGCCTAGGGCTAAACTAGCTTAAGTGATGCATTTTAGGGATTTTTAAAATTTCATAAGAGGCAATTACAAAGAATGTTGTCACTAAGCCTAGGGCTATAGCCCTATTTGCCCTAGGCTTGTCTCCGCCTCTGTGCCTAGCTTAAAGGCATAAAAGAAAGCGCTTTTGGGAGGGCCCACAACGAATTAGGTTTCTTTTTTGCTTTTGTTGTGTCTTGATGTTTGTTACTACTGTAGCAACATCATTGTATCTTTATTTTTCAGCTTTGTGCCAAGTTATAGCCTCTTATGATAAGGGAAGCAAAAGTTGTGACGTGCTGTCCAGAAAACAGATTTTGTCCCTTGACAGAAAAATTCGAATCAAATCACCAGATCATCTTTTCAATATGAATTTTTTTGAAAGCATGCTCTATACAATTGTGAAACTTTCGTATGTTCTGAGTTTTTTGATTTGAGTTGCAGAAGTGCCCCGAAAAAATTCTCTACTACCTGTTGTTCTGTTTTTCACTGATTCTGCCACGTTTTGCCTCTCTTCACTTTTGCAAACCTTAAGCTTGCTTTTTCTTTGCAAAAACTTTTTGGCACTCTTGATAAACAGTAGCTCTTCAAGAATATCTTTATATCCAGTGGGGAAAAAATATTTTATTAAGGGTACTAACCTCTCTAATCAGCTTATGATGAGTTATGTATGAAGGGAGTTTTCAAGTGTGCGATGGAAGATGATGAAAGAAGATCCAGGAGTGTCAAGCGCTCAAGCTTGGGGATGCCCCCATGCATCCCCAATAAATATTCAAGGAGACTCAAGCGTCTAAGCTTGGGGATGCCCCCGTGCATTCCCTTCTCCATCAACAATCATCAGTTCGTCCTTCGTCTCACTATATTTTTATCACTTCATGCGTTATGTGCTATGCTTGGAGCGTCTCGCTCTTAGGTTTTATTTTTAGTTTTCTTTAGTTTTGCTTGCTGGTCATAAAAAGTTAGACCCCATCTTACTTTGTGTGGGAGAGAAACACGCTCCACTCCAATCTAGAACACATCATAGGATTTTTCCTTCTTATCTTTTTGCTGTTGTGTGTTCTTTATCTTTTCGTAGCTACTGCCATGTTTAGTTTTAGTCTTAGTTTGTCTTTAGCAAGAGCCTTGGCTTTTTTTTAGTTTGTTGCTGGAACTCTTTTTAGTTTTCATGTTTATCTTGTTAAAGAGAGTTGGTTGTTGCACTGAGTAGTGTCTTGTCTTGAAAGTAGGTAATTGAGGTTCTATTTAATTCTAGTAGTAACTTGCAATAGTTTTGAGGTATTGATGTGAGTAATGTCTGAACTTTTGGTGTCAAGAGCTCTAGCCTATTAGTGATAGGTGTCGTATTTTGGGAAATCCGTGTGTATTTTCAAAACCTACAAAACTAGTTGAGAACTCTAGCTACTAGATGGATCACTAATCTTTGGAGGGATCGAATATTAGAGTACACTCACGTACCATGAGTCGAGGATGCGCAAGGATAACCAAACCCCCATACACTCCTCCTCGGGGTACTTGTCTCTTTGTGAACCTCCTTATTAGATTGAGAGTTAGCGATAATAAGTGCATGAGTTCTTCGGACTAATGTAAGTATTGAAAGTTGACACTTCCACCTTCCCATATTTTGCTAGCCTTTCCCGTGCCGTGCATTGCTTTCTTCTCACTCCGAGAGTTGGCGTCCACCTTCGCCGGTACATCCAAACCCTTGGCATGATACGCTCTGTCATCATAAACCTCCTTATATCTTTCCTCAAAACAGCCACCATACCTACCTATCAAGGCATTTCCATAGCCTTTCCGAGATATATTTCCATGCAACATCCACCTCTTCATGACTTGATCTTCATGTCATACATGTTCCTGCTACACTGGCAGCGACATACATTGCATACATCATGATAGTTACATCTTCTTTATGATTTTGAGTACCTTGTAAAGTGTGAAAGATCTCCTTTACCTTCTTGTAAAATAGAGTGTTGCCCTTAAGTGAGGAAAAGATCCCAAAGTGGACACAATAAAAGATCCCAAAGAGGACAAATGAGAGTTAAATAGAAAGAGCCATTGAGGCCACCAAATAATACAAAAAATAGAAAAAAGAGAAAAAATAAATAAAAAGAGAGAAAGGGGAAACACTACTATCCTTTTGAGAGATCCACACTAGTACTCCCTTTATATCCTTGTACTCCATAGAGATGATCATTTATGCATATAGCTATGTGGGGACCTTCACACTATAGAACTTGGCTTGCATATTCCAAGGATGAGCCTCCTCAAACGAGCTCTAGGTCTTCATGAGCGAGCAAGTTAGATGCACCCCCACTAGTTCCATTAGAGAGCTTCCTAGCTCGTTTGTGCATCCGTTTCATGGCAATCCCTACTCCTCACATCATATCTATCATTTGGCATCTCTTGCCTATGATTGTCCTCATTGATGTGAGCCTTTCTCATCCTTTTTTGTCTTCCTCCACCGTACTCCTCTCTTTGCCATCCTAAGTGTCAACTCTCGTGCTTCCGCTCATCCATTGCATGAGTGCTCAAAATATTGAAAAAGGAGTGGATCAAATTGACTTGTACCTGGCTAGTGGTCGGGGACGAGTCAAGATAAGATTCCAGAAAAAGACCAAGTGTGAAACTTTAGTAGATTGAGTTCTCAACGAATAAATGTTTTTCTCGTATTCCCTATCCCCCTTCTTGCACGCAAACACCATTTGGAGACATTCGAGTCACGGACAGCGAGAGCTCTTGCACCTAATGTTCTTTTGTTACTTGTTTCAATGCTAATATAGACTCTTGCATGTTATGACTTGAATTGGATCTCTAACCTTGATCGCTTTACTTTTCAAAGTTCTTATATGGTTGCTAGCATGTCACCACAGAAATTATGCCGTTATCATTTACCTACTCGAGGACGAACAGGAATTAAGCTTGGGGATGTTGATACGTCCAAAACGTATCTATCATTTCTGCTTGCTCCATGCATGTTTTGTGTGATATTGCTATGATCTAGATACACTTTTATACACTTTTGATCATATTTGGACTAACCTATTAACTCAGTGCACCACAGTGCCAGTTCCTGTTTTCTGCTGTTTTTCTATTTTAGTTTTCCCCCATATAAAAAGTGCTCCAAAAATTCGGAAAAATTCAGATAAAAAATCAGCGCAGAAGAACCTTCCGGAAGAACTTGGGTGGGGCCAGAGGGCCACCACCAAGGGCCCAGGCGCCCTAGGGCCTGGCCGCCACCCTTCGCCTATATATTCTCCGTGACGAGAAACCCTCGAGGACAGAACCCTTTTTCGCGATCTCTCCTCTGTTCCGCCGCCGCCACGCTTCCGAGATCGGGAGCACCAGAAGACCTCTTCCCGGCACCCTGCCGGAGGGCGGGCCGACCTCCGGGAGTCTCCTCTCCACCATGGATGCTTCCCGGATGCCTCGTGAGTAGTTTCGTTTGGACCATGGGTCTGTGATCAGTAGCTATGTGATGTTCTCCTCCCCTCTTTGTTCTTCATGGTTTAGACCTCGTGAGCTGCCCTACATGATCGAGGCACTTTTGTAATCTTTCTGCTGTTGCTATGCTGAGTTTGATGGGATCTGATGGATTATGAGATTATGTTCAGATTGTGATTGAGTAATATATTTGGTTCTTATCTCTTATATTTTTGTTCTTAAGTAATTCTTGCATGTTCTCCGTTGCTGTTTATTGCTTTGTCCAAGTAGTAGGTAGTAACCACAAGAGGGAACGTTTTGCTCGATTGTGGGTTCATGCCCCCTGATGACTAGCTTGAGTGACAGAAACATGAGTCTAGGGGATGCGATGTTGCCACAAGGGGGAAAACAACGGTGCTTGTAACCGCGGTTACAAGGATTGTTTACTTTACGCAAAGTGCTTTTTATTGCAGTTGTATGTTGCTTTGGGTTTACACTTTGGGTGGGGCTCGCAACTTAATACCAGCGAGATGTTCTGGATAGATATCTCAAGGTGGATGATTAGTAGTAGATGCAGTTGGATTTCGGTCTACTTATTTTGGCGTTCTGCCCATGCTTTTGAGCCTCTTCCTTTCTTTTGTAGCATAGTTAGCATTGCGATGCGTTCATAATCCTGTCAATTGCCCTTCTGTAATTTGTTCACCGCGCATAGCAGTTTTATCGTCTTTTGGGAGAGAGACATCACTAGTGAACATCATGTATCCCGGTCCATATCCTCATCACTGTTTACACGCTCATTTACTTTTCTGCTTTTACTTTCAGTTGCTATCATTATCCCTTGCGTTTGATCATTTGTGAACAACAAGGCCGGAGAGATTGACAACCTCTCTGAACTTCGTTGGGAACAAAGTTATTTGTGTCTGTGTGAAGGTCCACGTCAGTTGCGCCGCTGACACCTACTTATCATCTCTGGAGTCCTAGTGGAGACAAACCTTGCTATCTTTACTGAGGGAAATTTTCTGCTGTGCTACATCACACCTTCCACTTGGGGTTTACCAACGAAGGGCGAGAAATCACTATCATCACCTCGCACCTACTTATCATCTTCGAGCTGATGATAGTGATTTCTCTCCCTTCGTTGGTAAACCCCAAGTGACGTGTGATGTAGCACAGCAGAAAATTTCCCTCAGTAAAGATACCAAGGTTTGTCACCTGTAGGACTCCGGAGATGATAAGTACGTGTCAGCGGCGCAACTGACGCGGACCTGCACACAGACACAAATAAATTTGTTCCCAACGAAGTTCAGAGAGGTTGTCAATCTCTCCAGTCTTGTTGTTCACAAAGGATCAAACACAAGGGATAATGGTAGCAACTGAAAGTAAAAGCAGAAAAGTAAATGAGCGTGGAAACAGTGATGAGGATATGGACCGGGATACTTGATGTTCAGTAGTGATGTCTCTCTCCCCAAAGACGATTAAAACTGCTATGCGAGGTGAACAAATTACAGAAGGGCAATTGACAGGATTATGAACGCACCGCAATGCTAACTATGCTACAAAAGAAAGGAAGAGGCTCAAAAGCATGGACAGAACGCCAAAAGAAGTAGACCGAAATCCAACTGCATCTACTACTAATCATCCACCTTGAGATATCTATCCAGAACATCTCGCTGGTATTAAGTTGCGAGCCCCACCCAAAGTGTAATACCAAAGCAACAGACAACTGCATTAAAAAGCACTTTGCGTAAAGTAAACAGTCCTTGCAACCGCGGTTACAAGCACCGTTGTTTTCCCCATTGTGGCAACAACACATCCCCTAGACTCATGTTTCTGTCACTCAAGCGTGTCATCAGGGGGCATGAACCCACAATCGAGCATAACGTTCCCTCTTGGGGTTACTACCTACTACTTGGCCAAAGCAATAAACAACAACGGAGAACATGCAAGAATTACTCAAGAACAAAAATATAAGAGATAAGAACCAAATATATTACTCATAATCCATCAGATCCCATAAAACTCAGCATAGCAACAGCAGAAAGATTACAAAAGTGCCTCGATCAAGTAGAGCAGCTCACGAGGTCTAAACCATGAAGAACAAAAAGGGGAGTAGAACATCACATAGCTACTGATCACGGACCCATGGTCCAAAGGAAACTACTCACGACACATCCGGGAAGCATCCATGGTGGAGAGGAGACTGTCGGAGATCGGCCCTCCCTCCGGCAGGGTACCGGGAAGAAGTCTGCTGGTGCTCCCGATCTCGGAAGCGCGGCGGCGGCGGTGGAACAGAGGCGATATCGCGAAAAAGGGTTCTCCTTTCGAGGGTTTCTCGTCACGGAGAATATATAGGCGAAGGGGGGGCAGCCAGGGGGGTCACCAGGGGTCCAGGTGCCCCCCTGGCGCGGCCATCCCCTGGGGCGCGCCACCAGGGCGCCTGGGCCCCTGGTGGCCCTCTGGCCCCACTCAGGTCCTTCCAGAAGGTTCTTCTGCGCTGATTTTTTATCTGATTTTTCCCCAATTTTTGGAGCACTTTTTATATGGGGGAAAACTGAAATAGAAAAAAAGCAGAAAACTGGAACTGGCCCTGTGGTGCACTGAGTTAATAGGTTAGTCCAAATATGATCAAAAGTGTATGAAAATGTATCTAGATCATAGCAATATCACACAAAACAGGCATGGAGCAAGCAGAAATTATAGATACATTTTGGACGTATCAACATCCCCAAGCTTAATTCCTGCTCGTCCTCGAGTAGGTAAATGATAACAGCATAATTTCTGTGGTGACATGCTAGCAACCATATAAGATCTTTGAAAAGTAAAGCAATCAAGGTTAGAGATTCAATTCAAGTCATAACATGCAAGAGTCTATATTAGCATTGAAACAAGTAACAAAAGAACATTAGGTGCAAGAGCTCTCGCTATCCGTGACTCGAATGTCTCCAAATGGTGTTTGCGTGCAAGAAGGGGGATAGGGAATACGAGAAAAATATTTATTTGTTGAGAACTCAATCTACTAAAGTTTCACACTTCGTCTTTTTCTGGAATCTTATCTTGACTCGTCCCCAGACCACTAGCCAGGTACAAGTCAATTTGATCCACTCCTATTTCAATATTTTGAGCACTCATGCAATGGATGAGCGTAAGCACGAGAGTTGACACTTAGGATGGCAAAAAAAGAAGTACGGAGGAGGATGAAGACAAAAAAAGAATGAGAAAGGCTCACATCAATGAGGACAATCATAGGCAAGAGATGCCAAATGATAGATATGATGTGAGGAGTAGGGATTGCCATGCAACGGATGCACATACGAGCTAGGAAGCTCTCCAATGGAACTAGTGGGGGTGCATCTAACTTTCTCGCTCATGAAGACCTTGAGCTCGTTTGAGGAGGCTCATCCTTGGAATATGCAAGCCAAGTTCTATAGTGTGAAGGTCCCCACATAGCTATATGCATAATGATCATCTCTATGGAGTACAAGGATATAGAGGGAGTACTAGTGTGGATCTCTCAAAAGGATAGTAGTGTTGCCCCTTTCTCTTTTTTTTTTCTTTTTTTATATTTTTTTGTGGCCTCAATGGCTCTTTCTATTTAACTCTCATTTGTCCTCTTTGGGATCTTTTATTGTGTCCACTTTGGGATCTTTTCCTCACTTAAGGGCAACACTCTATTTTACAAGAAGGTAAATGAGATCTTTCACACTTTACAAGGTACTCAAAATCATAAAGAAGATGTAACTATCATGATGTATGCAATGTATGCGTCTGCCAGTGTAGCAGAATATGCAATGATACTAGCGCGGCATGTAGCAATGATTAGGGCAAGGCCCCACTAGCATGCGGCTTATCGATCAAGAAAAAGCACGTATGACATGAAGATCAAGTCATGAAGAGGTGGAAGTTGCATGGCAATATATCTCGGAAAGGATATGGAAATGCCTTGATAGGTAGGTATGGTGGCTATTTTGAGGAAAGATATAAGGAGGCTTATGATGACAGAGCGTATCATGCCAAGGGTTTGGATGTACCGGCGAAGGTGGACACCAACTCTCGGAGTGAGAAGAAGGCAATGCACGGCACGGGAGAGGCTAGCAAAATATGGGAAGGTGGAAGTGTCAACTTTCAATACTTACATTAGTCCGAAGAACTCATGCACTTATTATCGGTAACTCTCAATCTAATAAGGAGGTTCACAAAGAGAAAAGTACCCCGAGGAGGAGTGTATGGGGGTTTGGTTATCCTTGCGCATCCTCGACTCATGGTACGTGAGTGTACTCTAATATTCGATCCCTCCAAAGATTAGTGATCCATCTAGTAGCTAGAGTTCTCAACTAGTTTTGTAGGTTTTGAAAATACACACGGATTGCCCAAAATACGACACCTATCATTAATAGGCTAAAGCTCTTGACACAAAAAGTTCAGACATTACTCACATCAATACCTCAAAACTATTGCAAGTTACTACTAGAAATAAATAGCAACCTCAATTACCTACTTCCAAGACAAAACACAACTCAGTGCAACAACCAACTCTCTTAACAAGATAAACATGAAAACTAAAGAGAGTTCCAGCAACAAATTAAACAAAAGCCAAGGCTCTTGCTAAAGACAAACTAAGACTAAAACTAAACATGGCAACAGCTACGAAAAGATAAAGACCACACAACAGCAAAAAGATAAGCAGGAAAAATACTATGATGTGTTCTAGATTGGAGTGGAGCGTGTTTCTCTCCCACACGAAGAAAGATGGGGTCTAACTTGTTATGACAAGCAAGCAAAACTAAAGAAAACTAAAAATAAAACCTAAGAGCGAGAGGCTCCAAGCATAGCACATAACGCATGAAGTGATAAAAATATAGTGAGACGAAGGACGAACGGATGATTGTTGATGGAGAAGGGGATGCACGGGGGCATCCCCAAGCTTAGACGCTTGAGTCTCCTTGAATATTTTTTGGGGATGCATGGGGGCATCCCCAAGCTTGAGCGCTTGACACTCCTGGATCTTCTTTCATCATCTTCCATCGCACACTTGAAAACTCCCTTCATACATAACTCATCATAAGCTGATTAGAGAGGTTAGTACCCTTAATAAAATAAATTTTCCCCACTGGATATAAAGATATTCTTGAAGAGCCACTGTTTCTCAAGAGTGACAAAAAGTTTTTGCAAAGAAAAAGCAAGCTTAAGGTTTGCAAAAGTGAAGAGAGGCAAAACGTGGCAGAATCTGTAAAAAACAGAACAACAGGTAGTAGCGAATTTGTTCGGGTTACTTCTGCAACTCAAATCGAAAAACTCAAACATACGAAAGTTTCACAATTGTATAGAGCATGCTGTCAAAAAAATTCAGATAAAAAAGATGATCTAGTGATTTTATTCGAATTTTTCTGTATGGGGACAGAATCTGTTTTCTGGACAGCATGTCACAACTTTTGCTTCCCTTATCATAAGTGGCTAAAACTTGGCACAAAGCTGAAAAATAAAGATACAATGATGTTGCTACAGTAGTAACAAACATCAAGACACAACAAAAGCAAAAAGAAACCTAATTCGTTGTGGGCTGCCTCCCAAAAGAGCTTTCTTTTATGCCTTTAAGCTAGGCTTAAAGATTATGAAAGATGCTCACAAGAGAATAAGAATTGAAGCAAAAGAGAGCATCAAGAAGCAAATGTGAAACACATTTAAGCCTAACCCACTTCCTATGCATAAGCATCTTGTAAGAAAATAAATCAAAGAAGCACAAAGTGACATGCATAGGAAGGTAGAACAAGAACAACTTCAAAACTTTCAACATGAAGAGAGGTGTTTTTGTAACATGGAAGTTTCTACAACCAAACTTTCCTCTCTCAAAGTAATTTTCAGTAGCATCATGAACAACATCAAGAATATAACTATCACATAAATCATGTTGTTCATGACCTACAAGCACATGTGTATTGTTTTCAACACGGTTTTTAGGATGATAAGATAGATGCAACCCATCACATTGAGCCTTGATAAGAGCAAAATTCTCCGGAATAGTTGGAGATTTCAAAAGGATAATAGGGCAATCAAGTGTGGGTGCAAAAACAATAATTTCATGCTTAACATAAGGAACTATAGCAAGTTCATCTTCGTAGGCATCATCCATTGTGGCATCATGGCCATCAACAAAGCAAGTATAAAAATCATCAGAAAGGGAAGTATCAAGTGAGTCCTCAGAATCATAAGATTCCTCTTCATAGCAATCATTAGCCTCTTCTTGGGCATTAAGCATTCTATTTTTAAAATCCTCAATATAAGCATTGGAAGTATAATTCTCAAAGCAATAAGCAAGAACAACAAAGTTTTCAGACTTGTGAATAGTATCGTAATACTTTTCAATCAAAGAAGCAATCTCATAAGCACCTTTAAAAGCAACAAACTCTTCAATCTTTTCAACATCAAATTAATCATAAAAACCTTTGGCATAAGAAGATAGGATCTCATTTTCATTAAACTCACATTGGAAAGGAAGGTGTTTACGCTCTATATTAGAGCAGCAAGTAAAATCATAAATGTGGCATAAACACTCAGTATAGAAATAAGAAACTTATATTTGATCCCATAAGTGTTTCCCTTTCTGAGATAGGCGGTGCCGCGTATAATGAGCATGCTCATCCAATGATTTTCCCTCAACCAAGTCGGTTGCGTTTTTAGTGCGAGCACAAATTGATCGAAGACGATCCAAGTGAAACATGTCCATCCTACAATATTTTTGTGGTTCCACTCCCATGGTGAAGATAGCATGAGTAGGTATTTTTGATATTTTTTATAAGGGACACAAAAGTAAAAACCGAAAGGTAAACTAACAAGACTAAAAAGCAAAGGTAAAAGATAGTGTGCAACTCCCCTATCTTAGCACTCGGAGTCCCTGGCAACGGCGCCAGAAATTTTGCTTGATGTGCGAGGTGATGATAGTGATTTCTCGGCCTTTGTTGGTAAACCCGGGGTGGAAGGTGTGATGTAGCACAGTAGAAAATTTCCCTCAGTAAAGATACCAAGGTTTGTCTCCAGTAGGACTCCGGAGATGATAAGTAGGTGTCAGCGGCGCAACTGACGCGGACCTGCACACAGACACAAATAACTTTGTTCCCAACGAAGTTCAGAGAGGTTGTCAATCTCTCCGGTCTTGTTGTTCATAAAGGATCAAACCCAAGGGATAATGATAGCAACTGAAAGTAAAAGCAGAAAAGTAAATGAGCGTGGAAACAGTGATGAGGATATGGACCGGGATACGTGATGTTCACTAGTGATGTCTCTCTCCCAAAAGACGATAAAAACTGCCATGCGAGGTGAACAAATTACAGAAGGGCAATTGACAGGATTATGAACGCACCGCAATGCTAACTATGCTACAAAAGAAAGGAAGAGGCTCAAAAGCATGGGCAGAACGCCAAAATAAGTAGACCGAAATCCAACTGCATCTACTACTAATCATCCACCTTGAGATATCTATCCAGAACATCTCGCTGGTATTAAGTTGCGAGCCCCACCCAAAGTGTAAACCCAAAGCAACAGACAACTGCATTAAAAATCACTTTGCGTAAAGTAAACAATCCTTGCAACCGCGGTTACAAGCACCGTTGTTTTCCCCCTTGTGGCAACAACACATCCCCTAGACTCATGTTTCTGTCACTCAAGCGTGTCATCAGGGGGCATGAACCCACAATCGAGCATAACGTTCCCTCTTGGGGTTACTACCTACTACTTGGCCAAAGCAATAAACAGCAACGGAGAACATGCAAGAATTACTCAAGAACAAAAATATAAGAGATAAGAACCAAATATATTACTCAATCACAATCTGAACATAATCTCATAATCCATCAGATCCCATCAAACTCAGCATAGCAACAGCAGAAAGATTACAAAAGTGTCTCGATCATGTAGGGAAGCTCACGAGGTCTAAACCATGAAGAACAAAAAGGGGAGGAGAACATCACATAGCTACTGATCACGGACCCATGGTCCAAAGGAAACTACTCACGACACATCTGGGAAGCATCCATGGTTGAGAGGAGACTCCCGGAGGTCGGCCCTCCCTCCGGCAGGGTGCCGAGAAGAAGTCTGCTGGTGCTCCCGATCTCGGAAGCGCGGCGGCGGAGGAACAGAGGCGAGATCGCGAAAAAGGGTTCTCCTTTCGAGGGTTTCTCGTCACGGAGAATATATAGGCGAAGGGGGGGGCAGTCAGAGGGGCCACCAGGGGTCCAGGCGCCCCCTTGGGGCGGCCAGCCCCTGGGGCGCGCCACCAGGGCGCCTGGGCCCCTGGTGGTGGCCCTCTGGCCCCACTCAGGTCCTTCCGGAAGGTTCTTCTGCGCTGATTTTTTATCTGATTTTCCCGAATTTTTGGAGCACTTTTTATATGGGGGAAAACTGAAATAGAAAAACAGCAGAAAACAGAAACTGGCACTGTGGTGCACTGAGTTAATAGGTTTGTCCAAATATGATCAAAAGTGTATGAAAGTGTATCTAGACCATAGCAATATCACACAAAACATTCATGGAGCAAGCAGAAATTATAGATACGTTTTGGACGTATCAATGCTCGCTAGATTTCGGGCCCTGCTCGGTCGGCTGGATCTTATGGAGTTGTATTTGAATGGGAGGAGGTACACTTGGTCTAACGAATGATGCCGGCCGACCCTGGAGAAGATTGATCATGTCTTTGTCATGAATTCCTGGGAGGATCTATACCCTTCCTGCCTCCTGACGGCTCTGGGGACAGCGGTCTCGGACCATTGTCCTCTCCTTCAGGACCATGATGCGGAGTTCCATGCGGAGCGTAGGTTTCGGTTTGAGGTGTTTTGGCATAAAGTGGAAGGTTTCCTCAGTGTGGTGGAACACGCGTGGACGTCTACCCCGGCGGTGGGAAACCCCTACGAGATCCTGGATCGCAAGCTTAGGGCCACGGCTAAGGCCCTCCAGAGTTGGTCGGATAAGTGGATCGGTAACGTGCGTTTGCAGATCCTTATTGCGGTGGAGGTGATCTTCCGGCTGGATCAAGCCTCGGACGCCAGGCTGCTATCCTTTTCGGAGAAGGACCTGCGGAGAGCGCTCAAGGTTAAGGTGCTAGGCTTGTTTTCTCTCGAGCGTACCATCGCGAGACAACGTGCACGCCTCCTCATCTTACGTGAGGGCGACGCGAATACCGCTTTCTTCCATAGACATGCGCGGCACCGCCAACGCAAGAATACCATCACGGTAGTGCAGAAGGATGGGGTGATTGCCACTAGACATGAGGATATCGCAAGGGTTGTGGATGACTATTACTCAGATCTATTGGGCTCGACCCCAGTACGGCCACATGCCCTCAACCTGGATGAGCTGGACCTGCCTTGCTGGGACTTATCCCATTTGGAGGCCCCTTTCACCCCTGCCGAGGTTTTGAAGACGGTCAAGGCTATGCCGCTTGATAAGGCCCCGGGCCCGGACGGTTTCACGGGGCGTTTCTATGTGTTCTATTGGGGCATTATCGAGGCGGACTTCATGCGGGACTTTGAGCAGTTCTACCAGGGAGATATGCGGGGTCTCGCGGTGATCAATAAGGCCATTGTGGCCCTGTTACCCAAGGTGGCGAGAGCGGTGGACATCAAGGATTTTCGGCCGGTTAGTCTCATCCATGGGGCAGTCAAAATCTTCGATAGGACGCTCGCGGATAGGGTGGCCCCGGACCTCCCGCGACTGATCGGTCATCACCAGAGTGTGTTCGTGCGGGGACGTTCCTTGCATGAAAACTTCATGCTTGTCCGGGGCACCGCGCGGCGGTTGCACGCGTTGAAAGCTTCCTCGATCATGCTGAAGCTCGACATTTCGAAGGCCTTCGACACGGTTCAGTGGCCTTTCCTCCTTGAGGTCCTGCAGAAGATGGGGTTCGGGCACCGATGGAATTCTTGGATTTGTGGCCTCCTCGCTACCTCCTCGACGCGGATCATGTGAATGGGGCCCCGGGTAGCCCGATCCTAAACTGTCGGGGCCTGCGACAGGGGGACCCGCTTTCGCCAATGCTTTTCATCCTGTGCATGGAGCCGCTGCATTGCCTCTTTGAGCTAGCCGTGGCTCGGGGCCTCCTTGCCCCGTTGGCGAGGACGGGGCTTCAACTTCGGGTTTCCATGTTCGCAGATTACGTTATGGTGTTCTTTCGTACGGGTGGGCTGGAGGCAGCCACCTGTGGAACCATCCTCCAGCTATTTGGGGACGCCGTTGGACTGAGGGTTAACATGGGAAAGAGTGCAGAGGTGCCCATTCGGTGCACGACTGAGGAGATCACCTCGGTGTGCGCTTCGCTTGGGTGCGTTGCTGCCGACTTTCCTTGTAAGTACCTGGGTTTTCCCCTCATGCTTGGCAAGCCCAAGGCGGCGCATCTCCAGGGGCTGGTGGACCGTCTGGCCTCCTGTCTCCCGCGCTGGCGGGCGGCGCTGCTGCCGAAAAGCGGCAGGTTGATCCTCATCAAGTCGGTGTTATGTGCGGTCCCTATCCACAGTATGCTGGCCTTGGATCTCCCGGAGAAGACCATTGGAGCCATGGTCAAAATCTGTAGGGGTTTCTTGTGGACGGGCAGCGCTGAGGCTAAGGGTGGTAACTGCGCGGTGGCTTGGGAGGTTGTCTGCAGGCCCACTTGGGCAGGCAGCCTGGGAGTGCCTGACCTACGGTGGCTCAATCAGGCATTGCATGCACGTTGGCCTTGGATCAGGAGGGCGGATGCGTCGAGGCCCTGGGGAGAATTCCACATTGCGGTCCCCGCGGAGTCCATGGCGCTATTTCGGGCGGCGACCAGGGCGGTGGTAGGTGACGGAACCTCGACGATCTTCTGGGAGGATCGCTGGCTGGAGGGTTGGCGGCTTTGCGAGATTGCCCCACTGCTGTATGCGAGGGTCCCTAAATGGGTCAGGACTTCGTTGCCGGTGAGCCTGGCCCTTGATGGCGACCAATGGGTCCGAGGGCTTGGACCGAATATGGGTGCCGAGGAGATGCGACAATTTTTGTCGCCCTGGCCGAGGATTAGGAGTGTGCAACTTTTGGTTGGCGTCCCGGACCGGATAGCTTGGTCTTGGGAACGGGACGGCCACTTCTCCGCACGCTCGGCCTATGCGGCCAAGTTTGCGGGCCTGGTGATCTCGCCCTCAGCGGAGTTTACTTGGAGGTCGAGGGCGCCGCTAAGATGTCGTTTTCATGCTTGGCTGGCCATCAGGGACAGATGTTGGACGGAGGACAGGCTGGCGAAGCGTGGATTGCCTCATCCGGTCGCTTGCCCCCTCTGCGACCAGCACCCGGAGAACATTTCCCACCTTCTGGTGGGCTGCGCCTTTGCACGTGAGGTTTGGCATGGAGCCCTTGCGGAGATCGGTCGTGTGGAGCTGGTGCCTCGGACGGGTGAATCCCTGGCGGTCTGGATTGATAGATGCGACAGGAGGACGGATGGTAGGAAAGCAACGCGGGACTTTTGCATGCTGGGCTTGTGGGAGCTTTGGAAGCATCGCAACCGGATTGTGTTTGACGGAGAAACGCCGTCTGCGACTGGGGTCCGGCTCAGGATCCGTGAGGACAGGGAGGCTTGGCAGCGTGCGGGTCTCCTGAAGGTGGAGGAGCGGGTCGGTAGGAGGTAGTCGTTCGGGTGTGTTCAGGGCTGTGGACTGGAGTGCTTGACCTCCGTAGTGAGAAGGAGTTAAGCGTTGTAATAGTGTGGACTCGGGATTCTTTCCCTTCCTTCCTTTAATGCATGATACGCATGCTGGTGCGTATTTCAGAATTTTTTTCAAACAATGTTGCCCAAAAACAAGTTATAACTATAAAATTTAGAAAGTACATGCTCCACTAAATGTCAAATATCATATTTTCTGTCAGCATCGAAATTACATGGAAATATTATAAATTTCTTATCTTTATCTAAACACCACAAGGTCATGTACAATGCAAGGTCTGGACATCTAAAATACCTTTGAAAGTTCAAATTTTCTTATGGCAATTTTGCAAGACGCAGTCTTCACCAGAGATGTTATCAGTAGGATAAACTGATCTAGGAATCACAAGTGGTCTTTATGTGGTGATAGAGAGACCTCCAAACATTTGTTTTTCCTATGTCATGTTGCTAGAGTAGTGTGGCCGGCCCGGTTCAAAAAAATATATCTTCTGCCAGCTTCCCTGTCTCTATAGGTAATTTCAAGTAATTATACTAGATGATAGCCTAAGACATTAGGATGGTGTAATTGTGTTGTTTTGTAATTCCTGAACACTATTTATTTGTTTATTCAATTGAGAGTAAGTAAATCAGAAAAATCGACTCGCGTCGCTCTGCCGCTCTCGCGAGCGGCGGCGGCGCAACCCTAGCGACCTAGCCTCCACCCCTCCTCCCCTCGCCGCCGCCGGGGTGCGTCGCCGGGCAAAGCCCGGTCGGCGTCGGCGGCGGCGGGGCTCCCTCTCCTCGTGCGCGGTGGGGGCGGCGCGGGGCGTTTCCTCTCGGGCAGCGGCGCCGGGCGGACGGGCGGCTCGACGGCGCGACTACGGCGGCCGCCGGCGGTGGTCCTGGTGGCCGGGCGTCGCGCGGAAGGCTCCGGGGGGTTGGCCGTCGTCCGGCGGCTCGTTCTCGTGGTGGGCTCCGAGCAGCAGAGCCGGCGGCCCAGATCTACGAGCTCGGAGGCGCCTAGGCGCCGCCTCCGGCGGGCCTGGCCGTCTGGTGCTGGGCGGCGGCCTGTGGAGTGGTGCGTGCTGGGGGGGTCGTGGCGGCGGTGGACCTCCGGCCGGTCTCCGTGTTGATTCTCCAGTTGCGCGGGCTGTGGTCAGCTTGGACTGTGGGCGGCCCCTCTGCGATGATAGGTATAGGTGGCGGTGCGGTTGCGGTGGATGGTGTGCTTGTCGAGATCCGGCCAGATCTTCCGACGGCGGCGCGGTGGTCTTCCCAGCGAGCAGGCTTGGAGATGGGCGGCGGACTTCGGTGTCTCCTAATTGATGGACGGACCGGCATTGGTGATCTTGCGCGGAGTTGCTTCGTCCGTCGCGGTGCGGCGGTGGGGAGCTTGGTGGGAGGGATGGGCAGTGCCGTGGTAGGGCTGCTCGTCGCCGTCCCAGGGTGGGCCGGTCGTGGATGCGTCCGCTCCCCCTCCTCCCTATCCCACGTCCGTTTGTGTGCGGCGGCAGCTACGTCGATGTTCAAGACGGGATGTGGGCTGCGACATCATTGGTCGTGGACGTCTCCTTGGTCCAAAGTCAATCACTTTGGCTGGTCCTGGGGCGATCTGGTTGCAGGGCGGCGTCCTTGGCGGTGGGAGGCGTGATGTTCGTGGGCGGAGCACGCGCCTTGGTGCGGGCAAGCAACCATGGCCACGAGGGTGGCTTGGCGGCGAGTGGATGACGAAGCTTGGGTTTGATGGAGGGATGCGGGCGCCGAGGTATATCACCTGTCTAGCCTTGCTCTGGCCGACGGGGGCGGCATCCGCGGATGTCGTACTCTTCCTGAAGACTTCGTCGTGGCGTCTCCCATCCTTTCGTCTTGCTCCGGGTGAAAACTCGATCTCGTGATCGGGCGGTGGCGGCTATCCGAAGCCGTTCCCTTCTAGGAGGCATCGTCTTGGAGTCCTAGCTTCGTTGTAGGATGCCCGACACTTTGTATCTTTCCTTGAGTGTGTGTGTTGTGATTGGTGTTGACGTGTGTTTGTATCGAGATCGTGGTTGTATGTGGTGATTAGCTTTATCTATAAAGCAGGGGGAAACCCTTTTTCGGTAGAGTAAGTAAATCACCTACGGTCTTCCTTCAAAAACAAAACTGAGAACACCAGTGTTTGCAATTAAATTGTAAGAAACGGTGTTTCAAGTTGGCATTAGTAAAATTATATTCATATATCAGCTTTAATATCATCGCTTTGCCATTTTGTAGTAACACACGGCTATTTAGCTAGTCCTCTTAAAGGGGCTCTTCTAAAGTTCCACTATGGTACTGCATGCTGGCGTGTTAAACATACGATAAAGCGTATAATATTATCTCTAGGAGATTACCAAACATTTCATCGGAAGTTACTATTAGAGCTCAGGATCTAAATGAAGCACATTAAAAAAATAATCAAAGTCAATATTTTAAGCTTTATAATTTCTGAAGAAAAGAACACAGTTACATACAGATGTATATTGCATGTTTGTGAAGTTTCATGATGAAATATGATATATGCTTTGATGTGACCTTCACAAAATAAGCAATAAGCAAATCATGTATTAGGACATGTAGTATTGACTATGCAGTATGCACTATATATAATACATTAGTTGTGACTTGCAAACTCCTCGATCTCAAACATGTCTGGCCCAAGTTCCTGCTTGAGAATTTTGTCGAGGTGTGGAATGATAGTATTTGAATGTTAAGATCGAAAGTCCAATGTTGTATGGAATGGGCGCGAAAATCAACATTTCATTGGAGAACATGACCTAAAAAGTGAGTAGAAAATCCTCACCTTGATCTGAAGTTTCTGGAATTTTTCACATAGTGGACTGCCTCTTCAAGCTTGGTGCTCACATCTAGCTGCAGGATTAGCATACATGCAGTTTTTTTTACAATGGACCCAAAGCATTTCATTCATCTAACTATCTTTGGTAGGATTTACATTTAGAAGCTTGCTTTGTTTCTGTTGTCTAGAATGTCTTCAACCTCTCATAGATCATGCCCTTCTTGTCTACTTAAGGAAAGGAAGAAAAGGGGCTAGTCTAGCATGCACAATTCACATCGGTCCTCTTCCCCGAACGCCACCCCAGAGAGTGACCGAGGGATAAAACCCTAGCCACCAGCCTCATGATCACCTTTCTCCCTCTCCTCCTCTCTCCGCCAGCAGTATCTGCTGTTGGGCAAAGCCTGGTTGGTGCTGGCGGTGGTGGGCCTTCTTCCCTCATCGCTCGTGGGAGCTCGACACGGGCGAGTGATCCCGAGCGAATGTGTGCCATTTTTCTAGGGCGCGGTAACACACGTCCAGTCTAGGAGGTGAGTCTGTAGATCCTTGGTCAGGTGCTGAGGTCTGGACACGGCCGGAGCTCCGGCATGTGAGGGTGGAGTCTCTACACAAATCTGGTACATCGGGGTCCATGGGGCCTCATCTGACCTGGTGGGTGGTGAGTACGGTTATTGCGACTGTGGTTGTTGTTAACAGGTGCGGCGGTGGGTGTTGCTAGCGTGTGGATGGCCCACTCCACGATGGTAGGTTCAGATCTGGGGCTTGTGCTCTGGTGGACTGGAATTGGGTATGAGGCCGGCTATAGTTCTTGCTCTGGGTATATATGTGGTACTAGGCTTGGTTCGGGTTATGCTTACGTGCAATGAGGACACTCTCCTCAAGGATGCAGTGGGCATTGGTGGTGGTCAGGACACCACTACAAAGTTGATTAGATCAGTGTCGAAGGTCATGGTCATGGCGTTGCTTGAGCTTTCTCAGCGACGACCGTTGGTAGTCACGAGGATGTGACCCCCTTGTCCACCGGGACTAGTTGTGGACGCATGTGTGAAAGACTCCTACGGTGGAGGTGGTTACCCAGTCTGTGTGACTGGTATCTTGTGATGAGGGAAAGGAGGCGTCTTTTACTCTTTCTACCGTGGTTGAGACACCATGATGTGGACATATGGTGGTGTCTCAGACATGTTGGGGCAGCGGCTTCAGATGTCGGTCCACAAGGATGGCTCTTCGGTAGGGTCCATGGTAGTAGTGATGGCTTCCTCTCTTAGTCGTGGGGGCGGTGAGAGCTGTAGCGGCGGGTGGCCCGGGCATGATCTCTATCAATGGCAGTGCCGGAGCCCCAATTTGGACCTGGGATCTGAACTCGTCGCTCTTGTCCTGGGGGCCTCGTGGTGGCACGAGGGAGATACTGAGCGAAAGGTCTGCGCTTTGTCGCTGACGTTAACCACGCTCGCGGGCGCGGTTGTCTTCCTAAACATGCCGTCTTGGTGCTCCTCTCCGTGCTAGGTTTCCGAATGAAGGCCCTTGTCCATTCTAGACTAGGCAGCAGCGATGCTTTGCGCGGTCCTCCCTCCCAAATACTCTTCGCCGAGTGCCAAACCGCGGGATACTCGGCGAACGTCCATGTGTGCTGAGATCCATCGAAAAACACTCGGCATGGACATAGCACTCGGCATAATCATACTTTGCTGAGTATGCTCTCCACAATGCACTCGGCAAACACAAAAATGACAGCAAACATTTGAGAGGCACTCGACAAAACGGTCACTCGGCGAATAACCGTGCCACGTGTCCAGTCTAGCACGTGGACGGAACGGAGGCAGCTGTATTTTATCTTTGCCGAGTGTCATTGTAACGGGACTCGGCAGAGAAACGGCGCCAAAAAAAGAATTCATTCCCGCCAAAAAAAGTAAACGCGCAAAAAAATTCCTTTCCGCGCCAGCTAGGGCTGCGCTGTGCATCCAAACTTTCCCGAGTGTCTATTGTCCCATACTCGGCAAAGATTTTGTGCGAAAATTTTCCCTCGGCGCCAGTTTTTCCTGCCATGTGGATCCAAAATTTGCCGAGTATTGGGTTGGGAATACTCAGCAAAAATAAAAATAAAACTAATCCAAACCTTCTTCCACCTTCTCCCCTCACTGCCTTTCGCACGAACGATTCTTTCCCCGCCACTTCTTAGGCCAATGAACCTAAATTTTATAGGGAAACCTCATGGAGACGGTTATAAAAAGGCCCCGATCGGGTACACATGCATGTACACCCAAAATCAGCATTTCTCTTTGACACCCTCGCTCTCTCTATCTAGGTACAATGGTTAGCCGGTTCGGGTTCCAGGAGGAGATTTGGAGGTGCGGTGAGCCTTAACTCCGTCCGGAGCGCAGACACTGCGTGTTGTCTCGCACTTCTGGCATGGCCAAGGTGGAAGGTAGCCAGCCACCGGTGTCACTAGAGGATGTAGTGGCGGTGGTGGAGAAGCAATGCGGTGTAAACCACCACACCGTGAAGATGGAGGTTTGCGCACCGCCATTCAACTTCTTCGTGCGTTTCTGTGAGGTCGAGAACTGCACTCGCATCCTTCATGCCAAATGCGCCCTCGTCGTCAACGGCGAGACGCTCGCGGTGAGCTGCTAGCATCGCGGGCGTGGAGGGCGGGCATAGGAGCTGCCTTACCTGACGAAACTGAGATTCCTGAGGTTCCCACGGGAGGTGTGGCAGCCCCAAGCCCCATAATACTTGTTCGACAAAGAGGGGGCTCCGGGGCGCTGGAGTCACAACTAAATCAATGTGTGTCACTAGCGCATTAATTATGGAGGTGTGGTGAGTTCTTAGGGGGAAAATCCCTCTTTTAGGTGTCACGGCGCTTCTTCGACATCACTAGCTCGTTCAACAGGAAGGTTCTCACCTCGGACTGGAGAAATCGAGATCAGACGAACCGAAGGAAATCTTTTGAAAAAATGAGCTTGGCTACTATTCTACATGTTCCAATGGACAACCCAAACACAATACAGAAAAAATTTCACTCAGCTACCCCCTTCCGGCGCGCCGGGGACGAGGTAGATCGAAAAGTTGACCATTCGGTCAACTGGGCCCCCCTATTCGACCGAGAGGTGGCTCCGAGGCGCCAGAGTCACAAATAAATCATTGTTTTTCACTAGCACGTGAATTATGGAGATGTGGTAGGTTGTTAGGGCAAAGATCCCTCTTTGAGGTGTCACATCGCTTCTCTGACATCACTAGCTCGTTCAGCAGGAAGGTTCTGCACCTCGGGCTGGAAACACCGACATCACACGAACCGGAGGGAATCTTGTGAAAACATGAGCTTGGATACTGTTCTACATGTTCCAATGGACTACCAAAACACAATAGAGCAACAAATTACACTGAGCTACCCCCTTTCGGCGCGTCGGGGATGGGGTAGATCGAAAAAGTTGACCACTCGGTCAACCTGGCCCTGTATTCGACAGAGAGGGGCTCCGAGGCGTGGGAGTCACAACTACATCATAGTGTTTCACTAGCACATGTATTATGGAGGTGTGGTAGGTTGTTAGGGCAAAGATCCCTCTTTGAGGTGTCACGACGCTTCTCTGACTTCACTAGCTCATTCAGCAGGAAGGTTCTGCACCTCGGGCTGGAGACACCAAGATCGGACGAACCGAATGGAATCTTGTGGGAAAATGAGCTTGGCTACTGTTCTACATGTGCCAATGGACTACCCAAACACAATAGAGAAACAAGTTTCACTGAGCTACCCATTCCGATGCGCCGGGGACGACGTAGATCAAAAAAGTTGACCATTCGGTCAACCGGCCCACGTATTCGACGGAGGGGTTGCTCCGAGGCGCCGGAGTCACAATTAAATCATTGTTTTTCACTAGCACGTGTATTATGAAGGTGTGGTAGGTTGTTAGGGCAAAGATCCCTCTTTAAGGTGTCATAGCGCTTCTCTGACATCACTAGCTCGTTCAACAGGAAGGTTCTGCACATCGGGCTAGAGACACCGACATCGGACGAACCGAAGGGAATCTTGTGAAAACATGATCATGGCTACAGTTTTACATGTGCCAATGGAAAACCCAAACACAGTAGAGCAACAAGTTTCACTGAGCTACCCCCTTATGGCGCGACAGGGATGGGGTAGATCGAAAAAGTTGACCAGTCGGTCAACCGGGCCCCGTTTTCGATGGAGAAGAGGCTCCGGGGCGCAGGAGTCACAACTAAATCTTCGTGTGTCACTAGCACATGTATTATGGTGGTGCGGTAGGTTCTTAGGGCAAAGATCCCTCTTTTAGGTGTCACGACGCTTCTTCGACATCACTAGCTCGTTCAACAGGAAGGTTCTGCACCTCGGGCTGGAGACACCGAGATCGGATGAACCGAATGGAATCTTGTAGAAAAATGAGCTTGGCTACTATTCTACATGTACCAATGGACTACCCAAACACTATAGAGAAACAAGTTTCACTGAGCTACCCCCTTCCGGCGCGCCGGGGACGGGGTAGATCGAAAAAGTTGACCATTCGGTCAACCGGCCCCCGTATTCGACGGAGAGGGGGCTCTGAGGCGCCAGAGTCACCATTAAATCATTGTTTTTCACTAGCACATGTATTATGGAGGTGTGGTAGGTTGTTAGGGCAAATATCCCTCTTTAAGGTGTCACAACGCTTCTCTGACGTCACTAGCTCGTTCAGCAGGAAAGTTCTGCACATCGGGCTGGAGACACCGACATCGGACGAACCGAAGGGAATCTTGTGAAAACATGAGCTTAGCTACAGATTTACATGTGCCAATGGAAAACCCAAACACAATAGAGCAACAAGTTTCACTGAGCTACCCCCTTACGGCGCGCCGGGGACGGGGTAGATCGAAAAAGTTGACCATTCGGTCAACCGGGCCCCGTTTTCGACGGAGAAGGGGCTCCGGGGCGCAGGAGTCACAACTAAATCTTCGTGTGTCACTAGCACATGTATTATGGAGGTGTGGTATGTTGTTCGGGCAAACATCCCTCTTTGAGGTGTCACGACGCTTCTCCGACATCACTAGCTCGTTCAGCAGGATGGTTCTGCACCTCGTGCTGGAGACACCGAGATCGGACGAACCGAATGGAATCTTGTGGAAAAATGAGCTTGGCTACTGTTCTACATGTGCCAACGGTGACGGGGTAGATCGAAAAAGTTGACCATTCGGTCAACCGGCCCCCGTATTCGACGGATAGGGGTCTCCGAGGCGCCAGAGTCACAATTAAATTTATTTTTTTCACTAGCACATCTATTATGTAGGTGTGGTAGGTTTTTAGGGCAAATATCCCTCTTTGAGGTGTCACAACGCTTCTCTGACATCACTAGCTCGTTCAGCAGGAAGGTTCTGCACCTCGGGCTGGAAACACCGACATCGAACGAACATGAGGAAATCTTGTGAAAACATGAGCTCGGATACTGTTCTACATGTTCCAATGGACTACCCAAACACAATAGAGAAACAAGTTTCACTGAGCTACCCTCTTCCGGCGCGCCGGGGACGGGGTAGATCGAAAAAGTTGACCATTCGGTCAACCGGGCCCCATATTCGACGGAGAGGGGGCTCCGAGGCGCCGGAGTCACAATTAAATCATTGTTTTCACTAGCACATGTATTATGGAGGTGGGGTAGGTTATTAGGGCAAAGATCCCTCTTTGAGGTGTCACGACGCTTCTCCGACATCACTTGCTCGTTCAATAGGAAGGTTCTGCACCTCGGGCTGGAAACACCGACATCGAATGAATTGCCTCGGTCACGCTCCGACATGTACAAAGTCTCGAAGCCGAGACGAACCTCTTTCAACTATGGTCATGGCTTCACGTTCTTGAGCATATTCAACATCTAGATGGACGTCGTTATTATGGTTGATTGCGGTCGTCTTAATTTGCAACGCAGGTATGGACCAGATAACCTAATTTTATATGTTTATTAGAATTTGATCTAAAAAGTCATGTGTAGTGGCATGCAAATTGGGTTTTGTAAAATGAGCGACATCTAACACTTATCGCTAATTTTGGATAAATATAAATTTTATCTCCCGTTGACACGCACAAGCATTTGCGCTAGTCCATAGTATAAAATAATTGAAAAAGATAAGTCAGGGTAAATAAAAAGTTAATAGCTTACTTTGAGATATGTGCTAGCCAGTTGCCACCTATATAATAAGTTAATAACTTACTACATGAGAGTTTTACTTCTTTGCTTCTCTAGAATGAACTAAAATATGAACTTTAAGCTTTCCAAGGCCTACATAACGTTTGCACTATAATGTGTGGAAAAACATTCAGTTTTTTGTTGTACACAAAATCATTTTTTTGAGTACAAAGTATTACTTTAAAATAATTATAGTGCATGAAATAATATGAAACTTCTTTCCGCATTGTAGTTATAATATTTGTTGTCCTCCAACGTTTGAAGTTCACATGATATTTTATTTAGGAGAAACAAATATCCATGCAGAAAAGCTTTTGCTCATGTATAACACAAACAAAAATCAAGAAATCAATGATATCACAATTAGAAAAAAATATCCTGTGGGCACTCGGCGAAGGCTCATGCTCGGCAAAAATTCCCCCCCAAATCACCAGGAAAACGCCTCCTAGCCTCCAAAATCCCCATTCTCTCCCGCTCCCTCTCCTTCCAATCAGCCGCCGCCGCCACCACCACCGCATCTCCCGCCGCCACAGCAGCCCCTCCCACCTCCGGCCACCTGCTCCCTCGCCCCCTAACCCCCTCCCTTCTGCCGGCATCCTCCTCCCTGGATCTCGCCCTGAGCCGCCGCCATGCTCCAGATCGAGCAGACCGCCGCCGGCGCCTCCGGCGGCCTGCGCTAGAGGCGCCCTCCTCTTCCCCGAGCTCGGTTACCTGTGCTGCTCGCCGCCACCTCAGTTCCTCCGGAAGCAGCAGAGCGACCCCTTCCCTCCTTCCTCAAGCTGACGCAAAGCAACACCTTCCCTCCTTCAGCAGCAATACAGCGCCACCACCCCTTTCTCCAGCAGCCGGCGAGCTACTACTTCCCTTCCCCAACTACTGGTGAGTGCGACGACCCCCTTACTCCAGTTGCCGGCGATCCCCATGGCCATTTTCTTTCTGCTAAAGTCTGAACATTTTTGTTGCTGTACATGACGTTTTTGCTAGGTGTTGCACTGCATTTTGGAGCAGAGGTTGCTGCTGGACTCACTAGATACATGCGTACTTGCTAGTTGCTACTTGCTTTGCTAATACAAAATACTTCCTTCTTGTATATAGTTATACTTGCTAATCTGAGAGCTGTGAACTATGAGTGTTGATTGGTGTTTGGTTGTTTGTTATCTAGCAAAGTAGCAACTAGCAGGAACTAATTTCATTTGGTTGTTCTGTAACATATATTATGCAAATTTATTTGTGGACAGTAAGACTCATATGTACTGATTGGTGTTTGACTGTTTGCTAGCTAGCAAAGTAGCAACAAGTTGTTATGTATAATCTATTATCTAAGTTTATTTATGGCTGTACAAGACTGCCAGTTTAGACATTGCACAAGTTTCTTGGATAAGTCATTGTCTCCAATGTCTGAGTGGTGTGGTAGTGTGTGTGGTATTTTTAGTTGCAGTGCTAGCGCTAATACAATTTTCCTACTTGTTTGTTTTGTGCAGGACATAGATCGAGGTTGAGGCCGTGAGCGTCGTCGCGTGGCGGGGATTTGCTGGAGGAGCGTCCTCGATCTTCCTCATCGACAGCCGGTCACGCATCAAGGGTAAGAGCCCACCGCCTCTCTCGCTCTCTAGGTTTTTTTTGTAGATAATGAAAACTAGTCACGTTACCCTAGGCGTCTCCCGTTCGGAAGGGCTACGGTTATAAAGATTGGTCTTTGTATATTGTTTATATACAAAGATCTATATTTTTATAACTGTGGCTGTTTCGAATTGTCCACGATTTTGGACAGCTCGAGGATGTGTAGCTGTGTTTGTTTTCCATGTTCTACTCCTATCCGAGATAGATTTTTGTGGTGCCTCCCCGTTGTTCTCCGAGTACACATTCTCTCGCCCCCCGTGGTTGAGACGTGTATTAGGAGAGCAGCAGGGAGGTGCTGCCAAAATCTGTCTTGGATAGGAGTAGACATGGAAAACAAACACAAGCTACACATCCTCGGGTGATAAATCAACTATTTTTTTGCATGTACATAATATGGTTTGTATGAATTACTCTTTGTTTTTAAACGTTTTAACATTTGTTATCATTTGTACTACTCCGGTTCCCTCTTTGTCATAACAGGTGATTGAAACATGGCAAGGAACAAGCAACCGAAGGGGCTGAAGCGCGGTGCGCCCAAGAAGGCCCAGGTGATGGGCTTGTACACCCGATCTGGTGATTGCACGCGGGTGAACATAGGGAAAAGGCCGCGTCTGGTGGACGACGAGGGCTCGGAGGAGTCTTCCCGAGCCCGTTCGGGAGGCCCAGCAGCTCGCTCGGGGAGGCGTGCTACGCATCGGGCTCCTCCTCGCTCACAGAGCCCCTTGCCCCACGTTTCTTCTTCTTCTGAGGAGGAGCAACACCGCCAGCACGGGGAGGAGCCAGAGGAGGAGGGTCAGAGGACGAGGGGGAGGAGTTAGAGGAGGGGTCAGAGGACTTGTTTGCACAACCCCTACCTGTCGTAGGGAAAGTGCTACCCCCCGGCCAAACACCTTTTCTGCATGGGCCTACGAGGCTACCCGTCACTGGCCCTAAGAATCCATACCCCTACCGGCACTACGTGATCAAAGTCGACGGAGATAAGTAAGTGCCCGTTAATCATTTGTGCTACATTTGTGTTTTATTCATTTTTTCATCACAATCTCACCAGCTTGTCTTTTTTGTGTGAAGGTCCTTGGAGTATGTGGACGCCAAGCCACCACGGTCCATGAGCGGCATCCTTAAGATGAGTTTCAACTTTTAGTTCCATTCATCGCTATATGCATGTTAACTCACTGGTCAATATGTACTCTTGATCTCTGTAGAGGATGGGTGCTCTTCCATCGGCTCCGCCTCTACCTCCTCTACTGCCGTTGAACTTGGTAAGTTGGCTTGCAACTTGTTAACTCAATCAATTTTCAATTTCCTCTACTAATGCAGATGTTTATAGAGCAACACTGTGTTGGAGGGATCCCAAAACTCCACGGACTGCCCCGGAGATGGAGCTGGAGGAGACACGTCGACGCCATCGACCTCTGGGATGCAGCAATGATTCTAGGTAAGAAAATTTCAATATTCTTGTGATTCTTTTGCTTGTAGGTCTATAGTAATATTCTTAACACGTGGAAATTTTCAAAGTTGTAGGATTGCATCGATGATGGAGTATATGCATCGAGGATTGCACCTTTGCCTTCATCGTTGTGGAAATCATGAATTTGTGGACTTGTGTAACTTTGAATTGTGAACTGGGACTTGTGACATGTATTTTGTGTTTGTGGAGATCATTATGAACATATATGAGTGATCTGCTGATGTATTTTGTGAATCATTGCAATTTGTTGCTATTTTGGTTGATCTGTGGCTATTATGAACATATATGAGTGATCTGGTGATACAAATATATTATTTGTGGTTTAATTGCAGGGAAAAGCAAGAATTAGCGAATTTCTGTAAAAATGCCAGTACTTTGCCGAGTACTACACTCGGCATAGGACCATCTGGCAGGGTTCGCCGAGTATTGCACTCGGCAAAGACAGCTCCCAGGTGCTGTTCGGTCGCCTGGATTGCATATTTCCCGAGGCTTCAAGTGAGCACTCGGCGAAGCGGCACTCGGCAAGCACGAGGACACGTGGCAGACCACGGGCGACCCGCTGACAAAACCTATGCTGAGTGTGGCACTCGGCAATCTTGTAATCCGATGAGAATTGTTGTGGACACGTGGCTCTTTCTGGTGATTCTAACTTTGCCGAGTGTCAATCCCAATACTCGGCAAAATTGAACTGTCCGTTCCGTCCCGCTTTGAAGGGGAACGGATTGTTCTACTTTTTATTGCCGAGTGCCAGTACGAAATACTCAGGGAAGGGTTTGCTGAGGTACCCGATATTTGACACTCGGCAAAGCGATATTTGCCGGCCAGGTTATTGCCGAGTGTTGGTTGCCGAGTGCAGTACTCGGCAAAGTATTCGCCGACGATTTGTGGAGCTTCGTCGTGTATTTTTGATACACGGCAAACTCTCAATTTCCAGTAGTGGCAACTTGGTTTCTCTTCCGGCAGCGTAGTTCTTGGGAGTCCCAAGGGCTTTGTCGTGGAGCTTAGGTGCCTTAAGGCATAGTGCGGTGTTCTTCTCAGTTCTTCCTGGTTTCTCTTCCAGCAGCGTAGTCTTGCGGGCTTCGGGTATCCTGGGATCGATGTTCATGAGCACTTCCTCACCTTGTATCGTTTGGCCATGCACTCTGTTGGGTTATTGCTTTATATATAAATTAGCAAGAGGGGTAAATGTATGTTTCATGCTTAAGCAAATAACATAACCAGTATATATCGCAGAGAAATGAAGTAATAAAAGGATGATTTCTTCAGATGAAATATATTAATTTGTAGTACCGTTGCACATTCTGGGGATCAATGGCTGTGCCTCTGCTAGCCCCAGCCCTTGCCTTTAGGATTAGCACCACCAGCATCTACACTCTTGAGAAGCATTCTAGTCATTGCTGGACGTGCAGCAGCCCATGTACTTCCATTGCTGATGGCAGCAGCTCCTTGTACTTCCTATTCTTGCGCAGTTAGGACCATATATCAACTACACAATCACTATTTCGAATTAGCATCATTAACATGTTTCTGAACAGATCACTGAGTAAATGAACGATAAGTCGATAAGTCATCATAAAACTTGCCCTTATATAGTAGCACAGACCTAATCAAGATCATGAGTAGTACATGATATCATCTCGGCTTGGCTTACAGTTGCACTGTAAATCTTTCAGATTATTTGGGATCACATCACACTTACAAACTTAGTAGCATGGAATAACAAGGATGGCCCTGCTGCCCTTCTCCTCCTTACATGACCGAAAAAGCTTCAGAAAGCTGGTCTCCAACCTCGATGTGTGACAGTGTGAGTCATCTAATTTTGGACTTTGAGGTGAGTGATAACCTCTAGAGTGCAGATAAATGCAGAACAGCCTGATTATAGTTGCTTTATGCACACAATCCATGCATTGCTGTCACATAAAATGCCACAAAATTACCCCACAACCTGCCACCCCCACAATTAATTTAACTAAATGACAAGGTATCATGATAAACACTACGGGACAGCACCCAAACGCCGACGGCCGGCCACCGTCGGCGTAGGCCAGAAAGCCGTCGGCTTAGGCCTACGCCAACGGCCGCCGTCGGCGTAGAGCCGTCGGGCTTGGGTTTTCTCGGGCTTGCCCTAAAATCCGTCGGCGTAGGCGCGGCCGTTGGCGTATAGGCTGCCCGACGGCGTTTACGCGGCCGTCGGCGTAGCACCAGTGGGCCCCACCCTGGGCTTAACGGCCGTTACGGCTGGTTGCCCTCTACGCCGACGGCCGGCCGTCGGCCTAGGGTGCCACGCGGCAGGCTGTGGGGCGGCGGGGCTTCGGGCCTACGCCGACGGCCGGGCCGTCAGGGTAGGTCCCCTTCCAGTCGGGCCACGCGTCGCCCGCTGGTCTCGTCTGGACCCTGCCACTACCTACGCCGACGGCCAGGCCGTCGGCGTAGGTAGTAGCAGGGCCCCTTTTTTGTTTGTTTTCCCTGTTTCCCTGCATATAGCAAATTCAATAATAGATATATATATTGCATTATATATTATATCATGTGCATATAAGCACATGCACATCGACACAACAATTGATATAAGCACATCAACACAATACAAGCATTGATATAAGCACATGCCCATCGACACAAGCATTTATACATCGTATCCATACATAGCATAAGAAGAAGAAACATTGTATCCATACATAGCATACATATCCCCCAGACACGACCAACGCTCTGGGGTCGGGTTCCGCACTTCTAGGGTCATCCAACTCTGGATTAAAAGCGATCATCGCCTCGAGGTACTTAGCACCGTCCTCCTGGGCAGTGCCCAAGTACTCGGGAAGCTGAGGCTGAGGCTGGGAGAGATCGGGCGCCATCATCCTCATCGAGTCCCATGACTCATATGAGCTGACAGGCCTCCCTAGTTTATCCTCCTGCATCGCCAAAGAGATTTTATGAGTACCAAGTAGGAACATGCATGAGGGGAAATAAAAGCAGGTTGTTCCATGTATGTGTATACCAGCTTGGCCTTGTAGCGCTCACTGCCTAGGTTTCCAGCCCGATGTGTCCCCCCGCTGCCGCGGTTCGCCTTGTTCCGCTCGCTCAAGGCGTTCCACTCCTCATCTTCCCCGCGCCACCTCGCAGTCAACACCCTCCATGCCTCCTCCTTGCCATAGGCCCAATCGGGCCTAACCTGAAAAATCAATACGCATGTGAAGAACAGATGATGCAATTGCATCTTAGCATTAACATATAATCTCATCGACAATTTACTTACCTCGTCGTACTGTTCCGCGCTCATCGTCGAGTGTGACTTGACATTCTCGTGCTTCGGCAACGGCTTGCCCGATTTCGCCATGTTGTATTGACTCCTGGCGGTATGACCCTGGTTATAGAACTGTTGATTAGTCAACCTCTTACAATGAGCCTGCAGTGTCTTGTTCGCCGTCTCCTGGTGCTCCGGAGCCACCCTATAGAATCTCTGAAATCATTCATCGAAAAAGTGTGGGATTCATGAGTTAGCATGGCGGGGTCATCAACTATGAACAAAAAAAGTGTGAAGAGTCATGATTTTGCCTTACCCAAAACTTATTGATCACGGCGTCAGAAGCTTTCCCGTAGGGGGGACAATCTGCGAGCTCGTAGTGTCTCCAAGTCATGGCTAGCTTCCTCTCGCCTTTGTCTGTGGTGTAGAAGCCCGGCCAAAACTTCCTAATGATAGCTCCAAGCATGCAGCCAGGGACTCGGGTCCCCGCTGGATGAAGCCAATTGCTGCACAAGAATCAAACATTAGTACATGCTGCCAAGTTGGTATCAACAAAATGAAACTATAGCCACTTACTCAGTTCTAGTAGGTTCAATGAGGGTCCGAGCCTCCGGGGAAGGCTCCTCCTTAGGGACTTCTGTTTCCCCACGAACCTTTGCCTTCTTCGTCGACGCACTCGATGGCCCCGACGCAGTCACCATCTCCTCGTCTCGAGACTCTGCTTCCAAGTCTCGAGAGTCAATCTCCTCGTCTGGAGACTCCGAGAATGCGGTCTGTGAAGCCACGTCGCCGGAAGCGGAGGGTATGTCACTTAGAAGGACGGTACCTCGCCCTCGTCCTCGACCTCGTCCTCGGCCTCCTGCAATCGGAAAAGATAAACAATTAAGAAGCATGTTGAAAAATAAATACCAAGCATAATGAAGATGCAATGTACCTCCTCGGTCTGACCTCGGGGGACGTCCCCCTCTTCCTCCTCCTGGTCCTGCATCCCCTCCTCCTCCTACCTCCTCGGCGCCGTACCTTGAGGTGGTTGCTCTTCCACTCTTCGTCTTCTCTATCCCCTGAAGCAAGGACTGCGGTGATGCCTTGCCACTCATATTGGCCAATCACCTGCATTGAGAAAAATAAAACAATTAAGCATAAAGACGCAATGCAATTAAGAAGCATAAAGACGCAATGCAATTAAGATGAAAATAAATACTAATACTCGTCATCACTCTCAGCCTCGGGATCCTCGCACGGTGGAGACTCATCATTGTCATGGAACATAGAGTATTTTAAATAGCACGTGCACATCGACAAGATAAAAAATAACATCATCATCAATTCATCGTAGCACATCCGCACACAATCATCATCATCATCCAAAATAACATACATATAGTATCGAGATACATAAATACTAATAATCATCATCATCACTCTGAGGCTCATTCTCATCTCCATCATCACTATCACTATCACGTGCGTATAAAGCGTCGGGATCCTCGGACGGTGGAGGCTCATCATCATCACTCCGAGGCTCATCATTGGCATGTGCCTTGTTGAGCATCTCTATGTCACTTATATCCGTGACTATCTCACCACGGGTGTGTGCATCATTCTCGAGGTCCTCAAGACCTTCTAATCCAAAGTCCCCAAAGTTCTCTTGCTCTTGATAGAAAATTCCCTTGTATGTTTGAGGGTTAATGTTGTTGTAATCGTCGTCGGAGGGCATGGGTAGTTTACCATGTGGCGATACCTGGTACACGACTTCCCAGCCCTGGAGGTATTCTTTCTGGCATGGGTAGGGCAAGTAATAAACTTGCTTCGCTTGGTGAGCCACAACAAAGACATCGGATCCGCTATAGGTGGTTGAAGGCCTAACTTCAACTAACCCAATGGAAGGGGTATTTTTGTGTCCATGGTGTGGATCGAACCAGTGGCATCTGAACACAACGAGATTGAGTTCTACAGGCCCATTGTTGAACGTCAGCTCGTATACGTTCTGCAACCTTCCGTAGTAATCAAAGTCATCTTGTCCCTTGGTGAAGACCCTGATATTTATAGTTTTTGCACCCGGGCGACTATTTTGGTGGCCCTCTTTATGAAAGCGATACCCATTCACATCATACTTCTCATACATGTTGACTTTACTGTTAAAACCCTGAGAGACACATCTCAACTCATCCGACATCATCACTGTGGGATCAGCTCCCTACAAGTTTAGTAGGAATCGTGCATTAGTTACGTGTAATAAGAGGGCCAAGTTGTCAGGTAATTAAGAGGGATAGATTACGGATTACCTTTTCCCTGAACCATGACGTGAAACTTCTTCCCGGGGCACCCCCTTTCAGAAGAGCATCCAACTGCGCAGCATCGGGATCTGTTGGTCCCGGCCACACCTCATCCACGAATTGGCTAGAAGGAGAAAATACGTATTAGAAGGAAACCGAGTTACCAGTTGCAAAGTAATTAAGTCGCCATTTTACCTAAGGAAACTGGGCACCTCCTCCTCCTCCTCCTCCCCGCTCTCTTTCTTCTGGTCCTTATCAAGCACAAACTGTGAATGCGGCTTCAACCACCCTTTTCGTTTGCCTTCAGGAGGCTGCATGTGTTGTCTCGGCCTATCACACAGCTCCTTAACATCGACTCTAGCCTTGACATTATCCTTTGTCTTCTCAGAAATGTTCAGGATTGTGTTAAAAAGGGACTCTGCGACATTCTTTTCGGTGTGCATCACATCGATGTTATGGGGAAGTGCTAATTCGTGATAATAGTCGAGCTTCGTTATGCCTGCCTCGTGAGTCCAGTTGTGCTCCTTACCATATCCGTCAAATACTGGGACACCGAATTCAGTACGCACGAGAGCGGCTAGCTCGGCCTTAACAGCTGCACCATTGAACGTTGGTATCTGTCTTTCTTCAAGCACAACTTTGCCCTTCTTGAAGTTCCTTTTGTCCTGTCTGAACGGATGATCTCTTTTGAGAAACGCCCGATGCGTGTCAAAGGCGGAATATTTTTTACCCGCTTTTAGCCAAAGGAACTCAAGTAGTTGCCTGCACACTGGGCATGGCCACTTACCAGCTGTACAGTGGCCACAGAATGGGGCATACGCAGGAATGTCGTGCATGGAATATTGGTACCAAACTTTCATGAAGAAGTTTGACTTCGATGCACGGTCGTATGTCAACGTTGGGTGGTGCCAAGAGTGGTTCAGATCATCCACAAGCAGCTGCATGTAGACACTCAAATTCTTCCCCGGGTAGTCAGGCACTGGAATGATCAGCGTCAAGAATATGGTATTCCTTTGCATTAGGGCTGGGGGAGGGAGATTGAGCGGAATAACAAACACCGGCCAATAGCTGTAGGAGGAACTCGACATGCCATATGGATTGAATCCATCCATAGATATGGCAATTCTGCAGTGTCGGGCCTCTGCCGCCAGATCGGGGTGGTCTTCATCGAACTTCTTCCATGCCCTGCCATCAGATGGATGTCCCATTGTTTCCCGTCCGTGCTCGTCAGGGTATCTCTTCCCGTCCTTGTGCCACGTCATCTGTTTGGAAGACTCCAAGGTCATGTAAAGCCGCTGGATTCTTTTTATGAATGGGAGATAACGAAGAATCGAAGCGGGGAACTTTGTCTGCACCTTGGGCTCACCATCGGCTCCCTTGGACTCAAGATACCTAGAGGCCCCACACAAGCTACAGTACTTGTCATCCGCAAACCGTTTCCAAAACAGAAGGCAACCTTTTGGACAACAATCTATCTTTATGTAGTCCATGCTGAGCGCTCGCGTGATTTTCTTGCATTCGTACAAGGTTTTAGGCAGACAATGACCATCGGGCAACGTGTTAGCATGTCTTACCAGAGTGGCTTCAAAGCATGAACGGGTCATGTTGAACTGGAGCTTTGAGGCTAGTGCTTGCGAGATGGTATCGAGCTGAGAAACATTTGCACCCAGGTACAGAGGCCTCTTAGCCGATTCCATCATATCATAGAACGCCTTAGCGGATGGCTCGGGATCCTGTGGTTCAGGCGGTTGCTCCGGTTCCTGCGGTCCCTCTGGTTTAGCACAAGGTGGAGACTCCGGCATGGCATCACGGAAATCCTCCAGCAAGTTTCGCATGCCATCGTACTCTATGCCATCGATCCGCTGCCGCATCACGTCAACTCTATCACGTTCATTCTGACTAAAGTCGACCGTCGTGACGAAGCCCGACATATACCCATAAGCCCAAAGGTGTTGTTTCATAACCTCCTTTCTAGCGCGATGACGATTTCTGCAACGGACGCAAGGACAACGGGGATCAAGTGTCTTTGGACCACGGGCTATATCCTGCACTACCATAGCGGTCTTCCATGCCCACTCATCTGTTCTGTCAACAGCACTAGTACGTCCACTATACATCCACCCATTATCAGCCATCCTCTTCTGCTTTATTGAGAGCCAAACGACAAAAATAGCATTTAATATCAAACGGAAGATTAAAATGCTTCATTTTTTACGCATGCATCAACCTACATGTCTAATAGTAAAGTGGGTCCTAACCAGCCGCCGGATCCGTAGATTGGGTAAGTTCTCCCTGACTCTACCCCGATCCGAGCAGAATTTCGGCAGCACCTCCCCGCTGCTCTCCCGATACACGTCTCGACTAAAAGCCGAGAGAATGTGCATCCGGAGAACAACGAGGAGGCGTAGCCGAAATCCTGTCTCGGATCGAGGAAGATCCAGCGAGAACCATACCCAAATACGAATCCGCCGACTGCCCGGTAAAAGCCATAAGCGTTACGGTTCAAAATATGCGAGACCACTAATGCATATTTATCCGCGTAACGCTTACAGTCGGGATGACGCCTAGGTGACGCGACTTGACTTGGTGATCTAGACATGAAAATAAACCTAGCTACATAAGACGGGTGAACAGATTCTCACCCTTGAAGCGTGATCGACGACGGGGGTGCGAGGCGACGAAGGGGGCTCCGAGACGGCGGCGGCTCCAAGATAGTCTGAATGAAAGAACTGGAATTAGAAGTCACATATTATTATGCTTGACATTTTGCTTGTTCTCTAAATCCTATTTTGCTTAACATTGTCCTTGTTGTCTAAATCCTATTTTTAGCTCACCCTCAGCTGTAGAGGAGGTAGTCGAACAACAGAGGGATCAAGGACCAAAACTTTCGACGACGCTCACTCCAGGGAGATTACCCTATTGATAAAGCAAACAAATATTTATCCCCATGGTCAATGTTAAGTAGCAATTTAAAACAACGAGTAATACTACACTTGTCTCCCTAAGTAGTTTTGTTATGTCACACAACAAAAGTTTACTTTGAATTTAAGTTTCCAAATCAACACTCCATTGTGCTGCCACACTTGACATTTCTCTAAAAAATGCATCTCACTTTTTTCCTCAATATACTAGCATTCAATTATATCCGCAAGATTAGAACGTCAGGGAATTAATCACTAGCTCACAATTGCTGCACTCGTTACTCTATCTAACGGAAATAACCTTGTGGCCCTGAGTTCGATCCTGCCACCTTTTCATTTTTTTGCAAATACGTTGAACATACCCATAATTATGGATGTGGAAAATAAAAACATAGCTTAGCAAGTGTTTGTCCTTGACTTTTTTTTGAACCAAAATAATTAATTTTGTACATGTTTTGTCTTTTGTCTTCTTCTAATTTTCATCTAAGCAATCATCTACCTAATTTTCATCTAAGAAAACTTGGAGGCAGAGGAGCAGGGGAGCTCACCTTGGAGGCAAAGGAGCCGGGGAGCTTGCGGCGACGGGCTGGCGGCGACGATGGGGCGTCGGGCTCGGGCTTGGCGAAGGAGGGTCGACGGCGGCAGGCTCGGTGGAGGAGGCCTCGACGGCGGGAGGTGCTTGGCGCGGCGCGAGCAGAGGAGGAGGTGGCTCGGCGGCGCGATGGACGACGACGGAGGGAGGTGCGGCGGCGGAGGGAGGGGGCTCGCGGGAGGCGAGAAGCGAGAGGGGCGGCCGGCGGTGGGCGGGGGGCTCGGGCGGGTGGGACGGGCTGCCGGCGGCGCGCGGGTGGGCGGTCGGGCTCGGGGGTAGTTAGGGATTCGATTTGGGAGTGGGGAGACAGGGGGTTGACCAGGGGGGTCTTGTGTCCGAATTTGGGGGCGCAGACCTACGCCGATGGCCTGGCCGTCGGCGTAGGTCTATTTATTTTTTAGTCCGAGCTACGCCGACGGCCTGGCCGTCGGCTTAGGTCCATTTTCATTTTTTGTTTTTTATTTCTTTATTCTTTTATATTTTCAAGCATGTAAAATATTTTGTTTAGCACATATGTACATGGAAAATATTTTGTTTAGCAAATATTTCTTTATTCTTTTTTATTTCCGAAACCCTAGATCGGGGGGGGGGGGGGGCGCAGATCTACCCTTATAGCTTTCTCCGTACGAGGATGGACCAATGGACTTTTTTATCTGTCTATGTTTGTTTAGCACATATATACATGGACAACCAAGGTTGAACACATTTCACCACATTATTCACACCGGTAGACACGTACCGGGAGTTTCCACATACGGATCGACGATTTTACTAAGTGTTAGGCCATGTCCGTGAACAACGTCAGACACATGACCTACATATTATGCCATCTACAAACATGAAATCACACCTATAAACATAACCTAGCTCCACATGCAGGTTTTCCAACGATTCCGGCCCTCCGACGGTCATTCACCCCTAAAACCCTAGATCGGGGGGGCCCCGCAGATCTACCCTTATAGCTTTCTCCGTACGAGGATGGACCAATGGACCTTTTTATCTATCTATGTTTGTTTAGCACATATGTACATGGAAAACCAAGGTTGAATACATTTCACCACATTATTCACACCGGTAGACACGTACCGGGAGTTTCCACATACGGATCGACGATTTTACTAAGTGTTAGCCCATGTCCGTGAACAACGTCAGACACATGACCTACATATTCCATCTACAAACATTAAATCACACCTATAAACATAACCTAGCTCCACATGCAGGTTTTCCAACGATTCCGGCCCTCCGACGGTCATTCACCCCCGAAACCTTAGATCGGGGGGGGGGGCGCAGATCTACCCTTATAGCTTTCTCCGTACGAGGATGGACCAATGGACTTTTTTATCTATCTATGTTTGTTTAGCATATATGTACATGGAAAACCAAGGTTGAACACATTTCATCACATTATTCACACCGGTAGACACGTACCGGGAGTTTCCACATACGGATCGATGATTTTACTAAGTGTTAGCCCATGTCCGTGAACAACGTCAGACACATGACCTACATATGCCATCTACAAACATTAAATCACACCTATAAACATCACCTAGCTCCACATGCAGGTTTTCCAATGATTCCGGCCCTCCGACGGTCATTCACCCCTAAAACCCTAGATCAGGGGGGCCCGCAGATCTACCCTTATAGCTTTCTCCGTACGAGGATGGACCAATGGACTTTTTTTATCTATCTATGTTTGTTTAGCACATATGTACATGGAAAACCAAGGTTGAACACATTTCACCACATTATTCACACCGGTAGACACGTACCGGGAGTTTCCACATACGGATCGACGATTTTACTAAGTGTTAGCCCATGTCCGTGAACAACGTCAGACACATGACCTACATATGCCATCTACAACCATTAAATCACACCAATAAACATCACCTAGCTCCACATGCAGGTTTTCCAACGATTCCGGCCCTCCGACGGTCATTCACCCCCGAAACCCTAGATCGGGGGGGCCCGCAGATCTACCCTTATAGCTTTCTCCGTACGAGGATGGACCAATGGACTTTTTTATCTATCTATGTTTGTTTAGAACATATGTACAAGGAAAACCAAGGTGGAACACATTTCACTACATTATTCAAACCGGTAGACACGTACCGGGAGTTTCCACACACGGATCGACGATTTTACTAAGTGTTAGCCCATGTCCATGAACAACGTCAGACACATGACCTACATATGCCATCTACAAACATTAAATCACACCTATAAACATAACCTAGCTCCACATGCAGGTTTTCCAACGATTCCGGCCCTCCGACGGTCATTCACCCCCGAAACCCTAGATCGGGGGGGGGGGGCGCAGATCTACCCTTATAGCTTTCTCCGTACGAGGATGGACCAATGGACTTTTTATCTATCTATGTTTGTTTAGCACATATGTACATGGAAAACCAAGGTTGAACACATTTCACCACATTATTCACACCGGTAGACACGTACCGGGAGTTTCCACATACGGATCGACGATTTTACTAAGCGTCAGCCCATGTCCGTGAACAACGTCAGACACATGACCTACATATGCCATCTACAAACATGAAATCACACCTATAAACATAACCTAGCTCCACATGCAGGTTTTCCAACGATTCCGGCCCTCCGACGGTCATTCACCCCTAAAACCCTAGATCAGGGGGCCCCGCAGATCTACCCTTATAGCTTTCTCCGTACGAGGATGTACCAATGGACTTTTTTATCTATCTATGTTTGTTTAGCACATATCTACAAGGAAAACCAAGGTTGAACACATTTCACCACATTATTCACACCGGTAGACACGTACCGGGAGTTTCCACATACAGATCGACGATTTTACTAAGTGTTAGCCCATGTACGTGAACAACGTCAGACACATGACCTACATATGCCATCTACAAAAATTAAATCACACTTATAAACATAACCTAGCTCCACATGCAGGTTTTCCAATGATTCCGGCCCTCCGACGGTCATTCACCTCCGAAACCCTAGATCGGGGGGCCCCGCAGATCTACCCTTATAGCTTTCTCCGTACGAGGATGGACCAATGGACTTTTTTTCTATCTATGTTTGTTTAGCACATATGTACATGGAAAAGCAAGGTTGAACACATTTCAGCACATTATCCACACCGGTAGACACGTACCGGGAGTTTCCACACACGGATCGACGATTTTACTAAGTGTTAGCCCATGTCCGTGAACAACGTCAGACACATGACCTACATATGCAATCTACAATTATTAAATCACACCTATAAACATAACCTAGCTCCACATGCAGGTTTTCCAACAATTACGGCCCTCCGACGGTCATTCACCCCTAAAATCCTAGATCGGGGGGGCCCCGCAGATCTACCCTTATAGCTTTCTCCGTACGAGGATGGACCAATGGAATTTTTTATCTATCTATGTTTGTTTAGCACATATGTACATGGAAAACCAAGGTTGAACACATTTCACCACATTATTCACACCGGTAGACACGTACCGGTAGTTTCCACATAAGGATCGACGATTTTACTAAGTGTTAGCCCATGTCCGTGAACAACGTCAGACACATGACCTACATATGCCATTTACAAACATTAAATCACACCTATAAACATAACCTAGCTCCACATGCAGGTTTTCCAACGATTCCGGTCCTACGACGGTCATTCACCCCTAAAACCCTAGATCAGGGGGCCCCGCAGATCTACCCTTATAGCTTTCTCCGTACGAGGATGGACCAATGGACTTTTTTATCTATCTATGTTTGTTTAGCACATATGTACATGGAAAACCAAGGTTGAACACATTTCACCACATTATTCACACCGGTAGACACGTACCGGGAGTTTCCACATACAGATCGACGATTTTACTAAGTGTTAGCCCATGTCCGTGAACAACGTCAGACACATGACCTACATATGCCATCTAAAAACATTAAATCACACCTATAAACATAACCTAGCTCCACATGCAGGTGTTCCAACGATTCTGGCCCTCCGACGGTCATTCACCCCCGAAACCCTAGATCGGGGGGGGGGGGGCGCAGATCTACCCCTATAGCTTTCTCCGTACGAGGATGCACCAATGGACTTTTTTATCTATCTATGTTTGTTTAGCACATATGTACATGGAAAACCAAGGTTGAACACATTTCACCACATTATTCACACCGGTAGACACGTACCGGGAGTTTCCACATACGGATCGACGATTTTACTAAGTGTTAGGCCATGTCCGTGAACAACGTCAGACACCTGACCTACATATTATGCCATCTACAAACATGAAATCACACCTATAAACATAACCTAGCTCCACATGCAGGTTTTCCAACGATTCCGGCCCTACGACGGTCAGTCACCCCTAAAACCCTAGATCAGGGGGCCCCGCAGATCTACCGTTATAGCTTTCTCCGTACGAGGATGGACCAATGGACTTTTTTATCTATCTATGTTTGTTTAGCACATATGTACATGGAAAACCAAGGTTGAACACATTTCACCACATTATTCACACCGGTAGACACGTACCGGGAGTATCCACATACGGATCGACGATTTTACTAAGTGTTAGCCATTGTCCGTGAACAACGTCAGACACATGACCTACATATGCCATCTACAAACATTAAATCACACCTATAAACATAACCTAGCTCCACATGCAGGTTTTCCAACGATTCCGGCCCTACGACGGTCAGTCACCCCTAAAACCCTAGATCAGGGGGCCCCGCAGATCTACCCTTATAGCTTTCTCCGTACGAGGATGGACCAATGGACTTTTTTATCTATCTATGTTTGTTTAGCACATATGTACATGGAAAACCAAGGTTGAACACATTTCACCACATTATTCACACCGGTAGACACGTACCGGGAGTATCCACATACGGATCGACGATTTTACTAAGTGTTAGCCATTGTCCGTGAACAACGTCAGACACATGACCTACATATGCCATCTACAAACATTAAATCACACGTATAAACATAACCTAGCTCCACATGCAGGTTTTCCAACGATTCCGGCCCTCCGACGGTCATTCACCCCCGAAACCCTAGATCGGGGGGGGGGGGCGCAGATCTACCCCTATAGCTTTCTCCGTACGAGGATGGACCAATGGACTTTTTTATCTATCTATGTTTGTTTAGCACATATGTACATGGAAAACAAAGGTTGAACACATTTCACCACATTATTCACACCGGTAGACACGTACCGGGAGTTTCCACATACGGATCGACGATTTTACTAAGTGTTAGCCCATGTCCGTGAACAACGTCAGACACATGACCTACATATGCCATCTACAAACATTAAATCACACCTATAAACATAATCTAGCTCCACATGCAGGTTTTCCAACGATTCCGGCCCTCCGACGGTCATTCACCCCCGAAACCCTAGATCGGGGGGGGGGGGGCGCAGATCTACCCTTATAGCTTTCTCCGTACGAGGATGGACCAATGGACTTTTTATCTATCTATGTTTGTTTAGCACATATGTACATGGAAAACCAAGGTTGAACACATTTCACCACATTATTCACACCGGTAGACACGTACCGGGAGTTTCCACATACGGATCGACGATTTTACTAAGTGTTAGCCCATGTCCGTGAACAACGTCAGACACATGACCTACATATGCCATCTACAAACATGAAATCACACCTATAAACATAACCTAGCTCCACATGCAGGTTTTCCAACGATTCCGGCCCTCCGACGGTCATTCACCCCTAAAACCCTAAATCAGGGGGCCCCGCAGATCTACCCTTATAGCTTTCTCCGTACGAGGATGTACCAATGGACTTTTTTATCTATCTATGTTTGTTTAGCACATATCTACAAGGAAAACCAAGGTTGAACACATTTCACCACATTATTCACACCGGTAGACACGTACCGGGAGTTTCCACATACAGATCGACGATTTTACTAAGTGTTAACCCATGTACGTGAACAACGTCAGACACATGACCTACATATGCCATCTACAAACATTAAATCACACCTATAAACATAACCTAGCTCCACATGCAGGTGTTCCAACGATTCCGGCCCTCCGACGGTCATTCACCCCCGAAACCCTAGACCCTAGATCGAGGGGGGGGGGGGCGCAGATCTACCCTTATAGCTTTCTCCGTACGAGGATGGACCAATGGACATTTTTATCTATCTATGTTTGTTTAGCACATATGTACATGGAAAACCAAGGTTGAACACATTTCACCACATTATTCACACCGGTAGACACGTACCGGGAGTTTCCACATACGGATCGACGATTTTACTAAGTGTTAGCCCATGTCCGTGAACAACGTCAGACACATGACCTACATATGCCATCTACAAACATTAAATCACACGTATAAACATAACCTAGCTCCACATGCAGGTTTTCCAACGATTCCGGCCCTCCGACGGTCATTCACCCCCGAAACCCTAGATCGGGGGGGGGGGCGCAGATCTACCCCTATAGCTTTCTCCGTACGAGGATGGACCAATGGAATTTTTTATCTATCTATGTTTGTTTAGCACATATGTACATGGAAAAAAAAGGTTGAACACATTTCACCACATTATTCACACCGGTAGACACGTACCGGGAGTTTCCACATACGGATCGACGATTTTACTAAGTGTTAGCCCATGTCCGTGAACAACGTCAGACACATGACCTACATATGCCATCTACAAACATTAAATCACACCTATAAACATAACCTAGCTCCACATGCAGGTTTTCCAACGATTCCGGCCCTCCGACGGTCATTCACCCCCGAAACACTAGATCGGGGGGGGGGGGGGGGCGGGGGCGCAGATCTACCCTTATAGCTTTCTCCGTACGAGGATGGACCAATGGACTTTTTTATCTATCTATGTTTGTTTAGCACATATGTACATGGAAAACCAAGGTTGAACACATTTCACCACATTATTCACACCGGTAGACACGTACCGGGAGTTTCGACATACGGATCAACGATTTTACTAAGTGTTAGCCCATGTCCGTGAACAAAGTCAGACACATGACCTACATATGCCATCTACAAACATGAAATCACACCTATAAACATAACCTAGCTCCACATGCAGGTTTTCCAACGATTCCGGCCCTCCGACGGTCATTCACCCCTAAAACCCTAGATCAGGGGGCCCCGCAGATCTACCCTTATAGCTTTCTCCGTACGAGGATGTACCAATGGACTTTTTTATCTATCTATGTTTGTTTAGCACATATCTACAAGGAAAACCAAGGTTGAACACATTTCACCACATTATTCACACCGGTAGACACGTACCGGGAGTTTCCACATACAGATCGACGATTTTACTAAGTGTTAGCCCATGTACGTGAACAACGTCAGACACATGACCTACATATGCCATCTACAAAAATTAAATCACACTTATAAACATAACCTAGCTCCACATGCAGGTTTTCCAATGATTCCGGCCCTCCGACGGTCATTCACCTCCGAAACCCTAGATCGGGGGGCCCCGCAGATCTACCCTTATAGCTTTCTCCGTACGAGGATGGACCAATGGACTTTTTTTCTATCTATGTTTGTTTAGCACATATGTACATGGAAAAATAAGGTTGAACACATTTCAGCACATTATCCACACCGGTAGACACGTACCGGGAGTTTCCACACACGGATCGACGATTTTACTAAGTGTTAGCCCATGTCCGTGAACAACGTCAGACACATGACCTACATATGCAATCTACAATTATTAAATCACACCTATAAACATAACCTAGCTCCACATGCAGGTTTTCCAACAATTACGGCCCTCCGACGGTCATTCACCCCTAAAATCCTAGATCGGGGGGGCCCCGCAGATCTACCCTTATAGCTTTCTCCGTACGAGGATGGACCAATGGAATTTTTTATCTATCTATGTTTGTTTAGCACATATGTACATGGAAAACCAAGGTTGAACACATTTCACCACATTATTCACACCGGTAGACACGTACCGGTAGTTTCCACATAAGGATCGACGATTTTACTAAGTGTTAGCCCATGTCCGTGAACAACGTCAGACACATGACCTACATATGCCATCTACAAACATTAAATCACACCTATAAACATAACCTAGCTCCACATGCAGGTTTTCCAACGATTCCGGTCCTACGACGGTCATTCACCCCTAAAACCCTAGATCAGGGGGCCCCGCAGATCTACCCTTATAGCTTTCTCCGTACGAGGATGGACCAATGGACTTTTTTATCTATCTATGTTTGTTTAGCACATATGTACATGGAAAACCAAGGTTGAACACATTTCACCACATTATTCACACCGGTAGACACGTACCGGGAGTTTCCACATACAGATCGACGATTTTACTAAGTGTTAGCCCATGTCCGTGAACAACGTCAGACACATGACCTACATATGCCATCTAAAAACATTAAATCACACCTATAAACATAACCTAGCTCCACATGCAGGTGTTCCAACGATTCTGGCCCTCCGACGGTCATTCACCCCCGAAACCCTAGATCGGGGGGGGGGGGGGGCGCAGATCTACCCCTATAGCTTTCTCCGTACGAGGATGCACCAATGGACTTTTTTATCTATCTATGTTTTTTTAGCACATATGTACATGGAAAACCAAGGTTGAACACATTTCACCACATTATTCACACCGGTAGACACGTACCGGGAGTTTCCACATACGGATCGACGATTTTACTAAGTGTTAGGCCATGTCCGTGAACAACGTCAGACACATGACCTACATATTATGCCATCTACAAACATGAAATCACACCTATAAACATAACCTAGCTCCACATGCAGGTTTTCCAACGATTCCGGCCCTACGACGGTCAGTCACCCCTAAAACCCTAGATCAGGGGGCCCCGCAGATCTACCCTTATAGCTTTCTCCGTACGAGGATGGACCAATGGACTTTTTTATCTATCTATGTTTGTTTAGCACATATGTACATGGAAAACCAAGGTTGAACACATTTCACCACATTATTCACACCGGTAGACACGTACCGGGAGTATCCACATACGGATCGACGATTTTACTAAGTGTTAGCCATTGTCCGTGAACAACGTCAGACACATGACCTACATATGCCATCTACAAACATTAAATCACACCTATAAACATAACCTAGCTCCACATGCAGGTTTTCCAACGATTCCGGCCCTCCGACGGTCATTCACCCCCGAAACCCTAGATCGGGGGGGGGGCGCAGATCTACCCCTATAGCTTTCTCCGTACGAGGATGGACCAATGGACTTTTTTATCTATCTATGTTTGTTTAGCACATATGTACATGGAAAACAAAGGTTGAACACATTTCACCACATTATTCACACCGGTAGACACGTACCGGGAGTTTCCACATACGGATCGACGATTTTACTAAGTGTTAGCCCATGTCCGTGAACAACGTCAGACACATGACCTACATATGCCATCTACAAACATTAAATCACACCTATAAACATAATCTAGCTCCACATGCAGGTTTTCCAACGATTCCGGCCCTCCGACGGTCATTCACCCCCGAAACCCTAGATCGGGGGGGGGGGGGGGGCGCAGATCTACCCTTATAGCTTTCTCCGTACGAGGATGGACCAATGGACTTTTTATATATCTATGTTTGTTTAGCACATATGTACATGGAAAACCAAGGTTGAACACATTTCACCACATTATTCACACCGGTAGACACGTACCGGGAGTTTCCACATACAGATCGACGATTTTACTAAGTGTTAGCCCATGTCCGTGAACAACGTCAGACACATGACCTACATATGCCATCTACAAACATGAAATCACACCTATAAACATAACCTAGCTCCACATGCAGGTTTTCCAACGATTCCGGCCCTCCGACGGTCATTCACCCCTAAAACCCTAGATCAGGGGGCCCCGCAGATCTACCCTTATAGCTTTCTCCGTACGAGGATGTACCAATGGACTTTTTTATCTATCTATGTTTGTTTAGCACATATCTACAAGGAAAACCAAGGTTGAACACATTTCACCACATTATTCACACCGGTAGACACGTACCGGGAGTTTGCACATACAGATCGACGATTTTACTAAGTGTTAGCCCATGTACGTGAACAACGTCAGACACATGACCTACATATGCCATCTACAAACATTAAATCACACCTATAAACATAACCTAGCTCCACATGCAGGTGTTCCAACGATTCCGGCCCTCCGACGGTCATTCACCCCCGAAACCCTAGACCCTAGATCGAGGGGGGGGGCGCAGATCTACCCTTATAGCTTTCTCCGTACGAGGATGGACCAATGGACATTTTTATCTATCTATGTTTGTTTAGCACATATGTACATGGAAAACCAAGGTTGAACACATTTCACCACATTATTCACACCGGTAGACACGTACCGGGAGTTTCCACATACGGATCGACGATTTTACTAAGTGTTAGCCCATGTCCGTGAACAACGTCAGACACATGACCTACATATGCCATCTACAAACATTAAATCACACGTATAAACATAACCTAGCTCCACATGCAGGTTTTCCAACGATTCCGGCCCTCCGACGGTCATTCACCCCCGAAATCCTAGATCGGGGGGGGGGGGGGGGCGCAGATCTACCCCTATAGCTTTCTCCGTACGAGGATGGACCAATGGAATTTTTTATCTATCTATGTTTGTTTAGCACATATGTACATGGAAAAAAAAGGTTGAAACCATTTCACCACATTATTCACACCGGTAGACACGTACCGGGAGTTTCCACATACGGATCGACGATTTTACTAAGTGTTAGCCCATGTCCGTGAACAACGTCAGACACATGACCTACATATGCCATCTACAAACATTAAATCACACCTATAAACATAACCTAGCTCCACATGCAGGTTTTCCAACGATTCCGGCCCTCCGCCGGTCATTCACCCCCGAAACACTATATCGGGGGGGGGGGGGGGGGCGGGGGCGCAGATCTACCCTTATAGCTTTCTCCGTACGAGGATGGACCAATGGACTTTTTTATCTATCTATGTTTGTTTAGCACATATGTACATGGAAAACCAAGGTTGAACACATTTCACCACATTATTCACACCGGTAGACACGTACCGGGAGTTTCCACATACGGATCGACGATTTTACTAAGTGTTAGCCCATGTCCGTGAACAACGTCAGACACATGACCTACATATGCCATCTACAAACATGAAATCACACCTATAAACATAACCTAGCTCCACATGCAGGTTTTCCAACGATTCCGGCCCTCCGACGGTCATTCACCCCTAAAACCCTAGATCAGGGGGCCCCGCAGATCTACCCTTATAGCTTTCTCCGTACGAGGATGTACCAATGGACTTTTTTATCTATCTATGTTTGTTTAGCACATATCTACAAGGAAAACCAAGGTTGAACACATTTCACCACATTATTCACACCGGTAGACACGTACCGGGAGTTTCCACATACAGATCAACGATTTTACTAAGTGTTAGCCCATGTACGTGAACAACGTCAGACACATGACCTACATATGCCATCTACAAACATTAAATCACACCTATAAACATAACCTAGCTCCACATGCAGGTGTTCCAACGATTCTGGCCCTCCGACGGTCATTTACCCCCGAAACCCGAGACCCTAGATCGAGGGGGGGGGGGCGCAGATCTACCCTTATAGCTTTCTCCATACGAGGATGGACCAATGGACTTTTTTATCTATCTATGTTTGTTTAGCACATATGTACATGGAAAACAAAGGTTGAACACATTTCACCACATTATTCACACCGGTAGACACGTACCGGGAGTTTCCACATACGGATCGACGATTTTACTAAGTGCTAGCCCATGTCCGTGAACAACGTCAGACACATGACCTACATATGCCATCTACAAACATTAAATCACACCTATAAACATAACCTAGCTCCACATGCAGGTTTTCCAACGATTCCGGCCCTCCGACGGTCATTCACCCCCGAAACCCTAGATCGGGGGGGGGGGGGGCGCAGATCTACCCTTATAGCTTTCTCCGTACGAGGATGGACCAATGGACTTTTTTATCTATCTATGTTTGTTTAGCACATATGTACATGGAAAACCAAGGTTGAACACATTTCACCACATTATTCACACCGGTAGACACGTACCGGGAGTTTCCACATACAAACATGAAATCACACCTATAAACATAACCTAGCTCCACATGCAGGTTTTCCAACGATTCCGGCCCTCCGACGGTCATTCACCCCTAAAACCCTAGATCAGGGGGCCCGGCAGATCTACCCTTATAGCTTTCTCCGTACGAGGATGTACCAATGGACTTTTTTATCTATCTATGTTTGTTTAGCACATATCTACAAGGAAAACCAAGGTTGAACACATTTCACCACATTATTCACACCGGTAGACACGTACCGGGAGTTTCCACATACAGATCGACGATTTTACTAAGTGTTAGCCCATGTACGTGAACAACGTCAGACACATGACCTACATATGCCATCTACAAACATTAAATCACACCTATAAACATAACCTAGCTCCACATGCAGGTGTTCCAACGATTCCGGCCCTCCGACGGTCATTCACCCCCAAAACCCTAGACCCTAGATCGAGGGGGGGGGGCGCAGATCTACCCTTATAGCTTTCTCCGTACGAGGATGGACCAATGGCCATTTTTATCTATCTATGTTTGTTTAGCACATATGTACATGGAAAACCAAGGTTGAACACATTTCACCACATTCTTCACACCGGTAGACACATACCGGGAGTTTCCACATACGGATCGACGATTTTACTAAGTGTTAGCCCATGTCCGTGAACAACGTCAGACACATGACCTACATATGCCATCTACAAACATTAAATCACACCTATAAACATAACCTAGCTCCACATGCAGATTTTCCAATGATTCCGGCCCTCCGACGGTCATTCACCCCCGAAACCCTAGATCGGGGGGGGGGGGGGCGCAGATCTACCCCTATAGCGTTCTCCGTACGAGGATGGACCAATGGACTTTTTTAACTATCTATGTTTGTTTAGCACATATGTACATGGAAAAGCAAGGTTGAACACATTTCACCACATTATTCACAACGGTAGACACGTACCGGGAGTTTCCACATACGGATCGACGATTTTACTAAGTGTTAGCCCAGGTCCGTGAACAACGTCAGACACATGACCTACATATGCCATCTACAAACATTAAATCACACCTATAAACATAACCTAGCTCCACATGCAGGTTTTCCAACGATTCCGGCCCTCCGACGGTCATTCACCCCCGAAACCCTAGATCGGGGGGGGGGGGGCGCAGATCTACCCTTATAGCTTTCTCCGTACGAGGATGGACCAATGGACTTTTTTATCTATCTATGTTTGTTTAGCACATATGTACATGGAGAACCAAGGTTGAACACATTTCACCACATTATTCACACCGGTAGACACGTACCGGGAGTTTCCACATACGGATCGACGATTTTCCTAAGTGTTAGCCCATGTCCGTGAACAACGTCAGACACATGACCTACATATGCCATCTACAAACATTAAATCACACCTATAAACATAACCTAGCTCCACATGCAGGTTTTCCAATGATTCCGGCCCTCCGACGGTCATTCACCCTTAAAACCCTAGATCGGGGGGGGGGGGGCGCAGATCTACCCTTATAGCTTTCTCCGTACGAGGATGGACCAATGGACTTTTTTATCTATCTATGTTTGTTTAGCACATATGTACATGGAAAACCAAGGTTGAACACATTTCACCACATTATTCACACCAGTAGACACGTACCGGGAGTTTCCACATACGGATCGACGATTTTACTAAGTGTTAGCCCATGTCCGTGAACAACGTCAGACATATGACCTACATATGCCATCTAAAAACATTAAATCACACCTATAAACATAACCTAGTTCCACATGCAGGTTTACCAACGATTCCGACCCTCCGACGGTCATTCACCCCCGAAACCCTAGATCGGGGGGGGGGCCCCGCAGATCTACCCTTATAGATTTCTCCGTACGAGGATGGAACAATGGACTTTTTTTATCTATCTATGTTTGTTTAGCACATATGTACATGGAAAACAAAGGTTGAACACATTTCACCACATTATTCACACCGGTAGACACGTACCGGGAGTTTCCACATACGGATCGACGATTTTACTAAGTGTTAGCCCATGTCCGTGAACAACGTCAGACACATGACCTACATATGCCATCTACAAACATTAAATCACACCTATAAACATAACCTAGCTCCACATGCAGGTTTTCCAACGATTTCGGCCCTCCGACGGTCATTCACCCCTAAAACCCTAGATCGGGGGGGGGGGGGGCGCAGATCTACCCTTATAGCTTTCTCCGTACGAGGATGGACCAATGGACTTTTTTATCTGTCTATGTTTGTTTAGCACATATATACATGGACAACCAAGGTTGAACACATTTCACCACATTATTCACACCGGTAGACACGTACCGGGAGTTTCCACATACGGATCGACGATTTTACTAAGTGTTAGCCCATGTCCGTGAACAACGTCAGACACATGACCTACATATGCCATCTACAAACATTAAATCACACTTATAAACATAACCTAGCTCCACATGCAGGTTTTCCAACGATTCCGGCCCTCCGACGGTCATTCACCTCCGAAACCCTAGATCGGGGGGGCCCGCAGATCTACCCTTATAGCTTTCTCCGTACGAGGATGGACCAATGGACTTTTTTATCTATCTATGTTTGTTTAGCACATATGTACATGGAAAACCAAGGTTGAACACATTTCACCACATTATTCACACCGGTAGACACGTACCGGGAGTTTCCACATACGGATCGACGATTTTACTAAATGTTAGCGCATGTCCGTGAAGAACGTTAGACACATGACCTACATATGCCATCTACAAACATTAAATCACACCTATAAACATAACCTAGCTCCACATGCAGGTGTTCCAACGATTCCGGCCCTCCGACGGTCATTCACCCTTAAAACCCTAGATCGGGGGGGGGGCCCGCAGATCTACCCTTATAGCTTTCTCCGTACGAGGATGGACCAATGGACTTTTTTATCTATCTATGTTTGTTTAGCACATATGTACATGGAAAACCAAGGTTGAACACATTTCACCACATTATTCACACCGGTAGACACGTACCGGGAGTTTCCACATACGGATCGACGATTTTACTAAGTGTTAGCCCATGGCCGTGAACAACGTCAGACACATGACCTACATATGCCATCTACAAATATTAAATCACACCTATAAACATAACCTAGCTCCACATGCAGGTTTTCCAACGATTCCGGCCCTCCGACGGTCATTCACCCCTAAAACCCTAGATCGGGCTGGGGGGGGCACAGATCTACCCCTATAGCTTTCTCCGTACGAGGATGGACCAATGGACTTTTTTATCTATCTATGTTTGTTTAGCACATATGTACATGGAAAACCAAGGTTGAACACATTTCACCACATTATTCACACCGGTAGACACGTACCGGGAGTTTCCACTTACGGATCGACGATTTTACTAAGTGTTAGGCCATGTCCGTGAACAACGTCAGACACATGACCTACATATTATGCCATCTAAAAACATTAAATCACACCTATAAACATAACCTAGCTCCACATGCAGGTTTTCCAACGATTCCGGCCCTACGACGGTCATTCACCCCTAAAACCCTAGATCAGGGGGCCCCGCAGATCTACCCTTATAGCTTTCTCCGTACGAGGATGGACCAATGGACCTTTTTATCTATCTATGTTTGTTTAGCACATATGTACATGGAAAACCAAGGTTGAACACATTTCACCACATTATTCACACCGGTAGACACGTACCGGGAGTTTCCACATACAGATCGACGATTTTACTAAGTGTTAGGCCATGTCCGTGAACAACGTCAGACACATGACCTACATATGCCATCTAAAAACATTAAATCACACCTATAAACATAAGCTAGCTCCACATGAAGGTGTTCCAACGATTCTGGCCCTCCGACGGTCATTCACCCCCGAAACCCTAGATCGGGGGGGGGGGGGGCAGATCTACCCTTATATCTTTCTCCGTACGAGGACAGACCAATGGATTTTTTTATCTATCTATGTTTGTTTAGCACATATGTACATGGAAAACCAAGGTTGAACACATTTCACCACATTATTCACACCGGTAGACACGTACCGGGAGTTTCCACATATGGATCGACGATTTTACTAAGTGTTAGGCCATGTCCGTGAACAACGTCAGACACATGACCTACATATTATGCCATATACAAACATGAAATCACACCTATAAACATAACCTAGCTCCACATGCAGGTTTTCCAACGATTCCGGCCCTACGACGGTCATTCACCCCTAAAACCCTAGATCAGGGGGCCCCGCAGATCTACCCTTATAGCTTTCTCCGTACGAGGATGGACCAATGGACTTTTTTATCTATCTATGTTTGTTTAAGACATATGTACATGGAAAACCAAGGTTGAACACATTTCACCACATTATTCACACCGGTAGACACGTACCGGGAGTATCCACATACGGATCGACGATTTTACTAAGTGTTAGCCATTGTCCGTGAACAACGTCAGACACATGACCTACATATGCCATCTACAAACATTAAATCACACAAATAAACATAACCTAGCTCCACATGCAGGTTTTCCAACGATTCCGGCCCTCCGACGGTCATTCACCCCCGAAACCCTAGATCGGGGGGGGGGGGGGCGCAGATCTACCCCTATAGCTTTCTCCGTACGAGGATGGACCAATGGACTTTTTTATCTATCTATGTTTGTTTAGCACATATGTACATGGAAAACAAAGGTTGAACACATTTCACCACATTATTCACACCGGTAGACACGTACCGGGAGTTTCCACATACGGATCGACGATTTTACTAAGTGTTAGCCCATGTCCGTGAACAACGTCAGACACATGACCTACATATGCCATCTACAAACATTAAATCACACCTATAAACATAACCTAGCTCCACATGCAGGTGTTCCAACGATTCCGGCCCTCCGACGGTCATTCACCCCCGAAACCCTAGACCCTAGATCGAGGGGGGGGGGCGCAGATCTACCCTTATAGCTTTCTCCGTACGAGGATGGACCAATGGCCATTTTTATCTATCTATGTTTCTTTAGCACATATGTACATGGAAAACCAAGGTTGAACACATTTCACCACATTATTCACACCGGTAGACACGTACCGGGAGTTTCCACATACGGATCGACGATTTTACTAAGTGTTAGCCCATGTCCGTGAACAACGTCAGACACATGACCTACATATGCCATCTACAAACATTAAATCACACCTATAAACATAACCTAGCTCCACATGCAGATTTTCCAATGATTCCGGCCCTCCGACGGTCATTCACCCCCGAAACCCTAGATCGGGGGGGGGGGCGCAGATCTACCCCTATAGCTTTCTCCGTACGAGGATGGACCAATGGACTTTTTTAACTATCTATGTTTTTTTAGCACATATGTACATGGAAAACCAAGGTTGAACACATTTCACCACATTATTCACAACGGTAGACACGTACCGGGAGTTTCCACATACGGATCGACGATTTTACTAAGTGTTAGCCCATGTCCGTGAACAACGTCAGACACATGACCTACATATGCCATCTACAAACATTAAATCACACCTATAAACATAACCTAGCTCCACATGCAGGTTTTCCAACGATTCCGGCCCTCCGACGGTCATTCACCCCCGAAACCCTAGATCGGGGGGGGGGGGGCGCAGATCTACCCTTATAGCTTTCTCCGTACGAGGATGGACCAATGGACTTTTTTATCTATCTATGTTTGTTTAGCACATATGTACATGGAGAACCAAGGTTGAACACATTTCACCACATTATTCACACCGGTAGACACGTACCGGGAGTTTCCACATACGGATCGACGATTTTCCTAAGTGTTAGCCCATGTCCGTGAACAACGTCAGACACATGACCTACATATGCCATCTACAAACATTAAATCACACCTATAAACATAACCTAGCTCCACATGCAGGTTTTCCAACGATTCCGGCCCTCCGACGGTCATTCACCCTTAAAACCCTAGATCGGGGGGGGGGGGCGCAGATCTACCCTTATAGCTTTCTCCGTACGAGGATGGACCAATGGACTTTTTTATCTATCTATGTTTGTTTAGCACATATGTACATGGAAAACCAAGGTTGAACACATTTCACCACATTATTCACACCGGTAGACACGTACCGGGAGTTTCCACATACGGATCGACGATTTTACTAAGTGTTAGCCCATGTCCGTGAACAACGTCAGACATATGACCTACATATGCCATCTAAAAACATTAAATCACACCTATAAACATAACCTAGTTCCACATGCAGGTTTACCAACGATTCCGACCCTCCGACGGTCATTCACCCCCGAAACCCTAGATCGGGGGGGGGGGCCCGCAGATCTACCCTTATAGATTTCTCCGTACGAGGATGGAACAATGGACTTTTTTTATCTATCTATGTTTGTTTAGCACATATGTACATGGAAAACAAAGGTTGAACACATTTCACCACATTATTCACACCGGTAGACACGTACCGGGAGTTTCCACATACGGATCGACGATTTTACTAAGTGTTAGCCCATGTCCGTGAACAACGTCAGACACATGACCTACATATGCCATCTACAAACATTAAATCACACCTATAAACATAACCTAGCTCCACATGCAGGTGTTCCAACGATTCCGGCCCTCCGACGGTCATTCACCCTTAAAACCCTAGATCGGGGGGGGGGGGCCCGCAGATCTACCCTTATAGCTTTCTCCGTACGAGGATGGACCAATGGACTTTTTTATCTATCTATGTTTGTTTAGCACATATGTACATGGAAAACCAAGGTTGAACACATTTCACCACATTATTCACACCGGTAGACACGTACCGGGAGTTTCCACATACGGATCGACGATTTTACTAAGTGTTAGCCCATGGCCGTGAACAACGTCAGACACATGACCTACATATGCCATCTACAAATATTAAATCACACCTATAAACATAACCTAGCTCCACATGCAGGTTTTCCAACGATTCCGGCCCTCCGACGGTCATTCACCCCTAAAACCCTAGATCGGGCTGGGGGGGCGCAGATCTACCCCTATAGCTTTCTCCGTACGAGGATGGACCAATGGACTTTTTTATCTATCTATGTTTGTTTAGCACATATGTACATGGAAAACCAAGGTTGAACACATTTCACCACATTATTCACACCGGTAGACACGTACCGGGAGTTTCCACTTACGGATCGACGATTTTACTAAGTGTTAGGCCATGTCCGTGAACAACGTCAGACACATGACCTACATATTATGCCATCTACAAACATTAAATCACACCTATAAACATAACCTAGCTCCACATGCAGGTTTTCCAACGATTCCGGCCCTCCGACGGTCATTCACCCCCGAAACCCTAGATCGGGGGGGGGGGGCGCAGATCTACCCTTATAGCTTTCTCCGTACGAGGATGGACCAATGGACTTTTTTATCTATCTATGTTTGTTTAGCACATATGTACATGGAGAACCAAGGTTGAACACATTTCACCACATTATTCACACCGGTAGACACGTACCGGGAGTTTCCACATACGGATCGACGATTTTCCTAAGTGTTAGCCCATGTCCGTGAACAACGTCAGACACATGACCTACATATGCCATCTACAAACATTAAATCACACCTATAAACATAACCTAGCTCCACATGCAGGTTTTCCAATGATTCCGGCCCTCCGACGGTCATTCACCCTTAAAACCCTAGATCGGGGGGGGGGGCGCAGATCTACCCTTATAGCTTTCTCCGTACGAGGATGGACCAATGGACTTTTTTATCTATCTATGTTTGTTTAGCACATATGTACATGGAAAACCAAGGTTGAACACATTTCACCACATTATTCACACCAGTAGACACGTACCGGGAGTTTCCACATACGGATCGACGATTTTACTAAGTGTTAGCCCATGTCCGTGAACAACGTCAGACATATGACCTACATATGCCATCTAAAAACATTAAATCACACCTATAAACATAACCTAGTTCCACATGCAGGTTTACCAACGATTCCGACCCTCCGACGGTCATTCACCCCCGAAACCCTAGATCGGGGGGGGGGGCCCCGCAGATCTACCCTTATAGATTTCTCCGTACGAGGATGGAACAATGGACTTTTTTTATCTATCTATGTTTGTTTAGCACATATGTACATGGAAAACAAAGGTTGAACACATTTCACCACATTATTCACACCGGTAGACACGTACCGGGAGTTTCCACATACGGATCGACGATTTTACTAAGTGTTAGCCCATGTCCGTGAACAACGTCAGACACATGACCTACATATGCCATCTACAAACATTAAATCACACCTATAAACATAACCTAGCTCCACATGCAGGTTTTCCAACGATTTCGGCCCTCCGACGGTCATTCACCCCTAAAACCCTAGATCGGGGGGGGGGGGGGGCGCAGATCTACCCTTATAGCTTTCTCCGTACGAGGATGGACCAATGGACTTTTTTATCTGTCTATGTTTGTTTAGCACATATATACATGGACAACCAAGGTTGAACACATTTCACCACATTATTCACACCGGTAGACACGTACCGGGAGTTTCCACATACGGATCGACGATTTTACTAAGTGTTAGCCCATGTCCGTGAACAACGTCAGACACATGACCTACATATGCCATCTACAAACATTAAATCACACTTATAAACATAACCTAGCTCCACATGCAGGTTTTCCAACGATTCCGGCCCTCCGACGGTCATTCACCTCCGAAACCCTAGATCGGGGGGGCCCGCAGATCTACCCTTATAGCTTTCTCCGTACGAGGATGGACCAATGGACTTTTTTATCTATCTATGTTTGTTTAGCACATATGTACATGGAAAACCAAGGTTGAACACATTTCACCACATTATTCACACCGGTAGACACGTACCGGGAGTTTCCACATACGGATCGACGATTTTACTAAATGTTAGCGCATGTCCGTGAAGAACGTTAGACACATGACCTACATATGCCATCTACAAACATTAAATCACACCTATAAACATAACCTAGCTCCACATGCAGGTTTTCCAACGATTCCGGCCCTCCGACGGTCATTCACCCCTAAAACCCTAGATCGGGCTGGGGGGGGCACAGATCTACCCCTATAGCTTTCTCCGTACGAGGATGGACCAATGGACTTTTTTATCTATCTATGTTTGTTTAGCACATATGTACATGGAAAACCAAGGTTGAACACATTTCACCACATTATTCACACCGGTAGACACGTACCGGGAGTTTCCACTTACGGATCGACGATTTTACTAAGTGTTAGGCCATGTCCGTGAACAACGTCAGACACATGACCTACATATTATGCCATCTAAAAACATTAAATCACACCTATAAACATAACCTAGCTCCACATGCAGGTTTTCCAACGATTCCGGCCCTACGACGGTCATTCACCCCTAAAACCCTAGATCAGGGGGCCCCGCAGATCTACCCTTATAGCTTTCTCCGTACGAGGATGGACCAATGGACCTTTTTATCTATCTATGTTTGTTTAGCACATATGTACATGGAAAACCAAGGTTGAACACATTTCACCACATTATTCACACCGGTAGACACGTACCGGGAGTTTCCACATACAGATCGACGATTTTACTAAGTGTTAGGCCATGTCCGTGAACAACGTCAGACACATGACCTACATATGCCATCTAAAAACATTAAATCACACCTATAAACATAAGCTAGCTCCACATGAAGGTGTTCCAACGATTCTGGCCCTCCGACGGTCATTCACCCCCGAAACCCTAGATCGGGGGGGGGGCAGATCTACCCCTATATCTTTCTCCGTACGAGGACAGACCAATGGATTTTTTTATCTATCTATGTTTGTTTAGCACATATGTACATGGAAAACCAAGGTTGAACACATTTCACCACATTATTCACACCGGTAGACACGTACCGGGAGTTTCCACATATGGATCGACGATTTTACTAAGTGTTAGGCCATGTCCGTGAACAACGTCAGACACATGACCTACATATTATGCCATATACAAACATGAAATCACACCTATAAACATAACCTAGCTCCACATGCAGGTTTTCCAACGATTCCGGCCCTACGACGGTCATTCACCCCTAAAACCCTAGATCAGGGGGCCCCGCAGATCTACCCTTATAGCTTTCTCCGTACGAGGATGGACCTATGGACTTTTTTATCTATCTATGTTTGTTTAAGACATATGTACATGGAAAACCAAGGTTGAACACATTTCACCACATTATTCACACCGGTAGACACGTACCGGGAGTATCCACATACGGATCGACGATTTTACTAAGTGTTAGCCATTGTCCGTGAACAACGTCAGACACATGACCTACATATGCCATCTACAAACATTAAATCACACAAATAAACATAACCTAGCTCCACATGCAGGTTTTCCAACGATTCCGGCCCTCCGACGGTCATTCACCCCCGAAACCCTAGATCGGGGGGGGGGGGGGGGGGGGGCGCAGATCTACCCCTATAGCTTTCTCCGTACGAGGATGGACCAATGGACTTTTTTATCTATCTATGTTTGTTTAGCACATATGTACATGGAAAACAAAGGTTGAACACATTTCACCACATTATTCACACCGGTAGACACGTACCGGGAGTTTCCACATACGGATCGACGATTTTACTAAGTGTTAGCCCATGTCCGTGAACAACGTCAGACACATGACCTACATATGCCATCTACAAACATTAAATCACACCTATAAACATAACCTAGCTCCACATGCAGGTGTTCCAACGATTCCGGCCCTCCGACGGTCATTCACCCCCGAAACCCTAGACCCTAGATCGAGGGGGGGGGGGGCGCAGATCTACCCTTATAGCTTTCTCCGTACGAGGATGGACCAATGGCCATTTTTATCTATCTATGTTTCTTTAGCACATATGTACATGGAAAACCAAGGTTGAACACATTTCACCACATTATTCACACCGGTAGACACGTACCGGGAGTTTCCACATACGGATCGACGATTTTACTAAGTGTTAGCCCATGTCCGTGAACAACGTCAGACACATGACCTACATATGCCATCTACAAACATTAAATCACACCTATAAACATAACCTAGCTCCACATGCAGATTTTCCAATGATTCCGGCCCTCCGACGGTCATTCACCCCCGAAACCCTAGATCGGGGGGGGGCGCAGATCTACCCCTATAGCTTTCTCCGTACGAGGATGGACCAATGGACTTTTTTAACTATCTATGTTTTTTTAGCACATATGTACATGGAAAACCAAGGTTGAACACATTTCACCACATTATTCACAACGGTAGACACGTACCGGGAGTTTCCACATACGGATCGACGATTTTACTAAGTGTTAGCCCATGTCCGTGAACAACGTCAGACACATGACCTACATATGCCATCTACAAACATTAAATCACACCTATAAACATAACCTAGCTCCACATGCAGGTTTTCCAACGATTCCGGCCCTCCGACGGTCATTCACCCCCGAAACCCTAGATCGGGGGGGGGGGGGGCGCAGATCTACCCTTATAGCTTTCTCCGTACGAGGATGGACCAATGGACTTTTTTATCTATCTATGTTTGTTTAGCACATATGTACATGGAGAACCAAGGTTGAACACATTTCACCACATTATTCACACCGGTAGACACGTACCGGGAGTTTCCACATACGGATCGACGATTTTCCTAAGTGTTAGCCCATGTCCGTGAACAACGTCAGACACATGACCTACATATGCCATCTACAAACATTAAATCACACCTATAAACATAACCTAGCTCCACATGCAGGTTTTCCAACGATTCCGGCCCTCCGACGGTCATTCACCCTTAAAACCCTAGATCGGGGGGGGGGGGGGCGCAGATCTACCCTTATAGCTTTCTCCGTACGAGGATGGACCAATGGACTTTTTTATCTATCTATGTTTGTTTAGCACATATGTACATGGAAAACCAAGGTTGAACACATTTCACCACATTATTCACACCGGTAGACACGTACCGGGAGTTTCCACATACAGATCGACGATTTTACTAAGTGTTAGGCCATGTCCGTGAACAACGTCAGACACATGACCTACATATGCCATCTAAAAACATTAAATCACACCTATAAACATAAGCTAGCTCCACATGAAGGTGTTCCAACGATTCTGGCCCTCCGACGGTCATTCACCCCCGAAACCCTAGATCGGGGGGGGGGGGCAGATCTACCCCTATATCTTTCTCCGTACGAGGACAGACCAATGGATTTTTTTATCTATCTATGTTTGTTTAGCACATATGTACATGGAAAACCAAGGTTGAACACATTTCACCACATTATTCACACCGGTAGACACGTACCGGGAGTTTCCACATATGGATCGACGATTTTACTAAGTGTTAGGCCATGTCCGTGAACAACGTCAGACACATGACCTACATATTATGCCATATACAAACATGAAATCACACCTATAAACATAACCTAGCTCCACATGCAGGTTTTCCAACGATTCCGGCCCTACGACGGTCATTCACCCCTAAAACCCTAGATCAGGGGGCCCCGCAGATCTACCCTTATAGCTTTCTCCGTACGAGGATGGACCAATGGACTTTTTTATCTATCTATGTTTGTTTAAGACATATGTACATGGAAAACCAAGGTTGAACACATTTCACCACATTATTCACACCGGTAGACACGTACCGGGAGTATCCACATACGGATCGACGATTTTACTAAGTGTTAGCCATTGTCCGTGAACAACGTCAGACACATGACCTACATATGCCATCTACAAACATTAAATCACACAAATAAACATAACCTAGCTCCACATGCAGGTTTTCCAACGATTCCGGCCCTCCGACGGTCATTCACCCCCGAAACCCTAGATCGGGGGGGGGGGGCGCAGATCTACCCCTATAGCTTTCTCCGTACGAGGATGGACCAATGGACTTTTTTATCTATCTATGTTTGTTTAGCACATTTGTACATGGAAAACAAAGGTTGAACACATTTCACCACATTATTCACACCGGTAGACACGTACCGGGAGTTTCCACATACGGATCGACGATTTTACTAAGTGTTAGCCCATGTCCGTGAACAACGTCAGACACATGACCTACATATGCCATCTACAAACATTAAATCACACCTATAAACATAACCTAGCTCCACATGCAGGTGTTCCAACGATTCCGGCCCTCCGACGGTCATTCACCCCCGAAACCCTAGACCCTAGATCGAGGGGGGGGGGCGCAGATCTACCCTTATAGCTTTCTCCGTACGAGGATGGACCAATGGCCATTTTTATCTATCTATGTTTCTTTAGCACATATGTACATGGAAAACCAAGGTTGAACACATTTCACCACATTATTCACACCGGTAGACACGTACCGGGAGTTTCCACATACGGATCGACGATTTTACTAAGTGTTAGCCCATGTCCGTGAACAACGTCAGACACATGACCTACATATGCCATCTACAAACATTAAATCACACCTATAAACATAACCTAGCTCCACATGCAGATTTTCCAATGATTCCGGCCCTCCGACGGTCATTCACCCCCGAAACCCTAGATCGGGGGGGGGGGGCGCAGATCTACCCCTATAGCTTTCTCCGTACGAGGATGGACCAATGGACTTTTTTAACTATCTATGTTTTTTTAGCACATATGTACATGGAAAACCAAGGTTGAACACATTTCACCACATTATTCACAACGGTAGACACGTACCGGGAGTTTCCACATACGGATCGACGATTTTACTAAGTGTTAGCCCATGTCCGTGAACAACGTCAGACACATGACCTACATATGCCATCTACAAACATTAAATCACACCTATAAACATAACCTAGCTCCACATGCAGGTTTTCCAACGATTCCGGCCCTCCGACGGTCATTCACCCCCGAAACCCTAGATCGGGGGGGGGGGGGCGCAGATCTACCCTTATAGCTTTCTCCGTACGAGGATGGACCAATGGACTTTTTTATCTATCTATGTTTGTTTAGCACATATGTACATGGAGAACCAAGGTTGAACACATTTCACCACATTATTCACACCGGTAGACACGTACCGGGAGTTTCCACATACGGATCGACGATTTTCCTAAGTGTTAGCCCATGTCCGTGAACAACGTCAGACACATGACCTACATATGCCATCTACAAACATTAAATCACACCTATAAACATAACCTAGCTCCACATGCAGGTTTTCCAACGATTCCGGCCCTCCGACGGTCATTCACCCTTAAAACCCTAGATCGGGGGGGGGGGGGGCGCAGATCTACCCTTATAGCTTTCTCCGTACGAGGATGGACCAATGGACTTTTTTATCTATCTATGTTTGTTTAGCACATATGTACATGGAAAACCAAGGTTGAACACATTTCACCACATTATTCACACCGGTAGACACGTACCGGGAGTTTCCACATACGGATCGACGATTTTTACTAAGTGTTAGCCCATGTCCGTGAACAACGTCAGACATATGACCTACATATGCCATCTAAAAACATTAAATCACACCTATAAACATAACCTAGTTCCACATGCAGGTTTACCAACGATTCCGACCCTCCGACGGTCATTCACCCCCGAAACCCTAGATCGGGGGGGGGGGGCCCGCAGATCTACCCTTATAGATTTCTCCGTACGAGGATGGAACAATGGACTTTTTTTATCTATCTATGTTTGTTTAGCACATATGTACATGGAAAACAAAGGTTGAACACATTTCACCACATTATTCACACCGGTAGACACGTACCGGGAGTTTCCACATACGGATCGACGATTTTACTAAGTGTTAGCCCATGTCCGTGAACAACGTCAGACACATGACCTACATATGCCATCTACAAACATTAAATCACACCTATAAACATAACCTAGCTCCACATGCAGGTGTTCCAACGATTCCGGCCCTCCGACGGTCATTCACCCTTAAAACCCTAGATCGGGGGGGGGGCCCGCAGATCTACCCTTATAGCTTTCTCCGTACGAGGATGGACCAATGGAATTTTTTATCTATCTATGTTTGTTTAGCACATATGTACATGGAAAACCAAGGTTGAACACATTTCACCACATTATTCACACCGGTAGACACGTACCGGGAGTTTCCACATACGGATCGACGATTTTACTAAGTGTTAGCCCATGGCCGTGAACAACGTCAGACACATGACCTACATATGCCATCTACAAATATTAAATCACACCTATAAACATAACCTAGCTCCACATGCAGGTTTTCCAACGATTCCGGCCCTCCGACGGTCATTCACCCCTAAAACCCTAGATCGGGCTGGGGGGGCGCAGATCTACCCCTATAGCTTTCTCCGTACGAGGATGGACCAATGGACTTTTTTATCTATCTATGTTTGTTTAGCACATATGTACATGGAAAACCAAGGTTGAACACATTTCACCACATTATTCACACCGGTAGACACGTACCGGGAGTTTCCACTTACGGATCGACGATTTTACTAAGTGTTAGGCCATGTCCGTGAACAACGTCAGACACATGACCTACATATTATGCCATCTACAAACATTAAATCACACCTATAAACATAACCTAGCTCCACATGCAGGTTTTCCAACGATTCCGGCCCTACGACGGTCATTCACCCCTAAAACCCTAGATCAGGGGGCCCCGCAGATCTACCCTTATAGCTTTCTCCGTACGAGGATGGACCAATGGACCTTTTTATCTATCTATGTTTGTTTAGCACATATGTACATGGAAAACCAAGGTTGAACACATTTCACCACATTATTCACACCGGTAGACACGTACCGGGAGTTTCCACATACAGATCGACGATTTTACTAAGTGTTAGCCCATGTCCGTGAACAACGTCAGACACATGACCTACATATGCCATCTAAAAACATTAAATCACACCTATAAACATAAGCTAGCTCCACATGCAGGTGTTCCAACGATTCTGGCCCTCCGACGGTCATTCACCCCCGAAACCCTAGATCGGGGGGGGGGGGGCAGATCTACCCCTATATCTTTCTCCGTACGAGGACAGACCAATGGATTTTTTTATCTATCTATGTTTGTTTAGCACATATGTACATGGAAAACCAAGGTTGAACACATTTCACCACATTATTCACACCGGTAGACACGTACCGGGAGTTTCCACATATGGATCGACGATTTTACTAAGTGTTAGGCCATGTCCGTGAACAACGTCAGACACATGACCTACATATTATGCCATATACAAACATGAAATCACACCTATAAACATAACCTAGCTCCACATGCAGGTTTTCCAACGATTCCGGCCCTACGACGGTCATTCACCCCTAAAACCCTAGATCAGGGGGCCCCGCAGATCTACCCTTATAGCTTTCTCCGTACGAGGATGGACCAATGGACTTTTTTATCTATCTATGTTTGTTTAAGACATATGTACATGGAAAACCAAGGTTGAACACATTTCACCACATTATTCACACCGGTAGACACGTACCGGGAGTATCCACATACGGATCGACGATTTTACTAAGTGTTAGCCATTGTCCGTGAACAACGTCAGACACATGACCTACATATGCCATCTACAAACATTAAATCACACAAATAAACATAACCTAGCTCCACATGCAGGTTTTCCAACGATTCCGGCCCTCCGACGGTCATTCACCCCCGAAACCCTAGATCGGGGGGGGGGGGGGGCGCAGATCTACCCCTATAGCTTTCTCCGTACGAGGATGGACCAATGGACTTTTTTATCTATCTATGTTTGTTTAGCACATATGTACATGGAAAACAAAGGTTGAACACATTTCACCACATTATTCACACCGGTAGACACGTACCGGGAGTTTCCACATACGGATCGACGATTTTACTAAGTGTTAGCCCATGTCCGTGAACAACGTCAGACACATGACCTACATATGCCATCTACAAACATTAAATCACACCTATAAACATAACCTAGCTCCACATGCAGGTGTTCCAACGATTCCGGCCCTCCGACGGTCATTCACCCCCGAAACCCTAGACCCTAGATCGAGGGGGGGGGGGCGCAGATCTACCCTTATAGATTTCTCCGTACGAGGATGGACCAATGGCCATTTTTATCTATCTATGTTTCTTTAGCACATATGTACATGGAAAACCAAGGTTGAACACATTTCACCACATTATTCACACCGGTAGACACGTACCGGGAGTTTCCACATACGGATCGACGATTTTACTAAGTGTTAGCCCATGTCCGTGAACAACGTCAGACATATGACCTACATATGCCATCTACAAACATTAAATCACACCTATAAACATAACCTAGCTCCACATGCAGGTTTACCAACGATTCCGACCCTCCGACGGTCATTCACCCCCGAAACCCTAGATCGGGGGGGGGGGGGGGGCGCAGATCTACCCTTATAGATTTCTCCGTACGAGGATGGAAGAATGGACTTTTTTATCTATCTATGTTTGTTTAGCACATATGTACATGGAAAACAAAGGTTGAACACATTTCACCACATTATTCACACCGGTAGACACGTACCGGGAGTTTCCACTTACGGATCGACGATTTTACTAAGTGTTAGCCCATGTCCGTGAACAACGTCAGACACATGACCTACATATGCCATCTACAAACATTAAATCACACCTATAAACATAACCTAGCTCCACATGCAGGTTTTCCAACGATTCCGGCCCTCCGACGGTCATTCACCCCTAAAACCCTAGATCGGGGGGTGAGGGGGGGGCGCAGATCTACCCTTATAGCTTTCTCCGTACGAGGATGGACCAATGGACTTTTTTATCTGTCTATGTTTGTTTAGCACATATATACATGGACAACCAAGGTTGAACACATTTCACCACATTATTCACCCCGGTAGACACGTACCGGGAGTTTCCACATACGGATCGACGATTTTACTAAGTGTTAGCCCATGTCCGTGAACAACGTCAGACACATGACCTACATATGCCATCTACAAACATTAAATCACACTTATAAACATAACCTAGCTCCACATGCAGGTTTTCCAACGATTCCGGCCCTCCGACGGTCATTCACCTCCGAAACCCTAGATCGGGGGGGCCCGCAGAACTACCCTTATAGCTTTCTCCGTACGAGGATGGACCAATGGACTTTTTTATCTATCTATGTTTGTTTAGCACATATGTACATGGAAAACCAAGGTTGAACACATTTCACCACATTATTCACACCGGTAGACACGTACCGGGAGTTTCCACATACGGATCGACGATTTTACTAAATGTTAGCGCATGTCCGTGAAGAACGTTAGACACATGACCTACATATGCCATCTACAAACATTAAATCACACCTATAAACATAACCTAGCTCCACATGCATGTTTTCCAACGATTCCGGCCCTCCGACGGTCATTCACCCTTAAAACCCTAGATCGGGGGGGGGGCGCAGATCTACCCTTATAGCTTTATCCGTACGAGGATGGACCAATGGACTTTTTTATCTATCAATGTTTGTTTAGCACATATGTACATGGAAAACCAAGGTTGAACACATTTCACCACATTATTCACACCGGTAGACACGTACCGGGAGTTTCCACATACAGATCGACGATTTTACTAAGTGTTAGCCCATGTCCGTGAACAACGTCAGACACATGACCTACATATGCCATCTAAAAACATTAAATCACACCTATAAACATAACCTAGCTCCACATGCAGGTGTTCCAACGATTCTGGCCCTCCGACGGTCATTCACCCCCGAAACCCTAGATCGGGGGGGGGGGGGGGAGGGGGGGGGCGCAGATCTACCCCTATAGCTTTCTCCGTACGAGGATGGACCAATGGACTTTTTTATCTATCTATGTTTGTTTAGCACATATGTACATGGAAAACCAAGGTTGAACACATTTCACCACATTATTCACACCGGTAGACACGTACCGGGAGTTTCCACTTACGGATCGACGATTTTACTAAGTGTTAGGCCATGTCCGTGAACAACGTCAGACACATGACCTACATATTATGCCATCTACAAACATTAAATCACACCTATAAACATAACCTAGCTCCACATGCAGGTTTTCCAACGATTCCGGCCCTACGACGGTCATTCACCCCTAAAACCCTAGATCAGGGGGCCCCGCAGATCTACCCTTATAGCTTTCTCCGTACGAGGATGGACCAATGGACCTTTTTATCTATCTATGTTTGTTTAGCACATATGTACATGTAAAACCAAGGTTGAACACATTTCACCACATTATTCACACCGGTAGACACGTACCGGGAGTTTCCACATACAGATCGACGATTTTACTAAGTGTTAGCCCATGTCCGTGAACAACGTCAGACACATGACCTACATATGCCATCTAAAACATTAAATCACACCTATAAACATAACCTAGCTCCACATGCAGGTGTTCCAACGATTCTGGCCCTTCGACGGTCATTCACCCCCGAAACCCTAGATCGAGGGGGGGGGGCGCAGATCTACCCTTATAGCTTTCTCCGTACGAGGATGGACCAATGGCCATTTTTATCTATCTATGTTTGTTTAGCACATATGTACATGGAAAACCAAGGTTGAACACATTTCACCACATTATTCACACCGGTAGACACATACCGGGAGTTTCCACATACGGATCGACGATTTTACTAAGTGTTAGCCCATGTCCGTGAACAACGTCAGACACATGACCTACATATGCCATCTACAAACATTAAATCACACCTATAAACATAACCTAGCTCCAGATGCAGATTTTCCAATGATTCCGGCCCTCCGACGGTCATTCACCCCCGAAACCCTAGATCGGGGGGGGGGGGGCGCAGATCTACCCCTATAGCGTTCTCCGTACGAGGATGGACCAATGGACTTTTTTAACTATCTATGTTTGTTTAGCACATATGTACATGGAAAAGCAAGGTTGAACACATTTCACCACATTATTCACAACGGTAGACACGTACCGGGAGTTTCCACATACGGATCGACGATTTTACTAAGTGTTAGCCCAGGTCTGTGAACAACGTCAGACACATGACCTACATATGCCATCTACAAACATTAAATCACACCTATAAACATAACCTAGCTCCACATGCAGGTTTTCCAACGATTCCGGCCCTCCGACGGTCATTCACCCCCGAAACCCTAGATCGGGGGGGGGGGGGGCGCAGATCTACCCTTATAGCTTTCTCCGTACGAGGATGGACCAATGGACTTTTTTATCTATCTATGTTTGTTTAGCACATATGTACATGGAGAACCAAGGTTGAACACATTTCACCACATTATTCACACCGGTAGACACGTACCGGGAGTTTCCACATACGGATCGACGATTTTCCTAAGTGTTAGCCCATGTCCGTGAACAACGTCAGACACATGACCTACATATGCCATCTACAAACATTAAATCACACCTATAAACATAACCTAGGGCGTCTGCATTGATCCGTACCTGTTGTAGTTATAATATTTTGTAATCCGCGTTCACTCACTAGAGTGATCACGACCCGCTATTCTAAACCTAGCTAACAATGCGCAGGGTTTACTACTGAATATAATATATATATTTAATAGGCATCATAGGATAAAGGAAGGTACATCAAGGGGCGACAAAAATAGGCTATGCAATTGAATAGGATTGCAACGTAGCAGCAGCAGTAACCATGCCTAGTGCAAGAAATGTACGGAAAGATAGGCGATATCTAGGGAAGGAAAATGGCTCTGCTTGCCTGGAAGCTCGGTATTAGCGGTACGGTCATCGACGAAGTAGTCGTACTCAGCAATGGTGTCGTCGGCGGTAGCAACGAGGTCTACCGGAGAATAAAGGAGGAGAGAAACAACAAATACACAACAATAATAGCAATACAAATTCAAGTCATGGCAATACGTTGTACACGATGTTCTAACGCACTGTTAAGTATTTTAGGCGGAGCCGGAATTTTATTCGGGGATGACTCATCAGTACCGGTTGATTACCGGACCGATGATCCGGAGGGGGAGGTTCTATTTCTGCAGTGTTAGAGACAACTGACAAACATGTGGATAGTGTATCCGTGCTAGTTGATCCATTCTAAACAACTTTCATGTTCAGAACAATTTCATCCGGAAATTTTACCGGCTCCGGGCAATTACCGGACAGACGATCCGGAGGGGGAAGTCTCGTGTGCGGTATGTTAGAGGGGTGTGGTGAGGGTATGTGTATCGAATTCGTAATCGTTGATCCGTTCTGAGCAACTTTTGTATACAAAAGTTTTTCATCCGGTCAACTTTTATCGGTACAGGGAATTATCGAGAGACGGCCCAAAGGGAGGGATGTCGATGTTTGTTGTGTTAGGGGGGTGTGGTAGACATACAGATAGCGTATCCGTATTCTACATATTTTTCTGATCAATTTTGATATACAAATTATTTTCATCTGATTTACGGTTTAAAAGATATTAATTTTCAAAGGTTTAATCATTTTAAAGCAATTACTGAATTTTCTTTTAATATTTAAATACAACATTATCCAAAACAGAAGGTTTGACTGGTCAACCTGACATGTGGGGCCAAACTGTAAGATTGACTGGTCAACTGACCAGTGGGTCCCACATGTCAGCCTCACATTTTTAATAATTCTATTTATTGAATCTAAATATCCAGTGGGGTCCAGTTGTAAGTGGCACAACGATTAATTAACTTAACAGATTGACTTAATCATTAAGTTAATGGCCTAGGGCCCACTGGTAAGTCTCACATGGGGTTTTTATCTCCATTCATTTAATTAACAGGCAATTAAGGGGGGTATGGCCCCACTGGTCATAGACTGAGAGGGGTGGGGCTTAGGCTAACAGGGGATTAGTTTAGGGGATTAGCCCCATGGTTGGTCGTGCGTGCACGCCGGCGACCAGAGCACAGCAGCGGCGCAGTCGTCCTGGCGAGGGACCACGACGGCGGTGAGGCCAACGCGGGCAAACGCGTGCGGGAGGGCGCGGCCAGGGGTGCCAGGGCGCGTCCGAGCGCGCGGTACAGAGCACTGCTCGCTGGAGCGTGGCCCACCGGCGACGTACAGGGAGTACGATGAGGCTACCGCGAGTAGTCCCGACGTCCAAAATGACAACGGCGGGGTGGAATCAGACGAGTTCAGTCTTGCGCATCGTCTGGGGCATTCGTTGGGTGCAGGGGAGACTGGATCAGCGACGACGACGCGCTACGGGCGACGACCGGAGCATGGCGCGACGGAGACTGCGCCCTACGAGACCAAATCGAGTGCGGCGAGGGGGGAATCATAGAGGGGCTCACAGTGGAGCTCGCGGAGGAGTTGCGGTGGCCGGGTAAGTTCGGAGGGGCATCAATTTCGGCAGTGAACAACGGCGGCTGACGGCGAGGAAGAAGCCTGGGCGACGACACGGAAGAAGCCTGGGCGACGACACGACGCCTCCGTGGCCTCGATTCAGTGACGGGGTCGAAGGAGCTGACCACGGCGGACCCCAAGGACACCATGGCGCATTGCGAGGCGGCCGTTGGCCACGGCCACGGCGGTGAGGCAGCCACGCGAAGCTCGGGCCCGAACAAATGGAGAGTTGGGGATGGGGAAACGGCGACGCGTGGGGGTGGGGGGGGCTCTAGGGTTCCATGGGAGGGGGAGGGCAAACGGGGCACTTATTCCTGTCGGCTCGCCGGCAGATGGTGTCCACGGCGACAGCCACGGCCGTGGCACCGTGGGATGGTAGCCACAGTACCCCCATGAACAGGGGGTTGAAGATGGAGGCGTTGGGTGGGCTGGGCCTGGCCTAGAGGGAGGGGAGATGACTGGGCAGGTTGCCCAGTGCGGTAGACAGGGTTTTCCTCTTTTTTATATAATTCTTTTCTTTATTCTTTTTGCTTGTATTTATTTTATTAGCTTTGCCAATTTTTTAAAACATGAAAGTTGTTCCATAAATTGTATTGCACATTACTAGAGTGCCAATAAAAGTTTGGGGGTTTTATAAATTCATTTGATATTTGTTTTTGAGCTGCGACTCAATTAAAGAGACTTTTGTCTGCTGTTTGGAATTGTTTGATTTATTTTATAGCTTAATAAATTCCCAAGCACATATTTTTATGATCTACTGATTATTAGGGATTTAACAAAAGTGGTTGCAAATTTTTTGAATCAACTTTATGTTACACTTTTTATTTAATTTCCAAGGCAATTTAATAACCGACCATTATGGGTTTCACTATTTATTATTGACTTGGGACCTTTCAAAATGCCAAGAATAATCTGTCCAATTATTTGCAAAGGTTTTATCTCGATCTGCCTTTTGAAAAGGACTACGAGTGGAATTATTTCCTAATGCAATTTTTTTAATTAGGGTGATCATGATGACAATGCATTTAACAAGGTGATCACTGTAGCGTGACACCCGGGGTGTTACAAAACTCCCCCACTACAAGAATTCTCGTCCCGAGAATTTAAATGGTAGTGGTAAGGCACCAACGGAATGAACTAAAGAGGAATATTCTCGTATCACCCCGGTAGTGCCGAGACACCAGCGGAATGAACTAAAGAGGAATACCCTCGTATCATCCCAGTGATGCTACGCTACTGAGCCGACGAGAGTGAAATACGAGTTCGTCCACTCGTAAGTCAAACTCGAAGCGACTCGGCAGAGTCTCGCCGTTGTAGGTTCCCTAGGGCGTCTGCATTGATTCGTACCTGTTGCAGTTATAATATTTTGTAATCCGCGTTCAATCACCAGAGCGATCACGGCCCGCTATTCTAAACCTAGCTAACAATGCACATGGTTTACTGCTGAATATAATATATATATTTAATATGCAGCATAGGATAAAGGAAGGTACATCAAGGGGCGACAAAAATAGGCTATGCAATTGAATAGGATTGCAACGTAGCAGCAGCAGTAACCATGCCTAGTGCAAGAAATGTACGGAAAGATAGGCGATATCTAGGGAAAGAAAATGACTCTTCTTGCCTGGAAGCTCAGTAGTAGCGGTACGGTCGTCGACGAAGTAGTCGTACTCAGCAACGGTGTCGTCAGCGACAGCAACGAGGTCTACCGGAGAATAAAGGGGGGAGAGAAACAACAAATACACAACAATAATAGCAATACAAATTCAAGACATGGCAATACGTTGTACACTATGTTCTAACACAGTGTTAAGTATTTTAGGCAGAGCCGGAATTTTATTCGGGAATGACTCATCAGTCCCGGTTGATTACCGGACCGATGATCCGGAGGGGGAGGTTCTATGTATGCAGTGTTAGAGACAACTGACAGACATGTGGATAGTGTATCCGTGCTAGTTGATCCATTCTAAACAACTTTCATCTTCAGAAAATTTTCATCTGGAAAGTTTTACCGGCTCCGGGAAATTACCGGACAGACGATCCGGAGGGGGAAGTCTTGTGTGCGGTATGTTAGAGGGGTGTGGTGAGGGTATGGGTATCGTATTCGTAATCGTTGATCCGTTCTGAGCAACTTTCGTATACAAAAGTTTTTCATCCAAACAACTTTTATCGGTACAGGGAATTATCGAGAGACGGTCCGAAGGGGGGGATGTCGATGTTTGTTGTGTTAGGGGGTGTGATAGACATACATATAGCATATCGATATTGTACATATTTTTCTGATCAATTTTGATATACAAATTATTTTCATCTGATTTACGGTTTAAAAGATATTAATTTTCAAAGGTTTAATCATTTTAAAGCAATTACTGAATTTTCTTTTAATATTTAAATACAACATTATCCAAAACAGAAGGTTTGACTGGTCAACCTGACATGTGGGGCCAAACTGTAAGATTGACTGGTCAACTGACCAGTGGGTCCCACATGTCAGCCTCACATTTTAATAATTCTATTTATTGAATCGAAATATCCAGTGGGGTCCAGTTGTAAGTGGCACAACGATTAATTAACTTAACAGATTGACTTAATCATTAAGCTAATGGCCTAGGGCCCACTGGTAAGTATCACATGGAGTTTTTATTTCCATTCATTTAATTAACAGGCAATTAAGGGGGTATGGCCCCACTGATCATAGACTGAGAGGGGTGGGGCTTAGGCTAACAGGGGATTAGTTTTGGGGATTAGCCCCATGGTTGGTCGTGCGTGCACGCCGGCGACCAGAGCGCAGCGGCGGCGCAACCGTCCCGGCGAGGGACCACGGCGGCGGTGTGGCCAACGCGGGCAAGCGCGTGCGGGAGGGCGCGACCAGGGGTGCCAGGGCGCGGCCGAGCGCGCGGTACAGAGCACTGCTCAATGGAGCGCGACCCGCCGGCGACGTACAGGGAGTACGACGAGGCTACCGCGAGCAGTCCCGGTGTCCAAAATGACAACGGCAGGGTGGAATCAGACGAGTTCAGTCATGCGCGTCGTCTGGGGCATTCGTTGGGTGCAGGGGAGACTGGATCAACGGCTACGACGAGCTACGGGCGACGACCGGAGCATGGCGCGACGGAGACGGCGCCCTACGGGACCAAATCGAGTGCGGCGAGGGGGGAATCATAGAGGAGCTCACAGTGGAGCTCGCGAAGGAGTTGCGGTGGCCGGGGAAGTTCGGAGGGGCATCAATTTCGGCGGTGAACAACGGAGGCTGACGGTGAGGAAGAAGCCCGGGCGACGACACAATGCCTCCGTGGCCTCGATTCGGTTATGGGGTCGAAGGAGTCGACCACGGCGGACCCCAAGGACACCATGGCGCAGTGCGAGGCAGCCGTTGGCCACGACCACAGCGGCGACGCAGCCACGTGGAGCTCGGGCCCGAAACAATGGAGAGAGGGGGATGGGGGGGCTCTAGGGTTCTCGGGGAGGGAGAGGGTAACCGGGGCACTTATCCCTGCCAGCTCGCCGACAGATGGCGTCCACGGCGACAGCCACGTCCGTGGCACCGTGGGATGGTCGCCACGGTACCCCCAAGAACAGGGGGTTGAAGATGGAGGCGTTGGGTGGGCTGGCCCTGGCCTAGGTTGCCCAGTGCGGTAGACAGGGTTTTCCTCTTTTTTATATAATTATTTTCTTTATTCTTTTTGCTTGTATTTATTTTATTATCTTTGCCAATTTTGTAAAACATGAAAGTTGTTCCATAAATTGCATTGCACATTACTAGAGTGCCAATAAAAGTTTGGGGGTTTTATAAATTCATTTGATTTTTTTTGAGTTGCGACTCAATTAAAGAGACTTTTGTCTGCTGTTTGGAATTGTTTGATTTATTTTATAGCTTAATAAATTCCCAAGCACATATTGTTATGACCTAATGATTATTAGGGATTTAACAAAAGTGGTTGCAAATTTTTTGAATCAACTTTATGTTCCACTTTTTATTTAATTTCCAGGGCAATTTAATAACCAACCATTATGGGTTTCACTATTTATTATTGACTTGGGACCTTTCAAAATGCCAAGAATAATCTGTCCAATTACTTGCAAAGCTTTTATCTCGATCTGCCTTTTGAAAAGGACTACGAGTGGAATTATTTCCTAATGCATTTTTTTTAATTAGGGTGATCATGATGACAATGCATTTAACAAGGTGATCATTGTAGCGTGACACCCGGGGTGTTACACTAGGTTCACTCGCACGACTTGGATGTGGAAGTGGTGGCTAGGTCACTTGATTGAACTAACCCCTTCGGGGTCTCACCCGTCCACTTGAAGTCCGGGGTGGGCTCAACACTTGAGGCCGATTCAAATTCTACACCCAAATTCTACTGGGATCATATATGAATAGGCTCCTTTCCCTTAAGCGCACAACCCTATCGGTTCATGTACACATAGAGACGATTCGGATCACATATGAATCAATCAGTTGGTAGCGGCTCTGAGCAGAAAGTGTCGACTCCCATATGAGCGCAAAGTCATAAGACAAACCATAACAAAGTGTCATATGAAACATTCCTTTTGCCTCATGATATATGGTGTCGACCTTAAGGCGAGTACTTGTCACCCTTTTTGATAGCGCGATGTCTCTTCTCGAACTGTGATGTTGATTCCTTAACCGGTAACACTTAACCCATGTCGTATGTCCATGATTTCGGGTCCAGCGAACATCTCTCCAAGTTGGAGGGGAAAATCTCATTTTGGTCAACCATATCTCGTGATATGTCTCATGACTCACCCGAAAGCTACCTTTATAACTACGCAGTTACGAAGTAGCATTTGATAGATCCTAATTGAGTTAGTCCTCATCCCTAGAACATGCAAGGTACTCGATTCTAGGACATGGCATATACATTGTATTGCGACTAACATATGACAATATTTCATTGTGTCTCAAAGTGGATAAGTCCGACTCAGTGATCCCATAGCTAAGTCCATACTATCGGGTTAGCATCTCTATGCCCATGACTTGTGAAACATACTCATCAACCGAATCATATACTAGTCACATGATATTTCTCCGCATAACCTTATCAACTAGGGACCATTAGACCAATCATCATACAATATATAGTCTCACAAAAAAGTCACATACTTATTGATACATATCAATGACGATGTTCAAGGGAAATACAAATAACTCATGAATACATAAATAAATAAGACCATCTCATGATTGCCTCTATAACATATCTCCAAACACTCGAAATTATTCTAACAAGATGTACCAGAGGAAGGTTTTGAAGAGGTATTCATCCAACACCATCACACGTTAACCATAAAGTCATCATATCCGACAACACCAATGTATCGTCACCTTGGTAGCTTCTTTCTTGATCTATGTGAGAGTGAACAACTGCATATATTGGATGCCAAATAATAAAAATCAACCTCGGATTATTCTAACACAGTCTAGATGAATTCATTAGTGAAGATCGATTGATAATCTGATTGTGAACATATTGCCAACCTCCAAATGTTATGAATATGACATACAATTGTAATTAAATAGTCAATATGAAACCCACTGAAAGGAGTAGCATGTGAAGACATGGCACAAACACACATTGCATAGATTTCCCCCAACAAATATTGAAGAGTTATTACAAAGAAAGGACAGAGCTAGAATATAATAACCTTCGTTCATACATAGAATGTGTCCAATAAGTTAAAGAGGGCTTCTCCGGTGATTGACGAGTACTTCTCAGTACTTAAGTATTATTTCTATGCGTTGATCAAGCACAGATAAATAAAATAAATTAATATTTTGTACTGATAAATCATTATTTCCAGTACTTTTTTAGTTCTCCCTAGTACTTCTATTATTTCGAGCGTTAGATTGATTTTATTCAACGTCTCCTATAATCCTCAACCATGATAAAAATTGTATAAGTTAAAATTAAAACATAATTTTTTTCTACTGATTTGTGTCCAACACGAGCATATATTATAAAGAGTATACTCCGTATTATGTAAGTATCATTATTTAGTAGATTAATTCTTTTTTTCCTAGATGTAGCTGATCAAGATGGAGCGATATACAATTGTTCGTGAAAAGAATACGACTATGAAGGTAGTGTGATACTACGTGGCAAGCCTCGATCTTCATGATTTTGTGTAGATTTGAGGAAAGATACAAGGAGAAAGAACTAGAAGAGGAAATCAAGAGAGACGCATGTAAATCTTTGATTATTTTTGTGTAAATTTTCTATTTGTAGGGAAATTAAATTAATTTTAGCTGTTTAGTGGAGATAAATTGATTTGATTTTTAAAAGAGGTGTAAATGAAGTCTGAAAAGTTTTAAACTTGGTATGATGTCATGGTATGACCCTTTGTGTGGTAAAATAAGTAGCGAGTTAACGAAACTTTGTGATGCACACAACGGTTATAGTAAGTGCACACGGGCTGATCCTAAACAATTCGAGGAAATAAAGCTTACCTGCCCAAACTCTGAGGACATATTAGACGCAACAAATACAAACATATAAATTATACAATGTTGCCCAATAATAAGTTATAACTACGCAATACAGAATGTACGTGCTCCACTAAATGTCAAAATCATATTTTCTGTCAGCTTCAAAATTACATGGAAATATCATAGAATTCTCATCTTTGTCTAAACAGCACAAGGCCATGCATGTACAATGCAAGCGTTTAGAGCAGTGCTTGTGAAAAGAGACCTCGTTTTTTCGTCAGAACGGGTGCTTGTTTCTATAGCACAGATACTTTAGGCACTTCTCAACTGATTTGTCCAGCGCTCAACTGAAGAGGCAAATCTGGAGGCGGTGTTGGTCGTCGCCGCGCATTCGTCTTAGTCCTCTTGTGGTTATTGTTTGCCAGACTTATAGTTACCTTCTCTTTGATTCTCTAGATTTACTCCTAGCGACAACAACAATCATTGCGATAGATGACCGGTTGGGAAGAGGCATTGGTGGTTGTCCATTGTGAATAAATGTGGGTAAGCATGTGTTGTTATATGTATGTACGCTTGTCCGTGCAGCTTGAAAGGTAAGATTTTTTCTCCTCTTGATTCACGAACATAAGTGCCAAGGTGTGTAGTTGCATATATCCGCCTCCACATAAACTACTACAAATAAACATGAACTGTCTATTAGGAAAATTCGTAAATATGAAACCAAAGACTTTTTTGTATATTGATTGAAACATAAGATATTTGTGCTATTAATTAATTAGGCTTCCATCTTGATGCTTGAAGGGAAATGAATTGGTGAAGCGGAAACAGGGCACTCGGGATGGCTCTAGAGCTTGCTTTATGTCCATCCTTGTGTGATCTCACTGAGCTTGAATATTGTTACAAGATGCAACAAAAAAAATCCTAGGTTTTTTATATTTTGTGTTGCTTATTATGTATCAAGTCATTATACAATCATGAAGCACATATCTTGCCTAAGGAGTTGCACTCTATTTATCTTGCATGAATTCCTAATATTTGTTATTCCATGGTTGTTGATATTGTTAAAAGCTTACAAATTAATGAATCGAGATGGAGCAAATTTGATGACTGATGTGGATCTAAAGGTGTAACCGTTCGATGTATTCATTGCTGAATGATGGTGGGGGCATGATTCAGTAGTTGATCTCTAATTATCCATATAAAAAAGTGGGACTTCTAGCGTGGCTCTTACGAGTTGAAGAAGATGGGGAACCCACAAAACTAGAGAGCAGTTGCGCAACACAGTCTGTAGTAAGGCTAGAGGTAGATCTTGGTTATAGACATGTGGCATGAAGACAATAACTATATAGGGCTGCTGCTTGGCAGTTGTCAAAAATGGAGAACACTACAGATGCTGGAAGTTTTTTAAGGAGGAGTTACAATTACTTTTTCGCAGAGTTCAAAAGGCATCTTATGACAATTTGTCACTTTCCTGTTAAATATTTGGCGATACGTATTGTTTATGACACACTTCGAGAGATTTATTGTGATTGTATGGAATCCAAAATATATCATAATTAAAATGTGACTCCTGGATTTCAAATGTTACCTCCTCGGGAGGAAGGTTTGATCCTATTAAACTCATGTCTAGTATCTCGTATTACTATGTATATATTCCAGTTAAACAAGACATTTATTAAGAAACTAGATAAGCACAAAAAAGGTACTTTTGGAAAAATTGTTATAAAGAATAATACAATCTCGTCAAATGGACGAGGATATGTAGAAGAGGCTTCGGGGTGAAGTATTTTTTTGAAATATAAATATATTGCCGAGCCTCTCTCCATCAGTTGAGACTTTTGAAGTAACCGGTTATGAAGTAACCGGCTAGTGTGTCAAGTCAATATGATATCCGGGCCAACAGGTCTTGAGTTCAAGACCCGACCAACGCAGTATAAAAAAACGATTATGCGGCCTGCACCAAACTCACGCTAAGGACTAAAATAGCCTAGACGTGAGGGGAGTGTTAAAATATAAATGGTTGAAACTAGAAAGACACAAAAGTTTGTGGCAAAATCTTTTGAAAGAAAAATACTTTCGCCGGAGAACTGTTGCTACTATGAAAGAGAGATTTTCGAATTCACCTTGCTGGAAAGCCATTTTTAGAGTTAAAAAGCATTATATGATATAGACCGCAATGTGATTATCGAACTTTCCGATGTCGTCATGATCTGGACCCTCCTTTGTGTGATAAACTGCCTCAACCATTTAGTATATGCAATTCACCAGACTGCACAATTGCGAGTTGGTACTAGTGCATTTTTAGAAGAAGACGATCACCTGTGATGATGGACCAGTGGAACGAGATACTGAATATGATTAATGGGCTAAACCTTTCTTCTACTACTGACAATTTTCAATGGTCCTTATTACACAAGAACGTCTTCACGACAAAGTCAGTTCGTGAGATGTTGGAGAACCAATTTGGCTGGGTAAGACTTCAGGGAGGTCTGAATACATTTGAAAATTCAAATTTTCTTATGGAAAATTTGCAAAACTAAGTCTTCACCAGAGATGTTATCAGTAGGAGAAACTGGCCTAGGAATCACAAGTGGTCTTTCTGTGGTGATAGAGACCTCCGAACATTAGTTTTTTCTATGTCATGTTGCTAGAGTAGTGTGGCCCGGTTCAAAATAAAATCTTATGCCAGCTTCCCTGTCTCTCTATAGCTAATTTCAAGTAATTATACTAGATTACTAGCCTGAGACTTTAAGATGGTGTAATTGTATTGTTTTGTACTTCCTGAACACTATTTATTTGTTTATGCAATTGAGAGTAAGTAAATCACTTACGGTCTTCCTTCAACAATTGTTTGCAATTAAATTGTTAGAAACAGTGACACAATCAACAATTCGATTCATTTTCAGTTAGGTCTTGCTCTAGCTTCTTTAGGGGTTTCATGTCGGCATTAGTAAAATAATATGTTCATAGATCAACCTTAATATCATTGCTTTGCCATTTTGTAGTAACACACGGCTATTTAGCTAGTCCTCTAAAAGGGTCTCTTCTAAAGTTCCACTATGGCACTGCATGCTGGCGTGTTGAACATAAGATAAACCATGTAATATTATCTCTAGGAGATTACCAATCATTTCATCCGAAATTGCTATTAGAGCTCAGGATCTAAATGAAGCCCATTTTAAAAAAAAACCAAAGTCGACATTTTAAGCTTTAATTTTTTTGAAGAAAAGAACACAGGTAAATACGGATGTATATTGCATGTTTGTTCAGTTTAATGATGAAAATATCAAATATTCTTTGATGTGACCTTCAGAAAATAAGCAAATCATGTATTTACAGGACATGCAAATATTGACTATGCGCTATATATAATACATTAGTTGCGACTTGCAAACTCCTCGATCTCAAACATGTCCGGCCCAAGTACTTGACAATTTTGCCGAGGTGTGGCATGACAGTACTTGAATGTTAAGATCCAAAGTCCAATGTTGTACGCAGTGGGCGCAAAAATCAACATTTCATTGGAGAACATGACCTAAAAATTGAGCAGAAAATCCTCACCTTGATCTGAAGTTGCTGGATTTTTTCACATTGTGGACTGCCTCTTCAAGCATGGTGCTCACATCTAGCTGCAAGACTAGCATACAAGCAATTTTGTTTTTTAGACAATGGACCCAAAGAATTTCATTCATATGACTATTGTTGGTAGGATTTACATTTAGAAGCTTGCTTATGTTCTATTGGGTAGAAGGATCTGTAATGTCTTCAACCTCTCATAGATCATGCCCTCCTTGTCTGCTTAAGAAAAGGAAGAAAACGGGCTAGTCTAGCATGCCCGATTCACATCATTCCTCTCCCCCTAATGCCGCTCCAGCGAGTGACCGAGTGATCAAACCCTAGCCACCGGCGTTGCAATCACCTTTCTCCCTCTCCTCCTCTCGCTGCCAGCGGTCTCTGCGGTTGGGCAAAGCTTATGACCCTAGAGTGTGTGGTAAAATAAGTAGAGAGTTAACGTAACTTTGTGATGCACACAACGGTCATAGTATGTGCACACTGGCTGATACTGGAATAAACAATATGAGGGAATAAAGCTTAGGTTCCCAAATCCAGAGGACATATCAGACACAACAAAAACTAAGATATAAATTAAACAATGCCCAAACAATCGCCTGGGATGCGAATTGCAGGAAAAACTCGGCTTTCGCTCCGCTGCTAACCGCCGGCCGCCACTCCGGCGCCGGCGTCCACTCTCCCGTCGGGTGCCACTCCGGCCCCGCCGGCCTCGTTCGCATGGCTTCCATGGTGTCTCTCTCGGCGTCCTCGTCGTCTTCCTCGGCACCACCCTCCCCCCCCCCCCCCCCCCCCGCGCGTCCGGCGCTGCGCTCCGTAGTGGTGGTGCCCGAGGTGCTAGGCTCCAGGTTCGGTCCCATCCTCCAGGGCTCGGCGGCCTCTCCCCCGCGGGCCTCCCCGGCGGTGGCCTCCAGCTGGAAGGTCCTCGGCGCTCGCCTCCTCCTCCGCGCCAGATCCTCCCCTCCACCCTGTTGGCTTTAGATCGCTAGATCAATTCACCGGAGTACAAATCACACGCACGTACAAGCTAGCAAAACTAGCTTGATGGATGGATGCACACTAGCGTGTACTAGTACATGTCTGCACCGGTTACTAATTCGTGTTAAGCGACTCGGCGGAAACAAAAGCGCAGGAAACCGATGTATAGCTACAGGAGCTTGTCGCCCCTGTTAGAAAACTTTGTATTGCTTTTCTTTTCGGTGTGTTACAAAGCTGGGGATACACCTATATTTATACTAGTACATCTTAACACAAAATAGGAAACTAACCTAGCTACTACAATTCTACTCGGTGCACTATTCCGGCTCATACCGGACACGGACTGGAAACCGTGTTTAACTGTAACATTCACCCCCTTAAACATGGTGTCTTCGTTACGACCTGGATCCCAAACACAATTGCTGCTTCTCATCGTTGGCATTGCCTTCGCCGTTCTTCGCAGCATTTCAGAGATCGACTTTACTATCGCCCGTTCATCCATAGATTGACGATAACTCTTCTCCTTGGTCGCGTCTTCAACCTTCACCTGTTCTTCGGTGCTTGGTAGATTGTCTTTGAGATCCTTTTCTCGTATCACAGCTTGGACTTTGATCTTTTCCCGCATCTCCAAGGACTTCTGTCGTCCAAGGGACTTCATGAGAATATCGGCTTGGACTTTGATCTTTTCCCGCATCTCCAAGGACTTCTGTCGTCCAAGGGACTTCATGAGAATATCGGCAAGCTGATCTTTCATATACACTTGTTGAAACTTGGTCATCCCTTTCTCAATGCACTCTCGGATGTAGTGCTTGCTCCTCTCATGATGAAGCACCTTGCCCATTGTGCTCTTTCGATCATCAACATTACCTGCCATGTCACTGTCTGAATAACCGTGAAGGACCAAACCTTCCTTTCCCTTTCGATACGTGCATCCAAGATCGATAGTGTCTTTCACATAGCCCAAGATTTGGTTGACCGCGCTCATGTGTTCGGTCGTCGGATTCTCCATGAAACGACTCACGATCCCGACTGAATATGCCAAGTCAGGTCGAGTATGCACCAAATATCTTAGACTGCCCACAATGCTTCGATACATTGTGGTGTCCACCGGCGGATTTGAGCTTGACTTGCTCAACTTGTGACGTTGGTCCATTGGAGTTTGTACCTTGTAGCAATCTGTCATGCCACACTTGTCCAATAACTTGACCGCGTACGCCGATTGACATAGGGAAATCTCACCGGAGCTTTGCTTCACTTCGATGCTTAAGTAATAGCTGAGTAATCCCAGATCGCTCATGCTAAACTTCTTCTTCATCTGCGCCTTGAAAACTTCAATCTCTTGCGCGCTATCTCCGGTGATAATCAGATCGTCGACATATACTCCAACTAGCAGATTTGAACCTTTGGAGTTCTTCGTATAGACTACATGCTCGAGGGGACATCTCTTGAACCCGAGCGAGACCATACTTTGGTCCAACTTTGCGTTCCAAGCTCTTGGCGCTTGCTTCAGCCCATATAGTGCCTTCTTGAGCTTGTAAACTTTATGTTCTTCGCCTTTCTTCTCGTAGCCAAGAGGTTGTTCCACGTACACTTCTTCTGTGAGATCACCGTTGAGGAAAGCGGATTTAACATCCATGTGATGAAACTTCCAATCCTCTTGTGCTGCCAAGGCTAGGAGCAGCCTCACAGTCTCAAGTCGAGCAACTGGTGCAAACACCTCCTCATAGTCGACTCCTTGACGATGTACGTAGCCCTTTGCGACGAGTCTTGCCTTGTACTTCACAATAGCACCTTGCGTGTCCTTCTTTAACTTGTAAACCCATTTCAAACCTATGGCCTTATGGTTGGAAGGTTGGGTTACCAAAGTCCACGTGCCATTGCTCTCGATCGCCTTTATCTCCTCGTCCATGGCGTGCATCCAGCTTGGATTCTTGCTCGCCTCTACAAAGTTCGTCGGCTCCTCAACTCCGAGCAAACATAGTCCGGAGTACTCGAGCGTAACTGGCTTTGCTTTCTTGTAGATTTCTTCGAGGGTCTTGTAGCGATGAGGCCCGGAAGAATCCGTGGCTTGCGAAGGAGGCGACACAAATTGTGCCGGCGTTGATGCATTTGAGAAAGATGATGGAGTCTCGTGCGATGCCGTTTTGTTGGCATCCTCGTCGTCGTGACCATGACCATCATCTTGATTGTCGTTGTCACCTCCGAGATCTCCACTCGCGTCTTGCGCGTCGTTGTCGCTATCTTGCGACCCTTGCGCATCGTCATTGGCGTCGGCACCATGGTGATTGTCTTCATCTTGATCACCTTGGTTGTGCGTTCCGCCATCCACCTGAAAAACCTCTCCTGCATCATCATCATCTGGAAATTCCAGTGTGAATATGTTACCGTTCGGAGCGTCGTCGTCGGCTATTGAGCCCCAATTCCATGCTTGTTTTCCTTCAAACACAACGCCGCGTGAAATTCTTAGACGCTTGGTTCGCGGATCGTAGAAGCGGTATGCGTTGGTGCCCGAATTCCTCTCGTATCCGATGAACACCATCTTGGTGCTGCGATCGGCCAGCTTTGAGAGGTGCGGCTCCGCCGTCTTCACATGTGCCACACACCCAAACATCCGTCGATGAGACACATTCGGCTTACGTCCGTAAATTTCTTCATACGGAGTCTTGCCGATCACCGCCTTCGTTGGAGCCTGGTTGAGAAGATAGACTACCGTCCTAACAGCTTCTCCCCAAAAGACCCCTGGCACGTTCATGTTCTTGAGTAAGCTTCTCGCCATGTCCACGACGGTCCGATTGCACCCTTCAACAACACCGTTCTGTTGTGGCGTATAAGGTACCATGAGGAACCTTTCCATGCCAATCTCGTTGCAGTAGTTGTTGACCTCGTTCGGCGTAAACTCCCCATCGTGACCTGTTCGAAGAGCTTGAACCTCCGGCTTGTGTTTCATCTTCGTCGTAGGACCTTCATTGTCCTAACTCCCGGATAACTTCGGTACCATCTTCTCCTCTTGAAGTAGCACCTCCCGGGTTGGTTTTTCAACCACCGTTTTGGTCGTATGACAAACTTCGGCAATTAGAAGACCTTGATCGTCGTCTTCCTGCTTCGCCAAATTTGCCTTGATCTCACGCTTATTAGGCTCCGGACAATCCTTCGCAAAGTGACCCATCTCATTGCAGTTGTAGCACTTGACCTTCGACATATCAAAGTTCTGTGGCTCCTGCTCGTTAGATCGGTCGGCCTTTCCACTACCTTGTGGTTTGCCTCTACCTTTGCCTTTTCGGATGTATCCATCACCCTTCGTGTTACTTGAACCTTTTCCATCGTCGCGTCTTCCTTTGCTACTTGGGGTCTCCCAATCTGAGCGTAAGTACATGAGTTGGTCTTCACCTCCTCCCTTGCCTTTTTGACAACCGCGGGCATTCTCTTCCCATACCCGCAGGCGTCCGATCGCCTCCGTTATGGTCATGTCCTCGATGTCGATAATCTGCTCAAGCGTGCCGATGATGTATGTGAATTTATCAGTCACAGAACTGAAAAACTTCTCCACAATCTCGACTTCATCGATCTTTGCACCAAGCGCGCGGATCTCTCCCACCAGAGTAGTCAGACGCATGGCGTAGTCGTTCACCGATTCAGTTTCCTCCATCTGCAACTTGTGAAGTTGGCGCTTCAGCACTTGTGCCCGAGCCTTCGTGACGCGATCTTCCATGCCTCTCTTGCCGTCTCGTACTTCGCCAATGTCATCAGCACGGAGTCCGGTACAGACTGGGCTATGGCGGCCATGGCACCTTCGTCGCACTCATCGTCGACGTCGTCGTCGGTGACTGCCTACCACACTCGGAGGGTTCGGAGAATAATCTTCATCTTTACGGCCCATACACCGTAGTTGGTGTCGGTCAGCATCGGGTACTGGATGGGGATGTTGCGATGCGCCGTTACGTTGGCGCCGCCCGTTTCTCCACCGCTCGTCGCTGACTTCCCGCCCTTCTTCACCTTTCCGCCGGTCTTGTTCTCCTTGGAGCCGTCGTTGCCGGACTTGTCCCTCTTTGAGCCGTCGTTGCCGGACTTGATCCCCTTGGAACCGCCTTTGCCGGCCTTGCTCGTCTTGGAACCGTCGTTGCCGGATGCTACAGACTCCACGTCGCTCATCGTGGATCGTCGAGGCTCTGATACCAATTGTTGGCTTTAGATCGCTAGATCAATTCACCGGAGTACAAATCACACGCACGTACAAGCTAGCAAAACTAGCTTGATGGATGGATGCACACTAGCGTGTACTAGTACATGTCTGCACCGGCTACTAATTCGTGTTAAGCGACTCGGCGGAAACAAAAGCGCAGGAAACCGATGTATAGCTACAGGAGCTTGTCGCCCCTGTTAGAAAACTTTGTATTGCTTTTCTTTTCGGTGTGTTACAAAGCTGGGGATACACCTATATTTATACTAGTACATCTTAGCACAAAATAGGAAACTAACCTAGCTACTACAATTCTACTTGGTGCACTATTCCGGCTCATACCGGACACGGACTGGAAACCGTGTTTAACTCTAACACACCCGGCCGCCGGCGTCGCGCATCCCGGCAGTCCTCATTGGATGTTGCTACAACTGCGGGAGTGACCAACACATCTCGGTGGCATGCACCAACCCAACGCGGTGGGTGCGGTGCGGCGGAGATGGGCACATCTCGAGGGGATGCCTGCGGTCGCGCAGCTCGTGGCCGCTGGACAACCGCCCGCCTCCGCCGTAGGCTCTGCGTGCCCTGACCCTCGCGCCGCGGCCGCTGCGCCTGCTCGCTCTCCGACGGCCCTGCCACCGCCCCCGCCTGGCCCTCCTCCGCCCGGGGCTGTGCGCCTGCCCGGCCCGTGGTGTCAGACGCTGCCCGCGCGGTCGGCAGGGAGCGTGGCAGGCCCGTGCTTCTCGGTGCCTTTCGCGCCGCAGGCCGTGGCCGTGCACCCCGCTCCGGCCCCGGTGGACGACGTTGCTGACTGTTGTTTCTTGCCGGCGGGCGAGGACTCCCGCGCGCTGGTGGAGGAGCTTGCCCGCGCCGTCGTGGTCTCGGTGGCGGGCTCGCAGACGAGGGTGGATATGGCGGATGCTTCTCTGGCGTTCCAAATTGAGCTCGGCATCGGACCTGCGGACTTCTTGATTCGAGCTTTCTTCCCGCAGGATTTCCTGGTGCTCTGCCGGTCTATGGCCATTAGGGACAGGATGGTGGCGCTGGGCACGGTGGCAGCCCCGTGCTTCGAGCTCTGCCTGCGGTCCTGGAGCCGCCAGGAGCGGGCCACGGAGGTGGACTTGCCCTTCCTAGTCCAGGTGTTTCTGCAGGGAGTCCCGACTCATGCCTGGACGCGCCGGGCAGCGGATTGCCTCCTGCTGGGTCTGGGGACGGTGGTGCGGGTGGCCGAGGCCACCTCCACCCGAGAGGATATGGTGGGCTTCCGGGCTTGGCTTCGAACCGACGACCCCGCGCGCATCCCTCAGCGGCGCATTCTGGTGGTGGAGGAGCCGTTGGCGAGGCGCGATTCTTGGGCGGAGGTCCTGGGAGACGGCACACGCCGGACGGATGCCATGTGGTATCCTATCTCCCTCTCGGTGGAGGAGGTCGCCAGGCCGGTGCGCCATGGTGGGGCTCCCCCTCCCCCGCCTCCTTCCCCACCGTCTTCTCCTGAAAACGAAAGTCGCGGCGAGTGTCCCGTCCGCGACGGAGACTCGGCGGCGGGCGCGGGCCAACCTGCAAGGCGCTTGGGAGGGGGTGGCCTGTCTTCAACCTCGGCTTCCTCTTCCGTGGCCTCCGGGCCCTCGCCGCCGGAGCCGCCGGCTCGCTCGGCTACGGCGATGCGCCGGCAGGTGATTCAAACGGCGAATCAAATGGTGGGCCCGGTCAAGCCTTTGTCCGCTGGCGTTAGCGGCAGCAGGGTTGGCTGCCTTGCAGCGGATGAGGTGGGGTGTGCTGGCGTGGTCGGCTCTGTTGGGCCCGAGCTGGTCAAAAGCGCCTGCAGCCTGGTGCCATCAGGACGCGTGTCTCCCCCCTCCGCCTCCCTGACGCAGGGGATGCAGGAGGCCCAGGCGGTTTCTGTACAGAGTGTGGTGGGGCCATGGTCGATGGTGGCCTCTTGTGATGGCCCTCCTGAGGACGTATCTATAATTTCTGTTTGCTCCATGCATGTTTTGTGTGATATTGCTATGATCTAGATACACTTTCATGCACTTTTGATCATATTTGGACTAACCTATTAACTCAGTGCACCACAGTGCCAGTTTCTGTTTTCTGCTGTTTTTCTATTTCAGTTTTCCCCCATATAAAAAGTGCTCTGAAAATTCGGGAAAATTCAGATAAAAAATCAGCGCAGAAGAACCTTCCGGAAGAACCTGGGTGGGGCCAGAGGGCCACCACCAGGGGCCCAGGCGCCCTGGTGGCGCGCCCTAGGGCCTGGCCGTGCCAGGGGGGCGCCTGGACCCCTGGTGGCCCCCCTGGCTGCCCCCCTTCGCCTATATATTCTCCGTGACGAGAAACCCTCGAGGACAGAACCCTTTTTCGTGATCTCTCCTCTGTTCCGCCGCCGCCGCGCTTCCGAGATCGGGAGCACCAGAAGACCTCTTCCCGGCACCCTGCCGGAGGAAGGGCCAACCTCCGGGAGTCTCCTCTCCATCATGGATGCTTCCCGGATGTCTCGTGAGTAGTTTGCTTTGGACCATGGGTCCGTGATCAGTAGTTATGTGATGTTCTCCTCCCCTCTTTGTTCTTCATGGTTTAGACCTCGCGAGCTGCCCTACATGATCGAGGCACTTTTGTAATCTTTTTGCTGTTGCTATGCTGAGTTTGATGGGATCTGATGGATTATGAGATTATGTTCAGATTGTGATTGAGTAATATATTTGGTTCTTATCTCTTATATTTTTGTTCTTAAGTAATTCTTGCATGTTCTTCTTTGTTGTTTATTGCTTTAGCCAAGTAGTAGGTAGTAACCCCAAGAGGGAACGTTTTGCTCGATTGTGGGTTCATGCCCCCTGATGACTAGCTTGAGTGACAGAAACATGAGTCTAGGGGATGTGCTGTTGCCACAAGGGGGAAAACAACGGTGCCTGTAACCGCGGTTACAAGGATTGTTTACTTTACGCAAAGTGATTTTTAATGCAGTTGTCTGTTGCTTTGGGTTTACACTTTGGGTGGGGCTCGCAACTTAATACCAGCGAGATGTCCTGGATAGATATCTCAAGGTGGATGATTAGTAGTAGATGCAGTTGGATTTCGGTCTACTTATTTTGGCGTTCTGCCCATGCTTTTGAGCCTCTTCCTTTCTTTTGTAGCATAGTTAGCATTGCGGTGCGTTCATAATCCTGTCAATTGCCCTTCTGTAATTTGTTCACCTCGCATAGCAGTTTTATCGTCTTTTGAGAGAGAGACATCACTAGTGAACATCACGTATCGTGGTCCATATCTTCATCACTGTTTACACGCTCATTTACTTTTCTGCTTTTACTTTCAGTTGCTATCATTATCCCTTGCGTTTGATCCTTTGTGAACAACAAGACCGGAGAGATTGACAACCTCTCTGAACTTCGTTGGGAACAAAGTTATTTGTGTTTGTGTGCAGGTCCACGTCAGTTGCGCCGCTGACAGCTACTTATCATCTCTGGAGTCCTACTGGAGACAAACCTTGGTATCTTTACTGAGGAAAATTTTCTGCTGTGCTACATCACACCTTCCACTTGGGGTTTACCAACGAAGGGCGAGAAATCACTATCATCACCTCGCACATCAAGCAAAATTTCTGGCGCCGTTGCCGGGGACTCCGAGTGCTAAGATAGGGGAGTTGCACACTACCCTTTACCTTTGTTTTTTAGTCTTGTTAGTTTACCTTTTAGTTTTTATCTTTGTGTCTTATATCAAAAATCAAAAAAAAAAGTGTTTATCTTGTTGTTAGTAGTCCTCCTTGTTTAGATGAACATGTTAGGGCTAGGTGCTTTGCGGGAATCGGAAGTTCTCGATTTCCGTCAAAGAGATGGAGAAAATATGAAGAAGGCATGGGACAGAATCTCTGAAGCACATAAAAGAATTATGCCTTGGATACCTGTAAAAATTGTTCTTAGAAATTTTTACCTTGGTCTTTTTAAGTGGTGTAAACACTCTCTTGACATTATAGCTGAAGGAGATTTTCTAGAGTGTGATGAAGTTAGGGCTCTTGATATTTTGCATAGTCTATCTAGTTATTTTGTTTATGATCGTAGTATTGATACTGTCATAGATAGAATTGCCACTATTGAATTGGATGCTCTAGACTTGAGGAAAGTAGAGGAACTTAAGTCCAACAAGAAAGAAATGTTGGAGATAGATGATGATTGGGAGCCCTTTGTTAGGATTAGCATCTCTAACCAAGGCTTCCTTGCTCTTTGTGATATTGGATCCACAGTTTCTACTATGCCAAAAATAGTTTATGATTCTTTGAAGCTAGATATGGATAAATTATCATCTTATCATGAACATTCTAATGGAGATATTTCAGAGATTAAAGGAAAGGTAAAAGAAGTCCAAGTTGCATTCCTTCATAGGACTGCACCAATGGATTTCTTCATCATGGAGCCAAACCAAAGTAACATTGTGCTCGGAAGAGACTTCCTCCGTGCTATGAAAGGCTTCATTGATATTGGTAACAGGCACATACGCTTACGCGGTATGGCGAAAGGTAAGTATCTCTTTCCTAGGAAGAAGAAGAATGAGCTTATTGAAAATCAATTTGAAGGTTTTTATGATTCTGATCTTGGAGACCCTTGATTCTTCTTTTGCATCATGCCTAGTCAGAAGCGGAGCTAGCATGGAATTATGCCTAGGGCTAAACTAGCTTAAGTGATGCATTTTAGGGATTTTTAAAATTTCATAAGAGGCAATTACAAAGAATGTTGTCACTAAGCCTAGGGCTATAGCCCTATTTGCCCTAGGCTTGTCTCCGCCTCTGTGCCTAGCTTAAAGGCATAAAAGAAAGCGCTTTTGGGAGGGCCCACAACGAATTAGGTTTCTTTTTTGCTTTTGTTGTGTTTTGATGTTTGTTACTACTGTAGCAACATCATTGTATCTTTATTTTTCAGCTTTGTGCCAAGTTATAGCCTCTTATGATAAGGGAAGCAAAAGTTGTGACGTGCTGTCCAGAAAACAGATTTTGTCCCTTGACAGAAAAATTCGAATCAAATCACCAGATCATCTTTTCAATATGAATTTTTTTGAAAGCATGCTCTATACAATTGTGAAACTTTCGTATGTTCTGAGTTTTTTGATTTGAGTTGCAGAAGTGCCCCGAAAAAATTCTCTACTACCTGTTGTTCTGTTTTTCACTGATTCTGCCACGTTTTGCCTCTCTTCACTTTTGCAAACCTTAAGCTTGCTTTTTCTTTGCAAAAACTTTTTGGCACTCTTGATAAACAGTAGCTCTTCAAGAATATCTTTATATCCAGTGGGGAAAAAATATTTTATTAAGGGTACTAACCTCTCTAATCAGCTTATGATGAGTTATGTATGAAGGGAGTTTTCAAGTGTGCGATGGAAGATGATGAAAGAAGATCCAGGAGTGTCAAGCGCTCAAGCTTGGGGATGCCCCCATGCATCCCCAATAAATATTCAAGGAGACTCAAGCGTCTAAGCTTGGGGATGCCCCCGTGCATTCCCTTCTCCATCAACAATCATCAGTTCGTCCTTCGTCTCACTATATTTTTATCACTTCATGCGTTATGTGCTATGCTTGGAGCGTCTCGCTCTTAGGTTTTATTTTTAGTTTTCTTTAGTTTTGCTTGCTGGTCATAAAAAGTTAGACCCCATCTTACTTTGTGTGGGAGAGAAACACGCTCCACTCCAATCTAGAACACATCATAGGATTTTTCCTTCTTATCTTTTTGCTGTTGTGTGTTCTTTATCTTTTCGTAGCTACTGCCATGTTTAGTTTTAGTCTTAGTTTGTCTTTAGCAAGAGCCTTGGCTTTTTTTTAGTTTGTTGCTGGAACTCTTTTTAGTTTTCATGTTTATCTTGTTAAAGAGAGTTGGTTGTTGCACTGAGTAGTGTCTTTTCTTGAAAGTAGGTAATTGAGGTTCTATTTAATTCTAGTAGTAACTTGCAATAGTTTTGAGGTATTGATGTGAGTAATGTCTGAACTTTTGGTGTCAAGAGCTCTAGCCTATTAGTGATAGGTGTCGTATTTTGGGAAATCCGTGTGTATTTTCAAAACCTACAAAACTAGTTGAGAACTCTAGCTACTAGATGGATCACTAATCTTTGGAGGGATCGAATATTAGAGTACACTCACGTACCATGAGTCGAGGATGCGCAAGGATAACCAAACCCCCATACACTCCTCCTCGGGGTACTTGTCTCTTTGTGAACCTCCTTATTAGATTGAGAGTTAGCGATAATAAGTGCATGAGTTCTTCGGACTAATGTAAGTATTGAAAGTTGACACTTCCACCTTCCCATATTTTGCTAGCCTTTCCCGTGCCGTGCATTGCTTTCTTCTCACTCCGAGAGTTGGCGTCCACCTTCGCCGGTACATCCAAACCCTTGGCATGATACGCTCTGTCATCATAAACCTCCTTATATCTTTCCTCAAAACAGCCACCATACCTACCTATCAAGGCATTTCCATAGCCTTTCCGAGATATATTTCCATGCAACATCCACCTCTTCATGACTTGATCTTCATGTCATACATGTTCCTGCTACACTGGCAGCGACATACATTGCATACATCATGATAGTTACATCTTCTTTATGATTTTGAGTACCTTGTAAAGTGTGAAAGATCTCCTTTACCTTCTTGTAAAATAGAGTGTTGCCCTTAAGTGAGGAAAAGATCCCAAAGTGGACACAATAAAAGATCCCAAAGAGGACAAATGAGAGTTAAATAGAAAGAGCCATTGAGGCCACCAAATAATACAAAAAATAGAAAAAAGAGAAAAAATAAATAAAAAGAGAGAAAGGGGAAACACTACTATCCTTTTGAGAGATCCACACTAGTACTCCCTTTATATCCTTGTACTCCATAGAGATGATCATTTATGCATATAGCTATGTGGGGACCTTCACACTATAGAACTTGGCTTGCATATTCCAAGGATGAGCCTCCTCAAACGAGCTCTAGGTCTTCATGAGCGAGCAAGTTAGATGCACCCCCACTAGTTCCATTAGAGAGCTTCCTAGCTCGTTTGTGCATCCGTTTCATGGCAATCCCTACTCCTCACATCATATCTATCATTTGGCATCTCTTGCCTATGATTGTCCTCATTGATGTGAGCCTTTCTCATCCTTTTTTGTCTTCCTCCACCGTACTCCTCTCTTTGCCATCCTAAGTGTCAACTCTCGTGCTTCCGCTCATCCATTGCATGAGTGCTCAAAATATTGAAAAAGGAGTGGATCAAATTGACTTGTACCTGGCTAGTGGTCGGGGACGAGTCAAGATAAGATTCCAGAAAAAGACCAAGTGTGAAACTTTAGTAGATTGAGTTCTCAACGAATAAATGTTTTTCTCGTATTCCCTATCCCCCTTCTTGCACGCAAACACCATTTGGAGACATTCGAGTCACGGACAGCGAGAGCTCTTGCACCTAATGTTCTTTTGTTACTTGTTTCAATGCTAATATAGACTCTTGCATGTTATGACTTGAATTGGATCTCTAACCTTGATCGCTTTACTTTTCAAAGTTCTTATATGGTTGCTAGCATGTCACCACAGAAATTATGCCGTTATCATTTACCTACTCGAGGACGAACAGGAATTAAGCTTGGGGATGTTGATACGTCCAAAACGTATCTATCATTTCTGCTTGCTCCATGCATGTTTTGTGTGATATTGCTATGATCTAGATACACTTTTATACACTTTTGATCATATTTGGACTAACCTATTAACTCAGTGCACCACAGTGCCAGTTCCTGTTTTCTGCTGTTTTTCTATTTTAGTTTTCCCCCATATAAAAAGTGCTCCAAAAATTCGGGAAAATTCAGATAAAAAATCAGCGCAGAAGAACCTTCCGGAAGAACTTGGGTGGGGCCAGAGGGCCACCACCAAGGGCCCAGGCGCCCTAGGGCCTGGCCGCCACCCTTCGCCTATATATTCTCCGTGACGAGAAACCCTCGAGGACAGAACCCTTTTTCGCGATCTCTCCTCTGTTCCGCCGCCGCCACGCTTCCGAGATCGGGAGCACCAGAAGACCTCTTCCCGGCACCCTGCCGGAGGGCGGGCCGACCTCCGGGAGTCTCCTCTCCACCATGGATGCTTCCCGGATGCCTCGTGAGTAGTTTCGTTTGGACCATGGGTCCGTGATCAGTAGCTATGTGATGTTCTCCTCCCCTCTTTGTTCTTCATGGTTTAGACCTCGTGAGCTGCCCTACATGATCGAGGCACTTTTGTAATCTTTCTGCTGTTGCTATGCTGAGTTTGATGGGATCTGATGGATTATGAGATTATGTTCAGATTGTGATTGAGTAATATATTTGGTTCTTATCTCTTATATTTTTGTTCTTAAGTAATTCTTGCATGTTCTCCGTTGCTGTTTATTGCTTTGTCCAAGTAGTAGGTAGTAACCACAAGAGGGAACGTTTTGCTCGATTGTGGGTTCATGCCCCCTGATGACTAGCTTGAGTGACAGAAACATGAGTCTAGGGGATGCGATGTTGCCACAAGGGGGAAAACAACGGTGCTTGTAACCGCGGTTACAAGGATTGTTTACTTTACGCAAAGTGCTTTTTATTGCAGTTGTATGTTGCTTTGGGTTTACACTTTGGGTGGGGCTCGCAACTTAATACCAGCGAGATGTTCTGGATAGATATCTCAAGGTGGATGATTAGTAGTAGATGCAGTTGGATTTCGGTCTACTTATTTTGGCGTTCTGCCCATGCTTTTGAGCCTCTTCCTTTCTTTTGTAGCATAGTTAGCATTGCGATGCGTTCATAATCCTGTCAATTGCCCTTCTGTAATTTGTTCACCGCGCATAGCAGTTTTATCGTCTTTTGGGAGAGAGACATCACTAGTGAACATCATGTATCCCGGTCCATATCCTCATCACTGTTTACACGCTCATTTAGTTTTCTGCTTTTACTTTCAGTTGCTATCATTATCCCTTGCGTTTGATCATTTGTGAACAACAAGGCCGGAGAGATTGACAACCTCTCTGAACTTCGTTGGGAACAAAGTTATTTGTGTCTGTGTGAAGGTCCACGTCAGTTGCGCCGCTGACACCTACTTATCATCTCTGGAGTCCTAGTGGAGACAAACCTTGCTATCTTTACTGAGGGAAATTTTCTGCTGTGCTACATCACACCTTCCACTTGGGGTTTACCAACGAAGGGCGAGAAATCACTATCATCACCTCGCACCTACTTATCATCTTCGAGCTGATGATAGTGATTTCTCTCCCTTCGTTGGTAAACCCCAAGTGACGTGTGATGTAGCACAGCAGAAAATTTCCCTCAGTAAAGATACCAAGGTTTGTCACCTGTAGGACTCCGGAGATGATAAGTACGTGTCAGCGGCGCAACTGACGCGGACCTGCACACAGACACAAATAAATTTGTTCCCAACGAAGTTCAGAGAGGTTGTCAATCTCTCCAGTCTTGTTGTTCACAAAGGATCAAACACAAGGGATAATGGTAGCAACTGAAAGTAAAAGCAGAAAAGTAAATGAGCGTGGAAACAGTGATGAGGATATGGACCGGGATACTTGATGTTCAGTAGTGATGTCTCTCTCCCAAAAGACGATTAAAACTGCTATGCGAGGTGAACAAATTACAGAAGGGCAATTGACAGGATTATGAACGCACCGCAATGCTAACTATGCTACAAAAGAAAGGAAGAGGCTCAAAAGCATGGACAGAACGCCAAAAGAAGTAGACCGAAATCCAACTGCATCTACTACTAATCATCCACCTTGAGATATCTATCCAGAACATCTCGCTGGTATTAAGTTGCGAGCCCCACCCAAAGTGTAATACCAAAGCAACAGACAACTGCATTAAAAAGCACTTTGCGTAAAGTAAACAGTCCTTGCAACCGCGGTTACAAGCACCGTTGTTTTCCCCATTGTGGCAACAACACATCCCCTAGACTCATGTTTCTGTCACTCAAGCGTGTCATCAGGGGGCATGAACCCACAATCGAGCATAACGTTCCCTCTTGGGGTTACTACCTACTACTTGGCCAAAGCAATAAACAACAACGGAGAACATGCAAGAATTACTCAAGAACAAAAATATAAGAGATAAGAACCAAATATATTACTCATAATCCATCAGATCCCATAAAACTCAGCATAGCAACAGCAGAAAGATTACAAAAGTGCCTCGATCAAGTAGAGCAGCTCACGAGGTCTAAACCATGAAGAACAAAAAGGGGAGTAGAACATCACATAGCTACTGATCACGGACCCATGGTCCAAAGGAAACTACTCACGACACATCCGGGAAGCATCCATGGTGGAGAGGAGACTGTCGGAGATCGGCCCTCCCTCCGGCAGGGTACCGGGAAGAAGTCTGCTGGTGCTCCCGATCTCGGAAGCGCGGCGGCGGCGGTGGAACAGAGGCGATATCGCGAAAAAGGGTTCTCCTTTCGAGGGTTTCTCGTCACGGAGAATATATAGGCGAAGGGGGGGCAGCCAGGGGGGTCACCAGGGGTCCAGGTGCCCCCCTGGCGCGGCCATCCCCTGGGGCGCGCCACCAGGGCGCCTGGGCCCCTGGTGGCCCTCTGGCCCCACTCAGGTCCTTCCAGAAGGTTCTTCTGCGCTGATTTTTTATCTGATTTTTCCCCAATTTTTGGAGCACTTTTTATATGGGGGAAAACTGAAATAGAAAAAAAGCAGAAAACTGGAACTGGCCCTGTGGTGCACTGAGTTAATAGGTTAGTCCAAATATGATCAAAAGTGTATGAAAATGTATCTAGATCATAGCAATATCACACAAAACAGGCATGGAGCAAGCAGAAATTATAGATACATTTTGGACGTATCAACATCCCCAAGCTTAATTCCTGCTCGTCCTCGAGTAGGTAAATGATAACAGCATAATTTCTGTGGTGACATGCTAGCAACCATATAAGATCTTTGAAAAGTAAAGCAATCAAGGTTAGAGATTCAATTCAAGTCATAACATGCAAGAGTCTATATTAGCATTGAAACAAGTAACAAAAGAACATTAGGTGCAAGAGCTCTCGCTATCCGTGACTCGAATGTCTCCAAATGGTGTTTGCGTGCAAGAAGGGGGATAGGGAATACGAGAAAAATATTTATTTGTTGAGAACTCAATCTACTAAAGTTTCACACTTCGTCTTTTTCTGGAATCTTATCTTGACTCGTCCCCAGACCACTAGCCAGGTACAAGTCAATTTGATCCACTCCTATTTCAATATTTTGAGCACTCATGCAATGGATGAGCGTAAGCACGAGAGTTGACACTTAGGATGGCAAAAAAAGAAGTACGGAGGAGGATGAAGACAAAAAAAGAATGAGAAAGGCTCACATCAATGAGGACAATCATAGGCAAGAGATGCCAAATGATAGATATGATGTGAGGAGTAGGGATTGCCATGCAACGGATGCACATACGAGCTAGGAAGCTCTCCAATGGAACTAGTGGGGGTGCATCTAACTTTCTCGCTCATGAAGACCTTGAGCTCGTTTGAGGAGGCTCATCCTTGGAATATGCAAGCCAAGTTCTATAGTGTGAAGGTCCCCACATAGCTATATGCATAATGATCATCTCTATGGAGTACAAGGATATAGAGGGAGTACTAGTGTGGATCTCTCAAAAGGATAGTAGTGTTGCCCCTTTCTCTTTTTTTTTTCTTTTTTTATATTTTTTTGTGGCCTCAATGGCTCTTTCTATTTAACTCTCATTTGTCCTCTTTGGGATCTTTTATTGTGTCCACTTTGGGATCTTTTCCTCACTTAAGGGCAACACTCTATTTTACAAGAAGGTAAATGAGATCTTTCACACTTTACAAGGTACTCAAAATCATAAAGAAGATGTAACTATCATGATGTATGCAATGTATGCGTCTGCCAGTGTAGCAGAATATGCAATGATACTAGCGCGGCATGTAGCAATGATTAGGGCAAGGCCCCACTAGCATGCGGCTTATCGATCAAGAAAAAGCACGTATGACATGAAGATCAAGTCATGAAGAGGTGGAAGTTGCATGGCAATATATCTCGGAAAGGATATGGAAATGCCTTGATAGGTAGGTATGGTGGCTATTTTGAGGAAAGATATAAGGAGGCTTATGATGACAGAGCGTATCATGCCAAGGGTTTGGATGTACCGGCGAAGGTGGACACCAACTCTCGGAGTGAGAAGAAGGCAATGCACGGCACGGGAGAGGCTAGCAAAATATGGGAAGGTGGAAGTGTCAACTTTCAATACTTACATTAGTCCGAAGAACTCATGCACTTATTATCGGTAACTCTCAATCTAATAAGGAGGTTCACAAAGAGAAAAGTACCCCGAGGAGGAGTGTATGGGGGTTTGGTTATCCTTGCGCATCCTCGACTCATGGTACGTGAGTGTACTCTAATATTCGATCCCTCCAAAGATTAGTGATCCATCTAGTAGCTAGAGTTCTCAACTAGTTTTGTAGGTTTTGAAAATACACACGGATTGCCCAAAATACGACACCTATCATTAATAGGCTAAAGCTCTTGACACAAAAAGTTCAGACATTACTCACATCAATACCTCAAAACTATTGCAAGTTACTACTAGAAATAAATAGCAACCTCAATTACCTACTTCCAAGACAAAACACAACTCAGTGCAACAACCAACTCTCTTAACAAGATAAACATGAAAACTAAAGAGAGTTCCAGCAACAAATTAAACAAAAGCCAAGGCTCTTGCTAAAGACAAACTAAGACTAAAACTAAACATGGCAACAGCTACGAAAAGATAAAGACCACACAACAGCAAAAAGATAAGCAGGAAAAATACTATGATGTGTTCTAGATTGGAGTGGAGCGTGTTTCTCTCCCACACGAAGAAAGATGGGGTCTAACTTGTTATGACAAGCAAGCAAAACTAAAGAAAACTAAAAATAAAACCTAAGAGCGAGAGGCTCCAAGCATAGCACATAACGCATGAAGTGATAAAAATATAGTGAGACGAAGGACGAACGGATGATTGTTGATGGAGAAGGGGATGCACGGGGGCATCCCCAAGCTTAGACGCTTGAGTCTCCTTGAATATTTTTTGGGGATGCATGGGGGCATCCCCAAGCTTGAGCGCTTGACACTCCTGGATCTTCTTTCATCATCTTCCATCGCACACTTGAAAACTCCCTTCATACATAACTCATCATAAGCTGATTAGAGAGGTTAGTACCCTTAATAAAATAAATTTTCCCCACTGGATATAAAGATATTCTTGAAGAGCCACTGTTTCTCAAGAGTGACAAAAAGTTTTTGCAAAGAAAAAGCAAGCTTAAGGTTTGCAAAAGTGAAGAGAGGCAAAACGTGGCAGAATCTGTAAAAAACAGAACAACAGGTAGTAGCGAATTTGTTCGGGTTACTTCTGCAACTCAAATCGAAAAACTCAAACATACGAAAGTTTCACAATTGTATAGAGCATGCTGTCAAAAAAATTCAGATAAAAAAGATGATCTAGTGATTTTATTCGAATTTTTCTGTATGGGGACAGAATCTGTTTTCTGGACAGCATGTCACAACTTTTGCTTCCCTTATCATAAGTGGCTAAAACTTGGCACAAAGCTGAAAAATAAAGATACAATGATGTTGCTACAGTAGTAACAAACATCAAGACACAACAAAAGCAAAAAGAAACCTAATTCGTTGTGGGCTGCCTCCCAAAAGAGCTTTCTTTTATGCCTTTAAGCTAGGCTTAAAGATTATGAAAGATGCTCACAAGAGAATAAGAATTGAAGCAAAAGAGAGCATCAAGAAGCAAATGTGAAACACATTTAAGCCTAACCCACTTCCTATGCATAAGCATCTTGTAAGAAAATAAATCAAAGAAGCACAAAGTGACATGCATAGGAAGGTAGAACAAGAACAACTTCAAAACTTTCAACATGAAGAGAGGTGTTTTTGTAACATGGAAGTTTCTACAACCAAACTTTCCTCTCTCAAAGTAATTTTCAGTAGCATCATGAACAACATCAAGAATATAACTATCACATAAATCATGTTGTTCATGACCTACAAGCACATGTGTATTGTTTTCAACACGGTTTTTAGGATGATAAGATAGATGCAACCCATCACATTGAGCCTTGATAAGAGCAAAATTCTCCGGAATAGTTGGAGATTTCAAAAGGATAATAGGGCAATCAAGTGTGGGTGCAAAAACAATAATTTCATGCTTAACATAAGGAACTATAGCAAGTTCATCTTCGTAGGCATCATCCATTGTGGCATCATGGCCAAAGCAAGTATAAAAATCATCAGAAAGGGAAGTATCAAGTGAGTCCTCAGAATCATAAGATTCCTCTTCATAGCAATCATTAGCCTCTTCTTGGGCATTAAGCATTCTATTTTTAAAATCCTCAATATAAGCATTGGAAGTATAATTCTCAAAGCAATAAGCAAGAACAGCAAAGTTTTCAGACTTGTGAATAGTATCGTAATACTTTTCAATCAAAGAAGCAATCTCATAAGCACCTTTAAAAGCAACAAACTCTTCAATCTTTTCAACATCAAATTAATCATAAAAACCTTTGGCATAAGAAGATAGGATCTCATTTTCATTAAACTCACATTGGAAAGGAAGGTGTTTACGCTCTATATTAGAGCAGCAAGTAAAATCATAAATGTGGCATAAACACTCAGTATAGAAATAAGAAACTTATATTTGATCCCATAAGTGTTTCCCTTTCTGAGATAGGCGGTGCCGCGTATAATGAGCATGCTCATCCAATGATTTTCCCTCAACCAAGTCGGTTGCGTTTTTAGTGCGAGCACAAATTGATCGAAGACGATCCAAGTGAAACATGTCCATCCTACAATATTTTTGTGGTTCCACTCCCATGGTGAAGATAGCATGAGTAGGTATTTTTGATATTTTTTATAAGGGACACAAAAGTAAAAACCGAAAGGTAAACTAACAAGACTAAAAAGCAAAGGTAAAAGATAGTGTGCAACTCCCCTATCTTAGCACTCGGAGTCCCTGGCAACGGCGCCAGAAATTTTGCTTGATGTGCGAGGTGATGATAGTGATTTCTCGGCCTTTGTTGGTAAACCCGGGGTGGAAGGTGTGATGTAGCACAGTAGAAAATTTCCCTCAGTAAAGATACCAAGGTTTGTCTCCAGTAGGACTCCGGAGATGATAAGTAGGTGTCAGCGGCGCAACTGACGCGGACCTGCACACAGACACAAATAACTTTGTTCCCAACGAAGTTCAGAGAGGTTGTCAATCTCTCCGGTCTTGTTGTTCATAAAGGATCAAACCCAAGGGATAATGATAGCAACTGAAAGTAAAAGCAGAAAAGTAAATGAGCGTGGAAACAGTGATGAGGATATGGACCGGGATACGTGATGTTCACTAGTGATGTCTCTCTCCCAAAAGACGATAAAAACTGCCATGCGAGGTGAACAAATTACAGAAGGGCAATTGACAGGATTATGAACGCACCGCAATGCTAACTATGCTACAAAAGAAAGGAAGAGGCTCAAAAGCATGGGCAGAACGCCAAAATAAGTAGACCGAAATCCAACTGCATCTACTACTAATCATCCACCTTGAGATATCTATCCAGAACATCTCGCTGGTATTAAGTTGCGAGCCCCACCCAAAGTGTAAACCCAAAGCAACAGACAACTGCATTAAAAATCACTTTGCGTAAAGTAAACAATCCTTGCAACCGCGGTTACAAGCACCGTTGTTTTCCCCCTTGTGGCAACAACACATCCCCTAGACTCATGTTTCTGTCACTCAAGCGTGTCATCAGGGGGCATGAACCCACAATCGAGCATAACGTTCCCTCTTGGGGTTACTACCTACTACTTGGCCAAAGCAATAAACAGCAACGGAGAACATGCAAGAATTACTCAAGAACAAAAATATAAGAGATAAGAACCAAATATATTACTCAATCACAATCTGAACATAATCTCATAATCCATCAGATCCCATCAAACTCAGCATAGCAACAGCAGAAAGATTACAAAAGTGTCTCGATCATGTAGGGAAGCTCACGAGGTCTAAACCATGAAGAACAAAAAGGGGAGGAGAACATCACATAGCTACTGATCACGGACCCATGGTCCAAAGGAAACTACTCACGACACATCTGGGAAGCATCCATGGTTGAGAGGAGACTCCCGGAGGTCGGCCCTCCCTCCGGCAGGGTGCCGAGAAGAAGTCTGCTGGTGCTCCCGATCTCGGAAGCGCGGCGGCGGAGGAACAGAGGCGAGATCGCGAAAAAGGGTTCTCCTTTCGAGGGTTTCTCGTCACGGAGAATATATAGGCGAAGGGGGGGGCAGTCAGAGGGGCCACCAGGGGTCCAGGCGCCCCCTTGGGGCGGCCAGCCCCTGGGGCGCGCCACCAGGGCGCCTGGGCCCCTGGTGGTGGCCCTCTGGCCCCACTCAGGTCCTTCCGGAAGGTTCTTCTGCGCTGATTTTTTATCTGATTTTCCCGAATTTTTGGAGCACTTTTTATATGGGGGAAAACTGAAATAGAAAAACAGCAGAAAACAGAAACTGGCACTGTGGTGCACTGAGTTAATAGGTTTGTCCAAATATGATCAAAAGTGTATGAAAGTGTATCTAGACCATAGCAATATCACACAAAACATTCATGGAGCAAGCAGAAATTATAGATACGTTTTGGACGTATCAATGCTCGCTAGATTTCGGGCCCTGCTCGGTCGGCTGGATCTTATGGAGTTGTATTTGAATGGGAGGAGGTACACTTGGTCTAACGAATGATGCCGGCCGACCCTGGAGAAGATTGATCATGTCTTTGTCATGAATTCCTGGGAGGATCTATACCCTTCCTGCCTCCTGACGGCTCTGGGGACAGCGGTCTCGGACCATTGTCCTCTCCTTCAGGACCATGATGCGGAGTTCCATGCGGAGCGTAGGTTTCGGTTTGAGGTGTTTTGGCATAAAGTGGAAGGTTTCCTCAGTGTGGTGGAACACGCGTGGACGTCTACCCCGGCGGTGGGAAACCCCTACGAGATCCTGGATCGCAAGCTTAGGGCCACGGCTAAGGCCCTCCAGAGTTGGTCGGATAAGTGGATCGGTAACGTGCGTTTGCAGATCCTTATTGCGGTGGAGGTGATCTTCCGGCTGGATCAAGCCTCGGACGCCAGGCTGCTATCCTTTTCGGAGAAGGACCTGCGGAGAGCGCTCAAGGTTAAGGTGCTAGGCTTGTTTTCTCTCGAGCGTACCATCGCGAGACAACGTGCACGCCTCCTCATCTTACGTGAGGGCGACGCGAATACCGCTTTCTTCCATAGACATGCGCGGCACCGCCAACGCAAGAATACCATCACGGTAGTGCAGAAGGATGGGGTGATTGCCACTAGACATGAGGATATCGCAAGGGTTGTGGATGACTATTACTCAGATCTATTGGGCTCGACCCCAGTACGGCCACATGCCCTCAACCTGGATGAGCTGGACCTGCCTTGCTGGGACTTATCCCATTTGGAGGCCCCTTTCACCCCTGCCGAGGTTTTGAAGACGGTCAAGGCTATGCCGCTTGATAAGGCCCCGGGCCCGGACGGTTTCACGGGGCGTTTCTATGTGTTCTATTGGGGCATTATCGAGGCGGACTTCATGCGGGACTTTGAGCAGTTCTACCAGGGAGATATGCGGGGTCTCGCGGTGATCAATAAGGCCATTGTGGCCCTGTTACCCAAGGTGGCGAGAGCGGTGGACATCAAGGATTTTCGGCCGGTTAGTCTCATCCATGGGGCAGTCAAAATCTTCGATAGGACGCTCGCGGATAGGGTGGCCCCGGACCTCCCGCGACTGATCGGTCATCACCAGAGTGTGTTCGTGCGGGGACGTTCCTTGCATGAAAACTTCATGCTTGTCCGGGGCACCGCGCGGCGGTTGCACGCGTTGAAAGCTTCCTCGATCATGCTGAAGCTCGACATTTCGAAGGCCTTCGACACGGTTCAGTGGCCTTTCCTCCTTGAGGTCCTGCAGAAGATGGGGTTCGGGCACCGATGGAATTCTTGGATTTGTGGCCTCCTCGCTACCTCCTCGACGCGGATCATGTGAATGGGGCCCCGGGTAGCCCGATCCTAAACTGTCGGGGCCTGCGACAGGGGGACCCGCTTTCGCCAATGCTTTTCATCCTGTGCATGGAGCCGCTGCATTGCCTCTTTGAGCTAGCCGTGGCTCGGGGCCTCCTTGCCCCGTTGGCGAGGACGGGGCTTCAACTTCGGGTTTCCATGTTCGCAGATTACGTTATGGTGTTCTTTCGTACGGGTGGGCTGGAGGCAGCCACCTGTGGAACCATCCTCCAGCTATTTGGGGACGCCGTTGGACTGAGGGTTAACATGGGAAAGAGTGCAGAGGTGCCCATTCGGTGCACGACTGAGGAGATCACCTCGGTGTGCGCTTCGCTTGGGTGCGTTGCTGCCGACTTTCCTTGTAAGTACCTGGGTTTTCCCCTCATGCTTGGCAAGCCCAAGGCGGCGCATCTCCAGGGGCTGGTGGACCGTCTGGCCTCCTGTCTCCCGCGCTGGCGGGCGGCGCTGCTGCCGAAAAGCGGCAGGTTGATCCTCATCAAGTCGGTGTTATGTGCGGTCCCTATCCACAGTATGCTGGCCTTGGATCTCCCGGAGAAGACCATTGGAGCCATGGTCAAAATCTGTAGGGGTTTCTTGTGGACGGGCAGCGCTGAGGCTAAGGGTGGTAACTGCGCGGTGGCTTGGGAGGTTGTCTGCAGGCCCACTTGGGCAGGCAGCCTGGGAGTGCCTGACCTACGGTGGCTCAATCAGGCATTGCATGCACGTTGGCCTTGGATCAGGAGGGCGGATGCGTCGAGGCCCTGGGGAGAATTCCACATTGCGGTCCCCGCGGAGTCCATGGCGCTATTTCGGGCGGCGACCAGGGCGGTGGTAGGTGACGGAACCTCGACGATCTTCTGGGAGGATCGCTGGCTGGAGGGTTGGCGGCTTTGCGAGATTGCCCCACTGCTGTATGCGAGGGTCCCTAAATGGGTCAGGACTTCGTTGCCGGTGAGCCTGGCCCTTGATGGCGACCAATGGGTCCGAGGGCTTGGACCGAATATGGGTGCCGAGGAGATGCGACAATTTTTGTCGCCCTGGCCGAGGATTAGGAGTGTGCAACTTTTGGTTGGCGTCCCGGACCGGATAGCTTGGTCTTGGGAACGGGACGGCCACTTCTCCGCACGCTCGGCCTATGCGGCCAAGTTTGCGGGCCTGGTGATCTCGCCCTCAGCGGAGTTTACTTGGAGGTCGAGGGCGCCGCTAAGATGTCGTTTTCATGCTTGGCTGGCCATCAGGGACAGATGTTGGACGGAGGACAGGCTGGCGAAGCGTGGATTGCCTCATCCGGTCGCTTGCCCCCTCTGCGACCAGCACCCGGAGAACATTTCCCACCTTCTGGTGGGCTGCGCCTTTGCACGTGAGGTTTGGCATGGAGCCCTTGCGGAGATCGGTCGTGTGGAGCTGGTGCCTCGGACGGGTGAATCCCTGGCGGTCTGGATTGATAGATGCGACAGGAGGACGGATGGTAGGAAAGCAACGCGGGACTTTTGCATGCTGGGCTTGTGGGAGCTTTGGAAGCATCGCAACCGGATTGTGTTTGACGGAGAAACGCCGTCTGCGACTGGGGTCCGGCTCAGGATCCGTGAGGACAGGGAGGCTTGGCAGCGTGCGGGTCTCCTGAAGGTGGAGGAGCGGGTCGGTAGGAGGTAGTCGTTCGGGTGTGTTCAGGGCTGTGGACTGGAGTGCTTGACCTCCGTAGTGAGAAGGAGTTAAGCGTTGTAATAGTGTGGACTCGGGATTCTTTCCCTTCCTTCCTTTAATGCATGATACGCATGCTGGTGCGTATTTCAGAATTTTTTTCAAACAATGTTGCCCAAAAACAAGTTATAACTATAAAATTTAGAAAGTACATGCTCCACTAAATGTCAAATATCATATTTTCTGTCAGCATCGAAATTACATGGAAATATTATAAATTTCTTATCTTTATCTAAACACCACAAGGTCATGTACAATGCAAGGTCTGGACATCTAAAATACCTTTGAAAGTTCAAATTTTCTTATGGCAATTTTGCAAGACGCAGTCTTCACCAGAGATGTTATCAGTAGGATAAACTGATCTAGGAATCACAAGTGGTCTTTATGTGGTGATAGAGAGACCTCCAAACATTTGTTTTTCCTATGTCATGTTGCTAGAGTAGTGTGGCCGGCCCGGTTCAAAAAAATATATCTTCTGCCAGCTTCCCTGTCTCTATAGGTAATTTCAAGTAATTATACTAGATGATAGCCTAAGACATTAGGATGGTGTAATTGTGTTGTTTTGTAATTCCTGAACACTATTTATTTGTTTATTCAATTGAGAGTAAGTAAATCAGAAAAATCGACTCGCGTCGCTCTGCCGCTCTCGCGAGCGGCGGCGGCGCAACCCTAGCGACCTAGCCTCCACCCCTCCTCCCCTCGCCGCCGCCGGGGTGCGTCGCCGGGCAAAGCCCGGTCGGCGTCGGCGGCGGCGGGGCTCCCTCTCCTCGTGCGCGGTGGGGGCGGCGCGGGGCGTTTCCTCTCGGGCAGCGGCGCCGGGCGGACGGGCGGCTCGACGGCGCGACTACGGCGGCCGCCGGCGGTGGTCCTGGTGGCCGGGCGTCGCGCGGAAGGCTCCGGGGGGTTGGCCGTCGTCCGGCGGCTCGTTCTCGTGGTGGGCTCCGAGCAGCAGAGCCGGCGGCCCAGATCTACGAGCTCGGAGGCGCCTAGGCGCCGCCTCCGGCGGGCCTGGCCGTCTGGTGCTGGGCGGCGGCCTGTGGAGTGGTGCGTGCTGGGGGGGTCGTGGCGGCGGTGGACCTCCGGCCGGTCTCCGTGTTGATTCTCCAGTTGCGCGGGCTGTGGTCAGCTTGGACTGTGGGCGGCCCCTCTGCGATGATAGGTATAGGTGGCGGTGCGGTTGCGGTGGATGGTGTGCTTGTCGAGATCCGGCCAGATCTTCCGACGGCGGCGCGGTGGTCTTCCCAGCGAGCAGGCTTGGAGATGGGCGGCGGACTTCGGTGTCTCCTAATTGATGGACGGACCGGCATTGGTGATCTTGCGCGGAGTTGCTTCGTCCGTCGCGGTGCGGCGGTGGGGAGCTTGGTGGGAGGGATGGGCAGTGCCGTGGTAGGGCTGCTCGTCGCCGTCCCAGGGTGGGCCGGTCGTGGATGCGTCCGCTCCCCCTCCTCCCTATCCCACGTCCGTTTGTGTGCGGCGGCAGCTACGTCGATGTTCAAGACGGGATGTGGGCTGCGACATCATTGGTCGTGGACGTCTCCTTGGTCCAAAGTCAATCACTTTGGCTGGTCCTGGGGCGATCTGGTTGCAGGGCGGCGTCCTTGGCGGTGGGAGGCGTGATGTTCGTGGGCGGAGCACGCGCCTTGGTGCGGGCAAGCAACCATGGCCACGAGGGTGGCTTGGCGGCGAGTGGATGACGAAGCTTGGGTTTGATGGAGGGATGCGGGCGCCGAGGTATATCACCTGTCTAGCCTTGCTCTGGCCGACGGGGGCGGCATCCGCGGATGTCGTACTCTTCCTGAAGACTTCGTCGTGGCGTCTCCCATCCTTTCGTCTTGCTCCGGGTGAAAACTCGATCTCGTGATCGGGCGGTGGCGGCTATCCGAAGCCGTTCCCTTCTAGGAGGCATCGTCTTGGAGTCCTAGCTTCGTTGTAGGATGCCCGACACTTTGTATCTTTCCTTGAGTGTGTGTGTTGTGATTGGTGTTGACGTGTGTTTGTATCGAGATCGTGGTTGTATGTGGTGATTAGCTTTATCTATAAAGCAGGGGGAAACCCTTTTTCGGTAGAGTAAGTAAATCACCTACGGTCTTCCTTCAAAAACAAAACTGAGAACACCAGTGTTTGCAATTAAATTGTAAGAAACGGTGTTTCAAGTTGGCATTAGTAAAATTATATTCATATATCAGCTTTAATATCATCGCTTTGCCATTTTGTAGTAACACACGGCTATTTAGCTAGTCCTCTTAAAGGGGCTCTTCTAAAGTTCCACTATGGTACTGCATGCTGGCGTGTTAAACATACGATAAAGCGTATAATATTATCTCTAGGAGATTACCAAACATTTCATCGGAAGTTACTATTAGAGCTCAGGATCTAAATGAAGCACATTAAAAAAATAATCAAAGTCAATATTTTAAGCTTTATAATTTCTGAAGAAAAGAACACAGTTACATACAGATGTATATTGCATGTTTGTGAAGTTTCATGATGAAATATGATATATGCTTTGATGTGACCTTCACAAAATAAGCAATAAGCAAATCATGTATTAGGACATGTAGTATTGACTATGCAGTATGCACTATATATAATACATTAGTTGTGACTTGCAAACTCCTCGATCTCAAACATGTCTGGCCCAAGTTCCTGCTTGAGAATTTTGTCGAGGTGTGGAATGATAGTATTTGAATGTTAAGATCGAAAGTCCAATGTTGTATGGAATGGGCGCGAAAATCAACATTTCATTGGAGAACATGACCTAAAAAGTGAGTAGAAAATCCTCACCTTGATCTGAAGTTTCTGGAATTTTTCACATAGTGGACTGCCTCTTCAAGCTTGGTGCTCACATCTAGCTGCAGGATTAGCATACATGCAGTTTTTTTTACAATGGACCCAAAGCATTTCATTCATCTAACTATCTTTGGTAGGATTTACATTTAGAAGCTTGCTTTGTTTCTGTTGTCTAGAATGTCTTCAACCTCTCATAGATCATGCCCTTCTTGTCTACTTAAGGAAAGGAAGAAAAGGGGCTAGTCTAGCATGCACAATTCACATCGGTCCTCTTCCCCGAACGCCACCCCAGAGAGTGACCGAGGGATAAAACCCTAGCCACCAGCCTCATGATCACCTTTCTCCCTCTCCTCCTCTCTCCGCCAGCAGTATCTGCTGTTGGGCAAAGCCTGGTTGGTGCTGGCGGTGGTGGGCCTTCTTCCCTCATCGCTCGTGGGAGCTCGACACGGGCGAGTGATCCCGAGCGAATGTGTGCCATTTTTCTAGGGCGCGGTAACACACGTCCAGTCTAGGAGGTGAGTCTGTAGATCCTTGGTCAGGTGCTGAGGTCTGGACACGGCCGGAGCTCCGGCATGTGAGGGTGGAGTCTCTACACAAATCTGGTACATCGGGGTCCATGGGGCCTCATCTGACCTGGTGGGTGGTGAGTACGGTTATTGCGACTGTGGTTGTTGTTAACAGGTGCGGCGGTGGGTGTTGCTAGCGTGTGGATGGCCCACTCCACGATGGTAGGTTCAGATCTGGGGCTTGTGCTCTGGTGGACTGGAATTGGGTATGAGGCCGGCTATAGTTCTTGCTCTGGGTATATATGTGGTACTAGGCTTGGTTCGGGTTATGCTTACGTGCAATGAGGACACTCTCCTCAAGGATGCAGTGGGCATTGGTGGTGGTCAGGACACCACTACAAAGTTGATTAGATCAGTGTCGAAGGTCATGGTCATGGCGTTGCTTGAGCTTTCTCAGCGACGACCGTTGGTAGTCACGAGGATGTGACCCCCTTGTCCACCGGGACTAGTTGTGGACGCATGTGTGAAAGACTCCTACGGTGGAGGTGGTTACCCAGTCTGTGTGACTGGTATCTTGTGATGAGGGAAAGGAGGCGTCTTTTACTCTTTCTACCGTGGTTGAGACACCATGATGTGGACATATGGTGGTGTCTCAGACATGTTGGGGCAGCGGCTTCAGATGTCGGTCCACAAGGATGGCTCTTCGGTAGGGTCCATGGTAGTAGTGATGGCTTCCTCTCTTAGTCGTGGGGGCGGTGAGAGCTGTAGCGGCGGGTGGCCCGGGCATGATCTCTATCAATGGCAGTGCCGGAGCCCCAATTTGGACCTGGGATCTGAACTCGTCGCTCTTGTCCTGGGGGCCTCGTGGTGGCACGAGGGAGATACTGAGCGAAAGGTCTGCGCTTTGTCGCTGACGTTAACCACGCTCGCGGGCGCGGTTGTCTTCCTAAACATGCCGTCTTGGTGCTCCTCTCCGTGCTAGGTTTCCGAATGAAGGCCCTTGTCCATTCTAGACTAGGCAGCAGCGATGCTTTGCGCGGTCCTCCCTCCCAAATACTCTTCGCCGAGTGCCAAACCGCGGGATACTCGGCGAACGTCCATGTGTGCTGAGATCCATCGAAAAACACTCGGCATGGACATAGCACTCGGCATAATCATACTTTGCTGAGTATGCTCTCCACAATGCACTCGGCAAACACAAAAATGACAGCAAACATTTGAGAGGCACTCGACAAAACGGTCACTCGGCGAATAACCGTGCCACGTGTCCAGTCTAGCACGTGGACGGAACGGAGGCAGCTGTATTTTATCTTTGCCGAGTGTCATTGTAACGGGACTCGGCAGAGAAACGGCGCCAAAAAAAGAATTCATTCCCGCCAAAAAAAGTAAACGCGCAAAAAAATTCCTTTCCGCGCCAGCTAGGGCTGCGCTGTGCATCCAAACTTTCCCGAGTGTCTATTGTCCCATACTCGGCAAAGATTTTGTGCGAAAATTTTCCCTCGGCGCCAGTTTTTCCTGCCATGTGGATCCAAAATTTGCCGAGTATTGGGTTGGGAATACTCAGCAAAAATAAAAATAAAACTAATCCAAACCTTCTTCCACCTTCTCCCCTCACTGCCTTTCGCACGAACGATTCTTTCCCCGCCACTTCTTAGGCCAATGAACCTAAATTTTATAGGGAAACCTCATGGAGACGGTTATAAAAAGGCCCCGATCGGGTACACATGCATGTACACCCAAAATCAGCATTTCTCTTTGACACCCTCGCTCTCTCTATCTAGGTACAATGGTTAGCCGGTTCGGGTTCCAGGAGGAGATTTGGAGGTGCGGTGAGCCTTAACTCCGTCCGGAGCGCAGACACTGCGTGTTGTCTCGCACTTCTGGCATGGCCAAGGTGGAAGGTAGCCAGCCACCGGTGTCACTAGAGGATGTAGTGGCGGTGGTGGAGAAGCAATGCGGTGTAAACCACCACACCGTGAAGATGGAGGTTTGCGCACCGCCATTCAACTTCTTCGTGCGTTTCTGTGAGGTCGAGAACTGCACTCGCATCCTTCATGCCAAATGCGCCCTCGTCGTCAACGGCGAGACGCTCGCGGTGAGCTGCTAGCATCGCGGGCGTGGAGGGCGGGCATAGGAGCTGCCTTACCTGACGAAACTGAGATTCCTGAGGTTCCCACGGGAGGTGTGGCAGCCCCAAGCCCCATAATACTTGTTCGACAAAGAGGGGGCTCCGGGGCGCTGGAGTCACAACTAAATCAATGTGTGTCACTAGTGCATTAATTATGGAGGTGTGGTGAGTTCTTAGGGGGAAAATCCCTCTTTTAGGTGTCACGGCGCTTCTTCGACATCACTAGCTCGTTCAACAGGAAGGTTCTCACCTCGGACTGGAGAAATCGAGATCAGACGAACCGAAGGAAATCTTTTGAAAAAATGAGCTTGGCTACTATTCTACATGTTCCAATGGACAACCCAAACACAATACAGAAAAAATTTCACTCAGCTACCCCCTTCCGGCGCGCCGGGGACGAGGTAGATCGAAAAGTTGACCATTCGGTCAACTGGGCCCCCCTATTCGACCGAGAGGTGGCTCCGAGGCGCCAGAGTCACAAATAAATCATTGTTTTTCACTAGCACGTGAATTATGGAGATGTGGTAGGTTGTTAGGGCAAAGATCCCTCTTTGAGGTGTCACATCGCTTCTCTGACATCACTAGCTCGTTCAGCAGGAAGGTTCTGCACCTCGGGCTGGAAACACCGACATCACACGAACCGGAGGGAATCTTGTGAAAACATGAGCTTGGATACTGTTCTACATGTTCCAATGGACTACCAAAACACAATAGAGCAACAAATTACACTGAGCTACCCCCTTTCGGCGCGTCGGGGATGGGGTAGATCGAAAAAGTTGACCACTCGGTCAACCTGGCCCTGTATTCGACAGAGAGGGGCTCCGAGGCGTGGGAGTCACAACTACATCATAGTGTTTCACTAGCACATGTATTATGGAGGTGTGGTAGGTTGTTAGGGCAAAGATCCCTCTTTGAGGTGTCACGACGCTTCTCTGACTTCACTAGCTCATTCAGCAGGAAGGTTCTGCACCTCGGGCTGGAGACACCAAGATCGGACGAACCGAATGGAATCTTGTGGGAAAATGAGCTTGGCTACTGTTCTACATGTGCCAATGGACTACCCAAACACAATAGAGAAACAAGTTTCACTGAGCTACCCATTCCGATGCGCCGGGGACGACGTAGATCAAAAAAGTTGACCATTCGGTCAACCGGCCCACGTATTCGACGGAGGGGTTGCTCCGAGGCGCCGGAGTCACAATTAAATCATTGTTTTTCACTAGCACGTGTATTATGAAGGTGTGGTAGGTTGTTAGGGCAAAGATCCCTCTTTAAGGTGTCATAGCGCTTCTCTGACATCACTAGCTCGTTCAACAGGAAGGTTCTGCACATCGGGCTAGAGACACCGACATCGGACGAACCGAAGGGAATCTTGTGAAAACATGATCATGGCTACAGTTTTACATGTGCCAATGGAAAACCCAAACACAGTAGAGCAACAAGTTTCACTGAGCTACCCCCTTATGGCGCGACAGGGATGGGGTAGATCGAAAAAGTTGACCAGTCGGTCAACCGGGCCCCGTTTTCGATGGAGAAGAGGCTCCGGGGCGCAGGAGTCACAACTAAATCTTCGTGTGTCACTAGCACATGTATTATGGTGGTGCGGTAGGTTCTTAGGGCAAAGATCCCTCTTTTAGGTGTCACGACGCTTCTTCGACATCACTAGCTCGTTCAACAGGAAGGTTCTGCACCTCGGGCTGGAGACACCGAGATCGGATGAACCGAATGGAATCTTGTAGAAAAATGAGCTTGGCTACTATTCTACATGTACCAATGGACTACCCAAACACTATAGAGAAACAAGTTTCACTGAGCTACCCCCTTCCGGCGCGCCGGGGACGGGGTAGATCGAAAAAGTTGACCATTCGGTCAACCGGCCCCCGTATTCGACGGAGAGGGGGCTCTGAGGCGCCAGAGTCACCATTAAATCATTGTTTTTCACTAGCACATGTATTATGGAGGTGTGGTAGGTTGTTAGGGCAAATATCCCTCTTTAAGGTGTCACAACGCTTCTCTGACGTCACTAGCTCGTTCAGCAGGAAAGTTCTGCACATCGGGCTGGAGACACCGACATCGGACGAACCGAAGGGAATCTTGTGAAAACATGAGCTTAGCTACAGATTTACATGTGCCAATGGAAAACCCAAACACAATAGAGCAACAAGTTTCACTGAGCTACCCCCTTACGGCGCGCCGGGGACGGGGTAGATCGAAAAAGTTGACCATTCGGTCAACCGGGCCCCGTTTTCGACGGAGAAGGGGCTCCGGGGCGCAGGAGTCACAACTAAATCTTCGTGTGTCACTAGCACATGTATTATGGAGGTGTGGTATGTTGTTCGGGCAAACATCCCTCTTTGAGGTGTCACGACGCTTCTCCGACATCACTAGCTCGTTCAGCAGGATGGTTCTGCACCTCGTGCTGGAGACACCGAGATCGGACGAACCGAATGGAATCTTGTGGAAAAATGAGCTTGGCTACTGTTCTACATGTGCCAACGGTGACGGGGTAGATCGAAAAAGTTGACCATTCGGTCAACCGGCCCCCGTATTCGACGGATAGGGGTCTCCGAGGCGCCAGAGTCACAATTAAATTTATTTTTTTCACTAGCACATCTATTATGTAGGTGTGGTAGGTTTTTAGGGCAAATATCCCTCTTTGAGGTGTCACAACGCTTCTCTGACATCACTAGCTCGTTCAGCAGGAAGGTTCTGCACCTCGGGCTGGAAACACCGACATCGAACGAACATGAGGAAATCTTGTGAAAACATGAGCTCGGATACTGTTCTACATGTTCCAATGGACTACCCAAACACAATAGAGAAACAAGTTTCACTGAGCTACCCTCTTCCGGCGCGCCGGGGACGGGGTAGATCGAAAAAGTTGACCATTCGGTCAACCGGGCCCCATATTCGACGGAGAGGGGGCTCCGAGGCGCCGGAGTCACAATTAAATCATTGTTTTCACTAGCACATGTATTATGGAGGTGGGGTAGGTTATTAGGGCAAAGATCCCTCTTTGAGGTGTCACGACGCTTCTCCGACATCACTTGCTCGTTCAATAGGAAGGTTCTGCACCTCGGGCTGGAAACACCGACATCGAATGAATTGCCTCGGTCACGCTCCGACATGTACAAAGTCTCGAAGCCGAGACGAACCTCTTTCAACTATGGTCATGGCTTCACGTTCTTGAGCATATTCAACATCTAGATGGACGTCGTTATTATGGTTGATTGCGGTCGTCTTAATTTGCAACGCAGGTATGGACCAGATAACCTAATTTTATATGTTTATTAGAATTTGATCTAAAAAGTCATGTGTAGTGGCATGCAAATTGGGTTTTGTAAAATGAGCGACATCTAACACTTATCGCTAATTTTGGATAAATATAAATTTTATCTCCCGTTGACACGCACAAGCATTTGCGCTAGTCCATAGTATAAAATAATTGAAAAAGATAAGTCAGGGTAAATAAAAAGTTAATAGCTTACTTTGAGATATGTGCTAGCCAGTTGCCACCTATATAATAAGTTAATAACTTACTACATGAGAGTTTTACTTCTTTGCTTCTCTAGAATGAACTAAAATATGAACTTTAAGCTTTCCAAGGCCTACATAACGTTTGCACTATAATGTGTGGAAAAACATTCAGTTTTTTGTTGTACACAAAATCATTTTTTTGAGTACAAAGTATTACTTTAAAATAATTATAGTGCATGAAATAATATGAAACTTCTTTCCGCATTGTAGTTATAATATTTGTTGTCCTCCAACGTTTGAAGTTCACATGATATTTTATTTAGGAGAAACAAATATCCATGCAGAAAAGCTTTTGCTCATGTATAACACAAACAAAAATCAAGAAATCAATGATATCACAATTAGAAAAAAATATCCTGTGGGCACTCGGCGAAGGCTCATGCTCGGCAAAAATTCCCCCCCAAATCACCAGGAAAACGCCTCCTAGCCTCCAAAATCCCCATTCTCTCCCGCTCCCTCTCCTTCCAATCCGCCGCCGCCGCCACCACCACCGCATCTCCCGCCGCCACAGCAGCCCCTCCCACCTCCGGCCACCTGCTCCCTCGCCCCCTAACCCCCTCCCTTCTGCCGGCATCCTCCTCCCTGGATCTCGCCCTGAGCCGCCGCCATGCTCCAGATCGAGCAGACCGCCGCCGGCGCCTCCGGCGGCCTGCGCTAGAGGCGCCCTCCTCTTCCCCGAGCTCGGTTACCTGTGCTGCTCGCCGCCACCTCAGTTCCTCCGGAAGCAGCAGAGCGACCCCTTCCCTCCTTCCTCAAGCTGACGCAAAGCAACACCTTCCCTCCTTCAGCAGCAATACAGCGCCACCACCCCTTTCTCCAGCAGCCGGCGAGCTACTACTTCCCTTCCCCAACTACTGGTGAGTGCGACGACCCCCTTACTCCAGTTGCCGGCGATCCCCATGGCCATTTTCTTTCTGCTAAAGTCTGAACATTTTTGTTGCTGTACATGACGTTTTTGCTAGGTGTTGCACTGCATTTTGGAGCAGAGGTTGCTGCTGGACTCACTAGATACATGCGTACTTGCTAGTTGCTACTTGCTTTGCTAATACAAAATACTTCCTTCTTGTATATAGTTATACTTGCTAATCTGAGAGCTGTGAACTATGAGTGTTGATTGGTGTTTGGTTGTTTGTTATCTAGCAAAGTAGCAACTAGCAGGAACTAATTTCATTTGGTTGTTCTGTAACATATATTATGCAAGTTTATTTGTGGACAGTAAGACTCATATGTACTGATTGGTGTTTGACTGTTTGCTAGCTAGCAAAGTAGCAACAAGTTGTTATGTATAATCTATTATCTAAGTTTATTTATGGCTGTACAAGACTGCCAGTTTAGACATTGCACAAGTTTCTTGGATAAGTCATTGTCTCCAATGTCTGAGTGGTGTGGTAGTGTGTGTGGTATTTTTAGTTGCAGTGCTAGCGCTAATACAATTTTCCTACTTGTTTGTTTTGTGCAGGACATAGATCGAGGTTGAGGCCGTGAGCGTCGTCGCGTGGCGGGGATTTGCTGGAGGAGCGTCCTCGATCTTCCTCATCGACAGCCGGTCACGCATCAAGGGTAAGAGCCCACCGCCTCTCTCGCTCTCTAGGTTTTTTTTGTAGATAATGAAAACTAGTCACGTTACCCTAGGCGTCTCCCGTTCGGAAGGGCTACGGTTATAAAGATTGGTCTTTGTATATTGTTTATATACAAAGATCTATATTTTTATAACTGTGGCTGTTTCGAATTGTCCACGATTTTGGACAGCTCGAGGATGTGTAGCTGTGTTTGTTTTCCATGTTCTACTCCTATCCGAGATAGATTTTTGTGGTGCCTCCCCGTTGTTCTCCGAGTACACATTCTCTCGCCCCCCGTGGTTGAGACGTGTATTAGGAGAGCAGCAGGGAGGTGCTGCCAAAATCTGTCTTGGATAGGAGTAGACATGGAAAACAAACACAAGCTACACATCCTCGGGTGATAAATCAACTATTTTTTTGCATGTACATAATATGGTTTGTATGAATTACTCTTTGTTTTTAAACGTTTTAACATTTGTTATCATTTGTACTACTCCGGTTCCCTCTTTGTCATAACAGGTGATTGAAACATGGCAAGGAACAAGCAACCGAAGGGGCTGAAGCGCGGTGCGCCCAAGAAGGCCCAGGTGATGGGCTTGTACACCCGATCTGGTGATTGCACGCGGGTGAACATAGGGAAAAGGCCGCGTCTGGTGGACGACGAGGGCTCGGAGGAGTCTTCCCGAGCCCGTTCGGGAGGCCCAGCAGCTCGCTCGGGGAGGCGTGCTACGCATCGGGCTCCTCCTCGCTCACAGAGCCCCTTGCCCCACGTTTCTTCTTCTTCTGAGGAGGAGCAACACCGCCAGCACGGGGAGGAGCCAGAGGAGGAGGGTCAGAGGACGAGGGGGAGGAGTTAGAGGAGGGGTCAGAGGACTTGTTTGCACAACCCCTACCTGTCGTAGGGAAAGTGCTACCCCCCGGCCAAACACCTTTTCTGCATGGGCCTACGAGGCTACCCGTCACTGGCCCTAAGAATCCATACCCCTACCGGCACTACGTGATCAAAGTCGACGGAGATAAGTAAGTGCCCGTTAATCATTTGTGCTACATTTGTGTTTTATTCATTTTTTCATCACAATCTCACCAGCTTGTCTTTTTTGTGTGAAGGTCCTTGGAGTATGTGGACGCCAAGCCACCACGGTCCATGAGCGGCATCCTTAAGATGAGTTTCAACTTTTAGTTCCATTCATCGCTATATGCATGTTAACTCACTGGTCAATATGTACTCTTGATCTCTGTAGAGGATGGGTGCTCTTCCATCGGCTCCGCCTCTACCTCCTCTACTGCCGTTGAACTTGGTAAGTTGGCTTGCAACTTGTTAACTCAATCAATTTTCAATTTCCTCTACTAATGCAGATGTTTATAGAGCAACACTGTGTTGGAGGGATCCCAAAACTCCACGGACTGCCCCGGAGATGGAGCTGGAGGAGACACGTCGACGCCATCGACCTCTGGGATGCAGCAATGATTCTAGGTAAGAAAATTTCAATATTCTTGTGATTCTTTTGCTTGTAGGTCTATAGTAATATTCTTAACACGTGGAAATTTTCAAAGTTGTAGGATTGCATCGATGATGGAGTATATGCATCGAGGATTGCACCTTTGCCTTCATCGTTGTGGAAATCATGAATTTGTGGACTTGTGTAACTTTGAATTGTGAACTGGGACTTGTGACATGTATTTTGTGTTTGTGGAGATCATTATGAACATATATGAGTGATCTGCTGATGTATTTTGTGAATCATTGCAATTTGTTGCTATTTTGGTTGATCTGTGGCTATTATGAACATATATGAGTGATCTGGTGATACAAATATATTATTTGTGGTTTAATTGCAGGGAAAAGCAAGAATTAGCGAATTTCTGTAAAAATGCCAGTACTTTGCCGAGTACTACACTCGGCATAGGACCATCTGGCAGGGTTCGCCGAGTATTGCACTCGGCAAAGACAGCTCCCAGGTGCTGTTCGGTCGCCTGGATTGCATATTTCCCGAGGCTTCAAGTGAGCACTCGGCGAAGCGGCACTCGGCAAGCACGAGGACACGTGGCAGACCACGGGCGACCCGCTGACAAAACCTATGCTGAGTGTGGCACTCGGCAATCTTGTAATCCGATGAGAATTGTTGTGGACACGTGGCTCTTTCTGGTGATTCTAACTTTGCCGAGTGTCAATCCCAATACTCGGCAAAATTGAACTGTCCGTTCCGTCCCGCTTTGAAGGGGAACGGATTGTTCTACTTTTTATTGCCGAGTGCCAGTACGAAATACTCAGGGAAGGGTTTGCTGAGGTACCCGATATTTGACACTCGGCAAAGCGATATTTGCCGGCCAGGTTATTGCCGAGTGTTGGTTGCCGAGTGCAGTACTCGGCAAAGTATTCGCCGACGATTTGTGGAGCTTCGTCGTGTATTTTTGATACACGGCAAACTCTCAATTTCCAGTAGTGGCAACTTGGTTTCTCTTCCGGCAGCGTAGTTCTTGGGAGTCCCAAGGGCTTTGTCGTGGAGCTTAGGTGCCTTAAGGCATAGTGCGGTGTTCTTCTCAGTTCTTCCTGGTTTCTCTTCCAGCAGCGTAGTCTTGCGGGCTTCGGGTATCCTGGGATCGATGTTCATGAGCACTTCCTCACCTTGTATCGTTTGGCCATGCACTCTGTTGGGTTATTGCTTTATATATAAATTAGCAAGAGGGGTAAATGTATGTTTCATGCTTAAGCAAATAACATAACCAGTATATATCGCAGAGAAATGAAGTAATAAAAGGATGATTTCTTCAGATGAAATATATTAATTTGTAGTACCGTTGCACATTCTGGGGATCAATGGCTGTGCCTCTGCTAGCCCCAGCCCTTGCCTTTAGGATTAGCACCACCAGCATCTACACTCTTGAGAAGCATTCTAGTCATTGCTGGACGTGCAGCAGCCCATGTACTTCCATTGCTGATGGCAGCAGCTCCTTGTACTTCCTATTCTTGCGCAGTTAGGACCATATATCAACTACACAATCACTATTTCGAATTAGCATCATTAACATGTTTCTGAACAGATCACTGAGTAAATGAACGATAAGTCGATAAGTCATCATAAAACTTGCCCTTATATAGTAGCACAGACCTAATCAAGATCATGAGTAGTACATGATATCATCTCGGCTTGGCTTACAGTTGCACTGTAAATCTTTCAGATTATTTGGGATCACATCACACTTACAAACTTAGTAGCATGGAATAACAAGGATGGCCCTGCTGCCCTTCTCCTCCTTACATGACCGAAAAAGCTTCAGAAAGCTGGTCTCCAACCTCGATGTGTGACAGTGTGAGTCATCTAATTTTGGACTTTGAGGTGAGTGATAACCTCTAGAGTGCAGATAAATGCAGAACAGCCTGATTATAGTTGCTTTATGCACACCATCCATGCATTGCTGTCACATAAAATGCCACAAAATTACCCCACAACCTGCCACCCCCACAATTAATTTAACTAAATGACAAGGTATCATGATAAACACTACGGGACAGCACCCAAACGCCGACGGCCGGCCACCGTCGGCGTAGGCCAGAAAGCCGTCGGCTTAGGCCTACGCCAACGGCCGCCGTCGGCGTAGAGCCGTCGGGCTTGGGTTTTCTCGGGCTTGCCCTAAAATCCGTCGGCGTAGGCGTGGCCGTCGGCGTATAGGCTGCCCGACGGCGTTTACGCGGCCGTCGGCGTAGCACCAGTGGGCCCCACCCTGGGCTTAACGGCCGTTACGGCTGGTTGCCCTCTACGCCGACGGCCGGCCGTCGGCCTAGGGTGCCACGCGGCAAGCTGTGGGGCGGCGGGGCTTCGGGCCTACGCCGACGGCCGGGCCGTCAGGGTAGGTCCCCTTCCAGTCGGGCCACGCGTCGCCCGCTGGTCTCGTCTGGACCCTGCCACTACCTACGCCGACGGCCAGGCCGTCGGCGTAGGTAGTAGCAGGGCCCCTTTTTTGTTTGTTTTCCCTGTTTCCCTGCATATAGCAAATTCAATAATAGATATATATATTGCATTATATATTATATCATGTGCATATAAGCACATGCACATCGACACAACAATTGATATAAGCACATCAACACAATACAAGCATTGATATAAGCACATGCCCATCGACACAAGCATTTATACATCGTATCCATACATAGCATAAGAAGAAGAAACATTGTATCCATACATAGCATACATATCCCCCAGACACGACCAACGCTCTGGGGTCGGGTTCCGCACTTCTAGGGTCATCCAACTCTGGATTAAAAGCGATCATCGCCTCGAGGTACTTAGCACCGTCCTCCTGGGCAGTGCCCAAGTACTCGGGAAGCTGAGGCTGAGGCTGGGAGAGATCGGGCGCCATCATCCTCATCGAGTCCCATGACTCATATGAGCTGACAGGCCTCCCTAGTTTATCCTCCTGCATCGCCAAAGAGATTTTATGAGTACCAAGTAGGAACATGCATGAGGGGAAATAAAAGCAGGTTGTTCCATGTATGTGTATACCAGCTTGGCCTTGTAGCGCTCACTGCCTAGGTTTCCAGCCCGATGTGTCCCCCCGCTGCCGCGGTTCGCCTTGTTCCGCTCGCTCAAGGCGTTCCACTCCTCATCTTCCCCGCGCCACCTCGCAGTCAACACCCTCCATGCCTCCTCCTTGCCATAGGCCCAATCGGGCCTAACCTGAAAAATCAATACGCATGTGAAGAACAGATGATGCAATTGCATCTTAGCATTAACATATAATCTCATCGACAATTTACTTACCTCGTCGTACTGTTCCGCGCTCATCGTCGAGTGTGACTTGACATTCTCGTGCTTCGGCAACGGCTTGCCCGATTTCGCCATGTTGTATTGACTCCTGGCGGTATGACCCTGGTTATAGAACTGTTGATTAGTCAACCTCTTACAATGAGCCTGCAGTGTCTTGTTCGCCGTCTCCTGGTGCTCCGGAGCCACCCTATAGAATCTCTGAAATCATTCATCGAAAAAGTGTGGGATTCATGAGTTAGCATGGCGGGGTCATCAACTATGAACAAAAAAAGTGTGAAGAGTCATGATTTTTCCTTACCCAAAACTTATTGATCACGGCGTCAGAAGCTTTCCCGTAGGGGGGACAATCTGCGAGCTCGTAGTGTCTCCAAGTCATGGCTAGCTTCCTCTCGCCTTTGTCTGTGGTGTAGAAGCCCGGCCAAAACTTCCTAATGATAGCTCCAAGCATGCAGCCAGGGACTCGGGTCCCCGCTGGATGAAGCCAATTGCTGCACAAGAATCAAACATTAGTACATGCTGCCAAGTTGGTATCAACAAAATGAAACTATAGCCACTTACTCAGTTCTAGTAGGTTCAATGAGGGTCCGAGCCTCCGGGGAAGGCTCCTCCTTAGGGACTTCTGTTTCCCCACGAACCTTTGCCTTCTTCGTCGACGCACTCGATGGCCCCGACGCAGTCACCATCTCCTCGTCTCGAGACTCTGCTTCCAAGTCTCGAGAGTCAATCTCCTCGTCTGGAGACTCCGAGAATGCGGTCTGTGAAGCCACGTCGCCGGAAGCGGAGGGTATGTCACTTAGAAGGACGGTACCTCGCCCTCGTCCTCGACCTCGTCCTCGGCCTCCTGCAATCGGAAAAGATAAACAATTAAGAAGCATGTTGAAAAATAAATACCAAGCATAATGAAGATGCAATGTACCTCCTCGGTCTGACCTCGGGGGACGTCCCCCTCTTCCTCCTCCTCGTCCTGCATCCCCTCCTCCTCCTACCTCCTCGGCGCCGTACCTTGAGGTGGTTGCTCTTCCACTCTTCGTCTTCTCTATCCCCTGAAGCAAGGACTGCGGTGATGCCTTGCCACTCATATTGGCCAATCACCTGCATTGAGAAAAATAAAACAATTAAGCATAAAGACGCAATGCAATTAAGAAGCATAAAGACGCAATGCAATTAAGATGAAAATAAATACTAATACTCGTCATCACTCTCAGCCTCGGGATCCTCGCACGGTGGAGACTCATCATTGTCATGGAACATAGAGTATTTTAAATAGCACGTGCACATCGACAAGATAAAAAATAACATCATCATCAATTCATCGTAGCACATCCGCACACAATCATCATCATCATCCAAAATAACATACATATAGTATCGAGATACATAAATACTAATAATCATCATCATCACTCTGAGGCTCATTCTCATCTCCATCATCACTATCACTATCACGTGCGTATAAAGCGTCGGGATCCTCGGACGGTGGAGGCTCATCATCATCACTCCGAGGCTCATCATTGGCATGTGCCTTGTTGAGCATCTCTATGTCACTTATATCCGTGACTATCTCACCACGGGTGTGTGCATCATTCTCGAGGTCCTCAAGACCTTCTAATCCAAAGTCCCCAAAGTTCTCTTGCTCTTGATAGAAAATTCCCTTGTATGTTTGAGGGTTAATGTTGTTGTAATCGTCGTCGGAGGGCATGGGTAGTTTACCATGTGGCGATACCTGGTACACGACTTCCCAGCCCTGGAGGTATTCTTTCTGGCATGGGTAGGGCAAGTAATAAACTTGCTTCGCTTGGTGAGCCACAACAAAGACATCGGATCCGCTATAGGTGGTTGAAGGCCTAACTTCAACTAACCCAATGGAAGGGGTATTTTTGTGTCCATGGTGTGGATCGAACCAGTGGCATCTGAACACAACGAGATTGAGTTCTACAGGCCCATTGTTGAACGTCAGCTCGTATACGTTCTGCAACCTTCCGTAGTAATCAAAGTCATCTTGTCCCTTGGTGAAGACCCTGATATTTATAGTTTTTGCACCCGGGCGACTATTTTGGTGGCCCTCTGTATGAAAGCGATACCCATTCACATCATACTTCTCATACATGTTGACTTTACTGTTAAAACCCTGAGAGACACATCTCAACTCATCCGACATCATCACTGTGGGATCAGCTCCCTACAAGTTTAGTAGGAATCGTGCATTAGTTACGTGTAATAAGAGGGCCAAGTTGTCAGGTAATTAAGAGGGATAGATTATGGATTACCTTTTCCCTGAACCATGACGTGAAACTTCTTCCCGGGGCACCCCCTTTCAGAAGAGCATCCAACTGCGCAGCATCGGGATCTGTTGGTCCCGGCCACACCTCATCCACGAATTGGCTAGAAGGAGAAAATACGTATTAGAAGGAAACCGAGTTACCAGTTGCAAAGTAATTAAGTCGCCATTTTACCTAAGGAAACTGGGCACCTCCTCCTCCTCCTCCTCCCCGCTCTCTTTCTTTTGGTCCTTATCAAGCACAAACTGTGAATGCGGCTTCAACCACCCTTTTCGTTTGCCTTCAGGAGGCTGCATGTGTTGTCTCGGCCTATCACACAGCTCCTTAACATCGACTCTAGCCTTGACATTATCCTTTGTCTTCTCAGAAATGTTCAGGATTGTGTTAAAAAGGGACTCTGCGACATTCTTTTCGGTGTGCATCACATCGATGTTATGGGGAAGTGCTAATTCGTGATAATAGTCGAGCTTCGTTATGCCTGCCTCGTGAGTCCAGTTGTGCTCCTTACCATATCCGTCAAATACTGGGACACCGAATTCAGTACGCACGAGAGCGGCTAGCTCGGCCTTAACAGCTGCACCATTGAACGTTGGTATCTGTCTTTCTTCAAGCACAACTTTGCCCTTCTTGAAGTTCCTTTTGTCCTGTCTGAACGGATGATCTCTTTTGAGAAACGCCCGATGCGTGTCAAAGGCGGAATATTTTTTACCCGCTTTTAGCCAAAGGAACTCAAGTAGTTGCCTGCACACTGGGCATGGCCACTTACCAGCTGTACAGTGGCCACAGAATGGGGCATACGCAGGAATGTCGTGCATGGAATATTGGTACCAAACTTTCATGAAGAAGTTTGACTTCGATGCACGGTCGTATGTCAACGTTGGGTGGTGCCAAGAGTGGTTCAGATCATCCACAAGCAGCTGCATGTAGACACTCAAATTCTTCCCCGGGTAGTCAGGCACTGGAATGATCAGCGTCAAGAATATGGTATTCCTTTGCATTAGGGCTGGGGGAGGGAGATTGAGCGGAATAACAAACACCGGCCAATAGCTGTAGGAGGAACTCGACATGCCATATGGATTGAATCCATCCATAGATATGGCAATTCTGCAGTGTCGGGCCTCTGCCGCCAGATCGGGGTGGTCTTCATCGAACTTCTTCCATGCCCTGCCATCAGATGGATGTCCCATTGTTTCCCGTCCGTGCTCGTCAGGGTATCTCTTCCCGTCCTTGTGCCACGTCATCTGTTTGGAAGACTCCAAGGTCATGTAAAGCCGCTGGATTCTTTTTATGAATGGGAGATAACGAAGAATCGAAGCGGGGAACTTTGTCTGCACCTTGGGCTCACCATCGGCTCCCTTGGACTCAAGATACCTAGAGGCCCCACACAAGCTACAGTACTTGTCATCCGCAAACCGTTTCCAAAACAGAAGGCAACCTTTTGGACAACAATCTATCTTTATGTAGTCCATGCTGAGCGCTCGCGTGATTTTCTTGCATTCGTACAAGGTTTTAGGCAGACAATGACCATCGGGCAACGTGTTAGCATGTCTTACCAGAGTGGCTTCAAAGCATGAACGGGTCATGTTGAACTGGAGCTTTGAGGCTAGTGCTTGCGAGATGGTATCGAGCTGAGAAACATTTGCACCCAGGTACAGAGGCCTCTTAGCCGATTCCATCATATCATAGAACGCCTTAGCGGATGGCTCGGGATCCTGTGGTTCAGGCGGTTGCTCCGGTTCCTGCGGTCCCTCTGGTTTAGCACAAGGTGGAGACTCCGGCATGGCATCACGGAAATCCTCCAGCAAGTTTCGCATGCCATCGTACTCTATGCCATCGATCCGCTGCCGCATCACGTCAACTCTATCACGTTCATTCTGACTAAAGTCGACCGTCGTGACGAAGCCCGACATATACCCATAAGCCCAAAGGTGTTGTTTCATAACCTCCTTTCTAGCGCGATGACGATTTCTGCAACGGACGCAAGGACAACGGGGATCAAGTGTCTTTGGACCACGGGCTATATCCTGCACTACCATAGCGGTCTTCCATGCCCACTCATCTGTTCTGTCAACAGCACTAGTACGTCCACTATACATCCACCCATTATCAGCCATCCTCTTCTGCTTTATTGAGAGCCAAACGACAAAAATAGCATTTAATATCAAACGGAAGATTAAAATGCTTCATTTTTTACGCATGCATCAACCTACATGTCTAATAGGAAAGTGGGTCCTAACCAGCCGCCGGATCCGTAGATTGGGTAAGTTCTCCCTGACTCTACCCCGATCCGAGCAGAATTTCGGCAGCACCTCCCCGCTGCTCTCCCGATACACGTCTCGACTAAAAGCCGAGAGAATGTGCATCCGGAGAACAACGAGGAGGCGTAGCCGAAATCCTGTCTCGGATCGAGGAAGATCCAGCGAGAACCATACCCAAATACGAATCCGCCGACTGCCCGGTAAAAGCCATAAGCGTTACGGTTCAAAATATGCGAGACCACTAATGCATATTTATCCGCGTAACGCTTACAGTCGGGATGACGCCTAGGTGACGCGACTTGACTTGGTGATCTAGACATGAAAATAAACCTAGCTACATAAGACGGGTGAACAGATTCTCACCCTTGAAGCGTGATCGACGACGGGGGTGCGAGGCGACGAAGGGGGCTCCGAGACGGCGGCGGCTCCAAGATAGTCTGAATGAAAGAACTGGAATTAGAAGTCACATATTATTATGCTTGACATTTTGCTTGTTCTCTAAATCCTATTTTGCTTAACATTGTCCTTGTTGTCTAAATCCTATTTTTAGCTCACCCTCAGCTGTAGAGGAGGTAGTCGAACAACAGAGGGATCAAGGACCAAAACTTTCGACGACGCTCACTCCAGGGAGATTACCCTATTGATAAAGCAAACAAATATTTATCCCCATGGTCAATGTTAAGTAGCAATTTAAAACAACGAGTAATACTACACTTGTCTCCCTAAGTAGTTTTGTTATGTCACACAACAAAAGTTTACTTTGAATTTAAGTTTCCAAATCAACACTCCATTGTGCTGCCACACTTGACATTTCTCTAAAAAATGCATCTCACTTTTTTCCTCAATATACTAGCATTCAATTATATCCGCAAGATTAGAACGTCAGGGAATTAATCACTAGCTCACAATTGCTGCACTCGTTACTCTATCTAACGGAAATAACCTTGTGGCCCTGAGTTCGATCCTGCCACCTTTTCATTTTTTTGCAAATACGTTGAACATACCCATAATTATGGATGTGGAAAATAAAAACATAGCTTAGCAAGTGTTTGTCCTTGACTTTTTTTTGAACCAAAATAATTAATTTTGTACATGTTTTGTCTTTTGTCTTCTTCTAATTTTCATCTAAGCAATCATCTACCTAATTTTCATCTAAGAAAACTTGGAGGCAGAGGAGCAGGGGAGCTCACCTTGGAGGCAAAGGAGCCGGGGAGCTTGCGGCGACGGGCTGGCGGCGACGATGGGGCGTCGGGCTCGGGCTTGGCGAAGGAGGGTCGACGGCGGCAGGCTCGGTGGAGGAGGCCTCGACGGCGGGAGGTGCTTGGCGCGGCGCGAGCAGAGGAGGAGGTGGCTCGGCGGCGCGATGGACGACGACGGAGGGAGGTGCGGCGGCGGAGGGAGGGGGCTCGCGGGAGGCGAGAAGCGAGAGGGGCGGCCGGCGGTGGGCGGGGGGCTCGGGCGGGTGGGACGGGCTGCCGGCGGCGCGCGGGTGGGCGGTCGGGCTCGGGGGTAGTTAGGGATTCGATTTGGGAGTGGGGAGACAGGGGGTTGACCAGGGGGGTCTTGTGTCCGAATTTGGGGGCGCAGACCTACGCCGATGGCCTGGCCGTCGGCGTAGGTCTATTTATTTTTTAGTCCGAGCTACGCCGACGGCCTGGCCGTCGGCTTAGGTCCATTTTCATTTTTTGTTTTTTATTTCTTTATTCTTTTATATTTTCAAGCATGTAAAATATTTTGTTTAGCACATATGTACATGGAAAATATTTTGTTTAGCAAATATTTCTTTATTCTTTTTTATTTCCGAAACCCTAGATCGGGGGGGGGGGGGGCGCAGATCTACCCTTATAGCTTTCTCCGTACGAGGATGGACCAATGGACTTTTTTATCTGTCTATGTTTGTTTAGCACATATATACATGGACAACCAAGGTTGAACACATTTCACCACATTATTCACACCGGTAGACACGTACCGGGAGTTTCCACATACGGATCGACGATTTTACTAAGTGTTAGGCCATGTCCGTGAACAACGTCAGACACATGACCTACATATTATGCCATCTACAAACATGAAATCACACCTATAAACATAACCTAGCTCCACATGCAGGTTTTCCAACGATTCCGGCCCTCCGACGGTCATTCACCCCTAAAACCCTAGATCGGGGGGGCCCCGCAGATCTACCCTTATAGCTTTCTCCGTACGAGGATGGACCAATGGACCTTTTTATCTATCTATGTTTGTTTAGCACATATGTACATGGAAAACCAAGGTTGAATACATTTCACCACATTATTCACACCGGTAGACACGTACCGGGAGTTTCCACATACGGATCGACGATTTTACTAAGTGTTAGCCCATGTCCGTGAACAACGTCAGACACATGACCTACATATTCCATCTACAAACATTAAATCACACCTATAAACATAACCTAGCTCCACATGCAGGTTTTCCAACGATTCCGGCCCTCCGACGGTCATTCACCCCCGAAACCTTAGATCGGGGGGGGGGGGGGGGGCGCAGATCTACCCTTATAGCTTTCTCCGTACGAGGATGGACCAATGGACTTTTTTATCTATCTATGTTTGTTTAGCATATATGTACATGGAAAACCAAGGTTGAACACATTTCATCACATTATTCACACTGGTAGACACGTACCGGGAGTTTCCACATACGGATCGATGATTTTACTAAGTGTTAGCCCATGTCCGTGAACAACGTCAGACACATGACCTACATATGCCATCTACAAACATGAAATCACACCTATAAACATAACCTAGCTCCACATGCAGGTTTTCCAACAATTCCGGCCCTCCGACGGTCATTCACCCCTAAAACCCTAGATCGGGGGGGGGGGGGCAGATCTACCCTTATAGCTTTCTCCGTACGAGAATGGACCAATGGACTTTTCTATCTATCTATGTTTGTTTAGCACATATGTACATGGAAAACCAAGGTTGAACACATTTCACCACATTATTCACACCGGTTGACACGTACCGGGAGTTTCCACATACGGATCAACGATTTTACTAAATGTTAGCCCATGTCCGTGAAGAACGTTAGACACATGACCTACATATGCCATCTACAAACATTAAATCACACCTATAAACATAACCTAGCTCCACATGCAGGTTTTCCAACGATTCCGGCCCTCCGACGGTCATTCACCCTTAAAACCCTAGATCGGGGGGGGGGGGGGCGCAGATCTACCCTTATAGCTTTCTCCGTACGAGGATGGACCAATGGACTTTTTTATCTATCTATGTTTGTTTAGCACATATGTACATGGAAAACCAAGGTTGAACACATTTCACCACATTATTCACACCGGTAGACACGTACCGGGAGTTTCCACATACGGATCGACGATTTTACTAAGTGTTAGCCCATGTCCGTGAACAACGTCAGACACATGACCTACATATGCCATCTACAAACATTAAATCACACCTATAAACATCACCTAGCTCCACATGCAGGTTTTCCAATGATTCCGGCCCTCCGACGGTCATTCACCCCTAAAACCCTAGATCAGGGGGGCCCGCAGATCTACCCTTATAGCTTTCTCCGTACGAGGATGGACCAATGGACTTTTTTTATCTATCTATGTTTGTTTAGCACATATGTACATGGAAAACCAAGGTTGAACACATTTCACCACATTATTCACACCGGTAGACACGTACCGGGAGTTTCCACATACGGATCGACGATTTTACTAAGTGTTAGCCCATGTCCGTGAACAACGTCAGACACATGACCTACATATGCCATCTACAACCATTAAATCACACCAATAAACATCACCTAGCTCCACATGCAGGTTTTCCAACGATTCCGGCCCTCCGACGGTCATTCACCCCCGAAACCCTAGATCGGGGGGGCCCGCAGATCTACCCTTATAGCTTTCTCCGTACGAGGATGGACCAATGGACTTTTTTATCTATCTATGTTTGTTTAGAACATATGTACAAGGAAAACCAAGGTGGAACACATTTCACTACATTATTCAAACCGGTAGACACGTACCGGGAGTTTCCACACACGGATCGACGATTTTACTAAGTGTTAGCCCATGTCCATGAACAACGTCAGACACATGACCTACATATGCCATCTACAAACATTAAATCACACCTATAAACATAACCTAGCTCCACATGCAGGTTTTCCAACGATTCCGGCCCTCCGACGGTCATTCACCCCCGAAACCCTAGATCGGGGGGGGGGGGCGCAGATCTACCCTTATAGCTTTCTCCGTACGAGGATGGACCAATGGACTTTTTATCTATCTATGTTTGTTTAGCACATATGTACATGGAAAACCAAGGTTGAACACATTTCACCACATTATTCACACCGGTAGACACGTACCGGGAGTTTCCACATACGGATCGACGATTTTACTAAGCGTCAGCCCATGTCCGTGAACAACGTCAGACACATGACCTACATATGCCATCTACAAACATGAAATCACACCTATAAACATAACCTAGCTCCACATGCAGGTTTTCCAACGATTCCGGCCCTCCGACGGTCATTCACCCCTAAAACCCTAGATCAGGGGGCCCCGCAGATCTACCCTTATAGCTTTCTCCGTACGAGGATGTACCAATGGACTTTTTTATCTATCTATGTTTGTTTAGCACATATCTACAAGGAAAACCAAGGTTGAACACATTTCACCACATTATTCACACCGGTAGACACGTACCGGGAGTTTCCACATACAGATCGACGATTTTACTAAGTGTTAGCCCATGTACGTGAACAACGTCAGACACATGACCTACATATGCCATCTACAAAAATTAAATCACACTTATAAACATAACCTAGCTCCACATGCAGGTTTTCCAATGATTCCGGCCCTCCGACGGTCATTCACCTCCGAAACCCTAGATCGGGGGGCCCCGCAGATCTACCCTTATAGCTTTCTCCGTACGAGGATGGACCAATGGACTTTTTTTCTATCTATGTTTGTTTAGCACATATGTACATGGAAAAGCAAGGTTGAACACATTTCAGCACATTATCCACACCGGTAGACACGTACCGGGAGTTTCCACACACGGATCGACGATTTTACTAAGTGTTAGCCCATGTCCGTGAACAACGTCAGACACATGACCTACATATGCAATCTACAATTATTAAATCACACCTATAAACATAACCTAGCTCCACATGCAGGTTTTCCAACAATTACGGCCCTCCGACGGTCATTCACCCCTAAAATCCTAGATCGGGGGGGCCCCGCAGATCTACCCTTATAGCTTTCTCCGTACGAGGATGGACCAATGGAATTTTTTATCTATCTATGTTTGTTTAGCACATATGTACATGGAAAACCAAGGTTGAACACATTTCACCACATTATTCACACCGGTAGACACGTACCGGTAGTTTCCACATAAGGATCGACGATTTTACTAAGTGTTAGCCCATGTCCGTGAACAACGTCAGACACATGACCTACATATGCCATTTACAAACATTAAATCACACCTATAAACATAACCTAGCTCCACATGCAGGTTTTCCAACGATTCCGGTCCTACGACGGTCATTCACCCCTAAAACCCTAGATCAGGGGGCCCCGCAGATCTACCCTTATAGCTTTCTCCGTACGAGGATGGACCAATGGACTTTTTTATCCATCTATGTTTGTTTAGCACATATGTACATGGAAAACCAAGGTTGAACACATTTCACCACATTATTCACACCGGTAGACACGTACCGGGAGTTTCCACATACAGATCGACGATTTTACTAAGTGTTAGCCCATGTCCGTGAACAACGTCAGACACATGACCTACATATGCCATCTAAAAACATTAAATCACACCTATAAACATAACCTAGCTCCACATGCAGGTGTTCCAACGATTCTGGCCCTCCGACGGTCATTCACCCCCGAAACCCTAGATCGGGGGGGGGGGGGGGCGCAGATCTACCCCTATAGCTTTCTCCGTACGAGGATGCACCAATGGACTTTTTTATCTATCTATGTTTGTTTAGCACATATGTACATGGAAAACCAAGGTTGAACACATTTCACCACATTATTCACACCGGTAGACACGTACCGGGAGTTTCCACATACGGATCGACGATTTTACTAAGTGTTAGGCCATGTCCGTGAACAACGTCAGACACATGACCTACATATTATGCCATCTACAAACATGAAATCACACCTATAAACATAACCTAGCTCCACATGCAGGTTTTCCAACGATTCCGGCCCTACGACGGTCAGTCACCCCTAAAACCCTAGATCAGGGGGCCCCGCAGATCTACCGTTATAGCTTTCTCCGTACGAGGATGGACCAATGGACTTTTTTATCTATCTATGTTTGTTTAGCACATATGTACATGGAAAACCAAGGTTGAACACATTTCACCACATTATTCACACCGGTAGACACGTACCGGGAGTATCCACATACGGATCGACGATTTTACTAAGTGTTAGCCATTGTCCGTGAACAACGTCAGACACATGACCTACATATGCCATCTACAAACATTAAATCACACCTATAAACATAACCTAGCTCCACATGCAGGTTTTCCAACGATTCCGGCCCTACGACGGTCAGTCACCCCTAAAACCCTAGATCAGGGGGCCCCGCAGATCTACCCTTATAGCTTTCTCCGTACGAGGATGGACCAATGGACTTTTTTATCTATCTATGTTTGTTTAGCACATATGTACATGGAAAACCAAGGTTGAACACATTTCACCACATTATTCACACCGGTAGACACGTACCGGGAGTATCCACATACGGATCGACGATTTTACTAAGTGTTAGCCATTGTCCGTGAACAACGTCAGACACATGACCTACATATGCCATCTACAAACATTAAATCACACGTATAAACATAACCTAGCTCCACATGCAGGTTTTCCAACGATTCCGGCCCTCCGACGGTCATTCACCCCCGAAACCCTAGATCGGGGGGGGGGGCGCAGATCTACCCCTATAGCTTTCTCCGTACGAGGATGGACCAATGGACTTTTTTATCTATCTATGTTTGTTTAGCACATATGTACATGGAAAACAAAGGTTGAACACATTTCACCACATTATTCACACCGGTAGACACGTACCGGGAGTTTCCACATACGGATCGACGATTTTACTAAGTGTTAGCCCATGTCCGTGAACAACGTCAGACACATGACCTACATATGCCATCTACAAACATTAAATCACACCTATAAACATAATCTAGCTCCACATGCAGGTTTTCCAACGATTCCGGCCCTCCGACGGTCATTCACCCCCGAAACCCTAGATCGGGGGGGGGGGGGCGCAGATCTACCCTTATAGCTTTCTCCGTACGAGGATGGACCAATGGACTTTTTATCTATCTATGTTTGTTTAGCACATATGTACATGGAAAACCAAGGTTGAACACATTTCACCACATTATTCACACCGGTAGACACGTACCGGGAGTTTCCACATACGGATCGACGATTTTACTAAGTGTTAGCCCATGTCCGTGAACAACGTCAGACACATGACCTACATATGCCATCTACAAACATGAAATCACACCTATAAACATAACCTAGCTCCACATGCAGGTTTTCCAACGATTCCGGCCCTCCGACGGTCATTCACCCCTAAAACCCTAGATCAGGGGGCCCCGCAGATCTACCCTTATAGCTTTCTCCGTACGAGGATGTACCAATGGACTTTTTTATCTATCTATGTTTGTTTAGCACATATCTACAAGGAAAACCAAGGTTGAACACATTTCACCACATTATTCACACCGGTAGACACGTACCGGGAGTTTCCACATACAGATCGACGATTTTACTAAGTGTTAACCCATGTACGTGAACAACGTCAGACACATGACCTACATATGCCATCTACAAACATGAAATCACACCTATAAACATAACCTAGCTCCACATGCAGGTTTTCCAACGATTCCGGCCCTCCGACGGTCATTCACCCCTAAAACCCTAGATCAGGGGGCCCCGCAGATCTACCCTTATAGCTTTCTCCGTACGAGGATGTACCAATGGACTTTTTTATCTATCTATGTTTGTTTAGCACATATCTACAAGGAAAACCAAGGTTGAACACATTTCACCACATTATTCACACCGGTAGACACGTACCGGGAGTTTCCACATACAGATCGACGATTTTACTAAGTGTTAGCCCATGTACGTGAACAACGTCAGACACATGACCTACATATGCCATCTACAAAAATTAAATCACACTTATAAACATAACCTAGCTCCACATGCAGGTTTTCCAATGATTCCGGCCCTCCGACGGTCATTCACCTCCGAAACCCTAGATCGGGGGGCCCCGCAGATCTACCCTTATAGCTTTCTCCGTACGAGGATGGACCAATGGACTTTTTTTCTATCTATGTTTGTTTAGCACATATGTACATGGAAAAATAAGGTTGAACACATTTCAGCACATTATCCACACCGGTAGACACGTACCGGGAGTTTCCACACACGGATCGACGATTTTACTAAGTGTTAGCCCATGTCCGTGAACAACGTCAGACACATGACCTACATATGCAATCTACAATTATTAAATCACACCTATAAACATAACCTAGCTCCACATGCAGGTTTTCCAACAATTACGGCCCTCCGACGGTCATTCACCCCTAAAATCCTAGATCGGGGGGGCCCCGCAGATCTACCCTTATAGCTTTCTCCGTACGAGGATGGACCAATGGAATTTTTTATCTATCTATGTTTGTTTAGCACATATGTACATGGAAAACCAAGGTTGAACACATTTCACCACATTATTCACACCGGTAGACACGTACCGGTAGTTTCCACATAAGGATCGACGATTTTACTAAGTGTTAGCCCATGTCCGTGAACAACGTCAGACACATGACCTACATATGCCATCTACAAACATTAAATCACACCTATAAACATAACCTAGCTCCACATGCAGGTTTTCCAACGATTCCGGTCCTACGACGGTCATTCACCCCTAAAACCCTAGATCAGGGGGCCCCGCAGATCTACCCTTATAGCTTTCTCCGTACGAGGATGGACCAATGGACTTTTTTATCTATCTATGTTTGTTTAGCACATATGTACATGGAAAACCAAGGTTGAACACATTTCACCACATTATTCACACCGGTAGACACGTACCGGGAGTTTCCACATACAGATCGACGATTTTACTAAGTGTTAGCCCATGTCCGTGAACAACGTCAGACACATGACCTACATATGCCATCTAAAAACATTAAATCACACCTATAAACATAACCTAGCTCCACATGCAGGTGTTCCAACGATTCTGGCCCTCCGACGGTCATTCACCCCCGAAACCCTAGATCGGGGGGGGGGGGGGCGCAGATCTACCCCTATAGCTTTCTCCGTACGAGGATGCACCAATGGACTTTTTTATCTATCTATGTTTTTTTAGCACATATGTACATGGAAAACCAAGGTTGAACACATTTCACCACATTATTCACACCGGTAGACACGTACCGGGAGTTTCCACATACGGATCGACGATTTTACTAAGTGTTAGGCCATGTCCGTGAACAACGTCAGACACATGACCTACATATTATGCCATCTACAAACATGAAATCACACCTATAAACATAACCTAGCTCCACATGCAGGTTTTCCAACGATTCCGGCCCTACGACGGTCAGTCACCCCTAAAACCCTAGATCAGGGGGCCCCGCAGATCTACCCTTATAGCTTTCTCCGTACGAGGATGGACCAATGGACTTTTTTATCTATCTATGTTTGTTTAGCACATATGTACATGGAAAACCAAGGTTGAACACATTTCACCACATTATTCACACCGGTAGACACGTACCGGGAGTATCCACATACGGATCGACGATTTTACTAAGTGTTAGCCATTGTCCGTGAACAACGTCAGACACATGACCTACATATGCCATCTACAAACATTAAATCACACCTATAAACATAACCTAGCTCCACATGCAGGTTTTCCAACGATTCCGGCCCTCCGACGGTCATTCACCCCCGAAACCCTAGATCGGGGGGGGGGGGGGGGCGCAGATCTACCCCTATAGCTTTCTCCGTACGAGGATGGACCAATGGACTTTTTTATCTATCTATGTTTGTTTAGCACATATGTACATGGAAAACAAAGGTTGAACACATTTCACCACATTATTCACACCGGTAGACACGTACCGGGAGTTTCCACATACGGATCGACGATTTTACTAAGTGTTAGCCCATGTCCGTGAACAACGTCAGACACATGACCTACATATGCCATCTACAAACATTAAATCACACCTATAAACATAATCTAGCTCCACATGCAGGTTTTCCAACGATTCCGGCCCTCCGACGGTCATTCACCCCCGAAACCCTAGATCGGGGGGGGGCGCAGATCTACCCTTATAGCTTTCTCCGTACGAGGATGGACCAATGGAATTTTTATATATCTATGTTTGTTTAGCACATATGTACATGGAAAACCAAGGTTGAACACATTTCACCACATTATTCACACCGGTAGACACGTACCGGGAGTTTCCACATACAGATCGACGATTTTACTAAGTGTTAGCCCATGTCCGTGAACAACGTCAGACACATGACCTACATATGCCATCTACAAACATGAAATCACACCTATAAACATAACCTAGCTCCACATGCAGGTTTTCCAACGATTCCGGCCCTCCGACGGTCATTCACCCCTAAAACCCTAGATCAGGGGGCCCCGCAGATCTACCCTTATAGCTTTCTCCGTACGAGGATGTACCAATGGACTTTTTTATCTATCTATGTTTGTTTAGCACATATCTACAAGGAAAACCAAGGTTGAACACATTTCACCACATTATTCACACCGGTAGACACGTACCGGGAGTTTGCACATACAGATCGACGATTTTACTAAGTGTTAGCCCATGTACGTGAACAACGTCAGACACATGACCTACATATGCCATCTACAAACATTAAATCACACCTATAAACATAACCTAGCTCCACATGCAGGTGTTCCAACGATTCCGGCCCTCCGACGGTCATTCACCCCCGAAACCCTAGACCCTAGATCGAGGGGGGGGGCGCAGATCTACCCTTATAGCTTTCTCCGTACGAGGATGGACCAATGGACATTTTTATCTATCTATGTTTGTTTAGCACATATGTACATGGAAAACCAAGGTTGAACACATTTCACCACATTATTCACACCGGTAGACACGTACCGGGAGTTTCCACATACGGATCGACGATTTTACTAAGTGTTAGCCCATGTCCGTGAACAACGTCAGACACATGACCTACATATGCCATCTACAAACATTAAATCACACGTATAAACATAACCTAGCTCCACATGCAGGTTTTCCAACGATTCCGGCCCTCCGACGGTCATTCACCCCCGAAATCCTAGATCGGGGGGGGGGGGGGGGGCGCAGATCTACCCCTATAGCTTTCTCCGTACGAGGATGGACCAATGGAATTTTTTATCTATCTATGTTTGTTTAGCACATATGTACATGGAAAAAAAAGGTTGAAACCATTTCACCACATTATTCACACCGGTAGACACGTACCGGGAGTTTCCACATACGGATCGACGATTTTACTAAGTGTTAGCCCATGTCCGTGAACAACGTCAGACACATGACCTACATATGCCATCTACAAACATTAAATCACACCTATAAACATAACCTAGCTCCACATGCAGGTTTTCCAACGATTCCGGCCCTCCGCCGGTCATTCACCCCCGAAACACTAGATCGGGGGGGGGGGGGGGCGGGGGCGCAGATCTACCCTTATAGCTTTCTCCGTACGAGGATGGACCAATGGACTTTTTTATCTATCTATGTTTGTTTAGCACATATGTACATGGAAAACCAAGGTTGAACACATTTCACCACATTATTCACACCGGTAGACACGTACCGGGAGTTTCCACATACGGATCGACGATTTTACTAAGTGTTAGCCCATGTCCGTGAACAACGTCAGACACATGACCTACATATGCCATCTACAAACATGAAATCACACCTATAAACATAACCTAGCTCCACATGCAGGTTTTCCAACGATTCCGGCCCTCCGACGGTCATTCACCCCTAAAACCCTAGATCAGGGGGCCCCGCAGATCTACCCTTATAGCTTTCTCCGTACGAGGATGTACCAATGGACTTTTTTATCTATCTATGTTTGTTTAGCACATATCTACAAGGAAAACCAAGGTTGAACACATTTCACCACATTATTCACACCGGTAGACACGTACCGGGAGTTTCCACATACAGATCAACGATTTTACTAAGTGTTAGCCCATGTACGTGAACAACGTCAGACACATGACCTACATATGCCATCTACAAACATTAAATCACACCTATAAACATAACCTAGCTCCACATGCAGGTGTTCCAACGATTCTGGCCCTCCGACGGTCATTTACCCCCGAAACCCGAGACCCTAGATCGAGGGGGGGGGGCGCAGATCTACCCTTATAGCTTTCTCCATACGAGGATGGACCAATGGACTTTTTTATCTATCTATGTTTGTTTAGCACATATGTACATGGAAAACAAAGGTTGAACACATTTCACCACATTATTCACACCGGTAGACACGTACCGGGAGTTTCCACATACGGATCGACGATTTTACTAAGTGCTAGCCCATGTCCGTGAACAACGTCAGACACATGACCTACATATGCCATCTACAAACATTAAATCACACCTATAAACATAACCTAGCTCCACATGCAGGTTTTCCAACGATTCCGGCCCTCCGACGGTCATTCACCCCCGAAACCCTAGATCGGGGGGGGGGGGGGGCGCAGATCTACCCTTATAGCTTTCTCCGTACGAGGATGGACCAATGGACTTTTTTATCTATCTATGTTTGTTTAGCACATATGTACATGGAAAACCAAGGTTGAACACATTTCACCACATTATTCACACCGGTAGACACGTACCGGGAGTTTCCACATAAAAACATGAAATCACACCTATAAACATAACCTAGCTCCACATGCAGGTTTTCCAACGATTCCGGCCCTCCGACGGTCATTCACCCCTAAAACCCTAGATCAGGGGGCCCGGCAGATCTACCCTTATAGCTTTCTCCGTACGAGGATGTACCAATGGACTTTTTTATCTATCTATGTTTGTTTAGCACATATCTACAAGGAAAACCAAGGTTGAACACATTTCACCACATTATTCACACCGGTAGACACGTACCGGGAGTTTCCACATACAGATCGACGATTTTACTAAGTGTTAGCCCATGTACGTGAACAACGTCAGACACATGACCTACATATGCCATCTACAAACATTAAATCACACCTATAAACATAACCTAGCTCCACATGCAGGTGTTCCAACGATTCCGGCCCTCCGACGGTCATTCACCCCCAAAACCCTAGACCCTAGATCGAGGGGGGGGGCGCAGATCTACCCTTATAGCTTTCTCCGTACGAGGATGGACCAATGGCCATTTTTATCTATCTATGTTTGTTTAGCACATATGTACATGGAAAACCAAGGTTGAACACATTTCACCACATTATTCACACCGGTAGACACATACCGGGAGTTTCCACATACGGATCGACGATTTTACTAAGTGTTAGCCCATGTCCGTGAACAACGTCAGACACATGACCTACATATGCCATCTACAAACATTAAATCACACCTATAAACATAACCTAGCTCCACATGCAGATTTTCCAATGATTCCGGCCCTCCGACGGTCATTCACCCCCGAAACCCTAGATCGGGGGGGGGGGGGCGCAGATCTACCCCTATAGCGTTCTCCGTACGAGGATGGACCAATGGACTTTTTTAACTATCTATGTTTGTTTAGCACATATGTACATGGAAAAGCAAGGTTGAACACATTTCACCACATTATTCACAACGGTAGACACGTACCGGGAGTTTCCACATACGGATCGACGATTTTACTAAGTGTTAGCCCAGGTCCGTGAACAACGTCAGACACATGACCTACATATGCCATCTACAAACATTAAATCACACCTATAAACATAACCTAGCTCCACATGCAGGTTTTCCAACGATTCCGGCCCTCCGACGGTCATTCACCCCCGAAACCCTAGATCGGGGGGGGGGGGGCGCAGATCTACCCTTATAGCTTTCTCCGTACGAGGATGGACCAATGGACTTTTTTATCTATCTATGTTTGTTTAGCACATATGTACATGGAGAACCAAGGTTGAACACATTTCACCACATTATTCACACCGGTAGACACGTACCGGGAGTTTCCACATACGGATCGACGATTTTCCTAAGTGTTAGCCCATGTCCGTGAACAACGTCAGACACATGACCTACATATGCCATCTACAAACATTAAATCACACCTATAAACATAACCTAGCTCCACATGCAGGTTTTCCAATGATTCCGGCCCTCCGACGGTCATTCACCCTTAAAACCCTAGATCGGGGGGGGGGGGCGCAGATCTACCCTTATAGCTTTCTCCGTACGAGGATGGACCAATGGACTTTTTTATCTATCTATGTTTGTTTAGCACATATGTACATGGAAAACCAAGGTTGAACACATTTCACCACATTATTCACACCAGTAGACACGTACCGGGAGTTTCCACATACGGATCGACGATTTTACTAAGTGTTAGCCCATGTCCGTGAACAACGTCAGACATATGACCTACATATGCCATCTAAAAACATTAAATCACACCTATAAACATAACCTAGTTCCACATGCAGGTTTACCAACGATTCCGACCCTCCGACGGTCATTCACCCCCGAAACCCTAGATCGGGGGGGGGGGGGGCCCGCAGATCTACCCTTATAGATTTCTCCGTACGAGGATGGAACAATGGACTTTTTTTATCTATCTATGTTTGTTTAGCACATATGTACATGGAAAACAAAGGTTGAACACATTTCACCACATTATTCACACCGGTAGACACGTACCGGGAGTTTCCACATACGGATCGACGATTTTACTAAGTGTTAGCCCATGTCCGTGAACAACGTCAGACACATGACCTACATATGCCATCTACAAACATTAAATCACACCTATAAACATAACCTAGCTCCACATGCAGGTTTTCCAACGATTTCGGCCCTCCGACGGTCATTCACCCCTAAAACCCTAGATCGGGGGGGGGGGGGGGCGCAGATCTACCCTTATAGCTTTCTCCGTACGAGGATGGACCAATGGACTTTTTTATCTGTCTATGTTTGTTTAGCACATATATACATGGACAACCAAGGTTGAACACATTTCACCACATTATTCACACCGGTAGACACGTACCGGGAGTTTCCACATACGGATCGACGATTTTACTAAGTGTTAGCCCATGTCCGTGAACAACGTCAGACACATGACCTACATATGCCATCTACAAACATTAAATCACACTTATAAACATAACCTAGCTCCACATGCAGGTTTTCCAACGATTCCGGCCCTCCGACGGTCATTCACCTCCGAAACCCTAGATCGGGGGGGCCCGCAGATCTACCCTTATAGCTTTCTCCGTACGAGGATGGACCAATGGACTTTTTTATCTATCTATGTTTGTTTAGCACATATGTACATGGAAAACCAAGGTTGAACACATTTCACCACATTATTCACACCGGTAGACACGTACCGGGAGTTTCCACATACGGATCGACGATTTTACTAAATGTTAGCGCATGTCCGTGAAGAACGTTAGACACATGACCTACATATGCCATCTACAAACATTAAATCACACCTATAAACATAACCTAGCTCCACATGCAGGTGTTCCAACGATTCCGGCCCTCCGACGGTCATTCACCCTTAAAACCCTAGATCGGGGGGGGGGCCCGCAGATCTACCCTTATAGCTTTCTCCGTACGAGGATGGACCAATGGACTTTTTTATCTATCTATGTTTGTTTAGCACATATGTACATGGAAAACCAAGGTTGAACACATTTCACCACATTATTCACACCGGTAGACACGTACCGGGAGTTTCCACATACGGATCGACGATTTTACTAAGTGTTAGCCCATGGCCGTGAACAACGTCAGACACATGACCTACATATGCCATCTACAAATATTAAATCACACCTATAAACATAACCTAGCTCCACATGCAGGTTTTCCAACGATTCCGGCCCTCCGACGGTCATTCACCCCTAAAACCCTAGATCGGGCTGGGGGGGGCACAGATCTACCCCTATAGCTTTCTCCGTACGAGGATGGACCAATGGACTTTTTTATCTATCTATGTTTGTTTAGCACATATGTACATGGAAAACCAAGGTTGAACACATTTCACCACATTATTCACACCGGTAGACACGTACCGGGAGTTTCCACTTACGGATCGACGATTTTACTAAGTGTTAGGCCATGTCCGTGAACAACGTCAGACACATGACCTACATATTATGCCATCTAAAAACATTAAATCACACCTATAAACATAACCTAGCTCCACATGCAGGTTTTCCAACGATTCCGGCCCTACGACGGTCATTCACCCCTAAAACCCTAGATCAGGGGGCCCCGCAGATCTACCCTTATAGCTTTCTCCGTACGAGGATGGACCAATGGACCTTTTTATCTATCTATGTTTGTTTAGCACATATGTACATGGAAAACCAAGGTTGAACACATTTCACCACATTATTCACACCGGTAGACACGTACCGGGAGTTTCCACATACAGATCGACGATTTTACTAAGTGTTAGGCCATGTCCGTGAACAACGTCAGACACATGACCTACATATGCCATCTAAAAACATTAAATCACACCTATAAACATAAGCTAGCTCCACATGAAGGTGTTCCAACGATTCTGGCCCTCCGACGGTCATTCACCCCCGAAACCCTAGATCGGGGGGGGGGGGGCAGATCTACCCCTATATCTTTCTCCGTACGAGGACAGACCAATGGATTTTTTTATCTATCTATGTTTGTTTAGCACATATGTACATGGAAAACCAAGGTTGAACACATTTCACCACATTATTCACACCGGTAGACACGTACCGGGAGTTTCCACATATGGATCGACGATTTTACTAAGTGTTAGGCCATGTCCGTGAACAACGTCAGACACATGACCTACATATTATGCCATATACAAACATGAAATCACACCTATAAACATAACCTAGCTCCACATGCAGGTTTTCCAACGATTCCGGCCCTACGACGGTCATTCACCCCTAAAACCCTAGATCAGGGGGCCCCGCAGATCTACCCTTATAGCTTTCTCCGTACGAGGATGGACCAATGGACTTTTTTATCTATCTATGTTTGTTTAAGACATATGTACATGGAAAACCAAGGTTGAACACATTTCACCACATTATTCACACCGGTAGACACGTACCGGGAGTATCCACATACGGATCGACGATTTTACTAAGTGTTAGCCATTGTCCGTGAACAACGTCAGACACATGACCTACATATGCCATCTACAAACATTAAATCACACAAATAAACATAACCTAGCTCCACATGCAGGTTTTCCAACGATTCCGGCCCTCCGACGGTCATTCACCCCCGAAACCCTAGATCGGGGGGGGGGGGGCGCAGATCTACCCCTATAGCTTTCTCCGTACGAGGATGGACCAATGGACTTTTTTATCTATCTATGTTTGTTTAGCACATATGTACATGGAAAACAAAGGTTGAACACATTTCACCACATTATTCACACCGGTAGACACGTACCGGGAGTTTCCACATACGGATCGACGATTTTACTAAGTGTTAGCCCATGTCCGTGAACAACGTCAGACACATGACCTACATATGCCATCTACAAACATTAAATCACACCTATAAACATAACCTAGCTCCACATGCAGGTGTTCCAACGATTCCGGCCCTCCGACGGTCATTCACCCCCGAAACCCTAGACCCTAGATCGAGGGGGGGGGGCGCAGATCTACCCTTATAGCTTTCTCCGTACGAGGATGGACCAATGGCCATTTTTATCTATCTATGTTTCTTTAGCACATATGTACATGGAAAACCAAGGTTGAACACATTTCACCACATTATTCACACCGGTAGACACGTACCGGGAGTTTCCACATACGGATCGACGATTTTACTAAGTGTTAGCCCATGTCCGTGAACAACGTCAGACACATGACCTACATATGCCATCTACAAACATTAAATCACACCTATAAACATAACCTAGCTCCACATGCAGATTTTCCAATGATTCCGGCCCTCCGACGGTCATTCACCCCCGAAACCCTAGATCGGGGGGGGGGGGGGCGCAGATCTACCCCTATAGCTTTCTCCGTACGAGGATGGACCAATGGACTTTTTTAACTATCTATGTTTTTTTAGCACATATGTACATGGAAAACCAAGGTTGAACACATTTCACCACATTATTCACAACGGTAGACACGTACCGGGAGTTTCCACATACGGATCGACGATTTTACTAAGTGTTAGCCCATGTCCGTGAACAACGTCAGACACATGACCTACATATGCCATCTACAAACATTAAATCACACCTATAAACATAACCTAGCTCCACATGCAGGTTTTCCAACGATTCCGGCCCTCCGACGGTCATTCACCCCCGAAACCCTAGATCGGGGGGGGGGCGCAGATCTACCCTTATAGCTTTCTCCGTACGAGGATGGACCAATGGACTTTTTTATCTATCTATGTTTGTTTAGCACATATGTACATGGAGAACCAAGGTTGAACACATTTCACCACATTATTCACACCGGTAGACACGTACCGGGAGTTTCCACATACGGATCGACGATTTTCCTAAGTGTTAGCCCATGTCCGTGAACAACGTCAGACACATGACCTACATATGCCATCTAAAAACATTAAATCACACCTATAAACATAACCTAGCTCCACATGCAGGTTTTCCAACGATTCCGGCCCTCCGACGGTCATTCACCCTTAAAACCCTAGATCGGGGGGGGGGGGGGCGCAGATCTACCCTTATAGCTTTCTCCGTACGAGGATGGACCAATGGACTTTTTTATCTATCTATGTTTGTTTAGCACATATGTACATGGAAAACCAAGGTTGAACACATTTCACCACATTATTCACACCGGTAGACACGTACCGGGAGTTTCCACATACAGATCGACGATTTTACTAAGTGTTAGGCCATGTCCGTGAACAACGTCAGACACATGACCTACATATGCCATCTAAAAACATTAAATCACACCTATAAACATAAGCTAGCTCCACATGAAGGTGTTCCAACGATTCTGGCCCTCCGACGGTCATTCACCCCCGAAACCCTAGATCGGGGGGGGGGGGGCAGATCTACCCCTATATCTTTCTCCGTACGAGGACAGACCAATGGATTTTTTTATCTATCTATGTTTGTTTAGCACATATGTACATGGAAAACCAAGGTTGAACACATTTCACCACATTATTCACACCGGTAGACACGTACCGGGAGTTTCCACATATGGATCGACGATTTTACTAAGTGTTAGGCCATGTCCGTGAACAACGTCAGACACATGACCTACATATTATGCCATATACAAACATGAAATCACACCTATAAACATAACCTAGCTCCACATGCAGGTTTTCCAACGATTCCGGCCCTACGACGGTCATTCACCCCTAAAACCCTAGATCAGGGGGCCCCGCAGATCTACCCTTATAGCTTTCTCCGTACGAGGATGGACCAATGGACTTTTTTATCTATCTATGTTTGTTTAAGACATATGTACATGGAAAACCAAGGTTGAACACATTTCACCACATTATTCACACCGGTAGACACGTACCGGGAGTATCCACATACGGATCGACGATTTTACTAAGTGTTAGCCATTGTCCGTGAACAACGTCAGACACATGACCTACATATGCCATCTACAAACATTAAATCACACAAATAAACATAACCTAGCTCCACATGCAGGTTTTCCAACGATTCCGGCCCTCCGACGGTCATTCACCCCCGAAACCCTAGATCGGGGGGGGGGGGGCGCAGATCTACCCCTATAGCTTTCTCCGTACGAGGATGGACCAATGGACTTTTTTATCTATCTATGTTTGTTTAGCACATATGTACATGGAAAACAAAGGTTGAACACATTTCACCACATTATTCAGACCGGTAGACACGTACCGGGAGTTTCCACATACGGATCGACGATTTTACTAAGTGTTAGCCCATGTCCGTGAACAACGTCAGACACATGACCTACATATGCCATCTACAAACATTAAATCACACCTATAAACATAACCTAGCTCCACATGCAGGTGTTCCAACGATTCCGGCCCTCCGACGGTCATTCACCCCCGAAACCCTAGACCCTAGATCGAGGGGGGGGGGCGCAGATCTACCCTTATAGCTTTCTCCGTACGAGGATGGACCAATGGCCATTTTTATCTATCTATGTTTCTTTAGCACATATGTACATGGAAAACCAAGGTTGAACACATTTCACCACATTATTCACACCGGTAGACACGTACCGGGAGTTTCCACATACGGATCGACGATTTTACTAAGTGTTAGCCCATGTCCGTGAACAACGTCAGACACATGACCTACATATGCCATCTACAAACATTAAATCACACCTATAAACATAACCTAGCTCCACATGCAGATTTTCCAATGATTCCGGCCCTCCGACGGTCATTCACCCCCGAAACCCTAGATCGGGGGGGGGGGGGGCGCAGATCTACCCCTATAGCTTTCTCCGTACGAGGATGGACCAATGGACTTTTTTAACTATCTATGTTTTTTTAGCACATATGTACATGGAAAACCAAGGTTGAACACATTTCACCACATTATTCACAACGGTAGACACGTACCGGGAGTTTCCACATACGGATCGACGATTTTACTAAGTGTTAGCCCATGTCCGTGAACAACGTCAGACACATGACCTACATATGCCATCTACAAACATTAAATCACACCTATAAACATAACCTAGCTCCACATGCAGGTTTTCCAACGATTCCGGCCCTCCGACGGTCATTCACCCCCGAAACCCTAGATCGGGGGGGGGGGGCGCAGATCTACCCTTATAGCTTTCTCCGTACGAGGATGGACCAATGGACTTTTTTATCTATCTATGTTTGTTTAGCACATATGTACATGGAGAACCAAGGTTGAACACATTTCACCACATTATTCACACCGGTAGACACGTACCGGGAGTTTCCACATACGGATCGACGATTTTCCTAAGTGTTAGCCCATGTCCGTGAACAACGTCAGACACATGACCTACATATGCCATCTACAAACATTAAATCACACCTATAAACATAACCTAGCTCCACATGCAGGTTTTCCAACGATTCCGGCCCTCCGACGGTCATTCACCCTTAAAACCCTAGATCGGGGGGGGGGGCGCAGATCTACCCTTATAGCTTTCTCCGTACGAGGATGGACCAATGGACTTTTTTATCTATCTATGTTTGTTTAGCACATATGTACATGGAAAACCAAGGTTGAACACATTTCACCACATTATTCACACCGGTAGACACGTACCGGGAGTTTCCACATACGGATCGACGATTTTACTAAGTGTTAGCCCATGTCCGTGAACAACGTCAGACATATGACCTACATATGCCATCTAAAAACATTAAATCACACCTATAAACATAACCTAGTTCCACATGCAGGTTTACCAACGATTCCGACCCTCCGACGGTCATTCACCCCCGAAACCCTAGATCGGGGGGGGGGGGGCCCGCAGATCTACCCTTATAGATTTCTCCGTACGAGGATGGAACAATGGACTTTTTTTATCTATCTATGTTTGTTTAGCACATATGTACATGGAAAACAAAGGTTGAACACATTTCACCACATTATTCACACCGGTAGACACGTACCGGGAGTTTCCACATACGGATCGACGATTTTACTAAGTGTTAGCCCATGTCCGTGAACAACGTCAGACACATGACCTACATATGCCATCTACAAACATTAAATCACACCTATAAACATAACCTAGCTCCACATGCAGGTGTTCCAACGATTCCGGCCCTCCGACGGTCATTCACCCTTAAAACCCTAGATCGGGGGGGGGGCCCGCAGATCTACCCTTATAGCTTTCTCCGTACGAGGATGGACCAATGGAATTTTTTATCTATCTATGTTTGTTTAGCACATATGTACATGGAAAACCAAGGTTGAACACATTTCACCACATTATTCACACCGGTAGACACGTACCGGGAGTTTCCACATACGGATCGACGATTTTACTAAGTGTTAGCCCATGGCCGTGAACAACGTCAGACACATGACCTACATATGCCATCTACAAATATTAAATCACACCTATAAACATAACCTAGCTCCACATGCAGGTTTTCCAACGATTCCGGCCCTCCGACGGTCATTCACCCCTAAAACCCTAGATCGGGCTGGGGGGGCGCAGATCTACCCCTATAGCTTTCTCCGTACGAGGATGGACCAATGGACTTTTTTATCTATCTATGTTTGTTTAGCACATATGTACATGGAAAACCAAGGTTGAACACATTTCACCACATTATTCACACCGGTAGACACGTACCGGGAGTTTCCACTTACGGATCGACGATTTTACTAAGTGTTAGGCCATGTCCGTGAACAACGTCAGACACATGACCTACATATTATGCCATCTACAAACATTAAATCACACCTATAAACATAACCTAGCTCCACATGCAGGTTTTCCAACGATTCCGGCCCTACGACGGTCATTCACCCCTAAAACCCTAGATCAGGGGGCCCCGCAGATCTACCCTTATAGCTTTCTCCGTACGAGGATGGACCAATGGACCTTTTTATCTATCTATGTTTGTTTAGCACATATGTACATGGAAAACCAAGGTTGAACACATTTCACCACATTATTCACACCGGTAGACACGTACCGGGAGTTTCCACATACAGATCGACGATTTTACTAAGTGTTAGCCCATGTCCGTGAACAACGTCAGACACATGACCTACATATGCCATCTAAAAACATTAAATCACACCTATAAACATAAGCTAGCTCCACATGCAGGTGTTCCAACGATTCTGGCCCTCCGACGGTCATTCACCCCCGAAACCCTAGATCGGGGGGGGGGGGGCAGATCTACCCCTATATCTTTCTCCGTACGAGGACAGACCAATGGATTTTTTTATCTATCTATGTTTGTTTAGCACATATGTACATGGAAAACCAAGGTTGAACACATTTCACCACATTATTCACACCGGTAGACACGTACCGGGAGTTTCCACATATGGATCGACGATTTTACTAAGTGTTAGGCCATGTCCGTGAACAACGTCAGACACATGACCTACATATTATGCCATATACAAACATGAAATCACACCTATAAACATAACCTAGCTCCACATGCAGGTTTTCCAACGATTCCGGCCCTACGACGGTCATTCACCCCTAAAACCCTAGATCAGGGGGCCCCGCAGATCTACCCTTATAGCTTTCTCCGTACGAGGATGGACCAATGGACTTTTTTATCTATCTATGTTTGTTTAAGACATATGTACATGGAAAACCAAGGTTGAACACATTTCACCACATTATTCACACCGGTAGACACGTACCGGGAGTATCCACATACGGATCGACGATTTTACTAAGTGTTAGCCATTGTCCGTGAACAACGTCAGACACATGACCTACATATGCCATCTACAAACATTAAATCACACAAATAAACATAACCTAGCTCCACATGCAGGTTTTCCAACGATTCCGGCCCTCCGACGGTCATTCACCCCCGAAACCCTAGATCGGGGGGGGGGGGGGCGCAGATCTACCCCTATAGCTTTCTCCGTACGAGGATGGACCAATGGACTTTTTTATCTATCTATGTTTGTTTAGCACATATGTACATGGAAAACAAAGGTTGAACACATTTCACCACATTATTCACACCGGTAGACACGTACCGGGAGTTTCCACATACGGATCGACGATTTTACTAAGTGTTAGCCCATGTCCGTGAACAACGTCAGACACATGACCTACATATGCCATCTACAAACATTAAATCACACCTATAAACATAACCTAGCTCCACATGCAGGTGTTCCAACGATTCCGGCCCTCCGACGGTCATTCACCCCCGAAACCCTAGACCCTAGATCGAGGGGGGGGGGGCGCAGATCTACCCTTATAGATTTCTCCGTACGAGGATGGACCAATGGCCATTTTTATCTATCTATGTTTCTTTAGCACATATGTACATGGAAAACCAAGGTTGAACACATTTCACCACATTATTCACACCGGTAGACACGTACCGGGAGTTTCCACATACGGATCGACGATTTTACTAAGTGTTAGCCCATGTCCGTGAACAACGTCAGACATATGACCTACATATGCCATCTACAAACATTAAATCACACCTATAAACATAACCTAGCTCCACATGCAGGTTTACCAACGATTCCGACCCTCCGACGGTCATTCACCCCCGAAACCCTAGATCGGGGGGGGGGGCCGCAGATCTACCCTTATAGATTTCTCCGTACGAGGATGGAAGAATGGACTTTTTTATCTATCTATGTTTGTTTAGCACATATGTACATGGAAAACAAAGGTTGAACACATTTCACCACATTATTCACACCGGTAGACACGTACCGGGAGTTTCCACTTACGGATCGACGATTTTACTAAGTGTTAGCCCATGTCCGTGAACAACGTCAGACACATGACCTACATATGCCATCTACAAACATTAAATCACACCTATAAACATAACCTAGCTCCACATGCAGGTTTTCCAACGATTCCGGCCCTCCGACGGTCATTCACCCCTAAAACCCTAGATCGGGGGGTGAGGGGGGGGCGCAGATCTACCCTTATAGCTTTCTCCGTACGAGGATGGACCAATGGACTTTTTTATCTGTCTATGTTTGTTTAGCACATATATACATGGACAACCAAGGTTGAACACATTTCACCACATTATTCACACCGGTAGACACGTACCGGGAGTTTCCACATACGGATCGACGATTTTACTAAGTGTTAGCCCATGTCCGTGAACAACGTCAGACACATGACCTACATATGCCATCTACAAACATTAAATCACACTTATAAACATAACCTAGCTCCACATGCAGGTTTTCCAACGATTCCGGCCCTCCGACGGTCATTCACCTCCGAAACCCTAGATCGGGGGGGCCCGCAGAACTACCCTTATAGCTTTCTCCGTACGAGGATGGACCAATGGACTTTTTTATCTATCTATGTTTGTTTAGCACATATGTACATGGAAAACCAAGGTTGAACACATTTCACCACATTATTCACACCGGTAGACACGTACCGGGAGTTTCCACATACGGATCGACGATTTTACTAAATGTTAGCGCATGTCCGTGAAGAACGTTAGACACATGACCTACATATGCCATCTACAAACATTAAATCACACCTATAAACATAACCTAGCTCCACATGCATGTTTTCCAACGATTCCGGCCCTCCGACGGTCATTCACCCTTAAAACCCTAGATCGGGGGGGGGGGGCGCAGATCTACCCTTATAGCTTTATCCGTACGAGGATGGACCAATGGACTTTTTTATCTATCAATGTTTGTTTAGCACATATGTACATGGAAAACCAAGGTTGAACACATTTCACCACATTATTCACACCGGTAGACACGTACCGGGAGTTTCCACATACAGATCGACGATTTTACTAAGTGTTAGCCCATGTCCGTGAACAACGTCAGACACATGACCTACATATGCCATCTAAAAACATTAAATCACACCTATAAACATAACCTAGCTCCACATGCAGGTGTTCCAACGATTCTGGCCCTCCGACGGTCATTCACCCCCGAAACCCTAGATCGGGGGGGGGGGGGGAGGGGGGGGCGCAGATCTACCCCTATAGCTTTCTCCGTACGAGGATGGACCAATGGACTTTTTTATCTATCTATGTTTGTTTAGCACATATGTACATGGAAAACCAAGGTTGAACACATTTCACCACATTATTCACACCGGTAGACACGTACCGGGAGTTTCCACTTACGGATCGACGATTTTACTAAGTGTTAGGCCATGTCCGTGAACAACGTCAGACACATGACCTACATATTATGCCATCTACAAACATTAAATCACACCTATAAACATAACCTAGCTCCACATGCAGGTTTTCCAACGATTCCGGCCCTACGACGGTCATTCACCCCTAAAACCCTAGATCAGGGGGCCCCGCAGATCTACCCTTATAGCTTTCTCCGTACGAGGATGGACCAATGGACCTTTTTATCTATCTATGTTTGTTTAGCACATATGTACATGTAAAACCAAGGTTGAACACATTTCACCACATTATTCACACCGGTAGACACGTACCGGGAGTTTCCACATACAGATCGACGATTTTACTAAGTGTTAGCCCATGTCCGTGAACAACGTCAGACACATGACCTACATATGCCATCTAAAACATTAAATCACACCTATAAACATAACCTAGCTCCACATGCAGGTGTTCCAACGATTCTGGCCCTTCGACGGTCATTCACCCCCGAAACCCTAGATCGAGGGGGGGGGGGCGCAGATCTACCCTTATAGCTTTCTCCGTACGAGGATGGACCAATGGCCATTTTTATCTATCTATGTTTGTTTAGCACATATGTACATGGAAAACCAAGGTTGAACACATTTCACCACATTATTCACACCGGTAGACACATACCGGGAGTTTCCACATACGGATCGACGATTTTACTAAGTGTTAGCCCATGTCCGTGAACAACGTCAGACACATGACCTACATATGCCATCTACAAACATTAAATCACACCTATAAACATAACCTAGCTCCACATGCAGATTTTCCAATGATTCCGGCCCTCCGACGGTCATTCACCCCCGAAACCCTAGATCGGGGGGGGGGGGGGGGCGCAGATCTACCCCTATAGCGTTCTCCGTACGAGGACGGACCAATGGACTTTTTTAACTATCTATGTTTGTTTAGCACATATGTACATGGAAAAGCAAGGTTGAACACATTTCACCACATTATTCACAACGGTAGACACGTACCGGGAGTTTCCACATACGGATCGACGATTTTACTAAGTGTTAGCCCAGGTCCGTGAACAACGTCAGACACATGACCTACATATGCCATCTACAAACATTAAATCACACCTATAAACATAACCTAGCTCCACATGCAGGTTTTCCAACGATTCCGGCCCTCCGACGGTCATTCACCCCCGAAACCCTAGATCGGGGGGGGGGGGGGCGCAGATCTACCCTTATAGCTTTCTCCGTACGAGGATGGACCAATGGACTTTTTTATCTATCTATGTTTGTTTAGCACATATGTACATGGAGAACCAAGGTTGAACACATTTCACCACATTATTCACACCGGTAGACACGTACCGGGAGTTTCCACATACGGATCGACGATTTTCCTAAGTGTTAGCCCATGTCCGTGAACAACGTCAGACACATGACCTACATATGCCATCTACAAACATTAAATCACACCTATAAACATAACCTAGCTCCACATGCAGGTTTTCCAATGATTCCGGCCCTCCGACGGTCATTCACCCTTAAAACCCTAGATCGGGGGGGGGGGGGCGCAGATCTACCCTTATAGCTTTCTCCGTACGAGGATGGACCAATGGACTTTTTTATCTATCTATGTTTGTTTAGCACATATGTACATGGAAAACCAAGGTTGAACCCATTTCACCACATTATTCACACCAGTAGACACGTACCGGGAGTTTCCACATACGGATCGACGATTTTACTAAGTGTTAGCCCATGTCCGTGAACAACGTCAGACATATGACCTACATATGCCATCTAAAAACATTAAATCACACCTATAAACATAACCTAGTTCCACATGCAGGTTTACCAACGATTCCGACCCTCCGACGGTCATTCACCCCCGAAACCCTAGATCGGGGGGGGGGGCCCGCAGATCTACCCTTATAGATTTCTCCGTACGAGGATGGAACAATGGACTTTTTTTATCTATCTATGTTTGTTTAGCACATATGTACATGGAAAACAAAGGTTGAACACATTTCACCACATTATTCACACCGGTAGACACGTACCGGGAGTTTCCACATACGGATCGACGATTTTACTAAGTGTTAGCCCATGTCCGTGAATAACGTCAGACACATGACCTACATATGCCATCTACAAACATTAAATCACACCTATAAACATAACCTAGCTCCACATGCAGGTTTTCCAACGATTTCGGCCCTCCGACGGTCATTCACCCCTAAAACCCTAGATCGGGGGGGGGGGGGGCGCAGATCTACCCTTATAGCTTTCTCCGTACGAGGATGGACCAATGGACTTTTTTATCTGTCTATGTTTGTTTAGCACATATATACATGGACAACCAAGGTTGAACACATTTCACCACATTATTCACACCGGTAGACACGTACCGGGAGTTTCCACATACGGATCGACGATTTTACTAAGTGTTAGCCCATGTCCGTGAACAACGTCAGACACATGACCTACATATGCCATCTACAAACATTAAATCACACTTATAAACATAACCTAGCTCCACATGCAGGTTTTCCAACGATTCCGGCCCTCCGACGGTCATTCACCTCCGAAACCCTAGATCGGGGGGGCCCGCAGATCTACCCTTATAGCTTTCTCCGTACGAGGATGGACCAATGGACTTTTTTATCTATGTATGTTTGTTTAGCACATATGTACATGGAAAACCAAGGTTGAACACATTTCACCACATTATTCACACCGGTAGACACGTACCGGGAGTTTCCACATACGGATCGACGATTTTACTAAATGTTAGCGCATGTCCGTGAAGAACGTTAGACACATGACCTACATATGCCATCTACAAACATTAAATCACACCTATAAACATAACCTAGCTCCACATGCAGGTGTTCCAACGATTCCGGCCCTCCGACGGTCATTCACCCTTAAAACCCTAGATCGGGGGGGGGGGCCCGCAGATCTACCCTTATAGCTTTCTCCGTACGAGGATGGACCAATGGACTTTTTTATCTATCTATGTTTGTTTAGCACATATGTACATGGAAAACCAAGGTTGAACACATTTCACCACATTATTCACACCGGTAGACACGTACCGGGAGTTTCCACATACGGATCGACGATTTTACTAAGTGTTAGCCCATGGCCGTGAACAACGTCAGACACATGACCTACATATGCCATCTACAAATATTAAATCACACCTATAAACATAACCTAGCTCCACATGCAGGTTTTCCAACGATTCCGGCCCTCCGACGGTCATTCACCCCTAAAACCCTAGATCGGGCTGGGGGGGGCACAGATCTACCCCTATAGCTTTCTCCGTACGAGGATGGACCAATGGACTTTTTTATCTATCTATGTTTGTTTAGCACATATGTACATGGAAAACCAAGGTTGAACACATTTCACCACATTATTCACACCGGTAGACACGTACCGGGAGTTTCCACTTACGGATCGACGATTTTACTAAGTGTTAGGCCATGTCCGTGAACAACGTCAGACACATGACCTACATATTATGCCATCTAAAAACATTAAATCACACCTATAAACATAACCTAGCTCCACATGCAGGTTTTCCAACGATTCCGGCCCTACGACGGTCATTCACCCCTAAAACCCTAGATCAGGGGGCCCCGCAGATCTACCCTTATAGCTTTCTCCGTACGAGGATGGACCAATGGACCTTTTTATCTATCTATGTTTGTTTAGCACATATGTACATGGAAAACCAAGGTTGAACACATTTCACCACATTATTCACACCGGTAGACACGTACCGGGAGTTTCCACATACAGATCGACGATTTTACTAAGTGTTAGGCCATGTCCGTGAACAACGTCAGACACATGACCTACATATGCCATCTAAAAACATTAAATCACACCTATAAACATAAGCTAGCTCCACATGCAGGTGTTCCAACGATTCTGGCCCTCCGACGGTCATTCACCCCCGAAACCCTAGATCGGGGGGGGGGCAGATCTACCCCTATATCTTTCTCCGTACGAGGACAGACCAATGGATTTTTTTATCTATCTATGTTTGTTTAGCACATATGTACATGGAAAACCAAGGTTGAACACATTTCACCACATTATTCACACCGGTAGACACGTACCGGGAGTTTCCACATATGGATCGACGATTTTACTAAGTGTTAGGCCATGTCCGTGAACAACGTCAGACACATGACCTACATATTATGCCATATACAAACATGAAATCACACCTATAAACATAACCTAGCTCCACATGCAGGTTTTCCAACGATTCCGGCCCTACGACGGTCATTCACCCCTAAAACCCTAGATCAGGGGGCCCCGCAGATCTACCCTTATAGCTTTCTCCGTACGAGGATGGACCAATGGACTTTTTTATCTATCTATGTTTGTTTAAGACATATGTACATGGAAAACCAAGGTTGAACACATTTCACCACATTATTCACACCGGTAGACACGTACCGGGAGTATCCACATACGGATCGACGATTTTACTAAGTGTTAGCCATTGTCCGTGAACAACGTCAGACACATGACCTACATATGCCATCTACAAACATTAAATCACACAAATAAACATAACCTAGCTCCACATGCAGGTTTTCCAACGATTCCGGCCCTCCGACGGTCATTCACCCCCGAAACCCTAGATCGGGGGGGGGGGGGGGGCGCAGATCTACCCCTATAGCTTTCTCCGTACGAGGATGGACCAATGGACTTTTTTATCTATCTATGTTTGTTTAGCACATATGTACATGGAAAACAAAGGTTGAACACATTTCACCACATTATTCACACCGGTAGACACGTACCGGGAGTTTCCACATACGGATCGACGATTTTACTAAGTGTTAGCCCATGTCCGTGAACAACGTCAGACACATGACCTACATATGCCATCTACAAACATTAAATCACACCTATAAACATAACCTAGCTCCACATGCAGGTGTTCCAACGATTCCGGCCCTCCGACGGTCATTCACCCCCGAAACCCTAGACCCTAGATCGAGGGGGGGGGGCGCAGATCTACCCTTATAGCTTTCTCCGTACGAGGATGGACCAATGGCCATTTTTATCTATCTATGTTTCTTTAGCACATATGTACATGGAAAACCAAGGTTGAACACATTTCACCACATTATTCACACCGGTAGACACGTACCGGGAGTTTCCACATACGGATCGACGATTTTACTAAGTGTTAGCCCATGTCCGTGAACAACGTCAGACACATGACCTACATATGCCATCTACAAACATTAAATCACACCTATAAACATAACCTAGCTCCACATGCAGATTTTCCAATGATTCCGGCCCTCCGACGGTCATTCACCCCCGAAACCCTAGATCGGGGGGGGGGGCGCAGATCTACCCCTATAGCTTTCTCCGTACGAGGATGGACCAATGGACTTTTTTAACTATCTATGTTTTTTTAGCACATATGTACATGGAAAACCAAGGTTGAACACATTTCACCACATTATTCACAACGGTAGACACGTACCGGGAGTTTCCATATACGGATCGACGATTTTACTAAGTGTTAGCCCATGTCCGTGAACAACGTCAGACACATGACCTACATATGCCATCTACAAACATTAAATCACACCTATAAACATAACCTAGCTCCACATGCAGGTTTTCCAACGATTCCGGCCCTCCGACGGTCATTCACCCCCGAAACCCTAGATCGGGGGGGGGGGGGGGGCGCAGATCTACCCTTATAGCTTTCTCCGTACGAGGATGGACCAATGGACTTTTTTATCTATCTATGTTTGTTTAGCACATATGTACATGGAGAACCAAGGTTGAACACATTTCACCACATTATTCACACCGGTAGACACGTACCGGGAGTTTCCACATACGGATCGACGATTTTCCTAAGTGTTAGCCCATGTCCGTGAACAACGTCAGACACATGACCTACATATGCCATCTACAAACATTAAATCACACCTATAAACATAACCTAGCTCCACATGCAGGTTTTCCAACGATTCCGGCCCTCCGACGGTCATTCACCCTTAAAACCCTAGATCGGGGGGGGGGCGCAGATCTACCCTTATAGCTTTCTCCGTACGAGGATGGACCAATGGACTTTTTTATCTATCTATGTTTGTTTAGCACATATGTACATGGAAAACCAAGGTTGAACACATTTCACCACATTATTCACACCGGTAGACACGTACCGGGAGTTTCCACATACGGATCGACGATTTTACTAAGTGTTAGCCCATGTCCGTGAACAACATCAGACATATGACCTACATATGCCATCTAAAAACATTAAATCACACCTATAAACATAACCTAGTTCCACATGCAGGTTTACCAACGATTCCGACCCTCCGACGGTCATTCACCCCCGAAACCCTAGATCGGGGGGGGGGGGGGGCCCGCAGATCTACCCTTATAGATTTCTCCGTACGAGGATGGAACAATGGACTTTTTTTATCTATCTATGTTTGTTTAGCACATATGTACATGGAAAACAAAGGTTGAACACATTTCACCACATTATTCACACCGGTAGACACGTACCGGGAGTTTCCACATACGGATCGACGATTTTACTAAGTGTTAGCCCATGTCCGTGAACAACGTCAGACACATGACCTACATATGCCATCTACAAACATTAAATCACACCTATAAACATAACCTAGCTCCACATGCAGGTGTTCCAACGATTCCGGCCCTCCGACGGTCATTCACCCTTAAAACCCTAGATCGGGGGGGGGGCCCGCAGATCTACCCTTATAGCTTTCTCCGTACGAGGATGGACCAATGGACTTTTTTATCTATCTATGTTTGTTTAGCACATATGTACATGGAAAACCAAGGTTGAACACATTTCACCACATTATTCACACCGGTAGACACGTACCGGGAGTTTCCACATACGGATCGACGATTTTACTAAGTGTTAGCCCATGGCCGTGAACAACGTCAGACACATGACCTACATATGCCATCTACAAATATTAAATCACACCTATAAACATAACCTAGCTCCACATGCAGGTTTTCCAACGATTCCGGCCCTCCGACGGTCATTCACCCCTAAAACCCTAGATCGGGCTGGGGGGGGCGCAGATCTACCCCTATAGCTTTCTCCGTACGAGGATGGACCAATGGACTTTTTTATCTATCTATGTTTGTTTAGCACATATGTACATGGAAAACCAAGGTTGAACACATTTCACCACATTATTCACACCGGTAGACACGTACCGGGAGTTTCCACTTACGGATCGACGATTTTACTAAGTGTTAGGCCATGTCCGTGAACAACGTCAGACACATGACCTACATATTATGCCATCTACAAACATTAAATCACACCTATAAACATAACCTAGCTCCACATGCAGGTTTTCCAACGATTCCGGCCCTACGACGGTCATTCACCCCTAAAACCCTAGATCAGGGGGCCCCGCAGATCTACCCTTATAGCTTTCTCCGTACGAGGATGGACCAATGGACCTTTTTATCTATCTATGTTTGTTTAGCACATATGTACATGGAAAACCAAGGTTGAACACATTTCACCACATTATTCACACCGGTAGACACGTACCGGGAGTTTCCACATACAGATCGACGATTTTACTAAGTGTTAGCCCATGTCCGTGAACAACGTCAGACACATGACCTACATATGCCATCTAAAAACATTAAATCACACCTATAAACATAAGCTAGCTCCACATGCAGGTGTTCCAACGATTCTGGCCCTCCGACGGTCATTCACCCCCGAAACCCTAGATCGGGGGGGGGGCAGATCTACCCCTATATCTTTCTCCGTACGAGGACAGACCAATGGATTTTTTTATCTATCTATGTTTGTTTAGCACATATGTACATGGAAAACCAAGGTTCAACACATTTCACCACATTATTCACACCGGTAGACACGTACCGGGAGTTTCCACATATGGATCGACGATTTTACTAAGTGTTAGGCCATGTCCGTGAACAACGTCAGACACATGACCTACATATTATGCCATATACAAACATGAAATCACACCTATAAACATAACCTAGCTCCACATGCAGGTTTTCCAACGATTCCGGCCCTACGACGGTCATTCACCCCTAAAACCCTAGATCAGGGGGCCCCGCAGATCTACCCTTATAGCTTTCTCCGTACGAGGATGGACCAATGGACTTTTTTATCTATCTATGTTTGTTTAAGACATATGTACATGGAAAACCAAGGTTGAACACATTTCACCACATTATTCACACCGGTAGACACGTACCGGGAGTATCCACATACGGATCGACGATTTTACTAAGTGTTAGCCATTGTCCGTGAACAACGTCAGACACATGACCTACATATGCCATCTACAAACATTAAATCACACAAATAAACATAACCTAGCTCCACATGCAGGTTTTCCAACGATTCCGGCCCTCCGACGGTCATTCACCCCCGAAACCCTAGATCGGGGGGGGGGGGGCGCAGATCTACCCCTATAGCTTTCTCCGTACGAGGATGGACCAATGGACTTTTTTATCTATCTATGTTTGTTTAGCACATATGTACATGGAAAACAAAGGTTGAACACATTTCACCACATTATTCACACCGGTAGACACGTACCGGGAGTTTCCACATACGGATCGACGATTTTACTAAGTGTTAGCCCATGTCCGTGAACAACGTCAGACACATGACCTACATATGCCATCTACAAACATTAAATCACACCTATAAACATAACCTAGCTCCACATGCAGGTGTTCCAACGATTCCGGCCCTCCGACGGTCATTCACCCCCGAAACCCTAGACCCTAGATCGAGGGGGGGGGGCGCAGATCTACCCTTATAGCTTTCTCCGTACGAGGATGGACCAATGGCCATTTTTATCTATCTATGTTTCTTTAGCACATATGTACATGGAAAACCAAGGTTCAACACATTTCACCACATTATTCACACCGGTAGACACGTACCGGGAGTTTCCACATACGGATCGACGATTTTACTAAGTGTTAGCCCATGTCCGTGAACAACGTCAGACATATGACCTACATATGCCATCTACAAACATTAAATCACACCTATAAACATAACCTAGCTCCACATGCAGGTTTACCAACGATTCCGACCCTCCGACGGTCATTCACCCCCGAAACCCTAGATCGGGGGGGGGGGGGGCCGCAGATCTACCCTTATAGATTTCTCCGTACGAGGATGGAAGAATGGACTTTTTTATCTATCTATGTTTGTTTAGCACATATGTACATGGAAAACAAAGGTTGAACACATTTCACCACATTATTCGCACCGGTAGACACGTACCGGGAGTTTCCACATACGGATCGACGATTTTACTAAGTGTTAGCCCATGTCCGTGAACAACGTCAGACACATGACCTACATATGCCATCTACAAACATTAAATCACACCTATAAACATAACCTAGCTCCACATGCAGGTTTTCCAACGATTCCGGCCCTCCGACGGTCATTCACCCCTAAAACCCTAGATCGGGGGGTGAGGGGGGGGGCGCAGATCTACCCTTATAGCTTTCTCCGTACGAGGATGGACCAATGGACTTTTTTATCTGTCTATGTTTGTTTAGCACATATATACATGGACAACCAAGGTTGAACACATTTCACCACATTATTCACACCGGTAGACACGTACCGGGAGTTTCCACATACGGATCGACGATTTTACTAAGTGTTAGCCCATGTCCGTGAACAACGTCAGACACATGACCTACATATGCCATCTACAAACATTAAATCACACTTATAAACATAACCTAGCTCCACATGCAGGTTTTCCAACGATTCCGGCCCTCCGACGGTCATTCACCTCCGAAACCCTAGATCGGGGGGGCCCGCAGAACTACCCTTATAGCTTTCTCCGTACGAGGATGGACCAATGGACTTTTTTATCTATCTATGTTTGTTTAGCACATATGTACATGGAAAACCAAGGTTGAACACATTTCACCACATTATTCACACCGGTAGACACGTACCGGGAGTTTCCACATACGGATCGACGATTTTACTAAATGTTAGCGCATGTCCGTGAAGAACGTTAGACACATGACCTACATATGCCATCTACAAACATTAAATCACACCTATAAACATAACCTAGCTCCACATGCAGGTTTTCCAACGATTTCGGCCCTCCGACGGTCATTCACCCCTAAAACCCTAGATCGGGGGGGGGGGGGGGGGGGGCGCAGATCTACCCTTATAGCTTTCTCCGTACGAGGATGGACCAATGGACTTTTTTATCTGTCTATGTTTGTTTAGCACATATATACATGGACAACCAAGGTTGAACACATTTCACCACATTATTCACACCGGTAGACACGTACCGGGAGTTTCCACATACGGATCGACGATTTTACTAAGTGTTAGCCCATGTCCGTGAACAACGTCAGACACATGACCTACATATGCCATCTACAAACATTAAATCACACTTATAAACATAACCTAGCTCCACATGCAGGTTTTCCAACGATTCCGGCCCTCCGACGGTCATTCACCTCCGAAACCCTAGATCGGGGGGGCCCGCAGATCTACCCTTATAGCTTTCTCCGTACGAGGATGGACCAATGGACTTTTTTATCTATCTATGTTTGTTTAGCACATATGTACATGGAAAACCAAGGTTGAACACATTTCACCACATTATTCACACCGGTAGACTCGTACCGGGAGTTTCCACATACGGATCGACGATTTTACTAAATGTTAGCGCATGTCCGTGAAGAACGTTAGACACATGACCTACATATGCCATCTACAAACATTAAATCACACCTATAAACATAACCTAGCTCCACATGCAGGTGTTCCAACGATTCCGGCCCTCCGACGGTCATTCACCCTTAAAACCCTAGATCGGGGGGGGGGCCCGCAGATCTACCCTTATAGCTTTCTCCGTATGAGGATGGACCAATGGACTTTTTTATCTATCTATGTTTGTTTAGCACATATGTACATGGAAAACCAAGGTTGAACACATTTCACCACATTATTCACACCGGTAGACACGTACCGGGAGTTTCCACATACGGATCGACGATTTTACTAAGTGTTAGCCCATGGCCGTGAACAACGTCAGACACATGACCTACATATGCCATCTACAAATATTAAATCACACCTATAAACATAACCTAGCTCCACATGCAGGTTTTCCAACGATTCCGGCCCTCCGACGGTCATTCACCCCTAAAACCCTAGATCGGGCTAGGGGGGGCACAGATCTACCCCTATAGCTTTCTCCGTACGAGGATGGACCAATGGACTTTTTTATCTATCTATGTTTGTTTAGCACATATGTACATGGAAAACCAAGGTTGAACACATTTCACCACATTATTCACACCGGTAGACACGTACCGGGAGTTTCCACTTACGGATCGACGATTTTACTAAGTGTTAGGCCATGTCCGTGAACAACGTCAGACACATGACCTACATATTATGCCATCTAAAAACATTAAATCACACCTATAAACATAACCTAGCTCCACATGCAGGTTTTCCAACGATTCCGGCCCTACGACGGTCATTCACCCCTAAAACCCTAGATCAGGGGGCCCCGCAGATCTACCCTTATAGCTTTCTCCGTACGAGGATGGACCAATGGACCTTTTTATCTATCTATGTTTGTTTAGCACATATGTACATGGAAAACCAAGGTTGAACACATTTCACCACATTATTCACACCGGTAGACACGTACCGGGAGTTTCCACATACAGATCGACGATTTTACTAAGTGTTAGGCCATGTCCGTGAACAACGTCAGACACATGACCTACATATGCCATCTAAAAACATTAAATCACACCTATAAACATAAGCTAGCTCCACATGAAGGTGTTCCAACGATTCTGGCCCTCCGACGGTCATTCACCCCCGAAACCCTAGATCGGGGGGGGGGGCAGATCTACCCCTATATCTTTCTCCGTACGAGGACAGACCAATGGATTTTTTTATCTATCTATGTTTGTTTAGCACATATGTACATGGAAAACCAAGGTTGAACACATTTCACCACATTATTCACACCGGTAGACACGTACCGGGAGTTTCCACATATGGATCGACGATTTTACTAAGTGTTAGGCCATGTCCGTGAACAACGTCAGACACATGACCTACATATTATGCCATATACAAACATGAAATCACACCTATAAACATAACCTAGCTCCACATGCAGGTTTTCCAACGATTCCGGCCCTACGACGGTCATTCACCCCTAAAACCCTAGATCAGGGGGCCCCGCAGATCTACCCTTATAGCTTTCTCCGTACGAGGATGGACCAATGGACTTTTTTATCTATCTATGTTTGTTTAAGACATATGTACATGGAAAACCAAGGTTGAACACATTTCACCACATTATTCACACCGGTAGACACGTACCGGGAGTATCCACATACGGATCGACGATTTTACTAAGTGTTAGCCATTGTCCGTGAACAACGTCAGACACATGACCTACATATGCCATCTACAAACATTAAATCACACAAATAAACATAACCTAGCAACACATGCAGGTTTTCCAACGATTCCGGCCCTCCGACGGTCATTCACCCCCGAAACCCTAGATCGGGGGGGGGGGGGGCGCAGATCTACCCCTATAGCTTTCTCCGTACGAGGATGGACCAATGGACTTTTTTATCTATCTATGTTTGTTTAGCACATATGTACATGGAAAACAAAGGTTGAACACATTTCACCACATTATTCACACCGGTAGACACGTACCGGGAGTTTCCACATACGGATCGACGATTTTACTAAGTGTTAGCCCATGTCCGTGAACAACGTCAGACACATGACCTACATATGCCATCTACAAACATTAAATCACACCTATAAACATAACCTAGCTCCACATGCAGGTGTTCCAACGATTCCGGCCCTCCGACGGTCATTCACCCCCGAAACCCTAGACCCTAGATCGAGGGGGGGGGGCGCAGATCTACCCTTATAGCTTTCTCCGTACGAGGATGGACCAATGGCCATTTTTATCTATCTATGTTTCTTTAGCACATATGTACATGGAAAACCAAGGTTGAACACATTTCACCACATTATTCACACCGGTAGACACGTACCGGGAGTTTCCACATACGGATCGACGATTTTACTAAGTGTTAGCCCATGTCCGTGAACAACGTCAGACACATGACCTACATATGCCATCTACAAACATTAAATCACACCTATAAACATAACCTAGCTCCACATGCAGATTTTCCAATGATTCCGGCCCTCCGACGGTCATTCACCCCCGAAACCCTAGATCGGGGGGGGGGGCGCAGATCTACCCCTATAGCTTTCTCCGTACGAGGATGGACCAATGGACTTTTTTAACTATCTATGTTTTTTTAGCACATATGTACATGGAAAACCAAGGTTGAACACATTTCACCACATTATTCACAACGGTAGACACGTACCGGGAGTTTCCACATACGGATCGACGATTTTACTAAGTGTTAGCCCATGTCCGTGAACAACGTCAGACACATGACCTACATATGCCATCTACAAACATTAAATCACACCTATAAACATAACCTAGCTCCACATGCAGGTTTTCCAACGATTCCGGCCCTCCGACGGTCATTCACCCCCGAAACCCTAGATCGGGGGGGGGGGGGGCGCAGATCTACCCTTATAGCTTTCTCCGTACGAGGATGGACCAATGGACTTTTTTATCTATCTATGTTTGTTTAGCACATATGTACATGGAGAACCAAGGTTGAACACATTTCACCACATTATTCACACCGGTAGACACGTACCGGGAGTTTCCACATACGGATCGACGATTTTCCTAAGTGTTAGCCCATGTCCGTGAACAACGTCAGACACATGACCTACATATGCCATCTACAAACATTAAATCACACCTATAAACATAACCTAGCTCCACATGCAGGTTTTCCAACGATTCCGGCCCTCCGACGGTCATTCACCCTTAAAACCCTAGATCGGGGGGGGGGGGGGGCGCAGATCTACCCTTATAGCTTTCTCCGTACGAGGATGGACCAATGGACTTTTTTATCTATCTATGTTTGTTTAGCACATATGTACATGGAAAACCAAGGTTGAACACATTTCACCACATTATTCACACCGGTAGACACGTACCGGGAGTTTCCACATACGGATCGACGATTTTACTAAGTGTTAGCCCATGTCCGTGAACAACGTCAGACATATGACCTACATATGCCATCTAAAAACATTAAATCACACCTATAAACATAACCTAGTTCCACATGCAGGTTTACCAACGATTCCGACCCTCCGACGGTCATTCACCCCCGAAACCCTAGATCGGGGGGGGGGGCCCGCAGATCTACCCTTATAGATTTCTCCGTACGAGGATGGAACAATGGACTTTTTTTATCTATCTATGTTTGTTTAGCACATATGTACATGGAAAACAAAGGTTGAACACATTTCACCACATTATTCACACCGGTAGACACGTACCGGGAGTTTCCACATACGGATCGACGATTTTACTAAGTGTTAGCCCATGTCCGTGAACAACGTCAGACACATGACCTACATATGCCATCTACAAACATTAAATCACACCTATAAACATAACCTAGCTCCACATGCAGGTGTTCCAACGATTCCGGCCCTCCGACGGTCATTCACCCTTAAAACCCTAGATCGGGGGGGGGGGGGCCCGCAGATCTACCCTTATAGCTTTCTCCGTACGAGGATGGACCAATGGAATTTTTTATCTATCTATGTTTGTTTAGCACATATGTACATGGAAAACCAAGGTTGAACACATTTCACCACATTATTCACACCGGTAGACACGTACCGGGAGTTTCCACATACGGATCGACGATTTTACTAAGTGTTAGCCCATGGCCGTGAACAACGTCAGACACATGACCTACATATGCCATCTACAAATATTAAATCACACCTATAAACATAACCTAGCTCCACATGCAGGTTTTCCAACGATTCCGGCCCTCCGACGGTCATTCACCCCTAAAACCCTAGATCGGGCTGGGGGGGCGCAGATCTACCCCTATAGCTTTCTCCGTACGAGGATGGACCAATGGACTTTTTTATCTATCTATGTTTGTTTAGCACATATGTACATGGAAAACCAAGGTTGAACACATTTCACCACATTATTCACACCGGTAGACACGTATCGGGAGTTTCCACTTACGGATCGACGATTTTACTAAGTGTTAGGCCATGTCCGTGAACAACGTCAGACACATGACCTACATATTATGCCATCTACAAACATTAAATCACACCTATAAACATAACCTAGCTCCACATGCAGGTTTTCCAACGATTCCGGCCCTACGACGGTCATTCACCCCTAAAACCCTAGATCAGGGGGCCCCGCAGATCTACCCTTATAGCTTTCTCCGTACGAGGATGGACCAATGGACCTTTTTATCTATCTATGTTTGTTTAGCACATATGTACATGGAAAACCAAGGTTGAACACATTTCACCACATTATTCACACCGGTAGACACGTACCGGGAGTTTCCACATACAGATCGACGATTTTACTAAGTGTTAGCCCATGTCCGTGAACAACGTCAGACACATGACCTACATATGCCATCTAAAAACATTAAATCACACCTATAAACATAAGCTAGCTCCACATGCAGGTGTTCCAACGATTCTGGCCCTCCGACGGTCATTCACCCCCGAAACCCTAGATCGGGGGGGGGGGGGGGGGCAGATCTACCCCTATATCTTTCTCCGTACGAGGACAGACCAATGGATTTTTTTATCTATCTATGTTTGTTTAGCACATATGTACATGGAAAACCAAGGTTGAACACATTTCACCACATTATTCACACCGGTAGACACGTACCGGGAGTTTCCACATATGGATCGACGATTTTACTAAGTGTTAGGCCATGTCCGTGAACAACGTCAGACACATGACCTACATATTATGCCATATACAAACATGAAATCACACCTATAAACATAACCTAGCTCCACATGCAGGTTTTCCAACGATTCCGGCCCTACGACGGTCATTCACCCCTAAAACCCTAGATCAGGGGGCCCCGCAGATCTACCCTTATAGCTTTCTCCGTACGAGGATGGACCAATGGACTTTTTTATCTATCTATGTTTGTTTAAGACATATGTACATGGAAAACCAAGGTTGAACACATTTCACCACATTATTCACACCGGTAGACACGTACCGGGAGTATCCACATACGGATCGACGATTTTACTAAGTGTTAGCCATTGTCCGTGAACAACGTCAGACACATGACCTACATATGCCATCTACAAACATTAAATCACACAAATAAACATAACCTAGCTCCACATGCAGGTTTTCCAACGATTCCGGCCCTCCGACGGTCATTCACCCCCGAAACCCTAGATCGGGGGGGGGGGCGCAGATCTACCCCTATAGCTTTCTCCGTACGAGGATGGACCAATGGACTTTTTTATCTATCTATGTTTGTTTAGCACATATGTACATGGAAAACAAAGGTTGAACACATTTCACCACATTATTCACACCGGTAGACACGTACCGGGAGTTTCCACATACGGATCGACGATTTTACTAAGTGTTAGCCCATGTCCGTGAACAACGTCAGACACATGACCTACATATGCCATCTACAAACATTAAATCACACCTATAAACATAACCTAGCTCCACATGCAGGTGTTCCAACGATTCCGGCCCTCCGACGGTCATTCACCCCCGAAACCCTAGACCCTAGATCGAGGGGGGGGGCGCAGATCTACCCTTATAGATTTCTCCGTACGAGGATGGACCAATGGCCATTTTTATCTATCTATGTTTCTTTAGCACATATGTACATGGAAAACCAAGGTTGAACACATTTCACCACATTATTCACACCGGTAGACACGTACCGGGAGTTTCCACATACGGATCGACGATTTTACTAAGTGTTAGCCCATGTCCGTGAACAACGTCAGACATATGACCTACATATGCCATCTACAAACATTAAATCACACCTATAAACATAACCTAGCTCCACATGCAGGTTTACCAACGATTCCGACCCTCCGACGGTCATTCACCCCCGAAACCCTAGATCGGGGGGGGGGGGGCGCAGATCTACCCTTATAGATTTCTCCGTACGAGGATGGAAGAATGGACTTTTTTATCTATCTATGTTTGTTTAGCACATATGTACATGGAAAACAAAGGTTGAACACATTTCACCACATTATTCACACCGGTAGACACGTACCGGGAGTTTCCACTTACGGATCGACGATTTTACTAAGTGTTAGCCCATGTCCGTGAACAACGTCAGACACATGACCTACATATGCCATCTACAAACATTAAATCACACCTATAAACATAACCTAGCTCCACATGCAGGTTTTCCAACGATTCCGGCCCTCCGACGGTCATTCACCCCTAAAACCCTAGATCGGGGGGTGAGGGGGGGGCGCAGATCTACCCTTATAGCTTTCTCCGTACGAGGATGGACCAATGGACTTTTTTATCTGTCTATGTTTGTTTAGCACATATATACATGGACAACCAAGGTTGAACACATTTCACCACATTATTCACACCGGTAGACACGTACCGGGAGTTTCCACATACGGATCGACGATTTTACTAAGTGTTAGCCCATGTCCGTGAACAACGTCAGACACATGACCTACATATGCCATCTACAAACATTAAATCACACTTATAAACATAACCTAGCTCCACATGCAGGTTTTCCAACGATTCCGGCCCTCCGACGGTCATTCACCTCCGAAACCCTAGATCGGGGGGGCCCGCAGAACTACCCTTATAGCTTTCTCCGTACGAGGATGGACCAATGGACTTTTTTATCTATCTATGTTTGTTTAGCACATATGTACATGGAAAACCAAGGTTGAACACATTTCACCACATTATTCACACCGGTAGACACGTACCGGGAGTTTCCACATACGGATCGACGATTTTACTAAATGTTAGCGCATGTCCGTGAAGAACGTTAGACACATGACCTACATATGCCATCTACAAACATTAAATCACACCTATAAACATAACCTAGCTCCACATGCAGGTGTTCCAACGATTCCGGCCCTCCGACGGTCATTCACCCTTAAAACCCTAGATCGGGGGGGGGGCCCGCAGATCTACCCTTATAGCTTTCTCCGTACGAGGATGGACCAATGGACTTTTTTATCTATCTATGTTTGTTTAGCACATATGTACATGGAAAACCAAGGTTGAACACATTTCACCACATTATTCACACCGGTAGACACGTACCGGGAGTTTCCACATACGGATCGACGATTTTACTAAGTGTTAGCCCATGGCCGTGAACAACGTCAGACACATGACCTACATATGCCATCTACAAATATTAAATCACACCTATAAACATAACCTAGCTCCACATGCAGGTTTTCCAACGATTCCGGCCCTCCGACGGTCATTCACCCCTAAAACCCTAGATCGGGCTAGGGGGGGCACAGATCTACCCCTATAGCTTTCTCCGTACGAGGATGGACCAATGGACTTTTTTATCTATCTATGTTTGTTTAGCACATATGTACATGGAAAACCAAGGTTGAACACATTTCACCACATTATTCACACCGGTAGACACGTACCGGGAGTTTCCACTTACGGATCGACGATTTTACTAAGTGTTAGGCCATGTCCGTGAACAACGTCAGACACATGACCTACATATTATGCCATCTAAAAACATTAAATCACACCTATAAACATAACCTAGCTCCACATGCAGGTTTTCCAACGATTCCGGCCCTACGACGGTCATTCACCCCTAAAACCCTAGATCAGGGGGCCCCGCAGATCTACCCTTATAGCTTTCTCCGTACGAGGATGGACCAATGGACCTTTTTATCTATCTATGTTTGTTTAGCACATATGTACATGGAAAACCAAGGTTGAACACATTTCACCACATTATTCACACCGGTAGACACGTACCGGGAGTTTCCACATACAGATCGACGATTTTACTAAGTGTTAGGCCATGTCCGTGAACAACGTCAGACACATGACCTACATATGCCATCTAAAAACATTAAATCACACCTATAAACATAAGCTAGCTCCACATGAAGGTGTTCCAACGATTCTGGCCCTCCGACGGTCATTCACCCCCGAAACCCTAGATCGGGGGGGGGGGGGCAGATCTACCCCTATATCTTTCTCCGTACGAGGACAGACCAATGGATTTTTTTATCTATCTATGTTTGTTTAGCACATATGTACATGGAAAACCAAGGTTGAACACATTTCACCACATTATTCACACCGGTAGACACGTACCGGGAGTTTCCACATATGGATCGACGATTTTACTAAGTGTTAGGCCATGTCCGTGAACAACGTCAGACACATGACCTACATATTATGCCATATACAAACATGAAATCACACCTATAAACATAACCTAGCTCCACATGCAGGTTTTCCAACGATTCCGGCCCTACGACGGTCATTCACCCCTAAAACCCTAGATCAGGGGGCCCCGCAGATCTACCCTTATAGCTTTCTCCGTACGAGGATGGACCAATGGACTTTTTTATCTATCTATGTTTGTTTAAGACATATGTACATGGAAAACCAAGGTTGAACACATTTCACCACATTATTCACACCGGTAGACACGTACCGGGAGTATCCACATACGGATCGACGATTTTACTAAGTGTTAGCCATTGTCCGTGAACAACGTCAGACACATGACCTACATATGCCATCTACAAACATTAAATCACACAAATAAACATAACCTAGCAACACATGCAGGTTTTCCAACGATTCCGGCCCTCCGACGGTCATTCACCCCCGAAACCCTAGATCGGGGGGGGGGGGGGCGCAGATCTACCCCTATAGCTTTCTCCGTACGAGGATGGACCAATGGACTTTTTTATCTATCTATGTTTGTTTAGCACATATGTACATGGAAAACAAAGGTTGAACACATTTCACCACATTATTCACACCGGTAGACACGTACCGGGAGTTTCCACATACGGATCGACGATTTTACTAAGTGTTAGCCCATGTCCGTGAACAACGTCAGACACATGACCTACATATGCCATCTACAAACATTAAATCACACCTATAAACATAACCTAGCTCCACATGCAGGTGTTCCAACGATTCCGGCCCTCCGACGGTCATTCACCCCCGAAACCCTAGACCCTAGATCGAGGGGGGGGGGCGCAGATCTACCCTTATAGCTTTCTCCGTACGAGGATGGACCAATGGCCATTTTTATCTATCTATGTTTCTTTAGCACATATGTACATGGAAAACCAAGGTTGAACACATTTCACCACATTATTCACACCGGTAGACACGTACCGGGAGTTTCCACATACGGATCGACGATTTTACTAAGTGTTAGCCCATGTCCGTGAACAACGTCAGACACATGACCTACATATGCCATCTACAAACATTAAATCACACCTATAAACATAACCTAGCTCCACATGCAGATTTTCCAATGATTCCGGCCCTCCGACGGTCATTCACCCCCGAAACCCTAGATCGGGGGGGGGGGCGCAGATCTACCCCTATAGCTTTCTCCGTACGAGGATGGACCAATGGACTTTTTTAACTATCTATGTTTTTTTAGCACATATGTACATGGAAAACCAAGGTTGAACACATTTCACCACATTATTCACAACGGTAGACACGTACCGGGAGTTTCCACATACGGATCGACGATTTTACTAAGTGTTAGCCCATGTCCGTGAACAACGTCAGACACATGACCTACATATGCCATCTACAAACATTAAATCACACCTATAAACATAACCTAGCTCCACATGCAGGTTTTCCAACGATTCCGGCCCTCCGACGGTCATTCACCCCCGAAACCCTAGATCGGGGGGGGGGGGCGCAGATCTACCCTTATAGCTTTCTCCGTACGAGGATGGACCAATGGACTTTTTTATCTATCTATGTTTGTTTAGCACATATGTACATGGAGAACCAAGGTTGAACACATTTCACCACATTATTCACACCGGTAGACACGTACCGGGAGTTTCCACATACGGATCGACGATTTTCCTAAGTGTTAGCCCATGTCCGTGAACAACGTCAGACACATGACCTACATATGCCATCTACAAACATTAAATCACACCTATAAACATAACCTAGCTCCACATGCAGGTTTTCCAACGATTCCGGCCCTCCGACGGTCATTCACCCCCGAAACCCTAGATCGGGGGGGGGGGGGGGCGCAGATCTACCCTTATAGCTTTCTCCGTACGAGGATGGACCAATGGACTTTTTTATCTATCTATGTTTGTTTAGCACATATGTACATGGAGAACCAAGGTTGAACACATTTCACCACATTATTCACACCGGTAGACACGTACCGGGAGTTTCCACATACGGATCGACGATTTTCCTAAGTGTTAGCCCATGTCCGTGAACAACGTCAGACACATGACCTACATATGCCATCTACAAACATTAAATCACACCTATAAACATAACCTAGCTCCACATGCAGGTTTTCCAACGATTCCGGCCCTCCGACGGTCATTCACCCTTAAAACCCTAGATCGGGGGGGGGGGGGGCGCAGATCTACCCTTATAGCTTTCTCCGTACGAGGATGGACCAATGGACTTTTTTATCTATCTATGTTTGTTTAGCACATATGTACATGGAAAACCAAGGTTGAACACATTTCACCACATTATTCACACCGGTAGACACGTACCGGGAGTTTCCACATACGGATCGACGATTTTACTAAGTGTTAGCCCATGTCCGTGAACAACGTCAGACATATGACCTACATATGCCATCTAAAAACATTAAATCACACCTATAAACATAACCTAGTTCCACATGCAGGTTTACCAACGATTCCGACCCTCCGACGGTCATTCACCCCCGAAACCCTAGATCGGGGGGGGGGCCCGCAGATCTACCCTTATAGATTTCTCCGTACGAGGATGGAACAATGGACTTTTTTTATCTATCTATGTTTGTTTAGCACATATGTACATGGAAAACAAAGGTTGAACACATTTCACCACATTATTCACACCGGTAGACACGTACCGGGAGTTTCCACATACGGATCGACGATTTTACTAAGTGTTAGCCCATGTCCGTGAACAACGTCAGACACATGACCTACATATGCCATCTACAAACATTAAATCACACCTATAAACATAACCTAGCTCCACATGCAGGTGTTCCAACGATTCCGGCCCTCCGACGGTCATTCACCCTTAAAACCCTAGATCGGGGGGGGGGGCCCGCAGATCTACCCTTATAGCTTTCTCCGTACGAGGATGGACCAATGGAATTTTTTATCTATCTATGTTTGTTTAGCACATATGTACATGGAAAACCAAGGTTGAACACATTTCACCACATTATTCACACCGGTAGACACGTACCGGGAGTTTCCACATACGGATCGACGATTTTACTAAGTGTTAGCCCATGGCCGTGAACAACGTCAGACACATGACCTACATATGCCATCTACAAATATTAAATCACACCTATAAACATAACCTAGCTCCACATGCAGGTTTTCCAACGATTCCGGCCCTCCGACGGTCATTCACCCCTAAAACCCTAGATCGGGCTGGGGGGGCGCAGATCTACCCCTATAGCTTTCTCCGTACGAGGATGGACCAATGGACTTTTTTATCTATCTATGTTTGTTTAGCACATATGTACATGGAAAACCAAGGTTGAACACATTTCACCACATTATTCACACCGGTAGACACGTATCGGGAGTTTCCACTTACGGATCGACGATTTTACTAAGTGTTAGGCCATGTCCGTGAACAACGTCAGACACATGACCTACATATTATGCCATCTACAAACATTAAATCACACCTATAAACATAACCTAGCTCCACATGCAGGTTTTCCAACGATTCCGGCCCTACGACGGTCATTCACCCCTAAAACCCTAGATCAGGGGGCCCCGCAGATCTACCCTTATAGCTTTCTCCGTACGAGGATGGACCAATGGACCTTTTTATCTATCTATGTTTGTTTAGCACATATGTACATGGAAAACCAAGGTTGAACACATTTCACCACATTATTCACACCGGTAGACACGTACCGGGAGTTTCCACATACAGATCGACGATTTTACTAAGTGTTAGCCCATGTCCGTGAACAACGTCAGACACATGACCTACATATGCCATCTAAAAACATTAAATCACACCTATAAACATAAGCTAGCTCCACATGCAGGTGTTCCAACGATTCTGGCCCTCCGACGGTCATTCACCCCCGAAACCCTAGATCGGGGGGGGGGGGGCAGATCTACCCCTATATCTTTCTCCGTACGAGGACAGACCAATGGATTTTTTTATCTATCTATGTTTGTTTAGCACATATGTACATGGAAAACCAAGGTTGAACACATTTCACCACATTATTCACACCGGTAGACACGTACCGGGAGTTTCCACATATGGATCGACGATTTTACTAAGTGTTAGGCCATGTCCGTGAACAACGTCAGACACATGACCTACATATTATGCCATATACAAACATGAAATCACACCTATAAACATAACCTAGCTCCACATGCAGGTTTTCCAACGATTCCGGCCCTACGACGGTCATTCACCCCTAAAACCCTAGATCAGGGGGCCCCGCAGATCTACCCTTATAGCTTTCTCCGTACGAGGATGGACCAATGGACTTTTTTATCTATCTATGTTTGTTTAAGACATATGTACATGGAAAACCAAGGTTGAACACATTTCACCACATTATTCACACCGGTAGACACGTACCGGGAGTATCCACATACGGATCGACGATTTTACTAAGTGTTAGCCATTGTCCGTGAACAACGTCAGACACATGACCTACATATGCCATCTACAAACATTAAATCACACAAATAAACATAACCTAGCTCCACATGCAGGTTTTCCAACGATTCCGGCCCTCCGACGGTCATTCACCCCCGAAACCCTAGATCGGGGGGGGGGCGCAGATCTACCCCTATAGCTTTCTCCGTACGAGGATGGACCAATGGACTTTTTTATCTATCTATGTTTGTTTAGCACATATGTACATGGAAAACAAAGGTTGAACACATTTCACCACATTATTCACACCGGTAGACACGTACCGGGAGTTTCCACATACGGATCGACGATTTTACTAAGTGTTAGCCCATGTCCGTGAACAACGTCAGACACATGACCTACATATGCCATCTACAAACATTAAATCACACCTATAAACATAACCTAGCTCCACATGCAGGTGTTCCAACGATTCCGGCCCTCCGACGGTCATTCACCCCCGAAACCCTAGACCCTAGATCGAGGGGGGGGGCGCAGATCTACCCTTATAGATTTCTCCGTACGAGGATGGACCAATGGCCATTTTTATCTATCTATGTTTCTTTAGCACATATGTACATGGAAAACCAAGGTTGAACACATTTCACCACATTATTCACACCGGTAGACACGTACCGGGAGTTTCCACATACGGATCGACGATTTTACTAAGTGTTAGCCCATGTCCGTGAACAACGTCAGACATATGACCTACATATGCCATCTACAAACATTAAATCACACCTATAAACATAACCTAGCTCCACATGCAGGTTTACCAACGATTCCGACCCTCCGACGGTCATTCACCCCCGAAACCCTAGATCGGGGGGGGGGGGGGGGGCGCAGATCTACCCTTATAGATTTCTCCGTACGAGGATGGAAGAATGGACTTTTTTATCTATCTATGTTTGTTTAGCACATATGTACATGGAAAACAAAGGTTGAACACATTTCACCACATTATTCACACCGGTAGACACGTACCGGGAGTTTCCACTTACGGATCGACGATTTTACTAAGTGTTAGCCCATGTCCGTGAACAACGTCAGACACATGACCTACATATGCCATCTACAAACATTAAATCACACCTATAAACATAACCTAGCTCCACATGCAGGTTTTCCAACGATTCCGGCCCTCCGACGGTCATTCACCCCTAAAACCCTAGATCGGGGGGTGAGGGGGGGGCGCAGATCTACCCTTATAGCTTTCTCCGTACGAGGATGGACCAATGGACTTTTTTATCTGTCTATGTTTGTTTAGCACATATATACATGGACAACCAAGGTTGAACACATTTCACCACATTATTCACACCGGTAGACACGTACCGGGAGTTTCCACATACGGATCGACGATTTTACTAAGTGTTAGCCCATGTCCGTGAACAACGTCAGACACATGACCTACATATGCCATCTACAAACATTAAATCACACTTATAAACATAACCTAGCTCCACATGCAGGTTTTCCAACGATTCCGGCCCTCCGACGGTCATTCACCTCCGAAACCCTAGATCGGGGGGGCCCGCAGAACTACCCTTATAGCTTTCTCCGTACGAGGATGGACCAATGGACTTTTTTATCTATCTATGTTTGTTTAGCACATATGTACATGGAAAACCAAGGTTGAACACATTTCACCACATTATTCACACCGGTAGACACGTACCGGGAGTTTCCACATACGGATCGACGATTTTACTAAATGTTAGCGCATGTCCGTGAAGAACGTTAGACACATGACCTACATATGCCATCTACAAACATTAAATCACACCTATAAACATAACCTAGCTCCACATGCATGTTTTCCAACGATTCCGGCCCTCCGACGGTCATTCACCCTTAAAACCCTAGATCGGGGGGGGGGGGCGCAGATCTACCCTTATAGCTTTATCCGTACGAGGATGGACCAATGGACTTTTTTATCTATCAATGTTTGTTTAGCACATATGTACATGGAAAACCAAGGTTGAACACATTTCACCACATTATTCACACCGGTAGACACGTACCGGGAGTTTCCACATACAGATCGACGATTTTACTAAGTGTTAGCCCATGTCCGTGAACAACGTCAGACACATGACCTACATATGCCATCTAAAAACATTAAATCACACCTATAAACATAACCTAGCTCCACATGCAGGTGTTCCAACGATTCTGGCCCTCCGACGGTCATTCACCCCCGAAACCCTAGATCGGGGGGGGGGGAGGGGGGGCGCAGATCTACCCCTATAGCTTTCTCCGTACGAGGATGGACCAATGGACTTTTTTATCTATCTATGTTTGTTTAGCACATATGTACATGGAAAACCAAGGTTGAACACATTTCACCACATTATTCACACCGGTAGACACGTACCGGGAGTTTCCACTTACGGATCGACGATTTTACTAAGTGTTAGGCCATGTCCGTGAACAACGTCAGACACATGACCTACATATTATGCCATCTACAAACATTAAATCACACCTATAAACATAACCTAGCTCCACATGCAGGTTTTCCAACGATTCCGGCCCTACGACGGTCATTCACCCCTAAAACCCTAGATCAGGGGGCCCCGCAGATCTACCCTTATAGCTTTCTCCGTACGAGGATGGACCAATGGACCTTTTTATCTATCTATGTTTGTTTAGCACATATGTACATGTAAAACCAAGGTTGAACACATTTCACCACATTATTCACACCGGTAGACACGTACCGGGAGTTTCCACATACAGATCGACGATTTTACTAAGTGTTAGCCCATGTCCGTGAACAACGTCAGACACATGACCTACATATGCCATCTAAAACATTAAATCACACCTATAAACATAACCTAGCTCCACATGCAGGTGTTCCAACGATTCTGGCCCTTCGACGGTCATTCACCCCCGAAACCCTAGATCGAGGGGGGGGGGGGCGCAGATCTACCCTTATAGCTTTCTCCGTACGAGGATGGACCAATGGCCATTTTTATCTATCTATGTTTGTTTAGCACATATGTACATGGAAAACCAAGGTTGAACACATTTCACCACATTATTCACACCGGTAGACACATACCGGGAGTTTCCACATACGGATCGACGATTTTACTAAGTGTTAGCCCATGTCCGTGAACAACGTCAGACACATGACCTACATATGCCATCTACAAACATTAAATCACACCTATAAACATAACCTAGCTCCACATGCAGATTTTCCAATGATTCCGGCCCTCCGACGGTCATTCACCCCCGAAACCCTAGATCGGGGGGGGGGGGCGCAGATCTACCCCTATAGCGTTCTCCGTACGAGGATGGACCAATGGACTTTTTTAACTATCTATGTTTGTTTAGCACATATGTACATGGAAAAGCAAGGTTGAACACATTTCACCACATTATTCACAACGGTAGACACGTACCGGGAGTTTCCACATACGGATCGACGATTTTACTAAGTGTTAGCCCAGGTCCGTGAACAACGTCAGACACATGACCTACATATGCCATCTACAAACATTAAATCACACCTATAAACATAACCTAGCTCCACATGCAGGTGTTCCAACGATTCCGGCCCTCCGACGGTCATTCACCCCCGAAACCCTAGACCCTAGATCGAGGGGGGGGGGCGCAGATCTACCCTTATAGCTTTCTCCGTACGAGGATGGACCAATGGCCATTTTTATCTATCTATGTTTCTTTAGCACATATGTACATGGAAAACCAAGGTTGAACACATTTCACCACATTATTCACACCGGTAGACACGTACCGGGAGTTTCCACATACGGATCGACGATTTTACTAAGTGTTAGCCCATGTCCGTGAACAACGTCAGACACATGACCTACATATGCCATCTACAAACATTAAATCACACCTATAAACATAACCTAGCTCCACATGCAGATTTTCCAATGATTCCGGCCCTCCGACGGTCATTCACCCCCGAAACCCTAGATCGGGGGGGGGGGGGGCGCAGATCTACCCCTATAGCTTTCTCCGTACGAGGATGGACCAATGGACTTTTTTAACTATCTATGTTTTTTTAGCACATATGTACATGGAAAACCAAGGTTGAACACATTTCACCACATTATTCACAACGGTAGACACGTACCGGGAGTTTCCATATACGGATCGACGATTTTACTAAGTGTTAGCCCATGTCCGTGAACAACGTCAGACACATGACCTACATATGCCATCTACAAACATTAAATCACACCTATAAACATAACCTAGCTCCACATGCAGGTTTTCCAACGATTCCGGCCCTCCGACGGTCATTCACCCCCGAAACCCTAGATCGGGGGGGGGGGCGCAGATCTACCCTTATAGCTTTCTCCGTACGAGGATGGACCAATGGACTTTTTTATCTATCTATGTTTGTTTAGCACATATGTACATGGAGAACCAAGGTTGAACACATTTCACCACATTATTCACACCGGTAGACACGTACCGGGAGTTTCCACATACGGATCGACGATTTTCCTAAGTGTTAGCCCATGTCCGTGAACAATGTCAGACACATGACCTACATATGCCATCTACAAACATTAAATCACACCTATAAACATAACCTAGCTCCACATGCAGGTTTTCCAACGATTCCGGCCCTCCGACGGTCATTCACCCTTAAAACCCTAGATCGGGGGGGGGGGGCGCAGATCTACCCTTATAGCTTTCTCCGTACGAGGATGGACCAATGGACTTTTTTATCTATCTATGTTTGTTTAGCACATATGTACATGGAAAACCAAGGTTGAACACATTTCACCACATTATTCACACCGGTAGACACGTACCGGGAGTTTCCACATACGGATCGACGATTTTACTAAGTGTTAGCCCATGTCCGTGAACAACGTCAGACATATGACCTACATATGCCATCTAAAAACATTAAATCACACCTATAAACATAACCTAGTTCCACATGCAGGTTTACCAACGATTCCGACCCTCCGACGGTCATTCACCCCCGAAACCCTAGATCGGGGGGGGGGGGGCCCGCAGATCTACCCTTATAGATTTCTCCGTACGAGGATGGAACAATGGACTTTTTTTATCTATCTATGTTTGTTTAGCACATATGTACATGGAAAACAAAGGTTGAACACATTTCACCACATTATTCACACCGGTAGACACGTACCGGGAGTTTCCACATACGGATCGACGATTTTACTAAGTGTTAGCCCATGTCCGTGAACAACGTCAGACACATGACCTACATATGCCATCTACAAACATTAAATCACACCTATAAACATAACCTAGCTCCACATGCAGGTGTTCCAACGATTCCGGCCCTCCGACGGTCATTCACCCTTAAAACCCTAGATCGGGGGGGGGGGGCCCGCAGATCTACCCTTATAGCTTTCTCCGTACGAGGATGGACCAATGGACTTTTTTATCTATCTATGTTTGTTTAGCACATATGTACATGGAAAACCAAGGTTGAACACATTTCACCACATTATTCACACCGGTAGACACGTACCGGGAGTTTCCACATACGGATCGACGATTTTACTAAGTGTTAGCCCATGGCCGTGAACAACGTCAGACACATGACCTACATATGCCATCTACAAATATTAAATCACACCTATAAACATAACCTAGCTCCACATGCAGGTTTTCCAACGATTCCGGCCCTCCGACGGTCATTCACCCCTAAAACCCTAGATCGGGCTGGGGGGGGCGCAGATCTACCCCTATAGCTTTCTCCGTACGAGGATGGACCAATGGACTTTTTTATCTATCTATGTTTGTTTAGCACATATGTACATGGAAAACCAAGGTTGAACACATTTCACCACATTATTCACACCGGTAGACACGTACCGGGAGTTTCCACTTACGGATCGACGATTTTACTAAGTGTTAGGCCATGTCCGTGAACAACGTCAGACACATGACCTACATATTATGCCATCTACAAACATTAAATCACACCTATAAACATAACCTAGCTCCACATGCAGGTTTTCCAACGATTCCGGCCCTACGACGGTCATTCACCCCTAAAACCCTAGATCAGGGGGCCCCGCAGATCTACCCTTATAGCTTTCTCCGTACGAGGATGGACCAATGGACCTTTTTATCTATCTATGTTTGTTTAGCACATATGTACATGGAAAACCAAGGTTGAACACATTTCACCACATTATTCACACCGGTAGACACGTACCGGGAGTTTCCACATACAGATCGACGATTTTACTAAGTGTTAGCCCATGTCCGTGAACAACGTCAGGCACATGACCTACATATGCCATCTAAAAACATTAAATCACACCTATAAACATAAGCTAGCTCCACATGCAGGTGTTCCAACGATTCTGGCCCTCCGACGGTCATTCACCCCCGAAACCCTAGATCGGGGGGGGGGGGCAGATCTACCCCTATATCTTTCTCCGTACGAGGACAGACCAATGGATTTTTTTATCTATCTATGTTTGTTTAGCACATATGTACATGGAAAACCAAGGTTGAACACATTTCACCACATTATTCACACCGGTAGACACGTACCGGGAGTTTCCACATATGGATCGACGATTTTACTAAGTGTTAGGCCATGTCCGTGAACAACGTCAGACACATGACCTACATATTATGCCATATACAAACATGAAATCACACCTATAAACATAACCTAGCTCCACATGCAGGTTTTCCAACGATTCCGGCCCTACGACGGTCATTCACCCCTAAAACCCTAGATCAGGGGGCCCCGCAGATCTACCCTTATAGCTTTCTCCGTACGAGGATGGACCAATGGACTTTTTTATCTATCTATGTTTGTTTAAGACATATGTACATGGAAAACCAAGGTTGAACACATTTCACCACATTATTCACACCGGTAGACACGTACCGGGAGTATCCACATACGGATCGACGATTTTACTAAGTGTTAGCCATTGTCCGTGAACAACGTCAGACACATGACCTACATATGCCATCTACAAACATTAAATCACACAAATAAACATAACCTAGCTCCACATGCAGGTTTTCCAACGATTCCGGCCCTCCGACGGTCATTCACCCCCGAAACCCTAGATCGGGGGGGGGGGGGGGCGCAGATCTACCCCTATAGCTTTCTCCGTACGAGGATGGACCAATGGACTTTTTTATCTATCTATGTTTGTTTAGCACATATGTACATGGAAAACAAAGGTTGAACACATTTCACCACATTATTCACACCGGTAGACACGTACCGGGAGTTTCCACATACGGATCGACGATTTTACTAAGTGTTAGCCCATGTCCGTGAACAACGTCAGACACATGACCTACATATGCCATCTACAAACATTAAATCACACCTATAAACATAACCTAGCTCCACATGCAGGTGTTCCAACGATTCCGGCCCTCCGACGGTCATTCACCCCCGAAACCCTAGACCCTAGATCGAGGGGGGGGGGGCGCAGATCTACCCTTATAGCTTTCTCCGTACGAGGATGGACCAATGGCCATTTTTATCTATCTATGTTTCTTTAGCACATATGTACATGGAAAACCAAGGTTGAACACATTTCACCACATTATTCACACCGGTAGACACGTACCGGGAGTTTCCACATACGGATCGACGATTTTACTAAGTGTTAGCCCATGTCCGTGAACAACGTCAGACATATGACCTACATATGCCATCTACAAACATTAAATCACACCTATAAACATAACCTAGCTCCACATGCAGGTTTACCAACGATTCCGACCCTCCGACGGTCATTCACCCCCGAAACCCTAGATCGGGGGGGGGGGCCGCAGATCTACCCTTATAGATTTCTCCGTACGAGGATGGAAGAATGGACTTTTTTATCTATCTATGTTTGTTTAGCACATATGTACATGGAAAACAAAGGTTCAACACATTTCACCACATTATTCGCACCGGTAGACACGTACCGGGAGTTTCCACATACGGATCGACGATTTTACTAAGTGTTAGCCCATGTCCGTGAACAACGTCAGACACATGACCTACATATGCCATCTACAAACATTAAATCACACCTATAAACATAACCTAGCTCCACATGCAGGTTTTCCAACGATTCCGGCCCTCCGACGGTCATTCACCCCTAAAACCCTAGATCGGGGGGTGAGGGGGGGGCGCAGATCTACCCTTATAGCTTTCTCCGTACGAGGATGGACCAATGGACTTTTTTATCTGTCTATGTTTGTTTAGCACATATATACATGGACAACCAAGGTTGAACACATTTCACCACATTATTCACACCGGTAGACACGTACCGGGAGTTTCCACATACGGATCGACGATTTTACTAAGTGTTAGCCCATGTCCGTGAACAACGTCAGACACATGACCTACATATGCCATCTACAAACATTAAATCACACTTATAAACATAACCTAGCTCCACATGCAGGTTTTCCAACGATTCCGGCCCTCCGACGGTCATTCACCTCCGAAACCCTAGATCGGGGGGGCCCGCAGAACTACCCTTATAGCTTTCTCCGTACGAGGATGGACCAATGGACTTTTTTATCTATCTATGTTTGTTTAGCACATATGTACATGGAAAACCAAGGTTGAACACATTTCACCACATTATTCACACCGGTAGACACGTACCGGGAGTTTCCACATACGGATCGACGATTTTACTAAATGTTAGCGCATGTCCGTGAAGAACGTTAGACACATGACCTACATATGCCATCTACAAACATTAAATCACACCTATAAACATAACCTAGCTCCACATGCATGTTTTCCAACGATTCCGGCCCTCCGACGGTCATTCACCCTTAAAACCCTAGATCGGGGGGGGGGGCGCAGATCTACCCTTATAGCTTTATCCGTACGAGGATGGACCAATGGACATTTATATCTATCAATGTTTGTTTAGCACATATGTACATGGAAAACCAAGGTTGAACACATTTCACCACATTATTCACACCGGTAGACACGTACCGGGAGTTTCCACATACAGATCGACGATTTTACTAAGTGTTAGCCCATGTCCGTGAACAACGTCAGACACATGACCTACATATGCCATCTAAAAACATTAAATCACACCTATAAACATAACCTAGCTCCACATGCAGGTGTTCCAACGATTCTGGCCCTCCGACGGTCATTCACCCCCGAAACCCTAGATCGGGGGGGGGGGGGAGGGGGGGGCGCAGATCTACCCCTATAGCTTTCTCCGTACGAGGATGGACCAATGGACTTTTTTATCTATCTATGTTTGTTTAGCACATATGTACATGGAAAACCAAGGTTGAACACATTTCACCACATTATTCACACCGGTAGACACGTACCGGGAGTTTCCACTTACGGATCGACGATTTTACTAAGTGTTAGGCCATGTCCGTGAACAACGTCAGACACATGACCTACATATTATGCCATCTACAAACATTAAATCACACCTATAAACATAACCTAGCTCCACATGCAGGTTTTCCAACGATTCCGGCCCTACGACGGTCATTCACCCCTAAAACCCTAGATCAGGGGGCCCCGCAGATCTACCCTTATAGCTTTCTCCGTACGAGGATGGACCAATGGACCTTTTTATCTATCTATGTTTGTTTAGCACATATGTACATGTAAAACCAAGGTTGAACACATTTCACCACATTATTCACACCGGTAGACACGTACCGGGAGTTTCCACATACAGATCGACGATTTTACTAAGTGTTAGCCCATGTCCGTGAACAACGTCAGACACATGACCTACATATGCCATCTAAAACATTAAATCACACCTATAAACATAACCTAGCTCCACATGCAGGTGTTCCAACGATTCTGGCCCTTCGACGGTCATTCACCCCCGAAACCCTAGATCGAGGGGGGGGGGCGCAGATCTACCCCTATAGCTTTCTCCGTACGAGGATGGACCAATGGACTTTTTTATCTATCTATGTTTGTTTAGCACATATGTACATGGAAAACCAAGGTTGAACACATTTCACCACATTATTCACACCGGTAGACACGTACCGGGAGTTTCCACATATGGATCGACGATTTTACTAAGTGTTAGGCCATGTCCGTGAACAACGTCAGACACATGACCTACATATTATGCATATACAAACATGAAATCACACCTATAAACATAACCTAGCTCCACATGCAGGTTTTCCAACGATTCCGGCCCTACGACGGTCATTCACCCCTAAAACCCTAGATCAGGGGGCCCCGCAGATCTACCCTTATAGCTTTCTCCGTACGAGGATGGACCAATGGACTTTTTTATCTATCTATGTTTGTTTAACACATATGTACATGGAAAACCAAGGTTGAACACATTTCACCACATTATTCACACCGGTAGACACGTACCGGGAGTATCCACATACGGATCGACGATTTTACTAAGTGTTAGCCATTGTCCGTGAACAACGTCAGACACATGACCTACATATGCCATCTACAAACATTAAATCAAACCTATAAACATAACCTAGCTCCACATGCAGGTTTTCCAACGATTCCGGCCCTCCGACGGTCATTCACCCCCGAAACCCTAGATCGGGGGGGGGGGGCGCAGATCTACCCCTATAGCTTTCTCCGTACGAGGATGGACCAATGGAATTTTTTATCTATCTATGTTTGTTTAGCACATATGTACATGGAAAACAAAGGTTGAACACATTTCACCACATTATTCACACCGGTAGACACGTACCGGGAGTTTCCACATACGGATCGACGATTTTACTAAGTGTTAGCCCATGTCCGTGAACAACGTCAGACACATGACCTACATATGCCATCTACAAACATTAAATCACACCTATAAACATAACCTAGCTCCACATGCAGGTTTTCCAACGATTCCGGCCCTCCGACGGTCATTCACCCCCGAAACCCTAGATCGGGGGGGGGGGGGGGCGCAGATCTACCCTTATAGCTTTCTCCGTACGAGGATGGACCAATGGAATTTTTTATCTGTCTATGTTTGTTTAGCACATATGTACATGGAAAACCAAGGTTGAACACATTTCAACACATTATTCACACCGGTAGACACGTACCGGGAGTTTCCACATACGGATCGACGATTTTCCTAAGTGTTAGCACATGTCCGTGAACAACGTCAGACACATGACCTACATATGCCATCTACAAACATTAAATCACACCTATAAACATAACCTAGCTCCACATGCAGGTTTTCCAACGATTCCGGCCCTCCGACGGTCATTCACCCTTAAAACCCTAGATCGGGGGGGCCCCGCAGATCTACCCTTATAGCTTTCTCTGTACGAGGATGGACCAATGGACTTTTTTATCTATCTATGTTTGTTTAGCACATATGTACATGGAAAACCAAGGTTGAACACATTTCACCACATTATTCACACCGGTAGACACGTACCGGGAGTTTCCACATACGGATCGACGATTTTACTAAGTGTTAGCCCATGTCCGTGAACAACGTCAGACATATGACCTACATATGCCATCTACAAACATTAAATCACACCTATAAACATAACCTAGCTCCACATGCAGGTTTACCAACGATTCCGACCCTCCGACGGTCATTCACCCCCGAAACCCTAGATCGGGGGGGGGGGGGGCGCAGATCTACCCTTATAGATTTCTCCGTACGAGGATGGAAGAATGGACTTTTTTATCTATCTATGTTTGTTTAGCACATATGTACATGGAAAACAAAGGTTCAACACATTTCACCACATTATTCGCACCGGTAGACACGTACCGGGAGTTTCCACATACGGATCGACGATTTTACTAAGTGTTAGCCCATGTCCGTGAACAACGTCAGACACATGACCTACATATGCCATCTACAAACATTAAATCACACCTATAAACATAACCTAGCTCCACATGCAGGTTTTCCAACGATTCCGGCCCTCCGACGGTCATTCACCCCTAAAACCCTAGATCGGGGGGTGAGGGGGGGCGCAGATCTACCCTTATAGCTTTCTCCGTACGAGGATGGACCAATGGACTTTTTTATCTGTCTATGTTTGTTTAGCACATATATACATGGACAACCAAGGTTGAACACATTTCACCACATTATTCACACCGGTAGACACGTACCGGGAGTTTCCACATACGGATCGACGATTTTACTAAGTGTTAGCCCATGTCCGTGAACAACGTCAGACACATGACCTACATATGCCATCTACAAACATTAAATCACACTTATAAACATAACCTAGCTCCACATGCAGGTTTTCCAACGATTCCGGCCCTCCGACGGTCATTCACCTCCGAAACCCTAGATCGGGGGGGGCCCGCAGAACTACCCTTATAGCTTTCTCCGTACGAGGATGGACCAATGGACTTTTTTATCTATCTATGTTTGTTTAGCACATATGTACATGGAAAACCAAGGTTGAACACATTTCACCACATTATTCACACCGGTAGACACGTACCGGGAGTTTCCACATACGGATCGACGATTTTACTAAATGTTAGCGCATGTCCGTGAAGAACGTTAGACACATGACCTACATATGCCATCTACAAACATTAAATCACACCTATAAACATAACCTAGCTCCACATGCATGTTTTCCAACGATTCCGGCCCTCCGACGGTCATTCACCCTTAAAACCCTAGATCGGGGGGGGGGGGCGCAGATCTACCCTTATAGCTTTATCCGTACGAGGATGGACCAATGGACTTTTTTATCTATCAATGTTTGTTTAGCACATATGTACATGGAAAACCAAGGTTGAACACATTTCACCACATTATTCACACCGGTAGACACGTACCGGGAGTTTCCACATACAGATCGACGATTTTACTAAGTGTTAGCCCATGTCCGTGAACAACGTCAGACACATGACCTACATATGCCATCTAAAAACATTAAATCACACCTATAAACATAACCTAGCTCCACATGCAGGTGTTCCAACGATTCTGGCCCTCCGACGGTCATTCACCCCCGAAACCCTAGATCGGGGGGGGGGGGGGAGGGGGGGGCGCAGATCTACCCCTATAGCTTTCTCCGTACGAGGATGGACCAATGGACTTTTTTATCTATCTATGTTTGTTTAGCACATATGTACATGGAAAACCAAGGTTGAACACATTTCACCACATTATTCACACCGGTAGACACGTACCGGGAGTTTCCACTTACGGATCGACGATTTTACTAAGTGTTAGGCCATGTCCGTGAACAACGTCAGACACATGACCTACATATTATGCCATCTACAAACATTAAATCACACCTATAAACATAACCTAGCTCCACATGCAGGTTTTCCAACGATTCCGGCCCTACGACGGTCATTCACCCCTAAAACCCTAGATCAGGGGGCCCCGCAGATCTACCCTTATAGCTTTCTCCGTACGAGGATGGACCAATGGACCTTTTTATCTATCTATGTTTGTTTAGCACATATGTACATGTAAAACCAAGGTTGAACACATTTCACCACATTATTCACACCGGTAGACACGTACCGGGAGTTTCCACATACAGATCGACGATTTTACTAAGTGTTAGCCCATGTCCGTGAACAACGTCAGACACATGACCTACATATGCCATCTAAAACATTAAATCACACCTATAAACATAACCTAGCTCCACATGCAGGTGTTCCAACGATTCTGGCCCTTCGACGGTCATTCACCCCCGAAACCCTAGATCGAGGGGGGGGGGGCGCAGATCTACCCCTATAGCTTTCTCCGTACGAGGATGGACCAATGGACTTTTTTATCTATCTATGTTTGTTTAGCACATATGTACATGGAAAACCAAGGTTGAACACATTTCACCACATTATTCACACCGGTAGACACGTACCGGGAGTTTCCACATATGGATCGACGATTTTACTAAGTGTTAGGCCATGTCCGTGAACAACGTCAGACACATGACCTACATATTATGCATATACAAACATGAAATCACACCTATAAACATAACCTAGCTCCACATGCAGGTTTTCCAACGATTCCGGCCCTACGACGGTCATTCACCCCTAAAACCCTAGATCAGGGGGCCCCGCAGATCTACCCTTATAGCTTTCTCCGTACGAGGATGGACCAATGGACTTTTTTATCTATCTATGTTTGTTTAACACATATGTACATGGAAAACCAAGGTTGAACACATTTCACCACATTATTCACACCGGTAGACACGTACCGGGAGTATCCACATACGGATCGACGATTTTACTAAGTGTTAGCCATTGTCCGTGAACAACGTCAGACACATGACCTACATATGCCATCTACAAACATTAAATCAAACCTATAAACATAACCTAGCTCCACATGCAGGTTTTCCAACGATTCCGGCCCTCCGACGGTCATTCACCCCCGAAACCCTAGATCGGGGGGGGGGGGGGGGGCGCAGATCTACCCCTATAGCTTTCTCCGTACGAGGATGGACCAATGGAATTTTTTATCTATCTATGTTTGTTTAGCACATATGTACATGGAAAACAAAGGTTGAACACATTTCACCACATTATTCACACCGGTAGACACGTACCGGGAGTTTCCACATACGGATCGACGATTTTACTAAGTGTTAGCCCATGTCCGTGAACAACGTCAGACACATGACCTACATATGCCATCTACAAACATTAAATCACACCTATAAACATAACCTAGCTCCACATGCAGGTTTTCCAACGATTCCGGCCCTCCGACGGTCATTCACCCCCGAAACCCTAGATCGGGGGGGGGGGGGCGCAGATCTACCCTTATAGCTTTCTCCGTACGAGGATGGACCAATGGAATTTTTTATCTGTCTATGTTTGTTTAGCACATATATACATGGAAAACCAAGGTTGAACACATTTCAACACATTATTCACACCGGTAGACACGTACCGGGAGTTTCCACATACGGATCGACGATTTTCCTAAGTGTTAGCACATGTCCGTGAACAACGTCAGACACATGACCTACATATGCCATCTACAAACATTAAATCACACCTATAAACATAACCTAGCTCCACATGCAGGTTTTCCAACGATTCCGGCCCTCCGACGGTCATTCACCCTTAAAACCCTAGATCGGGGGGGCCCCGCAGATCTACCCTTATAGCTTTCTCTGTACGAGGATGGACCAATGGACTTTTTTATCTATCTATGTTTGTTTAGCACATATGTACATGGAAAACCAAGGTTGAACACATTTCACCACATTATTCACACCGGTAGACACGTACCGGGAGTTTCCACATACGGATCGACGATTTTACTAAGTGTTAGCCAAATTCCGTGAACAACGTCAGACACATGAACTACATATGCCATCTACAAACATGAAATCACACCTATAAACATAACCTAGCTCCACATGCAGGTTTTCCAACGATTCCGGCCCTCCGACGGTCATTCACCCCTAAAACCCTAGATCAGGGGGCCCCGCAGATCTACCCTTATAGCTTTCTCCGTACGAGGATGTACCAATGGACTTTTTTATCTATCTATGTTTGTTTAGCACATATCTACAAGGAAAACCAAGGTTGAACACATTTCACCACATTATTCACACCGGTAGACACGTACCGGGAGTTTCCACATACAGATCGACGATTTTACTAAGTGTTAGCCCATGTACGTGAACAACGTCAGACACATGACCTACATATGCCATCTACAAACATTAAATCACACCTATAAACATAACCTAGCTCCACATGCAGGTGTTCCAACGATTCCGGCCCTCCGACGGTCATTCACCCCCGAAACCCTAGACCCTAGATCGAGGGGGGGGGCGCAGATCTACTCTTATAGCTTTCTCCGTATGAGGATGGACCAATGGACATTTTTATCTATCTATGTTTGTTTAGCACATATGTACATGGAAAACCAAGGTTGAACACATTTCACCACATTATTCACACCGGTAGACACGTACCGGGAGTTTCCACATACGGATCGACGATTTTACTAAGTGTTAGCCCATGTCCGTGAACAACGTCGGACACATGACCTACATATGCCATCTACAAACATTAAATCACACCTATAAACATAACCTAGCTCCACATGCAGGTTTTCCAACGATTCCGGCCCTCCGACGGTCATTCACCCCCGAAACCCTAGATCGGGGGGGGGGGGCGCAGATCTACCCCTATAGCTTTCTCCGTACGAGGATGGACCAATGGACTTTTTTATCTATCTATGTTTGTTTAGCACATATGTACATGGAAAACAAAGGTTGAACACATTTCACCACATTATTCACACCGGTAGACACGTACCGGGAGTTTCCACATACGGATCGACGATTTTACTAAGTGTTAGCCCATGTCCGTGAACAACGTCAGACACATGACCTACATATGCCATCTACAAACATTAAATCACACCTATAAACATAACCTAGCTCCACATGCAGGTTTTCCAACGATTCCGGCCCTCCGACGGTCATTCACCCTTAAAACCCTAGATCGGGGGGGGGGGGGGCGCAGATCTACCCTTATAGCTTTCTCCGTACGAGGATGGACCAATGGACTTTTTTATCTATCTATGTTTGTTTAGCACATATGTACATGGAAAACAAAGGTTGAACACATTTCACCACATTATTCACACCGGTAGACACGTACCGGGAGTTTCCACATACGGATCGACGATTTTACTAAGTGTTAGCCCATATCCGTGAACAACGTCAGACATATGACCTACATATGCCATCTACAAACATTAAATCACACCTATAAACATAACCTAGCTCCACATGCAGGTTTTCCAACGATTCCGACCCTCCGACGGTCATTCACCCCCGAAACCCTAGATCGGGGGGGGGGGGCCCGCAGATCTACCCTTATAGCTTTCTCCGTACGAGGATGGACCAATGGACTTTTTTATCTATCTATGTTTGTTTAGCACATATGTACATGGAAAACCAAGGTTGAACACATTTCACCACATTATTCACACCGGTAGACACGTACCGGGAGTTTCCACATACAGATCGACGATTTTACTAAGTGTTAGCCCATGTCCGTGAACAACGTCAGACACATGACCTACATATGCCATCTAAAAACATTAAATCACACCTATAAACATAACCTAGCTCCACATGCAGGTGTTCCAACGATTCTGGCCCTCCGACGGTCATTCACCCCCGAAACCCTAGATCGGGGGGGGGGGGGGCGCAGATCTACCCCTATAGCTTTCTCCCTACGAGGATGGACCAATGGACTTTTTTATCTATCTATGTTTGTTTAGCACATATGTACATGGAAAACAAAGGTTGAACACATTTCACCACATTATTCACACCGGTAGACACGTACCGGGAGTTTCCACATACGGATCGACGATTTTACTAAGTGTTAGCCCATATCCGTGAACAACGTCAGACATATGACCTACATATGCCATCTACAAACATTAAATCACACCTATAAACATAACCTAGCTCCACATGCAGGTTTTCCAACGATTCCGACCCTCCGACGGTCATTCACCCCCGAAACCCTAGATCGGGGGGGGGGGGGCCCGCAGATCTACCCTTATAGCTTTCTCTGTACGAGGATGGACCAATGGACTTTTTTATCTATCTATGTTTGTTTAGCACATATGTACATGGAAAACCAAGGTTGAACACATTTCACCACATTATTCACACCGGTAGACACGTACCGGGAGTTTCCACATACGGATCGACGATTTTACTAAGTGTTAGCCAAATTCCGTGAACAACGTCAGACACATGAACTACATATGCCATCTACAAACATGAAATCACACCTATAAACATAACCTAGCTCCACATGCAGGTTTTCCAACGATTCCGGCCCTCCGACGGTCATTCACCCCTAAAACCCTAGATCAGGGGGCCCCGCAGATCTACCCTTATAGCTTTCTCCGTACGAGGATGTACCAATGGACTTTTTTATCTATCTATGTTTGTTTAGCACATATCTACAAGGAAAACCAAGGTTGAACACATTTCACCACATTATTCACACCGGTAGACACGTACCGGGAGTTTCCACATACGGATCGACGATTTTACTAAGTGTTAGCCCATATCCGTGAACAACGTCAGACATATGACCTACATATGCCATCTACAAACATTAAATCACACCTATAAACATAACCTAGCTCCACATGCAGGTTTTCCAACGATTCCGACCCTCCGACGGTCATTCACCCCCGAAACCCTAGATCGGGGGGGGGGGGGGGCCCGCAGATCTACCCTTATAGCTTTCTCCGTACGAGGATGGACCAATGGACTTTTTTATCTATCTATGTTTGTTTAGCACATATGTACATGGAAAACCAAGGTTGAACACATTTCACCACATTATTCACACCGGTAGACACGTACCGGGAGTTTCCACATACAGATCGACGATTTTACTAAGTGTTAGCCCATGTCCGTGAACAACGTCAGACACATGACCTACATATGCCATCTAAAAACATTAAATCACACCTATAAACATAACCTAGCTCCACATGCAGGTGTTCCAACGATTCTGGCCCTCCGACGGTCATTCACCCCCGAAACCCTAGATCGGGGGGGGGGGGGGCGCAGATCTACCCTTATAGCTTTCTCCGTACGAGGATGGACCAATGGACTTTTTTATCTGTCTATGTTTGTTTAGCACATATATACATGGACAACCAAGGTTGAACACATTTCACCACATTATTCACACCGGTAGACAGGTACCGGGAGTTTCCACATACAGATCGACGATTTTACTAAGTGTTAGCCCATGTCCGTGAACAACGTCAGACACATGACCTACATATGCCATCTAAAAACATTAAATCACACCTATAAACATAACCTAGCTCCACATGCAGGTGTTCCAACGATTCTGGCCCTCCGACGGTCATTCACCCCCGAAACCCTAGATCGGGCTGGGGGGGGCGCAGATCTACCCCTATAGCTTTCTCCGTACGAGGATGGACCAATGGACTTTTTTATCTATCTATGTTTGTTTAGCACATATGTACATGGAAAACCAAGGTTGAACACATTTCACCACATTATTCACACCGGTAGACACGTACCGGGAGTTTCCACATACGGATCGACGATTTTACTAAGTGTTAGCCCATGTCCGTGAACAACGTCAGACACATGACCTACATATGCCATCTACAAAAATTAAATCACACTTATAAACATAACCTAGCTCCACATGCAGGTGTTCCAACGATTCCGGCCCTCCGACGGTCATTCACCCTTAAAACCCTAGATCGGGGGGGGGGGGGCCCGCAGATCTACCCTTATAGCTTTCTCCGTACGAGGATGGACCAATGGACTTTTTTATCTATCTATGTTTGTTTAGCACATATGTACATGGAAAACCAAGGTTGAACACATTTCACCACATTATTCACACCGGTAGACACGTACCGGGAGTTTCCACATACGGATCGACGATTTTACTAAGTGTTAGCCCATGGCCGTGAACAACGTCAGACACATGACCTACATATGCCATCTACAAATATTAAATCACACCTATAAACATAACCTAGCTCCACATGCAGGTTTTCCAACGATTCCGGCCCTCCGACGGTCATTCACCCCTAAAACCCTAGATCGGGCTGGGGGGGGCGCAGATCTACCCCTATAGCTTTCTCCGTACGAGGATGGACCAATGGACTTTTTTATCTATCTATGTTTGTTTAGCACATATGTACATGGAAAACCAAGGTTGAACACATTTCACCACATTATTCACACCGGTAGACACGTACCGGGAGTTTCCACTTACGGATCGACGATTTTACTAAGTGTTAGGCCATGTCCGTGAACAACGTCAGACACATGACCTACATATTATGCCATCTACAAACATTAAATCACACCTATAAACATAACCTAGCTCCACATGCAGGTTTTCCAACGATTCCGGCCCTACGACGGTCATTCACCCCTAAAACCCTAGATCAGGGGGCCCCGCAGATCTACCCTTATAGCTTTCTCCGTACGAGGATGGACCAATGGACCTTTTTATCTATCTATGTTTGTTTAGCACATATGTACATGGAAAACCAAGGTTGAACACATTTCACCACATTATTCACACCGGTAGACACGTACCGGGAGTTTCCACATACAGATCGACGATTTTACTAAGTGTTAGCCCATGTCCGTGAACAACGTCAGGCACATGACCTACATATGCCATCTAAAAACATTAAATCACACCTATAAACATAAGCTAGCTCCACATGCAGGTGTTCCAACGATTCTGGCCCTCCGACGGTCATTCACCCCCGAAACCCTAGATCGGGGGGGGGGGGGGCAGATCTACCCCTATATCTTTCTCCGTACGAGGACAGACCAATGGATTTTTTTATCTATCTATGTTTGTTTAGCACATATGTACATGGAAAACCAAGGTTGAACACATTTCACCACATTATTCACACCGGTAGACACGTACCGGGAGTTTCCACATATGGATCGACGATTTTACTAAGTGTTAGGCCATGTCCGTGAACAACGTCAGACACATGACCTACATATTATGCCATATACAAACATGAAATCACACCTATAAACATAACCTAGCTCCACATGCAGGTTTTCCAACGATTCCGGCCCTACGACGGTCATTCACCCCTAAAACCCTAGATCAGGGGGCCCCGCAGATCTACCCTTATAGCTTTCTCCGTACGAGGATGGACCAATGGACTTTTTTATCTATCTATGTTTGTTTAAGACATATGTACATGGAAAACCAAGGTTGAACACATTTCACCACATTATTCACACCGGTAGACACGTACCGGGAGTATCCACATACGGATCGACGATTTTACTAAGTGTTAGCCATTGTCCGTGAACAACGTCAGACACATGACCTACATATGCCATCTACAAACATTAAATCACACAAATAAACATAACCTAGCTCCACATGCAGGTTTTCCAACGATTCCGGCCCTCCGACGGTCATTCACCCCCGAAACCCTAGATCGGGGGGGGGGGGGGCGCAGATCTACCCCTATAGCTTTCTCCGTACGAGGATGGACCAATGGACTTTTTTATCTATCTATGTTTGTTTAGCACATATGTACATGGAAAACAAAGGTTGAACACATTTCACCACATTATTCACACCGGTAGACACGTACCGGGAGTTTCCACATACGGATCGACGATTTTACTAAGTGTTAGCCCATGTCCGTGAACAACGTCAGACACATGACCTACATATGCCATCTACAAACATTAAATCACACCTATAAACATAACCTAGCTCCACATGCAGGTGTTCCAACGATTCCGGCCCTCCGACGGTCATTCACCCCCGAAACCCTAGACCCTAGATCGAGGGGGGGGGGCGCAGATCTACCCTTATAGCTTTCTCCGTACGAGGATGGACCAATGGCCATTTTTATCTATCTATGTTTCTTTAGCACATATGTACATGGAAAACCAAGGTTGAACACATTTCACCACATTATTCACACCGGTAGACACGTACCGGGAGTTTCCACAGACGGATCGACGATTTTACTAAGTGTTAGCCCATGTCCGTGAACAACGTCAGACATATGACCTACATATGCCATCTACAAACATTAAATCACACCTATAAACATAACCTAGCTCCACATGCAGGTTTACCAACGATTCCGACCCTCCGACGGTCATTCACCCCCGAAACCCTAGATCGGGGGGGGGGGCCGCAGATCTACCCTTATAGATTTCTCCGTACGAGGATGGAAGAATGGACTTTTTTATCTATCTATGTTTGTTTAGCACATATGTACATGGAAAACAAAGGTTCAACACATTTCACCACATTATTCGCACCGGTAGACACGTACCGGGAGTTTCCACATACGGATCGACGATTTTACTAAGTGTTAGCCCATGTCCGTGAACAACGTCAGACACATGACCTACATATGCCATCTACAAACATTAAATCACACCTATAAACATAACCTAGCTCCACATGCAGGTTTTCCAACGATTCCGGCCCTCCGACGGTCATTCACCCCTAAAACCCTAGATCGGGGGGTGAGGGGGGGGCGCAGATCTACCCTTATAGCTTTCTCCGTACGAGGATGGACCAATGGACTTTTTTATCTGTCTATGTTTGTTTAGCACATATATACATGGACAACCAAGGTTGAACACATTTCACCACATTATTCACACCGGTAGACACGTACCGGGAGTTTCCACATACGGATCGACGATTTTACTAAGTGTTAGCCCATGTCCGTGAACAACGTCAGACACATGACCTACATATGCCATCTACAAACATTAAATCACACTTATAAACATAACCTAGCTCCACATGCAGGTTTTCCAACGATTCCGGCCCTCCGACGGTCATTCACCTCCGAAACCCTAGATCGGGGGGGCCCGCAGAACTACCCTTATAGCTTTCTCCGTACGAGGATGGACCAATGGACTTTTTTATCTATCTATGTTTGTTTAGCACATATGTACATGGAAAACCAAGGTTGAACACATTTCACCACATTATTCACACCGGTAGACACGTACCGGGAGTTTCCACATACGGATCGACGATTTTACTAAATGTTAGCGCATGTCCGTGAAGAACGTTAGACACATGACCTACATATGCCATCTACAAACATTAAATCACACCTATAAACATAACCTAGCTCCACATGCATGTTTTCCAACGATTCCGGCCCTCCGACGGTCATTCACCCTTAAAACCCTAGATCGGGGGGGGGGGCGCAGATCTACCCTTATAGCTTTATCCGTACGAGGATGGACCAATGGACTTTTTTATCTATCAATGTTTGTTTAGCACATATGTACATGGAAAACCAAGGTTGAACACATTTCACCACATTATTCACACCGGTAGACACGTACCGGGAGTTTCCACATACAGATCGACGATTTTACTAAGTGTTAGCCCATGTCCGTGAACAACGTCAGACACATGACCTACATATGCCATCTAAAAACATTAAATCACACCTATAAACATAACCTAGCTCCACATGCAGGTGTTCCAACGATTCTGGCCCTCCGACGGTCATTCACCCCCGAAACCCTAGATCGGGGGGGGGGGGGGAGGGGGGGGCGCAGATCTACCCCTATAGCTTTCTCCGTACGAGGATGGACCAATGGACTTTTTTATCTATCTATGTTTGTTTAGCACATATGTACATGGAAAACCAAGGTTGAACACATTTCACCACATTATTCACACCGGTAGACACGTACCGGGAGTTTCCACTTACGGATCGACGATTTTACTAAGTGTTAGGCCATGTCCGTGAACAACGTCAGACACATGACCTACATATTATGCCATCTACAAACATTAAATCACACCTATAAACATAACCTAGCTCCACATGCAGGTTTTCCAACGATTCCGGCCCTACGACGGTCATTCACCCCTAAAACCCTAGATCAGGGGGCCCCGCAGATCTACCCTTATAGCTTTCTCCGTACGAGGATGGACCAATGGACCTTTTTATCTATCTATGTTTGTTTAGCACATATGTACATGTAAAACCAAGGTTGAACACATTTCACCACATTATTCACACCGGTAGACACGTACCGGGAGTTTCCACATACAGATCGACGATTTTACTAAGTGTTAGCCCATGTCCGTGAACAACGTCAGACACATGACCTACATATGCCATCTAAAACATTAAATCACACCTATAAACATAACCTAGCTCCACATGCAGGTGTTCCAACGATTCTGGCCCTTCGACGGTCATTCACCCCCGAAACCCTAGATCGAGGGGGGGGGGCGCAGATCTACCCCTATAGCTTTCTCCGTACGAGGATGGACCAATGGACTTTTTTATCTATCTATGTTTGTTTAGCACATATGTACATGGAAAACCAAGGTTGAACACATTTCACCACATTATTCACACCGGTAGACACGTACCGGGAGTTTCCACATATGGATCGACGATTTTACTAAGTGTTAGGCCATGTCCGTGAACAACGTCAGACACATGACCTACATATTATGCATATACAAACATGAAATCACACCTATAAACATAACCTAGCTCCACATGCAGGTTTTCCAACGATTCCGGCCCTACGACGGTCATTCACCCCTAAAACCCTAGATCAGGGGGCCCCGCAGATCTACCCTTATAGCTTTCTCCGTACGAGGATGGACCAATGGACTTTTTTATCTATCTATGTTTGTTTAACACATATGTACATGGAAAACCAAGGTTGAACACATTTCACCACATTATTCACACCGGTAGACACGTACCGGGAGTATCCACATACGGATCGACGATTTTACTAAGTGTTAGCCATTGTCCGTGAACAACGTCAGACACATGACCTACATATGCCATCTACAAACATTAAATCAAACCTATAAACATAACCTAGCTCCACATGCAGGTTTTCCAACGATTCCGGCCCTCCGACGGTCATTCACCCCCGAAACCCTAGATCGGGGGGGGGGGGGCGCAGATCTACCCCTATAGCTTTCTCCGTACGAGGATGGACCAATGGAATTTTTTATCTATCTATGTTTGTTTAGCACATATGTACATGGAAAACAAAGGTTGAACACATTTCACCACATTATTCACACCGGTAGACACGTACCGGGAGTTTCCACATACGGATCGACGATTTTACTAAGTGTTAGCCCATGTCCGTGAACAACGTCAGACACATGACCTACATATGCCATCTACAAACATTAAATCACACCTATAAACATAACCTAGCTCCACATGCAGGTTTTCCAACGATTCCGGCCCTCCGACGGTCATTCACCCCCGAAACCCTAGATCGGGGGGGGGGGGGGGCGCAGATCTACCCTTATAGCTTTCTCCGTACGAGGATGGACCAATGGAATTTTTTATCTGTCTATGTTTGTTTAGCACATATGTACATGGAAAACCAAGGTTGAACACATTTCAACACATTATTCACACCGGTAGACACGTACCGGGAGTTTCCACATACGGATCGACGATTTTCCTAAGTGTTAGCACATGTCCGTGAACAACGTCAGACACATGACCTACATATGCCATCTACAAACATTAAATCACACCTATAAACATAACCTAGCTCCACATGCAGGTTTTCCAACGATTCCGGCCCTCCGACGGTCATTCACCCTTAAAACCCTAGATCGGGGGGGCCCCGCAGATCTACCCTTATAGCTTTCTCTGTACGAGGATGGACCAATGGACTTTTTTATCTATCTATGTTTGTTTAGCACATATGTACATGGAAAACCAAGGTTGAACACATTTCACCACATTATTCACACCGGTAGACACGTACCGGGAGTTTCCACATACGGATCGACGATTTTACTAAGTGTTAGCCCATGTCCGTGAACAACGTCAGACATATGACCTACATATGCCATCTACAAACATTAAATCACACCTATAAACATAACCTAGCTCCACATGCAGGTTTACCAACGATTCCGACCCTCCGACGGTCATTCACCCCCGAAACCCTAGATCGGGGGGGGGGGGCGCAGATCTACCCTTATAGATTTCTCCGTACGAGGATGGAAGAATGGACTTTTTTATCTATCTATGTTTGTTTAGCACATATGTACATGGAAAACAAAGGTTCAACACATTTCACCACATTATTCGCACCGGTAGACACGTACCGGGAGTTTCCACATACGGATCGACGATTTTACTAAGTGTTAGCCCATGTCCGTGAACAACGTCAGACACATGACCTACATATGCCATCTACAAACATTAAATCACACCTATAAACATAACCTAGCTCCACATGCAGGTTTTCCAACGATTCCGGCCCTCCGACGGTCATTCACCCCTAAAACCCTAGATCGGGGGGTGAGGGGGGGCGCAGATCTACCCTTATAGCTTTCTCCGTACGAGGATGGACCAATGGACTTTTTTATCTGTCTATGTTTGTTTAGCACATATATACATGGACAACCAAGGTTGAACACATTTCACCACATTATTCACACCGGTAGACACGTACCGGGAGTTTCCACATACGGATCGACGATTTTACTAAGTGTTAGCCCATGTCCGTGAACAACGTCAGACACATGACCTACATATGCCATCTACAAACATTAAATCACACTTATAAACATAACCTAGCTCCACATGCAGGTTTTCCAACGATTCCGGCCCTCCGACGGTCATTCACCTCCGAAACCCTAGATCGGGGGGGGCCCGCAGAACTACCCTTATAGCTTTCTCCGTACGAGGATGGACCAATGGACTTTTTTATCTATCTATGTTTGTTTAGCACATATGTACATGGAAAACCAAGGTTGAACACATTTCACCACATTATTCACACCGGTAGACACGTACCGGGAGTTTCCACATACGGATCGACGATTTTACTAAATGTTAGCGCATGTCCGTGAAGAACGTTAGACACATGACCTACATATGCCATCTACAAACATTAAATCACACCTATAAACATAACCTAGCTCCACATGCATGTTTTCCAACGATTCCGGCCCTCCGACGGTCATTCACCCTTAAAACCCTAGATCGGGGGGGGGGGGCGCAGATCTACCCTTATAGCTTTATCCGTACGAGGATGGACCAATGGACTTTTTTATCTATCAATGTTTGTTTAGCACATATGTACATGGAAAACCAAGGTTGAACACATTTCACCACATTATTCACACCGGTAGACACGTACCGGGAGTTTCCACATACAGATCGACGATTTTACTAAGTGTTAGCCCATGTCCGTGAACAACGTCAGACACATGACCTACATATGCCATCTAAAAACATTAAATCACACCTATAAACATAACCTAGCTCCACATGCAGGTGTTCCAACGATTCTGGCCCTCCGACGGTCATTCACCCCCGAAACCCTAGATCGGGGGGGGGGGGGGAGGGGGGGGCGCAGATCTACCCCTATAGCTTTCTCCGTACGAGGATGGACCAATGGACTTTTTTATCTATCTATGTTTGTTTAGCACATATGTACATGGAAAACCAAGGTTGAACACATTTCACCACATTATTCACACCGGTAGACACGTACCGGGAGTTTCCACTTACGGATCGACGATTTTACTAAGTGTTAGGCCATGTCCGTGAACAACGTCAGACACATGACCTACATATTATGCCATCTACAAACATTAAATCACACCTATAAACATAACCTAGCTCCACATGCAGGTTTTCCAACGATTCCGGCCCTACGACGGTCATTCACCCCTAAAACCCTAGATCAGGGGGCCCCGCAGATCTACCCTTATAGCTTTCTCCGTACGAGGATGGACCAATGGACCTTTTTATCTATCTATGTTTGTTTAGCACATATGTACATGTAAAACCAAGGTTGAACACATTTCACCACATTATTCACACCGGTAGACACGTACCGGGAGTTTCCACATACAGATCGACGATTTTACTAAGTGTTAGCCCATGTCCGTGAACAACGTCAGACACATGACCTACATATGCCATCTAAAACATTAAATCACACCTATAAACATAACCTAGCTCCACATGCAGGTGTTCCAACGATTCTGGCCCTTCGACGGTCATTCACCCCCGAAACCCTAGATCGAGGGGGGGGGGCGCAGATCTACCCCTATAGCTTTCTCCGTACGAGGATGGACCAATGGACTTTTTTATCTATCTATGTTTGTTTAGCACATATGTACATGGAAAACCAAGGTTGAACACATTTCACCACATTATTCACACCGGTAGACACGTACCGGGAGTTTCCACATATGGATCGACGATTTTACTAAGTGTTAGGCCATGTCCGTGAACAACGTCAGACACATGACCTACATATTATGCATATACAAACATGAAATCACACCTATAAACATAACCTAGCTCCACATGCAGGTTTTCCAACGATTCCGGCCCTACGACGGTCATTCACCCCTAAAACCCTAGATCAGGGGGCCCCGCAGATCTACCCTTATAGCTTTCTCCGTACGAGGATGGACCAATGGACTTTTTTATCTATCTATGTTTGTTTAACACATATGTACATGGAAAACCAAGGTTGAACACATTTCACCACATTATTCACACCGGTAGACACGTACCGGGAGTATCCACATACGGATCGACGATTTTACTAAGTGTTAGCCATTGTCCGTGAACAACGTCAGACACATGACCTACATATGCCATCTACAAACATTAAATCAAACCTATAAACATAACCTAGCTCCACATGCAGGTTTTCCAACGATTCCGGCCCTCCGACGGTCATTCACCCCCGAAACCCTAGATCGGGGGGGGGGGGGGGGGCGCAGATCTACCCCTATAGCTTTCTCCGTACGAGGATGGACCAATGGAATTTTTTATCTATCTATGTTTGTTTAGCACATATGTACATGGAAAACAAAGGTTGAACACATTTCACCACATTATTCACACCGGTAGACACGTACCGGGAGTTTCCACATACGGATCGACGATTTTACTAAGTGTTAGCCCATGTCCGTGAACAACGTCAGACACATGACCTACATATGCCATCTACAAACATTAAATCACACCTATAAACATAACCTAGCTCCACATGCAGGTTTTCCAACGATTCCGGCCCTCCGACGGTCATTCACCCCCGAAACCCTAGATCGGGGGGGGGGGGCGCAGATCTACCCTTATAGCTTTCTCCGTACGAGGATGGACCAATGGAATTTTTTATCTGTCTATGTTTGTTTAGCACATATATACATGGAAAACCAAGGTTGAACACATTTCAACACATTATTCACACCGGTAGACACGTACCGGGAGTTTCCACATACGGATCGACGATTTTCCTAAGTGTTAGCACATGTCCGTGAACAACGTCAGACACATGACCTACATATGCCATCTACAAACATTAAATCACACCTATAAACATAACCTAGCTCCACATGCAGGTTTTCCAACGATTCCGGCCCTCCGACGGTCATTCACCCTTAAAACCCTAGATCGGGGGGGCCCCGCAGATCTACCCTTATAGCTTTCTCTGTACGAGGATGGACCAATGGACTTTTTTATCTATCTATGTTTGTTTAGCACATATGTACATGGAAAACCAAGGTTGAACACATTTCACCACATTATTCACACCGGTAGACACGTACCGGGAGTTTCCACATACGGATCGACGATTTTACTAAGTGTTAGCCAAATTCCGTGAACAACGTCAGACACATGAACTACATATGCCATCTACAAACATGAAATCACACCTATAAACATAACCTAGCTCCACATGCAGGTTTTCCAACGATTCCGGCCCTCCGACGGTCATTCACCCCTAAAACCCTAGATCAGGGGGCCCCGCAGATCTACCCTTATAGCTTTCTCCGTACGAGGATGTACCAATGGACTTTTTTATCTATCTATGTTTGTTTAGCACATATCTACAAGGAAAACCAAGGTTGAACACATTTCACCACATTATTCACACCGGTAGACACGTACCGGGAGTTTCCACATACAGATCGACGATTTTACTAAGTGTTAGCCCATGTACGTGAACAACGTCAGACACATGACCTACATATGCCATCTACAAACATTAAATCACACCTATAAACATAACCTAGCTCCACATGCAGGTGTTCCAACGATTCCGGCCCTCCGACGGTCATTCACCCCCGAAACCCTAGACCCTAGATCGAGGGGGGGGGCGCAGATCTACTCTTATAGCTTTCTCCGTATGAGGATGGACCAATGGACATTTTTATCTATCTATGTTTGTTTAGCACATATGTACATGGAAAACCAAGGTTGAACACATTTCACCACATTATTCACACCGGTAGACACGTACCGGGAGTTTCCACATACGGATCGACGATTTTACTAAGTGTTAGCCCATGTCCGTGAACAACGTCGGACACATGACCTACATATGCCATCTACAAACATTAAATCACACCTATAAACATAACCTAGCTCCAAATGCAGGTTTTCCAACGATTCCGGCCCTCCGACGGTCATTCACCCCCGAAACCCTAGATCGGGGGGGGGGGGGGCGCAGATCTACCCCTATAGCTTTCTCCGTACGAGGATGGACCAATGGACTTTTTTATCTATCTATGTTTGTTTAGCACATATGTACATGGAAAACAAAGGTTGAACACATTTCACCACATTATTCACACCGGTAGACACGTACCGGGAGTTTCCACATACGGATCGACGATTTTACTAAGTGTTAGCCCATGTCCGTGAACAACGTCAGACACATGACCTACATATGCCATCTACAAACATTAAATCACACCTATAAACATAACCTAGCTCCACATGCAGGTTTTCCAACGATTCCGGCCCTCCGACGGTCATTCACCCTTAAAACCCTAGATCGGGGGGGGGGGGGGCGCAGATCTACCCTTATAGCTTTCTCCGTACGAGGATGGACCAATGGACTTTTTTATCTATCTATGTTTGTTTAGCACATATGTACATGGAAAACAAAGGTTGAACACATTTCACCACATTATTCACACCGGTAGACACGTACCGGGAGTTTCCACATACGGATCGACGATTTTACTAAGTGTTAGCCCATATCCGTGAACAACGTCAGACATATGACCTACATATGCCATCTACAAACATTAAATCACACCTATAAACATAACCTAGCTCCACATGCAGGTTTTCCAACGATTCCGACCCTCCGACGGTCATTCACCCCCGAAACCCTAGATCGGGGGGGGGGGGGCCCGCAGATCTACCCTTATAGCTTTCTCCGTACGAGGATGGACCAATGGACTTTTTTATCTATCTATGTTTGTTTAGCACATATGTACATGGAAAACCAAGGTTGAACACATTTCACCACATTATTCACACCGGTAGACACGTACCGGGAGTTTCCACATACAGATCGACGATTTTACTAAGTGTTAGCCCATGTCCGTGAACAACGTCAGACACATGACCTACATATGCCATCTAAAAACATTAAATCACACCTATAAACATAACCTAGCTCCACATGCAGGTGTTCCAACGATTCTGGCCCTCCGACGGTCATTCACCCCCGAAACCCTAGATCGGGGGGGGGGGGGCGCAGATCTACCCCTATAGCTTTCTCCCTACGAGGATGGACCAATGGACTTTTTTATCTATCTATGTTTGTTTAGCACATATGTACATGGAAAACAAAGGTTGAACACATTTCACCACATTATTCACACCGGTAGACACGTACCGGGAGTTTCCACATACGGATCGACGATTTTACTAAGTGTTAGCCCATATCCGTGAACAACGTCAGACATATGACCTACATATGCCATCTACAAACATTAAATCACACCTATAAACATAACCTAGCTCCACATGCAGGTTTTCCAACGATTCCGACCCTCCGACGGTCATTCACCCCCGAAACCCTAGATCGGGGGGGGGGGGGGGGCCCGCAGATCTACCCTTATAGCTTTCTCTGTACGAGGATGGACCAATGGACTTTTTTATCTATCTATGTTTGTTTAGCACATATGTACATGGAAAACCAAGGTTGAACACATTTCACCACATTATTCACACCGGTAGACACGTACCGGGAGTTTCCACATACGGATCGACGATTTTACTAAGTGTTAGCCAAATTCCGTGAACAACGTCAGACACATGAACTACATATGCCATCTACAAACATGAAATCACACCTATAAACATAACCTAGCTCCACATGCAGGTTTTCCAACGATTCCGGCCCTCCGACGGTCATTCACCCCTAAAACCCTAGATCAGGGGGCCCCGCAGATCTACCCTTATAGCTTTCTCCGTACGAGGATGTACCAATGGACTTTTTTATCTATCTATGTTTGTTTAGCACATATCTACAAGGAAAACCAAGGTTGAACACATTTCACCACATTATTCACACCGGTAGACACGTACCGGGAGTTTCCACATACGGATCGACGATTTTACTAAGTGTTAGCCCATATCCGTGAACAACGTCAGACATATGACCTACATATGCCATCTACAAACATTAAATCACACCTATAAACATAACCTAGCTCCACATGCAGGTTTTCCAACGATTCCGACCCTCCGACGGTCATTCACCCCCGAAACCCTAGATCGGGGGGGGGGGGGGGGCCCGCAGATCTACCCTTATAGCTTTCTCCGTACGAGGATGGACCAATGGACTTTTTTATCTATCTATGTTTGTTTAGCACATATGTACATGGAAAACCAAGGTTGAACACATTTCACCACATTATTCACACCGGTAGACACGTACCGGGAGTTTCCACATACAGATCGACGATTTTACTAAGTGTTAGCCCATGTCCGTGAACAACGTCAGACACATGACCTACATATGCCATCTAAAAACATTAAATCACACCTATAAACATAACCTAGCTCCACATGCAGGTGTTCCAACGATTCTGGCCCTCCGACGGTCATTCACCCCCGAAACCCTAGATCGGGGGGGGGGGGGCGCAGATCTACCCTTATAGCTTTCTCCGTACGAGGATGGACCAATGGACTTTTTTATCTGTCTATGTTTGTTTAGCACATATATACATGGACAACCAAGGTTGAACACATTTCACCACATTATTCACACCGGTAGACAGGTACCGGGAGTTTCCACATACAGATCGACGATTTTACTAAGTGTTAGCCCATGTCCGTGAACAACGTCAGACACATGACCTACATATGCCATCTAAAAACATTAAATCACACCTATAAACATAACCTAGCTCCACATGCAGGTGTTCCAACGATTCTGGCCCTCCGACGGTCATTCACCCCCGAAACCCTAGATCGGGCTGGGGGGGGCGCAGATCTACCCCTATAGCTTTCTCCGTACGAGGATGGACCAATGGACTTTTTTATCTATCTATGTTTGTTTAGCACATATGTACATGGAAAACCAAGGTTGAACACATTTCACCACATTATTCACACCGGTAGACACGTACCGGGAGTTTCCACATACGGATCGACGATTTTACTAAGTGTTAGCCCATGTCCGTGAACAACGTCAGACACATGACCTACATATGCCATCTACAAAAATTAAATCACACTTATAAACATAACCTAGCTCCACATGCAGGTTTTCCAATGATTCCGGCCCTCCGACGGTCATTCACCTCCGAAACCCTAGATCGGGGGGCCCCGCAGATCTACCCTTATAGCTTTCTCCGTACGAGGATGGACCAATGGACTTTTTTTCTATCTATGTTTGTTTAGCACATATGTACATGGAAAACCAAGGTTGAACACATTTCAGCACATTATCCACACCGGTAGACACGTACCGGGAGTTTCCACACACGGATCGACGATTTTACTAAGTGTTAGCCCATGTCCGTGAACAACGTCAGACACATGACCTACATATGCAATCTACAATTATTAAATCACACCTATAAACATAACCTAGCTCCACATGCAGGTTTTCCAACAATTACGGCCCTCCGACGGTCATTCACCCCTAAAATCCTAGATCGGGGGGGCCCCGCAGATCTACCCTTATAGCTTTCTCCGTACGAGGATGGACCAATGGAATTTTTTATCTATCTATGTTTGTCTAGCACATATGTACATGGAAAACCAAGGTTGAACACATTTCACCACATTATTCACACCGGTAGACACGTACCGGTAGTTTCCACATAAGGATCGACGATTTTACTAAGTGTTAGCCCATGTCTGTGAACAACGTCAGACACATGACCTACATATGCCATCTACAAACATTAAATCACACCTATAAACATAACCTAGCTCCACATGCAGGTTTTCCAACGATTCCGGTCCTACGACGGTCATTCACCCCTAAAACCCTTGATCAGGGGGCCCCGCAGATCTACCCTTATAGCTTTCTCCGTACGAGGATGGACCAATGGACTTTTTTATCTATCTATGTTTGTTTAGCACATATGTACATGGAAAACCAAGGTTGAACACATTTCACCACATTATTCACACCGGTAGACACGTACCGGGAGTTTCCACATACAGATCGACGATTTTACTAAGTGTTAGCCCATGTCCGTGAACAACGTCAGACACATGACCTACATATGCCATCTAAAAACATTAAATCACACCTATAAACATAACCTAGCTCCACATGCAGGTGTTCCAACGATTCTGGCCCTCCGACGGTCATTCACCCCCGAAACCCTAGATCGGGGGGGGGGGGGCGCAGATCTACCCCTATAGCTTTCTCCCTACGAGGATGGACCAATGGACTTTTTTATCTATCTATGTTTGTTTAGCACATATGTACATGGAAAACCAAGGTTGAACACATTTCACCACATTATTCACACCGGTAGACACGTACCGGGAGTTTCCACATACGGATCGACGATTTTACTAAGTGTTAGGCCATGTCCGTGAACAACGTCAGACACATGACCTACATATTATGCCATCTACAAACATGAAATCACACCTATAAACATAACCTAGCTCCACATGCAGGTTTTCCAACGATTCCGGCCCTACGACGGTCAGTCACCCCTAAAACCCTAGATCAGGGGGCCCCGCAGATCTACCCTTATAGCTTTCTCCGTACGAGGATGGACCAATGGACTTTTTTATCTATCTATGTTTGTTTAGCACATATGTACATGGAAAACCAAGGTTGAACACATTTCACCACATTATTCACACCGGTAGACACGTACCGGGAGTATCCACATACGGATCGACGATTTTACTAAGTTTTAGCCATTGTCCGTGAACAACGTCAGACACATGACCTACATATGCCATCTACAAACATTAAATCACAGCTATAAACATAACCTAGCTCCACATGCAGGTTTTCCAACGATTCCGGCCCTCCGACGGTCATTCACCCCCGAAACCCTAGATCGGGGGGGGGGGGGGCGCAGATCTACCCCTATAGCTTTCTCCGTACGAGGATGGACCAATGGACTTTTTTATCTATCTATGTTTGTTTAGCACATATGTACATGGAAAACAAAGGTTGAACACATTTCACCACATTATTCACACCGGTAGACACGTACCGGGAGTTTCCACATACGGATCGACGATTTTACTAAGTGTTAGCCCATGTCCGTGAACAACGTCAGACACATGACCTACATATGCCATCTACAAACATTAAATCACACCTATAAACATAATCTAGCTCCACATGCAGGTTTTCCAACGATTCCGGCCCTCCGACGGTCATTCACCCCCGAAACCCTAGATCGGGGGGGGGGGGGGGGGCGCAGATCTACCCTTATAGCTTTCTCCGTACGAGGATGGACCAATGGACTTTTTATCTATCTATGTTTGTTCAGCACATATGTACATGGAAAACCAAGGTTGAACACATTTCACCACATTATTCACACCGGTAGACACATACCGGGAGTTTCCACATACGGATCGACGATTTTACTAAGTGTTAGCCCATGTCCGTGAACAACGTCAGACACATGACCTACATATGCCATCTACAAACATGAAATCACACCAATAAACATAACCTAGCTCCACATGCAGGTTTTCCAACGATTCCGGCCCTCCGACGGTCATTCACCCCTAAAACCCTAGATCAGGGGGCCCCGCAGATCTACCCTTATAGCTTTCTCCGTACGAGGATGTACCAATGGACTTTTTTATCTATCTATGTTTGTTTAGCACATATCTACAAGGAAAACCAAGGTTGAACACATTTCACCACATTATTCACACCGGTAGACACGTACCGGGAGTTTCCACATACAGATCGACGATTTTACTAAGTGTTAGCCCATGTACGTGAACAACGTCAGACACATGACCTACATATGCCATCTACAAACATTAAATCACACCTATAAACATAACCTAGCTCCACATGCAGGTGTTCCAACGATTCCGGCCCTCCGATGGTCATTCACCCCCGAAACCCTAGACCCTAGATCGAGGGGGGGGGGCGCAGATCTACCCTTATAGCTTTCTCCGTACGAGGATGGACCAATGGACATTTTTATCTATCTATGTTTGTTTAGCACATATGTACATGGAAAACCAAGGTTGAACACATTTCACCACATTATTCACACCGGTAGACACGTACCGGGAGTTTCCACATACGGATCGACGATTTTACTAAGTGTTAGCCCATGTCCGTGAACAACGTGAGACACATGACCTACATATGCCATCTACAAACATTAAATCACACGTATAAACATAACCTAGCTCCACATGCAGGTTTTCCAACGATTACGGCCCTCCGACGGTCATTCACCCCCGAAACCCTAGATCGGGGGGGGGGGGGGGGCGCAGATCTACCCCTATAGCTTTCTCCGTACGAGGATGGACCAATGGACTTTTTTATCTATCTATGTTTGTTTAGCACATATGTACATGGAAAACAAAGGTTGAACACATTTCACCACATTATTCACACCGGTAGACACGTACCGGGAGTTTCCACATACGGATCGATGATTTTACTAAGTGTTAGCCCATGTCCGTGAACAACGTCAGACACATGACCTACATATGCCATCTACAAACATTAAATCACACCTATAAACATAACCTAGCTCCACATGCAGGTTTTCCAACGATTCCGGCCATCCGACGGTCATTCACCCCCGAAACCCTAGATCGGGGGGGGGGCCCGCAGATCTACCCTTATAGCTTTCTCCGTACGAGGATGGACCAATGGACTTTTTTATCTATCTATGTTTATTTAGCACATATGTACATGGAAAACCAAGGTTGAACACATTTCACCACATTATTCACACCGGTAGACACGTCCCGGGAGTTTCCACATACGGATCGACGATTTTACTAAGTGTTAGCCCATGTCCGTGAACAACGTCAGACACATGACCTACATATGCCATCTACAAACATTAAATCACACCTATAAACATAACCTAGCTCCACATGCAGGTTTTCCAACGATTCCGGCCCTCCGACGGTCATTCACCTCTAAAACCCTAGATCGGGGGGGGGGGGGGGCGCAGATCTACCCTTATAGCTTTCTCCGTACGAGGATGGACCAATGGACTTTTTTATCTGTCTATGTTTGTTTAGCACATATATACATGGACAACCAAGGTTGAACACATTTCACCACATTATTCACACCGGTAGACAGGTACCGGGAGTTTCCACATACAGATCGACGATTTTACTAAGTGTTAGCCCATGTCCGTGAACAACGTCAGACACATGACCTACATATGCCATCTAAAAACATTAAATCACACCTATAAACATAACCTAGCTCCACATGCAGGTGTTCCAACGATTCTGGCCCTCCGACGGTCATTCACCCCCGAAACCCTAGATCGGGCTGGGGGGGGCGCAGATCTACCCCTATAGCTTTCTCCGTACGAGGATGGACCAATGGACTTTTTTATCTATCTATGTTTGTTTAGCACATATGTACATGGAAAACCAAGGTTGAACACATTTCACCACATTATTCACACCGGTAGACACGTACCGGGAGTTTCCACATACGGATCGACGATTTTACTAAGTGTTAGCCCATGTCCGTGAACAACGTCAGACACATGACCTACATATGCCATCTACAAAAATTAAATCACACTTATAAACATAACCTAGCTCCACATGCAGGTTTTCCAATGATTCCGGCCCTCCGACGGTCATTCACCTCCGAAACCCTAGATCGGGGGGCCCCGCAGATCTACCCTTATAGCTTTCTCCGTACGAGGATGGACCAATGGACTTTTTTTCTATCTATGTTTGTTTAGCACATATGTACATGGAAAACCAAGGTTGAACACATTTCAGCACATTATCCACACCGGTAGACACGTACCGGGAGTTTCCACACACGGATCGACGATTTTACTAAGTGTTAGCCCATGTCCGTGAACAACGTCAGACACATGACCTACATATGCAATCTACAATTATTAAATCACACCTATAAACATAACCTAGCTCCACATGCAGGTTTTCCAACAATTACGGCCCTCCGACGGTCATTCACCCCTAAAATCCTAGATCGGGGGGGCCCCGCAGATCTACCCTTATAGCTTTCTCCGTACGAGGATGGACCAATGGAATTTTTTATCTATCTATGTTTGTCTAGCACATATGTACATGGAAAACCAAGGTTGAACACATTTCACCACATTATTCACACCGGTAGACACGTACCGGTAGTTTCCACATAAGGATCGACGATTTTACTAAGTGTTAGCCCATGTCTGTGAACAACGTCAGACACATGACCTACATATGCCATCTACAAACATTAAATCACACCTATAAACATAACCTAGCTCCACATGCAGGTTTTCCAACGATTCCGGTCCTACGACGGTCATTCACCCCTAAAACCCTTGATCAGGGGGCCCCGCAGATCTACCCTTATAGCTTTCTCCGTACGAGGATGGACCAATGGACTTTTTTATCTATCTATGTTTGTTTAGCACATATGTACATGGAAAACCAAGGTTGAACACATTTCACCACATTATTCACACCGGTAGACACGTACCGGGAGTTTCCACATACAGATCGACGATTTTACTAAGTGTTAGCCCATGTCCGTGAACAACGTCAGACACATGACCTACATATGCCATCTAAAAACATTAAATCACACCTATAAACATAACCTAGCTCCACATGCAGGTGTTCCAACGATTCTGGCCCTCCGACGGTCATTCACCCCCGAAACCCTAGATCGGGGGGGGGGGGGGGGCGCAGATCTACCCCTATAGCTTTCTCCCTACGAGGATGGACCAATGGACTTTTTTATCTATCTATGTTTGTTTAGCACATATGTACATGGAAAACCAAGGTTGAACACATTTCACCACATTATTCACACCGGTAGACACGTACCGGGAGTTTCCACATACGGATCGACGATTTTACTAAGTGTTAGGCCATGTCCGTGAACAACGTCAGACACATGACCTACATATTATGCCATCTACAAACATGAAATCACACCTATAAACATAACCTAGCTCCACATGCAGGTTTTCCAACGATTCCGGCCCTACGACGGTCAGTCACCCCTAAAACCCTAGATCAGGGGGCCCCGCAGATCTACCCTTATAGCTTTCTCCGTACGAGGATGGACCAATGGACTTTTTTATCTATCTATGTTTGTTTAGCACATATGTACATGGAAAACCAAGGTTGAACACATTTCACCACATTATTCACACCGGTAGACACGTACCGGGAGTATCCACATACGGATCGACGATTTTACTAAGTTTTAGCCATTGTCCGTGAACAACGTCAGACACATGACCTACATATGCCATCTACAAACATTAAATCACAGCTATAAACATAACCTAGCTCCACATGCAGGTTTTCCAACGATTCCGGCCCTCCGACGGTCATTCACCCCCGAAACCCTAGATCGGGGGGGGGGGGGGGGGGGGCGCAGATCTACCCCTATAGCTTTCTCCGTACGAGGATGGACCAATGGACTTTTTTATCTATCTATGTTTGTTTAGCACATATGTACATGGAAAACAAAGGTTGAACACATTTCACCACATTATTCACACCGGTAGACACGTACCGGGAGTTTCCACATACGGATCGACGATTTTACTAAGTGTTAGCCCATGTCCGTGAACAACGTCAGACACATGACCTACATATGCCATCTACAAACATTAAATCACACCTATAAACATAATCTAGCTCCACATGCAGGTTTTCCAACGATTCCGGCCCTCCGACGGTCATTCACCCCCGAAACCCTAGATCGGGGGGGGGGGGGCGCAGATCTACCCTTATAGCTTTCTCCGTACGAGGATGGACCAATGGACTTTTTATCTATCTATGTTTGTTCAGCACATATGTACATGGAAAACCAAGGTTGAACACATTTCACCACATTATTCACACCGGTAGACACATACCGGGAGTTTCCACATACGGATCGACGATTTTACTAAGTGTTAGCCCATGTCCGTGAACAACGTCAGACACATGACCTACATATGCCATCTACAAACATGAAATCACACCAATAAACATAACCTAGCTCCACATGCAGGTTTTCCAACGATTCCGGCCCTCCGACGGTCATTCACCCCTAAAACCCTAGATCAGGGGGCCCCGCAGATCTACCCTTATAGCTTTCTCCGTACGAGGATGTACCAATGGACTTTTTTATCTATCTATGTTTGTTTAGCACATATCTACAAGGAAAACCAAGGTTGAACACATTTCACCACATTATTCACACCGGTAGACACGTACCGGGAGTTTCCACATACAGATCGACGATTTTACTAAGTGTTAGCCCATGTACGTGAACAACGTCAGACACATGACCTACATATGCCATCTACAAACATTAAATCACACCTATAAACATAACCTAGCTCCACATGCAGGTGTTCCAACGATTCCGGCCCTCCGATGGTCATTCACCCCCGAAACCCTAGACCCTAGATCGAGGGGGGGGGGCGCAGATCTACCCTTATAGCTTTCTCCGTACGAGGATGGACCAATGGACATTTTTATCTATCTATGTTTGTTTAGCACATATGTACATGGAAAACCAAGGTTGAACACATTTCACCACATTATTCACACCGGTAGACACGTACCGGGAGTTTCCACATACGGATCGACGATTTTACTAAGTGTTAGCCCATGTCCGTGAACAACGTGAGACACATGACCTACATATGCCATCTACAAACATTAAATCACACGTATAAACATAACCTAGCTCCACATGCAGGTTTTCCAACGATTACGGCCCTCCGACGGTCATTCACCCCCGAAACCCTAGATCGGGGGGGGGGGGGGGGCGCAGATCTACCCCTATAGCTTTCTCCGTACGAGGATGGACCAATGGACTTTTTTATCTATCTATGTTTGTTTAGCACATATGTACATGGAAAACAAAGGTTGAACACATTTCACCACATTATTCACACCGGTAGACACGTACCGGGAGTTTCCACATACGGATCGATGATTTTACTAAGTGTTAGCCCATGTCCGTGAACAACGTCAGACACATGACCTACATATGCCATCTACAAACATTAAATCACACCTATAAACATAACCTAGCTCCACATGCAGGTTTTCCAACGATTCCGGCCATCCGACGGTCATTCACCCCCGAAACCCTAGATCGGGGGGGGGGCCCGCAGATCTACCCTTATAGCTTTCTCCGTACGAGGATGGACCAATGGACTTTTTTATCTATCTATGTTTATTTAGCACATATGTACATGGAAAACCAAGGTTGAACACATTTCACCACATTATTCACACCGGTAGACACGTCCCGGGAGTTTCCACATACGGATCGACGATTTTACTAAGTGTTAGCCCATGTCCGTGAACAACGTCAGACACATGACCTACATATGCCATCTACAAACATTAAATCACACCTATAAACATAACCTAGCTCCACATGCAGGTTTTCCAACGATTCCGGCCCTCCGACGGTCATTCACCTCTAAAACCCTAGATCGGGGGGGGGGGGGGCGCAGATCTACCCTTATAGCTTTCTCCGTACGAGGATGGACCAATGGACTTTTTTATCTGTCTATGTTTGTTTAGCACATATATACATGGACAACCAAGGTTGAACACATTTCACCACATTATTCACACCGGTAGACACGTACCGGGAGTTTCCACATACAGATCGACGATTTTACTAAGTGTTAGCCCATGTCCGTGAACAACGTCAGACACATGACCTACATATGCCATCTAAAAACATTAAATCACACCTATAAACATAACCTAGCTCCACATGCAGGTGTTCCAACAATTCTGGCCCTCCGACGGTCATTCACCCCCGAAACCCTAGATCGGGCTGGGGGGGGCGCAGATCTACCCCTATAGCTTTCTCCGTACGAGGATGGACCAATGGACTTTTTTATCTATCTATGTTTGTTTAGCACATATGTACATGGAAAACCAAGGTTGAACACATTTCACCACATTATTCACACCGGTAGACACGTACCGGGAGTTTCCACATACGGATCGACGATTTTACTAAGTGTTAGCCCATGTCCGTGAACAACGTCAGACACATGACCTACATATGCCATCTACAAAAATTAAATCACACTTATAAACATAACCTAGCTCCACATGCAGGTTTTCCAATGATTCCGGCCCTCCGACGGTCATTCACCTCCGAAACCCTAGATCGGGGGGCCCCGCAGATCTACCCTTATAGCTTTCTCCGTACGAGGATGGACCAATGGACTTTTTTTCTATCTATGTTTGTTTAGCACATATGTACATGGAAAACCAAGGTTGAACACATTTCAGCACATTATCCACACCGGTAGACACGTACCGGGAGTTTCCACACACGGATCGACGATTTTACTAAGTGTTAGCCCATGTCCGTGAACAACGTCAGACACATGACCTACATATGCAATCTACAATTATTAAATCACACCTATAAACATAACCTAGCTCCACATGCAGGTTTTCCAACAATTACGGCCCTCCGACGGTCATTCACCCCTAAAATCCTAGATCGGGGGGGCCCCGCAGATCTACCCTTATAGCTTTCTCCGTACGAGGATGGACCAATGGAATTTTTTATCTATCTATGTTTGTCTAGCACATATGTACATGGAAAACCAAGGTTGAACACATTTCACCACATTATTCACACCGGTAGACACGTACCGGTAGTTTCCACATAAGGATCGACGATTTTACTAAGTGTTAGCCCATGTCTGTGAACAACGTCAGACACATGACCTACATATGCCATCTACAAACATTAAATCACACCTATAAACATAACCTAGCTCCACATGCAGGTTTTCCAACGATTCCGGTCCTACGACGGTCATTCACCCCTAAAACCCTTGATCAGGGGGCCCCGCAGATCTACCCTTATAGCTTTCTCCGTACGAGGATGGACCAATGGACTTTTTTATCTATCTATGTTTGTTTAGCACATATGTACATGGAAAACCAAGGTTGAACACATTTCACCACATTATTCACACCGGTAGACACGTACCGGGAGTTTCCACATACAGATCGACGATTTTACTAAGTGTTAGCCCATGTCCGTGAACAACGTCAGACACATGACCTACATATGCCATCTAAAAACATTAAATCACACCTATAAACATAACCTAGCTCCACATGCAGGTGTTCCAACGATTCTGGCCCTCCGACGGTCATTCACCCCCGAAACCCTAGATCGGGGGGGGGGGGCGCAGATCTACCCCTATAGCTTTCTCCCTACGAGGATGGACCAATGGACTTTTTTATCTATCTATGTTTGTTTAGCACATATGTACATGGAAAACCAAGGTTGAACACATTTCACCACATTATTCACACCGGTAGACACGTACCGGGAGTTTCCACATACGGATCGACGATTTTACTAAGTGTTAGGCCATGTCCGTGAACAACGTCAGACACATGACCTACATATTATGCCATCTACAAACATGAAATCACACCTATAAACATAACCTAGCTCCACATGCAGGTTTTCCAACGATTCCGGCCCTACGACGGTCAGTCACCCCTAAAACCCTAGATCAGGGGGCCCCGCAGATCTACCCTTATAGCTTTCTCCGTACGAGGATGGACCAATGGACTTTTTTATCTATCTATGTTTGTTTAGCACATATGTACATGGAAAACCAAGGTTGAACACATTTCACCACATTATTCACACCGGTAGACACGTACCGGGAGTATCCACATACGGATCGACGATTTTACTAAGTTTTAGCCATTGTCCGTGAACAACGTCAGACACATGACCTACATATGCCATCTACAAACATTAAATCACAGCTATAAACATAACCTAGCTCCACATGCAGGTTTTCCAACGATTCCGGCCCTCCGACGGTCATTCACCCCCGAAACCCTAGATCGGGGGGGGGGCGCAGATCTACCCCTATAGCTTTCTCCGTACGAGGATGGACCAATGGACTTTTTTATCTATCTATGTTTGTTTAGCACATATGTACATGGAAAACAAAGGTTGAACACATTTCACCACATTATTCACACCGGTAGACACGTACCGGGAGTTTCCACATACGGATCGACGATTTTACTAAGTGTTAGCCCATGTCCGTGAACAACGTCAGACACATGACCTACATATGCCATCTACAAACATTAAATCACACCTATAAACATAATCTAGCTCCACATGCAGGTTTTCCAACGATTCCGGCCCTCCGACGGTCATTCACCCCCGAAACCCTAGATCGGGGGGGGGGGGCGCAGATCTACCCTTATAGCTTTCTCCGTACGAGGATGGACCAATGGACTTTTTATCTATCTATGTTTGTTCAGCACATATGTACATGGAAAACCAAGGTTGAACACATTTCACCACATTATTCACACCGGTAGACACATACCGGGAGTTTCCACATACGGATCGACGATTTTACTAAGTGTTAGCCCATGTCCGTGAACAACGTCAGACACATGACCTACATATGCCATCTACAAACATGAAATCACACCAATAAACATAACCTAGCTCCACATGCAGGTTTTCCAACGATTCCGGCCCTCCGACGGTCATTCACCCCTAAAACCCTAGATCAGGGGGCCCCGCAGATCTACCCTTATAGCTTTCTCCGTACGAGGATGTACCAATGGACTTTTTTATCTATCTATGTTTGTTTAGCACATATCTACAAGGAAAACCAAGGTTGAACACATTTCACCACATTATTCACACCGGTAGACACGTACCGGGAGTTTCCACATACAGATCGACGATTTTACTAAGTGTTAGCCCATGTACGTGAACAACGTCAGACACATGACCTACATATGCCATCTACAAACATTAAATCACACCTATAAACATAACCTAGCTCCACATGCAGGTGTTCCAACGATTCCGGCCCTCCGATGGTCATTCACCCCCGAAACCCTAGACCCTAGATCGAGGGGGGGGGGCGCAGATCTACCCTTATAGCTTTCTCCGTACGAGGATGGACCAATGGACATTTTTATCTATCTATGTTTGTTTAGCACATATGTACATGGAAAACCAAGGTTGAACACATTTCACCACATTATTCACACCGGTAGACACGTACCGGGAGTTTCCACATACGGATCGACGATTTTACTAAGTGTTAGCCCATGTCCGTGAACAACGTGAGACACATGACCTACATATGCCATCTAAAAACATTAAATCACACCTATAAACATAACCTAGTTCCACATGCAGGTTTACCAACGATTCCGACCCTCCGACGGTCATTCACCCCCGAAACCCTAGATCGGGGGGGGGGGGGCCCGCAGATCTACCCTTATAGATTTCTCCGTACGAGGATGGAACAATGGACTTTTTTTATCTATCTATGTTTGTTTAGCACATATGTACATGGAAAACAAAGGTTGAACACATTTCACCACATTATTCACACCGGTAGACACGTACCGGGAGTTTCCACATACGGATCGACGATTTTACTAAGTGTTAGCCCATGTCCGTGAACAACGTCAGACACATGACCTACATATGCCATCTACAAACATTAAATCACACCTATAAACATAACCTAGCTCCACATGCAGGTGTTCCAACGATTCCGGCCCTCCGACGGTCATTCACCCTTAAAACCCTAGATCGGGGGGGGGGGGCCCGCAGATCTACCCTTATAGCTTTCTCCGTACGAGGATGGACCAATGGACTTTTTTATCTATCTATGTTTGTTTAGCACATATGTACATGGAAAACCAAGGTTGAACACATTTCACCACATTATTCACACCGGTAGACACGTACCGGGAGTTTCCACATACGGATCGACGATTTTACTAAGTGTTAGCCCATGGCCGTGAACAACGTCAGACACATGACCTACATATGCCATCTACAAATATTAAATCACACCTATAAACATAACCTAGCTCCACATGCAGGTTTTCCAACGATTCCGGCCCTCCGACGGTCATTCACCCCTAAAACCCTAGATCGGGCTGGGGGGGGCGCAGATCTACCCCTATAGCTTTCTCCGTACGAGGATGGACCAATGGACTTTTTTATCTATCTATGTTTGTTTAGCACATATGTACATGGAAAACCAAGGTTGAACACATTTCACCACATTATTCACACCGGTAGACACGTACCGGGAGTTTCCACTTACGGATCGACGATTTTACTAAGTGTTAGGCCATGTCCGTGAACAACGTCAGACACATGACCTACATATTATGCCATCTACAAACATTAAATCACACCTATAAACATAACCTAGCTCCACATGCAGGTTTTCCAACGATTCCGGCCCTACGACGGTCATTCACCCCTAAAACCCTAGATCAGGGGGCCCCGCAGATCTACCCTTATAGCTTTCTCCGTTCGAGGATGGACCAATGGACCTTTTTATCTATCTATGTTTGTTTAGCACATATGTACATGGAAAACCAAGGTTGAACACATTTCACCACATTATTCACACCGGTAGACACGTACCGGGAGTTTCCACATACAGATCGACGATTTTACTAAGTGTTAGCCCATGTCCGTGAACAACGTCAGACACATGACCTACATATGCCATCTAAAAACATTAAATCACACCTATAAACATAAGCTAGCTCCACATGCAGGTGTTCCAACGATTCTGGCCCTCCGACGGTCATTCACCCCCGAAACCCTAGATCGGGGGGGGGGGGGGGGCAGATCTACCCCTATATCTTTCTCCGTACGAGGACAGACCAATGGATTTTTTTATCTATCTATGTTTGTTTAGCACATATGTACATGGAAAACCAAGGTTGAACACATTTCACCACATTATTCACACCGGTAGACACGTACCGGGAGTTTCCACATATGGATCGACGATTTTACTAAGTGTTAGGCCATGTCCGTGAACAACGTCAGACACATGACCTACATATTATGCCATATACAAACATGAAATCACACCTATAAACATAACCTAGCTCCACATGCAGGTTTTCCAACGATTCCGGCCCTACGACGGTCATTCACCCCTAAAACCCTAGATCAGGGGGCCCCGCAGATCTACCCTTATAGCTTTCTCCGTACGAGGATGGACCAATGGACTTTTTTATCTATCTATGTTTGTTTAAGACATATGTACATGGAAAACCAAGGTTGAACACATTTCACCACATTATTCACACCGGTAGACACGTACCGGGAGTATCCACATACGGATCGACGATTTTACTAAGTGTTAGCCATTGTCCGTGAACAACGTCAGACACATGACCTACATATGCCATCTACAAACATTAAATCACACAAATAAACATAACCTAGCTCCACATGCAGGTTTTCCAACGATTCCGGCCCTCCGACGGTCATTCACCCCCGAAACCCTAGATCGGGGGGGGGGGGCGCAGATCTACCCCTATAGCTTTCTCCGTACGAGGATGGACCAATGGACTTTTTTATCTATCTATGTTTGTTTAGCACATATGTACATGGAAAACAAAGGTTGAACACATTTCACCACATTATTCACACCGGTAGACACGTACCGGGAGTTTCCACATACGGATCGACGATTTTACTAAGTGTTAGCCCATGTCCGTGAACAACGTCAGACACATGACCTACATATGCCATCTACAAACATTAAATCACACCTATAAACATAACCTAGCTCCACATGCAGGTGTTCCAACGATTCCGGCCCTCCGACGGTCATTCACCCCCGAAACCCTAGACCCTAGATCGAGGGGGGGGGGCGCAGATCTACCCTTATAGCTTTCTCCGTACGAGGATGGACCAATGGCCATTTTTATCTATCTATGTTTCTTTAGCACATATGTACATGGAAAACCAAGGTTGAACACATTTCACCACATTATTCACACCGGTAGACACGTACCGGGAGTTTCCACATACGGATCGACGATTTTACTAAGTGTTAGCCCATGTCCGTGAACAACGTCAGACATATGACCTACATATGCCATCTACAAACATTAAATCACACCTATAAACATAACCTAGCTCCACATGCAGGTTTACCAACGATTCCGACCCTCCGACGGTCATTCACCCCCGAAACCCTAGATCGGGGGGGGGGGGGCCGCAGATCTACCCTTATAGATTTCTCCGTACGAGGATGGAAGAATGGACTTTTTTATCTATCTATGTTTGTTTAGCACATATGTACATGGAAAACAAAGGTTGAACACATTTCACCACATTATTCGCACCGGTAGACACGTACCGGGAGTTTCCACATACGGATCGACGATTTTACTAAGTGTTAGCCCATGTCCGTGAACAACGTCAGACACATGACCTACATATGCCATCTACAAACATTAAATCACACCTATAAACATAACCTAGCTCCACATGCAGGTTTTCCAACGATTCCGGCCCTCCGACGGTCATTCACCCCTAAAACCCTAGATCGGGGGGTGAGGGGGGGGCGCAGATCTACCCTTATAGCTTTCTCCGTACGAGGATGGACCAATGGACTTTTTTATCTGTCTATGTTTGTTTAGCACATATATACATGGACAACCAAGGTTGAACACATTTCACCACATTATTCACACCGGTAGACACGTACCGGGAGTTTCCACATACGGATCGACGATTTTACTAAGTGTTAGCCCATGTCCGTGAACAACGTCAGACACATGACCTACATATGCCATCTACAAACATTAAATCACACTTATAAACATAACCTAGCTCCACATGCAGGTTTTCCAACGATTCCGGCCCTCCGACGGTCATTCACCTCCGAAACCCTAGATCGGGGGGGCCCGCATGTAGGGGAACGCAACAGAAAACAAAAATTTCCGCACTACGGACACGCCCAGGACCACTATGGAGACTGCATACAAGGTTTTGATCTGATCGTTACCGACTCGTAGCGCAGCGGAAGTAGAGTCGATGTAGATCGTCGGTGCAGATCCCCGCAGCTAGGATTTACAACCTCCCAACCGCGAGGATGTTCTCCCTCGTCTGCTCCTCGAACAGCGCTCCGGGAGGCGGTCGGACAGTCCCTCGGACGGTGTCATGGACAGCCCTTCGGGAGGCCCCTCGAAACTCGATCGGTAACTCGGACAGCCCTTCGGGAGGACCCTTGAAACTCGAACGCTAATTTGGACAGCCCTTCGGGCAAAAGATCGAAACTACGACCTCTCTACGGGGTTGCACACATACGGTGTCAGCTATCCGACAGGGCTTCGCCGTCCAGAACTAGTTCCTGCCGGAACCTAGACAGCCTTTCGACTCTACGAAACTATTTCGCTGGGAGGGAGAGAGAAAGCCAGATCATGCATGGCATTTGTATAGAACTCAAGGGAGAGCTTGGATCAAGGATATGGGGATGCCCTCACACCTCTATTTATAGGAAACCCAAGGGGGCTTTCTTGGCTCCCAAGTCCTTCTAGAAGGCTTTCCAAAAATATCTCAAGTAGTACCTTTTACTATTCATGACACCACTTTTTCGCGTCCGAAAAATCCGAAAATATTTCTGTGGGTCTTAGAATAATTCCAACACCCACTAAAAAGATTTTGGGCGTGTTCCGAAACAATTCCGGATTAGTGATTTTCATCTGCGAAAAGCAACCTAAGAATTTCCGGCAGCTCCGGAACATTTCCGGCAGCTCCGAAATATTTCCGAAAAAAATATTTTATTCTTTTCTCCAGAAAAATTCCAGAAGTTACCAGAACAATTCTGGCACCCTCCAAAAGTACCAGGTGCTTACCGAAACCTTTTCGGCTTAGTGGTTCACTCCGAAACAACTTTTCGGTTTTACCGAAACTATTCCGGTGTTCTCTCTCCAGAACTTTTCCGTTTTCTCCGAAACCTTTTCGGTGACTTTCTCTTAGACTCCCTGTCTAGTATTCAGCAGATAGATGACCCTTAAGCGTGTGACCCTATAGGTTCGGTGAAGTATAGACATGACCCGGAACACTTTCCGATCAATGATCAACATCGGAGCCGTGGACACCCATATTGACCCCTATACCCACACGAATAAATATTCGAGTGAACCTCCAGTTGCCGTGTGCTATTCCTGTTGCTTCGCGATATGTTACAAACACCCGAGGTGAGACTTATCGGCATCCCCGTGAATCAACAACTTGTCCACTATGCCAGTTACCTCGTTTCCGGTATTGTTCTCTTTTCTCGTTCCCGTGTTCCGGCATCCCTGTGATCAAATCACACTGTGTCTGGCCAGACGATGGTGGATACTGTAACACCGAGAGGGCCCGAAGAATATCTCTCCATCGACGGAGGAGCAAATCCCAATCTTGAGCTACCTAGTTCCTGGTCATACTTTTCCGTGAACCCGTAAGCCGCCGTAATAGCCACCCTTTTACAGATGACGTTTAACAAACCCCAAAGTTCACGAAGCAAGTACGAAGGAACTCGATACTCTCATGGTCTAAGGAATTATGCAAACGCTCAACTTTCTCTGTGTTATAATCCATTAACTGGTGACGAATGTATCTCATAGCATAACATCAAACTGGGTCGATTCAACACAAATGTTCTTCTAACATTGTGCCCTCAAAATTGCCGGCATAGTCATGCCCATGATCAGGAAAACAGAACCATCATGCAACACTTGAGCTAGTCTTAGAGGCGAGACTAGGAATATATATATTTTATCCGTTTATTATTCCACACGTGCATATGAGTCTTCCTCCGAGCCTCGTGGTTATTGCAGACTCGAGAACCATAGCAGTTATAGCATGGAATATAAACATAATTAGGAACATGGGGATAAATAATAACATTTATTATTGCCTCTAGGGCATATATCCTACAGACTCCCACTTGCACTAGAGTCAATAATCTAGTCAATGCTAATGCACTTTACACCTACGGCATACTGGTGTAAAATATGCTTCACATGTGGTATAGCCTGATGTCCAACGGATCTGACAACTTCAACTCCGTGTGTATCTTTGCATATCCTCGCGTTTTCACGCTTTCACAAAATTCATATTTTGTGTGGACTTGGCTTTGTATATATGTGAATCACTGGTCGAACCTTGATTCCTCAGACTGAGCTATGGAGCAACTATCTTCAATAGTGTTCCATTGACCAAAGCCATCTTGGAACCATACTAAGTTCATGAATGAACTATATGATTCAACATCTTCTTTGTCGCTTCTAAAGCGTCATCATACTCAGCCTTTGTTATAGAATTTGCCACAGTAACCTGTTTGGAACAATTCCAACTTACTGTGCCACCATATCGTGTATCACACAAAAACCCTTAACTTAGATCGAAAATCGCATGGAGCATTGATGAAGACTATATTGATGTAATTACTTACAACAAGCACTTCATAATCTCTTCTTGCGAGAAAACATGTCATCAGTTCTACTTTAGTACTCAATGACATTTTTCACTTTTGTCCCATGATCAGTACTTTGATCACTTTGGTATCTATACTCGCAACAACTTGGGAGTACTGGACATATCTGGTTGTTTTATATACCATGGAATACATGATTAATCCAAACACAAAGGTGTATGGAATATACATCATGTATTTTGCTCATCAGTGTTTTAGGACACCGAGTCTTGCAAAAACTCTTTCCATGTGACTTCGTCAAGAATCACTCCTTGGCGTTTTTAACGCTAAACTGTTTTAGCATCTTGTCAATATGTATTTTGGCTTAGCCCTATTAGGCAATTATATCTCGTAGATAATTATGCCTAATATCAAGACTACTTAGCCCAAGCACTTCGTCGAAAAACTATTTTCAATGAAGTCTTAATTTGTGTCAAGAAATTTATATTATTTCCAATTAACAATGTGTTAGGCACACAAGGTTTTTAGAAATATTATTATGCTCCCACCTACTTTCTTGTAGCCACAAGCATCTTCGTTATCCATCGATGAAATCAACCTCTTTTGATTATTTCATCAAAAACGAAGATTCCAACTCCATTATGCTCTCTTTTGTCCATCGCAGGAACTCTGAAGTTTGCATACTCACTAGCATCCTCTGGACTGATAAAATACCTTGGACTGTATCATATACAAGTCCAAGGCAGTATTTCCATCTTATGGAAATCCTTTTGGCATCCATGTTTCATATCTCATGAATGAAATATGTATTAATTGCAAGTTTAACCCGAACCGACTTTAAGCATCGCTACGGAGAGACAATCTCGCCGTAGTTAATTCCTTGAAATTGTTATAAGCAACAAGTCGAGCTTTATGGATAAAACATTTTTATCCGTATCAGTTTATAGTTCCATTAATATTCGTTAGACTCAAAGTCTTCCGAATGGTCCATCAAGATACAATCTTGATTTATTTATATGGAAACTATCTCGGATTGTATTGGCATTTAGCCAATTCCGGAGTCAGGGCCCATCATTGCTTCCTTAATTATCGTAGGTATATTGTTGTCTAACAACAATATCTCGTTTGCGCACCTGAGAGGTTTGCATGAGTTTTGCCTACGTGGTTCAGCTGCAAGTTCGACCGAAGTCCATACATCTCATGTAGGAGCTTCCGTATCAGTCGTAGTAGGAAACTCTGGAATCACTTCCAAGGTTCCTTTCCTTTGAACTGATGACGAAGATACTGTTATCTCATCGAGTTGCACTGTCCTCCCACTCACCTTTTTTCAAGAACCATTCTCTTTAAAAGCATACCGTTCTTTGTGGCAAAACCTTTTGCCTCGGTATAGTGGTGGAGGAATTCCCAATAATTTGGGATAACCTACAAAGTAGCACTTGTCTGATTTGGAATAGGTTTGTAACCTTTTACACAAGCCCCATATTCCAAATGTTTAAGAAAAGATATAACATGGTTGGGCATACCGTACCATGGCGTCATTTCAACACACACGATGGAGCTCTTTTCAGTGTAAAAGCCGCAGTCTCTAAAGCATTACATTAAAAGGGATAATGGCAAATTGATTTATGTCATCTTTGATCTTACCATGTCATAAATGGTTTGATTACATCTTCACGGACATTCCACTCACAGTGGTGTTCCGGGAGGTGTATGTTATGAAACTATTTTCACAACTCATCAGACATTCGCTAAACTTGTAACTCAAAATATTCCTTTCTGCAATCGAATTGTAGAAACATAATTTTCTTGTTACAATAACTTCCACTTCATTTTTGAAAACCTTTTGAATGATTTCAAAAGATCCAGACTTACGTCTCATCAAGTAAATATCCATATATCTACTTGAGTCATTTCTGAAGATAGATAAATCCACTACTAGTAACAACATTTATCGGACTACACACATCAAATGTATGATCACCAATAAGTTTGTTGTTCGTTCCTCATGGCCTGTGAACGGTATTTTAGTCACTTCACCTTTCGGACGAAGGTTGCAAGTGTCAGATGATTCATAATCAAATGTCTTCAAAATCCATCATTATGAATTTCTCCATGCAGGTTTCTCCAATGTGACCAAATGCAGTGCCACACATATGTGGTATTCTTTTAGTCTTTCGACATTTAGCGTCAGTGTTATGGATGTATCATATTACCATAAATATTCATAACATACATCCCATCCCCGATGGAAGCATGGCCCTTTATGTTATTCATAATACTGAACAACAATTGTTCTTTTATGAACAACCTTCTTGCAACATACTTTATGCAATGGGCTAGAGTGTATAAAACTCTAAAACGAATTATGAAAATAAATACAGATGGTGATACACCGATGGAAGGTATAGTAACTTTTACTATGTTCCCAGCGCGTATCTAAACCTCATTACTGGCAAGTCTTTTAGGCCGTAGTGGTTCTTGCATCGAGTTGCAACAGAATGCAATCGAGCGGGTATTCCTGTGATCAACTTTTAATCATAATACCCAAGAATTATGGACTAACTGTTTAATCAAAATTCCCAAGAACTATTTATTTTTGACCAGCCTTCCATACATCAATAACTTTCATGACTTTTATACATGAGTTGGACATTCCAGTCTTCTTTCTTTTTGCCCTTATACTTTTAACAGTTTAACTTTCAATATATTTCTCCTACTCTCACAAGAAGCACCCAACTTTAAGAGTGGCGTTAGCCCCGGACTTCCTAGGCGTGTGAGTCATACTAACACCCTTTGGACATTTCCTTTCTCTTTAAGTTGTTTGTTTTATTCACCTTCATCATATGACAGGCGTTCTTCTGGATCCCTCTCCTATCAGTCAAATGCCCAGTAAACACTTTACTAATACTTTGCAAACAAATATTGCTTTGGATATCTCATATCTTTTAGCCTTTGTCTGTATCTGAAAACAATTTTCAGTTCCATGAATATTACATAACTATCCCAAACTTGTGAAGTTCGGGTCTTATGGAAGCAAACGTATTGCACTTGACCACAATGGAATTCTAGCTTTTGGATCGAAGGACGAGAGTCACATCATCCATAGCATTAGCGGGAGGACACCGAAAGCATGCGATAGGACAAAATCCTTCTCGACACTCTTGAGGAAAATCCTCGCATTACGTTACCAACCGTAAAGTTTTAACCAGATATTTAACAGCTTATTCAATTTTAATAGGGAAGGTGGAAACGCGAGCCATTATTCTACAACTATTAGCAAATTATACTTAGACAGTGTTCATAATTAATTTGCACTCAGAATTAAACAAGTTAATTCTAAAATGCGCTCCCACTCAAATCAATATCTCTCAAAATTGATTATGAGTGATTCAAGATCCAAATATCAATACAACGCCATAGAATCATCATCTCATGACGAGGATTTTGATTTGGTAGGCCAACTTGCCGATCACATCTCTATGTGACTCTTGTTCATCTTTCGATGCGTGTGTTCCGAGCTCAGGACGATCCTGCCATGAACGTCAAGACAACCAAGTGATCTTGCTGCGAGGTCTGACCTCACCCGCCTTACATTTCTCCAGTCGTTCGTACCCATGCATCCATGGCGCACCCCGAAAGGATAGATGCTGTGACGGTGCTACATTTGGGAGAACACTAACTACTTGATATTTTAAGTGAGAGATCACCCTAATAAAAAGCGACTACCGCGCAATCAAGAAGGGTGCAACTTAAGGGATAAACATCTCAGGTAATTCATAATTGCATGATATGGTATAGCCCCTTCTGACGGAGAAGTCAAGTATTTCTTCGTCTTTGGCATTTGCGTCGGAGTTCACCTTCGCGAAGTTTGCCACCACCTTGTCGATGCACCAAATAATATTGCTATCTCTATAGCTAATAAAATAAGTGCATTACATAAGGTTGACTCGCAGGTCATTAAAGTGACAATCATATGGCTCTAGCCATCATGCCGAATCATGACACGCAGGTCATGTTAATAAATTTACATTATATAGTCATCTCATACATAATCAAATTAATACGAGCTTTGCTATACCACATCACATGCACATCCTGCAAAACCAAGTTAGACGCCTCTAATCGGTTTATGCAAAATTTTATTTTACGTGGCTTCTAAGGTTTTGACTTAAACCGCAGCTACCAACGTTTATCATCAAGCATGATTATTCAAGTCGCTAGATTAACTTTGCGGGGTGTATGAAACACGAGATAATAAAATCTCGAGCCCCATACTGAACTTCGTCATACGCGTGATCCCCGTGCAGATCATATCTGCATTGCCCTTTAGTCTGCAGAATTTCTTCTTTCTCTAACTACGGTGGAATTCAACGAACTGTTAGCACTTCTTTGATCAATCAGGATCGCAGATTGCCAGAACTTTGAAACTCCACCATACTGTTATTGAGATCAGAAATACACAAATTCCAGGGAAGCAACAAGAACATAGGGTAACAGATTTCATCTGCCACCCGCATAAATAATTTTCAGCAATAGATCTAATCTACTCCAAAATTATATTATGCAATACCCATACATCTCTATGTATTCTAGATCGCAACATGCATCTACGCATAGCACGGCTCTGATGCCACTGTAGGGGAACGCAACAGAAAACAAAAATTTCCGCACTACGGACACGCCCAGGACCACTATGGAGACTGCATACAAGGTTTTGATCTGATCGTTACCGACTCGTAGCGCAGCGGAAGTAGAGTCGATGTAGATCGTCGGTGCAGATCCCCGCAGCTAGGATTTACAACCTCCCAACCGCGAGGATGTTCTCCCTCGTCTGCTCCTCGAACAGCGCTCCGGGAGGCGGTCGGACAGTCCCTCGGACGGTGTCATGGACAGCCCTTCGGGAGGCCCCTCGAAACTCGATCGGTAACTCGGACAGCCCTTCGGGAGGACCCTTGAAACTCGAACGCTAATTTGGACAGCCCTTCGGGCAAAAGATCGAAACTACGACCTCTCTACGGGGTTGCACACATACGGTGTCAGCTATCCGACAGGGCTTCGCCGTCCAGAACTAGTTCCTGCCGGAACCTAGACAGCCTTTCGACTCTACGAAACTATTTCGCTGGGAGGGAGAGAGAAAGCCAGATCATGCATGGCATTTGTATAGAACTCAAGGGAGAGCTTGGATCAAGGATATGGGGCTGCCCTCACACCTCTATTTATAGGAAACCCAAGGGGGCTTTCTTGGCTCCCAAGTCCTTCTAGAAGGCTTTCCAAAAATATCTCAAGTAGTACCTTTTACTATTCATGACACCACTTTTTCGCGTCCGAAAAATCCGAAAATATTTCTGTGGGTCTTAGAATAATTCCAACACCCACTAAAAAGATTTTGGGCGTGTTCCGAAACAATTCCGGATTAGTGATTTTCATCTGCGAAAAGCAACCTAAGAATTTCCGGCAGCTCCGGAACATTTCCGGCAGCTCCGAAATATTTCCGAAAAAAATATTTTATTCTTTTCTCCAGAAAAATTCCAGAAGTTACCAGAACAATTCTGGCACCCTCCAAAAGTACCAGGTGCTTACCGAAACCTTTTCGGCTTAGTGGTTCACTCCGAAACAACTTTTCGGTTTTACCGAAACTATTCCGGTGTTCTCTCTCCAGAACTTTTCCGTTTTCTCCGAAACCTTTTCGGTGACTTTCTCTTAGACTCCCTGTCTAGTATTCAGCAGATAGATGACCCTTAAGCGTGTGACCCTATAGGTTCGGTGAAGTATAGACATGACCCGGAACACTTTCCGATCAATGATCAACATCGGAGCCGTGGACACCCATATTGACCCCTATACCCACACGAATAAATATTCGAGTGAACCTCCAGTTGCCGTGTGCTATTCCTGTTGCTTCGCGATATGTTACAAACACCCGAGGTGAGACTTATCGGCATCCCCGTGAATCAACAACTTGTCCACTATGCCAGTTACCTCGTTTCCGGTATTGTTCTCTTTTCTCGTTCCCGTGTTCCGGCATCCCTGTGATCAAATCACACTGTGTCTGGCCAGACGATGGTGGATACTGTAACACCGAGAGGGCCCGAAGAATATCTCTCCATCGACGGAGGAGCAAATCCCAATCTTGAGCTACCTAGTTCCTGGTCATACTTTTCCGTGAACCCGTAAGCCGCCGTAATAGCCACCCTTTTACAGATGACGTTTAACAAACCCCAAAGTTCACGAAGCAAGTACGAAGGAACTCGATACTCTCATGGTCTAAGGAATTATGCAAACGCTCAACTTTCTCTGTGTTATAATCCATTAACTGGTGACGAATGTATCTCATAGCATAACATCAAACTGGGTCGATTCAACACAAATGTTCTTCTAACATTGTGCCCTCAAAATTGCCGGCATAGTCATGCCCATGATCAGGAAAACAGAACCATCATGCAACACTTGAGCTAGTCTTAGAGGCGAGACTAGGAATATATATATTTTATCCGTTTATTATTCCACACGTGCATATGAGTCTTCCTCCGAGCCTCGTGGTTATTGCAGACTCGAGAACCATAGCAGTTATAGCATGGAATATAAACATAATTAGGAACATGGGGATAAATAATAACATTTATTATTGCCTCTAGGGCATATATCCTACACCGCAGAACTACCCTTATAGCTTTCTCCGTACGAGGATGGACCAATGGACTTTTTTATCTATCTATGTTTGTTTAGCACATATGTACATGGAAAACCAAGGTTGAACACATTTCACCACATTATTCACACCGGTAGACACGTACCGGGAGTTTCCACATACGGATCGACGATTTTACTAAATGTTAGCGCATGTCCGTGAAGAACGTTAGACACATGACCTACATATGCCATCTACAAACATTAAATCACACCTATAAACATAACCTAGCTCCACATGCATGTTTTCCAACGATTCCGGCCCTCCGACGGTCATTCACCCTTAAAACCCTAGATCGGGGGGGGGCGCAGATCTACCCTTATAGCTTTATCCGTACGAGGATGGACCAATGGACTTTTTTATCTATCAATGTTTGTTTAGCACATATGTACATGGAAAACCAAGGTTGAACACATTTCACCACATTATTCACACCGGTAGACACGTACCGGGAGTTTCCACATACAGATCGACGATTTTACTAAGTGTTAGCCCATGTCCGTGAACAACGTCAGACACATGACCTACATATGCCATCTAAAAACATTAAATCACACCTATAAACATAACCTAGCTCCACATGCAGGTGTTCCAACGATTCTGGCCCTCCGACGGTCATTCACCCCCGAAACCCTAGATCGGGGGGGGGGAGGGGGGGGCGCAGATCTACCCCTATAGCTTTCTCCGTACGAGGATGGACCAATGGACTTTTTTATCTATCTATGTTTGTTTAGCACATATGTACATGGAAAACCAAGGTTGAACACATTTCACCACATTATTCACACCGGTAGACACGTACCGGGAGTTTCCACTTACGGATCGACGATTTTACTAAGTGTTAGGCCATGTCCGTGAACAACGTCAGACACATGACCTACATATTATGCCATCTACAAACATTAAATCACACCTATAAACATAACCTAGCTCCACATGCAGGTTTTCCAACGATTCCGGCCCTACGACGGTCATTCACCCCTAAAACCCTAGATCAGGGGGCCCCGCAGATCTACCCTTATAGCTTTCTCCGTACGAGGATGGACCAATGGACCTTTTTATCTATCTATGTTTGTTTAGCACATATGTACATGTAAAACCAAGGTTGAACACATTTCACCACATTATTCACACCGGTAGACACGTACCGGGAGTTTCCACATACAGATCGACGATTTTACTAAGTGTTAGCCCATGTCCGTGAACAACGTCAGACACATGACCTACATATGCCATCTAAAACATTAAATCACACCTATAAACATAACCTAGCTCCACATGCAGGTGTTCCAACGATTCTGGCCCTTCGACGGTCATTCACCCCCGAAACCCTAGATCGTGGGGGGGGGGGCGCAGATCTACCCCTATAGCTTTCTCCGTACGAGGATGGACCAATGGACTTTTTTATCTATCTATGTTTGTTTAGCACATATGTACATGGAAAACCAAGGTTGAACACATTTCACCACATTATTCACACCGGTAGACACGTACCGGGAGTTTCCACATATGGATCGACGATTTTACTAAGTGTTAGGCCATGTCCGTGAACAACGTCAGACACATGACCTACATATTATGCCATATACAAACATGAAATCACACCTATAAACATAACCTAGCTCCACATGCAGGTTTTCCAACGATTCCGGCCCTACGACGGTCATTCACCCCTAAAACCCTAGATCAGGGGGCCCCGCAGATCTACCCTTATAGCTTTCTCCGTACGAGGATGGACCAATGGACTTTTTTATCTATCTATGTTTGTTTAACACATATGTACATGGAAAACCAAGGTTGAACACATTTCACCACATTATTCACACCGGTAGACACGTACCGGGAGTATCCACATACGGATCGACGATTTTACTAAGTGTTAGCCATTGTCCGTGAACAACGTCAGACACATGACCTACATATGCCATCTACAAACATTAAATCAAACCTATAAACATAACCTAGCTCCACATGCAGGTTTTCCAACGATTCCGGCCCTCCGACGGTCATTCACCCCCGAAACCCTAGATCGGGGGGGGGGGGGCGCAGATCTACCCCTATAGCTTTCTCCGTACGAGGATGGACCAATGGAATTTTTTATCTATCTATGTTTGTTTAGCACATATGTACATGGAAAACAAAGGTTGAACACATTTCACCACATTATTCACACCGGTAGACACGTACCGGGAGTTTCCACATACGGATCGACGATTTTACTAAGTGTTAGCCCATGTCCGTGAACAACGTCAGACACATGACCTACATATGCCATCTACAAACATTAAATCACACCTATAAACATAACCTAGCTCCACATGCAGGTTTTCCAACGATTCCGGCCCTCCGACGGTCATTCACCCCCGAAACCCTAGATCGGGGGGGGGGGGCGCAGATCTACCCTTATAGCTTTCTCCGTACGAGGATGGACCAATGGAATTTTTTATCTGTCTATGTTTGTTTAGCACATATGTACATGGAAAACCAAGGTTGAACACATTTCAACACATTATTCACACCGGTAGACACGTACCGGGAGTTTCCACATACGGATCGACGATTTTCCTAAGTGTTAGCACATGTCCGTGAACAACGTCAGACACATGACCTACATATGCCATCTACAAACATTAAATCACACCTATAAACATAACCTAGCTCCACATGCAGGTTTTCCAACGATTCCGGCCCTCCGACGGTCATTCACCCTTAAAACCCTAGATCGGGGGGGCCCCGCAGATCTACCCTTATAGCTTTCTCTGTACGAGGATGGACCAATGGACTTTTTTATCTATCTATGTTTGTTTAGCACATATGTACATGGAAAACCAAGGTTGAACACATTTCACCACATTATTCACACCGGTAGACACGTACCGGGAGTTTCCACATACGGATCGACGATTTTACTAAGTGTTAGCCAAATTCCGTGAACAACGTCAGACACATGAACTACATATGCCATCTACAAACATGAAATCACACCTATAAACATAACCTAGCTCCACATGCAGGTTTTCCAACGATTCCGGCCCTCCGACGGTCATTCACCCCTAAAACCCTAGATCAGGGGGCCCCGCAGATCTACCCTTATAGCTTTCTCCGTACGAGGATGTACCAATGGACTTTTTTATCTATCTATGTTTGTTTAGCACATATCTACAAGGAAAACCAAGGTTGAACACATTTCACCACATTATTCACACCGGTAGACACGTACCGGGAGTTTCCACATACAGATCGACGATTTTACTAAGTGTTAGCCCATGTACGTGAACAACGTCAGACACATGACCTACATATGCCATCTACAAACATTAAATCACACCTATAAACATAACCTAGCTCCACATGCAGGTGTTCCAACGATTCCGGCCCTCCGACGGTCATTCACCCCCGAAACCCTAGACCCTAGATCGAGGGGGGGGGGCGCAGATCTACTCTTATAGCTTTCTCCGTATGAGGATGGACCAATGGACATTTTTATCTATCTATGTTTGTTTAGCACATATGTACATGGAAAACCAAGGTTGAACACATTTCACCACATTATTCACACCGGTAGACACGTACCGGGAGTTTCCACATACGGATCGACGATTTTACTAAGTGTTAGCCCATGTCCGTGAACAACGTCGGACACATGACCTACATATGCCATCTACAAACATTAAATCACACCTATAAACATAACCTAGCTCCACATGCAGGTTTTCCAACGATTCCGGCCCTCCGACGGTCATTCACCCCCGAAACCCTAGATCGGGGGGGGGGGGGCGCAGATCTACCCCTATAGCTTTCTCCGTACGAGGATGGACCAATGGACTTTTTTATCTATCTATGTTTTTTTAGCACATATGTACATGGAAAACAAAGGTTGAACACATTTCACCACATTATTCACACCGGTAGACACGTACCGGGAGTTTCCACATACGGATCGACGATTTTACTAAGTGTTAGCCCATGTCCGTGAACAACGTCAGACACATGACCTACATATGCCATCTACAAACATTAAATCACACCTATAAACATAACCTAGCTCCACATGCAGGTTTTCCAACGATTCCGGCCCTCCGACGGTCATTCACCCTTAAAACCCTAGATCGGGGGGGGGGGGGGCGCAGATCTACCCTTATAGCTTTCTCCGTACGAGGATGGACCAATGGACTTTTTTATCTATCTATGTTTGTTTAGCACATATGTACATGGAAAACAAAGGTTGAACACATTTCACCACATTATTCACACCGGTAGACACGTACCGGGAGTTTCCACATACGGATCGACGATTTTACTAAGTGTTAGCCCATATCCGTGAACAACGTCAGACATATGACCTACATATGCCATCTACAAACATTAAATCACACCTATAAACATAACCTAGCTCCACATGCAGGTTTTCCAACGATTCCGACCCTCCGACGGTCATTCACCCCCGAAACCCTAGATCGGGGGGGGGGGGCCCGCAGATCTACCCTTATAGCTTTCTCTGTACGAGGATGGACCAATGGACTTTTTTATCTATCTATGTTTGTTTAGCACATATGTACATGGAAAACCAAGGTTGAACACATTTCACCACATTATTCACACCGGTAGACACGTACCGGGAGTTTCCACATACGGATCGACGATTTTACTAAGTGTTAGCCAAATTCCGTGAACAACGTCAGACACATGAACTACATATGCCATCTACAAACATGAAATCACACCTATAAACATAACCTAGCTCCACATGCAGGTTTTCCAACGATTCCGGCCCTCCGACGGTCATTCACCCCTAAAACCCTAGATCAGGGGGCCCCGCAGATCTACCCTTATAGCTTTCTCCGTACGAGGATGTACCAATGGACTTTTTTATCTATCTATGTTTGTTTAGCACATATCTACAAGGAAAACCAAGGTTGAACACATTTCACCACATTATTCACACCGGTAGACACGTACCGGGAGTTTCCACATACAGATCGACGATTTTACTAAGTGTTAGCCCATGTACGTGAACAACGTCAGACACATGACCTACATATGCCATCTACAAACATTAAATCACACCTATAAACATAACCTAGCTCCACATGCAGGTGTTCCAACGATTCCGGCCCTCCGACGGTCATTCACCCCCGAAACCCTAGACCCTAGATCGAGGGGGGGGGGGCGCAGATCTACTCTTATAGCTTTCTCCGTATGAGGATGGACCAATGGACATTTTTATCTATCTATGTTTGTTTAGCACATATGTACATGGAAAACCAAGGTTGAACACATTTCACCACATTATTCACACCGGTAGACACGTACCGGGAGTTTCCACATACGGATCGACGATTTTACTAAGTGTTAGCCCATGTCCGTGAACAACGTCGGACACATGACCTACATATGCCATCTACAAACATTAAATCACACCTATAAACATAACCTAGCTCCACATGCAGGTTTTCCAACGATTCCGGCCCTCCGACGGTCATTCACCCCCGAAACCCTAGATCGGGGGGGGGGGGGCGCAGATCTACCCCTATAGCTTTCTCCGTACGAGGATGGACCAATGGACTTTTTTATCTATCTATGTTTGTTTAGCACATATGTACATGGAAAACAAAGGTTGAACACATTTCACCACATTATTCACACCGGTAGACACGTACCGGGAGTTTCCACATACGGATCGACGATTTTACTAAGTGTTAGCCCATGTCCGTGAACAACGTCAGACACATGACCTACATATGCCATCTACAAACATTAAATCACACCTATAAACATAACCTAGCTCCACATGCAGGTTTTCCAACGATTCCGGCCCTCCGACGGTCATTCACCCTTAAAACCCTAGATCGGGGGGGGGGGGGGGCGCAGATCTACCCTTATAGCTTTCTCCGTACGAGGATGGACCAATGGACTTTTTTATCTATCTATGTTTGTTTAGCACATATGTACATGGAAAACAAAGGTTGAACACATTTCACCACATTATTCACACCGGTAGACACGTACCGGGAGTTTCCACATACGGATCGACGATTTTACTAAGTGTTAGCCCATATCCGTGAACAACGTCAGACATATGACCTACATATGCCATCTACAAACATTAAATCACACCTATAAACATAACCTAGCTCCACATGCAGGTTTTCCAACGATTCCGACCATCCGACGGTCATTCACCCCCGAAACCCTAGATCGGGGGGGGGGGGGGCCGCAGATCTACCCTTATAGCTTTCTCCGTACGAGGATGGACCAATGGACTTTTTTATCTATCTATGTTTATTTAGCACATATGTACATGGAAAACCAAGGTTGAACACATTTCACCACATTATTCACACCGGTAGACACGTCCCGGGAGTTTCCACATACGGATCGACGATTTTACTAAGTGTTAGCCCATGTCCGTGAACAACGTCAGACACATGACCTACATATGCCATCTACAAACATTAAATCACACCTATAAACATAACCTAGCTCCACATGCAGGTTTTCCAACGATTCCGGCCCTCCGACGGTCATTCACCTCTAAAACCCTAGATCGGGGGGGGGGGCGCAGATCTACCCTTATAGCTTTCTCCGTACGAGGATGGACCAATGGACTTTTTTATCTGTCTATGTTTGTTTAGCACATATATACATGGACAACCAAGGTTGAACACATTTCACCACATTATTCACACCGGTAGACACGTACCGGGAGTTTCCACATACAGATCGACGATTTTACTAAGTGTTAGCCCATGTCCGTGAACAACGTCAGACACATGACCTACATATGCCATCTAAAAACATTAAATCACACCTATAAACATAACCTAGCTCCACATGCAGGTGTTCCAACGATTCTGGCCCTCCGACGGTCATTCACCCCCGAAACCCTAGATCGGGCTGGGGGGGGCGCAGATCTACCCCTATAGCTTTCTCCGTACGAGGATGGACCAATGGACTTTTTTATCTATCTATGTTTTTTTAGCACATATGTACATGGAAAACCAAGGTTGAACACATTTCACCACATTATTCACACCGGTAGACACGTACCGGGAGTTTCCACATACGGATCGACGATTTTACTAAGTGTTAGCCCATGTCCGTGAACAACGTCAGACACATGACCTACATATGCCATCTACAAAAATTAAATCACACTTATAAACATAACCTAGCTCCACATGCAGGTTTTCCAATGATTCCGGCCCTCCGACGGTCATTCACCTCCGAAACCCTAGATCGGGGGGCCCCGCAGATCTACCCTTATAGCTTTCTCCGTACGAGGATGGACCAATGGACTTTTTTTCTATCTATGTTTGTTTAGCACATATGTACATGGAAAACCAAGGTTGAACACATTTCAGCACATTATCCACACCGGTAGACACGTACCGGGAGTTTCCACACACGGATCGACGATTTTACTAAGTGTTAGCCCATGTCCGTGAACAACGTCAGACACATGACCTACATATGCAATCTACAATTATTAAATCACACCTATAAACATAACCTAGCTCCACATGCAGGTTTTCCAACAATTACGGCCCTCCGACGGTCATTCACCCCTAAAATCCTAGATCGGGGGGGCCCCGCAGATCTACCCTTATAGCTTTCTCCGTACGAGGATGGACCAATGGAATTTTTTATCTATCTATGTTTGTCTAGCACATATGTACATGGAAAACCAAGGTTGAACACATTTCACCACATTATTCACACCGGTAGACACGTACCGGTAGTTTCCACATAAGGATCGACGATTTTACTAAGTGTTAGCCCATGTCTGTGAACAACGTCAGACACATGACCTACATATGCCATCTACAAACATTAAATCACACCTATAAACATAACCTAGCTCCACATGCAGGTTTTCCAACGATTCCGGTCCTACGACGGTCATTCACCCCTAAAACCCTTGATCAGGGGGCCCCGCAGATCTACCCTTATAGCTTTCTCCGTACGAGGATGGACCAATGGACTTTTTTATCTATCTATGTTTGTTTAGCACATATGTACATGGAAAACCAAGGTTGAACACATTTCACCACATTATTCACACCGGTAGACACGTACCGGGAGTTTCCACATACAGATCGACGATTTTACTAAGTGTTAGCCCATGTCCGTGAACAACGTCAGACACATGACCTACATATGCCATCTAAAAACATTAAATCACACCTATAAACATAACCTAGCTCCACATGCAGGTGTTCCAACGATTCTGGCCCTCCGACGGTCATTCACCCCCGAAACCCTAGATCGGGGGGGGGGGGGGGGCGCAGATCTACCCCTATAGCTTTCTCCCTACGAGGATGGACCAATGGACTTTTTTATCTATCTATGTTTGTTTAGCACATATGTACATGGAAAACCAAGGTTGAACACATTTCACCACATTATTCACACCGGTAGACACGTACCGGGAGTTTCCACATACGGATCGACGATTTTACTAAGTGTTAGGCCATGTCCGTGAACAACGTCAGACACATGACCTACATATTATGCCATCTACAAACATGAAATCACACCTATAAACATAACCTAGCTCCACATGCAGGTTTTCCAACGATTCCGGCCCTACGACGGTCAGTCACCCCTAAAACCCTAGATCAGGGGGCCCCGCAGATCTACCCTTATAGCTTTCTCCGTACGAGGATGGACCAATGGACTTTTTTATCTATCTATGTTTGTTTAGCACATATGTACATGGAAAACCAAGGTTGAACACATTTCACCACATTATTCACACCGGTAGACACGTACCGGGAGTATCCACATACGGATCGACGATTTTACTAAGTTTTAGCCATTGTCCGTGAACAACGTCAGACACATGACCTACATATGCCATCTACAAACATTAAATCACAGCTATAAACATAACCTAGCTCCACATGCAGGTTTTCCAACGATTCCGGCCCTCCGACGGTCATTCACCCCCGAAACCCTAGATCGGGGGGGGGGGGGGGCGCAGATCTACCCCTATAGCTTTCTCCGTACGAGGATGGACCAATGGACTTTTTTATCTATCTATGTTTGTTTAGCACATATGTACATGGAAAACAAAGGTTGAACACATTTCACCACATTATTCACACCGGTAGACACGTACCGGGAGTTTCCACATACGGATCGACGATTTTACTAAGTGTTAGCCCATGTCCGTGAACAACGTCAGACACATGACCTACATATGCCATCTACAAACATTAAATCACACCTATAAACATAATCTAGCTCCACATGCAGGTTTTCCAACGATTCCGGCCCTCCGACGGTCATTCACCCCCGAAACCCTAGATCGGGGGGGGGGGGGCGCAGATCTACCCTTATAGCTTTCTCCGTACGAGGATGGACCAATGGACTTTATATCTATCTATGTTTGTTCAGCACATATGTACATGGAAAACCAAGGTTGAACACATTTCACCACATTATTCACACCGGTAGACACATACCGGGAGTTTCCACATACGGATCGACGATTTTACTAAGTGTTAGCCCATGTCCGTGAACAACGTCAGACACATGACCTACATATGCCATCTACAAACATGAAATCACACCAATAAACATAACCTAGCTCCACATGCAGGTTTTCCAACGATTCCGGCCCTCCGACGGTCATTCACCCCTAAAACCCTAGATCAGGGGGCCCCGCAGATCTACCCTTATAGCTTTCTCCGTACGAGGATGTACCAATGGACTTTTTTATCTATCTATGTTTGTTTAGCACATATCTACAAGGAAAACCAAGGTTGAACACATTTCACCACATTATTCACACCGGTAGACACGTACCGGGAGTTTCCACATACAGATCGACGATTTTACTAAGTGTTAGCCCATGTACGTGAACAACGTCAGACACATGACCTACATATGCCATCTACAAACATTAAATCACACCTATAAACATAACCTAGCTCCACATGCAGGTGTTCCAACGATTCCGGCCCTCCGATGGTCATTCACCCCCGAAACCCTAGACCCTAGATCGAGGGGGGGGGGGCGCAGATCTACCCTTATAGCTTTCTCCGTACGAGGATGGACCAATGGACATTTTTATCTATCTATGTTTGTTTAGCACATATGTACATGGAAAACCAAGGTTGAACACATTTCACCACATTATTCACACCGGTAGACACGTACCGGGAGTTTCCACATACGGATCGACGATTTTACTAAGTGTTAGCCCATGTCCGTGAACAACGTGAGACACATGACCTACATATGCCATCTACAAACATTAAATCACACGTATAAACATAACCTAGCTCCACATGCAGGTTTTCCAACGATTACGGCCCTCCGACGGTCATTCACCCCCGAAACCCTAGATCGGGGGGGGGGGGGGGCGCAGATCTACCCCTATAGCTTTCTCCGTACGAGGATGGACCAATGGACTTTTTTATCTATCTATGTTTGTTTAGCACATATGTACATGGAAAACAAAGGTTGAACACATTTCACCACATTATTCACACCGGTAGACACGTACCGGGAGTTTCCACATACGGATCGATGATTTTACTAAGTGTTAGCCCATGTCCGTGAACAACGTCAGACACATGACCTACATATGCCATCTACAAACATTAAATCACACCTATAAACATAACCTAGCTCCACATGCAGGTTTTCCAACGATTCCGGCCATCCGACGGTCATTCACCCCCGAAACCCTAGATCGGGGGGGGGGGGCCCGCAGATCTACCCTTATAGCTTTCTCCGTACGAGGATGGACCAATGGACTTTTTTATCTATCTATGTTTATTTAGCACATATGTACATGGAAAACCAAGGTTGAACACATTTCACCACATTATTCACACCGGTAGACACGTCCCGGGAGTTTCCACATACGGATCGACGATTTTACTAAGTGTTAGCCCATGTCCGTGAACAACGTCAGACACATGACCTACATATGCCATCTACAAACATTAAATCACACCTATAAACATAACCTAGCTCCACATGCAGGTTTTCCAACGATTCCGGCCCTCCGACGGTCATTCACCTCTAAAACCCTAGATCGGGGGGGGGGGGGGGGCGCAGATCTACCCTTATAGCTTTCTCCGTACGAGGATGGACCAATGGACTTTTTTATCTGTCTATGTTTGTTTAGCACATATATACATGGACAACCAAGGTTGAACACATTTCACCACATTATTCACACCGGTAGACACGTACCGGGAGTTTCCACATACAGATCGACGATTTTACTAAGTGTTAGCCCATGTCCGTGAACAACGTCAGACACATGACCTACATATGCCATCTAAAAACATTAAATCACACCTATAAACATAACCTAGCTCCACATGCAGGTGTTCCAACGATTCTGGCCCTCCGACGGTCATTCACCCCCGAAACCCTAGATCGGGCTGGGGGGGGCGCAGATCTACCCCTATAGCTTTCTCCGTACGAGGATGGACCAATGGACTTTTTTATCTATCTATGTTTGTTTAGCACATATGTACATGGAAAACCAAGGTTGAACACATTTCACCACATTATTCACACCGGTAGACACGTACCGGGAGTTTCCACATACGGATCGACGATTTTACTAAGTGTTAGCCCATGTCCGTGAACAACGTCAGACACATGACCTACATATGCCATCTACAAAAATTAAATCACACTTATAAACATAACCTAGCTCCACATGCAGGTTTTCCAATGATTCCGGCCCTCCGACGGTCATTCACCTCCGAAACCCTAGATCGGGGGGCCCCGCAGATCTACCCTTATAGCTTTCTCCGTACGAGGATGGACCAATGGACTTTTTTTCTATCTATGTTTGTTTAGCACATATGTACATGGAAAACCAAGGTTGAACACATTTCAGCACATTATCCACACCGGTAGACACGTACCGGGAGTTTCCACACACGGATCGACGATTTTACTAAGTGTTAGCCCATGTCCGTGAACAACGTCAGACACATGACCTACATATGCAATCTACAATTATTAAATCACACCTATAAACATAACCTAGCTCCACATGCAGGTTTTCCAACAATTACGGCCCTCCGACGGTCATTCACCCCTAAAATCCTAGATCGGGGGGGCCCCGCAGATCTACCCTTATAGCTTTCTCCGTACGAGGATGGACCAATGGAATTTTTTATCTATCTATGTTTGTCTAGCACATATGTACATGGAAAACCAAGGTTGAACACATTTCACCACATTATTCACACCGGTAGACACGTACCGGTAGTTTCCACATAAGGATCGACGATTTTACTAAGTGTTAGCCCATGTCTGTGAACAACGTCAGACACATGACCTACATATGCCATCTACAAACATTAAATCACACCTATAAACATAACCTAGCTCCACATGCAGGTTTTCCAACGATTCCGGTCCTACGACGGTCATTCACCCCTAAAACCCTTGATCAGGGGGCCCCGCAGATCTACCCTTATAGCTTTCTCCGTACGAGGATGGACCAATGGAATTTTTTATCTATCTATGTTTGTTTAGCACATATGTACATGGAAAACCAAGGTTGAACACATTTCACCACATTATTCACACCGGTAGACACGTACCGGGAGTTTCCACATACAGATCGACGATTTTACTAAGTGTTAGCCCATGTCCGTGAACAACGTCAGACACATGACCTACATATGCCATCTAAAAACATTAAATCACACCTATAAACATAACCTAGCTCCACATGCAGGTGTTCCAACGATTCTGGCCCTCCGACGGTCATTCACCCCCGAAACCCTAGATCGGGGGGGGGGGGGGGGCGCAGATCTACCCCTATAGCTTTCTCCCTACGAGGATGGACCAATGGACTTTTTTATCTATCTATGTTTGTTTAGCACATATGTACATGGAAAACCAAGGTTGAACACATTTCACCACATTATTCACACCGGTAGACACGTACCGGGAGTTTCCACATACGGATCGACGATTTTACTAAGTGTTAGGCCATGTCCGTGAACAACGTCAGACACATGACCTACATATTATGCCATCTACAAACATGATTTTACTAAGTTCAACAGGAAGGTTCTCACCTCGGACTGGAGAAATCGAGATCAGACGAACCGAAGGAAATCTTTTGAAAAAATGAGCTTGGCTACTATTCTACATGTTCCAATGGACAACCCAAACACAATACAGAAAAAATTTCACTCAGCTACCCCCTTCCGGCGCGCCGGGGACGAGGTAGATCGAAAAGTTGACCATTCGGTCAACTGGGCCCCCCTATTCGACCGAGAGGTGGCTCCGAGGCGCCAGAGTCACAAATAAATCATTGTTTTTCACTAGCACGTGAATTATGGAGATGTGGTAGGTTGTTAGGGCAAAGATCCCTCTTTGAGGTGTCACATCGCTTCTCTGACATCACTAGCTCGTTCAGCAGGAAGGTTCTGCACCTCGGGCTGGAAACACCGACATCACACGAACCGGAGGGAATCTTGTGAAAACATGAGCTTGGATACTGTTCTACATGTTCCAATGGACTACCAAAACACAATAGAGCAACAAATTACACTGAGCTACCCCCTTTCGGCGCGTCGGGGATGGGGTAGATCGAAAAAGTTGACCACTCGGTCAACCTGGCCCTGTATTCGACAGAGAGGGGCTCCGAGGCGTGGGAGTCACAACTACATCATAGTGTTTCACTAGCACATGTATTATGGAGGTGTGGTAGGTTGTTAGGGCAAAGATCCCTCTTTGAGGTGTCACGACGCTTCTCTGACTTCACTAGCTCATTCAGCAGGAAGGTTCTGCACCTCGGGCTGGAGACACCAAGATCGGACGAACCGAATGGAATCTTGTGGGAAAATGAGCTTGGCTACTGTTCTACATGTGCCAATGGACTACCCAAACACAATAGAGAAACAAGTTTCACTGAGCTACCCATTCCGATGCGCCGGGGACGACGTAGATCAAAAAAGTTGACCATTCGGTCAACCGGCCCACGTATTCGACGGAGGGGTTGCTCCGAGGCGCCGGAGTCACAATTAAATCATTGTTTTTCACTAGCACGTGTATTATGAAGGTGTGGTAGGTTGTTAGGGCAAAGATCCCTCTTTAAGGTGTCATAGCGCTTCTCTGACATCACTAGCTCGTTCAACAGGAAGGTTCTGCACATCGGGCTAGAGACACCGACATCGGACGAACCGAAGGGAATCTTGTGAAAACATGATCATGGCTACAGTTTTACATGTGCCAATGGAAAACCCAAACACAGTAGAGCAACAAGTTTCACTGAGCTACCCCCTTATGGCGCGACAGGGATGGGGTAGATCGAAAAAGTTGACCAGTCGGTCAACCGGGCCCCGTTTTCGATGGAGAAGAGGCTCCGGGGCGCAGGAGTCACAACTAAATCTTCGTGTGTCACTAGCACATGTATTATGGTGGTGCGGTAGGTTCTTAGGGCAAAGATCCCTCTTTTAGGTGTCACGACGCTTCTTCGACATCACTAGCTCGTTCAACAGGAAGGTTCTGCACCTCGGGCTGGAGACACCGAGATCGGATGAACCGAATGGAATCTTGTAGAAAAATGAGCTTGGCTACTATTCTACATGTACCAATGGACTACCCAAACACTATAGAGAAACAAGTTTCACTGAGCTACCCCCTTCCGGCGCGCCGGGGACGGGGTAGATCGAAAAAGTTGACCATTCGGTCAACCGGCCCCCGTATTCGACGGAGAGGGGGCTCTGAGGCGCCAGAGTCACCATTAAATCATTGTTTTTCACTAGCACATGTATTATGGAGGTGTGGTAGGTTGTTAGGGCAAATATCCCTCTTTAAGGTGTCACAACGCTTCTCTGACGTCACTAGCTCGTTCAGCAGGAAAGTTCTGCACATCGGGCTGGAGACACCGACATCGGACGAACCGAAGGGAATCTTGTGAAAACATGAGCTTAGCTACAGATTTACATGTGCCAATGGAAAACCCAAACACAATAGAGCAACAAGTTTCACTGAGCTACCCCCTTACGGCGCGCCGGGGACGGGGTAGATCGAAAAAGTTGACCATTCGGTCAACCGGGCCCCGTTTTCGACGGAGAAGGGGCTCCGGGGCGCAGGAGTCACAACTAAATCTTCGTGTGTCACTAGCACATGTATTATGGAGGTGTGGTATGTTGTTCGGGCAAACATCCCTCTTTGAGGTGTCACGACGCTTCTCCGACATCACTAGCTCGTTCAGCAGGATGGTTCTGCACCTCGTGCTGGAGACACCGAGATCGGACGAACCGAATGGAATCTTGTGGAAAAATGAGCTTGGCTACTGTTCTACATGTGCCAACGGTGACGGGGTAGATCGAAAAAGTTGACCATTCGGTCAACCGGCCCCCGTATTCGACGGATAGGGGTCTCCGAGGCGCCAGAGTCACAATTAAATTTTTTTTTTTCACTAGCACATCTATTATGTAGGTGTGGTAGGTTTTTAGGGCAAATATCCCTCTTTGAGGTGTCACAACGCTTCTCTGACATCACTAGCTCGTTCAGCAGGAAGGTTCTGCACCTCGGGCTGGAAACACCGACATCGAACGAACATGAGGAAATCTTGTGAAAACATGAGCTCGGATACTGTTCTACATGTTCCAATGGACTACCCAAACACAATAGAGAAACAAGTTTCACTGAGCTACCCTCTTCCGGCGCGCCGGGGACGGGGTAGATCGAAAAAGTTGACCATTCGGTCAACCGGGCCCCATATTCGACGGAGAGGGGGCTCCGAGGCGCCGGAGTCACAATTAAATCATTGTTTTCACTAGCACATGTATTATGGAGGTGGGGTAGGTTATTAGGGCAAAGATCCCTCTTTGAGGTGTCACGACGCTTCTCCGACATCACTTGCTCGTTCAATAGGAAGGTTCTGCACCTCGGGCTGGAAACACCGACATCGAATGAATTGCCTCGGTCACGCTCCGACATGTACAAAGTCTCGAAGCCGAGACGAACCTCTTTCAACTATGGTCATGGCTTCACGTTCTTGAGCATATTCAACATCTAGATGGACGTCGTTATTATGGTTGATTGCGGTCGTCTTAATTTGCAACGCAGGTATGGACCAGATAACCTAATTTTATATGTTTATTAGAATTTGATCTAAAAAGTCATGTGTAGTGGCATGCAAATTGGGTTTTGTAAAATGAGCGACATCTAACACTTATCGCTAATTTTGGATAAATATAAATTTTATCTCCCGTTGACACGCACAAGCATTTGCGCTAGTCCATAGTATAAAATAATTGAAAAAGATAAGTCAGGGTAAATAAAAAGTTAATAGCTTACTTTGAGATATGTGCTAGCCAGTTGCCACCTATATAATAAGTTAATAACTTACTACATGAGAGTTTTACTTCTTTGCTTCTCTAGAATGAACTAAAATATGAACTTTAAGCTTTCCAAGGCCTACATAACGTTTGCACTATAATGTGTGGAAAAACATTCAGTTTTTTGTTGTACACAAAATCATTTTTTTGAGTACAAAGTATTACTTTAAAATAATTATAGTGCATGAAATAATATGAAACTTCTTTCCGCATTGTAGTTATAATATTTGTTGTCCTCCAACGTTTGAAGTTCACATGATATTTTATTTAGGAGAAACAAATATCCATGCAGAAAAGCTTTTGCTCATGTATAACACAAACAAAAATCAAGAAATCAATGATATCACAATTAGAAAAAAATATCCTGTGGGCACTCGGCGAAGGCTCATGCTCGGCAAAAATTCCCCCCCAAATCACCAGGAAAACGCCTCCTAGCCTCCAAAATCCCCATTCTCTCCCGCTCCCTCTCCTTCCAATCCGCCGCCGCCGCCACCACCACCGCATCTCCCGCCGCCACAGCAGCCCCTCCCACCTCCGGCCACCTGCTCCCTCGCCCCCTAACCCCCTCCCTTCTGCCGGCATCCTCCTCCCTGGATCTCGCCCTGAGCCGCCGCCATGCTCCAGATCGAGCAGACCGCCGCCGGCGCCTCCGGCGGCCTGCGCTAGAGGCGCCCTCCTCTTCCCCGAGCTCGGTTACCTGTGCTGCTCGCCGCCACCTCAGTTCCTCCGGAAGCAGCAGAGCGACCCCTTCCCTCCTTCCTCAAGCTGACGCAAAGCAACACCTTCCCTCCTTCAGCAGCAATACAGCGCCACCACCCCTTTCTCCAGCAGCCGGCGAGCTACTACTTCCCTTCCCCAACTACTGGTGAGTGCGACGACCCCCTTACTCCAGTTGCCGGCGATCCCCATGGCCATTTTCTTTCTGCTAAAGTCTGAACATTTTTGTTGCTGTACATGACGTTTTTGCTAGGTGTTGCACTGCATTTTGGAGCAGAGGTTGCTGCTGGACTCACTAGATACATGCGTACTTGCTAGTTGCTACTTGCTTTGCTAATACAAAATACTTCCTTCTTGTATATAGTTATACTTGCTAATCTGAGAGCTGTGAACTATGAGTGTTGATTGGTGTTTGGTTGTTTGTTATCTAGCAAAGTAGCAACTAGCAGGAACTAATTTCATTTGGTTGTTCTGTAACATATATTATGCAAGTTTATTTGTGGACAGTAAGACTCATATGTACTGATTGGTGTTTGACTGTTTGCTAGCTAGCAAAGTAGCAACAAGTTGTTATGTATAATCTATTATCTAAGTTTATTTATGGCTGTACAAGACTGCCAGTTTAGACATTGCACAAGTTTCTTGGATAAGTCATTGTCTCCAATGTCTGAGTGGTGTGGTAGTGTGTGTGGTATTTTTAGTTGCAGTGCTAGCGCTAATACAATTTTCCTACTTGTTTGTTTTGTGCAGGACATAGATCGAGGTTGAGGCCGTGAGCGTCGTCGCGTGGCGGGGATTTGCTGGAGGAGCGTCCTCGATCTTCCTCATCGACAGCCGGTCACGCATCAAGGGTAAGAGCCCACCGCCTCTCTCGCTCTCTAGGTTTTTTTTGTAGATAATGAAAACTAGTCACGTTACCCTAGGCGTCTCCCGTTCGGAAGGGCTACGGTTATAAAGATTGGTCTTTGTATATTGTTTATATACAAAGATCTATATTTTTATAACTGTGGCTGTTTCGAATTGTCCACGATTTTGGACAGCTCGAGGATGTGTAGCTGTGTTTGTTTTCCATGTTCTACTCCTATCCGAGATAGATTTTTGTGGTGCCTCCCCGTTGTTCTCCGAGTACACATTCTCTCGCCCCCCGTGGTTGAGACGTGTATTAGGAGAGCAGCAGGGAGGTGCTGCCAAAATCTGTCTTGGATAGGAGTAGACATGGAAAACAAACACAAGCTACACATCCTCGGGTGATAAATCAACTATTTTTTTGCATGTACATAATATGGTTTGTATGAATTACTCTTTGTTTTTAAACGTTTTAACATTTGTTATCATTTGTACTACTCCGGTTCCCTCTTTGTCATAACAGGTGATTGAAACATGGCAAGGAACAAGCAACCGAAGGGGCTGAAGCGCGGTGCGCCCAAGAAGGCCCAGGTGATGGGCTTGTACACCCGATCTGGTGATTGCACGCGGGTGAACATAGGGAAAAGGCCGCGTCTGGTGGACGACGAGGGCTCGGAGGAGTCTTCCCGAGCCCGTTCGGGAGGCCCAGCAGCTCGCTCGGGGAGGCGTGCTACGCATCGGGCTCCTCCTCGCTCACAGAGCCCCTTGCCCCACGTTTCTTCTTCTTCTGAGGAGGAGCAACACCGCCAGCACGGGGAGGAGCCAGAGGAGGAGGGTCAGAGGACGAGGGGGAGGAGTTAGAGGAGGGGTCAGAGGACTTGTTTGCACAACCCCTACCTGTCGTAGGGAAAGTGCTACCCCCCGGCCAAACACCTTTTCTGCATGGGCCTACGAGGCTACCCGTCACTGGCCCTAAGAATCCATACCCCTACCGGCACTACGTGATCAAAGTCGACGGAGATAAGTAAGTGCCCGTTAATCATTTGTGCTACATTTGTGTTTTATTCATTTTTTCATCACAATCTCACCAGCTTGTCTTTTTTGTGTGAAGGTCCTTGGAGTATGTGGACGCCAAGCCACCACGGTCCATGAGCGGCATCCTTAAGATGAGTTTCAACTTTTAGTTCCATTCATCGCTATATGCATGTTAACTCACTGGTCAATATGTACTCTTGATCTCTGTAGAGGATGGGTGCTCTTCCATCGGCTCCGCCTCTACCTCCTCTACTGCCGTTGAACTTGGTAAGTTGGCTTGCAACTTGTTAACTCAATCAATTTTCAATTTCCTCTACTAATGCAGATGTTTATAGAGCAACACTGTGTTGGAGGGATCCCAAAACTCCACGGACTGCCCCGGAGATGGAGCTGGAGGAGACACGTCGACGCCATCGACCTCTGGGATGCAGCAATGATTCTAGGTAAGAAAATTTCAATATTCTTGTGATTCTTTTGCTTGTAGGTCTATAGTAATATTCTTAACACGTGGAAATTTTCAAAGTTGTAGGATTGCATCGATGATGGAGTATATGCATCGAGGATTGCACCTTTGCCTTCATCGTTGTGGAAATCATGAATTTGTGGACTTGTGTAACTTTGAATTGTGAACTGGGACTTGTGACATGTATTTTGTGTTTGTGGAGATCATTATGAACATATATGAGTGATCTGCTGATGTATTTTGTGAATCATTGCAATTTGTTGCTATTTTGGTTGATCTGTGGCTATTATGAACATATATGAGTGATCTGGTGATACAAATATATTATTTGTGGTTTAATTGCAGGGAAAAGCAAGAATTAGCGAATTTCTGTAAAAATGCCAGTACTTTGCCGAGTACTACACTCGGCATAGGACCATCTGGCAGGGTTCGCCGAGTATTGCACTCGGCAAAGACAGCTCCCAGGTGCTGTTCGGTCGCCTGGATTGCATATTTCCCGAGGCTTCAAGTGAGCACTCGGCGAAGCGGCACTCGGCAAGCACGAGGACACGTGGCAGACCACGGGCGACCCGCTGACAAAACCTATGCTGAGTGTGGCACTCGGCAATCTTGTAATCCGATGAGAATTGTTGTGGACACGTGGCTCTTTCTGGTGATTCTAACTTTGCCGAGTGTCAATCCCAATACTCGGCAAAATTGAACTGTCCGTTCCGTCCCGCTTTGAAGGGGAACGGATTGTTCTACTTTTTATTGCCGAGTGCCAGTACGAAATACTCAGGGAAGGGTTTGCTGAGGTACCCGATATTTGACACTCGGCAAAGCGATATTTGCCGGCCAGGTTATTGCCGAGTGTTGGTTGCCGAGTGCAGTACTCGGCAAAGTATTCGCCGACGATTTGTGGAGCTTCGTCGTGTATTTTTGATACACGGCAAACTCTCAATTTCCAGTAGTGGCAACTTGGTTTCTCTTCCGGCAGCGTAGTTCTTGGGAGTCCCAAGGGCTTTGTCGTGGAGCTTAGGTGCCTTAAGGCATAGTGCGGTGTTCTTCTCAGTTCTTCCTGGTTTCTCTTCCAGCAGCGTAGTCTTGCGGGCTTCGGGTATCCTGGGATCGATGTTCATGAGCACTTCCTCACCTTGTATCGTTTGGCCATGCACTCTGTTGGGTTATTGCTTTATATATAAATTAGCAAGAGGGGTAAATGTATGTTTCATGCTTAAGCAAATAACATAACCAGTATATATCGCAGAGAAATGAAGTAATAAAAGGATGATTTCTTCAGATGAAATATATTAATTTGTAGTACCGTTGCACATTCTGGGGATCAATGGCTGTGCCTCTGCTAGCCCCAGCCCTTGCCTTTAGGATTAGCACCACCAGCATCTACACTCTTGAGAAGCATTCTAGTCATTGCTGGACGTGCAGCAGCCCATGTACTTCCATTGCTGATGGCAGCAGCTCCTTGTACTTCCTATTCTTGCGCAGTTAGGACCATATATCAACTACACAATCACTATTTCGAATTAGCATCATTAACATGTTTCTGAACAGATCACTGAGTAAATGAACGATAAGTCGATAAGTCATCATAAAACTTGCCCTTATATAGTAGCACAGACCTAATCAAGATCATGAGTAGTACATGATATCATCTCGGCTTGGCTTACAGTTGCACTGTAAATCTTTCAGATTATTTGGGATCACATCACACTTACAAACTTAGTAGCATGGAATAACAAGGATGGCCCTGCTGCCCTTCTCCTCCTTACATGACCGAAAAAGCTTCAGAAAGCTGGTCTCCAACCTCGATGTGTGACAGTGTGAGTCATCTAATTTTGGACTTTGAGGTGAGTGATAACCTCTAGAGTGCAGATAAATGCAGAACAGCCTGATTATAGTTGCTTTATGCACACAATCCATGCATTGCTGTCACATAAAATGCCACAAAATTACCCCACAACCTGCCACCCCCACAATTAATTTAACTAAATGACAAGGTATCATGATAAACACTACGGGACAGCACCCAAACGCCGACGGCCGGCCACCGTCGGCGTAGGCCAGAAAGCCGTCGGCTTAGGCCTACGCCAACGGCCGCCGTCGGCGTAGAGCCGTCGGGCTTGGGTTTTCTCGGGCTTGCCCTAAAATCCGTCGGCGTAGGCGCGGCCGTCGGCGTATAGGCTGCCCGACGGCGTTTACGCGGCCGTCGGCGTAGCACCAGTGGGCCCCACCCTGGGCTTAACGGCCGTTACGGCTGGTTGCCCTCTACGCCGACGGCCGGCCGTCGGCCTAGGGTGCCACGCGGCAGGCTGTGGGGCGGCGGGGCTTCGGGCCTACGCCGACGGCCGGGCCGTCAGGGTAGGTCCCCTTCCAGTCGGGCCACGCGTCGCCCGCTGGTCTCGTCTGGACCCTGCCACTACCTACGCCGACGGCCAGGCCGTCGGCGTAGGTAGTAGGAGGGCCCCTTTTTTGTTTGTTTTCCCTGTTTCCCTGCATATAGCAAATTCAATAATAGATATATATATTGCATTATATATTATATCATGTGCATATAAGCACATGCACATCGACACAACAATTGATATAAGCACATCAACACAATACAAGCATTGATATAAGCACATGCCCATCGACACAAGCATTTATACATCGTATCCATACATAGCATAAGAAGAAGAAACATTGTATCCATACATAGCATACATATCCCCCAGACACGACCAACGCTCTGGGGTCGGGTTCCGCACTTCTAGGGTCATCCAACTCTGGATTAAAAGCGATCATCGCCTCGAGGTACTTAGCACCGTCCTCCTGGGCAGTGCCCAAGTACTCGGGAAGCTGAGGCTGAGGCTGGGAGAGATCGGGCGCCATCATCCTCATCGAGTCCCATGACTCATATGAGCTGACAGGCCTCCCTAGTTTATCCTCCTGCATCGCCAAAGAGATTTTATGAGTACCAAGTAGGAACATGCATGAGGGGAAATAAAAGCAGGTTGTTCCATGTATGTGTATACCAGCTTGGCCTTGTAGCGCTCACTGCCTAGGTTTCCAGCCCGATGTGTCCCCCCGCTGCCGCGGTTCGCCTTGTTCCACTCGCTCAAGGCGTTCCACTCCTCATCTTCCCCGCGCCACCTCGCAGTCAACACCCTCCATGCCTCCTCCTTGCCATAGGCCCAATCGGGCCTAACCTGAAAAATCAATACGCATGTGAAGAACAGATGATGCAATTGCATCTTAGCATTAACATATAATCTCATCGACAATTTACTTACCTCGTCGTACTGTTCCGCGCTCATCGTCGAGTGTGACTTGACATTCTCGTGCTTCGGCAACGGCTTGCCCGATTTCGCCATGTTGTATTGACTCCTGGCGGTATGACCCTGGTTATAGAACTGTTGATTAGTCAACCTCTTACAATGAGCCTGCAGTGTCTTGTTCGCCGTCTCCTGGTGCTCCGGAGCCACCCTATAGAATCTCTGAAATCATTCATCGAAAAAGTGTGGGATTCATGAGTTAGCATGGCGGGGTCATCAACTATGAACAAAAAAAGTGTGAAGAGTCATGATTTTGCCTTACCCAAAACTTATTGATCACGGCGTCAGAAGCTTTCCCGTAGGGGGGACAATCTGCGAGCTCGTAGTGTCTCCAAGTCATGGCTAGCTTCCTCTCGCCTTTGTCTGTGGTGTAGAAGCCCGGCCAAAACTTCCTAATGATAGCTCCAAGCATGCAGCCAGGGACTCGGGTCCCCGCTGGATGAAGCCAATTGCTGCACAAGAATCAAACATTAGTACATGCTGCCAAGTTGGTATCAACAAAATGAAACTATAGCCACTTACTCAGTTCTAGTAGGTTCAATGAGGGTCCGAGCCTCCGGGGAAGGCTCCTCCTTAGGGACTTCTGTTTCCCCACGAACCTTTGCCTTCTTCGTCGACGCACTCGATGGCCCCGACGCAGTCACCATCTCCTCGTCTCGAGACTCTGCTTCCAAGTCTCGAGAGTCAATCTCCTCGTCTGGAGACTCCGAGAATGCGGTCTGTGAAGCCACGTCGCCGGAAGCGGAGGGTATGTCACTTAGAAGGACGGTACCTCGCCCTCGTCCTCGACCTCGTCCTCGGCCTCCTGCAATCGGAAAAGATAAACAATTAAGAAGCATGTTGAAAAATAAATACCAAGCATAATGAAGATGCAATGTACCTCCTCGGTCTGACCTCGGGGGACGTCCCCCTCTTCCTCCTCCTCGTCCTGCATCCCCTCCTCCTCCTACCTCCTCGGCGCCGTACCTTGAGGTGGTTGCTCTTCCACTCTTCGTCTTCTCTATCCCCTGAAGCAAGGACTGCGGTGATGCCTTGCCACTCATATTGGCCAATCACCTGCATTGAGAAAAATAAAACAATTAAGCATAAAGACGCAATGCAATTAAGAAGCATAAAGACGCAATGCAATTAAGATGAAAATAAATACTAATACTCGTCATCACTCTCAGCCTCGGGATCCTCGCACGGTGGAGACTCATCATTGTCATGGAACATAGAGTATTTTAAATAGCACGTGCACATCGACAAGATAAAAAATAACATCATCATCAATTCATCGTAGCACATCCGCACACAATCATCATCATCATCCAAAATAACATACATATAGTATCGAGATACATAAATACTAATAATCATCATCATCACTCTGAGGCTCATTCTCATCTCCATCATCACTATCACTATCACGTGCGTATAAAGCGTCGGGATCCTCGGACGGTGGAGGCTCATCATCATCACTCCGAGGCTCATCATTGGCATGTGCCTTGTTGAGCATCTCTATGTCACTTATATCCGTGACTATCTCACCACGGGTGTGTGCATCATTCTCGAGGTCCTCAAGACCTTCTAATCCAAAGTCCCCAAAGTTCTCTTGCTCTTGATAGAAAATTCCCTTGTATGTTTGAGGGTTAATGTTGTTGTAATCGTCGTCGGAGGGCATGGGTAGTTTACCATGTGGCGATACCTGGTACACGACTTCCCAGCCCTGGAGGTATTCTTTCTGGCATGGGTAGGGCAAGTAATAAACTTGCTTCGCTTGGTGAGCCACAACAAAGACATCGGATCCGCTATAGGTGGTTGAAGGCCTAACTTCAACTAACCCAATGGAAGGGGTATTTTTGTGTCCATGGTGTGGATCGAACCAGTGGCATCTGAACACAACGAGATTGAGTTCTACAGGCCCATTGTTGAACGTCAGCTCGTATACGTTCTGCAACCTTCCGTAGTAATCAAAGTCATCTTGTCCCTTGGTGAAGACCCTGATATTTATAGTTTTTGCACCCGGGCGACTATTTTGGTGGCCCTCTGTATGAAAGCGATACCCATTCACATCATACTTCTCATACATGTTGACTTTACTGTTAAAACCCTGAGAGACACATCTCAACTCATCCGACATCATCACTGTGGGATCAGCTCCCTACAAGTTTAGTAGGAATCGTGCATTAGTTACGTGTAATAAGAGGGCCAAGTTGTCAGGTAATTAAGAGGGATAGATTACGGATTACCTTTTCCCTGAACCATGACGTGAAACTTCTTCCCGGGGCACCCCCTTTCAGAAGAGCATCCAACTGCGCAGCATCGGGATCTGTTGGTCCCGGCCACACCTCATCCACGAATTGGCTAGAAGGAGAAAATACGTATTAGAAGGAAACCGAGTTACCAGTTGCAAAGTAATTAAGTCGCCATTTTACCTAAGGAAACTGGGCACCTCCTCCTCCTCCTCCTCCCCGCTCTCTTTCTTCTGGTCCTTATCAAGCACAAACTGTGAATGCGGCTTCAACCACCCTTTTCGTTTGCCTTCAGGAGGCTGCATGTGTTGTCTCGGCCTATCACACAGCTCCTTAACATCGACTCTAGCCTTGACATTATCCTTTGTCTTCTCAGAAATGTTCAGGATTGTGTTAAAAAGGGACTCTGCGACATTCTTTTCGGTGTGCATCACATCGATGTTATGGGGAAGTGCTAATTCGTGATAATAGTCGAGCTTCGTTATGCCTGCCTCGTGAGTCCAGTTGTGCTCCTTACCATATCCGTCAAATACTGGGACACCGAATTCAGTACGCACGAGAGCGGCTAGCTCGGCCTTAACAGCTGCACCATTGAACGTTGGTATCTGTCTTTCTTCAAGCACAACTTTGCCCTTCTTGAAGTTCCTTTTGTCCTGTCTGAACGGATGATCTCTTTTGAGAAACGCCCGATGCGTGTCAAAGGCGGAATATTTTTTACCCGCTTTTAGCCAAAGGAACTCAAGTAGTTGCCTGCACACTGGGCATGGCCACTTACCAGCTGTACAGTGGCCACAGAATGGGGCATACGCAGGAATGTCGTGCATGGAATATTGGTACCAAACTTTCATGAAGAAGTTTGACTTCGATGCACGGTCGTATGTCAACGTTGGGTGGTGCCAAGAGTGGTTCAGATCATCCACAAGCAGCTGCATGTAGACACTCAAATTCTTCCCCGGGTAGTCAGGCACTGGAATGATCAGCGTCAAGAATATGGTATTCCTTTGCATTAGGGCTGGGGGAGGGAGATTGAGCGGAATAACAAACACCGGCCAATAGCTGTAGGAGGAACTCGACATGCCATATGGATTGAATCCATCCATAGATATGGCAATTCTGCAGTGTCGGGCCTCTGCCGCCAGATCGGGGTGGTCTTCATCGAACTTCTTCCATGCCCTGCCATCAGATGGATGTCCCATTGTTTCCCGTCCGTGCTCGTCAGGGTATCTCTTCCCGTCCTTGTGCCACGTCATCTGTTTGGAAGACTCCAAGGTCATGTAAAGCCGCTGGATTCTTTTTATGAATGGGAGATAACGAAGAATCGAAGCGGGGAACTTTGTCTGCACCTTGGGCTCACCATCGGCTCCCTTGGACTCAAGATACCTAGAGGCCCCACACAAGCTACAGTACTTGTCATCCGCAAACCGTTTCCAAAACAGAAGGCAACCTTTTGGACAACAATCTATCTTTATGTAGTCCATGCTGAGCGCTCGCGTGATTTTCTTGCATTCGTACAAGGTTTTAGGCAGACAATGACCATCGGGCAACGTGTTAGCATGTCTTACCAGAGTGGCTTCAAAGCATGAACGGGTCATGTTGAACTGGAGCTTTGAGGCTAGTGCTTGCGAGATGGTATCGAGCTGAGAAACATTTGCACCCAGGTACAGAGGCCTCTTAGCCGATTCCATCATATCATAGAACGCCTTAGCGGATGGCTCGGGATCCTGTGGTTCAGGCGGTTGCTCCGGTTCCTGCGGTCCCTCTGGTTTAGCACAAGGTGGAGACTCCGGCATGGCATCACGGAAATCCTCCAGCAAGTTTCGCATGCCATCGTACTCTATGCCATCGATCCGCTGCCGCATCACGTCAACTCTATCACGTTCATTCTGACTAAAGTCGACCGTCGTGACGAAGCCCGACATATACCCATAAGCCCAAAGGTGTTGTTTCATAACCTCCTTTCTAGCGCGATGACGATTTCTGCAACGGACGCAAGGACAACGGGGATCAAGTGTCTTTGGACCACGGGCTATATCCTGCACTACCATAGCGGTCTTCCATGCCCACTCATCTGTTCTGTCAACAGCACTAGTACGTCCACTATACATCCACCCATTATCAGCCATCCTCTTCTGCTTTATTGAGAGCCAAACGACAAAAATAGCATTTAATATCAAACGGAAGATTAAAATGCTTCATTTTTTACGCATGCATCAACCTACATGTCTAATAGGAAAGTGGGTCCTAACCAGCCGCCGGATCCGTAGATTGGGTAAGTTCTCCCTGACTCTACCCCGATCCGAGCAGAATTTCGGCAGCACCTCCCCGCTGCTCTCCCGATACACGTCTCGACTAAAAGCCGAGAGAATGTGCATCCGGAGAACAACGAGGAGGCGTAGCCGAAATCCTGTCTCGGATCGAGGAAGATCCAGCGAGAACCATACCCAAATACGAATCCGCCGACTGCCCGGTAAAAGCCATAAGCGTTACGGTTCAAAATATGCGAGACCACTAATGCATATTTATCCGCGTAACGCTTACAGTCGGGATGACGCCTAGGTGACGCGACTTGACTTGGTGATCTAGACATGAAAATAAACCTAGCTACATAAGACGGGTGAACAGATTCTCACCCTTGAAGCGTGATCGACGACGGGGGTGCGAGGCGACGAAGGGGGCTCCGAGACGGCGGCGGCTCCAAGATAGTCTGAATGAAAGAACTGGAATTAGAAGTCACATATTATTATGCTTGACATTTTGCTTGTTCTCTAAATCCTATTTTGCTTAACATTGTCCTTGTTGTCTAAATCCTATTTTTAGCTCACCCTCAGCTGTAGAGGAGGTAGTCGAACAACAGAGGGATCAAGGACCAAAACTTTCGACGACGCTCACTCCAGGGAGATTACCCTATTGATAAAGCAAACAAATATTTATCCCCATGGTCAATGTTAAGTAGCAATTTAAAACAACGAGTAATACTACACTTGTCTCCCTAAGTAGTTTTGTTATGTCACACAACAAAAGTTTACTTTGAATTTAAGTTTCCAAATCAACACTCCATTGTGCTGCCACACTTGACATTTCTCTAAAAAATGCATCTCACTTTTTTCCTCAATATACTAGCATTCAATTATATCCGCAAGATTAGAACGTCAGGGAATTAATCACTAGCTCACAATTGCTGCACTCGTTACTCTATCTAACGGAAATAACCTTGTGGCCCTGAGTTCGATCCTGCCACCTTTTCATTTTTTTGCAAATACGTTGAACATACCCATAATTATGGATGTGGAAAATAAAAACATAGCTTAGCAAGTGTTTGTCCTTGACTTTTTTTTGAACCAAAATAATTAATTTTGTACATGTTTTGTCTTTTGTCTTCTTCTAATTTTCATCTAAGCAATCATCTACCTAATTTTCATCTAAGAAAACTTGGAGGCAGAGGAGCAGGGGAGCTCACCTTGGAGGCAAAGGAGCCGGGGAGCTTGCGGCGACGGGCTGGCGGCGACGATGGGGCGTCGGGCTCGGGCTTGGCGAAGGAGGGTCGACGGCGGCAGGCTCGGTGGAGGAGGCCTCGACGGCGGGAGGTGCTTGGCGCGGCGCGAGCAGAGGAGGAGGTGGCTCGGCGGCGCGATGGACGACGACGGAGGGAGGTGCGGCGGCGGAGGGAGGGGGCTCGCGGGAGGCGAGAAGCGAGAGGGGCGGCCGGCGGTGGGCGGGGGGCTCGGGCGGGTGGGACGGGCTGCCGGCGGCGCGCGGGTGGGCGGTCGGGCTCGGGGGTAGTTAGGGATTCGATTTGGGAGTGGGGAGACAGGGGGTTGACCAGGGGGGTCTTGTGTCCGAATTTGGGGGCGCAGACCTACGCCGATGGCCTGGCCGTCGGCGTAGGTCTATTTATTTTTTAGTCCGAGCTACGCCGACGGCCTGGCCGTCGGCTTAGGTCCATTTTCATTTTTTGTTTTTTATTTCTTTATTCTTTTATATTTTCAAGCATGTAAAATATTTTGTTTAGCACATATGTACATGGAAAATATTTTGTTTAGCAAATATTTCTTTATTCTTTTTTATTTCCGAAACCCTAGATCGGGGGGGGGGGGGGGGCGCAGATCTACCCTTATAGCTTTCTCCGTACGAGGATGGACCAATGGACTTTTTTATCTGTCTATGTTTGTTTAGCACATATATACATGGACAACCAAGGTTGAACACATTTCACCACATTATTCACACCGGTAGACACGTACCGGGAGTTTCCACATACGGATCGACGATTTTACTAAGTGTTAGGCCATGTCCGTGAACAACGTCAGACACATGACCTACATATTATGCCATCTACAAACATGAAATCACACCTATAAACATAACCTAGCTCCACATGCAGGTTTTCCAACGATTCCGGCCCTCCGACGGTCATTCACCCCTAAAACCCTAGATCGGGGGGGCCCCGCAGATCTACCCTTATAGCTTTCTCCGTACGAGGATGGACCAATGGACCTTTTTATCTATCTATGTTTGTTTAGCACATATGTACATGGAAAACCAAGGTTGAATACATTTCACCACATTATTCACACCGGTAGACACGTACCGGGAGTTTCCACATACGGATCGACGATTTTACTAAGTGTTAGCCCATGTCCGTGAACAACGTCAGACACATGACCTACATATTCCATCTACAAACATTAAATCACACCTATAAACATAACCTAGCTCCACATGCAGGTTTTCCAACGATTCCGGCCCTCCGACGGTCATTCACCCCCGAAACCTTAGATCGGGGGGGGGGGGGGCGCAGATCTACCCTTATAGCTTTCTCCGTACGAGGATGGACCAATGGACTTTTTTATCTATCTATGTTTGTTTAGCATATATGTACATGGAAAACCAAGGTTGAACACATTTCATCACATTATTCACACTGGTAGACACGTACCGGGAGTTTCCACATACGGATCGATGATTTTACTAAGTGTTAGCCCATGTCCGTGAACAACGTCAGACACATGACCTACATATGCCATCTACAAACATGAAATCACACCTATAAACATAACCTAGCTCCACATGCAGGTTTTCCAACAATTCCGGCCCTCCGACGGTCATTCACCCCTAAAACCCTAGATCGGGGGGGGGGGGGGCAGATCTACCCTTATAGCTTTCTCCGTACGAGAATGGACCAATGGACTTTTCTATCTATCTATGTTTGTTTAGCACATATGTACATGGAAAACCAAGGTTGAACACATTTCACCACATTATTCACACCGGTTGACACGTACCGGGAGTTTCCACATACGGATCAACGATTTTACTAAATGTTAGCCCATGTCCGTGAAGAACGTTAGACACATGACCTACATATGCCATCTACAAACATTAAATCACACCTATAAACATAACCTAGCTCCACATGCAGGTTTTCCAACGATTCCGGCCCTCCGACGGTCATTCACCCTTAAAACCCTAGATCGGGGGGGGGGGGCGCAGATCTACCCTTATAGCTTTCTCCGTACGAGGATGGACCAATGGACTTTTTTATCTATCTATGTTTGTTTAGCACATATGTACATGGAAAACCAAGGTTGAACACATTTCACCACATTATTCACACCGGTAGACACGTACCGGGAGTTTCCACATACGGATCGACGATTTTACTAAGTGTTAGCCCATGTCCGTGAACAACGTCAGACACATGACCTACATATGCCATCTACAAACATTAAATCACACCTATAAACATCACCTAGCTCCACATGCAGGTTTTCCAATGATTCCGGCCCTCCGACGGTCATTCACCCCTAAAACCCTAGATCAGGGGGGCCCGCAGATCTACCCTTATAGCTTTCTCCGTACGAGGATGGACCAATGGACTTTTTTTATCTATCTATGTTTGTTTAGCACATATGTACATGGAAAACCAAGGTTGAACACATTTCACCACATTATTCACACCGGTAGACACGTACCGGGAGTTTCCACATACGGATCGACGATTTTACTAAGTGTTAGCCCATGTCCGTGAACAACGTCAGACACATGACCTACATATGCCATCTACAACCATTAAATCACACCAATAAACATCACCTAGCTCCACATGCAGGTTTTCCAACGATTCCGGCCCTCCGACGGTCATTCACCCCCGAAACCCTAGATCGGGGGGGCCCGCAGATCTACCCTTATAGCTTTCTCCGTACGAGGATGGACCAATGGACTTTTTTATCTATCTATGTTTGTTTAGAACATATGTACAAGGAAAACCAAGGTGGAACACATTTCACTACATTATTCAAACCGGTAGACACGTACCGGGAGTTTCCACACACGGATCGACGATTTTACTAAGTGTTAGCCCATGTCCATGAACAACGTCAGACACATGACCTACATATGCCATCTACAAACATTAAATCACACCTATAAACATAACCTAGCTCCACATGCAGGTTTTCCAACGATTCCGGCCCTCCGACGGTCATTCACCCCCGAAACCCTAGATCGGGGGGGGGGGGGGCGCAGATCTACCCTTATAGCTTTCTCCGTACGAGGATGGACCAATGGACTTTTTATCTATCTATGTTTGTTTAGCACATATGTACATGGAAAACCAAGGTTGAACACATTTCACCACATTATTCACACCGGTAGACACGTACCGGGAGTTTCCACATACGGATCGACGATTTTACTAAGCGTCAGCCCATGTCCGTGAACAACGTCAGACACATGACCTACATATGCCATCTACAAACATGAAATCACACCTATAAACATAACCTAGCTCCACATGCAGGTTTTCCAACGATTCCGGCCCTCCGACGGTCATTCACCCCTAAAACCCTAGATCAGGGGGCCCCGCAGATCTACCCTTATAGCTTTCTCCGTACGAGGATGTACCAATGGACTTTTTTATCTATCTATGTTTGTTTAGCACATATCTACAAGGAAAACCAAGGTTGAACACATTTCACCACATTATTCACACCGGTAGACACGTACCGGGAGTTTACACATACAGATCGACGATTTTACTAAGTGTTAGCCCATGTACGTGAACAACGTCAGACACATGACCTACATATGCCATCTACAAAAATTAAATCACACTTATAAACATAACCTAGCTCCACATGCAGGTTTTCCAATGATTCCGGCCCTCCGACGGTCATTCACCTCCGAAACCCTAGATCGGGGGGCCCCGCAGATCTACCCTTATAGCTTTCTCCGTACGAGGATGGACCAATGGACTTTTTTTCTATCTATGTTTGTTTAGCACATATGTACATGGAAAAGCAAGGTTGAACACATTTCAGCACATTATCCACACCGGTAGACACGTACCGGGAGTTTCCACACACGGATCGACGATTTTACTAAGTGTTAGCCCATGTCCGTGAACAACGTCAGACACATGACCTACATATGCAATCTACAATTATTAAATCACACCTATAAACATAACCTAGCTCCACATGCAGGTTTTCCAACAATTACGGCCCTCCGACGGTCATTCACCCCTAAAATCCTAGATCGGGGGGGCCCCGCAGATCTACCCTTATAGCTTTCTCCGTACGAGGATGGACCAATGGAATTTTTTATCTATCTATGTTTGTTTAGCACATATGTACATGGAAAACCAAGGTTGAACACATTTCACCACATTATTCACACCGGTAGACACGTACCGGTAGTTTCCACATAAGGATCGACGATTTTACTAAGTGTTAGCCCATGTCCGTGAACAACGTCAGACACATGACCTACATATGCCATTTACAAACATTAAATCACACCTATAAACATAACCTAGCTCCACATGCAGGTTTTCCAACGATTCCGGTCCTACGACGGTCATTCACCCCTAAAACCCTAGATCAGGGGGCCCCGCAGATCTACCCTTATAGCTTTCTCCGTACGAGGATGGACCAATGGACTTTTTTATCTATCTATGTTTGTTTAGCACATATGTACATGGAAAACCAAGGTTGAACACATTTCACCACATTATTCACACCGGTAGACACGTACCGGGAGTTTCCACATACAGATCGACGATTTTACTAAGTGTTAGCCCATGTCCGTGAACAACGTCAGACACATGACCTACATATGCCATCTAAAAACATTAAATCACACCTATAAACATAACCTAGCTCCACATGCAGGTGTTCCAACGATTCTGGCCCTCCGACGGTCATTCACCCCCGAAACCCTAGATCGGGGGGGGGGGGCGCAGATCTACCCCTATAGCTTTCTCCGTACGAGGATGCACCAATGGACTTTTTTATCTATCTATGTTTGTTTAGCACATATGTACATGGAAAACCAAGGTTGAACACATTTCACCACATTATTCACACCGGTAGACACGTACCGGGAGTTTCCACATACGGATCGACGATTTTACTAAGTGTTAGGCCATGTCCGTGAACAACGTCAGACACATGACCTACATATTATGCCATCTACAAACATGAAATCACACCTATAAACATAACCTAGCTCCACATGCAGGTTTTCCAACGATTCCGGCCCTACGACGGTCAGTCACCCCTAAAACCCTAGATCAGGGGGCCCCGCAGATCTACCGTTATAGCTTTCTCCGTACGAGGATGGACCAATGGACTTTTTTATCTATCTATGTTTGTTTAGCACATATGTACATGGAAAACCAAGGTTGAACACATTTCACCACATTATTCACACCGGTAGACACGTACCGGGAGTATCCACATACGGATCGACGATTTTACTAAGTGTTAGCCATTGTCCGTGAACAACGTCAGACACATGACCTACATATGCCATCTACAAACATTAAATCACACCTATAAACATAACCTAGCTCCACATGCAGGTTTTCCAACGATTCCGGCCCTACGACGGTCATTCACCCCTAAAACCCTAGATCAGGGGGCCCCGCAGATCTACCCTTATAGCTTTCTCCGTACGAGGATGGACCAATGGACTTTTTTATCTATCTATGTTTGTTTAGCACATATGTACAAGGAAAACCAAGGTTGAACACATTTCACCACATTATTCACACCGGTAGACACGTACCGGGAGTATCCACATACGGATCGACGATTTTACTAAGTGTTAGCCATTGTCCGTGAACAACGTCAGACACATGACCTACATATGCCATCTACAAACATTAAATCACACGTATAAACATAACCTAGCTCCACATGCAGGTTTTCCAACGATTCCGGCCCTCCGACGGTCATTCACCCCCGAAACCCTAGATCGGGGGGGGGGGGGGCGCAGATCTACCCCTATAGCTTTCTCCGTACGAGGATGGACCAATGGACTTTTTTTCTATCTATGTTTGTTTAGCACATATGTACATGGAAAAATAAGGTTGAACACATTTCAGCACATTATCCACACCGGTAGACACGTACCGGGAGTTTCCACACACGGATCGACGATTTTACTAAGTGTTAGCCCATGTCCGTGAACAACGTCAGACACATGACCTACATATGCAATCTACAATTATTAAATCACACCTATAAACATAACCTAGCTCCACATGCAGGTTTTCCAACAATTACGGCCCTCCGACGGTCATTCACCCCTAAAATCCTAGATCGGGGGGGCCCCGCAGATCTACCCTTATAGCTTTCTCCGTACGAGGATGGACCAATGGAATTTTTTATCTATCTATGTTTGTTTAGCACATATGTACATGGAAAACCAAGGTTGAACACATTTCACCACATTATTCACACCGGTAGACACGTACCGGTAGTTTCCACATAAGGATCGACGATTTTACTAAGTGTTAGCCCATGTCCGTGAACAACGTCAGACACATGACCTACATATGCCATCTACAAACATTAAATCACACCTATAAACATAACCTAGCTCCACATGCAGGTTTTCCAACGATTCCGGTCCTACGACGGTCATTCACCCCTAAAACCCTAGATCAGGGGGCCCCGCAGATCTACCCTTATAGCTTTCTCCGTACGAGGATGGACCAATGGACTTTTTTATCTATCTATGTTTGTTTAGCACATATGTACATGGAAAACCAAGGTTGAACACATTTCACCACATTATTCACACCGGTAGACACGTACCGGGAGTTTCCACATACAGATCGACGATTTTACTAAGTGTTAGCCCATGTCCGTGAACAACGTCAGACACATGACCTACATATGCCATCTAAAAACATTAAATCACACCTATAAACATAACCTAGCTCCACATGCAGGTGTTCCAACGATTCTGGCCCTCCGACGGTCATTCACCCCCGAAACCCTAGATCGGGGGGGGGGGGGGGCGCAGATCTACCCCTATAGCTTTCTCCGTACGAGGATGCACCAATGGACTTTTTTATCTATCTATGTTTTTTTAGCACATATGTACATGGAAAACCAAGGTTGAACACATTTCACCACATTATTCACACCGGTAGACACGTACCGGGAGTTTCCACATACGGATCGACGATTTTACTAAGTGTTAGGCCATGTCCGTGAACAACGTCAGACACATGACCTACATATTATGCCATCTACAAACATGAAATCACACCTATAAACATAACCTAGCTCCACATGCAGGTTTTCCAACGATTCCGGCCCTACGACGGTCAGTCACCCCTAAAACCCTAGATCAGGGGGCCCCGCAGATCTACCCTTATAGCTTTCTCCGTACGAGGATGGACCAATGGACTTTTTTATCTATCTATGTTTGTTTAGCACATATGTACATGGAAAACCAAGGTTGAACACATTTCACCACATTATTCACACCGGTAGACACGTACCGGGAGTATCCACATACGGATCGACGATTTTACTAAGTGTTAGCCATTGTCCGTGAACAACGTCAGACACATGACCTACATATGCCATCTACAAACATTAAATCACACCTATAAACATAACCTAGCTCCACATGCAGGTTTTCCAACGATTCCGGCCCTCCGACGGTCATTCACCCCCGAAACCCTAGATCGGGGGGGGGGGGGGCGCAGATCTACCCCTATAGCTTTCTCCGTACGAGGATGGACCAATGGACTTTTTTATCTATCTATGTTTGTTTAGCACATATGTACATGGAAAACAAAGGTTGAACACATTTCACCACATTATTCACACCGGTAGACACGTACCGGGAGTTTCCACATACGGATCGACGATTTTACTAAGTGTTAGCCCATGTCCGTGAACAACGTCAGACACATGACCTACATATGCCATCTACAAACATTAAATCACACCTATAAACATAATCTAGCTCCACATGCAGGTTTTCCAACGATTCCGGCCCTCCGACGGTCATTCACCCCCGAAACCCTAGATCGGGGGGGGGGCGCAGATCTACCCTTATAGCTTTCTCCGTACGAGGATGGACCAATGGACTTTTTATATATCTATGTTTGTTTAGCACATATGTACATGGAAAACCAAGGTTGAACACATTTCACCACATTATTCACACCGGTAGACACGTACCGGGAGTTTCCACATACAGATCGACGATTTTACTAAGTGTTAGCCCATGTCCGTGAACAACGTCAGACACATGACCTACATATGCCATCTACAAACATGAAATCACACCTATAAACATAACCTAGCTCCACATGCAGGTTTTCCAACGATTCCGGCCCTCCGACGGTCATTCACCCCTAAAACCCTAGATCAGGGGGCCCCGCAGATCTACCCTTATAGCTTTCTCCGTACGAGGATGTACCAATGGACTTTTTTATCTATCTATGTTTGTTTAGCACATATCTACAAGGAAAACCAAGGTTGAACACATTTCACCACATTATTCACACCGGTAGACACGTACCGGGAGTTTGCACATACAGATCGACGATTTTACTAAGTGTTAGCCCATGTACGTGAACAACGTCAGACACATGACCTACATATGCCATCTACAAACATTAAATCACACCTATAAACATAACCTAGCTCCACATGCAGGTGTTCCAACGATTCCGGCCCTCCGACGGTCATTCACCCCCGAAACCCTAGACCCTAGATCGAGGGGGGGGGCGCAGATCTACCCTTATAGCTTTCTCCGTACGAGGATGGACCAATGGACATTTTTATCTATCTATGTTTGTTTAGCACATATGTACATGGAAAACCAAGGTTGAACACATTTCACCACATTATTCACACCGGTAGACACGTACCGGGAGTTTCCACATACGGATCGACGATTTTACTAAGTGTTAGCCCATGTCCGTGAACAACGTCAGACACATGACCTACATATGCCATCTACAAACATTAAATCACACGTATAAACATAACCTAGCTCCACATGCAGGTTTTCCAACGATTCCGGCCCTCCGACGGTCATTCACCCCCGAAATCCTAGATCGGGGGGGGGGCGCAGATCTACCCCTATAGCTTTCTCCGTACGAGGATGGACCAATGGAATTTTTTATCTATCTATGTTTGTTTAGCACATATGTACATGGAAAAAAAAGGTTGAAACCATTTCACCACATTATTCACACCGGTAGACACGTACCGGGAGTTTCCACATACGGATCGACGATTTTACTAAGTGTTAGCCCATGTCCGTGAACAACGTCAGACACATGACCTACATATGCCATCTACAAACATTAAATCACACCTATAAACATAACCTAGCTCCACATGCAGGTTTTCCAACGATTCCGGCCCTCCGCCGGTCATTCACCCCCGAAACACTAGATCGGGGGGGGGGGGGGGGCGGGGGCGCAGATCTACCCTTATAGCTTTCTCCGTACGAGGATGGACCAATGGACTTTTTTATCTATCTATGTTTGTTTAGCACATATGTACATGGAAAACCAAGGTTGAACACATTTCACCACATTATTCACACCGGTAGACACGTACCGGGAGTTTCCACATACGGATCGACGATTTTACTAAGTGTTAGCCCATGTCCGTGAACAACGTCAGACACATGACCTACATATGCCATCTACAAACATGAAATCACACCTATAAACATAACCTAGCTCCACATGCAGGTTTTCCAACGATTCCGGCCCTCCGACGGTCATTCACCCCTAAAACCCTAGATCAGGGGGCCCCGCAGATCTACCCTTATAGCTTTCTCCGTACGAGGATGTACCAATGGACTTTTTTATCTATCTATGTTTGTTTAGCACATATCTACAAGGAAAACCAAGGTTGAACACATTTCACCACATTATTCACACCGGTAGACACGTACCGGGAGTTTCCACATACAGATCAACGATTTTACTAAGTGTTAGCCCATGTACGTGAACAACGTCAGACACATGACCTACATATGCCATCTACAAACATTAAATCACACCTATAAACATAACCTAGCTCCACATGCAGGTGTTCCAACGATTCTGGCCCTCCGACGGTCATTTACCCCCGAAACCCGAGACCCTAGATCGAGGGGGGGGGGCGCAGATCTACCCTTATAGCTTTCTCCATACGAGGATGGACCAATGGACTTTTTTATCTATCTATGTTTGTTTAGCACATATGTACATGGAAAACAAAGGTTGAACACATTTCACCACATTATTCACACCGGTAGACACGTACCGGGAGTTTCCACATACGGATCGACGATTTTACTAAGTGCTAGCCCATGTCCGTGAACAACGTCAGACACATGACCTACATATGCCATCTACAAACATTAAATCACACCTATAAACATAACCTAGCTCCACATGCAGGTTTTCCAACGATTCCGGCCCTCCGACGGTCATTCACCCCCGAAACCCTAGATCGGGGGGGGGGGGGGGCGCAGATCTACCCTTATAGCTTTCTCCGTACGAGGATGGACCAATGGACTTTTTTATCTATCTATGTTTGTTTAGCACATATGTACATGGAAAACCAAGGTTGAACACATTTCACCACATTATTCACACCGGTAGACACGTACCGGGAGTTTCCACATACAAACATGAAATCACACCTATAAACATAACCTAGCTCCACATGCAGGTTTTCCAACGATTCCGGCCCTCCGACGGTCATTCACCCCTAAAACCCTAGATCAGGGGGCCCGGCAGATCTACCCTTATAGCTTTCTCCGTACGAGGATGTACCAATGGACTTTTTTATCTATCTATGTTTGTTTAGCACATATCTACAAGGAAAACCAAGGTTGAACACATTTCACCACATTATTCACACCGGTAGACACGTACCGGGAGTTTCCACATACAGATCGACGATTTTACTAAGTGTTAGCCCATGTACGTGAACAACGTCAGACACATGACCTACATATGCCATCTACAAACATTAAATCACACCTATAAACATAACCTAGCTCCACATGCAGGTGTTCCAACGATTCCGGCCCTCCGACGGTCATTCACCCCCAAAACCCTAGACCCTAGATCGAGGGGGGGGGGGCGCAGATCTACCCTTATAGCTTTCTCCGTACGAGGATGGACCAATGGCCATTTTTATCTATCTATGTTTGTTTAGCACATATGTACATGGAAAACCAAGGTTGAACACATTTCACCACATTATTCACACCGGTAGACACATACCGGGAGTTTCCACATATGGATCGACGATTTTACTAAGTGTTAGCCCATGTCCGTGAACAACGTCAGACACATGACCTACATATGCCATCTACAAACATTAAATCACACCTATAAACATAACCTAGCTCCACATGCAGATTTTCCAATGATTCCGGCCCTCCGACGGTCATTCACCCCCGAAACCCTAGATCGGGGGGGGGGGGGCGCAGATCTACCCCTATAGCGTTCTCCGTACGAGGATGGACCAATGGACTTTTTTAACTATCTATGTTTGTTTAGCACATATGTACATGGAAAAGCAAGGTTGAACACATTTCACCACATTATTCACAACGGTAGACACGTACCGGGAGTTTCCACATACGGATCGACGATTTTACTAAGTGTTAGCCCAGGTCCGTGAACAACGTCAGACACATGACCTACATATGCCATCTACAAACATTAAATCACACCTATAAACATAACCTAGCTCCACATGCAGGTTTTCCAACGATTCCGGCCCTCCGACGGTCATTCACCCCCGAAACCCTAGATCGGGGGGGGGGGGGGGCGCAGATCTACCCTTATAGCTTTCTCCGTACGAGGATGGACCAATGGACTTTTTTATCTATCTATGTTTGTTTAGCACATATGTACATGGAGAACCAAGGTTGAACACATTTCACCACATTATTCACACCGGTAGACACGTACCGGGAGTTTCCACATACGGATCGACGATTTTCCTAAGTGTTAGCCCATGTCCGTGAACAACGTCAGACACATGACCTACATATGCCATCTACAAACATTAAATCACACCTATAAACATAACCTAGCTCCACATGCAGGTTTTCCAATGATTCCGGCCCTCCGACGGTCATTCACCCTTAAAACCCTAGATCGGGGGGGGGGGGGGCGCAGATCTACCCTTATAGCTTTCTCCGTACGAGGATGGACCAATGGACTTTTTTATCTATCTATGTTTGTTTAGCACATATGTACATGGAAAACCAAGGTTGAACACATTTCACCACATTATTCACACCAGTAGACACGTACCGGGAGTTTCCACATACGGATCGACGATTTTACTAAGTGTTAGCCCATGTCCGTGAACAACGTCAGACATATGACCTACATATGCCATCTAAAAACATTAAATCACACCTATAAACATAACCTAGTTCCACATGCAGGTTTACCAACGATTCCGACCCTCCGACGGTCATTCACCCCCGAAACCCTAGATCGGGGGGGGGGGGGGCCCGCAGATCTACCCTTATAGATTTCTCCGTACGAGGATGGAACAATGGACTTTTTTTATCTATCTATGTTTGTTTAGCACATATGTACATGGAAAACAAAGGTTGAACACATTTCACCACATTATTCACACCGGTAGACACGTACCGGGAGTTTCCACATACGGATCGACGATTTTACTAATTGTTAGCCCATGTCCGTGAACAACGTCAGACACATGACCTACATATGCCATCTACAAACATTAAATCACACCTATAAACATAACCTAGCTCCACATGCAGGTTTTCCAACGATTTCGGCCCTCCGACGGTCATTCACCCCTAAAACCCTAGATCGGGGGGGGGGGGGGGCGCAGATCTACCCTTATAGCTTTCTCCGTACGAGGATGGACCAATGGACTTTTTTATCTGTCTATGTTTGTTTAGCACATATATACATGGACAACCAAGGTTGAACACATTTCACCACATTATTCACACCGGTAGACACGTACCGGGAGTTTCCACATACGGATCGACGATTTTACTAAGTGTTAGCCCATGTCCGTGAACAACGTCAGACACATGACCTACATATGCCATCTACAAACATTAAATCACACTTATAAACATAACCTAGCTCCACATGCAGGTTTTCCAACGATTCCGGCCCTCCGACGGTCATTCACCTCCGAAACCCTAGATCGGGGGGGCCCGCAGATCTACCCTTATAGCTTTCTCCGTACGAGGATGGACCAATGGACTTTTTTATCTATCTATGTTTGTTTAGCACATATGTACATGGAAAACCAAGGTTGAACACATTTCACCACATTATTCACACCGGTAGACACGTACCGGGAGTTTCCACATACGGATCGACGATTTTACTAAATGTTAGCGCATGTCCGTGAAGAACGTTAGACACATGACCTACATATGCCATCTACAAACATTAAATCACACCTATAAACATAACCTAGCTCCACATGCAGGTGTTCCAACGATTCCGGCCCTCCGACGGTCATTCACCCTTAAAACCCTAGATCGGGGGGGGGGCCCGCAGATCTACCCTTATAGCTTTCTCCGTACGAGGATGGACCAATGGACTTTTTTATCTATCTATGTTTGTTTAGCACATATGTACATGGAAAACCAAGGTTGAACACATTTCACCACATTATTCACACCGGTAGACACGTACCGGGAGTTTCCACATACGGATCGACGATTTTACTAAGTGTTAGCCCATGGCCGTGAACAACGTCAGACACATGACCTACATATGCCATCTACAAATATTAAATCACACCTATAAACATAACCTAGCTCCACATGCAGGTTTTCCAACGATTCCGGCCCTCCGACGGTCATTCACCCCTAAAACCCTAGATCGGGCTGGGGGGGGCACAGATCTACCCCTACAGCTTTCTCCGTACGAGGATGGACCAATGGACTTTTTTATCTATCTATGTTTGTTTAGCACATATGTACATGGAAAACCAAGGTTGAACACATTTCACCACATTATTCACACCGGTAGACACGTACCGGGAGTTTCCACTTACGGATCGACGATTTTACTAAGTGTTAGGCCATGTCCGTGAACAACGTCAGACACATGACCTACATATTATGCCATCTAAAAACATTAAATCACACCTATAAACATAACCTAGCTCCACATGCAGGTTTTCCAACGATTCCGGCCCTACGACGGTCATTCACCCCTAAAACCCTAGATCAGGGGGCCCCGCAGATCTACCCTTATAGCTTTCTCCGTACGAGGATGGACCAATGGACCTTTTTATCTATCTATGTTTGTTTAGCACATATGTACATGGAAAACCAAGGTTGAACACATTTCACCACATTATTCACACCGGTAGACACGTACCGGGAGTTTCCACATACAGATCGACGATTTTACTAAGTGTTAGGCCATGTCCGTGAACAACGTCAGACACATGACCTACATATGCCATCTAAAAACATTAAATCACACCTATAAACATAAGCTAGCTCCACATGAAGGTGTTCCAACGATTCTGGCCCTCCGACGGTCATTCACCCCCGAAACCCTAGATCGGGGGGGGGGGCAGATCTACCCTTATATCTTTCTCCGTACGAGGACAGACCAATGGATTTTTTTATCTATCTATGTTTGTTTAGCACATATGTACATGGAAAACCAAGGTTGAACACATTTCACCACATTATTCACACCGGTAGACACGTACCGGGAGTTTCCACATATGGATCGACGATTTTACTAAGTGTTAGGCCATGTCCGTGAACAACGTCAGACACATGACCTACATATTATGCCATATACAAACATGAAATCACACCTATAAACATAACCTAGCTCCACATGCAGGTTTTCCAACGATTCCGGCCCTACGACGGTCATTCACCCCTAAAACCCTAGATCAGGGGGCCCCGCAGATCTACCCTTATAGCTTTCTCCGTACGAGGATGGACCAATGGACTTTTTTATCTATCTATGTTTGTTTAAGACATATGTACATGGAAAACCAAGGTTGAACACATTTCACCACATTATTCACACCGGTAGACACGTACCGGGAGTATCCACATACGGATCGACGATTTTACTAAGTGTTAGCCATTGTCCGTGAACAACGTCAGACACATGACCTACATATGCCATCTACAAACATTAAATCACACAAATAAACATAACCTAGCTCCACATGCAGGTTTTCCAACGATTCCGGCCCTCCGACGGTCATTCACCCCCGAAACCCTAGATCGGGGGGGGGGGGGCGCAGATCTACCCCTATAGCTTTCTCCGTACGAGGATGGACCAATGGACTTTTTTATCTATCTATGTTTGTTTAGCACATATGTACATGGAAAACAAAGGTTGAACACATTTCACCACATTATTCACACCGGTAGACACGTACCGGGAGTTTCCACATACGGATCGACGATTTTACTAAGTGTTAGCCCATGTCCGTGAACAACGTCAGACACATGACCTACATATGCCATCTACAAACATTAAATCACACCTATAAACATAACCTAGCTCCACATGCAGGTGTTCCAACGATTCCGGCCCTCCGACGGTCATTCACCCCCGAAACCCTAGACCCTAGATCGAGGGGGGGGGGCGCAGATCTACCCTTATAGCTTTCTCCGTACGAGGATGGACCAATGGCCATTTTTATCTATCTATGTTTCTTTAGCACATATGTACATGGAAAACCAAGGTTGAACACATTTCACCACATTATTCACACCGGTAGACACGTACCGGGAGTTTCCACATACGGATCGACGATTTTACTAAGTGTTAGCCCATGTCCGTGAACAACGTCAGACACATGACCTACATATGCCATCTACAAACATTAAATCACACCTATAAACATAACCTAGCTCCACATGCAGATTTTCCAATGATTCCGGCCCTCCGACGGTCATTCACCCCCGAAACCCTAGATCGGGGGGGGGGGGGGCGCAGATCTACCCCTATAGCTTTCTCCGTACGAGGATGGACCAATGGACTTTTTTAACTATCTATGTTTTTTTAGCACATATGTACATGGAAAACCAAGGTTGAACACATTTCACCACATTATTCACAACGGTAGACACGTACCGGGAGTTTCCACATACGGATCGACGATTTTACTAAGTGTTAGCCCATGTCCGTGAACAACGTCAGACACATGACCTACATATGCCATCTACAAACATTAAATCACACCTATAAACATAACCTAGCTCCACATGCAGGTTTTCCAACGATTCCGGCCCTCCGACGGTCATTCACCCCCGAAACCCTAGATCGGGGGGGGGGGGGGCGCAGATCTACCCTTATAGCTTTCTCCGTACGAGGATGGACCAATGGACTTTTTTATCTATCTATGTTTGTTTAGCACATATGTACATGGAGAACCAAGGTTGAACACATTTCACCACATTATTCACACCGGTAGACACGTACCGGGAGTTTCCACATACGGATCGACGATTTTCCTAAGTGTTAGCCCATGTCCGTGAACAACGTCAGACACATGACCTACATATGCCATCTACAAACATTAAATCACACCTATAAACATAACCTAGCTCCACATGCAGGTTTTCCAACGATTCCGGCCCTCCGACGGTCATTCACCCTTAAAACCCTAGATCGGGGGGGGGGGGGGCGCAGATCTACCCTTATAGCTTTCTCCGTACGAGGATGGACCAATGGACTTTTTTATCTATCTATGTTTGTTTAGCACATATGTACATGGAAAACCAAGGTTGAACACATTTCACCACATTATTCACACCGGTAGACACGTACCGGGAGTTTCCACATACGGATCGACGATTTTACTAAGTGTTAGCCCATGTCCGTGAACAACGTCAGACATATGACCTACATATGCCATCTAAAAACATTAAATCACACCTATAAACATAACCTAGTTCCACATGCAGGTTTACCAACGATTCCGACCCTCCGACGGTCATTCACCCCCGAAACCCTAGATCGGGGGGGGGGGGCCCGCAGATCTACCCTTATAGATTTCTCCGTACGAGGATGGAACAATGGACTTTTTTTATCTATCTATGTTTGTTTAGCACATATGTACATGGAAAACAAAGGTTGAACACATTTCACCACATTATTCACACCGGTAGACACGTACCGGGAGTTTCCACATACGGATCGACGATTTTACTAAGTGTTAGCCCATGTCCGTGAACAACGTCAGACACATGACCTACATATGCCATCTACAAACATTAAATCACACCTATAAACATAACCTAGCTCCACATGCAGGTGTTCCAACGATTCCGGCCCTCCGACGGTCATTCACCCTTAAAACCCTAGATCGGGGGGGGGGGGCCCGCAGATCTACCCTTATAGCTTTCTCCGTACGAGGATGGACCAATGGAATTTTTTATCTATCTATGTTTGTTTAGCACATATGTACATGGAAAACCAAGGTTGAACACATTTCACCACATTATTCACACCGGTAGACACGTACCGGGAGTTTCCACATACGGATCGACGATTTTACTAAGTGTTAGCCCATGGCCGTGAACAACGTCAGACACATGACCTACATATGCCATCTACAAATATTAAATCACACCTATAAACATAACCTAGCTCCACATGCAGGTTTTCCAACGATTCCGGCCCTCCGACGGTCATTCACCCCTAAAACCCTAGATCGGGCTGGGGGGGCGCAGATCTACCCCTATAGCTTTCTCCGTACGAGGATGGACCAATGGACTTTTTTATCTATCTATGTTTGTTTAGCACATATGTACATGGAAAACCAAGGTTGAACACATTTCACCACATTATTCACACCGGTAGACACGTACCGGGAGTTTCCACTTACGGATCGACGATTTTACTAAGTGTTAGGCCATGTCCGTGAACAACGTCAGACACATGACCTACATATTATGCCATCTACAAACATTAAATCACACCTATAAACATAACCTAGCTCCACATGCAGGTTTTCCAACGATTCCCTCAACCAAGTCGGTTGCGTTTTTAGTGCGAGCACAAATTGATCGAAGACGATCCAAGTGAAACATGTCCATCCTACAATATTTTTGTGGTTCCACTCCCATGGTGAAGATAGCATGAGTAGGTAATTTTGATATTTTTTATAAGGGACACAAAAGTAAAAACCGAAAGGTAAACTAACAAGACTAAAAAGCAAAGGTAAAAGATAGTGTGCAACTCCCCTATCTTAGCACTCGGAGTCCCTGGCAACGGCGCCAGAAATTTTGCTTGATGTGCGAGGTGATGATAGTGATTTCTCGGCCTTTGTTGGTAAACCCGGGGTGGAAGGTGTGATGTAGCACAGTAGAAAATTTCCCTCAGTAAAGATACCAAGGTTTGTCTCCAGTAGGACTCCGGAGATGATAAGTAGGTGTCAGCGGCGCAACTGACGCGGACCTGCACACAGACACAAATAACTTTGTTCCCAACGAAGTTCAGAGAGGTTGTCAATCTCTCCGGTCTTGTTGTTCATAAAGGATCAAACCCAAGGGATAATGATAGCAACTGAAAGTAAAAGCAGAAAAGTAAATGAGCGTGGAAACAGTGATGAGGATATGGACCGGGATACGTGATGTTCACTAGTGATGTCTCTCTCCCAAAAGACGATAAAAACTGCCATGCGAGGTGAACAAATTACAGAAGGGCAATTGACAGGATTATGAACGCACCGCAATGCTAACTATGCTACAAAAGAAAGGAAGAGGCTCAAAAGCATGGGCAGAACGCCAAAATAAGTAGACCGAAATCCAACTGCATCTACTACTAATCATCCACCTTGAGATATCTATCCAGAACATCTCGCTGGTATTAAGTTGCGAGCCCCACCCAAAGTGTAAACCCAAAGCAACAAACAACTGCATTAAAAATCACTTTGCGTAAAGTAAACAATCCTTGCAACCGCGGTTACAAGCACCGTTGTTTTCCCCCTTGTGGCAACAACACATCCCCTAGACTCATGTTTCTGTCACTCAAGCGTGTCATCAGGGGGCATGAACCCACAATCGAGCATAACGTTCCCTCTTGGGGTTACTACCTACTACTTGGCCAAAGCAATAAACAGCAACGGAGAACATGCAAGAATTACTCAAGAACAAAAATATAAGAGATAAGAACCAAATATATTACTCAATCACAATCTGAACATAATCTCATAATCCATCAGATCCCATCAAACTCAGCATAGCAACAGCAGAAAGATTACAAAAGTGTCTCGATCATGTAGGGAAGCTCACGAGGTCTAAACCATGAAGAACAAAAAGGGGAGGAGAACATCACATAGCTACTGATCACGGACCCATGGTCCAAAGGAAACTACTCACGACACATCTGGGAAGCATCCATGGTTGAGAGGAGACTCCCGGAGGTCGGCCCTCCCTCCGGCAGGGTGCCGAGAAGAAGTCTGCTGGTGCTCCCGATCTCGGAAGCGCGGCGGCGGAGGAACAGAGGCGAGATCGCGAAAAAGGGTTCTCCTTTCGAGGGTTTCTCGTCACGGAGAATATATAGGCGAAGGGGGGGGCAGTCAGAGGGGCCACCAGGGGTCCAGGCGCCCCCTTGGGGCGGCCAGCCCCTGGGGCGCGCCACCAGGGCGCCTGGGCCCCTGGTGGTGGCCCTCTGGCCCCACTCAGGTCCTTCCGGAAGGTTCTTCTGCGCTGATTTTTTATCTGATTTTCCCGAATTTTTGGAGCACTTTTTATATGGGGGAAAACTGAAATAGAAAAACAGCAGAAAACAGAAACTGGCACTGTGGTGCACTGAGTTAATAGGTTTGTCCAAATATGATCAAAAGTGTATGAAAGTGTATCTAGACCATAGCAATATCACACAAAACATTCATGGAGCAAGCAGAAATTATAGATACGTTTTGGACGTATCAATGCTCGCTAGATTTCGGGCCCTGCTCGGTCGGCTGGATCTTATGGAGTTGTATTTGAATGGGAGGAGGTACACTTGGTCTAACGAATGATGCCGGCCGACCCTGGAGAAGATTGATCATGTCTTTGTCATGAATTCCTGGGAGGATCTATACCCTTCCTGCCTCCTGACGGCTCTGGGGACAGCGGTCTCGGACCATTGTCCTCTCCTTCAGGACCATGATGCGGAGTTCCATGCGGAGCGTAGGTTTCGGTTTGAGGTGTTTTGGCATAAAGTGGAAGGTTTCCTCAGTGTGGTGGAACACGCGTGGACGTCTACCCCGGCGGTGGGAAACCCCTACGAGATCCTGGATCGCAAGCTTAGGGCCACGGCTAAGGCCCTCCAGAGTTGGTCGGATAAGTGGATCGGTAACGTGCGTTTGCAGATCCTTATTGCGGTGGAGGTGATCTTCCGGCTGGATCAAGCCTCGGACGCCAGGCTGCTATCCTTTTCGGAGAAGGACCTGCGGAGAGCGCTCAAGGTTAAGGTGCTAGGCTTGTTTTCTCTCGAGCGTACCATCGCGAGACAACGTGCACGCCTCCTCATCTTACGTGAGGGCGACGCGAATACCGCTTTCTTCCATAGACATGCGCGGCACCGCCAACGCAAGAATACCATCACGGTAGTGCAGAAGGATGGGGTGATTGCCACTAGACATGAGGATATCGCAAGGGTTGTGGATGACTATTACTCAGATCTATTGGGCTCGACCCCAGTACGGCCACATGCCCTCAACCTGGATGAGCTGGACCTGCCTTGCTGGGACTTATCCCATTTGGAGGCCCCTTTCACCCCTGCCGAGGTTTTGAAGACGGTCAAGGCTATGCCGCTTGATAAGGCCCCGGGCCCGGACGGTTTCACGGGGCGTTTCTATGTGTTCTATTGGGGCATTATCGAGGCGGACTTCATGCGGGACTTTGAGCAGTTCTACCAGGGAGATATGCGGGGTCTCGCGGTGATCAATAAGGCCATTGTGGCCCTGTTACCCAAGGTGGCGAGAGCGGTGGACATCAAGGATTTTCGGCCGGTTAGTCTCATCCATGGGGCAGTCAAAATCTTCGATAGGACGCTCGCGGATAGGGTGGCCCCGGACCTCCCGCGACTGATCGGTCATCACCAGAGTGTGTTCGTGCGGGGACGTTCCTTGCATGAAAACTTCATGCTTGTCCGGGGCACCGCGCGGCGGTTGCACGCGTTGAAAGCTTCCTCGATCATGCTGAAGCTCGACATTTCGAAGGCCTTCGACACGGTTCAGTGGCCTTTCCTCCTTGAGGTCCTGCAGAAGATGGGGTTCGGGCACCGATGGAATTCTTGGATTTGTGGCCTCCTCGCTACCTCCTCGACGCGGATCATGTGAATGGGGCCCCGGGTAGCCCGATCCTAAACTGTCGGGGCCTGCGACAGGGGGACCCGCTTTCGCCAATGCTTTTCATCCTGTGCATGGAGCCGCTGCATTGCCTCTTTGAGCTAGCCGTGGCTCGGGGCCTCCTTGCCCCGTTGGCGAGGACGGGGCTTCAACTTCGGGTTTCCATGTTCGCAGATTACGTTATGGTGTTCTTTCGTACGGGTGGGCTGGAGGCAGCCACCTGTGGAACCATCCTCCAGCTATTTGGGGACGCCGTTGGACTGAGGGTTAACATGGGAAAGAGTGCAGAGGTGCCCATTCGGTGCACGACTGAGGAGATCACCTCGGTGTGCGCTTCGCTTGGGTGCGTTGCTGCCGACTTTCCTTGTAAGTACCTGGGTTTTCCCCTCATGCTTGGCAAGCCCAAGGCGGCGCATCTCCAGGGGCTGGTGGACCGTCTGGCCTCCTGTCTCCCGCGCTGGCGGGCGGCGCTGCTGCCGAAAAGCGGCAGGTTGATCCTCATCAAGTCGGTGTTATGTGCGGTCCCTATCCACAGTATGCTGGCCTTGGATCTCCCGGAGAAGACCATTGGAGCCATGGTCAAAATCTGTAGGGGTTTCTTGTGGACGGGCAGCGCTGAGGCTAAGGGTGGTAACTGCGCGGTGGCTTGGGAGGTTGTCTGCAGGCCCACTTGGGCAGGCAGCCTGGGAGTGCCTGACCTACGGTGGCTCAATCAGGCATTGCATGCACGTTGGCCTTGGATCAGGAGGGCGGATGCGTCGAGGCCCTGGGGAGAATTCCACATTGCGGTCCCCGCGGAGTCCATGGCGCTATTTCGGGCGGCGACCAGGGCGGTGGTAGGTGACGGAACCTCGACGATCTTCTGGGAGGATCGCTGGCTGGAGGGTTGGCGGCTTTGCGAGATTGCCCCACTGCTGTATGCGAGGGTCCCTAAATGGGTCAGGACTTCGTTGCCGGTGAGCCTGGCCCTTGATGGCGACCAATGGGTCCGAGGGCTTGGACCGAATATGGGTGCCGAGGAGATGCGACAATTTTTGTCGCCCTGGCCGAGGATTAGGAGTGTGCAACTTTTGGTTGGCGTCCCGGACCGGATAGCTTGGTCTTGGGAACGGGACGGCCACTTCTCCGCACGCTCGGCCTATGCGGCCAAGTTTGCGGGCCTGGTGATCTCGCCCTCAGCGGAGTTTACTTGGAGGTCGAGGGCGCCGCTAAGATGTCGTTTTCATGCTTGGCTGGCCATCAGGGACAGATGTTGGACGGAGGACAGGCTGGCGAAGCGTGGATTGCCTCATCCGGTCGCTTGCCCCCTCTGCGACCAGCACCCGGAGAACATTTCCCACCTTCTGGTGGGCTGCGCCTTTGCACGTGAGGTTTGGCATGGAGCCCTTGCGGAGATCGGTCGTGTGGAGCTGGTGCCTCGGACGGGTGAATCCCTGGCGGTCTGGATTGATAGATGCGACAGGAGGACGGATGGTAGGAAAGCAACGCGGGACTTTTGCATGCTGGGCTTGTGGGAGCTTTGGAAGCATCGCAACCGGATTGTGTTTGACGGAGAAACGCCGTCTGCGACTGGGGTCCGGCTCAGGATCCGTGAGGACAGGGAGGCTTGGCAGCGTGCGGGTCTCCTGAAGGTGGAGGAGCGGGTCGGTAGGAGGTAGTCGTTCGGGTGTGTTCAGGGCTGTGGACTGGAGTGCTTGACCTCCGTAGTGAGAAGGAGTTAAGCGTTGTAATAGTGTGGACTCGGGATTCTTTCCCTTCCTTCCTTTAATGCATGATACGCATGCTGGTGCGTATTTCAGAATTTTTTTCAAACAATGTTGCCCAAAAACAAGTTATAACTATAAAATTTAGAAAGTACATGCTCCACTAAATGTCAAATATCATATTTTCTGTCAGCATCGAAATTACATGGAAATATTATAAATTTCTTATCTTTATCTAAACACCACAAGGTCATGTACAATGCAAGGTCTGGACATCTAAAATACCTTTGAAAGTTCAAATTTTCTTATGGCAATTTTGCAAGACGCAGTCTTCACCAGAGATGTTATCAGTAGGATAAACTGATCTAGGAATCACAAGTGGTCTTTATGTGGTGATAGAGAGACCTCCAAACATTTGTTTTTCCTATGTCATGTTGCTAGAGTAGTGTGGCCGGCCCGGTTCAAAAAAATATATCTTCTGCCAGCTTCCCTGTCTCTATAGGTAATTTCAAGTAATTATACTAGATGATAGCCTAAGACATTAGGATGGTGTAATTGTGTTGTTTTGTAATTCCTGAACACTATTTATTTGTTTATTCAATTGAGAGTAAGTAAATCAGAAAAATCGACTCGCGTCGCTCTGCCGCTCTCGCGAGCGGCGGCGGCGCAACCCTAGCGACCTAGCCTCCACCCCTCCTCCCCTCGCCGCCGCCGGGGTGCGTCGCCGGGCAAAGCCCGGTCGGCGTCGGCGGCGGCGGGGCTCCCTCTCCTCGTGCGCGGTGGGGGCGGCGCGGGGCGTTTCCTCTCGGGCAGCGGCGCCGGGCGGACGGGCGGCTCGACGGCGCGACTACGGCGGCCGCCGGCGGTGGTCCTGGTGGCCGGGCGTCGCGCGGAAGGCTCCGGGGGGTTGGCCGTCGTCCGGCGGCTCGTTCTCGTGGTGGGCTCCGAGCAGCAGAGCCGGCGGCCCAGATCTACGAGCTCGGAGGCGCCTAGGCGCCGCCTCCGGCGGGCCTGGCCGTCTGGTGCTGGGCGGCGGCCTGTGGAGTGGTGCGTGCTGGGGGGGTCGTGGCGGCGGTGGACCTCCGGCCGGTCTCCGTGTTGATTCTCCAGTTGCGCGGGCTGTGGTCAGCTTGGACTGTGGGCGGCCCCTCTGCGATGATAGGTATAGGTGGCGGTGCGGTTGCGGTGGATGGTGTGCTTGTCGAGATCCGGCCAGATCTTCCGACGGCGGCGCGGTGGTCTTCCCAGCGAGCAGGCTTGGAGATGGGCGGCGGACTTCGGTGTCTCCTAATTGATGGACGGACCGGCATTGGTGATCTTGCGCGGAGTTGCTTCGTCCGTCGCGGTGCGGCGGTGGGGAGCTTGGTGGGAGGGATGGGCAGTGCCGTGGTAGGGCTGCTCGTCGCCGTCCCAGGGTGGGCCGGTCGTGGATGCGTCCGCTCCCCCTCCTCCCTATCCCACGTCCGTTTGTGTGCGGCGGCAGCTACGTCGATGTTCAAGACGGGATGTGGGCTGCGACATCATTGGTCGTGGACGTCTCCTTGGTCCAAAGTCAATCACTTTGGCTGGTCCTGGGGCGATCTGGTTGCAGGGCGGCGTCCTTGGCGGTGGGAGGCGTGATGTTCGTGGGCGGAGCACGCGCCTTGGTGCGGGCAAGCAACCATGGCCACGAGGGTGGCTTGGCGGCGAGTGGATGACGAAGCTTGGGTTTGATGGAGGGATGCGGGCGCCGAGGTATATCACCTGTCTAGCCTTGCTCTGGCCGACGGGGGCGGCATCCGCGGATGTCGTACTCTTCCTGAAGACTTCGTCGTGGCGTCTCCCATCCTTTCGTCTTGCTCCGGGTGAAAACTCGATCTCGTGATCGGGCGGTGGCGGCTATCCGAAGCCGTTCCCTTCTAGGAGGCATCGTCTTGGAGTCCTAGCTTCGTTGTAGGATGCCCGACACTTTGTATCTTTCCTTGAGTGTGTGTGTTGTGATTGGTGTTGACGTGTGTTTGTATCGAGATCGTGGTTGTATGTGGTGATTAGCTTTATCTATAAAGCAGGGGGAAACCCTTTTTCGGTAGAGTAAGTAAATCACCTACGGTCTTCCTTCAAAAACAAAACTGAGAACACCAGTGTTTGCAATTAAATTGTAAGAAACGGTGTTTCAAGTTGGCATTAGTAAAATTATATTCATATATCAGCTTTAATATCATCGCTTTGCCATTTTGTAGTAACACACGGCTATTTAGCTAGTCCTCTTAAAGGGGCTCTTCTAAAGTTCCACTATGGTACTGCATGCTGGCGTGTTAAACATACGATAAAGCGTATAATATTATCTCTAGGAGATTACCAAACATTTCATCGGAAGTTACTATTAGAGCTCAGGATCTAAATGAAGCACATTAAAAAAATAATCAAAGTCAATATTTTAAGCTTTATAATTTCTGAAGAAAAGAACACAGTTACATACAGATGTATATTGCATGTTTGTGAAGTTTCATGATGAAATATGATATATGCTTTGATGTGACCTTCACAAAATAAGCAATAAGCAAATCATGTATTAGGACATGTAGTATTGACTATGCAGTATGCACTATATATAATACATTAGTTGTGACTTGCAAACTCCTCGATCTCAAACATGTCTGGCCCAAGTTCCTGCTTGAGAATTTTGTCGAGGTGTGGAATGATAGTATTTGAATGTTAAGATCGAAAGTCCAATGTTGTATGGAATGGGCGCGAAAATCAACATTTCATTGGAGAACATGACCTAAAAAGTGAGTAGAAAATCCTCACCTTGATCTGAAGTTTCTGGAATTTTTCACATAGTGGACTGCCTCTTCAAGCTTGGTGCTCACATCTAGCTGCAGGATTAGCATACATGCAGTTTTTTTTACAATGGACCCAAAGCATTTCATTCATCTAACTATCTTTGGTAGGATTTACATTTAGAAGCTTGCTTTGTTTCTGTTGTCTAGAATGTCTTCAACCTCTCATAGATCATGCCCTTCTTGTCTACTTAAGGAAAGGAAGAAAAGGGGCTAGTCTAGCATGCACAATTCACATCGGTCCTCTTCCCCGAACGCCACCCCAGAGAGTGACCGAGGGATAAAACCCTAGCCACCAGCCTCATGATCACCTTTCTCCCTCTCCTCCTCTCTCCGCCAGCAGTATCTGCTGTTGGGCAAAGCCTGGTTGGTGCTGGCGGTGGTGGGCCTTCTTCCCTCATCGCTCGTGGGAGCTCGACACGGGCGAGTGATCCCGAGCGAATGTGTGCCATTTTTCTAGGGCGCGGTAACACACGTCCAGTCTAGGAGGTGAGTCTGTAGATCCTTGGTCAGGTGCTGAGGTCTGGACACGGCCGGAGCTCCGGCATGTGAGGGTGGAGTCTCTACACAAATCTGGTACATCGGGGTCCATGGGGCCTCATCTGACCTGGTGGGTGGTGAGTACGGTTATTGCGACTGTGGTTGTTGTTAACAGGTGCGGCGGTGGGTGTTGCTAGCGTGTGGATGGCCCACTCCACGATGGTAGGTTCAGATCTGGGGCTTGTGCTCTGGTGGACTGGAATTGGGTATGAGGCCGGCTATAGTTCTTGCTCTGGGTATATATGTGGTACTAGGCTTGGTTCGGGTTATGCTTACGTGCAATGAGGACACTCTCCTCAAGGATGCAGTGGGCATTGGTGGTGGTCAGGACACCACTACAAAGTTGATTAGATCAGTGTCGAAGGTCATGGTCATGGCGTTGCTTGAGCTTTCTCAGCGACGACCGTTGGTAGTCACGAGGATGTGACCCCCTTGTCCACCGGGACTAGTTGTGGACGCATGTGTGAAAGACTCCTACGGTGGAGGTGGTTACCCAGTCTGTGTGACTGGTATCTTGTGATGAGGGAAAGGAGGCGTCTTTTACTCTTTCTACCGTGGTTGAGACACCATGATGTGGACATATGGTGGTGTCTCAGACATGTTGGGGCAGCGGCTTCAGATGTCGGTCCACAAGGATGGCTCTTCGGTAGGGTCCATGGTAGTAGTGATGGCTTCCTCTCTTAGTCGTGGGGGCGGTGAGAGCTGTAGCGGCGGGTGGCCCGGGCATGATCTCTATCAATGGCAGTGCCGGAGCCCCAATTTGGACCTGGGATCTGAACTCGTCGCTCTTGTCCTGGGGGCCTCGTGGTGGCACGAGGGAGATACTGAGCGAAAGGTCTGCGCTTTGTCGCTGACGTTAACCACGCTCGCGGGCGCGGTTGTCTTCCTAAACATGCCGTCTTGGTGCTCCTCTCCGTGCTAGGTTTCCGAATGAAGGCCCTTGTCCATTCTAGACTAGGCAGCAGCGATGCTTTGCGCGGTCCTCCCTCCCAAATACTCTTCGCCGAGTGCCAAACCGCGGGATACTCGGCGAACGTCCATGTGTGCTGAGATCCATCGAAAAACACTCGGCATGGACATAGCACTCGGCATAATCATACTTTGCTGAGTATGCTCTCCACAATGCACTCGGCAAACACAAAAATGACAGCAAACATTTGAGAGGCACTCGACAAAACGGTCACTCGGCGAATAACCGTGCCACGTGTCCAGTCTAGCACGTGGACGGAACGGAGGCAGCTGTATTTTATCTTTGCCGAGTGTCATTGTAACGGGACTCGGCAGAGAAACGGCGCCAAAAAAAGAATTCATTCCCGCCAAAAAAAGTAAACGCGCAAAAAAATTCCTTTCCGCGCCAGCTAGGGCTGCGCTGTGCATCCAAACTTTCCCGAGTGTCTATTGTCCCATACTCGGCAAAGATTTTGTGCGAAAATTTTCCCTCGGCGCCAGTTTTTCCTGCCATGTGGATCCAAAATTTGCCGAGTATTGGGTTGGGAATACTCAGCAAAAATAAAAATAAAACTAATCCAAACCTTCTTCCACCTTCTCCCCTCACTGCCTTTCGCACGAACGATTCTTTCCCCGCCACTTCTTAGGCCAATGAACCTAAATTTTATAGGGAAACCTCATGGAGACGGTTATAAAAAGGCCCCGATCGGGTACACATGCATGTACACCCAAAATCAGCATTTCTCTTTGACACCCTCGCTCTCTCTATCTAGGTACAATGGTTAGCCGGTTCGGGTTCCAGGAGGAGATTTGGAGGTGCGGTGAGCCTTAACTCCGTCCGGAGCGCAGACACTGCGTGTTGTCTCGCACTTCTGGCATGGCCAAGGTGGAAGGTAGCCAGCCACCGGTGTCACTAGAGGATGTAGTGGCGGTGGTGGAGAAGCAATGCGGTGTAAACCACCACACCGTGAAGATGGAGGTTTGCGCACCGCCATTCAACTTCTTCGTGCGTTTCTGTGAGGTCGAGAACTGCACTCGCATCCTTCATGCCAAATGCGCCCTCGTCGTCAACGGCGAGACGCTCGCGGTGAGCTGCTAGCATCGCGGGCGTGGAGGGCGGGCATAGGAGCTGCCTTACCTGACGAAACTGAGATTCCTGAGGTTCCCACGGGAGGTGTGGCAGCCCCAAGCCCCATAATACTTGTTCGACAAAGAGGGGGCTCCGGGGCGCTGGAGTCACAACTAAATCAATGTGTGTCACTAGCGCATTAATTATGGAGGTGTGGTGAGTTCTTAGGGGGAAAATCCCTCTTTTAGGTGTCACGGCGCTTCTTCGACATCACTAGCTCGTTCAACAGGAAGGTTCTCACCTCGGACTGGAGAAATCGAGATCAGACGAACCGAAGGAAATCTTTTGAAAAAATGAGCTTGGCTACTATTCTACATGTTCCAATGGACAACCCAAACACAATACAGAAAAAATTTCACTCAGCTACCCCCTTCCGGCGCGCCGGGGACGAGGTAGATCGAAAAGTTGACCATTCGGTCAACTGGGCCCCCCTATTCGACCGAGAGGTGGCTCCGAGGCGCCAGAGTCACAAATAAATCATTGTTTTTCACTAGCACGTGAATTATGGAGATGTGGTAGGTTGTTAGGGCAAAGATCCCTCTTTGAGGTGTCACATCGCTTCTCTGACATCACTAGCTCGTTCAGCAGGAAGGTTCTGCACCTCGGGCTGGAAACACCGACATCACACGAACCGGAGGGAATCTTGTGAAAACATGAGCTTGGATACTGTTCTACATGTTCCAATGGACTACCAAAACACAATAGAGCAACAAATTACACTGAGCTACCCCCTTTCGGCGCGTCGGGGATGGGGTAGATCGAAAAAGTTGACCACTCGGTCAACCTGGCCCTGTATTCGACAGAGAGGGGCTCCGAGGCGTGGGAGTCACAACTACATCATAGTGTTTCACTAGCACATGTATTATGGAGGTGTGGTAGGTTGTTAGGGCAAAGATCCCTCTTTGAGGTGTCACGACGCTTCTCTGACTTCACTAGCTCATTCAGCAGGAAGGTTCTGCACCTCGGGCTGGAGACACCAAGATCGGACGAACCGAATGGAATCTTGTGGGAAAATGAGCTTGGCTACTGTTCTACATGTGCCAATGGACTACCCAAACACAATAGAGAAACAAGTTTCACTGAGCTACCCATTCCGATGCGCCGGGGACGACGTAGATCAAAAAAGTTGACCATTCGGTCAACCGGCCCACGTATTCGACGGAGGGGTTGCTCCGAGGCGCCGGAGTCACAATTAAATCATTGTTTTTCACTAGCACGTGTATTATGAAGGTGTGGTAGGTTGTTAGGGCAAAGATCCCTCTTTAAGGTGTCATAGCGCTTCTCTGACATCACTAGCTCGTTCAACAGGAAGGTTCTGCACATCGGGCTAGAGACACCGACATCGGACGAACCGAAGGGAATCTTGTGAAAACATGATCATGGCTACAGTTTTACATGTGCCAATGGAAAACCCAAACACAGTAGAGCAACAAGTTTCACTGAGCTACCCCCTTATGGCGCGACAGGGATGGGGTAGATCGAAAAAGTTGACCAGTCGGTCAACCGGGCCCCGTTTTCGATGGAGAAGAGGCTCCGGGGCGCAGGAGTCACAACTAAATCTTCGTGTGTCACTAGCACATGTATTATGGTGGTGCGGTAGGTTCTTAGGGCAAAGATCCCTCTTTTAGGTGTCACGACGCTTCTTCGACATCACTAGCTCGTTCAACAGGAAGGTTCTGCACCTCGGGCTGGAGACACCGAGATCGGATGAACCGAATGGAATCTTGTAGAAAAATGATCTTGGCTACTATTCTACATGTACCAATGGACTACCCAAACACTATAGAGAAACAAGTTTCACTGAGCTACCCCCTTCCGGCGCGCCGGGGACGGGGTAGATCGAAAAAGTTGACCATTCGGTCAACCGGCCCCCGTATTCGACGGAGAGGGGGCTCTGAGGCGCCAGAGTCACCATTAAATCATTGTTTTTCACTAGCACATGTATTATGGAGGTGTGGTAGGTTGTTAGGGCAAATATCCCTCTTTAAGGTGTCACAACGCTTCTCTGACGTCACTAGCTCGTTCAGCAGGAAAGTTCTGCACATCGGGCTGGAGACACCGACATCGGACGAACCGAAGGGAATCTTGTGAAAACATGAGCTTAGCTACAGATTTACATGTGCCAATGGAAAACCCAAACACAATAGAGCAACAAGTTTCACTGAGCTACCCCCTTACGGCGCGCCGGGGACGGGGTAGATCGAAAAAGTTGACCATTCGGTCAACCGGGCCCCGTTTTCGACGGAGAAGGGGCTCCGGGGCGCAGGAGTCACAACTAAATCTTCGTGTGTCACTAGCACATGTATTATGGAGGTGTGGTATGTTGTTCGGGCAAACATCCCTCTTTGAGGTGTCACGACGCTTCTCCGACATCACTAGCTCGTTCAGCAGGATGGTTCTGCACCTCGTGCTGGAGACACCGAGATCGGACGAACCGAATGGAATCTTGTGGAAAAATGAGCTTGGCTACTGTTCTACATGTGCCAACGGTGACGGGGTAGATCGAAAAAGTTGACCATTCGGTCAACCGGCCCCCGTATTCGACGGATAGGGGTCTCCGAGGCGCCAGAGTCACAATTAAATTTATTTTTTTCACTAGCACATCTATTATGTAGGTGTGGTAGGTTTTTAGGGCAAATATCCCTCTTTGAGGTGTCACAACGCTTCTCTGACATCACTAGCTCGTTCAGCAGGAAGGTTCTGCACCTCGGGCTGGAAACACCGACATCGAACGAACATGAGGAAATCTTGTGAAAACATGAGCTCGGATACTGTTCTACATGTTCCAATGGACTACCCAAACACAATAGAGAAACAAGTTTCACTGAGCTACCCTCTTCCGGCGCGCCGGGGACGGGGTAGATCGAAAAAGTTGACCATTCGGTCAACCGGGCCCCATATTCGACGGAGAGGGGGCTCCGAGGCGCCGGAGTCACAATTAAATCATTGTTTTCACTAGCACATGTATTATGGAGGTGGGGTAGGTTATTAGGGCAAAGATCCCTCTTTGAGGTGTCACGACGCTTCTCCGACATCACTTGCTCGTTCAATAGGAAGGTTCTGCACCTCGGGCTGGAAACACCGACATCGAATGAATTGCCTCGGTCACGCTCCGACATGTACAAAGTCTCGAAGCCGAGACGAACCTCTTTCAACTATGGTCATGGCTTCACGTTCTTGAGCATATTCAACATCTAGATGGACGTCGTTATTATGGTTGATTGCGGTCGTCTTAATTTGCAACGCAGGTATGGACCAGATAACCTAATTTTATATGTTTATTAGAATTTGATCTAAAAAGTCATGTGTAGTGGCATGCAAATTGGGTTTTGTAAAATGAGCGACATCTAACACTTATCGCTAATTTTGGATAAATATAAATTTTATCTCCCGTTGACACGCACAAGCATTTGCGCTAGTCCATAGTATAAAATAATTGAAAAAGATAAGTCAGGGTAAATAAAAAGTTAATAGCTTACTTTGAGATATGTGCTAGCCAGTTGCCACCTATATAATAAGTTAATAACTTACTACATGAGAGTTTTACTTCTTTGCTTCTCTAGAATGAACTAAAATATGAACTTTAAGCTTTCCAAGGCCTACATAACGTTTGCACTATAATGTGTGGAAAAACATTCAGTTTTTTGTTGTACACAAAATCATTTTTTTGAGTACAAAGTATTACTTTAAAATAATTATAGTGCATGAAATAATATGAAACTTCTTTCCGCATTGTAGTTATAATATTTGTTGTCCTCCAACGTTTGAAGTTCACATGATATTTTATTTAGGAGAAACAAATATCCATGCAGAAAAGCTTTTGCTCATGTATAACACAAACAAAAATCAAGAAATCAATGATATCACAATTAGAAAAAAATATCCTGTGGGCACTCGGCGAAGGCTCATGCTCGGCAAAAATTCCCCCCCAAATCACCAGGAAAACGCCTCCTAGCCTCCAAAATCCCCATTCTCTCCCGCTCCCTCTCCTTCCAATCCGCCGCCGCCGCCACCACCACCGCATCTCCCGCCGCCACAGCAGCCCCTCCCACCTCCGGCCACCTGCTCCCTCGCCCCCTAACCCCCTCCCTTCTGCCGGCATCCTCCTCCCTGGATCTCGCCCTGAGCCGCCGCCATGCTCCAGATCGAGCAGACCGCCGCCGGCGCCTCCGGCGGCCTGCGCTAGAGGCGCCCTCCTCTTCCCCGAGCTCGGTTACCTGTGCTGCTCGCCGCCACCTCAGTTCCTCCGGAAGCAGCAGAGCGACCCCTTCCCTCCTTCCTCAAGCTGACGCAAAGCAACACCTTCCCTCCTTCAGCAGCAATACAGCGCCACCACCCCTTTCTCCAGCAGCCGGCGAGCTACTACTTCCCTTCCCCAACTACTGGTGAGTGCGACGACCCCCTTACTCCAGTTGCCGGCGATCCCCATGGCCATTTTCTTTCTGCTAAAGTCTGAACATTTTTGTTGCTGTACATGACGTTTTTGCTAGGTGTTGCACTGCATTTTGGAGCAGAGGTTGCTGCTGGACTCACTAGATACATGCGTACTTGCTAGTTGCTACTTGCTTTGCTAATACAAAATACTTCCTTCTTGTATATAGTTATACTTGCTAATCTGAGAGCTGTGAACTATGAGTGTTGATTGGTGTTTGGTTGTTTGTTATCTAGCAAAGTAGCAACTAGCAGGAACTAATTTCATTTGGTTGTTCTGTAACATATATTATGCAAGTTTATTTGTGGACAGTAAGACTCATATGTACTGATTGGTGTTTGACTGTTTGCTAGCTAGCAAAGTAGCAACAAGTTGTTATGTATAATCTATTATCTAAGTTTATTTATGGCTGTACAAGACTGCCAGTTTAGACATTGCACAAGTTTCTTGGATAAGTCATTGTCTCCAATGTCTGAGTGGTGTGGTAGTGTGTGTGGTATTTTTAGTTGCAGTGCTAGCGCTAATACAATTTTCCTACTTGTTTGTTTTGTGCAGGACATAGATCGAGGTTGAGGCCGTGAGCGTCGTCGCGTGGCGGGGATTTGCTGGAGGAGCGTCCTCGATCTTCCTCATCGACAGCCGGTCACGCATCAAGGGTAAGAGCCCACCGCCTCTCTCGCTCTCTAGGTTTTTTTTGTAGATAATGAAAACTAGTCACGTTACCCTAGGCGTCTCCCGTTCGGAAGGGCTACGGTTATAAAGATTGGTCTTTGTATATTGTTTATATACAAAGATCTATATTTTTATAACTGTGGCTGTTTCGAATTGTCCACGATTTTGGACAGCTCGAGGATGTGTAGCTGTGTTTGTTTTCCATGTTCTACTCCTATCCGAGATAGATTTTTGTGGTGCCTCCCCGTTGTTCTCCGAGTACACATTCTCTCGCCCCCCGTGGTTGAGACGTGTATTAGGAGAGCAGCAGGGAGGTGCTGCCAAAATCTGTCTTGGATAGGAGTAGACATGGAAAACAAACACAAGCTACACATCCTCGGGTGATAAATCAACTATTTTTTTGCATGTACATAATATGGTTTGTATGAATTACTCTTTGTTTTTAAACGTTTTAACATTTGTTATCATTTGTACTACTCCGGTTCCCTCTTTGTCATAACAGGTGATTGAAACATGGCAAGGAACAAGCAACCGAAGGGGCTGAAGCGCGGTGCGCCCAAGAAGGCCCAGGTGATGGGCTTGTACACCCGATCTGGTGATTGCACGCGGGTGAACATAGGGAAAAGGCCGCGTCTGGTGGACGACGAGGGCTCGGAGGAGTCTTCCCGAGCCCGTTCGGGAGGCCCAGCAGCTCGCTCGGGGAGGCGTGCTACGCATCGGGCTCCTCCTCGCTCACAGAGCCCCTTGCCCCACGTTTCTTCTTCTTCTGAGGAGGAGCAACACCGCCAGCACGGGGAGGAGCCAGAGGAGGAGGGTCAGAGGACGAGGGGGAGGAGTTAGAGGAGGGGTCAGAGGACTTGTTTGCACAACCCCTACCTGTCGTAGGGAAAGTGCTACCCCCCGGCCAAACACCTTTTCTGCATGGGCCTACGAGGCTACCCGTCACTGGCCCTAAGAATCCATACCCCTACCGGCACTACGTGATCAAAGTCGACGGAGATAAGTAAGTGCCCGTTAATCATTTGTGCTACATTTGTGTTTTATTCATTTTTTCATCACAATCTCACCAGCTTGTCTTTTTTGTGTGAAGGTCCTTGGAGTATGTGGACGCCAAGCCACCACGGTCCATGAGCGGCATCCTTAAGATGAGTTTCAACTTTTAGTTCCATTCATCGCTATATGCATGTTAACTCACTGGTCAATATGTACTCTTGATCTCTGTAGAGGATGGGTGCTCTTCCATCGGCTCCGCCTCTACCTCCTCTACTGCCGTTGAACTTGGTAAGTTGGCTTGCAACTTGTTAACTCAATCAATTTTCAATTTCCTCTACTAATGCAGATGTTTATAGAGCAACACTGTGTTGGAGGGATCCCAAAACTCCACGGACTGCCCCGGAGATGGAGCTGGAGGAGACACGTCGACGCCATCGACCTCTGGGATGCAGCAATGATTCTAGGTAAGAAAATTTCAATATTCTTGTGATTCTTTTGCTTGTAGGTCTATAGTAATATTCTTAACACGTGGAAATTTTCAAAGTTGTAGGATTGCATCGATGATGGAGTATATGCATCGAGGATTGCACCTTTGCCTTCATCGTTGTGGAAATCATGAATTTGTGGACTTGTGTAACTTTGAATTGTGAACTGGGACTTGTGACATGTATTTTGTGTTTGTGGAGATCATTATGAACATATATGAGTGATCTGCTGATGTATTTTGTGAATCATTGCAATTTGTTGCTATTTTGGTTGATCTGTGGCTATTATGAACATATATGAGTGATCTGGTGATACAAATATATTATTTGTGGTTTAATTGCAGGGAAAAGCAAGAATTAGCGAATTTCTGTAAAAATGCCAGTACTTTGCCGAGTACTACACTCGGCATAGGACCATCTGGCAGGGTTCGCCGAGTATTGCACTCGGCAAAGACAGCTCCCAGGTGCTGTTCGGTCGCCTGGATTGCATATTTCCCGAGGCTTCAAGTGAGCACTCGGCGAAGCGGCACTCGGCAAGCACGAGGACACGTGGCAGACCACGGGCGACCCGCTGACAAAACCTATGCTGAGTGTGGCACTCGGCAATCTTGTAATCCGATGAGAATTGTTGTGGACACGTGGCTCTTTCTGGTGATTCTAACTTTGCCGAGTGTCAATCCCAATACTCGGCAAAATTGAACTGTCCGTTCCGTCCCGCTTTGAAGGGGAACGGATTGTTCTACTTTTTATTGCCGAGTGCCAGTACGAAATACTCAGGGAAGGGTTTGCTGAGGTACCCGATATTTGACACTCGGCAAAGCGATATTTGCCGGCCAGGTTATTGCCGAGTGTTGGTTGCCGAGTGCAGTACTCGGCAAAGTATTCGCCGACGATTTGTGGAGCTTCGTCGTGTATTTTTGATACACGGCAAACTCTCAATTTCCAGTAGTGGCAACTTGGTTTCTCTTCCGGCAGCGTAGTTCTTGGGAGTCCCAAGGGCTTTGTCGTGGAGCTTAGGTGCCTTAAGGCATAGTGCGGTGTTCTTCTCAGTTCTTCCTGGTTTCTCTTCCAGCAGCGTAGTCTTGCGGGCTTCGGGTATCCTGGGATCGATGTTCATGAGCACTTCCTCACCTTGTATCGTTTGGCCATGCACTCTGTTGGGTTATTGCTTTATATATAAATTAGCAAGAGGGGTAAATGTATGTTTCATGCTTAAGCAAATAACATAACCAGTATATATCGCAGAGAAATGAAGTAATAAAAGGATGATTTCTTCAGATGAAATATATTAATTTGTAGTACCGTTGCACATTCTGGGGATCAATGGCTGTGCCTCTGCTAGCCCCAGCCCTTGCCTTTAGGATTAGCACCACCAGCATCTACACTCTTGAGAAGCATTCTAGTCATTGCTGGACGTGCAGCAGCCCATGTACTTCCATTGCTGATGGCAGCAGCTCCTTGTACTTCCTATTCTTGCGCAGTTAGGACCATATATCAACTACACAATCACTATTTCGAATTAGCATCATTAACATGTTTCTGAACAGATCACTGAGTAAATGAACGATAAGTCGATAAGTCATCATAAAACTTGCCCTTATATAGTAGCACAGACCTAATCAAGATCATGAGTAGTACATGATATCATCTCGGCTTGGCTTACAGTTGCACTGTAAATCTTTCAGATTATTTGGGATCACATCACACTTACAAACTTAGTAGCATGGAATAACAAGGATGGCCCTGCTGCCCTTCTCCTCCTTACATGACCGAAAAAGCTTCAGAAAGCTGGTCTCCAACCTCGATGTGTGACAGTGTGAGTCATCTAATTTTGGACTTTGAGGTGAGTGATAACCTCTAGAGTGCAGATAAATGCAGAACAGCCTGATTATAGTTGCTTTATGCACACAATCCATGCATTGCTGTCACATAAAATGCCACAAAATTACCCCACAACCTGCCACCCCCACAATTAATTTAACTAAATGACAAGGTATCATGATAAACACTACGGGACAGCACCCAAACGCCGACGGCCGGCCACCGTCGGCGTAGGCCAGAAAGCCGTCGGCTTAGGCCTACGCCAACGGTCGCCGTCGGCGTAGAGCCGTCGGGCTTGGGTTTTCTCGGGCTTGCCCTAAAATCCGTCGGCGTAGGCGCGGCCGTCGGCGTATAGGCTGCCCGACGGCGTTTACGCGGCCGTCGGCGTAGCACCAGTGGGCCCCACCCTGGGCTTAACGGCCGTTACGGCTGGTTGCCCTCTACGCCGACGGCCGGCCGTCGGCCTAGGGTGCCACGCGGCAGGCTGTGGGGCGGCGGGGCTTCGGGCCTACGCCGACGGCCGGGCCGTCAGGGTAGGTCCCCTTCCAGTCGGGCCACGCGTCGCCCGCTGGTCTCGTCTGGACCCTGCCACTACCTACGCCGACGGCCAGGCCGTCGGCGTAGGTAGTAGGAGGGCCCCTTTTTTGTTTGTTTTCCCTGTTTCCCTGCATATAGCAAATTCAATAATAGATATATATATTGCATTATATATTATATCATGTGCATATAAGCACATGCACATCGACACAACAATTGATATAAGCACATCAACACAATACAAGCATTGATATAAGCACATGCCCATCGACACAAGCATTTATACATCGTATCCATACATAGCATAAGAAGAAGAAACATTGTATCCATACATAGCATACATATCCCCCAGACACGACCAACGCTCTGGGGTCGGGTTCCGCACTTCTAGGGTCATCCAACTCTGGATTAAAAGCGATCATCGCCTCGAGGTACTTAGCACCGTCCTCCTGGGCAGTGCCCAAGTACTCGGGAAGCTGAGGCTGAGGCTGGGAGAGATCGGGCGCCATCATCCTCATCGAGTCCCATGACTCATATGAGCTGACAGGCCTCCCTAGTTTATCCTCCTGCATCGCCAAAGAGATTTTATGAGTACCAAGTAGGAACATGCATGAGGGGAAATAAAAGCAGGTTGTTCCATGTATGTGTATACCAGCTTGGCCTTGTAGCGCTCACTGCCTAGGTTTCCAGCCCGATGTGTCCCCCCGCTGCCGCGGTTCGCCTTGTTCCGCTCGCTCAAGGCGTTCCACTCCTCATCTTCCCCGCGCCACCTCGCAGTCAACACCCTCCATGCCTCCTCCTTGCCATAGGCCCAATCGGGCCTAACCTGAAAAATCAATACGCATGTGAAGAACAGATGATGCAATTGCATCTTAGCATTAACATATAATCTCATCGACAATTTACTTACCTCGTCGTACTGTTCCGCGCTCATCGTCGAGTGTGACTTGACATTCTCGTGCTTCGGCAACGGCTTGCCCGATTTCGCCATGTTGTATTGACTCCTGGCGGTATGACCCTGGTTATAGAACTGTTGATTAGTCAACCTCTTACAATGAGCCTGCAGTGTCTTGTTCGCCGTCTCCTGGTGCTCCGGAGCCACCCTATAGAATCTCTGAAATCATTCATCGAAAAAGTGTGGGATTCATGAGTTAGCATGGCGGGGTCATCAACTATGAACAAAAAAAGTGTGAAGAGTCATGATTTTGCCTTACCCAAAACTTATTGATCACGGCGTCAGAAGCTTTCCCGTAGGGGGGACAATCTGCGAGCTCGTAGTGTCTCCAAGTCATGGCTAGCTTCCTCTCGCCTTTGTCTGTGGTGTAGAAGCCCGGCCAAAACTTCCTAATGATAGCTCCAAGCATGCAGCCAGGGACTCGGGTCCCCGCTGGATGAAGCCAATTGCTGCACAAGAATCAAACATTAGTACATGCTGCCAAGTTGGTATCAACAAAATGAAACTATAGCCACTTACTCAGTTCTAGTAGGTTCAATGAGGGTCCGAGCCTCCGGGGAAGGCTCCTCCTTAGGGACTTCTGTTTCCCCACGAACCTTTGCCTTCTTCGTCGACGCACTCGATGGCCCCGACGCAGTCACCATCTCCTCGTCTCGAGACTCTGCTTCCAAGTCTCGAGAGTCAATCTCCTCGTCTGGAGACTCCGAGAATGCGGTCTGTGAAGCCACGTCGCCGGAAGCGGAGGGTATGTCACTTAGAAGGACGGTACCTCGCCCTCGTCCTCGACCTCGTCCTCGGCCTCCTGCAATCGGAAAAGATAAACAATTAAGAAGCATGTTGAAAAATAAATACCAAGCATAATGAAGATGCAATGTACCTCCTCGGTCTGACCTCGGGGGACGTCCCCCTCTTCCTCCTCCTCGTCCTGCATCCCCTCCTCCTCCTACCTCCTCGGCGCCGTACCTTGAGGTGGTTGCTCTTCCACTCTTCGTCTTCTCTATCCCCTGAAGCAAGGACTGCGGTGATGCCTTGCCACTCATATTGGCCAATCACCTGCATTGAGAAAAATAAAACAATTAAGCATAAAGACGCAATGCAATTAAGAAGCATAAAGACGCAATGCAATTAAGATGAAAATAAATACTAATACTCGTCATCACTCTCAGCCTCGGGATCCTCGCACGGTGGAGACTCATCATTGTCATGGAACATAGAGTATTTTAAATAGCACGTGCACATCGACAAGATAAAAAATAACATCATCATCAATTCATCGTAGCACATCCGCACACAATCATCATCATCATCCAAAATAACATACATATAGTATCGAGATACATAAATACTAATAATCATCATCATCACTCTGAGGCTCATTCTCATCTCCATCATCACTATCACTATCACGTGCGTATAAAGCGTCGGGATCCTCGGACGGTGGAGGCTCATCATCATCACTCCGAGGCTCATCATTGGCATGTGCCTTGTTGAGCATCTCTATGTCACTTATATCCGTGACTATCTCACCACGGGTGTGTGCATCATTCTCGAGGTCCTCAAGACCTTCTAATCCAAAGTCCCCAAAGTTCTCTTGCTCTTGATAGAAAATTCCCTTGTATGTTTGAGGGTTAATGTTGTTGTAATCGTCGTCGGAGGGCATGGGTAGTTTACCATGTGGCGATACCTGGTACACGACTTCCCAGCCCTGGAGGTATTCTTTCTGGCATGGGTAGGGCAAGTAATAAACTTGCTTCGCTTGGTGAGCCACAACAAAGACATCGGATCCGCTATAGGTGGTTGAAGGCCTAACTTCAACTAACCCAATGGAAGGGGTATTTTTGTGTCCATGGTGTGGATCGAACCAGTGGCATCTGAACACAACGAGATTGAGTTCTACAGGCCCATTGTTGAACGTCAGCTCGTATACGTTCTGCAACCTTCCGTAGTAATCAAAGTCATCTTGTCCCTTGGTGAAGACCCTGATATTTATAGTTTTTGCACCCGGGCGACTATTTTGGTGGCCCTCTGTATGAAAGCGATACCCATTCACATCATACTTCTCATACATGTTGACTTTACTGTTAAAACCCTGAGAGACACATCTCAACTCATCCGACATCATCACTGTGGGATCAGCTCCCTACAAGTTTAGTAGGAATCGTGCATTAGTTACGTGTAATAAGAGGGCCAAGTTGTCAGGTAATTAAGAGGGATAGATTACGGATTACCTTTTCCCTGAACCATGACGTGAAACTTCTTCCCGGGGCACCCCCTTTCAGAAGAGCATCCAACTGCGCAGCATCGGGATCTGTTGGTCCCGGCCACACCTCATCCACGAATTGGCTAGAAGGAGAAAATACGTATTAGAAGGAAACCGAGTTACCAGTTGCAAAGTAATTAAGTCGCCATTTTACCTAAGGAAACTGGGCACCTCCTCCTCCTCCTCCTCCCCGCTCTCTTTCTTCTGGTCCTTATCAAGCACAAACTGTGAATGCGGCTTCAACCACCCTTTTCGTTTGCCTTCAGGAGGCTGCATGTGTTGTCTCGGCCTATCACACAGCTCCTTAACATCGACTCTAGCCTTGACATTATCCTTTGTCTTCTCAGAAATGTTCAGGATTGTGTTAAAAAGGGACTCTGCGACATTCTTTTCGGTGTGCATCACATCGATGTTATGGGGAAGTGCTAATTCGTGATAATAGTCGAGCTTCGTTATGCCTGCCTCGTGAGTCCAGTTGTGCTCCTTACCATATCCGTCAAATACTGGGACACCGAATTCAGTACGCACGAGAGCGGCTAGCTCGGCCTTAACAGCTGCACCATTGAACGTTGGTATCTGTCTTTCTTCAAGCACAACTTTGCCCTTCTTGAAGTTCCTTTTGTCCTGTCTGAACGGATGATCTCTTTTGAGAAACGCCCGATGCGTGTCAAAGGCGGAATATTTTTTACCCGCTTTTAGCCAAAGGAACTCAAGTAGTTGCCTGCACACTGGGCATGGCCACTTACCAGCTGTACAGTGGCCACAGAATGGGGCATACGCAGGAATGTCGTGCATGGAATATTGGTACCAAACTTTCATGAAGAAGTTTGACTTCGATGCACGGTCGTATGTCAACGTTGGGTGGTGCCAAGAGTGGTTCAGATCATCCACAAGCAGCTGCATGTAGACACTCAAATTCTTCCCCGGGTAGTCAGGCACTGGAATGATCAGCGTCAAGAATATGGTATTCCTTTGCATTAGGGCTGGGGGAGGGAGATTGAGCGGAATAACAAACACCGGCCAATAGCTGTAGGAGGAACTCGACATGCCATATGGATTGAATCCATCCATAGATATGGCAATTCTGCAGTGTCGGGCCTCTGCCGCCAGATCGGGGTGGTCTTCATCGAACTTCTTCCATGCCCTGCCATCAGATGGATGTCCCATTGTTTCCCGTCCGTGCTCGTCAGGGTATCTCTTCCCGTCCTTGTGCCACGTCATCTGTTTGGAAGACTCCAAGGTCATGTAAAGCCGCTGGATTCTTTTTATGAATGGGAGATAACGAAGAATCGAAGCGGGGAACTTTGTCTGCACCTTGGGCTCACCATCGGCTCCCTTGGACTCAAGATACCTAGAGGCCCCACACAAGCTACAGTACTTGTCATCCGCAAACCGTTTCCAAAACAGAAGGCAACCTTTTGGACAACAATCTATCTTTATGTAGTCCATGCTGAGCGCTCGCGTGATTTTCTTGCATTCGTACAAGGTTTTAGGCAGACAATGACCATCGGGCAACGTGTTAGCATGTCTTACCAGAGTGGCTTCAAAGCATGAACGGGTCATGTTGAACTGGAGCTTTGAGGCTAGTGCTTGCGAGATGGTATCGAGCTGAGAAACATTTGCACCCAGGTACAGAGGCCTCTTAGCCGATTCCATCATATCATAGAACGCCTTAGCGGATGGCTCGGGATCCTGTGGTTCAGGCGGTTGCTCCGGTTCCTGCGGTCCCTCTGGTTTAGCACAAGGTGGAGACTCCGGCATGGCATCACGGAAATCCTCCAGCAAGTTTCGCATGCCATCGTACTCTATGCCATCGATCCGCTGCCGCATCACGTCAACTCTATCACGTTCATTCTGACTAAAGTCGACCGTCGTGACGAAGCCCGACATATACCCATAAGCCCAAAGGTGTTGTTTCATAACCTCCTTTCTAGCGCGATGACGATTTCTGCAACGGACGCAAGGACAACGGGGATCAAGTGTCTTTGGACCACGGGCTATATCCTGCACTACCATAGCGGTCTTCCATGCCCACTCATCTGTTCTGTCAACAGCACTAGTACGTCCACTATACATCCACCCATTATCAGCCATCCTCTTCTGCTTTATTGAGAGCCAAACGACAAAAATAGCATTTAATATCAAACGGAAGATTAAAATGCTTCATTTTTTACGCATGCATCAACCTACATGTCTAATAGGAAAGTGGGTCCTAACCAGCCGCCGGATCCGTAGATTGGGTAAGTTCTCCCTGACTCTACCCCGATCCGAGCAGAATTTCGGCAGCACCTCCCCGCTGCTCTCCCGATACACGTCTCGACTAAAAGCCGAGAGAATGTGCATCCGGAGAACAACGAGGAGGCGTAGCCGAAATCCTGTCTCGGATCGAGGAAGATCCAGCGAGAACCATACCCAAATACGAATCCGCCGACTGCCCGGTAAAAGCCATAAGCGTTACGGTTCAAAATATGCGAGACCACTAATGCATATTTATCCGCGTAACGCTTACAGTCGGGATGACGCCTAGGTGACGCGACTTGACTTGGTGATCTAGACATGAAAATAAACCTAGCTACATAAGACGGGTGAACAGATTCTCACCCTTGAAGCGTGATCGACGACGGGGGTGCGAGGCGACGAAGGGGGCTCCGAGACGGCGGCGGCTCCAAGATAGTCTGAATGAAAGAACTGGAATTAGAAGTCACATATTATTATGCTTGACATTTTGCTTGTTCTCTAAATCCTATTTTGCTTAACATTGTCCTTGTTGTCTAAATCCTATTTTTAGCTCACCCTCAGCTGTAGAGGAGGTAGTCGAACAACAGAGGGATCAAGGACCAAAACTTTCGACGACGCTCACTCCAGGGAGATTACCCTATTGATAAAGCAAACAAATATTTATCCCCATGGTCAATGTTAAGTAGCAATTTAAAACAACGAGTAATACTACACTTGTCTCCCTAAGTAGTTTTGTTATGTCACACAACAAAAGTTTACTTTGAATTTAAGTTTCCAAATCAACACTCCATTGTGCTGCCACACTTGACATTTCTCTAAAAAATGCATCTCACTTTTTTCCTCAATATACTAGCATTCAATTATATCCGCAAGATTAGAACGTCAGGGAATTAATCACTAGCTCACAATTGCTGCACTCGTTACTCTATCTAACGGAAATAACCTTGTGGCCCTGAGTTCGATCCTGCCACCTTTTCATTTTTTTGCAAATACGTTGAACATACCCATAATTATGGATGTGGAAAATAAAAACATAGCTTAGCAAGTGTTTGTCCTTGACTTTTTTTTGAACCAAAATAATTAATTTTGTACATGTTTTGTCTTTTGTCTTCTTCTAATTTTCATCTAAGCAATCATCTACCTAATTTTCATCTAAGAAAACTTGGAGGCAGAGGAGCAGGGGAGCTCACCTTGGAGGCAAAGGAGCCGGGGAGCTTGCGGCGACGGGCTGGCGGCGACGATGGGGCGTCGGGCTCGGGCTTGGCGAAGGAGGGTCGACGGCGGCAGGCTCGGTGGAGGAGGCCTCGACGGCGGGAGGTGCTTGGCGCGGCGCGAGCAGAGGAGGAGGTGGCTCGGCGGCGCGATGGACGACGACGGAGGGAGGTGCGGCGGCGGAGGGAGGGGGCTCGCGGGAGGCGAGAAGCGAGAGGGGCGGCCGGCGGTGGGCGGGGGGCTCGGGCGGGTGGGACGGGCTGCCGGCGGCGCGCGGGTGGGCGGTCGGGCTCGGGGGTAGTTAGGGATTCGATTTGGGAGTGGGGAGACAGGGGGTTGACCAGGGGGGTCTTGTGTCCGAATTTGGGGGCGCAGACCTACGCCGATGGCCTGGCCGTCGGCGTAGGTCTATTTATTTTTTAGTCCGAGCTACGCCGACGGCCTGGCCGTCGGCTTAGGTCCATTTTCATTTTTTGTTTTTTATTTCTTTATTCTTTTATATTTTCAAGCATGTAAAATATTTTGTTTAGCACATATGTACATGGAAAATATTTTGTTTAGCAAATATTTCTTTATTCTTTTTTATTTCCGAAACCCTAGATCGGGGGGGGGGGGGCGCAGATCTACCCTTATAGCTTTCTCCGTACGAGGATGGACCAATGGACTTTTTTATCTGTCTATGTTTGTTTAGCACATATATACATGGACAACCAAGGTTGAACACATTTCACCACATTATTCACACCGGTAGACACGTACCGGGAGTTTCCACATACGGATCGACGATTTTACTAAGTGTTAGGCCATGTCCGTGAACAACGTCAGACACATGACCTACATATTATGCCATCTACAAACATGAAATCACACCTATAAACATAACCTAGCTCCACATGCAGGTTTTCCAACGATTCCGGCCCTCCGACGGTCATTCACCCCTAAAACCCTAGATCGGGGGGGCCCCGCAGATCTACCCTTATAGCTTTCTCCGTACGAGGATGGACCAATGGACCTTTTTATCTATCTATGTTTGTTTAGCACATATGTACATGGAAAACCAAGGTTGAATACATTTCACCACATTATTCACACCGGTAGACACGTACCGGGAGTTTGCACATACGGATCGACGATTTTACTAAGTGTTAGCCCATGTCCGTGAACAACGTCAGACACATGACCTACATATTCCATCTACAAACATTAAATCACACCTATAAACATAACCTAGCTCCACATGCAGGTTTTCCAACGATTCCGGCCCTCCGACGGTCATTCACCCCCGAAACCTTAGATCGGGGGGGGGGGGGCGCAGATCTACCCTTATAGCTTTCTCCGTACGAGGATGGACCAATGGACTTTTTTATCTATCTATGTTTGTTTAGCATATATGTACATGGAAAACCAAGGTTGAACACATTTCATCACATTATTCACACTGGTAGACACGTACCGGGAGTTTCCACATACGGATCGATGATTTTACTAAGTGTTAGCCCATGTCCGTGAACAACGTCAGACACATGACCTACATATGCCATCTACAAACATGAAATCACACCTATAAACATAACCTAGCTCCACATGCAGGTTTTCCAACAATTCCGGCCCTCCGACGGTCATTCACCCCTAAAACCCTAGATCGGGGGGGGGGGGGGGCAGATCTACCCTTATAGCTTTCTCCGTACGAGAATGGACCAATGGACTTTTCTATCTATCTATGTTTGTTTAGCACATATGTACATGGAAAACCAAGGTTGAACACATTTCACCACATTATTCACACCGGTTGACACGTACCGGGAGTTTCCACATACGGATCAACGATTTTACTAAATGTTAGCCCATGTCCGTGAAGAACGTTAGACACATGACCTACATATGCCATCTACAAACATTAAATCACACCTATAAACATAACCTAGCTCCACATGCAGGTTTTCCAACGATTCCGGCCCTCCGACGGTCATTCACCCTTAAAACCCTAGATCGGGGGGGGGGGGGCGCAGATCTACCCTTATAGCTTTCTCCGTACGAGGATGGACCAATGGACTTTTTTATCTATCTATGTTTGTTTAGCACATATGTACATGGAAAACCAAGGTTGAACACATTTCACCACATTATTCACACCGGTAGACACGTACCGGGAGTTTCCACATACGGATCGACGATTTTACTAAGTGTTAGCCCATGTCCGTGAACAACGTCAGACACATGACCTACATATGCCATCTACAAACATTAAATCACACCTATAAACATCACCTAGCTCCACATGCAGGTTTTCCAATGATTCCGGCCCTCCGACGGTCATTCACCCCTAAAACCCTAGATCAGGGGGGCCCGCAGATCTACCCTTATAGCTTTCTCCGTACGAGGATGGACCAATGGACTTTTTTTATCTATCTATGTTTGTTTAGCACATATGTACATGGAAAACCAAGGTTGAACACATTTCACCACATTATTCACACCGGTAGACACGTACCGGGAGTTTCCACATACGGATCGACGATTTTACTAAGTGTTAGCCCATGTCCGTGAACAACGTCAGACACATGACCTACATATGCCATCTACAACCATTAAATCACACCAATAAACATCACCTAGCTCCACATGCAGGTTTTCCAACGATTCCGGCCCTCCGACGGTCATTCACCCCCGAAACCCTAGATCGGGGGGGCCCGCAGATCTACCCTTATAGCTTTCTCCGTACGAGGATGGACCAATGGACTTTTTTATCTATCTATGTTTGTTTAGAACATATGTACAAGGAAAACCAAGGTGGAACACATTTCACTACATTATTCAAACCGGTAGACACGTACCGGGAGTTTCCACACACGGATCGACGATTTTACTAAGTGTTAGCCCATGTCCATGAACAACGTCAGACACATGACCTACATATGCCATCTACAAACATTAAATCACACCTATAAACATAACCTAGCTCCACATGCAGGTTTTCCAACGATTCCGGCCCTCCGACGGTCATTCACCCCCGAAACCCTAGATCGGGGGGGGGGGGGCGCAGATCTACCCTTATAGCTTTCTCCGTACGAGGATGGACCAATGGACTTTTTATCTATCTATGTTTGTTTAGCACATATGTACATGGAAAACCAAGGTTGAACACATTTCACCACATTATTCACACCGGTAGACACGTACCGGGAGTTTCCACATACGGATCGACGATTTTACTAAGCGTCAGCCCATGTCCGTGAACAACGTCAGACACATGACCTACATATGCCATCTACAAACATGAAATCACACCTATAAACATAACCTAGCTCCACATGCAGGTTTTCCAACGATTCCGGCCCTCCGACGGTCATTCACCCCTAAAACCCTAGATCAGGGGGCCCCGCAGATCTACCCTTATAGCTTTCTCCGTACGAGGATGTACCAATGGACTTTTTTATCTATCTATGTTTGTTTAGCACATATCTACAAGGAAAACCAAGGTTGAACACATTTCACCACATTATTCACACCGGTAGACACGTACCGGGAGTTTACACATACAGATCGACGATTTTACTAAGTGTTAGCCCATGTACGTGAACAACGTCAGACACATGACCTACATATGCCATCTACAAAAATTAAATCACACTTATAAACATAACCTAGCTCCACATGCAGGTTTTCCAATGATTCCGGCCCTCCGACGGTCATTCACCTCCGAAACCCTAGATCGGGGGGCCCCGCAGATCTACCCTTATAGCTTTCTCCGTACGAGGATGGACCAATGGACTTTTTTTCTATCTATGTTTGTTTAGCACATATGTACATGGAAAAGCAAGGTTGAACACATTTCAGCACATTATCCACACCGGTAGACACGTACCGGGAGTTTCCACACACGGATCGACGATTTTACTAAGTGTTAGCCCATGTCCGTGAACAACGTCAGACACATGACCTACATATGCAATCTACAATTATTAAATCACACCTATAAACATAACCTAGCTCCACATGCAGGTTTTCCAACAATTACGGCCCTCCGACGGTCATTCACCCCTAAAATCCTAGATCGGGGGGGCCCCGCAGATCTACCCTTATAGCTTTCTCCGTACGAGGATGGACCAATGGAATTTTTTATCTATCTATGTTTGTTTAGCACATATGTACATGGAAAACCAAGGTTGAACACATTTCACCACATTATTCACACCGGTAGACACGTACCGGTAGTTTCCACATAAGGATCGACGATTTTACTAAGTGTTAGCCCATGTCCGTGAACAACGTCAGACACATGACCTACATATGCCATTTACAAACATTAAATCACACCTATAAACATAACCTAGCTCCACATGCAGGTTTTCCAACGATTCCGGTCCTACGACGGTCATTCACCCCTAAAACCCTAGATCAGGGGGCCCCGCAGATCTACCCTTATAGCTTTCTCCGTACGAGGATGGACCAATGGACTTTTTTATCTATCTATGTTTGTTTAGCACATATGTACATGGAAAACCAAGGTTGAACACATTTCACCACATTATTCACACCGGTAGACACGTACCGGGAGTTTCCACATACAGATCGACGATTTTACTAAGTGTTAGCCCATGTCCGTGAACAACGTCAGACACATGACCTACATATGCCATCTAAAAACATTAAATCACACCTATAAACATAACCTAGCTCCACATGCAGGTGTTCCAACGATTCTGGCCCTCCGACGGTCATTCACCCCCGAAACCCTAGATCGGGGGGGGGGGGGCGCAGATCTACCCCTATAGCTTTCTCCGTACGAGGATGCACCAATGGACTTTTTTATCTATCTATGTTTGTTTAGCACATATGTACATGGAAAACCAAGGTTGAACACATTTCACCACATTATTCACACCGGTAGACACGTACCGGGAGTTTCCACATACGGATCGACGATTTTACTAAGTGTTAGGCCATGTCCGTGAACAACGTCAGACACATGACCTACATATTATGCCATCTACAAACATGAAATCACACCTATAAACATAACCTAGCTCCACATGCAGGTTTTCCAACGATTCCGGCCCTACGACGGTCAGTCACCCCTAAAACCCTAGATCAGGGGGCCCCGCAGATCTACCGTTATAGCTTTCTCCGTACGAGGATGGACCAATGGACTTTTTTATCTATCTATGTTTGTTTAGCACATATGTACATGGAAAACCAAGGTTGAACACATTTCACCACATTATTCACACCGGTAGACACGTACCGGGAGTATCCACATACGGATCGACGATTTTACTAAGTGTTAGCCATTGTCCGTGAACAACGTCAGACACATGACCTACATATGCCATCTACAAACATTAAATCACACCTATAAACATAACCTAGCTCCACATGCAGGTTTTCCAACGATTCCGGCCCTACGACGGTCAGTCACCCCTAAAACCCTAGATCAGGGGGCCCCGCAGATCTACCCTTATAGCTTTCTCCGTACGAGGATGGACCAATGGACTTTTTTATCTATCTATGTTTGTTTAGCACATATGTACATGGAAAACCAAGGTTGAACACATTTCACCACATTATTCACACCGGTAGACACGTACCGGGAGTATCCACATACGGATCGACGATTTTACTAAGTGTTAGCCATTGTCCGTGAACAACGTCAGACACATGACCTACATATGCCATCTACAAACATTAAATCACACGTATAAACATAACCTAGCTCCACATGCAGGTTTTCCAACGATTCCGGCCCTCCGACGGTCATTCACCCCCGAAACCCTAGATCGGGGGGGGGGGCGCAGATCTACCCCTATAGCTTTCTCCGTACGAGGATGGACCAATGGACTTTTTTATCTATCTATGTTTGTTTAGCACATATGTACATGGAAAACAAAGGTTGAACACATTTCACCACATTATTCACACCGGTAGACACGTACCGGGAGTTTCCACATACGGATCGACGATTTTACTAAGTGTTAGCCCATGTCCGTGAACAACGTCAGACACATGACCTACATATGCCATCTACAAACATTAAGTCACACCTATAAACATAATCTAGCTCCACATGCAGGTTTTCCAACGATTCCGGCCCTCCGACGGTCATTCACCCCCGAAACCCTAGATCGGGGGGGGGGGGGGGGCGCAGATCTACCCTTATAGCTTTCTCCGTACGAGGATGGACCAATGGACTTTTTATCTATCTATGTTTGTTTAGCACATATGTACATGGAAAACCAAGGTTGAACACATTTCACCACATTATTCACACCGGTAGACACGTACCGGGAGTTTCCACATACGGATCGACGATTTTACTAAGTGTTAGCCCATGTCCGTGAACAACGTCAGACACATGACCTACATATGCCATCTACAAACATGAAATCACACCTATAAACATAACCTAGCTCCACATGCAGGTTTTCCAACGATTCCGGCCCTCCGACGGTCATTCACCCCTAAAACCCTAAATCAGGGGGCCCCGCAGATCTACCCTTATAGCTTTCTCCGTACGAGGATGTACCAATGGACTTTTTTATCTATCTATGTTTGTTTAGCACATATCTACAAGGAAAACCAAGGTTGAACACATTTCACCACATTATTCACACCGGTAGACACGTACCGGGAGTTTCCACATACAGATCGACGATTTTACTAAGTGTTAACCCATGTACGTGAACAACGTCAGACACATGACCTACATATGCCATCTACAAACATTAAATCACACCTATAAACATAACCTAGCTCCACATGCAGGTGTTCCAACGATTCCGGCCCTCCGACGGTCATTCACCCCCGAAACCCTAGACCCTAGATCGAGGGGGGGGGGGCGCAGATCTACCCTTATAGCTTTCTCCGTACGAGGATGGACCAATGGACATTTTTATCTATCTATGTTTGTTTAGCACATATGTACATGGAAAACCAAGGTTGAACACATTTCACCACATTATTCACACCGGTAGACACGTACCGGGAGTTTCCACATACGGATCGACGATTTTACTAAGTGTTAGCCCATGTCCGTGAACAACGTCAGACACATGACCTACATATGCCATCTACAAACATTAAATCACACGTATAAACATAACCTAGCTCCACATGCAGGTTTTCCAACGATTCCGGCCCTCCGACGGTCATTCACCCCCGAAACCCTAGATCGGGGGGGGGGGGCGCAGATCTACCCCTATAGCTTTCTCCGTACGAGGATGGACCAATGGAATTTTTTATCTATCTATGTTTGTTTAGCACATATGTACATGGAAAAAAAAGGTTGAACACATTTCACCACATTATTCACACCGGTAGACACGTACCGGGAGTTTCCACATACGGATCGACGATTTTACTGAGTGTTAGCCCATGTCCGTGAACAACGTCAGACACATGACCTACATATGCCATCTACAAACATTAAATCACACCTATAAACATAACCTAGCTCCACATGCAGGTTTTCCAACGATTCCGGCCCTCCGACGGTCATTCACCCCCGAAACACTAGATCGGGGGGGGGGGGGGGGCGGGGGCGCAGATCTACCCTTATAGCTTTCTCCGTACGAGGATGGACCAATGGACTTTTTTATCTATCTATGTTTGTTTAGCACATATGTACATGGAAAACCAAGGTTGAACACATTTCACCACATTATTCACACCGGTAGACACGTACCGGGAGTTTCGACATACGGATCGACGATTTTACTAAGTGTTAGCCCATGTCCGTGAACAAAGTCAGACACATGACCTACATATGCCATCTACAAACATGAAATCACACCTATAAACATAACCTAGCTCCACATGCAGGTTTTCCAACGATTCCGGCCCTCCGACGGTCATTCACCCCTAAAACCCTAGATCAGGGGGCCCCGCAGATCTACCCTTATAGCTTTCTCCGTACGAGGATGTACCAATGGACTTTTTTATCTATCTATGTTTGTTTAGCACATATCTACAAGGAAAACCAAGGTTGAACACATTTCACCACATTATTCACACCGGTAGACACGTACCGGGAGTTTCCACATACAGATCGACGATTTTACTAAGTGTTAACCCATGTACGTGAACAACGTCAGACACATGACCTACATATGCCATCTACAAACATTAAATCACACCTATAAACATAACCTAGCTCCACATGCAGGTGTTCCAACGATTCCGGCCCTCCGACGGTCATTCACCCCCGAAACCCTAGACCCTAGATCGAGGGGGGGGGGCGCAGATCTACCCTTATAGCTTTCTCCGTACGAGGATGGACCAATGGACATTTTTATCTATCTATGTTTGTTTAGCACATATGTACATGGAAAACCAAGGTTGAACACATTTCACCACATTATTCACACCGGTAGACACGTACCGGGAGTTTCCACATACGGATCGACGATTTTACTAAGTGTTAGCCCATGTCCGTGAACAACGTCAGACACATGACCTACATATGCCATCTACAAACATTAAATCACACGTATAAACATAACCTAGCTCCACATGCAGGTTTTCCAACGATTCCGGCCCTCCGACGGTCATTCACCCCCGAAACCCTAGATCGGGGGGGGGGGGCGCAGATCTACCCCTATAGCTTTCTCCGTACGAGGATGGACCAATGGACTTTTTTATCTATCTATGTTTGTTTAGCACATATGTACATGGAAAACCAAGGTTGAACACATTTCACCACATTATTCACACCGGTAGACACGTACCGGGAGTTTCCACATACGGATCGACGATTTTACTAAATGTTAGCGCATGTCCGTGAAGAACGTTAGACACATGACCTACATATGCCATCTACAAACATTAAATCACACCTATAAACATAACCTAGCTCCACATGCAGGTGTTCCAACGATTCCGGCCCTCCGACGGTCATTCACCCTTAAAACCCTAGATCGGGGGGGGGGCCCGCAGATCTACCCTTATAGCTTTCTCCGTACGAGGATGGACCAATGGACTTTTTTATCTATCTATGTTTGTTTAGCACATATGTACATGGAAAAAAAAGGTTGAACACATTTCACCACATTATTCACACCGGTAGACACGTACCGGGAGTTTCCACATACGGATCGACGATTTTACTGAGTGTTAGCCCATGTCCGTGAACAACGTCAGACACATGACCTACATATGCCATCTACAAACATTAAATCACACCTATAAACATAACCTAGCTCCACATGCAGGTTTTCCAACGATTCCGGCCCTCCGACGGTCATTCACCCCCGAAACACTAGATCGGGGGGGGGGGGGGGGCGGGGGCGCAGATCTACCCTTATAGCTTTCTCCGTACGAGGATGGACCAATGGACTTTTTTATCTATCTATGTTTGTTTAGCACATATGTACATGGAAAACCAAGGTTGAACACATTTCACCACATTATTCACACCGGTAGACACGTACCGGGAGTTTCGACATACGGATCGACGATTTTACTAAGTGTTAGCCCATGTCCGTGAACAAAGTCAGACACATGACCTACATATGCCATCTACAAACATGAAATCACACCTATAAACATAACCTAGCTCCACATGCAGGTTTTCCAACGATTCCGGCCCTCCGACGGTCATTCACCCCTAAAACCCTAGATCAGGGGGCCCCGCAGATCTACCCTTATAGCTTTCTCCGTACGAGGATGTACCAATGGACTTTTTTATCTATCTATGTTTGTTTAGCACATATCTACAAGGAAAACCAAGGTTGAACACATTTCACCACATTATTCACACCGGTAGACACGTACCGGGAGTTTCCACATACAGATCGACGATTTTACTAAGTGTTAGCCCATGTACGTGAACAACGTCAGACACATGACCTACATATGCCATCTACAAAAATTAAATCACACTTATAAACATAACCTAGCTCCACATGCAGGTTTTCCAATGATTCCGGCCCTCCGACGGTCATTCACCTCCGAAACCCTAGATCGGGGGGCCCCGCAGATCTACCCTTATAGCTTTCTCCGTACGAGGATGGACCAATGGACTTTTTTTCTATCTATGTTTGTTTAGCACATATGTACATGGAAAAATAAGGTTGAACACATTTCAGCACATTATCCACACCGGTAGACACGTACCGGGAGTTTCCACACACGGATCGACGATTTTACTAAGTGTTAGCCCATGTCCGTGAACAACGTCAGACACATGACCTACATATGCAATCTACAATTATTAAATCACACCTATAAACATAACCTAGCTCCACATGCAGGTTTTCCAACAATTACGGCCCTCCGACGGTCATTCACCCCTAAAATCCTAGATCGGGGGGGCCCCGCAGATCTACCCTTATAGCTTTCTCCGTACGAGGATGGACCAATGGAATTTTTTATCTATCTATGTTTGTTTAGCACATATGTACATGGAAAACCAAGGTTGAACACATTTCACCACATTATTCACACCGGTAGACACGTACCGGTAGTTTCCACATAAGGATCGACGATTTTACTAAGTGTTAGCCCATGTCCGTGAACAACGTCAGACACATGACCTACATATGCCATCTACAAACATTAAATCACACCTATAAACATAACCTAGCTCCACATGCAGGTTTTCCAACGATTCCGGTCCTACGACGGTCATTCACCCCTAAAACCCTAGATCAGGGGGCCCCGCAGATCTACCCTTATAGCTTTCTCCGTACGAGGATGGACCAATGGACTTTTTTATCTATCTATGTTTGTTTAGCACATATGTACATGGAAAACCAAGGTTGAACACATTTCACCACATTATTCACACCGGTAGACACGTACCGGGAGTTTCCACATACAGATCGACGATTTTACTAAGTGTTAGCCCATGTCCGTGAACAACGTCAGACACATGACCTACATATGCCATCTAAAAACATTAAATCACACCTATAAACATAACCTAGCTCCACATGCAGGTGTTCCAACGATTCTGGCCCTCCGACGGTCATTCACCCCCGAAACCCTAGATCGGGGGGGGGGGGCGCAGATCTACCCCTATAGCTTTCTCCGTACGAGGATGCACCAATGGACTTTTTTATCTATCTATGTTTGTTTAGCACATATCTACAAGGAAAACCAAGGTTGAACACATTTCACCACATTATTCACACCGGTAGACACGTACCGGGAGTTTCCACATACAGATCGACGATTTTACTAAGTGTTAACCCATGTACGTGAACAACGTCAGACACATGACCTACATATGCCATCTACAAACATTAAATCACACCTATAAACATAACCTAGCTCCACATGCAGGTTTTCCAACGATTCCGGCCCTACGACGGTCAGTCACCCCTAAAACCCTAGATCAGGGGGCCCCGCAGATCTACCCTTATAGCTTTCTCCGTACGAGGATGGACCAATGGACTTTTTTATCTATCTATGTTTGTTTAGCACATATGTACATGGAAAACCAAGGTTGAACACATTTCACCACATTATTCACACCGGTAGACACGTACCGGGAGTATCCACATACGGATCGACGATTTTACTAAGTGTTAGCCATTGTCCGTGAACAACGTCAGACACATGACCTACATATGCCATCTACAAACATTAAATCACACGTATAAACATAACCTAGCTCCACATGCAGGTTTTCCAACGATTCCGGCCCTCCGACGGTCATTCACCCCCGAAACCCTAGATCGGGGGGGGGGGCGCAGATCTACCCCTATAGCTTTCTCCGTACGAGGATGGACCAATGGACTTTTTTATCTATCTATGTTTGTTTAGCACATATGTACATGGAAAACAAAGGTTGAACACATTTCACCACATTATTCACACCGGTAGACACGTACCGGGAGTTTCCACATACGGATCGACGATTTTACTAAGTGTTAGCCCATGTCCGTGAACAACGTCAGACACATGACCTACATATGCCATCTACAAACATTAAATCACACCTATAAACATAATCTAGCTCCACATGCAGGTTTTCCAACGATTCCGGCCCTCCGACGGTCATTCACCCCCGAAACCCTAGATCGGGGGGGGGGGGGGCGCAGATCTACCCTTATAGCTTTCTCCGTACGAGGATGGACCAATGGACTTTTTATCTATCTATGTTTGTTTAGCACATATGTACATGGAAAACCAAGGTTGAACACATTTCACCACATTATTCACACCGGTAGACACGTACCGGGAGTTTCCACATACGGATCGACGATTTTACTAAGTGTTAGCCCATGTCCGTGAACAACGTCAGACACATGACCTACATATGCCATCTACAAACATGAAATCACACCTATAAACATAACCTAGCTCCACATGCAGGTTTTCCAACGATTCCGGCCCTCCGACGGTCATTCACCCCTAAAACCCTAAATCAGGGGGCCCCGCAGATCTACCCTTATAGCTTTCTCCGTACGAGGATGTACCAATGGACTTTTTTATCTATCTATGTTTGTTTAGCACATATATACAAGGAAAACCAAGGTTGAACACATTTCACCACATTATTCACACCGGTAGACACGTACCGGGAGTTTCCACATACAGATCGACGATTTTACTAAGTGTTAACCCATGTACGTGAACAACGTCAGACACATGACCTACATATGCCATCTACAAACATTAAATCACACCTATAAACATAACCTAGCTCCACATGCAGGTGTTCCAACGATTCCGGCCCTCCGACGGTCATTCACCCCCGAAACCCTAGACCCTAGATCGAGGGGGGGGGGCGCAGATCTACCCTTATAGCTTTCTCCGTACGAGGATGGACCAATGGACATTTTTATCTATCTATGTTTGTTTAGCACATATGTACATGGAAAACCAAGGTTGAACACATTTCACCACATTATTCACACCGGTAGACACGTACCGGGAGTTTCCACATACGGATCGACGATTTTACTAAGTGTTAGCCCATGTCCGTGAACAACGTCAGACACATGACCTACATATGCCATCTACAAACATTAAATCACACGTATAAACATAACCTAGCTCCACATGCAGGTTTTCCAACGATTCCGGCCCTCCGACGGTCATTCACCCCCGAAACCCTAGATCGGGGGGGGGGGGCGCAGATCTACCCCTATAGCTTTCTCCGTACGAGGATGGACCAATGGAATTTTTTATCTATCTATGTTTGTTTAGCACATATGTACATGGAAAAAAAAGGTTGAACACATTTCACCACATTATTCACACCGGTAGACACGTACCGGGAGTTTCCACATACGGATCGACGATTTTACTAAGTGTTAGCCCATGTCCGTGAACAACGTCAGACACATGACCTACATATGCCATCTACAAACATTAAATCACACCTATAAACATAACCTAGCTCCACATGCAGGTTTTCCAACGATTCCGGCCCTCCGACGGTCATTCACCCCCGAAACACTAGATCGGGGGGGGGGGGGGGGGCGGGGGCGCAGATCTACCCTTATAGCTTTCTCCGTACGAGGATGGACCAATGGACTTTTTTATCTATCTATGTTTGTTTAGCACATATGTACATGGAAAACCAAGGTTGAACACATTTCACCACATTATTCACACCGGTAGACACGTACCGGGAGTTTCGACATACGGATCGACGATTTTACTAAGTGTTAGCCCATGTCCGTGAACAAAGTCAGACACATGACCTACATATGCCATCTACAAACATGAAATCACACCTATAAACATAACCTAGCTCCACATGCAGGTTTTCCAACGATTCCGGCCCTCCGACGGTCATTCACCCCTAAAACCCTAGATCAGGGGGCCCCGCAGATCTACCCTTATAGCTTTCTCCGTACGAGGATGTACCAATGGACTTTTTTATCTATCTATGTTTGTTTAGCACATATCTACAAGGAAAACCAAGGTTGAACACATTTCACCACATTATTCACACCGGTAGACACGTACCGGGAGTTTCCACATACAGATCGACGATTTTACTAAGTGTTAGCCCATGTACGTGAACAACGTCAGACACATGACCTACATATGCCATCTACAAAAATTAAATCACACTTATAAACATAACCTAGCTCCACATGCAGGTTTTCCAATGATTCCGGCCCTCCGACGGTCATTCACCTCCGAAACCCTAGATCGGGGGGCCCCGCAGATCTACCCTTATAGCTTTCTCCGTACGAGGATGGACCAATGGACTTTTTTTCTATCTATGTTTGTTTAGCACATATGTACATGGAAAAATAAGGTTGAACACATTTCAGCACATTATCCACACCGGTAGACACGTACCGGGAGTTTCCACACACGGATCGACGATTTTACTAAGTGTTAGCCCATGTCCGTGAACAACGTCAGACACATGACCTACATATGCAATCTACAATTATTAAATCACACCTATAAACATAACCTAGCTCCACATGCAGGTTTTCCAACAATTACGGCCCTCCGACGGTCATTCACCCCTAAAATCCTAGATCGGGGGGGCCCCGCAGATCTACCCTTATAGCTTTCTCCGTACGAGGATGGACCAATGGAATTTTTTATCTATCTATGTTTGTTTAGCACATATGTACATGGAAAACCAAGGTTGAACACATTTCACCACATTATTCACACCGGTAGACACGTACCGGTAGTTTCCACATAAGGATCGACGATTTTACTAAGTGTTAGCCCATGTCCGTGAACAACGTCAGACACATGACCTACATATGCCATCTACAAACATTAAATCACACCTATAAACATAACCTAGCTCCACATGCAGGTTTTCCAACGATTCCGGTCCTACGACGGTCATTCACCCCTAAAACCCTAGATCAGGGGGCCCCGCAGATCTACCCTTATAGCTTTCTCCGTACGAGGATGGACCAATGGACTTTTTTATCTATCTATGTTTGTTTAGCACATATGTACATGGAAAACCAAGGTTGAACACATTTCACCACATTATTCACACCGGTAGACACGTACCGGGAGTTTCCACATACAGATCGACGATTTTACTAAGTGTTAGCCCATGTCCGTGAACAACGTCAGACACATGACCTACATATGCCATCTAAAAACATTAAATCACACCTATAAACATAACCTAGCTCCACATGCAGGTGTTCCAACGATTCTGGCCCTCCGACGGTCATTCACCCCCGAAACCCTAGATCGGGGGGGGGGGGGGGGGCGCAGATCTACCCCTATAGCTTTCTCCGTACGAGGATGCACCAATGGACTTTTTTATCTATCTATGTTTTTTTAGCACATATGTACATGGAAAACCAAGGTTGAACACATTTCACCACATTATTCACACCGGTAGACACGTACCGGGAGTTTCCACATACGGATCGACGATTTTACTAAGTGTTAGGCCATGTCCGTGAACAACGTCAGACACATGACCTACATATTATGCCATCTACAAACATGAAATCACACCTATAAACATAACCTAGCTCCACATGCAGGTTTTCCAACGATTCCGGCCCTACGACGGTCAGTCACCCCTAAAACCCTAGATCAGGGGGCCCCGCAGATCTACCCTTATAGCTTTCTCCGTACGAGGATGGACCAATGGACTTTTTTATCTATATATGTTTGTTTAGCACATATGTACATGGAAAACCAAGGTTGAACACATTTCACCACATTATTCACACCGGTAGACACGTACCGGGAGTATCCACATACGGATCGACGATTTTACTAAGTGTTAGCCATTGTCCGTGAACAACGTCAGACACATGACCTACATATGCCATCTACAAACATTAAATCACACCTATAAACATAACCTAGCTCCACATGCAGGTTTTCCAACGATTCCGGCCCTCCGACGGTCATTCACCCCCGAAACCCTAGATCGGGGGGGGGGGGGCGCAGATCTACCCCTATAGCTTTCTCCGTACGAGGATGGACCAATGGACTTTTTTATCTATCTATGTTTGTTTAGCACATATGTACATGGAAAACAAAGGTTGAACACATTTCACCACATTATTCACACCGGTAGACACGTACCGGGAGTTTCCACATACGGATCGACGATTTTACTAAGTGTTAGCCCATGTCCGTGAACAACGTCAGACACATGACCTACATATGCCATCTACAAACATTAAATCACACCTATAAACATAATCTAGCTCCACATGCAGGTTTTCCAACGATTCCGGCCCTCCGACGGTCATTCACCCCCGAAACCCTAGATCGGGGGGGGGGCGCAGATCTACCCTTATAGCTTTCTCCGTACGAGGATGGACCAATGGACTTTTTATATATCTATGTTTGTTTAGCACATATGTACATGGAAAACCAAGGTTGAACACATTTCACCACATTATTCACACCGGTAGACACGTACCGGGAGTTTCCACATACAGATCGACGATTTTACTAAGTGTTAGCCCATGTCCGTGAACAACGTCAGACACATGACCTACATATGCCATCTACAAACATGAAATCACACCTATAAACATAACCTAGCTCCACATGCAGGTTTTCCAACGATTCCGGCCCTCCGACGGTCATTCACCCCTAAAACCCTAGATCAGGGGGCCCCGCAGATCTACCCTTATAGCTTTCTCCGTACGAGGATGTACCAATGGACTTTTTTATCTATCTATGTTTGTTTAGCACATATCTACAAGGAAAACCAAGGTTGAACACATTTCACCACATTATTCACACCGGTAGACACGTACCGGGAGTTTGCACATACAGATCGACGATTTTACTAAGTGTTAGCCCATGTACGTGAACAACGTCAGACACATGACCTACATATGCCATCTACAAACATTAAATCACACCTATAAACATAACCTAGCTCCACATGCAGGTGTTCCAACGATTCCGGCCCTCCGACGGTCATTCACCCCCGAAACCCTAGACCCTAGATCGAGGGGGGGGGCGCAGATCTACCCTTATAGCTTTCTCCGTACGAGGATGGACCAATGGACATTTTTATCTATCTATGTTTGTTTAGCACATATGTACATGGAAAACCAAGGTTGAACACATTTCACCACATTATTCACACCGGTAGACACGTACCGGGAGTTTCCACATACGGATCGACGATTTTACTAAGTGTTAGCCCATGTCCGTGAACAACGTCAGACACATGACCTACATATGCCATCTACAAACATTAAATCACACGTATAAACATAACCTAGCTCCACATGCAGGTTTTCCAACGATTCCGGCCCTCCGACGGTCATTCACCCCCGAAATCCTAGATCGGGGGGGGGGGGGGGCGCAGATCTACCCCTATAGCTTTCTCCGTACGAGGATGGACCAATGGAATTTTTTATCTATCTATGTTTGTTTAGCACATATGTACATGGAAAAAAAAGGTTGAAACCATTTCACCACATTATTCACACCGGTAGACACGTACCGGGAGTTTCCACATACGGATCGACGATTTTACTAAGTGTTAGCCCATGTCCGTGAACAACGTCAGACACATGACCTACATATGCCATCTACAAACATTAAATCACACCTATAAACATAACCTAGCTCCACATGCAGGTTTTCCAACGATTCCGGCCCTCCGCCGGTCATTCACCCCCGAAACACTAGATCGGGGGGGGGGGGGGCGGGGGCGCAGATCTACCCTTATAGCTTTCTCCGTACGAGGATGGACCAATGGACTTTTTTATCTATCTATGTTTGTTTAGCACATATGTACATGGAAAACCAAGGTTGAACACATTTCACCACATTATTCACACCGGTAGACACGTACCGGGAGTTTCCACATACGGATCGACGATTTTACTAAGTGTTAGCCCATGTCCGTGAACAACGTCAGACACATGACCTACATATGCCATCTACAAACATGAAATCACACCTATAAACATAACCTAGCTCCACATGCAGGTTTTCCAACGATTCCGGCCCTCCGACGGTCATTCACCCCTAAAACCCTAGATCAGGGGGCCCCGCAGATCTACCCTTATAGCTTTCTCCGTACGAGGATGTACCAATGGACTTTTTTATCTATCTATGTTTGTTTAGCACATATCTACAAGGAAAACCAAGGTTGAACACATTTCACCACATTATTCACACCGGTAGACACGTACCGGGAGTTTCCACATACAGATCAACGATTTTACTAAGTGTTAGCCCATGTACGTGAACAACGTCAGACACATGACCTACATATGCCATCTACAAACATTAAATCACACCTATAAACATAACCTAGCTCCACATGCAGGTGTTCCAACGATTCTGGCCCTCCGACGGTCATTTACCCCCGAAACCCGAGACCCTAGATCGAGGGGGGGGGGCGCAGATCTACCCTTATAGCTTTCTCCATACGAGGATGGACCAATGGACTTTTTTATCTATCTATGTTTGTTTAGCACATATGTACATGGAAAACAAAGGTTGAACACATTTCACCACATTATTCACACCGGTAGACACGTACCGGGAGTTTCCACATACGGATCGACGATTTTACTAAGTGCTAGCCCATGTCCGTGAACAACGTCAGACACATGACCTACATATGCCATCTACAAACATTAAATCACACCTATAAACATAACCTAGCTCCACATGCAGGTTTTCCAACGATTCCGTCCCTCCGACGGTCATTCACCCCCGAAACCCTAGATCGGGGGGGGGGGGGGCGCAGATCTACCCTTATAGCTTTCTCCGTACGAGGATGGACCAATGGACTTTTTTATCTATCTATGTTTGTTTACCACATATGTACATGGAAAACCAAGGTTGAACACATTTCACCACATTATTCACACCGGTAGACACGTACCGGGAGTTTCCACATACAAACATGAAATCACACCTATAAACATAACCTAGCTCCACATGCAGGTTTTCCAACGATTCCGGCCCTCCGACGGTCATTCACCCCTAAAACCCTAGATCAGGGGGCCCGGCAGATCTACCCTTATAGCTTTCTCCGTACGAGGATGTACCAATGGACTTTTTTATCTATCTATGTTTGTTTAGCACATATCTACAAGGAAAACCAAGGTTGAACACATTTCACCACATTATTCACACCGGTAGACACGTACCGGGAGTTTCCACATACAGATCGACGATTTTACTAAGTGTTAGCCCATGTACGTGAACAACGTCAGACACATGACCTACATATGCCATCTACAAACATTAAATCACACCTATAAACATAACCTAGCTCCACATGCAGGTGTTCCAACGATTCCGACCCTCCGACGGTCATTCACCCCCAAAACCCTAGACCCTAGATCGAGGGGGGGGGGCGCAGATCTACCCTTATAGCTTTCTCCGTACGAGGATGGACCAATGGCCATTTTTATCTATCTATGTTTGTTTAGCACATATGTACATGGAAAACCAAGGTTGAACACATTTCACCACATTATTCACACCGGTAGACACATACCGGGAGTTTCCACATACGGATCGACGATTTTACTAAGTGTTAGCCCATGTCCGTGAACAACGTCAGACACATGACCTACATATGCCATCTACAAACATTAAATCACACCTATAAACATAACCTAGCTCCACATGCAGATTTTCCAATGATTCCGGCCCTCCGACGGTCATTCACCCCCGAAACCCTAGATCGGGGGGGGGGGGCGCAGATCTACCCCTATAGCGTTCTCCGTACGAGGATGGACCAATGGACTTTTTTAACTATCTATGTTTGTTTAGCACATATGTACATGGAAAAGCAAGGTTGAACACATTTCACCACATTATTCACAACGGTAGACACGTACCGGGAGTTTCCACATACGGATCGACGATTTTACTAAGTGTTAGCCCAGGTCCGTGAACAACGTCAGACACATGACCTACATATGCCATCTACAAACATTAAATCACACCTATAAACATAACCTAGCTCCACATGCAGGTTTTCCAACGATTCCGGCCCTCCGACGGTCATTCACCCCCGAAACCCTAGATCGGGGGGGGGGGGGCGCAGATCTACCCTTATAGCTTTCTCCGTACGAGGATGGACCAATGGACTTTTTTATCTATCTATGTTTGTTTAGCACATATGTACATGGAGAACCAAGGTTGAACACATTTCACCACATTATTCACACCGGTAGACACGTACCGGGAGTTTCCACATACGGATCGACGATTTTCCTAAGTGTTAGCCCATGTCCGTGAACAACGTCAGACACATGACCTACATATGCCATCTACAAACATTAAATCACACCTATAAACATAACCTAGCTCCACATGCAGGTTTTCCAATGATTCCGGCCCTCCGACGGTCATTCACCCTTAAAACCCTAGATCGGGGGGGGGGGGGGCGCAGATCTACCCTTATAGCTTTCTCCGTACGAGGATGGACCAATGGACTTTTTTATCTATCTATGTTTGTTTAGCACATATGTACATGGAAAACCAAGGTTGAACACATTTCACCACATTATTCACACCAGTAGACACGTACCGGGAGTTTCCACATACGGATCGACGATTTTACTAAGTGTTAGCCCATGTCCGTGAACAACGTCAGACATATGACCTACATATGCCATCTAAAAACATTAAATCACACCTATAAACATAACCTAGTTCCACATGCAGGTTTACCAACGATTCCGACCCTCCGACGGTCATTCACCCCCGAAACCCTAGATCGGGGGGGGGGGGCCCGCAGATCTACCCTTATAGATTTCTCCGTACGAGGATGGAACAATGGACTTTTTTTATCTATCTATGTTTTTTTAGCACATATGTACATGGAAAACAAAGGTTGAACACATTTCACCACATTATTCACACCGGTAGACACGTACCGGGAGTTTCCACATACGGATCGACGATTTTACTAAGTGTTAGCCCATGTCCGTGAACAACGTCAGACACATGACCTACATATGCCATCTACAAACATTAAATCACACCTATAAACATAACCTAGCTCCACATGCAGGTTTTCCAACGATTTCGGCCCTCCGACGGTCATTCACCCCTAAAACCCTAGATCGGGGGGGGGGGGGCGCAGATCTACCCTTATAGCTTTCTCCGTACGAGGATGGACCAATGGACTTTTTTATCTGTCTATGTTTGTTTAGCACATATATACATGGACAACCAAGGTTGAACACATTTCACCACATTATTCACACCGGTAGACACGTACCGGGAGTTTCCACATACGGATCGACGATTTTACTAAGTGTTAGCCCATGTCCGTGAACAACGTCAGACACATGACCTACATATGCCATCTACAAACATTAAATCACACTTATAAACATAACCTAGCTCCACATGCAGGTTTTCCAACGATTCCGGCCCTCCGACGGTCATTCACCTCCGAAACCCTAGATCGGGGGGGCCCGCAGATCTACCCTTATAGCTTTCTCCGTACGAGGATGGACCAATGGACTTTTTTATCTATCTATGTTTGTTTAGCACATATGTACATGGAAAACCAAGGTTGAACACATTTCACCACATTATTCACACCGGTAGACACGTACCGGGAGTTTCCACATACGGATCGACGATTTTACTAAATGTTAGCGCATGTCCGTGAAGAACGTTAGACACATGACCTACATATGCCATCTACAAACATTAAATCACACCTATAAACATAACCTAGCTCCACATGCAGGTGTTCCAACGATTCCGGCCCTCCGACGGTCATTCACCCTTAAAACCCTAGATCGGGGGGGGGGCCCGCAGATCTACCCTTATAGCTTTCTCCGTACGAGGATGGACCAATGGACTTTTTTATCTATCTATGTTTGTTTAGCACATATGTACATGGAAAACCAAGGTTGAACACATTTCACCACATTATTCACACCGGTAGACACGTACCGGGAGTTTCCACATACGGATCGACGATTTTACTAAGTGTTAGCCCATGTCCGTGAACAACGTCAGACACATGACCTACATATGCCATCTACAAACATTAAATCACACCTATAAACATAACCTAGCTCCACATGCAGGTGTTCCAACGATTCCGGCCCTCCGACGGTCATTCACCCCCGAAACCCTAGACCCTAGATCGAGGGGGGGGGGCGCAGATCTACCCTTATAGCTTTCTCCGTACGAGGATGGACCAATGGCCATTTTTATCTATCTATGTTTCTTTAGCACATATGTACATGGAAAACCAAGGTTGAACACATTTCACCACATTATTCACACCGGTAGACACGTACCGGGAGTTTCCACATACGGATCGACGATTTTACTAAGTGTTAGCCCATGTCCGTGAACAACGTCAGACACATGACCTACATATGCCATCTACAAACATTAAATCACACCTATAAACATAACCTAGCTCCACATGCAGATTTTCCAATGATTCCGGCCCTCCGACGGTCATTCACCCCCGAAACCCTAGATCGGGGGGGGGGGGGGCGCAGATCTACCCCTATAGCTTTCTCCGTACGAGGATGGACCAATGGACTTTTTTAACTATCTATGTTTTTTTAGCACATATGTACATGGAAAACCAAGGTTGAACACATTTCACCACATTATTCACAACGGTAGACACGTACCGGGAGTTTCCACATACGGATCGACGATTTTACTAAGTGTTAGCCCATGTCCGTGAACAACGTCAGACACATGACCTACATATGCCATCTACAAACATTAAATCACACCTATAAACATAACCTAGCTCCACATGCAGGTTTTCCAACGATTCCGGCCCTCCGACGGTCATTCACCCCCGAAACCCTAGATCGGGGGGGGGGGGGCGCAGATCTACCCTTATAGCTTTCTCCGTACGAGGATGGACCAATGGACTTTTTTATCTATCTATGTTTGTTTAGCACATATGTACATGGAGAACCAAGGTTGAACACATTTCACCACATTATTCACACCGGTAGACACGTACCGGGAGTTTCCACATACGGATCGACGATTTTCCTAAGTGTTAGCCCATGTCCGTGAACAACGTCAGACACATGACCTACATATGCCATCTACAAACATTAAATCACACCTATAAACATAACCTAGCTCCACATGCAGGTTTTCCAACGATTCCGGCCCTCCGACGGTCATTCACCCTTAAAACCCTAGATCGGGGGGGGGGGGGGCGCAGATCTACCCTTATAGCTTTCTCCGTACGAGGATGGACCAATGGACTTTTTTATCTATCTATGTTTGTTTAGCACATATGTACATGGAAAACCAAGGTTGAACACATTTCACCACATTATTCACACCGGTAGACACGTACCGGGAGTTTCCACATACGGATCGACGATTTTACTAAGTGTTAGCCCATGTCCGTGAACAACGTCAGACATATGACCTACATATGCCATCTAAAAACATTAAATCACACCTATAAACATAACCTAGTTCCACATGCAGGTTTACCAACGATTCCGACCCTCCGACGGTCATTCACCCCCGAAACCCTAGATCGGGGGGGGGGGCCCGCAGATCTACCCTTATAGATTTCTCCGTACGAGGATGGAACAATGGACTTTTTTTATCTATCTATGTTTGTTTAGCACATATGTACATGGAAAACAAAGGTTGAACACATTTCACCACATTATTCACACCGGTAGACACGTACCGGGAGTTTCCACATACGGATCGACGATTTTACTAAGTGTTAGCCCATGTCCGTGAACAACGTCAGACACATGACCTACATATGCCATCTACAAACATTAAATCACACCTATAAACATAACCTAGCTCCACATGCAGGTGTTCCAACGATTCCGGCCCTCCGACGGTCATTCACCCTTAAAACCCTAGATCGGGGGGGGGGGGGCCCGCAGATCTACCCTTATAGCTTTCTCCGTACGAGGATGGACCAATGGAATTTTTTATCTATCTATGTTTGTTTAGCACATATGTACATGGAAAACCAAGGTTGAACACATTTCACCACATTATTCACACCGGTAGACACGTACCGGGAGTTTCCACATACGGATCGACGATTTTACTAAGTGTTAGCCCATGGCCGTGAACAACGTCAGACACATGACCTACATATGCCATCTACAAATATTAAATCACACCTATAAACATAACCTAGCTCCACATGCAGGTTTTCCAACGATTCCGGCCCTCCGACGGTCATTCACCCCTAAAACCCTAGATCGGGCTGGGGGGGCGCAGATCTACCCCTATAGCTTTCTCCGTACGAGGATGGACCAATGGACTTTTTTATCTATCTATGTTTGTTTAGCACATATGTACATGGAAAACCAAGGTTGAACACATTTCACCACATTATTCACACCGGTAGACACGTACCGGGAGTTTCCACTTACGGATCGACGATTTTACTAAGTGTTAGGCCATGTCCGTGAACAACGTCAGACACATGACCTACATATTATGCCATCTACAAACATTAAATCACACCTATAAACATAACCTAGCTCCACATGCAGGTTTTCCAACGATTCCCTCAACCAAGTCGGTTGCGTTTTTAGTGCGAGCACAAATTGATCGAAGACGATCCAAGTGAAACATGTCCATCCTACAATATTTTTGTGGTTCCACTCCCATGGTGAAGATAGCATGAGTAGGTATTTTTGATATTTTTTATAAGGGACACAAAAGTAAAAACCGAAAGGTAAACTAACAAGACTAAAAAGCAAAGGTAAAAGATAGTGTGCAACTCCCCTATCTTAGCACTCGGAGTCCCTGGCAACGGCGCCAGAAATTTTGCTTGATGTGCGAGGTGATGATAGTGATTTCTCGGCCTTTGTTGGTAAACCCGGGGTGGAAGGTGTGATGTAGCACAGTAGAAAATTTCCCTCAGTAAAGATACCAAGGTTTGTCTCCAGTAGGACTCCGGAGATGATAAGTAGGTGTCAGCGGCGCAACTGACGCGGACCTGCACACAGACACAAATAACTTTGTTCCCAACGAAGTTCAGAGAGGTTGTCAATCTCTCCGGTCTTGTTGTTCATAAAGGATCAAACCCAAGGGATAATGATAGCAACTGAAAGTAAAAGCAGAAAAGTAAATGAGCGTGGAAACAGTGATGAGGATATGGACCGGGATACGTGATGTTCACTAGTGATGTCTCTCTCCCAAAAGACGATAAAAACTGCCATGCGAGGTGAACAAATTACAGAAGGGCAATTGACAGGATTATGAACGCACCGCAATGCTAACTATGCTACAAAAGAAAGGAAGAGGCTCAAAAGCATGGGCAGAACGCCAAAATAAGTAGACCGAAATCCAACTGCATCTACTACTAATCATCCACCTTGAGATATCTATCCAGAACATCTCGCTGGTATTAAGTTGCGAGCCCCACCCAAAGTGTAAACCCAAAGCAACAGACAACTGCATTAAAAATCACTTTGCGTAAAGTAAACAATCCTTGCAACCGCGGTTACAAGCACCGTTGTTTTCCCCCTTGTGGCAACAACACATCCCCTAGACTCATGTTTCTGTCACTCAAGCGTGTCATCAGGGGGCATGAACCCACAATCGAGCATAACGTTCCCTCTTGGGGTTACTACCTACTACTTGGCCAAAGCAATAAACAGCAACGGAGAACATGCAAGAATTACTCAAGAACAAAAATATAAGAGATAAGAACCAAATATATTACTCAATCACAATCTGAACATAATCTCATAATCCATCAGATCCCATCAAACTCAGCATAGCAACAGCAGAAAGATTACAAAAGTGTCTCGATCATGTAGGGAAGCTCACGAGGTCTAAACCATGAAGAACAAAAAGGGGAGGAGAACATCACATAGCTACTGATCACGGACCCATGGTCCAAAGGAAACTACTCACGACACATCTGGGAAGCATCCATGGTTGAGAGGAGACTCCCGGAGGTCGGCCCTCCCTCCGGCAGGGTGCCGAGAAGAAGTCTGCTGGTGCTCCCGATCTCGGAAGCGCGGCGGCGGAGGAACAGAGGCGAGATCGCGAAAAAGGGTTCTCCTTTCGAGGGTTTCTCGTCACGGAGAATATATAGGCGAAGGGGGGGGCAGTCAGAGGGGCCACCAGGGGTCCAGGCGCCCCCTTGGGGCGGCCAGCCCCTGGGGCGCGCCACCAGGGCGCCTGGGCCCCTGGTGGTGGCCCTCTGGCCCCACTCAGGTCCTTCCGGAAGGTTCTTCTGCGCTGATTTTTTATCTGATTTTCCCGAATTTTTGGAGCACTTTTTATATGGGGGAAAACTGAAATAGAAAAACAGCAGAAAACAGAAACTGGCACTGTGGTGCACTGAGTTAATAGGTTTGTCCAAATATGATCAAAAGTGTATGAAAGTGTATCTAGACCATAGCAATATCACACAAAACATTCATGGAGCAAGCAGAAATTATAGATACGTTTTGGACGTATCAATGCTCGCTAGATTTCGGGCCCTGCTCGGTCGGCTGGATCTTATGGAGTTGTATTTGAATGGGAGGAGGTACACTTGGTCTAACGAATGATGCCGGCCGACCCTGGAGAAGATTGATCATGTCTTTGTCATGAATTCCTGGGAGGATCTATACCCTTCCTGCCTCCTGACGGCTCTGGGGACAGCGGTCTCGGACCATTGTCCTCTCCTTCAGGACCATGATGCGGAGTTCCATGCGGAGCGTAGGTTTCGGTTTGAGGTGTTTTGGCATAAAGTGGAAGGTTTCCTCAGTGTGGTGGAACACGCGTGGACGTCTACCCCGGCGGTGGGAAACCCCTACGAGATCCTGGATCGCAAGCTTAGGGCCACGGCTAAGGCCCTCCAGAGTTGGTCGGATAAGTGGATCGGTAACGTGCGTTTGCAGATCCTTATTGCGGTGGAGGTGATCTTCCGGCTGGATCAAGCCTCGGACGCCAGGCTGCTATCCTTTTCGGAGAAGGACCTGCGGAGAGCGCTCAAGGTTAAGGTGCTAGGCTTGTTTTCTCTCGAGCGTACCATCGCGAGACAACGTGCACGCCTCCTCATCTTACGTGAGGGCGACGCGAATACCGCTTTCTTCCATAGACATGCGCGGCACCGCCAACGCAAGAATACCATCACGGTAGTGCAGAAGGATGGGGTGATTGCCACTAGACATGAGGATATCGCAAGGGTTGTGGATGACTATTACTCAGATCTATTGGGCTCGACCCCAGTACGGCCACATGCCCTCAACCTGGATGAGCTGGACCTGCCTTGCTGGGACTTATCCCATTTGGAGGCCCCTTTCACCCCTGCCGAGGTTTTGAAGACGGTCAAGGCTATGCCGCTTGATAAGGCCCCGGGCCCGGACGGTTTCACGGGGCGTTTCTATGTGTTCTATTGGGGCATTATCGAGGCGGACTTCATGCGGGACTTTGAGCAGTTCTACCAGGGAGATATGCGGGGTCTCGCGGTGATCAATAAGGCCATTGTGGCCCTGTTACCCAAGGTGGCGAGAGCGGTGGACATCAAGGATTTTCGGCCGGTTAGTCTCATCCATGGGGCAGTCAAAATCTTCGATAGGACGCTCGCGGATAGGGTGGCCCCGGACCTCCCGCGACTGATCGGTCATCACCAGAGTGTGTTCGTGCGGGGACGTTCCTTGCATGAAAACTTCATGCTTGTCCGGGGCACCGCGCGGCGGTTGCACGCGTTGAAAGCTTCCTCGATCATGCTGAAGCTCGACATTTCGAAGGCCTTCGACACGGTTCAGTGGCCTTTCCTCCTTGAGGTCCTGCAGAAGATGGGGTTCGGGCACCGATGGAATTCTTGGATTTGTGGCCTCCTCGCTACCTCCTCGACGCGGATCATGTGAATGGGGCCCCGGGTAGCCCGATCCTAAACTGTCGGGGCCTGCGACAGGGGGACCCGCTTTCGCCAATGCTTTTCATCCTGTGCATGGAGCCGCTGCATTGCCTCTTTGAGCTAGCCGTGGCTCGGGGCCTCCTTGCCCCGTTGGCGAGGACGGGGCTTCAACTTCGGGTTTCCATGTTCGCAGATTACGTTATGGTGTTCTTTCGTACGGGTGGGCTGGAGGCAGCCACCTGTGGAACCATCCTCCAGCTATTTGGGGACGCCGTTGGACTGAGGGTTAACATGGGAAAGAGTGCAGAGGTGCCCATTCGGTGCACGACTGAGGAGATCACCTCGGTGTGCGCTTCGCTTGGGTGCGTTGCTGCCGACTTTCCTTGTAAGTACCTGGGTTTTCCCCTCATGCTTGGCAAGCCCAAGGCGGCGCATCTCCAGGGGCTGGTGGACCGTCTGGCCTCCTGTCTCCCGCGCTGGCGGGCGGCGCTGCTGCCGAAAAGCGGCAGGTTGATCCTCATCAAGTCGGTGTTATGTGCGGTCCCTATCCACAGTATGCTGGCCTTGGATCTCCCGGAGAAGACCATTGGAGCCATGGTCAAAATCTGTAGGGGTTTCTTGTGGACGGGCAGCGCTGAGGCTAAGGGTGGTAACTGCGCGGTGGCTTGGGAGGTTGTCTGCAGGCCCACTTGGGCAGGCAGCCTGGGAGTGCCTGACCTACGGTGGCTCAATCAGGCATTGCATGCACGTTGGCCTTGGATCAGGAGGGCGGATGCGTCGAGGCCCTGGGGAGAATTCCACATTGCGGTCCCCGCGGAGTCCATGGCGCTATTTCGGGCGGCGACCAGGGCGGTGGTAGGTGACGGAACCTCGACGATCTTCTGGGAGGATCGCTGGCTGGAGGGTTGGCGGCTTTGCGAGATTGCCCCACTGCTGTATGCGAGGGTCCCTAAATGGGTCAGGACTTCGTTGCCGGTGAGCCTGGCCCTTGATGGCGACCAATGGGTCCGAGGGCTTGGACCGAATATGGGTGCCGAGGAGATGCGACAATTTTTGTCGCCCTGGCCGAGGATTAGGAGTGTGCAACTTTTGGTTGGCGTCCCGGACCGGATAGCTTGGTCTTGGGAACGGGACGGCCACTTCTCCGCACGCTCGGCCTATGCGGCCAAGTTTGCGGGCCTGGTGATCTCGCCCTCAGCGGAGTTTACTTGGAGGTCGAGGGCGCCGCTAAGATGTCGTTTTCATGCTTGGCTGGCCATCAGGGACAGATGTTGGACGGAGGACAGGCTGGCGAAGCGTGGATTGCCTCATCCGGTCGCTTGCCCCCTCTGCGACCAGCACCCGGAGAACATTTCCCACCTTCTGGTGGGCTGCGCCTTTGCACGTGAGGTTTGGCATGGAGCCCTTGCGGAGATCGGTCGTGTGGAGCTGGTGCCTCGGACGGGTGAATCCCTGGCGGTCTGGATTGATAGATGCGACAGGAGGACGGATGGTAGGAAAGCAACGCGGGACTTTTGCATGCTGGGCTTGTGGGAGCTTTGGAAGCATCGCAACCGGATTGTGTTTGACGGAGAAACGCCGTCTGCGACTGGGGTCCGGCTCAGGATCCGTGAGGACAGGGAGGCTTGGCAGCGTGCGGGTCTCCTGAAGGTGGAGGAGCGGGTCGGTAGGAGGTAGTCGTTCGGGTGTGTTCAGGGCTGTGGACTGGAGTGCTTGACCTCCGTAGTGAGAAGGAGTTAAGCGTTGTAATAGTGTGGACTCGGGATTCTTTCCCTTCCTTCCTTTAATGCATGATACGCATGCTGGTGCGTATTTCAGAATTTTTTTCAAACAATGTTGCCCAAAAACAAGTTATAACTATAAAATTTAGAAAGTACATGCTCCACTAAATGTCAAATATCATATTTTCTGTCAGCATCGAAATTACATGGAAATATTATAAATTTCTTATCTTTATCTAAACACCACAAGGTCATGTACAATGCAAGGTCTGGACATCTAAAATACCTTTGAAAGTTCAAATTTTCTTATGGCAATTTTGCAAGACGCAGTCTTCACCAGAGATGTTATCAGTAGGATAAACTGATCTAGGAATCACAAGTGGTCTTTATGTGGTGATAGAGAGACCTCCAAACATTTGTTTTTCCTATGTCATGTTGCTAGAGTAGTGTGGCCGGCCCGGTTCAAAAAAATATATCTTCTGCCAGCTTCCCTGTCTCTATAGGTAATTTCAAGTAATTATACTAGATGATAGCCTAAGACATTAGGATGGTGTAATTGTGTTGTTTTGTAATTCCTGAACACTATTTATTTGTTTATTCAATTGAGAGTAAGTAAATCAGAAAAATCGACTCGCGTCGCTCTGCCGCTCTCGCGAGCGGCGGCGGCGCAACCCTAGCGACCTAGCCTCCACCCCTCCTCCCCTCGCCGCCGCCGGGGTGCGTCGCCGGGCAAAGCCCGGTCGGCGTCGGCGGCGGCGGGGCTCCCTCTCCTCGTGCGCGGTGGGGGCGGCGCGGGGCGTTTCCTCTCGGGCAGCGGCGCCGGGCGGACGGGCGGCTCGACGGCGCGACTACGGCGGCCGCCGGCGGTGGTCCTGGTGGCCGGGCGTCGCGCGGAAGGCTCCGGGGGGTTGGCCGTCGTCCGGCGGCTCGTTCTCGTGGTGGGCTCCGAGCAGCAGAGCCGGCGGCCCAGATCTACGAGCTCGGAGGCGCCTAGGCGCCGCCTCCGGCGGGCCTGGCCGTCTGGTGCTGGGCGGCGGCCTGTGGAGTGGTGCGTGCTGGGGGGGTCGTGGCGGCGGTGGACCTCCGGCCGGTCTCCGTGTTGATTCTCCAGTTGCGCGGGCTGTGGTCAGCTTGGACTGTGGGCGGCCCCTCTGCGATGATAGGTATAGGTGGCGGTGCGGTTGCGGTGGATGGTGTGCTTGTCGAGATCCGGCCAGATCTTCCGACGGCGGCGCGGTGGTCTTCCCAGCGAGCAGGCTTGGAGATGGGCGGCGGACTTCGGTGTCTCCTAATTGATGGACGGACCGGCATTGGTGATCTTGCGCGGAGTTGCTTCGTCCGTCGCGGTGCGGCGGTGGGGAGCTTGGTGGGAGGGATGGGCAGTGCCGTGGTAGGGCTGCTCGTCGCCGTCCCAGGGTGGGCCGGTCGTGGATGCGTCCGCTCCCCCTCCTCCCTATCCCACGTCCGTTTGTGTGCGGCGGCAGCTACGTCGATGTTCAAGACGGGATGTGGGCTGCGACATCATTGGTCGTGGACGTCTCCTTGGTCCAAAGTCAATCACTTTGGCTGGTCCTGGGGCGATCTGGTTGCAGGGCGGCGTCCTTGGCGGTGGGAGGCGTGATGTTCGTGGGCGGAGCACGCGCCTTGGTGCGGGCAAGCAACCATGGCCACGAGGGTGGCTTGGCGGCGAGTGGATGACGAAGCTTGGGTTTGATGGAGGGATGCGGGCGCCGAGGTATATCACCTGTCTAGCCTTGCTCTGGCCGACGGGGGCGGCATCCGCGGATGTCGTACTCTTCCTGAAGACTTCGTCGTGGCGTCTCCCATCCTTTCGTCTTGCTCCGGGTGAAAACTCGATCTCGTGATCGGGCGGTGGCGGCTATCCGAAGCCGTTCCCTTCTAGGAGGCATCGTCTTGGAGTCCTAGCTTCGTTGTAGGATGCCCGACACTTTGTATCTTTCCTTGAGTGTGTGTGTTGTGATTGGTGTTGACGTGTGTTTGTATCGAGATCGTGGTTGTATGTGGTGATTAGCTTTATCTATAAAGCAGGGGGAAACCCTTTTTCGGTAGAGTAAGTAAATCACCTACGGTCTTCCTTCAAAAACAAAACTGAGAACACCAGTGTTTGCAATTAAATTGTAAGAAACGGTGTTTCAAGTTGGCATTAGTAAAATTATATTCATATATCAGCTTTAATATCATCGCTTTGCCATTTTGTAGTAACACACGGCTATTTAGCTAGTCCTCTTAAAGGGGCTCTTCTAAAGTTCCACTATGGTACTGCATGCTGGCGTGTTAAACATACGATAAAGCGTATAATATTATCTCTAGGAGATTACCAAACATTTCATCGGAAGTTACTATTAGAGCTCAGGATCTAAATGAAGCACATTAAAAAAATAATCAAAGTCAATATTTTAAGCTTTATAATTTCTGAAGAAAAGAACACAGTTACATACAGATGTATATTGCATGTTTGTGAAGTTTCATGATGAAATATGATATATGCTTTGATGTGACCTTCACAAAATAAGCAATAAGCAAATCATGTATTAGGACATGTAGTATTGACTATGCAGTATGCACTATATATAATACATTAGTTGTGACTTGCAAACTCCTCGATCTCAAACATGTCTGGCCCAAGTTCCTGCTTGAGAATTTTGTCGAGGTGTGGAATGATAGTATTTGAATGTTAAGATCGAAAGTCCAATGTTGTATGGAATGGGCGCGAAAATCAACATTTCATTGGAGAACATGACCTAAAAAGTGAGTAGAAAATCCTCACCTTGATCTGAAGTTTCTGGAATTTTTCACATAGTGGACTGCCTCTTCAAGCTTGGTGCTCACATCTAGCTGCAGGATTAGCATACATGCAGTTTTTTTTACAATGGACCCAAAGCATTTCATTCATCTAACTATCTTTGGTAGGATTTACATTTAGAAGCTTGCTTTGTTTCTGTTGTCTAGAATGTCTTCAACCTCTCATAGATCATGCCCTTCTTGTCTACTTAAGGAAAGGAAGAAAAGGGGCTAGTCTAGCATGCACAATTCACATCGGTCCTCTTCCCCGAACGCCACCCCAGAGAGTGACCGAGGGATAAAACCCTAGCCACCAGCCTCATGATCACCTTTCTCCCTCTCCTCCTCTCTCCGCCAGCAGTATCTGCTGTTGGGCAAAGCCTGGTTGGTGCTGGCGGTGGTGGGCCTTCTTCCCTCATCGCTCGTGGGAGCTCGACACGGGCGAGTGATCCCGAGCGAATGTGTGCCATTTTTCTAGGGCGCGGTAACACACGTCCAGTCTAGGAGGTGAGTCTGTAGATCCTTGGTCAGGTGCTGAGGTCTGGACACGGCCGGAGCTCCGGCATGTGAGGGTGGAGTCTCTACACAAATCTGGTACATCGGGGTCCATGGGGCCTCATCTGACCTGGTGGGTGGTGAGTACGGTTATTGCGACTGTGGTTGTTGTTAACAGGTGCGGCGGTGGGTGTTGCTAGCGTGTGGATGGCCCACTCCACGATGGTAGGTTCAGATCTGGGGCTTGTGCTCTGGTGGACTGGAATTGGGTATGAGGCCGGCTATAGTTCTTGCTCTGGGTATATATGTGGTACTAGGCTTGGTTCGGGTTATGCTTACGTGCAATGAGGACACTCTCCTCAAGGATGCAGTGGGCATTGGTGGTGGTCAGGACACCACTACAAAGTTGATTAGATCAGTGTCGAAGGTCATGGTCATGGCGTTGCTTGAGCTTTCTCAGCGACGACCGTTGGTAGTCACGAGGATGTGACCCCCTTGTCCACCGGGACTAGTTGTGGACGCATGTGTGAAAGACTCCTACGGTGGAGGTGGTTACCCAGTCTGTGTGACTGGTATCTTGTGATGAGGGAAAGGAGGCGTCTTTTACTCTTTCTACCGTGGTTGAGACACCATGATGTGGACATATGGTGGTGTCTCAGACATGTTGGGGCAGCGGCTTCAGATGTCGGTCCACAAGGATGGCTCTTCGGTAGGGTCCATGGTAGTAGTGATGGCTTCCTCTCTTAGTCGTGGGGGCGGTGAGAGCTGTAGCGGCGGGTGGCCCGGGCATGATCTCTATCAATGGCAGTGCCGGAGCCCCAATTTGGACCTGGGATCTGAACTCGTCGCTCTTGTCCTGGGGGCCTCGTGGTGGCACGAGGGAGATACTGAGCGAAAGGTCTGCGCTTTGTCGCTGACGTTAACCACGTTCGCGGGCGCGGTTGTCTTCCGAAACATGCCGTCTTGGTGCTCCTCTCCGTGCTAGGTTTCCGAATGAAGGCCCTTGTCCATTCTAGACTAGGCAGCAGCGATGCTTTGCGCGGTCCTCCCTCCCAAATACTCTTCGCCGAGTGCCAAACCGCGGGATACTCGGCGAACGTCCATGTGTGCTGAGATCCATCGAAAAACACTCGGCATGGACATAGCACTCGGCATAATCATACTTTGCTGAGTATGCTCTCCACAATGCACTCGGCAAACACAAAAATGACAGCAAACATTTGAGAGGCACTCGACAAAACGGTCACTCGGCGAATAACCGTGCCACGTGTCCAGTCTAGCACGTGGACGGAACGGAGGCAGCTGTATTTTATCTTTGCCGAGTGTCATTGTAACGGGACTCGGCAGAGAAACGGCGCCAAAAAAAGAATTCATTCCCGCCAAAAAAAGTAAACGCGCAAAAAAATTCCTTTCCGCGCCAGCTAGGGCTGCGCTGTGCATCCAAACTTTCCCGAGTGTCTATTGTCCCATACTCGGCAAAGATTTTGTGCGAAAATTTTCCCTCGGCGCCAGTTTTTCCTGCCATGTGGATCCAAAATTTGCCGAGTATTGGGTTGGGAATACTCAGCAAAAATAAAAATAAAACTAATCCAAACCTTCTTCCACCTTCTCCCCTCACTGCCTTTCGCACGAACGATTCTTTCCCCGCCACTTCTTAGGCCAATGAACCTAAATTTTATAGGGAAACCTCATGGAGACGGTTATAAAAAGGCCCCGATCGGGTACACATGCATGTACACCCAAAATCAGCATTTCTCTTTGACACCCTCGCTCTCTCTATCTAGGTACAATGGTTAGCCGGTTCGGGTTCCAGGAGGAGATTTGGAGGTGCGGTGAGCCTTAACTCCGTCCGGAGCGCAGACACTGCGTGTTGTCTCGCACTTCTGGCATGGCCAAGGTGGAAGGTAGCCAGCCACCGGTGTCACTAGAGGATGTAGTGGCGGTGGTGGAGAAGCAATGCGGTGTAAACCACCACACCGTGAAGATGGAGGTTTGCGCACCGCCATTCAACTTCTTCGTGCGTTTCTGTGAGGTCGAGAACTGCACTCGCATCCTTCATGCCAAATGCGCCCTCGTCGTCAACGGCGAGACGCTCGCGGTGAGCTGCTAGCATCGCGGGCGTGGAGGGCGGGCATAGGAGCTGCCTTACCTGACGAAACTGAGATTCCTGAGGTTCCCACGGGAGGTGTGGCAGCCCCAAGCCCCATAATACTTGTTCGACAAAGAGGGGGCTCCGGGGCGCTGGAGTCACAACTAAATCAATGTGTGTCACTAGCGCATTAATTATGGAGGTGTGGTGAGTTCTTAGGGGGAAAATCCCTCTTTTAGGTGTCACGGCGCTTCTTCGACATCACTAGCTCGTTCAACAGGAAGGTTCTCACCTCGGACTGGAGAAATCGAGATCAGACGAACCGAAGGAAATCTTTTGAAAAAATGAGCTTGGCTACTATTCTACATGTTCCAATGGACAACCCAAACACAATACAGAAAAAATTTCACTCAGCTACCCCCTTCCGGCGCGCCGGGGACGAGGTAGATCGAAAAGTTGACCATTCGGTCAACTGGGCCCCCCTATTCGACCGAGAGGTGGCTCCGAGGCGCCAGAGTCACAAATAAATCATTGTTTTTCACTAGCACGTGAATTATGGAGATGTGGTAGGTTGTTAGGGCAAAGATCCCTCTTTGAGGTGTCACATCGCTTCTCTGACATCACTAGCTCGTTCAGCAGGAAGGTTCTGCACCTCGGGCTGGAAACACCGACATCACACGAACCGGAGGGAATCTTGTGAAAACATGAGCTTGGATACTGTTCTACATGTTCCAATGGACTACCAAAACACAATAGAGCAACAAATTACACTGAGCTACCCCCTTTCGGCGCGTCGGGGATGGGGTAGATCGAAAAAGTTGACCACTCGGTCAACCTGGCCCTGTATTCGACAGAGAGGGGCTCCGAGGCGTGGGAGTCACAACTACATCATAGTGTTTCACTAGCACATGTATTATGGAGGTGTGGTAGGTTGTTAGGGCAAAGATCCCTCTTTGAGGTGTCACGACGCTTCTCTGACTTCACTAGCTCATTCAGCAGGAAGGTTCTGCACCTCGGGCTGGAGACACCAAGATCGGACGAACCGAATGGAATCTTGTGGGAAAATGAGCTTGGCTACTGTTCTACATGTGCCAATGGACTACCCAAACACAATAGAGAAACAAGTTTCACTGAGCTACCCATTCCGATGCGCCGGGGACGACGTAGATCAAAAAAGTTGACCATTCGGTCAACCGGCCCACGTATTCGACGGAGGGGTTGCTCCGAGGCGCCGGAGTCACAATTAAATCATTGTTTTTCACTAGCACGTGTATTATGAAGGTGTGGTAGGTTGTTAGGGCAAAGATCCCTCTTTAAGGTGTCATAGCGCTTCTCTGACATCACTAGCTCGTTCAACAGGAAGGTTCTGCACATCGGGCTAGAGACACCGACATCGGACGAACCGAAGGGAATCTTGTGAAAACATGATCATGGCTACAGTTTTACATGTGCCAATGGAAAACCCAAACACAGTAGAGCAACAAGTTTCACTGAGCTACCCCCTTATGGCGCGACAGGGATGGGGTAGATCGAAAAAGTTGACCAGTCGGTCAACCGGGCCCCGTTTTCGATGGAGAAGAGGCTCCGGGGCGCAGGAGTCACAACTAAATCTTCGTGTGTCACTAGCACATGTATTATGGTGGTGCGGTAGGTTCTTAGGGCAAAGATCCCTCTTTTAGGTGTCACGACGCTTCTTCGACATCACTAGCTCGTTCAACAGGAAGGTTCTGCACCTCGGGCTGGAGACACCGAGATCGGATGAACCGAATGGAATCTTGTAGAAAAATGATCTTGGCTACTATTCTACATGTACCAATGGACTACCCAAACACTATAGAGAAACAAGTTTCACTGAGCTACCCCCTTCCGGCGCGCCGGGGACGGGGTAGATCGAAAAAGTTGACCATTCGGTCAACCGGCCCCCGTATTCGACGGAGAGGGGGCTCTGAGGCGCCAGAGTCACCATTAAATCATTGTTTTTCACTAGCACATGTATTATGGAGGTGTGGTAGGTTGTTAGGGCAAATATCCCTCTTTAAGGTGTCACAACGCTTCTCTGACGTCACTAGCTCGTTCAGCAGGAAAGTTCTGCACATCGGGCTGGAGACACCGACATCGGACGAACCGAAGGGAATCTTGTGAAAACATGAGCTTAGCTACAGATTTACATGTGCCAATGGAAAACCCAAACACAATAGAGCAACAAGTTTCACTGAGCTACCCCCTTACGGCGCGCCGGGGACGGGGTAGATCGAAAAAGTTGACCATTCGGTCAACCGGGCCCCGTTTTCGACGGAGAAGGGGCTCCGGGGCGCAGGAGTCACAACTAAATCTTCGTGTGTCACTAGCACATGTATTATGGAGGTGTGGTATGTTGTTCGGGCAAACATCCCTCTTTGAGGTGTCACGACGCTTCTCCGACATCACTAGCTCGTTCAGCAGGATGGTTCTGCACCTCGTGCTGGAGACACCGAGATCGGACGAACCGAATGGAATCTTGTGGAAAAATGAGCTTGGCTACTGTTCTACATGTGCCAACGGTGACGGGGTAGATCGAAAAAGTTGACCATTCGGTCAACCGGCCCCCGTATTCGACGGATAGGGGTCTCCGAGGCGCCAGAGTCACAATTAAATTTATTTTTTTCACTAGCACATCTATTATGTAGGTGTGGTAGGTTTTTAGGGAAAATATCCCTCTTTGAGGTGTCACAACGCTTCTCTGACATCACTAGCTCGTTCAGCAGGAAGGTTCTGCACCTCGGGCTGGAAACACCGACATCGAACGAACATGAGGAAATCTTGTGAAAACATGAGCTCGGATACTGTTCTACATGTTCCAATGGACTACCCAAACACAATAGAGAAACAAGTTTCACTGAGCTACCCTCTTCCGGCGCGCCGGGGACGGGGTAGATCGAAAAAGTTGACCATTCGGTCAACCGGGCCCCATATTCGACGGAGAGGGGGCTCCGAGGCGCCGGAGTCACAATTAAATCATTGTTTTCACTAGCACATGTATTATGGAGGTGGGGTAGGTTATTAGGGCAAAGATCCCTCTTTGAGGTGTCACGACGCTTCTCCGACATCACTTGCTCGTTCAATAGGAAGGTTCTGCACCTCGGGCTGGAAACACCGACATCGAATGAATTGCCTCGGTCACGCTCCGACATGTACAAAGTCTCGAAGCCGAGACGAACCTCTTTCAACTATGGTCATGGCTTCACGTTCTTGAGCATATTCAACATCTAGATGGACGTCGTTATTATGGTTGATTGCGGTCGTCTTAATTTGCAACGCAGGTATGGACCAGATAACCTAATTTTATATGTTTATTAGAATTTGATCTAAAAAGTCATGTGTAGTGGCATGCAAATTGGGTTTTGTAAAATGAGCGACATCTAACACTTATCGCTAATTTTGGATAAATATAAATTTTATCTCCCGTTGACACGCACAAGCATTTGCGCTAGTCCATAGTATAAAATAATTGAAAAAGATAAGTCAGGGTAAATAAAAAGTTAATAGCTTACTTTGAGATATGTGCTAGCCAGTTGCCACCTATATAATAAGTTAATAACTTACTACATGAGAGTTTTACTTCTTTGCTTCTCTAGAATGAACTAAAATATGAACTTTAAGCTTTCCAAGGCCTACATAACGTTTGCACTATAATGTGTGGAAAAACATTCAGTTTTTTGTTGTACACAAAATCATTTTTTTGAGTACAAAGTATTACTTTAAAATAATTATAGTGCATGAAATAATATGAAACTTCTTTCCGCATTGTAGTTATAATATTTGTTGTCCTCCAACGTTTGAAGTTCACATGATATTTTATTTAGGAGAAACAAATATCCATGCAGAAAAGCTTTTGCTCATGTATAACACAAACAAAAATCAAGAAATCAATGATATCACAATTAGAAAAAAATATCCTGTGGGCACTCGGCGAAGGCTCATGCTCGGCAAAAATTCCCCCCCAAATCACCAGGAAAACGCCTCCTAGCCTCCAAAATCCCCATTCTCTCCCGCTCCCTCTCCTTCCAATCCGCCGCCGCCGCCACCACCACCGCATCTCCCGCCGCCACAGCAGCCCCTCCCACCTCCGGCCACCTGCTCCCTCGCCCCCTAACCCCCTCCCTTCTGCCGGCATCCTCCTCCCTGGATCTCGCCCTGAGCCGCCGCCATGCTCCAGATCGAGCAGACCGCCGCCGGCGCCTCCGGCGGCCTGCGCTAGAGGCGCCCTCCTCTTCCCCGAGCTCGGTTACCTGTGCTGCTCGCCGCCACCTCAGTTCCTCCGGAAGCAGCAGAGCGACCCCTTCCCTCCTTCCTCAAGCTGACGCAAAGCAACACCTTCCCTCCTTCAGCAGCAATACAGCGCCACCACCCCTTTCTCCAGCAGCCGGCGAGCTACTACTTCCCTTCCCCAACTACTGGTGAGTGCGACGACCCCCTTACTCCAGTTGCCGGCGATCCCCATGGCCATTTTCTTTCTGCTAAAGTCTGAACATTTTTGTTGCTGTACATGACGTTTTTGCTAGGTGTTGCACTGCATTTTGGAGCAGAGGTTGCTGCTGGACTCACTAGATACATGCGTACTTGCTAGTTGCTACTTGCTTTGCTAATACAAAATACTTCCTTCTTGTATATAGTTATACTTGCTAATCTGAGAGCTGTGAACTATGAGTGTTGATTGGTGTTTGGTTGTTTGTTATCTAGCAAAGTAGCAACTAGCAGGAACTAATTTCATTTGGTTGTTCTGTAACATATATTATGCAAGTTTATTTGTGGACAGTAAGACTCATATGTACTGATTGGTGTTTGACTGTTTGCTAGCTAGCAAAGTAGCAACAAGTTGTTATGTATAATCTATTATCTAAGTTTATTTATGGCTGTACAAGACTGCCAGTTTAGACATTGCACAAGTTTCTTGGATAAGTCATTGTCTCCAATGTCTGAGTGGTGTGGTAGTGTGTGTGGTATTTTTAGTTGCAGTGCTAGCGCTAATACAATTTTCCTACTTGTTTGTTTTGTGCAGGACATAGATCGAGGTTGAGGCCGTGAGCGTCGTCGCGTGGCGGGGATTTGCTGGAGGAGCGTCCTCGATCTTCCTCATCGACAGCCGGTCACGCATCAAGGGTAAGAGCCCACCGCCTCTCTCGCTCTCTAGGTTTTTTTTGTAGATAATGAAAACTAGTCACGTTACCCTAGGCGTCTCCCGTTCGGAAGGGCTACGGTTATAAAGATTGGTCTTTGTATATTGTTTATATACAAAGATCTATATTTTTATAACTGTGGCTGTTTCGAATTGTCCACGATTTTGGACAGCTCGAGGATGTGTAGCTGTGTTTGTTTTCCATGTTCTACTCCTATCCGAGATAGATTTTTGTGGTGCCTCCCCGTTGTTCTCCGAGTACACATTCTCTCGCCCCCCGTGGTTGAGACGTGTATTAGGAGAGCAGCAGGGAGGTGCTGCCAAAATCTGTCTTGGATAGGAGTAGACATGGAAAACAAACACAAGCTACACATCCTCGGGTGATAAATCAACTATTTTTTTGCATGTACATAATATGGTTTGTATGAATTACTCTTTGTTTTTAAACGTTTTAACATTTGTTATCATTTGTACTACTCCGGTTCCCTCTTTGTCATAACAGGTGATTGAAACATGGCAAGGAACAAGCAACCGAAGGGGCTGAAGCGCGGTGCGCCCAAGAAGGCCCAGGTGATGGGCTTGTACACCCGATCTGGTGATTGCACGCGGGTGAACATAGGGAAAAGGCCGCGTCTGGTGGACGACGAGGGCTCGGAGGAGTCTTCCCGAGCCCGTTCGGGAGGCCCAGCAGCTCGCTCGGGGAGGCGTGCTACGCATCGGGCTCCTCCTCGCTCACAGAGCCCCTTGCCCCACGTTTCTTCTTCTTCTGAGGAGGAGCAACACCGCCAGCACGGGGAGGAGCCAGAGGAGGAGGGTCAGAGGACGAGGGGGAGGAGTTAGAGGAGGGGTCAGAGGACTTGTTTGCACAACCCCTACCTGTCGTAGGGAAAGTGCTACCCCCCGGCCAAACACCTTTTCTGCATGGGCCTACGAGGCTACCCGTCACTGGCCCTAAGAATCCATACCCCTACCGGCACTACGTGATCAAAGTCGACGGAGATAAGTAAGTGCCCGTTAATCATTTGTGCTACATTTGTGTTTTATTCATTTTTTCATCACAATCTCACCAGCTTGTCTTTTTTGTGTGAAGGTCCTTGGAGTATGTGGACGCCAAGCCACCACGGTCCATGAGCGGCATCCTTAAGATGAGTTTCAACTTTTAGTTCCATTCATCGCTATATGCATGTTAACTCACTGGTCAATATGTACTCTTGATCTCTGTAGAGGATGGGTGCTCTTCCATCGGCTCCGCCTCTACCTCCTCTACTGCCGTTGAACTTGGTAAGTTGGCTTGCAACTTGTTAACTCAATCAATTTTCAATTTCCTCTACTAATGCAGATGTTTATAGAGCAACACTGTGTTGGAGGGATCCCAAAACTCCACGGACTGCCCCGGAGATGGAGCTGGAGGAGACACGTCGACGCCATCGACCTCTGGGATGCAGCAATGATTCTAGGTAAGAAAATTTCAATATTCTTGTGATTCTTTTGCTTGTAGGTCTATAGTAATATTCTTAACACGTGGAAATTTTCAAAGTTGTAGGATTGCATCGATGATGGAGTATATGCATCGAGGATTGCACCTTTGCCTTCATCGTTGTGGAAATCATGAATTTGTGGACTTGTGTAACTTTGAATTGTGAACTGGGACTTGTGACATGTATTTTGTGTTTGTGGAGATCATTATGAACATATATGAGTGATCTGCTGATGTATTTTGTGAATCATTGCAATTTGTTGCTATTTTGGTTGATCTGTGGCTATTATGAACATATATGAGTGATCTGGTGATACAAATATATTATTTGTGGTTTAATTGCAGGGAAAAGCAAGAATTAGCGAATTTCTGTAAAAATGCCAGTACTTTGCCGAGTACTACACTCGGCATAGGACCATCTGGCAGGGTTCGCCGAGTATTGCACTCGGCAAAGACAGCTCCCAGGTGCTGTTCGGTCGCCTGGATTGCATATTTCCCGAGGCTTCAAGTGAGCACTCGGCGAAGCGGCACTCGGCAAGCACGAGGACACGTGGCAGACCACGGGCGACCCGCTGACAAAACCTATGCTGAGTGTGGCACTCGGCAATCTTGTAATCCGATGAGAATTGTTGTGGACACGTGGCTCTTTCTGGTGATTCTAACTTTGCCGAGTGTCAATCCCAATACTCGGCAAAATTGAACTGTCCGTTCCGTCCCGCTTTGAAGGGGAACGGATTGTTCTACTTTTTATTGCCGAGTGCCAGTACGAAATACTCAGGGAAGGGTTTGCTGAGGTACCCGATATTTGACACTCGGCAAAGCGATATTTGCCGGCCAGGTTATTGCCGAGTGTTGGTTGCCGAGTGCAGTACTCGGCAAAGTATTCGCCGACGATTTGTGGAGCTTCGTCGTGTATTTTTGATACACGGCAAACTCTCAATTTCCAGTAGTGGCAACTTGGTTTCTCTTCCGGCAGCGTAGTTCTTGGGAGTCCCAAGGGCTTTGTCGTGGAGCTTAGGTGCCTTAAGGCATAGTGCGGTGTTCTTCTCAGTTCTTCCTGGTTTCTCTTCCAGCAGCGTAGTCTTGCGGGCTTCGGGTATCCTGGGATCGATGTTCATGAGCACTTCCTCACCTTGTATCGTTTGGCCATGCACTCTGTTGGGTTATTGCTTTATATATAAATTAGCAAGAGGGGTAAATGTATGTTTCATGCTTAAGCAAATAACATAACCAGTATATATCGCAGAGAAATGAAGTAATAAAAGGATGATTTCTTCAGATGAAATATATTAATTTGTAGTACCGTTGCACATTCTGGGGATCAATGGCTGTGCCTCTGCTAGCCCCAGCCCTTGCCTTTAGGATTAGCACCACCAGCATCTACACTCTTGAGAAGCATTCTAGTCATTGCTGGACGTGCAGCAGCCCATGTACTTCCATTGCTGATGGCAGCAGCTCCTTGTACTTCCTATTCTTGCGCAGTTAGGACCATATATCAACTACACAATCACTATTTCGAATTAGCATCATTAACATGTTTCTGAACAGATCACTGAGTAAATGAACGATAAGTCGATAAGTCATCATAAAACTTGCCCTTATATAGTAGCACAGACCTAATCAAGATCATGAGTAGTACATGATATCATCTCGGCTTGGCTTACAGTTGCACTGTAAATCTTTCAGATTATTTGGGATCACATCACACTTACAAACTTAGTAGCATGGAATAACAAGGATGGCCCTGCTGCCCTTCTCCTCCTTACATGACCGAAAAAGCTTCAGAAAGCTGGTCTCCAACCTCGATGTGTGACAGTGTGAGTCATCTAATTTTGGACTTTGAGGTGAGTGATAACCTCTAGAGTGCAGATAAATGCAGAACAGCCTGATTATAGTTGCTTTATGCACACCATCCATGCATTGCTGTCACATAAAATGCCACAAAATTACCCCACAACCTGCCACCCCCACAATTAATTTAACTAAATGACAAGGTATCATGATAAACACTACGGGACAGCACCCAAACGCCGACGGCCGGCCACCGTCGGCGTAGGCCAGAAAGCCGTCGGCTTAGGCCTACGCCAACGGCCGCCGTCGGCGTAGAGCCGTCGGGCTTGGGTTTTCTCGGGCTTGCCCTAAAATCCGTCGGCGTAGGCGCGGCCGTCGGCGTATAGGCTGCCCGACGGCGTTTACGCGGCCGTCGGCGTAGCACCAGTGGGCCCCACCCTGGGCTTAACGGCCGTTACGGCTGGTTGCCCTCTACGCCGACGGCCGGCCGTCGGCCTAGGGTGCCACGCGGCAGGCTGTGGGGCGGCGGGGCTTCGGGCCTACGCCGACGGCCGGGCCGTCAGGGTAGGTCCCCTTCCAGTCGGGCCACGCGTCGCCCGCTGGTCTCGTCTGGACCCTGCCACTACCTACGCCGACGGCCAGGCCGTCGGCGTAGGTAGTAGCAGGGCCCCTTTTTTGTTTGTTTTCCCTGTTTCCCTGCATATAGCAAATTCAATAATAGATATATATATTGCATTATATATTATATCATGTGCATATAAGCACATGCACATCGACACAACAATTGATATAAGCACATCAACACAATACAAGCATTGATATAAGCACATGCCCATCGACACAAGCATTTATACATCGTATCCATACATAGCATAAGAAGAAGAAACATTGTATCCATACATAGCATACATATCCCCCAGACACGACCAACGCTCTGGGGTCGGGTTCCGCACTTCTAGGGTCATCCAACTCTGGATTAAAAGCGATCATCGCCTCGAGGTACTTAGCACCGTCCTCCTGGGCAGTGCCCAAGTACTCGGGAAGCTGAGGCTGAGGCTGGGAGAGATCGGGCGCCATCATCCTCATCGAGTCCCATGACTCATATGAGCTGACAGGCCTCCCTAGTTTATCCTCCTGCATCGCCAAAGAGATTTTATGAGTACCAAGTAGGAACATGCATGAGGGGAAATAAAAGCAGGTTGTTCCATGTATGTGTATACCAGCTTGGCCTTGTAGCGCTCACTGCCTAGGTTTCCAGCCCGATGTGTCCCCCCGCTGCCGCGGTTCGCCTTGTTCCGCTCGCTCAAGGCGTTCCACTCCTCATCTTCCCCGCGCCACCTCGCAGTCAACACCCTCCATGCCTCCTCCTTGCCATAGGCCCAATCGGGCCTAACCTGAAAAATCAATACGCATGTGAAGAACAGATGATGCAATTGCATCTTAGCATTAACATATAATCTCATCGACAATTTACTTACCTCGTCGTACTGTTCCGCGCTCATCGTCGAGTGTGACTTGACATTCTCGTGCTTCGGCAACGGCTTGCCCGATTTCGCCATGTTGTATTGACTCCTGGCGGTATGACCCTGGTTATAGAACTGTTGATTAGTCAACCTCTTACAATGAGCCTGCAGTGTCTTGTTCGCCGTCTCCTGGTGCTCCGGAGCCACCCTATAGAATCTCTGAAATCATTCATCGAAAAAGTGTGGGATTCATGAGTTAGCATGGCGGGGTCATCAACTATGAACAAAAAAAGTGTGAAGAGTCATGATTTTGCCTTACCCAAAACTTATTGATCACGGCGTCAGAAGCTTTCCCGTAGGGGGGACAATCTGCGAGCTCGTAGTGTCTCCAAGTCATGGCTAGCTTCCTCTCGCCTTTGTCTGTGGTGTAGAAGCCCGGCCAAAACTTCCTAATGATAGCTCCAAGCATGCAGCCAGGGACTCGGGTCCCCGCTGGATGAAGCCAATTGCTGCACAAGAATCAAACATTAGTACATGCTGCCAAGTTGGTATCAACAAAATGAAACTATAGCCACTTACTCAGTTCTAGTAGGTTCAATGAGGGTCCGAGCCTCCGGGGAAGGCTCCTCCTTAGGGACTTCTGTTTCCCCACGAACCTTTGCCTTCTTCGTCGACGCACTCGATGGCCCCGACGCAGTCACCATCTCCTCGTCTCGAGACTCTGCTTCCAAGTCTCGAGAGTCAATCTCCTCGTCTGGAGACTCCGAGAATGCGGTCTGTGAAGCCACGTCGCCGGAAGCGGAGGGTATGTCACTTAGAAGGACGGTACCTCGCCCTCGTCCTCGACCTCGTCCTCGGCCTCCTGCAATCGGAAAAGATAAACAATTAAGAAGCATGTTGAAAAATAAATACCAAGCATAATGAAGATGCAATGTACCTCCTCGGTCTGACCTCGGGGGACGTCCCCCTCTTCCTCCTCCTCGTCCTGCATCCCCTCCTCCTCCTACCTCCTCGGCGCCGTACCTTGAGGTGGTTGCTCTTCCACTCTTCGTCTTCTCTATCCCCTGAAGCAAGGACTGCGGTGATGCCTTGCCACTCATATTGGCCAATCACCTGCATTGAGAAAAATAAAACAATTAAGCATAAAGACGCAATGCAATTAAGAAGCATAAAGACGCAATGCAATTAAGATGAAAATAAATACTAATACTCGTCATCACTCTCAGCCTCGGGATCCTCGCACGGTGGAGACTCATCATTGTCATGGAACATAGAGTATTTTAAATAGCACGTGCACATCGACAAGATAAAAAATAACATCATCATCAATTCATCGTAGCACATCCGCACACAATCATCATCATCATCCAAAATAACATACATATAGTATCGAGATACATAAATACTAATAATCATCATCATCACTCTGAGGCTCATTCTCATCTCCATCATCACTATCACTATCACGTGCGTATAAAGCGTCGGGATCCTCGGACGGTGGAGGCTCATCATCATCACTCCGAGGCTCATCATTGGCATGTGCCTTGTTGAGCATCTCTATGTCACTTATATCCGTGACTATCTCACCACGGGTGTGTGCATCATTCTCGAGGTCCTCAAGACCTTCTAATCCAAAGTCCCCAAAGTTCTCTTGCTCTTGATAGAAAATTCCCTTGTATGTTTGAGGGTTAATGTTGTTGTAATCGTCGTCGGAGGGCATGGGTAGTTTACCATGTGGCGATACCTGGTACACGACTTCCCAGCCCTGGAGGTATTCTTTCTGGCATGGGTAGGGCAAGTAATAAACTTGCTTCGCTTGGTGAGCCACAACAAAGACATCGGATCCGCTATAGGTGGTTGAAGGCCTAACTTCAACTAACCCAATGGAAGGGGTATTTTTGTGTCCATGGTGTGGATCGAACCAGTGGCATCTGAACACAACGAGATTGAGTTCTACAGGCCCATTGTTGAACGTCAGCTCGTATACGTTCTGCAACCTTCCGTAGTAATCAAAGTCATCTTGTCCCTTGGTGAAGACCCTGATATTTATAGTTTTTGCACCCGGGCGACTATTTTGGTGGCCCTCTGTATGAAAGCGATACCCATTCACATCATACTTCTCATACATGTTGACTTTACTGTTAAAACCCTGAGAGACACATCTCAACTCATCCGACATCATCACTGTGGGATCAGCTCCCTACAAGTTTAGTAGGAATCGTGCATTAGTTACGTGTAATAAGAGGGCCAAGTTGTCAGGTAATTAAGAGGGATAGATTACGGATTACCTTTTCCCTGAACCATGACGTGAAACTTCTTCCCGGGGCACCCCCTTTCAGAAGAGCATCCAACTGCGCAGCATCGGGATCTGTTGGTCCCGGCCACACCTCATCCACGAATTGGCTAGAAGGAGAAAATACGTATTAGAAGGAAACCGAGTTACCAGTTGCAAAGTAATTAAGTCGCCATTTTACCTAAGGAAACTGGGCACCTCCTCCTCCTCCTCCTCCCCGCTCTCTTTCTTTTGGTCCTTATCAAGCACAAACTGTGAATGCGGCTTCAACCACCCTTTTCGTTTGCCTTCAGGAGGCTGCATGTGTTGTCTCGGCCTATCACACAGCTCCTTAACATCGACTCTAGCCTTGACATTATCCTTTGTCTTCTCAGAAATGTTCAGGATTGTGTTAAAAAGGGACTCTGCGACATTCTTTTCGGTGTGCATCACATCGATGTTATGGGGAAGTGCTAATTCGTGATAATAGTCGAGCTTCGTTATGCCTGCCTCGTGAGTCCAGTTGTGCTCCTTACCATATCCGTCAAATACTGGGACACCGAATTCAGTACGCACGAGAGCGGCTAGCTCGGCCTTAACAGCTGCACCATTGAACGTTGGTATCTGTCTTTCTTCAAGCACAACTTTGCCCTTCTTGAAGTTCCTTTTGTCCTGTCTGAACGGATGATCTCTTTTGAGAAACGCCCGATGCGTGTCAAAGGCGGAATATTTTTTACCCGCTTTTAGCCAAAGGAACTCAAGTAGTTGCCTGCACACTGGGCATGGCCACTTACCAGCTGTACAGTGGCCACAGAATGGGGCATACGCAGGAATGTCGTGCATGGAATATTGGTACCAAACTTTCATGAAGAAGTTTGACTTCGATGCACGGTCGTATGTCAACGTTGGGTGGTGCCAAGAGTGGTTCAGATCATCCACAAGCAGCTGCATGTAGACACTCAAATTCTTCCCCGGGTAGTCAGGCACTGGAATGATCAGCGTCAAGAATATGGTATTCCTTTGCATTAGGGCTGGGGGAGGGAGATTGAGCGGAATAACAAACACCGGCCAATAGCTGTAGGAGGAACTCGACATGCCATATGGATTGAATCCATCCATAGATATGGCAATTCTGCAGTGTCGGGCCTCTGCCGCCAGATCGGGGTGGTCTTCATCGAACTTCTTCCATGCCCTGCCATCAGATGGATGTCCCATTGTTTCCCGTCCGTGCTCGTCAGGGTATCTCTTCCCGTCCTTGTGCCACGTCATCTGTTTGGAAGACTCCAAGGTCATGTAAAGCCGCTGGATTCTTTTTATGAATGGGAGATAACGAAGAATCGAAGCGGGGAACTTTGTCTGCACCTTGGGCTCACCATCGGCTCCCTTGGACTCAAGATACCTAGAGGCCCCACACAAGCTACAGTACTTGTCATCCGCAAACCGTTTCCAAAACAGAAGGCAACCTTTTGGACAACAATCTATCTTTATGTAGTCCATGCTGAGCGCTCGCGTGATTTTCTTGCATTCGTACAAGGTTTTAGGCAGACAATGACCATCGGGCAACGTGTTAGCATGTCTTACCAGAGTGGCTTCAAAGCATGAACGGGTCATGTTGAACTGGAGCTTTGAGGCTAGTGCTTGCGAGATGGTATCGAGCTGAGAAACATTTGCACCCAGGTACAGAGGCCTCTTAGCCGATTCCATCATATCATAGAACGCCTTAGCGGATGGCTCGGGATCCTGTGGTTCAGGCGGTTGCTCCGGTTCCTGCGGTCCCTCTGGTTTAGCACAAGGTGGAGACTCCGGCATGGCATCACGGAAATCCTCCAGCAAGTTTCGCATGCCATCGTACTCTATGCCATCGATCCGCTGCCGCATCACGTCAACTCTATCACGTTCATTCTGACTAAAGTCGACCGTCGTGACGAAGCCCGACATATACCCATAAGCCCAAAGGTGTTGTTTCATAACCTCCTTTCTAGCGCGATGACGATTTCTGCAACGGACGCAAGGACAACGGGGATCAAGTGTCTTTGGACCACGGGCTATATCCTGCACTACCATAGCGGTCTTCCATGCCCACTCATCTGTTCTGTCAACAGCACTAGTACGTCCACTATACATCCACCCATTATCAGCCATCCTCTTCTGCTTTATTGAGAGCCAAACGACAAAAATAGCATTTAATATCAAACGGAAGATTAAAATGCTTCATTTTTTACGCATGCATCAACCTACATGTCTAATAGGAAAGTGGGTCCTAACCAGCCGCCGGATCCGTAGATTGGGTAAGTTCTCCCTGACTCTACCCCGATCCGAGCAGAATTTCGGCAGCACCTCCCCGCTGCTCTCCCGATACACGTCTCGACTAAAAGCCGAGAGAATGTGCATCCGGAGAACAACGAGGAGGCGTAGCCGAAATCCTGTCTCGGATCGAGGAAGATCCAGCGAGAACCATACCCAAATACGAATCCGCGGACTGCCCGGTAAAAGCCATAAGCGTTACGGTTCAAAATATGCGAGACCACTAATGCATATTTATCCGCGTAACGCTTACAGTCGGGATGACGCCTAGGTGACGCGACTTGACTTGGTGATCTAGACATGAAAATAAACCTAGCTACATAAGACGGGTGAACAGATTCTCACCCTTGAAGCGTGATCGACGACGGGGGTGCGAGGCGACGAAGGGGGCTCCGAGACGGCGGCGGCTCCAAGATAGTCTGAATGAAAGAACTGGAATTAGAAGTCACATATTATTATGCTTGACATTTTGCTTGTTCTCTAAATCCTATTTTGCTTAACATTGTCCTTGTTGTCTAAATCCTATTTTTAGCTCACCCTCAGCTGTAGAGGAGGTAGTCGAACAACAGAGGGATCAAGGACCAAAACTTTCGACGACGCTCACTCCAGGGAGATTACCCTATTGATAAAGCAAACAAATATTTATCCCCATGGTCAATGTTAAGTAGCAATTTAAAACAACGAGTAATACTACACTTGTCTCCCTAAGTAGTTTTGTTATGTCACACAACAAAAGTTTACTTTGAATTTAAGTTTCCAAATCAACACTCCATTGTGCTGCCACACTTGACATTTCTCTAAAAAATGCATCTCACTTTTTTCCTCAATATACTAGCATTCAATTATATCCGCAAGATTAGAACGTCAGGGAATTAATCACTAGCTCACAATTGCTGCACTCGTTACTCTATCTAACGGAAATAACCTTGTGGCCCTGAGTTCGATCCTGCCACCTTTTCATTTTTTTGCAAATACGTTGAACATACCCATAATTATGGATGTGGAAAATAAAAACATAGCTTAGCAAGTGTTTGTCCTTGACTTTTTTTTGAACCAAAATAATTAATTTTGTACATGTTTTGTCTTTTGTCTTCTTCTAATTTTCATCTAAGCAATCATCTACCTAATTTTCATCTAAGAAAACTTGGAGGCAGAGGAGCAGGGGAGCTCACCTTGGAGGCAAAGGAGCCGGGGAGCTTGCGGCGACGGGCTGGCGGCGACGATGGGGCGTCGGGCTCGGGCTTGGCGAAGGAGGGTCGACGGCGGCAGGCTCGGTGGAGGAGGCCTCGACGGCGGGAGGTGCTTGGCGCGGCGCGAGCAGAGGAGGAGGTGGCTCGGCGGCGCGATGGACGACGACGGAGGGAGGTGCGGCGGCGGAGGGAGGGGGCTCGCGGGAGGCGAGAAGCGAGAGGGGCGGCCGGCGGTGGGCGGGGGGCTCGGGCGGGTGGGACGGGCTGCCGGCGGCGCGCGGGTGGGCGGTCGGGCTCGGGGGTAGTTAGGGATTCGATTTGGGAGTGGGGAGACAGGGGGTTGACCAGGGGGGTCTTGTGTCCGAATTTGGGGGCGCAGACCTACGCCGATGGCCTGGCCGTCGGCGTAGGTCTATTTATTTTTTAGTCCGAGCTACGCCGACGGCCTGGCCGTCGGCTTAGGTCCATTTTCATTTTTTGTTTTTTATTTCTTTATTCTTTTATATTTTCAAGCATGTAAAATATTTTGTTTAGCACATATGTACATGGAAAATATTTTGTTTAGCAAATATTTCTTTATTCTTTTTTATTTCCGAAACCCTAGATCGGGGGGGGGGGGCGCAGATCTACCCTTATAGCTTTCTCCGTACGAGGATGGACCAATGGACTTTTTTATCTGTCTATGTTTGTTTAGCACATATATACATGGACAACCAAGGTTGAACACATTTCACCACATTATTCACACCGGTAGACACGTACCGGGAGTTTCCACATACGGATCGACGATTTTACTAAGTGTTAGGCCATGTCCGTGAACAACGTCAGACACATGACCTACATATTATGCCATCTACAAACATGAAATCACACCTATAAACATAACCTAGCTCCACATGCAGGTTTTCCAACGATTCCGGCCCTCCGACGGTCATTCACCCCTAAAACCCTAGATCGGGGGGGCCCCGCAGATCTACCCTTATAGCTTTCTCCGTACGAGGATGGACCAATGGACCTTTTTATCTATCTATGTTTGTTTAGCACATATGTACATGGAAAACCAAGGTTGAATACATTTCACCACATTATTCACACCGGTAGACACGTACCGGGAGTTTCCACATACGGATCGACGATTTTACTAAGTGTTAGCCCATGTCCGTGAACAACGTCAGACACATGACCTACATATTCCATCTACAAACATTAAATCACACCTATAAACATAACCTAGCTCCACATGCAGGTTTTCCAACGATTCCGGCCCTCCGACGGTCATTCACCCCCGAAACCTTAGATCGGGGGGGGGGGGGGCGCAGATCTACCCTTATAGCTTTCTCCGTACGAGGATGGACCAATGGACTTTTTTATCTATCTATGTTTGTTTAGCATATATGTACATGGAAAACCAAGGTTGAACACATTTCATCACATTATTCACACTGGTAGACACGTACCGGGAGTTTCCACATACGGATCGATGATTTTACTAAGTGTTAGCCCATGTCCGTGAACAACGTCAGACACATGACCTACATATGCCATCTACAAACATGAAATCACACCTATAAACATAACCTAGCTCCACATGCAGGTTTTCCAACAATTCCGGCCCTCCGACGGTCATTCACCCCTAAAACCCTAGATCGGGGGGGGGGGGCAGATCTACCCTTATAGCTTTCTCCGTACGAGAATGGACCAATGGACTTTTCTATCTATCTATGTTTGTTTAGCACATATGTACATGGAAAACCAAGGTTGAACACATTTCACCACATTATTCACACCGGTTGACACGTACCGGGAGTTTCCACATACGGATAAACGATTTTACTAAATGTTAGCCCATGTCCGTGAAGAACGTTAGACACATGACCTACATATGCCATCTACAAACATTAAATCACACCTATAAACATAACCTAGCTCCACATGCAGGTTTTCCAACGATTCCGGCCCTCCGACGGTCATTCACCCTTAAAACCCTAGATCGGGGGGGGGGGGGGCGCAGATCTACCCTTATAGCTTTCTCCGTACGAGGATGGACCAATGGACTTTTTTATCTATCTATGTTTGTTTAGCACATATGTACATGGAAAACCAAGGTTGAACACATTTCACCACATTATTCACACCGGTAGACACGTACCGGGAGTTTCCACATACGGATCGACGATTTTACTAAGTGTTAGCCCATGTCCGTGAACAACGTCAGACACATGACCTACATATGCCATCTACAAACATTAAATCACACCTATAAACATCACCTAGCTCCACATGCAGGTTTTCCAATGATTCCGGCCCTCCGACGGTCATTCACCCCTAAAACCCTAGATCAGGGGGGCCCGCAGATCTACCCTTATAGCTTTCTCCGTACGAGGATGGACCAATGGACTTTTTTTATCTATCTATGTTTGTTTAGCACATATGTACATGGAAAACCAAGGTTGAACACATTTCACCACATTATTCACACCGGTAGACACGTACCGGGAGTTTCCACATACGGATCGACGATTTTACTAAGTGTTAGCCCATGTCCGTGAACAACGTCAGACACATGACCTACATATGCCATCTACAACCATTAAATCACACCAATAAACATCACCTAGCTCCACATGCAGGTTTTCCAACGATTCCGGCCCTCCGACGGTCATTCACCCCCGAAACCCTAGATCGGGGGGGCCCGCAGATCTACCCTTATAGCTTTCTCCGTACGAGGATGGACCAATGGACTTTTTTATCTATCTATGTTTGTTTAGAACATATGTACAAGGAAAACCAAGGTGGAACACATTTCACTACATTATTCAAACCGGTAGACACGTACCGGGAGTTTCCACACACGGATCGACGATTTTACTAAGTGTTAGCCCATGTCCATGAACAACGTCAGACACATGACCTACATATGCCATCTACAAACATTAAATCACACCTATAAACATAACCTAGCTCCACATGCAGGTTTTCCAACGATTCCGGCCCTCCGACGGTCATTCACCCCCGAAACCCTAGATCGGGGGGGGGGGGCGCAGATCTACCCTTATAGCTTTCTCCGTACGAGGATGGACCAATGGACTTTTTATCTATCTATGTTTGTTTAGCACATATGTACATGGAAAACCAAGGTTGAACACATTTCACCACATTATTCACACCGGTAGACACGTACCGGGAGTTTCCACATACGGATCGACGATTTTACTAAGCGTCAGCCCATGTCCGTGAACAACGTCAGACACATGACCTACATATGCCATCTACAAACATGAAATCACACCTATAAACATAACCTAGCTCCACATGCAGGTTTTCCAACGATTCCGGCCCTCCGACGGTCATTCACCCCTAAAACCCTAGATCAGGGGGCCCCGCAGATCTACCCTTATAGCTTTCTCCGTACGAGGATGTACCAATGGACTTTTTTATCTATCTATGTTTGTTTAGCACATATCTACAAGGAAAACCAAGGTTGAACACATTTCACCACATTATTCACACCGGTAGACACGTACCGGGAGTTTCCACATACAGATCGACGATTTTACTAAGTGTTAGCCCATGTACGTGAACAACGTCAGACACATGACCTACATATGCCATCTACAAAAATTAAATCACACTTATAAACATAACCTAGCTCCACATGCAGGTTTTCCAATGATTCCGGCCCTCCGACGGTCATTCACCTCCGAAACCCTAGATCGGGGGGCCCCGCAGATCTACCCTTATAGCTTTCTCCGTACGAGGATGGACCAATGGACTTTTTTTCTATCTATGTTTGTTTAGCACATATGTACATGGAAAAGCAAGGTTGAACACATTTCAGCACATTATCCACACCGGTAGACACGTACCGGGAGTTTCCACACACGGATCGACGATTTTACTAAGTGTTAGCCCATGTCCGTGAACAACGTCAGACACATGACCTACATATGCAATCTACAATTATTAAATCACACCTATAAACATAACCTAGCTCCACATGCAGGTTTTCCAACAATTACGGCCCTCCGACGGTCATTCACCCCTAAAATCCTAGATCGGGGGGGCCCCGCAGATCTACCCTTATAGCTTTCTCCGTACGAGGATGGACCAATGGAATTTTTTATCTATCTATGTTTGTTTAGCACATATGTACATGGAAAACCAAGGTTGAACACATTTCACCACATTATTCACACCGGTAGACACGTACCGGTAGTTTCCACATAAGGATCGACGATTTTACTAAGTGTTAGCCCATGTCCGTGAACAACGTCAGACACATGACCTACATATGCCATTTACAAACATTAAATCACACCTATAAACATAACCTAGCTCCACATGCAGGTTTTCCAACGATTCCGGTCCTACGACGGTCATTCACCCCTAAAACCCTAGATCAGGGGGCCCCGCAGATCTACCCTTATAGCTTTCTCCGTACGAGGATGGACCAATGGACTTTTTTATCCATCTATGTTTGTTTAGCACATATGTACATGGAAAACCAAGGTTGAACACATTTCACCACATTATTCACACCGGTAGACACGTACCGGGAGTTTCCACATACAGATCGACGATTTTACTAAGTGTTAGCCCATGTCCGTGAACAACGTCAGACACATGACCTACATATGCCATCTAAAAACATTAAATCACACCTATAAACATAACCTAGCTCCACATGCAGGTGTTCCAACGATTCTGGCCCTCCGACGGTCATTCACCCCCGAAACCCTAGATCGGGGGGGGGGGGGGGCGCAGATCTACCCCTATAGCTTTCTCCGTACGAGGATGCACCAATGGACTTTTTTATCTATCTATGTTTGTTTAGCACATATGTACATGGAAAACCAAGGTTGAACACATTTCACCACATTATTCACACCGGTAGACACGTACCGGGAGTTTCCACATACGGATCGACGATTTTACTAAGTGTTAGGCCATGTCCGTGAACAACGTCAGACACATGACCTACATATTATGCCATCTACAAACATGAAATCACACCTATAAACATAACCTAGCTCCACATGCAGGTTTTCCAACGATTCCGGCCCTACGACGGTCAGTCACCCCTAAAACCCTAGATCAGGGGGCCCCGCAGATCTACCGTTATAGCTTTCTCCGTACGAGGATGGACCAATGGACTTTTTTATCTATCTATGTTTGTTTAGCACATATGTACATGGAAAACCAAGGTTGAACACATTTCACCACATTATTCACACCGGTAGACACGTACCGGGAGTATCCACATACGGATCGACGATTTTACTAAGTGTTAGCCATTGTCCGTGAACAACGTCAGACACATGACCTACATATGCCATCTACAAACATTAAATCACACCTATAAACATAACCTAGCTCCACATGCAGGTTTTCCAACGATTCCGGCCCTACGACGGTCAGTCACCCCTAAAACCCTAGATCAGGGGGCCCCGCAGATCTACCCTTATAGCTTTCTCCGTACGAGGATGGACCAATGGACTTTTTTATCTATCTATGTTTGTTTAGCACATATGTACATGGAAAACCAAGGTTGAACACATTTCACCACATTATTCACACCGGTAGACACGTACCGGGAGTATCCACATACGGATCGACGATTTTACTAAGTGTTAGCCATTGTCCGTGAACAACGTCAGACACATGACCTACATATGCCATCTACAAACATTAAATCACACGTATAAACATAACCTAGCTCCACATGCAGGTTTTCCAACGATTCCGGCCCTCCGACGGTCATTCACCCCCGAAACCCTAGATCGGGGGGGGGGGCGCAGATCTACCCCTATAGCTTTCTCCGTACGAGGATGGACCAATGGACTTTTTTATCTATCTATGTTTGTTTAGCACATATGTACATGGAAAACAAAGGTTGAACACATTTCACCACATTATTCACACCGGTAGACACGTACCGGGAGTTTCCACATACGGATCGACGATTTTACTAAGTGTTAGCCCATGTCCGTGAACAACGTCAGACACATGACCTACATATGCCATCTACAAACATTAAATCACACCTATAAACATAATCTAGCTCCACATGCAGGTTTTCCAACGATTCCGGCCCTCCGACGGTCATTCACCCCCGAAACCCTAGATCGGGGGGGGGGGGGGCGCAGATCTACCCTTATAGCTTTCTCCGTACGAGGATGGACCAATGGACTTTTTATCTATCTATGTTTGTTTAGCACATATGTACATGGAAAACCAAGGTTGAACACATTTCACCACATTATTCACACCGGTAGACACGTACCGGGAGTTTCCACATACGGATCGACGATTTTACTAAGTGTTAGCCCATGTCCGTGAACAACGTCAGACACATGACCTACATATGCCATCTACAAACATGAAATCACACCTATAAACATAACCTAGCTCCACATGCAGGTTTTCCAACGATTCCGGCCCTCCGACGGTCATTCACCCCTAAAACCCTAGATCAGGGGGCCCCGCAGATCTACCCTTATAGCTTTCTCCGTACGAGGATGTACCAATGGACTTTTTTATCTATCTATGTTTGTTTAGCACATATCTACAAGGAAAACCAAGGTTGAACACATTTCACCACATTATTCACACCGGTAGACACGTACCGGGAGTTTCCACATACAGATCGACGATTTTACTAAGTGTTAACCCATGTACGTGAACAACGTCAGACACATGACCTACATATGCCATCTACAAACATGAAATCACACCTATAAACATAACCTAGCTCCACATGCAGGTTTTCCAACGATTCCGGCCCTCCGACGGTCATTCACCCCTAAAACCCTAGATCAGGGGGCCCCGCAGATCTACCCTTATAGCTTTCTCCGTACGAGGATGTACCAATGGACTTTTTTATCTATCTATGTTTGTTTAGCACATATCTACAAGGAAAACCAAGGTTGAACACATTTCACCACATTATTCACACCGGTAGACACGTACCGGGAGTTTCCACATACAGATCGACGATTTTACTAAGTGTTAGCCCATGTACGTGAACAACGTCAGACACATGACCTACATATGCCATCTACAAAAATTAAATCACACTTATAAACATAACCTAGCTCCACATGCAGGTTTTCCAATGATTCCGGCCCTCCGACGGTCATTCACCTCCGAAACCCTAGATCGGGGGGCCCCGCAGATCTACCCTTATAGCTTTCTCCGTACGAGGATGGACCAATGGACTTTTTTTCTATCTATGTTTGTTTAGCACATATGTACATGGAAAAATAAGGTTGAACACATTTCAGCACATTATCCACACCGGTAGACACGTACCGGGAGTTTCCACACACGGATCGACGATTTTACTAAGTGTTAGCCCATGTCCGTGAACAACGTCAGACACATGACCTACATATGCAATCTACAATTATTAAATCACACCTATAAACATAACCTAGCTCCACATGCAGGTTTTCCAACAATTACGGCCCTCCGACGGTCATTCACCCCTAAAATCCTAGATCGGGGGGGCCCCGCAGATCTACCCTTATAGCTTTCTCCGTACGAGGATGGACCAATGGAATTTTTTATCTATCTATGTTTGTTTAGCACATATGTACATGGAAAACCAAGGTTGAACACATTTCACCACATTATTCACACCGGTAGACACGTACCGGTAGTTTCCACATAAGGATCGACGATTTTACTAAGTGTTAGCCCATGTCCGTGAACAACGTCAGACACATGACCTACATATGCCATCTACAAACATTAAATCACACCTATAAACATAACCTAGCTCCACATGCAGGTTTTCCAACGATTCCGGTCCTACGACGGTCATTCACCCCTAAAACCCTAGATCAGGGGGCCCCGCAGATCTACCCTTATAGCTTTCTCCGTACGAGGATGGACCAATGGACTTTTTTATCTATCTATGTTTGTTTAGCACATATGTACATGGAAAACCAAGGTTGAACACATTTCACCACATTATTCACACCGGTAGACACGTACCGGGAGTTTCCACATACAGATCGACGATTTTACTAAGTGTTAGCCCATGTCCGTGAACAACGTCAGACACATGACCTACATATGCCATCTAAAAACATTAAATCACACCTATAAACATAACCTAGCTCCACATGCAGGTGTTCCAACGATTCTGGCCCTCCGACGGTCATTCACCCCCGAAACCCTAGATCGGGGGGGGGGGGGGCGCAGATCTACCCCTATAGCTTTCTCCGTACGAGGATGCACCAATGGACTTTTTTATCTATCTATGTTTTTTTAGCACATATGTACATGGAAAACCAAGGTTGAACACATTTCACCACATTATTCACACCGGTAGACACGTACCGGGAGTTTCCACATACGGATCGACGATTTTACTAAGTGTTAGGCCATGTCCGTGAACAACGTCAGACACATGACCTACATATTATGCCATCTACAAACATGAAATCACACCTATAAACATAACCTAGCTCCACATGCAGGTTTTCCAACGATTCCGGCCCTACGACGGTCAGTCACCCCTAAAACCCTAGATCAGGGGGCCCCGCAGATCTACCCTTATAGCTTTCTCCGTACGAGGATGGACCAATGGACTTTTTTATCTATCTATGTTTGTTTAGCACATATGTACATGGAAAACCAAGGTTGAACACATTTCACCACATTATTCACACCGGTAGACACGTACCGGGAGTATCCACATACGGATCGACGATTTTACTAAGTGTTAGCCATTGTCCGTGAACAACGTCAGACACATGACCTACATATGCCATCTACAAACATTAAATCACACCTATAAACATAACCTAGCTCCACATGCAGGTTTTCCAACGATTCCGGCCCTCCGACGGTCATTCACCCCCGAAACCCTAGATCGGGGGGGGGGGGGGGGCGCAGATCTACCCCTATAGCTTTCTCCGTACGAGGATGGACCAATGGACTTTTTTATCTATCTATGTTTGTTTAGCACATATGTACATGGAAAACAAAGGTTGAACACATTTCACCACATTATTCACACCGGTAGACACGTACCGGGAGTTTCCACATACGGATCGACGATTTTACTAAGTGTTAGCCCATGTCCGTGAACAACGTCAGACACATGACCTACATATGCCATCTACAAACATTAAATCACACCTATAAACATAATCTAGCTCCACATGCAGGTTTTCCAACGATTCCGGCCCTCCGACGGTCATTCACCCCCGAAACCCTAGATCGGGGGGGGGCGCAGATCTACCCTTATAGCTTTCTCCGTACGAGGATGGACCAATGGAATTTTTATATATCTATGTTTGTTTAGCACATATGTACATGGAAAACCAAGGTTGAACACATTTCACCACATTATTCACACCGGTAGACACGTACCGGGAGTTTCCACATACAGATCGACGATTTTACTAAGTGTTAGCCCATGTCCGTGAACAACGTCAGACACATGACCTACATATGCCATCTACAAACATGAAATCACACCTATAAACATAACCTAGCTCCACATGCAGGTTTTCCAACGATTCCGGCCCTCCGACGGTCATTCACCCCTAAAACCCTAGATCAGGGGGCCCCGCAGATCTACCCTTATAGCTTTCTCCGTACGAGGATGTACCAATGGACTTTTTTATCTATCTATGTTTGTTTAGCACATATCTACAAGGAAAACCAAGGTTGAACACATTTCACCACATTATTCACACCGGTAGACACGTACCGGGAGTTTGCACATACAGATCGACGATTTTACTAAGTGTTAGCCCATGTACGTGAACAACGTCAGACACATGACCTACATATGCCATCTACAAACATTAAATCACACCTATAAACATAACCTAGCTCCACATGCAGGTGTTCCAACGATTCCGGCCCTCCGACGGTCATTCACCCCCGAAACCCTAGACCCTAGATCGAGGGGGGGGGCGCAGATCTACCCTTATAGCTTTCTCCGTACGAGGATGGACCAATGGACATTTTTATCTATCTATGTTTGTTTAGCACATATGTACATGGAAAACCAAGGTTGAACACATTTCACCACATTATTCACACCGGTAGACACGTACCGGGAGTTTCCACATACGGATCGACGATTTTACTAAGTGTTAGCCCATGTCCGTGAACAACGTCAGACACATGACCTACATATGCCATCTACAAACATTAAATCACACGTATAAACATAACCTAGCTCCACATGCAGGTTTTCCAACGATTCCGGCCCTCCGACGGTCATTCACCCCCGAAATCCTAGATCGGGGGGGGGGGGGGGGGCGCAGATCTACCCCTATAGCTTTCTCCGTACGAGGATGGACCAATGGAATTTTTTATCTATCTATGTTTGTTTAGCACATATGTACATGGAAAAAAAAGGTTGAAACCATTTCACCACATTATTCACACCGGTAGACACGTACCGGGAGTTTCCACATACGGATCGACGATTTTACTAAGTGTTAGCCCATGTCCGTGAACAACGTCAGACACATGACCTACATATGCCATCTACAAACATTAAATCACACCTATAAACATAACCTAGCTCCACATGCAGGTTTTCCAACGATTCCGGCCCTCCGCCGGTCATTCACCCCCGAAACACTAGATCGGGGGGGGGGGGGGGCGGGGGCGCAGATCTACCCTTATAGCTTTCTCCGTACGAGGATGGACCAATGGACTTTTTTATCTATCTATGTTTGTTTAGCACATATGTACATGGAAAACCAAGGTTGAACACATTTCACCACATTATTCACACCGGTAGACACGTACCGGGAGTTTCCACATACGGATCGACGATTTTACTAAGTGTTAGCCCATGTCCGTGAACAACGTCAGACACATGACCTACATATGCCATCTACAAACATGAAATCACACCTATAAACATAACCTAGCTCCACATGCAGGTTTTCCAACGATTCCGGCCCTCCGACGGTCATTCACCCCTAAAACCCTAGATCAGGGGGCCCCGCAGATCTACCCTTATAGCTTTCTCCGTACGAGGATGTACCAATGGACTTTTTTATCTATCTATGTTTGTTTAGCACATATCTACAAGGAAAACCAAGGTTGAACACATTTCACCACATTATTCACACCGGTAGACACGTACCGGGAGTTTCCACATACAGATCAACGATTTTACTAAGTGTTAGCCCATGTACGTGAACAACGTCAGACACATGACCTACATATGCCATCTACAAACATTAAATCACACCTATAAACATAACCTAGCTCCACATGCAGGTGTTCCAACGATTCTGGCCCTCCGACGGTCATTTACCCCCGAAACCCGAGACCCTAGATCGAGGGGGGGGGGCGCAGATCTACCCTTATAGCTTTCTCCATACGAGGATGGACCAATGGACTTTTTTATCTATCTATGTTTGTTTAGCACATATGTACATGGAAAACAAAGGTTGAACACATTTCACCACATTATTCACACCGGTAGACACGTACCGGGAGTTTCCACATACGGATCGACGATTTTACTAAGTGCTAGCCCATGTCCGTGAACAACGTCAGACACATGACCTACATATGCCATCTACAAACATTAAATCACACCTATAAACATAACCTAGCTCCACATGCAGGTTTTCCAACGATTCCGGCCCTCCGACGGTCATTCACCCCCGAAACCCTAGATCGGGGGGGGGGGGGGGCGCAGATCTACCCTTATAGCTTTCTCCGTACGAGGATGGACCAATGGACTTTTTTATCTATCTATGTTTGTTTAGCACATATGTACATGGAAAACCAAGGTTGAACACATTTCACCACATTATTCACACCGGTAGACACGTACCGGGAGTTTCCACATAAAAACATGAAATCACACCTATAAACATAACCTAGCTCCACATGCAGGTTTTCCAACGATTCCGGCCCTCCGACGGTCATTCACCCCTAAAACCCTAGATCAGGGGGCCCGGCAGATCTACCCTTATAGCTTTCTCCGTACGAGGATGTACCAATGGACTTTTTTATCTATCTATGTTTGTTTAGCACATATCTACAAGGAAAACCAAGGTTGAACACATTTCACCACATTATTCACACCGGTAGACACGTACCGGGAGTTTCCACATACAGATCGACGATTTTACTAAGTGTTAGCCCATGTACGTGAACAACGTCAGACACATGACCTACATATGCCATCTACAAACATTAAATCACACCTATAAACATAACCTAGCTCCACATGCAGGTGTTCCAACGATTCCGGCCCTCCGACGGTCATTCACCCCCAAAACCCTAGACCCTAGATCGAGGGGGGGGGCGCAGATCTACCCTTATAGCTTTCTCCGTACGAGGATGGACCAATGGCCATTTTTATCTATCTATGTTTGTTTAGCACATATGTACATGGAAAACCAAGGTTGAACACATTTCACCACATTATTCACACCGGTAGACACATACCGGGAGTTTCCACATACGGATCGACGATTTTACTAAGTGTTAGCCCATGTCCGTGAACAACGTCAGACACATGACCTACATATGCCATCTACAAACATTAAATCACACCTATAAACATAACCTAGCTCCACATGCAGATTTTCCAATGATTCCGGCCCTCCGACGGTCATTCACCCCCGAAACCCTAGATCGGGGGGGGGGGGGCGCAGATCTACCCCTATAGCGTTCTCCGTACGAGGATGGACCAATGGACTTTTTTAACTATCTATGTTTGTTTAGCACATATGTACATGGAAAAGCAAGGTTGAACACATTTCACCACATTATTCACAACGGTAGACACGTACCGGGAGTTTCCACATACGGATCGACGATTTTACTAAGTGTTAGCCCAGGTCCGTGAACAACGTCAGACACATGACCTACATATGCCATCTACAAACATTAAATCACACCTATAAACATAACCTAGCTCCACATGCAGGTTTTCCAACGATTCCGGCCCTCCGACGGTCATTCACCCCCGAAACCCTAGATCGGGGGGGGGGGGGCGCAGATCTACCCTTATAGCTTTCTCCGTACGAGGATGGACCAATGGACTTTTTTATCTATCTATGTTTGTTTAGCACATATGTACATGGAGAACCAAGGTTGAACACATTTCACCACATTATTCACACCGGTAGACACGTACCGGGAGTTTCCACATACGGATCGACGATTTTCCTAAGTGTTAGCCCATGTCCGTGAACAACGTCAGACACATGACCTACATATGCCATCTACAAACATTAAATCACACCTATAAACATAACCTAGCTCCACATGCAGGTTTTCCAATGATTCCGGCCCTCCGACGGTCATTCACCCTTAAAACCCTAGATCGGGGGGGGGGGGCGCAGATCTACCCTTATAGCTTTCTCCGTACGAGGATGGACCAATGGACTTTTTTATCTATCTATGTTTGTTTAGCACATATGTACATGGAAAACCAAGGTTGAACACATTTCACCACATTATTCACACCAGTAGACACGTACCGGGAGTTTCCACATACGGATCGACGATTTTACTAAGTGTTAGCCCATGTCCGTGAACAACGTCAGACATATGACCTACATATGCCATCTAAAAACATTAAATCACACCTATAAACATAACCTAGTTCCACATGCAGGTTTACCAACGATTCCGACCCTCCGACGGTCATTCACCCCCGAAACCCTAGATCGGGGGGGGGGGGGGCCCGCAGATCTACCCTTATAGATTTCTCCGTACGAGGATGGAACAATGGACTTTTTTTATCTATCTATGTTTGTTTAGCACATATGTACATGGAAAACAAAGGTTGAACACATTTCACCACATTATTCACACCGGTAGACACGTACCGGGAGTTTCCACATACGGATCGACGATTTTACTAAGTGTTAGCCCATGTCCGTGAACAACGTCAGACACATGACCTACATATGCCATCTACAAACATTAAATCACACCTATAAACATAACCTAGCTCCACATGCAGGTTTTCCAACGATTTCGGCCCTCCGACGGTCATTCACCCCTAAAACCCTAGATCGGGGGGGGGGGGGGGCGCAGATCTACCCTTATAGCTTTCTCCGTACGAGGATGGACCAATGGACTTTTTTATCTGTCTATGTTTGTTTAGCACATATATACATGGACAACCAAGGTTGAACACATTTCACCACATTATTCACACCGGTAGACACGTACCGGGAGTTTCCACATACGGATCGACGATTTTACTAAGTGTTAGCCCATGTCCGTGAACAACGTCAGACACATGACCTACATATGCCATCTACAAACATTAAATCACACTTATAAACATAACCTAGCTCCACATGCAGGTTTTCCAACGATTCCGGCCCTCCGACGGTCATTCACCTCCGAAACCCTAGATCGGGGGGGCCCGCAGATCTACCCTTATAGCTTTCTCCGTACGAGGATGGACCAATGGACTTTTTTATCTATCTATGTTTGTTTAGCACATATGTACATGGAAAACCAAGGTTGAACACATTTCACCACATTATTCACACCGGTAGACACGTACCGGGAGTTTCCACGGAGTTTCCACATACGGATCGACGATTTTACTAAGTGTTAGCCCATGTCCGTGAACAACGTCAGACACATGACCTACATATGCCATCTACAAACATTAAATCACACCTATAAACATAACCTAGCTCCACATGCAGATTTTCCAATGATTCCGGCCCTCCGACGGTCATTCACCCCCGAAACCCTATATCGGGGGGGGGGGGCGCAGATCTACCCCTATAGCTTTCTCCGTACGAGGATGGACCAATGGACTTTTTTAACTATCTATGTTTTTTTAGCACATATGTACATGGAAAACCAAGGTTGAACACATTTCACCACATTATTCACAACGGTAGACACGTACCGGGAGTTTCCACATACGGATCGACGATTTTACTAAGTGTTAGCCCATGTCCGTGAACAACGTCAGACACATGACCTACATATGCCATCTACAAACATTAAATCACACCTATAAACATAACCTAGCTCCACATGCAGGTTTTCCAACGATTCCGGCCCTCCGACGGTCATTCACCCCCGAAACCCTAGATCGGGGGGGGGGGGGCGCAGATCTACCCTTATAGCTTTCTCCGTACGATGATGGACCAATGGACTTTTTTATCTATCTATGTTTGTTTAGCACATATGTACATGGAGAACCAAGGTTGAACACATTTCACCACATTATTCACACCGGTAGACACGTACCGGGAGTTTCCACATACGGATCGACGATTTTCCTAAGTGTTAGCCCATGTCCGTGAACAACGTCAGACACATGACCTACATATGCCATCTACAAACATTAAATCACACCTATAAACATAACCTAGCTCCACATGCAGGTTTTCCAACGATTCCGGCCCTCCGACGGTCATTCACCCTTAAAACCCTAGATCGGGGGGGGGGCGCAGATCTACCCTTATAGCTTTCTCCGTACGAGGATGGTCCAATGGACTTTTTTATCTATCTATGTTTGTTTAGCACATATGTACATGGAAAACCAAGGTTGAACACATTTCACCACATTATTCACACCGGTAGACACGTACCGGGAGTTTCCACATACGGATCGACGATTTTACTAAGTGTTAGCCCATGTCCGTGAACAACGTCAGACATATGACCTACATATGCCATCTAAAAACATTAAATCACACCTATAAACATAACCTAGTTCCACATGCAGGTTTACCAACGATTCCGACCCTCCGACGGTCATTCACCCCCGAAACCCTAGATCGGGGGGGGGGGGGGCCCGCAGATCTACCCTTATAGATTTCTCCGTACGAGGATGGAACAATGGACTTTTTTTATCTATCTATGTTTGTTTAGCACATATGTACATGGAAAACAAAGGTTGAACACATTTCACCACATTATTCACACCGGTAGACACGTACCGGGAGTTTCCACATACGGATCGACGATTTTACTAAGTGTTAGCCCATGTCCGTGAACAACGTCAGACACATGACCTACATATGCCATCTACAAACATTAAATCACACCTATAAACATAACCTAGCTCCACATGCAGGTGTTCCAACGATTCCGGCCCTCCGACGGTCATTCACCCCCGAAACCCTAGACCCTAGATCGAGGGGGGGGGCGCAGATCTACCCTTATAGCTTTCTCCGTACGAGGATGGACCAATGGCCATTTTTATCTATCTATGTTTCTTTAGCACATATGTACATGGAAAACCAAGGTTGAACACATTTCACCACATTATTCACACCGGTAGACACGTACCGGGAGTTTCCACATACGGATCGACGATTTTACTAAGTGTTAGCCCATGTCCGTGAACAACGTCAGACATATGACCTACATATGCCATCTACAAACATTAAATCACACCTATAAACATAACCTAGCTCCACATGCAGGTTTACCAACGATTCCGACCCTCCGACGGTCATTCACCCCCGAAACCCTAGATCGGGGGGGGGGGGCCGCAGATCTACCCTTATAGATTTCTCCGTACGAGGATGGAAGAATGGACTTTTTTATCTATCTATGTTTGTTTAGCACATATGTACATGGAAAACAAAGGTTGAACACATTTCACCACATTATTCGCACCGGTAGACACGTACCGGGAGTTTCCACATACGGATCGACGATTTTACTAAGTGTTAGCCCATGTCCGTGAACAACGTCAGACACATGACCTACATATGCCATCTACAAACATTAAATCACACCTATAAACATAACCTAGCTCCACATGCAGGTTTTCCAACGATTCCGGCCCTCCGACGGTCATTCACCCCTAAAACCCTAGATCGGGGGGTGAGGGGGGGGCGCAGATCTACCCTTATAGCTTTCTCCGTACGAGGATGGACCAATGGACTTTTTTATCTGTCTATGTTTGTTTAGCACATATATACATGGACAACCAAGGTTGAACACATTTCACCACATTATTCACACCGGTAGACACGTACCGGGAGTTTCCACATACGGATCGACGATTTTACTAAGTGTTAGCCCATGTCCGTGAACAACGTCAGACACATGACCTACATATGCCATCTACAAACATTAAATCACACTTATAAACATAACCTAGCTCCACATGCAGGTTTTCCAACGATTCCGGCCCTCCGACGGTCATTCACCTCCGAAACCCTAGATCGGGGGGGCCCGCAGAACTACCCTTATAGCTTTCTCCGTACGAGGATGGACCAATGGACTTTTTTATCTATCTATGTTTGTTTAGCACATATGTACATGGAAAACCAAGGTTGAACACATTTCACCACATTATTCACACCGGTAGACACGTACCGGGAGTTTCCACATACGGATCGACGATTTTACTAAATGTTAGCGCATGTCCGTGAAGAACGTTAGACACATGACCTACATATGCCATCTACAAACATTAAATCACACCTATAAACATAACCTAGCTCCACATGCAGGTGTTCCAACGATTCCGGCCCTCCGACGGTCATTCACCCTTAAAACCCTAGATCGGGGGGGGGCCCGCAGATCTACCCTTATAGCTTTCTCCGTACGAGGATGGACCAATGGACTTTTTTATCTATCTATGTTTGTTTAGCACATATGTACATGGAAAACCAAGGTTGAACACATTTCACCACATTATTCACACCGGTAGACACGTACCGGGAGTTTCCACATACGGATCGACGATTTTACTAAGTGTTAGCCCATGGCCGTGAACAACGTCAGACACATGACCTACATATGCCATCTACAAATATTAAATCACACCTATAAACATAACCTAGCTCCACATGCAGGTTTTCCAACGATTCCGGCCGTCCGACGGTCATTCACCCCTAAAACCCTAGATCGGGCTGGGGGGGGCGCAGATCTACCCCTATAGCTTTCTCCGTACGAGGATGGACCAATGGACTTTTTTATCTATCTATGTTTGTTTAGCACATATGTACATGGAAAACCAAGGTTGAACACATTTCACCACATTATTCACACCGGTAGACACGTACCGGGAGTTTCCACTTACGGATCGACGATTTTACTAAGTGTTAGGCCATGTCCGTGAACAACGTCAGACACATGACCTACATATTATGCCATCTACAAACATTAAATCACACCTATAAACATAACCTAGCTCCACATGCAGGTTTTCCAACGATTCCGGCCCTACGACGGTCATTCACCCCTAAAACCCTAGATCAGGGGGCCCCGCAGATCTACCCTTATAGCTTTCTCCGTACGAGGATGGACCAATGGACCTTTTTATCTATCTATGTTTGTTTAGCACATATGTACATGGAAAACCAAGGTTGAACACATTTCACCACATTATTCACACCGGTAGACACGTACCGGGAGTTTCCACATACAGATCGACGATTTTACTAAGTGTTAGCCCATGTCCGTGAACAACGTCAGACACATGACCTACATATGCCATCTAAAAACATTAAATCACACCTATAAACATAAGCTAGCTCCACATGCAGGTGTTCCAACGATTCTGGCCCTCCGACGGTCATTCACCCCCGAAACCCTAGATCGGGGGGGGGGGGGGGGCAGATCTACCCCTATATCTTTCTCCGTACGAGGACAGACCAATGGATTTTTTTATCTATCTATGTTTGTTTAGCACATATGTACATGGAAAACCAAGGTTGAACACATTTCACCACATTATTCACACCGGTAGACACGTACCGGGAGTTTCCACATATGGATCGACGATTTTACTAAGTGTTAGGCCATGTCCGTGAACAACGTCAGACACATGACCTACATATTATGCCATATACAAACATGAAATCACACCTATAAACATAACCTAGCTCCACATGCAGGTTTTCCAACGATTCCGGCCCTCCGACGGTCATTCACCTCCGAAACCCTAGATCGGGGGGGCCCGCAGAACTACCCTTATAGCTTTCTCCGTACGAGGATGGACCAATGGACTTTTTTATCTATCTATGTTTGTTTAGCACATATGTACATGGAAAACCAAGGTTGAACACATTTCACCACATTATTCACACCGGTAGACACGTACCGGGAGTTTCCACATACGGATCGACGATTTTACTAAATGTTAGCGCATGTCCGTGAAGAACGTTAGACACATGACCTACATATGCCATCTACAAACATTAAATCACACCTATAAACATAACCTAGCTCCACATGCATGTTTTCCAACGATTCCGGCCCTCCGACAGTCATTCACCCTTAAAACCCTAGATCGGGGGGGGGGGGGGCGCAGATCTACCCTTATAGCTTTATCCGTACGAGGATGGACCAATGGACTTTTTTATCTATCAATGTTTGTTTAGCACATATGTACATGGAAAACCAAGGTTGAACACATTTCACCACATTATTCACACCGGTAGACACGTACCGGGAGTTTCCACATACAGATCGACGATTTTACTAAGTGTTAGCCCATGTCCGTGAACAACGTCAGACACATGACCTACATATGCCATCTAAAAACATTAAATCACACCTATAAACATAACCTAGCTCCACATGCAGGTGTTCCAACGATTCTGGCCCTCCGACGGTCATTCACCCCCGAAACCCTAGATCGGGGGGGGGGGGAGGGGGGGGCGCAGATCTACCCCTATAGCTTTCTCCGTACGAGGATGGACCAATGGACTTTTTTATCTATCTATGTTTGTTTAGCACATATGTACATGGAAAACCAAGGTTGAACACATTTCACCACATTATTCACACCGGTAGACACGTACCGAGAGTTTCCACTTACGGATCGACGATTTTACTAAGTGTTAGGCCATGTCCGTGAACAACGTCAGACACATGACCTACATATTATGCCATCTACAAACATTAAATCACACCTATAAACATAACCTAGCTCCACATGCAGGTTTTCCAACGATTCCGGCCCTACGACGGTCATTCACCCCTAAAACCCTAGATCAGGGGGCCCCGCAGATCTACCCTTATAGCTTTCTCCGTACGAGGATGGACCAATGGACCTTTTTATCTATCTATGTTTGTTTAGCACATATGTACATGTAAAACCAAGGTTGAACACATTTCACCACATTATTCACACCGGTAGACACGTACCGGGAGTTTCCACATACAGATCGACGATTTTACTAAGTGTTAGCCCATGTCCGTGAACAACGTCAGACACATGACCTACATATGCCATCTAAAACATTAAATCACACCTATAAACATAACCTAGCTCCACATGCAGGTGTTCCAACGATTCTGGCCCTTCGACGGTCATTCACCCCCGAAACCCTAGATCGAGGGGGGGGGGGCGCAGATCTACCCCTATAGCTTTCTCCGTACGAGGATGGACCAATGGACTTTTTTATCTATCTATGTTTGTTTAGCACATATGTACATGGAAAACCAAGGTTGAACACATTTCACCACATTATTCACACCGGTAGACACGTACCGGGAGTTTCCACATATGGATCGCCGATTTTACTAAGTGTTAGGCCATGTCCGTGAACAACGTCAGACACATGACCTACATATTATGCCATATACAAACATGAAATCACACCTATAAACATAACCTAGCTCCACATGCAGGTTTTCCAACGATTCCGGCCCTACGACGGTCATTCACCCCTAAAACCCTAGATCAGGGGGCCCCGCAGATCTACCCTTATAGCTTTCTCCGTACGAGGATGGACCAATGGACTTTTTTATCTATCTATGTTTGTTTAACACATATGTACATGGAAAACCAAGGTTGAACACATTTCACCACATTATTCACACCGGTAGACACGTACCGGGAGTATCCACATACGGATCGACGATTTTACTAAGTGTTAGCCATTGTCCGTGAACAACGTCAGACACATGACCTACATATGCCATCTACAAACATTAAATCAAACCTATAAACATAACCTAGCTCCACATGCAGGTTTTCCAACGATTCCGGCCCTCCGACGGTCATTCACCCCCGAAACCCTAGATCGGGGGGGGGGGGGGGGCGCAGATCTACCCCTATAGCTTTCTCCGTACGAGGATGGACCAATGGAATTTTTTATCTATCTATGTTTGTTTAGCACATATGTACATGGAAAACAAAGGTTGAACACATTTCACCACATTATTCACACCGGTAGACACGTACCGGGAGTTTCCACATACGGATCGACGATTTTACTAAGTGTTAGCCCATGTCCGTGAACAACGTCAGACACATGACCTACATATGCCATCTACAAACATTAAATCACACCTATAAACATAACCTAGCTCCACATGCAGGTTTTCCAACGATTCCGGCCCTCCGACGGTCATTCACCCCCGAAACCCTAGATCGGGGGGGGGGGGGGCGCAGATCTACCCTTATAGCTTTCTCCGTACGAGGATGGACCAATGGACTTTTTTATCTGTCTATGTTTGTTTAGCACATATGTACATGGAAAACCAAGGTTGAACACATTTCAACACATTATTCACACCGGTAGACACGTACCGGGAGTTTCCACATACGGATCGACGATTTTCCTAAGTGTTAGCACATGTCCGTGAACAACGTCAGACACATGACCTACATATGCCATCTACAAACATTAAATCACACCTATAAACATAACCTAGCTCCACATGCAGGTTTTCCAACGATTCCGGCCCTCCGACGGTCATTCACCCTTAAAACCCTAGATCGGGGGGGCCCCGCAGATCTACCCTTATAGCTTTCTCTGTACGAGGATGGACCAATGGACTTTTTTATCTATCTATGTTTGTTTAGCACATATGTACATGGAAAACCAAGGTTGAACACATTTCACCACATTATTCACACCGGTAGACACGTACCGGGAGTTTCCACATACGGATCGACGATTTTACTAAGTGTTAGCCAAATTCCGTGAACAACGTCAGACACATGAACTACATATGCCATCTACAAACATGAAATCACACCTATAAACATAACCTAGCTCCACATGCAGGTTTTCCAACGATTCCGGCCCTCCGACGGTCATTCACCCCTAAAACCCTAGATCAGGGGGCCCCGCAGATCTACCCTTATAGCTTTCTCCGTACGAGGATGTACCAATGGACTTTTTTATCTATCTATGTTTGTTTAGCACATATCTACAAGGAAAACCAAGGTTGAACACATTTCACCACATTATTCACACCGGTAGACACGTACCGGGAGTTTCCACATACAGATCGACGATTTTACTAAGTGTTAGCCCATGTACGTGAACAACGTCAGACACATGACCTACATATGCCATCTACAAACATTAAATCACACCTATAAACATAACCTAGCTCCACATGCAGGTGTTCCAACGATTCCGGCCCTCCGACGGTCATTCACCCCCGAAACCCTAGACCCTAGATCGAGGGGGGGGGGCGCAGATCTACTCTTATAGCTTTCTCCGTATGAGGATGGACCAATGGACATTTTTATCTATCTATGTTTGTTTAGCACATATGTACATGGAAAACCAAGGTTGAACACATTTCACCACATTATTCACACCGGTAGACACGTACCGGGAGTTTCCACATATGGATCGCCGATTTTACTAAGTGTTAGGCCATGTCCGTGAACAACGTCAGACACATGACCTACATATTATGCCATATACAAACATGAAATCACACCTATAAACATAACCTAGCTCCACATGCAGGTTTTCCAACGATTCCGGCCCTACGACGGTCATTCACCCCTAAAACCCTAGATCAGGGGGCCCCGCAGATCTACCCTTATAGCTTTCTCCGTACGAGGATGGACCAATGGACTTTTTTATCTATCTATGTTTGTTTAACACATATGTACATGGAAAACCAAGGTTGAACACATTTCACCACATTATTCACACCGGTAGACACGTACCGGGAGTATCCACATACGGATCGACGATTTTACTAAGTGTTAGCCATTGTCCGTGAACAACGTCAGACACATGACCTACATATGCCATCTACAAACATTAAATCAAACCTATAAACATAACCTAGCTCCACATGCAGGTTTTCCAACGATTCCGGCCCTCCGACGGTCATTCACCCCCGAAACCCTAGATCGGGGGGGGGGGGGGGCGCAGATCTACCCCTATAGCTTTCTCCGTACGAGGATGGACCAATGGAATTTTTTATCTATCTATGTTTGTTTAGCACATATGTACATGGAAAACAAAGGTTGAACACATTTCACCACATTATTCACACCGGTAGACACGTACCGGGAGTTTCCACATACGGATCGACGATTTTACTAAGTGTTAGCCCATGTCCGTGAACAACGTCAGACACATGACCTACATATGCCATCTACAAACATTAAATCACACCTATAAACATAACCTAGCTCCACATGCAGGTTTTCCAACGATTCCGGCCCTCCGACGGTCATTCACCCCCGAAACCCTAGATCGGGGGGGGGGGGGGCGCAGATCTACCCTTATAGCTTTCTCCGTACGAGGATGGACCAATGGACTTTTTTATCTGTCTATGTTTGTTTAGCACATATGTACATGGAAAACCAAGGTTGAACACATTTCAACACATTATTCACACCGGTAGACACGTACCGGGAGTTTCCACATACGGATCGACGATTTTCCTAAGTGTTAGCACATGTCCGTGAACAACGTCAGACACATGACCTACATATGCCATCTACAAACATTAAATCACACCTATAAACATAACCTAGCTCCACATGCAGGTTTTCCAACGATTCCGGCCCTCCGACGGTCATTCACCCTTAAAACCCTAGATCGGGGGGGCCCCGCAGATCTACCCTTATAGCTTTCTCTGTACGAGGATGGACCAATGGACTTTTTTATCTATCTATGTTTGTTTAGCACATATGTACATGGAAAACCAAGGTTGAACACATTTCACCACATTATTCACACCGGTAGACACGTACCGGGAGTTTCCACATACGGATCGACGATTTTACTAAGTGTTAGCCAAATTCCGTGAACAACGTCAGACACATGAACTACATATGCCATCTACAAACATGAAATCACACCTATAAACATAACCTAGCTCCACATGCAGGTTTTCCAACGATTCCGGCCCTCCGACGGTCATTCACCCCTAAAACCCTAGATCAGGGGGCCCCGCAGATCTACCCTTATAGCTTTCTCCGTACGAGGATGTACCAATGGACTTTTTTATCTATCTATGTTTGTTTAGCACATATCTACAAGGAAAACCAAGGTTGAACACATTTCACCACATTATTCACACCGGTAGACACGTACCGGGAGTTTCCACATACAGATCGACGATTTTACTAAGTGTTAGCCCATGTACGTGAACAACGTCAGACACATGACCTACATATGCCATCTACAAACATTAAATCACACCTATAAACATAACCTAGCTCCACATGCAGGTGTTCCAACGATTCCGGCCCTCCGACGGTCATTCACCCCCGAAACCCTAGACCCTAGATCGAGGGGGGGGGGCGCAGATCTACTCTTATAGCTTTCTCCGTATGAGGATGGACCAATGGACATTTTTATCTATCTATGTTTGTTTAGCACATATGTACATGGAAAACCAAGGTTGAACACATTTCACCACATTATTCACACCGGTAGACACGTACCGGGAGTTTCCACATACGGATCGACGATTTTACTAAGTGTTAGCCCATGTCCGTGAACAACGTCGGACACATGACCTACATATGCCATCTACAAACATTAAATCACACCTATAAACATAACCTAGCTCCACATGCAGGTTTTCCAACGATTCCGGCCCTCCGACGGTCATTCACCCCCGAAACCCTAGATCGGGGGGGGGGGGGGCGCAGATCTACCCCTATAGCTTTCTCCGTACGAGGATGGACCAATGGACTTTTTTATCTATCTATGTTTGTTTAGCACATATGTACATGGAAAACAAAGGTTGAACACATTTCACCACATTATTCACACCGGTAGACACGTACCGGGAGTTTCCACATACGGATCGACGATTTTACTAAGTGTTAGCCCATGTATGTGAACAACGTCAGACACATGACCTACATATGCCATCTACAAACATTAAATCACACCTATAAACATAACCTAGCTCCACATGCAGGTTTTCCAACGATTCCGGCCCTCCGACGGTCATTCACCCTTAAAACCCTAGATCGGGGGGGGGGGGGCGCAGATCTACCCTTATAGCTTTCTCCGTACGAGGATGGACCAATGGACTTTTTTATCTATCTATGTTTGTTTAGCACATATGTACATGGAAAACCAAGGTTGAACACATTTCACCACATTATTCACACCGGTAGACACGTACCGGGAGTTTCCACATACGGATCGACGATTTTACTAAGTGTTAGCCCATATCCGTGAACAACGTCAGACATATGACCTACATATGCCATCTACAAACATTAAATCACACCTATAAACATAACCTAGCTCCACATGCAGGTTTTCCAACGATTCCGACCCTCCGACGGTCATTCACCCCCGAAACCCTAGATCGGGGGGGGGGGCCCGCAGATCTACCCTTATAGCTTTCTCCGTACGAGGATGGACCAATGGACTTTTTTATCTATCTATGTTTGTTTAGCACATATGTACATGGAAAACCAAGGTTGAACACATTTCACCACATTATTCACACCGGTAGACACGTCCCGGGAGTTTCCACATACGGATCGACGATTTTACTAAGTGTTAGCCCATGTCCGTGAACAACGTCAGACACATGACCTACATATGCCATCTACAAACATTAAATCACACCTATAAACATAACCTAGCTCCACATGCAGGTTTTCCAACGATTCCGGCCCTCCGACGGTCATTCACCTCTAAAACCCTAGATCGGGGGGGGGGGGCGCAGATCTACCCTTATAGCTTTCTCCGTACGAGGATGGACCAATGGACTTTTTTATCTGTCTATGTTTGTTTAGCACATATATACATGGACAACCAAGGTTGAACACATTTCACCACATTATTCACACCGGTAGACACGTACCGGGAGTTTCCACATACAGATCGACGATTTTACTAAGTGTTAGCCCATGTCCGTGAACAACGTCAGACACATGACCTACATATGCCATCTAAAAACATTAAATCACACCTATAAACATAACCTAGCTCCACATGCAGGTGTTCCAACGATTCTGGCCCTCCGACGGTCATTCACCCCCGAAACCCTAGATCGGGCTGGGGGGGGCGCAGATCTACCCCTATAGCTTTCTCCGTACGAGGATGGACCAATGGACTTTTTTATCTATCTATGTTTGTTTAGCACATATGTACATGGAAAACCAAGGTTGAACACATTTCACCACATTATTCACACCGGTAGACACGTACCGGGAGTTTCCACATACGGATCGACGATTTTACTAAGTGTTAGCCCATGTCCGTGAACAACGTCAGACACATGACCTACATATGCCATCTACAAAAATTAAATCACACTTATAAACATAACCTAGCTCCACATGCAGGTTTTCCAATGATTCCGGCCCTCCGACGGTCATTCACCTCCGAAACCCTAGATCGGGGGGCCCCGCAGATCTACCCTTATAGCTTTCTCCGTACGAGGATGGACCAATGGACTTTTTTTCTATCTATGTTTGTTTAGCACATATGTACATGGAAAACCAAGGTTGAACACATTTCAGCACATTATCCACACCGGTAGACACGTACCGGGAGTTTCCACACACGGATCGACGATTTTACTAAGTGTTAGCCCATGTCCGTGAACAACGTCAGACACATGACCTACATATGCAATCTACAATTATTAAATCACACCTATAAACATAACCTAGCTCCACATGCAGGTTTTCCAACAATTACGGCCCTCCGACGGTCATTCACCCCTAAAATCCTAGATCGGGGGGGCCCCGCAGATCTACCCTTATAGCTTTCTCCGTACGAGGATGGACCAATGGAATTTTTTATCTATCTATGTTTGTCTAGCACATATGTACATGGAAAACCAAGGTTGAACACATTTCACCACATTATTCACACCGGTAGACACGTACCGGTAGTTTCCACATAAGGATCGACGATTTTACTAAGTGTTAGCCCATGTCTGTGAACAACGTCAGACACATGACCTACATATGCCATCTACAAACATTAAATCACACCTATAAACATAACCTAGCTCCACATGCAGGTTTTCCAACGATTCCGGTCCTACGACGGTCATTCACCCCTAAAACCCTTGATCAGGGGGCCCCGCAGATCTACCCTTATAGCTTTCTCCGTACGAGGATGGACCAATGGACTTTTTTATCTATCTATGTTTGTTTAGCACATATGTACATGGAAAACCAAGGTTGAACACATTTCACCACATTATTCACACCGGTAGACACGTACCGGGAGTTTCCACATACAGATCGACGATTTTACTAAGTGTTAGCCCATGTCCGTGAACAACGTCAGACACATGACCTACATATGCCATCTAAAAACATTAAATCACACCTATAAACATAACCTAGCTCCACATGCAGGTGTTCCAACGATTCTGGCCCTCCGACGGTCATTCACCCCCGAAACCCTAGATCGGGGGGGGGGGGGGCGCAGATCTACCCCTATAGCTTTCTCCCTACGAGGATGGACCAATGGACTTTTTTATCTATCTATGTTTGTTTAGCACATATGTACATGGAAAACCAAGGTTGAACACATTTCACCACATTATTCACACCGGTAGACACGTACCGGGAGTTTCCACATACGGATCGACGATTTTACTAAGTGTTAGGCCATGTCCGTGAACAACGTCAGACACATGACCTACATATTATGCCATCTACAAACATGAAATCACACCTATAAACATAACCTAGCTCCACATGCAGGTTTTCCAACGATTCCGGCCCTACGACGGTCAGTCACCCCTAAAACCCTAGATCAGGGGGCCCCGCAGATCTACCCTTATAGCTTTCTCCGTACGAGGATGGACCAATGGACTTTTTTATCTATCTATGTTTGTTTAGCACATATGTACATGGAAAACCAAGGTTGAACACATTTCACCACATTATTCACACCGGTAGACACGTACCGGGAGTATCCACATACGGATCGACGATTTTACTAAGTTTTAGCCATTGTCCGTGAACAACGTCAGACACATGACCTACATATGCCATCTACAAACATTAAATCACAGCTATAAACATAACCTAGCTCCACATGCAGGTTTTCCAACGATTCCGGCCCTCCGACGGTCATTCACCCCCGAAACCCTAGATCGGGGGGGGGGGGGGGCGCAGATCTACCCCTATAGCTTTCTCCGTACGAGGATGGACCAATGGACTTTTTTATCTATCTATGTTTGTTTAGCACATATGTACATGGAAAACAAAGGTTGAACACATTTCACCACATTATTCACACCGGTAGACACGTACCGGGAGTTTCCACATACGGATCGACGATTTTACTAAGTGTTAGCCCATGTCCGTGAACAACGTCAGACACATGACCTACATATGCCATCTACAAACATTAAATCACACCTATAAACATAATCTAGCTCCACATGCAGGTTTTCCAACGATTCCGGCCCTCCGACGGTCATTCACCCCCGAAACCCTAGATCGGGGGGGGGGGGGGGCGCAGATCTACCCTTATAGCTTTCTCCGTACGAGGATGGACCAATGGACTTTATATCTATCTATGTTTGTTCAGCACATATGTACATGGAAAACCAAGGTTGAACACATTTCACCACATTATTCACACCGGTAGACACATACCGGGAGTTTCCACATACGGATCGACGATTTTACTAAGTGTTAGCCCATGTCCGTGAACAACGTCAGACACATGACCTACATATGCCATCTACAAACATGAAATCACACCAATAAACATAACCTAGCTCCACATGCAGGTTTTCCAACGATTCCGGCCCTCCGACGGTCATTCACCCCTAAAACCCTAGATCAGGGGGCCCCGCAGATCTACCCTTATAGCTTTCTCCGTACGAGGATGGACCAATGGAATTTTTTATCTATCTATGTTTGTCTAGCACATATGTACATGGAAAACCAAGGTTGAACACATTTCACCACATTATTCACACCGGTAGACACGTACCGGTAGTTTCCACATAAGGATCGACGATTTTACTAAGTGTTAGCCCATGTCTGTGAACAACGTCAGACACATGACCTACATATGCCATCTACAAACATTAAATCACACCTATAAACATAACCTAGCTCCACATGCAGGTTTTCCAACGATTCCGGTCCTACGACGGTCATTCACCCCTAAAACCCTTGATCAGGGGGCCCCGCAGATCTACCCTTATAGCTTTCTCCGTACGAGGATGGACCAATGGACTTTTTTATCTATCTATGTTTGTTTAGCACATATGTACATGGAAAACCAAGGTTGAACACATTTCACCACATTATTCACACCGGTAGACACGTACCGGGAGTTTCCACATACAGATCGACGATTTTACTAAGTGTTAGCCCATGTCCGTGAACAACGTCAGACACATGACCTACATATGCCATCTAAAAACATTAAATCACACCTATAAACATAACCTAGCTCCACATGCAGGTGTTCCAACGATTCTGGCCCTCCGACGGTCATTCACCCCCGAAACCCTAGATCGGGGGGGGGGGGGGCGCAGATCTACCCCTATAGCTTTCTCCCTACGAGGATGGACCAATGGACTTTTTTATCTATCTATGTTTGTTTAGCACATATGTACATGGAAAACCAAGGTTGAACACATTTCACCACATTATTCACACCGGTAGACACGTACCGGGAGTTTCCACATACGGATCGACGATTTTACTAAGTGTTAGGCCATGTCCGTGAACAACGTCAGACACATGACCTACATATTATGCCATCTACAAACATGAAATCACACCTATAAACATAACCTAGCTCCACATGCAGGTTTTCCAACGATTCCGGCCCTACGACGGTCAGTCACCCCTAAAACCCTAGATCAGGGGGCCCCGCAGATCTACCCTTATAGCTTTCTCCGTACGAGGATGGACCAATGGACTTTTTTATCTATCTATGTTTGTTTAGCACATATGTACATGGAAAACCAAGGTTGAACACATTTCACCACATTATTCACACCGGTAGACACGTACCGGGAGTATCCACATACGGATCGACGATTTTACTAAGTTTTAGCCATTGTCCGTGAACAACGTCAGACACATGACCTACATATGCCATCTACAAACATTAAATCACAGCTATAAACATAACCTAGCTCCACATGCAGGTTTTCCAACGATTCCGGCCCTCCGACGGTCATTCACCCCCGAAACCCTAGATCGGGGGGGGGGGGCGCAGATCTACCCCTATAGCTTTCTCCGTACGAGGATGGACCAATGGACTTTTTTATCTATCTATGTTTGTTTAGCACATATGTACATGGAAAACAAAGGTTGAACACATTTCACCACATTATTCACACCGGTAGACACGTACCGGGAGTTTCCACATACGGATCGACGATTTTACTAAGTGTTAGCCCATGTCCGTGAACAACGTCAGACACATGACCTACATATGCCATCTACAAACATTAAATCACACCTATAAACATAATCTAGCTCCACATGCAGGTTTTCCAACGATTCCGGCCCTCCGACGGTCATTCACCCCCGAAACCCTAGATCGGGGGGGGGGGGGCGCAGATCTACCCTTATAGCTTTCTCCGTACGAGGATGGACCAATGGACTTTATATCTATCTATGTTTGTTCAGCACATATGTACATGGAAAACCAAGGTTGAACACATTTCACCACATTATTCACACCGGTAGACACATACCGGGAGTTTCCACATACGGATCGACGATTTTACTAAGTGTTAGCCCATGTCCGTGAACAACGTCAGACACATGACCTACATATGCCATCTACAAACATGAAATCACACCAATAAACATAACCTAGCTCCACATGCAGGTTTTCCAACGATTCCGGCCCTCCGACGGTCATTCACCCCTAAAACCCTAGATCAGGGGGCCCCGCAGATCTACCCTTATAGCTTTCTCCGTACGAGGATGTACCAATGGACTTTTTTATCTATCTATGTTTGTTTAGCACATATCTACAAGGAAAACCAAGGTTGAACACATTTCACCACATTATTCACACCGGTAGACACGTACCGGGAGTTTCCACATACAGATCGACGATTTTACTAAGTGTTAGCCCATGTACGTGAACAACGTCAGACACATGACCTACATATGCCATCTACAAACATTAAATCACACCTATAAACATAACCTAGCTCCACATGCAGGTGTTCCAACGATTCCGGCCCTCCGATGGTCATTCACCCCCGAAACCCTAGACCCTAGATCGAGGGGGGGGGCGCAGATCTACCCTTATAGCTTTCTCCGTACGAGGATGGACCAATGGACATTTTTATCTATCTATGTTTGTTTAGCACATATGTACATGGAAAACCAAGGTTGAACACATTTCACCACATTATTCACACCGGTAGACACGTACCGGGAGTTTCCACATACGGATCGACGATTTTACTAAGTGTTAGCCCATGTCCGTGAACAACGTGAGACACATGACCTACATATGCCATCTACAAACATTAAATCACACGTATAAACATAACCTAGCTCCACATGCAGGTTTTCCAACGATTACGGCCCTCCGATGGTCATTCACCCCCGAAACCCTAGATCGGGGGGGGGGGCGCAGATCTACCCCTATAGCTTTCTCCGTACGAGGATGGACCAATGGACTTTTTTATCTATCTATGTTTGTTTAGCACATATGTACATGGAAAACAAAGGTTGAACACATTTCACCACATTATTCACACCGGTAGACACGTACCGGGAGTTTCCACATACGGATCGATGATTTTACTAAGTGTTAGCCCATGTCCGTGAACAACGTCAGACACATGACCTACATATGCCATCTACAAACATTAAATCACACCTATAAACATAACCTAGCTCCACATGCAGGTTTTCCAACGATTCCGGCCCTCCGACGGTCATTCACCCCCGAAACCCTAGATCGGGGGGGGGGGGGGGCGGGGGCGCAAATCTACCCTTATAGCTTTCTCCGTACGAGGATGGACCAATGGACTTTTTTATCTATCTATGTTTGTTTAGCACATATGTACATGGAAAACCAAGGTTGAACACATTTCACCACATTATTCACACCGGTAGACACGTACCGGGAGTTTCCACATACGGATCGACGATTTTACTAAGTGTTAGCCCATGTCCGTGAACAACGTCAGACACATGACCTACATATGCCATCTACAAACATGAAATCACACCTATAAACATAACCTAGCTCCACATGCAGGTTTTCCAACGATTCCGGCCCTCCGACGGTCATTCACCCTTAAAACCCTAGATCGGGGGGGGGGGCGCAGATCTACCCTTATAGCTTTCTCCGTACGAGGATGGACCAATGGACTTTTTTATCTATCTATGTTTGTTTAGCACATATGTACATGGAAAACCAAGGTTGAACACATTTCACCACATTATTCACACCGGTAGACACGTACCGGGAGTTTCCACATACGGATCGACGATTTTACTAAGTGTTAGCCCATGTCCGTGAACAACGTCAGACATATGACCTACATATGCCATCTACAAACATTAAATCACACCTATAAACATAACCTAGCTCCACATGCAGGTTTACCAACGATTCCGACCCTCCGACGGTCATTCACCCCCGAAACCCTAGATCGGGGGGGGGGCCCGCAGAGCTACCCTTATAGATTTCTCCGTACGAGGATGGAAGAATGGACTTTTTTATCTATCTATGTTTGTTTAGCACATATGTACATGGAAAACAAAGGTTGAACACATTTCACCACATTATTCGCACCGGTAGACACGTACCGGGAGTTTCCACATACGGATCGACGATTTTACTAAGTGTTAGCCCATGTCCGTGAACAACGCCAGACACATGACCTACATATGCCATCTACAAACCTTAAATCACATCTATAAACATAACCTAGCTCCACATGCAGGTTTTACAACGATTCCGGCCCTCCGACGGTCATTCACCCCTAAAACCCTAGATCGGGGGGTGGGGGGGGGGCGCAGATCTACCCTTATAGCTTTCTCCGTACGAGGATGGACCAATGGACTTTTTTATCTGTCTATGTTTGTTTAGCACATATATACATGGACAACCAAGGTTGAACACATTTCACCACATTATTCACACCGGTAGACACGTACCGGGAGTTTCCACATACGGATCGACGATTTTACTAAGTGTTAGCCCATGTCCGTGAACAACGTCAGACACATGACCTACATATGCCATCTACAAACATTAAATCACACTTATAAACATAACCTAGCTCCACATGCAGGTTTTCCAACGATTCCGGCCCTCCGACGGTCATTCACCTCCGAAACCCTAGATCTGGGGGGCCCGCAGATCTACCCTTATAGCTTTCTCTGTACGAGGATGGACCAATGGACTTTTTTATCTATCTATGTTTGTTTAGCACATATGTACATGGAAAACCAAGGTTGAACACATTTCACCACATTATTCACACCGGTAGACACGTACTGGGAGTTTCCACATACGGATCGACGATTTTACTAAGTGTTAGCCCATGGCCGTGAACAACGTCAGACACATGACCTACATATGCCATCTACAAACATTAAATCACACCTATAAACATAACCTAGCTCCACATGCAGGTTTTCCAACGATTCCGGCCCTCCGACGGTCATTCACCCCCGAAACCCTAGATCGGGGGGGGGGGAGGGGGGGGAGGGGGGGGCGCAGATCTACCCCTATAGCTTTCTCCGTACGAGGATGGACCAATGGACTTTTTTATCTATCTATGTTTGTTTAGCACATATGTACATGGAAAACCAAGGTTGAACACATTTCACCACATTATTCACACCGGTAGACACGTACCGGGAGTTTCCACATACGGATCGACGATTTTACTAAGTGTTAGCCCATGTCCGTGAACAACGTCAGACATATGACCTACATATGCCATCTACAAACATTAAATCACACCTATAAACATAACCTAGCTCCACATGCAGGTGTTCCAACGATTCCGGCCCTACGACGGTCATTCACCCCTAAAACCCTAGATCAGGGGCCCCCGCAGATCTACCCTTATAGCTTTCTCCGTACGAGGATGGAACAATGGACCTTTTTATCTATCTATGTATGTTTAGCACATATGTACATGGAAAACCAAGGTTGAACACATTTCACCACATTATTCACACCGGTAGACATGTACCGGGAGTTTCCACATACAGATCGACGATTTTACTAAGTGTTAGCCCATGTCCGTGAACAACGTCAGACACATGACCTACATATGCCAGCTAAAACATTAAATCACACCTATAAACATAACCTAGCTCCACATGCAGGTGTTCCAACGATTCTGGCCCTCCGACGGTCATTCACCCCCGAAACCCTAGATCGGGGGGGGGGGGGCGCAGATCTACCCCTATAGCTTTCTCCGTACGAGGATGGACCAATGGAATTTTTTATCTATCTATGTTTGTTTAGCACATATGTACATGGAAAACCAAGGTTGAACACATTTCACCACATTATTCACACCGGTAGACACGTACCGGGAGTTTCCACATATGGATCGACGATTTTACTAAGTGTTAGCCCATGTTCGTGAACAACGTCAGACACATGACCTACATATTATGCCATCTACAAACATTAAATCACACCTATAAACATAACCTAGCTCCACATGCAGGTTTTCCAACGATTCCGGCCCTACGACGGTCATTCACCCCTAAAACCCTAGATCAGGGGCCCCCGCAGATCTACCCTTATAGCTTTCTCCGTACGAGGATGGAACAATGGACCTTTTTATCTATCTATGTTTGTTTAGCACATATGTACATGGAAAACCAAGGTTGAACACATTTCACCACATTATTCACACCGGTAGACATGTACCGGGAGTTTCCACATACAGATCGACGATTTTACTAAGTGTTAGCCCATGTCCGTGAACAACGTCAGACACATGACCTACATATGCCATCTAAAACATTAAATCACACCTATAAACATAACCTAGCTCCACATGCAGGTGTTCCAACGATTCTGGCCCTCCGACGGTCATTCACCCCCGAAACCCTAGATCGGGGGGGGGCGCAGATCTACCCCTATAGCTTTCTCCGTACGAGGATGGACCAATGGAATTTTTTATCTATCTATGTTTGTTTAGCACATATGTACATGGAAAACCAAGGTTGAACACATTTCACCACATTATTCACACCGGTAGACACGTACCGGGAGTTTCCACATATGGATCGACGATTTTACTAAGTGTTAGGCCATGTCCGTGAACAACGTCAGACACATGACCTACATATTATGCCATATACAAACATGAAATCACACCTATAAACATAACCTAGCTCCACATGCAGGTTTTCCAACGATTCCGGCCCTACGACGGTCATTCACCCCTAAAACCCTAGATCAGGGGGCCCCGCAGATCTACCCTTATTGCTTTCTCCGTACGAGGATGGACCAATGGACTTTTTTATCTATCTATGTTTGTCTAACACATATGTACATGGAAAACCAAGGTTGAACACATTTCACCACATTATTCACACCGGTAGACACGTACCGGGAGTATCCACATACGGATCGACGATTTTACTAAGTGTTAGCCATTGTCCGTGAACAACGTCAGACACATGACCTACATATGCCATCTACAAACATTAAATCACACCTATAAAGATAACCTAGCTCCACATGCAGGTTTTCCAACGATTCCGGCCCTCCGACGGTCATTCACCCCCGAAACCCTAGATCGGGGGGGGGGGGGCGCAGATCTACCCCTATAGCTTTCTCCGTACGAGGATGGACCAATGGACTTTTTTATCTATCTATGTTTGTTTAGCACATATGTACATGGAAAACAAAGGTTGAACACATTTCACCACATTATTCACACCGGTAGACACGTACCGGGAGTTTCCACATACGGATCGACGATTTTACTAAGTGTTAGCCCATGTCCGTGAACAACGTCAGACACATGACCTACATATGCCATCTACAAACATTAAATCACACCTATAAACATAACCTAGCTCCACATGCAGGTTTTCCAACGATTCCGGCCCTCCGACGGTCATTCACCCCCGAAACCCTAGATCGGGGGGGGGGCGCAGATCTACTCTTATAGCTTTCTCCGTATGAGGATGGACCAATGGACATTTTTATCTATCTATGTTTGTTTAGCACATATGTACATGGAAAACCAAGGTTGAACACATTTCACCACATTATTCACACCGGTAGACACGTACCGGGAGTTTCCACATACAAACATGAAACCACACCTATAAACATAACCTAGCTCCACATGCAGGTTTTCCAACGATTCCGGCCCTCCGACGGTCATTCACCCCCGAAACCCTAGATCGGGGGGGGGGCGCAGATCTACCCCTATAGCTTTCTCCGTACGAGGATGGACCAATGGACTTTTTTATCTATCTATGTTTGTTTAGCACATATGTACATGGAAAACAAAGGTTGAACACATTTCACCACATTATTCACACCGGTAGACACGTACCGGGAGTTTCCACATACGGATCGACGATTTTACTAAGTGTTAGCCCATGTCCGTGAACAACGTCAGACACATGACCTACATATGCCATCTACAAACATTAAATCACACCTATAAACATAACCTAGCTCCACATGCAGGTTTTCCAACGATTCCGGCCCTCCGACGGTCATTCACCCTTAAAACCCTAGATCGGGGGGGGGGGGGCGCAGATCTACCCTTATAGCTTTCTCCGTACGAGGATGGACCAATGGACTTTTTTATCTATCTATGTTTGTTTAGCACATATGTACATGGAAAACCAAGGTTGAACACATTTCACCACATTATTCACACCGGTAGACACGTACCGGGAGTTTCCACATACGGATCGACGATTTTACTAAGTGTTAGCCCATATCCGTGAACAACGTCAGACATATGACCTACATATGCCATCTACAAACATTAAATCACACCTATAAACATAACCTAGCTCCACATGCAGGTTTTCCAACGATTCCGACCCTCCGACGGTCATTCACCCCCGAAACCCTAGATCGGGGGGGGGGGGCCCGCAGATCTACCCTTATAGCTTTCTCCGTACGAGGATGGACCAATGGACTTTTTTATCTATCTATGTTTGTTTAGCACATATGTACATGGAAAACCAAGGTTGAACACATTTCACCACATTATTCACACCGGTAGACACGTCCCGGGAGTTTCCACATACGGATCGACGATTTTACTAAGTGTTAGCCCATGTCCGTGAACAACGTCAGACACATGACCTACATATGCCATCTACAAACATTAAATCACACCTATAAACATAACCTAGCTCCACATGCAGGTTTTCCAACGATTCCGGCCCTCCGACGGTCATTCACCCCTAAAACCCTAGATCGGGGGGGGGGGGGGGCGCAGATCTACCCTTATAGCTTTCTCCGTACGAGGATGGACCAATGGACTTTTTTATCTGTCTATGTTTGTTTAGCACATATATACATGGACAACCAAGGTTGAACACATTTCACCACATTATTCACACCGGTAGACACGTACCGGGAGTTTCCACATACGGATCGACGATTTTACTAAGTGTTAGCCCATGTCCGTGAACAACGTCAGACACATGACCTACATATGCCATCTACAAACATTAAATCACACTTATAAACATAACCTAGCTCCACATGCAGGTTTTCCAACGATTCCGGCCCTCCGACGGTCATTCACCCCCGAAACCCTAGATCGGGGGGGGGGGGGAGGGGGGGGCGCAGATCTACCCCTATAGCTTTCTCCGTACGAGGATGGACCAATGGACTTTTTTATCTATCTATGTTTGTTTAGCACATATGTACATGGAAAACCAAGGTTGAACACATTTTACCACATTATTCACACCGGTAGACACGTACCGGGAGTTTCCACATACGGATCGACGATTTTACTAAATGTTAGCGCATGTCTGTGAAGAACGTTAGACACATGACCTACATATGCCATCTACAAACATTAAATCAGATCTATAAACATAACCTAGCTCCACATGCAGGTTTTCCAACGATTCCGGCCCTCCGACGGTCATTCACCCTTAAAACCCTAGAGTGGGGGGGGGGGCGCAGATCTACCCTTATAGCTTTCTCCGTACGAGGATAGACCAATGTACTTTTTTATCTATCTATGTTTGTTTAGCACATATGTACATGGAAAACCAAGGTTGAACACATTTCACCACATTATTCACACCGGTAGACAGGTACCGGGAGTTTCCACATACGGATCGACGATTTTACTAAGTGTTAGCCCATGTTCGTGAACAACGTCAGACACATGACCTACATATGCCATCTACAAACATTAAATCACACCTATAAACATCACCTAGCTCCACATGCAGGTTTTCCAACGATTCCGGCCCTCCGATGGTCATTCACACCTAAAACCCTAGATCAGGGGGGCCCGCAGATCTACTCTTATAGCTTTCTCCGTACGAGGATGGACCAATGGACTTTTTAATCTATCTATGTTTGTTTAGAACATATGTACAAGGAAAACCAAGGTTGAACACATTTCACCACATTATTCAAACCGGTAGACACGTACCGGGAGTTTCCACATACGGATCGACGATTTTACTAAGTGTTAGCCCATGTCCGTGAACAACGTCAGACACATGACCTACATATGCCATCTACAAACATTAAATCACACCTATAAACATAACCTAGCTCCACATGCAGGTTTTCCAACGATTCCGGCCCTCCGACGGTCATTCACCCATAAAACCCTAGATCAGGGGGCCCCGCAGATCTACCCTTATAGCTTTCTCCGTACGAGGATGGAACAATGGACCTTTTTATCTATCTATGTTTGTTTAGCACATATGTACATGGAAAACCAAGGTTGAACACATTTCACCACATTATTCACACCGGTAGACACGTACCGGGAGTTTCCACATACAGATCGACGATTTTACTAAGTGTTAGCCCATGTCCGTGAACAACGTCAGACACATGACCTACATATGCCATCTAAAAACATTAAATCACACCTATAAACATAACCTAGCTCCACATGCAGGTTTTCCAACGATTCCGGCCCTACGACGGTCATTCGCCCCTAAAACCCTAGATCAGGGGGCCCCGCAGATCTACCCTTATAGCTTTCTCCGTACGAGGATGGACCAATGGACCTTTTTATCTATCTACGTTTGTTTAGCACATATGTACATGGAAAACCAAGGTTGAACACATTTCACCACATTATTCAGACCGGTAGACACGTACCGGGAGTTTCCACATACGGATCGACGATTTTACTAAGTGTTAGCCCATGTCCGTGAACAACGTCAGACACATGACCTACATATGCCATCTACAAACATTAAATCACACCTATAAACATAACCTAGCTCCACATGCAGGTTTTCCAACGATTCCGGCCCTCCGACGGTCATTCACCCATAAAACCCTAGATCAGGGGGCCCCGCAGACCTACCCTTATAGCTTTCTCCGTACGAGGATGGACCAATGGACTTTTTTATCTATCTATGTTTGTTTAGCACATATGTACATGGAAAACAAAGGTTGAACACATTTCACCACATTATTCACACCGGTAGACACGTACCGGGAGTTTCCACATACGGATCGACGATTTTACTAAGTGTTAGCCCATGTCCGTGAACAACGTCAGACACATGACCTACATATGCCATCTCAAAACATTAAATCACACCTATAAACATAACCTAGCTCCACATGCAGGTGTTCCAACGATTCTGGCCCTCCGACGGTCATTCACCCCCGAAACCCTAGATCGGGGGGGGGGGGGGCGCAGATCTACCCTTATAGCTTTCTCCGTACGAGGATGGACCAATGGACTTTTTTATCTATCTATGTTTGTTTAGCACATATGTACATGGAAAACCAAGGTTGAACACATTTCACCACATTATTCACACCGGTAAACACGTACCGGGAGTATCCACATACGGATCGACGATTTTACTAAGTGTTAGCCCATGTCCGTGAACAACGTCAGACACATGACCTACATATGCCATCTACAAACATTAAATCACACCTATAAACATAACCTAGCTCCACATGCAGGTTTTCCAACGATTCCGGCCCTCCGACGGTCATTCACCCCCGAAACCCTAGATCGGGGGGGGGGGGAGGGGGGGGCGCAGATCTACCCCTATAGCTTTCTCCGTACGAGGATGGACCAATGGACTTTTTTATCTATCTATGTTTGTTTAGCACATATGTACATGGAAAACAATGGTTGAAAATATTTCACCACATTATTCACACCGGTAGACACGTACTTGGAGTTTCCACATACGGATCGACGATTTTACTAAGTGTTAGCCCATGTCCGTGAACAACGTCAGACGCATGACCTACATATGCCATCTACAAACATTAAATCACACCTATAAACATAACATAGCTCCACATGCAGGTTTTCCAACGATTCCGGCCCTCCGACGGTCATTCACCCCCAAAACCTAGATCGGGGGGGGGGGCGCAGATCTACCCTTATAGCTTTCTCCGTACGAGGATGGACCAATGGACTTTTTTATCTATCTATGTTTGTTTAGCACATATGTACATGGAGAACCAAGGTTGAACACATTTCACCACATTATTCACACCGGTAGACACGTACCGGGAGTTTCCACATACGGATTGACGATTTTACGAAGTGTTAGCCCATGTCCGTGAAAAACGTCAGACACATGACCTACATATGCCATCTACAAACATTAAATCACACCTAAAAACATAACCTAGCTCCACATGCAGGTTTTCCAACGATTCCGGCCCTCCGACGGTCATTCACCCATAAAACCCTAGATCGGGGGGGGGGGGGGGGGGGGCGCAGATCTACCCTTATAGCTTTCTCCGTACGAGGATGGACCAATGGACTTTTTTATCTATCTATGTTTTTTAGCACATATGTACATGGAGAACCAAGGTTGAACACATTTCACCACATTATTCACAACGGTAGACACGTACCGGGAGTTTCCACATACGGATCGACGATTTTACTAAGTGTTAGCCCATGTCCGTGAACAACGTCAGACACATGACCTACATATGCCATCTACAAACATTAAATCACACCTATAAACATAACCTAGCTCCACATGAAGGTTTCCAACGATTCCGGCCCTCCGACGGTCATTCACCCCCGAAACCCTAGATCGGGGGGGGGGGCAGATCTACCCTTATAGCTTTCTCCGTACGAGGATGGACCAATGGACTTTTTTATCTATCTATGTCTGTTTAGCACATATGTACATGGAAAACCAAGGTTGAACACATTTCACCACATTATTCACACCGGTAGACACGTACCGGGAGTTTCCACATACGGATCGACGATTTTACTAAGTGTTAGCCCATGTCCGTGAACAACGTCAGACATATGACCTACATATGCCATCTACAAACATTAAATCACACCTATAAACATAACCTAGCTCCACATGCAGGTTTTCCAACGATTCCGACCCTCCGACGGTCATTCACCTCCGAAACCCTAGATCGGGGGGGCCCGCAGATCTACCCTTATAGCTTTCTCCGTACGAGGATGGACCAATGGACTTTTTTATCTATCTATGTTTTTTTAGAACATATGTACATGGAGAACCAAGGTTGAACACATTTCACCACATTATTCACAACGGTAGACACGTACCGGGAGTTTCCACATACGGATCGACGATTTTACTAAGTGTTAGCCCATGTCCGTGAACAACGTCAGACATATGACCTACATATGCCATCTACAAACATTAAATCACACCTATAAACATAACCTAGCTCCACATGCAGGTGTTCCAACGATTCCGACCCTCCGACGGTCATTCACCTCCGAAACCCTAGATCGGGGGGGCCCGCAGATCTACCCTTATAGCTTTCTCCGGACGAGGACGGTACAATGGACTTTTTTATCTATCTATGTTTTTTAGAACATATGTACATGGAGAACCAAGGTGGAACACATTTCACCACATTATTCACAACAGTAGACACGTACCGGGAGTTTCCACATACGGATCGACGATTTTCCTAAGTGTTAGCCCATGTCCGTGAACAACGTCAGACACATGACCTACATATGCCATCTACAAACATTAAATCACACCTATAAACATAACCTAGCTCCACATGCAGGGTTTCCAATGATTCCGGCCCTCCGACGGTCATTCACCTCTGAAACCCTAGATCTCGGGGGCCCGCAGATCTACCCTTATAGCTTTCTCCGTACGAGGATGGACCAATTGACTTTTTTATCTAGCTATGTTTGTTTAGCACATATGTACATGGAAAACCAAGGTTCAACACATTTCACCACATTATTCACACCGGTAGACCCGTACCGGGAGTTTCCACATACGGATCGACGATTTTACTAAGTGTTAGCCCATGTCCGTGAACAACGTCAGACACATGACCTACATATGCCATCTACAAACATTAAATCACGCCTATAAACATAACCTAGCTCCACATGCAGGGTTTCCAATGATTCCGGCCCTCCGACGGTCATTCACCTGCGAAACCCTAGATCTGGGGGGGGGGGCGCAGATCAACCCTTATAGCTTTCTCTGTACGAGGATGGACCAATGGACTTTTTTATCTATCTATGTTTGGTTAGCACATATGTACATGTAAAACCAAGGTTGAACACATTTCACCACATTATTCACACCGGTAAACACGTACCGGGAGTTTCCACATAGGGATCGACGATTTTACTAAGTGTTAGCCCATGTCCGTGAACAACGTCAGACACATGACCTACATATGCCATCTACAAACATTAAATCACACCTATAAACATAACCTAGCTCCACACGCAGGGTTTCCAACGATTCCGGCCCTCCGACGGTCATTCACCTCCGAAACCCTAGATCTGGGGGGCCCGCAGATCTACCCTTATAGCTTTCTCCGTACGAGGATGGACCAATGGACTTTTTTATCTATCTATGTTTGGTTAGCACATATGTACATGTAAAACCAAGGTTGAACACATTTCACCACATTATTCACACCGGTAGACACGTACCGGGAGTTTCCACATACGGATCAACGATTTTACTAAGTGTTAGCCCATGTCCGTGAACAACGTCAGACACATGACCTACATATGCCATCTACAAACATTAAATCACACCTATAAACATAACGTAGCTCCACATGCAGGGTTTCTAATGATTCCGGCCCTCCGACGGTCATTCACCTCCGAAACCCTAGATATGGGGGGCCCGCAGATCTACCCTTATAACTTTCTCCGTACGAGGATGGACCAATGGACTTTTTTATCTATCTATGTTTGTTTAGCACATATGTACATGGAAAACCAAGGTTGAACACATTTCACCACATTATTCACACCGGTAGACCCGTACCGGGAGTTTCCACATACGGATCGACGATTTTACTAAGTGTTAGCCCATGTCCGTGAACAACGTCAGACACATGACCTACATATGCCATCTACAAACATTAAATCACACTTATAAACATAACCTAGCTCCACATGCAGGGTTTCCAATGATTCCGGCCCTCCGACGGTCATTCACCTCCAAAACCATAGATCTGGGGGCCCCGCAAATCTACCCTTATAGCTTTCTCCGTACAAGGATGGACCAATGGACTTTTTTTATCTATCTATGTTTGGTTAGCACATATGTACATGGAAAACCAAGGTTGAACACATTTCACCACATTATTCACACCGGTAGACCCGTACCGGGAGTTTCAACATACGGATCGACGATTTTACTAAGTGTTAGCCCATGTCCGTGAACAACGTCAGACACATGACCTACATATGCCATCTACAAACATTAAATCACACCTATAAACATAACCTAGCTCCACATGCAAGGTTTCCAATGATTCCGGCCCTCCGACGGTCATTCACCTCCGAAACCCTAGATCTAGGGGCCCCGCAGATCTACCCCTATAGCTTTCTCCGTACGAGGATGGACCAATGGACTTTTTTATCTATATATGTTTGGTTAGCACATATGTACATGTAAAGCCAAGGTTGAACACATTTCACCACATTATTCACACCGGTAGACACGTACCGGGAGTTTCCACATACGGATCGACGATTTTACTAAGTGTTAGCCCATGTCCGTGAACAACATCAGACACATGACCTACATATGCCATCTACAAACATTAAATCACACCTATAAACATAACCTAGCTCCACATGCAGGGTTTCCAATGATTCCGGCCCTCCGACGGTCATTCACCTCTGAAACCCTAGATCTCGGGGGCCCGCAGATCTACCCTTATAGCTTTCTCCGTACGAGGATGGACCAATGGACTTTTTTATCTAGCTATGTTTGTTTAGCACATATGTACATGGAAAACCAAGGTTCAACACATTTCACCACATTATTCACACCGGTAGACCCGTACTGGGAGTTTCCACATACGGATCGACGATTTTACTAAGTGTTAGCCCATGTCCGTGAACAACGTCAGACACATGACCTACATATGCCATCTACAAACATTAAATCACGCCTATAAACATAACCTAGCTCCACATGCAGGGTTTCCAATGATTCCGGCCCGCCGACGGTCATTCACCTGCGAAACCCTAGATCTGGGGGGGCCCGCAGATCAACCCTTATAGCTTTCTCTGTAGGAGGATGGACCAATGGACTTTTTTATCTATCTATGTTTGGTTAGCACATATGTACATGTAAAACCAAGGTTGAACACATTTCACCACATTATTCACACCGGTAAACACGTACCGGGAGTTTCCACATAGGGATCGACGATTTTACTAAGTGTTAGCCCATGTCCGTGAACAACGTCAGACACATGACCTACATATGCCATCTACAAATATTAAATCACACCTATAAACATAACCTAGCTCCACACGCAGGGTTTCCAACGATTCCGGCCCTCCGACGGTCATTCACCTCCGAAACCCTAGATCTGGGGGGCCCGCAGATCTACCCTTATAGCTTTCTCCATACGAGGATGGACCAATGGACTTTTTTATCTATCTATGTTTGGTTAGCACATATGTACATGTAAAACCAAGGTTGAACACATTTCACCACATTATTCACACCGGTAGACACGTACCGGGAGTTTCCACATACGGATCAACGATTTTACTAAGTGTTAGCCCATGTCCGTGAACAACGTCAGACACATGACCTACATATGCCATCTACAAACATTAAATCACACCTATAAACATAACGTAGCTCCACATGCAGGGTTTCTAATGATTCCGGCCCTCCGACGGTCATTCACCTCCGAAACCCTAGATATGGTGGGCCCGCAGAACTACCCTTATAGCTTTCTCCGTACGAGGATGGACCAATGGACTTTTTTATCTATCTATGTTTGTTTAGCACATATGTACATGGAAAACCAAGGTTGAACACATTTCACCACATTATTCACACCGGTAGACCCGTACCGGGAGTTTCAACATACGGATCGACGATTTTACTAAGTGTTAGCCCATGTCCGTGAACAACGTCAGACACATGACCTACATATGCCATCTACAAACATTAAATCACACCTATAAACATAACGTAGCTCCACATGCAGGGTTTCTAATGATTCCGGCCCTCCGACGGTCATTCACCTCCGAAACACTAGATATGGTGGGCCCGCAGATCTACCCCTATAGCTTTCTCCGTACGAGGATGGACCAATGGACTTTTTTATCTATATATGTTTGGTTAGCACATATGTACATGTAAAGCCAAGGTTGAACACATTTCACCACATTATTCACACCGGTAGACACGTACCGGGAGTTTCCACATACGGATCGACGATTTTACTAAGTGTTAGCCCATGTCCGTGAACAACGTCAGACACATGACCTACATATGCCATCTACAAACATTAAATCACACCTATAAACATAACCTAGCTCCACATGCAGGGTTTCCAATGATTCCGGCCCTCCGACGGTCATTCACCTCCGAAACCCTAGATCTGGGGGGGCCGCAGATCTACCCTTATAGCTTTCTCCGTACGAGGATGGACCAATGGAATTTTTTATCTATCTATGTTTGTTTAGCACATATGTACATGGAAAACAAAGGTTGAAGACATTTCACCACGCTATTCACACCGGTAGACCCAGACCGGGAGTTTCCACATACGGATCGACGATTTTACTAAGTGTTAGCCCATGTCCGTGAACAACGTCAGACACATGACCTACATACCCCATCTACAAACATTAAATCACACTTATAAACATAACCTAGCTCCACAGGCAGGGTTTCCAATGATTCTGGCCCTCCGACGGTCATTCACCTCCGAAACCCTAGATCTGGGGGGCCCGCAGATCTACCCTTATAGCTTTCTCTGTACGAGGATGGACCAATGGACTTTTTTTATCTATCTATGTTAGGTTAGCACATATGTACATGGAAAACCAAGGTTGAACACATTTCACCACATTATTCACACCGGTAGACCCGTACCGAGAGTTTCCACATACGGATCCACGATTTTACTAAGTGTTAGCCCATGTCCGTGAACAACGTCAGACACATGACCTACATATGCCATCTACAAACATTAAATCACACTTATAAACATAACCTAGCTCCACACGCAGGGTTTCCAATGATTCCGGCCCTCCGACGGTCATTCACCTCCGAAACCCTAGATCTGGGGGCCCCGCAGATCTACCCTTATAGCTTTCTCCGTACGAGGATGGACCAATGGACTTTTTTATCTATCTATGTTTGGTTAGCACATATGTACATGGAAAACCAAGGTTGAACACATTTGACCACATTATTCACACCGGTAGACCCGTACCGGGAGTTTCAACATACGGATCGACGATTTTACTAAGTGTTAGCCCATGTCCGTGAACAACGTCAGACACATGACCTACATATGCCATCTACAAACATTAAATCACACCTATAAACATAACCTAGCTCCACATGCAAGGTTTCCAATGATTCCGGCCCTCCGACGGTCATTCACCTCCGAAACTCTAGATCTGGGGGCCCCGCAGATCTACCCCTATAGCTTTCTCCGTACGAGGATGGACCAATGGACTTTTTTATCTATATATGTTTGGTTAGCACATATGTACATGTAAAACAAAGGTTGAACACATTTCACCACATTATTCACACCGGTAGACACGTACCGGGAGTTTCCACATACGGATCGACGATTTTACTAAGTGTTAGCCCATGTCCGTGAACAACGTCAGACACATGACCTACATATGCCATCTACGAACATTAAATCACACCTATAAACATAACCTAGCTCCACATGAAGGGTTTCCAATGATTCCGGCCCTCCGACGGTCATTCACCTCCGAAACCCTAGAGCTGGGGGGCCCGCAGATCTACCCTTATAGCTTTCTCCGTACGAGGATGGACCAATGGAATTTTTTATCTATCTATGTTTGTTTAGCACATATGTTCATGGAAAACAAAGGTTGAACACATTTCACCACACTATTCACACCGGTAGACCCAGACCGGGAGTTTCCACATACGGATCGACGATTTTACTAAGTGTTAGCCCATGTCCGTGAACAACGTCAGACACATGACCTACATATTCCATCTACAAACATTAAATCACACCTATAAACATAACCTAGCTCCACATGCAGGGTTTCCAATGATTCCGGCCCTCCGACGGTCATTCACCTCCGAAACCCTACATCTGGGGGGCCCGCAGATCTATCCTTATAGCTTTATCCATACGAGGATGGAACACTGGACTTTTTTATCTATCTATGTTTGGTTAGCACATATGTACATGGAAAACCAAGGTTGAACACATTTCACCACATAATTCACACCGGTAGACCCGTACCGGGAGTTTCCACATACGGATCGACGATTTTACTAAGTGTTAGTCCATGTCCGTGAACAACGTCAGACACGTGACCTACATATGCCATCTACAAACATTAAATCACACCTATAAACATAACCTAGCTCCACATGCAAGGTTTCCAATGATTCCGGCCCTCCGACGGTCATTCACCTCCGAAACCCTAGATCTGGGGGCCCCGCAGATCTACCCCTATAGCTTTCTCCGTACGAGGATGGACCAATGGACTTTTTTATCTATATATGTTTGGTTAGCACATATGTACATGTAAAACAAAGGTTGAACACATTTCACCACATTATTCACACCGGTAGACACGTACCGGGAGTTTCCACATACGGATCGACGATTTTACTAAGTGTTAGCCCATGTCCGTGAACAACGTCAGACACATGACCTACATATGCCATCTACAAACATTAAATCACACTTATAAACATAACCTAGCTCCACATGCAGGGTTTCCAATGATTCCGGCCCTCCGACGGTCATTCACCTCCAAAACCATAGATCTGGGGGGCCCGCAAATCTACCCTTATAGCTTTCTCCGTACAAGGATGGACCAATGGACTTTTTTATCTATCTATGTTTGGTTAGCACATATGTACATGGAAAACCAAGGTTGAACACATTTCACCACAATATTCACACCGGTAGACCCGTACCGGGAGTTTCAACATACGGATCGACGATTTTACTAAGTGTTAGCCCATGTCCGTGAACAACGTCAGACACATGACCTACATATGCCATCTACAAACATTAAATCACACCTATAAACATAACGTAGCTCCACATGCAGGGTTTCTAATGATTCCGGCCCTCCGACGGTCATTCACCTCTGAAACCCTAGATATGGTGGGCCCGCAGATCTACCCCTATAGCTTTCTCCGTACGAGGATGGACCAATGGACTTTTTTATCTATATATGTTTGGTTAGCACATATGTACATGTAAAGCCAAGGTTGAACACATTTCACCACATTATTCACACCGGTAGACACGTACCGGGAGTTTCCACATACGGATCGACGATTTTACTAAGTGTTAGCCCATGTCCGTGAACAACGTCAGACACATGACCTACATATGCCATCTACAAACATTAAATCACACCTATAAACATAACCTAGCTCCACATGCAGGGTTTCCAATGATTCCGGCCCTCCGACGGTCATTCACCTCCGAAACCCTAGATCTGGGGGGGCCGCAGATCTACCCTTATAGCTTTCTCCGTACGAGGATGGACCAATGGAATTTTTTATCTATCTATGTTTGTTTAGCACATATGTACATGGAAAACAAAGGTTGAACACATTTCACCACACTATTCACACCGGTAGACCCAGACCGGGAGTTTCCACATACGGATCGACGATTTTACTAAGTGTTAGCCCATGTCCGTGAACAACGTCAGACACATGACCTACATACCCCATCTACAAACATTAAATCACACTTATAAACATAACCTAGCTCCACAGGCAGGGTTTCCAATGATTCCGGCCCTCCGACGGTCATTCACCTCCGAAACCCTAGATCTGGGGGGCCCGCAGATCTACCCTTATAGCTTTCTCTGTACGAGGATGGACCAATGGACTTTTTTATCTATCTATGTTTGGTTAGCACATATGTACATGGAAACCCAAGGTTGAACACATTTCACCACATTATTCACACCGGTAGACCCGTACCGGGAGTTTCCACATACGGATCCACGATTTTACTAAGTGTTAGCCCATGTCCGTGAACAACGTCAGACACATGACCTACATATGCCATCTACAAACATTAAATCACACTTATAAACATAACCTAGCTCCACACGCAGGGTTTCCAATGATTCCGGCCCTCCGACGGTCATTCACCTCCGAAACCCTAGATCTGGGGGGCCCGCAGATCTACCCTTATAGCTTTCTCCGTACGAGGATGGACCAATGGACTTTTTTATCTATCTATGTTTGGTTAGCACATATGTACATGGAAAACCATGGTTGAACACATTTCACCACATTATTCACACCGGTAGACCCGTACCGGGAGTTTCAACATACGGATCGACGATTTTACTAAGTGTTAGCCCATGTCCGTGAACAACGTCAGACACATGACCTACATATGCCATCTACAAACATTAAATCACACCTATAAACATAACCTAGCTCCACATGCAAGGTTTCCAATGATTCCGGCCCTCCGACGGTCATTCACCTCCGAAACCCTAGATCTGGGGGCCCCGCAGATCTACCCCTATAGCTTTCTCCGTACGAGGATGGACCAATGGACTTTTTTATCTATATATGTTTGGTTAGCACATATGTACATGTAAAACAAAGGTTGAACACATTTCACCACATTATTCACACCGGTAGACACGTACCGGGAGTTTCCACATACGGATCGACGATTTTACTAAGTGTTAGCCCATGTCCGTGAACAACGTCAGACACATGACCTACATATGCCATCTACGAACATTAAATCACACCTATAAACATAACCTAGCTCCACATGAAGGGTTTCCAATGATTCCGGCCCTCCGACGGTCATTCACCTCCGAAACCCTAGAGCTGGGGGGCCCGCAGATCTACCCTTATAGCTTTCTCCGTATGAGGATGGACCAATGGAATTTTTTATCTATCTATGTTTGTTTAGCACATATGTTCATGGAAAACAAAGCTTGAACACATTTCACCACACTATTCACACCGGTAGACCCAGACCGGGAGTTTCCACATACGGATCGACGATTTTACTAAGTGTTAGCCCATGTCCGTGAACAACGTCAGACACATGACCTACATATTCCATCTACAAACATTAAATCACACCTATAAACATAACCTAGCTCCACATGCAGGGTTTCCAATGATTCCGGCCCTCCGACGGTCATTCACCTCCGAAACCCTACATCTGGGGGGCCCGCAGATCTATCCTTATAGCTTTATCCATACGAGGATGGAACACTGGACTTTTTTATCTATCTATGTTTGGTTAGCACATATGTACATGGAAAACCAAGGTTGAACACATTTCACCACATAATTCACACCGGTAGACCCGTACCGGGAGTTTCCACATACGGATCGACGATTTTACTAAGTGTTAGTCCATGTCCATGAACAACGTCAGACACGTGACCTACATATGCCATCTACAAACATTAAATCACACCTATAAACATAACCTAGCTCCACATGAAGGGTTTCCAATTATTCCGGCCCTCCGACGGTCATTCACCTCCGAAATCCTAGATCTGGGGGCCCCGCAGATCTACCCTTATAGCTTTCTCCGTACGAGGATGGTCCAATGGACTTTTTTATCTATCCATGTTTGTTTAGCACATATGTACATGGAAAACCAAGGTTGAACACATTTCACCACATTTTTCACACCGGTAGACCCGTACCGGGAGTTTCCACATACGGATCGGCGATTTTACTAAGTGTTAGCCCATGTCCATGAACAACGTCAGACACATGACCTACATATTCCATCTACAAACATTAAATCACACTTATAAACATAACCTAGCTCCACATGCAGGGTTTCCAATGATTCCGGCCCTCCGACGGTCATTCACCTCCGAAACTCTAGATCTGGGGGGCCCGCAGATCTACCCTTATAGCTTTCTCCGTACGAGGATGGACCAATGGACATTTTTATCTATCTATGTTTGTTTAGCACATATGTACATGGAAAACCAAGGTTGAACACATTTCACCACATTATTCACACCGGTAGACCCGTACCGTGAGTTTCCACATACGGATCGACGATTTTACTAAGTGTTAGCCCATGTCCGTGAACAACGTCAGACACATGACCTACATATGCCATCTACGAATATTAAATCACACCTATAAACATAACCTAGCTCCACATGCAGGGTTTCTAATGATTCCGGCCCTCCGACGGTCATTCACCTCCGAAACCCTAGATCTGGGGGGTCCGGAGATCTACCCTTACAGATTTCTCCGTACGAGGATGGACCAATGGACTTTTTTATCTATCTATGTTTGTTTAGCACATATGTACATGGAAAACCAAGGTTGAACACATTTCACCACATTATTCACACCGGTAGACCCGTACCGGGAGTTTCCACATACAGATCGACGATTTTACTAAGTGTTAGCCCATGTTCGTGAAAAACGTCAGACACATGACCTACATATGCCATCTACAAACATTAAATCACACCTATGAACATAACCTAGCTCCACATGCAGGGTTTCCAATGATTCCGGCCCTCCGACGGTCATTCACCTCCGAAACCCTAGATCTGGGGGCCCCGCAGATCTACCCTTATAGCTTTCTCCGTACGAGGATGGACCAAAGTACTTTTTTATCTATCTATGTTTGGTTAGCACATATGTACATGTAAAACCAAGGTTGAACACATTTCACCACACTATTCACACCGGTAGACACGTACCGGGAGTTTCCACATACGGATCGACGATTTTACTAAGTGTTAGCCCATGTCCGTGAACAACGTCAGACACATGACCTACATATGCAATCTACAAACATTAAATCACACCTATAAACATAACCTAGCTCCACATGCAGGGTTTCTAATGATTCCGGCCCTCCGACGGTCATTCACCTCCGAAGCACTAGATCTGGGGGGCCCGCAGATCTACCCTTATAGATTTCTCCGTACGAGGATGGACAAATGGACTTTTTTATCTATCTATGTTTGTTTAGCACATATGTACATGGAAAACCAAGGTTGAACACATTTCACCACATTATTCACACCGGTAGACCCGTACCGGGAGTTTCCACATACGGATCGACGATTTTACTAAGTGTTAGCCCATGTTCGTGAACAACGTCAAACACATGACCTACATATGCCATCTACAAACATTAAATCACACCTATGAACATAACCTAGCTCCACATGGAGGGTTTCCAATGATTCTGGCCCTCCGACGGTCATTCACCTCCGAAACCCTAGATCTAGGGGGCCCGCAGATCTACCCTTATAGCTTTCTCCGTACGAGGATGGACCAATGGACTTATTTATCTATCTATGTTTGTTTAGCACATATGTACATGGAAAACCAAGGTTGAACACATTTCACCACATTATTCACACCGGTAGACACGTACCGGGAGTTTCCACATACGGATCGACGATTTTACTAAGTGTTAGCCCATGTCCATGAACAACGTCAGACACATGACCTACATATGCCATCTACAAACATTAAATCACACTTATAAACATAACCTAGCTCCACATGCAGGGTTTCCAATGATTCCGGCCCTCCGACGGTCATTCACCTCCGAAACCCTAGATCTGGGGGGCCCGCAGATCTACCCTTATAGCTTTCTCCGTACGAGGATGGACCAATGGACTTTTTTATCTATCTATGTTTGTTTAGCACATATGTACATGGAAAACCAAGGTTGAACACATTTCACCACATTATTCACACCGCTAGACCCGTACCGAGAGTTTCCACATACGGATCGACGATTTTACTAAGTGTTAGCCCATGTCCGTGAACAACGTCAGACACATGACCTACATACCCCATCTACAAACATTAAATCACACTTATAAACATAACCTAGCTCCACATGCAGGGTTTCCAATGATTCCGGCCCTCCGACGGTCATTCACCTCCGAAATCCTAGATCTGGGGGCCCGCAGATCTACCCTTATAGCTTTCTCCGTACGAGGATGGACCGTTGGACTTTTTTTATCTATCTATGTTTGTTTAGCATATATGTACATGGAAAACCAAGGTTGAACACATTTCACCACATTATTCACACCGGTAGACCCGTACCGGGAGTTTCCACATACGGATCGACGATTTTACTAAGTGTTAGTCCATGTCTGTAAACAACGTCAGACACGTGACCTACATATGCCATCTACAAACATTAAATCACACCTATAAACATAACCTAGCTCCACATGAAGGGTTTCCAATTATTCCTGCCCTCCGACGGTCATTCACCTCCGAAATCCTAGATCTGGGGGCCCCGCAGATCTACCCTTATAGCTTTCTCCGTACGAGGATGGTCCAATGGACTTTTTTATCTATCTATGTTTGTTTAGCACATATGTACATGGAAAACCAAGGTTGAACACATTTCACCACATTTTTCACACCGGTAGACCCGTACCGGGAGTTTCCACATACGGATCGGCGATTTTACTAACTATTAGCCCATGTCCGTGAACAACGTCAGACACATGACATAGATATGCCATCTACAAACATTAAATCACACTTATAAACATAACCTAGCTCCACATGCAGGGTTTCCAATGATTCCGGCCCTCCGACGGTCATTCACCTCCGAAACTCTAGATCTGGGGGGCCCGCAGATCTACCCTTATAGCTTTCTCCGTGCGAGGATGGACCAATGGACTTTTTTATCTATCTATGTTTGTTTAGCACATATGTACATGGAAAACCAAGGTTGAACACATTTCACCACAATATTCACACTGGTAGACCCGTACCGGGAGTTTCAACATACGGATCGACGATTTTACTAAGTGTTAGCCCATGTCCGTGAACAACGTCAGACACATGACCTACATATGCCATCTACAAACATTAAATCACACCTATAAACATAACGTAGCTCCACATGCAGGGTTTCTAATGATTCCGGCCCTCCGACGGTCATTCACCTCTGAAACCCTAGATATGGTGGGCCCGCAGATCTACCCCTATAGCTTTCTCCGTACGAGGATGGACCAATGGACTTTTTTATCTATATATGTTTGGTTAGCACATATGTACATGTAAAGCCAAGGTTGAACACATTTCACCACATTATTCACACCGGTAGACACGTACCGGGAGTTTCCACATACGGATCGACGATTTTACTAAGTGTTAGCCCATGTCCGTGAACAACGTCAGACACATGACCTACATATGCCATCTACAAACATTAAATCACACCTATAAACATAACCTAGCTCCACATGCAGGGTTTCCAATGATTCCGGCCCTCCGACGGTCATTCACCTCCGAAACCCTAGATCTGGGGGGGCCGCAGATCTACCCTTATAGCTTTCTCCGTACGAGGATGGACCAATGGAATTTTTTATCTATCTATGTTTGTTTAGCACATATGTACATGGAAAACAAAGGTTGAACACATTTCACCACACTATTCACACCGGTAGACCCAGACCGGGAGTTTCCACATACGGATCGACGATTTTACTAAGTGTTAGCCCATGTCCGTGAACAACGTCAGACACATGACCTACATACCCCATCTACAAACATTAAATCACACTTATAAACATAACCTAGCTCCACAGGCAGGGTTTCCAATGATTCCGGCCCTCCGACGGTCATTCACCTCCGAAACCCTAGATCTGGGGGGCCCGCAGATCTACCCTTATAGCTTTCTCTGTACGAGGATGGACCAATGGACTTTTTTATCTATCTATGTTTGGTTAGCACATATGTACATGGAAAACCAAGGTTGAACACATTTCACCACATTATTCACACCGGTAGACCCGTACCGGGAGTTTCCACATACGGATCCACGATTTTACTAAGTGTTAGCCCATGTCCGTGAACAACGTCAGACACATGACCTACATATGCCATCTACAAACATTAAATCACACTTATAAACATAACCTAGCTCCACACGCAGGGTTTCCAATGATTCCGGCCCTCCGACGGTCATTCACCTCCGAAACCCTAGATCTGGGGGGCCCGCAGATCTACCCTTATAGCTTTCTCCGTACGAGGATGGACCAATGGACTTTTTTATCTATCTATGTTTGGTTAGCACATATGTACATGGAAAACCATGGTTGAACACATTTCACCACATTATTCACACCGGTAGACCCGTACCGGGAGTTTCAACATACGGATCGACGATTTTACTAAGTGTTAGCCCATGTCCGTGAACAACGTCAGACACATGACCTACATATGCCATCTACAAACATTAAATCACACCTATAAACATAACCTAGCTCCACATGCAAGGTTTCCAATGATTCCGGCCCTCCGACGGTCATTCACCTCCGAAACCCTAGATCTGGGGGCCCCGCAGATCTACCCCTATAGCTTTCTCCGTACGAGGATGGACCAATGGACTTTTTTATCTATATATGTTTGGTTAGCACATATGTACATGTAAAACAAAGGTTGAACACATTTCACCACATTATTCACACCGGTAGACACGTACCGGGAGTTTCCACATACGGATCGACGATTTTACTAAGTGTTAGCCCATGTCCGTGAACAACGTCAGACACATGACCTACATATGCCATCTACGAACATTAAATCACACCTATAAACATAACCTAGCTCCACATGAAGGGTTTCCAATGATTCCGGCCCTCCGACGGTCATTCACCTCCGAAACCCTAGAGCTGGGGGGCCCGCAGATCTACCCTTATAGCTTTCTCCGTATGAGGATGGACCAATGGAATTTTTTATCTATCTATGTTTGTTTAGCACATATGTTCATGGAAAACAAAGGTTGAACACATTTCACCACACTATTCACACCGGTAGACCCAGACCGGGAGTTTCCACATACGGATCGACGATTTTACTAAGTGTTAGCCCATGTCCGTGAACAACGTCAGACACATGACCTACATATTCCATCTACAAACATTAAATCACACCTATAAACATAACCTAGCTCCACATGCAGGGTTTCCAATGATTCCGGCCCTCCGACGGTCATTCACCTCCGAAACCCTACATCTGGGGGGCCCGCAGATCTATCCTTATAGCTTTATCCATACGAGGATGGAACACTGGACTTTTTTATCTATCTATGTTTGGTTAGCACATATGTACATGGAAAACCAAGGTTGAACACATTTCACCACATAATTCACACCGGTAGACCCGTACCGGGAGTTTCCACATACGGATCGACGATTTTACTAAGTGTTAGTCCATGTCCGTGAACAACGTCAGACACGTGACCTACATATGCCATCTACAAACATTAAATCACACCTATAAACATAACCTAGCTCCACATGAAGGGTTTCCAATTATTCCGGCCCTCCGACGGTCATTCACCTCCGAAATCCTAGATCTGGGGGCCCCGCAGATCTACCCTTATAGCTTTCTCCGTACGAGGATGGTCCAATGGACTTTTTTATCTATCTATGTTTGTTTAGCACATATGTACATGGAAAACCAAGGTTGAACACATTTCACCACATTTTTCACACCGGTAGACCCGTACCGGGAGTTTCCACATACGGATCGGCGATTTTACTAAGTGTTAGCCCATGTCCATGAACAACGTCAGACACATGACCTACATATTCCATCTACAAACATTAAATCACACTTATAAACATAACCTAGCTCCACATGCAGGGTTTCCAATGATTCCGGCCCTCCGACGGTCATTCACCTCCGAAACTCTAGATCTGGGGGGCCCGCAGATCTACCCTTATAGCTTTCTCCGTACGAGGATGGACCAATGGACATTTTTATCTATCTATGTTTGTTTAGCACATATGTACATGGAAAACCAAGGTTGAACACATTTCACCACATTATTCACACCGGTAGACCCGTACCGTGAGTTTCCACATACGGATCGACGATTTTACTAAGTGTTAGCCCATGTCCGTGAACAACGTCAGACACATGACCTACATATGCCATCTACGAATATTAAATCACACCTATAAACATAACCTAGCTCCACATGCAGGGTTTCTAATGATTCCGGCCCTCCGACGGTCATTCACCTCCGAAACCCTAGATCTGGGGGGTCCGGAGATCTACCCTTACAGATTTCTCCGTACGAGGATGGACCAATGGACTTTTTTATCTATCTATGTTTGTTTAGCACATATGTACATGGAAAACCAAGGTTGAACACATTTCACCACATTATTCACACCGGTAGACCCGTACCGGGAGTTTCCACATACAGATCGACGATTTTACTAAGTGTTAGCCCATGTTCGTGAAAAACGTCAGACACATGACCTACATATGCCATCTACAAACATTAAATCACACCTATGAACATAACCTAGCTCCACATGCAGGGTTTCCAATGATTCCGGCCCTCCGACGGTCATTCACCTCCGAAACCCTAGATCTGGGGGCCCCGCAGATCTACCCTTATAGCTTTCTCCGTACGAGGATGGACCAAAGTACTTTTTTATCTATCTATGTTTGGTTAGCACATATGTACATGTAAAACCAAGGTTGAACACATTTCACCACACTATTCACACCGGTAGACACGTACCGGGAGTTTCCACATACGGATCGACGATTTTACTAAGTGTTAGCCCATGTCCGTGAACAACGTCAGACACATGACCTACATATGCAATCTACAAACATTAAATCACACCTATAAACATAACCTAGCTCCACATGCAGGGTTTCTAATGATTCCGGCCCTCCGACGGTCATTCACCTCCGAAGCACTAGATCTGGGGGGCCCGCAGATCTACCCTTATAGATTTCTCCGTACGAGGATGGACAAATGGACTTTTTTATCTATCTATGTTTGTTTAGCACATATGTACATGGAAAACCAAGGTTGAACACATTTCACCACATTATTCACACCGGTAGACCCGTACCGGGAGTTTCCACATACGGATCGACGATTTTACTAAGTGTTAGCCCATGTTCGTGAACAACGTCAAACACATGACCTACATATGCCATCTACAAACATTAAATCACACCTATGAACATAACCTAGCTCCACATGGAGGGTTTCCAATGATTCTGGCCCTCCGACGGTCATTCACCTCCGAAACCCTAGATCTAGGGGGCCCGCAGATCTACCCTTATAGCTTTCTCCGTACGAGGATGGACCAATGGACTTATTTATCTATCTATGTTTGTTTAGCACATATGTACATGGAAAACCAAGGTTGAACACATTTCACCACATTATTCACACCGGTAGACACGTACCGGGAGTTTCCACATACGGATCGACGATTTTACTAAGTGTTAGCCCATGTCCATGAACAACGTCAGACACATGACCTACATATGCCATCTACAAACATTAAATCACACTTATAAACATAACCTAGCTCCACATGCAGGGTTTCCAATGATTCCGGCCCTCCGACGGTCATTCACCTCCGAAACCCTAGATCTGGGGGGCCCGCAGATCTACCCTTATAGCTTTCTCCGTACGAGGATGGACCAATGGACTTTTTTATCTATCTATGTTTGTTTAGCACATATGTACATGGAAAACCAAGGTTGAACACATTTCACCACATTATTCACACCGCTAGACCCGTACCGAGAGTTTCCACATACGGATCGACGATTTTACTAAGTGTTAGCCCATGTCCGTGAACAACGTCAGACACATGACCTACATACCCCATCTACAAACATTAAATCACACTTATAAACATAACCTAGCTCCACATGCAGGGTTTCCAATGATTCCGGCCCTCCGACGGTCATTCACCTCCGAAATACTAGATCTGGGGGCCCGCAGATCTACCCTTATAGCTTTCTCCGTACGAGGATGGACCGTTGGACTTTTTTTATCTATCTATGTTTGTTTAGCATATATGTACATGGAAAACCAAGGTTGAACACATTTCACCACATTATTCACACCGGTAGACCCGTACCGGGAGTTTCCACATACGGATCGACGATTTTACTAAGTGTTAGTCCATGTCTGTAAACAACGTCAGACACGTGACCTACATATGCCATCTACAAACATTAAATCACACCTATAAACATAACCTAGCTCCACATGAAGGGTTTCCAATTATTCCTGCCCTCCGACGGTCATTCACCTCCGAAATCCTAGATCTGGGGGCCCCGCAGATCTACCCTTATAGCTTTCTCCGTACGAGGATGGTCCAATGGACTTTTTTATCTATCTATGTTTGTTTAGCACATATGTACATGGAAAACCAAGGTTGAACACATTTCACCACATTTTTCACACCGGTAGACCCGTACCGGGAGTTTCCACATACGGATCGGCGATTTTACTAACTATTAGCCCATGTCCGTGAACAACGTCAGACACATGACATAGATATGCCATCTACAAACATTAAATCACACTTATAAACATAACCTAGCTCCACATGCAGGGTTTCCAATGATTCCGGCCCTCCGACGGTCATTCACCTCCGAAACTCTAGATCTGGGGGGCCCGCAGATCTACCCTTATAGCTTTCTCCGTGCGAGGATGGACCAATGGACTTTTTTATCTATCTATGTTTGTTTAGCACATATGTACATGGAAAACCAAGGTTGAACACATTTCACCACATTATTCACACCGGTAGACCCGTACCGTGAGTTTCCACATACGGATCGACGATTTTACTAAGTGTTAGCCCATGTCCGTGAACAACGTCAGACACATGACCTACATATGCCATCTACAAACATTAAATCACACCTATAAACATAACCTAGCTCCACATGCAGGGTTTCTAATGATTCCGGCCCTCCGACGGTCATTCACCTCCGAAACCCTAGATCTGGGGGGTCCGCAGATCTACCCTTATAGATTTCTCCGTACGAGGATGGACCAATGGACTTTTTTATCTATCTATGTTTGTTTAGCACATATGTACATGGAAAACCAAGGTTGAACACATTTCACCACATTATTCACACCGGTAGACCCGTACCGGGAGTTTCCACATATGGATCGACGATTTTACTAAGTGTTAGCCCATGTTCGTGAACAACGTCAGACACATGACCTACATATGCAATCTACAAACATTAAATCACACCTATAAACATAACCTAGCTCCACATGCAGGGTTTCCAATGATTCCGGCCCTCCGACGGTCATTCACCTGCGAAACCCTAGATCTGGGGGGCCCGCAGATCTACCCTTATAGCTTTCTCCGTACGAGGATGGACCAATGGAATTTTTTATCTATCTATGTTTGGTTAGCACATATGTACATGTAAAACCAAGGTTGAACACATTTCACCACATTATTCACACCGGTAGACACGTACCGGGAGTTTCCACATACGGATCGACGATTTTACTAAGTGTTAGCCCATGTCCGTGAACAACGTCAGACACATGACCTACATATGCCATCTACAAACATTAAATCACACCTATAAACATAACCTAGCTCCACAGGCAGGGTTTCTAATGATTCCAGCCATCCGACGGTCATTCACCTCCGAAACCCTAGATCTGGGGGGCCCGCAGATCTACCCTTATAGCTTTCTCCGTACGAGGATGGACCAATGGACTTTTTTATCTATCTATGTTTGTTTAGCACATATGTACATGGAAAACCAAGGTTGAACACATTTCACCACATTATTCACACCGCTAGACCCGTACCGGGAGTTTCCACATACGGATCGACGATTTTACTAAGTGTTAGCCCATGTCCGTGAACAACGTCAGACACATGACCTACATACCCCATCTACAAACATTAAATCACACTTATAAACATAACCTAGCTATACATGCAGGGTTTCCAATGATTCCGGCACTCCGACGGTCATTCACCTCCGAAATCCTAGATCTGGGGGCCCGCAGATCTACCCTTATAACTTTCTCCGTACGAGGATGGACCATTGGACTTTTTTTATCTATCTATGTTTGTTTAGCATATATGTACATGGAAAACCAAGGTTGAACACATTTCACCACATTATTCAGACCGGTAGACACGTACCGGGAGTTTCCACATACGGATCGACGATTTTACTAAGTGTTAGCCCATGTCCGTGAACAACGTCAGACACATGACCTACATATGCCATCTACAAACATTAAATCACACTTATAAACATAACCTAACTCCACATGCAGGGTTTCCAATGATTCCGGCCCTCCGACGGTCATTCACCTCCGAAACCCTAGATCGGTGGGGGGGGGGGGGCGAAGATCTACCCTTATAGATTTCTCCGTACGAGGATGGACCAATGGACTTTTTTATCTATCTATGTTTGTTTAGCACATATGTACATGGAAAACCAAGGTTGAACACATTTCACCACATTATTCACACCGGTAGACCCGTACCGGGAGTTTCCACATACGGATCGACGATTTTACTAAGTGTTAGCCCATGTCCGTGAACAACGTCAAACACATGACCTACATAGGCCATCTACAAACATTAAATCACACTTATAAACATAATCTAGCTCCACATGCAGGTTTTCCACATGATTCCGGCCCTCTGACGGTCCTTCACCCCCGAAACCCTAGACATGGTTTGTAATGACCCTAGCTATGACCTAACCAAACACAACCCAAGACAAATGTCCAACGGGCTACCCCCATCCGGAGAATATCTAGGGGGGTAGACGATCGGGGGGGACCAGCAGATCTACCCTTATAGCTTTCTCCGTACGAGGATGGACCAATGGACTTATTTATCTATCTATGTTTGGTTAGCACATATGTACATGGAAAACCAAGGTTGAACACATTTCACCACATTATTCACACCGGTAGACACGTACCGGGAGTTTCCACATACGGATCGACGATTTTATTAAGTGTTAGCCCATGTCCGTGAACAACGTCAGACACATGACCTACATATGCCATCTACAAACATTAAATCACACCTATAAACATAACCTAGCTCCACATGCAGGGTTTCCAATGATTCCGGCCCTCCGACGGTCATTCACCTCCGAAACCCTAGATCTGGGGGGGCCGCAGATCTACCCCTATAGCTTTCTCCGTACGAGGATGGACCAATGGACCTTTTTATCTATCTATGTTTGTTTAGCACATATGTACATGGAAAACCAAGGTTGAACACATTTCACCACATTATTCACACCGGTAGACCCGTACCGGGAGTTTCCACATACGGATCGACGATTTTACTAAGTGTTAGCCCATGTTCGTGAACAACGTCAGACACATGACCTACATATGCCATCTACAAACATTAAATCACACCTATAAACATAACCTAGCTCCACATGCAGAGTTTCCAATGATTCCGGCCCTCCGACGGTCATTCACTTGCGAAACCCTAGATCTTGTGGGCCCGCAGTACGAGGATAGACCAATGGACTTTTTTATCTATCTATGTTTGGTTAGCACATATGTAAATGTAAAACCGAGGTTGAACACATTTCACCACATTATTCACACCGGTAGACACGTACCGGGAGTTTCCACATACGGATCGACAATTTTACTAAGTGTTAGCCCATGTCCGTGAACAACGTCAGACACATGACCTACATATGCCATATACAAACATGAAATCACACCTATAAACATAACCTAGCTCCACAAGCAGGGTTTCTAATGATTCCGGCCCTCCGACGGTCATTCACCTCCGAAACCCTAGATCTGGGGGGCCCGCAGATCTACCCTTATAGCTTTCTCCGTACGAGGATGGACCAATGGAATTTTTTATCTATCTATGTTTGTTTAGCACATATGTACATGGAAAACCAAGGTTGAACACATTTCACCACATTATTCACACCGGTAGACCCGTACCGGGAGTTTCCACATACGGATCGACGATTTTACTAAGTGTTAGCCCATGTCCGTGAACAACGTCAGACACATGACCTACATATGCCATCTACAAACATTAAATCACACCTATAAACATAACCTAGCTCCACATGCAGGGTTTCCAATGATTCCGGCCCTCCGACGGTCATTCACCTCCGGAACCCTAGATCTGGGGGGCCCGCAGATCTACCCTTATAGCTTTATCCGTACGAGGATGGAACAATGGACTTTTTTATCTATCTATGTTTGGTTAGCACATATGTACATGTAAAACCAAGGTTGAACACATTTCACCACATTATTCACACCGGTAGACCCGTACCGGGAGTTTCCACATACGGATCGACGATTTTACTAAGTGTTAGCCCATGTCCGTGAACAACGTCAGACACATGACCTACATATGCCATCTACAAACATTAAATCACACTTATAAACATAACCTAGCTCCACATGCAGGGTTTCCAATGATTCCGCCCTCCGACGGTCATTCACCTCCGAAACCCTAGATCTGGAGGGCCCGCAGATCTACCCTTATAGCTTTCTCCGTACGAGGATGGACCAATGGACTTTTTTATCTATCTATGTTTGTTTAGCACATATGTACATGGAAAACCAAGGTTGAACACATTTCACCACATTATTCACACCGCTAGACCCGTACCGGGAGTTTCCACATACGGATCGACGATTTTACTAAGTGTTAGCCCATGTCCGTGAACAACGTCAGACACATGACCTACATACCCCATCTACAAACATTAAATCACACTTATAAACATAACCAGCTCCACATGCAGGGTTTCCAATGATTCCGGCCCTCCGACGGTCATTCACCTCCGAAACCCTAGATCTGGGGGGCCCGCAGATCTACCCTTATAGCTTTATCCGTACGAGGATGGAAATGTGGACTTTTTTTATCTATCTACGTTTGGTTAACACATATATACATGGAAAACCAAGGTTGAACACATTTCACCACATTATTCACACCGGTAGACCCGTACCGGGAGTTTCCACATACGGATCGACGATTTTACTAAGTGTTAGCCCATGTCCGTGAACAACGTCAAACACATGACCTACATATGCCATCTACAAACATTAAATCACACTTATAAACATAACCTAGCTCCACATGCAGGGTTTCCAATGATTCCGCCTTCCGACGGTCATTCACCTCCGAAACCCTAGATCTGGGGAGCCCGCAGATCTACCCTTATAGCTTTCTCCGTACGAGGATGGACCAATGGACTTTTTTTATCTATCTATGTTTGTTTAGCATATATGTACATGGAAAACCAAGGTTGAACACATTTCACCACATTATTCACACCGGTAGACACGTACCGGGAGTTTCCACATACGGATCGACGATTTTACTAAGTGTTAGCCCATGTCCGTGAACAACGTCAGACACATGACCTACATATGCCATCTACAAACATTAAATCACACTTATAAACATAACCTAGCTCCACATGCAGGGTTTCCAATGATTCCGGCCCTCTGACGGTCATTCACCTCCGAAACCCTAGATCGGGGGGGGGGGGGGGGGGGCGAAGATCTACCCTTATATCTTTCTCCGTACGACGATGGACCAATGTAATTTTTTATCTATCTATCTTTGTTTAACACATATGTACATATAAAACCAAGGCTGAACACATTTCACCACATTATTCACACCGGTAGACCCGTACCGGGAGTTTCCACATACGGATCGACGATTTTACTAAGTGTTAGCCCATGTCCGTGAACAACGTCAAACACATGACCTACATATGCCATATACAAACATTAAATCACACTTATAAACATAATCTAGCTCCACATGCAGGTTTTCCAAATGATTCCGGCCCTCCGACGGTCATTCACTCCCGAAACCCTAGACATGGTTTGTAATGACCCTAGCTATGACCTAACCAAACACAACCCAAGACAAATGTCCAACGGGCTACCCCCATCCGGAGAATATCTAGGGGGGTAGACGATCGTGGGGGACCAGCAGGTCTACCCCTATAGCTTTCTCCGTACCAGGGTGGACCAATATATAATGGACTTCTTATCTCCATCTGTGCTTGTTTAGCACATATATATGTACATGGAGAAGCAAGGTTGGACACATTTCACCACAAGATCATTCACCTCCGGGAGTACACGTCTACACGTGTGCACGAATCTTTTTCTAAGTGTTATCGCATTCATGTATGAAGAAGGTTACACCCGGGATCTATGTTTTGCATCTATGGGCCTTCCACCACACTTGAACACATAAACTAGGTCCACATGCAAATTTTTGTGGGATTCCGACGCTCTGGCGGTTATTCACCTGCGACATCCGGCCTGCTTCGGTGGGGGGCCTGGCGGTCTACCCCTATAGGTTTCTCCGCATGATGTTTCAACAATGTACTTTTTGGTTTGTTAAGATTTTTTTAGGACAAAACTACATGGAAAACAAGGTTGGGACCTTGTAACCTTTCGTAGCCCCCGGAATACCCGCAAACGGGTGTATTTCCACCTACATGTCCATGACTTTGAATAGTGCTATCACATGAATGTGAAAATGGTCACACCAAGGAGCTAGACATTGCATTTATGCATTGATCTTACACCACACTTGGACACATACCCTACAATTAATCACATGCAAGTTAATGCGGTACTACAGCGGTGTTTCTTCACCGAAACCCGGCTTAGTCCGGGCGCGAGGCCGGGGCCGGCCGGGAGGGGGCCGGCGGTGTACTCATAGCTTTCTCCGCACGAGGTACAACTGTGGAGCATACATATTAATATAGTAATAGTAGCATAATATATTTTAATTTAGTATTATAATTTGTTATTATATTATTTTATGTATTAATTAGTAGACATTAAAAGAATAAAGAGGCATACGTATATCGAGTGTTGAAATGAGATGATATATACTATAATTCCATTTCCAATATTATTTGATGTATTAGTATTAGTAATATGAGATTAAATAGTTAAACAAAAGAAAAAAAAAGAAAAAAAAACACAACCCGGGGTCTACGCCGACGGCCAAAGGTCGGGGCCGTCGGCGTAGCCCCTGCTGGGCTGACGCCGTAACGTCCGGCCGTCACCGGGGCCCACCTGGCAGTCCTACGCCGACGGCCCATGAAACGCCGACGGCGGCCGTCGGCCTAAATTGTTCCTACGCCGACGACCTTTCTACGCCGACGGCGGCCCTCGGCCTAGGTACGGCTACGCCGACGGCTTTGGGTCGCCGACGGCCCACCACCAGGGCTGACGAGGCGGGCCGTCTACGTCGACGGCCCCGACATTTGGCCGTCGGCGTAGGTTTCGGCCGTAGGCGTCAGCCTCCTCTCCCGTAGTGAATGGTGGGGCTGTTTGGTGGAGGAGTTAGTCCTACTGAGAAATCTGATACTCCAAAAAATAACTTGAATAAGAAGAAGTTCAAATTAGATGAAGATTTCAGTGAGATGGAAGAAGATGATGAACCCTTAGATACATCGGCGGCATCCCTCGAGGATGACCGCCGGGAATGAGTGTCATATGTTGGAACTGTCGGGGGCTGGGTAGACCTGCGACAATTCGAGAGGTTCATGATCTCACGAACAAACATGCCCCGGCCATGCTATGCCTTGTCGAAACACAACTTCAGAAAGCATGTGCTGAGTTACTGTGCCAATCTTTGGGTTTCAACAAAACTTTTGCAGTGAGCAATTCAGGAAGAAGTGGAGGTTTGGTAGTGTACTGAAAGGAAGAAATCAAATTGGAGGTTCAGAGCTCATCGAAATACCATCTTGACTGTCATATTGATGAGCTGCGCTCAACGCCTTGGAGGTTTACTTTCATATATGGAGAAGCGCAAGTGTCGGAGCGGCACAAAACTTGGGATACAATGAAGGAGATAGCGATCCATTCGGGCTGACCATGGCTAATGATGGGAGACTTCAACGAAATCCTCAATATTTCTGAATATGAGGGTATCGGTCACAGAAGCCAAACCCAAATGAATGGTTTCAAAGATGCTATAGATATTTGTGGACTGTTTGATCTCGGCTTTGCGGGGCCAAGATGGACATATGAGAAAAAAGTGGTTGGCGGTTCGTCTACGAGAGTCAGGTTGGATAGAGCGGTTGGTGATGCAGCCTGGAGTTCGATATTCTCAGAGGCCTCAGTCGTTCATCAAGCCACAACAAGCTTTGATCATGTGGCACTGATTTTGCTGCTGGAGGACAAGCAACTTCAAAGGACCGGAGCTAAGCCCTTCAGGTACGAGCAAATGTGGGAGTCCCATCCCGATTGGAGAGATTTTTTGAGTAACCTCTGGAAAGATAAAAACGAAGGGACTATAGTGCATGGTTTTCGGGATAAACTCACACATATTTCCGGTGACCTTGCTGTTTGAGACAAAAGAACTTTTGGTAATGTTCGGAAACAAATTCGTATGCTGAAGTCAGAACTAGAAACTCTGAGACTTATTCCAAACCGGACTGGGCCGAGCCTGCGAGAAATTAACATTACTGATTGTTTGGTCGAACTCTACAACAGAGAAGAAATTCTTTGGAGGCAAAGATCAAGAGTGGAATGGTTGGCTGGGGGAGATCGGAATTCCAAGTACTTTCATATCCGGGCTAGTATGAGGAGACGAAGGAAGAATCTGATTAAGAGGTTACAAAACTCGAATGGAGATATTGTCTCTAACATTGATGAGTTAGAGAAGCTGACGACAGAATTTTATAAAAATCTGTATACATCTGAAGGAACCAGCAACATGCATGTTGTGCTGGAGGCAGTGGGCACTAAGGTGACCGATGAGATGAATGTGGATTTGTTGGCAGCATATACACCAAAGGAGATCAAGACGGCTTTGTTCCAGATGTGCCCTGATAAGGCTCCCGGCCCTGATGGATTCCCTGCCTTATTTTTTCAGCAACATTGGGATATATGCGGCGACGAAGTGATTAAGGTGGTCTTGAGAATTTTGGAGGGCACTGATGATGCGGAATGCATCAATGATACCTTTCTAGTTTTGATCCCCAAAGTTAAAAGCCCGGAAAATCTTTCTCAATTCCGCCCTATTAGCTTATGCAATGTTTTATTTAAGATTGCCTTGAAAGTGGTCGCTAACCGCCTTAAGTTAATCCTGCCTGACATTATCTCTCCTGAGCAGTCTTCTTTTGTCCCTGGCAGACAGATCACGGACAAAATTATTGTTTCCTACGAGTGCCTACACTTTATGAAGAGAAACAAGGCTCTTAAGCATCACAATTGTGCTCTCAAGTTAGACATGATGAAAGCCTATGATTGGTTTGAGTGGACTTATCTGGAGGCGATTATGTTGAAGCTGGGATTTCATCCACTCTGGGTTACACGTGTCATGAGTATGGTTAAATTGGTTTCTTTCTCGGTGTTGTTCAATGGGAAACAGTTGGAGAAGTTCAAGCCATCTAGAGGAATTCGACAGGGAGACCCCATGTCGCCTTATTTGTTTTTATTGGCAGCAGAGGGCCTTTTAGGCCTCTTAAAATCTAGTTCTCAATCATCGCATCTGGGTGGTGTTCAGGTGGCTACGCTAGCGCCGTCCGTTAATCACTTGTTATTTTCTGATGAAAGCCTGCTGTTTTTCAAAGAAAATAATAGTGGGGCACATGAGGTGTCAAACCTGTTGGATCTTATTGTCAAGCATCTGTCCAAAGGATTAACAATAGCAAATCTTCTATTTTCTTCAGCAAGGGAACCCCTGAACTGATTAGAGAAGAGGTGAAGGGCATTCTTCAAGTTCCAAATGAAACTCTTAATGAAAGATATCTTGGCATGCCATCTGATGTTGGAGTTTCAAAATCAGGCGCATTTAAGTACCCGAAGGAGAGGCTTTGGGGTAAAGTGAAGGGATGGCTTGACCTAATCATTTCATCGGCTGGCAAGGATATTCTAATCAAATCAGTAGCTCAAGCGGTTCCAGTTTATTCTATGTCGTGTTCCAGGCTGCCTAGGGGTTTGTGTGAAGACTTGAACAAAATGATACGGCAATTCTTTTGGGGCAGTAAAGCTAGGCAAAGGAAACCACATTGGGTGTCTTGGAAGGCTATGTGTGAACGTAAGGAAGATGGCGGCTTGGGGTTTAAGGACATGGAGGTTTTCAATCTAGCACTATTGGCTCGACAAGTTTGGAGGCTTCTGACATCTTCGGACTCCTTTTGTGCTAAGTTTTTAAAGGCAATATATTACCCAAACACGTCTATCATGGAAGCATCTATTGGGGCGCATCCCTCGCAAATTTGGAGAGCTCTGATTGACGGGAAGGAGGCGCTAGCTAATGGCCTGATAAAAAGAATTGGGGATGGCAAGGATACACGAATATGGGAGGAGAATTGGATCCCAAGGATACACGAATAGGCTATGCAATTGAATAGGATTACAACGTAGCAGCAGCAGTAACCATGCCTGTGCAAGAAATGTACGGAAAGATAGGTGATATCTAGGGAAAGAAAATGGCTGTGCTTGCCTGGAAGCTCGGTAGTTGCGGTACGGTCGTCGATGAAGTAGTTGTACTCAGCAACGGTGTCGTCAGCGGCAGCAACGAGGTCTACCAGAGAATAAAGGGGGGGAGAGAAACAACAAATACACAACAATAATAGCAATACAAATTCAAGACATGGCAATACGTTGTACACGATGTTCTAACGCAGTGTTAAGTATTTTAGGCGGAGCCGGAATTTTATTCGGGGATGACTCATCAGTACCGGTTGATTACCGGACCGATGATCCGGAGGGGGAGGTTCTATGTCTGCAGTGTTAGAGACAACTGACATACATGTGGATAGTGTATCCGTGCTAGTTGATCCATTCTAAACAACTTTCATGTTCAGAACAATTTCATCCGGAAAGTTTTACCGGCTCCGGGCAATTACCGGACAGACGATCCGGAGGGGGAAGTCTCGTGTGCGGTATGTTAGAGGGGTGTGGTGAGGGTATGGGTATCGTATTCGTAATCGTTGATCCGTTCTGAGCAACTTTCATATACAAAAGTTTTCCATCCGGACAACTTTTATCGGTACAGGGAATTATTGAGAGACGACCCGAAGGGGGGGATGTCGATGTTTGTTGTGTTAGGGGGGTGTGGTAGACATACAGATAGCGTATTCGTATTCTACATATTTTTCTGATCAATTTTGATGTACACATTATTTTCATCTGATTTACGGTTTAAAAGATATTAATTTTCAAAGGTTTAATCATTTTAAAGCAATTACTGAATTTTCTTTTAATATTTAAATACAACATTATCCAAAACAGAAGGTTTGACTGGTCAACCTGACATGTGGGGCCAACCTGTAAGGTTGACTGGTCAACTGACCAGTGGGTCCCACATGTCAGCCTCACATTTTAATAATTCTATTTATTGAATCTAAATATCTAGTGGGGTCCAGTTGTAAGTGGCACAATGATTAATTAACTTAACATATTGACTTAATCATTAAGTTAATGGCCTAGGGCCCACTTGTAAGTCTCACATGGGGTTTTTATTTCCATTCATTTTATTAACAGGCAATTAAGGGGTTATGGCCCCACTGGTCATAGACTGGGAGGGGTGGGGCTTAGGCTAACAGGGGATTAGCCCCATGGATGGTCGTGCGGGCACGCTGGCGACCAGAGCGCAGCGGCGGCGCAGCCGTGCCGGCGAGGGACCACGGCGGCGGTGTGCCAACGCGCGCAAGCGCGTGCGGAAGGGCGCGGCCAGGGCTGCCAGGGCGCCGCCGAGCGCGCGGTACAGAGCACTGCTCAATGGAGCGCGACCCGCCGGCGATGTACAGGGAGTACGGCGAGGCTACTGCGAGCAGTCCCTGCGTCCAAAATGACAACGACGGGGTGGAATCAGACGAGTTTAGTCTTGCGCGTCGTCTGGGGCATTCGTTGGGTGCAGGGGAGACTGGATCAGCGACGACGTAGAGCTACAGGCGACGACCGGAGCATGGCGCGACGGAGACGGCGCCCTACGGGACCAAATCGAGTGCGGCGAGGGGGGAATCATAGAGGGGCTCACAGTGGAGCTCACGGAGGAGTTGCGGTGGCCGGGGAAGTTCGGCGGTGAACAACGGCGGCTGACGGCGAGGAAGAAGCCTGGGCGACGACACAGTGCCTCCGTGGCCTCGATTGGGTGACGGGGTCGAAGGATTCGACCACGACGGACTCCAAGGACACCATGGCGCAGTGCGAGGCAGCCGTTGGCCACGGCCACGGCGGCGACGCAGCCACGCGGAGCTCGGGCCCGAACCAATGGAGAGAGGGGGATGGGGAAACGGCGGCGCGTGGGGTGGGGGGGGGGGCTCTAGGGTTCCAGGGGAGGAAGATGGCAACGGGGCACTTATCCCTGCAGATGGCGTCCACGGCGACAGCCACGTCCGTGGCACCGTGGGATGGTCGCCACGGTAACCCCATTAACAGGGGGTTGAAGATGGAGGCGTTGGGTGGGCTGGGCCTAGCCCAGGGGGAGGGGAGATGGCTGGGCAGGTTGCCTAGTGCGGTAGACAGGGTTTTCCTCTTTTTTATATAATTCTTTTCTTTATTCTTTTTGCTTGTATTTATTTTATTAGCTTTGCCAATTTTGTAAAACATGAAAGTTGTTCCATAAATTGTATTGCACATTACTAGAGTGCCAATAAAAGTTTGGGGGTTTTATAAATTCATTTGATATTTGTTTTTGAGATGCGACTCAATTAAAGAGACTTTTGTCTACTGTTTGGAATTGTTTGATTTATTTTATAGCTTAATAAATTCCCAAGCACATATTGTTATGATCTACTGATTATTAGGGATTTAACAAAAGTGATTGCAAAATTTTTGAACCAACTTTATGTTCCACTTTTTATTTAATTTCCAGGGCAATTTAATAACCAACCATTATGGGTTTCACTATTTATTATTGACTTGGGACCTTTAAAAATGCCAAGAATAATCTGTCCAATTACTTGCAAAGCTTTTATCTCGATCTGCCTTTTGAAAAGGACTACGAGTGGAATTATTTCCTAATGCAATTTTTTTAATTAGGGTGATCATGATGATAATGCATTTAACAAGGTGATCACTATAGCGTGACACCCGGGTGTTACACTACGTTCACTCGCACGACTTGGATGTGGAAGTGGTGGCTAGGTCACTTGATTGAACTAACCCCTTCGGGGTCTCACCCGTCAACTTGAAGTCCAGGCTCCTTTCCCTTAAGCGCACAAACCTATAGGTTCATGTACACATAGAGACGATTCGGATCACATTTGAATCAATCAGTTGGTAGCGGCTCTGAGCAGAAAGTGTCGACTCCCATATGAGCGCAAAGTCATAAGACAAACCATAACAAAGTGTCATATGAAACATTTCTTTTGCCTGACGATATATGGTGTCGATCTTAAGGCGAGTACTTGTCACCCTTTTTGGTAGGGCGATGTCTCTTCTCGAACTGTGATGTTGATTCCTTAACCGGTAACACTTAACCCATGTCGTATGTCCATGATTTCTAAATTTTATTACTCGAGAGGGTCCAGCGAACATCTGTCCAAGTTGGAGGGGCAAATCTCATTTTGGTCAACCATATCTCGTGATATGTCTCATGACTCACCCGAAAGCTACCTTTATAACTACCCAGTTACGAAGTAGCATTTGATAGATCCTAAGTGAGTTAGTCCTCATCCCTAGAACATGCAAGGTACTCGATTCTAGGACATGGCATATACATTGTATTGAGACTAACATATGACAATATTTCATTGTGTCTCAAAGTGGATAAGTCTGACTCAGTGATCCCATAGCTAAGTCCATACTATCGGGTTAGCATCTCTATGCCCATGAGTTATGAAACATACTCATCAACCGAATCATATACTAGTCACATGATATTTCTCCGCATAACCGTATCAACTAGGGACCATTAGAACAATTATCATACAATATATAGTCTCACAAAAAAGTCACATACTTATTGATACATATCAGTGACGATGTTCAAGGGCAATACAAATAACTCATGAATACATAAATAAATAAGACCATCTCATGATTGCCTCTATAACATATCTCCAAACACTCGAAATTATTCTAACAAGATGTACCAGAGGAAGGTTTTGAAGAGGTATTCATCCAACACCATCACACGTTAACCATAAAGTCATCATATCCGACAACACCAATGTATCGTCACCTTGGTAGCTTCTTTCTTGATCTACGTGAGAGTGAACAACCGCATATATTGGATGCCAAATAATAAAAATCAACCTCGGATTATTCTAACATACTCTAGATGAATTCATTAGTGAAGATCGATTGCTAATCTGATTGTGAACATATTGCCAACCTCCAAATGTTATGAATATGACATACAATTGTAATTAAATAGTCAATATGAAACCCACTGAAAGGAGTAGCATGTGAAGACATGGCGCAAACACACATTGCATAGATTTCCCCGAACAAATATTGAAGAGTTATTACAAAGAAAGGAAAGAGCTAGAATATAATAACCTTCGTTCATACATAGAATGTGTCCAATAAGTTAAAGAGGGCTTCTCCGGTGATTGACAAGTACTTCTCAGTACTTTAAGTATTATTTCTATGCGTTGATCAAGCACAGATAAAGAAAATAAATTAATATTTTGTATTGATAAATCATTATTTCCAGTACTTTTTTAGTTCTCCCTAGTACTTCTATTATTTCGAGCGTTAGATTGATTTTATTCAACGGCTCCTATAATCCTCAACCATGATAAAAATTGTATAAGTTAAAAATTAAAACATAATTTTTTTCTACTGATTTGTGTCCAACACGAGCATATATTATAAAGAGTATACTCCGTATTATGTAAGTATCATTATTTAGTAGATTAATTCTTTTTTTCCTAGATGTAGCTGATCAAGATGGAGCGATATACAATTGTTCGTGAAAAGAATATGACTAGGAAGGTAGTGTGATACTACGTGGCAAGCCTCGATCTTCATGATTTTGTGTAGATTTGAGGAAAGATACAAGGAGAAAGAACTTGAAGAGGAAATCAAGAGAGATGCATGTAAATCTTTGATTATTTTTGTGTAAATTTTCTATTTGTAGGGAAATTAAATTAATTTTAGCTATTTGGTGGAGATAAATTGATTTGATTTTTAAAAGAGGTGTAAATGAAGTCTGAAAAGGTTTAAACTTGGTATGATGTCATGGTATGACCCTTTGTGTGGTAAAATAAGTAGCGAGTTAACGAAACTTTGTGATGCACACAACGGTCATAGTAAGTGCACACGGGCTGATCCTAAACAATTCGAGGAAATAAAGCTTACCTGCCCAAACTCTGAGGACATATTAGACGCAACAAATACAAACATATAAATTATACAATGTTGCCCAATAATAAGTTATAACTACGCAATACAGAATGTACGTGCTCCACTAAATGTCAAAATCATATTTTCTGTCAGCTTCAAAATTACATGGAAATATCATAGAATTCTCATCTTTATCTAAAGAGCACAAGGCCATGTACAATGCAAGTGTTTAGAGCAGTGCTTGTGAAAAGAGACCTCGTTTTTTCGTCAGAACGGGTGCTTGTTTCTATAGCACAGATACTTTAGGCACTTCTCAACTGATTTGTCCAGCGCTCAACTGAAGAGGCAAATCTGGAGGCGGTGTTGGTCGTCGCCGCGCATTCCTCTTAGTCCTCTTGTGGTTATTGTTTGCCAGACTTATAGTTACCTTCTCTTTGATTCTCTAGATTTACTCCTAGCGACAACAACAATCATTGCGATAGATGACCGGTTGGGAAGAGGCATTGGTGGTTGTTAATTGTGATTAAATGTGGGTAAGCATGTGTTGTTATATGTATGTACGCTTGTCCGTGCAGCTTGAAAGGTAAGAATTTTTCGCCTCTTGATTCACGAACATAAGTGCCAAGGTGTGTAGTTGCATATATCCGCCTCCACATAAACTACTACAAATAAACATGAACTGTCTATTAGGAAAATTCGTAAATATGAAACCAAAGACTTTTTTGTATATTGATTGAAACATAAGGTATTTGTGCTATTAATTAATTAGGCTTCCATCTTGATGCTTGAAGGGAAATGAATTGGTGAAGCGGAAACAGGGCACTCGGGATGGCTCTAGAGCTTGCTTTATGCCCATCCTTGTGTGATCTCACTGAGCTTGAATATTGTTACAAGATGCAACAAAGAAATCCTAGGTTTTTTATATTTTGTGTAATATGCTTATTATGTATCAAGTCATTATACAATCATGAAGCACATATCTTGCCTAAGGAGTTGCACTCTATTTATCTTGCATGAATTCCTAATATTTGTTATTCCATGGTTGTTGATATTGTTAAAAGCTTACAAATTAATGAATCGAGATGGAGCAAATTTGATGACTGATGTGGATCTAAAGGCGTAACCGTTCGATGTATTCATTGCTGAATGATGGTGGGGGCATGATTTAGCAGTTGATCTCTAATTATCCATATAAAAAAGTGGGACTTCTAGCGTGGCTCTTACTAGTTGAAGAAGATGGGGAACCCACAAAACTAGAGAGCAGTTGCGCAACACAGTCTGTAGTAAGGCTAGAGGTAGATCTTGGTTACAGACATGTGGCATGAAGACAATAACTATATAGGGCTGCTGCTTGGCAGTTGTCAAAAATGGAGAACACTACAGATGCTGGATGTTTTTGAAGGAGGAGTTACAATTACTTTTTCGCAGAGTTCAAAAGGCATCTTATGACAATTTGTCACTTTCTTGTTACATACTTGGCGATACGTATTGTTTATGACCAAAAATGCTAAACGTACAGATATTTTACAGGCTTTTACGGACTCCTCTTCACCAGTTTAAACTCCCCCCCTGAATTTAACTCAGGTGGGGCCCACTGCTTTCCATTAGCCCAATCAGATCCGATCAATTAACACTAGCCTGTAATCTGTCCGTTTCCAGTCCGTACGTGTAGCAAAGCTCGTTTATGACACACTTCGAGAGATTTATTGTGATTGTATGGAATCCAAAATATATCATAAAATGTGACTCCTGGATTTGAAATGTTACCTCCTCGGGAGGAAGGTTTGATCCTATTAAACTCATGTCTAGTATCTCGTATTACTATGTATGTATTCCAGTTAAACAACACATTTATTAAGAAACTGGATAAGCATGAAAAAAGTACTTTTGGAAAAATTGTTATAAAGAATAAAACAATCTCGTCAAATGGACGAGGATATGTAGAAGAGGCTTCGGGGTGAAGTATTTTTTTGAAATATAAATATATTGCCGAGCCTCTCTCCATTAGTTGAGACTTATGAAGTAACCGGCTAGTGTGTCAATTCAATATGATATCCGGGCCAACAGGTCTTGAGTTCAAGACCCGACCAACGCAGTATAAAAAAACGATTATGCGGCCTGCACCAATGACGGGGATCAACCCCGGCAAATCCCATGGTCAGGGACCCTGGGTTAGTCATGAGATGCAAAGGTTGGACGATAGCTCGTCGGCAAACAGGAAGGCTCGCTCCTGCTCGATATTATTGATGGGGGAGATGCGATTACAGTGGAAGCCAAGGCTGGAGCGCTCAAGGCTAGGGTTACAGGTGATATTCGATGTCTTTGGCGTCGCCCCTCCTAGCCCTTATATATCGGGCTAGGTCTCAGGGAGTTCATCTATGTTTACAGGTAAGATTTCCTAACCCTAGCTTGCTCCGTACGGCAGGTCTTCGCACCTTCCTTATGAGTCGCGGACTCCTACGTCGGTGCCAACTAGCGGGCCGGGGCTGTATCTTCATGGGCCTTCGGTCTTCATGGACACCAGGTAGGCTGATCCGTAGGAGTCGTGGGGTCACCCCCTCGTCAGTAGCCCCCGAGTGCCTGGGGGACTCGAAGAGTCGCGCAGGGACTCGAGTACATTCATTCGTCGTTCATTGGTATGCACGGTAAATCCACGGGTCGCTGGCAGTCTGGTGGCCATGACAAAACCTGTTTCGAGGGATGCTAAGCTGAAAGGGCCCAAGGAGTCGACGGGTCGAGCCTTGGTGAATTGCACTAGGGAAAATACCACAGTAGCCCAATCAAACCACGTCCCACGACGTGAGCTTGGAACACTGGTGTCGAGCAAAAGGCCGGCCGTTTCAGGTCTTACGGTGTTCATTTGCCGCCAGTAATGTGCATAGCCTAAGGCGCGTCCGCCCGGCTTATGTATCATGCGCAGCGCATGGGAAAGGTTGGGAGTGAAATCGCTCTTCGGCAAGTCCCAGCCCGGCCGTACTTCGCAGCGGGGTCTTACCTACACGCTAATCTTGCGTGGCATCTGGGCACAGTGTATCGTGTTCCAGGAATGTGTGTTTTTGAGGCGCAGAGCCTTATAGCATTACACCCACTTGGAACAAAACATCAAGCGATTTGTTCACTCATTCACCCGAGGAGCTTTGTTTCGAGTGCTCAGTCGGGGGGTTTTCCGCGAGTAATCACTCGAATGCCGTTTCGGCTCTTGAGGTGAGGGAGCACCTGAGACTCTTAGCGCCGTATGGTCTTGGCGAATGCATGTTTGCCTTACGTCGGGTTGAGGGAGCACCCGAGACTCTCATAAGTGCGAGTGGTCACTCGAGCATATGGATGATCTTTAGGTGAGGGAGCACCCGGAACTCTTATAAGTGCGAGTGGTCACTCGAGCACATGGCTGATCTTTAGGTGAGGGAGCACCCGGGACTCTTACGATGTACTCTCCCGATGGGAGTAAGATGTTTTTATTCCTTGGGGAAAAGATCTGAAAGATGGAATCTCTGGGCCTTGATGGCGTACTCAGTACGCCTTGCTGTGATATGACGTTGGCGTGGTCTTCTGCAATTTTTTGACCGCTGCGGTCTGTCATGGGAAATGACTTGGCGATGTCCCACCAAAATTTTCGCGTCGCGCGATCATGGTCCTCTTTTTGCGCGCGTAGTGGGCGGTGTTGTTACTGCGCCGGTTGGGTTTTCCATGCTTTTCGCCTCTGTATGGGATCGTGTCACGTTTTACGGGGCGAAAAGGTTGGCCGGTGGCCCTTCTTGCCAGGCTCTTGAGTTAAATACCATGCGGCCGGGTGAATTGTAGGTTTTACCCAGCCATTGCCTTCCTCCTCTTTCTCCGTTTTCCTTCGTGTTCCTGAGCCTTCATCTTTTCTCCTCTCCGGGCTGCTACAAGATCTATGACCAAGCGCCCCGGTGCTGCTGTAGAATCGGCCAAGATGTCCGGCAAGTGGGAGCGGTCCACGTTTGGGGCTGGAGATCTGGAGGCACTGGTTGCTGATGGCGTGGTGGTGGAGGGCGATGTGCGCCTTCCTGGTGAAGAGTCGACTCCAGCGCCGGCGGCGGACGAGCGGGTATGCTTCCAGGCTTTCTTCCACCGTGGGTTTTCTCTTCCGCTGCATCCTTTTGTTCGGGGCTTGCTGTATTCTTATCGGCTCCAGTTGCATGACCTGACTCCCAACGGGATTTTCCACATTGCGTGTTTCATCACTCTTTGCGAAGCTTTCCTGGGGATTTACCACCATTGGGGACTTTGGAGGCGCCCTTTTAATGTAAAAAGGACGAACTCTGAGTACGCCGTGGGTCGAGTGGGTATCTCCATTGGGGATAAACATTCATATTTTGACTTGGAGAAGATCGATTCCGTTAGTGGCTGGCGAAGAGGATGGTTTTATCTGAAGGATCGCTTCGTTGTTGGTCAGCAATTTGGTCTTGCTTCTTTCAATCCGAGCACTCGGGCGGTCAGACAGTCTTTGTGGTCTCATTCTTTGACCGAAGTGGATTCGTCCGAGCTGACTCCGTTTTTGGAGAGGATTTCTGTGTTGAAGGATAACTTGACTGGTGGTCAGCTTATCTCTGTTTTAGTGGGGAGGCGAGTTCATCCGTTGCAGCATCGAGATCGCCCTATGTGGCAGTACGAGGGACTCGGTGACTCGACGAGATGCTCGCCTGAAGAGCTAGAACCTAATGCCTTGCTGGCTCATATCCAGCATGCGACCAAGTGCTCGAGTATTTCCGAGATGCGCCTTGTCCTTCCATATGCTTCTGAGCATGCTCCGCCGCCGGTTGGTGCCCGTGTTCATTTATTTGTCTGGACGAGTACCTTGTTTTGTTGTTGACATTGCTTGCCTTGTAGGGCCATGCTCCGATGCCGTGTAATCCTCCGCAGTCGGAGGAAGCCGATATTCTTGAAGAGCCTGATGCTTCCGCAGCTGATAATGTTGCGCCAGCTGTTAATGCTGAGATTGTGCTAGTGGACACTGGAGATAGTGAGGACTCGAGTCCCTTTCTTGTGAAGCGATCACGACCTTTGGATGCTGAAGATCGTGCTGCGTTAGGTGATGATGTCCCTCCTGCTGCTCCTTTTTCTGGGCCTTCCCCTTCGGCTGCTGCTCCGGCCCCTCCTCCCAAGAGGGCCAGGCTTGGGAGGCTGGGGCGTCCTCGTGCTGCGCGTGTCGGGTAAGAGTCTGTTGGATTTGTGCCCGTTCCTTTTTCCTTGTTCTTGCGTCTGATAATGCTTTATTTTGTAGTGCTGCGCCTGCTCCGGCTGCTTCGTGCACCAGCGCAGCTGCTACTGATCTAAAGTCGACGAGTTCAGGGGCGGTAGCCAAGCATCTTGAGGACCTCTCGGCTGCCGCTGGCCAATCTGGGCCGGCGGCGATTCCTGTCGTTTCGACTGTGGGTGTAGTTCCCGGTGTACCTTCTTCTGAGGCGCCTGGTGCTGCTGCTCCTGAGCCCAGGCCGACTGAACTTGATCCTCCATACTTTGGCCGTCTTGATCTAGCGATTGAAGACAAAGCCCGTGCTTTCGACCATGTCTCCAAGCTGGTAAGATGATTCGTGTCTGTGTTGTTTTATTATTGGGGGCACGGAAGTGCTCCCGATGGGAGTAGCCCCCGAGGCTAGAAGTAACTATTTGCAGTTGCTTGTAGTCTTGTCTTTAATTAACACCTGATTGCCTGGTTCATGCAGCCTGTTTTCCAGCACTGTGAGCGTTTTATTCTTGATGCTGAGCGTTGGCAACGGGCCCATGATTCTGCCCAGGATGCCTTATCTGCTATGGATGGTGGGTTTTATTTTTGCGCTGCTGAGCTTTTGGGCGCTTCGTCTTTTATTCTGAGTACTGTCTTGCCTTGCAGGTCGTCGCCAGGCTGCCGAGAAACAAGCCGAAAAGGCGGAAAAGACGGTTTCCGTTCTCAAGGCTGCCTTGGCTTCCAAGGAGGCGGAGTTGCATGGTCAACATGAGGAGCTGGTTCTCCTTCGCCAGGATGAGGACGCGCGGGCGCGGGTGGAGGCAGTCGAGGGAAAACGTCTTCGCGCCTTGGCGGGCTCGCTCGTGTGTAAGTTTGGCATTCAATCATTGCTGTTTCTACTGTCTTCCCATGATGACGTTTCTTTGCTTGGTGCAGCTGCTGTAGGTGCGAAGCCGATGGAGGCTGCTGCGTCGGGGTCTGGGATTCTCCAAGGTGCTGTCGATGCTGTTGTAGATGCTGTTGCCGTGGTCGAGGACGTCTGTGCCCGGTCTTCCAATCTTGTGGGTCTTGCGCATGAGCACCTTATGCCGGAGGGTACGAAGGTGCCTGATGGCCTAGGTGCTCGGGTTGCTGCGTTCGGCCCGGATGGGAAATATATGGTGGACCTGGTGGCGGAGAGCGTGGTGAGTGGTCCTTCCACGTCCCTTGTCGTCCTTATAGGACATGGGGTTTCCTTTGATGATTCTTTGGTTGAGACCATCCCGCACTATTCTGGTGAGCAGGACGACCGAGCCGATAGGCTGGCTCGTCGCCTGCAACAAGTTGTAGATGCTCAGGGTCCCCCTGTTGAAACTTTGTCTGTAATTCGTGACTCCGTTGTGATGGTTGATCTTTTGCTACTTTTATCTGAGTGACTGCTTGGCTGTTCCTCTTGCTGTTTTTGATTTGTTTTGTTCATCCTGCGGTAGGCCACTCCGGGCGGTCTTCTTCCGTGGAGTTCGCTGAAGGATGACGCTCGCAAGGGTGCGTACGAGTCCGTTTGCTTGCGGCTGAAGGACGCTGAGCGGGATATTTTCCGACTGAAGGGGTCCGTGGCCGTTCAGCGTACTCGGCGTGAGCGTACCGAGTCCGTGGTTGAGGGCCTTTCTTCGTGGGTGGTGAAGTTGTCCGACCTCCTGCGGGATGAGTCTTGCCTCTGCTTGGTTGCTTGATTCCGCTTGGTGGGTTTTTGCCGTCTCTGTCTTGATCGTAGTTTTTGACTTTCGAAGTGCTGGCAGGGCGAACTCGGGATGAAGAGAGGGCCGTTCAGTCGAAGATGTCGTGGCTTGATGATCCTAGTGTGCAGGCGAGCAATCCCTTTTAGGCAGATGGGGCTCCTGCTCGGGCGTTTTCTTTGCTTCGTCGCCGAGTTGAGCGGGTACCGGAAGCTCTTAGCCACTGCCAGAGGGTATTGGGTGGTATCCATGCTGAGTTCTATCCGTTGGAGGTGGTTCCTTCGTCTCTTGAGAGGCTTTGTCGCATATTTTCTTAGCCTTCCGAGTTACGGCGAGTGATGGATCATCAGATTCGTGCTGGAGCCCGAGCTGCTTTGGGCTTGGTTCATAGTCATTGGCCAGGGGTGGATTTTGCTCAGGTGGTGGCGGGTCCTCCAGGTGGTAGGGATCATCCGATGAATGAGCACTACGTGGCTGTAGATAGGCATGCACACCAGGTTGTGAGGCGAGTTTGCGAAGAGAACGAACGCCATCTGGGTGCACTTATTAAGGCGAAGTTGGAGCCTAAAGATTAGGTGCTTCCCTTCATTGTATATGCTTTTTTCTTGGTTGTATATATGCTGTCTTGGAGGGTCGTCTGCGTTTGTAGTTGCGAGGGGCGCCTCGGGGGGTGGCTGCTTCGGCGAGCCACCGAGTGCCATGTTAATGTGCCGCGGTTGCGGAGGACGCCTTGGAGGGTGGCTGCTTCGGCAAGCCCCCGAGTGCCAAGTTAATGTGCCGCGATTGCGGAGGACGCCTCGGAGGATGGCTGCTTCGGCGAGCCCCCGAGTGCCAAGTTAGTGTGCCGCGATTGCGGAGGACACCTCGGAGGGTGGCTTCTTCGGCGAGCCCCCGAGTGCCAGGTTAATGTGTCGCGATTGCGGAGGACGCCTCGGGGGGTGGCTGCTTCGGCGAGCCCCCGAGTGCCAGGTTAATGTGTCGCGTTTGCGGAGGACGCCTCGGGGGGTGGCTGCTTCGGCGAGCCCCCGAGTGCCAGGTTAATGTGCCGCGTTTGCGGAGGACGCCTCGGGGGGTGGGTGCTTCGGCGAGCCCCCGAGTGCCAGGTTAATGTGCCGCGTTTGCAGAAGACGCCTCGGGGGGTGGCTGCTTTGGCGAGCCCCCGAGTGCCAAGAAATTTTGGGGAAAAATATCTATGTAATATCTTTCCTGCTGTCTCTTACAAAGAGTAGGAGGGCTCTGCTGAGGACATGTCCCTTTTGTTTAGAGCGATGATGTGGTGGCCTTAAGGGTCTTGGTAGCTTTGTCTCACAGTTCCGGGTTTCTGCGGGCGATGTTCCTTTCCTTCTATGGGAGCGCTTCTTCTGCAGGTCCCGTGGTCTTGCTGCCTTGGTGGGCTACGAATGCTTCTCCTATCTTGTGGAATTCTTTGTCACAGCGGTCGGATTTGATGAAACTGCCGCTGATTGTGATGACCCCGTGTGGGCCTGGCATCTTCAGCTTGAGGTAGGCGTAATGTGGTACGACCATGAAGCGAGCGAAAGCTGGTCGCCCGAGGATTGCGTGGTATTGCGACTTCTAGTCGACCACTTCAAAGTCAAGTGTTTCCTTGCGGAAGTTTGTCGCGTTCCCAAAGACTACCTCCAGGCTTATCCTTCCGAGGGGGTAGACTGCTTTTCCTGGTACGATCCCATGGAAGGTTGTGCCAGAGGACTTGAGTGCGTTGTTTTGGATGAGCATGTCATCGAGTCTTCGGGTGAAGATGATGTTGATCCCACTTCCGCCATCCATGAATACTCGCAACATGTCGTAACTTCCAATTCTGGCCTCGAGTACTAGCGCGGCGTGTCCTGGTTGGGGAACGACTGGCGGGTGGTCGTCCCGGGAGAAGGAGACTACTGTCTCCGACCCGCGTAGGTACTCTGGGACGGCCGGGTGTGCGGAGGTTGCCAGGAAGACTTGTCTGGTGACTTTGCCGTTCCTGGATGGCGGCCACCTGTCTTGTTGGCAGAGGGGGGGCTGGTGGCGCACCGTGGGCGATTGGCCCAACTGCTATGCTTGCGAGTGGTCGTGCTATTGCAGTCGCGGAGCGGCTTTTCTCCTCGGCCAACTCGTTGAAGCTTCTGCAATTCCTGAGGGTGTGGGATGATTTGCGCTCTCCTCGCTCGTTTCTGAATCCGTGTATAGAGCACGGTCCGTCGAGTTGTTCTTTGGCGGAGCGGAATGCGTGAGTGCCGTCGCGCGGCTCCCTTTTTCTCCATTCTCGTCTCTGAGCCTGGGGCTCGTCTTCTGGGTTGTCTCGTCGCTGTGGTCTGTTGTCATCACGGTGCCTGCCGTTCCGATCGTCTGAGAAACCGGCGGCGACCATGTCAGGTCCTCTGTCGTTGTAGAAGTTTCGTCTGGGTCGCTTCCTTTTTCTGTCGTCTCCTCTGTCTCCGTTGTAGTCGTAGTCGTACTCTGAACGTGCAGTGTGGGTTTCTGTTTCATTACGAACTGAGTCTTCTCCGTCCGCCCAGCTGTTGGCTAGTTCTAACAGCCGTGCGAGTGTTCAGACCTTCATCTGTCCGAGCTGCTCCTTGAATTCGACGCGCTGGAGACCTCGCCTGAATGCGTCGATCGCACTTTCGTCCGAGATGTCTTCCGCTGAATTCTTGAGTATCGTCCATCGCTGGATGTATGCTCGCAGGGCCTCCCTCGTTCCTTGTTTGCATGCCCGCAGCTCCTCGAGTGAGGCTGGTCGCTTTTAAGTGGATTTGAAGTTTTCTATGAAGGCTCCTCGGAACTGGCTCCAGGAGCTGATGGATCCGCGCCGAAGATTTTTCAGCCAATGTCGAGCGGAGCTCTCGAGCATGAGCTGCACGTACTGCATTGCCGTGACGTTGGTTCCTCTTTGGAACTTGACTGCTGTTAGGTAGTCGTCGAGCCATGCCTCCGGCTCCTCGAGTCCATTGTACTTTAGTGTCGTGGAGTTCAGTTTGAACCCGTTTGGCATACGTGTCTCACGTATGGCACGTGTGAAGCAGAGTGCTCCACATGGCTCGATTTCCTCGTCGGAAGCCTCTTCCTCCGAGTACTCCTCGCGCGCTGCACGTCTTCGCCTGCTGCGGTTGACTTTGTTCTGCGTGATGTCGTCTCGCGCATCTCGCTGAGTGCTGCGGCGCCTGTTGTTGTCGTCGCTGTCGTGTTTCTTGTATTTGTCGGGGTTCCTGCGCCTTTCGTCATTACTGTCGTCGTCGTCATCATCGTCTGGTGAACTGGGGTCCCTGTCTGGTGTCCGCTCGCGAGTCTGCCGTTTTGCGCTGGATTTCTTAGGTACCGAGGCATCGATAGCGTCCTTCATTATCTGCAAATCTATGGAAGTGTAGCGATTCGTCTTGCCCTTTCTGCTTTTCTGGGCACGGGACAGGTAATACTGGGTGCTTATGAGTGCTTCTGCCGGAGTGAGGGGCTCTTCTTCGTCGTCGTCCTCCTCTGATCTGAAGTCATCTTTCAGTTTCCACACTACTCTCGCCCTTTCTGTCTTTCGCAGGTTGTTGAGTTTCGATCTGTTGCGGGTGGGGGAGTCGTGGCCTAGCGAGTCACTTCGGGGAGATTGTCTGCGACTGCTTGTCCTTTCGGGTTCCGCTTTTGCTTGCTTCTCCATGGCTAGGCGCCACTGTCTCGTCTGCTGGGTTAATTCGCCCGCTAACTTGTTGTATGCCCTTAGCTCGTCTCTTGAGGCATCTGATGGTAGTAACCTGCCGCGGGCGACTGCTTCCTTTACCATTGCCATTGATTCCTTGGACAAGTATATTTTTCCTTTGGGTGGTTTGCCCACCGCTGCAACCGGGGTTTGCTGCCTGCTGCGTGATGGCTGGCTGCCTTGGCCGGGTGCTTGCTGTTTGCTGCTTAGCGGCTGACTGCTTTTTTGGTTGCTGGGTCCTTGTTCCACCGGGACTTTCTTTGGTATGGTCCCCGGTTCTCCTAGCTGTACGACCATCTGACTGGTGTTGCCGGGACCTGCCGCCCTGTTGGTGGTTGGGGTGTCTTGACGAGTGCCCGGGTCGTCGATTCGCCCGTTCTTATCTGACGCTGATGCGCCAACTTCTACCATAAACACCTGCGATGGTGTCCTTGTCGTCTCCTTGCTGATACGTGCGATCATGCTTCTCCATGCTGGGGCTTCACTCGAGCGGTCGTGAGTGGCGTGGAGCCGTGAGTTGGGTGGGTAGCTACGACCGCCAGATAGGTTGGACGTGCGGACGGCGTCTGCTACGGTCATTGCTGCAGGTGTTGCCGTGGGCGCACGGGTGCCGTCGATGAGGTGAAGGGTGCCCCAATGGTTGATGTAGATCTGATACGCTCCGAAGATCAGATTGACGCCGGAGTGTAGATTGGTGAAGACTGGCTTGAGGGCCGGGAGGTGGGCCGTGAATCCGAGGGACTCGAATAGGTTGGATCTTGCCGGAGCCGTCGAGTCGATGAGTGCTGATGATGATGAGGCCGCCGAGATCGCGTTCCCAACCTGCGCGGTTCCCACAGACGGCGCCAATTGACGGGGAGCAACCCCGGCAAATCCCATGGTCAGGGACCCTGGGTTAGTCATGAGATGCACAGGTTGGACGATAGCTCGTCGGCAAACAGGAAGGCTCGCTCCTGCTCGATATTATTGATGGGGGAGATGCGATTACGGTGGAAGCCAGGCTGGAGCGCTCAAGGCTAGGGTTACAGGTGATATTCGATGTCTTTGGCGTCGCCCCTCCTAGCCCTTATATATCGGGCTAGGTCTCAGGGAGTTCATCTATGTTTACAGGTAAGATTTCCTAACCCTAGCTTGCTCCGTACGGCAGGTCTTCGCACCTTCCTTATGAGTCGCGGACTCCTACGTCGGTGCCAACTAGCGGGCCGGGGCTGTATCTTCATGGGCCTTCGGTCTTCATGGACACCAGGTAGGCTGATCCGTAGGAGTCGTGGGGTCACCCCCTCGTCAACCAAACTCACGCTAAGGACTAAAATAGCCTAGACGTAAGGGGAGTGTTGAAATATAAATGGTTGAAACTAGAAAGACACAAAAGTTTGTGGCAAAATCTTTTGAAAGCAAAATACTTACGCCGGAGCACTGTTGCTACTATGAAAGAGAGATTTTCGAATTCACCTTGCTGGAAATCCATTTTTAGAGTTAAAAAGCATTATATGATATAGACCGCAATGTGATTATCAAACTTTCCGATGTCGCCATGATCTGAACCCTCCTTTGTGTGATAAACTGCCTCAACCATTTAGTATATGCAATTCACCAGACTGCACAATTGCGAGTTGGTACTAGTGCATTTTTAGAAGAAGACGATCACCTGTGATGATGGACCAGTGGAACGAGATACTGAATATGATTAATGGGCTAAACCTTTCTTCTACTACTGACAATTTTCAATGGTCCTTATTACACAAGAACGTCTTCACGACAAAGTCAGTTCGTGAGATGTTGGAGAACCAATTTGGCTGGGTAAGACTTCAGGGAGGTCTGAATACATTTAAAAATTCAAATTTTCTTATGGAAAATTTGCAAAACTAAGTCTTCACCAGAGATGTTATCAGTAGGAGAAACTGGCCTAGGAATCACAAGTGGTCTTTCTGTGGTGATAGAGACCTCCAAACATTAGTTTTTTCTATGTCATGTTGCTAGAGTAGTGTGGCCCGGTTCAAAATAAAATCTTATGCCAGCTTCCCTGTCTCTCGATAGCTAATTTCAAGTAATTATACTAGATTACTAGCCTGAGACTTTAAGATGGTGTAATTGTATTGTTTTGTACTTCCTGAACACTATTTATTTGTTTATGCAACTGAGAGTAAGTAAATCACTTACGGTCTTCCTTCAACAATTGTTTGCAATTAAATTGTTAGAAACAGTGACACAATCAACAATTCGATTCATTTTCAGTTAGGTCTTGCTCTAGCTTCTTTAGGGGTTTCATGTCGGCATTAGTAAAATAATATGTTCATAGATCAACCTTAATATCATTGCTTTGCCATTTTGTAGTAACACACGGCTATTTAGCTAGTCCTCTAAAAGGGTCTCTTCTAAAGTTCCACTATGGCACTGCATGCTGGCGTGTTGAACATAAGATAAACCATGTAATATTATCTCTAGGAGATTACCAATCATTTCATCCGAAATTGCTATTAGAGCTCAGGATCTAAATGAAGCCCATTTAAAAAAAAAATCAAAGTCGACATTTTAAGCTTTAATTTTTTTGAAGAAAAGAACACAGGTACATACGGATGTATATTGCATGTTTGTTCAGTTTAATGATGAAAATATCAAATATTCTTTGATGTGACCTTCAGAAAATAAGCAAATCATGTATTTACAGGACATGCAAATATTGACTATGCGCTATATATAATACATTAGTTGCGACTTGCAAACTCCTCGATCTCAAACATGTCCGGCCCAAGTACTTGACAATTTTGCCGAGGTGTGGCATGACAGTACTTGAATGTTAAGATCCAAAGTCCAATGTTGTACGCAGTGGGCGCAAAAATCAACATTTCATTGGAGAACATGACCTAAAAATTGAGCAGAAAATCCTCACCTTGATCTGAAGTTGCTGGATTTTTTCACATTGTGGACTGCCTCTTCAAGCATGGTGCTCACATCTAGCTGCAAGACTAGCATACAAGCAATTTTGTTTTTTAGACAATGGACCCAAAGAATTTCATTCATATGACTATTGTTGGTAGGATTTACATTTAGAAGCTTGCTTATGTTCTATTGGGTAGAAGGATCTGTAATGTCTTCAACCTCTCATAGATCATGCCCTCCTTGTCTGCTTAAGAAAAGGAAGAAAACGGGCTAGTCTAGCATGCCCGATTCACATCAGTCCTCTCCCCCTAATGCCGCTCCAGCGAGTGACCGAGTGATCAAACCCTAGCCACCGGCGTTGCAATCACCTTTCTCCCTCTCCTCCTCTCGCTGCCAGCGGTCTCTGCGGTTGGGCAAAGCTTATGACCCTTAGAGTGTGTGGTAAAATAAGTAGAGAGTTAACGTAACTTTGTGATGCACACAACGGTCATAGTATGTGCACACTGGCTGATCCTGGAATAAACAATATGAGGGAATAAAGCTTAGGTTTCCAAATCCAGAGGACATATCAGACACAACAAATACTAAGATATAAATTAAACAATGTTGCCCAAAAACAAGTTATAACTATAAAATTTAGAAAGTACATGCTCCACTAAATGTCAAATATCATATTTTCTGTCAGCTTCGAAATTACATGGAAATATTATAGATTTCTTATCTTTATCTAAACACCACAAGGTCATGTACAATGCAAGGTCTGGACATCTAAAATACCTTTGAAAGTTCAAATTTTCTTATGGCAATTTTGCAAGACGCGGTCTTCACCAGAGATGTTATCAGTAGGATAAACTGACCTAGGAATCACAAGTGGTCTTTCTGTGGTGATAGAGAGACCTCACAACATTTGTTTTTCCTATGTCATGTTGCTAGAGTAGTGTGCCCGGCCCGGTTCAAAAAATAATATCTTCTGCCAGCTTCCCTGTCTCCATAGGTAATTTCAAGTAATTATACTAGATGATAGCCTAAGACATTAGGATGGTGTAATTGTTTTGTTTTGTAATTCCTGAACACTATTTATTTGTTTATTCAATTGAGAGTAAGTAAATCAGAAAAATCGACTCGCGTCGCTCTGCCGCTCCCGCGAGCGGTGGCGGCGCAACCCTAGCGACCCAGGCTCCACCCCACCTCCCCCTCCTCCTCCACTCGCCGCCGCCAGGGTGCGTCGCCGGGCAAAGCCCGGTCGGCGTCAGGGGCGGCGGGGCTCCCTCTCCTCGCGCGCGGTGGGGGCGGCGCGGGGCGTTTCCTCTCGGGCAGCGGTGCCGGGCGGACGGGCGGCTCAGCGGCGCGACTACGGCGGCCGCCGGCGGTGGTCCTGGTGGCCGGGCGTCGCGCGGAAGGCTCCGGGGGGTTGTCCGTCGTCCGGCGGCTCGTTCTCGTGGTGGGCTCCGAGCAGCAGAGCCGGCGGCCCAAATCTACGAGCTCGGAGGCGCCTGGGCGCCGCCTTGGTGCGTGGGGGGGGGGGGGGGGGGGGTCGTGGCGGCGGTGGACCTCCGGCCAGTCTCCGTGTTGATTCTCCAGTGGCGCGGGATGTGGTCATCCTGAGACTGTGGGCGGCCCCTCTGCGATGATAGGTATAGGTGGCGGTGCGGTTGCGGTGGATGGTGTGCTTGTCGAGATCCGGCCAGATCTTCCGACGGCGGCGCTGTGGTCTTCCCAGCGAGCAGGCTTGGAGATGGGCGGCGGACTTCGGTGTCTCCTAATTGATGGACGGACCGGCATTGGTGATCTTGCGCGGAGTTGCTTCGTCCGTCGCGGTGCGGCGGTGGGGAGCTTGGTGGGAGGGATGGGCAGTGCCGTGGTAGGGCTGCTCGTCGCCGTCCCGGGGTGGGCCGGTCGTGGATGCGTCCGCTCCCCCTCCTCCCTATCCCACGTCCGTTTGTGTGCGGCGGAAACTACGTCGATGTTCAAGAAGGGATGTGGGCTGCGACTTCATTGGTCGTGGACGTCTCCTTGGTCCAAAGCCAATCACTTTGGCTGGTCCTGGGGCGATCTGGTTGCAGGGCGGCGTCCTTGGCGGTGGGAGGCGTGATGTTCGTGGGCGGAGCACGCGCCTTGGTGCGGGCAAGCAACCATGGCCACGAGGGTGGCTTGGCGGCGAGCGGATGACGAAGCTTGGGTTTGATGGGGGGATGCGGGCGCCGAGGTATATCACCTGTCCATCCTTGCTCTGGCCGACGGGGGCGGCATCCGCGGATGTCGTACTCTTCCTGAAGACTTCGTCGTGGCGTCTCCCATCCTTTCGTCTTGCTCCGGGTGAAAACTCGATCTCGTGATCGGGCGGTGGCGGCTATCCGAAGCCGTTCCCTTCTAGGAGGCATCGTCTTGGAGTCCTAGCTTCGTTGTAGGATGCCCGGCACTTTTTATCTTTCCTTGAGTGTGTGTGTCGTGATTGGTGTTGACGTGTGTTTGTATCGTGATCGTGGTTGTATGCGGTGATTAGGTTTATCTATAAAGCGGGGGAAACCCTTTTTCGGTAGAGTAAGTAAATCACCTACGGTCTTCCTTCAAAAACAAAACTGAGAACACCAGTGTTTGCAATTAAATTGTAAGAAACGGTGTTTCAAGTTGGCATTAGTAAAATTATATTCATATATCAGCTTTAATATCATCGCTTTGCCATTTTGTAGTAACACACGGCTATTTAGCTAGTCCTCTTAAAGGGGCTCTTCTAAAGTTCCACTATGGTATTGCATGCTGGCGTGTTGAACATACGATAAAGCGTATAATATTATCTCTAGGAGATTACCAAACATTTCATCGGAAGTTACTATTAGAGCTCAGGATCTAAATGAAGCACATTAAAAAAATAATCAAAGTCAATATTTTAAGCTTTATAATTTCTGAAGAAAAGAACACAGTTACATACAGATGTATATTGCATGTTTGTGAAGTTTCATGATGAAATATGATATATGCTTTGATGTGACCTTCACAAAATAAGCAATAAGCAAATCATGTATTAGGACATGTAGTATTGACTATGCAGTATGCACTATATATAATACATTAGTTGTGACTTGCAAACTCCTCGATCTCAAACATGTCTGGCCCAAGTTCCTGCTTGAGAATTTTGTCGAGGTGTGGAATGATAGTATTTGAATGTTAAGATCGAAAGTCCAATGTTGTATGGAATGGGCGTGAAAACCCACATTTCATTGGAGAACATGACCTAAAAAGTGAGTAGAAAATCCTCACCTTGATCTGAAGTTGCTGGAATTTTTCACATAGTGGACTGCCTCTTCAAGCTTGGTGCTCACATCTATCTGCAGGATTAGCATACATGCAGTTTTTTTTACAATGGACCCAAAGCATTTCATTCATCTAACTATCTTTGGTAGGATTTACATTTAGAAGCTTGCTTTGTTTCTGTTGTGTAGAAGGATCTGTAATGTCTTCAACCTCTCATAGATCATGTCCTTCTTGTCTACTTAAGCAAAGGAAGAAAAGGGGCTAGTCTAGCATGCACAATTCACATCAGTCCTCTTCCCCGAACGCCACCCCAGAGAGTGACCGAGGGATAAAACCCTAGCCACCAGCCTCATGATCACCTTTCTCCCTCTCCTCCTCTCGCCGCCAGCAGTATCTGCTGTTGGACAAAGCCTGGTTGGTGCTGGCGGTGGTGGTCCTTCTTCCCTCATCGCTCGTGGGAGCTCGACACGGGCGAGCGATCCCGAGCGAATGTGTGCCATTTTTCTTGGGCGCGGTAACACACGTCCAGTGTAGGAGGTGAGTCTGTAGACCCTTGGTCAGGTGCTGAGGGCTGGACACGGCCGGAGCTCCGGCATGTGAGGGTGGAGTCTTTACACAAATCTGGTACATCGGGGTCCATGCGGCCTCATCTGACCTGGTGGGTGGTGAGTACGGTTATTGCGACTGTGGTTGTTGTTAACAGGTGCGGCGGTGGGTGTTGCTAGCGTGTGGATGGCCCACTCCATGATGATAGGTTCAGATCTGGGGCTTGTGCTCTGGTGGTCTGGAATTGGGTATGAGGCGGGCTATAGTTCTTGCTCTGGGTATATATGTGGTACTAGGCTTGGTTCGGGTTATGCTTACGTCAATGAGGACACTCTCCTCAAGGATGCAGTGGGCATTGGTGGTGGTCAGGACACCACTACAAAGTTGATTAGATCAGTGTCGAAGGTCATGGTCATGGCGTTGCTTGAGCTTTCTCAGCGACGACCGTTGGTAGTCACGAGGATGTGACCCCCTTGTCCACCGGGACTAGTTGTGGACGCATGTGTGAAAGACTCCTACAGTGGAGGTGGTTACCCAGTCTGTGTGACTGGTATCTTGTGATGAGGGAAAGGAGGCGTCTTTTACTCTTTCTACCGTGGTTGAGACACCGTGATGTGGACATATGGTGGTGTCTCAGACATGTTGCACTACGGGACAGCAGCCAAACGCCGACGGCCGGCCACCGTCGGCGTAGGCCAGAAAGCCGTCGGCTTAGGCCTACGCCGACGGCCGCCGTCGGCGTAGAGTCATCGGGTTTGGGTTTTCTCGGGCTTGCCCTAAAAGCCGTCGGCGTAGGGGCAGCCGTCGGCGTATAGGCTGGCCCGAAGGTTATTGCGCGGTCGTCAGCGTAGCGCCAGTGGGCCCCACCCTGGGCATAACGGCCGTTAGGCCTGGTTTCCCTCTACGCCGACAGCCGGGCCGTCGGCCTAGGGTGCCACGCGGCAGGCTGTGGGGCGGCTGGGCTTCGAGCCTACGCCGACGGCCTGGCCGTCGGGGTAGGTCCCCTTCCAGTCAGGCCACGCGTCGCCCGCTGGTCTCGTCTGGGCCCTGCCACTACCTACGCCGACGGTAGTGGCAGGGTCCCTTTTTTGTTTGTTTTCCCTATTTCCCTACATATATCAAATTCAATAATAGATATATATTGCATTATATATTATATCCTGTGCATATAAGCACATGCACATCGACACAACAATTGATATAAGAACATCAACACAAGCATTGATATAAGCACATGCCCATCGACACAAGCATTTATACATCGTATCCATACATAGCATAAGAAGAAGAAACATTGTATCCATACATAGCATACGTATCCATACATAACATGCAAAGAGAAGAAACATCGTATCGGTACATAACCCGGCCGAGGTAGCATCATCATCAACTCATCGCGTCCGGAGAGGGAGTCGAGCCGGAGAAGCCGAGGTCTCCGCGCGTTAAGATAGGCGACTGACGGTGCGGAGGCGCCGTCGAACCAGCACCGGAAGCAGGTGATCCCGCGCCACCATGAACCGGTGTGCTCTCGCGCGAGGCACCACTACCACCGGGGCCAGGGTGCACCGGTGTGACCGCGCGGGACGACGACGGCGAGGCAGCAGCACGACCAAAGGGTCCAGTCCCGGAGGCTCCCGTTCCCTACATGTTTGAGCAATAGTTAGCAACCGCCAAGGCACATGAAAGTGGTAGCAACTGATTGGGAAAGTAAATTACCGGGGTTAAGCCGGTGTAGTAGAAGTTCTGGGCGAACTCTTCCTTTGATACAAACTCCGGCTTAAGCCCGACTCGAGGAGGTCGTGGCGGTATATCGACGAGCACTCCCGTAAGACGAGCACTCTCTTGAGCCTGCAAGATAGTTAACATGTCAAGCATTGCACAAAAGTATAAAAATTGAGACTTGTCATCTTTTGAAAAAAAAGAAAGGTTGGAACTTACATCTTCTTTTGCCTCTTTCCACGCCTCGTGTACTTCTGCTCTCTGTCTCCACTGCGCAAGTTCCACCAAATATGCGTCGTTGTGGGCCTTGTAGGCCGCCTCGAAAGCATTCTACAATTACAAAAATTGAACCATCTCATCAACTAAGCCACTGAGGAAGTAGTATTGTCACAAAAAGGATGGAAATGAGAGAAACTTACATCGTAGCCAGTCTGGGAAGGCCGTCGTCGAGGAGGCGGTGCGGGGTCGTCAGGACCGAGGGTAGCCTTGATCCGCGTGAGGCTCAAATTGGGAGTGCGCGGGGTCATCTTATCCATAATTCGTAGACGGCCGTGCTGAAGGCCTCCCCCAGACAGGACCAACGCTCTGGGGTCGGGTTCCGCACTTCTAGGGTCGTCCAACTCCGGATTAAAAGCGATCATCGCCTCGAGGTACTTAGCACCGTCCTCCTGGGCAGTGCCGAAGTACTCGGGAAGATGAGGCTGAGGCTGGGAGAGATCGGGCGCCATCATCCTCATCGAGTCCCATGACTCATATGACCTGACAGGCCTCCCTAGTTTATCCTCCTGCATCGCCAAAGAGATTTTATGAGTACCAAGTAGGAACATGCATGAGGGGAAATAAATGCAGGTTGTTCCATGTATGTGTATACCAGCTTGGCCTTGTAGCGCTCACTGCCTAGGTTTCCAGCCCAATGTGTCCCCCCGCTGCCGCGGTTCGCCTTGTTCCGCTCGCTCAAGGCGTTCCACTGCTCGTATTCCCCGCGCCACATCGCAGTCAAAGCCCTCCATGCCTCCTCCTTGCCATAGGCCCAATCGGGCCTAACCTCAAAAATCAATACGCATGTGAAGAACAGATGATGCAATTGCAACTTAGCATTAACATAGAATCTCATCGACAATTTACTTACCTCTTCGTACTGTTCCGCGCTCATCGTCGAGCGTGACTTGACATTCTCGTGCTTCGGCAACGGCTTGCCTGATTTCGCCATGTTGTATTGACTCCTGGCGGTATGACCCTCGTTATAGAACTGCTGATTAGTCAACCTCTTACAATGAGCCTGTAGTGTCTTGTTCGCCGTCTCCTGGTGCTCTGGAGCTACCCTATAGAATCTCTGAAATCATGCATCAAAAAAGTGTGGGATTCATGAGTTAGCATGGCGGGGTCATCAACTATGAACAAAAAAAGTGTGAAGAGTCATGATTTTGCCTTACCCAAAACTTGTTGATCACGGCGTCAGAAGCTTTCCCGTAGGGGGGACAATCTGCGAGCTCGTAGTATCTCCAAAGCGTGGCTAGCTTCCTCTCGCCTTTGTCTGTGGTGTAGAAGCCCGGCCAAAACTTCCTAATGAAAGCTCCAAGCATGCAGCCAGGGACTCGGGTCCCCGCAGGATGAAGCCAATTGCTGCACAAGAATCAAACATTAGTACATGCCAAGTTGGTATCAACGAAATGAAACTATAGCCACTTACTCACTTCTAGTAGGTTCAATGAGGGTCCGAGCCTCCGGGGCAGGCTCCTCCTTAGGGACTTCTTTTTCCCCACGAACCTTTGCCTTCTTCGTCGACACACTCGATGGCCCCGACGCATTCACCATCTCCTCGTCTCGAGACTCCGCTTCCAAGTCTCGAGAGTCAATCTCCTCGTCTGGGGACTCCGAGAACGCGGTCTGTGAAGCCACGTCGCCGGAAGCGGAGGGTATGTCACTTAGAAGGACGGTACCTCGCCCTCGTACTCGACCTCATTCTCGGCCTCCTGCAATCGGAAAAGGTAAACAATTAAGAAGCATGTTGAAAAATAAATACCAAGCATAATGAAGATGCAATGTACCTCCTCAGTCTGACCTCGGGGGGCGTCCCCCTCTTCCTCCTCCTTGTCCTGCATCCCCTCCTCCTCCTCCTCCTCCTACCTCCTCGGCGCCGTACCTTGAGGTGGTTGCTCTTCCACTCTTCGTATTCTTTATCCCCTGAAGCAAGGACTGCGGTGATGCCTTGCCACTGCTCATATTGGCCAATCACCTGCATTGAAAAAAATAAAACAATTAAGCATAAAGACGCACACTACTAGGAAAAAGCTTATAGGTAGAGGCTTAACAGTAGCGCCCTTTAAAGACGGGCGCTACTGCTACTTAGCAGTAGCGCGCTATATGGAGGCCCGCTATTGATATGCCTGTATCAGTAGCGCCTCGTCTGTAGACCCGCTACTGGTAAAGGTGGTCCCCACCAAACCCAGCTGACAAGTTCGAGTAGCAGCGCCCCCCTGGAAAGCCCGCTACTACTATCTACTTATCAGTAGCGCCTTTCCGTTCCTCCCGCTTCTGCTAAAGTTGACCCAACTTAACCTAGAGGCTCGCGAATAGCAGCAGCGCGTTATCTAAAGGGTCGCTACTACTAACAAAATAGCAGTAGCGCCGTAGCGGTACAGGCGCTGCTGGTAAGGCGCAGCAACCACATTTTCACCAACCATCCCCCTCCCCCCTCCTCTCTCTCCCTCACTTGCTTCTTCCTCATTCCTTCTCCTACCTCTTATCCATCTCCATTAATGCATTACACCATCTCCATTAATGCACTACACACCATCTTCATTAATGCAATATCTCTCTCTTTCCTTCTAATTTTCTCCTCCTCCACCACCACATATCATGCATAAATGCATCTAGCTATCTCTCTTTCTCACCTTTGTCTCCTTCCCCTCACTAGCTAGTGCAAGCTTCTCCCAAGTGTGATATTTTAACAAAAGGTATATACTTTCTCTCTCTCTCTCTTAATTAATTACTAGCTAGCTAGCTAGGTACGTGGATACATGAGATGTGAGTAAAAAATTGTGCTTTGCATCAATGAAAATATTTGTGTGTGTGTGTATGGGTGTGTGATATGAGAGTTTGCCTATGTTTTGCCGAAATGTCGATTTACTTCCGTTTCGGCGAATTTCGGGCAAACTCTATATGTCCTATTTTTAGGGAGGTCATCCGAATTTTTGTATGACTTTGATATGCATATGCATGTCGTTATAATCTTTTGTTTGTATAACTCGTAGGTGACCATGAAGGTCTGTGGAAGGATGGTGGATAGATACTTGCGATCTGCAGTGGACCACATGATTGAAAAAAATGAAAAGGAGATTTTATGTCCGTGTCGAAAATGCAAAGAAGGCGTCTGGCTGGACCCCTTTAAGGGTGGACGTTTGAAGGCGCACCTGCTTAGATATGGTTTCATGGATGGATATACTCGATGGATAACTGAAGATGATGATGACGATATCGATGGTGCAACCAATAACCCCATGGCAGCGGATGAAGAGATGATTGATGGATCCGAAGACGAAGAGGGCGTTGGAAATGACGGCGGAGAAGAGGCCGCACATGGTAATGGCGGAGAAGATCAGGCCGAACATGACGGAGAAGATGCGGACACGACGGATCCTTCTTCGCTACTAAATTCAATCGTGCGGGACCCTCATGTTCGAGACCTGCTACACAAGAAGACGACTAGCGACAGAGCTGGTTCTAGAGAGGAGGCCAAGTTGGAGCAACTGGAGGTAGACTCGAAGAATCCATTGTATGATGGTTGCGCTCCTGAGGTGACCAGCTTGAGTTTCACGCTCGAACTTCTAAAGATGAAGGCTAAAAACAAATGGAGCGACAAAAGCTTCGATGATCATCTCAAGTATCTAAACAAGACAGTTCTTCCCCCGGGGAACCTTTGTCCTACTAGTGTCGATGAGGCCAAGAAGATTGTGTTCCCTCTTGATCTGCCGCACATTAGATACCATGCATGCATCAACGATTGCATCATTTATCGGAACGAGAACGCAGAAAAAACCAGTTGTCCGGTGTGCAATGCTGATAGATACAAGAAGGTCGGAAAGAAATCTCCTCAGAAAGTTGTATGTTACTTTCCGATCATTCCTCGTCTGCAACGTTATTTCGTAGATCCTAAGGAAGCTGAGCTCATGTAGTGGCACGCGGTCAGGAAGGTGCCCGATGATGGAGATGATCCGAAGATGAGACACCCTGTGGATGGAAGCCAGTGGAGAGCGTTGAACGCCGAATATGGATTTCATCTTGATCCAAGGAAGTCATGCTTGGCGTGAGTTTAGATGGCATGAATCCGTTTGGCAAGCAGAACACCAACCATAGCACATGGCCCGTGTTTGTATGGTTGTACAACATTCCCCCGTGGAAGTGCATGAAGACAAAGTACATACACATGAGCATTCTGATTCAAGGGCCGAAACAACCGGGAAATAATATTAATCTATATCTTGAGCTATTGAAAGAGGAGCTAGAAATGTTATGGAAATCACCAGTCAAGACATGGGATGCTTTCGAAAAAGAATATTTCTATATGAAAGCCGCGGTGCTGACGACGGTGCACGATTATCTCGGTTACAGATATGTATCAGGCCAGGTGTGCCATGGATATTGCGGATGCACGAGGTGCATGGATGATACAACGTCTCAGCAGCTAACGAAAGATGGTGGGTCTGCGAAAATAGTGTACATGGGGCATCGAAGATGGCTCGAGAAGAATGACCCGTGGAGAAACCGTGGAGATCTATTCAATGGTGAGACTGAGCATCGAGGACCTCCACGTAAGAGGAGCGGCGCCGAAATTGATGAGTTGTTGAAAAAGTGGAAAGAGTGCCCCGCGCCTGGAAAGATGAAAAAATTGGAGCCGCTGCTGAAGGTATGGAAAACAAGGTCTGTTTTCTGGGACTTGGAGTACTGGCCCAAACTCGATACACCTCATTGTATTGATCAAATGCATATCACGAAGAATGTTCTCGAGAGTTTGCTTGGCACACTGATGAACATGCCGGAGAAGAGCAAGGATGGGCCGAAGGAAAGAAGAGACTTGGAAGATTTGGAAATAAGGGCAGATCTCCACATGCCCCGTAAAACGGCCGAGACAGAGACGGAGACAGAGGCGGGGGACAGCAGGCGGGGCAAAAAAGTAAAGAAGAAGGAAGAGAAATATTGCCCCCCTTCTTGCTTCACCTTCAATATGAAGGAGATCGATCAATTTTTCAAGTGTCTTACCGGAATAAAAGTTAGTTCCGCTTACTGTGGGAAGATAAGCAGATATCTAGACATGCAAAAAAAAAGGTTCAGTGGGATGAAGTCTCATGACTGTCACGTGATGATGACGCAGATACTACCAGTTTCCCTTAGAGGGATAATGGACAAGCACGTCCGTGACACGCTTACTGGTTTCTGTAATTTTTTCGATGTTATCTCTCGAAAGTCGATCAGTCCGAAGCAGCTCACAAGGCTACAGGAAGAGATTGTTGTCATACTATGTGAGCTCGAGATATACTTCCCGCCTGCGTTCTTTGACGTCATGGTGCATCTGTGTGTCCACATTGTGGACGACATCATCGACCTTGGCCCGTCATACCTGCACAACATGATGTCGTTCGAGAGGATGAATGGGGTCATCAAAGGATTCGTTCGTAACATGTCCCGATCAGATGGAAGCATCGTACAGGGCTATCTGACACAAGAGTGCATCTCTTTCTGCAAGAATTATCTAAGCAACGGAGACGACGACGTCGTCCCTGTTGTTGGTTTGCTCGTTAACAAGCACCATGGGAGGCTCGGAGGAGAAGATCACACCAAAGGTCGGAGGGAACTGCATGTCGACCACTCGGATCGATGCAATGACTTTGACAGGGCAAACTTAGTAGTGCTACAACATCTTGACGTGGTAGACCCTTTCGTGACACTGCACAAACAAACCATCGCCAAGAAGTACCATGACCAGGGCCTACGCAAGATGGACGCCGAAGTTACTAGGGAGCACAACTCCACTTTCTTGCCTTTGTTCAAAGAGCATGTTCTTGCCAATCCCCCGGAAGAGGGGTCTACAGACGCATTGCTCATATACGCCTTAGCACATGGCCCTGCTGTCAACTTCCTCACCTATCAGGCATACGATATAAACGGATACACGTTCTATGCGAAGGCCAGAGATATGAAAAGTGATTTCCAGAACTCGGGGGTGACGATAGAATGCATGACTGACGACAACGGCTCAACTGAAAGATATTACGGAAGGGTCTAAGAGATCTGGGAGCTTAACTACTCTGGACTACACAATGCGACGATGTTCTGTGTCAGATGGGCTAAGAATGTCGAAAGAGAAAACCGGTATTTCACTACTATGTCTATACCCGACGCCAAGAGCGCTACCGTGAACGTCATCGCCAAAAATGAGTCATGGATACACGCTAAGCACGTGACACAATGTTTCTACATAACCGACCCGAGCAATCCCAGCCGTGTTGTTGTGCGGAGAGGCAAAAGAAACATCGTCGGAATTGATGGAGTCGCCAACATAGAAGACTATGACCAGTACGGCAACCCGATGAGGGAACATGACGACGACGATGAAGCATATGTCAAAAGAAGAATGAAGACTACATTACCTATGAAAGATCGTACTCCATGGAAAAGTAAAAGTCACAACGAGGGCCTAAATTATTCGGAAACGAACAAAAAAGGAAAGAAGCTAATCACTAAGAAACGTCCTCGACGCTGAGAAACTAAATGTGTGTTGTAATATATATATGTATCTATTTTGTATACTTGCACTTTAATCGCGTTATCGATCGGTCAAATTATATATTGCCGCTGTTAAATATACATTATATAAATTGTATCGGTCGTTGTTCGGGAAAAAAATTGAAAAGGAAATGAAAAGAGGGAAAAAATGCCAGAAATATCAGTAGGGCGCCCTGACAGCGCGCGCTACGCGCTGACAGGGCCCGCTACTGCTAAGTTTAGCAGTAGCGCTCGCTGACAGGGCCCGCTACTGCTACACTTACCAGTAGCGCGCGCTGTCAGGGCCCGCTACTGCTACACTTAGCAGTAGCGCGCGCTATCAGGGCCCGCTACTGCTATTTTCACTTAAACCGGTCGGGCGGGTTCTTCTTTTCATTCCCGGCATCTATCTCTCCCTCTCTCCCTCTCCTCCCCGGCCGCCGTCATCGTCGCCGCGCCTCCCCGCCCTCGTCGCCGTTGAAGGGTTTGTTGCATAGAAAACAAAAATTTTCCTACGGTTGTAACAGCCAAGATCACATCTAGAAGATCAATTGTAACGGTTTGAGAAGGACTCACCCTCGAAGACCAAAAGCTTTAAGGAGAACGATTCTCGTGGGTGATGTAGTCGATCACTTGCCGACCTCAAGGTCGTGATGAAGATGGGCGCCACAAACGGGCAGCGCCTCCGTAATCGGTCACACGTACGGATCAGCGACGACCTCCGCCCCTTGCTCCAGTTGGGCAGCGGAAGAAGTGGATCCTCGGGAACTCCAGCAGCACTACAACATAGTGGTGGTGGTGGTAGAGAAGATCTTGAGCAGGGCTTCGCCTAAGCACCGTACTCGTGAAACTGGATCAGCTAGCAAGGGGAGGAAGATGCCAACCAAAGGGCATATGAGAGATGGAGGAATGAGTTGTGTGAGGACCTCCACCCATCTATATATAGGAGGGCGAGGCAGCCCCCAAGGGGTCGCACGCCCCAAGAGGTGCCCCCACCTCTCCCCTCATCATGTGGGTGGACTCTCCACTCACAAAAACAAAGGGTCACACATTATTCCCATAACTTCCATAATTCTCCACTCAAAATTCCAAGAGTTTATCACATTAAAACACTTTTAATTATCTTGTTTAATGTCACTCAAATTAATGAACACTTCATTCAATGAGTACTTCATTGATGAACACTTCATTCAATGAACACATTAACAATTATCCCCTTGCACTATTTTGATATACAGAAACTATTCCAGCAGTTTTATCAAAACAGTCCATGTGCTGTCTAGTATATTCTCCGGCGTTCCGTATCCACTCAAACGCGTCAACGAATCCTTAAGTGTGTCACCCTACGGTTCGTGAATAAAATGGACATGACAGAGACTCTTCTCTGATCAATAATCATCAGCGGGATCTGGAGATCCATGATGACTCCCACTTACTCAACGATGAACTAGTGATCGTGTGAACCAAAACTCCATAACCAATTCCTTTTGTCTCGCGATATTTTACTTGTCCGAGATCCGATCATTTGGTATCATCCATACCTAGTTCGATCTCGTTACCGACAAGTACTCTTTACTCGTTCCGTGATATAACATCCTCGTGAGCCAGTAACGTGCTTGCAAGCGATGTCAATGTGATATCACCGAGAGGGCCCAGAGTATATCTCTCCGTCATCTGGATGGACAAATCCCACTCTTGATCCACGAGCCTCAACTAACACTTTCCAAGTACCCAACGACACCTTTATAATCACCCTGTTACGGTGTGACGTTTGATGGAATCAAAGTACTCTTCCGGTGTCAGTGATTGACGTGATCTCATGGTCTAAGGATTAGGGTTACTTCGTGAAAGTTTGATACAGCAATAGAAACTTGATGACATGATCGTATTGCTATAACTACTGTGGGTGTATGTTCATGACATCATTCTCCAATGACATGACCTTGTTATTAACAACATCCAATGTTCATGATCAGGAAACCTTGATCATCCGTTAATCAACAAGCTAGTATAAAGAGAGGCATTACTAGGAACCTTTTCTCTGTTTATTAAACACACATGTATTAACGTTTCCGGTTAACACAATTATAGCATGAAAATAAACATTTATCATAAACATGGAATAAGATAATAACCACTTTATTATTGCCTCTCGGGCATATTCCCTTCAGTCTCCCACTTGCACTAGAGTCAATAATCTAGTTTGGTACTTGCGCATCCAACACCTATGGCATTCAGGTGTTATCCATACGCATTGCTAGTGGTAAACCTAATATCCAGATCTGACACTTCAGGTCCGTGTGTATTTGCATTTCTTTGCGTCTCTACGCATCACTCATTCACCAATGAGATGGCATTGCATAAATTTGGTCCTCCGGTGAGACCTTAGTCCCTTGAGCTCAAAACATGTTGAATCTATTGTCGTACAATAGATCTTCATAGTATTAGCTCTCTTGGAACTACACCTAGTTTGTCAAACAAACTTCTTGACACAAATGCCCTCCTTTGCTGCTGCTAGAGCAGTCATATACTTAGCCTTTCGTTGTAGTATCCGTCACAATTTCTTAACTTTGGAACTCATCCAAATCCATTTGGAACTATTCCAAATCTATCATGGAACTTTCTTCCATTATATTTTGCCACCTTAACACACTTCCAAAACTGAGATAAATTTAGATTGTATCTTGCGACAAAACTAGTATCAATGTAACACTTTACAATGAACTATTGTCCAACATACATAATATATGCTTAGTCCTTCCAAAGCACGTAAGGATATCTTTACTATTGTCCAATGATCATCTTATGAATCATTCTAGTATATGCTCATAACATTTAGAGCATAGGACATTCTGGAATTGTACATATCATGGTGTACATGATTGACCAAATCATTCATGTGATTTTACTCACCAAGTGTCAAAACACTTGAATCTCGCTTCAACCTTTTCCATGCGGCAAGAACCTTTCTCGTCGTTTCCATATTGAACTTATTCAATATTTCATATATGTACTTCGGCCCAACCATATTAGCACCTCAATCTATCTATATAGACCATATTAGCCCAATATACTGGTTTTTGCCCAAATCTTCCATTAAAATCAAATTTTCAATGAAACTTCACCCGTGTCAATAAAAGATACATCATTTCCAATCAACAATATGTCTTCTACATAATGTATTAGAAATATGTCTCAGCGCTGCCACTTAATTTCTTGCAAAAGCAAGCATCTTCACCATCTCTGATGAAACTAAACGTTTTAACAATTTCATCATGATGAAGATTCCAACTCTGCGAATGCTTATTTCAACCATTGAAATTTGCATGCTATTTTAGCATCCTTTTAATTAACAGAACCCTTTGGACCGTGTCCTATACACGTCCTAGGTAACCATTCTATTAGAAGAACGTTGTTCCGTTTGTTCAACTACCATATACCAAAACTAGCATATGTAGTGATTGCTACAATAATCCGTCCAGACTAAATATCGTTATGAAAGATCAAATCTTGTCATAGCCAACTCTTTGAACATAATCGTAAACCATTTTAACGATATGTCGAATATTTCATAGATGTGAGAACATCCACGTCTGTTTCTTTATAGATCCAAACACGGTATCTAGAGGGTCTTCCAAGTTCAGAAACTTGGTTTCTCGTGTATGGAACTATCACGGATTTTATAGCTTCTAGCTATTTTGACGGAGTCAGGGCCCATCATCGCTTCTTTGCATGTAGTCGGTCCATTATTATCAAATAACAATGATTCAATCTCAAATCTTACTATTTGATCGATTACCCGATCTACGCAGTTCAATAGGAACTTAGATCGCCGTGACCACAACCTTTGGGACACGGGAGCCAAGAGCATTGCGGCCGCTTCCGGGACACTTTCTGGCACTGCGCCACTTAGCACATAAAGCTTAGGTTCAACAACCTAATCGAAGTTCTACTGTCCTCCCACTTAAATTTTCGCAAAAAATTCCTTCTCAAGAAACTTGATGCTCATAGCCACAAAAAAAACTTTTGTCTTTAGTGTTATGGAGGAATACCCAACGGTTACTTTGGGATAACCTACAAAGACGTACTTTATCCGACTTTGGTTGTAAACATTTTACATATGCCTTGCATACCAAAATTTAAGAAAAGAAAAATTGGGTTTTATCCCATTCCATAACTTATATGGTGTCATTTCAACGGATCTCGATGGCGCTCTTTTCAGTGAAAAGCGGTAGTCTCTAAAGCTTAATCCTTAAAATATAATGGCAATTTTATAAATAACACCTTTGATCCTTACCATGTCAAACAAGGTTTGATTACATCTCTCTAACACTCCATACTCCTATGGTGTTTCGGGAAATGCAAGTTTTGGAACGATTCCTAAACTCTCAGGCATTTGCTAAACTTTTAACTCAAAAATCTTCTTTTATGATCCAATCATAAACTCTTATTTTCTCGTTACAAAGATTTTCACTTCATCTTGAAATTTATTTGAACATTTTCAAACATTTCATACTTCTTCCTTATCAAGTAAATATACACATATATCCACTCAAATCCTCGGTTAAAGTATATGAAGTACAAAGATTCACCACACACGGCTACACATAATGAACAATATACATCAATATGTACAATGTTCAATAAGTTAGTCGTCCACCCTTCTTTGGCCTATGAACGGAGTTTTAATCATTTCTAGGAAACCATTTACAAGCGTCAGTTGATTCAAAATCAAAAGACTCCAAAAATCCACCATCATGGAGTTTCTTCATGTGTTTCTTTCCAATATGATTCAAACGGTGGTGTCACTCATAAGTGATCTTCTAATCATTTGTCTTGCGACATGTTTAGCATCAGTTATTATGGATGTGATTTCTCCAACAAGATTTATAGAGTTCATCCATCTTCTATGAATATGGTGATAATTTGAACAACTATTGTTCGTATAACACCAGAACAGAATAACAATTATTCAAATAAATCTTGAAGGCTAGGTTTAATTCCAACGATAAACACAATAACACTTTATTTTGTTTTTGATGAGAATCATCCCATATTCATTTGCTAGTTACTCAGGCCATTGCAACTCTTGTATTGCGTTGTTCTGTATGACACTTCATACCAACCAATCAGTATCCAATACTAAAGAATCACACTGTTTTAACAAGCAATGAATATACCCATAACATGTATATCATCTATATACCCGAGCTGGACATTTCCAGTCTTTTCCTTTTTCTTTTCGCCAAAATATTTTTCAGATCCTCTTTCAGCAATTCCTTTCCTTTTTAGAAGAATTTATCAACATCACTTGTGGTACCATTCAAATGACACATAATCCAAAGTGTGTTAGTCAAATACTAACACCCTTTGATTCTCACTTTGATGTAGATCACCGTCATCAAATATTTGGCATTCTTCCAAATTCCATTCTTTAGCAATCTTTTAGTGCAGTAAACTTTTTTACCAGCATCTTCCATTCATCCTATCATGACAACTTTCATGACAAAGCTACCATAGCTCATAGGGACAAACTGTGAGTACAATATTAGTTCCCAAAACCTTTTTGGGAGATTAGGACACATAGTGTCTCCAACCTTCACAAATTCTCATACAATTATGAGAACATGTTTCTCACTAAATTTTACTCTATCACATTGCAACTAAACATTGTTTAAGATATCGCTATATCTTCCACACATGATAGTTTCTGAAACAATCCTTTCAGCTCCTAGATAACCTTGATAATAACAAACAACATTTGAATATCAAGGATCATGGAGGCAAGTGTGATACTTAGACACTAACACTGGAATTGTTACTCTCGATTTAATACACATTATTAAACTTCATGGAGCAAGCAAGGTTTGCTAAAGTTTGCAATAAGACTTTAAATTTTAGATTGACACTCAAACAATACGGTACCAGTCCGTAAAGTTAAATATCCAGAATTCTATAGTTCTATTATCTCAATTATAGCTAAGCGCAAGGTAGTAAACAAATGCCAATGACTACAACGAACTATGCAAATTCACTTTGATTTAGTTCATGATAAAATGAGTTCATCTAACTCCCACTCAAAAACAACATCCCTCGAGTCGTCTTTGGTGATTACACGAACCAAATTCACTACACCACGACCGATCATCACGTGAGGAGGTGTAGCTGCAATGGCGAGCATCTCAATATGGTTCATCATATCATCCATATGACTCGTGCTTAACCTTTCGGTCCATGTTCCGAGGCCATGTCTGTACATGCTAGGCTCGCCAAGTAGAACCTTAGTATTTGCATGTGTTTCAAGGCCATGTCTGTACATGCTAGGCTTGAAAAACACCCGTTGTATGCGAACGTAGAGTCTATCACACCCGATCTTCACGTGGTGTCTCGAAACGACGAACTTTCTTAATGGTGCATACTAAGGAAGAACATATAATTATCTTGATATTAAGTGAGAGGGATCATCTTATAATGCTACCGCAGCGATCATGATCGTAACTAAGCAAAATAAGATGTATAAAAGGATAAACATCACATGCATGGATAATGTGATATGATATGGTCCTTCTCGCATTAGATCTCCATCTTGTGCGTCTTGGTATGATCTCCATCATGCCACCGGCGCGGCACCAAGGTCCATGGCGCCACCACCATGGCCGTCCTTCTCCATTACAATATATCTCATGGATATATCTACAGCACGCAGGCCTTAAAAAGGAAAAAACACAACCATATGGCTCCTGCCGGTTGTTTACAATAAATCTCATTTCATACAACAATTTTCTAACAATGACCATATCACATCACATGCCCTACAAAAACAAGTTAGACGCTTCTAAATTATCTTTGCAAATTTTACGTGGTTTTGGGCTTCCTAGGAAAGAACCGATCTTACCTACGGACAAGAACCACAACGTTGATTCGCTAGTTGTTTCTTTTCATCCCTTTCCAGGGCCCTCCGTTGCAAATGCCATATCACTAATGTTAGAGAAACTGACACCCCCAAAGCCACTTTATACGGTACAAGCCGTATGTCAAGCGTGACACGCAATCTGCGCTTAGGGCCGCTTCAATCCAACATTGCCGCAATATGAACAAGTGCACAAAATAGGGTAACAACTAGAGGATCAACGCCCACATCTCTATGTGTTCTAACCATACAAAGCATCTACACATAGACGAGGCTCTGATACCACTGAAGGGTTCGTTGCATAGAAAACAAAAAATTTCCTACGGTTGTAACAGCCAAGATCACATCTAGAAGATCACTTGTAACGGTTTGAGAAGGACTCACCCTCGAAGACCAAAAGCTTTAACGAGAACGATTCTCGTGGGTGATGTATTCGATCACTTGCCGACCTCAAGGTCGTGATGAAGATGGGCGCCACAAACGGGCAGCGCCTCCGTAATCGGTCACACGTACGGATCAGCGACGACCTCCGCCCCATGCTCCAGTTGGGCAGCGGAAGAAGTGGATCCTCGGGAACTCTAGCAGCACTACAACATAGTGGTGGTGGTGTTAGAGAAGATCTTGAGCAGGGCTTCGCCTAAGCACCGTACTCGTGAAACTGGATCAGCTAGCAAGGGGAGGAAGATGCCAACCAAAGGGCATATGAGAGATGGAGGAATGAGTTGTGTGAGGACCTCCACCCATCTATATATAGGAGGGGGAGGCAGCCCCCAAGGGGTAGCACGCCCCAAGAGGTGCCCCCACCTCTCCCCTCATCATGTGGGTGGACTCTCCACTCACAAAAACAAAGGGTCACACATTATTCCCATAACTTCCATAATTCTCCACTCAAAATTCCAAGAGTTTATCACATTAAAACACTTTTAATTATCTTGTTTAATGTCACTCAAAGTAATGAACACTTCATTCAATGAGTACTTCATTGATGAACACTTCATTCAATAAACACATTAACAGTTATCCCCTTGCACTATTTTGATATACCGAAACTATTCCAGCAGTTTTATCAAAACAGTCCATGTGCTGTCTAGTATATTCTCCGGCGTTCCGTATCCACTCAAACGCGTCAACGAATCCTTAAGTGTGTCACCCTACGGTTCGTGAATAAAATGGACATGACAGAGACTCTTCTCTGAACAATAATCATCAGCGGGATCTGGAGATCCATGATGACTCCCACTTACTCAACGATGAACTAGTGATCGTGTGAACCAAAACTCCGTAACCAATTCCTTTTGTCTCGCGATATTTTACTTGTCCGAGATCCGATCATTTGGTATCATCCATACCTAGTTCGATCTCGTTACCGACAAGTACTCTTTACTCGTTCCGTGATATAACATCCTCGTGAGCCAGTCACGTGCTTGCAAGCGATGTCAATGTGATATCACCGAGAGGGCCCAGAGTATATCTCTCCGTCATCTGGATGGACAAATCCCACTCTTGATCCACGAGCCTCAACTAACACTTTCCAAGTACCCAACGACACCTTTATAATCACCCTGTTACGGTGTGACGTTTGATGGAATCAAAGTACTCTTCCGGTGTCAGTGATTGACGTGATCTCATGGTCTAAGGATTAGGGTTACTTCGTGAAAGTTTGATACAACAATAGAAACTTGATGACATGATCGTATTGCTATAACTACTGTGGGTGTATGTTCATGACATCATTCTCCAATGACATGACCTTGTTATTAACAACATCCAATGTTCATGATCAGGAAACCTTGATCATCCGTTAATCAACAAGCTAGTATAAAGAGAGGCATTACTAGGAACCTTTTCTCTGTTTATTAAACACACATGTATTAACGTTTCCGGTTAACACAATTATAGCATGAAAATAAACATTTATCATAAACATGGAATAAGATAATAACCACTTTATTATTGCCTCTCGGGCATATTCCCTTCAGCCGCGCCTCCTCCCCGCCCTCCTCCCCGCCCTCGTCGCCGTGCCTCCCCGCCCTCGTCGCCGCGCCTTGTCGCCGCGCCTCCGCCGCCCCGCCTCCGTATCCAGGTAAACGAGCCACATCTCCCTCTCGAACTCCTCACCGGCCGCCGTCGTCGTCGCCGCGACCCTTTCTCCCCACCGCGAGCAGCGCGCCATGCACGCGAGGTGCTCGATGAAATGCCCCTTTGTTATCTGCATTGTTCTTTGCAGCATTGTTAGCTTAGCTTAGTATGCTAGCATTGTTCTTATATCTGTTATCTGCATTGTTAGCTTAGCTTAGTATGCTAGCATTGTTCTTTTGTCTAGAGGGGATATTGTGTACGAATTTTCTTCTTTTTTCCATATGCAGGGATCGGAGGGGCCTATGTTTTGCCGGAATGTTGATTTATTTCCGTTCCGGCAAATTTCAGGTTCCCGATATGTCCACTTTTTAGCAAAGGTCATGCCGAAATTTACCGTGAATTTCGACATGACTTGTGCTACAAAGTATGACATATCGAGTGCCGGGTATTTGATAGGACGGTATTTAGTCCTTTTTTTATAGTTTGAGAATTAAACTTGGATACTAAATATATCGTAGGAAACATGTCGACCAACGACGAAGCCGGTGCAGATGAAGATTTTGACTACCAGCAGCATGAACACGCCTTCCTCGACCATATGTCTTCTCAGCTACGAGACAAAGGTCCAAATGCCGCTAGTGCGACGGACGCCGAAATCGAGTCCGACAACACTCCTGATGGCACCGATGGCACTGACACCGGCGCCACCGACACCGGCGGCGCTAAAGCCGCTAATGAACCAGCAAATAAGAAGAAGGAGAGGGTACGAAAACCAAACAAGCTCGGCACCGACAAACTTCTAGTGACAGAGGTGCATCCTGGAAAATTCGAGCCAATAGCGCCGGCGGAAGCTCGCAAGTGCTACGACAACCAAGTCGGATGCATCCTATGGGAAACCGCGAGCATCAACGACTATGACTTGAGGAGTATACCAAATATGGAACATTTACGCCTTACGAAGCTGCACAACAGATTCAAGTTCCCGGATCGGGATGAGAGCAAAACTCCGTGGGATGATGATGCCATGACTGACATAAACGCCGCCGCCATGGTCAAGTTCAGCAACGCATTGTCCGCGTGGAAAGTGAGGGTGAAACGATTGATTGGGAAGAACAAACCTTTGTCCAAGATTTTTGCGGAGAATCCATCACTTAAGGAAGTTGAGTTCTTAAAATTCAAGGACACTTGCGCTACCGACGAAGCCAAGCTTAGGTCCGCGAAATTCAAGGGGCTTCAGAAAAGGAACACGGGGAAACACCGCCTCGGAAGCCGTGGTTACATTGGTAAAAGTCCCATATGGGACAAGGAGGACGCGGAACGTGAAGCCGCGGGGATCCCAGACCCCTTGGCGGAGTTCACCGACCCGCAGGAGTATGACTTCATCAGGGCCCGCTACAAGTGGGACTCGAAGAAAAAGGTTTGGTCCACGGATGAGCCCACGAGGGAATTGATGAGATTACTGGTAATATTTTTTTTCCACCTTATATTAGCTTCTCATCAAGTCAGAATACACGTTGTAGTAACATTCGTAAATGGTCCACGTTTCTTTCGCAGAAAGAGCAACACAAGCTTGATGCCGAAAGCGACTCATCGTCTCAGTCGACGATGAAGCCCAAGTGGGACACCCATCTCAACCGGGCCTTGAACATAATGAAGGGACTCCCTTTGGACACTCGGCCGCAGGATGGACGTGTGCACGGCGTCGAAGACGGTGCCCAGTGGAAGCACTACTACCACGAGGACCCTGAGGCCAAAAGTCAGAGAAGGAAGTTTAGTCAGGTCAACATCGACGAGAAGGTGAAGCTTGCGGTTGAGAAAAAAGCAGCTGAGACCGAACAAGCGACCAAACAAGAGATGATCAACTCGGCAGTCAATGCAGCTTTAGCTGCCTGTAGAGGTGAGTTCGCAGCTTCGGTTTCATCCTTGATCCCGGATGTTATCGAGTGGACGAAGCAAAATCCAGACAAAACGGCAGCGGATTTTCCCCGTACTAGCTTCGTCGGGAGCAACTCGGTGAACATCGCACCAGCGGCGCTTGCTCTCGCATCCGGACATGCTCCATTAGCCTCTCATAGCATCCCGTCCTCTGTCTCTGGCGTGCTAGGCGGGCCTTCGCCTTTGGCTGAGCTCGACGCCCTCACGGTAATTACGCGTCACACCGACATATCTATAATATATCCCTTTTTCGTTGCCTTTTGGATGTCTGACGCCGTAGACATGTTTTCATAGGCCGAGAGAACCCCATGCACCTTACTATAGAGGATCAATGGCCAGACGGTGGATGTGGGAAAGGCAACGATAATAAATCCCATGGATCGGATGATACACACCATGCAGATGCCCAATACCACTTTCAAGGTTTCCGTGGTGAGTGTCAAACCGGGCCACGAGGATTTGGCCCCTCCGGTACAACTCGGGGGAGAGGAAGACGAGACCCCTAAGCGGCTTGCAGACTGCAAGGGCTATTTCATCCTATGGCCGAAGGGTCTTCTTCGTGTCGAGTCGGCCGCCGTGATGACCACACCAACGACAACACATCCCCAAGAAGGTATGAACACCACCACCCCGCCTCCGCAATTATTAGCGCCGCATGTTATGCTGGGTGAGAGTAGCGAGCGACGCGAGGAAGGCGGTCCAAGCAGAGTGGATCGTGATTTCGCCCCCGTGCTCCAGCAAGCAATGGATGATGTCATGGACGAGGATGGTGACCCTATGCAATTCCTCAACACCGCCTTCATTAATCATGAAGTAGAAATGATGAGTCAGCCATATGACTCGGCCAATAAGGAGCATGTGGACGAGGAGATGGATATTCTTCCGGAGCAGGAGCATCCTAGGTCTGAGTGCAAAAAGTCTCTCTTCATGCAACCCTTGCAGGACACGCCTCCAGATGTCGCCTCAAACCAGCATGAACAACCCTTGCTCAGCCCGTCAACACTTGGGTTGGCGATCAAGGGCGCTATGAAAGGCTCATCACAACCTCTCCCCCAGAAGAAGCCGAGGAAGAGACCGAATAGGAAAGACTTAGCTGCCAAAAAGGCTGCCAATGCTTCTAGCAGCAAGTCGGTTCCGCCAACCAGTTTTGCAGACCGTGTACCGATGAAAGGTACGGCGTTGATCCATGTCGCGGGCGAGCCGATCCTCCCGCCGAAACCGCTGGAGAGCAAATCAGGGGATCTCAGGAGACTGCACGACCATGTACTGTCGACAGAGAAAAGCCCTCTCGCGTCGAAGGATCCAGGATATCCACTTTATGCGGTGCGTGTGCCTCCGGGCATGGGCTACGTCGACACGCCGCCCGCGGAAGTGTTCTTCCTGCGGTTTGATCACATCTTTGAGATGTTCCTCACTAGGCGGCTCGATTTTACGATCGTCCGCCTTTTTGTACTCCATATGAGCTTTGTCATCAAAAGAGAGGAAATCTCGCAAATCGCGGTGGCAGATCCATACTACATGCATGAGTCCTTCTTGTCGCTCGGTGACTATGAACTTAAAACTGCTAGGGAGTACATCAAAAATTTCATGCTAATTAATAAGGAGAAGGAAATGGTTCTCGTGCCTTATCATCCAATGTAAGTCATTGCCCGATTGCCTTTACATTTCAATCATTCCTTTGCTCATATGGAGGCTAGCTAATTTGAGGTGCATTTATTTTGCGCAGCGAGGGGCACGCCGTCCTTATCGTTCTTTTCGCGCGAGTCTCCCATGCCGTGTATTTCGACTCGTCTAGGAACTTCAAAAGGAAGGACTACACCAAAGTAATGAGTCTTCTGGATTCCGCTCTCCAGGGCTTCGGCATGAGGGGTGGCCACATCGAGAAAAAGTCACGAAGGAAGGGCAGGCCGTGTTTCTCGCATAAAACCAACTTCTGCAGTATCCATCAACCGAAAGGAAGTACAAATGATGGATACTATGTCATCCATCTCATGATGGAGTTCAGAAAGGATCAGCAGCGTCTTCGCATGGCAAGCAAAGATGAAGATCATCTCATGATATGGGAAAAAAACTTAGCCGATCCGGATTATAAAGTAAGAGATGACTTCTTTCGCATCCTGAAGGATATTGCAACCATCATCATGAAAGAAGTCGTCGACAAGAAGGGGATGTTCTACCACGGCCCAATATCGCGAGCTGATGTTAAAACTAGCATAGGAATGCAGCTTTTGGACATTACGCCGTTCAATAAGCTAGGGTGCGTCCTCCCAGATATGGATGGATGGAAGTTCTAGTGTATTGACTATGCCGATGATGATGTCTCGGTTGAATTTATACTTTTGGAAGCGATATGAAACCTTTGTGATGTAATTTAACGGTCATGTTGAACTACTTGTGTAACGCTTTCTAGCTAGTGAATTAGTTGGGGTACCATGAACAACGTGTGTATATTATATTATGTTGGGGTACCATGTTACTTTATGTTGCATCTATTCACTAACTTTTTGTCTTCGTGTTGCTCAAGTATATTATGTTGTGTACTATTGTTGAATTCCTATGATGAATATGCGTCTCTAATAGGTACATAGATCATCGATGGCGAAGAAGTGCTATGCCGTGTACATAGGGAAGGTTCCAGGAGTGTACGATGAGTGGCCAGAGTGTCAGGCCCAAGTGCACCGGTTCACGGGCGGCAGCCAAAGAGGGTTCAATAACAGAGAGGAAGCGGAAGCTAGTTACTTGAGATTTACGCTAGCGCGAGAGGAAGATCGGAGGCGGCGCTTCATGAGCTACTACATAATCCACTCTTCCTCATAGTGACCGCTCTTCTAGTATATATCATAGTTTAGATGGATGATGAAACTTGCTTGTAGTTGCATGTATTTAAGATATTGTGACAACTTCTATCGCTATTTTAGAGATGACATGATGAGAGACATCATTTGTGTTGGATATGAGAGATCATGATGATATATATATATGGTCATCAGATTATTGTATGTGTATGATATGATGAGATTTGTACTCTGTAGAAAACCTGTGTATGTGTATGAAACTATATTGTATAATACCTGTACAAATACAGCAAAAATACGATGGGAAAACGAAACAGAAAATGAAAAATAAATACCAGTAGCGCCTGTTACATGTACGCGCTACTGGTATTAGTAGTAGCGGGCTCTAAGGGGGCTCTACTGGTGTAGTAGTAGCGGGTGCGTACGCGCTCTATTGCTACAAGTTAGCTGTAGCGTGCTAGCAGTAGCGGGTGGGGGGCGCTACTGATGAGCCTAAATGGGGCGCTACTACTAGCCTTTCTCCTGGTAGTGGCAATGCAATTAAGAAGCATAAAGACGCAATGCAATTAAGATGAAAATAAATATTAATACTCGTCATCACTCTCAGCCTCGGGATCCTCGCACAGTGGAGACTCATCATTTTCATGGAACATAGACCATTTTAAATAGCACATGCACATCGACAAGATACAAAATAACATCATCATCAATTCATCGTAGCACATCCGCACACAATCATCATCATCATCCAAAATAACATACATATAGTATCGAGATACATAAATACTAATAATCATCATCATCACTCTGAGGCTCATTCTCATCTCCATCATCACTATCACTATCACGTGCCTATAAAGCGTCGGGATCCTCGGACGGTGGAGGCTCATCATCATCATCACTCTGAGGCTCATTATTGGCATGTGCCTTGTTGAGAATCTCTATGTCACTTATATCCGTGACTATCTCACCACGGGTGTGTGCATCGTTCTTGAGGTCCTCAAGACCTTCTAAACCAAAGTCCCCAAAGTTCTCTTGCTCTTGATAGAAAATTCCCTCGTATGTTTGAGGGTTAATGTTGTTGTAATCGTCCTCGGAGGGCATGGGTAGTTTACCATGTGGCGATACCTGGTACACGACTTCCCAGCCCTGGAGGTATTCTTTCTGGCATGGGTAGGGCAAGTAATAAACTTGCTTCGCTTGGTGAGCCACAACAAAGACATCGGATCCGCTATAGGTGGTTGAAGGCCTAACTTCAACTAACCCAATGGAAGGGGTATTTTTGTGTCCATGGTGTGGATCGAACCAGTGGCATCTGAACACAACGAGCTTGAGTTCTATGGGTCCATTGTTGAATGTCAGCTCGTATACGTTCTGCAACCTTCCGTAGTAATCAAAGTCATCTTGTCCCTTGGTGAAGACCCCGATATTATAGTTTTTCCACCCAAGCGACTATTTTGGTGGCCCTCTGTATGAAAGCGATACCCATTCACATCATACTTCTCATACATGTTGACTTTACTGTTAAAACCCTGAGAGACACATCTCAACTCATCCGACATCATCACTGTGGGATCAGCTCCCTACAAGTTTATTACGAATCGTGCATTAGTTACGTGTAATAAGAGGGCCAAGTTGCCAGGTAATTAAGAGGGATAGGTTACGGATTACCTTTTCCCTGAACCATGACGTGAAACTTCTTCCCGGGGCACCCCCTTTCAGAAGAGCATCCAACTGCGCAGCATCGGGATCTGTTGGTCCCGGCCACACCTCATCCACGAATTGCCTAGAAGGAGAAAATACGTATTAGAACGAAACCGAGTTACTAGTTGCAAAGTAATTAAGTCGCCATTTTACCTAAGGAAACTGGGCACCTCCTCCTCCTCCTCCTCCCCGCTCTCTTTCTTCTGGTCCTCCACCACTTCCCCCATGTTCATAAGCACATAGAGCATTATGCACTCCTTATCTTGGTTGGACAAGGTATGAGGTTTTGCGCCACCGGCCTTGCCACCGGGAAACTTGAAGAGGAGGAGCTTGGGGTAACGCTTGGGCTCGTCGACATTGTACCGAGGTACCTGGTTATGCATAGTGGGAACTTCATCGGCATAGTACGCTGTCGTGGCGTTTGCTATATCCTGGAGGATAGTTGCCTCAACTATGCATGCTTCAATCTTATTTTTGTTTCCACATTTGAGCCGAATATACTTGAACTCTCTCTCAATACAAAACTGCCAACGAAACTGCACCGGTCCACCCAAGAGTGCCTCGTTAGCGAGATGCACAATGAGATGTAGCATTGGAGTAAAGAAGCCTGACGGAAATATCTTCTCTAACTTTCATAGCAACTCCGAAACTAGATCATGCAGCTTCTCAATCATCACGGGACATATTTGCTTAGCACAGACCATGCGGAAGAAATGGCTCAACTCCGCTAGCACTCGCCAGATACGCTCAGGGAGATAACCTCGAAGCATCACCGGCATCAATCGCTCAATCCATATATGATAGTCATGACTCTTCCTCCCAGTGACTTTTCCCTTCTCAATATTGACTCCCTTGCTTATATTCGAACAATAACCATCAGGAAACATCACGACATATTTCAGCCACGTGAATGACTCCTTCTTTTGGTCCTTATCAAGCACAAATTGCGAATGCGGCTTCAACCACCCTTTTCGTTTTCCTTCAGGAGGCTGCATGTGTTGTCTCGCCCTATCACACAGCTCCTTAACATCGACTCTAGCCTTGACATTATCCTTTGTCTTCTCAGAAATGTTCAGGATTGTGTTAAAAAGGGACTCTGTGACATTCTTTTCGGTGTGCATCACATCGATGTTATGGGGAAGTGCTAATTCGTGATAATAGTCGAGCTTCGTTATGCCTGCCTCGTGAGTCCAGTTGTGCTCCTTACCATATCCGTCAAATACTGGGACACTGGATTCAGTACGCACGAGAGCGACTAGCTCGGCCTTAACAGCTGCACCATTGAATGTTGGTATCTGTCTTTCTTCAAGCACAACTTTGCACTTCTTGAAGTTCCTTCTGTCCTGTCTGAACGGATGATCTCTTTTGAGAAACGGCCGATGCGTGTCAAAGGCGGAATATTTTTACCCGCTTTTAGCCAAAGGAACTCAAGTAGTTGCCTGCACACTGGGCATGGCCACTTGATGTGCGAGGTGATGATAGTGATTTCTCGCCCTTCGGGGGTAAATCCCAAATGGAAGGTGTGATGTAGTACAGCAGAAAATTTCCCTCAGTAAAGATACCCAGGTTTGTCTCCAGTAGGACTCCAGAGATGATAAGTAGGTGTCAGCGGCGCAACTCACGCGGACCTGCACACAGACACAAATAACTTTGTTCCCAACGAAGTTCAGAGAGGTTGTTAATCTCTCCGGTCTTGTTGTTCACAAAGGATCAAACGCAAGGGATAATGATAGCAACTGAAAGTAAAAGCAGAAAAGTAAATGAGCGTGTAAACAGTGATGAGGATATGGACCGGGATACGTGATGTTCACTAGTGATGTCTCTCTCCCAAAAGACGATAAAACTGCTATGCGAGGTGAACAAATTACAGAAGGGCAATTGACAGGATTATGAACGCACCGCAATGCTAACTATGCTACAAAAGAAAGGAAGAGGCTCAAAATCATGGGCAGAACGCAAAAATAAGTAGACCGAAATCCAACTGCATCTACTACTAATCATCCACCTTGAGATATCTATCCAGAACATCTCGCTGGTATTAAGTTGCGAGCCCCACCCAAAGTGTAAACCCAAAGCAACAAAAAACTGCATTAAAAAGCACTTTGCGTAAAGTAAACAATCCTTGTAACCGCGGTTACAAGCACCGTTGTTTTCCCCCTTGTGGCAACATCACATCCCCTAGACTCATGTTTCTATCACTCAAGCGTGTCATCAGGGGGCATGAACCCACAATCGAGCATAACGTTCCCTCTTGGGGTTACTACCTACTACTTGGCCAAAGCAATAAACAGCAATGGGGAACATGCAAGAATTACTTAAGAACAAAAATATAAGATATAAGAACCAAATATATTACTCAATCACAATCTGAACATAATCTCATAATGCATTAGATCCCATCAAACTCAGCATAGCAACAGCAGAAAGATTACAAAAGTGCCTCGATCATGTAGGGCAGCTCACGAGGTATAAACCATGAAGAACAAAGAGGGGAGGAGAACATCACATAGCTACTGATCACGGACCCATGGTCCAAAACAAACTACTCACGAGACATCCGGGAAGCATCCATGGTGGAGAGGAGACTCCCGGAGGTCGGCCCTCCCTCCGGCAGGGTGCCGGGAAGAGGTTTGTTGTTGCTCCCGATCTCGGAAGCGCGGCGGCGGCGGAACAGAGGCGAGATCGCGAAAAAGGGTTCTGTCTTCGAGGGTTTCTCGTCACGGAGAATATATAGGCGAAGGGGGGCAGCCAGGGGGGCCACCAGGGGTCTAGGCGCCCCCCTGGCACGGCCAGACCCTGGGCGCGCCACCAGGGCGCCTGGGCCCCTGGTGGTGGCCCTCTTGTTCTTCCGGAAGGTTCTTCCGGAAGGTTCTTCTGCGCTGATTTTTTATCTGATTTTTGCCGAAATTTGGAGCACTTTTTATATGGGGGAAAACCGAAATAGAAAAACAGCAAAAAACAGGAACTGGCACTGTGGTGCACTGAGTTAATAGGTTAGTCCAAATATGATCAAAAGTGTATGAAAGTGTATCTAGATCATAGCAATATCACACAAAACATGCATGGAGCAAGCAGAAATTATAGAAACGTTTTGGACGTATCACCACGTACCAGCTATACAGTGGCCGCAGAATAGGGCATACGCAGGCATGTCGTGCATGGAATATTGGTACCAAACTTTCATGAAGAAGTTTGACTTCGATGCACGGTCGTATGTCAACGTTGGGTGGTGCCAAGAGTGGTTTAGATCATCCACAAGCGGCTACATGTAGACACTCAAATTCTTCCCCGGGTAGTCAGGCCCTGGAATGATCAGCGTCAAGAATATGGTATTCCTTTGCATTAGGGCTGGGGGAGGGAGATTGAGCGGAATAACAAACACCGGCCAACAGCTGTACGACGAACTCGACATGCCATATGGATTGAATCCATCCATAGATATGGAAATTCTGCAGTGCCGGGCCTATGTCGCCAGATCGGGGTGGTCTTCATCAAACTTCTTCCATGCCCTGCCATCAGATGGATGTCCCATTATTTCCCGTCCATGCTCATCAGGGTATCTCTTCCCGTCTTTGTGCCACGTCATCTGTTTGGCAGACTCCAAGGTCATGTAAAGCCGCTGGATTCTTTTTATGAATGGGAGATAACGAAGAATCGAAGCGGGGACCTTTGTCTGCACCTTGGGCTCACCATCGGCTCCCTTGGACTCAAGATACCTAGAGGCCCCACACAAGCTACAGTACTTGTCATCCGCAAACTGTTTCGAAAACAGAAGGCAACCTTTTGTACAACAATCTATCTTTATGTAGTCCATGTTGAGAGCTCGCGTGATTTTCTTGCATTCGTACAAGGTTTTAGGCAGACAATGACCATCGGGCAACGTGTTACCATGTTTTACCAGACTGACTTCAAAGCATGAACGGGTCGTGTTGAACTGGAGCTTTGTGGCTAGTAATTGTGAGATGGTATCGAGCTGAGAAACATTTGCACCCGGGTACAAGGGCCTCTTAGCCGATTCCATCATATCATAGAAGGCCTTAGCCGATGGCTCGGGATCCTGTGGTTCAGGAGGTTGCTCTGGTTCTGACGGTCCCTCTGGTTCAGCACAAGGTGGAGACTCCGGCATGGAATTACGGAAATCCTCCAGCAAGTTTCGCATGCCATCGTACTCTATGCCATCGATCCGCTGCCGCATCACGTCAACTCTATCACGTTCATTCTGAGTAAAGTCGACCGTCGTGACGAAGCCCGTCATATACCCATAGGCCCAAACGTGTTGTTTCATAACCTCCTTTCTAGCGCGATGACGATTTCTTCAACGGACGCAAGGGCAACGGGGATCAAGTGTCTTTGGACCACGGGCTATATCCTGCACTACCATAGCGGTCTTCCATGCCCACTCATCTGTTCTGTCAATAGCACTAGTACGTCCACTATACATCCACCCATTACCAGCCATCCTCTTCTGCTTTATTGAGAGCCAAACGACAAACATATCATTTAATATCAAACGGGAGATTAAAATGCTTCATTTTTTTACGCATGCATCAACCTACATGTCTAATAGGAAAGTGGGTCCTAACCAGCCGCCTGATTCGTAGATTGGGTAAGTTCTCCCTGGCTCTACCCCGATCCGATCAGAATTTCGGTAGCACCTCCCCGCTGCTCTCCTGATACACGTCTCGACTAAAAGCCGAGAGAATGTGCATCCGGAGAACAACGAGGAGGCGCGATCGTGGAAGAGCCAGCGAGAACCATACCCAACTACGAATCCTCTGACTGCCCGATAAAAGCCGTAAGCGTTACGGTTCAAAATATGCGAGACCACTAATGCATATTTATCCGCGTAACGCTTACAGTCCGGATGACGCCTAGGTGACGCGACTTGACTTGGTGATCTAGACATGAAAATAAACCTAGGTACACGAGAGGGGTGAACGGATTCTCACCCTTGAAGCATGATCGACAACGGGGGTGCGAGGCGACGAAGGGGGCTCCGAGACGGCGGCGGCTCCAAGACAGTCTGAATGAAAAAACTGGAATTAGAAGTCACATATTATTATGCTTGACATTTTGCTTGTTCTCTAAATCCTATTTTTCTTAACATTGTCCTTGTTGTCTAAATCCTATTTTTTTCACAATAAACATAACTTCTACAATTTTCAACGAGACACCATAGGATACCCCACTTCTCCAATTTTTTGTTTTTCTTGTTTTTGCAGATCTAAATACTCTATTAAAAACACTATCTTATCTTTTCGGTCTTGTCTCTTTTGATCAACCATAGTATTATTATAATTATAATTCATTTTTCTTAACATTTTTCTTTTTTGAAACCCCTAAAACCTATATTTGTATGATAAGGGAAAATGAATTTGTAATTAAAATTTTCGTGTATTTGTATTCATTTTGCTTAACATTTTTGTCTCTTTTGAAAATGAATTTGTAATTAAAATTATCTTAGTACAATATCATGTCACATCAAAATATGTATATTTCTATGGATTTTAAAACAAAAAACTAAAAAATGGAGAAGAGAGTGGGGGGGAGCAACTTACTGCCGAGGTGGGGTCGGCTTGGGGTCGGGACGGCGTCGGGGTGGGGTCCGGCGTCGAGGTGGGCCACGGAGGGGTGGCCGGCGGGCGGGGTGGGGTCCGGCGTCGAGGTGGGCCGCGGAGGGGTGGCCGGCGGGCGGGGTGGCCGTGGAGGAGTGGCTGGCGGGCGGGGTGGCCGTGGAGGGCGGAAGTCGGATGCGGGGGAGCTCGGGGGCGGGCTCTGGTGGCGGCACAGGAGGAGTCGAGGGAGCTCGAGTTCAGCCTCGAGCTCGGGGAGGCGGCGGCGGGCCTGGGCGGCTGCCGGATCCGGTGGCGGCGGGGTCGGGATCCGTCCGACGCGCGCCCCGCGTGGTGCTCCGGTGGGGCACGATATGGGGTGGGGGACGAGATACGGCGAGGGGGGCCTGGCGGCGGCGACGGGCTCCTGGGATCGCTGGGGTCGGGGGGGTTGGGCACGAGCGAGTGGGGGCGTGGGGGAGACAACGGTTGACCCAGGGGGTCCATGGTCGGGACGTGGGGGCGGGGACCTACGCCGATGGCCAAGCCGTCGGCTTAGGTATTAAAAAAATATAATTATAGATACGCCGACGGCCTGGCCGTCGGCTTAGGTTTATTTATTTATTGAAAATTGGGATACGGCCGTCGGCTTAGGTCCATATTCATTATTTATTTATTTATTTATGTATTCTTTTATGTTTTCAAGCATTTAATTTTTTTTACTTTAATACTTTTTTACACCATTTTAATAGTTTCTCAACAACATAAATTCTTTTTACACCGTTCGCCTCCGAAACCCTAGATCGGGGGGCCCGCAGATCTACCCTTATAGCTTTCTCCGTACGAGGATGGACCAATGGACTTTTTTTTATCTATCTATGTTTGTTTAGCACATTTGTACATGGAAAACCAAGGTTGAACACATTTCACCACATTATTCACACCGGTAGACCCGTACCTTGAGTTTCCACATACGGATCGACGATTTTACTAAGTGTTAGCCCATGTCCGTGAACAACGTCAGACACATAACCTACATATGCCATCTACAAACATTAAATCACACTTATAAACATAACCTAGCTCCACATGCAGGTTTTCCAATGATTCCGGCCCTCCGACGGTCATTCACCTCCGAAACCCTAGATCGGGGGGGGGGGGCGCAGATCTACCCTTATAGCTTTCTCCGTACGAGGATGGACCAATGGACTTTTTTATCTATCTATGTTTGTTTAGCACATATGTACATGGAAAACCAAGGTTGAACACATTTCACCACATTATTCACACCGGTAGACCCGTACCGGGAGTTTCCACATACGGATCGATGATTTTACTAAGTGTTAGCCCATGTCCGTGAACAACGTCAGACCCATGACCTACATATGCCATCTACAAACATTAAATCACACTTATAAAATAACCTAGCTCCACATGCCGGTTTTCCAATGATTCCGGCCCTCCGACGGTCATTCACCTCCGAAGCCCTAGATCGGGGGGGGGGGCGCAGATGTACCCTTATAGCTTTCTCCGTACGAGGATGGACCAATGGACTTTTTTATCTATCTATGTTTGTTTAGCACATATGTACATGGAAAACCAAGGTTGAACACATTTCACCACATTATTCACACCGGTAGACCCGTATCGGGAGTTTTCACATACGGATCGACGATTTTACTAAGTGTTAGCCCATGTCTGTGAACAACGTCAGACACATGACCTACATATGCCATCTACAAACATTAAATCACACTTATAAAAATAACCTAGCTCCACATGCAGGTTTTCCAATGATTCCGGCCCTCCGACGGTCATTCACCTCCGAAACCCTATATCGGGGGAGGGGGGCCCGCAGATCTACCCTTATAGCTTTCGCCGTACGAGGATGGACCAATGAACTTTTTTATCTATCTATGTTTGTTTAGCACATATGTACATGGAAAACCAAGGTTGAACACATTTCACCACATTATTCACACCGGTAGACCCGTACCGGGAGTTTCCACATACAGATCGACGATTTTACTAAGTGTTAGCCCACCTCCGTGAACAACGTCAGACACATGACCTACATATGCCATCTACAAACATTAAATCACACTATGGGCCTTCCACCACACTTTTACACATACCCTAGGTCCACATGCAAGTTTTTGTAGGATTTCGACGCTTCAGCGGTAATTCACGTGTTACATCCTTTTCCAGAGGGGGGTGTGGAGGTCTACCCCTATAGCTTTCTTCGCACGATGTTCCAATAATGTATTTTTTTTTGTTGAGGTTTTGTAGGACATAACTACATGGAAAACAAGGTTAGGACCTTGTAACACATCGTAGCCCCCGGTATACCCGCAAACGGGTGTATTCCACATCTACATGCATGTCCATGACTTTGCATATATAGTGTTATCGCATGAATGTGGAGATGGTCACACCAAGGAGCTAGACATTGCATTTATGCATGGATCTTACACCACACTTGGACACATACCCTATACATGCAAGTTCATGCGGTACTACGGCGCTCTCGCGGCCTTTCTTCACCGAAACCCGGCCTAGTCCGGGCGCGAGGGCCGGGGTGGGGAGGGGGCGGCGGTTTACCCTTATAGCTTTCTCCACACGAGGTACAACTGTGGAGCATACATATTAATATAGTAATAGTAGCATAATATATTTTAACTTAGTATTATAATTTATTAATATATCATTTTATGTATTAATTAGTAGACACAAAAATAATAAAGAGGCGTATATCGAGGGTTGAAATGAGATGATATATATTATAATTCTATTTCCAATATTATTTTATGTATTAGTAATATAAGATTAAACGGTTAAACAAAAAAAGGAAAAATGAAAATAGGGTCTACGCCGACGGCCAAAGGCCGGGGCCGTCGGCGTAGCCTCCACTGGCTAACGGGGTTATCGGCCGCCGTCACCGGGGTCCACCCGACAGGCCTTTCGCCGATGGCTTGACGTACGCAGACGGAAGCCCTCGGCGTAAAATGGACCTACGCCGACGGCCTTTCTACGATGACGGCCTTTCTACGCCGACGGCGGCCCTCGGCCTAAAGAGGCCTACGCCGACGGCTTTGGGACGCCCACGGCCCGTTACGAGGGCTGACGAGTCGGGCCTCTACGCCGACGGCCCGACATTTGGCCGTCGGCGTAGAGATTGGCCGTAGGCGTCAACCGCCTCTCCCGTAGTGTTGGGGCAGCAGCTTCGGATGTCGGTCCACATGGATGGCTCTTCGGTAGGGTCCATGGTAGTAGTGATGGCTTCCTCTCTTAGTCGTGGGGGCGGTGAGAGTTGTAGCGGCGGGTGGCCCGGGCATGATCTGTATCAATGGCAGTGCCAGAGCCCCAATTTGGACCTGGGATCTGAACTCGTCGCGCTTGTCCTAGGGGCCTCGTGGTGGCACGAGGGAGATACTGAGCGAAAGGTCTGCGCTTTGTCGCTGACGTTAACCACGCTTGCGGCGCGGTTGTCTTCCTAAACATGCCGTCTTGGTGCTCCTCTCTAAGCCTGGACGTGCCGAGCGGGCTGGGTCGGCCCGCTCGTGGACCGCGATTAACCGGACCGACCGGTCCTGGCCCGATAGATTTAACAGCCGGGCCGAGTTGGTGAATATAGGCCCGTTCAACCTTCGGTCCGGTCCGGTTTCTGACCCGGCGGACCGAGCGGACCGCGAGGACGTACAGAACACAGCGAGCACCGCCGTTTCCCTCGTCGTCGCGACCAGTGCCTCGTCGCCGCAGTACCTCTTCTACCCCTCCCCTCCCTTCCTCTCTTCCCCTGTGGCGCCATAGCCTCTTGCTGCTGCTCCCTCGCATCTCGTGTCACTCTCAAGCCAGCACGAAACAGAGTCACCGCCGCTGTCGTTCATCGTCGTCGCGGCCGTCGGCTTCCCCCGGATGAACCACCACGTCCCTGAGCTTCACCTGACCTTTCTCCCTCTATTCCTGGTGCTATCATACACTCTTGCGCTGCTCAATATTGCATCTGTTTCAACAGAGCACCCACACAGGCCATGAGCAGAGCACGCACGGCCACCGGCGCACGGCACGCACGGCCACCTGCCTTCCCTCTACGAACCACAATGTCTAGGAGGTCCGTAACCTCATGATCTACTTCTGTGCACAATTAATCGGCCGGATTCGATCCAGAGACGTCGCTAGCATCCTCGATCTCCATGTCCGGCCATCGCCGTTGGTCGTCGATTACGTCGTCGTTGATGCTTCCTCGCCTTCCCCGACTCCTCCATCGAGTTCTCTATAAGATGGCGACCATTTCCCCTCTGCTCCCTCTCCTGATTAGTTCCTATATGCACCTCCGATCGTCGACGTGGTCACCACCTCGCCGTCGGTTGGTTGCTGGCCGGTCCGCCGGTCCAGCCCGGGCTTTTGTGTTGTCGGTCCGGTCACTGAAAAGAGGACCGCCATCCTGCTCGGTCCGGTCCGGTCCAGCTCGCCGGCGGCCGGTCCAAATGTCGGCTCGGTCTGGGACCGGACCGGACCGGACCGTGTCCAGCCTTACTCCTCTCCGTGCTAGGTTTCCGAATGAAGACCCTTGTCCATTCTAGACTAGGCAGCAGCGATGCTTTGCACGGTCCTCCCTCCCAACTTGGTTTCTCTTCCGGCAGCGTAGTTCTTGGGAGTCCCAAGGGCTTTGTCGTGGAGCTTAGGTGCCTTAAGGCATAGTGCGGTGTTCTTCTCAGTTCTTCCTGGTTTCTCTTCCGGCAGCATAGTTCTTGCGGGCTTCGGGTATCCTGGGATCGATGTTCATGAGCGCTTCCTCACCTTGTATCGTTTGGCCATGCACTCTGTTGGGTTATTGCTTTATATATAAATTAGCAAGAGGGGTAAATGTATGTTTCATCCTTAAGCAAATAACATAACCAGTATATATCGCAGAGAAATGAAGTAATAAAAGGATGATTTCTTCAGATGAAATATATTAATTTGTAGTACCGTTGCACATTCTGGGGATCAATGGCTGTGCCGCTGCTAGCCCCAGCCCTTGCCTTTAGGATTAGCACCACCAGCATCTACACTCTTGATGTAGAAGGATAGAGAGGTTTGGCGGAGTCGATGGATATTGTATTGAGCCTCATGGGAGAGTATATATAAGCGTACAAGGGGTTATCTTTGAGTGCAAGACAAAACACGAGAGTCCTATCTCTATCCTAGACTATCCGTTTATACGTACACGGAATATATCTCTAACACTCCCCCGCAGTCGTAGCGGTAGCGTCGTGGACAACTGAAACATCGCGGACGGTCAGACTGGAGATAAACCGAAGTGGACCCCAGAAGGCTGACACTCCCCCGCAGTCCGAGCGGGATTGTCGTGGACGGTGTCGCGGCGCGAAGCTTGGACTGTAGAGGAAGCCGATGAGTGCTCAGGCGAGGTGGTAGCCCTTGTGCTGATGTCGAGGGAGCCGAGAGCGTGGGGCGGAGCCGAGGTCGGGGTAGCCGTGCGAAGGGTCGCCATGGTCGATGTCGTGGCCGGTGTCGAGGAAGCTGCACATGAAGCCGCATGCGCATAGTGCGCGAGGAGGTTGACGGAGACGCGTCAAGGCAGGCGTCGATGAAGGGGTCGATGCCGGAGCCGATGCAGTCCGAGCCGTCGAGGACGATGTGCGGCCATAGTTTTGCCAGAACTAGGCACACGTCGGGGACGAAGGCATACTATGGTTTTGCCAGAACCGAGTATGCAAAGAAGAACTCGTCGGTGACGCAGTCGAGGCGGTCGTAGAGGGGTCGATGCCGTAGAAGACGTTGTCGAAGCCGATGGAGACGAGGCGCCGATCCAAGTTTGCCAGACTCGGGAACGCGTCGGGGACGAAGGAACTCCCGGTGTTGCCAGTACCAGGCATGCGAGGGGCAGGGACCATCATAAACTTGTCGCCATGTCAGAGGGACTAGCAGAGGAGGACTCCACGACGGTTGCGACGTGCAGAGAGGCGAGGGAGAGATGCCGATGCTGTCCGCGGTTGTCGGAGTAGAGTAGCAGGTGGTGTAGATGGGGGCGAGGCGATGACGCTGGCGGAGAAGTTGTAGTGAACAAAGACGTAGAAGCCGGCGGAACCAGCGAAGGCCTGGAGTGGTCATGCTGGACGCTTAGAGGGGCGCGGGGTAGTCGGCGGGACCTGCGACGACGAGAAGTCGTCCGACAGGTTACCTTGTGGAGCGCGGCGGCGGTGCTCGACGGAGAAGCAGGCGTGGACGGTGTCGACGCGGACGGTGTCTCGGGCGCGAACGGTGTCGACGCGGACGAGGTCGCGGGCCCTGACGCCGGGGAACCGGGCGGGACGACGAAGACGGGCGCCGGCGGCGATCCGCGCCGTGGAGCGGCGCGGTGAAAGCCGGGGACGCCAGTGCGCGCGAACGTCGAGATGACAGCGGGCCGCGGCGCTACTGCCCGAAGGGGCGACGCAGCGGCGGTGCGCACATCGGGGGCCACGGCGGGGAAGACCTCGTGGCGATTGCGGGGACCGCGTGCCGCGCTCTCTACGGCCCGAGGGGGCGACGCAGTGGCAGCGCGAGGGTTGGTGCAGCCTTGGGGACGACCTGGAGCGGACGGCCTCGGGGCGGCGGTGACCGCGGGCTGCGGCACTACGACCCGAAGAGGCAACGCAGCGGTAGCGCACGGGGTGTTGCAACCACGGGGACGACCTCGAGGCGGCTGCATGGACGGCGGGCCGCGACGCTGCAGCCCGTGGGGGCGACGCAGCGGCGGCGAAGAACTCGGGGCAGCCACCTAGAGACCCACGGGGGCGGCGCGGCGGCCCGAAGGGGCGACGCGGCGGCCGCCCGATGCTCGATCGGTGGTAGGCGCGTGCTCGGGGACGTGCTTGGCGGCGGCGTGCGCAGATCGGTTGATCAGGCCAACGGTAGCGCAGTATGCGCCATGGCAGAGACGACGCGTAGATCGTAGGCGATGGCGGCGTGGTTGGTGAAGTCCCGGACGATGACGACGAAGACGATCAGAGGGGGTACGGCCGTGGCAGCCTCCCTAGGCAGGCGCCACAGCCGACCGTGGTGCGCGGCAGCCTGCCGTGAGGCCGCGACGGCCTGCCGAGGCAGGCGCGGCGGTGGCGGTGGCAGACGCTCGAGCGAGGTGTAGATAGTCGATGCCGATGTCGGAGCAACGGCGCGGAAGGTTGACGGCGACGGTGGGCAACTCAATCCGATCTAAGATCGGTAAGCCAAAAAGAAACCCGATCAAGTGATCGGGAAAAAGGACTGCAGGGCAACCGATCACGGACCGGCGGACGAACCCTGCGTATGGGTTGCGCAGCCCCCGGCGGAGATCATGGAGATCGACCTCCCCGGGGGCGGCGCGGCGGAAGCGTGTCGACGACGGTTAGCGCGGCGCCATGGAGGGGGGGCGGCGCTAGGATTTGGGAGCGGCAGGCGGCGGCTGCTCTAGGGTTTTGGATCGTATTAGGCTGATACCATGTAGAAGGATAGAGAGGTTTGGCGGAGTCGATGGATATTGTATTGAGCCTCATGGGCGAGTATATATAGGCGTACAAGGGGTTATCTTGGAGTGCAAGACAAAACACGAGAGTCCTATCTCTATCCTAGACTATCCGTTTATACGTACACGGAATATATCTCTAACACTTGAGAAGCATTCTAGTCATTGCTGGACGTGCAGCAGCCCATGTACTTCCATTGCTGATGGCAGCAGCTCCTTGTACTTCCTATTCTTGCGCAGTTAGGACCATATATCAACTACACAATCACTATTTCGAATTAGCATCATTAACATGTTTCTGAACAGATCACTGAGTAAATGAGCGATAAGTCGATAAGTCATCATAAAACTTGCCCTTATATAGTAGCACAGACCTAATCAAGATCATGAGTAGTACATGATATCATCTCGGCTTGGCTTACAGTTGCACTGTAAATCTTTCAGATTATTTGGGATCACATCACACTTACAAACTTAGTAGCATGGAATAACAAGGATGGCCCTGCTGCCCTTCTCCTCCTTACATGACCGAAAAAGCTTCAGAAAGCTGGTCTCCAACCTCGATGTGTGACAGTGTGAGTCATCTAATTTTGGACTTTGAGGTGAGTGATAACCTCTAGAATGCAGATAAATGCAGAACAGCCTGATGATATTTGCTTTATGCACACAATCCATGCATTGCTGTCACATAAAATGCCACAAAATTACCCCACAACCTGCCACCCCCACAATTAATTTAACTAAATGACAAGGTATCATGATAAAGCAGGCCATAAGAAACATTACAAATATGATCGAGAACAAATCACAAACATTATAATTATTGATAATTTGTTTCAATCTCACAAGGTACTAGGATAATACAAACTGAAATACAAAGAACACCATATCATATCAGGTTTGTCTAAAACACAAAGGATACACTGATGGGATAGAACTATTGATCACTGGACCAAGCGAACTATTTTTAATAGAATAATTTAAATGGATCAACTGAGTCAAGATCACAAAAATATTTTATGTCTTCAAATTGACGGCCATGTTCAGTAGTGAAATGAAGCTGGGAACCACTTGAAGCCATGTTTTGTAGCTGAAGCTTCTTGCGTTGTTTTGCCAAAAACCCCTGATTGTCGGTCTTGACAACTAGTGTCATCGACTTTAGCGCTGTAGCGTTCAGTAGAAAGAACGTGGCAAAATCAGTGTCAGATTTTACGCCTCGATAAGAATCCAACGCTATTGTTTTTAGACGGATGTCAATGCATTGGAGAAGCTTCCGGTATTTACGACGCCACAAATTCTTTTTCCCCGATGAATAGCACTGAAAAGAAGATTGGCAAACCGATTATAACAACTTCAGGGAAACAAGTAGCTAGATCGAAAGAGCAGCCAAACAAAACGAGCTATCCATGAACAATCATTACCTGAATGTACAACTTCTCCAAGCATGGAAAGCACCTCATCAGTTCAATAACAATATCCAAACTAAGAGTGGGCATAGCAAGAGCCAAACACTTGATTGTGCACGCCGGTGTCGCAAGGCTACCAATGCTCGGTCCCTTCCAATTCCAAGCATAAAATGCACATTAGCCAATAGACATGTGCAAATGATATATATGTAATTTCAGTGACTGTGAGAAGTGAAACGCAGGAAGATAGAAGTCTCAGCCTCTTAGGACAGAAAAATGAAGAAGGGCTAGTTGCAGTTACCTGATGAATATCCTTGGAACCAAACACGATGCTGGTGGAGGTTGTACAGCCTAAGGTCTTCAACTTAGGCGCGGAGAGCACTTTTAAATGAAGACCTTTGCCCTGATCTATATGGAATAATCTTTCAAGACAAGGGGCATTCTCGATGACGAGTTCTTCCATGGGCAAATAATTACCGATTGGGATGCTTGGAAGGGTAAATGCGACTGCGATGCTTCTAAGGGCAATTGAATTGATACGGATGCAACGGGCTCCACAGCACTTACAAATTACCAAGCACTCCAGAGAAGGGCAGCCCGCAATCATGCTGTTGAGTGAGCACTCCGAGACGAAGACATAATCAAGTACCAGCTTCTTAAGGTGGGGGAAGTGAAGACCTTGGACTGTGTCGTCCGTGAAACTGCAATGTCCGAATATTGCAACACAGAGGGTGGGCGAGGAGCGGAAGACCGATGCTGGTGCCGGCACCGGCTTCCAGTTCTGCCACCTTCTGTAGAATTCAAGCTCCTGGAGTTTATCCAGACAGGGGGACACGAGCCAGTCTTGCAAGGTAGCATCGTCGTAATTGGCCCAATATGGGGGAGTGCAGAAGCGGCGGAAGTGGCCTTTGTGGGAGGAAAAGATTTTTGATACGACGACATCAGTGAGTTTGAGTTTACCCGTAGCCGGATCCAAATGGATGAACTGACCGCAGTCGAGGTTAAGAGGCGCAGAGCTCCAGAGGTTGCTGCACCATTTGGCGAGGATCTGGGTGCGACCGCCAGCCTTCATGGGGAGGTGGGAAATTATTTTTTCCAGGATCACGTTGGGGAGGCTGCTGAGATGTCGTTCGTTTTCTCCCGATCCGCCTCCGCCGTCTTCACCAATTCCGGGATCGGCCGTTCCTGTCGCTGCAGCCGGCGCCGGAGCCCGATGGCCCTCGAGCGCGGCAGCTTTCCTCTTCCTGGTAGGCGTACTACTACTACTAGTACCGCTCAGCTCCATCTCGTCTTGCAGCAAGAGATCTGTGGCTTGTTCGTGAGGGGAATTAGGTTTGGTGTGGACTGTGGAGAAGGAGATGAGAGTAGGACGGGGCTAGGGGGTGATGTGGAGCGGCTGCTGAGGAGAGAGTGTAAAGAGGAAGGAAGGAACTGCCGCCGTATAAATAGCAAATTGTCCTATGTGAGTAATAACAAATTGGTTGGACGCCTCAGGTGACAGACAGGTGAGGCATTAAAAGCTGTCCGGCCGCTGTGACATATGTGAGCAAACCAGGACCGCGGCGTCCGCACCTTGACGGTGTGCCAGAGGGACCTTCACGGAAAAGAGCATGGCTTCCTCCACTGCACCTTTTTTTTCCATTAATTTCATATTTCATGTCAATCGTTGGTTCTCTATTTCTTCTCGGTCCCTCCGGTGCATCGAAAGAAGCTGCATAGTACACAAGAATTGGAGTGAGGTGGGGGGTATTATTTGTATCTATCTATGTATGTATTCATTTATCTATTACTGTTAATTGGAAGGGTTATCAAAAAGAGATAATTAGGCCAGAAAATCCCACAATAATTGTAAACATATCCAACAATTAATTTGGTGGATCAATAAAGTATAACCATTAAATTTACATAACTTCACGTAAAACTGGTGGAAAAAATATTTAGGATTTATTAGGAAAGATATCCTTTACACATACTCATCAATTAACTAGCTAAAAGAAAAAACTCCCCGTAAAAAAAACTAAGCAAAATACTATGACCAAGCTCGATCCCCTATGTAGATCTATAAACAAACCCCTTCAAAAAACTTGTAAAAGGGGGAAAATAGATCTCGCGACCCTCACAAGAAAAAACAAAACTACTAGATTAATTAAGAAAGAAAAAATTGACGCTAGAAAAATAAAGAGAACGACACTAGTGGACAGACCCCCATATTATCCCGGTTCAAATGGGCCTTCGGTCCCGGTTCAACACCCGGGACCAATAACTCGGGACCAATGCTGGTCCCGGTTGGCCCACGAACCGGGACCGAAGAGGGGGGAGGGGTCATTGGTCCCAGTTGAGAGGAAGAACCGGGACCGAAGAGGGGGGAGGGGTCATTGGTCCCAGTTGATAGGAAGAACCGGGATCGGGCCTCCATATTTTTTATTTTTTATTTATTATTATTATTATTATTTATTCTTTATTTATTATTTATTATTTATTTATTATTTATTATTTATTATTGATTATTTATTATTTATTATTTTTCTTAATCTAAGATCATTATGGTTAATCTCAGATCAAATTGACCTTCGTGGTCAAACTTCCCCAAGGGTCACCCATCCTCACACTACTCCAGCCCAGCACGCTTAACTTCTCACTTCCATTCAACACCTACCCCAACTCGCTTAACAGACACTTGTTGATATATGTATCATATCATTCCTATTAAACCTTGTTGATGTCTAGGACCTTGTTGATGTCTATGTTGTGATGAAATTTAAAAAAAATTGAAACTTCCCGATCGGTTACCTATTATATTTTAAAGGTTTTCAAATTATTTTTTTGAAAAAATATATTTCTTTTTAATTTTGAAAACACATTTTTCATTTCCCGAGTGACAAAAATGAGGTTTTTTGTGAAGATTCTACCAAATATTTGATGTAAACTTGAACCACTTTATTTTTGTAAAATACTAGACCTTATTTTATTTACAATTGACCAAAGTTTCCATGTAATATGGTTTTTATATACCTCTTCTCAAAAAGACAAATTTCCGCACATTCAGTTGGAACGGGGTCAAATTTGAACTACATGTGCTTGATAGTTTGCTCTTTATTTTTTGAAAAAATCATTTCTAGATACACAAGTAGTGATTTCATCAGGGATCCACCAAGACTTTTGTAAGATTCCACCCCTATCTATTACCGGTCATGCCCTCCGTTTTAACCACTTTTTGAAATCGACAAAAATAATTCAAAAAAAAATTGTAAAACATTCGCGTTGCATCCTAATTTATGTCTTAGTAACCATACCAAACAACAAACTTGGAATAAGGCAAATATCTTATAAAAGTCTTTTTAAAATAAGCTATCGAGTATGAAGATTCATGACTTTCAAGCCAAATGACCGATGTTACAGCTAGTTTGAAAGGATAGTTTTCCCAAATGATCTCATATTTTTCACATGTGTGTATATTATACTAGCCAACAAGTTTTCCAAAGGAAGTTTTTATTTTCTTTGCACGAAAAATCCATTTTTCATTTTTCGAGTGACAAAAATGAGGTTTTTTGTGAAGATTCTACCAAATATTTGATGTAAACTTGAACCACTTTATTTTTGTAAAATACTAGACCATATTTTATTTACAATTGACCAAAGTTTCCATGTAATATGGTTTTTATATACCTCTTCTAAAAAAGACAAATTTTCGCAGATTCAGTTGGAACGGGCTCAAATTTGAACTACATGTGCTTGATAGTTTGCTCTTTATTTTTTTGAAAAAAACATTTCTAGATACACAAGTAGTCATTTCATCAGGGATCCACCAAAACTTTTGTAAGATTCCACCCCTATCTATTACCGGTCATGCCCTCCGTTTTGACCACTTTTTGAAATCGACAAGAATAATTCAAAAAAAATAAAAAAAATTGTAAAACCTTCGCGTTGCATCCTAATTTATGTCTTAGTAACCATACAAAACAACAAACTTGGAATAAGGCAAATATCTTATAAAAGTCTATTTAAAATGAGCTATCAAGTATGAAGATTCATGACTTTCAAGCCAAATGACCGATGTTACAGCTAGTTTGAAAGGATAGGTTTCCCAAATGATCTCATATTTTGCACATGTGTGTATATTATACTAGCCAACAAGTTTGCCAAAGGAAGTTTTTATTTTCTTTGCACGAAAAATCCATTTTCCATCTTCCGAGTGACAAAAATGGGGTTTTTGTGAAGATACTACCAAATATTTGATGTAAACTTGAACCACTTTATTTTTGTAAAATACTAGACCATATTTTATTTACAATTGACCAAAGTTTCCATGTAATATGGTTTTTATATACCTCTTCTGAAAAAGACAAATTTCCGCAGATTCAGTTGGAACGGGGTCAAATTTGAACTACATGTGCTTGATAGTTTGCTCTTTATTTTTTGAAAAAATCATTTCTAGATACACAAGTAGTCATTTCATCAGGGATCCACAAGACTTTTGTAAGATTCCACCCCTATCTATTACTGGTCATGCCCTCCGTTTTGACCATTTTTTAAATCGACAAGAATAATTCAAAAAAAAAAACTGTAAAACCTTCGCGTTGCATCCTAATTTATGTCTTAGTAACCATACAAAACAACAAACTTGGAATAAGGAAAATATCTTATAAAAGTCTTTTTAAAATGAGCTATCGAGTATGAAGATTCATGACTTTCAAGCCAAATGACCGATGTTACAGCTAGTTTGAAAGAATAGTTTTCCCAAATGATCTCATATTTTGCACATGTGTGTATATTATACTAGCCAACAAGTTTGCCAAAGGAAGTTTTTATTTTCTTTGCACGAAAAATCCATTTTCCATTTTCCGAGTGACAAAAGTAGGGGTTTTATTTATTTTCTTTGCACGAAAAATCCATTTTCCATTTTCCGAGTGACAAAAGTAGGGGTTTTTTGTGAAGGATCTACCAAATATTTGATGTCAACTTGAACCACTTTATTTTTGTAAAATATTAGACCATGTGTTATTTACAATTGACCAAAGTTTCCATGTAATATGGTTTTTATATACCTCTTCTGAAAAAGACAAATTTCCGCAGATTCAGCTGGAACGGGGTCAAATTTGAACTACATGTGCTTGATTGTTTGCCCTTTATTTTTTGAAAAAACCATTTCTAGATACACAAGTAGTCATTTCATCAGGGATCCACCAAAACTTTTGTAAGATTCCACTCCTATCTATTACCAGTCATGCCCTCCGTTTTGACCACTTTTTGAAATCGACAAGAATAATTCAAAAAAAATAAAAAAATTGTAAAACCTTCGCGTTGCATCCTAATTTATGTCTTAGTAACCATACAAAACAACAAACTTGGAATAAGGCAAATATCTTATAAAAGTCTTTTTAAAATGAGCTATCGAGTATGAAGATTCATGACTTTCAAGCCAAATGACCGATGTTACAGCTAGTTTGAAAGGATAGTTTTCCCAAATGATCTCATATTTTGCACATGTGTGTATATTATACTAGCCAACAAGTTTGCCAAAGGAAGTTTTTATTTTCTTTGCACGAAAAATCCATTTTCCATTTTCCGAGTGACAAAAGTAGGGTTTTTTTGTAAAGGATCTACCAAATATTTGATGTCAACTTGAACCACTTTATTTTTGTAAAATCTTAGACCATGTGTTATTTACAATTGACCAAAGTTTCCATGTAATATGGTTTTTATATACCTCTTCTGAAAAAGACAAATTTCCGCAGATTCAGCTGGAACGGGGTCAAATTTGAACTACATGTGCTTGATAGTTTGCTCTTTATTTTTTGAAAAAATCATTTCTAGATACAAAAGTAGTCATTTCATCAGGGATCCACCAAGACTTTTGTAAGATTTCACCCCTATCTATTACCGGTCATGCCCTCCGTTTTGACCACTTTTTGAAATCGGCAAAAATAATTCAAAAAAAATAAAAAAATTGTAAAACATTCGCGTTGCATCCTCATTTATGTCTGGGGGCTTATATGAGGGGCAACGGTCCCGGTTTTTGCCAAAAACCAGGACCAATGCCTCTCAGTGCGCCACGTGTTGGCCGCCAGAGCATTGGTCCCGGTTGTTGGCTTAAACCGGGACCGTTGCCCCAGTTGAACCGGGACCGTTGCGATATTCAGACGAACCGGGACCGTTGTCCGGCATCGGTCGCGGTTCTGAAATGAACCGGGACCGATGCCTTTTTTGGGATGGACGAAAGGGGGGTCTCTCCACTAGTGCGACACACTTGCTACACGCATAGCTAAAGTGAATACTACTATATCTCACGTAGAATAATGTAATTGTACTAATAATTTGTATTGGCCAAAATCTCTTATTTATCTATCATGATGAAGACAGAGCACTTACGGTAGTCGGAAATCCACATCTTCTCACAACTCCATCAGTGGAGTTCAATATCATCATCATCATAAATAAATAAAATATGGTGTTATTGCTACCTATACATGTGATTGTATGAGTCCTTTGTTTCACTAGTGGACAGACCCCCGTACTATCCCGGTTCATATGGGCCTTCGGTCCCGGTTCCACACCCGGGACCAATAACTCGGGACTAATGATGATCCCGGTTGGCCCACGAACCGGGACCGAAGAGGCTCCACGTGGCCAGGCGCGCAGCGAGGGGGGGAGGGGTCATCGGTCCCGGTTGATAGGAAGAACCGGGACCGAAGAGGCTCCACTGCCCTTTTTTTCTTCCGCGGCAGGATTTTCTTATTTTTTCCATTTATTTATTTTGTGTTTTGTATTCAATTAAATGGTACCATATATATATAAAGCAACAATGAATTGAACCACAATATATATTACACATTATCGTCACGAATATATCATATACACCATCTCATTCCTCGTGCTTGGTCGAACATGTATTACACAAACGGTACTCACACGAGTTCGATCTAATTTACATCGGTCCTTGGCCGCTTGTCTTCCAAAAAATGAGGGTGAAAGAACTCTTCGGTCGGAGCTATGACATGGTCTAATAAGAATCCGGCGATTTCCTCTTGAATTGCTCGCACGCGTTCTCGTGGTAGAAGACCGTCCCGCATTCGTTCGATCTAATTAAAAGAAAGGGATCAATATATATGAATGAAACTAAACACAATTTAACGCAATAAATTAAAGTATTGAATGTTGTTTATCGTACATCAATTTTCCTTATGTTTCGGGTTGCGGACGTGTCTTTGGTCGTCTGGCGAATGAACTCGGAGACATAATATCCACATAAGTTATTCCCGGGTCCCTGTCTCAAACACTTTAGGAGAACGGAGATCAATGAATATTATAATCAGCATGATAATTATACTGAAATTAGAATCAAAAAGATGCACGGATCTAGAAAGTAGTACTTACATCAGTGGTTCAAATGTAAGCTCTGCCGGAAGACCCGGTGTTTTGGCGGTGAACCATTTCCAAGCCCTCTGGAGGCATGCCTGCATGTCCTCCCATGATTTCATAGATTTGCGTCCCGGGTCCATGACTTTTACTACTCCTTCGTCCGGAACAATGATCAACAGAATAAAGTGGAAGCTGCACACGCATAAAGAGTCAATTATACGCTTAACACCGAGCAAACAAAATAGAATGTGTGCAAGACAGTAACACTCACTCGAAGTTGTAAGGAAATAGTATTTCCCTTCTTGTGCCGAAATACGTCAACGATTGCAACAAGTTGTTCTCTGTCTGGTTGGGCTTCTCTTTGAGAGTTCTTTCATGAACGAACTGGCAGTCAACGAACCCAATGTCATAGATTTGTCCTTTCTTGCATTCGAGAATCTTCATTATGCATATATAATTAGTTTAGTGATGAGTGTAAGATTGTACATGAAATGAATGAGCTAAGCTAGAAAGGCTTTATCACTGAAATTAATGGTACTTACAGACAATATGCACTGACGATAGATTTGTCGATGGCGTCTCCATTGTAAAACTGAAATAATTCTGAGAATTCAATCAGATCGAAGCCTTGTCCATGCCCGTAATGCTCGTTCTGAAATTTAGCGTAGATCCAGTTTTCGGATTTAGCAGATTTTTCAATGTACCAGTCATGCAATTTTCGCATCTTTGTTGGTAGATCGTTGACTAACTCGGGTTTGACGAGAGGATACCCGTGTCGGTATTGGTATGCCGGTACGAATTCCTCGTCGTTCCGGCCGGTCTCGAACTCATCCAGACGGCTCAGGTAATCAGTAATAGACAGTCCTACTGCGTGGGCTTTTGATCCGTACTGTCTTATAAACTCCGGATCTTGTTCGGATCATACGCATCGACCTGATGCTGCTGGCGGCGCGGCCAAGTGTGCACTTTGAGCGGTTCGATCGATTGTTCTTTCTGTAGTCCGAGCTGGGCAATCTCTTTTCTGACTCTCCGCCCTTTTTCCTCAGCCGAATTTGTAATAGAGCGTTCATAGTCTGATGTGAGCGGCATGGGGTTGTGAAGCTTATTCTTCAGTTCCACGCACGCGGCGTGATCTTCTGGGGTGCGCGTGAACAATGGCTCTATCGACTTCTTCATGTTGGCCACAACAATCTTCCACTTTTCATAAGACATTTTTGCGGACACTTCCAGTTCCTCAGGTGTCATCTCTCCGGGTAGCTTCTTCATATTCTGATGAGGAACTTTTGGGAGGGGTGATCGCATACGTTTCGGTGATTTCTTGCTGCTGATGCTGCTGCTGCCCCTCCTAGTATAGGTACGCTTCCGCTTCTGGCTCTGAGGCTCAGGAGATGGAGACGGCTGAGGCGACGGTGGAGATGCCTGAGGCGACGGTGGAGACGGCTGAGCCGGAGAGTGGTGAGTCGGTGAAGGCGATGGTTGCGGTGAAGAATGGTCACGTGGCGGCGAAGGTGGATTGCTCTTCTGAAGAGTGGGTGACCTTGGCGGCTCATAATTTGTAAGCACGATGTGCTCCTTTCACCATAGAACACTCCCCTTTTTGGCTTCTCCTATTTCAGTCAGCTCCCTATCTTCACCTGCAGGGTGGTCCAGCTTCAGCTCCTCATAATCATCCATCACATCATCCACCATGACGACAGCGTACCCTTCTGGAGTCGGTTTGCAATGATAAGTTGGTTTCTCCGGGATTGATAGGGCCATGCCGACCGCCACCGTCACCTTTAAGTTCAGCACTTGCACCTTAAGCTCACAACGTGTGCTCTCCATGATATAATCCACTGGGTAGCGTTTAGGAGCAGTCGTTGTCAGTGCATCATCATCATCCTGCTGGAGCTGCGTGGAAGCTTGGGAGCTTTTCCGATTCGATGGGGCGCCGGTAGCATCGAATCCAGTTTCTAACAAGAGCTGTTGAGGTTGGCCGCCACTTTGCTGGCTAAGTCTGTCGATCAGCTCCTCCGCCCGCTTTAAGCCTTCTTCTACATTACGCAGCCGCTCTTTGGTAGCCGTTTTCTCATCCGCATTCGCCACTTTCTCTCTCTCAGCCGCCGCTTTCTCAGCTTCCTCCCTTTCCTTCCTCCTCTGATGGCTTTTATCTGGATATTTCTTGCTTTCCGAAGGGAAGGCAACTTTCCAACACTTGGAGCCTGGCGTGCCTCGTGCTCGTCATGTGTGTTCTTTATTTTTTAGGGCGCGTGTGAGCTCGTCGTCCTCTCTATCGGGAATGAACCGTCCCGCTTCAATATCACGTACTGCATCTCTAATATCTTCGATTGGCAGCAGGGGATCATCTATGTGTGACTGGTTATATATAGCCTTCCCATCTTTGTCCAACGTGCCCCCATGGCCGTAAAACCAGTTTCTTGTCCGTTCGTTCCATGTTGTAGGCTCTGGAGTGATCCCGGCATCAAAATACTTGGCCTCAATTGCCTCCCACCTAGGCATGCAACCGGCGTAGCCAGCAGGCCCCATTTTATGGTGGTAAATCTTCTTAGCGGCATTCATCTGATTTATTTCAGACCTTTGCTGCGCGTACTCCGATTTCTTGTACGCCACCAAATCATTCCACTGCTCTCTTATCTTACCATAGCCGTGTTCGAAATCCGGAGTCTTGTCTACCTTGACAAATTTTAGGTACAAGTTTTTCTTCCAATTCTTGAATTGCTCGGCCATCTTGCTGAGAGCAAACTTCTTGACTCTAGCCTCTAGCTCCAGTCTAGCTGCCGCCTCCTGAGCTGGATTATCCACCTCTCGCATCCGCAGGAGGAAAATATGCATGAGCATGTTCCAAAGCCTGTCTTTCATGGTGTCGCACACAAACGAGATTGTAGGGTCCTTTGGCTGCATCCATTCTCGAATGGTGATCGGGATGTTGTCCCTCAAGAGAGTTCCGCATGCCTTCACAAATTTTTTCTTGACATCGTCCGGAGCTAACGGTTCGCCGTCTGGACCGACCTCTTCGATCCTATACCTCACACTGTCATCCAACTTTTTGGTTGGGCCTCGTTTCGGTCTTGCGGAGGAATGGCCCGATCCGGATCCGGAGGGCTAAAAGAAGAAAGAGTGTTAATATATGCATGTACATATACAACTGCATTTTAATTAACAACATTTTAATCAACCTCGCCGGTGTTTTCGAGATTAAAAGTTTCGCCGGAGGCGGAGCCGGAGCCGGCTTGTCTCCCGTCCGATGCTTCTTCTCGGTGGAGAGACTCGTCTCCCTCACCGGAATCGTTCAGAAACCGGCGGGTGACATCTTGACCTTCATTTTCGTTGATCATATCGTGAAGCAAGTTTTCCTCATTTTCATCTCTACAAAATATTGGATCCATAGTATCTGCAAATTAAGAATTGCAGGCTATTATAATGCAAATAATCAAACTTTTAATCAATTTAAATCATTTAATAATCATCCCTCTTAGGAGAAGGCTACATGTAGAATTCACCAGATAATGTGGGTATAGTATGATGGACTCATAAACCTTAAGGTGTCAGCGACAAAGGAGTTTATGAAGGCTTTCACTATCATGACACACTCAACAACCCAACCACACTACATCCATTAATAGTCGCGAGAGATCCAGATGTAGTGGAAGCCTACCAGAAGTCACACTAGAAAGTGAAACCCCAACCAAGTTAACCATTTCCTCGTCGGGTTTAGGGTTAAGGTTAGGGCGCTAATGGCGACCTCGCCGGTGATTACCGGACAGGGTGTCCGGAGGGGGGGGGATCATGCCGAAGGTGCCGTGGACAACCGATAAACGTGAGAGGGGTGTATCCAGACTAGTTGAACTATTCTGAACAACTTTCGTGTTCGAAATAAATTCATCCGGGTACTATTATAGTACCGGACAAATCATCGAACAAACGGTCCGGAGGGGGACGGTTCGATGTTCGGTATTTTAGAGGGGTGTGGTAGACCAACGGATACCGTATTCGTGATCGTTGCATTTTCTGATAAATTTTCATGTATAAATTATTTTAATCCGAGTTACGGATTAAAAGATATTAATTTAACAAGTTTATTCAATTTTTAAATCATTTAAATCAATTTCCTAATTCTTTTATTAATTACTTAAAACAATTAATATTTATTTTAATATACTAACCAGTGTGTCCCACAGGTCAGTGACTAGTTAAATAGATTAATTTAATTTAGATAATTACCAGGGGGTGGCCCCATATGTCATACACAGTTTAGTATTTGCATTTAATTAAACAACTTCATTAACAGGAGGGGCCCAACTGTCATAGACTCAGCAAGTTAATTAGCATTTAATTTAATCTAAATGGGCAGGGGCCCACTAGTCAGGCGGGAGGGGGTTTTCTTTTTCTTTTTATTTGCAGGAGTATTAGGGGGGGCACTGGCCCACTGGTCAGTGGCTGGTTAGCCACTAAGAGTGGATTAGCGAGGCGGCCCCACCTGTCATCGAGCCCAACACGGCTCAGGGCACGCCGGCAGCGAGCCATGCCATTGCCGGTAGCCTAGAGCACGCCACAGGGGGTCGATTCGTGCGCGGCTTGGCCTGCTAGGACGAGGGGGAGACGCTGCGCACACCTCGGCTATCGGCACGAGCTGCGGTGGCCCGTAGCGACGGCTACGACGAACGGAGGCGGCGGCCGGAGCACGAGCATGGCGGGAGCGACGTTCTAGCGCGAGGAGAACGGGGAAGGGGGGGCAATCCGTCCGCGGGCTCACCGGGAGTGAAGGGGAGAGGTCTCGGGGCCTGGGGGTCGCCGGTGGCGCGCGAATTCGTCGGAGGTGCTCGCCGTCTCGAGGTTGAAGACGGAGTCGCAGGCGTTGCTGTCGAGCTCCACGCCTCGATTCCTTCTGCGGGCGTGCGTGCGCGGGCCGGCCAACGGCGGCGCGAACGACGGCGAATCGGGCAGCCTGCCGGCGTCCGACGAGATTCCGCGTGTTTTCCTTAGCGTCGACGAGATTTGGTGGAGTTGGGGGAGGAAGAAGAGATGCGCCCGTATATAGTAAGGGTCATCGGTCCCGGTTGGTAGCACCAACCGGGACCAAAGACTCAACGGTCCCAATTGGTGCTACGACCCGGGATCGTTGGCCTGGGCGGGGAGGGGCGTGGTGCTGCCACGTCGCACCAGGGTCATCGGTCCCGGGTCGTAGCACCAACCGGGACCGTTGAGTCTTTGGTCCCGGTTGGTGCTACCAACCGGGATCGATGGCCCTTTTTATGCAATCTTTTCATCTTCCCGCCCTTTTCAAATTTATTTTCTTTTTTAATTAGTTAGGTGTTTCAATTTAAAAAGATTTTTTGTTTGGAATTTGAAAAAACTTTAAACAGCAAAAGTGCTTCAATTTAATTAACTAATCCAAAACCATTTTTTGTTTTAAAAAATATTTATTTAACTATACAGTTTTACTATTTTAACTATACAATTTTACTATTTTCAATTAAAAATGCATTTTCAAATATTTATTGCATTTCATTTTTCTAAACTTATTTCAACTCAAGACTTTTGTTTGCATTCAACATGCACCATTCACAGCCACATACTAAAATTTCAAACCTTTCTGACTTCATTTGCTATTTTTCATGCATTTAATGATTTATTTTGAGCTAAATGACCCTGTAATTGGAAAGCACTACAACTGAACTCGGAAAAGGTTGAAACTTGGCATGGTATCATCATTTGATCCACATAGCATGTGTGCAAAAGTTGAGAGGATTACGACAAAAACTGGATGCACTTCGTGTACAAACTGGACCATCTCTTTCAAAGTAAGAAGGTTTCAGACGAAAACTCATTTGTTTCAAAGGCATTTCATTTTTACAAACTTATTTTAACTCAAGACTTTTGTTTGCATTCAACATGCAACATTCAAAGCCACATACTAAAATTTCAAACCTTTCTGACTTCATTTGCTATTTTTCAAGCATTTAATGATTTATTTTGAGCTAAATGACCCTGTAATTGGAAACTACTACAACTGAACTCAGAAAAGGTTAAAACTTGGCATGGTATCATAATTTGATCCACATAGCATGTGTGCAAAAGTTGAGAGGATTACGACAAAAACTGGATGCACTTCGTGTACAAACTGGACCATCTCTTTCAAAGTAAGAGGGTTTCAGACGAAAACTCATCTGTTTCAAAGGCATTTCATTTTTCCAAACTTATTTTAACTCAAGACTTTTGTTTGCATTCAACATGCACCATTCAAAGCCACATACTAAAATTTTAACCCTTCCTGACTTCATTTGCTATTTTTTACGCATTTAATGATATATTTTGAGCTAAATGACCTTGAAATTGGAAAGCACTACAACTGAACTCAGAAAAGGTTGAAACTTGGCATGGTATCATCATTTGACCCACATAGCATGTGTGCAAAAGTTGAGAGGATTACGACAAAAACTGGATGCACTTCGTGTACAAACTGGACCATCTCTTTCAAAGTAAAAGGGTTTCAGACGAAAACTCATCTGTTTCAAAGGCATTTCATTTTTCCAAACTTATTTTAACTCAAGACTTTTGTTTGCATTCAACATGCAACATTCAAAGCCACATACTAAAATTTCAAACCTTTCTGACTTCATTTGCTATTTTTCATGCATTTAATGATTTATTTTGATCTAAATGACCCTGTAATTGGAAAGCACTACAACTGAACTCAGAAAAGGTTAAAACTTGGCATGGTATCATCATTTGATCCACATAGCATGTGTGCAAAAGTTGAGAGGATTACGACAAAAACTGGATGCACTTCGTGTACAAACTGGACCATCTCTTTCAAAGTAAGGGGGTTTCAGACGAAAACTCATCTGTTTCAAAGGCATTTCATTTTTCCAAACTTATTTTACCTCAAGACTTTTGTTTGCATTCAACATGCACCATTCAAAGCCACATACTAAAATTTCAACCCTTCCTGACTTCATTTGCTATTTTTTAAGCATTTAATGATATATTTTGAGCTAAATGACCTTGAAATTGGAAAGCACTACAACTGAACTCAGAAAAGGTTGAAACTTGCCATGGTATAATCATTTGACCCACATAGCATGTGTGCAAAAGTTGAGAGGATTACGACAAAAACTAGATGCACTTCGTGTACAAACTGGATCATCTCTTTCAAAGTAAGAGGCTTTCAGACGAAAACTCATCTGTTTCAAAGGCATTTCATTTTTCCAAACTTATTTTAACTCAAGACTTTTGTTTGCATTCAACATGCAACATTCAAAGCCACATACTAAAATTTCAAACCTTTCTGACTTCATTTGCTATTTTTCATGCATTTAATGATTTATTTTGAGCTAAATGACCCTGTAATTGGAAAGCACTACAACTGAACTCATAAAAGGTTGAAACTTGGCATGGTATCATCATTTGATCCACATAGCATGTGTGCAAAAGTTGAGAGGATAAAAGGTTCAATACATTATTACACATCACTTGTTTCCTACATTGCTTATGATCGCTTCTTGGGCCGTAACCACGGAGCATCTTCATTGCTTAATGGGATAGTTGGGTCAGTTTTCACTGTGAAGGGAGGAATTTCATGAAACTTATCGTAGTCTTTGGACATGTCTGTATTGTCCTCGACTCCCACGATGTTTCTTTTTCCTGAAAGAACTATGTGACGCCTGGGCTCATTGTCTGATGTATTCGTATCCTTGTTTTTCCTTTTTTCGGTCTAGAAGACATGTCCTTCACATAGAAAACCTGAGCCACATCTTTGGTTAGGATGAATGGGTCGTCTGTGTGACCAAGATTCTTGAGATCCACTGTTGTCATTCCGTACAGCTGGTCGACCTTTACCCCATCTCCATTCATGTTGACCCAACTGCACCGAAACAAAGGGACCTTAAAAGTAGGTCCATAGTTAAGTTCCCATATCTCATCTATGTAACCATAGTATGTGTCCTTTGTACCATCCTCGTTTGTTGCATCAAAGCGGACACCACTGTTTTGGTTGGTGCTCTTCTTATCTTGGGCGACCGTGTAAAATGTATTCCCATTTATCTCGTACCCTTGGAAAGTCAATACAGTCTCAAGACGGTGTCGCGGCCAGCAAGTAGAGTTGATTTCCAATAGTGGTGTCATGCATGAGACGTAATTTCAACCAAGTGCCGAAAGTCTCCATGTGTTTGACTTGAATCCATTGGTCATCCTCCCCCGGGAACTTGGAGCTTAGAACATTCTTGTGTTCCTCGATATACGGTTGGACGAAGGTAGAACTTTGTAGAACTGTGTAGTGTGCTTGAGTCAAAGAATGTCCGTCCTGAAATATCTTTGCTTTCTTTCCTAGCATTCCTTTTCCACTCAGTCTCCCCTCATACCGCGATTCAGGAACACCAATCGGCTTAAGGTCAGGAATAAAGTCAACACAGAACTCAATGACCTCCTCTGTTCCATAGCCCTTGGAGATGCTTCCTTCTGGCCTTGCACGGTTACGAACATATTTCTTTAAAACTCACATGAACCTCTCGAAGCGGAACATATTGTGTAGAAATACAGGACCTAGAATGGCAATCTCGTCGACCAGGTGAACCAGCAGATGCATCATAATATTGAAGAAGGACGGGGGGAACACCAACTCAAAACTGACGAGACATTGGACCACATCCTTCTGTAGCCTGTCCAGACTTGCATGATCGATTACCTTCTGAGATATTGCATTGAGAAATGCACATAGCTTCACAATGGGTACTCGAACATTTTCTGGTAGAAGCCCTCGCAATGCAACCGGAAGCAACTGCGTCATAATCACGTGGCAATCATGAGACTTGAGGTTCTGGAATTTTTTCTCTGCCATATTTATTATTCCCTTTATATTTGACGAGAAGCGTCCCGGGACCTTGATACTTCTAAGGCATTCAAAAAAGATTTACTTCTCTGCTTTGGTAAGAGCGTAGCTGCTTAGATGCCCTTTATCAGTATGCCTGTGGTATGGGTCTTTCATACGTTGCTGGTCCTCCCGTGCTTCTGGTGTATCTTTTGACTTCCCATACACGCACAGGAACCCTAGCAGGTTCACGCAAAGATTCTTCGTCACGTGCATCACGTCGATTGAAGAACGGACCTCTAGGTCTACCCAATATGGTAGCTCCCAAAATATAGATTTCTTCTTCCACATGGCCGCGTGTCCGGTAACGGCGTCTTTCGGAACAGATTGACTGTCAGGACCCTTTCCAAATATTACTTCTAGGTCATTCACCATACCAAATACATCAGCACCTTTAGGGAGCTTAGGATTTTTCCAGTGATCTGCCTCACCGTTGAAATGCTTTCCTTTCTTTCTCACGATATGATTGGGCGGAAGAAATTGACGACACCCCAGGTACACAACCTTCTTACATTTATCCAAATATATACCTTTAGTCTTATCTAAACAGTGCGTGCATGCATTGTATCCCTTGTTTGACTGTCCTGAAATGTTACTAAGAGCGGGCCAATCATTGATGGTTATGAAAAGCAACGCTCGCAGGTCAAATTCCTCCTGTTTGTCCTCATCCCACACGTGTACACCTGGTTTGGCCCACAGCTCCAAAAGTTCATCGACTAATGGCCTTAGGTACACATCAATGTCGTTGTCGGGTTGCCTCGGTCCTTGGATGAGCACTGGCATCATGATGAACTTCCGCTTCATGCACAACCAAGGAGGAAGGTTGTAGATACATAGAGTCACAGGCCAGGTGTTGTGACTGCAGTTCTGCTCTCCAAAAGGGTTCATGCCATCTGTACTTAGACCAAACAATAAGTTTATTGCTTCATCTGTAAAGTCTGAGTGGTCTCTCTCGATTTTTCTCCACTGCGACCCATCAGCGGGGTGTCTCAACTTCCCGTCTTTCTTACGGTCTTCTTTGTGCCATCGCAGCAACCTGGCATGCTCCTTGTTTCTGAATAGACGTTTCAACCGGGGTATTATAGGAGCATACCACATAACCTTAGAAGGAACCCTCTTCCTCGGGGGCTCGTCATCTCCCTCAGCATCACCAGGGTCATCTTGTCTGATCTTGTACCTACTCGCAGTGCATACCGGGCATTTATCAATACTCTCGTACTTTTCACCGCGGTACAAGATGCAGTCATTAATGCATGCATGTATCTTCTGCACATCTAATCCTAGAGGGAAGATAACCTTCTTTACTTCGTGTGTTGTCGCGGGCAATTCGTTATCCGGTGGAAGCTTCGACTTCATTATTTGCAGTAACTTCCCAAATCCGGTGTCAGAACAACCAAAATCTGCCTTCCATTTCAACAGTTCCAGTGTGGTACCGAGCTTTGTGCTGCCATCTTCGCAATTTGGGTACAAGGGCTTTTTGTGATCGTCTAGCATGGTCTCCAACTTCTCCTTCTCTTTTCCTGTTTCACATTCTCGCTTTGCATCAGAAATGACCCGACCAAGACCATCAGCGGTCTCATCCGATGCCCGTTGTTCTTCTTCATTGTCACCTCGAGGAGCTCCATCTTCTTCATTGTCTTCCATTGCAGTGTCACCTAATTCTTCAGGGGACATAGGATAGCTATCATCATCCTCCTCTTCTTCATTATCTTCCTTCCTAACCCCTCTTTCTCCGTGCTTGGACCAACAATAATATCCGGGAATGAAACCTCTCCGAAGCAGGTGGCCTTGAAGTGTTCTCGAGGAAGAGTACTCCGCCACGTTCCGATAGTCAATACAGGGACAAGGCATAAAATTATCCACTTTGTTTGCATTAGCCACATCGAGAAATGTATGCAGGTATGTAATAAACTCGGACCCGCGTCGATCGCTGTACATCCATCGCATCCGTGCTTCGATCTGCGTCATATAATTAACCATTACAATAACTTCGTGAATAGTGAAAAGACCACTATATATGCACACGTGCAGTATTTTTGTATCAGTTACAGATGGAGAAGATAAGGTTGCTAACCTCGGCCGAGGATAAGGTGTTCTGAGGACCTAAGTGTGGCTCGGACATTTCTTCGAACACCTGGTGTGCAATCAAAGGAAAAAAATTCTAGCACCCACCCCACCCCAACACAATCCTGAAAATTTTTGAGGCAAAATGGCAAAGTGCTGGCTGGGGGCTTATATAGCCAGGGCAACGGTCCCGGTTTTTGCCAACAACCGGGACCAATGCCTCGCAGTGCGCCACGTGTTGGTCGCCAGAGCATTGGTCCCGGTTATTGGCAAAAACCGGGACCGTTGCCCCAGTTGAACCGGGACCGTTGCCCTATCCATACGAACCGGGACCGTTGCCCGGCATCGGTCCCGGTTCTGAAATGAACCGGGAGCGATGCCTTTTTTGGGCTGGACGAAAGGGGGTCTCTCCACTAGTGTTTTAGGGAATTTGAGGACAAGGTTATCTTATAAAAAAGACTAACCAGACAACAATAAATTAGAACTTTACGTTAACGACCAAATATGATTTGAAAATGTCAATACAAAATTACTTATACAGCATCACACACAAGTTAATTGGCGAATTAGTCTATGTACAAACAATAGCCCGAGAGCTTCAACGAGAGACGAGTGAAGCGGAGCGCCTGAGAAAGATGTTCAGGAGCTAGCTGCCGCGGGAGGGAGGGGACTAGGGATTCCCCGGAGGCTGGAGGTGGCTGGGGGAGCTCCGGGGAGGGGAGGGAGGGTTCCTCCGGAGAGGAGAGGGGTGTTGCCATCCGCTTTCCGTTCAGCTGATTGTACATCATCAAGAGATGAAGTAGCTAAATATCTCAATATGATTATTATTGTGAATTATTTAAAAAATAAATATGACCAAACTAATGTATACAGAAAGATGGATATGACAGTACGTAATTGGCTGCCCTCACGCATCATGTCGTTATGTGAACCTAGCTTGCTATCTAGCTAGTACATCAAAGCCTCTAGCCAACAATTGGAAATCCCTAATCTTTTAGAAAATATAAATGGTAAACAAAATGATAATATGTCTCCAGTCGATCTACTTTTTCGTTCTCTATTTGGTCTAACAATTATTAAACTGAATTGTACATTTCTTAATATCTTTTATCCATTAACTCTTAATGCTTTTGTACATTTCGTCTCTTTAATAGATTGTACCGTTTCAATATTTTTGACCGATGTGGCACCCTTGTGTAAGCCATATCACAAAAAATTTGAGTTGTAAAAAGGATCTTCATATTAAAAAACAACCATATGTTCTTAAAATCATGAAAATTATATAAGTACAAATGGTTTTGAGAAATATCGAAATGTGGGTTTCACTAAAATTCTAAGTTTTATTTATCTAATTTCTTATAATTCTCTTTAAATTTTAATAATTTAGGATATTGATAAATAAGATAAAAATTCTATTTGAAATAATATTTGAAGGAGAACATTTATAGGGGCATTAGATGAGATAAAACTACCATTGTACTCCCTCCGTTCCAAAATAACTGTCTCAACTTTGTACTAACTCTAGTACAAAATTGTACTAAGGCTACGACAGTTATTTTGGAACAGAGTGAGTAATAGTTAAGCCACTTTGAGGAACAAAATTTAAATAATATCAGGAGTTGAGGGATCAAATTTATTTGATTTATTTTTTCGTGTTGGAGCCAACGAATGCCCAATAGTTGAGAGAATAAAATTCTCAGTTTGTGCAGAACAATAATCTCGTAAATAGAGGAATGTTAGGGTAGTTCAAATTCCCGCCGAAAAAGACTTGAGCCCCATAAAGCGTAGCCCAACATTGCACACGACAAAAACTGCACACCAACACGACACCCCACACACACAAGGCCGGATATTATCCAAGCCAAAGGAAAAGCGAGAATGATAAAAGAGACAAAAATACCGACACCGATAGATTGACGAAACGGGATGACCCGTAACCGCTACGCTCACCGAAGGGTTCCAGCACGCTGCAAGAAGTCTGAAGCACTGAGTACAGGTAACACCCAATAAGGAGGACAACAATGTCGCTGCTACTGCCCGGACGAATCCTAGGGTTTCCCCCGGTACACGGAAGGGGGTCGGGAGGGGTACCCTCGAAGCCCTTCAGGAAGGTGCAGCTATTCAATATTGGATTTTTCATATTTAATTTTTTATTATCTCTATTTTGAATTTTATTTTTTATTGTGTGGTATAGTAAACATAGCTCGCCTCTTTTTCGATAAAGGGCACTTCGTTACTTAAAAGTTAAGTATATTACACCCGGCCTTTTCAAAATCAGGATGCATACAGACACACCAATTCCTAACGCAAGATAGAAAGGTACAAAATAACGAACTAGAAGCACTAGATAGAGGTATTGATCACAGTCAACGAAGTTGGGTCAATTCGTAGATTATGCTGGCATCCACGTTGGGAAAAAAATCCCCTCACTGTGGCCTCCAACCGTGTATAGACCTCCGTAAATAGGTCGCGATGCTACACACGCTGTTGAGACGACCATAAATGGAGCATACTGGAACGCCGATAAATAACGTGCAAAAAGGAAGCTATCTTAGCGTTAAAAATCTTATCATTTCTAGATAGTCATAGCGATGAAATAATAACTAGCGCTTCCATCCTAATTAATTTTCTAAACATACGATCATTCCCATGCAACCAGTTATCGAATATGTTAGCAACATTGCATGGAGGGTATAGGCCAGAAGCTAGTTGGATGACTGGCCAAATAAAATGAGTGAATTTAGATTGGAAGAACAAATGCTTAATTGGATGATAGAAAACACATTGAGAGCTACCATGCGAATTCCTCTTGAAAAATTGTCCTTAGTAAGAATCACTCCCGTAAGAAGATATCATACAAATGTTTTTTTGGTGGTATCTTTAACCGCCAGATCTTCTTATTATTATCGACTAGTAGATCTGGCTAGAGCAAAGCTCTATATAGAATCTGTTGGTGCAGCTCCCTCTTGACTCCTCTCTCGCTCACTGCTCACGGCCAGAGGAAGAAGGTGGGCTGAACACTGGAAGTTTCCGAGCGCATTGACGCCTGTTTTTCCCTGTATTTCTCTGAACCTGAACCTGAGCACGAACTCGTTTTCTAAGTACAAGACTCTAGCTGACAGCCTATAGAGGAAAGGACTTTATACGCCGCGCGCACAGACATGCAGCGTGTTCCTATCGCGCATGTCCGCAAGCCCCTGTGCCCACGCGCACGTCAGGCACTGATGCTGACGACGCGGCCGGGCTGCAGAACGTCGCCGCGCTCACCTTCCGGTTTTGTAGCTAACAGACTCACCCATAGACACACACCAGACTATGTCTAGACACGCACACAAGTCTACCACGGACTCGACATGGGCGCACTCACACCGGTCGCCACCGTACCGAACTCAACCTAGAGCGCAGACACCGGTTTCCTTCCACATGTAAAGGTCATGGCTTATTCTGTCATTCACCCCCCTAAGCCGTGACCTAGAGGAGGCCGGGCTGCTCGTCGACGTTGGCGAGGAGTGCCTCCTCCTCCTAATTCTTGGGTTGCCTGCAGTCCCCAGCGAAGTGGCCGCGGATGCCACACTTGTGGCATTTTCCACGCTGCCCTCTTCCTGCAGCACCAGCATTGCTCATGGTGTCGTCGTCGTAGCCTTCACGTCTGCGTCGCCGTGCCTCCCACTGCACGGCCCTCAGCAGGAGTTGGCAGTCACCGCGCTCGCCACCGTCCTTCTCGCGCCGACGCAGCCTTTCGTCGAACGCCTTCAGCCTGTCGAGCACTTCGTCGAACGCCATGGTGTTCACGTCGTAGAACTGCTCGATCCCGGCTACCACGGCATACATGCGGTCGGGGACGGTGTCGAGCAGCTTCTTCACCATCTCCGCATCGTCCAGAGTCGCTCCTAGACCAGCGTAGCGTGCCGCCATTGCGCCAATTTGCCGGCGTATAGCACCTCACCCTCCACCATGCGCAGACGATCGAATTCACCTCGGAGGGTGGACAGGCCTGCCGCCCTGACTCGATCCGCGTCGACGAATCGAGCCTTGAGACTCGCCCGCACCTTCGCCGCCATCTTCTTGGTGGACACCTGCAACTGGAGGTCCTCACCGAGCGCCCGAACAAGTACGCCTTTATCGTCTTTTTCTTTTTGTCCTAGATCGCCGTGACGGCCGCCGGCAAGATGATCTCCCAGAGGCCCTGCGCGTCGAGGTTTGCCTCCGCCTTGATAGCCCACACGATGTAATTCTCACCGGTGAGCGCTAGGAGCGACATCGTCAGGGAGCTCCATCCGCCGCCTCGGTACGGAACCAACGACATCGTCGGCGAGTTCTGTCGGGGGGATTACTCACGACTAAGACCCGGCCAGAAGATACCACCCAAAAATAAGACTCAGCCAGAAGACATGTCATGTTATGTAACCGGGTTACATAAGTCGGCTGGTTACATAAGTCGGCCGGTTACATAAACCGGCATGTTATGTAACTCAGAATGTAACCTGACTTGACGAGCTATATGAAGGAAGTCTCAATCTTGGAAGGAGTCCACTTAACTTGGAAGACTACAAGACTTAGAGTTAGACTCAGATTGATATCTGACTTGTAATACAAGATGATACTAGTCTGTATCAGAATAACACTCTACATGTAAGCCTTCCTCTTCCACCTATATAAGGAGGGGTAAGGCGCCCATAGAGGCCAAGTTGGCCAGGCACTAATAGAAAAAGGCCCATTTGTCCCGGTTCCAGAGGGCCTTCTGTTCCGGTTCTGGAACCGGGACTAAAGGGTCGTTACTAAAGCCCATGACCTTTAGTCCCGATTTGCTTACGAACCGGGACAGATGGGCCCCCACGTGGCAGTCGGCTGGAGCGGGGGTTGGAGGACCTTTAGTCCCGGTTTGTGTTAAAAAACGGCATAAAGGAATAAAAAAAATTTCTGAAAAAAAATTGGATTTTTTTCATTTTCGAATATTTGACAATTTAATCTCTAATCACCCCTCCTCACTGCTTTACAATTTAATCTCTAATCTCTAATCTCTAATATGGATTAATCAACACACTCATTCCAAATCATCTAACTTCCCGGCCGGTCATCCATCCTCTCACTACTCCAGCCCGAGCACGCTTAAATTTCAGGTTCTATCTCCCCTTGTTTCCAAGTCTGCACTTGTTGTTTTCCTGACAGTAGTAAGATATCAATCATTATAACCCTTAGGTCTTGATATCACATGATTTAATTTTTTGAATTCCAAACAATTATTAAAAAACAATCACGATTAACAAACCAAATATATATATATATATAAATTCATAATATTTTATTACAGAATATCGAAGCTAGAAGCGTCTAATCTAACGACTAGAGCTAAACTACTCGATCTTCTGCTTCTTGGCGGAGGTCCCGGCGCCCTCATCGTCGTCGCTGGGCGCCGCCCGCTTGGTGGCCTCCTCCACAAGCGCCGTCATCTCGGCCCTCTTCTTCTCCTTCTTGGCCCTCGCCTTGGCCAGGTTCGCGCGGGACTTCTCCGCACGATCGGCACGGCGAAGTTCCTGCGCCTCCAGCCGTTCAAGCGTCGCCAGCCGTTCCAGCGGGTCGTCGGCGGGGGGCGGGCTGTCGTCGGCGGGGGGCGGGCTGTCGGCGGCGGCGCGCGATCGTCGCCCGCGCTGTCGAGGCCGCCGCTTCGGAGGCGGGTCCCAAAACTTGCGCCTTTCGGAATTGTCCTCGTCCGACGGGGTGTCGGAGTCGGACGGCCATCATAGCGGCGACCCCGACATGGCGGCGAGAAGCTCGTCTGGCGCGAGGGATGAGAAGGGAAGATGAGATGAGAGTCGGATGGAAGTGCTCTCGAGCGCCCTTCGTCTACTTATAGCTAGCCTGAGAAGCTCGTCGAGCGCGCGCCCGACGAGCTTCCCATGCGCGTGCGGCTTCCCAACGCGCCCCGCACGCGCATGGGAAGCTCGTCAGGCGCGCGCGGAAGACGAAGCGCCGTCATTGGTCCCGGTTCGTAGCTGGAACCGGGACTACAGGTATCCTTTAGTCCCGGTTCCAGCTACGAACTACCTGTAGTCCCGGTTCCAGCTACGAACCGGGACCAATGGTTGGAGGCCGCACGCGCATGGGAAAAGAAACCGCCTCGGGACGAAGCGTGGGAAGACGAAGCGCCATCCATTGGTCCCGGTTCGTAGCTGGAACCGAGACTAATGGCCAACCTTTAGTCCTGGGTTCAGCTATGAACCGGGACCAATGGATGGAGGCCCATTGGTCCCGTTTCGTGTCTGGAACCGGGGCTAATAGGTCCAGACGAACCGGGACCAGTGCCCCACGAGGCCCGGCCGGCGCCCTGGGCGCACGAACCGGGACGTATGCCCCCATGGGTCCCGGTTCGTGACTGAACCGGGACTAATGGGCTGGACAGGTCTGAACCAAAGCCCTGTTTTCTACTAGTGAGAGTAGGCTTCCGCCAAATTAGGCTTTTCGCCAGAGTAGGCTTCCTCCAATTCGCCAGAGTAGGCTTCCTCCAAAGTAGGCTTTCGCCAGAGTAGGCGTTCTACAGAGACCAAAGTAGGCTTCCTGCGGAGACCAAAGAAGACTCTGGATTAGAGATTACTCCCGGGTGATCTAAACTCTGGACAACTAGACACAACTGTAAGAGAGTCGGCGACACGCAGGCGACTCCCCGTAAGCAAAGGAATAAAACCCTAGCCACAAACAACATGTAGTGTCTTTACCGGACGATGTTTCCCGGGGCCTGAAGCTGTATAAAATAGCATTTCTCTTTCTCAATGATGTTCTTCTTCGTCGTATACTCGTAGCAAAGGCCCCGTAATCAAATTCTCTCATGAGGACATATGTCGTGACTTTCCCACGACAGTTGACGCTCATCGTGGGCCCTACGCACAAGGGTGTTGTCATCTTGGAGCAAGTCCTCACAGGGACTGAGAAACTCGTGATCGGCCGGACGAAGAAGAATCAACACGAACAAATCTACATCGAAAAATAATTGATCCGCCGACTCTTTCAGGACTCGATCCGACCCGGGTGCATTGCAACCTCGCTTTCTTCAACATCTACATCAAGATCTACATCAAGCTCATGGAGAAAACAAGAAAAAAATTCGAGCGCGCGCCTCGAGAGTCGACTTCAACATCGGCGGGGTCAGCGCGGAGTGGCCAGCGCGGGGGCGGCCGGCTGCGCCGTTCCACAGCGGCGGGGCGCGACGGCTCCCACGGCGGAGCGCGGCGGCCGGGACCAGCGCCGGCGAGGGCGCGCGCTCGGAGGGGCGCTGGGGCCTACGTGGATGCGGCCTCGCTGCGCTCTGAGGCAGCAGGGGCGCCGCCCTCTCCTCGCTTCGCGGCCATGGAGGGCTACGCCGACGGGGACTTCTACGGGGCGCGGCTGCGGCGGGCTCGACAAGGGGCGAGGTGGCTAGGGCTCGGGGGAAGACCGTGGTTCTCCTGCTTGCTGGGAGGGCTCGGGCTACGGCTCCTCTTATAGCCACGGGGGAGTGCTCGGGCAGGATCGGGAAGTCTCCAGGCCATGGCAACGCGGCGGCCAGGCCGTGGAGAACACTGTGTTGCCACCGGCCACTAGTACAAAAAAAAGCTTTGGTTCAGGCCTCTCCAGCCGATTTGTCCCGGTTCTGCCACGAACCGGAACCCATGGGGGTCATGCGTCCACGGGCTACCAAACAAGGCGAGAAGAGCACGCGTGGTCTGGACCAGCTTGGGGGAGCACGCTGGACATGAAGAGACACGAAGAAGACGACGAAGTGACCTCTCAGAAGAAAGATGAACATGCTTGGCAGAGCAAACATGGCATGAGGCCCCTGAAAGTGACATGACCTAGGTGCATGCAGCAGGTGTTTGTGTTGAACTAAGGGAGGCACATCTTGTGAAATGGGGTGAAACTTGTGTCATAGAAATCTTATCCATAGGTGATTACCTCTTCCAAGTTTTAGCTCAAATGGACCACTGTACATACCACTTCCTTTACAAATGCACCAACTAGGCAGATGGTGTTTGTGCTGTGGTGTGGCTAGCACACTAGTCCCCTTGGCTTGAAATTTGGCAGAGCTTCATCATACACTAGGATAAGTGTGTACACAGAATTTCAACTCAAATGGACAAGGATAGCTTGCACATCCTTCACAAAGTTGCCTACTGGAAAGAAACTTTGGGAATTTAGTGTGCATTACTGGCTTGGCCATTAGGGATCAAATTTGGTACAACACCATGACATGGGAAGGGGAAAAGTGACAAAAAGTTTGGGGGGCAATGGGCAAAGATAAATAATACTTACTTTGGAAAATGCTATTCTGCCCTAAATTTTGAAATGGAAGCTATGCTCAAGCTTTGAACTATGGAACCCCATGTTTTGATAGAAATGGCCATGGGTTGGATACTATAGGAGCTCCACAATTCATTTGAGCACCAATGGGGCAACCAAAATGGTAGCTCCTTTGCAAATGGGCTAAAAGGGAATTATTGGCTTTATAAAGAAAATCACAATTTCCTTTATTCAATCATAGCTAATAACTTTGGGAGAGGTCAAGAGGATCACCAAGATCATCTCCACAAGTTTACACAACCTTTAGAGATGTCCAGGTATTTTCCGGGATTTAATTCCATCGATTGGCACAAATGGAATTAAGTCGATATGAAGAACATTGCACCTGACGTGGCAATATCCTTGCATATCCGGGATCGAGGGTCTAGGGAGGGATCTTGCCTTGCAAAGGGGCGGAGAAAAGGGTTGCAAGGTCAAGGATTGTCTAGATTCTTCTGGTCATAAACCAAACTCCAGCGGAAAAAGATCGGGAGAAAAGCAAGAAAGGAATAACAACACAAAAATCGATAATCCGATTTTTGGGGTGTTACAAACCTTCACCCCTTAAAAGAATCTCGTCCTCAAGATTCGTAGGGTTAGCTCAAAATCACACCTACTCCTCGAAAACTTCCGGGTTGGGGAAAAACGTTGCACGGGTGCATCACGATCGAGACACGGATATCGCGGGATCACCTCCACTGTTAGGGGTCACCATTTTTAGAAAATCTACAAATTCACTTTTCCAAAAATGCTAACGTCACCCCGATGAACAGTGGTTCCTCCTGCTGGCATGTGGGACCAGGGCCCATTGGCAACCTCTTCCTCTTCTTCCTCCGGCTACCTCCGCTTCTCCCGCGGTGGTGTTGCTCCAACCGGAGCTGGGGCTACACGCATCTAGCCCATAGGGCACTCGGGACCCTACGGCGATAGTGCGTGGCGTGCACGGGTCGACACGGCGAGTACTCTCGCATCGCGGGACAGTACCGATGGCGGCACTGCTCGCGGATTCTCTTCGGGGACTGCGGTGGTCGAGCGGCGAAGCTCCTGGACCTTGTTCACCGTACACCGGGCTCGGGGCTATAAAAGAGGACGACGCAGCTACTAGTAGCTCACGCCATGCCGCTCTACTATCTCTTCGGCTTGGAGGAGCTGGAGCCATGGTCCTCTGGCGAGGCCGTGTTCCTGGAGCTGCTACGGTGCCTGCTCGACGGGCTGCTAGTTGCGTTGGTCGGCTCGTCGCTCTTGCTGTGGGTGGTCACTCGGCAGGAGCGAGCTCGCGAAAGGGAGGACAAGGATGCGGCAACTCGGGAGCGGGACGAAGATGGCGCGGCGGCTGGTGATCCTCTAGGCTTGCTCCACCGTCGCTTCGGACGGCGGAATAAGAAGGGCTGCGGCGAGGTGAGGCAGCGGGCGGCCAGATGTCACGCAGCGTGGTGATGGCGGCGCCACTGTCTTGGAGGCTTGCACGGGGAGGTCGGAGGGGTTCTGGCAACGCGAGGGTCTCGCCTCTGGTTGCTCCTCATCGAGTGACAACCAGGCTGGACGGGCATCGGGGTGGGATCTGGGTCTGGATTGTATTGGAAGGGTTGCAAGGCCTCCGCCGCAATAAAATTCTCAGAGTTTATCCGAGATTGCGACTGGCTCTAGGACTGGGTTCAGGGGCTGGAAAAATCTCCTCTGAATCCTGGGTCAAAGGTCTGGCAAAACGGGGCATGCGCAGAAGGGAGGGAGATGTGTCCTTGCATTCCATCCGGGTACTGGGGTGATCGTACCCATGAGGAATGAATCTCGCGCGGGCGCGAGCGTGCAACGTGCCAACAACAAACTCAAACCAGCATACATGAAAATGCAAGAAAAACACATCAGATCAAACCACACTAAGATGTTTTAATGCCAGTGGGTATATGTACTCGGGGCTTACATATACCTAAACCATCTCGTATTTATTAGGGACTCAAAATGAGTCCAAGGTTAAGGGTGTAAGTGCTCTACTGATTACAAACATCTTGGAAACCACCGTCAGCTCTGTTAAACATTTCTGCTTTACAGGGGACAGATGCACAAAAAAGCAAGGCATACATAAAGCATTACAACAACAGACAATACAAGCATCACATGCAACACAAGCAACAGAAACAAGCGCGACCTGACTACGCACTCTACGATGACCACTCACTCGGGACTACGGTTCCTATCCTCTGACGAGGACGGAAGACAAACAAGGAAACATCTAACAAACTAGTCTAGCTCGGGCTCTCCTGGAGGACGCAGGCTGAGATGCTTCCCGAAGTCGAGTAACTCGGCTAGTCGGGACTCAACTCCTGGGGCAGCGGCTGGATCTTGCTGGAGCAGACCTTGCCGATACAGCTGAAGCATGGTTCGGTTGGTGGGGTCGGCGTAGATAGTGTCGAGGTGGCACTCGTCCACGGGCTGGGAGGGTAGCACCACTTGAGAGGGTGGCACGACCTGAGAGGATAACACTGGGTTTGGCAATAAGGGATCGACAGCTTGAGAGGAACCTTCGCGTCCTGCGCGGTACGCAGCTCCAACAACTTGCGTTATGCCACTATCCATGGCTTTGAACTCCCCAAGAATGCCGCCGAGCAGTAGTCCCTGGGCGGTGCTGAAATGAACCAGACGAACTATTGCCGGGTCGGCTTCCTTGGTGGTGTCGGCGAGCTCACAGCCAAAGCTAGACACATTCGGGAAGTAGAGGAACTCCCGCATCTTCCCGATCTGCGGAAACTTGAATTGGAGGCGACTGACAGCTTCTGCGGCGGCCGTCTGAATCGCCAACGCTGCAGTGGACATGGGCTTGCCCTCAAAGACTACGAGCTCTCCATTCTTATCGGGACCAAGGTGGATAAGCACCTTTGCACAATATCAGCAAAGGCGAGGGACAGGCTCGGATTGGAACACCTGGTAATCGGGGTTAATTAACAACACAGCCAAGGGCTTGGAAAAGAATTTCCCAAAGGAGGCGGGGAAAACCAGCATGGTTGACCGCCGAGGTCTTGCTGTGAAAGGTGGGGGCTTGGAAAAATTCGGACATGGTTTCCAGGGGGAAACTGGTTGGGGTTCTCTGGTGGTCTGGCTTACTGAGCGGGGAATGCTGCAGCAAGGAGGACGGGGTTTTATAAGCAGCAAGGCTGGGGCACACAGACATGGCGGAGATCTTTCTCAGACAAAGAGAAGGATACACCTGGCACGGCAAACAACTAGGGTTGGCCGGGGTCCAATCCAAGGGTAGCTAGATGGTCGGTTCACTGGTTAGGCAGGCGTCAAATCCGACTACGTCAACTGTTAATATACAGTGGCCGTGCCGGATTCCACGGGATAGGGAAACACTATGGGGCTCACCATCGGTCTCCCTACCGATGGGACGACTCAGGGAAAAACAATAAAACCGACAAAGACGGAGCAAACAGCAAACAACAGACACCAAGAAGCAAACAGAGCTCGACATCTATGGGCTATCCACACGCAAATGCAGATCCACTAACTACACTAACTTAGCGCACTCGATGCCCCTCTAAGGATTTAGAAGAAAAATCACACAATGCTCCTGGTAGAAATTGGCGTAAAGCTTCTACTACTTCCTCAGGGAGAACATCAAACTCACCGCCTGACCATAGCCAAGGTGGCATAGTCAACTAGTCTATGGTTGCTTGAGGAAAGATGGAACTGGCGTTTCCCAAAGGAAACTAGATATAAGGAGAGATATACCACGGTTAGCAAGAAGGGTGAGGATATCTGGCTTTCCTAGGGGTTTTAAGGGCTCACGGTCATTGCCAGTGCGAAAATTTTACACCGGAGACGAATGCCATGAGAGTCGGGGCATAGATGAGAGGGAAATCCTATGACATTGTCTTTTGATCAATAGTAGCCGTGCCGATTGGGCAAAGATGGCTGAAATACATCTGGGCTTTCTACTGAGAAAGAGACAATGAATCTAGCTAGGGGTAACCTACAGTCAGCCTGGCTGCTCTGATACCATGTTTGTGACACCCCGCCTGAATACCATTGTACACAGACGAGTGTCGCCCACACACCAGCCCAGGAATCACTCTGGTGTGCGCGCTTACAACACGTACCAAGAACATAGGCACAACTGTAAAATGATCCATAAGCCAAAGTGGCTAGAATCCATATATTACCACCATAGATGGTTCATTACAGAGATGGGGGCAGCGGAATAATAACTGTCTACGGCAGCACGGACTTGGAGCGGCTCCAATCCACAGGGATCTGACTGGGTTACTCTTCCTAGCTCGCAAACACTCAACTCCTCCTAGGGAAAGCGGATCCTTAGATAAATCTGAAAATCTGGCTACGCAAATAGCCAGGGATGAAAGCCATGTGAGTACGTTTGAATGTACTCGCAAACAAGCAAACCAAGTAACATATACAACAAGCAAAGCAATACATGGCATTCAAGCATGCACAAGTTATTAGAGTATATTAATTATCATGGCATAGCAGTTTAAACAATATTAACATGATGAATCTGAACAATATTAACAGATGAAGATTAGTGCAATAACAATCAACACATGGAATGATCAATATCATCATAATGAAATGAGCATTCTACCATGATTAAGCCTAGTGCAAACAACACATGGAACACTCATGATCATCGCATGACCATGCAGCTTACCTTGGAGTCATTACCGACTCCACCTTCAAGTGACGGGTCATCGCATGACCACTCAACGGATTAGGTGTCCTTATGTTACCACCCAATCATTCCGTTCACCGCATGAACACTCAACGGATTAGGTGTCCTTATGTTACCACCCAATCATTGCATGACCAGCAACTCAGCACCATTATTATACCGGTTTGTGTTGACCATAGTGTGACCTAGTACGAACTATGTCCCATGACCGAGGACTCAGCTATTTGAATAGATTGTGACTCTGCAGAGTCTGTGCACGTTACCCACACTATGGAGTTCTTCCTCCACCCGGCACTCCAGAACTTGTCCCACAGGATCCTTGGAACTCGTTCCGCAATATCGGGCTAGGACTTCTCCAACGAAACTCGACTACCGCGTAACCTCCCTACGGTATCACCGATACACTGTCTTGGGTATCCCTGTGGTTAGGTGTCCTTCGTTACCACCAAAACCACTCGGCCAAACTCTTGGCAAACGGTCACCTTGTGGCAAACACTGTCCCAACGGGGACTCCCGGGTACACAACTATGGATGTCAAGATTATCACCACCTACCGGGCCAGGGTAGCATGCGTGCATAATCCCCCCTCTTTGGTGATACATGTAGAAGGCACTACGATAGCCCAAGCTAAGGCCTACCCATACAGGCAAATGTGGCTGCACGAATAAAGCCCGGTTCGGTGGCACTTGGTTAACGGCTATATTATGTCCATCAAGTTTTAGCATTAGTTCTTGCAGCATAAATTGAACACGGCAACATGGCATGAACATAACACTACCACCAAACACGTGCAACCACTAGCATGGCATGAATCTAGTAAGCATGGACATTAAAGCATGAATAAGGTCAACACATGTAAAACTACCGGCATAAGCATGATATAATTAACATGAACAACAGGGGCATGATACTAACCATTAAACATGGCATGATCATTTCATATCAAGTAGACATGTATAAACAACACAAGCATGATACTTACGCGTGAGCATAGCATGATCGACATAAACATATCACGTAAGCATGGCCTAAGCATATCAAGTAGGGTTAACAGATCAGGGTTTAGTTCATCATTAAAGCAACATGACGAGATCACATTTTAAAAACACAAGAACAACACGGCACAATGCTTAGAGCATATATCAGATGGCTTGCTTGCCTAGGGGGGTCGATAAATGCGCCGAACGGACGTGCGGTCACCTTCCGAAATGAACCGACGGGACCGACGGTACTCCGGCGAAGCCTAACGACAACCGGGGGAAAAAAGGTAAATCTAACAATGCAAACACATCATGAAAGTTGCACCGGGAAGCATCCATTGTGGAGAGGAGACTCCCGGAGGTCGGCCCTCCCTCCGGCAGGGTGCCGAGAAGAGGTCTGCTGGTGCTCCCGATCTCGGAAGCGCGGCGGCGGCGGAACAGAGGCGAGATCGCGAAAAAGGGTTCCTCCTTCGAGGGTTTCTCGTCACGGAGAATATATAGGCGAAGGGGGGCAGCCAGGGGGGCCACCAGGGGTCCAGGCGCCCCCCTGGCGCGGCCAGCGCCTGGGGCGTGCCACTAGGGCGCCTGGGCCCCTGGTGGTGGCCCTCTGGCCCCACTCAGGTCCTTTCGGAAGGTTTTTCTGCGCTGATTTTTTATCTGATTTTTCCCGAATTTTTGGAGCACTTTTTATATGGGGGAAAACTGAAATAGAAAAACAGCAGAAAACAGGAACTGGCACTGTGGTGCACTGAGTTAATAGGTTAGTCGAAACATGATCAAAAGTGTATGAAAGTGTATCTAGATCATAGAAATATCACACAAAACATGCATGGAGCAAGAAGAAATTATAGATACGTTTTGGACGTATCAACATCCCCAAGCTTAATTCCTGCTCGTCCTCGAGTAGGTAAATGATAACAGCATAATTTATGTGGTGACATGCTAGCAACCATATAAGAACTTTGAAAAGTAAAGCAATTAAGGTTAGAGATTCAATTCAAGTCATAACATGCAAGAGTCTATATTAGCATTGAAACAAGTAACAAAAGAACATTAGGTGCAAGAGCTCTCGCTGTCCGTGACTCGAATGTCTCCAAATGGTGTTTGGGTGCAAGAAGGGGGATAGGGAATACGAGAAAAACATTTATTTGTTGAGAACTCAATCTACTAAAGTTTCACACTTGGTCTTTTTATGGAATCTTATCTTGACTCGTCCCCAGACCACTAGCCAGGCACAAGTCAATTTGATCCACTCCTTTTTCAATATTTTGAGCACTCATGAAATGGATGAGCGTAAGCACGAGAGTTGACACTTAGGATGGAAAAGAGAGGAGTACGGAGGAGGAAGACAAAAAAAGATGAGAAAGGCTAGCAAGCTCTCTAATGGAACTAGTGGGGGTGCCTCTAACTTGCTCGCTCATGAAGACCTAGAGCTCTATTGAGGAGGCTCATCCTTGGAATATGCAAGCCAAGTTCTATAGTGTGAAGGTCCCCACATAGCTATATGCATAATGATCAACTCTATGGAGTACAAGGATATAAAGGGAGTACTAGTGTGGATCTCTCAAAAAGATAGTAGTGTTGCCCCTTTCTCTCTTTTTATTTCTTTTTTCTCTTTTTTCTATTTTTTGTATTTTTTTGTGGCCTCAATGGCTCTTTCTATTTAACTCTCATTTGTCCTCTTTGGGATCTTTTATTGTGTCCACTTTGGGATCTTTTCCTCACTTAAGGGCAACACTCTATTTTACAAGAAGGTAAAGGAGATCTTTCACACTTTACAAGCTACTCAAAATCATAAAGAAGATGTAACTATCATGATGTATGCAAGGTATGCGTCTGCCAGTGCAGCAGAATGCAATGATACTAGCGCGTCATGTAGCAATGATTAGGGCAAGGCCCCACTAGCATGCGGCTCATCGATCAAGCAAAAGCATGTATGACATGAAGATCAAGTCATGAAGAGGTGGATGTTGCATGGCAATATATCTCGGAAAGGCTATGGAAATGCCTTGATAGATAGGTATGGTGGCTGTTTTGAGGAAAGATATAAGGAGGCTTATGATGACAGAGCGTATCATTCCAAGGGTTTGGATGTACCGGCGAAGGTGGACACTAAGTATCGGAGTGAGAAGAAGGCAATGCACGGCACGTGAGAGGCTAGCAAAATATGGGAAGGTGGAAGTGTCAACTTTCAATACTTACATTAGTCCGAAGAACTCATGCACTTATTATCGGTAACTCTCAATCTAATAAGGAGGTTCACAAAGAGAAAAGTACCCCGAGGAGGAGTGTATGGGTGTTTGGTTATCCTTGCGCATCCTCGACTCATGGTACGTGAGTGTACTCTAATATTCGATCCCTCTAAAGATTAGTGATCCATCTAGTAGCTAGAGTTCTCAACTAGTTTTGTAGGTTTTGAAAATACACACGGATTTCCCAAAATACGACACCTATCACTAATAGGCTAGAGCTCTTGACACCAAAAGTTTAGACATTACTCACATCAATACCTCAAAACTATTGCAAGTTACTACTAGAATTAAATAGCAACCTCAATTACCTACTTCCAAGACAAAACACAACTCAGTGCAACAACCAACTCTCTTAACAAGATAAACATGAAAAATAAAGAGAGTTCCAGCAACAAACAAAACAAAAGCCAAGGCTCCTTCTAAAGACAAACTAAGACTAAAACTAAACATGGCAGCAGCTACGAAAAGATAAAGAACACACAACAGCAAAAAGATAAGCAGGAAAAATCCTATGATGGTTCTAGATTGGAGTGGAGCGTGTTTCTCTCCCACACAAAGTAAGATGGGGTCTAACTTGTTATGACCAGCAAGAAAAACTAAAGAAAACTAAAAATAAAACCTAAGAGCGAGACGCTCCAAGCATAGCACATAACGCATGAAGTGATAAAAATATTGTGAGACGAAGGACGAATTGATGATTCTTGATGGAGACGGGGATGCACGGGGGCATCCCCAAGCTTAGACGCTTGAGTATCCTTGAATATTTATTGGGTATGCATGGGGGAATCCCCAAGCTTGAGCGCTTGACACTCCTGGATCTTCTTTCATCATCTTCCATCGCACACTTGAAAACTCCCTTCATACATAACTCATCATAAGCTGATTAGAGAGGTTAGTACCCTTAATAAAATAATTTTTCCCCACTGGATATAAATATATTCTTGAAGATCTACTGTTTCTCAAGAGTGCCAAAAAGTTTTTGCAAATAAAAAGCAAGCTTAAGGTTTGCAAAAGTGAAGAGAGGCAAAACGTGGCAGAATCTGTGAAAAACAGAACATCAGGTAGTAGAGAGTTTTTTCGGGGCACTTCTGCAACTCAAATCAAATAACTCAGAACATACGAAAGTTTCACAATTGTATAGAGCATGCTGTCAAAAAAAATCAGATCAAAAAGATGATCTGGTGATTTTATTCGAATTTTCTGTCCAGGGACAGAATCTGTTTTCTAGACAGCATGTCACAACTTTTGCTTCCCTTATCATAAGAGGCTATAACTTGGCACAAAGCTGACAAATAAAGATACAATGATGTTTCTACAGTAGTAACAAACATAAAGACACAAAAAAGCAAAAAGAAACCTAATTCGTTGTGGGCTGCCTCCCAAAAGCGCTTCTTTAGAGCCATTAGCTAGGCTGAAAGATTATAGAAGATGCTCTCACAAGAATTAGAATTTTGAAGAAAAAGAGAGCATCAAGAAGAAAATATGAAACACATTTAAGCCTAACCCACTTCCTATGCATAGGGATTTCATAAGAAAATAAATCGAAGAAGCACAAAGTGACATGCATAGGAAGGTGGAACAAGAACAACTTAAAAACTTTCAACATAAAGAGAGGTGTTTTTGTAACATGAAGGTTTCTAGAACCAAACTTTCCTCTCTCAAAGTAATTTTCAGTAGCATCATGAACAACATCAAGAATATAACTATCACATAAATCATGTTGTTCATGACCTACAAGCACATGTGTATTGTTTTCAACACGGTTTTTAGGATCATAAGATAGATGCAACCCATCACATTGAGCCTTGATAAGAGCAAAATTCTCCGCAATAGTTGGAGATTTCAAAAGGATAATAGGGCAATCAAGTGTGGGTGCAATAGCAACAATTTCATGCTTAACATAAGGAACTATAGCAAGTTCATCTTTGTAAGCATCATCCATAGTGGCATCAAGGCCATCAACAAAGCAAGTATCGAAATCATCAGAAAGGGAAGTATCAAGTGAGTCCTCGGAATCATAGGACTCCTCATCATAGCAATCATTAGCCTCTTCTCGGGCAGCAAGCATTCTATTTTTAAAATCCTCAATATAAGCATTGGAAGTATAATTCTCAAAGCAATAAGCAAGAACAGCAAAGTTTTTGGACTTGTGAATAGTATCGTAATACTTTTCAATCAAAGAAGCCATAAGCACCCTTAAAAGCAACAAACTCTTCAATCTTTTCAACATCAAAGTAATCATAAACACCTTTGGCATAAGAAGATAGGATCTCATTTTCATTAAACTCACATTGGAAAGGAAGGTGTTTACGCTCTATATTAGAGCAGCAAGTAAAATCATAAATGTGGCATAAAGATTCAGCATAGCAATAAGAAACTTGTATTTGATCCCATAAGTGTTTCCCTTTCTGAGATAGGCGGTGTCGCGTGTAATGAGCATGCACATCCAATGATTTTCCCTCAACCAAGTCGGTTGGGTTTTTAGCGCGAGCACAAATTGATCGAAGACGAGCCAAGTGAAACATGTCCATCCTACCATATTTGGGTGGTTCAACACCCATGGTAAAGATAGCATCAGCAAGCAAGGTAACAGGTTTTTTTGGTATTTTTTATAAGGGACACAAAAGTAAAAACAGAAAGGTAACTAACAAGACTAAAAAACAAAGGTAAAGGGTAGTGTGCAACTCCCCTATCTTAGCACTCGGAGTCCCCGGCAACGGTGCCAGAAATTTTGCTTGATGTGCGAGGTGATGATAGTGATTTCTCGCCCTTCGTTGGTAAACCCCAAGTGGAAGGTGTGATGTAGCGCAGCAGAAAATTTCCCTCAGTAAAGATACCAAGGTTTGTCTCCAGTAGGACTCCGGAGATGATAAGTAGGTGTCAGCGGCGCAACTGACGCGGACCTGCACACAGACACAAATAACTTTGTTCCCAACGAAGTTCAGAGAGGTTGTCAATCTCTCCGGTCTTGTTGTTCACAAAGGATCAAACACAAGGGATAATGATAGCAACTGAAAGTAAAAGCAGAAAAGTAAATGAGCGTGGAAACAGTGATGAGGATATCGACCGGGATACGTGATGTTCACTAGTGATGTCTCTCTCCCAAAAGACGATAAAACTACTATGCGAGGTGAACAAATTACAGAAGGGCAATTGACAGGATTATGAACGCACTTCAATGCTAACTATGCTACAAAAAAAGGAAGAGGCTCAAAAGCATGGGCAGAACGACAAAATAAGTAGACCGAAATCCAGCTGCATCTACTACTAATCAACCACCTTGAGATATCTATCCAGAACATCTCGCTGGTATTAAGTTGCAAGCCCCACCCAAAGTGTAAACCCAAAGCAACAGACAACTGCATTAAAAAGCACTTTGCGTAAAGTAAACAATCCTTGCAACCGCGGTTGCAAGCACTGTTGTTTTCCCCCTTGTGGCAACAGCACATCCCCTAGACTCATGTTTCTGTCACTCAAGCGTGTCATCAGGGGGCATGAACCCACAATCGAGCATAACGTTACCTCTTGGGGTTACTACCTACTACTTGGTGATGGCGCGAGAGTTGACGGGTGTAGTCTTCTCGCCCTTCGTTGGTGAGCCCCAAGTGGAAGGCGTGATGCAGCACAGCAGCAAATTTCCCTCAGTAAAGATACCAAGGTTTGTCTCCAGTAGGACTCCGGAGATGATAAGTAGGTGTCAGCGGCGCAACTGACGCGGACCTGCACACAGACACAAATAACTTTGTTCCCAACGAATTTCAGAGAGGTTGTCAATATCTCCGGTCTTGTTGTTCACAAAGGATCAAACACAAGGGATAATGATAGCAACTGAAAGTAAAAGCAGAAAAGTAAATGAGCGTGGAAACAGTAATGAGGATATGGACCGGGATACGTGATGTTCACTACTTATGTCTCTCTACCAAAAGAAGATAAAACTGCTATGCGAGGTAAAAAAAATTACAGAAGGGCAATTGACAGGATTATGAACGCACGGCAATGCTAACTATGCTACAAAAGAAAGGAAGAGGCTCAAAAGCACGAACAGTACGCCAAAATAAGTAGATCGAAATCCAACTGCATCTACAACTAATCATCCACCTTGAGATATCTATCCAGAACATCTCGCTGGTATTAAGTTGCGAGCCCCACCCAAAGTGTAAACCCAAAGCAACAGACAACTGCATTCAAAAGTACTTTGCGTAAAGTAAACAATCCTTGCAACCGCGGTTACAAGCACTGTTGTTTTCCCCCTTGTGGCAACAACACATCCCCTAGACTCATGTTTCTGTCACCCAAGCTAGTCATCGGGGGGCATGAACCCACAATCGAGCAAAACGTTCCCTCTTGGAGTTACTACCTACTACTTGGCCAAAGAAATAAACAGCAACGGAGAACATGCAAGAATTACTTAGGAACAAAAGTATAAGAGATAAGAACCAAATATATTACTCAATCACAATCTGAACATAATCTCATAATCCATCAGATCCCATCAAACTCAGCATAGCAACAGCAGAAAGATTACAAAAGTGCCTCGATCATGTAGGGAAGCTCAAGAGGTCTAAACCATGAAGAACAAAGAGGGGAGGAGAACATCACATAGCTAATGATCACGGACCCATGGTCCAAGGAAAACTACTACGAGACATCCGGGAAGCATCCATGGTGGAGAGGAGACTCCCGGAGGTCGGCCCTCCCTCCGGCAGGGTGCCGGGAAGAGGTCTTCTGGTGCTCCCGATCTCGGAAGCGCGGCGGCGGCGGAACAAAGGAGAGATCGCGAAAAAGGGTTCTCGTCTCGGAAGTTTCCCGTGACGGAGAATATATAGGCGAAGGGGGGCAGCCAAGGGGGCCACTAGGGGTCCAGGCGCCCCCCCTGGCGTGGCCAAGCCCTAGGGCGCGCCATCAGGGCGCCTGGGCCCCTGGTTGTGGCCCTCTTGCCCCACCCAGGTTCTTCCGGAAGGTTCCTCTGCGCTGATTTTTATCTGAATTTTTCCCGAATTTTTGGAGCACTTTTTATATCGGGGAAAACTGAAATAGAAAAACAGCAGAAAACAGGAACTGGCACTGTGGTGCACTGAGTTAATAGGTTAGTCCAAACATGATCAAAAGTGTATGAAAGTGTATCTAGATCATAGCAATATCACACAAAACATGCATGGAGCAAGAAGAAATTATAGATACGTTTTGGACGTATCAACATCCCCAAGCTTAATTCCTGCTCGTCCTCGAGTAGGTAAATGATAACAGCATAATTTATGTGGTGACATGCTAGCAACCATATAAGAACTTTGAAAAGTAAAGCAATTAAGGAGAGATATACCACGGTTAGCAAGAAGGGTGAGGATATCTGGCTTTCCTAGGGGTTTTAAGGGCTCACGGTCATTGCCAGTGCGAAAATTTTACACCGGAGACGAATGCCATGAGAGTCGGGGCATAGATGAGAGGGAAATCCTATGACATTGTCTTTTGATCAATAGTAGCCGTGCCGATTGGGCAAAGATGGCTGAAATCCATCTGGGCTTTCTACTGAGAAAGAGACAATGAATCTAGCTAGGGGTAACCTACAGTCAGCCTGGCTGCTCTGATACCATGTTTGTGACAGCCCGCCTGAATACCATTGTACACAGACGAGTGTCGCCCACACACCAGCCCAGGAATCACTCTGGTGTGCGCGCTTACAACACGTACCAAGAACATAGGCACAACTGTAAAATGATCCATAAGCCAAAGTGGCTAGAATCCATATATTACCACCATAGATGGTTCATTACAGAGATGGGGGCAGCGGAATAATAACTGTCTACGGCAGCACGGACTTGGAGCGGCTCCAATCCACAGGGATCTGACTGGGTTACTCTTCCTAGCTCGCAAACACTCAACTCCTCCTAGGGAAAGCGGATCCTTAGATAAATCTGAAAATCTGGCTACGCAAATAGCCAGGGATGAAAGCCATGTGAGTACGTTTGAATGTACTCGCAAACAAGCAAACCAAGTAACATATACAACAAGCAAAGCAATCCATGGCATTCAAGCATGCACAAGTTATTAGAGTATATTAATTATCATGGCATAGCAGTTTAAACAATATTAACATGATGAATCTGAACAATATTAACAGATGAAGATTAGTGCAATAACAATCAACACATGGAATGATCAATATCATCATAATGAAATGAGCATTCTACCATGATTAAGCCTAGTGCAAACAACACATGGAACACTCATGATCATCGCATGACCATGCAGCTTACCTTGGAGTCATTACCGACTCCACCTTCAAGTGACGGGTCATCGCATGACCACTCAACGGATTAGGTGTCCTTATGTTACCACCCAATCATTCCGTTCACCGCATGAACACTCAACGGATTAGGTGTCCTTATGTTACCACCCAATCATTGCATGACCAGCAACTCAGCACCATTATTATACCGGTTTGTGTTGACCATAGTGTGACCTAGTACGAACTATGTCCCATGACCGAGGACTCAGCTATTCGAATAGATTGTGACTCTGCAGAGTCTGTGCATGTTACCCACACTATGGAGTTCTTCCTCCACCCGGCACTCCAGAACTTGTCCCACAGGATCCTTGGAACTCGTTCCGCAATATCGGGCTAGGACTTCTCCAACGAAACTCGACTACCGCGTAACCTCCCTACGGTATCACCGATACACTGTCTTGGGTATCCCTGTGGTTAGGTGTCCTTCGTTACCACCAAAACCACTCGGCCAAACTCTTGGCAAACGGTCACCTTGTGGCAAACACTGTCCCAACGGGGACTCCCGGGTACACAACTATGGATGTCAAGATTATCACCACCTACCGGGCCAGGGTAGCATGCGTGCATAATCCCCCCTCTTTGGTGATACATGTAGAAGGCACTACGATAGCCCAAGCTAAGGCCTACCCATACAGGCAAATGTGGCTGCACGAATAAAGCCCGGTTCGGTGGCACTTGGTTAACGGCTATATTATGTCCATCAAGTTTTAGCATTAGTTCTTGCAGCATAAATTGAACACGGCAACATGGCATGAACATAACACTACCACCAAACACGTGCAACCACTAGCATGGCATGAATCTAGTAAGCATGGACATTAAAGCATGAATAAGGTTAACACATGTAAAACTACCGGCATAAGCATGATATAATTAACATGAACAAAAGGGGCATGATACTAACCATTAAACATGGCATGATCATTTCATATCAAGTAGACATGTATAAACAACACAAGCATGATACTTACGCGTGAGCATAGCATGATCGACATAAACATATCACGTAAGCATGGCCTAAGCATATCAAGTAGGGTTAACAGATCAGGGTTTAGTTCATCATTAAAGCAACATGACGAGATCACATTTTAAAAACACAAGAACAACACGGCACAATGCTTAGAGCATATATCAGATGGCTTGCTTGCCTAGGGGGGTCGATAAATGCGCCGAACGGACGTGCAGTCACCTTCAAATAAGAACTTTGAAAAGTAAAGCAATTAAGGTTAGAGATTCAATTCAAGTCATAACATGCAAGAGTCTATATTAGCATTGAAACAAGTAACAAAAGAACATTAGGTGCAAGAGCTCTCGCTGTCCGTGACTCGAATGTCTCCAAATGGTGTTTGGGTGCAAGAAGGGGGATAGGGAATACGAGAAAAACATTTATTTGTTGAGAACTCAATCTACTAAAGTTTCACACTTGGTCTTTTTATGGAATCTTATCTTGACTCGTCCCCAGACCACTAGCCAGGCACAAGTCAATTTGATCCACTCCTTTTTCAATATTTTGAGCACTCATGAAATGGATGAGCGTAAGCACGAGAGTTGACACTTAGGATGGAAAAGAGAGGAGTACGGAGGAGGAAGACAAAAAAAGATGAGAAAGGCTCACATCAATGAGGACAATCATAGGCAAGAGATGCCAAATGATAGATATGATGTGAGGAGTAGGGATTGCCATGCAACGGATGCACATATGAGCTAGCAAGCTCTCTAATGGAACTAGTGGGGGTGCCTCTAACTTGCTCGCTCATGAAGACCTAGAGCTCTATTGAGGAGGCTCATCCTTGGAATATGCAAGCCAAGTTCTATAGTGTGAAGGTCCCCACATAGCTATATGCATAATGATCAACTCTATGGAGTACAAGGATATAAAGGGAGTACTAGTGTGGATCTCTCAAAAAGATAGTAGTGTTGCCCCTTTCTCTCTTTTTATTTCTTTTTTCTCTTTTTTCTATTTTTTGTATTTTTTTGTGGCCTCAATGGCTCTTTCTATTTAACTCTCATTTGTCCTCTTTGGGATCTTTTATTGTGTCCACTTTGGGATCTTTTCCTCACTTAAGGGCAACACTCTATTTTACAAGAAGGTAAAGGAGATCTTTCACACTTTACAAGCTACTCAAAATCATAAAGAAGATGTAACTATCATGATGTATGCAAGGTATGCGTCTGCCAGTGCAGCAGAATATGCAATAATACTAGCGCGTCATGTAGCAATGATTAGGGCAAGGCCCCACTAGCATGCGGCTCATCGATCAAGCAAAAGCATGTATGACATGAAGATCAAGTCATGAAGAGGTGGATGTTGCATGGCAATATATCTCGGAAAGGCTATGGAAATGCCTTGATAGATAGGTATGGTGGCTGTTTTGAGGAAAGATATAAGGAGGCTTATGATGACAGAGCGTATCATTCCAAGGGTTTGGATGTACCGGCGAAGGTGGACACTAAGTCTCGGAGTGAGAAGAAGGCAATGCACGGCACGTGAGAGGCTAGCAAAATATGGGAAGGTGGAAGTGTCAACTTTCAATACTTACATTAGTCCGAAGAACTCATGCACTTATTATCGGTAACTCTCAATCTAATAAGGAGGTTCACAAAGAGACAAGTACCCCGAGGAGGAGTGTATGGGGGTTTGGTTATCCTTGCGCATCCTCGACTCATGGTACGTGAGTGTATTCTAATATTCGATCCCTCCAAAGATTAGTGATCCATCTAGCAGCTAGAGTTCTCAACTAGTTTTGTAGGTTTTGAAAATACACACGGATTGCCCAAAATACGACACCTATAACTAATAGGCTAGAGCTCTTGACACCAAAATTTCAAACATTACTCACATCAATACCTCAAAACTATTGCAAGTTACTACTAGAATTAAATAGCAACCTCAATTACCTACTTTCAAGACAAGACACAACTCAGTGCAACAACCAACTCTCTTTAAAAAGATAAAAATGAAAACTAAAAAGAGTTCCAGCAACAAACTAAGCAAAAGACAAGGCTCTTGCTAAAGACAAACTAAGACTTAGACTAAACATGGCAGCAGCTACGAAAAGATAAAGAACACACAACAGCAAAAAGATAAGCAGGAAAAATCCTATGATGTGTTCTAGATTTTGAAAGTGGAGCGTGTTTATCTCCCGCACAAAGTAAGACGGGATCTAACTTGTTATGAATAGAAAGAAAAGCTAAAGAAAACTAAAAAATAAAACCTAAGAGCGAGACGCTCCAAGCATAGCACATAACGCATGAAGTGATAAAAATATAGTGAGACGAAGGACGAACTGATGATTGTTGATGGAGAAGGGGATGCACGGGGGCATCCCCAAGCTTAGACGCTTGAGTATCCTTGAATATTTATTGGAGATGCATGGGGGCATCCCCAAGCTTGAGCGCTTGACACTCCTGGATCTTCTTTCATCATCTTCCATCGCACACTTGAAAACTCCCTTCATACATAACTCATCATAAGCTGATTAGAGAGGTTAGTACCCTTAATAAAATAATTTTTCCCCACTGGGTATAAAGATATTCTTGAAGATCTACTGTTTCTCAAGAGTGCCAAAAGGCTTTTTGCAAAGAAAAAGCAAGCTTAAGGTTTTCAAAAGTAAGGAGAGACAAAACGAAGCAGAATTTGTGAAAAACAGAACAGCAGGTAGTAAAGAATTTTTTAGGGATACTTCTGCAACTCAAATCAAAAAACTCAGAACATACGGAAGTTTCTTAATTGTATAGAGCATGCTGTGTAAAAATTTCAGTTCAAAAAGATGAACTGGGATTTTTCTGCCATTTTCTGATCACGACGACAAAATCTTTTTTCTAGACAGCATGTCACAACTTTTACTTCCCTTGCCGTAAGAGGCTCTGACTTGGCACAAAGCTGAAAAATAAAGATACATCGATGTTTCTACAGTAGTAACAATCATCAAGACACAACAAAAAAACAAAAATAAACCTAAATTCGTTGCGGGCTGCCTCCCGAAAGCGCTTTCTTTTATGCCTTTAAGCTAGGCATGATGCAAAAGATCAAGTTGTAGCAATCGAATCATTATCAAGATCATAAAAAAGCTCTTCAATTGTACAACTAGTCTTAAGAGGTCTTTCAAATAAAGGCCTAATGGAGATACTTCTAGGGTGAAAACCAAAAGGCGGAAAATCAATGGAAGATTCATTTATAAAATTATCAAAGAGAGGTATTTCTTCCAAAGTTTTCACGGTTTCAACTTCTTTAACAATGGGTGGTTTATTTTTAGGTCCGGGAACCTTAGGGACATAATTGAACTTACGTTCCCTTCTTGCTGAAGTCTCTACCTTTTTTGGTTTGATTGAGGAAAATGTAGTTCCTAGAGTATTCATGATTTCCTCAATCTTATCAATCCTAGAAAGATCCGTATCACGGGATTTGATGACCTCCAAAGTTTTAATAATTTTAAGCATGGAGCTATCAAGCCTATTCAAATTCCCTTGAATCTTGTGATCCAACTCATTTATCCTAGTTATACTTGGAATTTCTAACTCTATCTTTTCAAGTTTCTTCATAATGTGAGCTAGAGTTATATCTTCTTGTATGCTAGCAACATGGAGATTTCCAACAATATTTTCAATAACATTAAGAGACTCCCAAATCGTGGCTTCTAGGAAATTCCCATTAATAGCAGTATCTAATACGAACCTATTACAAGGAGTAATCCCGACATAAAATTTCTAAGAAGGATAGTAGTGGATTGCTTCTTGGTGGCTCTTTTTTGAGAATCATTAATTCTATACCAAGCATCTTTTAAACTTTCACCACCTTTTTGTTTAAAGGTGAGAACCTCTGTCTCAACAAAGGAAAAAGGGCCAGACATAATGACGACTAATAGCAAGATAAATAATTTTTTTGTGATTTTTGATATAAGACACAAAGATAAAAACTTAAAGGTAAACTAACAAGACTAAAAAACAAAGGTAAAGGGTACTGTGCAACTCCCCTATCTTAGCACTTGGAGTCCCCGGCAACGGCGCCAGAAATTTGCTTGATGGCGCGAGAGTTGACGGGTGTAGTCTTCTCGCCCTTCGTTGGTGATCCCCAAGTGGAAGGCGTGATGCAGCACAGCAGCAAATTTCCCTCAGTAAAGATACCAAGGTTTGTCTCCAGTAGGACTCCGGAGATGATAAGTAGGTGTCAGCGGCGCAAATGACGCAGACCTGCACACAGACACAAATAACTTTGTTCCCAACGAAGTTCAGAGAGGTTGTCAATCTCTCCGGTCTTGTTGTTCAAAAAGGATCAAACACAAGGGATAATGATAGCAACTGAAAGTAAAATAAGAAAAGTAAATGAGCGTGGAAACAGTAATGAGGATATGGACCGGGATACGTGATGTTCACTAGTGATGTCTCTCTCCCAAAAGACGATAAAACTGCTATGCGAGGTAAACAAATTACAGAAGGGCAATTGACAGGATTATGAACGCACCGCAATGCTAACTATGCTACAAAAGAAAGGAAGAGGCTCAAAAGCACGGGCAGTACGCCAAAATAAGTAGACCGAAATCCAACTGCATCTACTACTAATCATCCACCTTGAGATATCTATCCATAACATCTCGCTGGTATTAAGTTGCGAGCCCCACCCAAAGTGTAAACCCAAAGCAACAGACAACTGCATTAAAAAGTACTTTGCGTAAAGTAAACAATCCTTGCAACCTCGGTTACAAGCACTGTTGTTTTCCCCCTTGTGGCAACAACACATCCCCTAGACTCATGTTTCTGTCACCCAAGCTAGTCATCGGGGGGCATGAACCCACAATCGAGCAAAACGTTCCCTCTTGGAGTTACTACCTACTACTTGTCCAAAGAAATAAACAGCAACGGAGAACATGCAAGAATTACTTAGGAACAAAAGTATAAGAGATAAGAACCAAATATATTACTCAATCACAATCTGAACATAATCTCATAATCCATCAGATCCCATCAAACTCAGCATAGCAACAGCAGAAAGATTACAAAAGTGCCTCGGTCATGTAGGGCAGCTCACGAGGTCTAAACCATGAAGACCAAAGAGGGAAGGAGAACATCACATAGCTACTGATCACAGACCCATGGTCCAAGGAAAACTACTCACGAGACATCCGGGAAGCATCCATGGTGGAGAGGAGACTCCCGGAGGTCGGCCCTCCCTCTGGCAGGGTGCCGGGAAGAGGTCTTCTGGTGCTCCCGATCTCGAAAGCGCGGCGGCGGCGGAACATAGGAGAGATCGCGAAAAAGGGTTCTCGTCTCGGAAGTTTCCCGTGATGGAGAATATATAGGCGAAGGGGGGCAACCAGGGGGGCCACCAGGGGTCCAGGCGCCCCCCTGGCGCGGCCAAGCCCTAGGGCGCGTCACCACGGCGCCTGGGCCCCTGGTGGTGGCCCTCTGGCCCCACCCAGGTTCTTCCGGAAGGTTCCTCTGCGTTGATTTTTTATCTGAATTTTCCCGAATTTTTGGAGCACTTTTTATATGGGGGAAAACTGAAAAAGAAAAACAGCAGAAAACAGGAACTGGCACTATGGTGCACTGAGTTAATAGGTTAGTCCAAATATGATCAAAAGTGTATGAAAGTGTATCTAGATCATAGCAATATCACACAAAACATGCATGGAGAAAGCAGAAATTATAGATACGTTTTGGACGTATCACTTGGCCAAAGCAATAAACAGCAACGGAGAACATGCAAGAATTACTTAAGAAAAAAAAATAAGAGATAAGAACCAAATATATTACTCAATCACAATCTGAACATAATCTCATAATCCATCAGATCCCATCAAACTCAGCATAGCAACAGCAGAAAGATTACAAAAGTGTCGCGATCATGTAGGGTACCTCACGAGGTCTAAACCATGAAGAACAAAGAGGGGAGGAGAACATCACATAGCTACTGATCACGGACCCATGGTCCAAAGGAAACTACTCACGATACATCCGGGAAGCATCCATGGTGGAGAGGAGACTCCCGGAGGTCGGCCCTCCCTCCGGCACGGTGCCGGGAAGAGGTCTGCTGGTGCTCCCGATCTCGGAAACGCGGCGGCGGCGGAACAGAGGCGAGATCGCGAAAAAGGGTTCCTCCTTCGAGGGTTTCTCGTCACGGAGAATATATAGGCGAAGGGGGGCAGCCAGGGGGGGCACCAGGGGTCCAGGTGCCCCCCTGGCGCGGCCATCCCTTGGGGCGCGCCACCAGGGCGCCTGGGCCCCTGGTGGTGGCCCTCTGGCCCCACTCAGGTCCTTCCGGAAGGTTCTTCTGCGCTGATTTTTTATCTGATTTTTCCCGAATTTTTGGAGCACTTTTTATATGGGGGAAAACTGAAATAGAAAAACAGCAGAAAACAGGAACTGGCACTGTGGTGCACTGAGTTAATAGGTTAGTCCAAATATGATCAAAAGTGTATGAAAGTGTATGTAGATCATAGCAATATCACACAAAACATGCATGGAGCAAGCAGAAATTATAGATATGTTTTGGACGTATCAAGGGGGCAGCCAGGGGGGCATCAGGGGTCCAGGCGGCCCCCTGGCGCGACCCCACCCTAGGGCGCGCCGGGAGGGCGCGTGGTGCCCTGGTGGGTTCCCTCTGGCCTTCTCGGTGATTCCCGAAGCTTCTTCTGCGCTGATGTTTTATTGGATTTTTCCCGAATTTTTGGAGCACTTTTAATATGGGGGAAACCTGAAATAGAAAAACAGCAGAAAACAGGAACTGGCACTGGGGTGCACTGAGTTAACAGGTTAGTCCAAATATGATCAAAAGTGTATGGAAGTCCATCAATATCATAGCAATATCACACAAAAGAGGCATGGAGCAAGGAGAAATTATAGATACATTTTGGACGTATCAATGAGGCATGTTCAAATCCAGAGCCGACTTCTATATGAGCCTTTATACTATACTTTTTGCATACATCAGCATCATAGCATACTTTCTTTTCTATCATTTCATATGTCATAAAACCATGCATACACTACTAGGAAAAAGCTTATAGGTAGATGCTTAACAGTAGCGCCCCTCTCCTAAGGGTGCTACTGCTAATTAGCAGTAGCGCCTTCTAAGGGTGCTCGCTACTTATAGGCCTCTATCAGTAGTGCCTCTTACGTGCGCCAGCTACTGCTAAAGGTGGTCGCCACCAAACCCAGCTGACAAGTTGAAGTAGTAGCGCTTTCCTGTAAAGCTCGCTATTACTAGTGCCGTAGCAGTAGCGCCCCCGACCTGTCGCCCGCTGCTGTTAAAGTGGATCGCACATAACCGTCCTAACCCTCTCCTCTCTCTCACATTTGTCTCTCTCTCTCACTCTCCTTCTCTTCTTCCCCCGTGTGGCCGCCCCGACCCGACTCTCCTTGCTCAGATTTAGAGGAGAAGGAATTTTGGGAAGGAAGCCAAGATCAGGCAACCATTGTTCTTATCAGATTCTAGAGGAGAGGGTAATCTGGAGAGAAAAGGATTGTCCATAGCAAGTAGAAAGAAAGGACCACATATCATCTATAGGATCTGATCTGCCATGTGCAAAACCCAGCACAAATTTGCACTTGGGCTAGCAATATTGCTGCAGAGTATAGAATAACATGTATATGACAATAACCAGCAGCTATGCATAAGGATAGATAGAAGAACCAGTATAAGAAACTCATGATCAAATACAGATAACCAGGAACATATAACTGTAGCTAATCGAGCCAGTTGTGCTCCAGCAATACATTAACCATGAACTTAACATCACGGTGGCATAAGAACCATGTCATAGCTAGCACCACAGCCATCAATGCATCATGGCAACCAAACCATACAGATCACGAAGTCATCCTAAGCTACCATGAACAGAGCAAGGAGAGGAAGGAGCTCACAGTGGTGATTGTAGCCGAGGCAGAACACCGCCGTCGTCCCAGCACGGCGAGGAGGAGACGCACCAGAGGGCAGGGCAACCACACCGGCGCCAAACCCCGACGGGGTTGCTCCATGGAGCCATCCCGCCAGCGGCCGTGGGCACCAGGGGGCGGCCGGAGCAGGAGACACTCGGGGCGAGTGCAGGACCGCGGACGGCGTCGAGGAGGAGCACCACCCAGAGCCGATGATGTCCAAGGGAGGCCACCGGAGCACGCCGACGACCTCAACCCCGTGCGCCACCGAAACCCTAGCGGGAGGACACCAAGGGGGCGACCATAGGAGGCGGAGAGGAGCAGATCGATGCGGCCAGGCGATGCAGCGTCGTGGGTCGGGGCACGACGGCCAGGATGGCTGGCGGCGACCGGCGGTAAAGTGGTTGTGCGGGATTCCACTAAAAACTTGGGCGTGGAGGTGTACGCCAGTAATTTATCTGTACGCCAGCGGTAAAATAAATAACGCTGGCGAACATATAGATGTGTACGCCAGTCATAATTTTTCGCACTTGTTCGCATCTGGACATAATTACTGTTGGTGTACATTTTTATTTGTACGCTGGTGGTATTTTCTTATTACTGGTGGGCACATTATTTCGTCCGCCAGCAATAATACCGCCGGCGTACGTATTTTTTAGTTCGCCATTGGTAGTGTTGCGGTTATAGCCTATTTCCTACTAGTGTAACCTTTGTGTTGGATATTATGATCATGTGATCATATATATGAGATGATTGATTTAGACTATTGTCTGTGTATGATATATTGAGATGTGTATGTCTATAAATTGATGATACTATTGTGCGCATTATACTATGAAACATGTACAAACAAATAGGAGAAAATAGGCCAAAAAGGAAAAAAATTGAAAAATATTACTAGTAGCGCCTGACAGAGGCAGGCATTGCCGCTATCTCTATTAGTAGCGCCCAATCCAGGAGGCGCTACTGCTAACCCTACGTAGCAGTAGCGGTTGCCAGTGCGCGTTGCTGCTACAAGTTAGCTGTAGCGTTCTATCAGTAGCGCGATAAGCCAAAATGGGGCGCTACTACGAGCCTTTCTCCTAGTAGTGATAATTTTTCATACAATATGAGCATTAACCTGTGTTACTCGGTATGACACAAAGATGCTCATACCGACTCATGGGGACTATAGCTCGAATTTCTCTGTGACTCGGCATGACACAAAGATGCTCATACCGCTTCATGGGTACTATACCTCGAACTTTTGTAAGACTCGACATGACACAAAGATGCTCATACCAACCCTTCGGGAATATAACTCAAAATTCTATGACTTGGTATAACTTGTCGATTCACATGTAACAAAAAGTGAACCCATCTCAGTCTAAAGCATTGGCCGAATCTACAAGATGTCGTCAAGTTTTTCTGAGAAAAAGGGAACGCAAACAAGAGTGGACCCGGCCTAATTCAAACAACATTTACCATCTTTGCTAAAAGACTGGTTAAAATTGGTCTAAGCATAGGGACCGCCATCTACTTTTTATAAAGTCGGCCTCCGAGAAGCTTCCCCTATGAAGCTAGCTGACTCCTAGAAGTTACACTGGCTCGGATTAATATTATACTTTCTTCTGACTCAGCTGTAAACATGGCAAGGCGGAACAATAACGGCTCTCTTCAAAAGCATATACAATCCATATATCAGAGGATGAAGCTTTCCGAAAAAACGATTGTCAAAGTCGGAAACAAAGAAGGACCAAAGTCCAAACTAGGCTGACTTTCATCACAAAGATTGGCATCCAAAGGACAAAAGGCAAATTCAAGACAAAATATTACAAGGTATCTAACCACACGCTGGTCACAAGCCACGGAACATGTTTTCCAAACCTGGAACCTAGGGGCTAAAATATTTGAAGATGTACACAAAGTCATCACGAGAGTCGGTTTACCGCACAAAACCAATTCACCCAAATTTTATCGAAGGAGCCCGCCATTCAAAGACATAAAAGTTTGCACACATTATTTCCGGGTTGCTGAAGGAAACATATTCCAGCACTCGAAGGGCCACTCTATTTGGAAGCTGGGAACACAACCCATCGTATCATATCTACCGGATTAAGAAAATTCACATTCATCGATTTTTATCAGCAAGCAAACATTTTCCGGCTTCAACAAAATTTGCCGGCTTTGGCATATAATACTTGCCGACTTCAGAAAACAAGCAAGAAATTGTAAGTCCCAGGTTGCTGCAGGCATGACAACCCGACACTTGGGGGCTACACCAGCATGGCTATTTTATATAAGAAACTCCAAGTCATCACGATGTTATAAACTCAGAGTTTGGGGGCTACAGGAAATATGGATATAAATTTCCCGTAAAAAATTTTGAGTCCTTTGACATGACCGAGAATAGCAAGAAGCAACATTGGACTCAAAGGTGGAAAGAGCCCAAAATTGAATCATATCGGGTTCATTGACATGAATCAAGGGAGAAAACCGGCCTAATGGTTTGGCCTTGACCCGGTCTTTATCCTAACTATTCATTATATTTGAAGTTTACCATGGACGGGCACCTAGCGTTTTCTTCTACGACGATCTCATTGCCAAGGAAAGCAGAGGAAAAATGAAGCCGACGCCAAGATTGCGTTCAAGCTAAACTTGGGGGCTACTGTCAGGGGGATTACTCACAGCTAAGACCCGACCAGAAGATAGCACCTAAAAGGAAGACTCAGCCAGAAGACATGTCATGTTATGTAACCCGGTTACATAGGTCGGTTGGTTACATAAGTCGGCCGGTTACATAAGTCGGCTATTACATAAGTTGGCTGGTTACATAAGTCGGCCGGTTACATAAATCGACATGTTATGTAACTCAGAATGTAACCTGACTTGACGAGCTATATGAAGGAAGTCCTGATCTTGGAAGGAACCACTTAACTTGGAAGACTAAAAGACTTAGAGTAGGACTCGGATTGATATCTGACTTGTAATACAAGATGAGCCTATTCTATATCTGGATAGGACTCTACATGTAAGCCTCCCCTTTCCAACTATATAAGGAGGGGTAAGGCGCCCATAGAGGCCAAGTTGGCCAGGGTAGGCTTCCGCCAAAGTAGGCTTTCTGCCAGTGTAGGCTTACGCCAAAGTAGGCTTCCGCCAAAGTAGGCTTTCGCCAGAGTAGGCTTTCTGCAGAGACGAAAGTAGGCTTCCTGTAGAGACCAATAAGACTCTAGATTAGAGATTACTCCCGGGTATCTAAACTCGGGACAACTAGACACAACTGTAAGAGAGTCGGCGACACGTCGACGACTCCCGTGAGCAAAGGAATAAAACCTAGCCACAAAAAGAATGTAGGGTCCTTATCGGACGATGTTTCCTGGGGCCTGAAGCCGTATAAAATCGTGTTTCTCTTTCTCTGTGATGTTCTTCTTCCTTGTACACTCGTAGCAAAGGCCCCGTAATCAATTTCTCTCACGAGGACATCTGCCGTGACTTTCCCACGACAAGTTCCTCGTAACCGTGGCTCTGGAACCACTTGATGGTGCAGCTCCCTCTTGACCCCTCTCTCGCTCAGTGCTCACGGACAAAGGAAGAAGGTGAGCTGAACACTGTAAGTTTCCAAGCGCACTGACGCCTGTTCTTCCCTGTATTTCTCTGAACCTGAACTGAGCACGAACTCGGTTCTCTCAGTACAAGACTCTAGCTGACAGCCAAAAGAGAGAAGGACTTTATATGCCCCGCACGCACATACACACAGCGCGTCCACCTCACGCACCTACGCAAGCCCCTGCCCACGCGCACATCGCACACTGACGCGGACGACACATCCGTGCTGTAGAACGTCGCCGCGCTCACCTCCCGGTTTTGTAGCTAACAGACTCACACACAGACACACACCAGACTATGCCTAGACACACAACAGAATATGCCTAGACACGCACATAAGTCTTCCACGGACTTGACCTAAGCGCACTCACACCGGTCGCCATCGTACCGAACTCAACCTAGAGCGCACACACCGGTTGCCACATGTACAGGTCATGGATTATTCCATCAGAATCTACCGTGAATTCACAACTTTATTGTAGATTCAATCGAAATACATCGGTTTCGGATGACAACTGATTTGTGAATAGACGTTGTACCAATGTATTCCTCGATTATAGTCTAGTGTTGATTAAATCTCTTCCGAATGTCACATTGGGTGGGGAGGTGTCCATGATTGTAGAAATAGCCTTACCCTTGTGACGTACAATGTTGTATAGAGCTTGATACTGTTCTCAGAGAGTGGTATTACCCAAGCACTTATCCTCCCATAATCTAATATCTGAACCATCCTTAATAACGAAGGATCCAAAACGCAAGAAATGTTTCTTTGTGGCCATCATACCAGCCCAAAAGTGTGAGTCCCTAGGCTTCCAAAGTATTTGGGATGCTAACTTTAGTCCTAGATATTCCTCCTTAGGAGGGTTTTCCATACACCTTCTTGGGAAAAAAAATCTTAAGAGCAACTCTAGCTGATCCTCCAAAAGCGCACGTCCCGCAAAATAGCCGTCGATATGCGGTATCGGGCCAAAAATAGGCCCTATCAGGTACCGCATATGGACCGATATGCCAAATATTTTGACCGGAGACAACAAAAACCCTGCCCCGTGGGTGTCTTATGTGGCGTATTCCCTCTCCCTTTTGCGGGGAATCGCCTATCTTAGTTGTCGTCCCTAGGTTTATATGTAAGCCAGGTACCGTGAGTGCATACTTGGATTATTAGTGGGCCGTGATGTCTGGGTAGCACCCGGGCTACAGTGCTCGGCTTACTAATGGGCCTTGAGAGGTCTGTGGTTCTCGACTTATTAGTAGGCCGTGTGGCCTGGACAACACATGGCTATGACTACTTGACGTTACGGTGGACTTGGCGGTGTTGGTTGGATCTTTTTGTCTTAGTGGGACGTGTCTAATGGTGAAACCCGACTTATAGACGCTCGACGTATGGTGGGATATCCATTAGGACCGAATAACCATGATGTTGCTTTATTACGCCGGGTAGCTCAGTTTTGGACTCGACTTATTAAGTTCCTGTGAAAATTCTCTAGGCCTACACGCAAAAGCCGATAAAATATAAGCCGCACCGAATACACTGGGTGTAATACTCGACGTACAGTACGTTGAACCGCATTTTTCCTTCACAATCTTTCCCTAATAATAAAGGGAGGTAAGTTTCTCCTTCCGTCATAACGTTTTACAGCAAAACCCCTCGCGTTTTACTGAATCAACCCGCGGTCCATAGTTTCTGCTAAAAAAACAAAGCAAAAACCTTGTGCAGCCTGGGCCTCAGCCCATCTTTCGCATGTCGCGCGGCTGGACAACGAACGAAGCTGGCCCATGTAATGGGCCAAGCTAGGTTCTATTTTTCTTTTCGTTTTCTTCGTATGTATTTGTTTTACCAAAATAAAATGTTCGAGAATGTAAACGCAGTCACTCGCAAGCTTCCTCTACACTAACACTTTTCATAAATTTTAAAAGTCTTTGATTTTTTTAAATAATCACACATTATTAAAATTGTTTGCACTTAAAAATAATAATTATTTTATATAAATTGACACTAAAATTTTTTATATGTAAATAATTAAACACATTAAAATGCACCAATATTTTAACGCGTTTTAAAACTCTGAAAATTTTAAATGCATTTCCGTCTTTTTTAATATATAGAATTAATTTTACGTAAGACTAAAATTTGCACCCGTTGTTTTAAGTAATCTTTAATTTTTATTAAATAATATTGCTCCAAATATCCAAAAAAAATGTTCACAAAATTTTAATTTTATGTGTCATTCATTCCAAAATCTTACAAGTAGCTAACTCATAAAAACGTGTATCCACCAAAAAACTCATTAAAACTGTTCACATGTTTTAAATTTTTATATGCGTTTACGCCTTTTTAAATATATAAAGTTAATTTTACGTACATTATAGGCATTTTATCATAAGATTAAAACTTTATCCCGCTGCAACACATGGGCATTTTAAATGCACCAATATTTTAACGCATTTTTAAAATATGAAATATTTAAATGCGTTTGTGCCTTTTTTAATATATATAATTAATTTACATAAGATTAAAATTTTCTCCTGTTGTTTTAAGCAATCTTTAATTTAATTAAATAATATTTATTCAAATATCCAAAAAAAGTTCACATGATTTCAATTTTTTGCGTCATTCATTTCAAAATCCTATATGTATCTATTTATGAAAAAGTGTAACCACAAAAAAAAACACGAAAAGTGTTCACGAGCTGTAATATTTTGTATTATTTTAAATGCATTTGTGTATTTTTTTAAATATATAGAATTAATTTCACGTAATTCATAGGTATGTTATCATAAGATTAAAATTTTCTCCCGTTGTTTTAAGTAATCTTTATTTTTATTAAACAATATTGCTCCAAATATCCAAAAAAAAATATTCACATGATTTTAATTTTGTGTGTCATTCATTCCAAAATCTTACATGTAGCTAACTCATGAAAAATTGTACCCAAACTCATGAAAAGTGTCACATGTTTTAAATTTTTATATGCGTTTGTGCCTTTAAAAAATATATAAAGTTAATTTTATGTACATCATAGATATTTTATCATAAGATTGAAACTTTATTCCGTTGCAACGCACGGACATTGTCCTAGTGTATTTTAAATACACGACTTATGTGTACTTTCCTGTAGTGTTTATTAATCGCATGAAAATGCTGGAATTTGGTTTTCTGATATTGTATTTTTATTGCAAAATTGAATATCTTATGAAATCAAACTTATTAAATGCCTCTTTGGTATGCAGGATTCAATACATAAGAATTTTGATGTAAGTTCAAAATTGTGGATTGGAAAGCACAATAATTCATTGTTTTTTGTTTCATAAATATATAACAACAATAATAAGTGCTCCATTTGTTGCAGAATATATTTCATATTAAATTTTTGCAAAGTCAAAAAATTGTAAACTTTGATGAAGTTTACAGAAACAACTGTCAACATCTAATGGTAAAGATTTGGTATTGTATATTCCTTCCAAATTTTATCCAAATTTAGTTTTGAAAAAACTAATTCACACTATATTATAGAATGGAATAATATAATTATGATTCTTTTTACGCTACTAAATATCTCAATATAATTCTTATTTTGAATTATTTTAAAAATAATATGACCAAACTAATGTATATAGAAAGATGGATATGACAGTAATTGGCTGCTCTCACACATCATGTTGTTATGTAAACCTAGCTAGCTAGTACTCCCCTCCCTCCATTCCAAATCTTGAAGAGAAGACATTGAGAGGGCATTTGGTGTGATGCAAGCTAGGTTTGCAATTGTTCGAGGTCCTGCTCGCTACTGGGACAAAAAAATACCTCTCAGATATTATGACTGCTTATGTTATCCTACACAACAGGATCATTGAAGATGAGATGGATTTGAACCTGGATTTCTTCTATGACAATATTGACACGCATGTAAAGCCTACCAGAAATCCTGATGGGATTGCTACATTTCTTGAGACCTACAAGCAGATAGAAGACCGTGACACCCACCACCAGCTCCGTGAAGATCTTATTGAGCACCAGTGGCAGTTATACGGTAATAACTAGATTCCCAATATTACATTTTTCCATATGTCCCAGTTTTCCAGTGTTTGGTTATCAATTTTCCTGTGTGTGATTCAATTGCTGGAACAATTTTCATTGTAATAATTCTGGTCCTATTGTTACTCGGTTTTGAACATTCATTGTAATTGAGAGATTTGTTGTAATACATGGTGACATACATACATACATACATACATACATACATACATACATACATACATACATACATACATACATACATACATACATACATTTGCTGCCTGTCATTTTTGGTTCAGACAGGTGAATTCATGATTTGCAGCATGGATTTGTAGTACCGCATGCAATCTGCCGGAACAGATGCCACAAAACCCGTAGGGCATACTGAAAATCTGGATGCGGGCCGCCCGCAAAACATTTTTGCAGGACACATTTTTGGCGGAACTGCTAGAGTTTCTCTAAATAGCTAGCCTCTATATGGTGAGTTTAGAATATGGAATAACTTGTATAGATTTATTTCATGGAAGTGAGTACCATTTATATGCCTCGAGCTAGCTTTCAAGCCTCACGTGTTTGCACTTTGTTCTCGAATTATGTATGAGGATGGTAAGAAAAACTGGTTTTAAAAATCTCCGCATGAAACTAAGGAAGTCATGATAGAAATAATAGAAAGAGGAAATTGTGATATCGTATTCAAGGTTTCTGCTCTGAAGCATTTAGCAGCATCATGAGGAAAAGTGGAGCCATGTTCGACCATGTGATAAATACAGTGCCCTGCGTCTTGGCTATTGCACATTAAATCGTGGTATTCATGCATACAAAAATATATATAGATGGAGCCAAGGCAAATAGGCAAGGCTTATGAGACATCAATTCATATTCCATCAGTATGTGAGTAAGAATGGATGAATGTAAAGAATAACATGCCATAACACTAACATGTTATCAGCTCAAGCATAAGATATTATTCTGGTTGGTTGTATATAACAGAAAAAACACCAGGGCCATGCTCTTGAGATAGAATTTCTTTCTGCTGGATTACAATGTGCCATGTGTCACTCTGAAAACCTTGAAACTAGAGATCATCTTTTCATCAATTGTCCCTTTGTTCAATGTTGTTGGAAATATACCCTTCATGGCAGCCTCAAGGTGAGATTTTCGAGCTGGAAGTTGCTCACCTCAAGCACTTGCTCAAGGTTTCCTTTGCTCTAGAAGTGATCATTTTGGTTTGCTGGGCCATTTGGAGTTTTGGACTAACATAAATGACTTCATTTTCAAGAAAATCCAGCCCCACTTGTACAGGCGCAGGTGCAGAAGGAAGCTCAAATCTAAGTTGCAATGGCTACACTCAGGGCAAAGAGACAAGAGTACAGTGGGTTTGCAGACTGGGTAACTGCCTTCAGATGATGTATGCATTGGTCTGTTTTGCAATTTACTTTGGCTAAGTTAGGGCTTTTGTCGCAGTTGTTGTGTAGCTATTTTTATTTGCTCAAGACTTTGTATCATTTATTTGAAAATCAATTCAAATCCACAACAGCGCCCTGCTGTTTTCCTAAAATAAAATCAACTCAACCTTGTAAATGGAACAATAAAAATATTTTCTTTGTCTCGTAGAATAATTATCATATGTTTATATATTAACTCGACAATTTTGATACTATAGGATATGTTATATTGGGACCTTGAGTTAAAATTTTAATGATGAAATTTTTAATTGGAATAAAATATTATGTTTGTAGATTAAGTATAGTGTGAGGCTCTGTAAGGAATTTTCAATTAAAGTTTTTAAATGATGGCAGACCTTTCTTCCATGAAAAACTTGTATATATTTAAAACCATAGCTACTTATTTGTGTCATCTACATAATTTATCCGGTGTCTCGACCAAGTTACTTATTTGTGTCAGCTGCATAATTTATCCGGTGTCTCGACCAAGTTACTTATTTGTGTCAGCTACATAATTTATCAGGTGTCTCGACCAAGTTACTTATTTGTGTCAGCTACATAATTTATCTGGTGTCTCGACCAAGTTACTTATTTGTGTCAGCTACATAATTTATCTGGTGTCTTGACCACGTTACTTCTTTGTGTCAGCTACATAATTTATCCGATGTCATGACTAAATTACTTATTTGTGTCAGCTACATAATTTATCCGGTGTCTCGACCAAGTTACTTATTTGTGTTAGCTGCATAATTTATCCGGTGTCTCGACCAAGTTACTTATTTGTGCCAGCTACATAATTTATCAGGTGTCTCGACCAAGTTACTTATTTGTGTCAACTACATAATTTATCTGGTGTCTTGACCACGTTACTTATTTGTGTCAGCTGCATAATTTATCCGGTGTCATGACCAAATTACTTATTTGTGTCAGCTACATAATTTATCCGGTGTCATGACCAAAGTCAGCTACATAATTTATCCGGTGTCTCGACCATGCGTAGGGGATCGAGCTCGCTCATAGTCTTCTCCTTAGTTTCTTTTTACAGAGAATTTTTTCTCTTAGTTAATTGATGAGTATGTGTGTAGGGTATATTTTATAATAAAATGTGAGTTTTTGGTCAACCAGTCTTACCTGCAGTTATGCAAATCTAATGGTTATATATTTATTGGTCCACCAAATTAATGGTTGGATATTTGTAGATATTGTTGGATTTTCTAGCCTAATTAACTTTTTTTGGTTAAGCCTTCAAGTATTTTTAATATATAAAGTACTATGCAGCTTCTTGATTTGATGCACCAGTAGATAGCTGGGGGCGAGAAGAAATAGAGAAGGTGGAAGAACCAACGGTAGACATGAAATATGTAATGGAAAAGAGGAACCCACGCTCTTCTCCGTGATCCGTCACCAAATATGTCACATACCACAGCGGCCGGACAGCTTTTAATGCTGTTAGAAAACTTGGTCTCTTCTTGATTCCACCAAATATGTAATTAAGATCGCTTCTGGCAAAAGCTGTTAGAACACTTGGTCCCTCGTTCGCCTACTAACCTCCGTCAAGATGCTCCGCTCCGCTCCATCCACCGCTCGCTGTCGCTAGGTTTGACGACGGCGCTAGGGCACCATCAAGGCCGCCGAGTGCACGTTGCCGGTTTGTTCCCAAGCTCACATATGTCACAGCGGCCGGACAGCTTTTAATGCCTCACCTGTCTGTCACCCGAGGGGTCCAACCAATTATTACTCACATAGGACAACTTGCTATTTATACGACGGCAGTTCCTTCCTCTTTACACTCTCTCCTCAGCAGCCGCTCCACATCTCCCCCTAGTTCCGTCTTACTCTCATCTCCTTCTGCACACTCCACACCAAACCTAATTCCCCTCACGAACAAGCCACAGATCTCTTTCTGCAAGACGAGATGGAGGTGAGCGGTACTAGTAGTAGTAGTAGTACGCCTACCAGGAAGAGGAAAGCTGCCGCGCTCGAGGGCCATCGGGCTCCGGCTCGGGCGGCAGCGACAGGAACGGCTGATCCCGGAATTGGTGAAGACGGCGGAGGCGGATCGGGTGAAGATGAACGACATCTCAGCAGCCTCCCCAACGTGATCCTGGAAAAAATAATTTCCCACCTCCCCATGAAGGCTGGCGGTCGCACCCAGATCCTCGCGAAATGGTGCAGCAACCTCTGGAGCTCTGCGCCTCTTAACCTCGACTGCAGTCAGTTCATCCATTTGGATCCGGCTACCGGTAGACTCAAACTCACTGATGTCGTCGTATCAAAAATCTTTTCCTCCCACAAAGGCCACTTCCGCCGCTTCTGCACAACTCCATATTGGGCCAATTACGACGATACTACCTTGCAAACCTGGCTCGTGTCCCCATGTCTGGATAAACTCCAGGAGCTTGAATTCTACAGCAGGTGGCAGAACTGGAAGCCGGTGCCGGCAACGGCATCAGTCTTCCGCTTCTCGCCCACCCTCAGTGTTGCACTATTCATTGCAGTTTCACGGACGACAAAGTCCAAGGGCTTCACTTCCCCCACCTTAAGAAGCTGGTACTTGATTATGTCTACGTCTCGGAGTGCTCACTCAACAGCATGATTGCGGGCTGTCCTTCTCTGGAGTGCTTGGTAATTTACTAATTTGTAAGTGCTGTGGAGCCCGTTGCATCCGTATCAATTCACTTACCCTTAGAAGCATCGCAGTCGCATTTACCCTTCCAAGCATCCCAATCGGTAATATCGCCCATGGAAGAACTCGTCATCGGGAATGCCTAAGTTGGAGACCTTAGGCTGTAGAACCTCCACCGACATCGTTTTTGGTTCCAAGGATATTCATCAGGTAACTGCAGCTAACCCTCTTCATTTTTCAGTTTTGAGACTTCTATTTGTGTGTTTCACACTTTCACTTCTCACAGATACTACATATTTATCATTTGCACATGTCTATTGGCTAATGTTGGATTTCATATCCTTGGATTGGAAGGGACCGAGCATTGGCAGTCTTGCAACAGCTGCGTGCACAATCAAGTGTTTGACTCTTGCTATGCCCACTCTTAGTTTGGATATTGTTATTGAACCGATGAGGTGCTTTCCATGCTTGGAGATCGAAGTTGTACATTCAGGCGGTAATGATTGTGACGGATAGTTCATTTTGCTTGGCTGCTCTTTCGATCTAGCTACTTGTTGCTCTGAAGTTGTTATAATTAGTTTGCCAATCTTCTTTTCAGTGCTATTCATCGGGATCTGACACTGATTTTGCTACTTTCTTTCTGCTGAACGCTAGAGGCTAGAGCGCTAAAGTCGGTGACACTGGTTGCCAAGACCGACAATGAGGAGTTTTTGGCAAAACAGTGCAAGAAGCTTCAGCTTGTGAACATGGCTTCAAATGGTTCCCAGCTTCACTTCACTACTCAACATGGCCGTAAATTTGAAAAAATAAAATGTCTTCTTGAGCTTGACTTAGTTCATCCATTTCAATTATTCTATTAAAAATACTCTGCGTGGTCCAGGGAAGAATAGCTCTATCCCATCAGTGTATCCCTTGTGTTTCAGACAAACCTGATATGTTATGGTGTTCTTTGTATTTCAGTTTGTAACTTTGTATTATCCTAGAACCTTTGTGAGATCGGAACAAACTATCAATAATTATAATGTTTGCGATTTGTTCTCTTCTTTGTAATGTTTCTGAAGGCCTACTTTATCATGATATCTTGTCATTTACATAAATTAATTGTGCGGGTGGCAGGGTATGCGGTAATTTTATAGCATTTTATGTCACAGCAATGCATGGATTGTATTGTGTGCATGCATGAAGCAAAGAGCATGAGACTGTTCTGCATTTATCTGCACTTCAAAGGTTACCACTCACCTCAAAGTCCAAAATTAGAGGTTGGAGACCGGCTTTCTGAAGCTTTTTCGGCCATGTAAAGGAGGAAGGGCAGCAGGGCCAGCCAGTTTCTCAGTGTGATGGGATCCCAAATAATCTGAAAGATTTACACTACAACTGTGAGTCGATATGTCATGTACTCATGATCTTAATTAGGTTTGTGCTAGAGCCCCGGATAATTCTTGAAGCCACGGGACCCCTCCCTCTCTCCCTCCCGCGCCGCCCCAGCGCGCACTAGTAGAAAAAGGCCCATTTGTCCCGGTTCCAGAGGGCCTTCTGTTCCGGTTCTGGAACCGGGACTAAAGGGTCGTTACTAATGCCCAAAACCTTTAGCCCCGGTTCGCTTACGAACCGGTACAGATGGGCCTCCACGTGGCCTCTGCGGCTTGCCCGGGCAGGAGGGCCTTTTGTCCCGGTTGGTAGCACCAACCGGGACCAAAATGCCTCCACGCGTCAGCAGTTCCGTGTCTGGGGTTTTTTTTTGAGAGGGGGGTTGGGGGTTTTGTAGGGTTAATTTAGGGGTTTCATATATTGTAGATAATAGAGAGAGGTGTCCTCTCTTATCTCCGTGCTTGGTCGACGCTACGTACTATACGTATAAAGAGGACTCAACATGCTAGCTAGTAAGCAAATGAAGGAATTAAACCATTAAGTACAGAAGTTCGTCATGAACATATACACAGAGAAGTGAGATTGTTCGAACAACAAGTTTTCGTATATCTATCCGACGCTACTGGCTACATATATACAATATAAGATCTCTTACAATACCCTAACATCTGAAATCAAGTTCCATATGGTATTCTCCCTCTTTCCTGATGACGTGTTCAAGAAAGAATCCCACCAATTCCTCTTGAATTGCTATTATGCGATCTTGTGGTAGGAGTTCTTCCTGCAGCTCCCAAAGCTAATTCGAAGAAGGGGGTCAATACATATATATGAATGAAACTCAACACAAATGATGGTAATAAAATAAAATTGTGAATATTATTGCTTACGCACATCAAAATCTTTTTTAGAGTAGCCGCCCTCCTTAGAGATCGTAGCGTTGTAGATGTACTCGCATACGTAGTATCCACAAAGATTAGTCCCTTCTTGCTGCCACAACCACTTTACGAGAAATAGAGGTCCATCAAACTGATAATCAAGCATTATATTAATGGTATTGATGAAACTAGCTAGAATCAAAATAATGGGAGATGCGCGGAACTAGCTAGTAATACTTAGTTTCGGGCGTGTAAATTCCAGCTTCTTCGGCAGTCCCAGAGATTTTGTGGTGAACGTTGTCCAAACCCTGCCAGACATAGAAAATAATTATTACCTAATATCAGGAAATGAACAAAGTTGCCGAAATGCTGCGATAATGATCGATTGCACTTACTTCTTAAACATTTCAGTGATGATCGCATACGTCTTGGGATCTTTTCGTCTTGAGTCTAACACGGTTACTAGTCCCTCCTCAAGCTTAATCTCTAGGAGAATAAAGTGGAAGCTGCACACGCATGCATAACTCATCAATTACATTACTATAACCTCGAGTAAATAAAGGAAAACCGAATATGCATAGTATAACACTCACTCGAAGTTGTAAGGAAAGATTATTTTTTGTTTGTTTTGATGTTGAAGCAACGATTGTAGCAAGTTGGCCTCGGCTTGTTTGGGATTCTTTTCTACCGCCCATTCATCAAAGAGATTTAGGTTAATGAACCCAATATTATAGATTTCTCTTTGCTTGCATTCGACGATCTTCAATCTGCATGATATAGTGAATTATATGTACATGCAATGAAAGAGTTGAGCTATATATAGAGAGAGAGTTAATTATATAAGTAGTACTTACAGACAGTAGCAAGTGACGATTACTTTATCGATGGCCATTGCATTGTAAAGCTGGAATAACTCCTCAAATGGAACACACAACATTTCAATTCCAAGGAGGTCGTGCTTGTCTTTAACCATAAGCAACACATTATCCAACCCAGAGTTCTTGCAGGTGTCCATGTACCACTCATGGAATCTTCGCATCATCGTTGGTAGCTGTTGATCAGGTCTAACGAGAGGATACCCGTGCCGGAATTTGTGTTCGTCCACCTCGAGTCGATCAAATTGTATATTGTCTGGCAGGTAATCACCAGGATTGGTACCGGGCACCATCCCGGCCGGCAGATAATCACCAGGATTGGTACCGGGCACCATCCTGGCCGGCAGATTTGCGACGACGATATCACTAGACACCTGCAGCGGGGGGCACAATTGTTTCGCCTATTCGCCGAGCTGGGGAATTTTTTTCCCTCTTTCAATTTGTTGTTCTCTCCTTTGGTCAGTTGCAGTGCTTCCGGACCTGCGCGTTTCTTGCACTTTCTTTTTAAGAGCGCGGACATGGTTGTCATCTAGCGGAGCTGGTGCTGGTCGCTTCAGGGCATCCAAAGTGCGCTTCAATTTCACCTCATCTATCTTCTCCTTCGGAGGTGGATTTTTCTTTTTAAAAAAGGCATCCACTTCGCCTTTAGAGATCTTCGCGCTTTCCTCATCGCTCCTCTCGTATGGTAACGGCTCAAGAGGCTTGATAGATGATGGACCGTATTGGAATCGCCTCCCACCACTGGTTGAACTGCTAGACGCCAGAGCGACGGCTGCTATTTTCCTTTGTTGCTTAAGAGGCGCCGGAGCAGCCGGAGCGCCGGTGGCGGCTCCCTTCTGCTTTTGCTGACGAGGCGGAGGAGGAGACGGGCTGCTCGGACGCGCCGACGCAGGAGGAGAAGGAGGCGGAGGAGGAGGCGGAGGAGGAAACGGGCTGCTCGGACGCACCGACGCAGGCGGAGAAGGAGGCGGAGGAGGAGGCGTGCACTGATCAGTCGCCGGAGGAGGATGCGGAGAAAGAGGCGTGCCCTGATCTCTCGCCGGCGGAGGAGGAGGCGGGCCCTTACTCGTCGGAGGAGGAGGCGGGCCTTTACTCGCCGGAGGAGGAGGAGGAGGCGTAGGTGCCGTCCAGTTAGGAAGCTTGATGAATTCCTGCGGCCATAGACATGAAGTCCTCAGACCATTCTGCAGGAGATTTTCCCCTTCGCCGGTAGGGTAGTCAAGCTCGATCTCCTCATATCCCTCCATTATTTCATCGACCATCACAACAGCATAGCCTTGTGGAATCGGAAGATAGTGAAAAGTTCCGTTGGGTCGAGGAGGTACAACATGGCCGATAGCCACCGTGGGTTTGAATTGCATCAATTGCTTCTTAAGGTGGCATTCTTGAGACTCCGTAATTTCATCCACGGGGTACCTGGAAGCCGTCAAATCAGGTTGCGCAATGACCTCGGTGGAAGCCACGCTGCTTCTCCGCTGAGATGGCGGGGTAGCTTCTAGGGTAGCTTCGTCAGCTCGATGCCTCTCCTCTAGCGCTTGTACTCTTGCATGCAGGTTCTGTATTTCGCTTTGCTCCTGTTTCCTCTTCCTCTCCCTGCTTTTGTAACCGCCTGCGTCGGGAAACCCATGCTTCCACGGAAGGGAGCCTGTCGTGCCTCTTGTTCGTCCTGGGTGCTCAGGATTCCCGAGGGCCATTGTGAGCTCTTCGTTCTCTCTGTCGGGAACGAACGTCCCTGCCTCCGTTTGGGCGATTAACTCCTCAAGCTTGGTGATCGGTACTCTCAGTTGTTCGTTCGTCCAAAAGCACTTCCCTGTTTCAGGGTGCAAGGTTCCCCCAACCCCGAAGAACCAATTCCTTGCACGCTCTGGCCAGTTCAATGTCCTTGGTACGATCCCTTTGTCAAGAAGGTCCTTTTCATCCTTCTCCCACAACAGTCGGGCTTTGTGGTAGCCACCTGACCCCGTACAATGGTGATGCTTCTTCTTTGCAGCATTTATTTTGTTTATCGCTGACATCTTCTTACTCTTCTCCGATGTCTTGTGGGCCACAAATGCGGGCCACTGTTCTCTTATCTTCTCAAATCGGCCAGTGAATGTTGGAGTCTTCTCTTTGTCGACAAACGTTGTTTTAACTCATTCTTCCACCTCCTGAATAGGTCTGCCATCTTCTTAAGAGCATGAGTCTTGATCTTTTGCTCCGTAACTGGTTTTTCCGGATGCTCCTCTTCCGGTAGGGTGAAATTTTCCTTCAGCGCGGTCCAAAGATCATCTTTCTGTCTATCGGTGACAAAAGACACTTCAAGGTCTCCGGCCTTCGGCTTATTCCATTGCTGGATGCTGATCGGGATCATGTCCCTAACAAGAACCCCGCACTGAGCAGAAAATGCATCTTTGGTCCGGCTGGGTTCAATCGCTTGGCCATCTCTATTGATGTCGGTGATCGTGAACCTTTCATCCGGGCGCAACTTTTTCTTTGGGCCTCGTCTCGTTACCGAAGTTTGGCTCGATCCGGATACGAAGGGCTAGAAAAGAAGAAAGAAGAGAGTTAATATGTGTACATAGTCCAAAACAATTAATGCATCAATTAGCTAGTCAGCACAGGCTTAATTATTATATATACCTCGCCGGACTTTCCAACAACTCCTTCCTCCGTTCGCTCACAGGAGCCATCATAAGCATGTCCTTCCACCTCCATTGTCCGATCATCGGAGCCTGCTTCACCCTCTTCTTCCAGACCATCGGTGTCGTTCAGAAATTGGAAGACATCACCTCCTACCCGGACGATGTCGCCCACCAACAACGGTCCTTCGCGTATGATTTCCCCCAAAATCTATTCTTGTTCTAAGTTTCTTTGACGACCGTCCATAGTTTCTGCAAAATATTAATTACAACATGACACTTAATATACAAACATGATATATATAGCATGGATATATTAGTGTGCCAAACATACAAGTTTTGCCGAAAAACATGGGGGCATGTGTTGACACCAATTTTTGGCACGACAATAAATCTATATAAGATGGCACCCTGAGCCAAACATGGGGGCATGATGAAGCCATGGATTTCCCCTCGGTGACCCTCGAACCTCTACCCTAGTTCCCGACCATCGACCCCTCGGTGACCCTCGACCCTTTACCCTAGTTTCCGACCATCGACTTGGTAAATTTGGGTGGCCTCGGCGACGCTTAACAAATGGTGTTTTGGCTCTTGAGAGTCCGGTACTTTTAAAGTTATTCAAATTGCTCAAGTTTGTATACACCATTATTGCAACAATGAATACATAAATCATTTTTTTAATTTTTCAACATTTGTAAAGTACATAAGTATTTTGCAAAATTTAACATTGGCATCATCTAGCATTATCTAGCAACAAAATTTAACATTGGCATCATCTATCAATGGTGTCCACGGCGTCGACGGGGAAGGGGGCAACGGCGGCGGAACAGGGAAGGGGAGAGGGGAAATCGGGTGAGGGCCTCACAGTGTTGCCCCCGAGGACGAGCTCGGGAGGTCAGGGAGGCGCCGGGGGTGAAGAACGACGGCGAGGCCGTGGCGAGGCCGACGGGGCAAGGCAATGCGGACGGCGGCAGGACCAGGCATGGTGCTTCCCCGCGGCGACGGCGTCGGTGTCGTCTCTGGCGTCGTCGGGGGCGGCGGGCGGCGTCGGTGTCGTCTCCGGCGTCGTCGAGGGCGGCGGGCGGCGTCGGGGCGGAGGTTGGGCAGCCTGACGGCGTCGGTTTCGTCTCCGGCGTCGTCGGGGGAAATGGCGAGATTTAGAACTGAAAATTTACAAGTGTCATTTATATACCCAGAGTATTGGTACCGGTTCTTGCAAACAACCGGGACCAATGCCCCCCTTTAGTACCGGTTGATGGCACCAACCGGGACCAAATGTTTTTTCAGCAGACGAAAAGGTGTAACACCCTCAGATCCAGTACAGTAATCACTACAGTGATTCCACTGTTAGTGATCATTATTGTTGATGATCAAGCCATGATCACCTTTGATCATAGCTCTGTCAATTTCCAACCCGGATAAAAAAAATTAATTGGGTAAATTATAAATCTTGCTCCAAGGATTGTGGATGCATGTCAATCAACTTGGCCATGGTTAAACCAAATCCAACTAGCCATGTGAATAATCACAAGTCAATGTTAATGATGGAACCAATGTTGTGGGGTTATCACAATTGTTTTGAAAATTAATATGTAAATGGAAATCATAGTTTAACAAAAGTTAATGAAACATATTAAATAAAATGCCTAGCACTCGTAGGCCATGATAATATAGCAATGGTTGTTTTATTAAAATGGTATAGTAATATAAAGGAATAATATTTAAAATAAAAACAATAGTTGGGAATTATTAGATTGCCATGATAATCTTAATAAACAAGTGGGAATTTTAGGTGCACTAAAAATTGTGGAACCTATTTTTTAAAATGTCAAGTAACCAGTAGGTGTTAGTAAAATGGAGTTGGGAATTTATTAAATTGTTTAAATGGTATAAATAAATTAAAAATAGTAGCAAAGTAGCCCATTTTAATTATTAAATAATTATAAAAAATACAAATGATTTTATAATTGATCCAAATCTTTTGTGGAATCTTTGTATGATGTAACCATAAGATTAGAATTGATTGGAATTTTTATAAAAATCATTTTGATGGCCAATTAAATATTAACAGAAGAAAAAAAAACTAAAAGAGAAAAAAAATGCAAAAACCAAAAACTCGCCTATGGGCACGGCCCAGCCGGCCCGCCCCCCCTCTTCCTCTCTCCTTCCCCTGCTCCCCTCCCCCACCACGGCGACAGTGCCATGGCAGGGGAGCACTGTCGCCGGCGCCCCCCCCCACCTGCCCTACCTGCTCCCTCCCCCTCTACTCGTGGATAGGAGGAGGACGTAGCCATCCCCCTCCTCCTCCCCACCTAGTTTCCCCCTCTCGCTCTCTGCCCTCCCCGCGCCGGAGCCACCACGGGCGTGGGCGTGCCGCCGTCGATCCCGTGGCCGCCGGCCACCCCGGAGTGTGCCCCTGTGTCCGGGCTCCTCCTTTCGCGAACAACCGCAGCCGGGACGCCCCGTATGCGCGCAAGTCGCCGCCGCCCTCCCCGCCATGGCCGCCGGTTCGGTCGCTCGAATCGGTGTGCACCGGCCATCCCCGCGCTCGCCGAGCCTTCCATTGTGCTCACCGGTGAGTTCCGCCTGCCAACCCCTTTCTTCCCCGCCTTGGTTGCCTCCATGGACGCCCCGCACCCGGCGGCCGCCATGGATGGAGCTCTGCTCCTCCTACCTCGCGCGCTGGGCCGCTGCTTGCCTTGTGCGCGTGCGAGCCCGCTCTGCCTGCCATGCGCCGCGGCTCGGCCTGCCACCGCCGGCTGCCCCTGCCTTCACCGGTGTTGGCCACCGGCCTCGCCGCGGTCTGCCCCGCCGGCGTGCTGGCCGGGGGCTAACCCCCCCCCCCCCCCACTCTGTGCCTATGACAGTGGGCCCAGCCCCTTATTCTTGTTAACCAATGTTTAAATTAACTGAGACACCCCCTAAGAGACTTACAAGTGGGACCCCAGGCCTTTTAACTAAATTAAACAGATATTTAACTATGTGTGGATGACAACTGGGCCCCACTAATTTATTAGGTTAATTAAATTGGATAATAAAGAATTTGTGTATGACATGTGGGCCACCCTTCTGTTTTTATTAAAAAAAATGAATTATAACTAAATAGAGGCTGACAGGTGGGTCCCACATGTCAGGCACTGTTTTGGATAATGTTTTGGATAATGTTGGAATTTATTAATAAAAGAAATTCAGAAAATCATTTAAATGATTTAAAACTTTGAAATTCAATAACTTTTAAACCATAACTCAGATTAAAAAACTTTATACATGAAAATTGATCATAAAAATATAACAGATACGGGTACGCTATCCGTATGTCTACCACCCCCCTCTAACGTACCGAACATCGACATCCCCCCCCCCTTCGGGTCGTTTGTCGATAATTCCCGGTACCGATAAAAGTTGTCCGGATGAAAAACTTCTGTATACGAAAGTTACTCAGAACGGATCCACGATTACAGATACGATACCCACATCCTCACCACACCCCTCTAACATACCGATCATCGAACTGTTCCCCCCTCCGGTGGCACTGTCCGATAGATTGCCCGATAACCGTTAAACTGTCCGGTACTGTTAGAGTACCCGGATGAATTTATTTCGAACACGAAAGTTGTTCGGAATATTCAACTAACCCGGATACACCACCCACACATGTGTCGGATGTCCACGACACCTCCGGCATGATATCTCCCCCCTCCGGACACCTTGTCCGACATTCACCCGGAGCTGACAGTTCATCCCCGGATGAATTTCCGTTCCGAGCAACGTGCATCGTACTGTGTTAGAACCCCGTTTACAATTCATCTGTTATGTCTTGCATTTGTATTTCTATTATTTTTGTGTATTTATTGTTTCTTCCCCCCTTAATCTTCGGTAGACCCCGCTGCTGTCGTCGACTACATCGATGCCGAGTACGACTACTTCGTCGACGACCATACCGCTACTGTCGAGCTTCCAGGAAAGCAGAGCCATTCTCTTCCCCAGATATCGCCTATCTTTCCATACATTTCTTGCACTAGGCATTGTTACTGATGCTACTACGATTACAATCCTATTCAATTGCATAGCCTGTTTTTGTCGCCCCTTGATGTACCTTCCTTTAATCCTATGCTGCCTATTATTACTTATGCATTATTCAGCAGTAAACCTGCGCATTGTTAGCTAGGTTCAGAATAGAGGGTCGTGATCACTCTGGGAGTGATCGCGGGAACGATATATTACAACTGAAACAGGTACGGATCAATGCAGACACCCTAGGGAACCTACAACGGCGAGACTCTGCCGAGTCGCTTCGAGTTTGACTTACGAGTGGAATGGACTCGTATTTCACTCTCGTCGGCTCAGTAGCGTAGCATCACCGGGATGATACAAGGTTTACCTCTTTAGTTCATTCCGCTGATGTCTGTGTCAAACCTTTTTAAGTGTGCCATCGAGGTTGATACCTCCTGGTTTCACTTAATGGTAGGAACTCGAACCAAATGGTGTCCTTAAAGGTAAGAAGTCGGGCGACCCGACAGTGCCCGCGAGAGGTATTGCGACGGGACGACCGGGAGGGTACGACCAGTGTACAGGTGTGCTTGGCCCCTGATCGTTGGCCGCGAGAGTTACCAAAACCACGAAAGTCGAGCTCCTCCAGGAGCACACGCGAGACAAGGTAAGGAGACGGTTCACCTTGTGGGTAACCGCAGTGACTTGGTGGGACGACGGGGCAGGCACCGATGTACTGGTTGTCCTGGCTGCTGTCGTTGTCCGCGGGTCAGTTAAGTCGAGGCAACGATAACGGTTGTCACGCAGGTTAATAAAATGCTAAATGGTTCAGTGAATGTCTTGAGTTGGCTATATGCCATGTACGCACTACCTACCCGTGGGAATTACGAGTTATGGGCTCCTCTGCTTCGTAGTGTCGTCCGAGGACTCTTCAGACGTCAACAGTACCGCGGCCTGCGCTGGGAAGTGGTGTTGTCTTATTTGCCGCGGCAGTGTGATTTGTATTTGCTTTGATTTAACTTCACCGGCCAGCCTCGCACCGTGCAGGAGTACGTCGGGGTTAGGGTCCAAAGCCCCGCGTACATAGGATATAGTCCGGCGGATGACCTCTCTGTTGAGTTTGAAAGATGGGCTATGAAGTGTCGGATAGCCTCGGTGGAGCGTTCCCTAACAAGTTTCCCGCCACCCTAGAGATCCGTGCGTGTAGCGTAACACAAGTGCACCCCTGCAGGGAAGATTAATCTATTCGAATAGCCGTGTCCACGGTAACAGGACGCTTTATGCTGAAGCTGGATCTTACCACTAGAAACTATTATTATTAAATTGTATGGTTCCGGGTTCTCTTCCTCGTGGGGATGTCGAGGAGGTGAACTCGGAGGCATTGTTAATTATTACAACTTATTATTATACAATGCTGCAGCAACTTCTGCTGCATTGTTACTTTATGCTTTATATAAACTGTTGGCTGATTCTTACCTCATGCTGCAAGACATCGTCGGCAGATGCTAGTCTTCGTTAGGCCTAGCTTCTTACCCTTGCTCTGGATTTCTGTCTTTAAGCCCACTATATACAGCTTCTTCTTTCCGTTGAAACCATGCATAATGCTTAGTAGCGGACGTAAGACTCGCGGGTATACTAGATACTCACCTGCTTTATTTCCTTTACTGTTTTGCCTGATCGGCCGCTGCAGTCGACGTTGGAGTCCAGGAGCAGGAGATCCCCGATGCCTTCTACGACGTCGAGTTCCCCGTTGACCAGGAGTAGTTTGGAGGTTCCTAGGCAGGAGGCCTCGCCTTTTCGATCTGTTGTTATTTTGTGCTAGCCTTCTTAAGGAAACCTTGTATCCTTGTGTCTGTACTTAGATACTATTTTCTTCCGCTGACTTCGTGCTCTCGAGCTGTTGCATTCGAGCCCTCGTGGCCCCTGGCTTGTATTAAACAGCTTGTATTATTTTATTTGTAGAGTTGTGTTGTGATATCTCACCGTGAGTCCCTAATCTCGATCGTGTACCTTGCGTGTATGATTACTGTACACGGCTTGATTTTGTGGGCGTCACAAGTTGGTATCAGAGCTGACTACCTGTAGGACACCCCTTTCCAACTCCTTGGTCGAAGTCGAGTCTAGTCTTTGCAAAAACTACTTTACTAACAGTGTCGTGTGGCTTATCGGCCCACGTCGCAAACTGGGATGGTTTAAGATCTTTTTCTCCGCACCTTTACTCTCGGATTCTACTCTCTTATCTTTTCGGGTTAAAGATTTTGCTAACTCTGACATTAGGATCTCGTGGTCGCATCTACCCGGAGAGCCCTTCACCCAAGATGATCGCTTGCTTCACCTGAAGATTCTGAAGATTACGCTCCGATAAATTCCCTTGAACCTACGTTTTCGTGGCCTTGCAATCCCCTGCCACCGACAAGTCTGTGTGGATAATTACATCCACCTCCCGATCTGGAAATCACAATTTCCTTGTACTTAAGCATCGAATTATTCCGATGCTTCCGTCACCCGATGCCTTTGCATTCTTTCTCCTCCCGATTGAGTGCCCATACTCACATCGGATCCTTTGCGAACCATCCGACCTTTTTGTGGATTACTATCCGACTATTCTTACATGGCTTATTCCATGTGTTAATTGGATTCATCGTGTGAAATACCATCCATGCCCCTCGATGATTTGCATTATCGTCGACAACCTCCCTTGTCTCCGTGCCAATACAACTTGATCATATATATCGTGCTCTGCTTCTCCCTTGGGAAGGTTATACACGTGATACTTGTGTATCACCACTTTTCCCATCCATTGGTCTGTTGATCAGACAATGACAATTACCTTTCCGTTGGTCTGTTTGATCAGACAACCATGTTTTACCTTCCATTGGTCTGTTTAACCTTTCTGGTAAGGTATCTTATCTAAGCAGTGAAATTTCCCTACTTATGTAAACACTTTGGTGTGCTACATTGTCTGTACAACCAGTTACGATTGTTGATGACTTTTCGGTGACCACCGATGGACGAGAACTTTGCCAATTGGTCCGCCTCGTCTTAACAAGCAGGAAAATGGTTCTCTTCGTCCCTCGCCCTTGGCACTGATGATGTTGCCGACATGGTTGACAAATTTTTCTCGGACAAACCTTGCATCATGCTCGCATGGAATGTCGCCACCCTTCTTACCTTCTGTGGGCCCATAACCCACAGTTCCACAGGACCGAAACCTGACTCTTGTCCTCTACCTTGTGATATTTCGTCCGATATCAGACTCAGTGCTTGTGTCTGATGATCGGGGCCCCTTTCCCATCTTCCGTCATCGGCATCGAATACGTGCCTAACCGCTTGAAACTTCTCACGATGTACTTCCCTGATGTTAAACTCGGAAGGACTTTGTACCCCATACCCTTGAGCAACCCCATTTGTTTGATCTTGTATCGATCCGAACCCCTTAAGCTTTACCTCTTAACCTGTTCGTAAGTGCGATCAAGCCCCGAGGAAAGGATGAAAATCCATCGAGATGCACGGATGCAAAGAGATGAAGGCCTCAACGTGAAGGATTAACTTCTTCGAGTAGGACAACAGGAACCAGAAGATTTGTTAGGAGGCGAAACCGAAACTCTACCCCTTACACCACTTTTAATTCTCGGGACGAGAATTCTTTGTAGTGGTGGAGATTTGTAACACCCTCAGATCCAGTACAGTAATCACTACAATGATTCCACTGTTAGTGATCATTACTGTTGATGATCAAGCCATGATCACCTTTGATCATAGCTCTGTCAATTTCCAACCCGGATAAAACAAATTAATTGGGTAAATTATAAATCTTGCTCCAAGGATTGTGGATGCATGTCAATCAACTTGGCCATGGTTAAACCAAATCCAACTAGCCATGTGAATAATCACAAGTCAATGTTAATGATGGAACCAATGTTGTGGGGTTATCACAATTGTTTTGAAAATTAATATATAAATGGAAATCATAGTCTAACCAAAGTTAATGAAACATATTAAATAAAATGCCTAGCAATCGTAGGCCATGATAATATAGCAATGGTTGTTTTATTAAAATGGTATAGTAATATAAAGGGATAATATTTAAAATAAAAACAATAGTTGGGAATTATTAGATTGCCATGATAATCTTAATAAACAAGTGGGAATTTTAGGTGCACTAAAAATTGTGGAACCTATTTTATAAAATGACAAGTAACCAGTAGGTGTTGGTAAAATGGAGTTGGGAATTTATTAAATTGTTTAAATGGTATAAATAAATTAAAAACAGTAGCAAAGTAGCCCATTTTAATTATTAAATAATTATAAAAAATACAAATGATTTTATAATTGATCCAAATCTTTTGTGGAATCTTTGTATGATGTAACCATAAGATTAGAATTGATTGGAATTTTTATAAAAATCATTTTGATGGCCAATTAAATATTAACAGAAGAAAAAAAAACTAAAAGAGAAAAAAAATGCAAAAACCAAAAACTCGCCTATGGGCACGGCCCAGCCGGCCCGCCCCCCCTCTTCCTTTCTCCTTCCCCTGCTCCCCTCCCCCACCACGGCGACAGTGCCATAGCAGGGGAACACTGTCGCCGACGGCCCCCCCACCTGCCCTACCTACTCCCTCCCCCTCTACTCGTGGATAGGAGGAGGACGTAGCCATCCCCCTCCTCCTCCCCACCCAGTTTCCCCCTCTCGCTCTCTGCCCTCCCCGCGCCGGATCCACCACGGGCGTGGGCGTGCCGCCGTTGATCCCGTGGCCGCCGGCCACCCCGGAGTGTGCCCCTGTGTCCGGGCTCCTCCTCTCGCGAACAACCGCAGCCGGGACGCCCCGTATGCGTGCAAGTCGCCGCCGCCCTCCCCGCCATGGCCGCCGGTTCGGTCGCTCGAATCGGTGCGCACCGGCCATCCGCGCGCTCGCCGAGCCTTCCATTGTGCTCACCGGTGAGTTCCGCCTGCCAACCCCTTTCTTCCCCGCCTTGGTTGCCTCCATGGACGCCCCGCACCCGGCGGCCGGCATGGATGGAGCTCTGCTCCTCCTACCTCGCGTGCCGGGCCGCTGCTTGCCTTGTGCGCGTGCGAGCCCGCTCTGCCTGCCATACGCCGCGGCTCGGCCTGCCACCGCCGGCTGCCCCTGCCCTCACCGGTGTTGGCCACCGGCCTCGCCGCGGTCTGCACCGCCGGCGTGCTGGCCGGGGGCTAACCCCCCCCCCCCCCCCCACTGTGTGCCTATGACAGTGGGCCCAGCCCCTTATTCTTGTTAACCAATGTTTAAATTAACTGAGACACCCCCTAAGAGACTTACAAGTGGGATCCTAGGCCTTTTAACTAAATTAAACAGATATTTAACTATGTGTGGATGACAACTGGGCCCCACTAGTTTATTAGGTTAATTAAATTGGATTATAAAGAATTTGTGTATGACATGTGGGCCACCCTTCTGTTTTTATTAAAAAAAATGAATTATAACTAAATAGAGGCTGACAGGTGGGTCCCACATGTCAGGCACTGTTTTGGATAATGTTTTGGATAATGTTGGAATTTATTAATAAAAGAAATTCAGAAAATCATTTAAATGATATAAAACTTTGAAATTCAATAACTTTTAAACCATAACTCAGATTAAAAAACTTTATACATGAAAATTAATCAGAAAAATATAACGGATACGGGTACGCTATCCGTATGTCCACCACCCCCCTCTAACGTACCGAACATCGACATTCCCCCCCCCCCTTCGGGCCGTTTGTCGATAGTTCCCGGTACCGATAAAAGTTGTCCGGATGAAAAACTTCTGTATACGAAAGTTACTCAGAACGGATCCACGATTACAGATACGATACTTATATCCTAACCACACCCCTCTAACATACCGATCATCGAACTGTTCCCCCCTCCGGTGGCACTGTCCGATAGATTGCCCGATAACCGTTAAATTGTCCGGTACTGTTAGAGTACCCGGATGAATTTATTTCGAACACGAAAATTGTTTGGAATAGTTCAACTAACCCGGATACACCACCCACACATGTGTCGGATGTCCACGACACCTCCGGCATGATATCTCCCCCCTCCGGACACCTTGTCCGATATTCACCCGGAGCTGACAGTTCATCCCCGGATGAATTTCCGTTCCGAGCAACGTGCATCGTACTGCGTTAGAACCCCGTTTACAATTCATCTGTTATGTCTTGCATTTGTATTGCTATTATTGTTGTGTATTTATTGTTTCTTCCCCCCTTAATCTCCGGTAGACCCCGCTGTTGCCGTCGACTACATCGATGCCGAGTACGACTACTTCGTCGACGACCGTACCGCTACTGTCGAGCTTCCAGGCAAGCAGAGCCATTCTCTTCCCCAGATATCGCCTATCTTTCTGTACATTTCTTGCACTAGGCATTGTTACTGCTGCTGCTACGATTACAATCCTATTCAATTGCATAGCCTATTTTTGTCGCCCCTTGATGTACCTTCCTTTAATCCTATGCTGCCTATTATTACTTATGCATTATTCAACAGTAAACCCTGCGCATTGTTAGCTAGGTTCAGAATAGAGGGTCGTGATCACTCTGGGAGTGATCGCGGGAACGATATATTACAACTGAAACAGGTACGGATCAATGCAGACACCCTAGGGAACCTACAACGGCAAGACTCTGCCGAGTCGCTTCGAGTTTGACTTACGAGTGGAATGGACTCGTATTTCACTCTCGTCGGCTCAGTAGCGTAGCATCACCGGGATGATACGAGGTTTACCTCTTTAGTTCATTCCGCTGATGTCTGTGTCAAACCTTTTTAAGTGTGCCATCGAGGGTGATACCTCCTGGTTTCACTTAATGGTAGGAACTCGAACCAAATGGTGTCCTTAAAGGTAAGAAGTCGGGCGACCCGACGGTGCCCACGAGAGGTATTGCGACGGGACGACCGGGAGGGTACGACCAGTGTACCGGTGTGCTTGGCCCCTGATCTTTGGGCGCGGGAGTTACCAAAACCACGAAAGTCGAGCTCCTCCAGGAGCACACGCGAGACAAGGTAAGGAGACGGTTCACCTTGTGGGTAACCGCAGTGACTTGGTGGGACGACGGGGCAGGCACCGATGTACTGGTGGTCCTGGCTGCTGTCGTTGTCCGCGGGTCAGTTAAGTCGAGGCAACGATAACGGTTGTCACGCAGGTTAATAAAATGCTAAATGGTTCAGTGAATGTCTTGAGTTGGCTATATGCCATGTACGCACTACCTACCCGTGGGAATTACGAGTTATGGGCTCCTCTGCTTCGTAGTGTCGTCTGAGGACTCTTCAGACGTCAGCAGTACCGCGGCCTGCGCTGGGAAGTGGTGTTGTCTTATTTGCCGCGGCAGTGTGATTTGTATTTGCTTTGATTTAACTTCACCGGCCAGCCTCGCACCGTGCAGGAGTACGTCGGGGTTAGGGTCCAAAGCCCCGCGTACATAGGATATAGTCCGGCGGATGACCTCTCTGTTGAGTTTGAAAGATGGGCTATGAAGTGTCGGATAGCCTCGGTGGAGCGTTCCCTAACAAGGTTCTCGCCACCCTGGAGATCCGTGCGTGTAGCGTAATACAAGTGAACCCCTGCAGGGAAGATTAATCTATTCGAATAGCCGTGTCCACGGTAATAGGACGCTTTATGCTGAAGCTGGATCTTACCACTAGAAACTATTATTATTAAATTGTATGGTTCCGGGTTCTCTTCCTCGCGGGGATGTCGAGGAGGTGAACTCGGAGGCATTGTTAATTATTACAACTTATTATTATACAATGCTGCAGCAACTTCTGTTGCATTGTTACTTTATGCTTTATATAAACTGTTGGCTGATTCTTACCTCATGCTGCAAGACATCGTCGGCAGATGCTAGTCTTCGTTAGGCCTAGCTTCTTACCCTTGCTCTGGATTTCTGTCTTTTAGTCCACTATATACAGCCTCTTCTTTCCGTTGAAACCATGCATAATGCTTAGTAGCGGACGTAAGACTCGCGGGTATACTAGATACTCACCTGCTTTATTTCCTTTAATGTTTTTCCTGATCGGCCGCTGCAGTCGACGTTGGAGTCCATGAGCAGGAGATCCCCGATGCCTTCTACGACGTCGAGTTCCCCGTTGACCAGGAGTAGTTTGGAGGTTCCTAGGCAGGAGGCCTCGCCTTTTCGATCTGTTGTTATTTTGTGCTAGCCTTCTTAAGGAAACCTTGTATCCTTGTTTCTGTACTCAGATACTATTTGCTTCCGCTGACTTCGTGCTCTCGAGCTGTTGCATTCGAGCCCTCGTGGCCCCTGGCTTGTATTAAACAGCTTGTATTATTTTATTTGTAGAGTTGTGTTGTGATATCTCACCGTGAGTCCCTAATCTCGATCGTGTACCTTGCGTGTATGATTACTGTACACGGCTTGATTTTGGGGGCGTCACAAAAGGCGGCAAACAGAGACCTTTGGTTCCGGTTGGTTCCACCAACCGAGACTAAAGGGGGTCATTGGCCCCGGTTGGTGGCACGAACCGGTATCAATTCTACCCTTTAGTTCCGTTTTGTACCACCAACCGGAACCAAACGCCTTGCGCCGCGGAGCGGTGGGATGTTTAGTCCCACCTCGCTAGTCGAGGGAGCGCCCGAGCGGTTTATAAGCGCTGTTGCGCGTACCGTCGCGAGCTCCTCTCAACTGCAGGCTTCCGGGCCTAATCTTCTACTACTTGCCGGTGGGCCTATTGGGCCTATTGCGGGCCTGAATCCTGGCCCATGGTTGGGTTTCTAGTCGTATTCAGGCCGTGGTGGCCCAATAGGTGGCATTTTTTTTCTTTTTTCCAGTTTTTTTTCTTTTTTGCTTTATTTAATTTTCCAGTTTCTAGCACTACAAATGAACTCCGAAAATGTTGAAACTTGGCATGGTATCATCATTTGATCCACATAGCATGTGCTAAAAAGTTGAGAGGGTTACGGCAAAAACTGGATGGTGGCGGTGCCACGGAAGGGGAAGACTTCGCGAGAAGAGAAATAGTGGAGGTTGGCTTTGCGCGTGCTTTTAACCTCACCCGGGTCTGAATCCCACCAATCAGGAAGAAGTACACGGATCGCGTGTTTCTTTTAAGCGCTTGTGAGTCGTTGGATCCGGCTTGTGAGTCATTGGATCTGGGAACCGGCCTGTACACAGTTAAGGTCTCGCACTAGTACCGGTTTGTCCTAGCAACCGGGGCTAAAGAGGCACACGACCCCTATATATATATCCCACCTCTCGGACACTCGGTGTGTACGAATACAAATCATTCGGATTGGCCTGCATACGCCCAACAGTGCATTTGATGTGCGGGCACTCACGAGCCACAGTTGGGCTGTATGCAGGCGAAACCGTGTGTTTTGTTGATATATCTAGAAATCCTTCAGTTCATCGACCAAATACAAATCATTCGGATTGGCCTGCATACGCCCAACGGTGCATTTGATGTGTGGGCACTAACGAGCCACAGTTGGGCTGTATGCAGGCGAAACCGTGTGTTTTGTTGATATATCTAGAAATCCTTCAGTTCATCGACCAAATACAAATCATTCGGATTCCCTGCATACAACCCGACGGTGCATTTGATATGCGGGCACTCACCAGCCACAGTCGGGTTGTATGCAGGAGAACCGTGTGTTTTGTTGATCTATCTACAAAGGGATTTCATTTTTTTGAACTTATTTGAAATCGAGACTTTTTGTGTGTTCAATTTTCAACCCTTTCTGACTTCATCTGTCTTCACTTTTTCTTCGCTTGTGTCCTTTGCTTATTGCGCCGTAACCATGGATATTCTTCATCGCTTAACAGGGTGCTTGGATCAGCCTTGACTTTGAAGGGAGGAATTTCATGAAACTTTTCATAATCTTCAGACATGTCCGTCTTGCCCTCCAATCCCACGATGTCTCTTTTTCTTGAAAGAACTATGTGGCGCTTTGGCTCATCATATGATGTATTCGCTTCCATATCTTTTATTTTTCTTGGTTTGGTACACATGTCCTTCACAAAGAAAACCTGCACCACATCATTGGCTAGGACGAATGGTTCGTCTGTGTACCCAAGATTGTTCAGATCCACTGTTGTCATTCCGTACTGTGGGTCTACCTGTACCCCGCCTCCTGACAGATTGACCCATTAGCACTTAAACAAAGGGACCTTAAAATCATGTCCGTAGTCAAGTTCCCATATGTCCACTATGTAATCATAATATGTGTCCTTTCCACTCTCGGTTGCTGCATCAAAGCGGACACCACTGTTTTGGTTGGTGCTTTTTTGATCTTGGGCGATCGTGTAAAATGTATTCCCATTTATCTCGTATCCTTTGTAAGTCAATACAGTTGAAGATGGTCCCCTGGACAACGAGAACAGCTCATCAGAAACAGTGTTGTCACCTCTGACACGTGTTTCCAACCAATCGCCGAAAGTCCTGATGTGTTCATGTGTAATCCAGTCGTCACACTCCTCTGGGTGTTTGGAGCGCAGACTGTTCTTGTGTTCATCGACATACGGGGCCACCAAGATAGAGCTATGTAGAACTGTGTAGTGTGCTTGAGACCAAGAATGTTCGTCCCTGCATATTATTGAGTCCCTTCCAATCGTGCCTTTTCCAGTCAGTCTCCCCTCATACCGCGATTCAGGTAGACCAATCTTCTTAAGCCCAGGAATGAAGTCGACACAAAACCCAATGACATCCTCTGTTTGATGGCCCATGGAGATGCTTCCTTCTGGTCTAGCGCGGTTACGGACATATTTCTTTAGAACTCCCATGAACCTCTCAAAGGGGAACATATTGTGTAGAAATACGGGGCCCAGAATGAAAATCTCGTCGACTAGATGAACTAGGACGTGCGTCATGATATTGAAGAAGGATGGTGGGAACACCAGCTCAAAACTGACAAGACATTGCGCCACATCACTCCTTAGCCTTGGTAGGATTTCTGGATCGATCACCTTCTGAGAGATTTCATTGAGGAATGCACATAGCTTAACAATGGCTAATCGAAAGTTTTCCGGTAGAAGCCCCCTCAATGCAACCGGAAGCAGTTGTGTCATAATCACGTGGCAGTCATGAGACTTTAGGTTCTGAAACTTTTTCTCGGCCATATTTATTATTAACTTTATATTCGACGAGAAGCCAGATGGGACCTTCATACTGAGCAGGCATTCAAAGAAGATTTCCTTCTCTTCTTTGGTAAGAGCGTAGCTGGCAGGACCTTCATACTTCTTTGGAGGCATGCCGTCTTTTTCGTGCAAACGTTGCAGGTCCTCCCGTGCCTCCGGTGTATCTTTTGTCTTCCCATACACGCCCAAGAAGCCTAGCAGGTTCACGCAAAGGTTCTTCATCACGTGCATCACGTCGATTGAAGAGCGGACATCTAGGTGTTTCCAGTAGGGTAGGTCCCAAAATATAGATTTCTTCTTCCACATGGGTGTGTGTCCCTCGTCATCATTCGGAACAGATAGTCCGCCGGTACCCTTTCCAAATATTACGTGTAAATCATTGACCATAGCAAGTACGTGATCACCGGTACGCATGACGGGCTTCTTCCGGTGATCTTCCTCTCCTTTGAAATGCTTGCCTTTCTTACGACATTGATGGTTGGTCGGAAGAAATCGACGATGCCCCAAGTACACATTCTTCCTGCATTTGTCCAGGTATATACTTTTGGTGTCAGCTAAACAGTGCGTGCATGCGTGGTATCCCTTGTTTGTTTGTCCTGAAAGGTTACTGAGAGCAGGCCAATCATTGATGGTTACAAACAGCAACGCATGCAGGCCAAATTCCTCCTGTTTGTGCTCATCCCACACACGTACACCGTTTCCATTCCACAGCTGTAAAAGTTCTTCAACTAATGGCCTTAGGTACACATCAATGTCGTTGCCGGGTTGCTTAGGGTCTTAGATGAGAACTGGCATCATAATGAACTTCCGCTTCATGCACACCCAAGCAGGAAGGTTATACATACATAGAGTCACGGGCCAGGTGCTGTGATTGCTCGTCTGCTCCCCGAAAGGATTAATGCCATCCGCGCTTAAACCAAACCATACGTTCCTTGGGCCATCTCCAAACTCATCCCGGTACTTTCTCTCGATTTTTCTCCACTGCGACCCATCAGCGGGGTGTCTCAAATTCCCGTCTTTCTTACGGTCTTCATTGTGCCATCGCATCAACTTGGCATGCTCTTTGTTCATGAACAGACGTTTCAACCGTGGTATTACAGGAGCATACCACATCACTTTGGCAAGAACCCTCTTCCTGGGGGGCTCGCCGTCAACATCACTAGGGTCATCTCGTCTGATCTTATACCGCAATTCACCGCATACCGAGCATGCGTTCAAATCCTCGTACGCACCACGGTAGAGGATGCAGTCATTAGGGCATGCATGTATCTTCTGCACCTCCAATCCTAGAGGGCATACGACCTTCTTTGTTGAGTACGTACTGTCTGGCAATTCGTTATCCTTTGGAAGCCTCTTCTTAAATATTTCCAGTACATCCTCAAATCCCTTGTCAGGTATACCATACTTTGCCTTCCACTGCAGCAATTCCAGTACGGTATCGAGCTTTGTGTTGCCATCTTCGCAATTGGGGTACAACCCCTTTTTGTGATCCTCTAACATTCGATCGAACTTCAGCTTCTCCTTTTCACTTTCACACTGTCTCCTTGCATCAACAATGACCCGGCGGAGATCATCATCAGGCACATCGTCCGGTTCCTCTTGATCTTCAGCTTCCCCCGTTGCAGCATCACCGTATTCAGGGGGCACATAGTTTTCATCGTACTCTTCTTCTTCGCCGTCTTTCATCGTAACCCCTATTTCTCCGTGCTTGGTCCAAACATTATAGTGTGGCATGAATCCCTTATAAAGCAGGTGGGCGTGAATGGTTTTCCGGTCAGAGTAAGACTTCGTATTCCCACATATAGAGCATGGACAACAAATAAAACCATTCTGCTTGTTTGCCTCAGCCACCTCGAGAAAATCATGCACGCCCTCAATGTACTCAGAGGTGTGTCTGTCACCATACATCCATTGCCGGTTCATCTGCGTGCATTAAGTGTGTCAAAAACCATTATTACAGAACATCATGAATATATAAGTGACCAAATTAATAAAAGTTTATCATCGCATTAAAACCAAAGTACATACATAGTTCTCATTGAACAACATATAGCTCTCCAGAGCATCTAATTAAAACCATACATTGAAACTATGTAAAACATTTCAATGCAACAACAAATGCGATCATAATCGCAACCAAGGTAACAATTGATCCAATGGCATAATGATACCAAGCCTCGCTATGAATGGCATATTTTCTAAACTTTCTAATCTTCAAGCGCATTGCATCCGTCTTGATCTTGTGACCTTCTACGACATTCGCAACATGCAACTCCAATATCATCTTCTCTTCTTCAACTCTTTTCTTCTCTTCTTCAACTCTTTTTAATTTTTCTTTTAAATACTCGTTTTCTTCTTCAACTAAATTTAACCTCTCGACAAGAGGGTCGTATGTAATATCCGGTTCACATAGCTCCTAGATAAATACATCTATGTCAAGTTGGTGTCGGCATAATTACCATAAATACTAAATGAAACAAATAGTTATAAAAGATAATATATACCACATCCGAATCATAGAGAGGACGAGGGCCGACGGGGGCGGATACCAAAACCATCGCACTATATAATAACAAGCAATAATACAAGTAAGAAAATTAGACAATTATCTATCTAATCATACAAGTAAGAATATTTTTTTCTTTTATAAAGAAGATAAGAACAAGAGGCTCACCACGGTGGTGCCGGCGACGAGATCGGCGCGGGCGATCGGCGGTGGTGAAGACGGGGATGGGACGTGACGGACCGCTAAATCTGGACAAATCTTAAGAAAAATGGAGCTTGGAAGTCGAGTTTGGAGAGGAGAAAGCTTAAGTAGTGTGGCTCGGGCATTTCATTGAACACCTCATGTGCATAAGAGGTGAGCTAGAGCACCACAAAGCCCTCCCCTTTCCCTCCTCGAAAAAACAGAGCACCAGTGGAGTGCTCTTCTCGCCGGCGAGGGGTATATATAGCCAAATCATTAGTCCCGGTTTGTGGCTGGAACCAGTACTAATGGCCAGCCTTTCATCCCGGGTTGAGCCAGAAACCGGGACTACTGGTTGTGGGCCAGGAGCGAGGCCCATTGGTCCCCGTTCTTGTCTAGAACCGGGACATATGCCCCCAGACGAACCGGGACCAATGCTCCACGAGGCCCGGCCGGCCCCCGGGCGCACGAACCGGGACGTATGACCCCCATGGGTTCCGGTTCGTGGCACAACCGGGACAAATCGGCTGGAGAGGCCTGAACCAAATCCCTGTTTTCTACTAGTGGCGGCGGCGAGGAGGGTTTCCTGCGCGCCTCCGCCCTCTCCCCCTCCCCCTCCCTCTTCCTTCGCCGCCGCCAGGGGGCTCGGCCGGGGAAAGCTCGACCGGAGTCGGCGGCGGCGATGCCTTCTCCTTCCTCGGCAGGAAGGGGAATGGCGCGGGCCTTCCTCTCCAGCAGGGTCGCGGTGCGGTGGTACGTCGGCGTGCTGGACGGCGATGGTGTGGTGGATGCTTTTCGGGCGTCATGGCCGGTGGTGGAGACATGGCGCAGGGGCTGGAGGCGGCGTCTCGGCTGGATCTGGCCCTCAGTCGGTGCGGGTTGTGGTCGGTGTGGGTCACGGGCGACGAGCTCCACCGTGGCCATCGGTTGGTGAAGTGGGTGGCGCGGCAGGTCCGCGGGCGGGTCCTTTGCGGTGATGGGTGGAGGCGGTGGCGCGGATGAAGTGGTGGGCGTGCTTGTTGAGTCCCATCCTATTCGGCAGCGACGCAGTAGTCCCCCCGACGAGCAGGCTTGAGGGCGAGTGGCGGTCCCCGGGGTTCTCCGGCCGGTGGGCGGGTCGGCATTGGTGGTCTTGCGTGGAGATGCTTCATTTGTCGCGGTGGGGCGGCGGCAGGGATGGGCAGGGCCGCCGCTAGGGCTGCCCGTCACCGGCATGGGGTGTACCGGTCGTGGATGCGTTCGCTCCCCCTCCTTCCCATTCCCCGTCCGTTTGTGTGCGGCGGCGGCTCCGACGATGTTCAAGGCGGGATGCGGGCTATGGTTTCATCGGTCGTGGGCGTTCCCTCGGACCAAAGTCGGTCTCTTTGGCTGGTCTTGAGGTGGCCTGGTTGCAGGGCGGCGGCCTTGGCGGTGGGAGGCGTGGTGTTCGTGGGCGGAACACATGTCTCAGGTGCGGACACACGATCTTGGCCACGCGGGTGGTATGGTTGCTGATGATCGTCACAGTGTGCTGATAGATGGATGTGAGCGCTGGGGTGTATAACCTACCCGGTCTCTGCCAGGCCGACTGTGGCGGCGTCTGCGGACACTGTAACCTTCTTGAAGGCTCCATCGCGGTTGCTCCTTCTTCTTCCTGTGCTCCGAGTGAAAACTCGATCCTTTGGATCTGGCGGTGGCGGCACTATGGTAGCGTACCCTTCTTGGAGGCATCGCCTTGGAGTCCATGCTATGTCGTGTCCGGCTTCACTTCTTCGCGGTTCAAGGGAATCGTTGGAGTAGTGTGGTGGTGTCCGGACCTTTGTATCTAGACTCGGGTGTGTGTTGGTGGTCGTGTGGTGTGCGTTTGTATCAGTGTGCTCGATTGTATGTGGTGATGGTTGCTTTATGCGGGGCGAAAGCCTTTTTCGGCAATTAGGTCGATCTGTGCTACTGACAAGGGCAAGTTCTTATGATGAATTATCGTTCATTTACTCACTCTATTCAGCAACATGTTAATGATGCTAATTCGAAATACTGATTGTGTAGTTGATATATGGTCTTAACTGCGCAAGAATAGGAAGTACAAGGAGCTGCTGCCATCAGCAATGGAAGTACATGGGCGGCTGCACGTCCAACAATGACTATAATGCTTCTCAAGAGTGTAGATGCTGGTGGTGCTAATTCTAAACCGCAAGGGCTGGGCTAGCAGTGGCACAACAATTGATCCCCAGATATGCAACGGTACTACAGATTAATATATTTCATCTCAAGAAATCGTCCCTTTATTACTTCATTTTTCTGCAATATACACTACCAGAAAAACCATAGTTGCCGACGGATTTTGCCCTCGGCATAGGTCCGAAAGCCGTCGGCATAGCCTATGCCGACGGTGGCCCTCGGCATATGCCCCTCGGCATAGATAACCTCGGCAAAGCTTAGAAAGCCCGTCGGCATACAAAAGCCATCGGCATATATCCTATGCCGAGGGTTATTTCGTGGCCTTCGGCATAGTATTAGCGTCGGCAAAGAAACTTCACGACATCGTCCGTCCAACTCCATCGGACACGTGTCAACGTCTACAGCAAATTGGGGGCAAAACTATACCGAGGGTATAGCCGTCGGCATATATTATAGAAAAAAAAGGTGAGCCCCTCCTTTCGTTGGCGTCCGCCGCCGGCCGCCCGGAGCTCGTCGGTGACCGGCATCCCATCTGATGGGCGCGCGAGGCCCACCAGACGTTGCCGCAAAAAAATGATAGGAGGCCTGCCCGAGGAGCGGGAACGGCGAGCTCCTGCCCGGTGGAGCGAGGACGGCGAGCTCCTGCCCAGTGGCGCAGCGGAAGGAGGCCGCGGTGCGCGACGACGGCGTCGGGCGCTGTGGAGAGGACCCGTGCATCGCCGTGGTGAGAAATCGAGCGGCGCGGTGGAGAGGACCTGGACGGGCGCGCACGGAGATGTGGGCGGTGGAGAGGACCCGGGTAGAGCGCGAAGATGGCGCCGGGCGCAATGGAGAGGACCCGGACCGAACGGGCTCTTGCCTAGTGGCGCAGCGGGAGCAGGCCGCGGAGCTCGACGACGGCCCTGTGCGGAAGGTTGGAGCAGCGGGAGGAGGCCACGACGTCTGGCGGGGCGTGCGGTGGGGGCCGTGCGGCGGGGCGTGGTGGAGAGGACCCGGGCGGGAGGTGGCCGCGGCGTCCGGAGGGGCGTGCGGCGAGGTTTGCAGCAGGGGCCGTGCGGTGTGTGGCGGGGTGTGTGGTCGGGAGTGTGGCCAGAGGAGGAAAGGAAGAGATAAGGTTGAGCATGAGATAAGGCATCCCGTGACTGTTCAATTTGAGTAGATCCAACGGTTACGAGGCGTGATCCGTGGGAGGGTTGTGCCAACCAATGAGAAGAGTTCAAGCTATAGCTATGTTGACGGTATAACCGTAGGCATATATAAGTTTTTGTTTTTATTATGTATTTATGTTGGGTTTTTTATAACTCTACATCCCTACTATGTATATTCACACCTACATATTCTTGGAAGCATTTTAAAACTTCGAGGCCTTATTTAGTGTGAAATTTGAATAATTCTATTTAAAAACATACACTACATAGATATTTCATGTAAATTCAAAACACTATATTTTAGAAAAATATTTGATCATTTTTATTCAAAATTAAATAAAATTTTGCATAATAGAATGACAAACATGGTTGGTGAAGTAAGTCTTCTCTTTTTACCAGATGTTTGCATGTCAAAAGATTTTTATACACCTCTTTTGAAAAAAACAAATTTGCATCGATTCAGTATTAATAGGGTCAAATTTAAACTACATGTGCGTGATATTTTTTTTCTTTAAAAAATAATTTCTAGGTGCACAAGTAGTCATTTTATCAGAGATCCACCAAGATTTTTGCAACATTTCATCCCTAGCTATCATCCGTCATGCCCTCGTTTTAACCGCATTTTAAAATCGACAAAAACAATTCAAACAAATCAAAAAAATGTAAAATCTTCGTGTTGCATCCTCATTTATGTCCTAGTAATCATACAAAACAGCAAACTTGGAATAATGCAAATATCTTAAAAAGTCTTCTCAAAATGAGCTACCGAGTATGAAGATTAATGGCTTTCAAGCCAAATGACCGATGTTATAACTAATTTCAAAAGAAATTTTTCCCAAATGATCTCATTTTGTGCGCGCATATTGGAATGGGCAACAAGTTTGCCAAAGGAAGTTTTCATTTTTATTGCACAAAATATCCATTTTTCATTTTCGAGTGCCAAAAGTAGGGTTGTTTTGTGAAGGAGCTACCAAATATTTGGTGTAAATTTGAATCACTCCGTTTTTGTAAAATACTATACCATATTTTATTAACAATTGACCAAATAGTTCCATGCTAAATGATTTTTATGCACCTCTTCTAAAAAGACAAATTTCCGCAGATTCATCTGGAACGGGGTCAAATTTGAACTACATGTGATTGATAGATTGCTCTTTATTTTTACAAAAAATCATTTCTAGGTACACAAATAGTCGTTTAATCAGAGATCCACCAATAGTTTTGTAAGATTCCACCCTAGCTATCACCGGTAATGCCACCCCCTCCCCCGTTTTGACCGAATTTTGAAACCAGCTTAAACAATTAAAAAAAATCAAAAAAATGTAAAAGCTTCGCATTGCATCCCATTTGAAAAAAATATTCAAAATTTTAGTTATTATTTTTATTTTGTAGGAAAAAAATACGTCGACGGCAATGCCGTCAGCGTAGGTCCATTTTGTAGGAAAATAAATTAGGATGCAATGCGAAGGTTTTACATTTTTTATTTTTTTGAATTATTTTTGTCGATTTCAAAAGGTGGTCAAAACGAAGGGAATGACCGGTAATAGATAGGGGTGAAATCTTACAAAAATCTTGGCGGATCCCTAATGAAATGACTACTTGTGTATCTAGAAATGATTTTTTGAAAAAATAAAGAGCAAACTATCAACCACATGTAGTTCAAATTTGAACCCGTTCCAGCTGAATCTGCGGAAATTTTTCTTTTTCAAGAGAGGTATATAAAAAATAACATATTACATGAAACCTTTGGTCAATTGTAAACAAATATGGTCTAGTATTTTACAAAATTTAAGTGGTTCAAATTGACATCAAATATTTGGTAGATCCTTGACAAAAAACCCCTACTTTTGTCACTCGGAAAATGAAAAATGGATTTTTCATGCAAAGAAAATAAAAACTTCCTTTGGCAAACTTGTTGGCTAGTGTAATATACACACACGTGCAAAATATGAGATCATTTGCGAAACTATCATTTGAAACTAGGTATAACATCGGTCATTTGGCTTGAAAGTCATGAATCTTTCATACTCAATAGCTCATTTTGAAAGAAAAAATTGAGATATTTGACTTATTCCAAGTTTGTTGTTTTGTATGGTTACTAAGACATAAATTAGGATGCAACGCGAAAGTTTTACATTTTTTATTATTTTTTTGAATTTTTTCGATTTCAAAAAGTGGTCAAAACGGAAGGCATGACCGGTAATAGATAGGGGTGGGATCTTACAAAATTCTTGGTGGATCCCTGATGAAATGACTACTTGTGTATCTAGAAATGATTTTTTGAAAAAATAAAGAGCAAACTATCAAGCACATGTAGTTCAAATTTGACCCTGTTCCAGCTGAATTTGCAGAAATTTGTCTTTTTCCGGAGAGGTATATAAAAAACATATTACATGGAAACTTTGGTCAATTGTAAATAAAATATGACCCAGTATTTAAAAAAAATAAAGTGGTTCAAGTTGACATCAAATATTTGGTAGATCCTATACAAAAAACCCCTACTTTTAATCACTCGGAAAATGAAAAATGGATTTTTCGTGCAAAGAAAATAAAAAGTCTCTTTGGCAAACTTCTTGGATAGTATAATATATACACTTGTGCAAAATATGAGATCATTTGGGAAAACTATCATTTGAAACTAGCTATAACATCGGTCATTTGGCTTGAAAGTCATGAATCTTCATACTCGATAGCTCATTTTGGAAAAAAATAAGATATTTGACTTATTCCAAGTTTTTTGTTTTGTATGGTTACTAAGACATAAATTAGGATGCAACGCGAAGGTTTTACCTTTTTATTCTTATTTTGAATTATTTTTGTCGATTTAAAAAAGTGGTCAAAACGAAGGGCATGACCGGCAATAGACAGGGGTGGAATCTTACAAAATCTCTTGGTGGATCCTTGATGAAATGACTATTTGTGTCGGGACCCGGGGTTAGCATATGCAAGTCCAGTTAAGGCATAGTCATATGGAGAGCCGAGAACCGTACCCACTTGTCTAAGCAGACAAGGCCAAGCACAGAACGTTCTCGGAAAGCATCGTACGTAAGGGGCATCCCATCCAGGCCGGATGATCAACTGAGATGGGTCATCATCGTCCGCACACAAGTCTAATGATATGGGTGGTGAACTCCCATATTCACAGACAAGTCGCCTCAACCATATTATCGACTATCTCATAACTCTTACATAGACTTACTCCAGCCCGATCACTTAGTCGGGGTCTAGGGCGGGCTCGATCATACCACAAAGTGTGCACGAGACGGAGTCTCGAGCAATCGCATCGCGATGCCCCAAGTTGCGAACATCTAAGGGCCACTTGGTGTATGAAAGACCGCCATCCAGAACACAACTAAGGTCTCGAAAACCCATACAAAGACATGCATGTTATAAACATACACGCAGCACACATGCCTCGTATGAACAGCAGGTACCATTGCAATTCTCTACAAAGTGTACATTTTATTTATAACTCTTATAGAGTACACACAGAGATCACATACATGCGATCCAACATTACAACACAGAGCGGAAGCAAATTATGTCTGAGTACAGACAAGTTTAACAAATGGCTTAAGAAGCCTTATTTAAACACAAAGCCCTCCACGAGGGAACCAGTCTGCTGACTGGGACTAGACTAGTTTAACTTCAGTCGTCCAGCTCGATGAAGAAGCCACCTTCGGGGTCAGTGGCGTCATCTAAAACATAGATTAAGCAAACGTGAGTACAAAGTCGTACTCAGCAAGACTTACATAGGAGCTATACTACTCATGCACATGTATCAAGGTAAAGGGAGGTGGGGTTCACTTGCAGAAGTGCCAGCTTTGATTTGGCTAATCCTGAACTACGAGTACCAGACTTTGAGGTAAGAAGCGTACACGAGTCCACTACTTTCTCCAACCAATACACCACTATGGTGCCTTCCTCGACTTCCCCACGAGAAAGCACGCCATAGCACTCACACTTATCTTGGTGTGTTTTAGAAGTATCCGGTTCAAATTGTCTAATAATCAAGCTAAGCTTTCCAAGCAGTCCATAACCGCGGACGCGGCTATTCAAATAGTTTTGTTAACCTTGCAAGGGTGTACCGCTACACACACATGACCATCATTTACCGCCTTTGATCTCGACACCATTCAAGGGGTGCCGGCGAGGATGCTCACCACAACTGTTACCCCATAGCCGATCTAGTCCAAGAAAGCCGCCTACTTGGGTTGGTTACCACAATCGTGAACCCGGCCGGTTTACCGAAGTGGACCCAAGTGATGTGTGCGTGGTGCATAAGCCGGTCTCGGATGAGCCGTTCTCTCACTTAGCAGCCAGGCCACAGACCTACCAGAACTCCGAACTATTGCGACATCTGGACATCGAAAGGGATGAGTTAGTAAGTTGAGAGGGGTCAGTGAGCCCAATGTGTGGTTGTACTCCTCATCTTGGATCACCACACAAGAACTCGTACTAGGGTTGTGTTCAACGAGACAACCCACTGTGTACTCCTACACAGCCTCTCATCGTTCACCTTGTATTAGGGTCGATTCACCAACACTTTTCTACCATCATCAACATGATCATTCCCATCCCGACTCACATCACAGTAACAACATGGTATCATACTAAGCATGCAATAAGCAGTAGCATTGCAGGGGTTACATGATATCATTCAACTCCTACATTTGCTAGGATTATGGTTTGCTTACTACTGTGACAAAAGATAGGTCATGCAAAGGAATGGGTTCATCTATGCGGTAGAATCGTAACATGGTGATCATCCTATACAATGCATAAGCGAGACATGAGGGGGAAGTGGGATTTTATCGACATGATCAATGGGGGTTTGCTTGCCTTGCTGACGAGGTTCGGGTTCTGGATCTTCAGCGAAGGGGGTGACCTCTTGCTCCGGTTCCACCTCTACTCGACAAACAAAGCACGAAGTAGCAATCAATATGAATGCAATGCTCAAGCACATGATTGAATGTTTAAAACTTGAAGTATAAGTTTTGATGTGTGTGAGGCAATTCCATTTAAGTGGAGTATATTGCATTTAAAATGCAAATTCAAAATCCACATTTGAATTCAACTTAGCCAAGTTGTATGTGACATAGTTTGATCATTTTGAATCATTTTCAAATGTGTATGATATGCCTCTGAAGTGTGGTTGAATTGTAGCTTAATTCCATGGTCCAAGTTGCAAGATCAATTGATTTGAATTTGAATTAAATTCAAATAAACCAAATGACATATGCTACTGGTCCCATTTTAAAATCAACTCCAACATAGTTGAAAGTTGCATATTTGGAAAGATAATTTTCTCCTGATCATTTTTCATATATTATTTGTCCAATTTGGAGTTAATATGAATTTTCTATGAATTTCCAAAGTTTGGGGTATTTTCTGGAATTTCTGGAATTATTTTTAATTCAAAAATCTCTGGAAATTCATTATTGCGTCATCACTACATCAGCATGACATCAGGGGCTTGACTCTGGTCAAACTGACCTGTGGGGTCACTCTGTCAGCCTCTCTGGGATAAATCCCTGTTAATTTAAATTAACAGAGAGATTAGAGGGGTTTTGGGCCCACCTGTAAGTGACTCTAGGGGTGGTTAATTAGTGCTAATCGCCCGTCCACGTCATCTCGTCGGCGGCTCAACGCCGGCGACCATCCAGCACGGCGGAGCTCCTCGGGACGGCGGTGCGGGGCATGATTCGCAGCGCCGGAGGCACTGGAGTGCAGCCCGTGCACTCGCGCTTCACGTGGAAGCCATGGTGTGGCCAGGGGGTGACGGAGACGACGGCGGGGACCTCCCCGGCGGCAACCGGAGCACGGCGGCAACGCGGATGGCGCTACCGTGCAAAGCAGGGGGCAAGAAGTAGGGTGTTGTGCTCCTGGTGGCTCCGGGAACTCCATGGACACCATCACGAAGACAACGGTTCACAGGAGCGACCTCACTGTCGTCCATGGCGGTGACGGAGCTCGGCTCCCATGGTGGCGTAGGATACAGAGCGAGAGTGGGCTAACTAGGTGAGGGGAAACGCTCACCGAGATGCGGGGAGTGCGGTGGTGCAGAGGTTGGAGGCGGGGAGGGCTCAACGGCGACCGAATTCGGCGAGGATCTTCACGGTGGCCGGCGGCGACTTGGTGACGATGGTGGCGTCTCCGGGGCTCCTTGGATCGATTCACCGCACGGGAAGACGAAGACGATGTCTGCGGTTCCTCTGGACAGCTCGAGGCGTCGCGGGGAGCACGGTGGCCACGCGGGTGCAGCGGCCGCTCCGGCGCAAGCTTCGGGTGGTCGTCGTCGGCATCGAGAACGAGCGAGAGAGAGGGAGGAAGAACTGCGCTCGTGGGGGAGAAGGTGCAGGGGACGTCCAGAAGCCTCCAGGCGCGAAGAGGTAGCGGAGGGAAGCTGCTGCGTGGCTGCTGTTCGTCGGCGGCGTCGGTGGAGTGCTGCATGCATTCCACCGAGCAGCTTCGGGGCGTGGGGAGGAAGACGCCAAGCGGGGAGGCTGGGCTGGGCCGATTGAGGTGAGTGGGCCTCGCCTGGGCGACAGGTAAGTTCTTTTCCTTTTTCTGTTTAATCTTTCCTTTCTGTTTTTCTGTATATTTGTTTTGACTTTGGTAAAAATACCAAGTCATTTTATTAAATGCTGAAAACTTTTATGTGGCTTCATAATAATATAGACTAGCCACTCATAAACTTTCAACATTTTTAAAATTCAAATAATTTGAATCTTAATTCAAATAGGGGTATTTCTTTAATTCCAAGGCACTGTTTGAATATTTGAAAAATCTATGAACATGGGGTGGGTCCCACATCACTTGATATGTGATCACACTCATTTATAAGACTTTTCAAAACTCTAACATGAATTTTTGGAGAAGATTTTTATCTGGCCTTTTTGAATTAATTCATCTGGGGGGTGTTCCTTCTCCCATTTGGATTTTGAATTTGATTTCCAAGATTTCTTTTGAAATTTTGACATGATGCAAAGGCACTAGCTAACCCTAGCACATACCTAACAGAGGGTTCTGACGACTCGCCCCCACTCAAAAGAATCTCGTCCCGAGATTCAGAAGTCTGCGGGAGGAAGGAGGGGTACTCGGTAAGGAGACGGTCTTCTCTTTCCCACGTGGCTTCTCTTTCAGAGTGGTGTGACCATTGCACTTTCAGAAACCTAATCTTCTGACGACGAGTGACACGCTCTGCGGAATCAAGAATACGAACGGGGTATTCTCGATAAGAAAGGTCATCTTGGAGATCAAGCGTTTCATGGTCGACTTCGCGGATGGGGTCCTTGAAGCAACGCCTGAGTTGGGACACATGGAATACATCATGTACTCGGGAGAGGTGCGGAGGTAGTTCAAGTTGGTAGGCAACTTCTCCACGTTTAGCAATAATGCGGAAAGGTCCGATGTAACGTGGGGCCAACTTTCCTTTGATACCGAAACGTTGGGTTCCCTTCAAAGGAGTAACCCGAAGGTAAGCCTTCTCATCCAGATTGTATCTCTCTTGCCTATGATGACGGTCATAGTAGCTTTTCTGACGAGACTGGGCTGCTTTCAATTGTTCACGAACGATACGAACTTGATCTTCTGCTTCCTTGATCATATCCGGTCCAAAGAATTGTCTTTCACCGGTTTCTGACCAGTTTAAAGGTGTTCGACATCGTCGTCCATATAGGAGCTCAAAAGGAGCCATGTTCAGACTAGATTGAGAACTATTGTTATAAGCAAATTCGGCAAACGGAAGAGAATTCTCCCAATTCTTTCCGAATGAGATAACACAAGCTCTGAGCATGTCTTCAAGAATTTGGTTAACCCTTTCGACTTGACCGCTAGACTGAGGATGGAAAGCTGTACTAAAGGAGAGATGAGTTCCCATAGCACGTTGGAAGCTTCCCCAAAATCTAGAGGTGAAAAGGCTACCGCGATCAGAATTTATTTCCAAAGGAACACCATGAAGGGATACAATTCTAGAGATGTAAAAGTCCGCTAACTGGCTAGCAGTTATAGACTCGCGAACCGGAAGGAAGTGAGCAACTTTGGAAAGCCTATCTATGACAACGAAGATGGCATTGTTTCCTTTCTGGGTTCTTGGAAAGCCGGTGATGAAATCCATACCGAATTTTTCCCATTTCCACTCGGGAATAGACAAAGGTTGAAGTGTACCAGCAGGTCTTTGATGTTCTGCCTTAATGCGACGACAAACATCACATTCGGCAACAAATTGAGCAATGTCTCTCTTCATCCTAGTCCACCAAAATCTCTGGCGTAGATCTCGGTACATTTTTGTGCTACCGGGATGAATTGAGAGGGGTGTGTCATGGGCTTCCTTGAGGATGAGTTGCCTTAGTTCCCTATTCTTAGGTACTACCAAATAATTTTCAAAGAATACCGTTCCTTTGCTATCTGTGGAGAAACATTTAGCAACTCCGCTAGCAATGTTCTCCTTGATCCGGCGAACACCTCGTGCACGCCTTTGGGCAACTATGATTTGATCCTCAAGAGTTGGTTTCGCCACCAAGGTAGAAAGATAGCCATGAGGAACAATTTCAAGGTTGAGCTTGCGAAATTCCTCATGAAGAAGTGGTTGATACTGTTGTAACATGAGGTTGTTACAATACGACTTACGACTTAGTGCATCAGCCATGACATTGGCTTTGCCTGGGGTGTAAGAAATTACTACGTTGTAATCTTTTATCAACTCAATCCAGCGTCTTTGCCTGAGATTAAGATCTGGCTGGGTGAAAATATATTTGAGGCTTTGGTGGTCGGAATAAATCTCACAACGATTACCAAGGAGGTAATGTCGCCAAGTTGTTAGGGCATGAACTACGGCAGCGAGTTCAAGGTCATGGGTAGGATAGTTCTCTTCATGTGGCCGCAACTGGCGTGAAGCATAAGCTACCACATGCCGATCTTGCAGAAGTATGCATCCTAACCCTTGCCGTGAGGCATCGCAATAGATCTCGAAATCTCTTTTGGTGTCTGGAGGTGCAAGTACGGGTGCGGAAGTCAATCTCCTTTTTAGCTCTTGAAAGCTTTCCTCGCACTTGGGAATCCATAAGAATTTCTTATCTTTCTTGAGGAGTTCAGTTAGAGGCTTTGCAACTTTAGAAAAGTTCTCGACGAAGCGACGGCAATAGCTGGCTAGGCCAAGAAAACTCCTAACTTGCTTAACCGATTCAGGTGGAGTCGAGTCAAGGACGGCCTGAACTCTCTCGGGATTCACAGCAATGCCTTTTGCAGAAATCACGTGGCCTAATTAGGTCACTTCTGGTAGCCAGAATTCACACTTGGAGAATTTAGCGTACAGGCGATGCTCTCTAAGCTTCATCAATACCAGCCTTAAGTGTTCGGCATGATCTTCTTCGTTCTTCGAGTAGATGAGAATATCATCAAGATAAACCACAACAAATTTATCTAGGTACTCCATGAAGATCGAATTCATCAAGCGTGAGAATGTGGCGGGGGAATTGGTTAAACCAAAGGACATGATGGTGTACTCGTAAAGACCATAACGAGTAGTAAAAGCCGTTTTGGGAATGTCCTCGTTTCGGATTCTGATCTGATGATAACCTAATCTCAAATCCATCTTGGAGAAGACGGAGGATCCTGCAAGTTGATCATAAAGATCATTGATCCTGGGCAGTGGGTATTTGTTCTTTATCGTCGCTAAATTTAGCGAGCGATAGTCTACGCACATCCTTTCTGTTCCATCTTTCTTCTTTACCAACAGAACGGGGCAACCCCATGGCGATGAGCTAGGGCGGATGAAGCCTTTTGCCAACGAAGCATCAAGTTGGGTTTTTAGCTCAGCTAACTCATGTGGGGCCATTTTATATAGGCGTTTGGAAATTGGTGCGGTTCCTGGAACAAGATCCACTATAAATTCTACACACCTGTCGGGTGGCATGCCCGACAGCTCTTCAGGAAAGACATCCGGGAAGTCACGAACCACCGGAATATCTTCAAGTTCGGGAAGGGGAAGTACATTCAAGGAATGCACTTGGTTTCTTGTTCTGGGTGAGGTATAGTTGACGGTTTTGCCTGAAGGGTGGGTGAGTTTCACGGATTTGCCTCTGCAATCCAGGTAGGCATTCTGTCTTGATAGCCAATCCATGCCAAGGATGACATCAATGTCTGAAGACTTGAGGGCTATGAGTGAAGCAAGGAATACTAAACCCTCAATTGCAATCTGATTACCATGGCTCACTCTATTAGTTTGCCATCTTGACCCTGGAGTTTGAATAACCATCGGGGTGGACAATTCAACAAAGGGTAACTCATGACGAAGTGCATAACTTTCCGACATGAATGAATGAGATGCTCCTGGGTCGAAAAGAACGGAAGTAGGAACATAATTGACTGGGAGCGTACCAAGAATGACGTCAGTGGTGTCGTCAGTCTCTTCGGCGGCAATCTGGTTCACACGTCCACGAGTGGCGGGAGGAGTGGGTTTGGCGGTGAAGACCTTCTGGGATGGCTTGCCACGGCCATTGTTGTTGTTGTTGTTGCCTCCGGCACGGGGTGGAACGTTCTGGTGTTGGAGCTGGTTCTGGGGGCACTAGCGAGAGTAGTGGCCTGCCTGACCACATTTGTAGCAAGCTCTGAAAACAGTGCGTGGAGCTGGGTTGTTTGGTGGAGCTGGGTGGAACTGGGTGGTTGGACGAGGCGCCACATAGGATGGCCTCGGTGGGTTGTTCTGGCGGAACATGCTATTTGGAATCCAGATCTTGCGCTTCTGGGAGCCAGAACTGGATGAACTGTCCTCTCTGGGGTGTTTGCGAAAGTCGTTGGGGGTGTTCATGTCCTCTGCTTTGATGGCCTTGTTGACAAGGACCTGGAATGTGGCAAAGTCATGAAGGTTGAGCTCACGACGAAGTCCGGTGTTGAGGCCACGACGGAACCTCTCTTGTTTCTTGGAGTCGGTGGAGACTTCTTCAGTTGCATAACGAGCAAGTCGGTTGAACTCACGACTAAACTCGTCCACGATTCTTCTGCTTTGAGTGAGGTTACAGAACTCCTCACGCTTGCGGTCCATGAGACCCTTGGGAATGTGGTGCTCGCGGAAGGACGTGCAGAATTCCTCCCAAGATGTAGGCGGTCCAACGGGTCGCATATTCAGAAAGTTCTCCCACCAAGAGCTAGCTGCACCTTCGAGGTGATAGGTGGCATAGCTGACCTTGTCACTAGTTGCAACACGGCCTGCTTGGAGCTTCCTCTCGATGCTGCGGAGCCAGTCATCGGCGTCAAGGGGCTCGGTGGAGTAACTGAAAACCGGGGGATGAAGTCGGATGAAGTCGTTCAGGGACACCAACTCATTGCGCTGCTGAGTGGTGTTACGTGCAATGACTTCCAGCAGGTGGTGAGAGTCACGGCGGTTCCTCTCCACTTCCATCAGAACTTGTGCCATCGTGGGTGGGGGTGGAAGGTTGCCTTCCTCCTGGTCATTCCCACGACCTTGGTTACGACCAACCTGACCACGGGTTCCTTGAGACATCCTGAAGGTGAAATCAAAGTCAAACAGAGTTGAGTTGAAGAGTCTAAACAAGGTATTGAAGTACTGGAAGGATTAAAGAGCAAAGGAAGTAATCATCTTGACAACATGGTGATAAAAGCATACAAGCCATATATTCACAAGCTGTCATACAAACCATACATCGTTTAAGTACAAGCACCAAGCTAAGAAAACCTGATGAAGATGATACATCCTTCAGAGGCACTCTGACTTCCTATACATTATTTATCTAAGCCTCTGGAACTTAGACACCTTGCTTACAATAAACTAAGATACTACTACATCCTCACTAAGTAAGACCACAGGCGGTCTCACTCATCTCCATCTCCATAGTAGTCCTCATAAAAGTTACCCGCGTATCCCGGTAGCTGGAGGTGACCATCGGAAAACACGGAGGCTTGTGGACCCTGATATCCATTTGGGCAAGGATGGGGCCTAGGTCCAGTGTAGGGTGGAAGCAAAGGACCACGGGGTGGAAAAATTCCTCCAATCTCGGGCCAAGCAACTCGAGAAGGCATCTGAGTCCTCACTGGGTAGATCGCATCAAACTCAACTGATCCAACGCTCACAAAGGGTGCCAAGAGCGTCAGTGCTCGTTACAGACGAACTCGGGTGGCGTGGAGCTCAAAACGGAGAGCGCGTGCATCACGATCTCGATCACTAGCAAACCTAGAAGTCACCTGGAGTGCTGGATCCTCTGCAGAGTGATCTGAGTAGAGTCCGGTGTAATATCCCTCTTCTCCTGGGAGTGCAGCAGGGATATAGCGAAATGAAGTCTCTCTCAGCATGGTGTGCTCCTCTCTCAGCAGTGTAATACATGAATATGCAGCATCCTACACAGCCATGTTCTCGGTAACGCCAATGCCATGTCCAAAGTGGATAGGCTGGGTGACTCCAACGTGGTGCGGGTAGATCCGGACAATGCAGTGGAACTGCGTCTGGTTGAAGTCGTGAAACTGCTCCTCGATGGTGTACTCAGGGTACCATCGATATCCCACATAGGACATCATCTCGATCAACGTGGCGGGATGGCCACGCACACCGAGGCACCTGGTCAAACGAACAATCTGCCGAGGGGGAAGATCTGCCATCTGAAATAGAAAGGAGTTTGCAAATGCATCAGATTATGAGATAAACCTGGAATGACTCGGACAGCATAACGGCTGTAATTGTAAGAAATGACAATTTCTTCCAACATGGAAATAGCACTTACATACGATGTAATAAATCAGGAAGCATAACCAATCTAACAAACCGAACACAACTTTCCTACGGCTACAAGGAAGCAAACAACGAGATGTTCTAATCAGACAGAGGTGAGCCTAGTCCTATCTTCCCGTAGAACAAGATAAGGGTGACTCAGAACTCAGAACGAAGGGGTAAGGAGAAAAAAGAAGCCTTACGTTGTTCCCTTATATACCCAGAGTAACTATATAACTATAGAAAGCTAGACTCGACTTCGGCCAAGGCTACTAGTCCTACAGTCAGTCCTGCTCTGATACCAAGTCTGTCGGGACCCGGGGTTAGCATATGCAAGTCCAGTTAAGGCATAGTCATATGGAGAGCCGAGAACCGTACCCACTTGTCTAAGCAGACAAGGCCAAGCACAGAACGTTCTCGGAAAGCATCGTACGTGAGGGGCATCCCATCCAGGCCGGATGATCAACTGAGATGGGTCCTCATCGTCCGCACACAAGTCTAATGATATGGGTGGTGAACTCCCATATTCACAGACAAGTCGCCTCAACCATATTATCGACTATCTCATAACTCTTACATAGACTTACTCCAGCCCGATCACTTAGTCGGGGTCTAGGGCGGGCTCGATCATACCACAAAGTGTGCACGAGACGGAGTCTCGAGCAATCGCATCGCGATGCCCCAAGCTGCGCACATCTAAGGGCCACTTGGTGTATGAAAGACCGCCAGCCAGAACACAACTAAGGTCTCGAAAACCCATACAAAGACATGCATGTTATAAACATACACGCAGCACACATGCCTCGTATGAATAGCAGGTACCATTGCAATTCTCTACAAAGTGTACATTTTATTTATAACTCTTATAGAGTACACACAGAGATCACATACATGTGATCCAACATTACAACAGAGAGCGGAAGCAAATTATGTCTGAGTACAGACAAGTTTAACAAATGGCTTAAGAAGCCTTATTTAAACACAAAGCCCTCCACGAGGGAACTAGTCTGCTGACTGGGACTAGACTAGTTTAACTTCAGTCGTCCAGCTCGATGAAGAAGCCACCTTCGGGGTCAGTGGCGTCATCTAAAACATAGATTAAGCAAACGTGAGTACAAAGTCGTACTCAGCAAGACTTACATAGGAGCTATACTACTCATGCACATGTATCAAGGTAAAGGGAGGTGGGGTTCACTTGCAGAAGTGCCAGCTTTGATTTGGCTAATCCTGAACTACGAGTACCAGACTTTGAGGTAAGAAGCGTACACGAGTCCACTACTTTCTCCAACCAATACACCACTATGGTGCCTTCCTCGACTTCCCCACGAGAAAGCACGCCATAGCACTCACACTTATCTTGGTGTGTTTTAGAAGTATCCGGTTCAAATTGTCTAATAATCAAGCAAAGCTTTCCAAGCAGTCCATAACCGCGGACGCGGCTATTCGAATAGTTTTGTTAACCTTGCAAGGGTGTACCGCTACACACACATGACCATCATTTACCGCCTTTGATCTCGACACCATTCAAGGGGTGCCGGCGAGGATGCTCACCACAACTGTTACCCCATAGCCGATCTAGTCCGAGAAAGCCGCCTACTTGGGTTGGTTACCACAATCGTGAACCCGGCCGGTTTACCGAAGTGGACCCAAGTGATGTGTGCGTGGTGCATAAGCCGGTCTCGGATGAGCCGTTCTCTCACTTAGCAGCCAGGCCACAGACCTACCAGAACTCCGAACTATTGCGACATCTGGACATCGAAAGGGATGAGTTAGTAAGTTGAGAGGGGTCAGTGAGCCCAATGTGTGGTTGTACTCTTCATCTTGGATCACCACACAAGAACTCGTACTAGGGCGGTGTTCAACGAGACAACTCACTGTGTACTCCTACACAGCCTCTCATCGTTCACCTTGTATTAGGGTCGATTCACCAACACTTTTCTACCATCATCAACATGATCATTCCCAACCCGACTCACATCACAGTAACAACATGGTATCATACTAAGCATGCAATAAGCAGTAGCATTGCAGGGGTTACATGATATCATTCAACTCCTACATTTGCTAGGATTATGGTTTGCTTACTACTGTGACAAAAGATAGGTCATGCAAAGGAATGGGTTCATCTATGCGGTAGAATCGTAACATGGTGATCATCCTATACAATGCATAAGCGAGACATGAGAGGGAAGTGGGATTTTATCGACATGATCAATGGGGGTTTGCTTGCCTTGCTGACGAGGTTCGGGTTCTGGATCTTCAGCGAAGGGGGTGACCTCTTGCTCCGGTTCCACCTCTACTCGACAAACAAAGCACGAAGTAGCAATCAATATGAATGCACTGCTCAAGCACATGATTGAATGTTTAAAACTTGAAGTATAAGTTTTGATGTGTGTGAGGCAATTCCATTTAAGTGGAGTATATTGCATTTAAAATGCAAATTCAAAATCCACATTTGAATTCAACTTAGCCAAGTTGTATGTGACATAGTTTGATCATTTTGAATCATTTTCAAATGTGTATGATATGCCTCTGAAGTGTGGTTGAATTGTAGCTTAATTCCATGGTCCAAGTTGCAAGATCAATTGATTTGAATTTGAATTAAATTCAAATAAACCAAATGACATATGCTACTGGTCCCATTTTAAAATCAACTCCAACATAGTTGAAAGTTGCATATTTGGAAAGATAATTTTCTCCTGATCATTTTTCATATATTATTTGTCCAATTTGGAGTTAATATGAATTTTCTATGAATTTCCAAAGTTTGGGGTATTTTCTAGAATTTCTGGAATTATTTTTAATTAAAAAATCTCTGGAAATTAATTATTGCGTCATCACTACATCAGCATGACATCAGGGGCTTGACTCTGGTCAAACTGACCTTTGGAGTCACTCTGTCAGCCTCTCTGGGATAAATCCCTGTTAATTTAAATTAACAGAGAGATTAGAGGGGTTCTGGGCCCACCTGTAAGTGACTCTAGGGGTGGTTAATTAGTGCTAATCGCCCGTCCACGTCATCTCGCCGGCGGCTCAACGCCGGCGACCATCCAGCACGGCGGAGCTCCTCGGGACGGCGGTGCGGGGCATGATTCGCAGCGCCGGAGGCACTGGAGTGCAGCCCGTGCACTCGCGCTTCACGTGGAAGCCATGGTGTGGCCAGGGGGTGACGGAGACGACGGCGGGGACCTCCCCGGCGGCAACCGGAGCACGGCGGCAACGCGGATGGCGCTACCGTGCAAAGCAGGGGGCAAGAAGTAGGGTGTTGTGCTCCTGGTGGCTCCGGGAACTCCATGGACACCATCACGAAGACAACGGTTCACAGGAGCGACCTCACTGTCGTCCATGGCGGTGACGGAGCTCGGCTCCCATGGTGGCGTAGGATACAGAGCGAGAGTGGGCTAACTAGGTGAGGGGAAACGCTCACCGAGATGCGGGGAGTGCGGTGGTGCAGAGGTTGGAGGCGGGGAGGGCTCAACGGCGACCGAATTCGGCGAGGATCTTCACGGTGGCCGGCGGCGACTTGGTGACGATGGCGGCGTCTCCGGGGCTCCTTGGCTCGATTCACCGCACGGGAAGACGAAGACGACGTCTGCGGTTCCTCTGGACAGCTCGAGGCGTCGCGGGGAGCACGGTGGCCACGCGGGTGCAGCGGCCGCTCCGGCGCAAGCTTCGGGTGGTCGTCGTCGGCGTCGAGAACGAGCGAGAGAGAGGGAGGAAGAACTGCGCTCGTGGGGGAGAAGGTGCAGGGGACGTCCAGAAGCCTCCAGGCGCGAAGAGGTAGCGGAGGGAAGCTGCTGCGTGGCTGCTGTTCGTCGGCGGCGTCGGTGGAGTGCTGCATGCATTCCACCGAGCAGCTTCGGGGCGTGGGGAGGAAGACGCCAAGCGGGGAGGCTGGGCTGGGCCGACTGAGGTGAGTGGGCCTCGCCTGGGCGACAGGTAAGTTCTTTTCCTTTTTCTGTTTAATCTTTCCTTTCTGTTTTTCTGTATATTTGTTTTGACTTTGGTAAAAATACCAAATCATTTTATTAAATGCTGAAAACTTTTATGTGGATTCATAATAATATAGACTAGCCACTCATAAACTTTCAACATTTTTAAAATTCAAATAATTTGAATCTTAATTCAAATAGGGGTATTTCTTTAATTCCAAGGCACTGTTTGAATATTTGAAAAATCTATGAGCATGGGGTGGGTCCCACATCACTTGATATGTGATCACACTCATTTATAAGACTTTTCAAAACTCTAACATGAATTTTTGGAGAAGATTTTTATCTGGCCTTTTTGAATTAATTCATCTGGGGGGTGTTCCTTCTCCCATTTGGATTTTGAATTTGATTTCCAAGATTTCTTTTGAAATTTTGACATGATGCAAAGGCACTAGCTAACCCTAGCACATACCTAACAGAGGGTTCTGACAATTTGTGTATCTAGAAATGATTTTTTTTAATAAAGAGCAAACTATTAAGCACATGTAGTTAAAATTTGACCCCGTTCCAGCTAAATCTGCGGAAATTTGTCTTTTTTAGAAGAGGTATATATAAAAACATATTACATGGAAACTTTGGTCAATTGTAAATAAATATGCTCTAGTAATTTACAAAAATAAAGTGGTTCAAGTTGACATTAAATATTTGGTAGAATCTTCACACAAAAACCTACTTTTGTCACTCGGAAAATGAAAAATGGATTTTTCGTGCAAAGAAAATAAAAATCCTTTGGCAAACTTGTTGACTAGTATAATATATACACTTGTGCAAAATATAAGATCATTTGTGAAAACTATCATTTGAAACTAGCTATAACATAGGTCATTTGGCTTGAAAGTCATGAATCTCCATACTCGATAGCTCATTTTGAAAAGAATTTTTTATGATATTTGACTTATTCCAAGTTTGTTGTTTTGTATGGTTATTAAGACATAAATTAGGATCAACGCGAAGGTTTTACTTTTTTTTATTATTATTTTTGAATTATTTTTGTCGATTTCAAAAAGTGGTTAAAACGGAGGGCATGACCGGTAATAGATAGGGGTGGAATCTTACAAAAATCTTGGTGGATCCCTGATGAAATGACTACTTGTGTATCTAGAAATGATTTAAATAAAAAAAACTATCAAGCACATGTAGTTCAAATTTGACCCCGTTCCAACTGAATCTGCGGAAATTTGTCTTTTTTAGAAGAGGTATAGAAAAAACATATTACATGGAAACTTTGGTCAATTGTAAAAAAAATATGATCTAGTAATTTACAAAAATAAAGTGGTTCAAGTTGACATTAAATATTTGGTAGAATCTTCACAAAAAACCCCTAATTTTGTCACTCGTAAAATTAAAAATGGATTTTCAAAATTAAAAAGTAATATATTTTTTCAAAAAATAATTTAAAATTTTCAAAATATGATAGGTAACCGATCGGGAAGGTTTAAATCTTTTTTCAAAATTTCATCACACCCATATGCGCCAACAAGGTCCTAGACATCAATAAGGTTTAATAGGATTGGTATGATACATATATTAACAAGTGTATGTTAAGCGAGTTGGAGTAGGTGTTGTGTTGGGGATGGAGTAGTGTAAGGATGAGTGACACTTGGGGAAGTTTGACCACGGAGGTCAATTTGACCTGAGATTAAGCATAATGGTCTTAGATTATGAAAAATAAAAATAAAAATAAAGTAAAAAATTAATAAAATAAAATAAAAATTCAAACAGGGATACGCCTACGACCAGGCCGTCGGCGTAGAAATGAAAAAATAATTAATAATTTTGAAAAATCAAAAAAAGAAATTGAATTTTTTTTGAAAAAAATCAAATGGGGATACGCCTACAGCTAGGCCATCAACGTAGCAATAAAAATATTAATTAATAATTTAAAAATAAAATAAAAAATACTAAATATATATATATATTTTCAAACAGGCATATGCCGACGGTCAGGCCGTCGGCGTAGCTGACCACCAGGCCAAACGACCGTTAGTCTCTGTGTGGACCCCACCTCGCATATGCCGATGCCTGTCCGTCGACGTATATTCCTACGCCGACGGCAATGGTACGCTGACGACATCTGAGGCTAACCCGAGGAAGATGTCCACCGACAGCATTTGGCTCTACGCCGACGGTGGCCGGCCATCGGCGAATGAGTGTTGTGCCGTAGTGACTACTCGATCCTATCTCCGAGTGAGAAATGTCGGGCTGGTGGTTCTGGAGCTAGCGGATGAAGTGCGGCTTCGTTAACCATGGAGTTCTCCCTTGGATTTGGCATGCATGCGCGAATGCCACACCCTTGACCTATGCACTAACGCAGATGAACAGAGATTTTACTGCTAAATGAACTCAAATAAGATACATGGATGAAGAGCAGATGAGACCAATATTGACTCACAGAAAATGACATTGATGCCGGCGTCTTCTCTCCGCCGTGCTTGTACGCCATCGATGGCTCTTCCCTCCCCTTCATCCTCAACTGCCGGTACTACGTACTAGTGCGAGGAAGAAGATAATGATGTGGGAAACTAGCTTGCTCCTATAAAAATAGCGAGGAGATGTAGCTGTAGACACCGCTGGTCAATGCACGCCGGCGCATGCTGTGTGCCATGTCAAATCGCTGTCCCATTTTCATCCACTGTTGGTTCAGAGATATTCGAAGCGTGAAGAGAACAACAACTCTCCAACGCATGCGCACTGTAGGCCCATACCACCTGTAGCACCAGGTAATAAAAAATTGTCACAATGCATGCGCCGGCACTTTACATTGCATGCGCACTGTGCCATAACAAAGCAAGATTAGAAGAAAGATGTCCGACGGCTACAGTGACAAACTCGTATCCCTATGCGTACGGACGGCTGAGGATAACGGGAACCTAGGCCCTCGGGACTTTTCACAACTTTCCGTTATGTCTATGTCTCCGAGTTCTCACTCAACAGCATGATTGCCGGCTGTCCTTCTCCGGAGTGCTTGGTAATTTACTACTTCCTCCATTTCAAAATGTAGTGCGTCTATGTTTTTCGAGATTCAATTTTGACCATAAATTTAACTATCGAGACCGACTACGGAGGGAGAAAAAATTATATAATTGAAAACTTCTTTCGAACACGAATTCATTGGTATAATTTTTGCCCCTCCGCAATCGATCTCCTTGGTTAAATCTATGGTCAAAGTTAAAACACGGAAACCGAGGACGTACTATATTTTAGAATGGAGGGAGTAATTTGTAAGTGCTGTGGAGCCCGTTGCATCCGTATCAATTCACTTACCCTTAGAAGCATCGCAGTCACATTTACCCTTCCAAGCATCCCAATCGGTAATACCGTTATTCGCCCATGGAAGAACTCGTCATCGGGAATGCCCCTTGTCTGGAATGATTATTCCATATAAATCAGGGCAAAGGTCTTCATGTAAAAGTGCTCTCCTCGACTAAGTTGGAGACCTTAGGCTGTAGAACCTCCACCGACATCGTTTTTGGTTCCAAGGATATTCATCAGGTAACTGCAGCTAGCCCTCTTCATTTTTCTGTTTTGAGACTTCTATTTGTGTGTTCACACTTTCACTTCTCACAGATACTACATATTTATCATTTGCACATGTCTATTGGCTAATGTTGGATTTCATATCCTTGGATTGGAAGGGACCGAGCATTGGCAGTCTTGCAACAACTGCGTGCACAATCAAGTGTTTGACTCTTGCTATGCCCACTCTTAGTTTGGATATTGTTATTGAACCGATGAGGTGCTTTCCATGCTTGGAGATCGAAGTTGTACATTCAGGCGGTAATGATTGTGACGGATAGTTCCTTTTGCTTGGCTGCTCTTTCGATCTAGCTACTTGTTGCTCTGAAGTTGTTATAATTAGTTTGCCAATCTTCTTTTCAGTGCTATTCATCGGGATCTGACACTGATTTTGCTACTTTCTTTCTGCTGAACGCTAGAGGCTATAGCGCTAAAGTCGGTGACACTGGTTGTCAAGACCGACAATGAGGAGTTTTTGGCAAAACAGTGCAAGAAGCTTCAGCTTGTGAACATGGCTTCAAATGGTTCCCAGCTTCACTTCACTACTCAACATGGCCGTAAATTTGAAAAAATAAAATGTCTTCTTGAGCTTGACTTAGTTCATCCATTTCAATTATTCTATTAAAAATACTCTGCATGGTCCAGGGAAGAATAGCTCTATCCCATCAGTGTATCCCTTGTGTTTCAGACAAACCTGATATGTTATGGTGTTCTTTGTATTTCAGTTTGTAATTTTTTTTTTAAACTGTCACCGGGGGGAGAACTCCCCACCTGAATTTGATCTCATTCCAAAAGAAAAATTGATCCAGTTTATAAGGAAAACCGGATCGAAAACCATACAAAGCGACCCAATTTATGAGGGAAACTGGGTCAAAAAACCTCACAAGCGAAAGAGACTTAGTCTACCACATGACCGAAGGCTTCATTTGCATGGAACACACCACCAAATCCGGAGCCGCCGCTTTGTAACTTTGTATTATCCTAGAACCTTTGTGAGATTGAAACAAACTATCAATAATTATAATGTTTGCGATTTGTTCTCTTCTTTGTAATGTTTTCTGAAGGCCTACTTTATCATGATATCTTGTCATTTACATAAATTAATTGTGCGGGTGGCAGGGTATGCGGTAATTTTATAGCATTTTATGTGACAGCAATGCATGGATTGTGTTGTGTTCATGCATGAAGCAAAGAGCATGAGACTGTTCTGCACTTATCTGCACTTCAAAGGTTACCACTCACCTCAAAGTCCAAAATTAGAGGTTGGAGACCGGCTTTCTGAAGCTTTTTCGGCCATGTAAAGCAGGAAGGGCAGCAGGGCCAGCCAGTTTCTGAGTGTGATGGGATCCCAAATAATCTGAAATATTTACACTGCAACTGTGAGTCGATATGTCATGTACTCATGATCTTAATTAGGTTTGTGCTAGAGCCCCGGATAATTCTTGAAGCCACGGGGCCCCTCCCTCTCTCCCTCCCGCGCCGCCCCAGCGCGGCGGCGAGGAGGGTTTTCTGTGCGCCGCCGCCCTTTTACCCTCCGCCTCCCTCTTCCTCCCTCGCCGCCGCCAGGGGGCTCGGCCGGGGAAAGCTCGACCGGAGTCGGCGGCGGCGAGGCCTTCTCGTTCCTCGGCAGGCAGGGGAATGGCGCGGGCCTTCCTCTCCAGCAGGGGCGCGGCGCGGGCGACGGGCGTCGCGGTGCGGCGGTACGCCTGCGTGCTGTACGGCGATGGTGTGGTGGATGCTTTTCGGGCGTCGTGGCCGGTGGTGGCGACATGGCGCCGGATATGGCCCTCAGTCGGCGCGGGTTGTGGTCGGTGTGGGTCACGGGCGACGAGCTCCGCCGTGGCCATCGGTTGGTGAAGCGGGTGGCGCGGCAGATCCGCGGGCGGGCCCTTTGCGGTGATGGGTGGAGGCGGTGGCGCGGAGGAAGTGGTGGGGGTGCTTGTTGAGGCTCATCCTATTCGGCAGCGGCGCAGTAGTCCCCCCGACGAGCAGGCTTGAGGGCGAGTGGCGGTCCCCGGGGTTCTCCGGCCGGTGGACGGGTCGGCATTGGTGGTCTTTCGTGGAGCTGCTTCATTCGTCGCAGTGGGGCGGTGGGAAGCTTGGTGGGAGGGATGGGCAAGGCCGCCGCTAGGGCTGCCCGTCACCGGCATGGGGTGTACCAGTCGTGGATGCGTCCGCTCCCCCTCCTTCCCATTCCCCGTCCGTTTGTGTGCGGCGGCGGCTCCGACGATGTTCAAGGCGGGATGCGGGCTATGGTTTCATCGGTCGTGGGCGATTCCTCGGACCAAAGTCGGTCTCTTTGGCTGGTCTTGGGGTGGCCTGCTTGCAGGGCGGCGGCCTTGGCGGTGGGAGGCGTGGTGTTCGTGGGCGGAACACATGTCTCAGGTGCGGACACACGTTCTTGGCCACGCGGGTGGTATGGTTGTTGATGATCGTCACGGTGTGGTGGTAGATGGATGTGAGCGTTGGGGTGTATAACCTGCCCGGTCCCTGCCAGGCCGACGGTGGCGGCGTCTGCGGACACTGTAACCTTCTTGAAGGCTCCGTCGCGATTGCTCCTTCTTCTTCCTGTGCTCTGAGTGAAAACTCGATCCTTTGGATCTGGCGGTGGCGGCACTATGGTAGCGTACCCTTCTTGGAGGCATCGCCTTGGAGTCCATGCTATGTCGTGTTCGGCTTCACTTCTTCGCGGTTCAAGGGAATCGTTGGAGTAGTGTGGTGGTGTCCGGACCTATGTATCTAGCCTCGGGTGTGTGTTGGTGGTCGTGTGGTGTGCGTTTGTATCAGTGTGCTCGATTGTATGTGGTGATGGTTGCTTTATAATATAAAGCGGGGCGAAAGCCTTTTTCGGCAATTAGGTCGATCTGTGCTACTGACAAGGGCGAGTTCTTATGATGAATTATCGTTCATTTACTCACTCTGTTCAGCAACATGTTAATGATGCTAATTCGAAATACTGATTGTGTAGTTGATATATGGTCTTAACTGCGCAAGAATAGGAAGTACAAGGAGCTGCTGCCATCAGCAATGGAAGTACATGGGCTGTTGCACGTCCAACAATGACTAGAATGCTTCTCAAGAGTGTAGATGCTGGTGGTGCTAATTCTAAACGGCAAGGGCTGGGCTAGCAGTGGCACAACAATTGATCGCCAGATATGCAACGGTACTAGAGATTAATATATTTCATCTGAACAAATCGTCCTTTTATTACTTCATTTTTCTGCAATATACACTACCAGAAAAACCACAGTTGCCGACGGATTTTGCCCTCGGCATAGCCTATGCCGACGGTGGCCCTCGGCATAGATAACCTCGGCAAAGCTTAGAAAGCCCGTCGGCATACAAAAGACGTCGGCATATATCCTATGCCGAGGGTTATTTCGTGGCCTTCGGCATAATATTAGCGTCGGCAAAGAAACTTCACGACATCGTCCGTCCAACTCCATCGGACACGTGTCAACGTCTACAGCAAATTGGGGGAAAAACTATGCCGAGGGTAGAGCCGTCGGCATATATTATAGAAAAAAACAAAAAAAAATAAAGGTGAGCCCTTCTTTCGTTGGCGTCCGCCGCCGGCCGCCCGGAGCTCGTCGGCGACCGGCATCCCATCTGGTGGGCGCGCGAGTCCCACCAGACTTTGTCGCAAAAAAATGACAGGAGGCCTGCCCGAGGAGCGGGAACGGCGAGCTCCTGCCGGTGGAGCGAGGACGGCGAGCTCCTGCCCAGTGGCGCAACGGAAGGAGGCCGCGGTGCGCGACGACGGCATCGGGCGCTGTGGAGAGGACCCGTGCATCGCCGTGGTGAGAAATCGAGCGACGCGGTGGAGAGGACCTGGACGGGCGCGCTCGGAAATGTGGGCGGTGGAGAGGAACCGGGCAGAGCGCGAAGATGGCGTCGGGCGCAATGGAGAGGACCCGGACCGAACGAGCTCTTTCCCAGTGGCGCAGCGGGAGCAGGCCGCGGAGCTCGACGACAACCCTGGGCGGAGGGTTGGCACAGCGGGAGGAGGCCACGACGTCTGGCGGGGCGTGCGGTGGGGGCCGTGCGGCGGGGCGTGGTGGAGAGGACCCGGACGGGAGGTGGTTGTGGCGTCCGACGGGCCGTGCGGCGGGGCTTGCGGCAGGGGCCGTGCGGTGTGTGGCGGGGTGTGTGGTCGGGAATGTGGCCAGAGGAGGAAAGGAAGAGATAAGGTTGAGGGATGAGATAAGGCATCCCGTGACCGTTCGATTTGAGTAGATCCAACGATTACGACGGGTTGTGCCAACCAATGAGAAAAGTTCAAGCGATAGCTATGTTGACGGTATAACCGTAGTCATATATAAGTTTTTGTTTTTATTATGTATTTATGTTGGGGTTTTTATAACTCTACATCCCTACTATGTATATTCACACCTACATATTCTTGGAAGCATTTTAAAACTTCGAAGCCTTATTTAGTGTGAAATTTGAATAATTCTATTTAAAACCATACACTACATAGATATTTCATGTAAATTCAGAACACTATATTTTAGAAAAATATTTGATCATTTTTATTCAAAATTAAATAAAATTTTGCATAATAGAATGACAAACATGGTTGGTCAAGTAAGTCTTCTCTTTTTACTAGATGTTTGCATGTCAAAAGATTTTTATACACCTCTTTTCGAAAAAACAAATTTGCATCGATTCAGTATTAATAGGGTCAAATTTAAACTACATGTGCCTGATATTTTTTTCTTAAAAAAATCATTTCTAGGTGCACAAGTAGTCATTTTATCAAAGATCCACCAAGATTTTTGCAAGATTCCATCCCTAGCTATCATCGGTCATGCCCCCGTTTTGACCGCATTTTAAAATCGACAAAAAACAATTCAAACAAATCAAAAAAATGTAAGATCTTCGTGTTGCATCCTCATTTATGTCCTAGTAATTATACAAAACAACAAACTTGGAATAATGCAAATATCTTAAAAAGTCTTCTCAAAATGAGCTACCGAGTATGAAGATTAATGGTTTTCAAGCAAACCGATCGATGTTATAACTAATTTCAAAAGAAAATTTTCCCAAATGATCTCATTTTGTGCGTGCATATTGGAATGGGCAACAAGATTGTCAAAGGAAGTTTTAGTTTTTTTGCACAAAAAATCCATTTTTTATTTTCCGAGTGCCAAAAGTAGGGTTTTTTTGTGAAGGAGCTACCAAATATTTGGTGTAAATTTGAATCACTCAATTTTTGTAAAATACTAAACCATATTTTATTAACAACTGACCAAATTGTTTAATGCTAAATGATTTTTATGCACCTCTTCTAAAAAGACAAATTTCCGCAGATTCATTTGGAACAGGGTCAAATTTGAACTACATGTGATTGATAGTTTGCTCTTTATTTTTACAAAAAATCATTTCTAGGTACTCAAGTAGTCATTTAATCGGAGATCCACCAAGAGTTTTGTAAGATTCCACCCTAGCTATCACCGGTAATGCCGCCCCCTCCCCCGTTATGACCGAATTTTGAAACCGGCTTAAACAATTCAAAAAAAAATAAAAAAATGTAAAACCTTCGCATTGCATCTCATTTGAAAAAATCAATTTTTCTTGGTTATTATTTTTATTTTGTAAGAAAAAAATACGCCGACGGCATTTCCGTCGGCGTAGGTCCATTTTGTAGGAAAATAAATTAGGCTGCAATGCGAAGGTTTTACATTTTTTTTGAATTATTGTTGTCAAAACGGAGGGCATGACCAATCATAGATAGGGGTGAAATCTTACAAAAATCTTGGTGGATCCCTGATGAAATGACTACTTGTGTATCTAGAAATGATTTTTTGAAAAAATAAAGAGCAAACTATCAACCACATGTAGTTCAAATTTGAACTCATTCTAGCTGAATCTGCGGAAATTTGTCTTTTTCAAGAGAGGTATATAAAAAAGCATATTACATGAAAACTTTGGTCAATTGTAAACAAATATGGTCTAGTATTTTACAAAAATTAAGTGGTTCAAGTTGACATCAAATATTTGGTAGATCCTTCACGAAAAACTCCTACTTTTGTCACTCGGAAAATGAAAAATGGTTTTTTCATGCAAAGAAAATAAAAATTTCCTTTGGCAAACTTGTTGGCTAGTGCAATATACACACATCTGCAAAATTTGAGATCATTTGGGAAAACTATCATTTGAAACTAGCTATAACATCGGTCATTTGGCTTGAAAATCATGAATCTTCATATTCGATAGCTCATTTTGAAGAAAAAAAAAGATATTTGACTTATTCCAAGTTTGTTGTATTGTATGGTTACTAAGACATAAATTAGGATGCAACGGGAAGGTTTTAAATTTTTTTATTTTTTTTGAATTATTTTTTTCGATTTCAAAAAGTGGTCAAAACGGAGGGATTGACCGATAATAGATAGGGTTGGGATCTTACAAAAATCTTGATGAATCCCTGTTGAAATGACTACTTGTGTATCTAGAAATGATTTTTTGAAAAAATAAAGAGCAAACTATCAAGCACATGTAGTTCAAATTTGACCCCGTTCCACCTGAATTTGCGGAAATTTGTCTTTTTCAGGAAAGCTATATAAAAACATATTACATGAAAACGTTTGTTAATTGTAAATAAAATATGATCCAGTATTTTACAAAAATAAAGTGGTTTAAGTTGACATCAAATATTTGGTAGATCCTTCACAAAAAACCCTACTTTTGTCACTCGGAAAATGAAAAATGGATTTTTCGTCCAAAGAAAATAAAAACTCCTTTTGGCAAACTTGTTGGCTAGTATAATATATACACTTGTGAAAAATATGAGATCATTTGGGAAAACTATCATTTGAAACTAGCTATAACATCTGTCATTTGGCTTGAAAGTCATAAATCTTCATACTCGATAGCTCATTTTGCAAAAACTTTTTTAAGATATTTGACTTATTCCAAGTTTATTGTTTTGTATGGTTACTAAGATATAAATTAGGATGCAACGCGAAGGTTTTACTTTTTTAATTTTTTTTTGAATTATTTTTGTCGATTTTAAAAAGTGGTCAAAACGGTGGGCATGACGGGTAATAGATAGGGGTGGAATCTTACAAAAATCTTGGTGGATCCCTGGTGAAATGAATACTTGTGTATCTAGAAATGATTTTTTTAAATAAAGAGCAAACTATCAAGCACATGTAGTTCAAATTTGACCCCGTTCGAGCTGAATCTGCGGAAACTTGTCTTTTTCAGGAGAGGTATAGAAAAAACATATTACATGAAAACTTTGGTCAATTGTAAATAAAATATGGTCTAGTAATTTACAAAAATAAAGTGGTTCAAGTTGACATTAAATATTTGGTAGAATCTTCACATAAAACCCCTACTTTTGTCACTCGAAAAATTAAAAATGGATTTTCAAAATTAAAAAGAAATATATATTTTTTTTCAAAAAAATATTTTAAAAATGTTCAAAATATGATAGGTAACCGATCGGGAAGTTTCAATTTTTTTTTCAAAATTCCATCACACCCATATGCGCCAATAAGGTCCTAGACATCAACAAGGTTTAATAGGATTGGTATGATACATATATCAACAAGTGTATGTTAAGTGAGTAGGGGTAGGTGTTGTGCTGGGGCTGGAATACTGTGAGAATGGGTGACCCTTGGAGAATTTTAACCACGGAGGTCAATTTGACCTGAGATTAAGCATAATGATCTTATATTAAAAAAAATAAAAATAAAAATAAAAATAAAAAGTAAATAAAAAATAATAAAATAATAAAAATGTAATTTTTTTCAAATGGGGATACGCCTACGACCAGGCCGTCGGCGTAGAAATAAAAAAAAATTAAAATTTCAAAAAAGAAATTGAATTTTTATTTGAAAAAATCAAATGGGGATACGCCTATGGCCAGGCCGTCAACGTAGCAATAAAAATATTTATTACTAATTAAAATAAATACTAAATATGTTTTTTTTCAAACGGGGATACGCCGACGGCCAGACCGTCGGCGTAGCTGACCACCAGGCCAAATGGTCGTTAGTCTCTGTGTGGACCCCACCTCGCGTACGCCGACGACATCCGAGGCTAACCCGAGGAAGATGTACGCCGACGGCGGCCCTCGGCGTAGGCCTACGCCGACGGCATTTGGCTCTACGCCGACGGTGGCCGGCCGTCGGCGTATGAGTGGTGCCGTAGTGACTACTCGATCCTATCTCTGAGTGGGACCTTGAGTCTGTGATTGATGATCTCATGATCCTATTGATCTGTTGTGATAATACCTTATGCCTCATGTCTCTAGATTTTCCAAAATCTGTGATAAAAGATGGTTACTCGAATGGCCACTTTTATTGCCATGGCTATCTTATCATATAATTTTGATATTGTTCTTCTTCTGTGAGAAATTGTTCCATGTTAGGAAACAAGCTTCATGAGTTGTTAGTATATACTTAAATACTCTATTAGTCCATTGGTTAATTATTAAAACCATGGCTTGTTGTGGCTTGCTCAATAATGTCTTGGCTACGAGAATTTTTATTTTCAAGACATTGATTACGATTAATTCTATGCTTGTGCATCAATGCACTATGCTTTTTTACAAATGAATTTGGCATATTGCCTAATAAATTATTTCAGAGAATGTTCTCTGTGCTCATGTTATAAATTCACGCAATGCAAACCTATTTGTTTTCTTAAAACGATGGGAATTACATGACTATAAAGACTGGCATCATTTATCTCAATACTAACAAATACTCACCTTTATATTCTTCTCCTTTACCTGTATTACCTTACTCAATTCCATTAGTTGTTTTCCAGATTTATTTCCATGACTTTGCTTATTTCTTCTAAAAAATATCTAGAAATGCTTCATTACGAGATTGGCCACGTTATGAACTTTGGATTCAGTAAGTTGTCGAAGCAGGTAATGAAATTCTCTTATACTTTCTTAGTGAATGTATGATTCTTTCCTGCCATAATGCCATGTTCCAACCTAGCTATTTTCTATTGTCATGTAATGTGTACTGCTAAGTTGCATCAACTATATGGATTGCATCAATTCATAGTGTTGCATTAATTGCCGATGTCTGAAGAAATATGTTAGATGTATTATGTTTGGTGGGTGCCAACCCAGGAGATACATCCTAACATAGTGCTACCATATAGCTGTTTAGAAAAGTCAAGGACTGATGGTGTAAATATTCAATAAATGTCCCCTTGGTCCATGATACGAGTAGTTGTTTAAATATCCCACTATGAAAATTTGAAAATGACTATCTTGCAAATCATGAAGGCATCTTGTGGACTGCAACATGGATCAAGAAATATTTTAAACCCCATTAGTTATAAAGAACACACCAAAGTCGGCTATAAAGTGTTAGTTGTAATGCATCTCGCGAGGGATGGGTCCTTTTTGTATGTTAGGACTCAGAACAGTAATAGTGTCATGTTATGAGATTATTTTCATGTCCCATCTTGGATTTATATTCTCCTTATTCATGAACAGGAGACCAATGATTAGATTGACTAGGAAGTCTCCATGAGACCAATCTTTCGTTTTAATTATTATTATCTTCATATATTTGTGAAAAACAATCTATCGATATATTTTAGAATTGACGGGCGCGCCAACGCGTGCCATCAATGATCAAGTAGTTCAATATTAAAGGACTAAAAAGTTTTAAAGTTAGCCTAACAACACCAACAATTCATGGAGCAATAGCAGAACAATAAGTATTTATTCAGAATCAGGTCTGGATCTTCATTAATAAGTATTAACCTTTTCCTCATGACCATGTAAGTACTTTAGGTAGCTCGATAGTTAATAAAGTGATGACCAATCAGATGCTAGAATTTACAAGAGATAACTTTTAAGTTGCAAGTTTGCGTTACAATCAAACCAACACACTAACATCTAGCAAATATCCTAATTGAACACACACATCACGCATATGAAAACACAAAGAACTTGTCAGATGCCTCACTGACAAGTCCGTCAAAGGAGGGGAGCCGGCGGCGTGGTCGCAAGCTCGGCGGCGGCCGGGCGCGGCAAGTCAAGACGGCATTGCGACCGAGGGGAGGGACAGCGTGATCGCAAGCTTAAGCGGCGACTACGCGTTGGAAGTCAAGGCCACGAAAGCACACGGCCAACACGCCAGCAAGCGCAGCTGTGTGTGACGACTAGCACCTACACGACGGCATGTGACGGCCAGCAAACACGCACCGGCCAGCACACATGCAATGCAAGTGCCCGGCCCGCACGCATGCACGCAGCTGCGGCGGCCGCCACAAAGGCACAAATGCAAGCAGTGAGCAGCCTAGCGCGATTGCTGACGGGCGTTGTCTGACCTATCCGTCCGGGTGTTATGCGGATCCGGTTGTATATTGTTCTTAACGCTTTAATACGGAAACTATCCGATTCAATATTACTGTTAATTATGGTTCTGTATTCATTCGTGGATTGATTAGTAGTATTTTTTTTATACTAAATCCGATCTAAACCAAAGGAGATCTGCGGTCAGGGAAAGTTTAGGACAATGGCTACTCACAGAAGCGAGATGCTTCGAGCCCCCTTTCAGGGACCCAGGCTAAAACATCACCCAGGCCGTAGACGGGGCCAAAGGCTCCAACCCCTTTTCTATTTTTTTTCGCTTGCTCTTTCATTTTATTCTGTTTGCCTTCGGACACCCCTTGATCGTTGATCACCACCTGTTTCCCGCTGCTCCCTGCTAAATCAATAAAGCCGGCTATCATAGGATTTTTCAAAAAAAACTATGCGGGAGTTTGGACATCAAACACATTCCGTCCTAATAACCTAGCCCCATCACAATGCTCCCGCACCAGCAATCATCCTCACGCGTGAATCTGTTGTCGCGCATTCATAAAGGTCGCTGGCATTGAATGTCGGACGAGCACATGCACGACCTTTCACTATGGCCAGAATTGATGTCCAGCCAATACCGACGTAACTCTTCACTGGAGAAGCCCGGTGCAGCGGTGGTCTGGTCAGCCATTATGGACAGCGCCTCTCCTCATCGAAGGGAATGCTCATCGGTTGACTTTGACGTGTAAAGTCTTGCTCTGGTAGAGCGCGGTGGTTGAACATGGGTGTCAACCATTACTTCATATATAGTTCGGCCTGATTTTTTGAAGCGGTCGACGCATGGTGGCCTGCTTGGGTGTCCTTCTGTTTGGATTGGCATCCCGCATCTTCACCGTCGGCGACCCGGGAGATGAAGCAACTTCCTCTACGGCTTATGTGTCGTTTACCCTGAGCTTCTTCGCCGCTCGGATGGTGTCTATTCCGATGACCTAGAACGACCAGAATCGTTTGTTTTGCATGAAGGTCACCACCACAGCCGTCTATCCCCACGACCTTGAATGAGCGGACGTCACTCCAAATCATGTAGCTCCTCACGATCTCCATGGGTGGGCGTTGTTGTAGTTTTAGACTAGGTTAAAGTCTTTTTTGTGAAAATCATTTGGTTTGAATGAAATACTTCTGATTTATGTAAATCATATCCGAATCTAAATGAAATCTGTTCAAGTTTGCGTGAGTTTGGTGTATTTTGGTTAAACTATTGGCGGACAGATGCGACTACGGCTGGATGATAGGCTTCCGCATCAGTCCACGGACCAGTCCGCTGATGAATGCGGTGTCTGGTTTAGGAGTCAACGTTGGTGGTGCCCTAACATAGTTTGCAAGAGTTTTGTAGGAGGCTCATGCTCCGTGAGAGAGGTCTCCGTTGAAGTTGCAGACTTCAAATTCTTCAGAACCGCGATTGCCTTTCATCATTGTCTCGGTGTCATGTAGAAGTAGCAAGCGATTGATCAAACGATCAAATCTCGGGCCAGTGCAATCAATCGCTAGTGCATATTAGTTTTGATCATCACATGACAAAGTTCTTCCAATTGTTTTTTGGTGGATTCCCACAAGGAACACGGCGGAATAGAGATCACATCAAGGCTCAATGTTGATGGATAGCGATCGATTCTTCCAATTGCTAGATAGCGATTGATTCACGCACACATGGCAGCAGAAGATGACATGAACTATACTGAATTTATGTACTAGTCAACTACTCCAAAATTCCGAACTGATGGAAAAGGGTTCGGTAATATATTTACATTTCAACACTCCCCCTCATGTTTAAGCTATTTTACTCCTTAGCATGATTTGGTGTAGGCTGCATAATCTTTTTAATGTTGCGTTGGCAGGATCTTGAACTCAAAATCTCATGGTTCTGATACCATATTTAATTGATGCACCGGTCAACTACTCTAAAAGCCCAAACTAACGGAGAGGGGCTAGGAAATATATTTATATATCAACAAACTATTCTTGGATCAACGTGCAAGCAGTAGTAGTACTACTTCAGCCGCTCGATATTCCTCTTGATGAATCACGCATATTGCAACTTTCAGTAGTTCCATGTGTTACCCTGTGTGCGTGTCGCAAGGTAGAACGAGAAGCTGGGTAATCGATGGAACTGGATTCCCATGACAGAACGAGAAGCTCGGTAATCGATGGAACTGGATTCCCATGAAACTATGTGCTAGAAACCCAAATGAGAGGATCCAGCGGCCATCGACGATAGAGTATGCAACGGATTTGGGTTTAAGTAACGACGAACACAGGTAGAAGAGGACAAGAAGGCGGGGGAGTGGGACCAACACTAGTACAAAACAGGCCTTTGGATATGAGCAAAGGCCACGGCCCGAACACGAACCGGTTCTACTGGCCGAATTGCACCGGTTCGTGAGGCTGGGCTTTAGAACCAATTCGTGTGGTGGGCCCGAGCCCAACGGCAGCCTGCCACCACACCTGTAGAACCGGTTTGTAGTACAAACCGGTGCTAAAGGTGTGGCGGCAGATTGCCGTTGGGCTGGGGGGGGCCGCTAGAACCTTTAGCACCGGTTGGTGCTACCAACCGGTTCTAGTGTCCCACCTATAGAACCGGCTGGTATCACCAACTGGTGCTAAAGATTATGTTATATATATTCCTTCTTCTCCAACATGAGCCGGCCAAGCTCATTCTCTGTTTTTGAAGCTCACTTCTCTCTTTGCTCGAGTTCATCCTCCATTTTGGCCAAGATTTGTGAAGATTTGAAGAAAACCTTCTACATCCAAGTGTTCACAAAGGTTAGCAGCTTTGTCCTCTCTCATTTTTGCTAGATTATCTAGTGCTATGCTCTATATGTGTAGATTTGTGGACATTAGTTTGGGAGCTAGCTATATAGTGATATGTGGAGTTTATTTGATTTATATGCACTTTGAGCTTAAGTTAATTAGTATGCATATTTGTAGTGATTGCTTAGTGCCTTCCCGCACACGGATGTATAGTTACCACCGTCGATCGTCGCCATCGTCCCTCTTCACCGGCACCACCTTGGTGAGCTCTCTATATATGTGTTTCTTTTTTTTATATAAGAAATTTTATATGTATGATTTAGATATATACTTGTCTAATTTTCTTACTTGTATGATTCTTTATTATACATAGTGCGATGGTTATGGTATCCGCGCATGTCGGCCCTCGTCCTGTCTATGATTCGGATGTGGTATATATATATTATCTTTTATAACTATTAATTTTTTCCATTTTTCATGTTTGACAATGATGACCAATTACGTTGACATAGATATTTTTATCTAGGAGGTATGTGAACCGGAGATTGAAACTGACCCTCTGGTTGAGCGGTTAAATTTAGTTGAAAAAGAAAACGAGTATTTGAAAGAAATTTTGAAAAAAGTTGAAGAAGAGAAGATGATATTGGAGTTGTATGTTGCCGATGTCGTCGGTGATCACAAGAACAAGATGGATGTAATGCGCATGAAGATTAGGAAAATTAGAAAATATGCCCTTACTAAAGAGGCTTGGTATCATTATGCTGTTGGAGCAATTGGTACCTTTGTTGCGATATTGATCGCATTTATTATTGCATTTAAATGCTTTAGGTAGATAGTTTTATGTTGTTTTTATGATAATAAGTATGTGTATTAACTTTATGTATGATCAACTTTATGTATGTATGATCAATTTTATGTATATGAATTACTTGTATTAATTTTATCTTTTCGATGTTGTGCCATTATGAAGATGAGTCGGCAATGGATGTACGAAGACCGACGCTCTGGCGAGTTCATTAATGGCTTGCATAGTTTTCTGCAAGTGGCTGAGGCTAACAAGCGGGATGGTTTTATGTGTTGTCCATGTGGTGTCTGCAAGAATAATAAGAGCTACTCTGACTCAAAATATATTCACCTCCATCTGTTTAAGCATGGTTTCATGTTCGGGCTATAACTGCTGGACCAAGCACGGAGAAAGAGGGGTTCTGATGGAAGAGAATGAAGAAGATGAGGATGATGACAGGTATCCTGGGTTCCTGCCTGAATACGGTGGTACAATGGGGGAACAGAATGAAGAACAAGAGAAAGAACAAGAAGGTGAAGAAAAGGCATCACATGAGCCCGATGATGAGCTTCGCCGTGTCATTGTTGATGCACAGAGAGGATGCGAAAGCGAAAGGGAGAAGTTGAAGTTCAATCGCATGTTAGAGGATCACAAAAAAGGATTGTACCCAAATTGCGAAGAGGGAAACACAAAGCTCGGTGCCACACTGGAATTGATGCAATGGAAGGCAGAGTATGGTATACCTGACAAGGGTTTGGGAAGGTACTGAAAATATTTAAGAAGAGGCTTCCAAAGGATAACGAATTGCCTGACAACACTTACGAAGCAAAGAAGGTTGTCTGACCTCTAGGACTAGAGGTGCAGAAGATACATGCATGCCCTAATGACTGCATCATCTACCGTGGTGAGTACGAGAATTTGAATGAATGCCCGGTATGCGGTGCATTGCGCTATAAGATCAGACGAGATGACCCTGTTGATGTTGAGGGCGAGCGCCCCAGGAAGAGGGTTGCTGCCAAGGTGATGTGGTATGATCCTATAATACCACGGTTGAAATGACTGTTCAAAAACAAAGAGCATGCCAAGTTGTTGCGATGGCACAATGAAGACCGTAAGAAAGACGGGAATTTGAGACACCCCGCTGATGGGTCATGATACGTCCAAAATGCATCACTATTTTATATAGTAATCCTTTCTTATTCATTGATATATTTCATGTTATGATGCTATTCTTATGTTGTTTTGGCTTATTTTACACAGTTTGCAACTTTCCGGTGCCGAAGCAGTAGACGCAGGATTCAACGGTAAAAAGTGGACGCTGAATTGCTGAAGGAGAATACCTCCAAATTACGTGAAAATCGACGGAGGTTGTTTTCCAGAAGGATCACAAAGACACGCAAAAGAGCGACCAGAGGGGGGCCACAGGGTGCCCAGGCGGCCATCTGGCGCGGCCCCCACCCTGGCCGCGCCGGGAGGGCGCCTGGACCCCCGGGGCCACTCCCGGCTCCCCCTCTGGCATATATACTCCTCGTCATCCAAAAACCCTAAAACAGAGAGAGTTTCCGGAGTTCCGCCGCCGCTCCGTGGAGGAAACCTACAGAGAATAAAAGCCATCTCTGACGGGAAGATTCCGCCGGGGAGATCACCTCCCGGAAGGGGAGATCGTCTCCATCGTCATCACCATCGTCACAGGCATCATCGAGATCATCATCAACATCATCCCCATCATCGGCACCATCTCCACCTCCATCCAATCTCATCTCACAATTGCAACTTGTGTTGTAATCCGTACTATCTATCATCTCTACTCTATCGGTGTTGATTACTACTTTGTGGTGAATGCTATTGAGTTTTGTTGGAATATTATTGTGTCCAGATTTTTTATCATCTATTTATCCCCACTGATCATGATCTCTTTTATGTCTTGTGAGTAGTTACTTTAGTTCTTGAGGACATGGGAAAAGTCTAGTTGCTAGTAGTCATATGATGTTGAAGTAATATGTGTTGGTTGATATTTAAGTTGTGTTGTTATTTTCCTAGTGGTGTTGTGTGAGTCGAACACCCAACACTTCGCCTTATCAAGGACCTAGGGGAATACATTGTGTACAAATAATGCTTACGGTGGGTTGCCGGAGTGACAGAAATCTAAACCCCAGTTTGCACGCTTTTGCACAAGGGAACAATGGATCACCGATCGTATTTCTATGGTTAGGCTTTTGCCTTAATTACTACCTTGTATTTTCGGATGCTTGCAAGGTCTTTAATCATAAGAGTGCACTCATCTTAGTCTAGAGGGTGTACTAGCATAGATCCACGCACTCAACACTTATCAACACAGCACATAGTACCGATACGGAATATTGTAACACTCCGGGTGTCACGCTACAGTAATCAGGATTACTGTTGCTAACCACTATTGATAATCTCTCTTGCTCAAAATGGCCTGGATCAAAATTTTGTTTTAATCAACTTGGTTCAGTTCAAATTCAATTTCTCCTTTTGATATTGTTGAATGCAATGTGATCATCGATCTTGGTCATCATGAATCAAAACAATTCCAAACTCAAGTCAATTGCCTTTGAGTTGAATTCAAATCAAATGCTCATATTGCCTTTGGTGGAATATTAAAACCAAAGTGCAAAATAAACTTTCTCCATAAATTGTGAAACCACTTTTGTTAAATCACAAATATTTAGTGGACCATTTCCCTATGGTTTTGGGGATTTATTAAGCAATAAAATAAATCGAACAATTCAAACAGTAGCTGAACCAGTGGGATTTAATTCCTTTTTGATAAAACAAAAATGCAAAAGAGTTTATAAAAGTCTAATTCTTTTTATGGAACTTTTGTATGGTGCTGCAATATTATTGGAGCAAGTTTCACTGTTGACAAAAATCAAAACCTAGCTAAACAAAATACAAACAGAAAAGAAAGTACAAAAATAATAATAAAAGCAAATGAAGCCCATACCCCCCTGCTCCCCTTGGGCCCAGCCCAACTACCTGCCCCAGGCCCAGCCCACCTCCCTCCCTCCCTCTCTCTTTTTCCCCACCGACACCCTCCCCTCCCCTAACTCCCTCACGCCTGTGACCCCTCCCCCTGCTCGATCCAGAGCAAGGGAACCGGCGAACCCGGCCCCGCCCCCGACCTCCCTCCACCCCGGCGGACCGCCACGGCCCCGCGACGCGCCGCCGCACCCCTGGCTCCGACGACCCCCCCCCCCTCATCCTCCTGGGCGCCGCCGCCGGCCAGCCCCAGCTGCCTCCCGTGCCCCCCCACGGCGCCTCCTCGAGCTCGCCCGCGGCCGCCTGGGACAACGCTTCCCAGCCGCGACGCCCCACTCCCCTGTGAGCATCCCGGGCCACCTCCCCGTTCCCCGCAGCGGAGCTGCTGCTCTGCTTAGCCGGCCACCAGCTGAACCTGCAGTGCTGCTGCATTTTGCTGCTGCTGCGTGCTGGCCAAGCCTGGATGGATGGTTTGGCCATGGCATGGTGTGAAGTGTGCGTGCGTGGTGTGAGCGTGGTCTGCATGTGTGTCCGTGTAGGTATGTGCGTGCATGGCGTGCATAGGCTGTGGCCGCCGGCTGTGCCACTAGCCATTGCCACGCCACCTGCTGCTACCTTGCTTGCTGCCGTCGGGCTGCAGTTCTGCTGAAGCTGTTAGCTGATGCTGAATTTGGACGCTGCCTGTAACTGCTTCTACTTACCTGCTGCTGCTGTACCACCTTTAACAGCAGAAAAAACAGCAGCAAATCACATCCTAAAATAGCTAAAAATTATATGAGTGGATAGTAGATGTATCAAGCTTCAATTTGTTCCATTGGAGCAACTTCAGAAAATGCATGAATTAAATTCAACAAAAATAGAGAAAGACAGATTTCTATTAACAAAAGCAATGGAAAAAAAAACAAATGATTTTCATAGCTAATTGAAGGCTACAAGTTAAGAAGCTGAAGCAATGTTTTATGCAAAATTTAAACCCATGGCATGCTAGTATAACTTATATGTTGCAAATCATCCATAGGAGGTACCCCAATTTGATCCATAGATCAATAGCTATTAACTTGCAAAGTTTGAATAAAATAACAATCATCTGTAATCAACAATTGGTAGCACTTTTCGGACCGAGTTTTAATTAAGTAAATGGACCCTAATAAATTTGGCTTCCGTACCAGATTCGAGATCACAGAAAATTGTTTGACTTGATATAGGGAACTAACTCGGCGGATGAGCAGAACACTGAACCGTAGCCCTCCGAAGACACTAATGGTTGTTAAAACCGGAGTTACCCCAGACTTAGCAATATTTCTGAAAAATCTCAAATAGACAATGACATGTGGACCCCCTAGCACTGTCCATTATTTGACCGGTCAAAGATTCTTGTGTATGACATGTGGGCCCCTTTTGCAGTTGACCTAGTCAAATATACTATTTTGGATAATGTTGCATTTTAATAATAAAAGAAATTATAGTAATTCCAAAAATCATTTAAATATTAGAAATTCAATATCTTTTAAATCGTAACACCGATGAAAATTATTTGCACATGAAACTTAATCAGAAAAATATAACGGATACGAATACGCTACCCGTATACCCACCGCACCCCTTTAACATACCGAACGTGGAACATTTCTCGTCTGCTTCAGCTGTCTGTCCGACGACTGAAGCCGGTAAAACTGTCCGGGTGAAATTGTTCTGAACATGAAAGTTGCTCAGAAGGGATCAACTAACACGGATACACTATCCACATGTCTGTCAGATGTCTATAACACTGTAGACACGGAACTTTCCCCCTCCGGATCATCTGTCCGGTAATCAACTGGTACTAATGAGTCATCCCCGGATAAATTCCTGCTCCACCTAAAATCATCGAACACTGCGTTAGAGCCCCGTTGCTTTGTATCTGCTATGTCATACATTTGTATTGCTATTATTGTTTCTCCCCCCTTTATTCTCCGATAGATCCCGTTGATGCCGCCGACTGCACCGTTGCTGAGTACGACTACGTCGTTGACGATCGTACCGCTACTACCGAGCTTCCAGGCAAGCAGAGCCATTCTCTTCCCCAGATATCGCCTACCTTTCCGTACTTTCTTGCACTAGGCATTGTTACTGCTGCAGCTACGATTACAGTCCTATTCAATTGCATAGCCTGATTTTGTCTCCCCTTGATGTACCTTCCTTATCCTATTCTGCCTGCTATATCTATGCATTATATTCAGCAGTGAGCCCTGCGCATTGTTAGCTAGGATTAGATAGCGGGCCGTGACCACTCAGGGGAGTGACGCGGATACAAAATATATACAACTGCAACGGGTACGGATCAATGCAGACGCCCTAGGGGACCTACAACGGCGAGACTCTGCCGAGTCGCTTCGAGTTTGACTTACGAGTGGACGAACTCGTATTTCACTCTCTTCGGCTTAGTAGCATAGCATCACTTGGATGATACGAGGGTATTCCTCTTTAGTTCATTCCGCTGGTGTCTCAGCACCACCAGGGTGATACGAGAATATTCCTCTTTAGTTCATCCCGCTGATGTCTCTGTTGAACCCCTTTAAGTGTGCCATCGAGGGTGATTCCTCCTGGTTTCACTTAATGGTAGGCACTCGAATCAACTGGTGTCCTTAAAGGTAAGAGTCAGGCGACCCAACGGTGCCCGTGAGCGGTATATTGTCGGGAGCGACAGGGAGGGTACGACCGACATTACTGGCGTGCTTGGCCCCTGCTCGTAACTCGCGAGAGTTACCAAACCACGAAAAAGTCGAGCTCTACCAAGAGCACACGCGAGACAAGGTAAGGAGACAGTTCACCTTGTTGGTAACCGCAGTGACTTGGTGGGACGACAGGGCAGGCACCGATGTACTGGTGGTCCTGACTGCTGTCGTTGACCGCGGGTCGGTTAAGTCGAGGCAACGATAACGGTTGTCGCGCAGTTTAATTAAAATGCTAAATGGTTCGGCGGATGACTTGAGAGACCCGTTGATCTGTACGCACTACCTTCACGTGGGATAAGGAGTTATGGGCTCCCCTACGTCGTAGTTTGTCCGAAAGCTCTTCAGACGTCAGCAGTACCACGGGCTGATAGCCGGGAAGTGGCCTTGTCTTATTTGCTGCAGCAGGTGTGTTTTGGATTTGCTTTTGCTTCACCGGCCAGTCTCGTACCGTGCAGGAGCGTGCAAGGGTGAGGGACCTAGACCCCTTGGCGCATAGGATATAGTCCGGCGGATGGCCTCTCTGCTGAGCCTAGGATGGGCTGCGATGTGTCGGATAGCCTCGGTGGGGCATTCCCTAACAAGGTGTACGCCACCCTGGAGATCCGAGCGTGCAGGCTGAACAGTAGTGCACCCCTGCAGGGAGTTTAATCTATTCGAATAGCCGTGTCCACGATAACAGGACGCTTTATGCTGAAGCTGGATCTTACCACTAGAAACTATTACTATTAAACTGTATGGTTCCGGGTTTTCTTCCTCGCAGGGAAGTCGAGGAGGGGAACTCGGAGGCATTATTATTATTAATCATTACAACTTACTATTATACAATGTTGCAGCAACTTCTGCTTCATTGTTACTTTATGCTTTATATAAACTGTTGGCTGTTTCTCTTCTCATGCTGCAAGACACGTCAGAAGATGCTAGTCTTCGATAGGCGTAGCTTCTTACCCTTATTCTGATTTCTATCTTGCAGTCCACTATATATAGCCTCCCCTTTCCGTTGATACAAATGCATAATGCTTAGTAGCGGACGTAAGACTCGCGGGTATACTAGATACTCACCTGCTTTATTTCCTTTACTGTTTTGCCTGATCGGCCGCTGCAGTCGACGTTGGAGCCTTGGAATCCAGGAGCAGGAGATCCCCGATGTCGACCACCGCAACGTGAAGATCCCCGATGACCAAGACCAGGAGTAGTTTGGAGGTTCCCAGGGAGGAGGCCTCGCCTTTTCGATCGTTGTTGATATTTGTGCTAGCCTTCTTAAGGCAACCTTGTATTCTTGTGTCTGTACTCAGATACTATTGCTTCCGCTAACTTTGTGCTTTCGAGCTGTTGTATTCGAGCCCTCGTGGCCCCTGGCTTGTATTAAACATCTTGTATTATTTTATTTGTAGAGTTGTGTTGTGATATCTCACCGTGAGTCCCTGATCTCGATCGTGTACCTTGCGTGTATGATTACTGTACACGGTCTGATTTTGGGGGCTTCACAAGTTGGTATCAGAGCCGACTGCCTGTAGGAAGCCCCTAACCACTCCTCGATCGAAGTTGAGTCTAGACTTTGCAAAACTACTTTGCTAACTTAATGTTTGGCTTACGGGCCCACATTGTTATCACCCCGTGTGATATCTTTGGTATTAGGATCTTTTTCTCCATACCTATGCTCTGGGACTCTGCTCTCTTATCCTTGCTGGTAAAGTTTTAATAACTCTGACTTTAGGTTCTCGTACCTCCTTCCTTCCGGAGAGCCCTACATTCCAAATGATCGCTTACTTCACCTGAAGATTCCGAAGGTTACTCTCCGATGAATTCCCGAGATCCTACGTGTTCATCGCCTTTGCAATCCCATGCCACCGATAAGTCCGTGTGGATAATTGCATCCACCTCACGATCTAGAAATCACAATTTCCTTGTACTTAAGCATCAAGTTATTCCGGTGCTTCTGTCACCCGATGCCTTGGCATTCTTTCCCCTTCTGGTTGAGTGCCCATACTCACATCGGATCCTTTGCGAACCATCCGACCTTTTTGTGGATTACTATCCGACTATTCTTACATGGCTTATTCCACGTGTCAATTGGATTCATCGTGTGAAATACCCTCCATGCCCCTCGATGATTTGTGTTATCGTCGACAACCTCCCTTGTCTCCGTGCCAATACAACTTGATCATATATATCGTGCTCTGCTTTCCCTTGGGAAGGTTATACACGTGATACTTGTGTATCATCACTTTTTCCCGTCCATTGGTCTGTTGATCAGACAATGACATTTACCTTTCCGTTGGTCTTTTTGATCAGACAACCATGTTTTACCTTCCATTGGTTTTTTAATCTTTCGTGTGATATAAATTATCTGAGAAGCGATGATTCCCTGCTTATGTAAACACCTCGGAGTACTACCTCGTCAGTAACCCTTGTTGCCATTGTTGATAACATCTCGGTAACCACCGGGACGAGAACTTTGCCAATTGGTCCGCCTCGTATTAACGAGCAGGAAAATGGTTTTCAATGTCCACTGCTCCTGTTACCGATGTTGTTGCTGACATAGCTGACAAACTACTCTCTGACAACCTTGCGTCGTGATCGCATAACATGTCGCCCCCCTCCCTATTCTTGGTGGGCCCATAACCCACAGTTCCACAGGATCGAAACCTGACTCTCTTGTACCTTTCTGTTCTCGAGGTTATTCCTCTTGCTTGACCTCGTATGCAACTCACGAGTCCTCTACCTTGTGATGTTCAGGTCGATATCAGACTCAGTGCTTATGCCTGATGCTCTGGACCCCTTTTCATCCTTCGTTATCATCGTCGAATGCTTGCATATCCGCTTGAAAACTTCTCATGCCTTCTTTTGTTTTTCTCGATGTATCTCCCTGGGTTTAACTCGTGAGATACTTTGTACCCCATCCCCTTGGACCATCTCGATTGATTGACCTTGTACCGATTTGACCCCCCCCTCAAGTGTCCCCCCTAACCTATTCGTAGGTACGATGCAACCCCAATAGAAGGATGACAACCTGTCGAGAGGCACTGATGCAGAGATATGAAGAACTCAACGTGAAGGATTAACTTCTTCGAGAAGGACAACCAGAACTAGAAGAATCGTTAGAATACGAAACCGAAAGCTTACCCCTTTCACTACTGTTAATTCTCGGGACGAGAATTCTTTGTAGTGGTGGAGATTTGTAACACTCCGGGTGTCACGCTACAGTAATCACCTACAGTAATCAGGATTACTGTTGCTAATTACTGTTGATAACCTCTCTTGCTCAAAATGGCCTGGATCAAAATTTTGTTTTGATCAACTTGGTTCCGTTCAAATTCAATTTCTCCTTTTCATATTGTTGAATGCAATGTGATCATGGATCTTGGTCATCATGAATCAAAACAATTCCAAGCTCAAGTCAATTGCCTTTGAGTTGAATTCAAATCAAATGCTCATATTGCCTTTGGTGGAATATTAAAACCAAAGTGCAAAATAAACTTTCTCCATAAATTGTGAAACCACTTTTGTTAAATCACAAATATTCAGTGGACCATTTCCCTATGGTTTTGGGGATTTATTAAGCAATAAAATAAATCGAACAATTCAAACAGTAGCCAAACCAGTGGGATTTAATGCCTTTTTAATAAAACAAAAATGAAAAAGAGTTTATAAAAGTCTAATTCTTTTTATGGAACTTTTGTATGGTGCTGCAATATTATTGGAGCAAGTTTCACTGTTGACAAAAATCAAAACCTAGCTAAACAAAATACAAACAGAAAAGAAAGTACAAAAATAATAATAAAAGCAAATGAAGCCCATACCCCCCCTGCCCCCTTGGGCCCAGCCCAACTACCTGCCCCAGGCCCAGCCCACCTCCCTCCCTCCCTCTCTCTTTTTCCCCACCGACACACTCCGCTCCCCTAACTCCCTCACGCCTGTGCCCCCTCCCCCTGCTCGATCCAGAGCAAGGGAACCGGCGAACCCGGCCCCGCCCCCGACCTCCCTCCACCCCGGCGGACCGCCACGGCCCCGCGACGCGCCGCCGCACCCCTGGCTCCGACGACCATCCCCCCTCATCCTCCTGGACGCCGCCGCCGGCCAGGCCCAGCTGCCTCCCGTGCCCCCCCACGGCGCCTCCTCGAGCTCGCCCGCGGCCGCCTGGGACAACGCTTCCCAGCTGCGACGCCCCACTCCCCTGTGAGCATCCCTGGCCACTCCCACTGCCGCCCGGGCCACCTCCCCGTTCCCCGCAGCGGAGCTGCTGCTCCGCTTAGCCGGCCACCAGCTGAACCTGCAGTGCTGCTGCCTTTTGCTGCTGCTGCTGCGTGCTGGCCAAGCCTGGATGGATGGTTTGTCCATGGCATGGTGTCAAGTGTGCGTGCGTGGTGTGAGCGTGGTCTGCATGTGTGTCCTTGTAGGTATGTGCGTGCATGGCATGCATAGGCTGTGGCCGCCGGCTGTGCCACTGGCCATTGCCACGCCACCTGCTGCTGCCTTGCTAGCTGTCGTCGGGCTGCAGTTCTGCTGAAGCTGTTAGCTGATGCTGAATTTGGATGCTGCCTGTAACTTCTTCTACTTACCTGCTGCTGCTATACCACCTTTAACAGCAGAAAAAACAGCAGCAAATCACATCCTAAAATAGCTGAAAATTATATGAGTGGATAGTAGATGTATCAAGCTTCAATTTGTTCCATTGGAGCAACTTCAGAAAATGCATGAATTAAATTCAACAAAAATAGCAAAAGGAAGATTACTATTAACAAAAGCAATGGCAAAAAAAACAAATGATTTTCATAGCTAATTTAAGGCTACGAGTTAAGAAGCTGAAGCAATGTTTTATGCAAAATTTAAACCCATGGCATGCTAGTATAACTTATATGTTGCAAATCATCCATAGGAGGTACCCCAATTTGATCCATAGATTAATAGCTATTAACTTGCAAAGTTTGAATAAAATAACAATCATCTGTAATCAACAATTGGTAGCACTTTTCGGACCGAGTTTTAATTAAGTAAATGGACCCTAATAAATTTGGCTTCCGTACCAGATTCGAGATCACAGAAAATTGTTTGACTTGATATAGGGAACTAACTCGGCGGATGAGCAGAACACTGAACCGTAGCCTTCCGAAGACACTAATGGTTGTTAAAACCGGAGTTGCCCCAGACTTAGCAATATTTCAGAAAAATCTCAAATAGACAATGACATGTGGACCCCCTAGCACTGTCCATTATTTGACCGGTCAAAGATCCCATTGTATGACATGTGGGCCCCTTTTTCAGTTGACCTAGTCAAATATACTATTTTGGATAATGTTGCATTTTAATAATAAAAGAAATTATAGTAATTCCAAAAATCATTTAAATATTAGAAATTCAATATCTTTTAAATCGTAACTCCGATGAAAATTATTTGTACATGAAACTTAATCAGAAAAATATAACGGATACAAATATGCTACCCGTATACCCACCGCACCCATTTAACATACCGAACGTGGAACATTTCTCCTCTGCTTCATCTGTCTGTCCGACGACCGAAGCCGGTAAAACTATCCGGGTGAAATTGTTCTAAACATGAAAGTTGCTCAGAAGGGATCAAATAACAAGGATACACTATCCACATGTTTGTCAGATGTCTATAACACTGTAGACACGGAACCTTACCCCTCCGGATCATCTGTCCGGTAATCAACTGGTACTAATGAGTCATCCCCGGATAAATTCCTGCTCCGCCTAAAATCATCGAACACTGTGTTAGAGCCCCGTTGCTTTGTATCTGCTATGTCATACATTTGTATTGCTATTATTGTTGTGTATTTATTGTTTCTCCCCCCTTTATTCTCCGATAGACCCCGTTGATGCCGCCGACTACACCGTTGCTGAGTACGACTACGTCGTCGACGATCGTACCGCTACTACCGAGCTTCCAGGCAAGCAGAGCCATTCTCTTCCGCAGATATCGCCTACCTTTCCGTACTTTCTTGCACTAGGCATTGTTACTGCTGCTGCTACGATTACAGTCCTATTCAATTGCATAGCCTGATTTTGTCGCCCCTTGATGTACCTTCCTTATCCTATGCTGCCTGCTATATCTATGCATTATATTCAGCAGTGAGCCCTGCGCATTGTTAGCTAGGATTAGATAGCGGGCCGTGACCACTCAGGGGAGTGACGCGGATACAAAATATATACAACTGCAACGGGTACGGATCAATGCAGACGCCCTAGGGGACCTACAACGGCGAGACTCTGCCGAGTCGCTTCGAGTTTGACTTACGAGTGGACGAACTCGTATTTCACTCTCGTCGGCTTAGTAGCATAGCATCACTTGGATGATACGAGGGTATTCCTCTTTAGTTCCTTCCGCTAGTGTCTCGGCACCACCAGGGTGATACGAGAATATTCCTCTTTAGTTCATCCCGCTGATGTCTCTGTCGAACCCCTTTAAGTGTGCCATCGAGGGTGATTCCTCCTGGTTTCACTTAATGGTAGGCACTCGAATCAACTGGTGTCCTTAAAGGTAAGAGTCGGGCGACCCAACGGTGCCCGCGAGCGGTATATTGTCGGGAGCGACAGGGAGGGTACGACCGACGTTACTGGCGTGCTTGGCCCCTGCTCGTATCTCGCGAGAGTTACCAAACCATGAAAAAGTCGAGCTCTACCAAGAGCACACGCGAGACAAGGTAAGGAGACGGTTCACCTTGTTGGTAACCGCAGTGACTTGGTGGGACGACAGGGCAGGCACCGATGTACTGGTGGTCCTGACTGCTGTCGTTGACCGCGGGTCGGTTAAGTCGAGGCAACGATAACGGTTGTCGCGCAGCTTAATTAAAATGCTAAATGGTTCGGCGGATGACTTGAGAGACCCGTTGGTCTGTACGCACTACCTTCACGTGGGATAAGGAGTTATGGACTCCCCTGCGTCGTAGTTTGTCCGAAAGCTCTTCAGACGTCAGCAGTACCACGGGCTGATAGCCGGGAAGCGGTCTTGTCTTATTTGCTGCAGCAGGTGTGTTTTGGATTTGCTTTTGCTTCACCGGCCAGTCTCGTACCGTGCAGGAGCGTGCAAGGGTGAGGGACCTAGACCCCTTGGCGCATAGGATATAGTCCGGCGGATGGCCTCTCTGCTGAGCCTAGGATGGGCTGCAATGTGTCGGATAGCCTCGGTGGGGCATTCCCTAACAAGGTGTACGCCACCCTGGAGATCCGAGCGTGCAGGCTGAACAGTAGTGCACCCCTGCAGGGAGTTTAATCTATTCGAATAGCCGTGTCCACGATAACAGGATGCTTTATGCTGAAGCTGGATCTTACCACTAGAAACTATTACTATTAAACTGTATGGTTCCGGGTTTTCTTCCTCGTAGGGAAGTCGAGGAGGGGAACTCAGAGGCATTATTATTATTAATCATTAGAACTTACTATTATACAATGTTGCAGCAACTTCTGCTTCATTGTTACTTTATGCTTTATATAAACTATTGGCTGTTTCTCTTCTCATGCTGCAAGACACGTCAGAAGATGCTAGTCTTCGATAGGCGTAGCTTCTTACCCTTATTCTGATTTCTATCTTGCAGTCCACTATATACAGCCTCCCCTTTCCGTTGATACAAATGCATAATGCTTAGTAGCGGACGTAAGACTCGCGGGTATACTAGATACTCACCTGCTTTATTTCCTTTACTGTTTTGCCTGATCGGCCGCTGCAGTCGACGTTGGAGCCTTGGAATCCATGAGCAGGAGATCCCCGATGTCGACCACGGCAACGTGAAGATCCCCGATGACCAAGACCAGGAGTAGTTTGGAGGTTCCCAGGGAGGAGGCCTCGCCTTTTCGATCGTTGTTGATATTTGTGCTAGCCTTCTTAAGGCAACCTTGTATTCTTGTGTCTGTACTCAGATACTATTGCTTCCGCTAACTTTGTGCTTTCGAGCTGTTGTATTCGAGCCCTCGTGGCCCCTGGCTTGTATTAAACAGCTTGTATTATTTTATTTGTAGAGTTGTGTTGTGATATCTCACCGTGAGTCCCTGATCTCGATCGTGTACCTTGCGTGTATGATTACTGTACACGGTCTGATTTTGGGGGCGTCACAAATATGGCGAAAGCACCTGACTACCTCTCCCGTGTGTCGTCAAGAACACTTTAGCCTTTATAAGTTCAGTTGCTAGGCCTCTCCTTTGCTCAGAAAGGTTTGGGCCACTCGTTACTCTCCAGTGTCTTTTACTTTACTCGTTTTTACTTTCCTGTTGCTTATACCAAGAAAACCCCTAAAAAGTTATCTTTCCGTGCTTGCAGTTATCTCCTTACCAAAGTCACTTGCTATTACCTTCTGCTCCCCGTTGGGTTCGACACTCTTACTTATCGAAAACGCTGCAATAGATCCCTTTACGTTGAGGGTCATTAGGTCACAATGGAGAAAAATCGAGAGAATGGAAGAAAAGGAAAATGGCAAGTTTACAAAGGACCCCAGGAACATATGGTTTGGTTTAAGTGCAGATGGCATTAATCCTTTTGGGGGGCAGAGCAGCAATCATAGCACATGGCATGTGACTCTATGTATCTACAACCTTCCTCCTTGGAAGTGCATGAAGCGGAAGTTCATTATGATGCCAGTGCTAATCCAAGGCCCTAAGCAACCCGACAACGACATTGATGTGTACCTAAGGCCATTAGTTGATGAAATTTTACTGTTGTGGGCTAAACCAGGTGTACGTGTGTGGGATGAGAACAAACAGGAGGAATTTGATCTACGAGCATTGCTGTTTGTAACCATCAATGATTGGCCTGCTCTTAGTAACCTTTCAGGACAGACAAACAAGGGATACAAGGCATGCACACACTGTTTAGATGAGACTGAAAGTTTATATTTGCCCAACTGCAATAAGAATGTGTACCTGGGACATCGTCGGTTTCTTCCGACCAATCATCCCTTAAGAAAGAAAGGAAAGCATTTCAAAGGCGAGGCAGAACACCGGAAGAAGCCTTTCCGCCGTACTGGTGATGATATACTTGATATGGTCAAGGATTTACCAGAGCAAGTAGTCTTTGGAAAGGGTCCTAGTGGAAAATCTGTTCCGCATGACGCTGACGGACACGCACCCATGTGGAAGAAGAAATCTATATTTTGGGACCTACCCTATTGGAAACACCTAGATGTCCGCTCTGCAAACGACGTGATGCACGTGACGAAGAATCTTTGCGTGAACCTGCTAGGCTTCTTGGGTGTGTATGGGAAAACAAAAGATACACCGGAGGCAAGAGAGGACAAGAAACATATGAACGAAAAAGAAGGCATGCCCCCAAAGCAGTACGAGGGTCAAGCCAGCTACGCTCTTACCAAAGCAGAGAAGGAAATCTTTTTTGAATGTCTGCTCAGTATCAAGGTCCCGTCTGGCTTCTCGTCGAACATAAAGGGAATAATAAATATGACAGAGAAAAAGTTTTAGAACCTAAAGTCTCATGACTACCACGTGATTATGACGCAACTGATCCCGGTTGCATTGAGGGGGCTTCTACTAGAAAATGTTCGATTAGCCATTATGAAGCTATGTGCATTCCTCAATGCAATTTCTCAGAAGGTAATCAATCCAGAAAGTCTACCAAGGTTACAAAATGATTTGGTCCAATGTCTTGTCAGTTTTGAGTTGGTGTTTCCACCATCCTTCTTCAATATTATGAAGCACGTGCTGGTTCACCTAGTCGACGAGATTGCAATTATGGGTCCTGTATTTCTACACAATATGTTCCCCTTTGAGAGGTTCATGGGAGTCTTAAAGAAATATGTTCATAACCGTGCTAGGCCAGAAGGAAGCATCTCCATGGGCCATCAAACAGAGGAGGTCATTGAGTTTTGTGTTGACTTTATTCCTGACCTTAAGCCGATCGGTCTTCCTAAATCGCGGCATGAGGGGAGAATGGGTGGAAAAGGCACACTAGCATCGCGCCCAATAATATGTAGGGACGCGGAATCTTGGAAGAAAGCACACAATATTGTTCTACATAATTCTGCCTTGGTGGCCCCGTATATTGATCAACACGAGAATATTCTACGCTTAAAAAACCCGGAGCAGTCTGAAGTCTGGATTAAGAAGAAACACAATAGGACTTTCAGCGGTTGGTTGCAAGACCATCTCACGGGTAACGACACTGTTGAAGATGAGTTGTACTTGTTGTCCGGCATACCATCTTTGACTATAATGACTTTCAAAGGGTACGAGATAAATGGGAATACATTTTACACGATCGCCCAAGATGAAAAGAGCACCAACCAAAACAGTGGTGTCCGCTTTGATGATGCAATCAACAATAAGCAAAAGGTCACATATTATGGTTACATAGAGGAGATATGGGAACTTGACTATGGACCTGATTTTAAGGTCCCTTTGTTTCGGTGCAAATGGTTCAATCTGACAGGGGTAAACGTAGACCCGCAGTACGGAATGACAACAGTGGATGTCAACAATCTTGGGTACAGAGAGGAACCATTCGTCCTAGCCAATGATGTGGCTCAGGTTTTCTATGTGAATGACACGTCTAACAAAACGAGAAAAAGGAAAGATAAGGAAGCGAATACATCATACGATGGGCCAAAGCGCCACATAGTTCTTTCAGGGAAAAGAAACCTTGTGGGAGTGGAGGACAAGACAGACAAGTCAGAAGATTATGAAAAGTTTCATGAAATTCCTCCCTTCACAGTAAAGACTGACCCAAGCATAGTGTTAAATGAAGAAGATTGTCCATGGTTACGGTGCAAAAAGAAAGGGAAACACACAAAGAAATAGTTTATATGTACCACTCTAGGATTTGATCCGGCTTCAACGCCAAATGGTTTCCCCTGCATACAGCCCGACGGTGGCTCATGAGTGCATTTAATGATTTATTTTGTGCCAAATGACCCTGAAAATGGAAAGCATCTACAAATGAACTCAGAAAAGGTTGAAACTTGGCATGGTATCATCATTTGACCCATATAACATGTGTGCAAAAGTTGAGAGGGTTACAACAAAAACTGGATGCACTTCATGTACAAACTGGAGCATCTCTTTCGAAGTGTGAGGGTTTTAGACAAAAACTCATCTGTTACAAAGGCATTTCATTTTTCTAAACTTTTTTGAACTCAAGACTTTTTGTGCATTCAATATGCACCATTCAAAGCCACATACTAAAATTTGAACCCTTTCTGACTTCATTTGCTATTTTTCATGCATTTAATGATTTATTTTGTGCCAAATGACCCTGAAAATGAAAAGCATCTACAAATGAACTCAGAAAAGAGTTTAAAACTTGGCATGGTATCATCATTTGACCCATATAACATGTATGTAAAAGTTGAGAGGGTTACAACAAAAACTGGATGCACTTCGTGTACAAACTGGAGCATCTCTTTCGAAGTGTGAGGGTTTTAGACGAAAACTCATCTGTTACAAAGGCATTTCATTTTTCTTAACTTTTTTGAACTCAAGACTTTTTTGCATTCAATATGAACCATTCAAAGCCACATACTAAAATTGGAACCCTTTCTGACTTTATTTTCTATTTTTCATGCATTTAATGATTTATTTTGTGCCAAATGACCCTGAAAATGGAAAGCATCTACAAATGAACTCAGAAAAAGTTGAATCTTGATATGGTATAATCATTTGATCCACATAACATGTGTGCACAAGTTGAGAGGGTTACGACAAAAACTGGATGCACTTTGTGTACAAACTGGACCATCTCTTTCGAAGTACGAGGGTTTTAGACGAAAACTCATCTGTTAGAAAGGCATTTCATTTTTTTAAACTTATTTCCACTCAAGACTTTTTTGCATTCATTATGCACCATTCAAAGCCACATACTAAAATTTCAAACCTTTCTAAATTCATTTGCTATTTTTCCTACATTTAATGATTTATTTTGAGCTAAATGACCCTGAAATTGCAAAGCACTACAAATGAACTCAGAAAAGGTTGAAACTTTGCATGGTATCATCATTTGACCCACATAACATGTGTGCAAAATTTGTGAGGGTTACGGCAAAAACTGGATGCACTTCGTGTACAAATTGGACCATCTCTTTCGAAGTACGAGGGTTTCAGACGAAAACTTATCTGTTACAAAGGCATTTCATTTTTTAACTTATTTCATCTCAAGACTTTTTGTGCATTCATTATACACCATTCAAAGCCACATACTAAAATGTCAAACCTTTCTAAATTCATTTGCTATTTTTATGCATTTAAGGATTTGTTTTAACTATTTAAAAAAGTATTTCACAAACTAGTATTTGAAAAAATTCAACTTGAAACTATATAAATTTGAAAACCACTTCCACTAACAGAATGTTTATAATTATCTTTAATCTAAAAAAAGATTCATTAAAAAACTCGAACTATTCTAATAGCTAGACAAAATCTAAAAACTAATAATACACTAATATAAACTATATAGCTTTAGTAGCGCTTTGTTATACTAACCGGTGCTAAAGGTCTTCACTCTTCCCGATGAAAATTTGCCCGAAAAATTGAGAAAATTGGAGACCTTTAGCACCGGTTTGTGGTACTAACCGGTGCTAAAGGGTCTTTAGTACCGGTTTGTGATACAAACCGGTGCTAAAGGTCCCTTGATATATAAGTAGCACTTGGAGCAGGAGTTTCCCCACCGCTGCAGATCGACTCCCACGCCGCCAGGCTGCTTCTCCTCATCGTCGCCGTCGCCGTGCCGCGCGCCTCTCGTCGTCTCCGGCCCTCGACGGACCCTCTCCACCGTCGACATCCTGCGCGCCCTCTCCACCAGGCTGTGCACCGCGCCCTCTCCACCAGGCCGGCCGTTCTCGCGCTGCTTCTCGTCGCCGTTCCTCGCCTTCGTCTCCGCCGGCGCCGCCGCTAGTGAGCTCTCCTCTTCCCCCCTGTCCGACCACATGCATGTGTCCACGGCGAGCTCCGCCGTCGTAGTACCCCGGCGAGGATCCCAACGACGATGAGGCCCCAAATTTTTGCTAGAGATGATGAACATTTTGCTAGATGGACATTTTTGCTAGATGGACATGTTGCTAGATGAACATTTTGCTAGATGAAAATGTTGCTAGATGAACATTTTGCTAGATGAACATTTTGCTAGATGAAATTTTTTGTTGTAAGCCTTGTAGTCAAGTATATATATGCTAGGCGCCAAAAATGTATTTAAAAAAAATATTACTTTAGTATGTGGCTTTGAACGGTGCATGAATGAAATTTTGTTAGTATATATATTGTTATAAATATTATTAGTATATATATTGTTCTAAATATTATTAGTGTGTATATATATATATATGAGATGTTCTAAAATTTGAGCTATAGATCAATAGCTATTAACATGCAAATATTGAGATATTTTTAGTTGTAATTTTATTAGTTTCATTAGTGAGAATGCCGGGCCCGGATCCTCGGTACCGTCGCGCTCCGGGAGTTCTTGACGTGCTGCGCAAAGTCTGGGACTGGGCTCCGCTGGGATGGCACTGGGAGGTGGTTTCCGGGGTGCGTCGCTTAGCGAGGAATCCGGGTCTTGTCGTCGACCCGGATCTTCTTTGGTGGCGGTCGCGTGGGCCACAGTCGGTGCGAAGGGAGCCGGCCCCCGAGGAGGTTGTACGCAGACGTATCAGGGAGGAGAACGACCACGTCCGTCGCTACATGGCGGCGTTGGACGCCGGGTACTACAGTTTATGGCAGGTGCTTCAGGGATCTCACCCTAGCTACGAGTGGGTGATGGTTTCTTCTCTTTGGGTGTCCACCGCCAGCTAGAGCCGGCGTCGTTTATTGTTTTAGCTAGTGATATGTTATATATATATATATATATATGTACTAGCTCTAGCGATCGACATATATATAGTGTTGCATATATGTGAACTGGATTATTCGAGATGTAAGCTGGATTATTATTCTAATATTATTGTTGCATGTGAACTTGATTATTTCAGATTTCATTTTCTATATTTGCTTATACTAAATTGTTTTATCTTTTTCTGCATCTCGTCGATATTAGTTAAGCTATGGACGACGTGTTCATTAGCGGCAGAGAGCAAGAAGATGATATGTACGAAATTATCGCCGACGCCGATATCGGTCCTCATGATGACGCCGATATCGATGATGATGGCTCACGATATCTGAACGATTCCGGTGAGGGAATGTTCGACGAAGGAGAAGAACAAGATCTTCAATTAACAACAAAGTCTGCCGAGGTATATATATAAATATATATAAGGCCTCTGGTGATCATAAAATTTACAAATAATTGATTTATCACTAATAATTAACAAATATTTCTTCTTCTAGAAACCCGGATCGAGCAAATCTTCTTCAAGCAAAGCAAAACGTGGCCTGGCCAAATTGCGGCGGGATGATGTAAAGTACAACATCGATGGGATCGGTTTGAGTGGCCAGCCGAATGGTCCGGAAGCTCACGTGAAGAAATGGATAGCTATATGCGGATTAATTGTTAGAGATAACATCCCGATTAGCACTCAAGAATGGCATCAACCAAAGGAAGGTGGAAACAGGAGGTTTGTCAGCGATAGAGAAAAAGAGTATCTTTGGGCTAAACTCTTATCATATTTCACCCTACCAGATTGGGCGACACCAGACGATGTGTTGAAAGTCAAGCATGCTGCTCTTAAGAAGATAGGAGAACTATTCCGATCTTGGAAGGTAAAGCTATGGTCCAAATACGTCGCTAATAATAAGAAGACTCCAATTTTCACTGGAGCACTAGCGAAGGTAGAAGCACATTGGGACCAATTTGTGGAGAACAACGAATCAGATGAAGCTAAACTTCGGTTGGAAATAAACAAGATTAATGCTGAGAAGCATAAGCTTTTCCATACCATGGGGACATGTGGCTACAAGTCCGCGTCGCCTAAGTGGGATGCATTTGAGAAGAAGTTGATTGCTGCAGGGGTCACTCCAGTCACAATATATTTTCCACCCAAGTGCAAGAGTTGGTGTTTTGGGCATGGGGGAAAGTTGGACCCAAAGACAGGGAAGGTGATTATAAAGACAAGTCTTAAAGGAGCCGATCAAGAGATACTAAATGCAATTGATGATGCTAGGAATGGGATTTTCATCCCCGAGAGAGAGAACGACGAGTTTACACGCGCCCTCAAGAATCCTGAACATCCGGGACGAACGCGAGGCGTAGGCGTTGTTCCATGGTATGAGGGGTTTGCGGAGTATAAAGATACTTACAAAAGCCGTGTAAGAAAGAAGAAGCTGGAAGCAGACCGTCTTTCAAAGTTGGAAAATGCTATGAAGGATATGCAGGAGCGACTACATGCGTCACTTAGCCAGCAACCGCAGCCAACTCAAGATCCACTTGAAGCAACTATCGGCCCATATATGACGAAAAGCAGTGTGGGCTCCAAGGGGGTCGATGATGGTCACTACCCCGTGGATGATATCACAGAGCAGAAACGTTGCGAGCTAATCTTCAAAATGAACAATATATCCATTAAGGTGGCGGACGACTTTGCTTTAACGAATCCACGTGGAGCACTGCACCACTGCAATCCGATTCCACCTGGCTATGCTCGTGTCGGGGTGGATGAAGTTGTGACGGAATATCAAGAACTAAACCTTGATATTCCTGGAGGTGAAGGGCAGCAGACCCTTAGAGAAGCCAAAAAAAGTGGTATCTATCTATGGAGAAAACAATGGATCATATTTCCAGCCATTATGTCAAGTCCAACGCGTTCGACATCAAGTTCACCACCACCCCCTGAGATGGAGTGCATCCCGACTCCGCAGCACCAGCCGAGTCCTGCACCCCTCCCCGAGATGGAGCGCAGTGCGACTCCGCAACATCAGCCGAGTACTGCACCATCCATCCCCGAGAAGGAGCACAGTGGTACTGATCCGCTGCGACGTCAGCCGAGTCCTGCACCATCCATCCCCGTGGAGCGCAGCGCGACTCCGCCGCGTCAGTCGATTCCACCACAACCACCCCACATCGCGAGTCCGCAGCGCCAACCGATCCCACCAGCTTCCCCCGTGATGGATAGAAGGCAAACACGACAATCAAAAAGTAATCGACCTCCGCCGCGTCATAGGAGTCCACCGAAGAAGAAACCAAAGAAAGTTAAACCCCAGAAGAGTCCGCCGGTCTTACCCTGGGATAGGAGTGTAGCTGAAACCAAGGCCATAGTGGATGAAGCCGTGGCGAAGCACCTTGCACCGAAACCTCCCCCGCCACCGAAGGAGAAAATACCCGAGGTAATAGTACAACACTTCTTGAAGATGTTTGAACCCCCTGTTAAGACCGTGTTCTCGGACTACGAACGCTCTATTAACAAGTCATTTCTGCAAAAGGGTTCAAGAAGCAGCCACTCAGGAAGTAAAAAATGCGGGAAAACTGTTGCCCAGCTCGGAGAACAGACAGTGCAATCGATAGCCCCGTTCAAGGTGAATACCAAGCAGCAGGAAGAGATAACCGACGAACAAAGAGCATTTTCTAGAGAGGCGGGTCTTACTATTGAACAATTTTTAAACCTTGATGACTTGTCCGGTGTGCCAGCTCCAAAAATGAAATATGCAAAAGGGGAGCCTATGGTCACTAAAGAAGAAGAGAAGCTATTATCAACGCAAATGCGCAACTTGCATAAGTGGTACATCACAGAAGCTATACCGTTCGAGATACCCGACTTCTGGATGCCGATCAGGCGAGATTATTTCGACAATGGAACTGGTGACTTGTTGATTGCAAATGAAGAATTATTTCAGTTATTCCATCAATTGGCACTCGACAAATCTATCGTCAGTTTGTATTGTCTGTAAGTGATTTCTTTCTAGCTGATCAGCTCGTACGTCATTGACTGTATTATCCTCACTATATATATTCTTTTGTATGTGGTATTACGCAGAATGAAGATGTACGAAATGAGAAAAGATGGATTCTTTGGCATTGGGTTCATTGACCCAAATATCATACATGAAGTAACAGTAAAACATAATACAGAATTCGCGGAGACCCTTTTGCTTAAAAGTTTGAGGGATCTACATGTAGAAGAACATATGATATTTCCTTACAACTTCAAGTGAGTGTCATTATTTTGTACTACAAATTATAGTTTTTCTTACTCGATATTGTTATATAAGTGATACCCGCTTACGTGTGCGCAGCTATCACTTCATCCTGATAGACATCGAAATGGAAAAAGGAATGGTTACAGTAATGTAACGACCCAATTCACACAGAATTGAAGTCTCTGTGCTCAAGTGCCAGTCCCTGGATCAAACTCGCTGGCACACACAGTATCGTAGATGTATATCAAAGTACAAGTGCATCATTATTACAACGTATGATCCAGAGTAAAATAAATAACAAGTTGCATAGCTCAAGGCTAGCTTATTCAATATAAATATACCGGAAGCAAAAACAAGTAACGTGGAGTCCCATCAACAGCCACAAGCGAACATGCTGAGTGTAGACCCGCAACCCTAAACGCACCTTACTGGTCTTCTGAAAAACCTGCAACACCGAAGGTTACAGCCCGACAACGGGTCAGTACATCTGATTTGTACGGCAAGTGACACGGAAAATTTTATATAAAGGACCTACAACTACATGCAAGGTGAGTCAAAGGAAAGGCTTATGGTTTTGTTTTTCAGAAAGCCAATTTTCTCCTGAACTAAACTAGTCAAAATTTTAAGTTGAATTCTACCTGAAACACACAGCAACCCATGCTACTCTTTCCCACCAAAATTATTGTTAAGTGTTCATCTGTCAAGATCATTCATCAATAGTACTGACTAGTTGCTCAAAGTTCGTCCGTAACCGTGGACACGGCTAATCATGATCAGTTTATACGCCCTGCAGAGGTTGTACACGTTCCCCACTGGACTCAACCCGAAGATTGAGACAAAGACTTTATGAAGAGGTTGCCTCCACCCTTTGGTAGCCGGTACACCTAACACACATCTACATCAGCTAGCTACCAGGGCCAGGTTCCCCACAACGTACTCGTGCTAAGCCAGAGCCCATATAGCCAGTGGCTGTACACGGAAGCTACTAGTAATATTGCATGTCTGATCTTTTTGAGCTTGGACGGCGCTCACTGCGTTCAGAGGGTAGACACTATGTCGCACCCGGTTCACCACCATAACAACCATTGGGTGCATTTAACCCCGGCACTGTCCTTAGACAAGGCACAACTACCAAGATGCAACCCGCCCGTCCATAAGTGATTTCTATTTATTATAAAGTCGCTACACAAATTATTAAATAGCTCACATGCACTCCATGAATTCTCACAACCCAATCCACGTCTATAAAGCATAGCAATAAAGTAGCAACACGTGCTAGGTTGATCTACAAATACAAGTCAAGACATTACGATTCTTCCGATTGACTTCTCTTCTCTGCTCCTAGCTCCGAATGCCAGTATGTAGAGAAGTGATGGAAAGGGTTGTGCTCTTTCATTTATGTGGCTATCCTAACTGGTTTTGCAACAACAGTAAAGTAAACTACCTATCATGCAATAGGGTGATATTCTTAACATAATGCATATAGAAAATTATAGGTATGAGTATGGTCAAAGCATCACTTGCCTTCTTCCTGTTCCTGACGATCACAATCCTCACAAAATGAGGCGGCGTACTCCGGACAATCTATATGAGCAAACATAGCACCAATCAACATATATTCAATACAAATATGCACAATCAGGAATAAACATTAAGATAACAGTATCAAAACTTGCCTAAAAGTATCTAAACTTAAGGTACTTGTCAAAATAAAACCAACGCAAAAAGAAACGGCGCAAACGGGCGCATCGTTAAAAAGATACGACTACCGGAAGTCCAAATTTGGATCTGCTTGGGATTCAAATTTGAAAAGTTCAAACTTCTGTAAAACTTGGTCTACTGGCTAGAAAATTTCACCACGGTCGCAACGCAACTGGAATCACTCAATTCTGAGTTACGGTTAAAAAGTAGTCGCAAAAACGGTACCGCACGATTTCGGCGTCTAATCTGCAAACAAGGACCCATCCGTAAATATAATAACTTAAAAAAAAGCGATCGGGTCCCCAGCGGATCCGAAAACGGATCTGGCCGGAATCCGGCTGCGGCGGCGGCCCGGTGAGGAGGCGAGGAGGCGGCGCGGCGGCGGAGCTTCGGCGGCGGCGGCGGTGCGGGTTCGCGGGTCGGCTGATCGGGCGAAAACCCTAACTCCCCGCGGGTCCGCGGGTTTTAAAACCCGATCCGAGGAGTTTTTTTAATCCGAAATAATAACAAATTCGGTCAGGCGAAAAAAAAACAGAACGGCCCAAAAAGCTCAAAATAATTTTAGAAAAATCACGGAATATTATTTTTAATTTCCGTCTTCGACAATATTTTTAAAATAATAAAATTGAATTTTTGGCTTTACCAAAATATTAAATAAAAGTAAAAACTTTCCAACTTATTTTTAAATATTTTTAAATACTTTTCTGGCACTTTAAAAATACCGAAAAACTCCGAAAATGATTTTAAAACTTTTCCGGAGCATAAATAAATTCCCAAAATATTTTTAGAAATTATTTATAACCCCAAAGCAAATTTAAAAAGTCTCCCAAAATATTTTAAACTATTTTCCAACAATTTAAAAATGGGGATAAGTCCTTTTATATCCTCTCCGGCGAACTGCCATGTGTTGAAACATGTTTTAAAATATTTTTAAAACTCCAGAAAAATGCGGAAACAGCATGAGATGCATATGATGATCTATTAACATCTGAATTTAGAAAATTGGGATGTTACAAACCTACCCCCCTTAAGATGAATCTCGTCCTCGAGATTCGGGCTGGCTAGCAAAGAGGTGCGGGTGGTCTTGCTTCAGATCTTCCTCACGCTCCCAAGTTGCCTCCTCTTCAGTGTGGTGATCCCACTGAACCTTGCATAGCCTGATTGTCTTGGTGCGGGTAACTCTTTCTGCAGTCTCCAGAATCTTCACAGGTTTCTCCTCCTAAGTCAGGTCACTCTCCAATTGAATTGCCTCAAGTGGCACCGTATCTCTCAAAGGAATACCTGCCATCTCTGCATGACACTTCTTCAGCTGGGATACGTGAAACACATCATGAACTCCTGACAAAGCTTCTGGCAACTCCAACTGATAAGCTACCTCTCCTCTGCGCTCCAAGGTCTTGTAAGGCCCCACAAAACATGGTGCTAACTTGCCCTTGATTCCAAATCTCTTGATCCCGCGAATTGGTGAAACTCTGAGATACGCACGGTCTCCAACCTCATAGGTTACATCCTTGTGCTTAGCATCTGCATAACTCTTCTTCCTGGACTGTGCTATCTTCAGTCTATCACAGATCAACTTGACTTTCTCTTCAGCATCCCTGATCAGGTCAGGTCCAAACAACCGACGTTCTCCTACCTCATCCCACATCAACGGTGTTCTGCACTTCCTGCCATACAGTAACTCAAATGGTGCCATCTGAAGACTAGCCTGGTAACTGTTGTTATATTTGAACTCAGCATATGGTAAGTTGTCATCCCAACTCGAACCATAATCCAACGCACAAGCTCTCAACATATCCTCCAATATCTGATTGAACCTCTCTGTCTGCCCATCTGTCCGAGGATGAAACGTTCTACGGAACTCCAGCCTAGTGCCCAAGGTCTCATGCAACTGACGCCAAAACTTCGAAGTAAACTGAGTACCTCTATCAGACACAACCTTGCGGGGGACTCCATGCAAACACACGACCCTGGACATATAAATCTTGGCTAGCTTGGCACTTGTATAAGTTGTCTTTACTGGAATGAAGTGAGCAACCTTGGTCAAACGATCAACAATCACCCAAATAGAATCATATCCTGACCGACCTGGGTAAACCAGTAATAAAGTCCATACCTATCTGATCCCACTTCCAATGTTGCCACATATCCCTTAGGAACTATCTCCAACCTGTGATTCTTGAACTGCTCACATAACTCAGGTGGCATATCCTCAACATTAGTAACATTGATATGACTCTTACGGCTCAATGCATCAACAACCACATTCGCTTTACCAGGATGATACTGCACATTCAAATCATAATCCTTAATAAGCTCTAGCCATCTGCTCTGCCTGAGATTCAACTCCTTCTGAGTAAAGATATACTTCAAACTCTTATGATCAGTAAAAACATCACAATGATTACCAACAAGATATTGCCTCCATGTTTTCAATGCATGAACAACTGCAGCTAACTCCAATCATGTGTAGGATAGTTCTGCTCATGGTTCTTAAGCTGACGTGAAGTATAAGCAACAACTCTACCCCCTTGCATCAAAACACAACCAAGTCCTCGACGAGATGCATCACAGTATACTTGGAAATCCTTATGTATATCAGGCAAACATAAAACAGGTGCAGTTACTAACCGTTTCTTCAACTCCTGGAAGCTGGTTTCACATGCCTCACTCCAAACAAACTTATTCTCTTTCTTCAACAACTCAGTCATTGGTTTCGCAAGCTTGGAGAAATTCTCAATGAACCTCCTATAATATCCTGCCAGACCCAAGAAACTGCGAATGTCTCCAACTGACGCGGGTGTCTCCCATTTTGTAACTGTTGAAAGCTTAGATGGGTCCACAGCTACTCCTTCTCCTGACACAACATGTCCAAGGAATCCTACCTCCTTCAACCAAAACTCACACTTGCTGAACTTGGCGTACAATTTGTGCTCCCTGAGCTTCTCCAATACCAAACGCAAATGTGCCTCATGCTCTTTCTCATTCTTGGAATACACCAATATATCATCAATGAACACCACAATGAATTTATCCAAGAACTCCATAAACACCTTGTTCATCATATTCATGAAGTATGCAGGAGCATTAGTCAATCCAAATGACATAACGGTATACTCATATAACCCATACCTTGTAGTAAAAGCAGTCTTCGGAATATCTTTCTCCCGAATCTTCACTTGATGATAACCAGAACGAAGATCAATCTTAGAGAATACACAAGCTCCCTCCAACTGGTCAAATAGATCATTAATCATAGGTAAAGGATACTTGTTCTTGATAGTAACATCATTCAGATAACGGTAATCCACACACATCCTCTGGGTTCCATCCTTCTTCTCAACAAACAACACTGGAGATCCCCAAGGTGACGAGCTTGGGCGAATAAATCCCTTTGCCTGCAACTCTCTGATCTGTTCCTTCAACTCTGCAAGTTCCTTAGCGGGCATCCTATACGGTCTCTTAGCAATAGGCCCAGTGCATGGTATTAAATCAATAAGGAACTCAATCTCCCTATCCGGTGGCATACCTGGCAACTCCTCTGGAAACACATCCGGATAATCCCTCACCACACGCACATCATCCAGGCTACCCCCCTTAAGAGAATTCGGTGTACGGAGACTGATAGACCGACTGGCACAATCAATAACACCTTGGTACTTGGCTAGAGAATCCATGCCCAATATAATATCCAAACCTTGTGACTCCAATACAATAAAGTCTGTAGGAAAAACATGCTTCCCTATGGCTAGGCTCAACTGACAGCATCCCAAACTAGCTGACATCTCTGCTCCCGGTGAACTTACGAGCATAGAAGACTTAAGAACTACGGTAGGCAACTTATGCTTATCCACAAATGCCCTCGATATGAAAGAATGCGATGCACCAGATTCAAAAAGAACAAGTGCGGGTACTGAATTGATAAAGAACTTACCAATCACAGCATCAGGCTCATCATAGATCTCCTCCACGTTGACATGGTTCACATGCCCCTTGTTGAAAGGATTGGGCTTGACGACTCCATTCCCATTGGACTCTGGGCAATCTGTGGCATAGTGTCCCATGTTCTTGCACTTGAAACACTGGATGTGACTCAAGTCCTTTGGTGCCTGGCCATTCTGACGGTTGTTTCCATTGCCTCCATTGGCTCCATTGCTTCTCCCATTCCCATTGTTCCTTCCATTGCCATTGCCATTTCCATTGCCATTGCCATTCCTGATGCCATTGTGGTGGTTGTGGCCATTATGGTTGTGACCATTCCCACCATGATGGTTATGTCCTCCACTGTGAACATGGCCATTCCCACCATTGTGGTTATGTCCATGGTTATGTCCTCCATTACCAGCATAAGAATTGCGTGGCTTCTGATGCGGTCTAGACTTATACTTGCCACCATTGTTGTTGTTGTACTTCCTCTTGCGGTTCTCAATGGCCTGCTGCTTGCCTTCCAACACAATAGCTTTGTCTATGAGCGCCTGGCAGTTAGCAAAAGTATCCACTGTCAACTGGACTCCCAACTCATCATTGATACGTCTCAAACGTATCTACTTTTCCAAACACTTTTGCTATTGTTTTGCCCTCATTCTTGCATGATTTGGACGAAACTAACTCGGACTAACGTTGTTTTCAGCAGAGCTGCCTGTATGGTTTATTTGTGCGCAGGAAAATTGATTTTTAGACGTCCCAGAAAATTCCCAGAAAAATACCAGAAAATCCACGCACCCGGAGGAGCCAAATGCCAGAAGTGGGGCCAGAGGGGAGCTCTGGGGGCCCCAGGCGCCCCCCTGGCGCGGCCAGGGGTGGGGACGCGCCTCAGGCCGCCTGGGCTGCTCCCCCCCCCTCTGGTGCCCTACCGACGCTCCTATTTATCCCCATGACGAGAAAACCCCAGAAGAGAAGTCGGTTTCCAAGTTTCCGTCGCGGAGCCGCCGCCACCCTCTGTTCTTCTTCGGGAGGGCTAATCTGGAGGCTGATTTGGCCTCCGGAGAGGGGAGATCGTCGCCATCGTCATCACCATCGCCACTCCATCCATCCTCCATGACTTCTCTTCACATGTGTGAGTAATTCCCTGCTGTAGGCAAAGGGGATGGTAGGGATTGGATGAGTTTGATCATGTAATAGTTCGTCAGATTGTTGGGGGCATGTTGCCTATCATCTAGATTGGTGTTTATCTTCTTTGCTACAACTTGTTGTTCTTAATGCTTGTCACTTTGGGCCCGAGTGCCATGTTTTCAGATCTGAACCCTATGTGTTTTCATGAATATATTTGTGTTCTAGATCCTATCTATGAGTTGTATGCACCTATTATGGTCCAGAACCGGCGATCCCAAAGGTGACAGCTTGGGACACCAAAGGGGATGGTCCATAATTTGTGGATTCCATGTATCCATTGAGTTTATTGCTTTGTTCCGGTGCTCTTTGACAGGAGCACCTTAATCTCCATAAGTTCCTTTTGGCCCCGTTCGTAGCGGGATGGTGGGACAAAAGATGTTGTGCAAGTTCTTATTGCAAGCACGCACAACTACCTACGGGATACATGCCTATTGTTTGATATTTGCCTAGATGATCATTGCTTTTCTGTGTGCCTTGCCCCGTGTTAGAATCTATTATATGTTTACTCTCATCCATGTAACGCCCAACCATCCATCTCCCTAGCCTACAGTGTTTTCAATCCTGCTGGTTACTAGTTATCACTTTTTGTATCTACTTTTATTATTGCTATCATCACTATCATATTACCATTACCACTTATCTATTGTTGCAAGCAAGTATATTTCAGGTGCGGATGAATTGACAACTCAACTGTCAAAGCTTATAAATACTCTTTGGCTCCCCTTGTGTCGAATCAATAAATTGGGTTAACCTACCCGCGAAGACTACCTCGATCCCTTACGTTTGTGGGGCATCAAGCAGCGTTTTCTGGCGCCGTTGCCGGGGAGCATAGCAATATTTACAAGCCTACTTTAAGTATCCTACCTTCTGCACATTATCCGCTATGGGTAAGAAAGGAGACCCCAAGGTTCCGATCTTACCATCCCGTACAAGAAAAGGTACTGTTCTGAAGACTAGTGCTACACTTGATTCACCTTCTGTTATGAGTAAGTTTACTTCACCACCACTACATGATGCTTCTATTGAGTCTGTTACTATATACGATACTTTTGATGATGCTTCCACTACTCTTGATGATGCTACTTTTCTTGGTCACCATATTGAAACTCAGACTGCTAAGGCTGCAGCAAAATCCAAGACCGAGATCCCTGCTACCTATATTCCTACCTGCAAAACCTTTGGTTACCCATGCTTAGATGAACTCAAGGAGAGAATCCTTGATGATGATTATGTTACTCTTGATGATGATTTTTGCAGGGAACTCAGAGAGTGTGTCGAATCTGACCCTGGTGCTATTAAAGAGTTGCTCAAAAGGCACGCCATGAAGAACAAAGTTACTCCTGATCCTCAATTTGCCACATCTCCTATATGTATCACTGATCCTGATTATGATTTCTCTGTTGATCTTTCACTTATATCTACAGTCGAGGCTGACCCCTTTTATGGCAGAGAAAATGATGATGCTATAGCACACGTGACCAAACTCGCTGAGTTAAGCAACCTATTCACTACTGATGAGAAGATACGAAACTTCTATGTGGCCAAGCTTTTTCCTTTTTCTTTGAAGGAAGACGCTAAATCATGGTATGATGCATTACCTTACGGTTCCGTTAAAAGTCCTCAGGACTTAGTTCAATTCTTTTTTGATAAGTATTTCCCAGCTCATCTGCAACATGCTGCTTTGCAAAGAATCTATAACTTTAAACAATTGCAGGATGAGCATCTCCCTAAAGCTTGGGGGAGGTTTTGTGATTTACTTAAGGTTATGCCGGGACATGGAATCCCCAAGAATGAATTGCTTGATATATTATATGCTGGTTTAACCGATGAGTCCAGAACCTATCTGGTTAGTTGTGCTAGTTGTGTTTTCAGGGAAAGAACACCGAACGATGCAGAAGAATTAATGTGAAAAATTGCCAAGAACTATGAAGACTGGTCCGTTCCTAAACCACTTCTACCACCGAAAAAGAGGGGCAAGCTTGTTCTGAACCCCGAAGATATGCAAGAAGCAAAGAAGTCTATAAAGGAGAAAGGTATTAGAGCCGAAGACGTGAAGAATTTACCGCCTATTGAGAAATTGTGTGAGCCTACTACTCACCCTCCCTTGGTAGAGGTACACTCTCTATTAGACTTTACTGAAAGTGACATCCCTAAAGGTAAGCCTCCCGACCAATGTTTAGATGAGCTTGATAATTTTATTGTTAAGCAAGATCATTTCAATAGGAAGCTACAAAGTCAGTTGCATGATAATTCTCTTGCTATCAAAAGTTTATGTGATGTTCTAGAGAGAACAGTTAATGATGTTAAATGTCTTGTTAAGCATTTTCATATGGTTCAAACTCAGCTTGAACAAATTTCTAATGTGCAAAAAGATTTGCTTGCTAATAATGCCAAACAGGACATACAAGCTTATGGAATTAAAACGAGGGGTGGAACACACACCCAGGACCCACTCTATCCTGAGGGGCATCCAAAGAGGATCGAGCAAGATTCTCAAGTACAAGAAGAAGACGAGATTGTTAGCTCTCCAAAGAAAAAGAAGAAGAAGAAACACAAGGAGGCTGACAATCCCGATGATCCTATTACAAGTGAAAAGCCAGCTGTTGATCCTAACAACATATCTACCTCCGATGCTGAAACAGAAGACGATGCCGAGCCTGAAGAAAAAGACGCCGAGAAGGATGATCCACCTGAGGTAAGAGAAGAAGAAGCACCCGATAAACGCAAGAGGTATTCTAACGAAGACTTCATCGCAAGGAGACATGGGAAGGAAAGAGAACCATGGATACAGAAACCCATGCCCTTTCCAGGTAAGTCCCTCAAATCCAAAGAAGAAGAGCATTATAATAAATTTTGTGAATGGATGAATCCTCTTTTTCTTCAAACTCCTTTGACTGATGCTATTAAGTTACCTCCTTATTACAAATATATGAAAGATATTGTTACTAATAAAAGAAAAGTTCCTAATGAGGCAATATCTACTATGCTTGCTAACTACTCTTTCAGTGGCAAGATTCCTAAGAAGCTTGGTGATCCAGGTATACCCACCATTCCTTGCTCCATAAAGAATAATTACGTCAGAACTGCTTTATGCGATCTTGGTGCAGGAGTGAGTGTTATGCCTTTCTCTCTTTACAAAAGGCTTTGTTTAGAGAAACTAATCCCTACAGATATCTCCCTTCAGATGGCTGACAAATCAACATCTGTCCCAATAGGTATTTGTGAGGATGTACCCGTTGAAGTTGCTAATTGTTTGATCCTTACAGATTTTGTTGTGCTTGACATGCCCGAGGATGGGAGCATGTCCATTATTCTTGGTAGACCTTTTCTTAACACCGCAGGTTCTATCATTGATTGCAATAAAGGAAAGGTCACTTTCAACGTTGATGATAAGGAACACACGGTGCATTTTCCAAAGAAGATCGACAAGAGGCATGGCCTCAACTCTATAGAGAATATCGAGACCGTGAAGATTGGAGAATGGGATTGTCCACTACATGTGCACCACAAATACAAAACCATTATGGTGGGGACAGTTTCCATCAAAGTAAAGGTGCAATGATCGCTTCATAAGGGGTGAGACTTCTTGTTCTATATATCGCCGGTTTGTTGGTAAGATTTGATCAACCTTACTAGTGAGCTTGTTTTATATAGGTAAAAAGTTAAGCTTGTTATATTTTCATTTGCTTTAGCTTTCATTCTCCTTGCTATACCAAAGTTTTTATGTTTTTGAAGCTTCACAATACTAATCACTGCTTTAAAGTTTTCAGAAAGTTTTGCATCTTTTTGAACTCCGAGAAATTTTCAACAGTGAAGTTTTCAGAAAAATTCCAGAAAAATTAAAATTAAAATTTCCATGCCAGGAGTGACCCAGAGGCACCTGGGGCTGACCAGGGGGGGCCACCAGTGGCCCAGGCGGCCAGCTGGCGCGGCCTACCCCCTGGCCGCGCCCACAGGGTGCCTGGGGCCCACAGGCCCCACCTCCAAGTGAGTCTTCTTCCTCCTCCTTCATCTCTCTCCAAAAACACGAGTTCTGCACTTTGTTCTTGCGTTCTTGTTGTTCTTGGAGGCGATTTTCGATCTCTCTCTACAGCCCACCATTCGAGATGAAATTTTGAGCAAATACTCCCTGGTATGTAACTCCTTCACCCCTCCAATTAGATTTTTGATTGGTGGCTTCATTTGTGAGTATTTAGTAGCTCTTGGTGCTGTTTTCATGAGCTTGCATGCATGTGTAGAATTTTATTTTCCAAGTTTTGATGCAAGTTTATGCCTTAGGTAAGTGAGTTGAGTAGTTTGCCTTAACTCACTTTGTTTAAATCCTTGTTTTTGTAATTTGTCAAAAAAATTCAGAAATGAGTTTTCTAGGAAGGGCAAAGGGGTGGCTTGGGAAGAATAGGCCCAAGCGCTCCGATCGAGTTACAAGAGCTGCAGCTTCACCCTCGACTGCTAGGGTGAGATACAACGAAGATCATGTGCCCATAGAGTTGTTGGAGGACACAAGTCAAGCACGTGCGATGACTTTCCCGTGCGATGTATTCCTTGAAGCTGCAGGAATTAGGGAGGAGTTATATAATCTTTGTGCTAATGCAGGTCTGACGCGACTCGCTACGTGCCGTGTTGCCCAGTATCAAAAACTCACCTCCTATTTTATCAATAGTTTTAGATATAACCTTGATGCTGGTTCTGTTGAGTTTAAAATTTATAATGATCTTTTGACCATGCCTTTGGAAAGGTTTTGTGAAATAATAGGTGTGCCGAATGTGGGACAGACGGAGAAGATGATCTCTCAGCCCTCCCAGCTGAGAACTGTCTTCAACTCGCTCTGTAGCATGGACACGAGGGATATTCATCGGTCAAAGATCTCCAGCATCTTATTCCCACACCTCAGGTATTTTGCGTATTTTATTGCTAGAGGGGTGTTAGCTCGTGACAACACGAGCAACATATCTGCGCCAGATATTGCTATCCTGGCAACCGCCCTTTCAGGGAGGTTTGATTATAATGTGGGTGCCTTAATTGCTCGACGCCTTGCTATGAACGGTAACAAGGGAGACTTATTTGGTGGCGTTTACGCCACACTTATCCTAGAGTCTATTAATGACACCCCACATCCCGATGATAAGCCTTTTACTTATTTAAGTTTTGATCTTGCTGCTATGAAAAGGCATAAGTTTGTTACCATGACTTCCGAGTTTGGTAACCTTGATTATATCTTGCGTTTCGGAGCTACCACGGAACGCAAGATCCGTCTACCTGCACCTCTTTTGTTTGATTTTTCTAGCAGGAACGGATGGTCCTTTCATGTTATCCAGTTCGATGAGTTCGTGGTCCAGCATCAGTTTCATGACCCCATGGAGGGGGTTGTGCCCGACGAGGAGGAGCATGGCGAGTTCCCACCTTTCCAGGGAGAGACCGTCACCCAGTTTGGTGAAGGGTCTTCCTCTGCTTGGAGCGCGGATCCTTCTTCGTGGGAGGATCCGAGGACTTCGGTGTATGCACCGGAAGCCTCATACGACCCTTGGACTCACCCATACTACCCTGGAGCAGGAGGCTCCTGGGGACATTAGCTACTACCAACTTAGGCCAAAAGCCTAAGCTTGGGGGAGTACGTGCCCTTCTCACTTTTCCATTGTATTATCCATCTTATTCGCTTTGATCTTTTCGAAGCTTTTGCCCGTTTTTCTTTCTTTCTTTCTTTGCAAAAACAACAAAAAGATTTTCTCTTTTCTTTTGTATTCTTTTAACCTTTGAAAAACCCAAAAAGATTTCCTTTCTCTCTTTAGTTTGCTTTGTTTTCAGAGATCAGCTCGAGTCCGTGATGGCATTTGACTATATTTCCTACGTCCGATCGTGCAAGTGACCAGGCAGTAATGATGAAGATTGATGGAAGGGAAGCAACAAGGAAAACCGGTATGAACTCTTCTTGTTTCTACTTTTGTACATATGCTTGTACTTATGATCTAGAGACCAGCTTGTAGCGACATAGTGCTATGTTTACAATGCTTTCCCAGTGTTCATGCTTTCCTTGTGGCTAGTCTCAAATAGCTAGAGTACATAATGTGTTGTTGAAATGATTTACATGCATTGTATTGTTCATGGTGTGGCATACTGAAGTGGTATTTCCCTTCGGAGAATATTTGGATTGACTTGGCACATGTTCACACATGCTTATGACTTAAAGTCTATTTTATGCCTTGGTGATCTTTTTGTTTCAGAATAGTTATATCACTTTCATGCCCGATTCAATGTTGCTTTGTCGCTCTGCATGATTATGACGGTTATTGCTCTCTAGTGGTCGCTTCCCAGTCTTTTGCTAGCCTTCGCTCGCACTAAGCGGAATTCTGCTTGTGCTTCCAAACTCCTTTTTCAAACCCAGTTGTTCCATTTGAATCCACCATACTGCTTAGCGGCTTCCCGCCCTTCGTTGGTGAGCCCCAAGTGGAAGGCGTGATGCAATTTAGCAGTGAGTTTCCCTCGGTGAAGATACCAAGGTTAGTCTCCCGTAGGACTCCGGATATGATAAGTATGTGTCAGCGGCGCGACTGACGTGGACCTGCACACAGACACAGATAACTTTGTTCCCAACAAAGTTCAGAGAGGCTGTCAATCTCTCCGGTCTTGTTGTTCACAAAGGGTAAAACACAAGTGATAATGATAGCAAGTAAAAGCAGAAAAGTAAAGATAGCTTGGAAACAGTAATAAGGATATGGACCGGGATACGTGATGTTCGCTAGTGATGTCTCTCTCCCAAAAGACGATAAAACTGCTATGCGAGGTAAACAAATTACAGAAAGGCAATTGACAGGATTATGAACGCACCGCAATGCTAACTATGCTACAAAAGAAAGGAAGAGGTTCAAAAGCACAGGCAGTACGCCAAAATAAGTAGACCGAAATACATCTGCATCTACTACTAATCATCCACCTTGAGATATCTATCTAGAACATCTCGCTGGTATTAAGTTGCGAGCCCCACCCAAAGTGTAAACCCAAAGCAACAAACAACTACAATAAAAGAACTTTGCGTAAAGTAAACAATCCTTGTGTCCGCGGTCACAAGCACCGTTGTTTTCCCCCTTGTGGCAACAGCTCATCCCCTAGACTCATGTTTCTGTCACTCAAGCGTGTCATCAGGGAGGCATGAACCCACAATCTAGCACAACGCTCCCTCTTGGAGTCACTACCTACTACTTGGCCAAAGCAATAAACAGGAACAGAGAACAGGCAAGAATTACTTAGGAACAAAAATATAAAAGATAGAAACCAAATATATTACTCTATCACAATCTGAACATAATCTCATAATCCATCAGATCCGATCAAACTCAACATAGCAATTGCAGAAATATTACAAAGGTGCCTCGATCATGTAGGGCGGCTCATGAGGTCTAAACAATGAAAATCAAAGAGGGGAGGAGAACATCACATAGGTACTGATCACGGACCCATGGTCCAAGGAAAACTACTCACAAGACATCCAGGGAGCATCCATGGTGGAGAGGAGACTGCCGGAGGTCAATCCTCCCTCCGACAGGATGCCGGGAAGAGGTCTTCTGGTGCTCCCGATCTTGGAAGCGCGGCGGCGGCGGAACAGAGGCGAGTTCGCGGAATAGGGTTTTTCTCCTGGAGATTTCCCGTGACAGGGGAGATATAGGCGAAAGGGGGCAGCCAGAGGTGGGCTAGGGGCCCTAGGCGCCCCCTTGGCGCGGCCAGGGGTGGGGCCGCGCCAGGTGGCCGCCTGGCCCCCCCTTGGCCCCCCTCTGGCCCCTCCCGGGCTTTTCTCGAAGCTTCCGTCACGCTGATTTTTATCTGAATTTTCCCGATTTTTTCTGGCACTTTTTATATGGGGAAAACTGAAATAGAAAAACAGCAGAAAACAGGAACTGGCACTGGGGTGCACTGAGTTAATAGGTTAGTCCAAATATGATAAAAAATGTATGAAAGTGTATCTAGATCATAGCAATATCACACAAAACATGCATGGAACGAGCAGAAATTATAGATACGTTTTGGACGTATCACATACCTACCTATATGTGGTATTTACCGGCCACTCCTAACTTAGGCTTTCTTGTGCCATCTCGAAATTTATTCAAAAGTTTCTCTTTTGTAACCGTACAAGCTCATGGTGCGGTGAGGGAAAATCAGTATCTTGCATGCCAAAAATATTTTGACGGAAGTTTTAACTAGTCAAAACAGGAAAAGAGAAAATATATGAGAGTTACACCTCCCCCGTACTTGATGATGGAGTGAAATGGACCAAATGCTGCTTATGATAGGTGGAACGATTCCCTCCTTCCATCCTTGAGGCAAAATAAAAGGTTCCGTAGACCATCGAAGATTTATGGATAAGGGATTATGTGTAAGAAAAAGGAATTATATATGGTTGGCATGGGAGATATTGAGAGACCTTTACCGTTCACCGTTGACTGGAAAGTTACACTTCCTAAAAATGTTTTATCTCTATTTTCAAAACCAAGAGCTCTGGCACATGTTTAGTCTTTGCTTCCTTTCACGGGTTATCAACCTCGCCATCTGTCAGAACCCCAATTTAGGTTTGTGTTTAACCTAGCTTGCATTTTTGCATCTTGAAAAAAATTGCAAAAGAAAAGGAAATGGGGAAAAGAAAAGCCCTAAAGGAATTAAATAAAAAGGCAAGAAATAAATCTTTTTCCAAAATTCTTTTGGATGTGTTGAAAAATCCTAAAAATGAGTGTGATCATTTTAAAAGTGATTTGGGATTAATCCCATGCTCATAGATTTTTCAATAATTCAAATAGTGGCTTGGAAATTAAATCTTTTGTCTATTTGAATTGAAATTCAAATAATTTGAATTTCAAAAATTCCCAAAATTTGGGGTTGACTTCTATATAGTCACCTAGGTTTTATAAAAATGTTTGGGGATTTTTATAAATTCCCTAGCTATTTTTATTTTAAAGGGCAAAACAGACAACAGAAAAGAAAATAAGAAAACACAGAGAAGACTTACCTTGCGCCCACGGGCGAAGGCCCACCTGGCCCGGCCCATTCGCCCTTGTCTTCTTCCTCCTCGCCAGAAGGAGAGACGGCCGCACCGTGCTCTCACGGCATGCGTGCCACCTCCTGCTTCCGGCCAGCGCAGAGGCCCCCGTCCTCATCTCCTTGCCCCCGTGGACGCCTGGAAGCCCCAGCTTCCCTTTCCCCCTCCTCTGAACCTCTCCTTCGTCTCCCTCGCACGAAACCGTAGCGCAACCGAAGCCCTAGCCGGAGTACGGCCAAGCGCCACCGTGGCGACTGAGCTCCTCCAGGAGCACCATCTTGTCCAGCGCGTCCACAGCCGTCGACTTCGTCAAGCCGCTGCGTCAATTGGAGCCAGGAGCCACCGGAGACGTCGCCCCCTTCTCCAGTTCGCCGCCGGCCACCGTGGACGCCTTCGACAAATTCGCCATGGACAGCTCCTCTCCGGCCTCCCCGAGCTCGTCGTCGCCTTCCACGTGAGCTCCCGCTCGTTTTCCCCCTCCTAGCTCTCTCCCCCGTGTTCTGCAGCGCAAGTTCGCCGGAGCCAGTTGCCAGCCGCCGCTTCCCGTCGTCGTAGCGATGGATCCATACCTCCCCGTGACCCCCCACTTGCACAGCTCGACGCGGAAGACCACGGGCGACGTTCTGCTGGTCTCCCCGTTCCATTCCGTGGCCGGAGCCGCCCTCCAGTGGAGCGCCGCCGCGCCGGAGTGCCACCGGCGTTTAGCCGCCGGTCGGTTAAACCTAAGCCGACCACTAATCCCCCCTCCACTCGCTGACCAGTGGACCCAAGCCCCCCTAATTACCCTGCTTAACCTAATCTAAACCGGGTTTAACCCTAGAGACACTGACTGGTGGGCCCCTTTTGTCAGTTGACCAGTCAAACCCCTGACGCCAGCATGATGCAGTGCTGACGCAGTAAATCTTAAATCAATTTATTTAATTCAGTAAATTCCAGAAATTGGCTGAAACTTGGAAAAATCATAGAAAATTCATTTTAACTCCAAATTTAACATATAATATATGAAAAATTATCAGGAGAAAATCCTCTATCCAAATATCCAACTTTCAGCTATGTTGGAGTTGATCTTAAAAAGGGATCAGTAGCTTTTGCTATTTGATTTAATTGGAATTATTTCAAATTCAATTCAATTGATATTCCAGCTTCAAACTTTGAAATGCATCACACATCACTTGTACTTCAGAAGCATTTCACCCATATGATACTTTGGTTTACAATGAACAAACTTTAGCAAATGCAAGTTGACCAAATTTGAATAACATTTGGAGTTTGAATTTGAATCTACTTTTCAAATCAACTTCAATTAAAATGTAGCAATTCAAACATAGGTCACATCAGCACACTGCCATGCTATGTTTTGCATATTGAATGTGCATTGTATTATTTTGATTGTGCTTTACTTCCAGTGCTTCGGTGATTGCATCTTCTCGGTAGAGTTGATCTCGGAGACGAGTTCAACCTCATGTCAGAAGAGTGATACCTCGTGATCGTCAGCAAGGCAAGCAACCCCCTCTTTGATCATGTCTATAAAATCCCAGTTCCCTCCCATTCTCGCAAATGCATGTTTAGGATATCACCATGATACGTTCTACCGCTAGTTGAACCCATTCCTTTGCATGACCTATCATTTTGTCACAGTAGTAAGCAAACCACAATCCTAGCAGATATAGGAGTTGGTTGATACCATGTGGCCCCTGCAACTGTTACAGCTTATTGCATGCTTAGAGTTGTTACCTGAGGCTACTTTGATGTGAGTCGGGATGGTAGTGATCATGTGAATGTTGGTGGTAACGTGTTGGTGAATCTACCTTAAACAAAGGTGAACGATGAGAGGCTGTGTAGGAGTACACAGTGGGTTGTCTCGTTGAACACTGCCTTAGGCCCGAGTTCTTGTGTTGTTATCCAAGACCAAGAGTACGACCACACATTGGGCTCACTGACCCCTCTTGGCCTAGTACCTCACCCCGGACCAGTCTAGGAGTCGCAAGTAGTTCGCCCTTTAACGATCTCAAGCAGGTGGAACCAAGGTAAGTGGTTGGCGTAGGTTGTGGGCACGTTGAATCAAGTGATCATGATCGAGTTGAGCTTGATGGCGGTCACACAACGTTTGAGTCCGCATCGGAACAATCGGCCGGATTCCGACTGTGGTCCCAACTCAAATAGGCGACTCCCTAGGACTAGAGATGGTGCCGTGAGTGAAGTGTCGTGGCAGGATCCTCGCCGGTACTCACTTGAAGGGTCCATCCCCAGGAGGTAACTGATGAGGCGTGTGTGTAGCAGTACACCCCTGCAGGGTTAATGAACTATTCGAATAGCCGTGTCCGCGGTTATGGACTACTTGGAGACCTTTAGTTGATCATAGATAACTTGAACCAGATACTTCTAAAACACACCAAGATAAGTGTGAGTGATATGGCGTGCTTTCTCGTGGGGAAGTCGAGGAAGGCACCATAGTGGAGTATTGGTTGGAGACTGTTACTTGGACTCGTGTACGTTCTTACCTCTCTCTGGTACTCGTAGTTCAGGATTAGCCAAGTCAAAGCTGGCACTTCTGCAAGTGAAACCCCACCTCCCTTTGCCTTGATACATGTGCATGAGTAGTATAGTTCCTATGTAAGTCTTGCTGAGTACGACTTTGTACTCACGTTTTCTTATTCTATGTTTTAGAGACGAGACCACTAACCCCAATGGTGGCCTCTACCTCGAGCTCGACGTGGACCAATGTCGTATAGTTCCACGCAGCAGCCTGTGCCCTTTGGAGGGTCGTTGTACTTTTCTTTCAGGCTTCTTAAGCCATTTGTTAAACTTGTCTTTACTAAGACATAATTTGCTTCCGTTGATGTTTGATGTAATGTTGGATCACATCCATGTGATCTCTGCTTGTAATATAACTATTATGTCTGCTCTGTTTAGCAGAAGTTATAAAGACTATGAGTTTGTAGAGTTCATGTTGTGATTACCTGCTGTTTACACTGGACATGTATGCTACGTGTATGATTATAACATGCATGTCTTAGTGTGGGGTTCGATAGCTTAGTTGTGTTCTTGCCGGCGGTCTTTTATACACCAAGTGGCCCTTAGATGTGCGCAGCTTGGGGCATCGCGATGCGATTGCTTTTGACTCTATCACGTGGCACACTTTGTTGTATGATCGAGCCCGCCCGAGATCTCGACTAAGTGATCGGGCTGGAGTAAGTCTATGTAAGGGTTATGATTCAATCGATAACATGGTTGAGGCGACTTGTCTGTGAATATGGAATTCACCACCCATATCATTAGACTTGTGTGCGGACGATGAGGACCCATCTCAGTGGATCATCCGGCCTGAATGGGATGCCCCTCACGTTCGATGCTTACCGAGAGTGATCTGTGCTTGGCCTTGTCTGCTTAGACAAGTGGGTACGGCTCTCGGCTCTCCATGTGATTGCATTGTGACCGGAATTACATACGCTAACCCCGGGTCCCGACAGACTTGGTATCAGAGCAGGACTGCCTGTAGGATTATCAAACCATTGGCCGATGTCGAGTCTAGCATTCTATAGTTATATAGTTACTATGGGTATATGGGAACAACGTAAGACTTCTTTTTTCTCCTTATCCTCATCGATCTGAGTTCTGAGTCATCCTCATCTTGTTCTACGGGAAGATAGGACTAGGCTCCTCTATGTCTTTACTAGGACATCTCGTTGATTGCTTCTTTGTAGCTGTAGGAGTGTTGTGGTCTTTCTGAGCCACCATTCCATAGTGTTTCTGTGGAAGTGATGTCCATTATCCTGTAGGTTGTCTCAATTTCCATCCCGGCGCAGCCGTTATGCTGTCCGTTTGTGACTTTGATGCTATTGCATTATAGTCTTCTATCTTAGCATAGAATTGTGTCCTAAATCCTATTCTGATTTTTGATTCTTATCACACAGAATGTCAGGAGCAAATCAAGGTGTTGATCCCAGTTCCAGTTACATAGACGGTGAAGAACCTCCACCACCAACCTCAACGGCAGAAATCATGTTGGAGGCTGAACAAAATCGTCGTAATCAGACACGTCTTCTCGAGCGCATTGAGCAGAACACTCCTCGTCAGCATCTTAGTGTTGTCACCATCCAGGACTTCATTCTCCTCAACCCGCCAGTTTTCCGATGTCCTTCCGAGCCCCTTGATGCCGATGATTGGCTTCGTTCCCTCGAGCGTAAGCTTGAGACAACCCGTGTTGCTCCAAGTGATCGTGTGCTATTTGCGGCATATTTTCTGGAAGGTGCTGCTCTTCAGTGGTGGGAGAACTTCGTGGCAATGCAACCAGTTGGTCACGTGGTGACTTGGCAAGAGTTCTGTGATGAATTCCGAGGATATCATATTCCAGATCAGCTGATGGAGCGCAAGAGAGAAGAATTTTGCAATCTGACCCAAGGAAAGATGACTGTTCATGAGTACAGGACTGAGTTCACTCGTCTAGCACGTTATGCCCAAGAAGAAGTATCCACCGATGCCAAGATACAAGCAAGGTTCCGCAAGGGACTTAACCCCGTTCTTCGTCATGACCTGAACCTTCACGAGTTCGTCAACTTCAGGGACTTGGTCGACAAATCCTTCAAGGCCGAGTATGGAAATGAGTTGTATGAAGAGTCTCGCAAGCGTGATCGTGAGTTTGCCCAATCTTCTGGCCCAGTTTCTCGGAAACGCCGTGTTTGGATTCCCTTCAGTGACGTCAGTCGTGCCGTAAGTGCTTCTAGACCCCCAACCACCATATATCGTCCACCTCAACCCAATCTTCCTCCTTGGAATTTTGTTGGACAATCAAGTGCTCAAGTTCCTTTCATTCCACGTGGTGTTTGTTTCCAATGCGGACAATCAGGCCACAATTTTCGAGAGTGTCCCCAAAATCATGTAGCCACCACACCTAAACCAACGCAAACCTTTCGTCGTGGTAAGCCACTACCCAAGACTTCCAATGTCAAGCCTCCTGTTTATGAACATGGTTATGTGAATCATGTATCCATTCTAGATTCCCACAAGTCAACCGATGTTGTACTCGGAACCCTTCCTGTCAATTCCACCCCAGCTTCGGTTCTGTTTGACCCAGGAGCATCTCACTCATTCATATCCCAGGACTTTGCACTGTCACATGACATCTCTTTTTCGATGTTATCCACCCCCTTAGTTGTGCAAGCCCCTGGATCCAGATGGCACACCACCATGGTGAGTCATGAGAATGAAATTGCAATTGAGGGTTTAGTATTCCTTGCCTCACTTATAGCCCTCAAGTCTTCAGACATTGATGTCATCCTAGGTATGGATTGGTTATCAAGACAGAATGCTGTCCTTGATTGTAAAGCCAAGTCAGTGAAACTAACCCATCCATCAGGCCAGACAATCAAGTACACCTCACCAAGCTCTAAAACCCAGGTGCATTCTTTAAATGTGCTTCCTCTTCCAGACCTTGAAGATATTCCGGTGGTTCGTGACTTCCCGGATGTCTTTCCAGAAGAGCTGCCAGGAATACCACCTGACAGATCTGTAGAGTTTGTGGTAGATCTTATCCCAGGAACCGCACCAATATCCAGACGCCCATATAGAATGGCCCCACGTGAGTTAGCTGAGCTTAAAATCCAACTTGAAGCTTCGTTGGCAAAAGGCTTCATCCGCCCTAGCTCATCGCCATGGGGTTGCCCCGTTCTGTTCGTAACGAAGAAAGATGGAACAGAAAGGATGTGCGTAGACTATCGCCCGCTAAATCTAGCGACGATAAAGAACAAGTACCCACTGCCCAGGATCAATGATCTTTATGATCAACTTGCAGGATCCTCTGTCTTCTCCAAGATGGATTTGAGATTAGGCTATCATCAAATCAAAATCAGAAACGAGGACATTCCCAAAACGGCTTTTACTACTCGTTATGGTCTTTACGAGTACACCGTCATGTCCTTCGGTTTAACCAATGCCCCCGCCACATTCTCGCGCTTGATGAATTCGATCTTCATGGAGTACCTAGATAAATTTGTTGTAGTTTATCTTGATGACATCCTCATCTACTCGAAGAACGAAGAAGATCACGCAGAACATCTTAGGTTGGTATTGATGAAACTTAGAGAGAATCGCCTGTATGCTAAATTCTCCAAGTGTGAATTCTGGCTACCAGAAGTGACCTACTTAGGCCACGTGATTTCTGCAAAAGGCATTGCTGTCAATCCCGAGAGAGTTCAGGCCGTCCTTGACTGGACTCCACCTGAATCGGTTAAGCAAGTTAGGAGTTTTCTTGGCCTAGCCAACTATTGCCGTCGCTTCGTCGAGAACTTTTCTAAAGTTGCAAAGCCTCTAACTGAACTCCTCAAGAAAGATAAGAAATTCTTATGGACTTCCAAGTGCGAGGAAAGCTTTCAAGAGATAAAAAGAAGATTGACTTCTGCACCCGTACTTGCACCTCCAGACACCAAAAAGGATTTCGAGATCTATTGTGATGCTTCACGGCAAGGGTTAGGATGCATACTTATGCAAGATCGACATGTGGTAGCTTATGCTTCACGCCAGTTGCGGCCACATGAAGAGAACTATCCTACCCATGATCTTGAACTCGCTGCCGTAGTTCATGCCCTAACAACTTGGCGACATTACCTCCTTGGTAATCGTTGTGAGATCTATTCCGACCACCAAAGCCTCAAATACATTTTCACCCAGCCAGATCTTAATCTCAGGCAAAGACGCTGGATTGAGTTGATAAAAGATTATGACTTAGGAATTTCTTACACCCCAGGCAAAGCCAATGTCATGGCTGATGCACTAAGTCGTAAGTCGTATTGTAACAACCTCATGTTACAACAGTATCAACCACTTCTTCATGAGGAATTTCGAAAGCTCAACCTCGAGATTGTTCCTCGTGGATCTCTTTTCAACTTGGTGGCGAAACCAACCCTTGAGGATCAAATCATAGTTGCCCAAAGACGTGTACGAGGTGTACGCAGGATCAAGGAGAACATTGCTAGCGGAGTTGCTAAATGTTTCTCCACAGATAGTAAAGGAACGGTATTCTTTGAAAATCGTTTGGTAGTACCTAAGAATAGGGAACTAAGGAAACTCATCCTCAAAGAAGCCCATGATACACCCCTCTCCATTCATCCCGGTAGCACAAAAATGTACCGAGATCTACGCCAGAGATTTTGGTGGACTAGGATGAAGAGAGAAATTGCTCAGTTCATTGCTGAATATGATGTTTGTCGTCGCATTAAGGCAGAACATCAAAGGCCTGCTGGTACTCTTAGACCTTTTCCTATCCCCGAGTGGAAATGGGATAAAGTCAGTATGGATGTCATTACCGGCTTTCCAAAAACCCAGAAAGGAAATGATGCCATCTTCGTTGTCTTTGATCGACTTTCAAAAGTTGCTCACTTCCTTCCAGTTCGAGAGTCTATAACTGCTAGCCAGTTAGCGGACTTGTATGTCTCCCGAATCGTGTCACTTCACGGTGTTCCTTTGGAAATCAATTCAGACCGTGGTAGTCTTTTCACTTCTCGATTTTGGGAAAGTTTCCAGAATGCTATGGGAACCCACCTCTCCTTTAGCACCGCTTATCACCCGCAGTCCAGTGGTCAAGTAGAAAGGGTCAATCAAATTCTCGAAGACATGCTCAGAGCTTGTTTTATCTCTTTCGGAAAGAAATGGGAGAATTCTCTTCCTTTTGCCGAATTTGCGTATAACAATAGTTTCCAATCTAGTTTGGGCATGGCTCCTTTTGAATTTCTCTATGGACGGAAATGTCGAACACCCCTAAACTGGTCAGAAACCGGTGAAAGACAATTCTTTGAACCGGATTTGATTCAGGATGCAGAAGAGCAGGTTCGCATTGTTCGTGAGAAATTGAAAACAGCCCAGTCTCGTCAGAAAAGCTATTATGATCGTCATCATAGGGAAGAAAGCTATAATCTGGATGAGAAGGCTTACCTTCGGGTTACTCCTCTGAAGGGTACCCATCGCTTCGGTATCAAAGGCAAGTTGGCCCCATGTTATATCGGTCCCTTTCGCATTCTCTCCAAACGTGGAGAAGTTGCCTACCAATTGGAACTACCCCCTCACCTCTCCCAGGTTCATGATGTCTTCCACGTCTCTCAACTCAGGCGTTGCTTCAAGGACCCCATCCGCGAAGTAGACCACGAAACGCTTGATCTCCAAGATAACCTTTCATATCGAGAGTACCCTGTTCGTATTCTTGATGAAGCCGAGCGTAGGACCAGACGTCAGAAGATCAGATTCCTCAAAGTGCAGTGGTCACATCATTCAGAGCAAGAAGCCACCTGGGAACGAGAGGATCGTCTACGAGCTGAGTACCCCACCTTCCTCCCGACGACTTCTGAATCTCGGGACGAGATTCTTTTGAGTGGGGGCGAGTTGTCAGAACCCAAATTTAGGTTTGTGCTTAACCTAGCTTGCATTTTTGCATCTTGAAAAAAATTGCAAAAGAAAAGGAAATGGGGAAAAGAAAAGCCCTAAAGGAATTAAATAAAAAGGCCAGAAATAAATCTTTTTCCAAAATTATTTTGGATGTGTTCAAAAATCCTAAAAATGAGTGTGATCATTTTAAAAGTGATTTGGGATTAATCCCATGCTCATAGATTTTTCAATAATTCAAATAGTGTCTTGGAAATTAAATCTTTTGTCTATTTGAATTGAAATTCAAATAATTTGAATTTCAAAAATTCCCAAAACTTGGGGTTGACTTCTATATAGTCACCTAGGTTTTATAAAAATGTTTGGGGATTTTTATAAATGCCCTAGCTATTTTTATTTTAGAGGGAAAAACAGACAACAGAAAAGAAAATAAGAAAACACAGAGAAGACTTACCTTGCGCCCACGGGCGAAGGCCCACCTGGCCCGGCCCATTCGCCCTTGTCTTCTTCCTCCTCGCCAGAATGAGAGACTGCCGCGCCGTGCTCTCACGGCATGCGCGCCACCTCCTGCTTCCGGCCAGCGCAGAGGCCCCCGTCCTCATCTCCTTGCCCCCGTGGACGCCTGGAAGCCCCAGCTTCCCTTTCCCCCTCCTCTGAACCTCTCCTTCGTCTCCCTCGCACGAAACCGTAGCGCAACCGAAGCCCTAGCCGGAGCACGGCCAAGCGCCACCGTGGCGACTGAGCTCCTCCAGGAGCACCATCTTGTCCAGCGCGTCCACAGCCGTCGACTTCGTCAAGACGCTGCGTCAATTGGAGCCAGGAGCCACCGGAGACGTCGCCCCCTTCTCCAGTTCGCCGCCGGCCACCGTGGACGCCTTCGACAAATTCGCCATGGACAGCTCCTCTCCGGCCTCCCCGAGCTCGTCGTCGCCTTCCACGTGAGCTCCCGCTCGTTTTCCCCCTCCTAGCTCTCTCCCCCGTGTTCTGCAGCGCGAGTTCGCCGGAGCCAGTGGCCAGCCGCCGCTTCCCGTCGTCGTAGCCATGGCTCCATACCTCCCCGTGACCCCCCACTTGCACAGCTCGACGCGGAAGACCACGGGCGACGTTCTGCTGGTCTCCCCGTTCCATTCCGTGGCCGGAGCCGCCCTCCAGTGGAGCGCCGCCGCGCCGGAGTGCCACCGGCGTTTAGCCGCCGGTCGGTTAAACCTAAACCGACCACTAATCCCCCCCTCCTCTCGCTGACCAGTGGACCCAAGCCCCCCTAATGACCCTGCTTAACCTAATGTAAACCGGGTTTAACCCCAGAGACACTGACTGGTGGGCCCCTTTTGTCAGTTGACCAGTCAAACCCCTGACGCCAGCATGATGCAGTGCTGACGCAGTAAATCTTAAATCAATTTATTTAATTCAGTAAATTCCAGAAATTGGCTGAAACTTTGAAAAATCATAGAAAATTCATTTTAACTCCAAATTTAACATATAATATATGAAAAATTATCAGGAGAAAATCCTCTATCCAAATATCCAACTTTCAGCTATGCTGGAGTTGATCTTAAAAAGGGATCAGTAGCTTTTGCTATTTGATTTAATTGGAATTATTTCAAATTCAATTCAATTGATATTCCAGCTTCAAACTTTGAAATGCATCACACATCACTTGTACTTCAGAAGCATTTCACCCATATGATACTTTGGTTTACAATGAACAAACTTTAGCAAATGCAAGTTGACCAAATTTGAATAACATTTGGAGTTTGAATTTGAATCTACTTTTCGAATAAACTTCAATTAAAATGTAGCAATTCAAACATAGGTCACATCAGCACACGGCCATGCTATGTTTTGCATATTGAATGTGCATTGTATTATTTTGATTGTGCTTTACTTCCAGTGCTTCGGTGATTGCATCTTCTCGGTAGAGTTGATCTCGGAGACGAGTTCAACCTCACGTCAGAAGAGTGATACCTCGTGATCGTCAGCAAGGCAAGCAACCCCCTCTTTGATCATGTCTATAAAATCCCAGTTCCCTCTCATTCTCGCAAATGCATGTTTAGGATGTCACCATGATACGTTCTACCGCTAGTTGAACCCATTCCTTTGCATGACCTATCATTTTGTCACAGTAGTAAGCAAACCACAATCCTAGCAGATATAGGAGTTGGTTGATACCATGTGGCCCCTGCAACTGTTACAGCTTATTGCATGCTTAGAGTTGTTACCTGAGGCTACTTTGATGTGAGTCGGGATGGTAGTGATCATGTGAATGTTGGTGGTAACGTGTTGGTGAATCTACCCTAAACAAAGGTGAACGATGAGAGGCTGTGTAGGAGTACACAGTGGGTTGTCTCGTTGAACACTGCCTTAGGCCCGAGTTCTTGTGTTGTTATCCGAGACCAAGAGTACGACCACACATTGGGCTCACTGACCCCTCTTGGCCTAGTACCTCACCCCGGACCAGTCCAGGAGTCGCAAGTAGTTCGCCCTTTAATGATCTCAAGCAGGTGGAACCAAGGTAAGTGGTTGGCGTAGGTGTGGGCACGTTGAATCAAGTGATCATGATTGAGTTGAGCTTGATGGCAATCACACAACGTTTGAGTCCGCATCGGAACAATCGGCCGGATTCCGACTGTGGTCCCAACTCAAATAGGCGACTCCCTAGGACTAGAGATGGTGCCGTGAGTGAAGTGTCGTGGCAGCATCCTCGCCGGTACTCACTTGAAGGGTCCATCCCCAGGCGGTAACTGATGAAGCGTGTGTGTAGCAGTACACCCCTGCAGGGTTAATGAACTATTCGAATAGCCGTGTCCGCGGTTATGGACTACTTGGAGACCTTTACTTGATCATAGATAACTTGAACCGGATACTTCTAAAACACACCAAGATAAGTGTGAGTGCTATGGCGTGCTTCCTCGTGGGGAAGTCGAGGAAGGCACCATAGTGGAGTATTGGTTGGAGACTGTTACTTGGACTCGTGTACGTTCTTACCTCTCTCTGGTACTCGTAGTTCAGGATTAGCCAAGTCAAAGCTGGCACTTCTGCAAGTGAAACCCCACCTCCCTTTGCCTTGATACATGTGCATGAGTAGTATAGTTCCTATGTAAGTCTTGCTGAGTACGACTTTGTACTCACGTTTGCTTATTCTATGTTTTAGAGACGAGACCACTGACCCCGATGGTGGCCTCTACCTCGAGCTCGACGTGGACCAATGTCGTATAGTTCCAGGCAGCAGCCTGTGCCCTTTGGAGGGTCGTTGTACTTTTCTTTCAGGCTTCTTAAGCCATTTGTTAAACTTGTCTTTACTAAGACATAATTTGCTTCCGTTGATGTTTGATGTAATGTTGGATCACATACATGTGATCTCTGCTTGTAATATAACTATTATGTCTGCTGTGCTTAGCAGAAGTTATAAAGACTATGAGTTTGTAGAGTTCATTATATGATTACCTGCTGTTTACACTGGACATGTATGCTGCGTGTATGATTATAACATGCATGTCTTAGTGTGGGGTTCGATAGCTTAGTTGTGTTCTTGCCGGCGGTCTTTTATACACCAAGTGGCCCTTAGATGTGCGGATCTTGGGGCATCGCGATGCGATTGCTCGTGACTCTGTCACGTGGCACACTTTGTTGTATGATCGAGCCCGCCCGAGATCCCGACTAACTGATCGGGCTGGAGTAAGTCTATGTAAGGGTTATGATTCAATCGATAACATGGTTGAGGCGACTTGTCTGTGAATATGGAATTCACCACCCATATCATTAGACTTGTGTGCGGACAATGAGGACCCATCTCAGTGGATCATCCGGCCTGAATGGGATGCCCCTCACGTTCGATGCTTACCGAGAGTGATCTGTGCTTGGCCTTGTCTGCTTAGACAAGTGGGTACGGCTCTCGGCTCTCCATGTTATTGCATTGTGACCGGAATTACATACGCTAACCCCGGGTCCCGACACCATCAAAATCCACGGTTCGAGAGTCTCCCCTTCTTTCTTCAAAGTACCAACTATTGAGAGCATAATTGTCATTCTTAGTGTAACATGCATTGTCCCAAAGTATTACATTGTCTTCTGCATGCTTGTGTTATTGCTAGTCTGAAATACTGAGTTCTAGTCACCTTTAAAACTCCGGAGGAGTTTCTGCATTTATGTTTTGCTTCACTCATGGAGGCTAGAGAAATGCCACTCAAGTATGTCCAAGCTATGTGCATTGTGATCCTGTCTTGATTTTCAGTAACTTATTATTTACTTTTAGTTGTTTGAGACTGATCACATGAAAGAATAATTGCTTCGTGCATTGTCCTTATAGCATTGTTTCAATACTTGTTGAACTCTTTTCGTAGTACATGCTTATATACATCTTGTGAAGCAAAAGAGTTTGTCAAAGTTTTCTTTGTCGCGTCCAGTTCGTTGAAATGAATTGCTTGAGGACAAGCAATATGCTAAGCTTGGGGGAGTTGATACGTCTCAACCGTATCTACTTTTACAAACACTTTTGCTATTGTTTTTCCATCATTCTTGCATGATTTGGACGAAACTAACCCGGACTAACGCTATTTTCAGCAGAGCTGCCTTTATGGTTTATTTGTGCGCAGGAAAATGGATTTTTAGACGTCCCAGAAAATTCCTAGAAAAATCCCAAAAAATCCACGCACCCGGAGGAACCAAATGCCAGAAGTGGGGCCAGAGGGGAGCTCTGGGGGCCCCAGGCGCCCCCCCTGGCGCGGCCAGGGGTGGGGCCGCACGCTCAGGCCGCCTGGGCTGCTCCCCCCCCTCTGGTGCCCTACCGACGCTCCTATTTATTCCCGTGACGAGAAAACCCCAGAAGAGAAGTCGTTTTACCAGTTTCCGTCGCGGAGCCGCCGCCACCCTCTGTTCTTCTTCGGGAGGGCTAATCTGGAGGCTGATTTGGCCTCCGGAGAGGGGAGATCGTCGCCATCGTCATCACCATCGCCACTCCATCCATCCTTCATGACTTCTCTTCACATGTGTGAGTAATTCCCTACTGTAGGCAAAGGGGATGGTAGGGATTGGATGAGTTTGATCATGTAATAGTTCGTCAGATTGTTGGGGTCATGTTGCCTATCATCTAGATTGGTGTTTATCTTCTTTGCTACAACTTGTTGTTCTTAATGCTTGTCACTTTGGGCCCGAGTGCCATGTTTTCAGATCTGAACCCTATGTGTTTTCATGAATATATTTGTGTTCTAGATCCTATCTATGAGTTGTATGCACCTATTATGGTCCAGAACCGGCGATCCCAAAGGTGACATCTTGGGACACCAAAGGGGATGGTCCATAATTTGTGGATTCCATGTATCCATTGAGTTTATTGCTTTGTTCCGGTGCTCTTTGATAGGAGCACATTAATCTCCATAAGTTCCTTTTGGCCCCGTTCGTAGCGGGATGGTAGGACAAAAGATGTTGTGCAAGTTCTTATTGCAAGCACGCACAACTACCTACGGGATACATGCCTATTGTTTGATATTTGCCTAGATGATCATTGCTTTTCTGTGTGCCTTGCCCCGTGTTAGAATCTATTATATGTTTACTCTCATCCATGCAACGCCCAACCATCCATCTCCCTAGCCTACAGTGTTTTCAATCCTGCTGGTTACTAGTTATCACTTTTGCTATCTAATTTTACTATTGCTATCATCACTATCATATTGTCGGGACCCGGGGTTAGCGTATGCAAGTACAGTTAAGACATAGTCATATGGAGAGCCGAGAACCGCACCCACTTGTCTAAGCAGACAAGGCCAAGCACTGAACATTCTCGGAGAGCATCGTACGTGAGGGGCATCCCATCCAGGCCGGATGATCAACTGTAATGGTTCCTCATCGTACGCACACAAGTCTACTGATATGGGTGGTGAACTCCCATATTCAAAGACAAGTCGCCTCAACCATACTATCGACTATCTCTAGACTCTTACATAGACTTACTCCAGCCCGATCACTTAGTCGGGGTCTAGGGCGGGCTCGATCATACCACAAAGTGTGCCCGAGACCGAGTCTCGAACAATCGCATCGCGATGCCCCAAGCTGCGCACATCTAAGGGCCACTTGGTGTATGAAAGACCGCCAGCCAGAACACAACTAAGGTCTCGAAAACCCATACAAAGACATGCATGTTATAAACATACACGCAGCACACATGCCTTGTATGAACAGCAGGTACCATTGCAATTCTCTACAAAGTGTACATTTTATTTATAACTCTTATAGAGTACACACAGAGATCACATACATGTGATCCAACATTACATCACGAAGCGGAAGCAAATTATGTCTGAGTACAGACAAGTTTAACAAATGGCTTAAGAAGCCTTATTCAAACACAAAGCCCTCCACGAGGGAACCAGTCTGCTGACTGGGACTAGACTAGCTTAACTTCAGTCGTCCAGCTCGATGAAGAAGCCACCTTCGGGGTCAGTGGCGTCATCTAAAACATATATTAAGCAAACGTGAGTACAAAGGCGTACTCAGCAAGACTTACATAGGAGCTATACTACTCATGCACATGTATCAAGGTAAAGGGAGGTGGGGTTCACTTGCAGAAATGCCAGCTTTGACTTGGCTAATCCTGAACTACGAGTACCAGACTTGAGGTAAGAAGCGTACACGAGTCCACTACTTTCACCAACCAACACACCACTATGGTGCCTTAATCGACTTCCCCACGAGGAGGCACGCCATAGCACTCACACTTATCTTGGTGTATTTTAGAAGTATCCGGTTCAAATTGTCTAATAATCAAGCTAAGCTTTCCAAGCAGTCCATAACCGCGGACGCGGCTATTCGAATAGTTTTGTTAACCTTGCAAGGGTGTACCGCTACACACACATGATCATCAATTACCGCCTTTGATCTCGACACCATTCAAGGGGTGCCAGCGAGGATGCTCACCACAACTGTTACCTCATAGCCTATCTAGTCCAAGAAAGCCGCCTACTTGGGTTGGCTACCACCATCGTGAACCCGGCCGGTTTACCGAAGTGGACCCAAGCGATGTGTGCGTGGTGCATAAGCCGGTCTCGGATGAGCCGTTCTCTCACTTAGCATCCAGGCCACAAGCCTACCAGAACTCCGAACTACTGCGACATCTGGACATCGAAAGGGATGAGTTAATAGGTTGAGAGGGGTCAGTGAGCCCAATGTGTGGTTGTACTCTTCATCTTGGATCACCACACCAGAACTCGGACTTAGGGCGGTGTTCAACGAGACAACCCACCGTGTACTCCTACACAGCCTCTCATCGTTCACCTTGTATTAGGGTCGTTTCACCAACACTTTTCTACCATCAGCAATATGATCATTCCCATCCCGACTCACATCACAGTAACAACATGGTATCATACTAAGCATGCAATAAGCGGTAACATTTGCAGGGGCCACATGATATCATTCAACTCCTACATTTGCTAGGATTGTGGTTTGCTTACTACTGTGACAAAAGATAGGTCATGCAAAGGAATGGGTTCATCTATGCGGTAGAATCGTAACATGGTGATCATCCTATACAATGCATAAGCGAGACATGAGAGGGAAGTGGGATTTTATCGACATGATCAAAGGGGTTTTGCTTGCCTTGCTGACGAGGTTCGGGCTCTGGATCTTCAGCGAAGGGGGTGACCTCTTGCTCCGGTTCAACCTCTACTCGACAAGCAAAGTACAAAGTAGCAATCAAAAATGAATGCAATGCTCAAGCACATGATTGAATGTTTAAGCTTGAAGTACAAGTTTGATGTGTGAGGCAATTCCATTTAAGTGGAATATATTGCATTTTTAAATGAAAATTCAAATTCCACATTTGAATTCAACCTTAATCAAGTTATATATGATATAGTTTGATCAATTTGAATTAACTTCAAAAGTATATGATATGCCTCTGAAGTGTGGTTGAGTTGCAACATAATTCCATGGTTCAAGTGGCAAAATCATTTGGTTTGAATTTGAAATAAATTCAAATAAAGTAAATGATATATGCTACTGGTCCCATTTTAAGATCAACTCAAACAGAGTTGAAAGTTGCATATTTGGAAAGATAATTTTCTCCTGATCATTTTTCATATATTATTTGTCCAATTTGGAGTTAATATGAATTTTCTATGAATTTCCAAAGTTTGGGGTATTTTCTGGAATTTCTGGAATTATTAAACTATTTTTCTTTTCTGGAAATTCTTTACTGCGTCATTATTGCGTCATGCTGGCGTCAGGGGGGTTTGACCCGAGTCAAACTGACAAGGGGTCCCACTGGTCAGTGACACAGGGTTTAATCCCGTGGTTAATTTTAATCCAGTGGCTTAATTAAGCCACTGGGCCCACCTGTAAGTCTCACTAGGGTTGGTTTAGTGGTTAACCAGGGGGGGGTTTGGAGCTGACTCGCCGGCGGCTTGACGCCGGCGACTGGGCCACGGCGGCGCTGCACGGGGAGATCGATTCCGGCCACGGAAGAGCACGGGGAGGGTACCAATCGATGCAGAAGCGTCTCGCGCATCATCTGGAGGCGACGGGGGTCCTCGGGGTGGTCGGGAACGACGACGGCGACGACTCCGGCGGGAACAGAGGAACGGCGAGGTCGTAGCCGAGGCTAGGGAGCACGGTTTAGGTCGAACTTGAGCGCGTTCGAACGCTGGCAACACGGGAAGTCAAACGAACGCACTGGGGGTTCACGACGAGCTCTGGAGCGAGGAGGACGACGACCATGGCGGCGAGCTTGCTCGGAATCCATGGCGGACCCGGCTAGAGGAAGAAAACGAGGGGGGAAAGTGAGGGGTTCCGGTCGTGAGCTCACCCTGAATCGACCTGGAGTGGTGGCTTGCTCGGGGAGGCGTTGGAGTTGCCGGAATTCGAACTCGATCCACGGCGGCCGGCGATGAAGACGATGAAGCACACGTCGGCTACAAGGCGTCCCGGGGCGATTCCTCCTGCGACTTGGCGTAGACGACGACGGTGAGTACAAGGGACACCGTAGCTTGAGCTCTAGGGCACAAAGGCCACGACTTCCACGGCGGTGCGCTCCGACGAGCTCTCGGACGTCGATGAATTCGCGAAGAGGAGAGGGGGAGGAGGTCCAAGGAGAGGTGGAATGGATGCGGTGGCCTTCTGGGCGTCTCCAGGCGTGAAGAGGTGGCGAGGGGGAAGCAGGAGGTGGCCAGGGCTCGTCGGCGGCATCGGTGGAGTGCTGCATGCATTCCACCGAGCAGCTTCGGGGCGTGGGAAGGAAGACGACAGGGGAGGGTCCAGGTGGGCTGGGCCGGCTGGAGAGGTGGGCTTCGCCCTGGGCAACAGGTAAGCCTTTTCTGATTTCTGTTTAATCTTTCCTTTCTGTTTTCTGTAATTTGTTTTGGCTCTGATAAAAATACCAAACCATTTTATTAAATGCTGAAAACTTTTATGTGGCCTCATAATAATATAAACTAGCCACTCATAAACTTTCAACATTTTTAAAATTCAAATGATTTGAATTTTAAATCAAATAGGGGGATTTCTTTAATTCCAAGGTACTGTTTGAATATTTGAAAAATCTATGAGCATGGGGTGGGTCCCACATCACTTGATATGTGATCACACTCATTTATAAGACTTTTCAAAACTCTAACATGAATTTTTGGAAAATATTTTTATCTGGCCTTTTGAATTAATTCATCTGGGGGGTGTTCCTTCTCCCATTTGGATTTTGAATTTGATTTTCAAGGTTTATTTTTGAAACTTTTGCATGATGCAAAGGTACTAGCTAAACCTAGCACATACCTAACAGAGGGATCTGACACATATTACCATTACCAATTATCTATTGTTGCAAGCAAGTATATTTCAGGTGCGGTGGAATTGACAACTCAACTGTCAAAGCTTATAAATACTCTTTGGCTCCCCTTGTGTCGAATCAATAAATTGGGTTAACCTACCCGCGATGACTACCTCGATCCCTTACGTTTGTGGGGCAACAATCATTCAGCCCTTCCAAGAACTTCTCTTGCCTTTCTGCATCATTCCTGACATCATCTGGAGCATATCTGGCAAGCTTGTTGAACACCTCAACATACTCGGCCACTGAACGGCCTCCCTGACGCAAACTGCGAAACTCCTTCTTCTTCAAGGTCATGGCGCCTGCTGAAACATGTGCGGCGCGAAAAGCAGACTGGAACTTTGCGCAAGTGATGGTGTCGATGGGGTAAGTCACCAAGTAGTTGTCCCACCATGCTGCGGCAGGACCCTCCAGCAAATGTGAGGCAAACCTCTCCCTCTCTGCCTCCGTACATCCAACTGTATCCATGTTCCAGCCCACTGAATGAAGCCAGTCATCCGCCACTATGGGCTCAGGAGTGCTAGAGAACCTCTGAGGATTCAACCTCAGGAACCTTGCAAGCGTGTCCACAGGTGGTGGTGGTGGCGCATTGTTGTTGTTGCCCATATTCTGAGTGAGCAACTAGATCAGCTGAGCTTGTCCTTGAAGTAGCTGCTGCATGTAAGCTGTCACTCCATTGTTGTTGTTCTCCTTCCCCGTGGGATCACGTCTCGGCGGCATCTGTTGGGAAAGAATAGGTAAGTTGTAGACAGAAAGTAGCTAGGGAAAATATAATCCTACCCATATGCATATTATGATCATGGCAAGCATTATATATACAATACATATATCACCAATCAACTTCACCAAACAATATCACCATAACATCAAACATATAACAATCATCAACCAATGCACTCATACGAAAAACCATCACATATCACACCATATAGTTTAAAATATATTGCATAACTGATATAAGATCCTCAACACAACCACGGGTAATATAAGATCCTTAACACAACCACGAATAAGAGTTTATCAAGCAACCTAGTATTGCCATATCGAATAAGTCGACATGGTCAAATACGCTAACACGATAACGGTAGTGCACTAATTTTTGGTGAAGTAATTCCGAATGATGTCTTTGCTAAACAGCATGCGGTATTCGCGCCCGCTAATGCGGTCGCGCCTTTTGGGGCTCGACTCCTCTTCTTCTGCCGAGGTCTCTAATTCTGGTTCCTCTTCTTGTTCTTCAATTCCATTGGCCTTCATCTTCTCCTTTATCCTCTTTATCTCCGCTTGCATCTCCACCCTCTCCTTCTTCAGCTTGTTGTTGTCCCTCTTGAGCCTGGTGTTCTTCTGCTGCAACTCAATGATGGTGTAGAGGTCTGACTGGATGTCCTTCTCCTGGCAATGGATGTGCTTCTCCAGGCTCTGGATGAAGTAGCTAGTTGTACCTGGCCAAATGGCCCCAGGAACATACTTGAACTTCTTGGGCCATATGTTCCCCGATGGAAGAATCTTGGTCATCTCCGCGTACATCGTACCCTTGAGTCGGCCGGCATACGTCTCAACAATGCGTCCAAGAGCTTTGTGAGCGGCTATGCGCACACACTGCTCCTTCTCCTGGGCATGCACCTCGAATGACTCTATGATCACCCTTTCCTCGTTCGTCTTGCTTCCTAGGATGAAAGTCTCCACTTGCCAGTAGTCATCGGCTCCCCTTGTCTCCACGATGTCCGGCTGAAAGACTGACGCGTAGATGTTCAGGTAGTGGCAAATCCCCCTGAGCTTAGGTCCAAACGCCATAGCGCGGTATGACAAAGTGGTCATCTAAAATCAAAGAGAGGTAAGGCAAGATTAGAACAGGAATGAATACGAGATAGAGAAGGTAAGCAAGTACAAGACAGAGTGATGTAAAGTAATATTTTGATTCCTATGGCTTTTCTAATCCATTTTATAGGGTCACGTACTACAGTCAACACACTGCTCTGATACCATCTGTAATGACCCAATTCACACAGAATTGAAGTCTCTGTGCTCAAGTGCCAGTCCCTGGATCGAACTCGCTGGCACACACAGTATCGTAGATGTATATCAAAGTACAAGTGCATCATTATTACAACGTATGATCCAGAGTAAAATAAATAACAAGTTGCATAGCTCAAGGCTAGCTTATTCAATATAAATATAGCGGAAGAAAAAACAAGTAACGTGGAGTCCCATCAACAGCCACAAGCGAACATGCTGAGTGTAGACCCGCAACCCTAAACGCACCTTACTGGTCGTCTAAAAAACCTGCAACACCGAAGGTTACAGCCCGACAACGGGTCATTACATCTGATTTGTACGGCAAGTGACACGGAAAAGTTTATATAAAGGACCTAAAACTACATGCAAGGTGAGTCAAAGGAAAGGCCTATGGTTTTGTTTTGCAGAAAGCCAATTTTCTCCTGAACTAAACTAGTCAAAATTTTAAGTTGAATATGCTACTCTTTCCCACCAAAATTATTGTGAAGTGTTCATCTGTCAAGATCATTCATCAACAGTACTGACTAGTTGCTCAAAGTTCGTCCGTAACCGTGGACACGGCTAATCATGATCAGTTTATACGCTCTGCAGAGGTTGTACACGTTCCCCACTAGACTCAACCCGAAGATTGAGACAAAGACTTTCTGAAGAGGTTGCCTCCACCCTTTGGTAGCCGGTACACCTAACACACATCTACATCAGCTAGCTACCAGGGCCAGGTTCCCCACAACGTACTCGTGCTAAGCCAGAGCCCATATAGCCAGTGGCTGTACACGGAAGCTACTAGTAACATTGCATGTCTGATCTTTTTGAGCCTGGACGGCGCCCACTGCGTTCAGAGGGTAGACACCATGTCGCACCCGGTTCACCACCATAACAACCATTGGGTGCATTTAACCCCGGCACTGTCCTTAGACAAGGCACAGCTACCAGGATGCGACCCGCCCGTCCAGAAGTGATTTCTATTTATTACAAAGTTGCTACACAAATTATTAAATAGCTCACATGCACTCCATGAATTCTCACAACCCAATCCACGTCTATAAAGCATAGAAATAAAGTAACAACACGTGCTAGGTTGATCTACAAATACAAGTCAAGACATGTGGCTATCCTAACTGGTTTTGCAGCAACAGTAAATTAAACTACCTATCATGCAATAGGGTGATATTCTTAACATAATGCATATAGATAATTATAGGTATGAGTATGGTCAAAGCATCACTTGCCTTCTTCCTGTTCCTGACGATCACAATCCTCACAAAACGAGGCGACGCACTCCGGACAATCTATTCGAGCAAACATAGCACCAATCAACATATATTCAATACAAATATGCACAAACAATAATAAACATTCAAAGAACAGTAGAAAAACTTGCCTAACAGTAGCTACACTTAAGGTACTTGTCAAAATAAAACCAACGCAAAAATAAAAGGCGCAAACGGGCGCACCGTTAAAAAGATACGGCTACCGGAAGTTCAAATCTGCAAACAGGGACCCATCCGTAAATATAATAACTTAAAAAAGCGATCGGGTCCCCGGCGGATCCGAAAACGGATCTGGCCGGAATACGGCGGCGCGCGGAGACACGGCGAGGGGGCGGCGGCCCGGCGCGCGGCGGCCACGGCGAGGGGGCAGCGGCCCGGTGAGGAGGCGAGGCGGCGGCGGCTTACCGCGGCGGCCACGGGCGGCGGCGCGGGTTCGCGGGTTGGCGGATCGGGCGAAAACCCTAACTCCCCGCGGGTCCGCGGGTTTTATAACCCGATCCGCGGAGTTTTTTTAGTCCGAAATAAAAACAAATTCGGTTAGGCGAAAAAAAACAGAACGGCCCATTAGGCCCAAAATAATTTTAGAAAAATCACGGAATGATATTTTTAATTTCCGTCTTCGCCAATATTTTTAAAATAATAAAATTGAATTTTTGGCTTTAAGAAAATATTAAATAAAAATAAAAACTTTGCAGCTTATTTTTAAATATTTTTAAATACTTTTTTGGCACTTTAAAAATACCGAAAAACTCCGAATATGATTTTTAAGCTTTTCTGGAGCATAAATAAATTCCCAAAATATTTTTAGAAATTATTTATAACCCCAAAGTAAATATAAAAAGTATCCCAAACATATTTATAACTATTTTCCAAGAATTTAAAAATGGGGATAAGTCCTTTTATATCCTCTCCAGCGAACTTCCATGTGTTGAAAAATGTTTTAAAATATTTTTAAAATTCCAGAAAAATGCAGAAACAGCATGAGATGCATATGATGATCTATTAACATCCGAATTTAGAAAATTGAGATGTTACAAGTAATGGACTCACTACGTAAAGATATTAGTGAGTATATAGAAATTAGGAACTCATTCGCCAGGTAATTTTAATCATTATCACACATGTAGGCTTCTTTAGTGTTCACTTTAAGTTTTTGTTATATCAAGTAATTAACTCCTTTATTCATATTCTTTGACGGCTGAGTTTGGGAAAAATTCAAAAACTCGAGCGCGGTGAATGGAAGGAGAAGCTGACGTGGCAGTACGATAGATATGTGAGAGAACATTCGATTTAATTATATTTCTAGTTTCAATATACCATTATCATATATATGCCTGATTATTAAATCTGTTTGAATTCTATTTTTTTGTGAAGTGTATGAGGCAGGCATCGGGGACTGAACCTTGTGCTTACATCTTAATGAAGAACATTCGCTATATGACCGAAAAGATTAATCAAAGAACAATGATGGTACGTAAATACTATCTAGACTTTGTTCTTACCATATTTAATATATTCATATATTGATCATCTTCTTTAAATAATAAGATTTGGGAGAAGCGGGATAAACTCGACATAAATGATCGCATGCGAGCACTTCAAGAGGAAATAGCGGGATTTCTTCTTCGTGAAGTCATAAATAAGTCGACCGGAGAATTCCCTTACCATATGTAATAGGAAACTGGTGTGTTGTCCATATGATGTATAATGTATGTATATTCAAATGCCCTCCACTGTTGTGGGCTCGAGGCAAGCAAAGAGGAGCGGTGATGAGGCACTAGTACTATATATGATGTATATATATGTTGGTGGTACGATAATTCTACTATATATGATGGTTCTAGCTACGAGATATTCTACATGTATATATATATGCATTGTACATTATGTAATAGCGTAAAATAAACAGTAATCCTAAACCCAAAAGAAAAGAATTAATAAACCCTAAACCCTAAACTATTAAAATCAAAAAGAAAATAATTAAAAAAACTTAAACATCTAAACCTTTAGAATCGGTTTGTGTTACCAACCGGTGCTAAAGGTTCCCGAGCCCTCGCGCCCGACTTGCCACCACGTGGCTGGCTGCAGAGCTTTTAGAACCGGTTCGTGAGCAACCGGTTCTAGAGGGGTTCACCCTCTAGCACGGAACCTTTAGCATCGGTTGCCAAAACCGGTTCTAAGGCCTCCCAGAACCGGTTCTAATGACCTGTTTTGCACTAGTGCAAGGAGGAAAGGACGTCAACAATGGGGAAGCAAGGAGGAGGGAACAGTGCCAAGAACCATGTGGTAGATCGAGGCCTTATGGTCGAGCGCTTTGTGTTGAGGAAAGGATGAGCGATTCAGTTCTTATCCGGTAGTGTGGTAAATGTGGGCAGGCCTAATAGCATTTGAAGGTGAATTTTTTTGGTGAGAGAGTCCTATTCGAAGATGTGTCTGATTAAACTGGTTTATTTCAAGCAGTTTGTTTTTTCTTGGTTTGTTTTTCTTTTTTTGTATTTCTTCCTTTTTTACTGGTTTTTTATTTTATAAGTCTATATATAAAAAAATCATTGCTTAATAAAATCAATTCATCATACAAAATATAAAATACTTCAATATATATTTAAAAATTATTTTATATTAAAAATAATTAAAAATATAAAAAAATATACAATATAGATAACATAAAAGTTCATTTTATATTCAAAAAAGTTCTATATATAATAAATTAATGAATATACTCTTACAAATAGTTCAAAGTACTAAAAAATTCATTGTATAAAATAAAAAGTTAATTGTACATTATTTTTTTAATATATTAAAAATAAGTTCAATACGAATTCTGAAATAGTTTAATACATGCTAAGAAAAAAAGTCAAAAAAATAAACCTAAATTGGAAAATAAAAGAAAAAAGAAAACATGAAAACATAAAGAAATGCAAAACTTCATGAACGGAGTGGGTCAGCCCGTTCGTACGAATGTTTCCGGTACTATTCTTCTTGCACACATGCGTCGAATAGAAAGGCATATGCGGGTCAGCCCGTTCGTACGAAAGTTTCCGGTACTATTCCGGTACTATTCATGAACGGAGTGAATCGAATAAGGTTTGGCGTGATTGGATGCGGGTTAGCAGCCTGATGCTGGTAAAGCCCCAAGTAAATGTGATCCAGGCCGGAAAGGTAATTATATCGGTGAAGCATCACTATGATCGCAAATTTGTTTTAGTAGTAGTACCAATGATAATGAAATTTAAAAATATTCATCAAATTTTAAAAAACTAGTATTCGTCAAAATTGTTTGGGAATTCAAAACATGTAGAATATTTTGAAAAGAATATGAAATTAGAAAGTATTCATGATTTTCACAAAAAAAATCATGAAAAGAAAAATGTTCCTATTTTTTTAAAGTATTCAATAATTCAAGATTGCACCCAATTTTAAAAAGATTTTTGATGAAAGTAGAAACAAGAATTGTTCTCATAATTCAAAATTTTCACATTTTTGGAAAAGATATTACAAATTTGATTAATGCTCCCGAATTTTACAAAGTTATTCTCAAAATTCAAAAAATTATGGGTTTGAAATAATTTCAATTTTTTTAAATATTCACAATTTTATTAAGGAAAATGGTTAAGAAATTGTGAGAAAGGCAAAGAAGGAAAACAAAGAAAACGGATAAAACCTCCGAAAAGAGATGAAACCGGTGCAAAACATACACCCAAAAAAGATAAATGGATTGGTTGATGCATCGTGCGGGGGATCTGCACAATTATTTGTCGACATCGATCGTAGTACGCGTAGTGGAATAGGATTATAACTTGGACTGGGCAAGGAGAAGAAAATGATCTGCCAACTGGCAATTGGCACAATCCATTACCTGGGGTGTGCGGCTTCAAAATCTAATCGCTCCAAAGGAGTCCGCTTTTAACAAGCTGCCAAACGTAAAAAAATGAAACCATGCAGAAGATCTACATGTAATATCATTAAGAAATAATAGGGTACAACATCAACACATGCACGACCCAGATATTGCCACATAGGCATGACCCCATCTAAAGATTGAAACGATAAAATTATCGCCAACCCAAGAATCAGTGACTTGCTACTAGTTCACCAACAAACTAAGCCCAACTAGAACAAGAGTACCATGGAGGGAAAGATAGCAAGGCAACAACACCTATAATAGCATGAACAATAGTAGTTAACAACACGACTCAAACATGACTACAAACACAACGATGTTTATTGTGAATGAAGCACATGAAACGTAATGACAAGTTCATCACTAGCCAAAAGCCAACACCAATTGCAAGATTGTAAGTGTATATTTATTGAGTGAGGAGACCACATCCCATCGCCTTTACACCAGCTGCCATACATACCATACAAGGAGAAGCAACACCAGTAAAAAACATGGCTTTGGTTCAGGCCTCTCCAGCCCATTAGTCTCGGTTGTGCCACGAACCGAGACCCATGGGGGCATACGTCCCGGTTCGTGCGCCCAGGGGGCCGGCCGGGCCTCGTGCGACATTGGTCCCGGTTCTTCTGAGGGTGAAAGGATCGAGATAGTCCTAGAGGGGGGGTGAATAGCTCTTATTACAAATTTTATCACTACTTAGCAATTTTAGGCAATAGTGCGGAAAATAAAAGTGTGCCTAACAATTGCAAGGTCTATTTAGCAAAGACAAGATAAACAATAAGTACAATAAACAAAAGTAAGTGAGGGGCAAATAATACGGTAGCCCAAGTAATAAGGGACAGAGTAAGGATAACCGAATGACGCAGAGACAACGATGTATCCCGATGTTCACTTCCTTGGAGGGAAGCTACTCACCGTTCGGAGAGAGTGGGTGAAACCACGAAGGCACACCAACGCCACGAAGGCTCACTCTATTACCCTTGAGATATCACCACGAAGGCGATTCTCCACAACTACCGGTTGACCTTAAAGGTGGTCACCAAACCCTCACAAACTCAACGGGGGTAATCACAATGGTTGATTCCTCTCCGAAGAACTACCCACCTAGGAGTCTCCAACCTCCAAGAGTAACAAGATCAATGGGAAATGCTCAAGAGTTGCTCAAAACGCGATTTGCTTTGGTTGGAAGATGGGGAAGGGGCGGATCTATCACCGGGTGAAAGATCCGTCAAGAACTCTCAAGGAACTCTCCGGGATCTGAGATTTGGTGAGGGAGAGAGTGAGAGGGAGCACTTGTGTTCTTGGGTGTCTTTGAATGAAGTGGTCAACCCTCACAAGTGGGAGTGAGGGGGTATTTATAGTCTAAGGGACGAAATGGCCGTTGGGCATTGATGATGTGTAAGTGTCAGACGTCCGAAAGTTCACATGTCGGACGTCCGAGCCGTGTCGGACGTCCGAAGTGTTAGACATGCGTGCAGAACCAACATTATAAGAAAAAGATCAGTAGCACATCGGACGTCCGACAGAGTTCGGACGTCCGAGGGGTCGGACGTCCGAAACATGTCGGATGTCCGGCATTTTCGCATGCCTACTGACCTTTCCTACGATAAACAATATATGAGATGTCGGACGTCCGATGTCTGTCGGACGTCCGAAACTTTGAAATGTCGGACGTCCGAAACTCGTCGGACGCCCGAAAGCGGTGATCAGATTTTTACTTTTGAGCTCCAGTTTTGTGTCGGGATGTTTTTGTTTTAATTAGCTTTGAGAAAATCTTAAACACAAACCCACTGATCCCCTCTTAATAGTGCGGGGATCCCTATACTCAAGATAAACCGAAAAGCTTACGCTTCAACATGGATTGGATCCGTATCTTGAGCATATTGACATGATTAGATGGTCCTTGATCCACCAACACAACGAACCGAGGACTAAAACCTGAGATTTACTTGGCAAACATGATTAGTCCTCTATATGTACATTGTCATCAACATAAAAATATAATTAAGGGAAAGATAGCACTTTCAATCTCCCCCTTTTTGGTAGTTGATTACAACATACATATGACTCCCAAAATTATTCAAATTTTTACTTTTGGTGGGAGCAAGTTTTACAATGAACTCCCCCTTAATGTGTGCATATAAGATTCTTTACTTGTACACAAGATGCACACATTTGGGGCGAGTCACAATACATGATATCAAGGCAAGCAATCATTGATTATGAAGATGACAGATTAGATTGCACCAAAACATAATAGACCCATAAGCCAAAAGCCAGTCAGACGCAAGAGCAACACCATGCATAACACAAAGTAGTACACATAACGATCACACACAAAGGTCTTAACACACCAGATCCCATACAACGACATAATCATTGGTCGTAACACACCAGATCCCATACAACGACATAATCAAGTCTCGATCACCTAGACACCATAAGTAAAACACATATGACTCTCCCCCTTTGGCATCAAGGACCAAAAAGGGGCACACGCGCTAACGAAACTAGTGAGTCCCACTGTCACTGGCGCAAGGGTCTCCAGGGAAGAAATCCGCCCACTCCGGTCCCGTAGGGAAGTCGAAGTCAAGATCAGCGGGAGGAGCATCGGGAAGGCGCTCATCATCACTGACGTTGGCCTCTCCATGTGCACGCAGATGGGCCTTCAGGGAGTTCTTGGACTGGATGAGACGCGAGACCACCGTGTGGTTGGAGTGGCAGTTGAAAGAAATAGCGCGCATCATAGCCGCTTGGGCCTTACCCAAGAACTGAGCCATACGACGCATAGGGGCCTTCTCCACAGACTGACGCTGAAGGTTGCCACTAACAGTGGTGTGTATCAGAACAGGGCGCGTCAGGACAACCTCAGGAGCATCAAAGTACATGTGATCCGGAATGGACCAAACAGCGTGGGGCTGAGTGATCTCCAATGGAGAGGAGACGACGTACTGAATGAGTGCCATGATGAAGGGTGCATGGGGATATTGGCGACGCTGCTGAAGAATCGCCATCCGAATCTCGTGCCAAAGATAGTGGGCCACATCAAGATGTTTGAGAGGGGTGTCATGGATATGGCACATCAGTGTGATAGCAGAGCTGCTGCAATGAGTCTTATCACCAAACTTGGGATACAGAGTCCTGAGCACGCACTGGTACAGGAATCTATATGGCTGCTTCCAAATGGATATTTCATTTGCCTTCCTGCAGACGTCATCACCACGAATCCCCGACTTAATAAAACACAGACAGTCATTGATCCCCTTGGGCTTCTCCTTGGTATTGGCATGAATCCGGACACCAGAGGAGAGAATGTTCAGGGCTCTCTGAAACTGAGCAAACGTGGTTGTGCACTGCTGCTCACCAGTCATCCATGATATCTCTCGGTGATTGGTGTGGAAGTAGCATGTGGCATAGAACTAGAGGATCGAAGCAGTGTTCCAGCCACGCCGAAAGCTGAAGACTGGACCGAGCCCCACAAAATCAATAATATCCATCACACCGGGAAACTTGTCCGGATTTTCCTGGATGAAGTCAAGTGGGATTCAGGCATGAGAGTTGGCAAGTTCCTGACGAACTGCAACTGACATGAAGATATCGGCCTGCACATTGGTCTGGAACCTGCCGTCCAGACAATCATGAGGAGCCTCAAACTGATTAACACGGCGAAGTTTGCGGTAGGCATCCAAAGAAATCTTCGAGTAGTCTTCCATCATACGTCCAGTAGCAACCACCGGCTCAGATGAGATATGTATCGATATAGGAGGAGCATCAGCAGGATCCTCATCATCACGAGCACCAGACGCCGATGAGGAGCCCTTAGTCGGGCGACGCACCCCAAGTTTGGAGGGGCGAGTCACCACTGGGGGATCATCTTCTTCAACCACAATCTCCTCTTCATCCTCAAATTCAGAGGCATAGGTGCTATCCTCGACGCTAGGAGTGTGCTCACTGTCCGAGGAGGGTTCCGCGTAAGTCAGTTGCATCATGCGGCGACGAAGACGGGGTGGTTCATACCCAGAACCACCTAGCCAAACGTGAGAGATGAGCGCGAAACCCTAACCAACAAATGGAGACACACGAAGGAGGGAAGGATAGGCATGAGCATACCACGGGAACCGGAGGCCTCACGATTCTTGCGACTGCATGTTTTCGTCCGCACCATGGCGAATCCCTAGAGTAAGGAGATGCAAAAATGAGGCAAGAACACGGGAAAAAATGGCAAAACCAATCGGATGAGCGGGTAGATCGGGACGAGAGGTACCACTGGGGAGGAGATCCGGAGGAGAGGAGCACCGGGGAGGCCGGGGCGGCCGGCGGCGGCGTCAGGCGGCGACTGCGCACGAGGGGATCTAGTGAGGAACGACCGAGGGGAAGGAAAACTGCCCCCCTCGGCCCGACGCCCAGTATATATAGTGCATCCAATTTCGGACGTCCGACGCGTTTTGGACGTCCGACGTGTCGGACGTCCAAAACCCAACGGATTTCCGAAGGTGGCTGACTCTGCGCAGGCTGGTCAGGCTGGGCTCTCAGGTGTGGGCAACAGGGAATGTCGGAAATCCGATGCGTTTCGGACGTCCGACGTGTCGGACGTCCGAAATCCGACGGATTTCCGACAGGCTACTGGGTTTCGTCGTATAAGCCCGAAAGGATGACGAAATAGTTGATGCTAGGATTTCAAACAACATTGACAGGGGCCAAAAGTAGATAAACACACAAAATCATAACCGTGGATGCACACATGAATGATCAAATCAAACCTTTCACAAAGGAGAGGTGGTGGCCGAAGTCACCATGTTTGAGTGTATAGTGCTTTGACACCGCGAAGATGTATCTTGGATTCAAAGACACTTACTCCATCGATAACCGCTACACGTGGGTTCACCGTGGTGAGCATGCAGATTGTTGATGTGGGGATCCATTTATGCATCACGTAGAAGGAGAGAACTCATTGATTGAGTGTCTCCCCCTACATATATGCCTACATCTAAACAAGATAGTTGCTATGTGCATGAAATGAGAGCAAGATACCCCTAGGCCGAGAAGCTATAACGTTCCAAGATACCAAGTTCACCCCTTAGTTGGAAAAACCTTGCTTCATCCAATGGTTTCGTGAAAATATCGGCAAGTTGCTTGTCGGTGCCCACATGTGCAAGAACAATATCAACCTTTTGAATGTGATCCCGTATGAAGTCATGACGAATGTCAATATGCTTGGTGCGAGGATGTTGACACGGGTTGTTGGCAATCTTGATAGCACTTTCATTGTCACATAAGATGGGTACCTTCTTGTAGGTGAGGCCATAATCCTTCAAGGTTTGCCTCATCCATAGAACTTGAGTAGCACAACTTGCGGCGGCCACATACTCGGCTTCAGCGGTGGAGAGGGAGACACAATTTTGCTTCTTGGAATGCCAACTTACCAATGAGCGCCCAAGAAATTGGCATGAACCGCACTTCCGATCCACCTTATCTCCAGCCCAATCCACATCGGTGTACCCCAAGAGATCAAACTTGGCTTCCTTGGGGTACCAAAGGCCCAACAAAGGAGTATGAACAAGGTATCTAAGAATGCGCTTAACCGCCAAATGATGACTCTCCATGGGAGAGGCTTGATATCTTGCACACATTCCTACGCTAAGCATAATATCCGGTCTAGATGCACAAAGGTAAAGAAATGACCCAATCATAGAACGATAAAGAGTAGCATCAAATGGAATACCGGAAAGGTGTTGATCTAGATATCCCTTGGTTGGCATGGGTGTCTTGCATGGCTTGGCATCCTTCATACCAAACTTCACGAGCATGTCTTGAATGTACTTTGTTTGAGAGATGAAGGTTCCTTCGGCAAATTGCTCGATTTGAAATCCAAGGAAATACTTCAAGCTCCCCATCATGGACATCTCAAAGTTCTTGATCATAGTTTCCGAGAACCACTTGCACAAAGATGGATTAGGAGAACCAAATGTGATGTCATCTACATAGATTTGGCATATGAGCAATTCACCATTGATTCTCTTGGTAAAAAGAGTGGCATCAATGACACCCCTCACAAATCCTTCCTCGAGTAAAAACTTCCTAAGATGGTCATACCAAGCCCTAGGGGCTTGCTTAAGACCATATAATGCCTTATGAAGTTTGTACACGTGGTCCTTGTGATGAGGGTCACAAAATCCGGGTGGTTGAGCTACATATACATCCTCTTGTAGAGGACCATTAAGGAAAGCACTTTTTACATCCATTTAAAATAATGGAAATCCATTGAATGCGGCATAAGCAAGAAACATGCGTATAGATTCAAGGCGAGCAACGGAAGCAAAGGTCTCATCAAAATCCAAGCCTTCAACTTGGTAGTACCCTTGAGAAACTAGCCTTTCATTGTTTCGAATGATATTACCATATTCATCTTGCTTGTTTTTGAAGATCCACTTGGTTCCAATGATGTTATGATCATGACCGGAAGGCCTCTCCACGAGAGACCAAACTTCATTCTGGGAGAATCTAGTGAGCTCCTCTTGCATTGCAATGAGCCAATCCGCATCCTCAAGTGCTTGTTCAACCCTAAGTGGTTCAATGCAAGACACAAACGAGAAGTGAGCGCAAAAGTTCATAAGTTGACGACGAGTAACTATACCTTGCCCCAATCCCGTGAGGATCTTGTCAACATCAACACGTCTAGCCACCAATGGCATGATGGAAGTTGGAGTTTCAATAGGCTCCACCCATTCGGGTTCATGGGCAACATTTGGTTCATCATCAAGTGTGGAGCCATCATCAATTTCATCATTTTCTCCAAAGCAAATGCGGTCAAGTCGATCACGTGGATCAACCGAAACCTCAACTTGTGGTTGAGCAACAACATCAGATTTTGGAGGATCTTGTTCTTGTTCTTGGATAGTGGGATCATCATGAGCAATCTGATCTTGAGTGGAAGGAGGGGGTGCTTGTGGTGGTGGAACACTTGGCCCATCACACACCTCATCATCTCTAGGGACTTGAGAAATGGGCACAAGATCTCCAATGCCCATAGCCAAGATGTCTTGAGAAGAATCTTCATTATTTCCTACATCACTTAGATCAACTTGCTCCCCATGGGAGCCATTAAATTCATCAAACTCCACGTCACAAGTTTCTACAACACATATGGTGGATTTTTTGTAGACCCTATAGGCGTGAGAGTTTGAAGCATACCCAACAAATATACCCTCAATTGTTTTGGATTGAAACTTAGCTAACCGGTCTTTCTTATTGAGAAAGAAACACTTACAACCGAATACTCGGAAGTATTTGACGTTTGGATTGTGACCGGTTAGAAGCTCATAGGGGGTCTTCATCAACATCTTGCGAAGAAAGACACGATTTGATGCATGAAATGCGGTGTTGATGGCTTCGGCCCAAAAGCTATATGGTGACTTGTACTCATCCAACATGGACCGGGCCATCTCCACAAGAGTACGGTTCTTCCTCTCGGCTACACCATTTTGTTGAGGAGTGTAAGGTGCGAAATATTGATGTTCTATCCCATCATCACTCAAGAATTCTTCCAAGGTGTAGTTCTTGAATTCGGAGCCATTGTCACTTCGTATTGCCAAGATAGCCATGTTGTATTTCCTTTGTGCTTGCTTGGCAAAATCAATGAAGGTGGCCTTCTTCTCGTCCTTGGACTTGAGAAAGAATACCCATGTGTATCTTGAATAATCATCAACAATGACGAGACCATATTTCTTCCCACCAAGACTATCCCATGATGGAGGTCCAAAGAGATCCACATGAAGGAGCTCCAAAGGCCTTGAAGTTGACACGATATTCTTGGGGGTATGCTTTGCTTGATGTTGCTTCCCGGCTATGCATGCACTACACACACGATCTTTCTCAAAAGACACGTTTGTTAGTCCGAGGATGTGTGCACCCTTTAGGAGATCTTTTAGATTTCTCATACCGACATGGGCTAGTCGGCGATGCCATAGCCACCCCTTGTCGGCCTTGGCCATTAGACAAGTTGCATGGTAAGTACTCTCTTTCGAGAAATCAACCGTATAAAGGTTGCCATCCAACTCTCCAACAAAGGCCACTTCGAGAGTATCTCTCCAAAATACTTTCACACTTGTTAGAACAAATAGTGTATCATAACCAACGGAAGCATGTATGGTTGAATTGCATCCATGAAGTCCTTGAGCAAACGGCTTTCTCCGGTCATATGATTGGTGCATCCACTATCAATCACCCATTTGACTCCACCGGAGATAGCATCCTACACATAGATTTAGGCTTTAGTTAGAGGTGCCCATTTTTCAATGGGACCTCTAAGGTTAGTAACAATGGTCTTTGGAACCCAAATGGTATAGAAGCGGAAAGCATTACGGGGCCCAATAAATTTTTCAAACACCTCACCATCCTTTGCCTTACGGAGCACATAGGAGGGAGGCATTTTCTCCTTATTCTTGTTGGGAGTGGGCTTGCCCCTAATGGCCTTCCCATTCCCAACACTAACCTCATCAACACTTTTCTTACCTTTGTCCTTGTGCCCTTCACGAACAAAGATCACCTTTTGGGGAGTTGATTCCTTGCTAAGGGTGACATCCTTTGTCACACTTGTACTTGGATCAAACCCAAGTCCTTCCTTAGCAAAGGACTCCTTGTGATGACTTAATACATCATTTAGGTTTTTCTCGCCTTGGGAACAAGTCAAGAGGCCCTTCTTTAGTTGAGCATGAAGAGCTAAGTTCTCCTCAATGAGAGATGCTTGATCAAGGGAAGAGTTAGTAGCACAAGAATCAATATGCACAATAGTGGGAGGATACATTTTAGTAAGTGTTTTTATATGAGAAAGTTTGTGAGCCTCAAGATTTTTCTTAAGGGTGATGAGTTCCTCATCTTTTGTCTTGAGAGACACGGTGAGTACCTCAACATCCTTGGAAAGAGAGGTGTTTAGCTCCACAAGCTGGCTCATCTCTTTATCAAGTTCCTTAAATATTTCATTAGCCTTTTTCAAGGAGGCAACATGCTTGTCATTTAAGTCATTTGATGCATGAACAACTTTGCACAAGTTATCATTTCGAGCTTCCTCAAAGTCAATTTTCCGCTCAAGGAGAGTATAGTTCTCCTTTTCCTCGGTGAGGAGGATTTCAAGGTCCTTAATGGTTGTGGAGTGCTTACCCACCACATCCATAAGAAATTGAAACATCTTGAGCTTGTTGCCTTTGAGGGAGCTCATCATTTTTCTCACTTTAGCAAACAACAAATCTTCACACATTCCATGAGTATCATCACTTACCGCATCATGAAATTCATCATGAGGTTCGGAAGTGAACATGAAGGACTCATCAATAGGGGTTACCTTGATCTTAGCCGAGGAGGAGGGGGTGTCATCGTCAACCAACTTGGCCATGAGACACTTGTGTGCATTGCCGGTGTAGTCACTCATGTAGTTGTAGTTTACAACTTCACCTTCCTTGTTGAGGAGCTTCAAGGTTTTTTGTGTATCTTGAGCAACTCCGGCCACACCGCCAACATCCTCGGGATCGGACCCTTCAAGTGCCAACAATGCTTTCTTCTTGAACTTGTTGTTGAGAGGGTTTGGGAGCTTCTTGGTGACATCCTTCCGAGGAAATCGAGGTTTGTCCTCTCTTTTCTCATATGGACACTCCTCCGCAAAATGTCCCGGTCTCTCACATTTGTAGCAGTTTCTCGTCTTCTTCTTTTGTAATCTTCCCTTGAAGTCCCCTTTGGTGAACTTCTTCACAAAGAGAGAAATATCATCATATGAGGGAGTATCATCGGAGTTATCATCATCTTCATACTCATCTTCTTCCTCATCATCATCAAACTCCTCGAGCCTAGCCTTGAGAGCAAGGTTTGAGGACGGACCACCATATGTGGCAAGAAGCCTCTTGGACTCATTTAGGTGCTCTTCATATTGCAAGAAGGTGGCAATCACATAATCCGGTGTCATCTTGAAGAAGTCGGGCATACGCCTCAATTCCCACGCCATTTGATGAGAATACACCATGAGAGCATTCAACATTTTGTCCACAAGGTAACGGTTGGTGATTTGATATCCATCCAAAGATTTTTCACATGTGAAGGACTGGACATGAGCAGAGAGAACCTTGAGACGCATATGAAGTTGTTGGGGCATCTCATCTTTCTTCATGTGAAGTTTGTGCAATGCATTCTTTGCGGTCTCATATCTTGTCATTTGAAGCGACCCAGTGCCGGACTTGGCAATGAGAAGAGTATCCCACATTTCCTTGGCATTGGTGATATGAAGAAATGGTGCATGTGTCAAGTCATCCATTCCTCTCTTCAAGAACCCAATAGCCGCAAGGTTGAGATGTCGATCAAACACTTCACTTGGAGTAAGGTTGTTCGGATCAACGGGATAATAGCCTTTCCCGGAGTCGATGAGGTTCCACATGGGTTCGCACACAAACCTAAGATAATCTGCCATAAGACTTTTCCAATCCAAAAAGTTAGTGTTCTCGGTTAGTACCGTCGGATTGCCTTTGAAATTATACTTAGGTTCCACAAGCTTAGGAGCAGGATAGTCCTATTGGTAGGGACCACCTCATTGCAAGGGAGCCTCGAAGCCGGGGTGCACAAAGGTCGCTTGTGAGGACCTAGGGGCCGCACCACTTGACGTTTGTGACTCCGACGCCAAAGCCTTCAATCTAGCAAAGGAGGATTCCATTTCCTTCCTTTGATTGTCCAAAGCCTTTTGCAAGGCTTTTTCCATATCTCCGGAGGTGAACAACTTGGGGTCCTCAATCTCATAACTAACATGCCCCGTGGAGGGAGGCAACGCAGCTTGTGCGGCGGCCCTTTGTTCGGTAGCCAATCTCTAGTCTTCCGAACTCATGGCATCCGCAGCAATTGCGACCTCCTCCACATTGGCACCCGAACTTTCGGGGATGCCGTTCTTGGTCATCTCGCTCTAGGGCTGTTAAGCCACAAGAATAGAGCACGAGGCTCTGATACCAATTGAAAGGATCGAGATAGACCTAGAGGGGGGGTTGAATAGGTCTTATTACAAATTTTATCACTACTTAGCAATTTTAGGCAATAGTGCAGAAAATAAAAGTGTGCCTAACAATTGCAAGGTCTATTTAGCAAAGACAAGATAAACAATAAGTACAATAAACAAAAGTAAGTGAGGGGTAAATAATACGGTAGCACAAGTAATAAGGGGAAAGACTAGGGATAACCGAATGACACGGAGACAACCATGTATCCCGATGTTCACTTCCTTGGAGGGAAGCTAGTCACCGTTCGGAGAGAGTGGGTGAAACCACAAAGGCACACCAACGCCACGAAGGCTCACTCTATTCCCCTTGAGATATCACCACGAAGGCGATTCTCAACCACTACCGGTTGACCTTAAAGGTGGTCACCAAACCCTCACAAACTCAACGGGGGTAATCACAATGGTCGATTCCTCTCCGAAGAACTCCTACCCGCCTAGGAGTCTCCAACCTCCAAGAGTAACAAGATCAATGGGAAATGCTCAAGACTTGCTCAAAACGCGATTTGCTTTGGTTGGAAGATGGGAAGGGCCGGATCTATCACTTGGTGAAAGATCCGTCAAGAACTCTCAAGGAACTCTCCGGGATATGAGATTTGGTGAGGGAGAGAGTGAGAGGGAGCACTTGTGTTCTTGGGTGTCTTTAAATGAAGTGGTCAACCCTCACAAGTGGGAGTGAGGGGGTATTTATAGCCCAAGGGACTAAATGGCCGTTGGGCATTAATGTTGTGTAAGTGTCGGACGTCCGTCAGGTATCGGACGTCCGAAAGTTCATATGTCGGACGTCCGAGCCGTGTCGGACGTCCGAAGTGTTAGACATGCGTGCAGGAACCAACATTATAAGAAAAAGATCAGTAGCACATCAGACGTCCGAAACATGTCGGATGTCCGACATTTTCGCATGCCTACTGACCTTTCCTATGATAAACAATATATCAGATGTCGGACGTCCGATGTCTGTTGGACGTCCGATGTCTGTCGGACGTCCGAAACTTTGAAATGTCGGACGTCCGAAACTCGTCGGACGCCCGAAAGCAGTGATCAGATTTTTACTTTTGAGCTCCAATTTTATGTCGAGATGTTTTTGTCTTAATTAGCTTTGAGCAAATCTTAAACACAAACCCACTGATCCCCTCTTAATAGTGCGGGGATCCCTATACTCAAGATAAACCAAAAAGCTTACGCTTCAACATGGATTGGATCCGTATCTTGATCATATTGACATGATTAGATGGTCCTTGATCCACCAACATAACGAACCGAGGACTAAAACCTGAGATATACTTGGCAAACATGATTAGTCCTCTATATGTACATTGTCATCAACATCAAAATATAATTAAGGGCAAGATAGCACTTTCAGGGGGCATATGTCCCGGTTCCAGCCAAGAACCGAGACCAATGCAACTCGCTCCTGGCCCACAAGAATTAGTCCCGGTTTGTGGCTCGACCCGGGACTAAAGGCTCGCCCACAAGCATTAGTCCAATTTCAGGGTCACTTAGCTCAAAATAAATCATTAAATGCATGAAACAGAGCAAATGAAGTCAGAAAGGGTTGAAATTTTAGTATGTGGCTTTGAATGATGCATATTGAATGCACAAAAAGTCTTGAGTTCAAATAAGTTTAGAAAAATGAAATGCCTTTGTAACAAATGAGTTTTCGTCTGAAACCCTCGTACTTCGAAAGAGATTGTCCAGTTTGTACAAGAAGTGCATCCAGCTTATGTCGTAACCCTCACAACTTTTGCACACATGTTATGTGGGTCAAATGATGATACCATGCCAAGTTTCAACCTTTTTTGAGTTTAGTTGTAGTGCTTTCCAATTTCAGGGTCATTTAGCCCAAAATAAATCATTAAATGCATGAAAAATAACAAATGAAGTCATAAAGGGTTGAAATTTTAGCATGTGGCTTTGAATGATGCATATTTAATGCACAAAAAATCTTGAGTTCAAATAAGTTTAGAAAAATGAAATGCCTTTGTAACAGATGAGTTTTCGTTTGAAACCCTCGTACGTACTTCGAAAGAGATGGTCCAGTTTGTACACGAAGTGCATCCAGCTTTTGTCGTAACCCTCTCAACTTTTGCACACATGTTATGTGGGTCAAATGATGATACCATGCCAAGTTTCAACCTTTTCTGAGTTTAGTTGTAGTGCTTTCCAATTTCAGGGTCATTTAGCCCAAAATAAATCATTAACTGCATGGAAAATAGAAAATGAAGTCAGAAAGGGTTGAAATTTTAGTATGTGGCTTCGAATGGTGCATATTGAATGCACAAAAAGTCTTGAGTTCAAATAAGTTTAGAAAAATTAAATGCCTTTGTAACAGATGATTTTTCGTCTGAAACCCTCGTACTTCGAAAGAGATGGTCCAGTTTGTACACGAAGTGCATCCAGCTTTTTCCGTAAACCTCTCAACTTTTGCACACATGTTATGTGGGTCAAATGATGATACCATGCCAAGTTTTAACCTTTTCTAAGTTTAGTTGTAGTGCTTTCCAATATCAGGGTCATTTAGCCCAAAATAAATCATTAAATGCATGAAAAATAGCAAATGAAGTCAGAAAGGGTTGAAGCCCAAAATAAATCATTGAATGGTGGCGGGAAACTTATAACATATGGTGGCATGGTGGCGGCGACGCGACAAACTTAAAAAATTCAACAACTTAACATCTCAAACCTAGAACATAAAAAAACTACTCCTCCTCCTCGTCGGAGAAATCATCTTCGTTGACGGAGCTGATGTCATCCTCCAGCGCTATCCAGCGGGGGTCACCGAGGGGCCAGTTGGAGGCGCCTCTCGCCAGTTCCTCCTCCGTCATCGCCTTGGCCGCCCGCCGCTCCTCCCGCCATTCATGACGCTCCTGTCGCCACTCTGCGCTCTCGGCCGCCAACCTCGTCCAGTGTTCCGCCTCCTCCGAGGCTTCACGGGGATGGCTCGCGTACCAATCCTGCACGGCACGCTGGTCCTGCTCCGAGGCGAGGCAGAGCACCGCTCGTCGACGATGGAGGCGGTGGTCCTTGATACGTCCAAAACGTATCTATAATTTCTGCTTGCTCCATGCATGTTTTGTGTCATATTGCTATGATCTAGATACACTTTCATACACTTTTGATCATATTTGGACTAACCTATTAACTCATTGCACCACAGTGCCAGTTCCTGTCTTCTGCTATTTTTCTATTTCAGTTTTCCCCCATACAAAAAGTGCTCCAAAAATTCGGGAAAATTCAGATAAAAAATCAGCGTCCAGGAAGCTTCGCGAAGAGCCTGAGTGGGGCCAGAGGGGAGCCAGGGGTGGCCCAGGCGGCCACACGGCGCGGCCCCACCCCTGGCCGCGCCAGGGGGCGCCTGGGGCCCCTGGTCCACCTCTGGCTGCCCCCCCCCTTCGCCTATATATTCCCCGTGACGTAAACCCACGGAACAGGAACCCTTTTTTCAGCTGTTGATATGCTGAGTTTGATGGGATCTGATGGATTATGAGATTATGTTCAGATTGTGATTGAGTAATATATTTGGTTTTTATCTCTTATATTTTTGTTCCTAAGTAATTCTTGCATGTTCTCCGTTGCTGTTTATTACTTTGGCCAAGTAGTAGGTAGTAACTCCAAGAGGGAACGTTGTGCTCGATTGTGGGTTCATGCCCCCCGATGACACGCTTGAGTGACAGAAACATGAGTCTAGGGGATGTGTTGTTTCCACAAGGGGGAAAACAACGGTGCTTGTAACCGCGGTTGCAAGGATTGTTTACTTTACGCAAAGTGCTTTTTAATGCAGTTGTCTGTTGCTTTGGGTTTACACTTTGGGTGGGCTCGCAACTTAATACCAGCGGGATGTTCTGGATAGATATCTCAAGGTGGATGATTAGTAGTAGATGCAGTTGGATTTCGGTCTACTTATTTTGGCGTACTGCCCATACTTTTGAACCTCTTCCTTTCTTTTGTAGCATAGTTAGCATTGCGGTGCGTTCATAATCCTGTCAATTGCCCTTCTGTAATTTCTTTACCTCACATAACAGTTTTATCGTCTTTTGGGAGAGAGACATCACTAGTGAACATCACGTATCCTGGTCCATATCCTCATTACTGTTTCGACGCTCATTTACTTTTCTGCTTTTACTTTCAATTGCTATCATTATCCCTTGTGTTTGATCCTTTGTGAACAACAAGACCGGAGAGATTGACAACCTCTCTGAACTTCGTTGGGAACAAAGTTATTTGTGTCTGTGTGCAGGTCCGCGTCAGTTGCGCCGCTGACACCTACTTCTCATCTCTGGAGTCCTACTGGAGACAATACTTGGTATCTTCACCGAGGGAAACTTGCTGCTGCGCTGCATCTCAAACCTTCCACTTGGGGTAACCAACAAGGGGCGAGAAGCCATCAAGCAAATTTCTGGCGCCGTTGCCGGGGACTCCGAGTGCTAAGATAGGGGAGTTGCACACTACCCTTTACCTTTTTTTTAGTCTTGTTAGTTTACCTTTCAGTTATTACCTTTGTGTCCCTTATCAAAAATACCAAAAATACCTAATGATGCTATCTTCACCATGGGTGTGGAACCACCCAAATATGGTAGGATGGACATGTTTCACTTGGATCGTCTTCGATCAATTTGTGCTCGCGCTAAAAACCCAACCGACTTGGTTGAGGGAAAATCATTAGATGACCATGCTCATTATACGCGGCACCTCCTATCTCAGAAAGGGAAACACTTATGGGATCAAATACAAGTTTCTTATTGCTATGCTGAGTGTTTATGCCACATTTATGATTTTACTTGCTGCTCTAATATAGAGCGTAAACACCTTCCTTTCCAATGTGAGTTTAATGAAAATGAGATCCTATCTTCTTATGCCAAAGGTGTTTATGATTACTTTGATGTTGAAAAGATTGAAGAGTTTGTTGCTTTTAAAGGTGCTTATGAGATTGCTTATGATTACTTTGATGTTGAAAAGATTTAAAGGTGCTTATTCACAAGTCTGAAAACTTTGCTATTCTTGCTTATTGCTTTGAGAATTATACTTCCAATGCTTATATTGAGGATTTTAAAAAAAGAATGCTTGCTGCCCAAGAAGAGGCTAATGATTGCTATGAAGAGGAATCTTATGATTCCGAGGACTCACTTGATACTTCCCTTTCTGATGATTTTGATACTTGCTTTGTTTATGGCCGTGATGCCAATATGGATGATGCTTACGGAGATGAACTTGTTATAGTTCCTTATGTTAAGCTTGAAATTGTTGCTATTGCGCCCACACTTGATTACCATATTATCCTTTTGAAACCTCCAACTCCGGAGAATTTTTCCCTTATCAAGGCTCAATGTGATGGGTTGCATTTATCTTATAATTCTAAAGACCGTGTTGAAAATTATACACGTGTTCTTGTAGGTCATGAACAATATGATTTATGTGATAGTTATATTCTTGATGTTGTTCATGATACTACTGAAAATTATTTCGAGAGAGGGAAGTTTGGTTGTAGAAACTTCCATATTACTAAAACACCTCTTTTCATGTTGAAAGTTTTGAAGTTGTTCTTGTTCTACCTTCCTATGCATGTCACTTTGTGCTTCTTTGATTTATTTTCTTACAAGATTCCTATGCATAGGAAGTGGGTTAGGCTTAAATGTGTTTCACATTTTCTTCTTGATGCTCTCTTTTGCTTCAATTCTTATTCTCTTGTGAGCATCTTTCATAATCTTTAAGCCTAGCTTAAAGGCATAAAAGAAAGCGCTTTCGGGAGGCAGCCCACAACGAATTTAGGTTTCTTTTTGCTTTTGTTGTGTATTGATGTCTGTTAATACTGTAGCAACATCATTGTATCTTTACTTTTCAGCTTTGTGCCAAGTTATAGCCTCTTATGATAAGGGAAGCAAAACTTGTGACATGCTGTCCAGAAAAACAGGTTCTGTCCCTTGACAGAAAAATTCGAATCAAATCACCAGATCATCTTTTTGATCTTAATTATTTTTACAGAGTGCTCTATACAATTGTGAAACTTCCGTATGTTCTGAGTTTTTTTATTTGAGTTGCAGAAGTGTCCCTAAAAAATTCTTTACTACCTGCTGTTCTGTTTTTCGCAGATTCTGCCACGTTTTGTCTCTCCTAAATTTTGCAAACCTTGAGCTTGCTTTTTCTTTGCAAAAACTTTTTGGCACTCTTGAGAAACAGTAGCTCTTCAAGAGTATCTTTATATCCAGTGGGTAAAAATTATTTTATTAAGGGTACTAACCTCTCTAATCAGCTTATGATGAGTTATGTATGAAGGGAGTTTTCAAGTGTGCGATGGAAGATGATGAAAGAAGATCCAGGAGTGTCAAGCGCTCAAGCTTGGGGATGCCCCCATGCATCCCCAATAAATATTCAAGGAGACTCAAGCGTCTAAGCTTGTGGATGCCCCCGTGTATCCCCTTCTCCATCAACAATCATCAGTTCTTCCTTCGTCTCACTATATATTTATCACTTCATGCGTTATGTGCTATGCTTGGAGCGTCTCGCTCTTAGGTATTATTTTTAGTTTTATTTAGTTTTGCTTGATGTTCTTAACAAGTTAGATCCCGTCTTACTTTGTGTTGGAGAGAAACACGCTCCACTTTCAAAATCTAGAACACATCATAGGATTTTTCCTGCTTATCTTTTTGCTCTTGTGTGTTCTTTATCTTTTCGTAGCTGCGGCCATGTTTAGTTTTAGTCTTAGTTTGTCTTTAGCAAGAGCCTTGGATTTTGTTTACTTTGTTGCTGGAACTCTTTTTAGTTTTCATGATTATCTTGTTAAAGAGAGTTGGTTGTTGCACTGAGTTGTGTCTTGTCTTGAAAATAGGTAATTGAGGTTGCTATTTAATTCTAGTAGTAGCTTGCAATAGTTTTGAGGTATTGTTGTGAGTAATGTTTGAACTTTTGGTGTCAAGAGCTCTAGCCTATTAGTGATAGGTGTCGTATTTTGGGCAATCCGTGTTTATTTTCAAAACCTACAAAACTAGTTGAGAACTCTAACTACTAGATGGATCACTAATCTTTGGAGGGATCGAATATTAGAGTACACTCACGTACCATGAGTCGAGGATGCGCAAGGATAACCAAACCCCCATACACTCCTCCTCGGGGTACTTTTCTCTTTGAGAACCTCCTTATTATCTTAAGAGTTACCGATAATAAGTGCATGAGTTCTTCGGACTAATGTAAGTATTGAAATTTGACACTTCCACCTTCCCATATTTTGCTAGCCTCTCCCGTGCCGTGCATTGCCTTCTTCTCACTCTGAGAGTTGGTGTCCACCTTCGCCGGTACATCCAAAAACTTGGCATGATACGCTCTGTCATCATAAACCTCCTTACATCTTTCTTGAAAACAGCCACCATACCTACCTATAAGGGCATTTCCATAGCCTTTCCGAGATATATTGCCATGCAACATCCACCTCTTCATGACTTGATCTTCATGTCATACATGTTCCTGCTACACTGGCAGCGACATACATTGCATACATCATGATAGTTACATCTTCTTTATGATTTTGAGTACCTTGTAAAGTGTGAAAGATCTCCTTTACCTTCTTGTAAAATAGAGTGTTTCCCTTAAGTGAGGAAAAGATCCCAAAGTGGACACAATAAAAGATCCCAAAGAGGACAAATGAGAGTTGAATAGAAAGAGCCATTGAGGCCACAAAAAAATACAAAAAAATAGAAAAAAGAGAAAAAGAAATAAAAAGAGAGAAAGGGGCAACAGTACTATCCTTTTGAGAGATCCACACTAGTACTTCCTTTATATCTTTGTACTCCATAGAGATGATCATTATGCATATAGCTATGTGGGGACCTTCACACTATAGAACTTGGCTTGCATATTCCAAGGATGAGCCTCCTCAAACGAGCTCTAGGTCTTCATGAGCGAGCAAGTTAGATGCACCCCCACTAGTTCCATTAGAGAGCTTCCTAGCTCGTATGTGCATCCGTTGCATGGCAATCCCTACTCCTCACATCATATCTATCATTTGGCATCTCTTGCCTATGATTGTCCTCATCGACGTGAGCCTTTCTCATCCTTTTTGTCTTCCTCCTCCGTACTCCTCTCTTTGCCATCCTAAGTGTCAACTTTCGTGCTTACGCTCATCCATTGCATGAGTGCTCAAAATATTGAAAAAGGAGTGGATCAAATTGACTTGTACCTGGCTAGTGGTCTGGGGACGAGTCAAGATAAGATTCCAGAAAAAGACCAAGTGTGAAACTTTAGTAGATTGAGTTCTCAACAAATAAATGTTTTTCTCGTATTCCCCACCCCCCTTCTTGCACGCAAACACCATTTGGAGACATTTGAGTCACGGGCAGCGAGAGCTCTTGCACCTAATGTTCTTTTGTTACTTGTTTCAATGCTAATATAAACTCTTGCATGTTATGACTTGAATTGAATCTCTAACCTTGATAGCTTTACTTTTCAAAGTTCTTTTATGGTTGCTAGCATGTCACCACAGAAATTATGCCGTTATCATTTACCTAATCGAGGACGAGCAGGGATTAAGCTTGGGGATGTTCATACGTCCAAAACGTATCTATAATTTCTGCTTGCTCCATGCATGTTTTGTGTGATATTGTTATGATCTAGATACACTTTCATACACTTTTGATCATATTTGGACTAACCTATTAACTCAGTGCACCACAGTGCCAGTTCCTGTTTTCTGCTGTTTTTCTATTTCAGTTTTCCCCCATACAAAAAGTGCTCCAAAAATTTGGGAAAAAATCAGCGTACAGGAAGCTTCGCGAAGAGCCCGAGTGGGGCCAGAGGGGAGCCAAGGGTGGCCCAGGCGGCCACCCGACGCAGCCCCACCCCTGGCCGCGCCAGGGGGGCGCCTGGGGCCCCTGGTCCACCTCTGGCTGCCCCCCCTTCGCCTATATATTCCCCGTGACGTGAAACCCTCGGAACAGGAACACTTTTTCGCGATCTCTCCTCTGTTCCGCCGCCGCCACGCTTCTGAGATCAGGAGTACAAGAAGACCTCTTCCCGGCACCCTGCCGGAGGGAGGGTTGACCTCCGGGAGTCTCCTCTCCACCATGGATGCTCCCAGGATGTCTTGTGAGTAGTTTTCCTTGGATCATGGGTCCGTGATCAGTAGACATGTGATGTTCTCCTCCCCTCTTTGTTCTTCATGGATTAGACCTCGTGAGCTGCCCTACATGATCGAGGCACTTTTGTAATCTTTCTGCTGTTGCTATGCTGTGTTTGATGGGATCTGATGGATTATGAGATTATGTTCAGATTGTGATTGAGTAATATATTTGGTTTTTATCTCTTATATTTTTGTTCCTAAGTAATTCTTGCATGTTCTCCGTTGATGTTTATTGCTTTGGCCAAGTAGTAGGTAGTAACTCCAAGAGGGAACGTTGTGCTCAATTGTGGGTTCATGCCCCCCCCCCCCCCCCGATGACACGCTTGAGTGACAGAAACATGAGTCTAGGGGATGTGCTGTTGCCACAAGGGGGAAAACAACGGTGCTTTTAACCGCGGTTGCAAGGATTGTTTACTTTACGCAAAGTGCGTTTTAATGCAGTTGTCTGTTGCTTTGGGTTTACACTTTGGGTGGGGCTCGCAACTTAATACCAGCGAGATGTTCTGGATAGATATCTCAAGGTGGATGATTAGTAGTAGATGCAGTTGGATTTCGGTCTACTTATTTTGGCGTACTGCCCGTGCTTTTGAACCTCTTCCTTTCTTTTGTAGCATAGTTAGCATTGCGGTGCGTTCATAATCCTGTCAATTGCCCTTCTGTAATTTGTTTACCTCGCATAGCAGTTTTATCGTCTTTTGGGAGAGAGACATCACTAGTGAACATCACGTATCCTGGTCCATATCCTCATTACCGTTTCCACGCTCATTTCCTTTTCTTCTTTTACTTCCAGTTGCTATCATTATCCCTTGTGTTTGATCCTTTGTGAACAACAAGGCCGGAGAGATTGACAACATCTCTGAACTTCGTTGGGAACAAAGTTATTTGTGTCTGTGTGCAGGTCTGCGTCAATTGCGCCGTTGACACCTACTTATCATCTCTGGAGTCCTACTGGAGACAACCTTGGTATCTTCACCGAGGGAAACTTGCTGCTGCACTGCATCTCAAACCTTCCACTTGGGGTAACCAACGAGGGGCGAGAAGCCATCAGTCCTCTTCAGTGAGGAGCAGCGGCGGATCTGCCATGTCTTCCGCCTCTTCCAAGCTACGACAGTGGCGTTTATTCATCTCCGCGCGCCGGCGGCCGAGCCTCCACGCCGCAACGTCGTACGCGCGGGCTGCTAAATATTCATGACAGAACCTGCCGAGACACACACGCTCGTTGTTGGCGCAAGTGATCACCGCCATGAATGTGCCGTCCGAGCGCTCGCGAAAGCCGTGGTAGCTTGGTGGGCGGCGGCGGGGCGGCATGGTGGCGGTGGTGCGGAAGGGGAAAGATTGCACGAGAAAAGAACTAGTGGCGAATGGCGTTGTATGGAGTCCTCTTCCACGGGCTTTTAACCGTACATGATTCTGAATCAAACCAATCAGGAAGAAGCACACGGATCGCGTGTTTCTTTCAAGCGCTTGTGATTCGTTAGATCAGGCTTCTGAGCCGTTGGATCCAACCAATCAGGAAGAAGCACACGGATTGCGTGTTTCTTTCAAGCGCTTGTGAGTCGTTGGATCAGGCTTGTGAGCCGTTGGATCAGGCTTGTCGTTGCCTATATATATAGCCCACCTCTAGTGCATCCAGTTTTTGCCGTAATCCTCTCAACTTTTGCACACATGCTATGTGGGTCAAATGATGATACCATGCCAAGTTTCAACCTTTTCTGAGTTCAGTTGTAGTGCTTTCCAATTACAGGGTCATTTAGCTCAAAATAAATCATTAAATGCATGAAAAATATCAAATGAAGTCAGAAAGGGTTGAAATTTTAGTATGTGGCTTTGAATGTTGCATGTTGGATGCAAACAAAGTCTTGAGTTGAAATAAGTTTAGAAAAATGAAATGCCTTTGAAATAGATGTGTTTTCTTTTGAAACCCTCGTACTTTGAAAGAGATGGTCCAGTTTGTACACGAAGTGCATCCAGTTTTTTCCGTGTTCCTCTCAACTTTTGCACACATGCTATGTGGGTCAAATGATGATACCATGCCAAGTTTCAACCTTTTCTGAGTTCAAAAAATAGCAAATGAAGTCAGAAAGGTCTTTAGCACCGGTTTCAACCACAAACCGGTACTTCAAGCGCTTTATTTCTTTCATCTCACCTCGACCAATCAGGAAGAAGCACACGGATCGCGTTTTTCTTTCAAGCGCTTTGTGAGTCGTTGGATCAGGCTTGTCAACCGTTGGATCAGGCTTGTCGTTGCCTATATATAGCCCACCTCTCGGACATGTTCGACACTCATTTCATCGTCCGAATACAAATCATTCGGATTCGCCTGGTTGCGGTCCGACGATGCTTTTGATATGCGGGCACTCACGAGCCACACCGTCGGGCTATAACCAGGAGAAACCGTGTGTTTTGTTGATCTTATATATATCTAGTTAGAAATCTTTCACTTCATCGACCAAATACAAATCATTAGGATTCCCTGCATACGTCCGACGGTGCACTTGATATGCTTGCACTCATGAGCCACTGTCGGTCTGTATGCAGGGGAAACCTTGTGTTTTGTTTGATTGGAAAACAAAAACAAAAAAGTATAGCAATTTCGTTATAGGATGTCAACGGAAGAATACTCCACATCCTATACACCATCAAGGCAAATTTCAGACGGTCCTCATCTAGTTGACAAATCCGGCAAGTCTAGCGACCAGGCGGGGATCGTCTGTAATACCTGTACAGGATTTTCATCCCATGCGGGTTTACAGACGGTCCCCGCCTCGTGGGCACATCTGGAAAATCTGCCAACCAAACGAGGTCCGTCCGAATTTATCCCGGACAGAGTACATGATACAGATGAATTTCTCCATTTACGTCCTTTAGTGAACTTGTTATGCTACGATAAGTCCACGCGGACCTGTGCTTATAAACAGGTCTAACTCCACTTCGGCTAGCGAGGTGGTACTAATTTAGTTGGTTACAGGGGACCTTTAGTACCGATTCTGGGCACCAACCTGTACTAAAGGGTTAGTTAGTGGTTAATTACGGTGGGAGAAGCCTTTAGTACCGGTTGGAGGCACCAACCGGGACTAAAGGTCCTTTTTCAGAGAAAAATAATGCCACAGGGTCATTTAGCTCAAAATAAATCATTAAATGCATGAAAAATAGCAAATGAGGTCAGAAAGTGTTGAAATTTTAGTATGTGGCTTTGAATGTTGCATGTTGCATGCAAAAAAAGTCTTGATTTGAAATAATTTTAGAAAAATTAAATGCCTTTGAAACAGATGTGTTTTCGTCTGAAACCCTCGTACTTTGAAAGAATGGTCCAGTTTATACACAAAGTGCATCCAGTTTTTGCCATAATCCTCTCAACTTTTGCACACATGCTATGTGGGTCAAATGATGATACCATGCCAAGTTTCAACCTTTTCTGAGTTCATTTGTAGTGCTTTCCAATTACAGGGTCATTTAGCTCAAAATAAATCATTAAATGCATGAAAAATAGCAAATGAAGTCAGAAAGGGTTGAAATTTTAGTATGTGACTTTGAATGTTTCATGTTGGATGCAAAAAAAGTCTTGAGTTGAAATAAGTTTAGAAAAATGAAATGCCTTTGAAACATATGTGTTTTCGTCTGAAACCCTCTGTGACACCCCGCCTGAATACCACTGTACACAGACGAGTGTCGCCCACACACCATCCCAGGAATCACTCTGGTGTGCGCGCTTACAACACGTACCAAGAACATAGGCACAACTGTAAAGGGATTCATAAGCCAAAGTGGCTTGAATCAATATATTACCACCATAGATGGTTTATTACAGAGATGGGGGCAGCGGAATAAAAACTATCTACGGCAGCACGGACTTGGAGCGGCTCCAATCCACAGGGATCTGACTGGGTTACTCTTCCTAGCTCGCAAACGCTAGACTCCTCCTAGGGAAAGCGAATCCTTAAATAAACCTGAAAATCTGGCTACGCGAATAGCCAGGGATGAAAGCCATGTGAGTACGTTTGAATGTACTCGCAAACAAGAAAACCAAGTAACATATACAACAAGCAAAGCAGTCCTTGGTATTCAAGCATGCCTTAAGTTATTAGAGTGACATTAGTTATCATGGCATAACAGTTTAAACAATATTAATAATCATGGCATAAGCAATATTAACATGATGAATCTGAACAATATTAACATGATGAATCTAGCATTCTATTAAGAGCAAATCCAAAGTAATAACAATCAACACATGGAATGATCAATATAATCATAATGAAATGAGCATTCTACCATGATGAAGACTAGTGCAAACAACACATGGAACACTCATGATCATCGCATCACCATGCAGCTTACCTTGGAGTCATTACTGACTCCACCTTCAAGTGACGGGTCATTGCATGACCACTCAACGGATTAGGTGTCCTTATGTTACCACCCAATCATGATCACTCAACAGATTAGGTGTCCTTATGTTACCACCCAATCATTCCATTCATCGCATGACCATTCAACGGGGTAGGTGTCCTTCGTTACCACCCAACCAATCGCATGACCATACACTTACCACCCAACCAATCGCATGACCATACACTTACCACCCAATCATTGCATGACCAGCAACTCAACATCATTATTATACCGGTTTGTGTTGACCATAGTGTGACCTAGTACAAACTGTGTCCCATGACCGAGGACGCGCCTATTCGAATAGATTTTGACTCTGCAGAGTTTGTGCACGTTACCCACATTATGGAGTTCCTCCTCCATCCAGCACCCCGGCACTTGTCCCACAGGATCCATGGAACTCGTACCGCAGGAGTGGACTAGGATATCTCCAACGAAACCTGACTACCGCGTAACCTCCCTACAGACTCACCGACACACGGTCTTGGGTATCCCTGTGGTTAGGTGTCCACGTTACCACCAGAACCACCCGGCCACCTTGTGGCAAACTGTCCCAACGGGGACTCCCGGGTAAACAACTATGGATGTCAAGGTTATCACCACCTACCGGGCCAGGGTAGCGTGTGTGCATAACCTCCCCTATTTGGTGATATCCGTAGAAGGCACTACGATAGCACGAGTTAAGGCCCGCCCATACAAGCAAATGTGGTTGCACGGATAATCTCGGTTCGGGTGCACTGGGTCAATGGTTATTATGTTCATCAAGTTTTAGCATTACCTCTTGCAGCATGAATTAAACAATGCAACATGGCATGAACATAACACTACCACCAAACACGTGCAACCACTAGCATGGCATGGTATGAATCTAGTAAGCATGGATCTTAAAGCATGAATACGGTCAACACATGTAAAACAACCGGCATAAGCATTATGTATTTAACATGAACAATATGGGCATGATACTAACCAGTAAACATGGTAGAATTATTTTTAGCATTATCATATCAAGTAGACATGTATAAACAACACAAGCATGATACTTACGAGTGAACATAGCAAGATTAACATCAACATAGAACACAAGCATGGCGTAAGCATGTCAAGTTAAATTAACAGATCGGCGTTTAGTTCATCGGTTAAGCAACACAATGTAATCATATTTTAAACACACAAGAACATCACGGCACAATGCTTAGAGCATATATTAGATGGCTTGCTAGCCTGGGGGGTCGATGAATACGCCGGACGGATGATACGTCCAAAATGTATCTATAATTTCTGCTTGCTCCATTCATGTTTTGTGTGATATTGCTATGATCTAGATACACTTTCATACACTTTTGATCATATTTGAACAAACCTATTAAATTAGTGCACCACAGTGCCAGTTCCTGTTTTCTGCTGTTTTTCTATTTCAGTTTTCCCCCATATAAAAAGTGCTCCAAAAATTCGGGAAAAATCAGATAAAAAATCAGCATGAAGGAAGCTTCGCGAAGAGCCTGAGTGGGGCCAGAGGGGAGCCAGGGGTGGCCCAGGCGGCCACCCGGCGCGGCCACCCCCTGGGCCGCGCCAGGAGGCGCCTGGGCCCCCTGGTCCACCTCTGGCTGCCCCCTTCGCCTATATATTCTCCGTCACGGGAAACTTCCGAGGACAGAACCCTTTTTCGCGATTTCTCCTCTGTTCCGCCGCCGCCGCGCTTCCGAGATCGGGAGCACCAGAAGACCTCTTCCCGGCACCCTGCCGGAGGGAGGGCCGACCTCCGGGAGTCTCCTCTCAACCTTGGATGCTTCCCGGATGTCTCGTGAGTAGTTTTCCTTGGACCATGGGTCCGTGATCAATAGCTATGTGATGTTCTCCTCCCCTCTTTGTTCTTCATGGTTTAGACCTCGTGAGCTTCCCTACATGATCGAGGCACTTTTGTAATCTTTCTGTTGTTGCTATGCTGAGTTTGATGGGATCTGATGGATTATGAGATTATGTTCAAATTGTGATTGACTAATATATTTGGTTTTTATCTCTTATATTTTTGTTCCTAAGTAATTCTTGCATGTTCTCCGTTGTTGTTTATTGCTTTGGCCAAGTAGTAGGTAGTAACCCCAAGAGGGAACATTTTGCTCGATTGTGGGTTCATGCCCCCCGATGACACGCTTGAGTGACAGAAACATGAGTCTAGGGGATGTGTTGTTGCCACAAGGGGGAAAACAACGATGCTTGTAACCGCGGTTGCAAGGATTGTTTACTTTACGCAAAGTGCTTTTTAATGCAGTTGTCTGTTGCTTTGGGTTTACACTTTGGGTGGGGCTCGCAAATTAATACCAGCGAGATGTTCTGGATAGATATCTCAAGGTGGATGATTAGTAGTAGATGCAGTTGGATTTCGGTCTACTTATTTTTGCGTACTGCCCGTGCTTTTGAGCCTCTTCCTTTTTTTGTAGCATAGTTAGCATTGCGGTGCGTTCATAATCCTGTCAATTGCCCTTCTGTAATTTGTTTACATCGCATAGCAGTTTTATCGTCTTTTGGGAGAGAGACATCACTAGTGAGCATCACATATCCCGGTCCATATCCTCATCACTGTTTCCACGCTCATTTACTTTTCTGCTTTTACTTTCAGTTGCTATCATTATCCCTTGTGTTTGATCCTTTGTGAAAACCAAGACCGGAGATATTGACAACCTCTCTGAACTTCGTTGGGAACAAAGTTATTTGTGTCTGTGTGCAGGCCCGCGTCAGTCGCGCCGCTGACACCTACTTATCATCTCTGGAGTCCTACTGGAGACAAACCTTGGTATCTTTACTGAGGGAAATTTGCTGCTGTGCTACATCACACCTTCCACTTGGGGCTCACCAATGAAGGGCGAGAACTCTCGTGCCATCAAGCAAATTTCTGGCGCCGTTGCCGGGGACTCCGAGTTCTAAGATAGGGGAGTTGCACACTACCCTTTACCTTTGTTTTTAGTCTTGTTAGTTTACCTTTCAGTTTTTATCTTTGTGTCTTATATCAAAAATCACAAAAAAAATCTGCTACACTTGCTGCTACTATGGGTTCCACTGAAAACACCAAGTTGTGTGACTTCACTAGTCACAACAACCAAGACTTTATCTGCACCCCCATTTCCACACCTGCCACTTCAGCTACCTCTTATGAAATTAAACCTGCCTTGCTAAACCTTGTTATGAGAGATCAATTATCTGGTGCTGGAGATGCTGCTGCTTTACACTTGAACAATTTTGTTGAATTATGTGATATGCAAAAGTATAAAGAAGTAGAAGGTGATATTGTTAAGCTCAAGCTCTTTCCTTTCTCATTAAGGGGAGACGCTAAAATCTGGTTTCAATCTTTGCCTAGGAATAGCATAGATTCTTGGGATAAGTGCAAAGATGCTTTTATGGGGAAGTACTACCCACCTGCTAAAATTATCCAATTAAGGAGTAACATTATGAATTTTAAGCAATTGGATAATGAACACGTTGCCCAAGCTTGTGAACGAATGAAATCTCTTGTTAAGAAATGCCCTACACATGGTTTGACTACCTGGATGGTTATCCAGACTTTTTATGCAGGCTTGAACTTTACCTCGCGGAACCTGTTAGATTCGGCCGCGGGAGGAACCTTTATGTCAACTACACTTGGTGCTGCCACAAAGCTTCTCGATGAGATGATGAACAATTATTCCCAATGGCACACCGAACGCGCTCCAACAGGTAGGAAGGTAAACTCTGTCGAGGAAGTTACCTCCCTCAATGAAAAAGTTGACTTAATTATGTCTCTATTTACCAAGCAACCCTCTATTGATCCTCGTGATGTCCCTTTAAATTCTTTGGTTTCCCAAGAACAAGTAGATGTGAACTTTATTGCTAGAAACAATTTCAATAACAATGCTTATAGGGGTAATTTTGCTAGCAATCCTAGACCGTTTCCATCCAACTATGGGAACAACAATACCTACCCTAGCAACAAGAACCCCTCTTCTGAATTGGAAAACATGCTTAGAGACTTTATCACTACCCAAAAAGCCTTCAACAAAAATGTAGAGGAGAAATTAGCTAAATTATATAATCTCTCTTTGAAGGTAGAAAGCTTAGCCCTTGATATTGAGATGCTTAAAATTAGAACCTCTCCCCTTGAGGAGAATAAGGCCACTCCTCTTAATGCTATCCAATTACAAATTAATGAAAATATTAGGATGATGGCTAAACTTAAAGAAAGGTGGGCTAGAGAAAAAGAGGAAGAGGATAGAATTAAGAGCCTTCATACACCCCACACAGTTGCCACTATCCAAACTGTTGAGGACACCCAAACTATTAGCACCCAATGCACTCCTAGTCCCGTTGGACCTATTAATGGTGATGCTAATACCTCAACCAAAGATGAAGAAACTCCTATGAACATAGAGGGTTTCAAACAAGTGAGCCTAGACGACACCACTACCACCTTTGATAGTAGTGATATTGATTTTGATAGTTGCACCCTCTCAGAAGTTATTAGCTTGCTACACAAAATGTCTAGAGACCCCCACACTAGCACACTTAATCTTGCCTTCACGGAGCATATCACAAATGCTCTCATCAAAGCTAGGGAGGAGAAGCTTAGAGTAGAAGCCTCCATACCTAGGAAGCTAGATGATGGTTGGGACACTATGATCAAAATTAAATTAAATAACTTCTCTTGCTATGCTTTATGTGATGTTGGAGCTAGTACCTCCGTTATGCCCAAAAGAATATTTGATATGTTTGAATTGAAGCCCTTTGAGCCTTGTTCTTTTGGTGTTCGTCTTGTTGATTCTTCCGTAAAGAAACCTTTGGGGAAGATTGACGATGTTCTTATCATTGTCAATGACAACTATGTTCCCGTTGATTTTATTGTTATAGATATAGAGTGTGAACCTTTGTGTCCAATTATTTTGGGACGTCCTTTTCTTCGCACCGTTGGTGCGGTTATTGATATGAAAGAGGGGAATATAAAGTTCCAATTCCCTTTCAAGAAAGGGATGGAACACTTTCCTAGAAAGAAAATCAAGTTACCTTTTGAGTCCGTTACTCGGGCTAGTTATTCTCTTTCTCTTGATAAAACTTGATTCTTCTTTTGCATCATGCCTAGCTTAAAGGCATAAAAGAAAGCGCTTTCGGGAGGCAGCTCGCAATGAATTTAGGTTTATTTTTGCTTTTTGTTGTGTCTTGATATTTGTTACTTATGTAGCAACATCATTGTATCTTTATTTTTCAGCTTTGTGCCAAGTTATAGCCTCATACGGCAAGGCAAGTAAAAGTTGTGACATGCTGTCCAGAAAACAAATTATGTCCTCGTGACTAGAAATGTTCCAGAAAAATCCCAGATTATCTTTTTGAGGTGAAATTTTTACACAGCATGCTCTATACAATTACGAAACTTCCGTATGTTCTGAGTTTTTTTATTTGAGTTGCAGAAGTTCCCCTAAAAAATTCTTTACTACCTGCTGTTCTGTTTTTCACAGATTCTGCCATGTTTTGTCTCTCCTAACTTTTGCAAACCTTAAGCTTGCTTTTTCTTTGCAAAAACCTTTTGGCACTCTTGAGAAACAGTATCTCTTCAAGAATATCTTTATATCCAGTGGGGAAAAATTATTTTATTAAGGGTACTAACCTCTCTAATCAGCTTATGATGAGTTATGTATGAAGGGAGTTTTCAAGTGTGCGATGGAAGATGATGAGAGAAGATCCAGGAGTGTCAAGCGCTCAAGCTTGGGGATCCCCCCATGCATCCCCAATAAATATTCAAGGATACTCAAGCGTCTAAGCTTGGGGATGCCCCCGTGCATCCCCTTCTCCATCAACAATCATCAGTTCGTCCTTCATCTCACTATATTTTTATCACTTCATGCGTTATGTGCTATGCTTGGAGCGTCTCGCTCTTAGGTTTTATTTTTAGTTTTATTTAGCTTTTCTTGCTGTTCATAACAAGTTAGATCCCTTCTTACTTTGTGTGGGAGAGAAACACGCTCCACTTTCAAAATCTAGAACACATCCTAGGATTTTTCCTACTTATCTTTTTGCTGTTGTGTGTTCTTTATCTTTTCGTAGCTGCTGCCATGTTTAGTCTTAGTCTTAGTTTGTCTTTACCAAGAGCCTTGGATTTTGTTCAGTTTATTTCTGTAACTCTTTTTATTTTTCATGTTTATCTTGTTAAAGAGAGTTGGTTGCTGCACTGAGTTGTGTCTTGTCTTGAGAGTAGGTAATTGAGGTTGCTATTTAATTCTAGTAGTAACTTGCAATAGTTTTGAGGTATTGTTGTGAGTAATGTTTGAACTTTTGGTGTCAAGAGCTCTAGCCTATTGGTGATAGGTGTCGTATTTTGGGCAATCCGTGTGTATTTTCAAAACCTACAAAACTAGTTGAGAACTCTAGCTACTAGATGGATCACTACTCTTCTGAGGGATCGAATATTAGAGTACACTCACGTACCATGAGTCGAGGATGCGCAAGGATAACCAAACCCCCATACACTCCTCCTCGGGGTACTTGTCTCTTTGTGAACCTCCTTATTAGATTGAGAGTTGCCGATAATAAGTGCATGAGTTCTTCGGACTAATGTAAGTATTGAAAGTTGACACTTCCACCTTCCCATATTTTGCTAGCCTCTCCTGTGCCGTGCATTGCTTACTTCTCACTCCGAGAGTTGGCGTCCACCTTCGCCGGTACATCCAAACCCTTGGCATGATACGCTCTGTCATCATAAACCTCCTTATATCTTTCCTCAAAACAGCCACCATACCTACCTATCAAGGCATTTCCATAGCCTTTCCGAGATATATTGCCATGCAACATCCACCTCTTCATGACTTGACCTTCATGTCATACATGTTCCTGCTACACTGACAGCGACATACATTGCATACATCATGATAGTTACATCTTCTTTATGATTTTGAGTACCTTGTAAAGTGTGAAAGATCTCCTTTACCTTCTTGTAAAATAGAGTGTTCCCCTTAAGTTAGGAAAAGATCCCAAAGTGGACACAATAAAAGATCCCAAAGAGGACAAATGAGAGTTAAACAGAAAGAGCCACTGAGGCCACAAAAAAATACAAAAAAATAGAAAGAAGAGAAAAAGAAATAAAAAGAGAGAAAGGGATAACACTACTATCCTTTTGAGAGATCCACACTAGTACTCTCTCTTATCCTTGTACTCCATAGAGATGATCATTTTGCATATAGCTATGTGGGGACCTTCACACTAGAACTTGGCTTGTATATTCCAAGGATGAGCCTCCTCAAACGAGCTCTAGGTCTTCATGAGCGAGCAAGTTAGATGCACCCCCACTAGTTCCATTGGAGAGCTTCTTAGCTCGTATGTGCACTCGTTGCATGGCAATCCCTACTCCTCACATCATATCTATCATTTGGCATCTCTTGCCTATGATTGTCCTCATTGATGTGAGTCTAGCGACGCCGCTTCAGCGACCACTAGTCCGCCTCTATACGTTGCGGGCGGTGGGCCGGCAGGGGATCCTCGGTTGTCGAGAGTGATGCGAACGAGCGGCGAGGTTAGGGCGGACTTAGGGACGGGCGGTGGTGTTGCGGCCGGAATCGCAACGCTGGTGGTCAAAGGGTAAATGCAAGTCGCTCGTGGAAATGTTCAGATTGGTGCGTCGCGTAACTTAAATAAAGTATATTTACACCCTTTGATGTTATTTTATCGGGGAGTGACCGCATGTAACTTAGTTAAGTCACATGCGCTGACGTCATATTTTTTTAACTAGGCTTTTGTTTGTTTGTTTGAGGTTGATAGTTATCTAATGGGTTCCAATGGACAAGAAAAAAGCACTATCATACAAAAAAATTACTACAATAAATGTAAAAATGTTAATTTTAAAATTTATAAGTAAATGTCGGAACAATTGCGACTCGTTGGTGAACTTGCAATTAAGAAAAAAAGTGAAACCATGTTGCGACTCGTTGGTGGACTTGCAACTGGAAAAAAATGCAGTTGCGAGTCGTTGGTTGACACTGAGAAAAAAAGTCGGACCCAGTTGCGACTCGTTGGTGTGGCTTGCAACTGAGAGAAAAAATCGGACTCGGTTACGACTCGTTGGTGGACTTGCAACTGAGAAACAAATCGAACCCAATTGTGGCTCGTTAGTGGACTTGCAACTGAGAAAAAAAACCGGACCCAGTTGCGACTTGTTGGTGGACTTGCAACTGAGAAAAAGTTTGAACCCAACCGTGACTCGTTGGTGGACTTGCAACTGAGAAAAAACTTAGACCCACTTGCGACTCGTTGGTGGGCTTGCAACTGAGAAAAAAACCGGACCCAGTTGCGACTCGTTGGCGGACTTGCAACTTAGAAAAAAATCGGACCTAATTGCGACTCGTTGGGGACTTGCAACTGTGAAAAAAACTCATACCCACTTGCGACTCATTGGTGAGCTTGCAACCGAGAAAAAAAATCAGACCCAGTTGCGACTCGTTGGTGGGCTTGCAACTGAGAAAAAAACCGGACCCAGCTGCGACTCGTTGGCGGACTTGCAACTTAGAAAAAAAACTGGACCCAGTTGCGACTCGTCTTGCAACTGCGAAAAAAACTCATACCCACTTGTGAATCATTGGTGAGCTTGCAACTGAGAAAAAAAATCGGACCCAGTTGCGACTCGTTGGCGGACTTGCAACTTAGAAAAAATCGGACACAGTTGCGACTCGTGGGTGGACTTGCAACTGAGAAAAAAATCGAACATAGTTGCGGCTCGTTGGTGGACTTGCAAATGAGAGAAAAAAACAGACCCAGTTGCGACTCGTTGGTGGACTTGCAACTGGAAATAAAATCGAACACAGTTGCGACTCATTGGTGGACTTGCAACTGAGAAAAAACTTGGACCCAGTTGCGACTCGTTGGTGGGCTTGCAACTGAGAAAAAAAATCGAACCCAATTGCGACTCGTTGGCGGACTTGCAACTTAGAAAATAATTGGACTCAGTTGCGACTCGTTGGTGGACTTGCAACTGAGAAAAAAAACTCAGACCCACTTGCGAATCGTTGGTTAGCTTGCAACTGAAAAAAAATCTGACTCAGTCACGACTCGTTGGCGGACTTGCAACTTAGAAAAAAATCGGACACAATTGTGACTCGTTGGTGGTCTTACAACTGTATAAAAAAATTGGACCCAGTTGCGACTCGTTGGTGGATTTTCAACTAAGAAAAATAAGTCGGACCTACTAACGACTCGTTGGTGGATTGAAACTGAGAAAAAATATTGAAACTAGTTGTGACTCGTTGGTGGAATTACAACTGAGAAAAAATCAACAAAAAAGCAGAGGGAACCATCGACAAAAAAGGATAACCTATAAACATCACATGATAAAAACGAAAAAAAAAAACCAAAAAAGTTGAAACAATTTGCGCTCAACTCCCATATGACAAACAATCTAAATCAACCCTCAATCAACTCTTGTATAGTTTTTGAAAACAGAAAATCACATGGCAGCGGATTCATATGTAGCTTCGATATTTCGTGTGTACATGCATTTTAACAATTTCATATTAAAACACTTTATTCTTTGTTTAGAAAATGTTCAATGACTATTAAAAAATATTTGTCAAATAAAAAAAATAGTGAATACTAAAATTGCTCATTCTACATAAATATTTTCAATTTATATAAACAAATCAATGTATATTTAAAATTAGTTCAGCTTAATAAAATTATTTTTAAGTATTTAATAAAATATTCACCATATATCATGAAAAGTAATAAAAATGTAAAAAAAATAAAAATGCGTTAAAATATGAAACTAGAAAAGAAAAAACGAAACAAAAGAATAACCAAAAAATCAAAACTGAAAAAAGAATAGGAAAAAACATAAAAAATATATTAAGTGGGCCGGCCAACCTCTCTAGGCTGGAAGCTTCGCTTCAGCGAATTCACGTACATATTTCAGAAAAACAGGATAAGCATATTTTACATGAGAATTAGCAAAGCCGTATTTCATATATATCCAAAATATTCTAAAGAAAATTTTACAAATAGCGCAACTGTTGAAGGCTTGAAGCTGTGTTGATTATGGCAGCTATTGAAGATACTTAAGATACTTCCTCAGTAGAGAAATATAGGTCTTTGAAATATACTAGTGTAGTATATTTCAAAGACCTATATTTCGGTATGAAGGAAATACCTAGATTTTTATTTTTGTTTTAGGTGTCATTTTGGGGCTCCAAAGCTTGCTGAAACGCCAGCGAGAAAGCCTCCCGCAGATAACTTGTCGCATAGCGGGCGAGCTCACGGAGAAGGCACCGGACGGCACAAGTGACCAGCTAATCTGGTCAGCTTCCATTGCCTAGACGCTTAAACTAAAGCCAAGCCATGTTAGCTTAACTTGGGCCAAGGCAAGAGACACACATACCCATGTTAACTATTTCAGACAAGTAAATACACTTGTACTTCACGCACTTACGAGACGACCCTATATATACACCTAGTCTCCCGATATCCCGGCGCAATCACTCCACTCTCCACTCACTCCACAGTCTTACTGTAACTCGATCGATCACACAGCAGCTAGCTAGGCACGTACATCATGAGGAGCAAGGCGGCGAGCGCGGCGTGCATGCCGCGACTGACGAGGGGCAGGTGCCGCGCGTCCACGGCGCGGCCGGCGGCGTCGGTGTCGCTGCTCGACCGCATCCGCGACGTCGTCGTCCGGCTCATCATGCTCACCGCCGTGTCCAAGGCGTCCGCGCAGCGCAGAAGCAGCAGCAGGACCTCCTCGCCGCGCGCTGGCGGGCGTGCAGCTGGATGGGACGCTGCCGCCGTGGCCGTCACGTGCCGCCGGGACGACTCCATAAGGAACGAGGCCGTCGAGGAGTGCATCGAGTTCCTCAAGCGGTCGTCGGCTGAGGGCGAGGCGGTCAAGCTGTCCAGCGTCACCGCCGAGGCGGTTGCCCCCGCCGTCGCCTTGGAGAACGAGCCGGAGCCGAAGCGCCTGTCCAGCGTCGTGGCCGTCGCCGTGGTGGAGAGCGCACCACACGCTCACGCTGCCGCAGTTGCCGCCGCCGTCGCCTCGGAGGACAAGCCGAAGCCGAAGCCCCTGTCCAGCGTCGTTGCCGTCGCCGTGGTGGAGAGCGCAGCGCACGCTCACGCTGCCGGAGTTGCCGGCGTCGAGGAGACTGCACCTTCGGCCTCGGCGTCCACCGTCTGATTGATCTAGCGATCGAACCAGTTAATCTAGGACACGAGGAGGAATTGATTGGCTCGTTTTGTTTAATGAATGATTGTTTTTCGTTCCAGCCGATCTTGTGTGCATGCATGCTTCTGCTTTTTGGTTACATCTTACATTACAAAATGCTTAATTCACAAAGCAAAGTGGAGTGGTTGTCAATTAGCGCTACGTGTCGCCGGCCGGCCACGTAATTTTCTACGCTCTGATGAGGTGAACTGGAAAGAGGGGAGCAAAAGGACGGTGAAACAAATTAACAAACTCATCCCGGCGGCGTAAAGAAACCGATATCGTGTAGTGTGCCGCTGGTACGCATGGGTTTGTCGGGAATATTCAAGCTTAACACTGTCGTTATGCCCGTGAATGTTGGCTAAATGGTGATTCACATCTTTAATTAGTGTATAAACTTCAAGGATTGAGGTCTTGGGCTTGGAGATTGTTGTTCTCGTATGACACGAGGATATTGGACGAGTGAGGGAAATTTGGCCGGCGGAACGGGGTTCGTCTGCTAAACTAAACGGCGCCAAGCTATCAAAGGAAGGTCGGTGGGTTCGGCTACTCTGGCGGGGAGGAGGATCTCCGGCAGTGATATTGTCGGTTGGGAGATGTGATAGTGCCTCTCACGAGGTGTTCTAGGCTATTTTTTTCCATGCGTACTTCAAACGTGGAACAAGTATGAAGACATTAGTGAGACAATTTTATCATCTGATTTATCATGATAGATGGATAAGAACTTTGGTCTTCGACTAAAATTAATAAACAAAAATGAATCACTTTTTGGATCGAGTAGCTTAGATAGAGTTGAAAAGCTTGGGAACTCGAATTGACACTTTGAATGTGCACTCTTTAAAGATTTTTTGGATCTTTTTAATCGTCATCTTTTATAAAAAAATCCAGAAAAATAATTACACTGTTTTTGATAGTTCTAGCATAAATATTTGAAGAGATAACTAGCTCCCTAGGAGTCCCGGACTTAAACTTACGGGTAAAAGGAACATAACACGATCAAGTGGGTATATGAATTATTTATGAGTGCAATGAGGAGATGGGATGAAAGCTTGATTAAGAACCTATTCTATTCTCCTGACGCAGATGAAATTTTAAATTTGCGTATTATGTGATCAAGGAATGGTGATTGTGGACTTTGAAAAGAAATGGTATTTTTTTCGTTAAGAGTTTGTACAAGCTTGCGCTGAATATAGTAATTGGAAGGATGATTTCAAACAATGCAGTGGTGGCGTGAATGGGGAAAGGAGGATATGGGATCGATATCATTTGGAAAGCCAATGTTCCCGTAAAAATCAGAATTTTCATCTGGTGTGTCGCATCTAATAGTCTGGCGGTCAAGGTTGATAGAGTTGCACACCATCAAGGTACGTCTGGTATGTGTTCAATTTGTGGTTTGGAAGAAGAAAGTACTTTTCATGCTTTAGAGATATGTCCTAAGGTGTGTTTTGCGTCTAGCTCAGAGAAATGTTTGGGATACTCCGGGGCAAGAACTTCTAATTTTGTTTGGGACCTTATGAATGCTTGTGTTACTGGATCAAATCAGCTCACCTCAGCATGAGCCATTCATGTTCATTTTATGGAGAGCCCGGTACTTGAGAAATGACTTGATTTTTGGAAAGGGAAAGGAATCCATCTATGTTTCTGCTATTTTTGAGGATCACTATTGGTCTTCATTTTCTTCTTGTCACTAAAATTTTCAAGTGAAGTTTAATCACAAAAGTAAGTGGGTGGCGGGGAGATGGAGTCTATAAAGTGGAAATTACCCCCTTTAGATTGTATTAAGGTTAATATCGACACATGGTAACCACCCACTTTATATTATATTAAGGTTAGTGTCGACTCCATTTTGGGGAGAACATTGGCTCTAAGTGTTCGGGTCGTTGCCAGGAATTCTTCCGGTGATATCGTCATCTGTTCGTGGGATTTTATTAAGCGGTGTTCCAGTGTGGATGAAGCGAAGCTTCGAGATTGTCTCGCTGGTCTTTATATTGGTATTACCTTTCAAAAGCCTAATACTCCTATTTCTCAAAGTCTAATTAAAGTCGTTTGCAATGATAAACGGTGCATATGATGTACGCCACGTATCTCCACAGAAGATGGTGGTCACATTCGCAAGGAATTCTCTTACTTAATGTTTATCAAAAAAAATTAATCGCCAATGCAGCATATAACTTATTGATCGACACACATCATCGGATATGGCACACGGTGCAAGCCCATTCAGGGTTTTGGTTTTCTTGATTCTCTTTCCCTTTGCTAGTTCTCTCCTAAAAAAACTATTCCACTATTTCTTCTTCTCTGGTTTTTTCTTTTCATGTACCTTCTTTTTGCTTATTTTACGTTTAATTTTTATTCTTATTCCCCATTTTCATTTTCTTTTATTTCTTTTCTATAGAATGGCAAACATCTTTTTGACAGATACACGTAGAAAAAAAAATCCATTGATATTTTTTTAGGGTGTGAATACATTTTAAATGACATAAATACTATGAAAAACATGGCAACATTTTTCTAACTTACATGAAGAATTTTGTAAATGACTGAATATTGCATAAACTTACATTAATATATTTTTTCAGTGTTGCAATTTTTTTCAAATATGGCACAGAGAATTAAAAAATAGGTTGACTCTGTTTAAAATTGCATCAACATTTAAAAAAGAATACTTCTCGAAAAAAAAATGCATTAATACTTTGTCAAAACATGAATATTTTTATTATGGTTTTGCTAAAGCATAGCTAGATCTGCCCTAAGTATTGCACATCTAAGTTCTATATTGCTGATTTTACACAAAGATTTGTGAGGATTTCCTTTTTTGGTTTGATTAAGTCACTTAGATGTGCAATAACTATGATTTTTTAAAGCACATCCAGATGTGCCATGTTGCACATATAATTCTTATGTCATTGATTTTATGTGGAGCTCCTTGCACTTATCTGTCCGCAAGTAGAGTTGCAACTGCAACTGTTTATAAATTGACCGTAATTGCATGACCCTCTATGCGAGCACAACTAGGGGTTGTTGGTCAATTGCATGTTCACCACTATTCTTGCAATTGATGTAATCCGAGTGCAACTGCATGTCCTTCAACATAACTGTAACTCAGTATGTTGGTGTTTTTGGCTAGTTGCATGTCCACCACCAGACTTGCAACTGCAGGTTTTTGTAACTCAACCGCTATTGCATGACCCCAATGTGACTGCAACTGAGGTGTCGATCAGTTGCATGTCAACCACTGGACTTGCAACTTTAATGTTGTAATCCGAGTGCAACTACATAACCCTTAACAACACTGCAAATTGGTCGGTAGGAGGACTGCCGACCAGTTGCATATACACCACTACACTTGCAACTACAATTGCTTGACCCAAATTGTATTTCACAATAATCATGACAACCTAGGCGTGGACGAACAAAAGGATAAAGGATAAAAACATTAAAAACGGATCTCAATTTTGTGCATGACAACACTCATATGTGCAATAACTAGGGCACATCTCGCACATCGAGATGTGCCCTAGACATACCCTTTTTATAATTAAATGAAAACTTCTTCATAATCCACGTACACTTTTTATTATTAGATGAACATTTTGTTAATTGCATGGAAAAAATTATATAGTGGACTGTGGCCTCTTAGAGATTGTTGTTCTTGTATGATACACATATATTCCCAAAATAGGCTTTCACCCACCTTTATATATAAAGAAACGACCACATGTCCAAACCACATAGGCTCAAGTTACAACACAAGATAAATCTAGTTGGGGCCACAACACAACACCCTCAATATAGAATTAAGGGTACACACCAAAACAAGGAAATATGGGTAAACACAACAACAGAATAGCCAAAAGAGGGCTCCCATGTTCACACATACACGAGTGGAGGTGAATCCATGCCTCGTCCCGCGCTCGTAAAGGCCTCCATCATGCGCGGGAGATGATCAATATCCCTGCGCCTGGACAGTTGGTGCCAGTGTTGTAAGAAAGACGAGAAATTTGAATATCATGTCAGACGCTCACCACAAGAAGACACACTCAATGACTATCTTATTCCTAGTCGTCCAAAGAGTCTATGCAATTATCGCAAAGACCAATCAAAAGAGATGATTTGATACGTCCCAAATGTGTCTATAATTTTGCTTGTTCCATGCTTGTTTATTGACATTGCTATATGTTTTTCTTCAATTTCATAATGTTTACAACATTTTTGTGAACTAACCTATCGCACATCACGAAGAACGTGTGCGAGAGACTGGTTGGCACGCTGCTTAACATGTCAGAGAGGACCAAGTATGAGCAAAAAGGAAGGAACAACTTGAAATTTATGGACATCAAGAAGGAACTTCAACCCCCTAGTGATGATGATGAGCCGAAGGAGGAGGAGAGGGAGATGGAAATGCAAAAAGCTCATCGCAAGGGAAAAAGGTGATCAAGAAGACCGTTATTAATCACTGCCCCATGGAGTGCTTCACTCTAAGTCAGGAGGACATCCTGAAGTTTATGAAGTGCCTCCTGGGAGTCAAATTTTCCAAGCGGCTACGCGGGGAAGATAAAAAGATAACTAGACGAGGCAAAGCAACGTTTCAGTGGGATGAAGTCTCACGACTATGCCGTGCTAATGACGTCGATTCTCCCAGTTGTGAACCGAGGGATAATGGATGAGCACGTTCGTAAAACGTTGTTTTCCATCTGCAACTTTTTCGACGTCATCTCTTGGAAGTCGATTGGCGTGACGCAACTCAGAATGCTATAGGAGGAGATCGTGTTGATACTATGCAAGCTTGAGATCTACTTCTTGCCCGCATTCTTCGACATTATGGACTTATGGTGCATCTCCTAATCCATGTCGTGGAGGATATAGTCCAACTCGGCCCTCCGTTCTGCGCAGCATGTCGTTCAAAAGTATGAATGGATGTTGGATATATGCTCTAGAGGCAAATAATATATGATTATTCCAATATATCTAAATAAGTTCATGACCAGTTTCATACTGTGCTAGAACTGTATCAGTGAAACAATGATACAGGTGTGGTATAGAAACAACCAGAGTTCCTAGTCAGCCTCTCATGATGACTGGTTTATCGTCAACTGATGATTGTGGTTTCACGATCATGGACAATCAAGTCAATTGAAGGTAAGGTCACCTCATTCAATGAATGACGTGATGAACATTACCCAATGCAAGCATTGCAACATGATCAAATCGTAAAAGTTCAGTGTTGTAATTACAGAACGTAGTAGCCCGTTCCTTTGACCGTGAGATCACGCATAATTGCTATCTTCTGAGGATGCTTTGAGTGCATTAACCGTCACACTGAAACATGGTGACCATAAAGGTGTATCTTGGTCAAGGGAATATGCCCGAGGGGCAATAATAAAGTGGTTATTATCTTATTTCATGTTTATGATAAATGTTTATCTTCATGCTATAATTGTGTTAACCGGAAACGTTAATACATGTGTGTTTAATAAACAAAGAAAAGGTTCCTAGTAATGTCTCTCTTTATACTAGCTTGTTGATTAACGGATGATCAAGGTTTCCTGATCATTAACATTGGATGTCATTAATAACAAGGTCATATCATTGGAGAATGATGTGATGAACATACACCCACAGTAGTTATAGCAATACGATCATGTCATCAAAGTTTCTATTGCTGTATCAAACTTTCACGAAGTAACCCTAATCCTTAGACCATGAGATCACGTCAATCACTGACACCGGAAGAGTACTTTGATTCCATCAAACGTCACACCGTAACAGGGTGATTATAAAGGTGTCGTTGGGTACTTGGAAAGTGTTAGTTGAGGCTCATGGATCAAGAGTGGGATTTGTCCATCCAGATGACGGAGAGATATACTCTGGGCCCTCTCGGTGATATCACATTGACATCGCTTGCAAGCACGTGACTGGCTCACGAGGATGTTATATCACGGAACGAGTAAAGAGTACTTGTCGGTAACGAGATCGAACTAGGTATGGATGATACCAAATGATCGGATCTCGGACAAGTAAAATATCGCGAGACAAAAGGAATTGGTTACGGAGTTTTGGTTCACACGATCACTAGTTCATCGTTGAGTAAGTGGGAGTCATCATGGATCTCCAGATCCCGCTGATGATTATTGATCAGAGAAGAGTCTCTGTCATGTCCATTTTATTCACGAACCGTAGGGTGACACACTTAAGGATTCGTTGACGTGTTTGAGTGGATACGGAACGCCAGAGAATATACTGGACAACACATGGACTGTTTTGATAAAACTGCTGGAATAGTTTTGGTATATCAAAATAGTGCAAGGGGATAATTGTTAATGTGTTCATTGAATGAAGTGTTCATCGATGAAGTACTCATTGAATGAAGTGTTCATTAATTTGAGTGACATTAAACAAGATAATTAAAAGTGTTTTAATGTGATAAACTCTTGGAATTTTGAGTGGAGAATTATGGAAGTTATTGGAATAATGTGTGACCCTTTGTTTTTGTGAGTGGAGAGTCCACCCACATGATGAGGGGAGAGGTGGGGGCACCTCTTGGGGAGTGCTACCCCTTGGGGGCTGCCTCCCCCTCCTATATATAGATGGGTGGAGGTCCTCACACATCTCACTCATTCCTCCATCTCTCATATGCCCTTTGGTTGGCATCTTCCTCCCCTTGCTAGCTGATCCAGTTTCACGAGTACGGTGCTTAGGCGAAGCCCTGCTCAAGATCTTCTCTACCACCACCACCACTATGTCGTAGTGCTGCTGGAGTTCCCGAGAAATCCACTACTTCCGCTGCCCAACTGGAGCAAGGGGCGGAGGTTGTCACTGATATGTACGTGTGACCGACTACGGAGACGCTGCCCGTTCGTGGCGTCAAGTCTTCATCACGACCTTGAGGTCGGCGAGTGTTCGACTACATCACCCACGAGAATAGTTCTCGTTAAAGCTTTTGGTCTTCGAGGGTGAGTCCTTCTCAAACCGTTACAAGTGATCTTCTAGATATGATCTTGGCTGTTACAACTGTAGGAATTTTTTTGTTTTCTATGCAACGAACCCTTCAGTGGTATCATAGCCTCGTCTATGCGTAGATGCTTTGTACGGTTAGAACACATAGAGATGTGGGCATTGATCCTCTAGTTGTTACCCTCTTTTGTGCACTTGTTCATATTGCGGCAATGTTGGATTGAAGCGGCCCTAAGCGCAGATTGCGTGTCACGCTTGATATACGGCTTGTACCGTATAAAGTGGCTTTGGGGGTGTTAGTTTCTCTAACATTAGTGATATGGCATTTGCAACGGAGGGCCCTGGAAAGGGATGAAAATAAACAACTAGCGAATCAACGTTGTGGTTCTTGTCCGTAGGTAAGATCGGTTCTTTCCTAGGAAGCCCAAAACCACGTAAAATTTGCAAAGATAATTTAGAAGCGTCTAACTTGTTTTTGCAGGGCATGTGATGTGATATGGTCATTGTTACAAAATTGTTGTATGAAATGAGATTTATTGTAAACAACCGGCAGGAGCCATATGGTTGTGGTTTTTCCTTTTTAAGGCCTGCGTGCTGTATATATATCCATGAGATATATTGTAATGGAGAAGGACGACCATGGTGGTGGCGCCATGGACCTTGGTGCTGCGCCGGTGGCATGATGGAGATCATACCAAGACGCACAAGATGGAGATCTAATGCGAGAAGGACCATATCATATCACATTATCCATGCATGTGATGTTTATCCTTTTATGCATCTTATTTTGCTTAAGTTACGATTATGATCGCTGCGGTAGAATTATAAGATGATCCCTCTCACTTAATATCAAGATAATTATATGTTCTTCCTTAGTATGCACCGTTAAGAAAGTTCGTCGTTTCGAGACACCACGTGATGATCGGGTGTGATAGACTCTACGTTCGCATACAACGGGTGTTTTCAAGCCTAGCATGTACAGACATGGCCTTGAAACACATGCAAATACTAAAGTTCTACTTGGCGAGCCTAGCATGTACAGACATGGCCTCGGAACATGGACTGAAAGGTTAAGCACAAGTCATATGGATGATATGATGAACCATATTGAGATGCTCGCCATTGCAGCTACACTGCCTCACGTGATGATCGGTCGTGGTGTAGTGAATTTGGTTCGTGTAATCACCAAAGACGACTCGAGGGATGTTGCTTTTGAGTGGGAGTTAGATGAACTCATTTTATCATGAACTAAATCAAAGTGAATTTGCATAGTTCGTTGTAGTCATTGGCATTTGTTTACTACCTTGCGCTTAGCTATAATTGAGATAATAGAACTATAGAATTCTGGATATTTAACTTTACGGACTGGTACCATATTGTTTGAGTGTCAATCTAAAGTTTAAAGTCTTATTGCAAACTTTAGCAAACCTTGCTTACTCCATGAAGTTTAATAATGTGTATTAAATCGAGAGTAACAATTCCAGTGTTAGCGTCTAAGTATCACACTTGCCTCCATGATCCTTGATATTCAAATGTTGTTTGTTATTATCAAGGTTATCTAGGAGCTGAAAGGATTGTTTCAGAAACTATCATGTGTGGAAGATATAGCAATATCTGAAACAATGTTTAGTTCCAAAAAGGTTTTGGGAACTAATATTGTACTCACAGTTTGTCCCTATGAGCTATGGTAGCTTTGTCATGAAAGTTGTCATGATAGGATGAATGGAAGATGCTGGTAAAAAAGTTTACTGCAGTAAAAGATTGCTAAAGAATGGAATTTGGAAGAACACCAAACATTTGATGACGGTGATCTACATCAAAGTGAGAATCAAAGGGTGTTAGTATTTGACTAACACACTTTGGATTATGTGTCATATGAATGGTGCCACAAGTGATGTTGATAAATTCTTCTAAAAAGGAAAGGAATTGCTGAAAGAGGATCTGAAAAATATTTTGGCGGAAAAGAAAAAGGAAAAGACTGGAAATGTCCATCTCGGGTATATAGATGACATACATGTTATGGGTATATTCATTGCTTGTTAAACAATGTGATTCTTGAGTATTGGATACTGATTGGTTGGTATGAAGTGTCATACAGAACAACGCAATACAAGAGTTGCAATGGCCTGAGTAACTAGCAAATGAATATGGGATGATTCTCATCAAGAACAAAATAAAGTGTTATTGTGTTTATCGTTGGAATTAAACCTACCCTTCAAGATTTATTTGAATAATTGTTATTCTGTTCTGGTGTTATGCGAACAATAGTTGTTCAAATTATCACCATATTCATAGAAGATGGATGAACTCTATAAATCTTGTTGGAGAAATCACATCCATAATAACTGATGCTAAACATGTCGCAAGACAAATGATTAGAAGATCACTTATGAGTGACACCACCGTTTGAATCATATTGGAAAGAAACACATGAAGAAACTCCATGGTGATGGAATTTTGGAGTCTTTTGATTTTGAATCAACTGACGCTTGTAAATAGTTTCCTAGAAATGATTAAAACTCCGTTCATAGGCCAAAGAAGGGTGGACGACTAACTTATTGAACATTGTACATATTGATGTATATAGTTCATTATGTGTAGCCGTGTGTGGTGAATCTTTGTACTTCATATACTTTAACCGAGGATTTGAGTGGATATATGTGTATATTTACTTGATAAGGAAGAAGTATGAAATGTTTGAAAATGTGCAAATAAATTTCAAGATGAAGTGAAAATCATTGTAACGAGAAAATAAGAGTTTATGATTGGATCATAAAAGAAGATTTTTGAGTTAAAAGTTTAGCAAATGCCTGAGAGTTTAGGAATCGTTCCAAAACTTGCATTTCCCGAAACACCATAGGAGTATGGAGTGTTCGAGAGATGTAATCAAACCTTGTTTGACATGGTAAGGATCAAAGGTGTTATTTATAAAATTGCCATTATATTTTAAGGATTAAGCTTTAGAGACTACCGCTTTTCACTGAAAAGAGCGCCATCGAGATCCGTTGAAATGACACCATATAAGTTATGGAATGGGATAAAACCCAATTTGTCTTTTCTTAAATTTTGGTATGCAAGGCATATGTAAAGTGTTTACAACCAACGTCGGATAAAGTACGTCTTTGTAGGTTATCCCAAAGTAACCGTTGGGTATTCCTCCATAACACTAAAGACAAAAGTTTTTTGTGGCTAAGAGCATCAAGTTTCTTGAGAAGGAATTTTTGCGAAAAGTTAAGTGGGAGGACAGTAGAACTTCGATTAGGTTGTTGAACCTAAGCTTTATGTGCTAAGTGGCGCAGCGCCGGAAAGTGTCCCGGAAGCGGCCGCAATGCTCTTGGCTACCGTGTCCCAAAGGTTGTGGTCACGGCGATCTAAGTTCCTATTGAACTGCGTAGTTCGGGTAATCGATCAAATAGTAAGATTTGAGATTGAATCATTGTTATTTGATAATAATGGACCGACTACATGCAAAGAAGCGATGATGGGCCCTGACTCCGTCAAAATGGCTAGGAGCTATAAATCCGTGATAGTTCAATACACGAGAAACCAAGTTTCTGAACTAGGAAGACCCTCTGAAAGGCGTGAAGCCTATTGACCGTGTTTGGATCTATAAAGAAACAGACGTGGATGTTCTCACATCTATGAAATAGTCGACATATCGTGATTGGTTTACGACTATGTTCAAAGAGTTGACTATGACAAGATTTGATCTTTCATAGCAATATTTAGTCTGGACGGATTATTGTAGCAACCACTACATATGCTAGTTTTGGTATATGGTAGTTGAACAAACGGAATAACGTTCTTTTAATAGAATGGTTACCTAGGACGTGTACAGGACACGGTCCAAAGGGTTCTGTTAATTCAAAGGATGCTAAAATAGCATGCAAATTTCAATGGTTGAAATAAGCATCGCGGAGTTGGAATCTTCACCGTGATGAAATTGTTAAAATGTTTAGTTTCATCAGAGACGGTGAAAATGCTTGCTTTTGCAAGAAATTAAGTGGGAGCGCTGAGACATATTTCTAATACATTATGTAGAAGACATATTGTTGATTGGAAATGATGTATCTTTTATTGACACAGGTGAAGTTTCATTGAAAATTTGATTTTAATGGAAGATTTGGGCAAAACCAGAATATTGGACATCAATGTCTATGCAGATAGATTGAGGTTCTAATATGGTTGTGCCAAAGTACATAGATGAGGTATTGAATGAAGTTCAATATGCAAACGACGAGAAAAGTTCTTGCCGCATGGAAAGGGTTGAAGCGAGATTCAAGTGTTTTGACACTTGGTGAGTAAAACCACATGAATGATTTGATCAATCATGTACACCATGATATGTACAATTCCAGAATGTCCTATGCTCTAAATGTTATGAGCATATACCAGAATGATTCATAAGATGATCATTGGACAATAGTAAAGATATCCTTACGTGCTTTGGAATGACTAAGAATATATATTATGTATGTTGGACAATAGTTCATTGTAAAGTGTTACATTGATACTAGTTTTGTCGCAAGATACAATCTAAATTTATCTCAATTTTGGCGGTATGTTAAGGTGGCAAAATGTAATGGAAGAAAGTTCCATGATAGATTTGGAATAGTTTCAAATGGATTTGGATGAGTTCCAAAGTTAAGACATTATAACGAATACTACAACGAAAGGCTAAGTATATGACTGCTCTAGCAGCAGCAAAGGAGGGCATTTGTGTCAAGAAGTTTGTTTGACAAACTAGGTGTAGTTCCAAACGGGCTAATACTATGAAGATCTATTGTACGACAATAGATTCAACAAGTTTTGAGCTCAAGGGACTAAGGTCTCACCGGAGGACCAAATTTATGCAATGCCATCTCATTAATGAATGAGTGATGCGTAGAGACGCAAAGAAATGCAAATACACACGGACCTGAAGTGTCAGATCTGGAGATTAGGTTTACCACTAGCAATGCGTATGGATAACAGCTGAATGCCATAGGTGTTGGATGCGCAAGTACCAAACTAGATTATTGACTCCAGTGCAAGTGGGAGACTGAAGGGAATATGCCCGAGAGGCAATAATAAAGTGGTTATTATCTTATTTCATGTTTATGATAAATGTTTATTTTCATGCTATAATTGTGTTAACCGGAAACGTTAATACATGTGTGTTTAATAAACAAAGAAAAGGTTCCTAGTAATGTCTCTCTTTATACTAGCTTGTTGATTAACGGATGATCAAGGTTTCCTGATCATTGACATTGGATGTCGTTAATAACAAGGTCATATCATTGGAGAATGATGTGATGAACATACACCCACAGTAGTTATAGCAATACGATCATGTCATCAAAGTTTCTATTGCTGTATCAAACTTTCACGAAGTAACCCTAATCCTTAGAACATGAGATCACGTCAATCACTGACACCGGAAGAGTACTTTGATTCCATCAAACGTCACACCGTAACAGGGTGATTATAAAGGTGTCGTTGGGTACTTGGAAAGTGTTAGTTGAGGCTCGTGGATCAAGAGTGGGATTTGTCCATCCAGATGACGGAGAGATATACTCTGGGCCCTCTCGGTGATATCACATTGACATCGCTTGCAAGCACGTGACTGGCTCACGAGGATGTTATATCACGGAACGAGTAAAGAGTACTTGTCGGTAACGAGATCGAACTAGGTATGGATGATACCAAATGATCGGATCTCGGACAAGTAAAATATCGCGAGACAAAAGGAATTGGTTACGGAGTTTTGGTTCACACGATCACTAGTTCATCGTTGAGTAAGTGGGAGTCATCATGGATCTCCAGATCCCGCTGATGATTATTGATCAGAGAAGAGTCTCTGTCATGTCCATTTTATTCACGAACCGTAGGGTGACACACTTAAGGATTCGTTGACGTGTTTGAGTGGATACGGAACGCCAGAGAATATACTGGACAACACATGGACTGTTTTGATAAAACTGCTGGAATAGTTTTGGTATATCAAAATAGTGCAAGGGGATAATTGTTAATGTGTTCATTGAATGAAGTGTTCATCGATGAAGTACTCATTGAATGAAGTGTTCATTAATTTGAGTGACATTAAACAAGATAATTAAAAGTGTTTTAATGTGATAAACTCTTGGAATTTTGAGTGGAGAATTATGGAAGTTATTGGAATAATGTGTGACCCTTTGTTTTTGTGAGTGGAGAGTCCACCCACATGATGAGGGGAGAGTTGGGGGCACCTCTTGGGGAGTGCTACCCCTTGGGGGCTGCCTCCCCCTCCTATATATAGATGGGTGGAGGTCCTCACACATCTCACTCATTCCTCCATCTCTCATATGCCCTTTGGTTGGCATCTTCCTCCCCTTGCTAGCTGATCCAGTTTCACGAGTACGGTGCTTAGGCGAAGCCCTGCTCAAGATCTTCTCTACCACCACCACCACTATGTCGTAGTGCTGCTGGAGTTCCCGAGAAATCCACTACTTCCTCTGCCCAACTGGAGCAAGGGGCGGAGGTCGTCACTGATCTGTACGTGTGACCGACTACGGAGACGCTGCCCGTTCGTGGCGTCAAGTCTTCATCACGACCTTGAGGTCGGCGAGTGTTCGACTACATCACCCACGAGAATAGTTCTCGTTAAAGCTTTTGGTCTTCGAGGGCGAGTCCTTCTCAAACCGTTACAAGTGATCTTCTAGATATGATCTTGGCTGTTACAACCGTAGGAAATTTTTTGTTTTCTATGCAACGAACCCTTCACTTGGGCTATCCGATGGGATATGTTGAGGAGTATTGATTCAAGAGCGGGATTTGTCAATCCATATAATTGAAAGATACTTCATGGCCAACTCGGTGAGATTGCATCCATAAAGCTGCGCAACATGTGACTAGGTCACAAGGATGAATATCACGGAACGAGTGAATAAGATTTGTCGGTAACAAGATAGAACTAATGCATTGGATGAAGTTGATCAAATCTTGGACTAATCTAGTATCGCATGACAAAGGGAATGGTATACAACGTGTACGGTTCAATCGGTTACTTCCGGAATGCACAGGGGTCATTATGGGCATCCATCTCCCGCTATTGATCATTGGCCGTAGCCTTTGTCTCGGTCATGACTGGAGTGTTCTCGGACCATAGGGTAACACACTTAAGGGCTCGATGAAATCGGAGACTTTTTCGGAACTATCGGAGTTACCGGAGAATGAGAGAAAACTCCAAAATAGGTTCGAAGGGGAGACAGAAAAGTTCCGTGGTTCCGATTTATTCGAAAAGTTATTTGAATATGTTTTATTATTTAATTAAGTGAATTAAATATTAAAATATAATTTAAATAATTAATGGAATAGTTTTCCTTTTAGTTTTTGTTTTTTATTTAAAGAAAGAAGAAATAAAAAAAAAGAAAAAAAAAGAGGGTGGGTGGCGCCATGGGCCAAGTGGCCCATGTGCCACCACATGCACACCACGGCCACCAAGGCCACTTGGCTACCTAGGCCTTGTGCGCCTAGGCCACATGGTGTGGCCGGCCACGCACGGCTAGGGTGTGGTAATTAGTACCACCCTGCCTGCATAAGTGCCTGCGCACCTCTTTTCTCCCTATATATAGATGTGGAGGGTGACTCCTTTTCAACACAGAAAATTTCAGAAAAATACAGATAAATTCTGTTGATCTCTCTCTCCCTATTTCTCCCTTCTATGAGCGGACTCCCCTTGTTTGGAGTATGTATTGGGTTGGGGATGTCTCCACTATACGCACGCCGTCGTGCTGCTGCAACTCTGGTTCCAGAGGTCTGCTTCCGCCACCTTCGCTGGATCGAAGAACGGAGGTCGTCATCGAGTCTCGTATGTGTGCGAGTACTGCGAGGTGCTACACGTGTGGCACTACACCCATCCGGGTGCTCAACATAGCCAGGGGGCTGTGAACCTTGATCGGCTATATCAACCACGTTTGCGGGAACGTTTTCCGCGCAACGGACTACACCCCGAGGTATGTTTCCGCAAGTCTTTCCATTACAGCATTACAGCTAGATAGATCTTGGGTTAAGGGCGACGCTAGTTAGAAAAATTATTGTTTTCTGCTGCGAGACCCAACAATGGACACATCAAAGGATACGGTCGCAACATGTCCCGTCCAGATGGAAGCATAGAATAGGGCTTTCTGACCGAAGATACAACCCTTTCTGCACGAATTATGTAAACACTGAGAACCCTGTTGGTATGACCGTCAATGGGCACTTTGCCAGGATCGATGGTGGGTTTACCGCGAGGGAAGCCGCGCAATGCATGTCAACTTCCAGGGTCAAGGCACACCGACTTTGAAAGAGCAAGCCTAGTCGCGCTACAACACATAGAACTGGTCGATCCTTGGATAATAGAGCACAATAATTTAATCAGGAAGAAGTGCTGTGACCGGGGACATCAGAGAACTGAGCGACATGTAATCAAAGAGCACAACTCCGGTTTCATGAGTTGGTTCAGAGACGAGCTTCTTGCTAACCCCCCGCAAATGAATGCTTTCGAGGAGGAAACTATCATATTAGCCTTGTCACAGGGCGCCGCGTGCAACCCGATGACCTATCAAGCGTATGATATCAACGACTATACATTTTACTCGGAGGAAAATGACAGGAATTGCGATTATCAAAAATCAGGGGTAACGGGGATATTCTACAGTTCCGATGACGCCAAGGAAAGATTCTACGAAAGGATCGAGAACATATGGAAGCTCGACTACTGTGGAGAGAAGATACTGATGTTCTGTGTCATATGGGTCAAGAGTGTTGTAAAAGAAAACCGGCATTTCACCCCATGGTTATACCTGAAGCTAAATCCAAGTCTACGGGCGCAAACGTCACCGCAAAAAATGAGCCATGGATATTACTAGCACAGTGGACCAATGCTTCTTGATTATCGACATGTCAAAGACTAGTCGTGTTGTCGTGAGGAGAGGCAAAGTAACATCATCGGAATGGATGGAGTAACCAACAAGGAAGACTTTGACAAGTACGATGTCCCAAAGATGGAAGATGATTACACCGCTTAGATTAGATACACCATAACCCTACCAAAAAAGTCTCTCGTTTAAGAAAAAAAGTGAAGACGTTTTGAACATAAATTATTCAACCGCGACAAAAATAAAGGCAAAAATATCGTGAAGAAACGCTAGATAGTTAGCTCTGAATTTAAGATACGATTTTATAATTTATGATCAGTTTGTATGAATGGATTTAATCTGCATATTTTTATATTGTTATTTTCCTTTTATGGTTTGATAATATTTTGACATGTCAAACACTTAAAATACATTTACAGTCCATATTATGTTTGAACAACATTTCAACATTGCAATTACATTTTCAGATTAATGTTTCAAAAAATGTGACCACCAGCTATCTTACGCGCGACGCAGCACGCGAAGCTGCGCCACGCCTATCTTACGCGTGACGCAGAACGCGTACCTGCGCCACGCCCATCTTTGATCCCCTGTGGGGACATAACCGTGCACGTACAGCCGGTGTCTTGGATCCACACCATTCCATCCGCGCCGCCGGCCGCCACCTGCTGCCCCTGACACCGGAGGAGCCACCGCCGTCCACTTGCCGCCGTGCTCGGTCGAGGTGAGCCTCCTCCGCCCCCTCCCCGTCCCCCACCGCCTCTCCCCAATCTCACACGTGACCTGCTGCCCCCGCCACTGGCGCTGCTCCCCGAGATCCGCTGCCTCCTTCTTCCCCTTCAAGCCCGCGCCTTCCCGAGCCCCTGTTCGTCGACGTCCCCTCTGTTGAGTATATATGTGCTATGTATATCTGTGTATTGGGCCCACCTCCTAGTTGTGTATAGTTGAGGTCGTGGCCCACCGTTGTACTCCATATATACGTGCGGTATGCACCTGAGTAATACATTGTGCAATTCCCCCAACATACATGGTATCAGATTTTAGGTTTCAACCCTAGCTTCCGCCGCCGCCGCCGCCGTTCTCCTCGTCCGCCGCGGCCTCTCTTCCATCTAGCCGCTGCAGCCTTTCCTGCAGTCGCCACACCACCCAGCCGCCGCTGCTCTCCAACGCTGCCGCGACAACTCCTCCCAGCCGCTACACCAAATACCTCTCCCGTACGTACGCAGCCGCTGGTCTTGCAATCCATCCAGCTGCTTGCTTACGATCCATCCAGCTGCTAGCTTTTGTACTTGGTTAACATCTACTCCCGCGTCGCCGCCGCCATCCGGGCCGCCGCCGCTCCAGCCGCCGTCGCCGCTGCGCCTGTCCAGTCGCGCCGCCGCCGCCGCCGTTGTCCTTCTCCACCGCGCATCTGTCGCGACTCCCTCTCTCAGCCGCCGCCCTCGCCGTCATGTCTACCGTCACCTCGGGCGCCTTCTCCGCCCCGTTCGGCGACGCCAACCCGTGGACCGGTGCCGCTCCTACGTCCACCATGCCGGTGCCATGAGCTCCTGCGCCGCCTCTTCAAGTGCCGCGTCCGCCGGCATATCCCGCGTACCACGCAGCCCCGTAGCCCTACGGCGGGTACCCACCACCGCAGCTGAGCGGTGCCTTCCCGGTGGCGCCCCCGACCCCCTCGCCGGCGCTGCCCCCGGCGCCCTGGGCCGCGCTTCACACCGCCCCTACGCCAACGACCTACACTGGAGGAGGTAACTGGTACATGGACACCGGGGCCACGGCTCACATGTTTGCTCATCCTGGTAATCTTGCCTCTTCCACTCCCGTCACCACCGATCGCCGCATCATTGTCGGCGACGGTTCCACACTTCCCATAACACATGTCGGGCATAGTTCATTTCCTTCTAATTCCATGCCTATATCTATGTCTAACATACTTGTGTCTCCTCATCTTATTAAGAACCTTGTTTCTGTTAAATCTCTTACTCGTGAAAATCCTGTTACTGTTGAATTTGACGGTCTTGGTTTTTGTGTCAAAGACGCTCGGACCAGGATGGTGCTCCACCGATGTGACAGCCCCGACGAGCTTTATCCGGTGCATCCGTCTTCCTCCACCACCACCGCACCGGTTGCCCTCTCCGTTGGCATCGATCTCTGGCATGCTCGCTTGGGTCATCCCAACCCCGTCACACTTCGCCACATTCTCAGGAGTTTCAGTTTCAGTTCTACTAAGATAGAGGATCACACTTGTCATGCCTGCCGTATCGGTAAACATGTTCGTCTTCCGTTTAATGCCTCCAGCACCATAGCTTATTTTCCCTTTCAGTTAATTCATAGCGATGTGTGGACCTCTCCAGTTCCTAGTAATACGGGCTACTTATATTATCTGGTTATTCTTGACGATTATTCTCACTATGTGTGGACTTTTCCTCTGCGACGAAAGTCGGATGCACTCTCCACCTTGACGACCTTTTACTCTTATGTCCGCACGCAGTTTGGGCGTCCCATTCTTGCTCTTCAGACGGACAATGGTAAAGAGTTCGACAATCTTGCATTCCGCACTTTTCTGTCGCATCACGGCACAGTTTTTCGTCTCAGATGCCTGTATACTTCACAGCAGAACGGTCGTGCCGAGCGCGTTCTTCGCACTCTGAATGACTGTGTTCGCACGCTCCTGTTCCATGCCCATGTGCCGCCTCGCATCTGGCCGGATGCACTCGCTACTGCCTCACTTCTCATTAACATCCGTCCATGTCGCCCACGTTGGAACTACGCACCGCACCACCTCCTCTTTGGTACGCCACCATCCTATGATGGTTTGCGTATTTTTGGGTGCCTTTGTTATCCTAGCACCGCCGACACTGCTCCTCACAAACTTGCACCTCGTTCAGTTGCATGTATCTTTCTCGGCTACCCTTCTAAGTCCAAGTGTTATCGGTGCTATGATCCCGTGTCCCACCGTGTCTTCACTTCCCAGCATGTTTACTTTGATGAGCACGTGTTTCCGTTTCAGCAGGTACCCCCGGTTGCTCCAGTGGATGATGTCGTCTCCTCGCCGACTCTCCCAGGGCGTTGCCGCGCCGCTCTCGGCCCGCCCCCTGGCTTTGAGGCGCCCCACCCGACGACGCCCCTTGGCTCGGCACCCGCAGCACCCAAGGCCCCTGCGACATCCCAGCCCACGGCCCCCGCGACTCTTATGCCCGTGGCCCCCGCGCCCACGGCACCCCCGACACCGGCTGCCGCGGCCCCCGCGCCCACGGCGCCCCCGACGCCGGCTGCGCCCCTGGAGCCCGCGGCGTCCTCTTCACCAGCCACTTCGGACGCCCCCGCGGCTGGTCCGGTCACTCGCGCTCGTACGGGCGTCTTCCGTCCTCCGTACGAGCCGCTCTTCGAGACCCACTCTGGATGGCTGCGATGCAGGATGAGTTCGATGCCCTGCTCCGCAACCGGACGTGGCAGCTTGTTCCTCGACCCCGGCACGCCAACGTCATCACCGGCAAGTGGGTCTTCAAACACAAGCTCCGTCCTGATGGTACCCTCGACCGCTACAAAGCGCGTTGGGTTGTTCGTGGCTTTCCACAATGAGCCGGCATCGACTTCACTGACACCTTCGCTCCGGTGGTCAAGCCCGGTTCGATCCGCACGGTTCTCCACCTTGCGGTATCCCGTGCTTGGCCAGTGCACCAGATGGATGTCTCCAACGCCTTTCTTCATGGTCACCTCGAGGAGCAGGTCTTCTGCCAGCAGCCCACGGGGTTCGTTGATGCAGCACATCCTGACCACGTCTGTCTGCTCTCGCGGTCCCTGTACGGACTCAAGCAGGCTCCTCGTTCTTGGTATCAACGCATTGCAGCGTTCCTCCATCAGCTCGGATTTCGCCCCACCCGCTAGGATGCCTCGCTCTTCGTCTATCATCAAGGCTCCGACACGGCCTACCTGCTGCTTTATGTTGATGACATCATCCTGACGGCATCCACGGCTGGTCTCCTCAGTCAGCTCACTGCTCGTCTTCAGGATGAGTTCGCCATCAAGGACTTGGTCCCTCTGCACTACTTCCTCGGCGTTGACGTGGTGCGCCGTCCTGATGGCTTCTTCCTACACCAGCGGAAGTACGCTCATGAGATCTTGGACCGCGCTGGCATGCTTAATTGCAAGCCCGTTGCTACACCTGTTGATACGAAGGCCAAGCTCTCTGCTACGGATGGTTCCCCTGCTTCGGATGCTCCTTTCTACCGGTCTATTGTTGGTGCCCTCCAGTACCTCACTCTGACTCGACCGGAGATTCAGTATGCCGTTCAGCAGGTGTGTCTTCATATGCATGCTCCTCGGGATGTTCACTGGACTGCTGTCAGACGGATCATTCGCTATATTCGCGGCACCTTGGACCTCGGCGTCACGCTTCATGCCTCCACCGACACTGCTCTCACCGCCTACTCCGATGCCGACTGGGCGGGCTGCCCCGACACTCGTCGGTCTACTTCGGGCTACTGTGTCTATCTTGGACCCTCGCTCATCTCGTGGTCCTCCAAGCGGCAGCCTACGGTGTCTCGTTCCAGTGCTGAGGCTGAGTATCGCGCGGTGGCTAACGCCGTCGCGGAGTGTTCGTGGCTTCGCCAGCTGCTTCAGGAGCTGTCTTGTCCTGTCGACCGCGCCACCGTGATCTACCGCGACAACGTCTCGGCGGTCTACCTCTCCGCTAATCCGGTTCATCATCGTCGGACCAAGCATATTGAGTTAGATATCCACTTTGTTCGGGAACAGGTGGCCCTTGGTCACATTCGTGTTTTACACGTTCCTACTTCCCAATAATTTGCTGATATCATGACCAAAGGCTTGCCTACGGCGTCATTTGAGGAGTTCCGTTCCAGTCTTTGCGTCAGCAATGGTGCCGCTTCGACTGCGGGGGGTGTTGAGTATATATGTGCTATGTATATCTGTGTATTGGGCCCACCTCCTAGTTGTGTATAGTTGAGGTCGTGGCCCACCGTTGTACTCCATATATACGTGCGGTATGCCCGTGAGTAATACATTGTGCAATTCCCCCAACATACACCCTCCCCGCCGTGAGCAGCCGCCTCCCCATCCTCCCCTGTTCCGTGCTCGCCGTGTTCCTGTTCGCCGCCCTGCTCCCTGTAGTCCGCCCCCTGTCGCCCTGCGCGCGTGACATCCCTTAACGCAGTGCCCGCGTGTGGCATGCCAAGCACGCCTTGTGCCTCCCTCGCCGAGCTTCCTCGTTGTTCTGTTGCCGCCGCGTCCGTGCTGTCTCGCCGTGCTCGCCGGCGTCCCCGTCCGTGCGCGGCGTGGACCGTGCACGCGCGCTCCTGTACCTCGCTCCCAGCCCGTGGGTGTAGCACCTAGGCCACATTGTGAGCGCCTCCTCCCGGCGCTGGTTCGTTCCTGACGCCGCGCTTCGTCTCTGCTCGACAGAGCCTGCAAGTGCTCGTCTTTAACTATGAGCACTCTTAGACCTTAAGACTTTGTTATGCTTTTTATTTAATAATATGACTGTATGCATCGATTGATGCAAAGGCCGACGTTTTTTCTCCTTTTTCAATAAAAAAAAGTGATCTTCTTCAGTTTCGCTTAGTGTTACTTTGTTCGTAAGATTCAGTTAGCACCGCGTTGTATTTATTTCACACTGTTATGTTCCAGTGGTGAGCTCCTCAGTGGTGCAGCTGGTAGCCGTCTTGTATTTACTTCACACTGAGGATTCTTGTCATTTTCAAGTGTGTTTCAATGGCATATTTAGTGTTGTTTGGATGCCAAAAATTAAACGTGAGATTTCAGTTTTTAGACGTTTTTCAGGAGAACCAGTTTTCGTTAATTATTCTGTTCAGATAAGTCTTTAGAGTTTTCTTGTTTAGATACAAAGTCTGGTGGTTACACAAACCTTACAGATGTCTACCAGAATCAAATGAAATAGCATTCCTTCCAATCAAATGGGCATCCCCATTCGAATCCCTACTTCCATGTTGGAACCGAACCTCTTCAAAAGTGGTTCTTTCTGACAAAAAATCCTGACTTTATGAGAAAAAATCAACTAAAAATGGCTGCTGTGTGATGAATTGCTATCCAGTATCCAGTTTGGCTGAAATGTCAAAAGCAGCTAGTGATTCCAATTGGTAGTACGTAGTGATTTTGGAACCAGTTTCAGCAACTATGACAATCATAATTATGCTTAAGTTTGATTCTGTGACCTAGGAACTTGCATATTTGCTAGTTGCTACATGTCAGTACTTATGAGGCTAAGCCTTGCTGGGCATCTATCCTGTTGGAAAGGTGACTTAGTTGCTAATGTTGACCTATCATATCAGAATTATTTGCCATTGATTTTTTTCCTGCTAGTGTCCTTGGATATGCCTGCTGGATAAATTAGATGTTGGTGGTCTTGTTGGTTTGGTGAATTACACACACTCCCCGTTGCCAGCAGACTTTATTTTGACACTGTATTTTTGCAATATATTTGCCAAGTTTAATTTTTGGCATCCGAACAACACTAAATATGCCCATTTTACTTCAATATTGCAGACACATATAATGTAGTGCTCCTTTGTGCGTTCAAGTAACAACTATGGTTGCACGTATGTCGTCAAACGATGGAATCTTACATTCTTGACACTATTTTGGTGGGATGTGCTTTTTTAACGCCTTTTTTGTGCACGGACAAATTATTATCTCATTTCTCCCGAAATGTTGATTAATTTCCGTTTCAGTTGAGAATGGGGCACTCCTAGGCCAAACAAATTAGCAAAGGTCATGCCCAATTTTTCCGTGAATTTGTGCATGACCTTTGCTAATTTTCTTGACCTAGAAGTTCCCAATTCCCGACCGAAACAAAAATTAATCAATATTTAGGGACAATATTGTCCTAACTAGTTTCATTTATTGTTTGTTTAGTGCGAACATGTCGACCAAAGCCGGCCCTTCTGAGCCCCCTCAACGCAAGGAATTTTGGCAATTCTTCGAGGAGGTCGAAGCGGAAGGAGCACCTCGAGGCAACGAGGAGTAGATGGAGGATGCGGATGAAGAGATAGAGGACGCAGAGGAAGAGATGGAGGAGGACGCGGGCGGGGAGATAGAAAACACCGAGGATGGCACCGAAAATGTCAGCGAACGCACATATGGTAGCCAGCCGAAGAAGGCACGTATGAATCGGAAAATGAATGTCGTCGGCACCATCAGGCATGAGTTTACTGTTGTGACCCCCAATGGAGATCCTCTTGAGCCCAAAGATTATGCGGCAGGGTATGACCAGCAAGTCGTGGCCATCCTCCGAAACACCGTCCCGATCAACACGAGGAACCTAAGGGGTCATGAGGATATACATTTTCGTCAGCTCCTTGTCGACAAGTTGCACACACGATACAAGTTCCCGGATCCGTTCAATAATAAAAATCTCAAAGGGAATAAAGTAAACAAAGCCGCCCTCAAGAAGATGAGCACCGCCTTGGCCAGTTGGAGAGTTCGGGTGAAGAAAGTGAATTTTAAGGAAAAGAAAAGTTGGGAGCAGCTCAAGGAGAAAGAGCTACTGATCGACGAACCTGCATACGACCTTTTCAAGGTCAGGTGCGAGTCCAACAGTGCCAAGGCCGTGAGTGAGAAGGGTAAGGAGTTGCGGAAGCTGAACAAAGGTAACCACCGTCTCGGAGCCGACGGTTACAAAGGTTCGCACGATAAACGGGCGAAGGAGGATGCTGATCTTAAAGTTGCGGGAAAAACTAACATCTTCGACAAATACTGTGATCCGCGGGTCAGAAACTTTTCGAGGGCCCGGTACCATGAGGACCCAAAAACCGCGGCTTTAGTTACCAACGATGCTAAGGTGATGGAGTTTGAGACTCATGTGGTAAGTAATTTACCACAGATCTAATCGATTGCATTCTAGTTATTGAAGTCTAATTTTTTAATGTTTCACATTCTTTCTGCAGCAAGAGGAAATCAAAATCGCTAGTGCGTCATCTCAGGGGTCGTCGACGAGGGCCGACCCATGGGACACCGCTTCTAACGGGGTGATGAACAAGGTCAAGAAGATTGAGCCGGTGCCGAAGAAGTCGTCGTCAGCTGGCCGTGTTGTCAACTTTGGTGGGACTTTGAAGTGGGCTGAGTATTATGAAAAAAAGGACTTGAGGACGCGCAAGGCGAGACAGATCGAAGAGTACAACGCTTATGTTCGTGGACTAGAGGCAAAATTGGACCGAATTCCGCAAATTGTCCAGGATGAAGTGGCAAAGACGTTGACCTCCCTTACTTCCTACCTTGTTGGAGTCGCTAGGGAATATGAACGCAGGTGGTCGACAAGGGCCGTGTTCGATTCCCAGCGTGGTCAGCGGCCACTCAAACAATGTGGCGCCGGTGACTAACGCACCCGCCGTATTTATGACTTCGACCGCCATCACCGCGGCGGCACCGGATGTGTTGGTGACTCCGAAAGCCATCATCGTGCCACCGGAGCTTAATACACCCGGTAGCCAGAAAAGGACGACCGACACCACGACAGGCAGTGGCCATTTCGTCTCTTGCATGCACGATGAAAGTTAGGTTGAGTAACCAGATCTTGATTGTCTGATGGGCAAGAGTAGAGAGGTGGTGGAAGTTAGATGGAGGAACCACCCGAGGAAGAAGCGGATGATGACGACCTTCATCGCTGTTGTGCTCACCTTGATTTGCGGCTCTACTATATTTCATGTTAGTTTAGTTAGCTATGTGACTACTTCTGTTATAATGTGTGATGGTGAACACTTGCGTAATGACATATTTGGCACTTCTGTAATGATATATTCGGACTCTTATTATTGTGATGAACTACATCCTTTTGTGTACATGTACTGTTTAATATATTGTGTATATTGTGTTGTATTTCCTGCATAAATACCCGTAGAAATACCTGTACAAAACTAGGAAATTTGATGTTCTTACACGTGGGGTGTACCACTGCTGATAGCTTGGTGCATATGTAGGCTTGGTGCATTCCAATATAGCCCACTGGTAAACGATAGGCGTATGTGCCACCAGTAGGTGTGGCGCATTTCACCACTTGAGAGTGGCGCATTACCTGGGGCGCCATGCCTACGGCCCCTTACTGTGGTGCATTTTAACTGCGCCACGCCTAAAAGTTAATAGTGGCGCCACCACACATAAGAAAAAAAACACTAGTAGAAAAATGGCGCACGCATAATGCGTCACGCATAAGAAAAAAAAGCTTATCCTTAATTTTAATTGTTGGTGCGCCAAATTTTAACCATGTTAGAACTGTTTATTTTTTACATACTGTTGGTGTCTCACTTTTTCGTATGTAAGCTCTATGTCGTTATTGTTGGCTATGAATTTATTTGAGACGCACTTGTAAGTAGGACCCATCATTATGCCCATGCTTAAGGTACTCCTGGCGTCGTAATCCTTCGTACGCCAGCAATATTTGCAGTATGCATGGCGTTTAATTATATTAGGGGCCATGAGTATATGATATGGACCAGTTTCCTTCGGTAGAAAAATTGTAGTGGCATCGGAAAAAGTAGCACGCTATTAGTATTAACGTCGTCAACTCTCAGCAAATTAATCTCACTTGCCTATATATATTGCTACCAAATTCATTATGTGACGCCCCCAAAATCGAGTCGTGTACAGTAATCATACACGCAAGGTACACGATCGAGATCAGGGACTCATGGTGAGATATCACAACACAACTCTACAAATAAAATAATACAAGCTGTTTAATACAAGTCAGGGGCCACGAGAGATCGAATACAACAGCTCGAGAGCACAAAGTTAGCGGAAGCAATAGTATCTGAGTACAGACACAAGGTACACATGATTTGCCTTAAGAAGGCTAGCACAAAAGCAGCAACGATCGAAAAGGCGAGGCCTCCTGCCTGGGAACCTCCAAACTACTCCTGGTCATCGGGGATCTCCACGTCGTAGAAGGCATCGGGGATCTCCTGCTCCTGGACTCCAAGGCTCCAACGTCGACTGCAGCGGCCGATCAGGCAAAACAAAAGAGGGAAATAAAGCAAAGGTGAGTATCTAGCATACCCGCGAGTCTTACGTCCGCTACTAAGCATTTATGCATTTGTATAAATGGAAAGGGGAGGCTATATATAGTGGACTGAGTTGCAGAAATCCAGAATAAGGAAGAGAAGCTAGGCCTAACGAAGACTAGCATCTTCCGACGGTTCTTGCAGCATGAGGAGAGAATAGCCAATAGTTCAATGAAAGCATAAAGTAACAATGAAGCAGAAGTTGCTGCAACATTGTATAATAGTAAGTTGTATTATATAACAATTAACAATGCCTCCGAGAATCCCTCCTCGACTTCCCTGCGAGGAAGAAAACCCGGAACCAATCAGTTTAGTAGTAGTAGTTTGTAGTAGTAGAGTCTGGCTTCAGCATAAAGCGTCCTGTTACCGTGGACACGGCTATTCGAATAGATTATCATCCCTGCAGGGGCTGCACTACTATTACCCTACACGCTCAGATCTCCAGGGTGGCGTACACCTTGTTAGGGAATGCCCCACCGAGGCTATTCGATATGCCGAAGTCCATCCTTCGAGTTCAACAAAGAGGCCATCCGCCGGTCTAAATCCTAAGTACAAAGGAACTTTGGACCCCTGTCCTTTGTACTCATGCACGGTACACGACTGGCCGGTGAAGCAGACCCATCTCCCACTACCGGAGTAGGCGGTCCAAGCCCGGCAATCAGCCCGAGGTAAAGCTGACGTCTGAAGAGCCCTCGAACGAGGCCACAACGCAGAGGGCCCACACCGTAATCCCACGTGGAGGCAGTGCATATAGGCATATAGCCACTCAAGTCATCCGCCGAACCCATTAAGAATTTTATTAATTTTCTGTCGGAACAACCGTTATCGTTGTCCTTATTTAGGTGAGTCGCGGACAACGACAGCAGTCAGGTCCACCCCCATTACCTGAGCTAGTGGCCACCTGCCCTGTCGTCCCACTAACTCGTGCGGCTACCAACAAGGTGAACCGTCTCCTTACCTTGTCTTGCGTTTGCTCCGAGGAGCTCGACTTTCGTACAACAAAGTATCTCTCGGCCATCGAACAAGTACCAGGCCCGCTGCACACCGGTGGAATACACCTGTCCTGTCGGTCCGATACGATACCCTGCGCGGGCACCGTTGGGTCACCCGACTCCTTACCTTTAAGGACACCTGTGGATCAGTACCCTAGGTCGGCTATACAAAGTCAGCCTCGAGTGGAGTACAAGGATTACTCCTCGATAGCTCACACTTGAGGTGGCTCGGCAGAGCCGGGGTAGGGGCCTGTATCGGTGTCTGCTCTGAACCGTACCTGTAGCAGTTTATAATGTGTCGTTTCCACGATCACTCCCAGAGTGATCACGACCCGCTTTGTAATCCTATTAACTAACAAGGCGCAGGGCTGACTGCTGATTATAAGACATATATATACAGGACAACATAGGATAGCGGAAAGGTATTCAAGGGGCGACAATGATAAGCTATGCAGTTGAATAGGATTGTAACGTAGCAGTAGCAGCAATGCCTAGTGCAAGAAATGTACGGAAAGATAGGCGATATCTGGGGAAGAGAATGGCTCTGCTTGCCTGGAAGCTCGACGGTAGGGATAGGGTCGTCGACGTGGTAGTCGTACTCGGCAACGCTGTCGTCGGCGGAAGTGTCGAGGTCTACCGGATAATAAAGGGGGAGAAACAATAAATACACGACAATAGTAGCAATACAAATATATGACATTGCAGATACAAAGCAACGGGGCTCTAACGCAGTGTTCGGTGATTTGCTCGGAGCAGGAATTTATTCGGGGATGACTCATCAGTACCGGTTGTTTACCAGACAGATGATCCGGAGGGGGAAGGTTACATGTCTGCAGTGTTAGAGACATCTGACAGACATGTGGATAGTGTATCCGTGTTAGTTGATCCATTCCGAGCAACTTTCATGTACAGAAAATTTTCATCCGGATGGTTTTACTGGCACCGGGAATTACTGGCTGGATTCACCGGAGAGGGGGGATGTTCCACGTTCGGTATGTTGGAGGGGGTGATGGGTATATGGGTAGCGTATCCGTATTCGATGTATTTTTCTGATCAACTTTGATGTATAAAGTTTTTCTATCGGAGCTACGGTTTAAAAGATATTGAATTTCAAAGTTTTATTCAAATTAAAAGAATTTCTGGAATTTATTTTATTATAAAATTATAACATTATCCAGAATAGAGGGTTGACTGGACAACTGACATAGGGGACCTACCTGTCAGTCTCACAGTATAATAAAACAGTTTAATTAATTTAAATAGCCACGGGCCCACATGTCATACACTGCAATTTATCTAGATTCTTTTTAGATATTAATCTGACAGTGGGGTCTACATGTCATGGAGACTGAGTTAATTAAAACAATTTAACTAAACCACTGAATTAATTAAAGGCCTAGGCCCACATGTAAGTCCAACAGGGTTATTGCTAACACTTTACTTTTAGATTTAATCATCTGGCCTTGGGCCCACCTGTCATCCACTGGAGGGGGGGGTTATCTGGTTAAGTTAATATAGGGGGTTAATGGCCTGATTAAGCCGGCCATGTCCACGCCGACGAGGTAGGGGGCGCCGACGGCGACCGAATCGGCCAGCTCCGGAGGCCTTTCAGCGCACGGAGAGGGGGAACCGAACGCGGGCGGGGATGCCCGTCCACAGGCCACGCTCAACGGGCGAGGGGAAGACGAGAGCAACGGCCACGACAAGCTGGGCGCCGACCGGAGCACGCGTCAATGGAGCGGCTAGCTATAACGAGAGGGGAGGCCCGGGAACAGCCGAAGATGGCGCGGGCGCTCACCGTGAGCACGTAGGGTCCGGGCAGCGGGCGCGGGGAGGCTCTCGTGAGGGGCAATTTGATGACGATGTGTAGGGAGGCCGCGGTCGGGGACGAGCCCGATTCGCCCGATGCAGTGGCGTTGAGCTCGTTCTCGCTGGAGTGGGTGAAGCAGACGAGTGCGGCGGTGCAGGGGGACACGTTGGCGAGCCTTGACGTCGCCGTTGTCCGTGAGTCCCGTCGAGGTCCGCCCACGGCGAGCTCGAGGAGGAGCAGGCGGTGCGAGAATGGGGGGGGGATGAACGGGGTGGCTAGGGTTCGGGTGCGGGAGAGGGGCGCGGAGGGCGTCTTATATGCTCGCCAGCGACCGTGGATGGCCGCCACGGCGACGGCCGCTGCCGTGCCCGTCGTGGATGGCGTCCACGGCGCATGTGTGCACAGGGAAGGAGATGGAGGGAGGGACTGGGCTGGGAAAGGGGTGGGCTTGGCCCAAGGAGGGGGAAGGGGAGATGGGCCGGGTTAGTTGGGCTGGGGTGGGGTGGGCGGTTTCCTTTTTATTTTGTTTTCCTTGTCTGTTGCTGTTCTGTCCTTTTCTTTTATATTTTCTTTTCAGCACATTTATATTTTTGTAAAATATGTAATGTGTTCCTTATTTAGTATTGCACTGTGTAACAGTGCCACAAAAATATTGGGGCAATAATAAATCCATCCAACATTTGTTTTAATTATTCTATTGATGAAAAGGGATTTTTGGCTACTATTTATATATTTTTGATTTATTTTAGAGCTCAATAAATTCCAATGCACATATGGAAGTGATCCACTGAATATTTGGGATTTAACAAAAGTGGTTGCAAAGTTTTTGGACCAAGTTTTATTTGTCACATAATTTTAATATTCAATAAAAGGGAAATTTGACTCTGCATTGGTCCAAGATTATCATGGTTGATCAAAGCAAGAATTTTGGAACAGTAACCATCATTAGCAACAGTGATTACTGTTCACTGGCAGTGAGGGTGTTACAAATCTCCCCCACTACAAGAATTCTCGTCCCGAGAATTAAAAGTAGTGCAAGGGATAATGTTTCGGTTTCGATTCTAAGGATTCTTCTGGTGCTTGTTGTCCTTCTCGAAGAAGTCAATCCTTCTAGTTGATGTCTTCATTTCTCTGCATCAGTGCATCTCGACGAGTTGTCATCCTTATTTCGGGGGCTGCATCGTAGTTACAGATAGGGTAGGGGGGAAACTTAGGGTGTCGGACCGGTATCAGGTTAATCAACCAGGGTGGTCCAAGGGAATGGGGTACAAAGTATCTTCCGAGTTTAACTCAAGGAACACATCGAGAGAATCAAAAGAACGCATGAGAAGTTTTTAAGCGGATAGGCATGCATTCAACGTCGGTAACGGATAATGGAAAGTGGGGGCCAGAGCACTAGGAATAAGCACTGCGTCTGGTCTCGGACTGAATATCACAAGGTAGGTGAAAAGAGTCAGGTTTCGATCCTGTGGAACTGTGACTTAGAGTGGTGGCATATTAGGCGATCACGATGCAAGGACTGTCAGATAATAGCTTGTCAGCTATGTCGGCAACAACATCGGTACCAGGAGCAGTGGACATTGAGAACCATTTTCCTGCTCGTTAATAGGAGGCGGACCAATTGGCAAAGTTCTCGTCCCGGTGGTTACCGAAATGCCATCAACAATGGCAACAAGGGGTTACTGACGAGGTTGTACACTGAGGTGTTTACATAAGCAGGGGAATTATCACTGCTTAGGTATGTTATAATACCGGAAGGGTTAAACAGCCCAACGGAAAGGAAAATGAGAGGATACACAAGTATCAGATATATATCTTTCCCAAGGGAAAGCAAAGCAAGTTATACATGACCAAGTTTGCATTGGCAGAAGTCAAGGGAGGTTGTCGACTATAACATAAATCATCGAGGGCAAGGATGGTAGTTCACACTGTCGGGACCCGGGGTTAGCGTATGTAATTCCAGTCACGATGCAATCACATGGAGAGCCGAGAACCGTACCCACTTGTCTAAGCAGACAAGGCCAAGCACAGAACGTTCTCGATAAGCATCGAACGTGAGGGGCATCCCATTCAGGCTGGATGATCATCTGAGATGGGTCCTCATAGTCCGCTCACAAGTCTAGATGCTTATGGGTGGTGAATCCCATACTCATAGACAAGTCGCCTCAACCATGTTATCGATTGAATCCTAACTCTTACATATACTTACTCCAGCCCGATCACTTAGTCGGGGTCTAGGGCGGGCTCGATCATACAACAAAGTGTGCACGTGACAGAGTCACGAGCAATCACATCGCGATGCCCCAAGCCGCGCACATCTAAGGGCCACTTGGTGTGTAAAAGACCGCCAGCCAGATCACAACTAAGGTCTCGAAAACCCATACTAAGACATGCATGTTATAAACATACACGCATCACACATGCCTAGTATGAACAGCAGGTATCATCACATAACTCTACAAAGTACTCTTTATAAATATACACATAGAACATACAAAGATCACATGTATGTGATCAACATTACATCATACAACGGAAGCAATTTAGGTCTGAGTACAGACAAGTTTAACAAATGGCTTAGAGAAGCCTTGTAAACAAACATGCCCTTCCACGAGGGACCAGACTGCTGTCTGGGACTATGCTAACTTAGTCAACGTCGAGCTTCACGAAGGTGACTCCATCGGGGTCCGGGTTCTCATCTAAAACATAGAATAAGAAAACGTGAGTACAAAGTCGTACTCAGCAAGACTTACATCAGAACTAAACTACTCATGCTCAAGTATCAAGGTAAAGGAGGTGGGGTTCAATATGCAGAAGTGCCAGCTTTGACTTGGCTAATCCTGTACTACGAGTACCAGACTTGAGGTAAGAAGCGTACACGAGTCCACTACCAAGTCTCCAATCAATACACCACTATGGTTACTTCCTCGACTTCCCCACGAAGAAGCACACCATAGCACTCACGCTTATCTTGCGAGTTTTATAAGTATCCATTCAAGTTGTCTATGATCAAGTAGAGGTTTCGAAGTAGTCCATAACCGCGGACACGGCTATTCGAATAGTTCATTAACCCTGCAGGGGATTTACATCTTCACACGCGTGTCGTCAGTTATCGTCTCGTTCTTGTCACCCTTCAAGCGGATGTCGGACGTGGATGAAACCAAGGCACTACCCTCACATCACCTTCTCTAATCCAGGAGTCGACTACCTGAGTTTGTCACCGCTCGAGAGTCCGGCCGGTTCCACGAAACGGACTCAGATAATGTAAGGGACCGAGACGCCACCTTTGACAGATGGTTTCACTGCCTCACAGGTCCACCCACATATCTATACATAAATCAAATTGAAAGCCCGAATCTAGTGTGACTCCTGGACTGGATCGGGTACGTAAAGAGGCCAAACGGGGCTCCCATAAACCCTACATGTGGTCATACTCTTTGTCTTGGATCACAAAACAGGAACTCGGGGCCTAGGGCAGTGTTCAACGAGACAACCCACTGTGTACTCCTACACAGCCTCTCATCATTCACCTTTGTTTAGGGTGGATTCACCAACACGTTTATCATCAGTATCACTGTGTTCATTCCATCCCGACTCACAAACATAACATCCTCATTGTATCACTAAGCAGCAATAAGCAGTAACAGTTGTAGGGGCCACATGCTCATCAATCAACTCCTAAATCTTCTAGGATTGTGGTTTGCATAATACGGTGGCAAAATGATAGGTCATGCATCGGAATGGGTTCAACTATGCGAAAGAACGTGTCTCGATGATCTCCTAAACATGCATAAGCGGGACTGAGAGGGAAGTAGGATTTTATAGACATGATCAATGGGGTTTTCTTGCCTTGCTGACGATACACGGGTCTTAACGGTGGTCTTCTTCTTCGGGGTGATCACCGTCTCGGAAAAGCTGGTACCGGAAACAATCATCAAAAAGGGGGGACAACTTCGGAAGTAAAAATGCACAAGCACATGATATTGTTGTGACATGAAGTAAAGGGTACTGATTTGTGGCAAATTCAATTTAATTGAAGTATATTGCATTTGGAATGCAAATTCAAACTTCAAATTTGTATTCAAATTAAGTCATATACACATTTGCTTCTGTTCCCCCATTTTAAAATCGTCAAACATAAAAACAAATTGCATATTCTTAATCCTTGCATTTTTCTGATAATTTTTCATATATTATATGTTTAATTTGGAGTTAGTATGAATTTTCTATGAATTTCCAAAGTTTAAATGATTTTCTGGACTTTTCTGGATTATTTTAATTCTCTGGAAAATGTTTTATTGCGTCGTGCTGATGTGGGGGTGATGTCACAGGGGGTCTGACAATAGGGGCCCACCTGTAAGTGTCTAGGGTGTTAATCCCCTCTGTTAAAAAGTTTAAACTTGAATTAGGGGGGGCTGGTCCCACCTGTCATTGACCCATGGGGTCAATTAGGAGGGGGATTAGCCCCCTAGTTAGTGTGGCCACGTGGGCCTGCCGGAGTTGGCCGGCGGCGACCATACTCCACGACGGCGCCCACTGGTCAGGGCCTCTCCGGCCACAGGAGCGCGTGGGGAAGCTACCAGAAGGTAGCCCCCACTCGTCCGCACCCAGCGCGGCTACGCAGGGTTCTCGGGGACGCCGGAGTTCATGGCGGGGAGGAGCTCCAGCGGCGGCCGGCGACTGCTGAAGAGGAAAAATGGTCACGGGGCACGGGGAAGAGTGGGAGAAGGGGGAAAACAACGAGGGGCTCACCCCGGATGCACTGGCGTCGACGACGAGAGCTGGGAGGGCGCGACGGCGGTGTAATTCCCGACGGGGTCCACGGCGGCCGGCGGCAAATCGATGGAGTTGGCGTCGCTTGCTGGGCTTGCGCGGCTCGATTCGAAGAGGGCTTCGACGAAGACGACGTCGCTGCACGTAATGGGCAAGGTGGAGAGGGCTGAGGAGCTCGTTGGCCACGAGTTCTTCACGGTGGTGCTCCGGCGTGCTCTCTGCGGCGGCCAAAATTGCGAGTTGAGGAGCGGGGAGAGGGACCTGGGAGAGAGGGAGGGGGGTGCGGGGTGTGTGAGCAGCTCCGTGGCGTGCCCGGCTGCGAGGAGGAGTCCTAGAAGGCCCCTGGCCATCGAGGTGGCCGTCGGCGCCCCCCTGCCCTCCACCGAGCTGCTTCGGGGGGAGGGGAGGTAGACGACAAGTGCCTGGGTGGGCTGGGCCGAGGCCAAAGGAGTTGGGCCGACGCCTGTGGGCGCCATGTAAGCTCCCCCTTTTCTATTTATTCTTTTCTTTTTATTTCTTCTGACATTTGTTCTGTTTTGATATAAAAATATCAAAACATTTTATAAAATCCACAAATCTTTTATGTGGGCTTAGGTGTCAAGCCACTAGTCACTCACAAGTTTTGGTGACTTTTGAAAATCAAACAATTAGAATTTAAATTCCAATTGGAGTTTAATTTAATTTCCAAGGCCCATTTTGAATTTTAGAATATTCCATGAGTATAGGGATGAACCCAAACCACTTTTAAAATGATCAGCAACAATTCTAGGAATTTTCCAAACATTCAAATGATTTTTGGAAAAAGATTTTTATCTGGCCATTTGATTTAATTTCTCAGGGCTTTTCTTTTCCCCATTTTTGATTTTCTTTTTGAATTTTCATGATGCAAAGGTGAACTCAAACCCTAGCACTTACCCTAGTTTGGGTTCTGACACACACGATGAATCCAATTGACACATGGAAGAATCCATGTAAGATTAGTCGGATAATAATCTATTAAAGGTCGGGTGGTTCGCAAATCGTCTGATGTGAGTATCGACACTTAACCAGAAGGAGAAAGAATGCAAAGGCATCGGGTGATAGGAGCATCGAAATAATTAGAGGGTGAAGTACAAGGTAATTATGATTTCCCGATCAGGAGGTGGATGTAATCATCCATACGGAGTTATCGGTGGCAGGGATTGCAAAGGCGATGAACACCTAGGTTCTCAGAAATTTATCGAAGAGTATCTTCGGAATCTTCAGGTGAAGCAAGCGATCATCTTGGGTGAAGGGCTCTCCGGGAGGAAGTAATCACGAGAACCTAGAGTCAGAGTTAGTTAAATCTTTAACCCGAAAGAGAAGAGAGATAAGAGTCCCAGAGTAAAGGTACGTAGAAAAAGGATCCTAATACCACCATGTTTGCGACGTGGGCCGATAAGCCACACGACACTATTAGTAAACTAGTTTTTCAAAGACTAGACTCGACTTCGACTAAGGAGTTGGAAGGGGGTGTCCTACATGCAGTCAGCTCTGATACCAACTTGTGACGCCCCCAAAATCGAGTTGTGTACAGTAATCATACACGCAAGGTACACGATCGAGATCAGGGACTCAGGGTGAGATATCACAACACAACTCTACAAATAAAATAATACAAGCTGTTTAATACAAGCCAGGGGCCACGAGGGCTCGAATACAACAGCTCGAGAGCACAAAGTTAGCGGAAGCAATAGTATCTGAGTACAGACACAAGGTACACATGATCTGCCTTAAGAAGGCTAGCACAAAAGCAACAACGATCGAAAAGGCGAGGCCTCCTGCATGGGAACCTCCAAATTACTCCTGGTCATCGGGGATCTCCATGTCGTAGAAGGCATCGGGGATCTCCTACTCCTGGACTCCAAGGCTCCAACGTCGACTGCAGCGGCCGATCAGGCAAAACAAAAAGGGGGAAATAAAGCAAAGGTGAGTATCTAGCATACCCGCGAGTCTTACGTCCGTGCAAGAAAAGAAGAGAAGCTAGGCCTAACGAAGACTAGCATCTTCCGACGGTTCTCGCAGCATGAGGAGAGAATATCCAACAGTTCACTGAAAGCATAAATAAACAATGCAGCAGAAGTTGCTGCAGCATTGTATAATAGTAAGTTGTATTATATAAAAATTAACAATGACTCCGAGAATCCCTCCTCGACTTCCCTGCGAGGAAGAAAACCCGGAACCAAACAGTTTAGTAGTAGTAGTTTGTAGTAGTAGAGTCTGGCTTCAGCATAAAGCGTCATGTTACCGTGGACACGGCTATTCGAATAGATTATCATCCCTGCAGGGGCTGCACTACTGTTACCCTACACGCTTGGATCTCCAGGGTGGCGTACACCTTGTTAGGGAATGCCCCATCGAGGCTATACGATTCGCCGAAGTCCATCCTTCGAGCTCAATAGAGAGGCCATCCACCGGTCTAAATCCTAAGTACAAAGGAACTTTGGACCCCTGTCCTTTGTACTCCTGCACGGTACGCGACTGGCCGGTGAAGCAGACCCACCTCCCACTACCGGAGTAGGCGGTCCAAGCCCGGCAATCAACACGAGGTAAAGCTGACGTCTGAAGAGCCCTCGAACAAGGCTACAACGCAGAGGGCCCACACCATAATCCCACGTGGAGGCAGTGCGTATAGGCATATAGCCACTCAAGTCATCCGCCGAACCCATTAAGCATTTTATTAATTTTCTGTCGTAACAACCGTTATCGTTGTCCTTATTTAGGTGAGTCGCGGACAATGACAACAGTCAGGTCCACCCCAATTACCTGAGCCAGTGGCCGCCTGCCCTGTCGTCCCACCAACTCGTGTGGCTACCAACAAGGTGAACCGTCTCCTTACCTTGTCTCGCGTTTGCTCCGAGGAGCTTGACTTTCGTACAAAAGATCATCTCTCGGCCATCGAACAAAATACCAGGCCCGCCGCACACCGGTGGAATACACCTGTCCTGTCGGTCCAATACGATACCCTGCGCGGGCACCGTTGGGTCACCCGACTCCTTGCCTTTAAGGACACCCGTGGATCAGTACCCTAGGCTGGCTATACAAAGTCAGCCTCGAGTGGAGTACAAGGATTACTCCTCGATAGCTCACACTTGAGGTGGCTTGGCAGAGCTAGGGTAGGGGCCTGTATCGGTGTCATCTCTGAACCGTACCTGTAGCAGTTTAAAATGTATCGTTTCCACGATCACGACCCGCTATCTAATCCTATTGACTAACAAGGCGCAGGGCTAACTGCTGATTATAAGACATATATATACAGGGCAGCATAGGATAGCGGAAAGGTATTCAAGGGGCGACAATGATAAGCTATGCAGTTGAATAGGATTGTAACGTAGCAGTAGCAGCAATGCCTAGTGCTAGAAATATACAGAAAGATAGGCGATATCTGGGGAAGAGAATGACTCTGCTTGCCTGGAAGCTCGACGGTAGGGGTAGGGTCGTCGACGTGGTAGTCGTACTCGGCAATGCTGTCGTCGGCGGAAGCGTCGAGGTCTACCGGATAATAAAGGGGGGAGAAACTATAAATACACGACAATAATAGAAATACAAATGTATGACAGTGCAGATACAAAGCAACGGGGCTCTAACACAGTGTTCGGTGATTTGCTCGGAGCAGGAATTTATTCGGGGATGACTCATCAGTACTGGTTGATTACCGGACAGATGATCCGGAGGGGGGAGGTTACATGTATGCAGTGTTAGAGACATCTGACATACATGTGGATAGTGTATCCGTGCTAGTTGATCCATTCCGAGCAACTTTCATGTACAGAACATTTTCATCCGGATGGTTTTACTAGCACCGGGAATTAGTGGCCGGATTCATCGGAGAGGGGGGATGTTCCACGTCCGGTATGTTGGAGGGGGGTGATGGGTATATGGGTAGCGTATCCGTATTCCTTGTATTTTTCTGATCAACTTTGATGTATAAAGTTTTTCTATCGGAGCTACGGTTTAAAAGATATTGAATTTCAAAGTTTTATTCAAATTAAAAGAATTTATGGAATTTCTTTTATTATTAAATTATAACATTATCCAGAACAGTGGGTTGACTGTTCAACTGACAGAGGGGACCCACCTGTCCGTCTCACAGTATAATAAAACATTTTAATTAATTTAAATAGCCACGGGGCTCACATGTCATACACTGCAATTTATCTAGATTCTTTTTAGATATTAATCTGACAGTGGGGTCTACATGTCATGGAGACTGAGTTAATTAAAATAGTTTAACTAAACCAGTGAATTAATTAAAGGGCTAGGCCCACATGTAAGTCCAACAGGGTTATTGCTCACACTTTACTTTTAGATTTAATCATCTGGCCTTGGGCCCACCTGTCATCCACTGGAGGGGGGGGGTTATCTGGTTAAGTTAATATAGGGGGTTAGTGGCCTGATTAAGCCGGCCATGTCCACGCCGACGAGGTAGGGGGCGCCGGCGGCGACCTAATCGGCCAGCTCCGGAGGCCTTTCAGCGCACGGAGAGGGGGAACCGAACGCGGGCAGGGATGCCCGTCCACAGGCCACACTCAACGGGCGAGGGGGAGGCGGGAGCAACGGCCACAGCGAGCTGGGCTCGGCCGGATTACGCGTCAATGGCGCAGCTAGCTATAATGAGAGGGGAGGCTCGGGAACAACCGGAGATGGCGTGGGCGCTCATCGTGAGCACGTAGGGTCCGGGCAGCGGGCGCGGGGAGGCTCTGGTGAGGGGCAATTTGACGATGATGTGTAGGGAGGCCGCGGTCGGGGACGATCCCGATTCTCCCGATGCAGTGGCGTTGAGCTCGTGCTCGCCGGCGTGGATGAAGCAGACGAGTGCGGTGGTGCAGGGGGACAACGTTGGCGAGCCTTGACGTCGCCGTTGGCCGCGAGTCCCGTCGAGGTCCGCCACAGCGGCTCAGGCAAGCTCGAGGAGGAGCAGGGGGCGCGAAGATGGGGGGGGGGGGGCTGAACGGGTTGGATAGGGTTCGGGTGCGGGAGAGGGGCGCGGGGGGCGTCTTATATGCTCGTCGGCGACCGTGGATGGCCACCCCGACGACGACCGCTGCCGTGGCCGACGTGGATGGCGTCCACGGCTCCTGTGTGCACAGGAAAGGAGATGGAGGGAGGGGCTGGGCTGGGAAAGGGGTGGGCTTGGCCCAGGGAGGGGGAGGGGGGGATGGGCCGGGGTTAGTTGGGCTGTGGTGGGGTGGGCGGTTTCCTTTTTATTTTATTTTCCTTTTCTGTTGCTGTTCTGTCCTTTGCAACAGTGATTACTGTTCACTGAAAGTGAGGGTGTTACACATTATCATGTCTAAATCTCTACAAATCTTAACATCATACTCGTGCAGCGGTGCCCTTTGTGGAATTATCTGTCAACGACTTTGTTCTACAATTTTTCAAGGTGGCGTTGAAAGATATGTATCGCGATCTATAAAACAATTTTTCAAGGTGGCGTTGGAAGATATGAATCGCAAGGATAAAGCAGAGATATTATGTCCATGTAAGAAGTGCAGGAATGAAATTTTGATCGGCCATTCTACTGGTCGTGTGATGATGCACTTGCTCAAGCGTTATTTTATGCCTAGTTACACACGATGGACAAGGCACGGTGAGAACTTGCAGGGTGTCGAGGTCGAAGGGTTAGAGGCAAACGAAGGAGGAGAAAGGAACTACGAGTCCAATGCCAAACATGAAGATAGTTTTAGCGAAACAAATCAGAAAGAAGGAAGCGATGAAGAGATAGTAAAGAAGAAAGACGTTGATCAATCTGGCATCTATCCAGGGAAAGAAGATGATAAGAAAAACGAAAATAAAGCACATCAAAAGAGGCAGAAATACTTTATATGAGACAAAAATAAAATCCAACGAAGGATTTGAAAAACAAGCTCGATGTACTTAATATTATCTCTATCGATGTAATTTTTTATCTATTTAACTAATTGCACTATACTAGCTCTCTTGATGTGATACTCATATCCATCAATTTTGAAATTAAAATAAAAATATATCTATGGCGCTGCTGGGACGTCACCAGCGCCATAGATATATATCTATGGTGTTGATGACATATGCAACGCCATAGATAAATATTTCGAGGACTTGGGCGTTTTCCAGGGCTAAGATTTCGACAAAACTTTGCTTCGCAGCTTTTCTTCTCGGCCGCGCCGCCGCCCCCCTCCCATCATCCTGCCGTCGCCGATTCCTCCCCCTCCTCCCACGCAGTCGCCCTCGTCCCCGATCGTCACCACCCCTTCCTCCCGACGCAGCAACCCCCCTGGTTGTGCCGCCGACCGTCGTCGCCCTCCTTCCGGCGTCCAAACGCCAAGGGCAGCGCCCTTCCCCGACATCAAAGTGAGTTTTTTTGCTTATATGTCCACATTATGAAATCTGATGAATAATGATTGTGTTATGATTATGCGAGTAGTATGAATTGAGTGATAAGTTGCGTTGATGTATATGTATTTGTTTGCATATTGTGAGTTGGTTGTTGAATATGTATATTCTTGCAGGTAAACTGTGAGTTGCCAAGGTTTTGTCGAAACATTGATTAATTTCCGTTTAATCAAATTTATGGCACTCATATGTCCTATTTCTAACAAAGGTCATCCTGATTTTCTTATGAACTATTAGTATTATTTATTGTCTTTACATGTCTGAAGACGACGTAGGGGACTTTTCTTCGCAGTCGACACATTCGGGTGATGGACTAGATGAGAGATATACAGACGCGCAGGAGAAACATTATGAAGAGACTAATCCAAATGAAGATTATATCAAAGGTGTAGGCTTAAAAGATTTTCCCGTTGCGGATACCAATCCTGATAAAAATGATAAGAGTGAATCGAGTATGGACGAGTATGAACGAGAGGAGGAAAAAGAGGATGAGGAAGATGAGGACCAAGCTGAGGAAGTACCTCCAAAACAAAAGAAGTTGTGTAAGCCTAAGAAACCAACTTCTATCGGCACAAACAGGCTTGTTGACGAGGGGATACCCCCAAGAATACTCAGCATGAGGGTACCTGGTGCATGTCAAGACGGAAGGCCCACTGGAAGCTTCAGCTAGCCCAAGATCACCCCACCCGACGCACCAACGGCTTCGCCAAACATGGAATCCAAGACGGTTTGGAGTCCAAGGCGTGCCCACCAAGACTAGCTAGATTAGGCAATCACCTTTGTAAACCTAGAAGGACTCCTCGAGACCTAGCCTAGTATATAAAGGTTGGGAGAAGGGACGTCTAGGCCATCCAATCTCGCATAGATCCACCCTCGGCAAGAGCAATCTCGCTGAGATCTCCACTGTAATCGCCTCCACGATATAATACATCGAGCAGGAAGTAGGGATTTTACCGATCGAGGGCCCTGAACTTGGGTAATCCCTGTCTCCTGTTAGCCGACGAGCATCGCCAACCTGCACTCCTCTCTCTACGATCTAAATCCTGGGTTCCCAACCATGGGATTTTCCGAGGCCGATCCTCATCAATCGGCGCCGACCATGGAGAAGACGTAGGTTGGAATCACGATCTCGGCGGTTCCGTCAGCAGCAGTCGACAACTCGGCGACTTCATCAGCACTCGACGCGTCCACGACTCGCGCAGAATCAAATCTGTTCGGATCCCTCGACTTCGTCGCGCATCTTCCGATCTTGCAGTCTGCCTTTGCAGATCTACACATAGGCGTCGACCTAACCTTCGACGGGTATCAGATCTACGTCAACCGATGGGGCACACGGATCAAGCCCGATCGCCTACACCATCAGCCGCGACATCAACAACGACCAAAAGCAAGACACCCGCCCGCACGGCGACTCCTCGAGTCGTCCGCGCCTCCCTCCTCAGCCCGATCTTCCACATCACTCGCAGCAATCAAGGTGAAGCACTCGATTGGGAAAATTACAGCAGCAACACGACGCAAAAGAGAAGCAAAAAATCTTTCCAGGTGTACATGACGAACCGCAGCCAACCAGCCTCCGACGACAGAGGAAAAATGATCGGTCGACCCCAACAGTCATGGCGGAGCCAACGTAGTCGAAAGGAATAATGATCACGCGGGCAACACCCTACTCACAGTTACGCTGGGAGCCCCTGGGTCTATACCACAAAAAACCATAAGGCCTATAGGAAGCAACCCCGGGAGTGCTCCACCCAAAAGCAACGCGGGAAGAAGTGATCAGGCGAATGACCAACCCGAGAGCAGCAAACACGCAGGAAAAAGAAAGACATCTAGGGAAAGAATCACCCTAACGAGAAAAGTAACGTACATGGTGTCGGGGGGATGTCCCATTGTCATTACTCAGCATACAGAAGGACCGCGCCAACTCTCGGTGTCGGGACCCGGGGTTAGCGTATGTAATTCCAGTCACGATACAATCAGATGGAGAGCCGAGAACCGTACCCACTTGTCTAAGCAGACAAGGCCAAGCACAAAACGTTCTCGGTAAGCATCGAACGTGAGGGGCATCCCATTCAGGCCGGATGATCAACTGAGATGGTTCCTCAATGTCCGTTCACAAGTCTAAATGCTTATGGGTGGTGAATCCCATACTCATAGACAAGTCGCCTCAACCATGTTATCGATTGGATCCTAACTCTTACATATACTTACTCCAGCCCGATCACTTAGTCGGGGTCTAGGGAGGGCTCGATCATACAACAAAGTGTGCACGTGACGGAGTCACGAGCAATCGCATCGCGATGCCTGGGTGGTGAATCCCATACTCATAGACAAGTCGCCTCAACCATGTTATCGATTGGATCCTAACTCTTACATATACTTACTCCAGCCCGATCACTTAGTCGGGGTCTAGGGAGGGCTCGATCATACAACAAAGTGTGCACGTGACGGAGTCACGAGCAATCGCATCGCGATGCCCCAAGCTGCGCACATCTAAGGGCCACTTGGTGTATAAAAGACCGCCAGCCAGATCACAACTAAGGTCTCGAAAACCCATACTAAGACATGCATGTTATAAACATACACGCAGCACACATGCCTAGTATGAACAACAGGTATCATCACATAACTCTACAAGGTACTCTTTATTGATATACACATAGAGCATACAAAGATCACATGTCTGTGATCACATTACATCATACAACGGAAGCAAATTAGGTCTGAGTACAGACAAGTTTAACAAATGGCTTAGAGAAGCCTTGTAAACAAACATGCCCTTCCACGAGGGACCAGACTGTTGTCTGGGACTATGCTAACTTAGCCAACGTTGAGCTTCACGAAGGTGACTCCATCGGGGTCCGGTTCTTATCTAAAACATAGAATAAGCAAACGTGAGTACAAAGTCGTACTCAGCAAGAATTACATCAGATCTAAACTACTCATGCTCAAGTCTCAATGTAAAGGGAGGTGGGGTTCAACATGCAGAAGTGCCAGCTTTGACTTGGCTAAATCCTGAACTACGAGTACCAGACTTGAGGTAAGAAGCGTACACGAGTCCACTACATCTCCAACCAATACACCACTATGGTTACTTCCTCGACTTCCCCACGAGGAGGCACACCATAGCACTCACACTTATCTTGGTGTATTTTAGAAGTATCCAGTTCAAGTTGTCTAATAATCAGGTACAGGTTCCAAGTAGTCCTTAACCGCGGACGCGGCTATTCGAATAGTTTTGTTAACCTTGCAAGGGTGTAAACTACACACACATGACCATCGGTTACCGCCAGGTCTCGCCACCGTTCAAGAGGTGACAGCGAGGATGTTCACCACGACACTTCACTCACAACCGGTCTATTCCAGGAGTCGACTATCTGAGTTTGCCTCCGCTCGAGAGCCCGGCCGGATCAACGAAACGGACTCAAACAATGTAGGTGACCGAGACGCCACCTCTGGCAGATGGTTTTCCTGCCTCACAGGTGCACCCACATGTCTATATGATGCAACCAGTTCCTTCGTTCTTTTTCTATGCACATGTCAAATGGAAAGCCCGAACTAAGGTGACTCCTGGACGTCGACACGGATCAAGGTACTAGGCCGAGAGGGGTCAGTGAGCCCAATGTGTGGTTGTACTCTTTGTCTTGGATTACCATAAAAGAACTCGATGCCTAAGGCAGTGTTCAACGAGACAACCCACTGTGTACTCCTACACAGCCTCTCATCGTTCACCTTGTATTAGGGTGGATTCACCGACACAGTTTCACTTTCATCAACACCATGTTCACCATCATCCCGACTCACATCAAAAGCAACCTCATGTAACACTAAGCATGCAATAAGCTGTAACAGTTGCAGGGGCTTCATGATATCAATCAACTCCTATGTCAGCTAGGATTGTGGTTTTCTTACTACTGTGACAAGATGATAGGTCATGCATCGGATATGGGTTCAACTATGCGGTAGAATCGATACAAAGTGATCTCCTAAACATGCATAAGCGAGACCGAGAGGGAATTGGGATTTTATAGACATGATCAATGGGGTTTGCTTGCCTTGCTGACGAGGTTCGACAACGGTGTCTTCAACGAAGCGGGTGGCCTCCGTTTCCGGTTGCACGTCTATCGAGCAAACAATCAAACAAGGTATAAATTTAATTGCAATGCATCAAACACATGATCAATATTGAAATGGTGATGTGCTTGGTCACAATGTGGTTACAATTCTATTTAAAAGAAGTCATATGCAAAGTCATTTGCAAATGTGCTTCAAATTTGAATTTGAATTAGAGCCATATGGATGTTTTTCACTGTTCACCCATTTTAAAATGGTCAAACATGAAAACAGAGCCCATATTCATAATCCTTGGATTTTTCTGATATTTTTAGACATATTATTTGCTATATTTGGAGTTCATATGAATTAATTATGAATTTCCCAAGTTTAAACAATTTTCTGGAATTTTCTGGATTAATTTAATTTATTTCTATTTTCTGGAAAATCTTTACTGCGTCATGCTGACATCAGCATGACGTGGGGTTGTCTGACCAGTGGGTCCCTGCTGTCAGCCTCAGGGGGGTTTAACCCGGTTTAATTTAACTTAACAGAGGTTTAAGGGGGGGGGGCTGGCCCACATGTCATAGACTAGGGCTAGGATTAGCGGGGCTGGTTAGCTCTAATGGCGCCGGCTTGACGCCGGTGGCCTTCCAGACGGCGGTGCCTCGCCGGAACTTCGCCGGAATGCGATTCCAGGCACGGGAAGGGTAAAGGAGGGCACGGGAGGGTACCTCGCCGTCGTCCGCTTCTCGTGGTGCCATCAGGGGGCCACGGGGAGCTTCGAGGCCACGGCTACGACGACTTTTTGCGGCGGCCGGAGCTGCCGTGGTGGCCATCGTCGACAAAGAGCACGGGGGAGAGGGAGAGATGGGGGAAAACGAGCGGAAGCTCACCCCAAACCTGATGACGAGCTCGTCGGAGTCGGAGCGGAGCTAGAGGACGCGGGATTTGACCTCGGAGTCGTGGCGGCCGGCCGTGAAGAAGACGAAGCTCACGTCGCCGGAGTCGTGCCCTTGCTCAAATTGGGAGGGGGATTCGAAGGAGACCTCGGCTGCGCGTCGACTGGACACGAAGGCGCACGCTGGTTCACTCAGTGGCCACGGTTCTCCACGGTGGTGCTCTGGCGGGCTCTCGGCTATTCGCGGAATCCGGCGAGAGAGGGAAGGAGAGAGAGCCAGAGGAGGGGGAAAGAACTGGGGGGTTCTGGGCGAGCTGCGTGGCGCTCGCGGAGAGAAGAGGAGGCTCTAGAGAGGCCTCGGTGGCGTCCACGGCGCTCGGCTCGCCACCGAGCTGCTTCGGGCGCCGGGGAGGAAGAAGACAAGGTGGCGCTGGTGGGCTGGGCTGGAAAGGTAAGTTGGGCCGGGGGGGGGCCCGGTTGGGTGGGCTCCTTTTCCCCCTTTTCTTTTTCTCTGTGTTTTGTTTCTGTTTCCTTTTCTGTAATTGGTTTTGCCCCAAAATAAATAGCAGAGCAATTTTATAAAATGCCCAAACATTTTTATAAATCCTAGGTGACCAGTAGCAAGTCACTTGTAGAGTTTGAGCATTTTTGAAATTCAATATATTTTGAATTTCAATCCAGTGTTTGAATATTAGAAAATTCCATGAGTATGGGAAAATACCCAAACCACTTTTAAAATGATCAGCATCATTTATAGGAATTTTCCAAACATTCAAAAGATTTTTGGAAAAATATTTTTATCTGGCCATTTATTTAAATTCTCAGGGCTTTTGTTCTTCCCCATTTTTGAATTTCATTTGAATTTTTGCATGATGCAAAGGGATCAAATAATCCTAGCACTTACCCTAGTTGGGGTTCTGACACTCGGGGTGAAGGCCCATAAGAAGACTCGGCTTGGACCGAGTCATGACATTCCAAAACCAGAAGATCGTAGAAGGAAATAAGACTTACCTTGTGTAATAAGGAGACTATTTTTATAAAGTAGAATAGGACTCCGCCTTTAGTCGGAGTCGGTTTCGTGTAAACCAAGGGACCCGACACCTTTATAAGCCGCCACCTTGGACCAAACATACAACTCAACTTAGATCCTCTCGAGGCATAGGCAGCGATCTCGCACCTTTGTATTCGAGAAGTCGACACCCCATAATAGAAAAGCAGGAGTAGGTCTTTACCTTTCGAGGGGCCGAAACCTGGGTAAATCTCGTGTCTTGTGTTCTTGCCGACTCACCTCCTCGAAACCACCTCGTAGCAAAGGTCCCACATTAAGTTCTCTAATGAGGACATCTGTCGTGACTTTCCCACGACAGTTGGCGCCCACCATGGGGCCTGCGCGTACAGGTGTTGTAAAATTGGAGGAAGTCCGACGTCGTATGGATGACTTCACCATCGATTGTATCACCAGAAACCAGCTCAATAAGTTCTGCATCTACAATACCACCTGGACTCCACAGATCGATTCCATCGAATCAGTTCGCCAGGCCTCGTTCGGTCTTGACCGACACATCATAGGAGGGTCGGAGGGATCTTGTCGGGACCCGGAATATGCGTATGTAATTCCAGTCACGATGCAATCACATGGAGACCCGAGAGCCGTACCCACTTGTCTAAGCAGACAAGGCCAAGCACAGAACACTCTCGGAAAGCATCGAATGTGAGGGGCATTCCATCTAGGCCGGATGATCAACTGAGATGGATCATCATCGTCCGCTCACAAGTCTAAATGCTTATGGGTGGTGAATCCCATACTCACAGACAAGTCGCCTCAACCATGTTATAAATTGAATCCTAATTCTTATATAGACTAACTCCATCCCGATCACTTAGTCAGGGTCTAGGGCGGGCTCGATCATACAACAAAGTGTGCACGTGACAGAGTCACGAGCAATCGCAGCGCGATGCCCCAAGCTGCGCACATCTAAGGGCCACTTGGTGTATAAAAGACCGCCAGCCAGATCACAACTAAGGTCTCGAAAACCCATACTAAGACATGCATGTTATAAACATACACGCAACACACATGCCTAGTATGAACAGCAGGTATCATCACATAACTCTACAAAGTGTATCTTTATTGACTTACACATAGAGCATACAAAGATCACATGTCTGTGATCAACATTACATCATACAACGGAAGCAAATTAGGTCTGAGTACAGACAAGTTTAACAAATGGCTTAGAGAAGCCTTGTTCAACATACATGCCCTTCCACAAGGGACCAGACTGTTGTCTGGAACTATACTAGCTTAGTCAACGTCGAGCTTCAGGAAGGTGACTCCATCGGGGGCTGCGTTCTCATCTAAAACATAGAATAAGCAAACTTGAGTACAAAGTCGTACTCAGCAACACTTACATCAGAACTATACTACTCATGCTCAAGTATCAAGGAAAAGGGAGGTGGGGTTTCATCATGCAGAAGTGCCAGCTTTGACCTGGATAGTCCTGCACTACGAGTACCAGACGTGAGGTAAGAAGCGTACACGAGTCCACTACCAAGTCTCCAACCAATACACCACTATGGATACTTCCTCGACTTCCCCACGAGAAAGCATGCCACAGCACTCACGCTTATCTTGCGAGTTTTATAGTATCCATTCAAGTTGTCTAATAATCAGGTACAGGTCCAAGCAGTCCATGACCGCGGACGCGGCTATTCGAATAGTTTTGTTAACCTTGCAAGGGTGTAAACTACACACACATGACCATCAGTTACCGCCTTTTGCTCGCCACCGTTCAAGAGGTGACAGCGAGGATGTTCACCACGACACTTTTCTCACAACCGGTCTATTCCAGGAGTCGACTATCTGAGTTGCCTCCGCTCGAGAGCCCGGCCGGATCAACGAAACGGAGTCAAAAAAAGCAAGTGACCGAGACGCCACCTTTGGCAGATGATTTTCCTGCCTCACAGGTGCACCCACATATCTATATGATGCAACCATTCCTTCATTCTTTTTCTATGCACATGCCAAATGGAAAGCCCGAACTAATGTGACTCCTGGACGTCAACACGGATCAAGGTACTAGGCCGAGAGGGGTCAGTGAGCCCAATGTGTGGTTGTACTCTTTGTCTTGGATTACCATACAAGAACTCGGTGCTTAAGGCGGTGTTCAACGAGACAACCCACTGTGTACTCCTACACAGCCTCTCATCGTTCACCTTGTATTAGGGTGGATTCACCAACACAGTTTCACTTTCATCAACACCATGTTCACTATCATCCCGACTCACGTCAAAAGCACCCTCATTGTAAACTCTAAGCATGCAGTAAGCAGTAACAGTTGCAGGGGCCACATGATATCAATCAACTCCTATGTTAGCTAGGATTGTGGTTTGCTTACTACTGTGACAAGATGATAGGTCATGCATCGGATATGGGTTCAACTATGCGGTAGAATCGGTAACAAGGTGATCTCCTAAACATGCATAAGCGAGACTGAGAGGGAATTGGGATTTTATAGATATGATCAATGGGGTTTGCTTTCCTTGTTGACGATACACGGGGTTTACCGAACTTCTTCTCCTTCGGGGGTGATCACCGTCTCAGAACGTCTGTCATCGAAGGCAATCATCAACAAGGGGGGACAACTTCGGAAGTAAAATGCACATACACATGATAAGGTTGTCCATGATGTGAATGCTACTGGTTTGTAGCATATTCATCTTAATTGAAGTATATTTCATTTGAAATGCAAATTCAAACTTCAAATTCAAATTCAAATTATGCCATATGCATGTTTGCTACTGTTCAGCCATTTTAAAATGGTCAAACATAGAAACAAGTTGCATATTCATAATCCTTGCATTTTTCGGATAATTTTTCATATATTATTTGTCTCATTTGGAGTTAAAATGAATTTTCTATGATTTTTCGCCGGAGAGGGCCTCCCGGCCACGGATGGCCACGCCAAGAGCACCAGGATCTAGCCCTCGCTCGTGCGTGTCTTCGGGAGCAGGCGGGCGACCTCAGGAGGCACCGGAGCGAGGCCGACATCGAGCTCCCGCGGCGGCCGTAGCGCTGCTCAACGGCCACGACGAATCGGGCCATGGGAGGGGCCGGAACTTGAGGGAAAATGACGGCGAGGCTCACCAGAGCACGTGTCGGGACCCGGGGTTAGCGTATGCTCCTGCTACGACATAGTCATATGGAGAGCCGAGAACCGTACCCACTTGTCTAAGCAGACAAGTGGGTACGGTTCTCGGCTCTCCATATGACTATGTCGTAGCGGGACTTGCATACGCTAACCCCGGGTCCCGACAGAGTTGGTATCAGAGCAGGACTGACTGTAGGACTAGCAGCCTTGGCCGAAGTCAGGTCTAGCTTGCTATAGTTATATAGTTACTCTGGGTATATAAGGGAACAACGTAAGGCTTCTGTTTTCTCCTTACCCCCTTCGTTCTGAGTTCTGAGTCACCCTTATCTTGTTCGACGGGAAGATAGGACTAGGCTCACCTCTGTCTGATTAGAACATCTCGTTGTTTGCTTCCTTGTAGCCGTAGGAAAGTTGTGTCTGGTTTCCTAGCATTGTTGTAATGCTGATTTCTTACATCGTATTATGTAAGTGCTGTTCTCCATGTTGTAAGAAATTATTTTTTTCTTGCAATTACAGCCGTTATGCTGTCCGAGTCATTCCAGGTTTATCTCATAATCTGATGCATTTGCAAACTCCTTCTTTCTGTTTTAGATGGCAGATCTTCCCCCTCGTCAGATTGTTCGTCTGACTCGATGCCTCGGTGTGCGTGGCCATCCCGCCACGTTGATCGAGATGATGTCCTATGTGGGATATCGATGGTATCCTGAGTACATAGTTGAGGAGCAGTTCCTTGACTTCAACCAGACCCAGTTCCATTGCATTGTCAGGATCTACCCGCACCACAATGGAGTCACTCAGCCTATCCACTTTGGACATGGCATTGGCATGACTGAGAACATGGCTGTGCAGGATGCTGCATACTCATGTATTACTCTACTGAGAGAGGAGCACACTATGCTGAGAGAGACCTTGTTCCTCTATATCCCTGCTGCACTTCCAGGAGAAGAGGGATATTACACCGGACTGTACACAGATCACTCTGCAGAGGATCCAGTACTTCAGATGACTACTAGGTTTGCTTGTGATCGAGATCGTGATGCACTCGCTCTCCGTTTTGAGCTTCACGCCACCCGTGTTCGTCTGTATCGAGCACTGACACTCTTGGCACCCTTCGTGAGTGTTGGATCAGTCGAGTATGATGCTATCTACCCTGTGAGGACTCAGATGCCTTCTCGAGTTTCTTGGCCCGAGATTGGAGGCATTTTTCCACCCCGTGGTCCCCTACTTCCACCCTACGCTGGACCTAGGCCCCATCCTTGCCCAAATGGATATCAGGGTCCACAGGCCTCCTTGTTTTCCGATGGTCACCTTCAGCTACTGGGATACGCGGGTAACTTTTACGAGGACTACTGTGGAGATGGAAATGAGTGAGACCGCCTGTGGTCTTACTTAGTGAGGATGTAGTAGTATCTTAGTATATTGTACGCAAGGTGTTCTAAGTTCCAGAGGCTTAGATAAATAATGTATAGGAAGTCAGAGTGCCTCTGAAGGATGTATCATCTTCATCACGTTTGTATTAGCTTGGAGCTTGTACTAAAACGATGTATGGTTCGTATGACAGCTTGTGAATATATGGCTTGTATGCTTTTATCACCATGTTGTCAAGATGATTACTTCCTTTGCTCTGTAATCCTTCCAGTACCTCAATACCTTGATTAGACTCTTCCAATCAACTTTGTTTGACTTTGGTTTTCACCTTCAGGATGTCTCAAGGAACCCGTGGCCAGCTTGGTCGTGCCCAAGGTCGTGGGAATGAACAGGAGTAAGGCAACCTTCCACCCCCACCCACGATGGCTCAAGTTCTGATGGAGGTTGAGAGGAACCGTCGAGACTCTCACCATTTGCTGGAGGTCATTGCCCGCAACACCACTCAGCAGCGCAATGAGTAGGTGTCTTTGAATGACTTCATCCGGCTTCATCCCCCTGTTTTCAGCTACTCCACCGAGCCCCTTGACGCCGATGACTGGCTTCGCAGCATCGAGAGGAAGCTCCAGGCAGGCCATGTTGCAGATGGCGACAAGGTCAGCTATGCCACTTACCACCTCGAGGGTGCAGCTAGCTCTTGGTGGGAGAACTTCCTGAACATGCGTCCCGTTGGACCGCCCGCATCTTGGGATGAATTCTGCACTTCCTTCTGCGAGCACCACATTCCAAAGGGTCTTATGGACCGCAAGCGTGAGGAGTTCTGCAACCTCACCCAAGGCAGAAGGACTGTTGACGAGTTTAGTCGTGAGTTCAACCGACTGGCTCGTTATGCTACTGAAGAAGTCTCCACCGACGCAAAGAAGCAAGAGAGGTTCCGTCGTGGACTTAATTCCGGACTCCGTCGTGAGCTCAACCTGCATGACTTTGCCACCTTCCAGGTCCTTGTCAACAAGTCCATCAAGGCAGAGGACATGAACACCCCCAATGACTTCCGAAAACACCCTAGAGATGATGGTTCATCCAGTTCAGGCTCTCAGAAGCGCAAGATATGGATCCCCAACAGTATGTTCCGCCAGAACAACCCACCGAGGCCATCCTATGTGGCGCCTCGTCCACCAACTCAGTTCCACCCAGCTCCACCAAACAACCCAGCTCCACGCACCGTCTTTGGAGCCTGCTACAAGTGTGGTCAGGCAGGCCACTACTCCCGCGAGTGTCCCCAGAACCAGCTCCAGAATTAGAATGCTCCACCCCGTGCTGGAGGCAACAACAATGGTCGCGGCAAGCCACCCTAGAAGGTCTACACCACCAAACCCGCTCCTCTCGCCACTCGTGGACGTGTGAATCAGATTGCCGCCGAAGAGACTGACGACACCACTGACGTCATTCTTGGCACGCTCCCAGTCAATTATGTTCCTACTTCCATTCTTTTCGACCCAGGAGCTTCTCATTCATTCATGTCGGAAAGTTATGCACTTCGTCATGAGTTATCTTTTGTTGAATTGTCCACCCCAATGATTATTCAAACTCCAGGGTCAAGATTGAAAACTAATAGAGTAAGCCATGGTAATCAAATTGCAATTGAGGGTTTAGTATTCCTTGCTTCTCTCATAGCCCTCAAGTCTTCAGACATTGATGTCATCCTTGGCATGGATTGGCTATCAAGACAGAATGCCTACCTTGATTGCAAAGGCAAATCTGTGAAACTCATCCACCCTTCAGGCAAGACCGTCAACTACACCTCACCCAGAACAAGAACCCAAGTGCATTCTTTGAATGTACTTCCCCTTCCCGACCTTGAATATGTTCCGGTGGTTCGTGAGTTCCCGGATGTCTTTCCTGAAGAGCTGCCGGGCATGCCACCCGACAGATGTGTAGAGTTTATAGTGGATCTTGTGCCAGGAATCGCACCAATTTCGAGACGCCCATACAAAATGGCCCCACGTGAGTTAGCTGAGCTTAAAACCCAACTGGAAACTTTGTTGGAAAAAGGCTTCATCCGCCCTAGCTCATCGCCATGGGGTTGCCCCGTTCTGTTCGTAACAAAGAAAGATGGAACAGAAAGGATGTGCGTAGACTATCGCCCGCTAAATTAAGCGACGATAAAGAACAAGTACCCACTGCCCAGGATCAATGATCTTTATGATCAACTTGCAGGATCCTCTGTCTTCTCCAAGATGGATTTGAGATTAGGTTATCATCAAATCAAGATCCGAAACGAGGACATTCCAAAGACGGCTTTCACTACTCGTTATGGTCTTTACGAGTACACCATCATGTCCTTTGGTTTAACCAATGCCCCCGCCACTTTCTCGCGCATGATGAACTCGATCTTCATGGAGTACCTAGATAAATTTGTTATAGTTTATCTCGATGACATTCTCATCTACTCGAAGAACGAAGAAGAACATGCCGAACACCTAAGGTTGGTATTGATGAAACATAGAGAGCATCGCCTGTATGCTAAATTCTCCAAGTGTGAATTTTGGCTACCAGAAGTGACCTACTTAGGCCACGTGATTTCTGCAAAAGGCATTGCTGTGAATCCCGAGAGAGTTCAGGCCGTCCTTGACTGGAATCCACCTGAATCGGTTAAGCAAGTTAGAAGTTTTCTTGGCCTAGCCAGCTATTGTCGTCGCTTCGTCCAGAACTTTTCTAAAGTTGAAAAGCCTCTAACTGAACTCCTCAAGAAAGATAAGAAATTCCTATGGACTCCCAAGTGCGAGGAAAGCTTTCAAGAGCTAAAAAGAAGATTGACTTCTACACCCGTACTTGCACCTCCAGACACCAAAAAGGATTTCGAGATCTATTGTGACGCATCACGGCAAGGGTTAGGATGCATACTTCTGCAAGATAGACATGTGGTACTTATGCTTCACGCCAGTTGCGGCCACATGAAGAGAACTATCCTACCGATGATCTTGAACTCGCTGCCGTAGTTCATGCCCTAACAACTTGGCGACATTACCTCCTTGGTAATCGTTGTGAGATCTATTCCGACCACCAAAGCCTCAAATACATTTTCACCCAGCCAGATATTAATCTCAGGCAAAGACGCTGGATTGAGTTGATAAAAGATTACGACGTAGGAATTTCTTACACCCCGAGCAAAGCCAATGTCATGGCTGATGCACTAAGCCGTAAGTCGTATTGTAACAACCTTATGTTACAACAGTATCAACCACTTCTTCATGAGGAATTTTGCAAGGTCAATCTTGAGATTGTTACTCATGGCTAACTTTCTACCTTGGTGGCGAAACCAACTCTTGAGGATCAAATCATAGTTGCCCAAAGGCGTGCACGAGGTGTTTGCCGGATCAAGGAGAACATTGTTAGCGGAGTTGCTAAATGTTTCTCCACAGATAGCAAGGGAACGGTATTCTTTGGAAATCGTTTGGTAGTACCTAAGAATAGGGAACTAAGGCAACTCATCCTCAAGGAAGCCCATGACACACCCCTCTCGATTCATCCCGGTAGCACAAAAATGTACCGAGATCTACGCCAGAGATTTTGGTGGACTAGGATGAAGAGAGACATTGCTCGATTTGTTGCCGAATGTGATGTTTGTCGTCGCATTAAGGCAGAACACCAAAGACCTGCTGGTACACTTCAACCTTTGCCTATTCCAGAGTGGAAATGGGACAAAGTCGGTATGGACTTCATCACCGGCTTTCTGAATACCCAGAAAGGAAACGATGCCATCTTCGTTGTCATAGATTGGCTTTCCAAAGTTGCTCACTTCCTTCCAGTTCGTGAGTCTATAACTGCTAGCCAGTTAGCGGACTTGTACGTCTCTATAATTTTATCCCTTCACGGTGTTCCTTTGGAAATCAATTCTGATCGTGGTAGCCTTTTCACCTCTAGATTTTGGGGAAGCTTTTAGAATGCTATGGGAAATCATCCCTCCTTTAGTACAACTTTCCATCCTCAGTCTAGCAGTCAAGTCGAAAGGGTTAACCAAATTCTTGAAGACATGCTCAGAGCTTGTGTTATCTCATTCGGAAAGAATTGGGAGAAGTCTCTTCCATTTTCCGAATTTGCTTATAACAATAGTTTTCAATCTAGTCTGAACATGGCTCCTTTTGAACTCCTATATGGACGACGATGTCGAACACCCCTAAAATGGTCAGAAACCGGTGAAAGACAATTCTTTTGACCGGACATGATCAAGGAAGCAGAAGAGCAAGTTCGCATTGTTCGTGATCAATTGAAAGCAGCCCAGTCTCGTCAGAAAAGCTACTATTATCGTCATCATAGGCCAGAGAGCTACAATCTGGATGAGAAGGCTTACCTTTGGGTTACTCCTCTGAAGGGAACCCAACGTTTCGGTATCAAAGGCAAGTTGGCCCCACGTTACATCGGACCTTTCCGCATTCTTGCTAAACGTGGAAAAGTTGCCTACCAACTTGAACTACCCCCGCACCTTTCCCGAGTACATGATGTATTCCATGTGTCCCAACTCAGGCGTTGCTTCAAGGCCCCCATCCGCGAAGTCGACCATGAAATGCTTGATCTCCAAGATGACCTTTCTTATCGAGAGTACCCCGTTCGTATTCTTGATTCCGTAGAGCGTGTCACTCGTCGTCAGAAGATTAAGTTTCTGAAGGTGCAATGGTCACACCACTCTGAGAGAGAAGCCACGTGGGAAAGAGAAGACCGTCTCAGTGCCGAGTACCCCACCTTCCTCCCGCAAACTTCTGAATCTCGGGACGAGATTCTTTTCAGTGGGGGCGAGTTGTCAGAACCCTCTATTAGGTAATGTGCTAGGATCAAAGTCATCTTGCATCATGTTAAAAATTTCAAAAGAAGACATTGAAATCAAATTCAAAAGCAAAATGGGACAGGAACCCCCCCCAGATGAATTAATTCAAAAGGCCAGAAATAAATCTTCTCCAAAAATTCATGTTTGATTTTTGAAAAGTCTTATAAATGAGTGTGATCACATATCAAGTGATGTGGGACCCATCCCATGCTCATGGATTTTTCAAATATTCAAACAGTGCCTTGGAATTAATCAAAAACCCCTATTTGATTTAAAGGTCAAATTATTTGAATTTTAAAAATGTTCAAAATTTATAAGTGGCTAGTATATTATTTTTTGAGGCCATATAAAAATTATGAGAATTTTAAAAAATGGTTTGCTATTTAATAAAAATTATGAGCCAAAACAAATGACAGAAGAAAACAGAAAAGAAAAACAGAAAAAGAAAAGAGAAGGACTTACCTCTCGCCCAGGGGCGAGGCCCACTCACCTCAGCCGGCCCAGCCCACCTGGAGGGGGTACATGCGTCTTCTTCCCCTCCAGGCAGGCAAGCAGGTCGCCGGCGAGCGGCGAGGGCGCGCCAGGCAGCTCCCTGCTTCCCTGGACCTTATCCCCTCACCCGGAGACGTCTGGGAGAGGCCCAGCTCTTTTCCCTTCCCTCCAGAGCCACCTCCCCCTCCTCCCTCGCCGTGTTCGTCGTCGACAGAAGGAACCACCGGAGCACGACGACGCGCCCGCGTGTCCATCGACGTCCCGGAGCCCATTGAAGTTGTCCCCCGTGTCCCCCTTCGAGCGCACCACCGAGCTGCAGAAGATGGCGTGGTCGGAGCCCACCTAGCCGACGAATTCGAGCTCGAGCCGCCGCCGGAGCCGAAAGAGATCGATGTCGATTACCTCACCGACAAGCCCCCCATCTCAAGCTGTCACCGCTGTTGCAATCCTGGTGAGCTTGCGGTCAGCACCCCCTTGCTCGCGCCCCAATTATTCTTCTCCTTCGTGCCCTGCCATGGACGCCGAGGTGCAGCACCGCCGTGCTCGTCGACGGCGAGTCTCCGTTAAGCAATCGTCCCCGCGGCCATGTCCGTCGCGTTCCCCGTGCTCCACTGCTTCGAATGCACCTGTGCCCGCTCCAAATGATGTTCTGTGGCGAGGTTCACCTCGAGCCAGCAGCTCCGCCGCCGCCAGGGCTCGGCGTCGTCGTCGTCAAGCCAGTGCCTCCTAGGCCCCCCACTTGGTTCCATTCGATGCGCAGCACCAAGAGCTAAGTCTCGGTGGCTGCGGCGCTCGATTTGGACCACGGGAACACCGTCCCCGCGGACGCCGCCGTCCCCTGTGGTCGCCGCCGGTGGCTGGTTTAACTTGGGGCTAATCACCCCACTAATCACCCCCTAACAGCCACTGACCCGTGGGCCCAAGGCCTATTTAAACCTTGGTTAGTTTGAAACTAACCGGGTTAATTAACCCAGCCACTGACATGCCGACCCCACACGTCAGACCCCCCCCCACGTCAACATGACGCAACAGTGACGCAGTAAATCGAATAAGTGATTTTATAAATCCAGAAAATCCAGAAAAAGGCTGAAACTTTCGAAATTCATAGAAAATTCATATTAACTCCAAATTTAACAAATAATATATGAAAAATGATCAGGAGAAAATTATCTATCCAAATATCCAACTTTCAACCATGTTTGAGTTGAATTTAAAATGTGACCAGTAGCATTTGCTATTTTGTTTAAATGGAATTAAATCAATTTCTTTTCAAATGCTTTTGCAATTTGAACCATAGCAACATACCACATTATACTTCAACTTCAGAGGCATATCATACACATTTCAAAATGAATTACATTGATGCCACAATAGCATTTGTAACTTGGCTAAATTGAATTCAAATTGGAGTTTGAATTTGCAATTCATTTGCAATATACTCCATTTAAATGGAATTGCCTCACACATCAGAAACATATACATCAAGTTTCAACCTTCAACCATGTGATTGTGCATTGTATTTACTTTGCTACCTTGTTTGTTGTTTGTCGAGTAGAGTTGGAACCGGAACAGGAGGCTGCCCCCTTCGTTGAAGACCCCGAACCCGAACCTCATCAGCAAGGCAAGCAAACCCCCATTGATCATGTCGATAAAATCCCAATTCCCTCTCATGCCTCGCTTATGCATTGTATAGGATGATTACCATGCTACGTTTCTACCGCATAGATGAACCCATTCCTTTGCATGACCTATCATTTGTCACAGTAGTAAGCAAACCACAATCCTAGCAAATGTAGGAGTTGATTGATATCATGTGGCCCCTGAAATTGTTACTGCTTATTGCATGCTTAGAGTGATACAATGTTGTTACTTTTATGTGAGTCGGGATGGTAGTGATCATGTTGATGTTGGTGGAAAGGTGTTGGTGAATCTACCCTAATACAAGGTGAACGATGAGAGGGTGTGTAGGAGTACACGGTGGGTTGTCTCGTTGAACACCGCCCTAAGTCAGAGTTCTTGTGTGGTGATCCAAGATGAAGAGTACAACCACACATTGGGCTCACTGACCCCTCTCAACCTATTAACTCATCCCTTTCGATGTCCAGTTGTCGCAATAGTTCGGAGTTCTTGTAGGTTTGTGGCCTGGCTGCTAAGTGAGAGAACGGCTCACCCGAGACCGGCTTACGCACCATGCACAAATCATCTGGGTCCACTTCAGTAAACCGGCCGGGTTCACGATAGTGGTAGCCAACCCAGGTAGGCGGCTTTCTTGGACTAGATAGGCTATGAGGTAACAGTTGTGGTGAGCATCCTCGCCGACACTTCTTGAACGGTTTCGAGTACAAAGGCGGTAACTGATGATCATGTGTGTGTAGCGGTACACCCCTGCAGGGTTAACAAAACTATTCGAATAGCCGCGTCCGCGGTTAAGGATTGCTTGGAAAGCTTAGCTTGATTATTAGACAACTTGAACTGGATAGTCCTAAAACACACCAAGATAAGTGTGAGTGCTATGGCGTGCTTTCTCGTGGGGAAGTCCAGGAAGGCACCATAGTGGTGTAATTGGTTGGAGAAAGTAGTGGACTCGTGTACGCTTCTTACTTCAAGTCTGGTACTCGTAGTTCAGGACTAGCCAAGTCAAAGATGGCACTTCTGCAAGTGAAACCCCACCTCCCTTTACCTTGATACATGTGCATGAGTAGTATAGCTCCTATGTAAGTCTTGCTGAGTACGACTTTGTACTCACGTTTGCTTATTCTATGTTTTAGATGAACCCACTGACCCCGAAGGTGGCTTCTTCATCGAGCTCGACGACTGAAGACCAAGCTAGTCTAGTCCCAGTCAGACGACTGGTTCCCTCGTGGAGGTCTTGTGTTTCAATAAGGCTTCTTAAGCCATTTGTTAAACTTGTCTGTACTCAGACATATTTTGCTTCCGCTTGTTTGTTGTAATGTTGGATCACATACTTGTGATCTCTGTGTGCACTCTGTAAGAGTTATCAATAAAATGTATACTTTGTAGAGAATTGCAATGATACCTGCTGTTCATACAAGGCATGTGTGTTGCATGTATGTTTATAACATGCATGTCTTTGTATGGGTTTTCGAGACCTTAGTTGTGATCTGGCTGGCGGTCTTTCATACACCAAGTGGCCCTTAGATGTGCGCAGCTTGGGGCATCGCGATGCGATTGCTCGAGACTCTGTCTCGTGCACACTTTGATGTATGATCGAGCCAGCCCTAGACCCCGACTAAGTGATCGGGCTGGAGTAAGTCTATGTAAGAGTTATGAGATAGTCGATAGTATGGTTGAGGTGACTTGTCTGTGAATATGGGAGTTCATCACCCATATCATTAGACTTGTGTGCGTACGATGAGGACCCATCTCAGTTGATCATCCGGCCTGGATGGGATGCCCCTCACGTACGATGCTTTCCGAGAACGTTCTGTGTTTGGCCTTGTCTGCTTAGACAAGTGGGTACGGTTCTCGGCTCTCCATATGACTATGTCGTAGTGGGACTTGCATACGCTAACCCTGGGTCCCGACAGCACGATGGAGGGGACGACGAAGTGGGGGAAGGCTTGGACGGAGCCAATTCTGGCGAGAAGCTCCACGGCGGCCGGAACAAAACGGAGACGACGACGTCGCTTGCAGGGCACCCGGGCTCGATTGGGCGTGCAGGATGATGAAGACAGCGACGCTGGAGCTTCTGGACAAGTCGGGCACGGCGGCGTGCTCCGGGGCTTCTCTGTCTACGGCATTTTTCGAGCGAGAGAGAAAGGGAAGGTGGCCGGAGAGAAAGGGGAGAGGTGAAGGGCTCTCTGGGGACCTGCGTGGCAAGAGGAGGAGGCAGGGGATGGCCTAGAAGGCTGCCGGCATCGCGGTGGCATCGTCATGCTCTCCCAGCTCGACACCGAGCTGGTTGAAGAAGAAGACAAAAGGGGAGGTGGGCTGGGCCGCCTAGTGGGCTGGGGGGGGGGGATGAGTTGGGCCAGATGGCCAGGGGGCTTCTTCCTTTTCTTTTTATATTTCTGTATATAGTTTGGCCCCACTATTTAAAATAGCTATGCATTTTTAGTAAATGCCCAAATAATTTTATAAACCCTAGGTTACCAGTAGCTAGTCACATTTAGGATTTGGGCATTTTTTAAATTCAACTTATTTGAATTTCAAATCAAATAGGGGTTTTTTAATTTTCCAAGGCACTGTTTGAATTTTTGAAAAATCAATGAGCATGGGGTTAATCCCAAATCACTTTTAAAATGATCACCCTCATTTTTAGGATTTTTCAACACATCCAAAAGAATTTTGGAAAAATATTTATTTCTAACCATTTAATTAAATTCTCTAGGGCTTTTCTTTTCCCCATTTTTGAATTTCTTTTTGAAATTTTCACATGATGCAAAGGGCACTCAAACCCTAGCACTTACCCTAGTTGGGGTTCTGACAACTCGCCCCCACTCAAAAGAATCTCGTCCCGAGATTCAGAAGTCGTCGGGAGGAAGGTGGGGTACTCGGCACGGAGGCGGTCTTCTCTTTCCCATGTTCTTTCTCGGAGTGATGTGACCATTGCACTTTGAGGAACTTTATCTTCTGACGACGCGTGACACGCTCTGCGGAATCAAGAATACGAACAGGGTACTCTCGATAAGAAAGGTCATCTTGGAGATCAAGCGTTTCATGGTCGACTTCGCGGATTGGGTCCTTGAAGCAACGCCTGAGTTGTGACACATGGAATACATCATGTACTCGGGAAAGGTGCGGGGGTAGTTCAAGTTGGTAGGCAACTTCTCCACGTTTAGCAAGAATGCGGAAAGGTCCGATGTAACGTGGGGCCAACTTGCCTTTGATACCGAATCGTTGGGTTCCCTTCAGAGGAGTAACCCAGAGGTAAGCCTTCTCATCAAGATTGTAGCTCTCTTCTCTATGATGACGATCATAGTAGATTTTCAGACGAGATTGAGCGGCTTTCAATTGATCACGAACAATGCGAACTTGATATTCTGCTTCCTTGATCATATCCGATCCAAAGAGTTGTCTTTCACCGGTTTCTGACCTGTTTAGGGGTGTTCAACATCGTCGGCCATAGAGGAATTCAAAAGGAGCCATGTTCAGACTAGATTGATAGCTATTGTTATAATCAAATTCGGCGAATGGAAGAGATTTCTCCCAATTCTTTCCGAAAGAGATAACACAAGCTCTGAGCATGTCTTCCAAGATTTGATTAACCCTTTCGACTTCACCGCTAGACTGAGGATGGAAAGCTGTACTAAAGGAGAGATGAGTTCCCATAGCATTTTGAAAGCTTCCCTAGAATCTAGAGGTGAAAAGGCTACCACGATCAGAATTGATTTCCAAAGGAACACCATGAAGAGATACAATTCTAGAGACATACAAGTCCGCTAACTGGCTAGCAGTTATAGACTCGCGTACTGGAAGGAAGTGAGCAACTTTGGAAAGTCTATCCACCACTACGAAGATGACATCATTTCCTTTCTGGGTTTTTGGAAAGCCAGTGATGAAATCCATACTGACTTTGTCCCATTTCCACTCTGGAATAGGCAAAGGTTGAAGTGTACCAGCAGGTCTTTGGTGTTCTGCCTTAATGCGACGACATACATCACATTCGGCAACAAATCGAGCAATGTCTCTCTTCATCCTAGTCCACCAAAATCTCTGGCGTAGATCTCGGTACATTTTTGTGCTACCGGGATGAATTGAGAGGGGTGTGTCATGGGCTTCTTTGAGGATGAGTTGCCTTAGTTCCCTATTCTTAGGTACTACCAAACAATTTCCAAAGAATACCGTTCCTTTACTATCTGTGGAGAAACATTTAGCAACTCCACTAGCAATGTTCTCCTTGATCCGGCGAACACCTCGTGCACGCCTTTCGGAAACTATGATTTGATCCTCAAGAGTTGGTTTCACCACCAAGGTAGAAAGAAATCCATGGGGAACTATCTCAAGATTGATCTTGCGAAATTCCTCATGAAGAAGTGGTTGATACTATTGTAACATGAGGTTGTTACATGTAACATCCCAAAATTCTCCAAATTTTGGTAAAATTAAATAGATGATGATTGTTTGCTTGATGTGTTTGATTTTCTCTGGGATTTAAAACTTTTTTCGAGTTTATTGAATATTAAAATGAGAGGGAATAAAATGACTTTCCCTAATATTCATAATTGATATTTTTGGAATTTAGTATTTGAAACAAAACCAACAGAACAAGATGAGAGAAGGTAATATGACTCCTTCAACATAGAAAAGTTTGGAAAATGTTTTAAATCATTATTGGAATTCTTCTGAATATTCAAAACATTTTTCAACTCAAAGAAGTTCATTTGAGAGGATATAAAATGACTTATCCCCTTTTTAATAAAGTTGCAAAATATTTAGAATATTACTTTAAAGTTTTTAAAATTTATTTTGAGTATTATAAATAAATCTAAAAATTAATTTAGGGATTTTATAATGCTCAGAGAGTTTTTATTTCATTGAAATGATTTATTAAATATTTTAAAAGTGTTGAAAAAGTATTCCAATGTGATATTTTTATTTTTAACAAATTTTTTATTGGTGTAGCAATTTTAAAAGTTATATTTTATTATTTAGAAATGGTTTGTCAATGCTTTTGAACAAATAAAAATACTTTTAATAATTTATCAGACTTTATTTGATTTATGAAAAGTATTTTATATTTAAATAAAGCATTTAGAAAATGTTTTTATTTTTATTTTACTTTTTTGAAAATGTATTCATTAAATATTTTTCTTTAGATTATTTGAAGAATTTAGAATTTTATTTCATATTTTTCGGAGCTGCGGTTGATTTTATGTTATTGTTTGAAGTTACGGTTTTAAATAAAAAGAAAAAAATCTGTAGCCCGGCCCGGTAACCTATTTCCGCTCGCGAGCGCAACTAGAGCCCATTATGTTTTTTTCTGTTCTTCTCTATTTATAAATTGCTTCTGGATTTCTTTTTTTCGTTTTTTTAATTTCGAAACCCTAGCCGCCGGGCCCCGCTCGTCGGACCGAAGCCGCCGCCGCCAGCCCACGGCCGCACCACCGCCCGCGCCTCCCGCGCGCGGCTAGCGCCGCCCCCGCCCGTGGCCGGCCACCGCACCCCGGCAGCCGAGCTCGCCGGCCTCCACCGAGCCGCCTGCCGTGACCCCGAGTCCGCGCCTAGCCGGCCGGCCGAGCCCGCCCCACGCTGCGCGAGCCGCCGCCTCCTCCACACCGGCGCCGCCGCGCCCCGTCTCCACCTCGCCGGCCACTGCCTCTCCCGCGCGCGCCGCCTCGACCCCACCGGAGTTCGCCGGAGCAACGCACCTCGCCGGAGTTCGCCGGAGCCAGATCCGGTCAAACTGCCTCCAGGGACCCGATTGCTTTTTTGCAAAAAACTTTATTTGCGAACAGGTCCCTGTTGGCAGAAAACACCCCGGCACCGCACGTGCAATATCTCCCACACCGTAAGTCGGATCGAGGTGAAACTTTTTGCTACGCACTTGTGTTGTTCTGTACTTTAGCACGGTATAAATTTTTGCACAGTTTGCACACTTTTGAATTTGTGTTTATTTCAAATTCAAATTCAAATTTCGGAGGTTGTATCTTGTAAACCGTTGATCCAAATCGAGTGATTCTTTTTGCGTTGGATCACTCGTTCCGTGTACTTTCTGTTTATATAATGTGTACACAAAAATTCAAGTGGTTATTGATCTGTTTAAATTCAATTTCAATTCAATGTTGCAATTGCTATGACCTGCGTTGTAGTATTCCGTTTCACGTGATTCTTTTTGCATACCGGATCACTTGAGACATGTTATCGGTAATATTCACACACTTTTCATGTGGGCATGATATTCACCTTAAATTCACAATGCCCATAGTCAAAATTCCTTACCGATGAATCATTATCTATTGACTCTCTCGAGTTCACTTCCACTGATCACCTTCGAGCACATCCACACCTCTGCACTTCAAACCTTTTTGTTTTGTTGCTAAAACCTTTGTGATTGTTTTGTTGATGTTTTGTTTGTCCTTGTGATGTGATTGCTTATCGAGTTCCTTTGTTGCGATAGATTTCTCAGAGTGTGATGAATAGAGTTGACTGGACCGTGAGAGCGAAGATCTTCATCGAATGTATAAGGCAAGTTACACTTTGACCATACCTCAACCAATATTTTCTATTATGCATGTAGCAAATTATCACTCTATGCATGTGTAGGATTATATATTAGTTATGATTTAAACCTAGTAGGATAGCCATATGCTCTGACCTTGTATTTCATTGGCGCCCTAGGATCGTGGTTGTTATATACTGCTATTGCTTTGTAGACGGGGATTGGTTGAGTTATCATTGAGCTTTGTGAGGAGTAATGAATTGACTAGCAAACTTAAATAGAAATCACCTCTGGACGGGCAGGGAATGCATCCTGGGGCTCGTGCCGGACCAGGGCTAAATGCTTCTCGAATGGTTGTTTTGGTGGTGAACCGGGTGCGTCATGGCGAGTACCCTCTGACGCAGTGGGCGCCGTCCAGGCTCAAAAAGATCGGACAGACAGTGTGACTAGTAGCTTCCATGTACAACCACTGGCTATATGGGATCTGGCTTAGATGAGTAAGTTGTGGGGAACCTGGCCCTGGTAGCTAGCTGATGTAGATATGATAGGTGTACCGGCTACCAAAGGGTGGAGGCAACATCTTCTGAAAGACTATGTCTCAATCTTCGGGTTGGGTCCAGTGGGGAAAGTGTACAAACCTCTGCAGAGTGTAAAAAAACTGATCATGATTAGCCGTGTCCACGGTTACAGACAACTTTGAGCAACTGGGCATTATTGTTGTTGGTTGGTCTTGACAGATATTTCACGTTGATAAGAATTTGAGTGGGAACTTTTAATAAAGGGATGGTTGGAATTGGTGTAGCCCGATTCAACCATACTTAGGACTAGCAATATAAATTAAAATTTGATTAGTTGTAGTATGTGAGGGAAAAACTGGCTTTCTGCAAAATTAAACCATAAGCTTTCCTTTGACTTATCCTTGCATGTAGATGTAGATCTGTTATATACTTTTTCGTGTGACTTGCCGTACAAATCAGATGTACTGACCCGTTTTCGGGCTGTAACCTTCGGTGTTGCAGGATTGTATACGACGAGTAAGTGATGCGATGTAGGGTTACGATGTCTATACTCAACTATGCCGGTGAATTTGATGGACGCCACGAAGCTTTTATTGTTTTTACGCTGCATTTTATTGTAAGCTAGCCTTGAGATATGCAGGTATGCTATATTGTAATACTGGATCTTCAATGTAATATATATGACATGTGGTTTATTCTTGATATTACATCATGTACTGTGTGTGCTAGCTATTGATCTAGGGACTAGCACAGAATGCACAGAGACTTGGATTCTTAGCGAATCGGGTCATTACATTACAATACGACTTACGACTTAGTTCATCAACCATGACATTGGCTTTGCCTGGGGTGTAAGAAATTCCAAAGTCATAATCTTTTATCAACTCTATCCAGCGTCTTTGCCTGAGATTAAGATTTGGCTGGGTGAATATGTATTTGAGGCTTTGGTGGTCGGAATAGATCTCACAACGATTTCCAAGGAGGTAATGTCGCCAAGTCTTCAGGACATGAACTACGACAGCGAGTTCAAGATCATGGGTAGGATAGTTCTCTTCATGTGGTCGCAACTGGCGTGAAGCATAAGCTACCACATGTCTATCTTGCATAAGTATGCATCCTAACCCTTGCCGTGAAGCATCACAATAGATCTAGAAATCCCTTTTGGTGTCTGGAGGCGCAAGTACGGGTGCAGAAGTCAATCTTCTCTTTAGCTCTTGAAAGCTTTCCTCGCACTTGGGAGTCCATTGGAATTTCTTATATTTCTTGAGGAGTTCAGTTAGAGGCTTTCAACTTTGGAGTAATTCTCAACGAAGCGGCGGCAATAGCTTGCTAAGCCAAGAAAACTCCTAACTTGCTTAACCGATTCAGGTGGAGTCCAGTCAAGGACGGCCTGAACTCTCTCGGGATTGACAGCAATGCCTTCCGCAGAAATCACGTGGCCTAAGTAGGTCACTTCTGGTAGCCAAAATTTGCACTTAATGAACTTGGCATAAAGGCGATGCTCTCGAAGTTTCATCAATACCAACCTAAGATGTTCTGCGTGCTCTTCTTCGTTCTTCGAGTAGATGAGAATGCCATAAAGATAAACTACAACAAATTTATCTAGGTACTCCATGAAGATCGAATTCATTAAGCACGAGAATGTGGAGGGGGCATTGGATAAACCGAAGGACATGACGGTGTACTCGTAAAGACCATAACGAGTAGTGAAAGCCGTTTTTGGAATGTCCTCGTTTCGGATTTTGATTTGATGATAGCCTAATCTCAAATCCATCTTGGAGAACACAGAGGATCCAGCAAGTTGATCATAAAGATCATTGATCCTGGGCAGTGGGTACTTGTTCTTTATCGTCGCTAGATTTAGTGGGCGATAGTCTACGCACATCCTTTCTGTTCCATCTTTTTTCGTTACAAACAGAACGGGGCAACCCCATGGCGATGAGCTAGGGCGGATGAAGCCTTTTGCCAGCGAAGCATCAAGTTGGGTTTTTAGCTCAGCTAACTAATGTGGGGCCATTCTATATGGGCGTCTGGAAATTGGGGCTGTGCCTGGTATAAGATCCACTATGAATTCTACACATATGTCGGGTGGCATGCCCGGCAGCTCTTCAGGAAAGACATCCGGGAAGTCACGAACCACCGGAATATCTTCAAGGTCAGGAAGGGGAAGCACATTCAAAGTGTGCATCTGGATTCTAGAGCTGGGTGATGTGTAGTCAATTGTCTGGCCTGAAGGATGGGTGAGTTTAACTGATCTGGCTTTACAATCAAGGAAAGCATTCTGCCTTGATAACCAATCTATTCTTAGGATGACATCAATGTCCAAAGACTTGAGGGCTATAAGAGAGGCAAGGAATACTAAACCCTCAATTGCAATTTGATTGCCATGGCTCACTCTATTAGTTTGCCATTTGGAACCAGGAGTTTGAATTATCATTGGAGAAAACATTTCGTCAAAAGGGAATTCATGACGAAGTGCATAACTCTCCGACATGAATGAATGAGAAGCTCCTGGATCGAAAATAATGGAGGCGAGAACATGATTAACTGGGAGTGTACCAAGGATGACGTCAGAAGTAGCAGTGGTTTCCTCAACTGAGATTTGGTTCACATATCCAGTACCTATGACTGAAAGCTCTGCTGGAAAGGTTTTGGTGGTTGATTTCTTTGGAGGCTTGTGTCGAGAATTACGTGGTGTCATCAAGACCTGAGGGCACTAACGAAAGTAATGGCCTGACATACCACACTTGAAACACACCCTGCCTGAATTGCTGGGAGCAGGATTACTGGATGGCACATCATCATTCTTGTGAGGAACAATGTGTTGAGGTGGATGGCATATATTTGATGGTGGTCTTTGAAGAAAGTTTTGAGGTATGGCACCAGTTGGAATCCATATTCTGTGTTTCTGAGGGGATGAACTTGAAGAAGGAGCAAGCTCAAGAGCATGCTTGCGAGACTCTTCGAACACTTCATTGCCATGCTCAGCTCTAAAGGATCTATTGACTAAATCCTCAAAGGTGGAAAATTCGATGAGGTTGAGATCATGGCGAAGGATGGGGCTAAGTCCTTTACGGAACCTTGCCTGCTTTCTGGCATCGGTTGTGATCTCATCTTGGGCATATCGAGCAAGACGGTTGAACTCTCTCACATACTCATGAATGGACATCTCTCCTTGAGTCAGATTGCTGAACTCTTCCTTCTTGCGCTCCATCAACTCATCTAGAAAGTGATACCCTCGAAAGGCATCACGGAACTCCTGCCAAGTCACTATGTGACCATCAGACTGCATCGCAACATAGTTCTCCCACCATTCAGCAGCAGCACCTTCCAGAAAGTATGCCGCAAATATAACTCAATCATTGGGAGCAACATGTGCCGTGTCAAGCTTACGCTCGATGGAACGGAGCCAATCATCAGCTTCAAGGGGCTCAGAAGAACATCGAAATACCGGTGGCTTGAGGAAGATGAAATCCCGAATGCTAACAACCACATTGCGCTGACGAGCGGTATTCTGCTCGATGAGCTCCAGAAGGCGTGTTTGATCACGTCGATTCCGCTCAGCTTCCATCATGATTTCCGCCGCAGAAGGCGGTGGTGGAGGTTAATCATCATTTCGATTCCGAACACGGTCTCGATTCTGACGAACAGCACTACGAGTTCCACCTGACATCCTGTGTGAGAAAGATCAACAATCAGAATAGGTTGTATGATGGAATCAAAGACAAGAAGGACATGATGAAGACGGAAAATATTATAATGCGAAGGCAATGACTCAAAGAAACATGGAACAAATCCGGCAGCATAACGGCTACACCGGGATGGAAAACAAGAAAAACTCGAGAAGATGGGACATAACTTCTTCAAGGAACTCAAAGACACGAAGACTCTGGACAACCACAACTGTCCTACGGCTACAAGGAAGCAATAAACGAGATGTTCTAGTCAGACATAGATGAACCTAGTCCTATCTTCCCGTAGAAAAGATGAGGGTGACTCAGAACTCAGACCTATGAGGGTAAGGAGAAAAAGAAGCCTTAAGTTGTTCCCATTATGCCCAAGTAACTATATAACTATAGAATGCAAGACTCGACTTTGACCAAGGGTTTGAATAATCGTACAGACAGTCTTGCTCTGATACCAAGTCTGTCGGGACCCGGAATATGCGTATGTAATTCCAGTCACGATGCAACCACATGGAGAGCCGAGAGCCGTACCCACTTGTCTAAGCAGACAAGGCCAAGCACAGAACACTCTCGGAAAGCATCGAACGTGAGGGCCATTCCATCTAGGCCGGATGATCAACTGAGATGGGTACTCATCGTCCGCTCACAAGTCTAAATGCTTATGGGTGGTGAATCCCATACTCACAGACAAGTCGCCTCAACCATGTTATCAATTGAATCCTAACTCTTACATAGACTTACTCCAGCCCGATCACTTAGTCGGGGTCTAGGGCGGGATCGATCATACAACACAGTGTGCACGTGACAAAGTCACGAGCAATCGCAGCGCAATGCCCCAAGATGCGCACATCTAAGGGCCACTTGGTTTATAAAATACCGCCAGCCAGATCACAACTAAGGTCTCAAAAACCCATACTAAGACATGCATGTTATAAACATACACGCAGCACACATGCCTATTATGAACAGCAGGTATCATCACATAACTCTACAAAGTGTATCTTTATTGACTTACACATAAAGCATACAAAGATCACATGTCTGTGATCAACATTACATCATACAACGGAAGCAAATTAGGTCTGAGTACAAACAAGTTTAACAAATGGCTTAGAGAAGCCTTGTTCAACATACATGCCCTTCCACGAGGGACCAGAATGTTGTCTGGAACTATACTAGATTAGTCAACGTCGAGCTTCAGGAAGGTGACTCCATCGGGGGCTGCGTTATCATCTAAAACATATAATAAGCAAACGTGAGTACAAAGTCGTACTCAGCAAGACTTACATCAGAACTATACTACTCATGATCAAGTATCAAGGTAAAGGGAGGTGGGGTTTCATCATGCAGAAGTGCCACCTTTGACTTGGCTAGTCCTGTACTACGAGTACCAGACTTGAGGTAAGAAGCGTACACGAGTCCACTACCAATTCTCCAACCAATACACCACTATGGATACTTCCTCGACTTCCCCACGAGAAATCATGCCATAGCACTCACGCTTATCTTGCGAGTTTTATAGTATCCATTCAAGTTGTCTAATAATCAGGTACAGGTTCCAAGTAGTCCATGACCGCTGACGCGGCTATTCGAATAGTTTTGTTAACCTTGCAAGGGTGTAAACTACACACACATGACCATCAGTTACCACCTTTTGCTCGCAACCGTTCAAGAGGTGACCACGAGGATGTTCACCACGACACTTCGCTCACAACCGGTCTACTCCAGGAGTCGACTATCTAAGTTGCCTCCGCTCGAGAGCCCGGCCGGATCAACGAAACGGACTCAAACAAAGCAAGTGACCGAGACGCCACCTTTGGCAGATGGTTTTCCTGCCTCACATGTGCACCCACATATCAATATGATGGAACCATTCCTTCATTATTTTTCTATGCACATGCCAAATGGAAAGCCCGAACTAATGTGACTCCTGGACGTCAACACGGATCAAGGTACTAGGCCGAGAGGGGTCAGTGAGCCCAATGTGTGGTTGTACTCTTTGTCTTGGATTACCATACAAGAACTCGGTGCTTAAGGCGGTGTTCAACGAGACAACCCACTGTGTACTCCAACACAGCCTCTCATCGTTCACCTTGTATTAGGGTGGATTCACCAACACAGTTTCACTTTCATCAACACCATGTTCACTATCATCCCGACTCACATCAAAAGCACCCTCATTGTAAACTCTAAGCATGCATTAAGTAGTAACAGTTGCAGGGGCCACATGATATCAATCAACTCCTATGTCAGCTAGGATTGTGGTTTGCTTACTACTGTGACAAGATGATAGGTCATGCATCGGATATGGGTTCAACTATGCGGTAGAATCGATAACAAGGTGATCTCCTAAACATGCATAAGCGAGACTGAGAGGGAATTGGGATTTTATGGACATGATCAACGGGGTTTGCTTGCCTTGCTGACGATACACAGGGTTTACCAAACTTCTTCTCCTTCGGGGGTGATCACCGTCTCGGAACGTCTGTCATCGGAGGCAATCATCAACAAGGGGGGACAACTTCGGAAGTAAAATGCACATACCCATGATAAGGTTGTCCATGATGTGAATGGTACTGGTTTTTAATACCCATGATAAGGTTGTCCATGATGTCAACAAGGGGGGACATCTTAATTGAAGTATATTACATTTGAAATGCAAATTCAAACTTCAAATTCAAATTCAAATTATGCCATATGCATGTTTGCTACTGTTCACCCATTTTAAAATGGTCAAACATAGAAACAAGTTGCATATTCATAATCCTTGCATTTTTATGATAATTTTTCATATATTATTTGTCTCATTTGGTGTTAAAATGAATTTTCTATGATTTATTGAAGTTTTAAACAATTTCTGGATTTTCTGGAATTCTTTCAATTCCTAAATTGATTTACTGTGTCATGCTTGCGTCATGCTGACGTGGGGGGGGGGCTGTCCAGCGGGGTCACTGGTCAGTGACCCAGTGGTTAAATCCTCGGTTTAAAATAACCTGGTGATTAAATTAGCCCACGGGTCCCACACGTCAGTGATGGAAGGCTGTGTTTAAGGGGTGGATTAGTGGCTAATGACGCGGGCCCGCCGGAATTCGGCCGGCGACGACCAAAAGCGCGGCGGCGCCTCACCGGAGAGGGCCTCCCGGCCACGGCTGGCCACGCCAAGAGCACCAGGAGGTAGCCCTCGCTCGTGCGTGTCTTCGGGAGAAGGCGGGCGACCTCGGGAGGCACCGGAGCGAGGCCGACATCGAGCTCCCGCGGCGGCCGTAGCGCAGCTCAACGACCACGAGGAATTGTGCCATGGGAGGGGCTGGAACTTCAGGGAAAACGACGGCAAGGCTCACCCGAGCACGATGGAGGGGACGGCGAAGTGGGGGGAAGGCTTGGACGGAGCCAATTCCGGCGAGAAGCTCCACGGCGGCCGGAACAAAACGGAGACGACCACGTCGCTTGCAGGGCACCCGGGCTCGATTGGGCGTGCAGGATGATGAAGACGGCGACGCTGGAGCTTCTGGACAAGTCGGGGAGGCTCCTCGTCGCCGTTGGCCGCGTCGGGCACGGAGGCGTGCTCTGGGGCTTCTCTGTCTACGACGTTTTTTGAGCGAGAGAGAAAGGGAAGGTGGCCGGAGAGAAAGGGGAGAGGTGAAGGGCTCTCTGGGGACCTGCGTGGCGAGAGGAGGAGGCATGGGAGGGCCTAGAAGGCTGCCGGCGTCGCGGTGGCGTTGTCGTGCTCTCCCAGCTCGACACCGAGCTGGTTGAAGAAGAAGACAAAAGGGGAGGTGGGCTGGGCCGCCTGGTGGGCTGGGGGGGATGAGTTGGGCCAGATGGCCAGGGGGCTTCTTCCTTTTCTTTTTATATTTCTGTATATAGGTTGGCCCCACTATTAAAAATAGTTAGTCATTTTTAGTAAATGCCCAAATAATTTTATAAACCCTAGGTGACCAGTAGCTAGTCACATTTAGGATTTGGGAATTTTTGAAATTCAACTTATTTGAATTTCAAATCAAATAGGTTTTTTTTTTAATTTTCCAAGGCACTGTTTGAATTTTTTAAAAATCAATGAGCATGGGGTTAATCCCAAATCACTTTTAAAATGATCACCCTCATTTTTAGGATTTTCCAACACATCCAAAAGAATTTTGGAAAAAGATTTATTTCTTGCCATTTAATTAAATTCTGTAGGGCTTTTCTTTTCCCCATTCTTCAATTTCTTTTTGAAATTTTCACATGATGCAAAGGGGCACTCAAACCCTAGCACTTACCCTAGTTGGGGTTCTGACAGATCTGAATCAGAATCTGACGAGAGTGAAGGTCGACCGGGAGCCGACTCCGGGCATGATTTCATCGGAGTTGTCAGTGGATCTCATAAGCCGGATCGTTCGGTCGAAAACCTAGACCGTGACAATCCGACAGAGTTTTCCGATGATGAATCAATCTGATTGATTGGAGAAAACCGGCTCAGGCCCGAGACAAAAGAGTATAATCCAGAATACCCTTGTTATCCAAGGGCCATGGAAGGGGATGATGCATCACACCTCCCAGAAAAAGTCTCTTTTTCAGACGAAGAAGACGTTGACTGCGCGAGAACGACTAGTCCCTCGGGAGAAATTCAGCATGAAGAAACCCCAGAAAATCTCTCTGAGTTCAATACCTCAACTAATCAATCTACAGAACCGACTCTCAATAAGAGATTAGATCATCAAAGACCTGAAACCGGCCCAACAACGGTCAGGTACACACGACTCATGTCACCTGCATCTCTTGCAGCCAGTGGAAGCCGACATGAACGCCACGAAAAGGCGACTGAGCATCAAAAAACCACTTGGCCGCAAAGAGAAAAAACCTGCGACCGCGAAGAACACGCTCAACCTTCACAGAAGAGTCGGACGCGATAAGTTTAGCCAAACACCAACTTCGTGGATGCAGATGACCGACTCAGGCTCATGATTCACGTATTGGATCGTATGAAGACAGTAGTTGAAGACCTACGGGGACTCGTAGATGCAATCACCAGATATGTCAACTCTGATGAAGCAAAAAACGACGGAAGTCAAAAGAAAAAGCAAGGCAGCACTGGAAAACGCAAGAGGATTGAGAACCCCGAACGATACAATAGACCCGATTTAGGGAAATTAGGAAGTGCTACGAGGCCAGACAAGAGGAGTCGGCCACATAGCTTTGAGGAAGCTCTACAAGGACCCTTCCCGAAATATTCCAGACCGGGTTGCCTTGCAAACCATTCTTGGGGACAATGGTATCACATGCTAGCACTCAAAAAACAATGGGCCAAGGATAACGAACGCCTTAACCCGCCTGAAGAACAAACAGTTACTCCCTACGGCCAAAGAAATCCAGAACCAAGAAACTTTGGACTTACACCCTATGGAGTCGGCCCGGGCGGCCAGCCATCAAGGTAATGGTAAGATAACCCAAAAACTTCTCTTAAAATAAGTATAAAGTTTTCCTGTGAAACCTGTCATCGGTCAAATGGGCGAAGAGCCGGCGGCCACGAGCTCGATACTTATAAGAGTCGTGGGGAATTGTAACGGCCCAGGATCTCAATAGGAATGATAGACTACTCATATCAACAAGGTTCACCTTCTTTTCCGGGAGCCCATCAGGAAAGAACTACCAGGTTAAGCGTGCTTGGCTTGGAGTAGACTTGGGATGGGTGACCGACCGGGAAGTTGATCCCGGGTGCGCACGAGTGAGGACAAAGTGTGCAGAAAAGACTAGTGTTGGTTTGTGAGGACAATCTGGATCCCAGGCGCACAGACCATGGAATCGGTGGTTAACCGGTTGGGAGTGGTCGGGGCGTTACAGTTGGTATGAGAGCCAACCCTGGCAACTACACGGTGTGTGTGTCGGTCGGTTAGGCTTAAATAGTGTGGCACCCCGGCTCAGAATACCGGAACGCCCCGTGCTCCAGCCCAGAGATCATGTCTTCTGGAACAAGACACTGCTTGATATAGAACTGAACAACTTTTTTTACCGAAGAAATTGATACAAGGGGGTCTATTAAAACGCTAGCGGAGCGAGGTAGCGAAAACCTTGCTCCTACTGCTAGCCACAGATCTACACCAAACAACGTGATAACTCTACGCCAGCGGAATAATTCTTAGCAGCGGAAAAATGACGACGGTGATGAACTCCATTCCACAGGGACACTGACTGGGAGACCTCCTAGCTCGCAAACACCGGGAACGTCGTCCTACGCAATCACGTCATTGTCTGCAAGTCTGGCATGACAAGCCAGGTCAGTACATTGAATGTACTTGCAAGCTCACCACATCACATGCACCAAGGCAACGTGGCATAATAGTTCAAGAAATGTTAACATGATGAATCTAGCATATTACCAAGATTATAACTAATGCAATAGCAAGCATCGTTAAGGTCACATGGACCCCGTATGAACATCGTATGATCATACGGCTTACCGCAGAGTCGTTACGGACTCAAACCTCGGGTCATCTCATGACCAACCATTTACACGGGTCGCCGCACGACCCTTCAACAGGTTAGGTGTGATTGCGTTGCCACCCAACTAATCCGGTCATCGCATGACCAACAACTCACACGGGTCATCGCACGACCATTCAACAGGTTAGGGGTCATATTGTAACAGCCCAGATTTCACAAAAATTAAAAATTTTGTTTTCGGTGTGAATTGTCTGATTGCCTGATTTGTTTGCGGTGTTTGCATCCCCGATTTATCGATCGGCGATTATTTTCCCCCTCTTATCTCGTATCGGACGGAGACCGACCCTTGCCACCCTGACACTCGACCTTTGCGACACCGGGTTTCACCCGATCACCGTCGCGAAACCGCACGAGACCAGCCGCAGCCAACGGAACGAAAAACCCCGTTTAATAATTAAACGGGATATTTTTATAGCGCGCCGGAAAATGTTGTCGGAACGTCACCGCAGTGAGGTACGATCGAAGAGGTCGACGCGCTGAGCGCGTGGTTCGAGATTTCGTCGGAATCGGAGTCCGTATGCACCTTCGGCGGTCACGAACGCGATCACCGGACACGTGAGAGGGGTACCGAGGGCGTTTGCGTCATCTGCCCAACCAACCTGCTATAAATAGACCACCAGCCTCCCACACCCAATTAGGGTTTACCCCATGGCATATTTTCAGCCACCCCCCTCCTTTTGCACAAAATTAGCCCCAAAACACCCCAAATCCCGAAACCCTAACACCCCAAGCAACCACAGCCATCGATCTGGCCGATCTGCGGCTCAGATCACGCCCCAGCTCCACCAACAGCAGCCTCCCACCGTCCGGGCCCCGCAGGGCCAGCCGCCACCGCCGTCGGGCCCGATCCGGGCCTGCAAGCCCGCGTCGCCCGTCTCCTCCGCCTCCACGCCGTGGAGCTCCTCCCGAGCAGCCGCCGCCGCCTCGACTCCGGCAACCACGGCGAGCGCCGCCGCCGCGCCCAGGTCGCTCCGGCCTTGTCCTCCCTGTCCTGCTCCCTCCCTCACCCCGTCTCTTTCTCCTCTCTGTCCAGGACGGCGCCCGACGCCGCGCTGCGCCATGACCGGCGCGCCATTGGAGCACCTCGAGCTCGCGGCCGCCTTGGAGCTCGGAGGCGCCGCGCTTGGGAGCTCCGCCCCGCTCCCTCACCGTCCCGGCCGGATCCGTGAGCCGCCGCCCCGCGCCTGTTCCGCCACCTCGCCTCCTCGCCGGCCGGCGAAGGCCGCCGCCGCCGCAGCTCCCAGGGATCGGGAGGATCCCGATCGGGATCGAGCCGGCTGGAGCCAGCGCGCCCAGGTGGGCCACGACCCAGCAGCGGGCGCCAGCTCCCGCGCCCCCACGGCCCAGGCCAGGCCAGAACCCCAGCGGTCAGTTGGGCCGAGCCCAATAGTGGGTGAGGCCTTTTTCTTTTTTTTATTTATTTATTTTTATTTTTGTTCAGCTACTGTTTTTTTTGCTAAGTCCTTTATGTTGTGCTGCTGATTCAATTTTGCGCTGTAAATTCCCGTTAAACCGTAGCTCGGATCGCGTCGCCCCCAAAACGAAAACTGCTTAGAATTGCGTGTACTTTAATCCGTCTTTTGTGAGTTAATTGTTTTGAGGTCGTTTAGATATAGTTTTTGCTGTTCAAAGTGGGCATCAGGCCGTTAAACTGCTACAATTCCTGTTAGAGTGCTGCTGTTGTTATTTTGTTGCAACTTTGCATGATGATTGTAAGAAATCCATGAGGCCTATTGCATTGATTCCTTTTGTGTTGCGTTAAGCAATGTTTGTACTTCAGTTTCATGCATCCACATGCCATATTTGACTGCTGCATCATGTTGATATTTTGCTCCAAAGTAGCTATCATGATGTTGTTGTGCTGCTATTGCTGAAACTGTTATTTTGTTGGAACTTCGGATGACGATTGCTTCGCAACCGTTCATCGGAATTGAGTGATTCCAATTGCATACTGTTAAGCATGATGTCTACTTTCATCCCATGTATTGCTATGTCATGTTTCTGCACTTTTGCATATAGATTTACCCCTGTTTATACAGCATGAGTGCATAACTTGTTTTGCTTGTATCTTAACCGTAACTCCGTTTGGGGTGTTCTTTATATGTAACTTGATTAGTTTTTCGTGTTCTTTGTGTTTATGCTATTTTTTGCTGTTGTTAACCAAGATAAAATATGGTTTAGGGCAGAACAGTACCAAATCTTTTAATTGTCGTGCGGCACTTAGTGGATGCCATGTTTAGGATTGTGCCTCACTTAAATTGTCTAGCATAGATAGTTTACTTTGTGCTTCACCTCTTCACTTGTTTGTGTGCTATGCCATGCTTGCTTGAGTTACCATGTTAATAACCGTTGTTTGGTCACCTGTAGCTAAACAACTTGAACCACCGTAAACGTGCGGTATCGTCGTGTGTGACGAGTACTCCACTTAAATCGTTAGTAACCGCTCTCGACGGTAGGTGCGATGTCTCGTGTTACTTCTTGTTTATGCTTGCTCGTGTTTGCTCCGTAGTAATAGTGGTGCACCGTTGATTGCTTTCCAGTGTTTACTTCTTGTGTGCTCCCGCGGATACCTCTCGGAGACGATGCGAGCGTGCGATCGACTACACCTTCGGAACCCGACTTATCAACAGGCAAGGACTTGCATTACTTATGATCCATTCTATTTCAACCAGCGGTTTGCATGCTAGTATAGGTCAGGTTCGATGTTTGATCCTACCACATATTTACAGCCTCTGTTAAACCGATACAGCCATGTCCTTTCCCAGCAAACCTTGTACTGCTATGTTACTTTTGCTCGTTGCTCAGCCCCTTCTTAGTATGCATGCTTAGGATGCTACGGTGTTACCCTGTTACTCTTTGGGCTGGGATATCACATGATCATTATTATACTATTGTTGATGATATGATTATTACTATAATGTTGACTATATTCGACGAAGGATGGAAGGTCTAGGCTATCCCGCCCAGACGCTTTGTTCCATTCGAGTCACCTAGGCCCCGAGTTCCGGGTATTGGTTTTAAGACTGAGCGTGCCTAACCGCGTGTGGGATTTTATGGGGTCCCCTCTTCTTACCTATCTAGCTTCAAACATTTCTAGTGGTGGCCCAAGCTGATTTACCATTTGAAAACCGTGTGTGTGTCTGTCGGGTAGCTCCTGGCAGATATTATTTAAAACAACCAGGGCCAGGAGGACATAGTTTCTTGGCTGGCCCACCTTGTCCGGCTGAGGACCCGGTTATCCCAATGTGTGATGAATCGGGTATCCAAACCTGCGACAGACGGTAGAGACCAGATCGAGAGAGCGGCCGGCTCCTGAGATGGATGTCGACTCACCGGGGGCCACCCGGATTTGTTCGTTGTTAGTTAGAGGGACCTGTCGTTTCGGATCTCTTGGAACTAAATCATAAAATGGTTGCCTATAATGGGTAGCAACTGAGAGTGATGGACGTGCGTGCGGAGCCTCGTAATGGGCAGTTGGTACACCCCTGCAGGGTTAAATCTTTTCGAGAAGCCGTGTCCACGGTTATGGACGACTTGAGACCTACTCCTTGTTCATAGACAACAACAACTGAGATAATCTTAATATAACTTGATCAACGTGTGCGTGTGCCTTGACTGCTTCTTCTTCGTCGGGATGCGAAGAGGAGGACAAGGATAGGATAGGTGTTATGTTTGCGTAAGTAGTTGATAGCAAGACTTGTTGGAGGCGATTCCTCATCGAATGCTTGGCTTCTTATCTTACTCTTTAGATCGTTAGCTACCTCATAAATGCTAGTGCGGCAGCAACCTCACCACTTACCCCTTCCTTACCGTAAACTACTAGTTGTCCTAGAATGACGAGTGATGAGGTCCTTGCTGGGTCAGATGACCACTACAGTTGGATGCTGAGTACCTCTGTACTCATGATACTACCCCCAACTCTTTTTCAGGGTTCTTGATCGACAACAGGTACGGTGATCGACGTTTCACGTGGAGACTCGACGACGACTAGTTAGGCGGATCCCAGCGGACGGCCTGGACCCGTGTGGTTATGGGATCGTTGCTTTTCTCTTTGCCAGTAGGCATTTGCTTGTAGTCTGTACTCAGACATGTATCTTCCGCTGTTGTATTATATTTGAGGCAGTTGTATGCCAATTGTATGAGATGTTGTATCCTTGTATCTGGAATGCTATGATATCATGTTGAAATCCGGGATATATGACTTCGTCATATGTCGCGGTGGGTCCGATATGTGCTTCGTCCTCGGGTTCGGGCGGAAACGTCCGAATCTGAAACAGTACCACATACCGGGCCTTACACATATCATGACCACTCAACATATCAGGTCATCGCATGAGCAACAACTTAGCACAATCACCAAACCGGATACACATTGACTCATGATGTGATCTAGTACGAACTTTGTCATATACCATGGACTCGGCTATTCGAATAGATTCTTTAACACTCTGCGGAGGTTGTGCACTTTACCCATGCTATGGAGTTCTTCCTCCATCCAGTACCTTGGAACTTGTCCCACAGGAACCTCGGAACTCATACCATAGGAGTGGAGTAGGACTTCTCCAACGATACCGTTCTACCACATCCATCCCTTACCGTATCACCGACATCCCATCTTGGGTAGCCCCGTGTCCTCTAGACACCGGCCATCGTCATGGCAAACTACATGTTCCCAAACGGGAAACATTGTCCCAAACGGGGACGGGATACCAAATAAACAAACCGGCTTTCAAGGCTATCGCCGCTTACCTGGCCAAGGTAACCGTGCGTGCATAGCCTCCCCTCTTTGGTGATACACATAAGAGAGCACACTGATAGACCGAGCCAATGCCTTCCCATAAAGACGAGTGTGGATGCACTGATAAGTTCGGTTCGGTGGCACCTGATAAACTTGGCACAAACATGTACTCTAATGCATAATCATCAAGATCAGGTGCAACATGAAAGTCTACGTCCAATCATATCAATGCATGCGTAACAATCCAAGGTATGGCTACGGTTATATCATGATCCTCAACATCTATGATGATTAACTTATCCATGTTAAGGTGATCAAGATATTAACATGCAACATGGAAAGGTCATGAAAATGAATAAGGATATGATGCAAACAAACATAACATGGCAATGATAGATCAAAGCATAACCGGAGAAAACATCGTATCATCCGAGAATTAAAGCAAGTTTGAAACACGTCAAAGTTTTATGAAGGTGCAAAGAGGGTTGTGGATTGCCTTTCACCAGAGGAGTGTGAAATACTCCTGGTCTTCAAGACAAATAAATCCCTGCAAAATATATTTTAAAATGGCAAAAGAATTTTTCAAAAAAAATATTTTCTCTGGAACAACAAATTTATACAGAACATCATGGCATGAAACCTATGCCAAAATGAAGAGGAGCTCAAGACAAAACCAATGCAAAAAAGTTTCAACTCATTTGGAATTGTGGAATAAAAGTTATAGCTGGTTAAAGTTGGGTCAAACAAATCAATTTAAATTGATTTTCTGGAGAATTAGAGGGAGAGTGACGTCGAAGGCGTATTTCATAAATATGCCTCCACTTGAAAACATTTCAGGCTGGGTGGTTGATGGCGGAGAAGTTGATAGGTTTAGTTGGTTTGCCTCCCCTGTCAACCGCGCCAATAAACGATTCTTGATAACCCACAAGTCTAGGGGATCAATTGTAGCTTTTCGATAAATAAGGATGTCAATCCCACGAGGAGCAGAAGGTGCTGATAAGTGACACTAGATAAGGAAAGGCTGCACACACTCAAAGGTAAATATTTAGGGTTTTTTGGTTTAAGAAACAGAAAAGTAAAAGACAAGCAAAGTAAACAGGGTAACTGAAGAGTAGCAAGTGGCCCAATCCTTTCACAAGGATAAGCCTAGGAACTGAACTTATAAAAGCTAAAGCGTTCTCGAGAACACACGGGAGAGATAGCCAAGTTACTTTCACCATACTCCGCCAAGTAATATGTATTGTGTTGATAAGTGTTGGTGGGTGGATCAATGCTAGTACACCTTCTAGACTAAGATAAGTGTACTCTTATGATTACACACCTTGCAAGCATCCGTAAATACAAGGTAGTAATTAAGGCATAAGCCTAACCACAACATTACGATCAAGGATCCATAACTCCCTTGTGCAAAAGTGTGCGAACTGGGGTTCAGGTATCTGTCACTCCGGCAACCCACCATAATCATCCTTTGTGCACAATGTATTCCTCTAGGCCCATGAAAGGTGAAGTGTTAAGTGTTCGACTCACATAACACCACTAGAGAAATAACAACACAACTTAAGTATCAAACAACACATAAAACTTCAACATCATATGACTACTAACAACTATACTTCTCCCATGTTCTCAAGAACTAAAGTAACTACTCACAAGACATAAAAGAGATCATGATCAGAGGTGATAGATGGGTGGTAAACAATCTGGACACAATGATATTTCTCCAACAAAACTCAGTAGCATTCACCACAAAGTAGTAATCAACACCAACATAGTAGAGAGGATAGATAGTACGGATTACAACAGAAGTTGCAATTGTGAGATGAGATGGGATGGAGATGGATATGGTGCTGATGTTGGGGATGATGTTGATGATGATCTTGATGATGACCGTGACGATGATGATGATGATGGCGACGATCTCCCCTTCCGGGAGGTGATCTCCCCGGTGGAATCTGCCCACCGGAGATGGATTTTCTTCTCTGTAGGTTTCCGCCCAGTGGCGGCGGCGAAACACGGAAACTCTTCTGTACTTAGGGTTTTCACCCCAGGGGGGTCTTATAGGCGAGAGGGGACACCAAGGGGGCCACCAGTCATCCAGGAGGGTGCCTGGCGTGGCCAGGAGGGGGGGGCGCCAGGCACCATTCTAGCTGCCTGGTGGGTCCCCTCACCTCCATCTTCGGTGATCCCCAGTCAATTCCCATAAAACGATCCCCGTAAATTTTCATCGCATTTGGACTTGATCTTATTCAGCAACTTGGTGTCCACTTTTCACCGCTGAATTCTGGTTCTGCTGCTTCGGCACCAGAAAGTTGTAAACTGTGTAAAACAAGCCAAAACAACATAAGAACAATACTTTAAAGTGGAATATATCAATGAATAGGATGAAATTACAATATAAAATAGTGATGCTTTTTGGACGTATCAACTCCCCCAAGATTAGACCTCGCTTGTCCCGAAGCGATTGCTGAGCTCGGTAAACCTGTCCATAAGTTTAGAGAGTGAAGCGTCGATAAAAGAATACAGACAAGAAGCATCAAGATTTCTCACCAAACTGAAGCATCCTCAATAGCAACCTCAACTTATAAGGTCCTTATGAGAAAGTAGTAACAATTATAACAAAGTAGGACCTGGAAAACTCATGAAATCATGGCAAACATAGCCTTGGTCAAGGAACAACTAATAACTTTTACTTTTTCTCTGTCACTTATAATGGAACCAGTTGAAGCTTTGGAAAGAACATGTCATTAGTCAAGAAGTGCACATGTTAACACAAAGGAAGATGTTTACTCAGCATAAGCTTTTGTAAACAACTCACTTATCAAAAGATAATGTCAACAAAGATGTAACATGCTAACTTTCAATGCAGCTTTATATGCAAGAATCTTTATTAACATCAAGTGTCTGTTCTCTCTCAAGAAAGAAGGAAGTAGGAAGGACTGACTCAGCACAAAATAAAGTATAAACCCCGTGCAAAAGGGTAAGTAGGGAAAACTCATGTGCCATCTCTAGATCAAACAGAATAAAAACAGACTTTTGGGAGGTGCATGATCCGTCAATGACTGCTGATAGATAACTCACTCACTTCATGATTTGGACAAGTTTCGAGGAACGGCTCCCATGTGGGGACGATCACATCCCCTTAAATTCCTTTGTTTATCACTCATAAATGGGCGAAGGAACTTGTGTGTTAGTATTTATGTTTTACGAGCTGGGCACTCATGCCAGTCCCTTCTCGTATTCGGGGTTTGCAGATTAGGCATGCAATCCCAAGATAAAACTTGTCCAAATTAAGAAGATCATGGGTTACCCACCACTTCCTCATGAGCTGAATCAGTGGCACAAAACATAAGATTTTGAACATCTAGAGATAGCACATAAATTATATACTTTAGGAGTGGTAGTTGAATACCACAAATAGGAAGGTATGGTGGACTCAAGTGGAAGATGTTGGTTTTTTGGTATGGAATTACAAGCAGAATTCCTCTTAGTACAGAGTTTTGGCTAGCAAGGCTTTGAGAGACCAGACAATTGATGACAACTTAGATGCAAGCAATACAAAGCATACACATTAAAACTAGCATGAAACATCGAGTTGTCTTCCTTGTCAACATAACACTTCAAGCATAATAACACAAAGTTTTTGGCTATGTCTCTACTTTGAGAAAAACATGCTTGTTGTTACGACCAAAGCTATACTTGCCAAGATTTAAATAAAGTTTTAGAAGCCATACCTGATATAAGGTCAATACTCCCCATAAGAATCAGCTCATAATGTCGATTGCGTGAAGAGAATACCGAGTGCAGCGAAGAAAACAATAGACTTCTCATTAATATTCCTTCATAGACGACCCCACACTCACGGATACGAAGCTCTCCACAAAAGGAGTGATAGAACTCAAAGCAACACCTATTTCATAAAGTAACTTCCCTAGACATGATACGACTCTACTTGACTTCTAAAGACAAAGATAAAGATAAAGATAAAGATACCCGGCACTTCCCCAAGCTTGGAACAAGCTAAGGGGATGCCATTACCCGAGGAGATTTACTCCTCATTCTTGTTCTTGTCGGTCACGTACTCCTTGGCGAAGCGCTTCCATGGCAGCTGCTCTCCCGTCTCAAAGGACATTCCCGTCTCCAAGATCCTACACTCAGCACCCAAACCCATGCGCAGAAACTTTAGTTCATACTCACATTTCTGGTTCTGCAGATCATAGATCTTTGCTTGTAGCCCATAAACTTTTTCTTCTAGTGCGGCCAAACTTGACCACATCTCCTTCATCTCCTTCTTGTGGGAAGCCTCTATCTCGTTGCTGATGTCGAAGTTAGCTTCAACACCACGCTCCACCATCTTCTTGAACTTGAAGACTTCATGTTCCATCTCCTTCAGCCGCTCCTCGGTGCTCCCTTCCTTGACTGGTCCCTTCAGATCTTCCTTGTGGAGAACACCGTCCTCCACATGAAGGACCTGGGGGTTCTTCCTCACCTCAGCGAGGTAAGGGTTGATGACGTTGACGACAAACTTGTCCTTGGGGGAACTTGGGGAAGCCATGGAACCTAGATCTGCTGAAAGTTTTCCTGGCAGAAACAGACCGAGAAAGAAAACACGCGAAATCGAGAGATACGGTGCCGGGACTATCCGGGCAAATATATAGCAAAAATTTCTGCAACAGAAGGAAGGTTTCAAGCCTAGGTGGAGTCGGAGTCGGAGTCCAGGGCACCCAGGAGGGTGCCTGGCGTGGCCAGGAGGGGGGCCGCGCCATGAGGCCTCCTGGGCCCCCTGGAGCTCCTCTCCGGCTCCACTTGGGCTTGGAATTTTCCTAATTTTGCAAAAACTTTGAAAAGTATACTTTTATTGACGTTCGCGTTGTTTCCTTACCGTAATACATACCTTTTCTTATTCTGGTCCTGCCGGAGTCTGAAACTAGGATGCAACATGCTCTTCGTGAGTCTTTGTATATATCATGTTCACATCCACATTGATTGGATCACCTGCCATATAATGTTTGAGTCTTTGTCCATTCACAACTTGAGGTTTGGTGCCTTCGAAATTATTGATCTTGATTTCACCAGACCGATATACTTCTTCGATAAGAAAAGGTCCTTCCCATCTGGAAAGTAGTTTACCTGGAGAAAACCTGAAACAAGATCTAAACAACAAAACTTTATCACCAACATTAAATTCACGTTTCAGAATTCTTTTATCGTGCCACTTCTTTACCTTTTCCTTGAACATTTTAGCGCTCTCGTAAGCTTCACTCCTCCACTCATCTAGAGAAGTCAAGTTCATGAGACGCTTTTCATCAGCTAACTTTGGGTCAGCATTCAGCTCTCTGACAGCCCAGAAAGCTTTGTGCTCTAACTCTAATGGTAAATGGCAAGCCTTGCCATAGACCATTTTATACGGAGACATGCCCATGGGGTTTTTGTAAGCAGTTCTATACGCCCACAAAGCATCTCCTAACTTTTTTGACCAGTCCTTTCTAGAACTGTTTACTGTCTTCTGTAAGATAAACTTGATCTCCCTATTGGTGAGCTCAAATTTCCCACTAGTTTGAGGGTGGTACGGTGATGCAATCCTATGATTTACATCATACTTGGATAGAGCTTTCCTAAAAGCTCCATGCGTGAAGTGTGACCCTCCATTTGTCATGAGGTACCTTGGTACTCCAAACCTAGGAAAAATTACATCCTTGAGCATTTTCAAAGATGTCTTGTGATCAGCACTCTTAGTGGGGATTGCTTCAACCCACTTGGTTACATAATCAACAGTAACTAAGATGTGTGTGTACTTGTGTGAAGGAGGAAAAGGACCCATAAAATCAAAACCCCAGCAATCGAAATGTTCGATCACTAGTGAGTAATTCATAGGCATCTCATTTCTCCTGCTAATGTTACCAACTCTCTAACACTTATCACAAGATAGAACATACCTTCGGGCGTCCTTAAAAAGAGTAGGCCAACAAAAACCCGATCGTAGAACTTTATGTGCGGTCCTTTCACCGGCATGATGTCCTCCATAGGGACTATCGTGACATTGTCGAAGAATGTCCTGCTGCTTGTGCTCCGGTATACACCTTCTCACGATCCCGTCTGGACCCTCTTTGAAAAGATGGGGAACATCCCAAAAGTAGTGCCTCAAATCCGTGAAGAATTTCTTCCTCTGCTGAAATGTAAAACTTGGAGGCAAAAACTTTGCAACGATAAAATTAGCATAATCTTCAAACCAAGGGTCGGAATAAGATTGTACTTTTACAACAGCAAGTTGTTCATCTGGGAAACTGTCGTTGACTGGAATAGGATCGTGCGAGATATCTTCCATTCTTGAAAGATTATCCGCCACCGGATTGACTTCTCCTTTTCTATCGACAATCTGCAAATCAAATTTTTGAAGGAGTACCCATCTAATAAGTCTTGGTTTGGCGTCCTTTTTCTGCATAAGATACTTAATGGCAGCATGGTTAGTGTCGGGACCCGGAGTTAGCGTATGCAAGCCTCGCTACAACACAATCATATGGAGAGCCGAGAACCGTACCCACTTGTCTCAGAAGACAAGGCCAAGCAGAGAACGTTCTCGGAAAGCATCGAACGTGAGGGGCATCCCATCCAGGCCGGATGATCAACTGAAATGGGTCCTCATCGTCCGCTCACAAGTCTAAATGATATGGGTGATGAACTCCCATACTCATAGACAAGTCGCCTCAACCATACTATCGATTGTATTATAACCCTTACATAGACTTACTCCAGCCCGATCACTTAGTCGGGGTCTAGGGCGGGCTCGATCATACATCAAAGTGTGCACGAGACAGAGTCTCGAACAATCGCATCGCGATGCCCCAAGCTGCGCACATCTAAGGGCCACTTGGTGTATAAAAGACCGCCAGCCGGATCACAACTAAGGTCTCGAAAACCCATACAAAGACATGCATGTTATAAACATACACGCAGCACACATGCCTTGTATGAACAGCAGGTATCATTGCAATTCTCTACAAAGTATACATCTTTATTAATAACTCTTACAGAGTGCACACAGAGATCACAAGCATGTGATCCAACATTACAACAGACAAGCGGAAGCAAAGTAGGTCTGAGTACAGACAAGTTTAACAAATGGCTTAGAGAAGCCTTATCTAAAAACAAGCCCTCCACGAGGTAACCAGTCGTCTGACTGGGACTACACTAGCTTGGTCTTAGTCTGAGTCTTCATTCTTCGAGCTTCGGGTATAAGCCACCATCGGGATCGGTGGGTTCATCTAAAACATAGATTAAGCAAACGTGAGTACAAAATCGTACTCAGCAAGACTTACATAGGAGCTATACTACTCATGCACATGTATCAAGGTAAAGGGAGGTGGGGTTTCACTTGCAGAAGTGCCAGCTTTGACTTGGCTAATCCTGAACTACGAGTACCAGACTTGAGGTAAGAAGCGTACACGAGTCCACTACATCTCTTCAACCAATTACACCACTATGGTTACTTCCTCGACTTCCCCACGAGAAGCACACCATAGCACTCACGCTTATCTTGCGAGTTTTAGAAGTATCCAGTTCAAGTTGTCTAATAATCGAGCACAGCTCTCCAAGCAGTCCTTAACCGCGGACGCGGCTATTCGAATAGTTTTGTTAACCCTTCAGGGGTGTACCGCTACACACACACACTCATCAGTTACCGCCTGGGAGTGCGACCCTTCAAGCGGGTACCGGCGAGGATGTTGCCACGACACTTCGCCCACAGCTCCATTCTAGTCCAGAGAGTCGCCTATCTGAGGGGGCTCCATATGGAAGTCTGGCCGAGGTTCCAGTACAGCCTCAAATGATGTGTGCAGGGTCCCAAGCCGGTCTTGAAAAGCCGTTCATCCACTTCGCAGACCGTGCCACAGCCCTACCAGAACTCCGAACTACTGCGACTTCTGGGGTTCGAACGGGGTGAGGTACTAGGTCGAGAGGGGTCAGTGAGCCCAATGTGTGGTTGTACTCTTCTTCTTGGATCACTACACAAGAACTCGGACTTAAGGCGGTGTTCAACGAGACAACCCACTGTGTACTCCTACACAGCCTCTCATCGTTCACCTTGTATTAGGGTAGATTCACCAACACGTTTCACTTTCATCAACACCATGTTTATCAACATCCCGACTCACATCATAAGCAACCTCATTGTACCACTAAGCATGCAATAAGAAGTAACAATTGCAGGGGCCACATGATATCAACCAACTCCTACATCTGCTAGGATTGTGGTTTGCTTACTACTGTGACAAGATGATAGGTCATGCAAAGGATATGGGTTCAACTATGCGATAGAAACGTTATCATGGTGATCATCCTAAACAATGCATAAGCGAGACATGAGAGGGAAGTGGGATTTTATCGACATGATCAATGGGGGTTTGCTTGACTTGCTGACGAGGTTTCGATAACGGTGTCTTCAACGAAGGGGGTGGCCTCGAGCTCCGAATCCACTTCTATCAGCAACATGACAATCATAGGATCAACATAATGTACAATGCACAATCACATGAATAAGATTGTAATGGTGATGTTCAAGGTACTGATGTGTTGAGCATTCCATTTAAAAGGAGTATATTGCATTTGAAATGCAAATTCAAACTCCATTTGATTTATCGATGAATTTCAAATGCATTTGAATGCATGAAAGTTCATTTGAAAAGTTTGATCATGAAGTGATGTTGTATAGTTGAAGTAATGTTTCTGATGTGTGGATGAAACCATTGGAAATAATGGTGTTGCAAAATCATTTGCAAAATCACTCCAAATTTGAATTTGAAAAGGATCCATATGCATGTTTGGTACTGTTTACCCATTTTAAAATGCTCAAACATGAAAACAAATTTCATATTCACAATCCTTGTATTTTTATGATAATTTTAGACATATTATTTGCTATATTTGGAGTTAGGATGAATTAATTATGAATTTTCAAAGTTTATAGTATTTTCTGGAATTTCTCTAATTTATTAAATGACTAGAAATTCATTTATGGCGTCATGCTGACATCAGCATGATGTGGGGGGGGATCTGACAGGTGGGGTCGGGGTGTCAGTGGCAGTGGGTTTAACCCGGTTTAGTTTAAACTAAAAGGGTCATTAGGGGGGCTAGGGCCCACCAGTCAGTGACCCAAGGGTCAACTAACAGGGGGATTAGCCCCCTAACCTAAACGAGCCGCCGACGGTTAGCCGCCGGTGGAGTCCAGTGCGGCGGCGCACACCCTGGACGACGGCTCGGGGCGCCATTTGCCGAACGGAGGGCACCGCCGTGCTCCTCGAGCTCGCGCGCTTCGAGCTGGACACTGCAGCGTCCTCGGGAGGCAACGGGGCGACGCCGGCGAGCTGCTCGGCGACGGCGGAGGCTCGGTTCAAGGTGGGCATGGAGATTTAGGCCACGGTTTGGGGTTTGGAGACCACAGGAAGAAAGCTGGGGAGCATCCGCGTCTGGTGGTGCCATTGGGGGTCAAGGGGGTGCTCCAGAGCGTTGCCGGCATTGACCAAGGCGGCGGCGCAGCACTGTCCTCGGCGAGATCGGCGGCTAGGGCACGGGGAGGAGAGTGGACTAGGGCAAAACGGCGAGAGGCTCACCCTGAGTGCGAAGGGACCGTCGAGGAGGCCGGAGGAGGGCTGACGGAGGAGAATTTCTCGCCGGCGTCCACTGTGCCCGGCGGTGGCTCGATGAAGAGGACGTCTCCGTTGGGGCTTCCGGGCTCGATTCACTCCACAGGAAGACGAAGACGACGGCAGCCGACTCGTTGTACACTGCGGTGGCGCTTCTCGACGTCGATGGCCACGCGGGCGCACGGGGCGCACTCCGGCGAGGGCTCGGGTTCGCGCAGAAACTAGAGAGAGAAAGCACGGGGAGAGAGCGAGAGGAAGGGGAAGACTGTGGGGCGGCTCTGGCGTGTGCGTGGCGTGCGGAGGGAGGCAGGGGAAGGCCTAGAAGGCGCGGGCGTCGCCGTGGCGTCGTCGCCGCGCTCCCAGCTCCACCGAGCAGCTTGGAGGGGCGGGGTAGAAGACGACAACGCTTCGGGTGGGCTGGGCCAGGCCAAGGGAAGGTGGGCCTCGCCTGAGGCGCCAGGTAACTCCCTTTCCCTCTGGTTTTCTCTTTTCTTTTTTTTATTTCTTCTGTAAATAGGTTGACCTAGCCAAAACAAATAGCTAGGTATTTTTTATAAATGCTGAAATTTTTTATATGGCCTCATAATAAAATAGACTAGCCACTTATAAAGTTTCAAATTTTTTAAAAATTCAAATAATTTGAATCTTAACTCAAATAGGGTTATTTTATTAATTCCAAGGCACTGTTTGAATATTAGAAAATTCCATGAGCATGGGGTTGCTCCCAAACCATTTTTAAAATGATCAGCACCATTTATAGGAATTTTCCAAATGTTCAAATGATTTTTGGAAAAAGATTTTTATCTGGCCATTTGATTTAAATTCTCAGGGCTTTTCTTTTCCCCAATTTTGATTTTTTTTTTAATTTTTCACATGATGCAAGGAAGCACTTGATCCTAGCACATACCTAACTTGGGGTTGTGACAGTCAGTATGAATAATAACTTTAGAATCAACAATATACGGTCTAAACTTATCACAAGCAAACACCACTGCCAAAAATTCCTTCTCGGTAGTAGCATAATTCTTTTGAGCACTATCAAGTGTCTTCCTGGCATAGTGGATGACATTCAACTTCTTGTCAACCCTTTGTCCTAGAACAGCTCCAACAGAAAAAGCACTAGCATTACACATAATTTCAAAGGGCAAATTCCAGTCAGGTGGTTGTACTATAGGAGCGGTTATCAAGGCTTTCTTAAGAACTTCGAAAGCTTCCTTACAATCTTCATGAAATACAAAAGGAGAATCCTTCTAGAGAAGATTGGTAAGGGGTCTCGAGGTCTTAGAAAAGTCCTTGATAAATCTTCTATAGAAACCAGCATGACCTAGAAAACTACGAATACCTTTGATGTCCCTTGGATAGGGCATCCTTTCAATAGCTTCAATCTTTGCCTTGTCCACTTCAATTCCCCTTTCGGAAATCTTGTGTCCAAGAACTATCCCTTCGTTAACCATGAAATGGCACTTCTCACAATTGAGCACCAAATTCGTTTCTTCACATCTCTGCAAAACTTTATTAAGATTGTGGAGACAGTGGTCAAAGGAGTTTCCATAGACGGAAAAGTCGTCCATGAAAACTTCTACAATCTCCTCACAGAAACCATGAAATATTGCAGACATACACCTCTGAAAAGTAGCTGATGCATTACACAAACCAAAAGGCATACGCATATATGCATAAGTACCGTAAGGACACGTAAAGCTGGTCTTCTCTTGATCCGCGGTGTTAATGTGAATCTGGGAGGAGCCAGAATACCCATCAAGATAGCAGAAGTGGGTGTTTTTAGAGAGCCGCTCAAGCATCTGATCAATAAAGGGCAGAGGATAGTGGTCCTTTCTGGTGGCCTTGTTCAATTTCCTGAAATCAATACACATTCTATATCCAATAATAGTCCTCTCAGGTATTAGTTCATTTTTATCATTAGGAACAACAGTCATACCTCCTTTCTTAGGAACACAATGAACAGGACTTACCCACTTACTATCAGCTATAGGATAGATGATACCTACGTCTAGAAGTTTTAGAACCTCCGTCCTAACCACGTCCTTCATCCTTGGGTTCAACCATCGTTGATGATCAACAACTGGTTTAGCATCGGGCTCGAGATTGACAGTATGTTGGCAAATGGATGGACTAATACCCTTGAGATCATCAAGAGTATAGCCAATAGCACCTCGGTGTTTGCGGAGTGTCTCCAATAATCGCTCTTCTTCATACCCTGAAAGGTTAGAATTGATAATAATAGGATATACTTTCTTTTCATCTAAATAAGCATACTTGAGCGTATCGGGTAGTGGTTTTAGATCAAACACCGGGTCTTCTTTTGGTTGCGAGAGGATTCCTAAAGGTTCAACCGGGAGGTTGTGCTTCAGGATAGGAGTTTGTCTTAAAAATATGTCTTCTAGTTCATCCCTCTCCTGCATATGTATGTCATTCTCGTGGTCTTCCATAAATTGATGCAAAGTATCATCAGGAGGAATAGCAATAGAAGCAATTTCTTCAATAATATTTTCATTACTTGACAAGTCAGTACCACGAGGCTGCTTAGAAAACTTAGAAAAATTAATTTCATACGGCTCACTGTTGAATTCAACAGAAAATTTAGCTTTCTTGCAATCTATTATAGCTCCACAAGTGTTGAGGAAGGGCCTACCAAAGTTAATAGGGCAAAAACTATCTTGCACTGAACCAAGTACAAGAAAATCAGTAGGATATTTTACCTTCCCGCAGAGTACTTCAACATCTCTCACAATCCCAACTGGAGAGATTTTCTGTTTATTTGCAAGATGAATCGTGACATCAATGTCCTCGATCTCACAGAGCTGAATCTCGTGCATGATTTCTTGATAAAGTGTGAAGGGAATAGCGCTGACGCTAGATCCCAAATCACATAGCCCATAGTAATTATGATCTCCTATTCTGACAGATACAACTGGTGTACCTGAAATTGGGCCTTTGTTCTTGGTTGTGACAATGTTAGTGGAAACAGCACAAAAACTAATAGTGGATTCTTTAATATCACTGGTTACCAGATCCTTGACCATTGCAACTTGAGGCTTGACCTTGATCATGTCCTCAAGTTCGTCAGTGGTCCTTCCGTTTTTGTTTAGAATACCTGTAACAAAAGAGTGCTCCTTTATCCTTGAGGGATAAGGAGGTTGTTCATACACAACTGCAGGTAAAACAGGATCAGTAACATTAATCTCAATAGGTGACTCCTTGAAAGGTTTATGATGTTGACTCTCATTCTTCTTAGAAGAATCAATATGAGAAGCAAAGTCCTTGCAAAAGTCAACCATTAGCAAGGAATCAAGAGCAATTTTAGAGCAAAAGGTATTAAAGTAATCAGTCTTCACATAACTCTCAATGTAGTCATGCTCATAATTTATAGCGGGTTCAATACCTTTATCAATTTCCCAGTCTTCAGTGTTCTTCTGGATCCTTTCTATAAGATCCCATTTTTCTTCCATACTTCTGGTCTGGAATACCCCGCTAGAGGAGGCATCCAACATCTCCTTGTCCTGACGAGAAAGCCTGGCATAAAAATTTGTAAGTATAATTTCCTTGGGGAGCTCATGGTTTGGGCATTTGAGCATCAGGGACTTCAGTCTCCCCCAAGCTTGAGCGATACTCTCTCCGTCGTGCGACCAAAAGTTGTAGATGTAGTTCCTGTCTTGGTGAATTTCACGAAGAGGATAAAACTTTGCATAAAAGAGATACATAAGCTCTAGCCATTCAAGCAGATTAGAGTTATCGAGTAGCTTATACCAATCTGAAGCTTTATCTTTGAGTGATACGGAGAATAGTTTCCTCATGACGAATTCCATTGTTACACCTGCAAGCTTAAATAAAGAACATAATTGTGATAAATATAGCAGGTATTCTCCCGGATGTCCTTCTCCTGTATAACGATTAGCCAAGACATAATCATAATACCAGTTGGTATTTTATAGGGCACAATTTCAGTAGGGGTAGGGGTGACCACCATAGTCGTGGGGCGGCTCCTTACCAGCAACGAACCAACAGTAGAAGAGTCCATAAGGACTGAAAGTAACAACGGAAAATAAAGGTTTCCTTATCGGCTTCACTGACCAATAGCGCTACAATCCCCGGCAACGGCGCCAGAAAAGCTCGTTGATGGCAGAGAAGTGGATAGGTTTAGTTGGGTTGCCTCCCGTGTCAACCGCGCCAATAAACGATTCTTGATAACCCACAAGTCTAGGGGATCAATTGTAGCTTTTCCATAAATAAGGATGTCGATCCCACGAGGAGCAGAAGGTGCTGATAAGTGACACTGGATAAGAAAAGGCTGCACACACTCAAAGGTAAATATTTAGGGGTTTTTGGTTTAAGAAACAGAAAAGTAAAAGACAAGCAAAGTAAACAGGTTAACTGAAGAGTATCAAGTGGCCCAATCCTTTCACAAGGATAAGCCTAGGAACTGAACTTATAAAAGCTAAAGCGTTCTCGAGAACACACGGGAGAGATAGCCAAGTTACTTTCACCATACTCCGCCAAGTAATATGTATTGTGTTGATAAGTGTTGGTGGGTGGATCAATGCTAGTACACCTTCTAGACTAAGATAAGTGTACTCTTATGATTACACACCTTGCAAGCATCCGCAAATACAAGGTAGTAATTAAGGCATAAGCCTAACCACAACATTACGATCAAGGATCCATAACTCCCTTGTGCAAAAGTGTGCGAACTGGGGTTCAGGTTTCTGTCACTCCGGCAACCCACCATAAGCATCATTTGTGCACAATAATGTATTTCTCTAGGCCCATGAAAGGTGAAGTGTTAAGTGTTCGAATCACATAACACCACTAGAGAAATAACAACACAACTTAAGTATCAAACAACACATAAAACTTCAACATCATATGACTACTAACAACTAGACTTCTCCCATGTTCTCAAGAACTAAAGTAACTACTCACAAGACATAAAAGAGATCATGATCAGAGGTGATAGATGGGTGGCAAAAAATCTGGACACAATGATATTTCTCCAACAAAACACAATAGCATTCACCACAAAGTAGTAATCAACACCAACAAAGTAGAGAGGATAGATAGTACGGATTACTACACAAGTTGCAATTGTGAGATGAGGTGGGATGGAGATGGAGATGGTGCTGATGTTGGGGATGATGTTGATGATGATCTCGATGATTCCCCTGACGATGATGACGATGATGATGGCGACGATCTCCCCTTCCGGGAGGTGATCTCCCCGGCGGAATCTGCCCACCGGAGATGGATTTTCTTCTCTGTAGGTTTCTGCCCCGTGGCGGCGGCGAAACACGGAAACTCTTTTGTACTTAGGGTTTTCACCCCAGGGGGTCTTATAGGTGAGAGGGGACACCGAGGGGAGCCACCAGGCATCCAGGAGGGTGCCTGGCGCGGCCAGGAGGGGGGGCGCGCCAGGAACCTTTCTGGATGCCTGGTGGGTCCCCTCACCTCCATCTTCGGTGATCCCCGGTCAATTACCATAAAAACGATCCCCGTAAATTTTCATCGCATTTGGACTTGATCTGATTCAGCAATTTGGTGTCCACTTTTCACCGCTGAATTCTGGTTCTGCTGCTTCGGCACCGGAAAGTTTTAAGCTGTGTAAAACAAGCCAAAACAACATAAAAACAATACTTTAAAGTGGAATATATCAATGAATAGGATGAAATTACAATATAAAATAGTGATGCTTTTTGGACGTATCAGCGGTGAGGCGGGCAGTGGGACCCGGGTGTCATATAAAAGAGAGGGGGAGGGGGAACAGTGCACTGAGCTCACCGACGGCGAGGTTACTCCGGCGAGAGGGCACGACTGGGGCTGGGGTTAGCACGGCTAGAATGGGGAGCTCACGGCGCACCTCCCTATACCAGTGGCTCTCTGGGAGTTGGCCGGAGGACGACTTCCGCTTCTTCTCTAGAGGTAGCAGGCGGCGGAGCTCATCGGGGTCGACGACAGCGACGACTCGGGCAGCAATCCGGCCGGGCGATGGTGCGGTAAGGTGCAGAGGGGCAAGGGGGACACGATGGTGGAGGTGGCTCGGCTAGGGGGGTCTTGAGCGGGAGGAATTCGTCTGCAACCCGGCGACAGAGCTGCTTGCAGGAGTTGGGGAAGATAAGCTCCTGAGGCTCGATTCCAAGTGCTGACGGTCAATTGGAGGGGAGATGAGGTGGATGGTGATGAGAACGGCGAGTGCAGGCTCCTTTTATAGGGGGGAGCGGGATGCCGAGCTCGAGCGCCGCCGTGAGGAAGAGGACACGACGATGGGGCTAACTGGCATGCGCGCGAGACTTCACGGTGGTTCTAGGGGACGCTAGGGAGTTCACGAGCGAGCAGGGCTGCGCATGGAGCCGAGGAGGATGTGATGGCGATAGCGACGGGTTAGTGGCTGCTGTGTTCGTCGTGATGCGCATGGTGGAGAGCGGCCGACGTGAAACCGGCGAGGGAAAGAGAGGGAAAGGGTGCACGCGTGAGGGGCAAAGCCGTGCGATGCGGCTAGACGAGGGGAAGGCGGCAGGGGCGGCCTGCAGGGCGATGTAGACGCGTCGGGTTGCCTCGGGGCACGGCCAGAGCGCGCCAGTGGCACGCCATGGGCGTGGCTACCAAGGCATTGGAGCAATGGGTGGGGTTTCTTCGCGGCCAAGGATTTATATAGGCTTCTCCACTCATTGCTGATTACTGTTGTGCCACTGGATGGTCAAGGAGAGCACTGTGTGGGTCATGGCTTCACTCCAAAGATTGCAGCAGCAAACTTGGAGAAGAAGCAGTGGTCAAATGGTGCATAGGAGGAGGGTGTGAGGTTGTCAAATGGCTTTGTGGTTGGAAGGACTACATGTCTATGCATTTTGATCCCATTTGACCAAGGAAATAATATACTTCCTTTGTAAAGAACCAAATGGACCAGAAATACCTTGTTGAAGCTGGCATATTCTAGGCTTGCTAGAATTGGATCAAATTTGGTGGATTGAGGTTATTTGTTGGTGTGCTCATGTGTGGAAAATTTCAAGGCTAGGGGAAGCTGCGAGCTAGTACTTTCTTCACAAGGTGACTTGATCTTGATGATCCCCTCACATGGTTGATTGGATTTGGCCAAAACTTGGTTTAGTGGAGTCATTTTTGTGTGGGATGATGTGCAAAAAGTTTCATGTAAAATGGGTTCCCCTATCATGCAGTTCCTTCACAATGCCCCCTTGCTGCTTGCCAACTTTTGGAATTTTGGTATGGAGTTTGGCAAGTCCCCTAAGGCTGAAATTTGGCATAGGCTCTTGATATGATCACAAGAGTATGCAAAAAAAGTTTCAACAGCAATGGATAAGGATAAATAACACTTCCTTCACAAAGTGTTGTTCTCCCCCATAGACAAATGAATATCTCTTGAGGAAAAATCCACTTGGGCCATGGAATATTTTTGGAGATTTTGGAAAGATATGGCATCAAGGATGGTGGGAATTATTTGGGGATTTATGGAGCAATAAAAATAGGGGTTTCTTCACAATCCTCAAATAACATGGAATATTTCTTTTATTGGAAAAAGAATATATTGCTTGAATAAAAATGTGTCTTGGGTGGAATGGATGAAGGGATGATCATTGGAAATGGTTAGGGAATCATGGTACACTTGATCAAGGAAAGAAAATATGCTCAAGTTTCAAGTCCAAAGAGTTGCTCAAAATCCAATCAACTGGCAAATCCAGAAATAAATCAGAGAAGTTTTTGGAAAAAGTAAGTTCCAAAATCCAGGGTGTCACAAACCTACCCCCCCTTAAAAAATTCTCGTCCTCGAGATTTGGTTGCCCAGGGAACCATTGAAAACATACCGTCTTAAGGAAACATATTGCTTCTCGGGTTTCCTTTTCACCGCATAGAGTTCCCTAGGTAGCATCCAAGATATTTTGGCTCAGGGGGTTTACTTCACCCAATCCATATTTCTGACAGGTGTTTTCCCTTAACATATCTGATCCTTTCCTCCCGACTTCATTTCTCATGTTTGTTGAATTGTATGATGGTGAGGTATCGTGTCATAGGTTGAATGCTGACGCTATCCGTACTGTCCTTGGGATATCTCATGCCTTGTCTGCGGCACATTCTTGACTCCTTTGTATCGACCTCTTTCAGAATAGAACGAGCTTTCATGGGCAGCGGGTAACCTCAGAATGCTCATCATCATAATGTCCCATTGTGCGAAACTTTGACTGTCGGCACATGGTGTTGCCTCACTTTTCTTTAGGCTGTCTATCTTGGGCATTAGTTATGACGGGCGGGTCACAACCCTGAACTGTTACTCCTGCTGAGATTGACACGCTGCCATATCCGTGGGTGGCAATAGGCTGTGTTATGCTTCAACACGATCCTTGCCGTCAAAATGTCGAGCTAGGTGGGGGGAGCTTATGCTAAGTAGACTTGAGTGTTCCAGCCATTTATGACAACTCCAAGTATGGTTAGCTACACCAGCTGCCTGGCTAGGTACTCGATCTTTCCCCATATGAAACGAGATTTCTTAGGTTTGGGGTATCCATGGTGATTCATATGGGAGCCTGGTTTCAACTGATCGAAGAGAAGTTGACCATGGGGGCCATATAATTCCCCTTTTTCCTTACATGTCGGCTCGCACAGATCGCATACTTCTGGCAACTCATGGGGGGTGCAGTGCTAACTCTTGTTGCGTATACCGCAGCAGGGTTCCATGTATGCCATTTCTGTCTTCCTTGGTTCTTGCTTCCGTGACAATCACCTTTTTAGGTACTTCCCGTGTACTGGCTTTATTTTTTTCGGGATCCTTTCTATAAGTTAGTTGGGCTGCTGTCATCTTTTGTCTCTTGGCTAGGCATGCTTGCTCCTAGTTGCAATAACTCGCGCCTTCAGGTTACACTCCCTCGTGGCCTTGTCGGGCATGACGATCTGAATCTCATGGTTGTGGTCGAGACCAAATGCTTCATCGTTTCCTTTCCTTTGGGTATTTCTTCTAGACTCGTCAGGCTTTATACCCAGTGGAGCTATGGATTTGCTTCTTCTGCTTACTTTCCTCACAGAAGTCGCGGTCCCTACCGCTTTCCAGGGGTATCACTCACTTGAGTACGAGCGTGATTGTATCCCTACGGGAGTGATACGTCTCAAACGTATCTACTTTTCCAAACACTTTTTCTGTTGTTTTGCCCTCATTCTTGCATGATTTGGACGAAACTAACCCGGACTAACGTTGCTTTCAGCAGAGCTGTCTGTATGGTTTTATTGTGCGTAGGAAACTGGATTTTTGGACGTCCCAGAAAATTCCCAGAAAAATACCAGAAAATCCACGCACCTGAAGGAGCCAGTTGCCAGAAGTGGGACTAGAGGGGAGCCCAGGGGGCCCCAGGCGCCCCCCTGCCACGGCCAGGGGTGGGGCCGCGCCCTCTGGCCGCCTGGGGGCCTCCCCTCTCCTCTAGTGCCCTACCGATGCTCCTATTTATTCCGGTGACGCGAAAACCCAAAAAAGTAGTTGTTTTCCCAGTTCTCGTCACGGAGCCGCCGCCACCCTATGTTCTTCTCCGGGAGGGCTAATCTGGAGGCTGTTTTGGCCTCCGGAGAGGGGAGACCATCGCCATCGTCATCACCATCACCACTCCATCCTCCCTTCATGACTTCTCCATCCATGTGTGAGTAATTCCTTGGTGTAGGCAAAGGGGATGGTAGGGATTGGATGAGTTAGATAATGTAATAGTTTATCAGATTGTTGGGGGCATGTTGCCTATCATCTAGATTGGTGTTTATCATCTTTTCTTCAAATTGTTGCTCTTAATTCTTGTCACTTTGGGCCCGAGTGCCATGATTTCAGATCTGAACCCTATGTGTTTTCATGAATATATTTGTGCTCTTGATCCTATCTATGAGTTGTTTGCACCTGTTATAGTCCGGAACCGGCGATCCCAAAGGTGACAGCTTGGGACACCAAAGGGGATGGACTATAATTTGAGGATTCCATGTATCCATTGATTGTTAATGCTTTGTTCCGGTGCTCTTTGACATGAGCACCTTAATCTCCATAAGTTCCTTTTGGCCCTGTTCGTAGCGGGATGGTAGGACAAAAGATGTTGTGCAAGTTCTTGCTGCAAGCACGTACAACTACCTGTGGGGTACATTCCTGATGTTTGATTTATGCCTAGATGATCTTTGCTTTTCTGTGTGCCTTGCCCCAAGTTGATTACATGATGTGTCTTATCCATGCAACGCCCAACCATCCATCTCCCTAGCCTACAGTGTCTTTAATTCTGCTGGTTACTAGTTGTTTACTTTCGCTGTTTTACTATTACCGTTGCTATCATCACTTCCATACCGCAGTTGTTATTAATATCTTGTTGCAAGTAAGTGTATCTCAGGTGCGGTGGAACTGACAACTCCACTATTAAAGCTTGTGGAAATTCTTTGGATCCCCTTGAGTAGAATCTATAAATTGGGTTATTCTTACCTGCGAAGCTATCTCGATCCCCTGCAGTTGTGTGTTATCAAGTCTTTTTTCTGGCGCCGTTGCCGGGGAGCATAGCTTTATTCATAAGTCTACATGAAGTATTTTACATGCTGCAATTTATCCTCTATGGGTAAGAAAGAAGACCCCAATGTCCCGATCTTACCATCACGTACGAGAAAAGGTACTGTTCTGAACACTAGTGCTACACTTGATTCACCTTCAGTGATGAGTAAGTTTGCTTCACCTCCACCACATGATGTCTCTACTGAATCTGTCACTATGTCCGATACTTTTGATGATGCTTCTACTACTCTTGATGATATTGGGTCACTTAGTCACGCTCTTGAGAAACAGATTGCTGCTGCTGCCAAGAAATCTGGGATTGAAATTCCCGATACTTGCGATCCTTTTGATGGGACTTACACTTATCCCGATTTGAGTAAACTCAAGGAGAGACTCCTTGATGATGATTATATTATACTTGATGATGATTTATGCAGGGAGCTAACAGAGTTTGACGACTCTGACCCTGACGCTATTAAGAAGCTTCTCGAAAAACATTTTCTGAAGAATAAGACCATACCTCATCCTACTTTTACTACATATCCTATATGCATCAATGGTCCTGATTATAATTTCTCTGTTGATCTTTCACTTATATCTATGGTTGAAGCTGACCCATTTTATGGCAGAGAAAATGATGATGCTATTACACACCTGACCAAACTCACTGAGTTAGGTGGCTTGTTTACTACAGATGAGAAGATACGAAACTTCTATGTTACTAAGCTTTTTCCTTTATTTGTAAAGGAAGGTGCTAAAGCATGGTACGATGCACTACCATGTGGTTCTATTAGTAGTCCTCAAGACTTAGCTCACTCTTTTGTTGATAAGTATTTTGCTGCTCATATGCAACATGCTGCTTTACGGAAAATTTATAACTTTACACAGTTGCAGGATGAGAACCTCCCTAAGCTTGGGGCAGGTATTGCAGTCTGATCCAGGCTAGACCGGGCCATGGAGTCCCTAAGAATGAATTAATTGATATATTTTATGCTGGTCTAACTGATGAATCTAGATCCTACTTGGACAGTTGTGCTGGTTGTGTTTTCAGGAAAAGAACACCGGACGATGTAGAAGAATTGATGGGCACGATTGCCAAGAACCATGAAGATTGGTCCGTCCCTAAACCACCTCCACCACCAAAGAAGAGGGGCATGCTTGTCCTAAGCCCCGAAGACATGCAAGAAGCTAAGAAGTCTATCAAAGAGAAAGGTATTAAAACTAAAGACGTGAAGAATCTACCCCCTATTGAGAAGTTGTGTGAGCCTACCACTCACCCTCCTATGGTAGAGGTACAATCTCTTTTAGATTTCAATGCAAGTGACATTCCTCATGGTAAGCCTCCTGATCAATGTGTAGATGAGCTTGATAATTTTATTATGAAGCAGAATCACTTTAATGAGAGGATACAAAGTCAGTTGCATGATAATTCTATTGCTATCAAAAGTTTGCTTGATGTTCTAGGTAGAACAGTTAATGATGTTAAATGTCTTGTGAAGCATTTTCATATGGTTCAAACTCAGCTTGATCAAATTTCTAATGTGCAAAAAGATTATCTTGCTAATTATTCCAAACAGGATATACAAGCCTTCAGGATTAAAACCCGAGGGGGAACTAGCACTTAAGATCCTCTCTATCCGGAGGGTCATCCTAAGAGGATCGAGCAAGATTCTCAAATACAGGAGTAAGAAATTGTTAGCTTTCCGAAGAAGAAGAAGAAGCACAAAGAAGCTTACAATTCCAATGATCCAAATAGTATATCTACCTCCGATGCTGAGACTGAAGACAGTGCTGAGCCTGAGAAGGATGGTGAAAAGAATGATCCACCTGAGGTTCGAGAAGAACAAGCACCCGACAAACGCAAGAAATACACTAGAGAAGATTTTATCGCGAGAAGACATGGGAAGGAACGAGAGCCATGGGTGCAGAAAACCATGCCCTTTCTAGGTAAGTCTCTCAAAACTAAAGAAGAAGAGCATTACAATAAGTTTTGTGAGTGGATGAAACCTCTTTTTCTTCAAATTCCTTTGACTGATGCTATTAAGTTACCTCCTTATTCGAGGTATATGAAAGATATTGTTACTAATAAAAGAAAAGTTCCTAATGAAGGAATATATACTTTGCTTGCTAACTACTCTTTTAGTGGCAAGATTCCTGAGAACCTTGGTGATCCAGGTATACCCACCATTCCTTGTTCCATAAAGAATAATTATGTTAAGACCGCTTTATGTGATCTTGGATCAGGAGTGAGTGTTATGCCCTTTTCTCTTTAAAAGAGATTATGTTTAGAAAAACTAATCCCTATAGATATCTCTCTTCAGATGGCTGACAAGTCAACATCTGTTCCCATAGGTATTTGTGAGGATGTTCCCGTTGAAGTTGCTAATTGTTTAATCCTTACTGATTTTGTTGTGCTTGACATGCCCGAGGATGGGAGCATGTCTATTATTATTGGTAGACCTTTTCTTAACACCGCAGGTGCTATTATTGATTGCAATAAAGGAAAGGTTACTTTCAATGTGAATTACAAAGAACACACGGTGTATTTTCCGAAGAAAATTGACAAGAGGCATGGCCTCAACTCTATAGAGAATATCGAGACCGAGAAGATTGGATAATGGGATTGTCCTCTACATGTGCACCAAAAATACAAAACCATCATGGTGGGGAAAATTTCCATTAAAGTAAAGGTGCAACGATCACTTCATGAGAGGTGAGACTTTTTGCTCTATATATCGCCGGTTTGTTTGTAAGACTTGATCAACCTTGCTAGTAAGCATGTTTTATATAGGTAAAAGGTGCAGCTTGTTATGTTCTCATTTGCCTTAGCTTTTATTCTCCTTGCTGTACAAAGTTTATTTATTTTTGAAACTTCACAACTCTAATCACTGCTTCAAGTTTTCAGAAAGTTTCGCAGCCTTTTGAACTTCGAAAATTTTTCAACACTGAAGTTGTCAGAAAAATTCCAGAAAAAACATTTTAAAAATTTCCATGCCGGGAGTGACCCAGGGGCACCTGGGGCTGACCAGGGGGACCACCAGTGGCCCAGGCGGCCAGCTGGCGCGGCCTGGCCCCTGGCCACGCCCATAGGGCACCTGGGCCCCACAGGGCAGCCAGCCAGGTAAGTCTTCTTCCTCCTCCCTTCTCTCTCTCCAAAAACACGAGTTCTGCACTTTGTTCTCGCGTTCTTGATGCTCTCCGTCCAGAATTCCGATCTCTCTCTACGACCCATCATTTGAGCTGAGATTTTGGGAAAATACTCCCTGGTATGTAACTCCTTCACCCCTCCAATTAGATTTTTGATTGGTGCCTTCATTTGTGAGTATTTAGTAGCTCTTGGTGTTGTTCATATGAGCTTGCATGCATGTGTAGAAATTTATTTTCCAAGTTTTGATGCAAGTTTATGCCTTAGGTAAGTGAGTAAAGTAGGTTGCCTCAACTCACCTTGTTTAAATCCTTGTTTTTATGAACTATATTTTTTTTAGAAATGAGTTTCTTTGGAAAAGAAAAGGGGGTGGCTTGGGAAGAAGAAGCCCGAGCGCTCCGATCGAGTCACTAGAGCTGCAGCTTCACCCTCAGCAGCTAGGGTGAGCTACAATGAAGATCATGTGCCCCTGGAGCTGTTGGAAGAAACACATCCAACATGCGCAATGATGTATCCGTGCGATGATTTTCTTACAGCTGCAGGAATTAAGGAGGAATTTTATGGCCTTTGAGCCAACGCAGGATTGACACGGCTAGCTTTATGCCGTGTGGTGCAATAGAAAAAGCTTACCTCCTCTTTTGTTAACAGTTTCTGTTATAACCATGATGTTGGAACCGTTGAGTTCAAACTTTATAATGATCTCATAACCATGTCTTTGGCACAGTTTTGTGATATAATAGGTGTGCCGAACGTTGGTCAGACAGCTAAGATGACTATGCAGCCTTCCGAGTTGAGGACCCTCTTCAACTCCCTTTGTTGCCAGGAGGAGACTGGCATTCGGCGCACGAAGATTTCCAGCATTTTATTTCCACACCTTATGTATTTTGCGTATTTTTTTGCTAGAGGGGTGTTGGCTCGTGACAACACGAGCAATGGTTCTGCACTAGATTTCTCTATTTATGCGAACGCTCTCTCTTGTAAGAATGATTATAATGTGGGTGCCTTGATTGCTCGGCGTCTTGTTACAAACAGTAATAAGGGCGATTTATATGGTGGCATTTACGCTACAATTATCCTTGAGTCTCTTGAGAGCACCCCGCATTCTGATGATGTTCCCTTTTCATACGCGAGTCTTGATCTTGCGGCCATGAAGAGGCATAAGTTTGTTACCATGACTTCTTAGTTTGGTAACCTTGATTATATTTTGAGGTTTGAAAGGACTATTACTCGTGAGATTCGTCTACCTGCACCACTTTTGTTTGATAACACTCGTAGGAATGGATGGTCCTTCAACGAAATTCAGTTCGATGAGTTCTTGGATAATTACCAGCCGCATAACCCCATGGAGGGGGTTGTGCCCGATGAGGAGGAGCATGGTGAGTTCCCACCTTTCCAGGGAGGGACCTTCACCGAGCATGGCGAGGGATCTTCTTCCGCTTGGAGCGCAGGAACTTCCTCATGGGAGGATCCGAGGACTTAGGTGTATGCACCGGAGGGCTCATACGACTCCTGGACTTACCCTGACCCTGGAGCAGGAGGCTCCTGGGGGGAGTAGCTGCCACCAACTTAGGCCAAAAGCCTATGCTTGGGGGAGTACGTGTCCTTCTCACCTTTCCATTGAATTATCCGTTTTTAATTTTTTTGCTTTGATCTTTTCGAAGTTTTTGCCCGTTATTCTTTGTTCTTTTATTTTGCAAAACCAACAAAAAGATTTCTCTTTTCTTTTCTTTTAACCTTTGAAAAATCCAAAAATATTTTTTTTCTCTCTTTAGTTTGCTTTGTTGCCGAGTTCAGCTCGAGTCCGTGATGGCATTTGCACTTGATTATATTTCCTACGTTCGATCGTGCAAGTGACAAGGCAGTGATGACGAAGATCGACGAAAGGGATGCAACAAGGAAAACCGGTATGAACTCTTTTGTTTCTACTTTTGTACATATGCTTGTACTTATGATTTAGAGACCAGCTTGTAGCGACATAGTTCTATGTTTACAATGCTTTCCCAGTGTTCATGCTTTCCTTGTGGGTAATCCCAAATAGCTAGAGTACATAATGTGTTGTTGAAATGATTTACATTCATTGCATTGTTCATGGTTTGGCATACTGAAGTGGTATTTCCCTTTGGAGAATTCTTGGATTGACTTGGCACATGCTTACACATGTTTATGACTGAAAAGTCTACTATGCCTTGATGATCTTTGAATTTAAGAATAGTCATATCATTTTCATGCTTGTTTCAATGTTACTTTGTCTCTCTGCATGATTATGACTGTTATTGCTCTCTAGTTGGTCGCTTCCCAGTCTTTTGCTAGCCTTCACTCGCACTAAGAGGATTTATGCTTGTGCATCCAAAATCCTTGAAACCAGTTTTTCCATATGAGTCCACCATACCTTCCTATGTGGTATTTACCGGCCATCTTAACGAAGACTTTCTTGTACCATCTCGAAATTATTCAAAAACACTCATGTTTTGTGCCCATAATTTAGCTCATGAGGAAGTAGTAGGTAATTCATGACCGTCTTATGTTAGACATGTTTTATTCCGAGATTGCATGTCTAATCTGCAAACCCCAATACGAGGAGGGACTGGCATGAGTGCGCCCAGCTCACAAAAGATAATCACAACCAACAATCCCTCCTTCACGCTTTGTCTATGAGAAATCAGAAAACTTTGGTAGTGATAAACAAAGGAGATTAAGGGGATGTGATCGTCTCCATCTTGGGAGCCGTTCCTCGAAACATGTCTAGCGTAAGAGGCGATTGAGTTGTCTAGTAGCATTCGTTGACAAAGCATGCACCTCCCAAAACACTTTTTATCTCTGTTTTCATAACCAAGAGCTCTGGTACAAGTTTAGTCTTTGCTTCCTTCCACGGGTTTTCAACCTTTCCATCAAACTCCACGGTTCGAGAGTCTCCGGAGAGGGGAGATCATCGCCATCGTCATCACCATCACCACTCCATCCTCCCTCCATGACTTCTCCATCCATGTGTGAGTAATTCCTTGTTGTAGGCAAAGGGGATGGTAGGGCTTGGATGAGTTAGATCATGTAATAGTTTATCAGATTGTTGGGGGCATGTTGCCTATCATCTAGATTGGTGTTTATCATCTTTGCTTCAACTTGTTGCTCTTAATGCTTGTCACTTTGGGGCCGAGTGCCATGATTTCAGATCTGAACCCTATGGGTTTTCATGAATATATTTGTTTTCTTGATCCTATCTACGAGTTGTTTGCACCTGTTATAGTCCAGAACCGGCGATCCCAAAGGTGACAGCTTGGGACACCAAAGGGGATGGACTATAATTTGAGGATTCCATGTATCCATTGATTGTTAATGCTTTGTTTGGGTGCTCTTTGACAGGAGCACCTTCATCTCCATAAGTTCCTTTTGGCCCCATTCGTAGCGGGATGGTAGGAAAAAAGATGTTGTGCAAGTTCTTATTGCAAGCACATACAACTACCTGTGGGGTACATGCCTAATGTTTGATTTATTCCTAAATGATCATTGCTTTTCTATGTGCCTTGCCCCAAGTTGATTACATGATGTGTATTATCCATGCAGCGCCCAACCATCCATCTCCCTAGCCTACAGTGTCTTTAATTCTGCTGGTTACTAGTTGTTTACTTTCGTTGTTTTACTATTACCGTTGCTATCATCACTTACATACCGCAGTTGCTATTAATATCTGTTTGCAAGTAAGTGTATCTCAGGTGCGGTGGAACTGACAACTCCACTGTTAAAGCTTATGGATATTCTTTGGCTCCCCTTGAGTCAAATCTATAAATTGGGCTATTCTTACCCGCGAAGATTATCTCGATCCCCTGCAGTTGTGGGTTATCAGGGAGCAGCTCGTATAACTTGGGAAGTATGCCCATGAAATGTGCAGATCCAAATTCAACTGACTATGTCAAAATATGCCTTGATTTTAAACAGTGGGGTCTAGGACAATACCGTGGCAGTCACGATGGCTTATCTAGGAAGACTGCGTAGCTTGCGCTCGAAGCTTTGATGGGGTAGCGTGCTGAAGAACGATGGGGTACCGTGTCTCGGAAGCTTTCTCCAGTGGAGTAGCGAAGAAGGCTGGGTGTCGTACGTGGTAAGATTCTCCGATAACTTACCGAAGAAGACTGGGTGTCTTGCGTCGGAAGTTTGCCCGTTTTACTATGGATGTACCGGTTCCTTATGCTGGAAGTTTCTGCGGCTGTCTACTGTGGACAATTGAGTAGCTTGTGCTGGAATCCATTCGTGCGGCGTACCGAGCACGATTGGGTGCCTTGCTTCTTAAGCTTCTCTCGGTAGCTTGTAGTAGAAGACTGGATGTCTTTGCCGAGAAGCTATCCGGGTAGCGTACTGAGGAAGGCTGATGCACTGTACGCGTCGGTTGTGTCCAATAGCTTACCAAGGAAGGCTGAGGTTCCTTATGTCACTACTAGGGAATGCCCTTTTAGTGGCGTCCTTTTTTTCTGTTTAGTGGCGCATTATGGATGTGCCACTAACTACAAGCCACTAATAAGGGCTTATAGGTGGCGCATTTTGGAAATGCGCCACCTATAAGCTCTTAGGGCTGGCGCATTATGAAAATGCGCCAGTATTAATTTTTTTAAGTTTTGAATTTTGAATCTGGATCTGGAAAAAAAAAATATTTTTATTTTTTTTATTTTTTTTCTTCTTAATCTCAGCTTAGTATGCTTAATGCCCGGTCACTATGCTTAATCTCAGGTCAAACTAACCTCCGTGGTCAAACTTCCCCAAGGGTCACCCATCCTAGCACTACTCCAGCCCCAGCACGCTTAATTCTCGGTTCTATTCAACTCTCACTCCAGCTCACCTAGCAGACACTTGTTGATATATCTAACATATAAATCCTATTAAACCATGTTGATGTCTAGGACCTTGTTAATGTTCATGGGTGTGCTAAAATTTTCAACATTTTTTTGAAACTTTCTCGATGGGACCATTAGCATATTTTGAACTTTTTTTAAAAAAATGTTTTTTTTAATTTTAGTTTTAATTTTTTATAAATTTTTTAATGTTACTATCTAAAATTTTCAACTTTTTTTAACTTCCCGATTTGTTCCCTAGCCTATTTTGAATTTTAAAGTAAAAAATAAAAAAATATTTTTTTTAAATTTTCAAAAAAAATTCTATTAGTAGTGGCGCATTTCATACAAAATGCGCCACTACTTAGTTCAATTTTTTTTTTCAATTTTTTCTCTTTTTTTGGGCCTCCAGATCTTCAACCGCCCGTAACATTTTTTCTGTTAGGTTTTTGAGGATTCTAAAAATGTTCAACGGGTTACACCCGTTCGAATTTGGATATAACTTTTTGAGTAGATGATTTTTCATATAAAAAACTTTTTCATCGGAGGTCGTATGCAAAAGTTAAGTCCATTTTACAAAATTCTCGAGAGATTTTGCACAAAAAGTCGAAATTCATATTTTTAAATTTTCCTAACAACTAGACCACATATCATTTGGGAAACTTATTTTCTTTTATTATTTTTACATTTCTATCATTTTCTTTTATTTTTTTTCAAATTGAAAAGGTGGTCCACGGGGGGGGGGTGTATTTGGGAATTTTCCCGCACAGTTTTTTCTTAGTAGTGGCGCATATGGGAAATGCGCCACCCCTAAGAGCTTACTGGTGGCGCATTCTGGATGCGCCACTAATAATTCTGTAGGGGTGGCGCATTTCCAAAATGCGCCACCTATAAGGTTCTTAGGGGCGGCGCATTTCTCCAAATGCGCCACGTATAAGGGGATCCAGGGCTGGCCCACTCTTAGGGGTGGCGCATTTTTAAAAATGCGCCACCTATAAGGGCTCATAGGTGGCGGATTTTTTACCAGTGCGCCACCCCTTACAACATAGTGGCGCATTACATATAAAATGCGCCACTAATAAGCTTTCCATGTATAGCTATTTCCCTAGTAGTGTGTCCGACGATTTTCCACAATAGCGTGTGGACAAACTGAGCACTGTGCATGGTAATTTTACGGGCTTATTGACTGTTGTCTCCTTAGGGGAATCACTGTTTCGATCATTTCCTTGCTGGGTGCCAGATACATTCTGCCTTTCTTCCGGAGTATGCCGTAATTCAACCACTTGGCGTATAACAGGATCACAACTTGTAGGTGCCATACCTTGATGCAGATGTTCATAGATCATCCTTGCCCTTGATTGAATATTCACAACTGTAGCGGTTGATGCGGACTTGATTCCAATGATTTATCTTGGTAGAATCCATATTTGATCTGAATACTCTCCACGGATTCAGGCATGAATCCATCTTGACTTGCTAATCTTCACAATTCTTTGAGGTCTCGCACTGATTCATTTCGGTATGCGGAGGGTCGATGAGCAACTTTCCATCAAGCGCTCTTCTTGCCCTCTCTGTTTACAAAGGATCTTGTAGCGGGACATGCCCACCACCGATGCGTCAGCTTCCGCAAGAGGGTGTGGAAACCTTACTCGTTGCAGAGTGCCGGCCCAGATGGGATAGAAGTGGAAGGCACAATTCTGAGGCATCGCGCTTTCCTGGTGGAGAAGACATGTGATGCCTTCTAGAGCAGCGAGTTGGACAACACGATCTGGGGTAGAGGCGGGTGCGCCCTGAAAGTTTAGGTACGCATGCCGATGGGGAGGTTAACTGTCATAACTACATTGGCGTGATACTCCAGTATCTGCCCTTTGAGTGGTGTCTGGAAAACTTGGTACATCGACATTCCTCCACCTAGATAGAGGCAACGCCAAACGTTGGCAAGGAGATAGGAAAAGCTGACCGGTGAAAGGTCTTTTTCATAGCCCACCAGATACTCTGCCATCTACACTCATCAGACAACTCGTTAGCGAATATAATGCTATCTATATGCATGCAATGCAGCAATCAAATGCATCACATATGCAAGCCATAAGATCTAGCTCCAACGTCCTTCTAACGTTCGCGCGGACTAGTGTGTCCTACAGTCTGTCCTTCTCTGATACCAAGCGTTGTGGCACCCCGGCTCAGAATACCGGAACGCCCCGTGCTCCAACCCAACCGCTGATACGGTGAGGATAGTTCTCACTCCTCGTTGGTTACCCCAAGTGGAAGGTGAGATGTAGCGTAGCAGCAAATTTCCCCTATGTAGAGGATAGGGTTTGTCTCCCGTATGACTCGCAGAGATACAAGAAGGTGGTAAAGTGAACAATGGTGCCGTTCACAACCGAGGGTTGCTAACTTCACCTGGACCTGCACACAGATACAAATAACTTTGCTCCCAACAAGTACAGAGGAGTTGTCAATTCCTCCGGCCTTGCTGTTTACAAAGGATCAACACAAGAGATAATAATAGTGGCAACTGAAAGTAAAGACTGAAAGTAAATTGAGGGTGTAAATAATGATATGAAGATGGACCGGGGTCCCGTGATTTTCACTAGTGATGTGTCTCTCCCAAAAGACGATAAAAGTGCTAGCGAGGTAAACAAATCACAGTTGGGCAATTGACAGGATTATGAAGGCACCGCAATGCTAACTATGCTACAAAGAAAGGAAGGGCTCAAAAGCAATGGGCAGTACGCCAAAGTAAGTAGACCGAAATCCATCTGCATCTACTACGAATCATCCACCTTGAGATATCTATCCAGAACATGTCGCTGGTATTAAGTTGTGAATCCCACCCAAAGTATAAACTCAAAGCAACAGACAACTGCATTAAAAGAACTATGCATAAAGTAAACAATCCTTGCACCCGCAAATACAAGCACCGTTGTTTTATCCCTGGTGGCAACAACACATCCCCTCGTCTCATGTTTCTGTCACTCAAGCTAGACATCGAGGGGCTGAACCCACAATCGAGCATAACGCTCTCTCTTGGAGTTGCAAATAAAATACTTGGCCAAAGCAAATACCGCAACGGAGAACATGCAAGAATTTACTCAAGAACAAAATATAAAAGAGAAGAACCAAATATATTACTCATCACAATCTGAACATAGTCTCATAATCCATCAGATCCCAACAAACTCAGCGTAGCAACAACAGAAATTACATAGATGCCTTGATCATGTGAGGCAGCTCACGAGGACTCGAAAGTGGAAGCACAAAAGAGGGAGAGATAGATCACATAGCTACTGGTCACGGACCCATGGCCCAAGGGAAACTACTCACGGTACATACGGGAGGCGTCCATGGCTATGGAGGGTCTCCCGAAGGGGGTAGCATCTCCCGGCAGGGTGCCGGAGCAGCTTCTCCAGGCAGCCCCGATCTAGAAACGGCGGCGGCAGCGGAACAGAGGCGAGATCACGAAAAAGGAGTCCGTCCTAGGGGTTTCCACCCCGAGGGGTAAATATAGGCGAAGGGGGGTGTCGAGGGGACTCACCAGGAAGCCAGGAGGCCTCCTGGCGCGGCCTAGGGTGGGGCCGCGCCAGGGACCCTCCTGTCCTCCTGGTGGTGGCCCCCCTTCGCTCCTTTGGTGTTTCCAGAAGCTTCCGTGACGCTGATTTTTTATCTGATTTTTCCGGATTTTTGGAGCACTTTTAATGGCCGGAAAACCTGAAATACAAAACAGAAGAAAACAGCAACTGGAAACTGGGTGCACTGAGTTAGTAGGTTAGTCCAAATAGGTTCAAAAGTGTATGAAAGTTCAAGCTAAACATGGCAAAGTTACACAAAACATGCATGGAACAAGCAGAAATTGTAGATACGTTTGGCACGTATCAACCGCGCGCCGCCGTTTGGTTTATAGGTCGTCTGTGTCACCATCCGCCGCCGCCCGCCGTCCCCTTCCTCCACAACTGACGCCTTCCTTTCTCCTTCTCCCGCCGCCCCAGTCGCACTCATCCAGTGAGCCTCGGCCCTCTCTGTTCATATATAAATTAGTTCTATGTGTTAGCTAGATTGCAGATTGTGTTTATTAGATTGGTAGATTGGTAGATTGTGTTTATTAGATTGATAGATTGTAGATTGTGTTAGATTGGTAGATTGTAGATTGTGTTTATTAAATTGGTAGATTATAGATTATGTTTATTAAATTGGTAGGTTGTAGATTGTGTTTATTAGCTTGGTAGATTGATAGATTGTGTTAGATTGGTATATTGGTAGATTGTGTTACATTTAGATTGATAGATTGTGTTAGATTTAGATTGATAGATTGTGTTAGATTGGTAGATTAATTCGTAGATTGTGTTAATTACAATATTTAGGATGTTTACACAGTATCAAGATTGGTAGATTATTGGTACGTAGATTGTGTTAATTACAATGTTTACAATGTTTTGAGCACGTTTGATTGGTGCAAATCATGTAGTCTTTTTGTTCATGTAGTGCATGCATGCTCATTTTGGAGTTAGTTTGTTAGTACTTCTACTGTTGTTTAGAGGGCATGTTAATACTGCTAATGTATGTTTCTCTGATTTCACTCGCATTTTAATAAAACTTGTATATTAAATAAGTTCTAGGGGACAATGCCCGGCCCACATCCATGTCTCCTCCGCAGCGGCGAGCACCTGCTTGATCAGATGGGCAATGTCCCGGAGCTTCTTTGGTGGCGTTCGCGTGGGCCACAAAGGTTGCGGAGAGAGCCGACCCATGAGGCGGTGGTACGCCGACGTGTTAGGCAGGAGGACGAGAACGTCTGCCGGTACATGCTCGTGTTGGACGCCAGGTTCTCCAATACCTGGCAGGTTCTCAGGAACCTCACCCGGGCTATGACTTTGTACCGGTTCCTTATCTTTGGGTGTTCACCGCCCGGGGCTCCGCCGGGAGCCGATGTCGTTTATTGTATTAGTGATATATTATGTGATATTATTATTATATTCACTGGATTATTTGAGATGTATTATGTGATATTATTAGTATTTGATACGTCCCAAATGTATCTATAATTTCTACTTGCTCCATGCATGTTTTGTGTGATATTCCTATGTTTTAGATACACTTTTGATCATATTTGGACTAACATATTAACTTAGTGCACCCTAGTGACAGTTCCTGTTTTCAGCCGTTTTTCTGTTTCAGGTTTCGCCCGTATTAAAAATGCTCCAAAAATTCTGGGAAAATACAATAAAAAAATCAGCGCATCGGAAGCTTCCATAATCACCAAGGAGGGGCCAGAGGGGACCCACCAGGGCCCCAGGTGCCCTCCCGGCGCGCCCTAGGAGGAGGCCGCGCCAGGGGTCCGCCTGGACCCCTGGTGTCCCCCCTGGCTGCCCGCTTCGCCTATATATTCTCCGTCACGGGAAACTTCCAAGATTGGGAACGCCAGCAGACCTCTTCCTGGCACCCTGCCGAAGGGAGGATTGACCTCCGGGAGCTTCTCCTTCACCATGGACGCTTCCCGGATGATCCGTAAGTAGTCCACCTTGGACCATGGGTCCATGATCAGTAGCTATGTGATGTTCTCCTGCCCTCTTTGTTCTTCACGGATTAGACCTTGTGAGCTGCCCTACTTGAGCAAGGCACATATGTAATTCTTTCTGCAATTTCTATGCTGAGTTTTCTTGGATCTGATGGATTATGAGACTATGTTGAGATTGTGATTGAGTAACATATTTGGTTCTTATCTTTTATATTTTTTTTCTTGAGTAATTCTTGCATGTTCTCCGTTGTTGTTTATTGCTTTGGACAAGTAGTAGTTAGTGACTCCAAGAGGGAGCGTTATGCTTGATTGTGGGTTCATGCCCCCTCATGACTAGCTTGAGTGACAGAAACATGAGTCTAGGGGATGTGTTGTGGCCACAAGGGGGAAAACAACGGTGCTTGTAACCGCGGTTGCAAGGACTATTTACTCTACGCAAAGTTATTTTAATGCAGTTGTCTGTTGCTTTGGGTTTACACTTTGGGTGGGGCTCGCAACTTAATACCAGCGAGATGTTCTGGATAGATATCTCAAGGTGGATGATTAGTAGTAGAGGAAGCTGGATTTCGTTCTACTTATTTTGGCGTACTGCCCATGCTTTTGAGCCTCTTCCTTTCTTTGTAGCATAATAAGCATTGGTTTGCGCCCGCAATCCTTCCAATTTCCTAGCTGTGATTTGTTTAGCCCGCATAGCAGTTTTATCGTCTTTTGGGAGAGAGACATCATGAGATACTAGTGAACATCATGAGACCCCGGTCCATATTTCCATCACTGTTTACATGCTCAATTTATTTCTTGTTTTACTTTTCAGTCGCAATTATCACTACCTATTATCTGTTGCGTTGATCCTTTGTAAACAGCAAGGTCGGAGAGATTGAAAACCTCTCTGTACTCGTTGGGAGCAAAGTTACTTTTTGTGTGTGCATGCATGTCCAGGTAAAGCAAGTGATTCTTTTCAGACGACGCATCACTTGCCGAACCACCTACTTGAAGTTATCGGAGTCCTACGGGAAGACACTCTAAACCTTGGCATCTTTGCCAAGGGAATTTTTCTTCTATCCTACATCTAATCTTCCACTTGGGGTAACCAACGAGGAGTTAGTATCAAGAAAATTTTTGGCGCCTTTGCCGGGGATTCCGAGGTGCAACAAACGATTAGTCCCGTCAACCGCCAAATTTCTGGCGCCGTTGTCGTGGACTCCAGTCTTCAAGATAGGGGAGTTTCACATTATCTTTTACCTTTGATTTTTAGTCTTGTTAGTTTACCTTTAAGTTTTTATCTTCGTGTCCATTATCAAAAACTACAAAAAAAATTTACCTTGCTTTTAGTAGTCTTTCTTGTTTAGTTATGCATGTTAGGACTTGGTGCTTTGAGGGAATCGGAAGTTCTAGATTTCCATCCAAGGGATGGAGAGAATATGAAGAAGGCTTGGGACAGAATTTCTGAAGCACATAGGAGAATTATGCCTTGTATACCTAATAAAATTGTGCTTAGAAATTTTTACCATGGTCTTTTTAAGTGGTGAAAACACTCTCTTGATATAATAGCTGAAGGAGACTTTTTAGAGTGTGATGAAGCTAGAGCTCTTAATATTTTGCATGGTCTATCTAGCTATTTTGTTTATGATTGTAGTTTCGATACTGTTATAGATAGACTTGCTACTATTGAAAAGAGGATGGATTCTCTAGACTTGAGAAAGGTAGAGGAAATTAAGCCCAACAAAAAATAAATGTTGGAGATAGATGATGATTGGGAGCCCTTTGTTAGGATTAGCATCTCTAACCAAGATTTACTTGCTTTTTGTGATATTGGATCTATGGTTTCTACAATGCCAAAAATAGTTTATATTTCTTTGAAACTAAACGTGGATAATTTGTCATCTTATCATGAACATGCTAATGGAGATATTTCAGAGATTAAGGGAAAGGTAAAAGAAGTCCAAGTTACATTCCTTAAAAGGGTTGTAACTATGGATTTCTTCATCATGGAGCCAAATCAAAGTAACATCGTGCTTGGAAGGGACTTCATCCGAGCTATGAAAGGCTTCATCGATATTGGTAAGGGGAACATACGCTTATGTGGAAAAGCGAAAGGTAAGTACCTCTTCCCTAGGAAAAAGAAGGATGAACTTGTTGAAAATCAATTTGAAGGTTTTTATGACTCCGATGATCTCGGGGACCTTTGATTCTTCTTTTTGCTGCTTGCCTAGCTTAAAGGCGTAAAAGAAAGCGCTTGTTGGGAGGAAACCCAAGATGTTTTTACTTCTGTTTTTAGTGGTCTTGATGATTGTTACTACTGTATCAAAATCATTGTATCTTTATTTTCAAGCTTTGTGCCAAGTTTAGCCTCCGATTGCAAGATAGTTCAAAAGTTGTGACATGCTGTCCAGAAAATAGATTCTGTCCTTGGACGAAAAAATTCTCCTAAAATCACTAGATCATCTTTTTGATCTGAATTGTTTTGACAACATGATCCATACAATTGGCTTTCGAGCGTCTGTTCTAGGTTTTTTTATTTGAGTTGCAGAACTACCCCGAAAAAATTATTTACTACCTGTTGGTCAGTTTTTCACAGATTCTGCCACGTTTTGCCTTTCCTTACTTTTGCAAGACTTGCGCTAGCTTTTTCCTAGCAATTTTTTTTGGAAATCTTGAGAAACAGTATCCCTTCAGGAAAATCTTTATTTCCAGTAGAGGAAAATTATTTTATTAAGGGTACTAACCTCTCTAATCAGCTTATGATGAGTTATGTATGAAGGGAGTTTTCAAGTGTGCGAGGGAAGATGCTGAAAGAAGATCCGGGAGTGTCAAACGCTCAAGCTTGGGGATTCCCCCATGCATCCTCAAAAAATATTCAAGGAGACTCAAGCGTCTAAGCTTGGGGATGCCCCCGTCCATCCCCTTCTCCATCAACAATCATCAGTTTGTCCTCCCTCTCACTATATTTTTATCACTTCATGCGTTATGTGCTATGCTTGGAGCATCTCGCTCTTAGGTTTACTTTTTAGTTTTCTTTAGCCTTGTTTGTTGTTCATAACAACTTAGAGCCCAACTTACTTTGTGTGGGAGAGAAACACGCTCCACTTCAAACTAGAACACATCATAGGATTTCATGCTTATCTTTCTTTGTTATATATTCTTTATCTTTTCGTAGTTGCTATCACGTTTAGCTCTTAGTTTTCATGTTTATCTTTTTCAAGAGCTTTAGTTTAGTTTGTTGCTGCAACTCTCTTTAGTTTTCATGTTTATCTTGTTAAGAGAGTTGGTTGTTGCACTGAGTTGTGTCCTGTCTTTAAGTAGGTAATTGAGGTTGCTATTCAATTGTGGTAGTAACTTGCAATAGTTTTGAGGTATTGTTGTGAGTAATGTTTGAACTTTTGGTGTCAAGAACTCTAGCCTATTAGTGATAGGTGTCGTATTTTGGGCAATCCGTATTTATTTTCAAAAACTACAAAAACTAGTTGAGAAGTCTTGCTAATAGATGATCCCTAATCTTTGGAGGGATCGGATAATAGAGTACACTCATGTACCATGGGTCGAGGATGCGCAAGGATAACCAAACCCCCATACACTCCTCCTCGGGGTACTTGTCTCTTTGTGTACCTCCATATTAGATTGAGGGTTACCAATAATAAGTGCATGAGTTCTCCTGGCTAATGTAACTATTGAAAGTTGACACTTCCACCTCCTCATATTTACTAGCCTCTTCGGTACCGTGCATTGCCTACTTCTCACTCCGAGAGTTGGCGTCCACCTCGCAGGTGCATCCAAACCCTTGGCATGATACGCTCTGTCATCATAAACCTCCTTATAACTTTCCTCAAAACAGCCACCATACCTACCTATCAAGGCATTTCCATCGCCTTTCCAAGATATATTGCCATGCAACATCCACCTCCTAATGACTTGATCTTCATGTCATACATGTTCCTGCTACACTGGCAGAGGCATACATTTGCATACATCATGATAGCTACATCTTCTTTATGATGAGTACCTTGTAAAGTGTGAAGATCTTCCATACTTCTTGTAAAATAGAGTGTTGCCCTTAAGTGAGGAAAAGATCCCAAAGAGGACAAATTTAAAAGATCCCAAAGAGGACAGATGAGAGTTAAATAGAAAGAGCCATTGAGGCAACAAAAAATACAAAAAATAGAAAAAAGAGAAAAAAGAGAAAAAGAAAATAAAAAGAGAGAAGGGGGAAAAACTACTATTCCTTTTGAAAGATCCACACTCGTACTCCCTCTAATATCTTGTACTCCATAGAGATGATCATATATGCATATAGCTACGTGGGGACCTTCACACTATAGAACTTGGCTTGTATATTCCAAGGATGAGCCTCCTCAAACGAGCTCTACGTCTTCTTGAGCGAGCAAGTTGGATGCACCCCCCACTAGTTCCATTGAAGAGCTTTTCTTAGCTCATATGTGCATCCGTTGCATGAAAATCCCTACTCCTCACATCATATCTATCATTTGGCCTTCTCTCTCCTATGATTGTACTCATTGATGTGAGCCTTTCACACCCTTTTTGTCTTCCTCCTCCACCATATCTCTCGCTTTGCCATCCTAAGTGTCAACTCTCGTGCTTACGCTCATCCATTGCATGAGTGCTCAAAATATCGAAAGGGAGTCGATCAAATTAACTTGTACCTGGCTAGTGGTTTGGGGACGAGTCAAGATAAGATTCCAAAGAAGACTAAGTTTGAAACTTTAGTAGATTGAGTTCTCAACAAATACATATTTTTTTCTCGTATTCCCATCTCCCACTTCTTGCACGCAAACACCATCTGAAGATATTCGAGTCACGGAGAGCAAGAGCTCTTGCACCTAAATGTTCTTATGCTTCTTGTTTCAATGCTAACTAGGAAGGTGACCCGCACATTTGCGTGGCTAGAATTCAATTTTTTATCTCAGTGGTTTTTCTCGACATATCTTCGTTACACTACATAGGTGTTTGGACTACAAAGTGGCTAAATTTATTTTGACAACATAATTAAACTTTATTATATATATATATATATGATATTTATTTTATCGTGTATAGTTTTTAGTACAATGTCATATATCCAGTTATCCACATAATCATATATATGCTTCACTCACAATAGTTATATTTGGTATTTGTTACTCCACCAGTATTACGCATTTGGCCAATTATTATATAATTTTTGATTGTTGTCGCACTTTAGCATTGAAATGACATTTATATCCCAAGAAAGATATTATCCAAAACATGATCTAGTGGAAAATATAAGACTCATGAATCTACGTTTAATTGTTTTATTGTATTAAACAGACCCATCTATTAGAAAGATCGGCACCTTGTTAGGCGAAGACATATAATTCCAAAATAATATTAATACGTCTCTCTTTTACTACTCTTCACCAATATTAGTTGATCTTGCATATCACCATTTATGTATCATTTGGATATAAAATATATTGTAATTGAAATGCCTGTCTTGAGAAAACATGATTAAACTCGATCCAGCTAAATTTTTTTGTCAAACGCATTAATGTTGTTCAAGTTATTGGCGTGTGATAGAAGATGACTAATGGCACCAAGCTTTCTATGTCTTCCAATATTTACGTTGCTATTATCTTTTTTGCTATTGGATTTAAAAATAGCACAATATCATGTATGTCGATCTTTCATGCATGGTTCTAGGTTCTTGAAATGTCTTCTTATTCTCTCAGTGTTTGTGTTTTTCGGTTATCTAAATCCAAGTAATTATTTATGTATGTTCATTTAAAATGGAATTACATTATGTCTTGCCCAATCTTCTCATGGTGTTTTTTCACCAAAATCAGACTACAATTTATTTTGATATTTAATTTAGGCTGTATAGCTGGATTTTATATAAAGGAAAAACATTACATATTTATTTCTATTTTATCCAGTAAGTTATAAATAAAATTAGGTAGTATTATTATTACATCTAATTAATAATCTATATTTAATATTATCATTTTAAACAACTTAAACAATTTTTGTGTGTGCGACAAACAACTCAAAATCTTGATCAATCCACATCAAAAAATCTTGATGAACGTTGTTTGTATCAGTTGGATGTACAATAATATTGGGCAAATATAATTCCTGCACATACATTTCCTTGTAGATAAGCAGATTTACGTTTGCTTGTTTTGTATTGTGCACGTGATCTAGTCCTGTATGAGTCAAAGTTGGAGTCGGCTAGCGTATTGTGTGTTTAATTTTTAAATAATCAGTAACTCAAGCGAGCCAATATATGGGTTACATTTCTTCTTTATGTTTCAAATAGCTTAGCAATCCATCTATTCATAAAAATATTCTAGAAAGCTATTTACCTGGGTCTATTTTTACCTAAATCTACTGGGTTCAATAAGAGAGTTTTTTTAAGCGGATACATGATAATGATTCGAAATATTTGATATTTTTTACTTCAACAATTTGTATTTGTATTGCATTTTTATTTTCATTTATGGTTAATATTTAGTTTGTGCAGGAACCAAATCACTATCCTTTACCTATACCATTTTTCATATTGTATAAAGCAGTTGTATTATTTATTCATCCAATAAGGTTTCTAATAATAAGTGGATTAAAATTTATTATTTATAAATGTTACATATATTTAATATATCATTTAAATATATTTTCTCTAAAATGTAAAGGCTAGTAAATTTTTTTACAATTTCATATAATACTTAAATATAATATTTATTCATCTCAGAAGCGTTTTTTTATTTGACGGATAGTTGTGTTTTAGGCTTTAAATCTTCTACAACATTGATTTGCGTTCGTTTTTTTTTCTTTGATGTCCTACTACTATTTGGCCATGAATTTCGGATTGGCTGAAGCGTGAAATAAAGCCAATAGATGTAGCAGGTTTCCCACAAAAGAAAATATGCGGCAGGTTTTCCATAAAAAAGATATGGCAAGTTTCTTTACGTAACATGGTTGGCTTTGGACAAACGTGATGTTGGCTCTGCAAAATCCAACGATTCCTTTCCACGTACGTTATCCTTGTTGCAATTTTCCTTTCTTGGTATCTGTACGTGATAGGTTGCATATCTCCTATATTGCGTATGAACATTTTTTGTATGTAACGTATACATCATTAATTCTTAGCTGTTTATATATATAATCAATGGCTGACATAATTTTATCTATGTGGATGCATGTGATGGCTTATTTGTCTCTTCCTTTAATTATATAATAGATATAGACTCTTGCCTGTTATGACTTAAATTGAATTACATACCTTGATTGCTTTACTGAAAAGTTCTTATATGGTTGTTAGCATGTCACCACAGAAATTATGCTTGTTATCATTTACCTACTCGAGGACGAGGAGGAATTAAGCTTGGGGATGTTGATACGTCACAAACATATCTATAATTTCTGCTTGCTCCATGCATTTTTTGTGTGATATTGCTATGTTTTAGATACACTTTCATATACTTTTGATCATATTTGGACTAACCTATTAAGTCAGTGCACCTCAGTGCCAGTTCCTGTTTTCTGGTGTTTTTCTATTTCATGTTTCCCCCGTATTAAAAATGCGAAAAAAAATCTGGGAAAATACAATAAAAAATCAGCGCATCGGAAGCTTCCGGAATCACCAAGGAGGGGTCAGAGGGGACCCACCAGGGCCCCAGGCGCCCTCCCGGCGCGCCCTAGGAGGAGGTCGCGCCAGGGGGGCGCCTAGACCCCTGGTGGCCCCCCTGTGTGCCCCCCTTCGCCTATATATTCTCAATCACGGGAAACTTCCAGAGAGAGAACCTGATGGCGTGGAAGTGATAATGGCTTCTCGCCCTTCGTTGGTTACCCCAGGTGAGATGTAGGATAGCAACAAATTTCCCCTATGTAGAGGATAGGGTTTATCTCCCGTAGGACTCCGGCGATGATAAGTAGGTGATAAGAAAACAATGGCACCGTTTACGACAAACGTTGCTTCCTTGACCTGTACCTGCACACGATACAATTAACTTTGCTCCCAACGAAGTTCAAAGAGGTTGTCAATCTCTCCGGTCTTGTTGTTTACAAAGGATCAAAAACACAAGGGATAATGATAATGACAGCAACTGAAAATAAATACTGAAAAGTAAATGAGCTTGTAAACAGGGTTGAGAATATGGACCGGGGTCCCGTGATGTTCACTAGTGATGTCTCTCTCCCAAAAGACAATAAAATTGCTATGCGAGGTAAACAAATTACAGATGGGAAATTGACAGGATTATAAACGCACCGCAATGCTAACTAGGCTACAAAAGAAAGGAAGAGGCTCATAAGCATGGGCATTACGCTAAAATAAGTAGACCGAAATCCATCTGCATCTACTACTAATCATCCACCTTGAGATATCTATCCAGAAGATCTCGCTGGTATTAAGTTGCGAGCCCCACCCAAAGTGTAAACCCAAAGCAACAGACAACTGCATTAAAAAGAACTATGCGTAAATAAACAATTCTTGCAACCGCGGTTACAAGCACCGTTGTTTTCCCCCTTGTGGCCACAACACATCCCCTAGACTCATGTTTCTATCACTCAAGTGTTTCATCAGGGGGCATGTACCCACAATCGAGCATAACGTTCCCTCTTGGAGTTACTACCTACCACTTGGCGAAAGCAAGAAAACACAACGGAGAACATGCAAGAATTACTTAGGAACAAAAATATAAGAAATAAAAACAAAATATATTACTCTATCATGATCTGAACATAATCTCATAATCCATGAGATCCCATCAAACTCAGCATAGCAATAGCAGAAGAATTACATATGTGCCTCGATCATGTAGGGCAGCTCACGAGGTCTAAACCATGAAGAACAAAGAGGGGAGGAGAACATCACATAGCTACTGATCACGGACCTATGGTCCAAGGTAGACTACTCACGGCACATACGGGAAGCGTCCATGGTGGAGGAGAAGCTCTCGGAGGTCGATCCTCCCTCCGGCAGGGTGCCGGGAAGGGTCCTGACGGTGCTCCCGATCTTGGAAGGGCGGCGGCAGCGGAACAGAGGCTAGATTTCGAAATAGGGTTCTGTCTTCGGAAGTTTCCCATGGCGGAGCATAAATAGGCGAAGGGGGCATCCAGGGGGGCCACCAGGGGTCCAGGAGCCCCCTGGCGCGGCCATGCCCCTGGCCGCGCCAGGTGGCCGCCTGGGCACCTGGTGGTGGCCCCCTGGCCCTCCTTCAGGGTTCTGTAGTCTTCCGACACGCTAATTTTTTATCTTATTTTTCCCGGATTTTTAGAGCACTTTTTATATGGGGGAAAACTGAAATAGAAAAAAAGCAGAAAACAGGAACTGGCACTGGGTTGCACTGAGTTAGTAGGTTAGTCCAAATATGAACAAAAATGTATGAACGTGTATCTAGATCATAAAAATACCACACAAAACATGCATGGAGCGAGCAGAAATTATCGATACGTTTGAGACGTATCAACATCCCCAAGCTTAATTCCTTCTCGTCCTCGAGTAGGTAAATGATAACAAGCATAATTTCTGTGGTGACATGCTAGCAACCATATAAGAACTTTGAAAAGTAAAGCAATCAAGGTATGTGATTCAATTCAAGTCATAACATGCAACAGTCTATATTAGCATTGAGACAAGCAATAAAAGAACATTAGGTGCAAGATCTCCCGCTGTCCGTGACTCAAATGTCTCCAAATGGTGTTTGCGTGCAAGAAGGGGGATTGGGAATACGAGAAAAAAGTATTTTTGTTGAGAACTCAATCTACTAAAGTTTCACACTTGGTCTTCTTTGGAATCTTATCTTGACTCGTCCCCAGACACCTAGCCAGGTACAAGTCAATTTGATCCATTCCTTTTTGATATTTTGAGCACTCATGCAATGGATGAGCGTAAGCACGAGAGTTGATACTTAGGATGGCAAAGAGAGAATATGGTGGAGGAGGAAGACAAAAAGGATAAGAAAGGCTCACATCAATGAGGACAATCATAGGCGAGAAGGCCAGATGATAGATATAATGTGAGGAGTAGGGATTGCCATGCAATAGATGCGCAAATGAGCTAAAAAGCTCTCCAATGGGAACTAGTGGGGGTGCATCTAACTTGCCCGCTCATGAATACCTAGAGCTGTTTTGAGGAGGATCATCCTTGGAATATGCAAGCAAAGTTCTATAGTGTGAAGGTCCCCACATAGCTATATGCATGAATGATCATCTCTATGGACTACAAGGATAAGAGGGAGTACTAGTGTGGATCTTCCAAAAGGATAGTAGTGTTGCCCCTTTCTCTCTTTTTATTTCTTTTTTCTTTGTTTTTGTATTTTTTTGTATTTTTGGTGGCCTCATGGCTCTTTCTATTTAACTCTCATTTTTCCTCTTTGGGATCTTTTCTTTTATCCACTTTGGGATCTTTTCCTCACTTAAGGGCAACACTCGAATTTACAAGAGGGTATAGAAGATCTTTCACACTTTACAAGGTACTCAAATCATAAAGAAGATGTAGCTATCATGATGTATGCAATGTTCCGCTGCCAGTGTAGCAGGAACATGTATGACATGACGATAGGGTCATGAAGAGGTGGATGTTGCATGGAAATATATCTCAGAAAGGATATGGAAATGCCTTGATATCTAGGTATGGTGGCTGTTTTGAGGAAAGATATAAGGAGGTTTATGATGACAAAGCGTATCATGCCAAGGGTTTGGATGCACCGGCGAAGGTGGACGCCAACTCTCGGAGTGAGAAGGAGGCAATACACGGCACATGAAAGGCTAGAAAATATGAGGAGGTGGAAGTGTCAAATTTCAATACTTACATTAGTCCGAAGAACTCCCGCACTTATTATCGATAACTCTCAATCTAATAAGGAGGTTCTGTCGGGACCCGGGGTTAGAGTATGCAAGTCCAGCTAACACATAGTCATATGGAGAGCCGAGAACCGTACCCACTTGTCTAAGCAGACAAGGCCAAGCACAGAACGTTCTCGGAAAGCATCGTACGTGAGGGGCATCCCATCCAGTCCGGATGATCAACTGAGATGGGTCCTCATCGTCCGCACACAAGTCTAATGATATGGGTGATGAACTCCCATATTCAAGACAAGTCGCCTCAACCATACTATCGACTATCTCATAACTCTTACATAGACTTACTCCAGACCGATCACTTAGTAGTCCTCATAAAAGTAAGACCACAGGCGGTCTCACTCATCTCCATGTCCATAGTAGTCCTCATAAAAGTTACCCGCGTATCCCGGTAGCTGAAGGTGACCGTCGGAAAACACGGAGGCCTGTGGACCCTGATATCCATTTGGGCAAGGATGGGGCCTAGGTCCAGCGTAGGGTGGAATCAAAGGACCACGGGGTGGAAAAATGCCTCCAATCTCGGGCCAAGCAACTCGAGAAGGCATCTGAGTCCTCACAGGGTAGATAGCATCATACTCAACTGATCCAACACTCTCGAAAGGTGCCAAGAGTGTCAGTGCTCGGTACAGACGAACACGGGTGGCGTGAAGCTCAAAACGGAGAGCGCGTGCATCACGATCTCGATCACTAGCAAACCTAGCAGTCATCTGAAGTGCTGGATCTTCTGCAGAGTGATCTGAGTAGAGTCCGGTGTAATATCCCTCTTCTCCTGGAAGTGCAGCAGGGATATAGCGGAACGAGGTCTCTCTCAGCATAGTGTGCTCCTCTCTCAGCAGTGTAATACATGAGTATGCAGCATCCTGCACAGCCATGTTCTCGGTAATGCCAATGCCATGTCCAAAGTGGATAGGCTGAGTGACTCCATTGTGGTGCGGGTAGATCCGGACAATGCAGTGGAACTGGGTCTGGTTGAAGTCGTGGAACTTCTCCTCGATGGTATACCCAGGATACCATCGATATCCCACATAGGACATCATCTCGATCAACGTGGCGGGATGGCCACGCACACCAAGGCACCTGGTCAAACGAACAATCTACCAAGGGGGAAGATCTGCCATCTGAAACAGAAAGAAGGAGTTTGCAAATGCATCAGATTATGAGATAAACCTGGAATGACTCGGACAGCATAACGGCTGTAACTTCAAGAAAAGACAATTTCTTACAACATGGAAACAACACTTACATAATACGATGTAAGAAATCAACATTACAACAATGCTAGGAAAACCGGACACAACTTTCCTACGGCTATAAGGAAGCAAACAACGAGATGTTCTAATCAGACAGAGGAGAGCCTAGTCCTATCTTCCCGTAGAATAAGATGAAGGTGACTCAGAACTCAGAACGAAGGGGGTAAGGAGAAAAAAGAAACCTTACGTTGTTCCCTTATATACCCAGAGTAACTATATAACTATAGCAAGCTAGACTCGACTTCGGCCAAGGATGCTAGTCCTACAGCCAGTCCTGCTCTGATACCAAGTCTGTCGGGACCCGGGGTTAGAGTATGCAAGTCTAGCTAAGACATAGTCATATGGAGAGCCAAGAACCGTACCCACTTGTCTAAGCAGACAAGGCCAAGCACAGAACGTTCTCGGAAAGCATCGTACGTGAGGGGCATCCCATCCAGGACGGATGATCAACTGAGATGGGTCCTCATCGTTCGCACACAAGTCTAATGATATGGGTGATGAACTCCCATATTCAAGACAAGTCGCCTCAACCATACTATCGACTATCTCATAACTCTTACATAGACTTACTCCAGCCCGATCACTTAGTCGGGGTCTAGGGCGGGCTCGATCATACCACAAAGTGTGCACGAGACGGAGTCTCGAACAATCGCATCGCGATGGCCCAAGCTGCGCACATCTAAGGGCCACTTGGTGTATGAAAGACTGCCAGCCAGATCACAACTAAGGTCTCGAAAACCCATACAAAGACATGCATGTTATAAACATACACGCAACACATGCCTTCTCTACAAAGTATACATTTTATTGATAACTCTGATAGTGTGCACACAGAGATCACAAACATGTGATCCAACATTACAACAACAAGCGGAAGCAAAGTATGTCCGAGTACAGAATAGTTTACCAAATGGCTTAAGAAGCCTTATTTAAACACATGCCCTCCACGAGGGAACCAGTCGTCTGACTGGGACTAGACTAGCTTGACCTTCAGTCGTCGAGCTCGATGAAAAAGCCACCTTCGAGGTCAGTGGTTTCATCTAAAACATAGATTAAGCAAACGTGAGTACAAAGTCGTACTCAGCAAGACTGACATAGGAGCTATACTACTCATGCACATGTATCAAGGTAAAGGGAGGTGGGGTTCAATTGCAGAAGTGCCAGCTTTGACTTGGCTAGTTCTGAACTACGAGTACCAGACTTGAGGTAAGAAGCGTACACGAGTCCACTACATCTCTTCAACCAATTACACCACTATGGTGCCTTCCTCGACTTCCCCACGAGAATGCACGCCATAGCACTCACACTTATCTTGGTGTGCTTTAGAAGTATCCAGTTCAAGTTGTCTAATAATCAAGCTAAGCTTTCCAAGCAGTCCATAACCGCGGACGCGGCTATTCGAATAGTTTTGTTAACCCTACAGGGGTGTACCGCTACACACACATGATTATCATTTACCGCCTTTGATCTCGACACCATTCAAGGGGTGCCAGCGAGGATGATCACCACAACTGTTACCTCATAGCCTATCTAGTCCACGAAAGCCGCCTAACTGGGTTACCTACCACTATCGTGAACCCGTCCGGTTTACCGAAGTGGACCCAAGTGATGTGTGTGTGGTGCATCAGCCGGTCTCGGATGAGCCGTTCTCTCACTTAGCAGCCAGGCCACAGACCTACCAGAACTCCGAACTATTGTGACATCTGGACATCGAAAGGGATGAGTTAATAAGTTGAGAGGGGTCAGTGAGCCCAATGTGTGGTTGTACTCTTCATCTTGGATCACCACACAAGAACTCGGACTTAGGGCGGTGTTCAACGAGGCAACCCACCGTTTACTCCTACACAGCCTCTCATCGTTCACCTTGTATTAGGGTAGATTCACCAACACCTTTCTACCATCATCATCATGATCACTACCATCCCGAATCACATAAAAGTATCATCATGGTATCACTCTTAGCATGCAATAAGCAATAACATTTGCAGGGGCCACATGATATCAATCAACTCCTACATTTGCTAGGATTGTGGTTTTGCCTATTACTATGACAAATGATAGGTCATGCAAAGGAATGGGTTCATCTATGCAGTAGAAACATAGCATGGTAATCATCCTATACAATGCATAAGCGAGACATGATAGGGAATTGGGATTTTATCGACATGATCAATGGGGGTTTGCTTGCCTTGCTGACGAGGTTCGGGTTCGGGGTCTTCAACGAAGGGGGCAGCCTCCTGCTCCGGTTCCACCTCTACTCGACAAACAACAAACAAGGTAGCAAAGTAAATACAATGCACAATCACATGATGGAAGTTTGAAACTTGATGTATATGTTTTGATGTGTGAAGCAATTCCATTAAAATGGAGTATATTGCAAATTGAATTGCAAATTCAAACTCCAATTTGAATTCAAATTTAGCCAAGTTACATGTGACAATGTTTGATCAATTTGAATCATTTAGAAATGTGTATGATATGCCTCTGATGTGTGGTTGAAATGTAGCATGTTGCCATGGTTCAAAATGCAAAAGCATTTGAATTTAATTTGAATAATTTCCAATTAAACCAAATGACAAATGCTACTGGTCCCAATTTAAATTCAACTCAAATATAGTTGAAAGTTGGATTTTTGGATAGCTTATTTTCTCCTGATCATTTTTCATATATTATTTGTCCAATTTGGAGTTAATATGAATTTTCTATGAATTTCCAAAGTTTGGGCTATTTTCTGGATTTTCTGGAATTCTTTAATTCATTTCTAATTTTCTGGAAATTCATTTACTCCGTCAGCATGACTCATGCTGGCGTCAAGGGGCCACTGACAAGGGGGTCCCACATGTAAGTGTCACTGTGTTAATTAAAGCGATTTAAAACGTTTTAAACTTAATCCAAGGATTAACCAGGGGCTGGGCCCACATGTCATAGGCTGTGGGGGGTCATTAGGGGGGGTGGTTAACTCCTAATGACAGTGGCCACGTCGGACTTGCCAGCGGCGAGCCGCCGGTGGCCATCAGACGCGGCGGCGTCCACGGGGACGGCGACTCCGGCGTCCAAAAGAAGTGCTGCGACCACCAGACGACTCCTCGTGGTCGCGCGCTTCACCTCAAGCATCTCAGGGTCACCGGGGGGCACCGGAACGTCGCTGGCGTCCAGACCTAGCGGAGGCCGTGGCTCGGGCTCGAGGCAAAGCTCCCTGCGGTGCTCTACTTGAGCCGGTGATGCACGCAAACGACGCAGAGGAGCATGGCGAAGACGATGGACATGCGCTCGAGCTCAAAAGCATCATGGTTGCACGGCGAGGAACATCCCCGCGGCGAGAAGCTCCGGCTTCCATGGTGGATCATCAAGGAGACATCAAAAAAAGGCGGGGAGAGAGGGTTTTGAACCGCCTGCTCACCAGGAACTCGACGGAGGTGGCGGCGAAGGCTGAAGTGGCTCGACGGCGACGAAATCGACGATGGCGTCCTTCTGGTCCCGCGACGGCTCGAGCTTGATTCCGGCGAATAGGAGGGCTCCGGGTTCGATTCGCTGCACGGGGATACGTAGACGACGGCGGGGAGGAGGATGGACACACCAGCTTGATCCCTAGGTGACGCTGGCTGCGAGTTCCATGGCGGCGCGCTCCGGCGAGTCTTCGGGAGGTGGAGAAATCGGGCGAGGGAGACGGGGAGGGTGTCCGTGGAGAGGGGGAATGGAACGGGGAAGCTTCTGGGCGTCTCCAGGACACGAGAAGAAGGCACGGGGAGGCTCCAGGCAGGCAGGTGGCGTGGCAGCCGCGGCATGCCGGCCACCGAGCTGCTTGCCGCCGCGCTGGAAGAAGATAAGGGGAGCTGCGGCCTTGGGCTGCGGTGCGGTAAGTTGGGCCGGGGAGGCCCAGGTAAGTGGGCTACTTTGCCTTTTTCTTTTTCTTTCTGATTTCCTTTCTGTCTTTTGTTTTGACTAGCAAAAAAATACCTAGCCATTTTCTAAATTGCTGAAACTTTTTATATGGCCTCATAATAATATAGACTAGCCACTTATAAAGTTTGGCACTTTTTAAAATTCAAATAATTTGAATCTTAACTCAAATAGGGGTTTTTGATTAATTCCAAGGCACTGTTTGAATATTTGAAAAATCCATGAGCATGGGGTGGGTCCCACATCACTTGATATGTGAGCACACTCATTTATAAGGCTTTTCAAAAATCTAACATGAATTTTTGGAGAAGATTTTTATCTGGCCTTTTGAATTAATTCATCTGGGGGGTTCCTTCTCCCATTTTGCTTTTGATTTTGATTTCAAAGATTTCTTTTGAAATTTTTAACATGATGCAAGTGACTTGCTAACCCTAGCACATTACCTAACAGAGGGTTCTGACAACTCGCCCCCACTCAAAATAATCTCGTCCCGAGATTCAGAAGTCTTGGGGAGGAAGGTGGGGTACTCGGCACTGAGACGGTCTTCTCTTTCCCACGTAGCTTCTCTCTCAGAGTGGTGTGACCATTGCACTTTCAGAAACCTGATCTTCTGACGACGAGTGACACGCTCTGCGGAATCAAGAATACGAACGGGGTATTCTCGATAAGAAAGGTCATCTTGGAGATCAAGCGTTTCATGGTCGACTTCGCGGATGGGGTCCTTGAAGCAACGCCTGAGTTAGGACACATGGAATACATCATGTACTCGGGAAAGGTGCGGGGTTAGTTCAAGTTGGTAGGCAACTTCTCCACGTTTAGCAAGAATGCAGAAAGGTCCGATGTAACGTGGGGCCAACTTGCCTTTGATACCGAAATGTTGGGTTCCCTTCAGAGGAGTAACCCGAAGATAAGCCTTCTCATCCAGATTGTAGCTCTCTTGCCTATGATGACGATCATAGTAGCTTTTCTGAGGAGACTGGGCTGCTTTCAATTGATCACGAACCATGCGAACTTGCTCTTCTGCTTCCTTGATCATGTCCGGTCCAAAGAATTTTCTTTCACCGGTTTATGACCAGTTTAGTGGTGTTCGACATCGCCGTCCATATAGGAGTTCAAAAGGAGCCATGTTCAGACTAGATTGAAAACTATTGTTATAAGCAAATTCGGCGAATGGCAGAGATTTCTCCCAATTCTTTTCGAATGAGATAACACAAGCTCTGAGAATGTCTTCAAGAATTTGGTTAACCCTTTCGACTTGACCGCTAGACTGAGGATGGAAAGCTGTACTAAAGGAAAGATGAGTTCCCATAGCATTCTGAAAGCTTCCCCAGAATCTAGAGGTGAAAAGGCTACCACGATCAGAATTGATTTCCAAAGGAACACCGTGAAGGGATACAATTCTAGAGACGTACAAGTCCGCTAACTGGCTAGCAGTTATAGACTCGCGAACTGGAAGGAAGTGAGCAACTTTGGAAAGCCTATCTATGACAACGAAGATGGCATTGTTTCCTTTCTGGGTTTTTGGAAAGCCGGTGATGAAGTCCATACCGACTTTGTCCCATTTCCACTCTGGAATAGGCAAAGGTTGAAGTGTACCAGCAGGTCTTTGATGTTCTGCCTTAATGCGACGACAAACATCACATTCGGCAACAAATTGAGCAATGTCTCTCTTCATCCTGGTCCACCAAAATCTCTGGCGTAGATCTCGGTACATTTTTGTGCTACCGGGATGAATCGAGAGGGGCGTGTCATGGGCTTCTTTGAGGATGAGTTGCCTTAGTTCCCTATTCTTAGGTACTACCAAACGATTTTCAAAGAATACCGTTCCCTTGCTATCTGTGGAGAAACATTTAGCAACTCCGCTAGCAATGTTCTCCTTGATCCGGCGAACACGTCGTGCACGCTTTTGGGCAACTACGATTTGATCCTCAAGAGTTGGTTTCGCCACCAAGGTAGAAAGATAGCCATGAGGAACAATCTCAAGGTTAAGCTTGCGAAATTCCTCATGAAGAAGTGGTTGATACTGTTGTAACATGAGGTTGTTACAATACGACTTACGACTTAGTGCATCAGCCATGACATTGGCTTTTCCTAGGGTGTAAGAAATTCCTACATCGTAATCTTTTATCAACTCAATCCAGCGTCTTTGCCTGAGATTAAGATCTGGCTGGGTGAAAATGTATTTGAGGCTTTGGTGGTCGGAATAGATCTCACAACGATTACCAAGGAGGTAATGTCGCCAAGTCGTTAGAGCATGAACTACGGCAACGAGTTCAAGGTCATGGGTAGGATAGTTCTCTTCATGTGGCCGCACCTGGCGTGAAGCATAAGCTACCACATGTCGATCTTGCAGAAGTATGCATCCTAACCCTTGCCGTGATGCATCACAATAGATCTCGAAATCCTTTTTGGTGTCTGGAGGTGCAAGTACGGGTGCAGAAGTCAATCTTCTTTTTAGCTCTTGAAAGCTTTCCTCGCACTTGGGAGTCCATAGGAATTTCTTCTCTTTCTTGAGGAGTTCAGTTAGAGTCTTTGCAACTTTAGAAAAGTTCTCGACAAAGCGACGACAGTAGCTAGCTAGGCCAAGAAAACTCCTAACTTGCTTAACCGATTCAGGTGGAGTCCAGTCAAGGACGGCATGAACTCTCTCGGGATTCACAGCAATGCCTTTTGCAGAAATCACGTGGCCTAAGTAGGTCACTTCTGGTAGCCAAAATTCACACTTGGAGAATTTAGCATACAGGCGATGCTCTCTAAGTTTCATCAATACCAGCCTTAGGTGTTCGGCATGTTCTTCTTCGTTCTTCGAGTAGATGAGAATGTCATCGAGATAAACCACAACAAATTTATCTAAGTACTCCATGAAGATCGAATTCATCATGCGTGAGAAAGTGGCGGGGGCATTGGTTAAACCAAAGGACACGACGGTGTACTCGTAAAGACCATAACGAGTAGTAAAAGCCGTTTTGGGAATGTCCTCATTTCGGATTTTGATTTGATGATAACCTAATCTCAAATCCATCTTGGAGAAGATAGAGGATCCTGCAAGTTGATCATAAAGATCATTGATCATGGGCAATGGGTACTTGTTCTTTATCGTCGCTAAATTTAGCGGGCGATAGTCTACGCACATCCTTTCTGTTCCATCTTTTTTCGTTACGAACAGAACGGGGCAACCCCATGGCGATGAGCTAGGGCGGATGAAGCCTTTTTCCAACAAAGCTTCCAGTTGGGTTTTAAGCTCAGCTAACTCACGTGGGGCCATTTTGTATGGGCGTCTAGAAATGGGTGCGGTTCCTAGCACAAGATCCACTATAAACTCTACACATCTGTCGGGTGGCATGCCCGGCAGCTCTTCAGGAAAGACATCCGGGAAGTCACGAACCACCGGAATATCTTAAAATTCGGGAAGGGGAAGTACATTCAAAGAATGCACTTGGGTTCTTGTTCTAGGTGAGGTATAGTTGACGGTTTTGCCTGAAGGGTGGGTGAGTTTCACTGATTTGCCTCTGCAATCCAGGTAGGCATTCTGTCTTGATAGCCAATCCATGCCAAGGATGACATCAATATCTGAAGACTTGAGGGCTATGAGTGAAGCAAGGAATACTAAACCCTCAATTGCAATTTGATTACCGTGGCTTACTCTATTAGTTTGCCATCTTGACCCTGGAGTTTGAATAATCATGGGGGTGGATAATTCAACAAAAGATAACTCATGACAAAGTGCATAACTTTCCGACATGAATGAATGAGATGCTCCTGGGTCGAAAAGAACGAAAGTAGGAACATAATTGACTGGGAGCGTACCAAGAATGACGTCAGTGGTGTCGTCAGTCTCTTCGGCGGCAATCTGGTTCACACGTCCACGAGTGGCGGGAGGAGCGGGTTTGGCGGTGTAGACCTTCTGGGGTGGCTTGCCACGACCATTGTTGTTTCCTCTGGCACAGGGTGGAGCATTCTGATTCTGGAGCTGGTTCTGGGGACACTCACGAGAGTAGTGGCCTGCCTGACCACACTTGTAACAGGCTCCAAAGACAGTGCGTGGAGCTGGGTTGTTTGGTGGAGCTGGGTGGAACTGAGTTGGTGGACGAGGCGCCACATAGGATGGCCTCGGTGGGTTGTTCTGGCGGAACATACTATTTGGGATCCAGATCTTGCGCTTCTGGGAGCCTGAACTAGATGAACCATCGTCTCTAGGGTGTTTGCGGAAGTTGTTGGGGGTGTTCATGTCCTCTGCCTTGATGGCCTTGTTGACAAGGACCTGGAAGGTAGCAAAGTCATCTAGGTTGAGCTCACGACGGAGTCCGGAATTAAGTCCACGACGGAACCTCTCTTGTTTCTTGGATTCGGTGGAGACTTCTTCAGTAGCATAACGAGCAAGTCGGTCGAACTCACGACTAAACTCTTCAACGGTCCTTCTGCCTTGAGTGAGGTTGCAGAACTCCTCACGCTTGCGGTCCATAAGACCCTTGGGAATGTGGTGCTCACGGAAGGAAGTGCAGAATTCCTTCCAAGATGCGGGTGGTCCAACGGGACGCATGTTCAGGAAGTTCTGCCACCAAGAGCTAGCCGCACCTTCTAGGTGATAGGTGGCATAGCTGACCCTGTCGCCATCTGCAACATGCCCTGCCTGGAGCTTCCTCTCGATGCTGCGAAGCCAGTCATCGGCGTCAAGGGGCTCGGTGGAGTAACTGAAAACCGGGGGATGAAGCCGGATGAAGTCGTTCAGGGACACCAACTCGTTGCGTTGCTGAGTGGTGTTGCGAGCAATGACTTCCAGCAGATGGTGAGAGTCTCGGCGGTTCCTCTCAACCTCCATCAGAACCTGAGCCATCGTGGGTGGGGGTGGAAGGTTGCCTTCCTCCTGGTCATTTCCACGACCCTGTTTACGACCAAGCTGGCCACGGGTTCCTTGAGACATCCTGAAGGTGAAAAACCAAAGTCAAACAGAGTTGAGTGAAGAGTCTAATCAAGGTATTGAAGTACTGGAAGGATTATAGAGCAAAGGAAGTAATCATCTTGACAACATGGTGATAAAAGCATACAAGCCATATATTCACAAGCTTTCATACAAACCATACATCGTTTTAGTACAAGCACCAAGCTAATACAAACGTGATGAAGATGATACATCCTTCAGAGGCACTCTGACTTCCTATACATTATTTATCTAAGCCTCTGGAACATAGACACCTTGGGTACAATATACTAAGATACTACTACATCATCACTAAGTAAGACCACAGGCGATCTCACTCATCTCCATCTCCATAGTAGTCCTCGTAAAAGTTACCCGCGTATCCCGGTAGCTGAAGGTGACCATCGGAAAACACGGAGGCCTGTGGACCCTGATATCCATTTGGGAAAGGATGGGGCCTAGGTACAGCGTAGGGTGGAAGCAAAGGACCACGGGGTGGAAAAATGCCTCCAATCTCGGGCCAAGCAACTCGAGAAGGCATCTGAGTCCTCACAGGGTAGATAGCATCATACTCAACTGATCCAACACTCTCGAAAGGTGCCAAGAGTGTCAGTGCTCGGTACAGACGAACACGGGTGGCGTGAAGCTCAAAACGGAGAGCGCGTGCATCATGATCTCGATCAGTAGCAAACCTAGCAGTCATCTGAAGTGCTGGATCTTCTGCAGAGTGATCTGAGTAGAGTCTGGTGTAATATCCCTCTTCTCCTGGAAGTGCAGCAGGGATATAGAGGAACGAGGTCTCTCTCAGCATAGTGTGCTCCGCTCTCAGCAGTGTAATACATGAGTATGCAGCATCCTGCACAGCCATGTTCTCGGTAATGCCAATGCCATGTCCAAAGTGGATAGGCTGAGTGACTCCATTGTGGCGCGGGTAGATCCGGACAATGCAGTGGAACTGGGTCTGGTTGAAGTCGTGGAACTTCTCCTCGACGGTATACTCAGGATACCATCGATATCCAACATAGGACATCATCTCGATCAACGTGGCGGGATGGCCACGCACACCAAGGCACCTGGTCAAACGAACAATCTGCCGAGGGGGAAGATCTTCCATCTGAAACAGAAAGAAGGAGTTTGCAAATGCATCAGATTATGAGATAAACCTGGAATGACTCGGACATCATAACGGCTGTAATTGCAAGAAAAGATAATTTCTTACAACATGGAAACAACACTTACATAATACGATGTAAGAAATCAGCATTACAACATTGCTAAGAAAACCGTACACAACTTTCCTACAGCTATAAGGAAGCAAACAACGAGATGTTCTAATCAGACAGAGGAGAGCCTAGTTGACTCAGAACTCAGAACGAAGGGGGTAAGGAGAAAAAAGAAGCCTTACGTTGTTCCCTTATATACCCCGAGTAACTATATAACTATAGCAAGCTAGACTCGACTTCGGCCAAGGATGCTAGTGCTACAGTCAGTCCTGCTCTGATACCAAGTCTGTCGGGACCCGGGGTTAGAGTATGCAAGTCCAGCTAAGACATAGTCATATGGAGAGCCGAGAACCGTACCCACTTGTCTAGGCAGACAAGGCCAAGCACAGAACGTTCTCGGAAAGCATCGTACGTGAGGGGCATCCCATCCAGGCCGGATGATCAACTGAGATGGGTCCTCATCGTCCGCACACAAGTCTAATGATATGGGTGATGAACTCCCATATTCAAGACAAGTCGCCTCAACCATACTATCGACTATCTCATAACTCTTACATAGACTTACTCCAGCCCGATCACTTAGTCGGGGTCTAGGGCGGGCTCGATCATACCACAAAGTGTGCACGAGACGGAGTCTCGAACAATCGCATCGCGATGCCCCAAGCTGCGCACATCTAAGGGCCGCTTGGTGTATGAAAGACCGCCAGCCAGATCACAACTAAGGTCTCGAAAACCCATACAAAGACATGCATGTTATAAACATACACACAACACACATGCCTTGTATGAACAGTAGGTATCATTGCAATTCTCTACAAAGTATACATTTTATTGATAACTCTTATAGAGTGCACACAGAGATCCTAAACATGTGATCCAACATTACAACAACAAGAGGAAGCAAAGTATGTCTGAGTACAGACAAGTTTGACAAATGGCTTAAGAAGCCTTATTTAAACACATGCCCTCCACGAGGGAACTAGTCGTTTGACTGGGACTAGACTAGCTTGATCTTCAGTCATCGAGCTCGATGAAGAAGCCACCTTCGGGGTCAGTGGTTTCATCTAAAACATAGATTAAGCAAACGTGAGTACAAAGTCATACTCAGCAAGACTTACATAGGAGCTATACTACTCATGCACATGTGTCAAGGTAAAGGGAGGTGGGGTTCAATTGGAGAAGTACCAGCTTTGACTTGGCTAGTCCTGAACTACGAGTACCAGACTTGAGGTAAGAAGCGTACACGAGTCCACTACATCTCTTCAACCAATTACACCACTATGGTGCCTTCCTCGACTTCCTCACGAGAAAGCACGCCATAGCACTCACACTTATCTTGGTCTGTTTTAGAAGTATCCAGTTCAAGTTGTCTAATAATCAAGCTAAGCTTTACAAGCAGTCCATAACCGCGGACGTGGCTATTCGAATAGTTTTGGTAACCCTGCAGGGGTGTACCGCTACACACACATGATCATCATTTACCGCCTTTGATCTCGACACCATTCAAGGGGTGCCAGCGAGGATGCTCACCACAACTGTTACCTCATAGCCTATCTAGTCCAAGAAAGCCGCCTACCTGGGTTGGCTACCACTATCGTGAACCCGGCCGGTTTACCGAAGTGGACCCAAGTGATGTGTGCGTGGTGCAAAAGACGGTCTCGGATGAGCCGTTCTCTCACTTAGCAGCCAGGCCACAGACCTACCAGAACTCCGAACTATTGCGACATCTGGACATCGAAAGGGATGAGTTAATAAGTTGAGAGGGGTCAGTGAGTCCAATGTGTGGTTGTAATCTTCATCTTGGATCACCACACAAGAACTCGGACTTAGGGCGGTGTTCAACGAGACAACCCACCGTGTACTCCTACACAGCCTCTCATCGTTCACCTTGTATTAGGGTAGATTCACCAACACCTTTCTACCATCATCATCATGATCACTACCATCCCGACACACATAAAAGTATCATCATGGTATCACTCTAAGCATGCAATAAGCAATAACATTTGCAGGGGCCACATGATATCAATCAACTCCTACATTTGCTAGGATTGTGGTTTTGCCTACTACTGTGACAAATGATAGGTCATGCAAAGGAATGGGTTCATCTATGCGGTAGAAACGTAGCATGGTAATCATCCTATACAATGCATAAGCGAGACATGAGAGGGAATTGGGATTTTATCGACATGATCAATGGGGGTTTGCTTGCCTTGCTGACGAGGTTCGGGTTCGGGGTCTTCAACGAAGGGGGCAGCCTCCTGCTCCGATTCCACCTCTACTTGATGTATATGTTTTGATGTGTGAAGCAATTCCATTTAAATGGAGTATATTGCAAATTGAATTGCAAATTCAAACTCCAATTTGGATTCAAATTTAGCCAAGTTACATGTGACAATGTTTGATAAATTTGAATCATTTAGAAATGTGTATGATATTCCTCTGATGTGTGGTTGAAATGTAGCATGTTGCCATGGTTCAAAATGCAAAAGCATTTGAATTTAATTTGAATAACTTCCAATTAAACCAAATGACAAATGCTACTGGTCCCAATTTAAATTCAACTCAAACATAGTTGAAAGTTGGATTTTTGGATAGCTTATTTTCTCCTGATCATTTTTCATATATTATTTGTCCAATTTGGAGTTAATATGAATTTTCTATGAATTTCCAAAGTTTGGGCTATTTTCTGGATTTGCTGGAATTCTTTAATTCATTTCTAATTTTCTGGAAATTCATTTACTGCGTCAGCATGACTCATGCTAGCGTCAGGGGGCCACTGACAAGGGGGTCCCACCTGTAAGTGTCACTGTGTTAATTAAAGAGATTTAAAATGTTTTAAACTGAACACAGGGATTAACCAGGGGCTGGGCCCACATGTCATAGGATGTGGGGGGTCATTAGGGGGGTGGTTAACTCCTAATGACCGTGGCCACGTCGGACTTGCCGGCGGCTAGCCGCCGGTGGCCATCAGACGTGGCGGCGTCCACGGGGACGGCGACTCCGGCGTCCAAAAGAAGTGCTCCGACCACCAGACGGCTCCTCGTGGTCGCGCGCTTCACCTCGAGCATCTCAGGGTCACCGGGGGGCACCGGAACGTCGCCGGCGTCAAGACCTAGCGGCAGCCGTGGCTCGGGCTCGAGGCAAAGCTTGCTGCGGTGCTCTACTTGAGCCGGTGATGCACGCAAACGACGCAGAGGAGCATGGAGAAGACGATGGACATGCGCTCGAGCTCGAAAGCTTCGTGGTTGCACGGCGAGGAACATCCCGGCGGAGAGAAGCTCCGGCTTCCATGGCGGATCATCAAGGAGACATCAAAAAAAGGCGGGGAGAGAGGGGTTTGAACCGCCTGCTCACCAGGAACTTGACGGAGGTGGCGGTGAAGGCTGAGGTGGCTCGACGGCGACGAAATCGACGATGGCGTCCTTCTGGTCCCGCGACGGCTCGAGCTTGATTCCGGCGACTAGGAGGGCTCCGGGTTCGATTCGCTGCACGGGGAGACGTAGATGACGGGGGAGGAGGATGGACACACCAGCTTGATCCCTAGGTGACGCTGGCTGCAAGTTCCATGGCGGGGCGCTCCGGCGAGTCTTCGGGAGGTGGAGAAATCGGGCGAGGGAGACGGGGAGGGTGTCCGTGGAGAGGGGGAATGGAACGGGGAAGCTTCTGGGCGTCTCCAGGACACGAGAAGAAGGCACGGGGAGGCGCCAGGCAGGCAGGTGGCGTGGCGTCCGCGGCATGCTGGCCACCGAGCTGCATGCCGCCGCGCTGGAAGAAGACAAGGGGAGCTGCGGGCTTGGGCTGCGGTGCGGTAAGTTGGGCCGGGGAGGCCCAGGTAAGTGGGCTACTTTGCCTTTTTCTTTCTGTTTTCCTTTCTGTCTTTTGTTTTGGCTAGCAAAAAAATACCTAGCCATTTTCTAAAATGCTTTAACTTTTTGTATGGCCTCATAATAATATAGATTAGCCACATATAAAGTTTGGCACTTTTTAAAATTCAAATAATTTGAATCATAACTCAAATAGGGGTTTTTGATTAATTCCAAGGCACTGTTTGAATATTTGAAAAATCCATGAGCATGGGGTGGGTCCCACATCACTTGATATGTGATCACACTCATTTATAAGACTTTTCAAAAATCTAACATGAATTTTTGGAGAATATTTTTATCTGGCCTTTTGAATTAATTCATCTGGGGGGGTTCCTTCTCCCATTTTGCTTTTGATTTTGATTTCAAAGATTTCTTTTGAAATTTTTAACATGATGCAAGTGACTTGCTAACCCTAGCACATCACCTAACAGAGGGTTCTGACAGGTTCACAAAGAGACAAGTACCCCGAGGAGGAGTGTATAGGGGTGTGGTTATCCTTGCGCATCCTCGACTCATGGTACGTGAGTGTACTCTAATATTCGATCTCTCCAAAGATTAGCGATCCATCTAGTAGCTAGAGTTCTCAACTAGTTTTGTAGGTTTTGAGAATAAACACGGATTGCCCAAAATACGACACCTATCACTAATAGGCTAGAGCTCTTGACACCAAAAGTTCAAACATTACTCACATCAATACCTCAAAACTGTTGCAAGTTACTACTAAAATTAAATAGCAACCTCAATTACCTACTCTCAAGACAAGACACAACTCAGTGTAACAACCAACTCTCTTAACAAGATAAACATGAAAACTAAAGAGAGTTCCAGCAACAAACTAAACAAAATCCAAGGCTCTTGCTAAAGACAAACTAAGACTAAGACTAAACATGGCAGTAGCTATTAAAAGATAAAGAACAAACAATAGCAAAAAGATAGGCTTGAAGAATCCAATGATGTGTTCTAGATTTTTAAAGTGGTGCGTGTTTCTCTCCCACACAACGTAAGACGGGGTCTAACTTGTTATGAAAAGCAAGCAAAGCTAAAGAAAACTAAAAATAAAACCTAAGAGAGAGACGCTCCAAGCATAGCACATAACGCATGAAGTGATAAAAATATAGTGAGACGAAGGACGAACTGATGATTGTTGATGGAGGAGGGGATGCACGGGGGCATCCCCAAGCTTAGACGCTTGAGTCTCCTTGAATATTTGTTGGGGATGCATAGGGGCATCTCCAAGCTTGAGCTCTTGACACTCCTGAATCTTCTTTCATCATCTTCCATCACACACATGAAAACTCCCTTCATACATAACTCATCATAAGCTGATTAGAGAGGTTAGTACCCTTAATAAATAATTTTTCCCCACTGGATATAAAGAAATTCTTGAAGGGATACTGTTTCTCCAGATTGCCAAAAGGTTTTTGTAAAGAAAAATCAAGCTTAAGGTTTGCAGAAGTTAGGAGAGACAAAACATGGCAGAATCTGTGAAAAACAGAACAACATGTAGTAAAGAATTATTTAGGGGTACTTCTGCAACTCAAACAGAAAAACTCAGAACATTAGAAAGTTCTGTGATTGTATAGAGCACGCTTTGTAAAAAATTCCGCTCAAAAATATTAACTGGTGATTGGATCCGATTTTTCCCGTCACGAGGACAGAATCTATTTTCTAGACAGCATGTCACAACTTTCACTTCACTTGTCATATGAGGCTATAACTTGGCACAAATCTTGAAAATAAAGATACAATGGTGTTGCTACAGTAGTAACAATCATCAAGACCACTAAAATAGAAGTAAAAACATCTTGGGTTGCCTCCCAACAAGCACTTTCTTTTACGCCTTTAAGCTTGGCTTAAGGCAAAAGAAGAATCAAGTTTTACCAAGAGAAAGAGAATAGCTAGCCCGTGTAACGGACTCAAAAGGTAACTTGATTTTCTTTCTAGGGAAGTGTTCCATCCCCTTTTTGAGAGGGAATTGAAATTTTATATTACCCTCTTTCATGTCAATGATAGCACCAACGGTGCGGAGAAAAGGACGTCCCAAAATAATTGGACATAAAGGTTCACACTCTATATCCATAATTATAAAATCAACGGGAACATAGTTGTCATTGACAATGATAAGAACATCGTCGATTTTCCCCAAAGGTTTCTTTACGGAAGAGTCGACAAGACGAACACCAAAAGAACAAGGATCAAAAGGTTTCAATTCAAACGTATCCTACATTCTTCTGGGCATGACGGAGGTACTAGCTCCAACGTCACATAAATCATAGCAAGACAAGTTTTTTAATTTAATTTTGATCATAGGGTCCCAACCATCATCTAGCTTCCTAGGTATGGAGGCTTTTATCCTAAGCTTCTCCTCCCTAGCTTTGATGAGAACATTTGTGATATGCTCCGTGAAGGCGAGATTAAGTGTGCTAGTGTGGGGGTCTCTAGACATTTTGTGTAATAAGCTAATAACTTTTGAGAGGGTGCAACTATCAAAATCAATATCACTACTATCAAAGGTGGTAGTAGTGTCATCTAGGCTCACTTGTTTGAAACCCTCTATGTACATAGGAGTTTTTTCTTCTACGGTTGAGGTATTAGCATCACCATTAATAGGTCCAACGGGACCAGGAGGGCATTGGATGCTAATAGTTTCGGTATCCTCAACAATTTGGATATTGGCAACTGTGTGGTGTGTAGGAAGGCACTTAATTATATCCTCTTCCTCTTTTCTCTAGCCCTTCTTTCTTTAATTTTAGCCATCTACCTAATATTTTCATTAATTTGTAACTGGATAGCATTAATAGGAGTGGCCTTTTTTTGAATGTTTTACTGTGAGGCAACAACCCCACAGTCCTTTATTTCCAGAAATTCCAGACCTGTTTAAATTCGCTCCCACAAGGAGTCGAACCCAGGACCTGGCGTGCTACTAGGTTTGCTGCAACCACTAGGCTACATGCCCATTCACAATAGGAGTGGCCTTACTCTCCTCAAGGGGAGAGGTTTTAATTTTTAACATCTCAACATCAAGGGCTAAGCTGTCTACCTTCAAACAAAGATTATCTAATTTAGCTAGTTTTTCTTCCACATTCTTGTTAATGGATTTTCGGGTAGTGATAAAGTCTCTAAGCATGTTTTCTAGTTCAGAAGTGGGGTTCTTGTTGCTAGGGTAAGTGTTGTTGTTCCCATAAGTGGATGGAAACGGTCTAGGATTACTAGCAAAGTTGCCCCTATAAGCATTATTATTAAAGTTTTTTCTAGCAATGAAGTTCACATCTAATTTTTCCTAAGCAAGAAAAGAATTTAAAGGAACATCATGAGCATCAATAGAGGGTTGCTTGGTAAGTAGAGACATAATTAAATCAACTTTATCATTTAGGGAGGTAATTTCCTCGACAAAATTTACCTTCCTACCTGTTAGAGCGCATTCAGTGTGCCATTGGGAATAGTTGGTCATCATCTCATCAAGGAGTTTTGTGGCAGCACCGAGTGTAGTTGACATAAAGGTTCCTCCCGAGGTAAAGTTCAAGCCTGCATAAAAAGTCTGGATAACCATCCAGGTAGTCAAACCATGTGTAGGGCATTTCTTAACAAGAGATTTCATACCTTCCCAAGCTTGGGCAACGTGTTCATTATCCAATTGCCTAAAATTCATAATGTTACTCCTCAATTGGATAATTTTAGCCAGTGGGTAGTACTTCCCAATAAAAGCATCTTTTCACTTATCCCAAGAATCTATGTTATTCCTTGGCAAAGATTGAAACCAGATTTTAGCTCCGTTCCTCCAAGAGAAAGGAAAAAGCTTGAGCTTAACAACATCACCTTCTACTTCCTTATACTTTTGCATATCACATAATTCAACAAAATTGTTCAAGTGTAAAGCAACATCATCTCCAACACTAGAGAATTGATCTCTCATAACAAGGTTCAGTAAGGCAGGTTTAATTTCATATGAGGTAGCTGAAGTGGCAGGTGTGGCAATAGGAGTGCAGATAAAGTCTTTGTTGTTGTGACTGGTGAAGTCACACAACTTGTTGTTTTTAGTGGAACCCATAGTAGCAACAAGTGTGGCAGATTTTTTTGTAATTTTTGATATAAGACACAAAGATAAAAAAAGAAAGGTAAACTAACAAGAATAAAAAGTAAAGGTAAAAGATAGTGGGCAACTCCCCTATCTTATCACTCGGAGTCCCCGGCAATGGCGCTAGAAATTTGCTTGATGGCGTGGAAATGATAATGGCTTCTCGCCCTTCGTTGGTTACCCCAAGTGGAAGGTGAGATGTAGGATAGCAGCAAATTTCCCCTATGTATAGGATAGGCTTTGTCTCCCGTAGGACTCCAGCGATGATAAGTAGGTGGCAAGAAAACAATGGCACCGTTTACGACAAACGTTGCTTCCTTGACCTGGACCTGCACATGATACAATTAACTTTGCTCCCAACGAAGTTCAGAGAGGTTGTCAATCTCTCTGGTCTTGTTTTTTACAAACGATAAAAAAACACAAGGGATAGTGATAATGATAGAAAGTTAAAATAAATACTGAAAAGTAAATGAGCTTGTAAACAGTGCTGAGAATATGGACCGGGGTCCTATGATGTTCACTAGTGATGTCTCTCTCCCAAAAGACGATAAAACTACTATGCGAGGTAAACAAATTACAGATGGGCAATTGACAGGATTATAAATGCACTGCAATGCTAACTATGCTACAAAAGAAAGGAAGAGGCTCATAAGCATGGTGTAAGGCCTGATATGCGGTACTGTTCCAGATCTAGATGTTTTCATCCAGATCCGAGGACGAAGCACATATCGGCCCCACCGCGACATATGACGAAGTCATATGCCCCGATTTCCAACATGATATCACAACATTACAGATACAAGGATACAACATCTCATACAATCGGCATACAACTGCCTTAATAGAATACAACAGCGGAAGATACATGTCTGGGTACAGACTACAATCAAATTCCTACTGGCAAAGAGAAAAACATCGATCCCCATAACCACACGGGTCCAGGCCCTCCGCCGGGATCCGCCTAACTAGTCATCGTCGAGTCTCCACGTGAAACGTCGATCACCATATCTGTTGTCGATCAAGAACCCTGAAAAGAGTTTGGGGTAGTATCATGAGTACAGAAGTACTCAGCATCCAACTGTAGTGGTCAAATGCCCAGCAAGGACTTCATCACTCATCATTCTAGGACAACTAGTAGTCTACGGTAAGGATGAGGTAAGTGGTGAGGTTGCTGTCACAATAGCATTTATGAAGTGGCTAACGATCTAGAGAGTAAGATAAGAAGCCAAGCATTCGATGAGGAATTGCCTCCAACAAGTCTTGCTATCAACTACTTACGCAAACATAACCCCTATCCTATCCTTGTCCTCCTTTTCGCATCCCGACGAAGAAGAAGCAGTCAAGGCACACACACGTTGATCAAGTTATATTAAGATTATCTCAGTTGTTGTTGTCTATGAACAAGGAGTAGGTCTCAAGTCGTCCATAACCGTGGACACGGCTTCTCGAAAAGATTTAACCCTCCAGGGGTGTACCAACTGCCCATTACAAGGCTCCGCACGCACGCCCATCTCTCTCAGTTGCTACCCATCATAGGCAACCATTTTATGATTTAGTTCCAAGAGATCCGAAACAACAGGTCCCTCTAGCTAACAACGAACAAATATGGGTGGCCCCCGGGGAGTCGACACCCAATCCAAAAGCTGGCCACGCTCTCGGATCGGACTCTTCCGTATGGCCAAGGTTGGGTTTAGTCTCACCTATATAACAGGGGACCTCCCTAGCTCACCAGTGTGGACAAACAGAGAAACCATGTCTCTGATGGCCCAATTTGTTTAAAACTGCGAGGGGATCCACCAAGCACACACACGGGGTTTCAAATGGTAAATCAGCTCGGGCCACCACTAGAATGTTTGAAGCTAGATAGGTAAGAAAAGGGGACCCCATAAAATCCCACACGCGGTTAGGCACGCTCAGTCTTAAAACCAATACCCGCACTCGGGTCCTAGGTGACTCGAATTGAACAAAGCGTCGGGGCGGGATAGCCTAGACCTTCCATCCTTCGTCGAGTATAGTCAACATTATAATAATCATATCATCAACAACAATACAATAATGAGATATCCCGAACCAAGGAGTAACAGGGTAACATCGTAGCATCCTAAGCATGCATACTAAGCAGGGGCTGAGCAACGAGCAATAGTAACATAGCAGTAGATGGTTTGCTGGGAGGGGACATGGCTGTATCCGTTTGAAAAAGGCTGTAAGCATGTGGTAGGATAAAACATCGAACCTATCCTATACTAGCATGCAAACCGCTGGTTGAAATAGAATGGATCACAAGTAATGTATAGTCCTTGCCTGTTGATAAGTCGGGTTCCGAAGGTGTAGTTGATCGCAAGCTCGCATCGTCTCCGAAAGGTACCCGCGGAAGCACATAAGACGGTAAACACTTGAAAGAAATCAATGAGCATGCATCTATTACTACGAGGCAAACACGAGCAAGCATCAACAAGAAGCAACACGAGACATCGCACCTACCGTCAAGAGCGGTTACTAACAATTTAATTGGAGTACTCGTCACACATGACGATACCGCACATTTAGAATCGGTTCAAGTTGTTTAGCTACACAAGGTGAGAAAAAGGTTGTTAACATGGAATATCACTCAAGCATGGCATAGCACACAAACATGGAAAGAGGTGAAGCATAAGGTATACTATCTATTCTAGTCAATTTAAGGGAGGCACAACCTAAACATGGCATATCACTAAGTGCCGCACGAAAATTCAAAGATTTGGTACTGTTCTGCCCTAAACCATATTTTGGGTTGCTTAACAACATCAAACAATAGCATAAACACATAGTACACGAAAAACTAATCAAGTTACATATAAAGAACACTCCAAACAGAGTTACGGTTAAAAAGATACAAGCAATACAAGTTTGGACACAATCTGCCAACATCAGGAAGCACACTTTAGAGCAATGCATAAACAGGATAATGAATGCAAACATGCTCACAAATGATATGCAATTAAAGTAGACATGGCAGGGAAGGCATGGAAAAAGGAATCATGCAAATAGGGATCATGAACAACTAATTATAGCTCATGCAAAATGCAATAAAACATTACTAGTCTAGGACTTAGTGAAAATCAGATAAACATGGCAGAAACTGTTACTTTTATGCTGTATAAACAGGGGTAAAGCTATATGCAAAAGTGCAGCAACATGACATAGCAATATATGAGCATGAACTAGACATGATGGTGATCAGGTACAAACAAGAATCAAGGTCATACGCATCATAGGTCAAAAGATATTAAGCATGCAACATGGCATCGGAACGTTACAGACTTAGAGAAAAACTTAGGTGGCTGTCAACAACACCAGCATAGCAACTTTGGAGCTAAAAATAACTATGACCAGGAATGCAAACATGACAATACAATACATATAATGGAAGTAGACATGATGCTTAACAGTATGCAAAAAGAATCAATTCAATAGGCCTCATGGATGTGTCACAATCATCAACCAAAGTTGCAATAAAATAACAGCAGCAGCACACTAACAGGAAATAATAGCAATTAATAGCTTGATGCCCACTTCAACACGGATTATCAACATCAAGATGGCCTCAAATCAAAAAGCTCACACAAGGTGAACTGAAGTACACACAATTGTAAACAAATTTCCTTTTGGCGGCACGTTCATCCGGGCTACGGTTTGATCGCAATTCTACTCGCAAAATAGCATCAGCATCAGTAATTTCTCATACTTAGAAAAATTAACAGCCAGGGAGAGAGAAAAAAATAAAACAACAAAAAAAAAGAAAAAAAGGCCTCACCTAGCTGGGCCGAGCCCATCTGGCCCGAGGTGGGCTGGCAGCTGCTGGTGGCCTGCTGGAGCATGGGCCGGGGGCGCTGTTGGAGGTCCAGCCCGCGGCGGAGTCAACGCGGTCGGTCGGGACCATGCTCCCGATTCCGGCACGGGCTGGCGGCGGCGGCCGCACCGGCGGGCAGGGGCGGCGCGAGGCGGCGCTAGAAGGTCGAAGGGACGGCGAGGCGCTGTCGCGCGGGGGGGGGGGGGGGGGGTGGTCTGCAGGGGCGGCCACGGCGGTTTCCATGGCGGTTCCATGGGCACGGAGGTCGGCGGCGGAGTTCGGCCGGCCATGGCGCTCGTCGGTGGCCTTCATGCAGAGGGAGAGCGGGCGGAGGTGAGGCCGAGGGGGAGCGGAGGAGAGAGGGGCGATGAGGCACTCATCGGGCGGCGCGACGACGAGCTCGCCGGAGCGCGATGCACGGCGGCGGGGCACCTCGGCGTGGAGGCGGAGGCGCGGGCCCAGCAGCCCAGATCCGGCCCACGGCGGACCGATGGCGGCTCCAGGGGCCCTGCGGGGCCCTAACTGCGGTGGGAGGCTGGGGACTCGATCTGAGCCCCAGATCTGATGATCTGACGGCCGAAATCACTTGGGATCAAGGTTTCGGGGAGAGAGGGGCTAGATGGCAGATTTGGGGATTTCGTGAGGGGGTGGCTGCAATTTTTTCGCTAGGGAAACCGTAGAAAGGGGTGGGAGAGTGGTGGTCTTTATATAGCCCAGGTGGCTGGAAGTTTGCAAAAACATCCACGGTTTTCCTCTCGCGCGCGTGTTGTTTACGTTTCTGACCGCCGGGGGTCCGCAGGACCTCCGATTCGGGTAAAACTTCAAACTGCGCGATCAGCGCATCGAGCCGGCGACGTTCACCTCGTGCTGGAACCGTTCCGAGAACACTTTCCGGCGCGCTATAAAAATAACCCGTCTAATAAACGGGCTTTTCGTTCCGTTGGCTGCGGCTGGTCTCGTGCGATTTTCGCGACGGTGATCGGGTGAAACCTGGTGTCGCAAAGGTCGAGTGTCAGGGTGGCAAGGGTCGGACTCCATCCGGTATGAGATAAGAGGGAAAAAATAATCGCCGATCGATAAATCGGGGATGCAAACACCGCAATCAAATCATACAATCAAACAATTCACACCGAAAACAAATTTTTTAATTTTTGTGAAATCTGGGCTGTTACACATGGGCAGTCCGCCAAAATAAGTAGACCGAAATCCATCTGCATCTACTACTAATCATCCACCTTGAGATATCTATTCAGAACATCTAGATGGTATTAAGTTGCAAGCCCCACCCAAAGTGTAAACCCAAAGCAACAGACAACTACATTAAAAAGAACTTTGCGTAAAGTAAACAATCCTTGCTACCGCGGTTACAAGAACCTTTGTTTTCCCCCTTGTGACCACAACACGTCCCGTAGACTCATGTTTCTGTCACTCAAGTGTGTCATCAGGGGGCATGTACCCACAATCGAGCATAATGTTCCTTCTTGGAGTTACTACCTACCACTTGGCCAAAGCAATAAACAGCAACGGAGAACATGCAAGAATTTCTTAGGAACAAAAATATAAGAGATAAAAACCAAATATATTACTCTATCACGATCTGAACATAATCTCATAATCCATCAGATCCCATCAAACTCAGCATAGCAACATCAGAAGAATTACATATGTGCCTCGATCATGTAGGGCAGCTCACGAGGTCTAAACCATGAAGAACAAAGAGGGGAGGAGAACATCACATAGCTACTGATCACGGACCCATGGTCCAAGGTAGACTAATCACGGCACATTCGGGAAGCGTCCATGTTGGAGGAGAAGCTCCCGGAGGTCGATCCTCCCTCCGGCAGGGTGCCGGGAAGGGTCCTGACGGTGCTCCCGATCTTGGAAGTGCGGCGGCGGAGAATAAATAGGCGAAGGGGGGCACCAGGGGTCCAGGCGCCCCTCTGGCGCGGCCAGGTAGCCGCCTGGGCACCTGGTGGAGGCTTCCGACACGCTGATTTTTATCTGATTTTTCCCGGGTTTTTGGAGCACTTTTTATATGGGGGAAAACTGAAATAGAAAAACAGCAGAAAACAGGAACTGGCACTGGGGTACACTGAGTTAGTAGGTTAGTCCAAATATGATCATAAATGTATGAAAGTGTATCCGGATCATACTAATATCACACAAAACATGCATGGAGCGAGCAGAAATTATCGATACGTTTGAGACGTATCAGAACCCTTTTCGCGATCTCGCCTTTGTTCCACCGCCGCTGCACTTCCAAGATCGGGAGTGCCATCAGACCTCTTACCGGCCCCCTGTCGGAGGGAGGATTGACCTCCGGGAGCTTCTCCTTCACCATGGACGCTTCCCATATGATCCGTGAGTAGTCCACCTTGGACCATGGGTCCATCATCAATATCTATGTGATGTTCTCCTCCCCTCTTTGTTCTTCATGGTTTAGACCTTGTGAGCTGCCTACATGATCAAGGCACATATGTAATTCTTTCTGTTGTTGCTATGCTGAGTTTGATGGGATCTGATGGATTATGAGACTATGTTGAGATTGTGATTGAGTAATATATTTGGTTGTTATCTTTTATATTTTTGTTCTTGAGTAATTCTTGCATGTTCTCCATTGTTATTTATTGCTTTGGCCAAGTAGTATATAGTGACTCCAAGTGGGAGCGTTGTAACACCTCGGGTGTCACACTACAGTAATCACTTTTACTGTTGCCAAGTCACTGTGGTTAAGCATGGATGATCACCCTTGATCATAGTGATCCAGATTCAGCCCAAATAAAAATTCCAAATCTAAGTGGAAATAAAACATTGCCCAAAACTTGTGAAAACAATTTTTTTAAATGCACAAAAATCATTAGACCAAGATATCATGGTGATGGATATTTATGGTGGCATATAAATATTTTAACAATTCAAACAGTAACCAAAACAGCCCTTTTAATCGTTGCATATTCAAAAGAAATATTAAATGAATTTATATAACAACCAAACTTTTTATGGCATAAACATATTATGTAACAATAATATTGGAGCCAGTTACAAGTTTTACAAAAGTGCTAAAGTAGCTAAAACAATTTATAAACAGAAAAGAAGAAAAGAAAATAAAACAAAAAAAGGAAAAGCCTACCTACCTCTTAGGGCGAAGCCCCGTAGCTGGGCCAAGCCCACCTCCTCCCGGCCCACCCCCCCCTCTCCCACTTGTCTCCATCCTCAGCTCTCCCTGTTCACGGCATGCCGTGGCTTGCATCCGATCCGACCATGGCCGAGGCCATCGCCGGGGCAGGAATCGTGCGGCCGCTGGCGGGTACAAATCTCCCCGGCCCCCTCTCCACTCCAAACCCTAGCGCCCCCACATCCATTCCTCCATTTGCGCCACCTCGCTCTGCCGCGGTTCGGCCGAGCTTGTCGTCGCCGCCGTGAGCCATTGACGCGGCCCGAGGCCACCTGGAGCTCTGAGAGCATGTCCAGGAGCCCCGCGGTGCTCGTCTACTTCGCCTGCGTCCCTCGAATCGAGCCGACGGCCAGCACATCACCGGAATCGCGTCATCCTTCCCCCATGGTTTCCACCTCCCGTCTGCGAAATTGGAGCACCCCGACCACCCCCGCGCCCCCCCCCCGTGCACGCCAACCTTCCCCCTGTGATCCCCTTTCGATTCCCCCATCCCCTCGCCGTTGGGCCTCTGCAGCCGCCTGCCCGTCCAAGCTTGGCGCCACTGTGCCTCCATGGCCAGAGGCCGTGCTCGCCGGAGCCCCTGAGCTTCCTCCCGCGCTCGCCCCTGGCCACCCACCTAGCCCACGCCCGCGCCTGCCCGCCTCGTCTGGCCGCTCCCTGCTGCGCCCCCGCGCCAGAACGGCCCAGCCGGTGTGTCCTCGCCGCCGGCGGGACTAGTGGACGCGGTGTGATGCCCCCATGTGGTTAACTCACTGACAGTGGGGTCCACCCAACTAATGAGCCCCCTAACCCCTCTGTTAATTACCACTGTTAATTAAAACTGAGTTAGATACCCCTGGCCTATGACAGATGGGCCCCATGTCTTTTAAAATAAAAGTAAACATATATTTAGTTAGGTGTGTATGACAACTAGGCGCCACTTGTAAGTATTTAAGTAAAATGATTTGATAATAATAACAGTGTATGACATGTGGGCCGAATGGCTATTTTTGATTTAACTAAATGGATTATATAAAATGAGTCATTGACAGGTGGGACCCCCCTGATAAGTTTGACCAGTCAAAGGCCTCAGCCAATGACAGGGTGGCCCCACATGTCAGCACTATTCTGGATAATGTTTTGGATAATGTTGCATTTTAATAATAAAATAAAAATCCAGAAAATGCTTTTAAATTGATTTAAACTTTGAAAATCAATATCTTTTAAACCGTAAATCAGATGGAAAAACTTTATACATGAAAATTGATCAGAAAAACATAACGAATACATATACGCCACCCGTACACCCACTTCCCCACTCTAACATACCGAACACGACACATTACCCCTCCGGTTGCACTGTTTGGTAACCGATCGGAGCCGTTAAAACTTTTTGGAGAAAGCAACTTTATACCAAAGTTGTTCAGAATAGTTCAACTAACCCAGATACCCCACCCATCCGTTTGTCGGATGTCCACGACACCTCCAGCATGATCCCTTCCCCCTCCAGGCACCCTGTCCGGTAATCACCCGGAGCTGGCAGTCATCCCCGGATGAATTCCCGCTCTGAGCGTAACACGTTGCACTGCGTTAGAACACCGTCAACATTGCGTTTGCAACGTATTGTATTTTTATTGCTATTATTGCTATGTATTTACTGTTTCTACCCCCTTTATTCTCCGATAGACCTCGTTGCTGCCGCCGACTACATCGTTGCCGAGTACGACTACTTCGTCGACGATCGTACCGCTACTACCGAGCTTCCAGGCAAGCAGAGCCCTTCTCTTCCCCAGATATCACCTATCTTTTCCGTACTTTCTTGCACTAGGCATTGTTACTATTGCTGCTACGATTACAATCCTATTCAATTGCATGACATGTTTTTGTCGCCCCTTGATGTACCCTCCTTTGTCCTATGCTGCCATATAAATATATATAATATTCAGCAGTAAACCCTGCGCATTATTAGCTAGGTTTAGAATAGCGGGTCGTGATCAGTCTGGGAGTGATCGCGGAAACGATATATACAACTGCAACAGGTACGGATCAATGCAGACGCCCTAGGGGACCTACAACGGCGAGACTCTACCGAGTCGCTTCGAGTTTGACTTACGAGTGGACGGACTCGTATTTCACTCTCGTCGGCTCAGTAGCGTAGCATCACTGGGATGATACGAGAATATTCCTCTTTAGTTCATTCCGCTGATGTCTCTGTCGAACCTCTTCAAGTGTACCATCGAGGGTGATTCCTCCTGGTTTCACTTGATGGTAGGCACTCGAATCAACTAGTGTCCTTACAGGTAAGGAGTCGGGTGACCCAACGGTGCCCGCGCAGGGTATCTTAGCGGAATGACAGGTCAGCTGTATTCCACCGGTGTGCGGCGGGCCTGGTACTATTGTGGCCGACAGATATCCTGTTGTACGAAAGTCGAGCTCTTCGGAGAAAACGCGAGACAAGGTAAGGAGACGGTTCACCTTGTTGGTAACCGCACGAGTTGGTGGGACGTCAGGGCAGGCGCCGATGTTACTGGTGGACCTGGCTGTTGTCGTTGTCCGCGACTCACCCGAATAGGGGCAACGATAACGGTTGTCCCAACAGATAATAATAAAATGCTAAATGGTTCTGTGGATGACTTGAGAGGCCCGTTGGTCTGTACGCACTACCTTCATGTGGGATAAGGAGTTATGGGCTCCCCTGCATCGTAGTTTGTCCGAAAGCTCTTCAGACGGCAGCAGTATCGCGGTCTAATTGCCGGGAAGCGGTGTGTCTTCTTCGCTCGAGCGGTGTATTTGGATTTGCTTTTGCTTCACCGGCCAGCCTCGCACCGTGCAGGAGCATGCAAGGGTGAGGGACCTAGACCCCTTGGCGCATAGGATATAGTCCGACGGATGGCCTTTCTATTGAGCCGAGGATGGACTGCGTCGTGTCGGATAGCTTTGGTGGAGAGTTCCCTAACAAGGTGTCCGCCACCCTGGAGATCCGAGCGTGCAGGTTGAACAGTAGTGCACCCCTGCAGGGAGTTTAATCTATTCGAATAGTCGTGTCCACGGTAACAGGACGCTTTATGCTGAAGCTGGATCTTACCACTACAAACTACTACTATTAAACTGTATGGTTCCGGGTACTTCTTCCTCGCAGGGAGTCGAGGAAGGGAACTCGGAGGAATTATTATTATTAATCATTACAACTTATTATTATACAATGTTGCAGCAACTTCTGCTTCATTGTTACTTTATGCTTTATATAAACTGTTGGCTGTTCTCTCCTCATGCTGCAAGACTCGTCAGAAGATGCTAGTCTTCGATAGGCCTAGCTTCTCACCCTTATTCTGATTTCTATCTTGCAGTCCACTATATATATCCTCCCCTTTCCATTTGATACAATGCAGAAATTCTTAGTAGCGGATGTAAGACTCGCGGGTATGCTAGATACTCACCTTTGCTTTATTTCCCCCTTTTTGTTTTGCCTGATCGGCCGCTGCAGTCGACGTTGGAGTCCAGAGCAGTAGATCCCCGATGCTGGCCACCGCAACGTGAAGATTCCCGATGCCTTCTACGACATCGAGTTACCCTTTGACCAGGAGTAGTTTGGAGGTTCCCAGGCAGGAGGCCTCGCATTTTCGATCTGTTTTTATTTGTGCTAGCCTTCTTAAGGAAACCTTGTATTCTTGTGTCTGTACTCAGATACTATTGCTTCCGCTAACTTTGTGCTTTCGAGCTGTTGTATTCGAGCCCTGGTGGCCCATGGCTTGTATTAAACAACTTGTATTATTTTAATTTGTAGAGTTGTGTTGTGATATCTCACCGTGAGTCCCTGATCTGGATCGTGTACCTTGCGTGTATGATTACTGTACACGACTTGATTTTGGGGGCGTCACAAGTTCGTATCAGAGCCGACTGCCTGTAGGACACCCCCTTCCAACTCCTTGGACGAAGTCGAGTCTAGACTTTGTAAAAGTACTTTACTAACAGCGTCATGTGCCTTATCGGCCCACGTCGCAAACTGGCTGGTATTGAGATCTTTTTCTCTGCACCTTTACTCTGGGACTCTGATCTCTCTTCTCTTTCGGGTTAAAGATTTTTCTAACTATAACTCTAGGTTCTCGTGACTACTTCCTCCCGGAGAGCCCCGCATTGCAGATGGTCGCCTGATTCACCAGAAGATTCCGAAGATACTCTCTGATGAATTCCCTAGACCCTTATGCCCACTACTTTATAATTCCCTGGCACCGATAAGTCCGTATGTATAACCACATACACCTTCCGTTCATCCATTCAATACCAGTTGCTCTTGTTTTCACAAGATGCATCGAAATACTTTCCGTTATTTGGGGAATCCTTTGATCCTACTACCTTGCAGCTTCTTTTCTCCCTGCGGATAATTCCTCACATCTATCGAGGATCCATTAATCCTAAGAGGTTCATGTGATTCCCATAATACTTTGAAATACTATCCGATCTCGCGCCAATCCTCGGCAGCCTACTGCTTTGGGGATTCTTCTTACCTTCGTGCCCTATGATTAATCCCGTTTGTCTTGTAGTCTTTGTTGACCTCCCTTGTCATTGCCATTCCGATCTGTTGAATCATCTTGTGCGCGAATGCACGCAGTCATTGGTTAACCCTATGAATTCATTCTTCCGGATCAGACGTCATTTCGGACATGAGTTGGTTCCAGATAAACCAAGCCTTGATTGGTTGTCCCTCTAAATCTATTAAACTTACTTGTCTTTGGTCAGAACATTTTCTTCTGATCTCCCCTATTGGAAATCATATTTCCTTCGAATTCAATCATCGAGCTATTCAGATGTTTCTGTAATTCGATGCCTTTGTATTCAGTCTTCTTATGGTTGAGTACCGATACTCGCACCACACTCTCTGTACGCCTCTTGACCTTGTTGGTGGTTTACTACCTGTCGTCCCCTTGTGTTTTAAATCATTGACGAGTTTCCCCTGATACGAAATGCCTTTGGCGAACGGTATCATCTGCTCCGTGTCATCAGCCTTCGGCTTTCTAACTTGTATCTCATGTTCCTGGTTATTGTCGTATAGATTCATAAAATGCCCCTATGGGTTGTATCTATGCTCCATCCATCTGTGTGAACCCATGAACTTCTATGGGTCACACTCTACTGCTGTTATGTCAGATAAAATTTCAACATGACAACTTCCTCGAAATCGAGAAGTGAATGAAAGGTATTGCATTGAAGAAGTGGGACTCGACCCTGAACCTTCGTGTTCATGCCCATGGATACGATGTAGGACTTATCATGAAAGAACCTCGTCAAGATAATTATCCCCTTGGTATAAATTCTGCTGCACCTATGATCTACCATTCTACCTTCGAGTATTACCCCTGGTATCTCGAGGATATCATGCCCGTGCACTGCATCTTAAGAAGTTTGATGAAACAATGCCCATCCCTGTCATAGCCAGTCCATGGTTCTGGGTTGTCGTCAACCGAGAACACCGCTTACTTTTTGCTCCACCACCCCTTTTGTTTGGTGATGTTGCTATTCGATTGCATTCTCTTGAAACCTCTCGACATAAAGTGTCGTGGTCATCATCGGCATTTTTGCTTCTTCCATGTGTCTGGTGAATTCATGGTGAGAAATACCATCCTTGCCCCTTGATGATTTGTGTTATCATCGACAACATCCTTTGACTCCCTGGCAATACAAACTTGGTCATATATATCTTGCTCTGCTTTCCCTTGGGAAAGATATACACCTGATACTTGTGTATCATCACATTTTTCTTTCCGTTGGTCTGTTTACCCCTTTCTTTTAATATAAATTATCCAAGCAGTGATAATTCCCTGATGAAGTAAACACCTCGGTGTACAACCTCTTCAGTAACACCTTGTTGCCATTGTTGATGAAATTTTGGTAACCACCGGGAGGAGAACTTTGCCAATTGATCCGCCTCGTATTAACGAGCAGGAAATTGGTTCTCAATGTCCACTTCTCCTGGTATCGTTGTTGCTGCCGACATAGCTGACAAGCTATTCTTTGACCATCCTTGCATCATGATCGCGTAATATGCCACCACTCTAAGCCACAGTTCCACAGGACCGAAACCTGACTCTTGTCATCTACCTTGAGATATTCGGCCGATATCATGCTTATGCCTGGTGTTGGGAATGTGCCCTAGAGGCAAATAAAATATGTTTTCTCGAGCATATTCCATTAGTTCATAATACGTTTGATACTATGCTATAACTGTATTAAGCGGAAACATTAATACAGGTGTGGTATACAAACAACCAGGTCCCTAGTAAACCCTAGTATACTAGTCCATTGGGCGATTGATGATCAAGGTTTCCTGATCATGAGACAATGGCGTTTGTTGACAATGGAGTCGTATCATTGGATAATGATATGATGGACATACACCCACCAGAAGTGTTGCGATGTGATCAAGTCACATAGTTCGACATTGCGATAACTATAACGTAGTGACCAGATCCTTTGACCGTAATGATCATACGTAATTGTCATCTATGAGGAGACTTTGATTTGTATCCCACCGCCTGACTGAAATATAATGGCTATAACGGTGCACTTTGGGTATTCCGAAATAGATGGTTGATGAGTATGGAAATAGATCAAAGCGGGATTAATCCATCCGTGTGACGGATAGGTACTCTGGGCCCACTCGGTGATGTTACATCATAAAGTTTGCAAACGCGTGACTAGGTCACGGAGTTGTAATATCACGGGAAGGAGTAAACTTGTTTGTTGAGAACGAGGACGAACTAGGTATATTGGATACCGATGATCAAACCTCGGACAAGCAAAGTACCATAGGACAAAGGGAATAGGCACACGGTTAACGGATCCAACATCGATTGAAGTTCATTCGATGGAAGCGCAGGGGCTATCAAGGATTGTAACCAGGTCCAATTTATTAGTCATTGATCAATGAGAATTGTCTCGATCATGTCTGCTGTTTCCCGGACCGTAGGGTGTTACACTTAAGGGTACTCGACGCAGTAAGGATTGATTCGGGATCACCGGAGAAATTGGAGAGAACACCGGAATTGTTCCGGTGATGCCCGGAATTGTTCCGATGAAGGCCGGAAGTTGTTCCGGGTATTTTGAAAGGTTGAAAATATATTTAATAATGTTTAATATATGTTTTATTATTTAATTATCTGAATTAAATATTAAAATGTATTTAAATATAATTAAAAATGGAAGAAAAGGCACATGGGCCTCATAGGGCCCATTAGGGGGAGAGGGAGTCCTCCCCCATGGGCCATGGCGCCATGAAGGGGGCCCACCCCCTAGGGCTACGCCATTTGCCCTCCCCATGGGATTAGTCCCACCCCGGAAGTGGAGGGGAGGGTGGCAACCCTCCTTGGCCTATATAAGGAGGGGTAGGGTGCCCTTTTTCTTCATACAAATTGATTTGAGACAAGTTTCTCTCATCTCTCTCTCCCTCCTTTCTCCTTCCTCGAGTGGACTCCCCTTGTTTGGAGTCTACACTTGGTTGGGGATTTCTCCACTATACGCACGCCGTCGTGCTGCTGGAATCGGGATCCGAATCCATCTTCTTTCCGCTGCTCTACTGGTTCGGAGTCCGGAGGGACGTCGGGTATACTGTTTGTGTATAATCCCGCGAGGCACTACACTTGTGGTGCTACTTCATCGTCGTGGTCGTATCGCGAGGTCTTCATCATCAACGTTCCGACTGGGACATAATCCCGTCATCGGTCTACAAGGATCGGGTGGCTACAAGAGTCATCGTGGATCTACGCGGCATCGGGGATTGCTGGTCCGACTACACGAACCACGTTCATGCGGGAACGTTTCCCGCGAAACGTACTACATACTGGTATGCTATCTATTTCTATCCGTTACTTGCATCAGCATAGCATTGGTCTTGGGTTTGGGTCTCGTAGGTTATGAAAAATTTGTGTTTTCTTCCCCGAACCCCAATGGTGGTATCATGAGCAAGGCTATGCGTAGATGTATTGTACGGATAGAACACATCTAGTATGTGGGCATCAATTCTCCAATTGTTACCCTCTCACGTGTACTCTTTTAGCGTTGCGGCAATGTTTGATGAAGCGGACCCCTACCGACCTTACGCGTTTACGCGAGACTGGTTCCACGCTTGACATATGGCTTGTACCATATAAAGTGGCTGGGGGGGTGTCTGTCTCTCTGCATTAGCGATGCGAAGATGTTTGCAACGGAGGGCCCCGGCAGGGTGTAATAGAGACAATTGCGGGATTGGTGTTGTGGCTTGTTTTCGCACGATAGAAAGCGGTTCTTTTCTCGAAACCCCTAGCAGCCACGTAAAACTTGCAAAAGATAAAGTAGAAAGGCATTTTCAACTTTAATTTTCATGTCGGGGGGAATCATGGCATGTATGATTTATACTGTTGCATCATGTTTTGCTAATATGTTAGATATACGACGGTAGAATAATAGGATGATCCCTCACTAATCCAACAAAGTGTCCTTCCTTAGTGAAGCACCATCTGGAAAGTTCTTCATTATGGAGGCATCATGTGTCACACGGGTGTCAAACATTTTTACGTTCACAAGAGATGGGTGGAGCAAGCCTAGCATGTCTAGAAACATGGCCTTGCATACGCGGCATATACTCACTAAGGTTATTGTGGCGAGCATGGCATGTGCAGACATGGCCTCGGGACACAAGAGACCGAAAGGTCGAGCATGAGTCACATGGATGATGTGATTGGCATGATTGCCTACCTTGAGCAACATACTCATGGTCGTGTCACACGGGGGAGGTATGTTCTTCAAGGATCGTGTAATCAATTAGAACAAACTATGAGGGATGTTTGTCTGAGTGGGAGTTCCAGAATTGTTTTTGAAACATGAACTCCATATTATGAACTTAATCTTCATGTCTTAGAAAATATCATTGTAGATAACGTCATACCAATGTTTAGAACTATGGCTCTTTTTAGTATGATAGAACTTAAGGTAAATGGGTCTTACTTCATTGATGTGTACCAACACCATTAGAGACATACTCATTAGTAATGACTTGCTAAACATAATACGAAGAACTACTAGGAGATACAGCTGACAGCTCCGTAGTCAAGGAAGATGATGATGAGTATCGCACTCACTGTCACTTATGAATGACTGTCCAATACACCATAATTCATTCTATGGAATCTGAATTGTGAATGCATGTTAACCAACACGTATGACGTGCTAGGTGAACTTGAAAGAACTTGGTCATAAATCAGAGTAATGGAATATGAGTATATGGACGGGGTTTCTTTCAACTATGGTGGAAGGAACAACCTTCTGAGAAAGTCACTTGGAAAATGTATAAGATACATGGAACACCTTGTGTATAACTTGGACTACTGAATGACTAGTTACTTTGCGATAACTGGGGAGTTGCATCCGCTTCCTCCCAGTTACAAAGGCCATGTCTGGACTATGTCATGAAGAAGAATCGTTCACCTGTCATGAGGTCATGGTTAAAGTTAAGAACTTTAAGAGTAGAACCAATGCAGGAATGGTCATTGTCGGAGAAGGTATATTTAATATACGAGTTATAAATGTCTTTCCCACGAAACACTAATTTCGGTTGATTAAGTATTCGATGCTTGAACTTACTGCTTGAGAGTGTCTTGGAAGGGATGAGGTGACAATGTGTGCTAACGGCAATCAAAATAGTTGATGGTCGACAACACTCTCCCTCTACATCTATCAATTGATTAATATATGAATAAATTTTATGATCGTTTGAATGAGGACTTTACTAGTGTGTCTTGCATCTCGCGAAGACAATTATTCATATTAGTGAGAAACAAGTCAGTTGTTCTCCTTTTATGAATGATATCTCTTATGGTCACATTACGATTATGAATGAGTTATTCTTATATTGATGATAGTTGTTTGATCATTTATAAGAAATATTGTAATGCCAAGAAATATCCGGGCTTAATAATGACACTACAGTTTAAGTCATGAATGGTATGATGATGTCTTAAGATACTTGATCTCCTGACACATACAAACCATGCCTTTTAGGTGAGATGACTAAAACCTCGCATTGTGGTAAACGGAATGTGTACTGATTGTTGAGTATCATAAATTGTGATGTAGCGTATGTCAGCATGTGGTGAATTTCATTATTTCGTGAACTTCGTATGTGGACTTAGATGAATATTTGTATTCACTAATGAAGCATGAGTCTGAAATAATTTGATATGATCAAAAGGGATTTCAGAGTAAAGATGGATATTAAATTAACAAGAAAGACAAGTCTCTACGATTTGATCAAAGTGACAAATGTTTTGAGTTAGTCTTGGGCATAAAGACTTGTGTGAAAGTTGTTCCACAAATTGCAATGTCTTGAGACACTTCAATATGATTGACGTGCCTGAGCATTGTGATCATATTCTATCGAAAAGTGTATGGTTAAATTTATCTCTTACCAAGTTACGTTATTATTGTTTAGAGTTATTAATTTAATATGCAAACACTCACTTCAGCATGGGGAACCATCTGAGTTCGTGGAAACCAACACTATATATGTCATGGTGTGTTGTGGTTTCTAGGAAGCTTGATTTATGTAAGATAAATTATCTTTGTAGTGTATCCTTAGACAACTATGGATGCATCTTCCACAACTATAACCAAAAGGAGAAAAACTTGTATTGCTATGTTTGGTGTTTGTCAAGAATTGTTCTTGATAAATGTGGTAATGGAAGAAAAGTGAAAGATCAACCAAGGTAATTGACCTTGCCTCCAAATGTCAGAGTAGTGCAACGGAATATGTTCTGGAAGCAAAGCTCTACAATAAGAGGAGAAACTAATGATAATGATCATGATCTCTTTGATGGGAGATTTTACTGAGAAAGGTAGGATTAAAGAATATATATTTGCCCCTGGTGCAAAAGGATATTCATGATTCACTTGTCATGTTAATGGAACAAGAAATTCCTACGAACTACAAAGAGGCGATGGTGGACCTAAGTACGAGATATGACTATGAGTCATGAAATCCTATCTTGAGTTACATTTAAGATTTCTTGAATCTTATCAAGTAAGGAGGTTACTTGATATTCACAATAACTTCAGAGTTATGAGGAATAAATGTGAACGTCAAAGGGACGTCAAGATTGGTTTGTCACGAAGATTGTTTCTGACAAATTCAATGGGTTGACTACAATGTGTAGCAATGCTTGAGTCAAAGGGATATTCACTACGATTGATCTAGGATTGTTATCAATACCGTGACTTCCTCAAATCTTGTATTTGAAGAAGTGTTGTAATTGGTACAACAAAAGGTTTTGGAAAAAACATATGGATACTAGTGTCTCGTAAACTGAATTCTCATTTTGTTGGATGATCAAAGGATTTTGGACTTAACCAAAATATCTAGGAAACATGCATTTGCAGGAAACTGAGTGGGAGCTGAATAGTTTCCTGAAACTTAATATGTAGACAACATATTTTGAGTGGGAGCTATGGGAGTATTATCATAGACTTATATGTAAATGACATATTTGAGTAGGAGCCATGTGGTTAGTATCCTGAACTTAATATGTGTCTGACATATCTAAGTGGGAGCCATGTGGATGTTATCCTTGTCTTATATGTGGCCGACATATTTGAGTGGGAGCAATATGAGTGTTATCCTATAACTTAATATGTGCATGACATATTTGAGTGGGAGCATGATAACATTCTCATATGTGGATAACATATTATGAATGGTGCAGTTGGTGTTAATGATTATTTGAATCTTCCATAAATGAAGATGAATAAGTATTAAGCATTGAAGATCTATTAAGATAGATATGTGTTTAATAACATTGAGTCGTAATACTTTCCTGGATAAGATTTTGAAGGATTTCAGAATGGGACAAGTCAAGAAGTGGTCCTTACTTGTATATCCAAGAGAAGTGTTGAGTTAATCTCAGTACAAGAACAATGGTTAATGGTTAATGAAAGAAATGGATGTGTTGGATCCTCTATGCCTTTGTCATAGGTTCTTTCATATAAAACCAGAGTTATGTACTCGACGTAATGTGACCCAAGTTCTTAGTAGTAAGAACATGTTGTGATATGATTTATGAGTAAATCATTGAACAAAGAGTTAAGTTTATCCTTCATTGTCTGAAGAGAACCGAGGATACATATCAAATTTGTAAAGGATAGTGGAATTGACCATAAATGTTATGCTGGTTCAAGTTTTGACACTAACCTAGAAAATTGAGATATCATACTAATGAATGCCTAAGTTGAAAGAAACATGGTTAGACATCAAAGTTGCATACAATGCACTAAGGACTGAATCTACATTGATTGGCTGTTTTAGAAGTAGCAGGAGTTATATTATGGCTTAAGAAGTTCGACTTTTGATTGAGTGAGTTTCAAGTGTGCATGACTATGGGAAAGTCCGCGTGACCCACCGGATGTCATTGCTATGACACAGCAAACGAAGTCTCACTTCACCGCCAAATATACATACCTCATCATTATAGTGGATAATGAAGGAATGTCAAATTAGGTGACATTATGATTTGCAAAAGGACATACGGTTCTGATTGGTACCCAGACCGTTGATACAACCTCTTCCACGGGCAAGCATGATCAATAAGGAGTTATGATCCAGAGAAAATACAACTAGATTATTTGAACTCTAGTGCAAGTGGGAGACTGTTGGGAATGTGCCATAGAGGCAAATAAAATATGTTTTATCGAGCATATTACATTAGTTCATAATACGTTTGATACTATGCTATAACTGTATTAAGCGGAAACATTAATACATGTGTGGTATACAAACAACCAGGTCCCGAGTAAACCCTAGTAAAATAATCCATTGGGCGACTGATGATCAAGGTTTCCTGATCATGAGACAATGGCGTCTGTTGACAATGGAGTCGTATCATTGGATAATGATATGATGGACATACACCCACCAGAAGTGTTGCGATGTGATCAAGTCACATAGTTCGACATTGCGATAACTATAACGTAGTGACCAGATCCTTTGACCGTAATGATCATACGTAATTGTCATCTATGAGGAGACTTTGATTTGTATCCCACCGCCTGAGTGAAATATGCTGGCTATAACGGTGCACTTTGGGTATTCCGAAATAGATGGTTGATGAGTATGCAAATAGATCAAAGCGGGATTTGTCCATCCGTGTGACGGATAGGTACTCTGGGCCCACTCGGTGATGTTACATCATAAAGTTTGCAAACGTGTGACTAGGTCACGGAGTTGTAATATCACGGGAACGAGTAAACTTGTTTGTTGAGAACGAGGACGAACTAGGTATATTAGATACCGATGATCAAACCTCGGACAAGCAAAATACCATAGGACAAAGGGAACAGGCAGACGGTTAACGGATCCAACAGCGATTGAAGTTCATTCGATGGAAGCACAGGGGCTATATAAGGATTGTAACCACGTCCAATTGATTAGTCATTGATCAATGAGAATTGTCTCGATCATGTCTGCTGTTTCCCAGACTGTAGGGTGTTACACTTAAGGGTACTCGACGCAGTAAGGATTGATTCGGGATCATCGGAGAAATTGGAGAGAACACCGGAATTGTTCTGATAAAGTTGTTCCGGGTATTTTGAAAGGTTCAAAATATATTTAATAATGTTTAATATATGTTTTATTATTTAATTATCTGAATTAAATATTAAAATGCATTTAAATATAATTAAAATGGAAGAAAAGGCACATGGGCCTCATAGGGCCCATTAGGGGGAGAGGGAGTCCTCCCCCATGGGCCATGGCGCCATGAAGGGGGCCCACCCCCTAGGGCTGCGCCATTTTCCCTCCCCTTGGGATTAGTCCCACCCCAGAAGTGGAGGGGAGGGTGGCACCCCTCCTTGGCCTATATAAGGAGGGGTAGGGTGCCCTTTTTCTTCATACAAATTGATTTGAGACAAGTTTCTCTCATCTCTAACTCCCACCTTTCTCCTTCCTCGAGTGGACTCCCCTTGTTTGGACTCTACACTTGGTTGGGGATTTCTCCACTATACGCACGCCGTCGTGCTGCTGGAATCGGGATCCGAATCCATCTTCTTTACGCTGCTCTACTGGTTTGGAGCCCGGAGGGACGTCGGGTATACTGTATGTGTATAATCCCGCGAGGCACTACACTTGTGGTGCTACTTCATCGTCGTGGTCGTATCGCGAGGTCTTCATCAGCAACGTTTCGACGGGGACGTAATCCCATCATCGGTCTACAAGGATCGGGTGGCTACATGAGTCATCGTGGATCTGCGCGGCATCGGGGATTGCCGGTACGACTACACCAACCACGCTCATGAGGGAACGTTTCCCGCTTAACGGACTACATACTGGTATGTGATCTATTTATGTCCGTTACTTGCATCAGCATATCATAGGTCCTGGGTTTGGGTCTCGTAGGTTATGAAAATTTTGTGTTTTCTGCCCCGAACCCCAACAGTGGTATCATGAGCAAGGCTATGCGTAGATGTATTGTACGGATAGAACACATCTAGTATGTGGGCAACAGTTCTCCAATTGTTACCCTCTCACGTGTACTCTTTTAGCGTTGCGGCAATGTTTGATGAAGTGGCCCCCGACCGACCTTACGCGTTTACGCGAGACTGGTTCCACGCTTGACATATGGCTTGTACCATATAAAGTGGCTGGGGGTGTCTGTCTCTCTGCATTAGCGATGCGAAGATGTTTGCAACGGAGGGCCCCGACAGGGGTGTAATAGAGGAAATTGCGGGATTGGTGTTGTGGCTTGTTTTCGGAGGATAGAAAGCGGTTTTTTTCTCGAAACCCCTATCATCCACGTAAAACTTGCAAAAGATAAAGTAGAAAGGCGTTTTCAACTTTAATTTGCATGTCATGGGGAATCATGGCATGTATGATTTATACTGTTGCATCATGTTTTGCTAATATGTTAGATATACGACGGTAGCATAATAGGATGATCCCTCACTAATCCAACAAAGTGTCGTTCCTTAGTGAAGCACCATCTGGAAAGTTCTTCATTATGGAGGCATGACGTGTCACATGGGTGTCAAACATTTTTACGTTCACAAGAGATGGGTGGAGCAAGCCTAGCATGTCCAGGAACATGGCCTTGCATACGCGGCATATACTCACTAAGGTTATTGTGGCGAGCCTGGCATGTGCAGACATGGCCTCGGGACACAAGAGACCGAAAGGTCGAGCATGAGTCACATGGATGATGTGATTGGCATGATGGCCTACCTTGAGCAACATACTCATGGTCGTGTCACACGGGGGAGGTATGTTCTTCAAGGATCGTGTAATCACTTAGAACAAACTATGAGGGATGTTTTTCTGAGTGGGAGTTCCAGAATTGTTTTTGAAACATGAACTCCATATTATGAACTTAATCTTCATGTCTTAGCAAATATCATTGTAGATAACGTCATACCAATGTTTAGAACTATGGCTCTTTTTAGTATGATAGAACTTAAGGTAAATGGGTCTTACTTCATTGATGTGTACCAACACCATTAGAGACATACTCATTAGTAATGACTTGCTAAACATAATACGAAGAACTGCTAGGAGATACACCAGAGAACTCCGTAATCAAGGAAGATGATGATGAGTATCGCACTCACTGTCACTTATGAATGACTGTCCAATACACCATAATTCATTCTATGGAATCTGAATTGTGAATGCATGTAACATCCCATAATTCATTCTATGGAATCATAATTCATTCTATGGAAGCCCACACTTGTGATGAAGAATTCGATGCCCCAACGGGGTATGAAGATTATGTGTGAGGAGCTCGCTGAGGGACCAAGATTTTGAAGACTAAGTCTCTTTCCTTTTAAGGGTGGTAGCACCCTAGCTCATTGGAGGATCGAGAAACTGTCATGAAGACCCGAACCCTAACCTTTCCCTTTCTAGCCTTTTCGCATCTCGAGGACGAGATTCCTTTTAAGGGTGGTAGTGTGTAACATCCCAAAATTCTCTGAATTTTGGAATGTTAATAAAATTAAATAGATAATGATTGTTTGATTGATGTGTTTGATTTTCTCTGAGATTTAAAACTTTTGGAGTTTATTGAATATTAAAAAGAGAGGGAATAAAAGGACTTTCCCTAATATTCAAAATTGGTGTTTATGAAATTTATTATTTTAAAACAAAACCAACAAAATAAAATGAGAGAAGGTAATATGACTCCTTCAACATATTAAAAGTTTGGAAAATGTTTTAAATCTTTATTGGAATTCTTTTGAATGTTCAAAACATTATTCAACACATGGCAGTTCGCTGGAGAGGATATAAAAGGACTTATCCCCATTTTAATTTGTTGAAAAATAGTTTAAATTATTATTGGGAGACTTTTTAATTTTACTTTGGAGTTATGAATATTTTCTAAAAATATTTTTGAAATTTATTTATGCTCCGGAAAAGTTTTTAAATCAATTTTCGGAGTTTTCGGTATTTTTAAAATGCCAGGAAAGTATTTAAAAATATTTAAAAATAAGTTGCACAGTTTTTATTTTATTTTAATATTTTAGTCAAGCCAAAAATTCAGTTTTATTATTTTAACAATATTGGCGAAGACGGAATTTTAAAAGAAATTTCCGTGATTTTTCTAATATTGTTTTGGGCCTAATGGGCCTGCTCTGTTTTTTTTTCCGCAGACCGATTTTGTATTTATCTCGGATTTAAAAAATAAGATTAGGGGCTGGCTATAAATAGCCCCGATTAGGGCTAAATTATTTTCGCTTAGCGTTTTAGGGTTAGCTCTAAACTAATCCGCGGGACCCGCCGCCGCCGACGTCATCGCCGGAATCTCGCCGGAGTCTCGCCGGAGTTCACCGGAGTTGCGTTTTTTTGCCGTTTCGAGGTAATTTTCTCCGGAGCCGCCGCCTGCGCCGACCCCGCACGCCGTAGCCACCGCCCCCGTGCCTAGCGCCGCCGCCCCCGTGCCTAGCGCCGCCGCCGTTTGGCCGCCGCCGCTCCACGGCCCGGCCGCCGCCCGTGCGCCGCGCGTCCCCCCGCGCCCCTGGGCCCGCGCCCGCGCGCGTCTGCGCCGGCCGCCCTGCCCTGCCTGGCCGCCGGCCGCTCCTGGGCCGGCGGGAGCCTCGCCGAGCCCGAGCTCCACGGCCATGGCCATGGCTCCCCTAACCCTGTGCCCGTGCCGTGCGTGAGGAAGGAGATAGAGAATAGAAAAAAAAAGTCAAAAAAACATTTCGAATTTTTTTTTCAGATCTGGATCCAAACCTCCCGGGGACCCGATCGCGTTTTTCGTAAAAATTTTATTTACGTACGGGCCCTTTTTACAGTAAAACACCCCGGTACCCCCGTTTTTCACCCGATACCGTTCTCGCGATTACTTTTTAACCGTAGCTCGGAATCGAGTGATTCCAGTTGCGTTGCGACCGTGTAGAAATATGCTAGCCATTAGTTCTAGTGTGACAGAAGTTTGAAAATTTTAAATTTGGTTCCCAAGCTGATCCAAATTTGGACTTCCGGCAGCCGTAACTTTTTACCGGTGCGCCCGTTTGCGCCGTTTCTTTTTGCGTTGGATCACTCGTTCCATGTACCTTCTGTTTATATCATGTGTACATGAAAATTCACATGTTTATTGATCTGTTTAAATTCAAATTCAATTGAAATTTGCACTTGCTATGACATGCGTTGTAGTATTCCGTTTCACGTGATTCTTTTTGCATATTGGATCATATGAGACATCTTATCGGCAATATCGACATACCATTCATATTGCTATGATCTTTACCTTGATTTCATATTTCCTTGATCATACTCTTGTATCAACAACTCTTTATCCGTTGACTCTCTCGAGTTCACGTTCCACCGATCACCTTCGGGCACATCCACACCTTTGCACTTCAAAGCTTTTGTTTTGTTGCTAAAACCTTTGTGTTTATTTTTTTGATCTTATGTTTTGTCCTTGTGGTGTGATTGCTTATTGAGTTCTTTCGTTGACGATAGATTGCTCGGAGTGTGACGAGTAGAGTTGACTGGAACGTGAGAGCGAAGATCTTCATCGAATGTATAAGGCAAGTGATGCTTTGACCATACTCATACCTATATTTTCTATATGCATTATGTTAGGAAATATCAATCTATTGCATGATAGGTAGTTTATTTTACTGTTGCTGCAGAACCAGTTAGGATAGCCACATGTTTTGACTTGTCTACCGTAGATCAACCTAGCCGTGTTGTTGCTTTATTGCTATGCTTTGTAGACGTGGTTTGGGTTGTGTAAATTCATGGAGTGCATGTGAGCTGTTTAATAATTTGTGTAGCAACTGTTTAATAAATAGAAATCACCTCTGGACGGGCAGGGAGTGCTTCCTGGGGGCTCGTGCCTTATCTAAGGACGAGACCAGGTTGTACCCCTAATGGTTGGTTTGGTGGTCGACAATACGTCATGGCGAGTACCCTCTGGCGCAGTGGGCGCCGTCTAGGCTCAAAAAGATCAGACATACTTCGTGACTAGAAGCTTACATGTACAGCCACTGGCCATATGGGCTCTGGCTTAGTTGAGTATGATGTAGGAAGCCTCTCCCGTGCAATGCTAGCAGATGTAGATGTGATAGGTGGTACCGGATTGCCGTTGGGGGTAGGTGACCTCGTCTGAAAGACTTCGTCTCAATCTTCGGGTTAAGTCCAGCGGGGAAAGTGTACTAACTTCTGCAGAGTATAAACTAATCATGATTAGCCGTGTCCCCGGTTATGGACATCCTTGAGCTACTAGACATTACTGTTACTGGAGGATCTTGACATATGAATCACCTTAATAATTTGAGTGGGCAAGATTTAATAAGGGTGTGGTGTTGGAACTGGTGTGCCCAGTTTGTTTTTTCGTAGTAAGTTCAACTTCAAATTTTGACTAGTTTAGTTCAGGAGAAAATTGGCTTTCTGCAAAACAAAACCATAAGCCTTTCCTTTGACTTACCTTGCATGTAGTTGTAGGTCCTTTATATAAACTTTTTCGTGTCACTTGTCATCCAAATCAGATGTACTGACCCGTTGTCGGGCTGTAACCTTCGGTGTTGCAGGTTTTTCAGACGATCAGTAAGGTGCGTTTAGGGGTTGCGAGTCTACACTCAGCATGTTCGCATTTGGCTGTTGATGGGACTCCACGTTTTTTCTTTTGCTTCCGCTATATTTATATTGAATAAGCTAGCCTTGAGCTATGCAACTTGTTACTTATTTTACTCTGGATCATACGTTGTAATGATGATGCACTTGTACTTTGATATACATCTATGATACCGTGTGTGCCAACGAGTTTGATCCAGGGACTGGCACTTGAGCACAGAGACTTCAATTCTGTGTGAATGGGGTCGCTACAGATGGTATCAGAGCAGTGTGTTGACTGTAGGTTCGTGACCCTAGAAAATGGATAGAAAAAAGCCATAGGAACAAAAATATCTTATCACTCTTTAATTACTTACTCTCTCACTAGTATTTCTCACCTATTATTCATCTTCTAAAACCTCTCATCTTATTTTACTATGAATACCCCTTTTGTTGTTATACCTTGGAAGACAAGACATTTGAGAAGATCATCATCAACCTCAGGGATCAATTGGAGTTGTGATTTTCGGAACTAGAAGGAATAACCTACTGTGATCAATAAGTTTGACACTGTGAGAGGAATTTTTAAGATCAGCTTAGCTGAGAAGGATGAAGCTTAGAATCAGACCACCACCTTTTAGGTGAAGTTAGATGAACGAATTTCGCGTAGTATGATGAGATCGTATGTCTTGCACATATGACCTTACTCTAGGTGTTGTTTGGGTGTTTTGACTTTTGTGACTGTATTGTTTGTTGTTATGTGTTACTGTCGAACGTAGGAGTTTTTGCCGCTTTCTTGGTTGAGTGCCTATGTTTGGTGTTATCTTTAGTTGTTGTCTGGTCTGTGTTATAGTTTTGCCCTAACCCTTGTCGTATGGGCTTAATAGATGGAGTATGAAGTAGGACTCGCCTTTTCTGGGGCGATGTCGATACTGAAGGTGGAGCAGTGGATTCGTAGAATGGAGGAGCACATGAAGATAAACAAGGTTGGAAGTGAGGACATGGTCCCCTATGTTGTCAAGTACTTTGTAGAAGAGGCTGCTACTTGGTGGAGAATGCACCAAGCGATCGACGAATCACGAAGGAAAATTACTTGGATGGAGTTCACTAAGATTTTGTTGAGATCTCGCCTCGTAACACCGATGCAAAGGACGGTAATCCTTAAGAGGATCCGTGCCTGTACAATTTGCGGAGAAACAGGGCACTCCCATGAAGAACACCAAGATGGATGTCCCTATTGTGAGGAAATTCACTCGGGTGAAGAATGCCCCACCGCACAAGTCACATGTTTTACGTGTGAAGGAACTGATCATTACCCCGCTCAGTGTAAATTTTTCATCATGACACAACAAGTGGTTCAACATCAAAAAGAAGGAATGAAGAAAGTTATCCAAGAATTGAAGGAAGAACCCGTGAAGAAGAAAAAGAAGGACATTAGCCACATTCAGTGTTTCCGGTGCAGGAATATGGGACGTTACGCCAACATGTGTCCATAATTGGAGGGGAAGGAGAAGTTGTGAACGTGGAAGCAAGGATGCTGAATTGAAGAAGCTTATGTTTGGCAACTGGAGAATAGAATTTTCATAGGTGTGCACTAAGTGTACGTTGTTACCTTTTCATGATAGTTGGAGATGTGTATCGATGCGTGTTTGCTATGGATTAACTAGATGTTTTATGTTATGATTGTTTTGTTAAGTTTTGTCTTGTACCCTGTGACCCTGTTATGTCTTGTTTTGATTGATATTGTGTGTGGCCCTTTGTGTTTCTTCTATGCGAGTAGAATAAGCTTACGTTACCTTACACCCCTTATCTAATTAGTATGCTTCAAGACTAAAGAAGACACAACAACAAGAAGAATAACTTGACGAATGACTCAACGATATGAAGATTGTTTCGACATTTCAAAACTGAAGCTACCGGCATTGAAGACTTGAAGGCCTAAAGACTTGAAGACCTGGAAGATTCAATTTTCTACCGTTAGATCGTTTCTGTGAGCTGTCATTTCTTGTTTTACCGACAGCTACACATCAAAACTTATGTTTCAAAACTAGTGTGATGTTTGTATGGGTATCTCTCCCTATCTCTCTCTACCTCGCTATCTACATTCTATTCCCCCTCATCCCTAAACTGAAGAAGCTACTACAATGGCTGCTAATGCCAAGACGAGGATAAAGATGGATGCAACCAATGCCAAGTTCAAAGTTGAACCCCATGTGCCAGGATCTTACAACAAGAAAGCACAATCTTGCTGAAGGAAGAACTCTGGAGGAAGTTGAAGTCCACCAGTACATGTTTTATAGAAGTTTGCGTAAAACTGAGGGTTGTGAGGAAACGATAGATGTTTTTGTTGGCTCGCAGAACCATGGATTTATCTGGACCCAGTTCAAGATAAGGAGGACTTCTGCAATGCTTGTGAGAATGACCGAGTGTTAGACTATGAGATTCACTAAACCATGTACAAGGTAATGATTTGGGTGCGTAATGGATTGTCCCCCATGACGACTACCCTTATTATTTTCTCTTGCTATGCGGGATAGTAAATCTTGAGTGACTTACCTATAGCAGAGAGACGACGATGTTAAAGCCTAAACCATAGAATGGTATGATGTGTGACCCCTATAGGAGATTACCGTTTGTGTTATACGGTGAGTATGGACCAAGACCGTCTGCTGCAGGTATCCCGTAAAAATATTCTGGATGACCACCAAGAGAGAAATCGATAGTTTCTTAGTATTGGCGCCTGGCTTGTCAGCCATGAAGGTTCAGTATACGGAAGACTCCTCTTTTGCTAAGGATTCAAGACCTCAAAGGAGTTGGTGGAATCTCTATGAAGAATGTCATCGATGGATTAAGATACTGGAAGCCCACACTTGTGATGAAGAATTCGATGCCCCAATGGGGTATGAAGATTATGTGTGAGGAGCTCGCTGAGGGAGCAAGATTTTGAAGACTAAGTCTCTTTCCTTTTAAGGGTGGTAGCACCCTAGCTCATCGGAGGATCGAGAAACTGTCATGAAGACCCGAACCCTAACCTTTCTCTTTCTAGCCTTTTCGAATCTCGAGGACGAGATTCCTTTTAAGGGTGGTAGTGTGTAACATCCCAAAATTCTCTGAATTTTGGAATGTTAATAAAATTAAATAGATAATGATTTTTTGATTGATGTGTTTGATTTTCTCTGGGATTTAAAACTTTTGGAGTTTATTGAATATTAAAAAGAGAGGGAATAAAAGGACTTTCCCTAATATTCAAAATTGGTGTTTATGAAATTTATTATTTTAAAACAAAACCAACAAAATAAAATGAGAGAAGGTAATATGACTCCTTCAACATATTTAACATTTGGAAAATGTTTTAAATCTTTATTGGAATTCTTTTGAGTATTCAAAACATTTTTCAACACATGGCTGTTCGTTGGAGAGGATATAAAAGGACTTATCCCCATTTTAATTTGTTGTAAAATAGTTTAAATTATTATTGGGAGACTTTTTAATTTTACTTTGGAGTTATGAATATTTCTAAAAATATTATTGAAATTTATTTATGCTCCGGAAAAGTTTTTAAATCAATTTTCGGAGTTTTCGGTATTTTTAAAATGCCAGGAAAGTATTTAAATTTTTTTAAAAATAAGTTGCAAAGTTTTTATTTTATCTTAATATTTTAGTCAATCCAAAAATTCAGTTTTATTATTTTTAAAAATATTGGCGAAGAAGGAATTTTAAAATAAATTTCCGTGATTTTTCTAATATTGTTTTGGGCCTAATGGGCCTGCTCTGTTTTTTTTCCGCAGACCGATTTTGTATTTATCTCGGATTAAAAAAAAAAGGATTAGGGGCTGGCTATAAATAGCCCCGATTAGGGCTAAATTATTTTCGCTTAGCGTTTTAGGGTTAGCTCTAAAGTAATCCGCGGGACCGGCAGCCGCCGACATCATCGCCGGAATCTCGCCGGAGTCTCGCCGGAGTTCGTCGGAGTTGCGTTTTTTCGCCGTTTCGAGGTAATTTTCTCCGGAGCCGCCGCCTGGGCCGACCCCGCACACCGTAGCCACCGCCCCCGTGCCTAGCGCCGCCGCCGTTTGGCCGCCGCCGACGAGCCGGCCACTGCCGCCGCCGTGCCACGGCCCGGCCACTGCCCGTGCGCCGCGCGTCCCCCCGCGCCCCTATGCCCGCGCCTGGCCGCCTGGCCGCCGGCCGCTCCTGGGCCGGCCGGAGCCTCGCCGAGCCCGAACTCCACGGCCATGGCCATGGCTCCCCTGCCCCTGTGCCCGTGCCGTGCGTGAGGAAGGAGATAGAGATTAGAAAAAAAAAGTCAAAAAAACGTTTCGAATTTTTTTTTCCAGATCTCGATCCAAACCGCCCGGGGACCCGATCGCGTTTTTCGTAAAAAATTTATTTACGTACGGGCCCTTTTTACAGTTGAACACCCCGGTACCCCCGTTTTTCACCCGTTACCGTTTTCGCGATTACTTTTTAACCGTGACTCGGAATTGAGTGATTCCAGTTGCGTTGCGACCGTGTAGAAATTTTCTAGCCATTAGTCCTAGTGTTACAGAAGTTTGAAGTTTTTAAATTTGGGTCCCAAGCTGATCCAAATTTGGACTTCCGGCAGCCGTAACTTTTTACCGGTGCGCCCGTTTGCGCCGTTTCTTTTTGCGTTGGATCACTCATTCCATGTACCTTCTGTTTATATCATGTATACATGAAAATTCACAAGTTTATTGATCTGTTTAAATTCAAATTCAATTGAAATTTGCACTTGCTATGACCTGCGTTGTAGTATTCTGTTTCACGTGATTCTTTTTTCATATTGGATTATATGAGACATCTTATCGGCAATATCGACATACCATTCATATTGCTATGATCTTTACCTTGATTTCATAATGCCTTGATCATACTCTTGTATCGGCAACTCTTTATCCGTTGACTCTCTCGAGTTCACGTTCCACCGATCACCTTCGGGCACATCCACACCTTTGCACTTCAAAGCTTTTGTTTTGTTGCTAAAACCTTTGTGTTTGTTTTGTTGATCTTATGTTTTGTCCTTGTGGTGTGATTGCTTATTGAGTTCTTTAGTTGACGATAGATTGCTCGGAGTGTGACGAGTAGAGTTGACTGGAACGTGAGAGCGAAGATCTTCATCGAATGTATAAGGCAAGTGATTCTTCGACCATACTCATAACTATATTTTCTATATGCATGATGTTAGGAAATATCACTCTATTGCATGATAGGTAGTTTATTTTACTGTTGCTGTAGAACTAGTTAGGATAGCCACATGTTTTGACTTGTCTAACGTAGATCAACCTAGCCGTGTTGTTGCTTTATTGCTATGCTTTGTAGACGTGGTTTGGGTTGTGTAAATTCATGGAGTGCATGTGAGCTGTTTAATAATTTGTGTAGAAACTGTTAACCAACACGTATGACGTGCTAGGTGAACTTGAAAGCACTTGGTCACAAATCAGAGTAATGGAATATGAGTATATGGACGGGGTTTGTTTCAACTATGATGGAAGGAACAACCTGCTGAGAAAGTCACATGGAAGATGTATAAGATACATGGAACACCTTGTGTATAACTTGGACTACTGAATGACTGGTTACTTTGCAATAACTGGGGAGTTGCATCCGCTTCCTCCCAGTTCCAAAGACCATGTCTGGACTATGTCATGAAGAAGAATCGTTCACCTGTCATGAGTTCATGGTTAAAGTTAAGAACTTTAAGAGTAGAACCAATGCAGGAATGGTCATTGACGGAGAAGGTATATTTGATATACGAGTTATAAATGTCTTTCCCACGAAACACTAATTGCGGTTGATTAAGTATTCGATGCTTGAACTTACTGCTTGAGAGTGTCTTGGAAGGGATGAGGTGACAATGTGTGCTGACGTCAATCAAAATAGTTGATGGTCGACAACACTCTCCCTCTACATCTATCAATTGATTAATATATGAATAAATTTTATGATCGTTTGAATGAGGACTTTACTAGTGTGTCTTGCATCTCGCGAAGACAATTATTCATATTAGTGAGAAACAAGTCAGTTGTTCTCCTTTTATGAATGATATCTCTTATGGTCACATTACGATTATGAATGAGTTATTCTTATATTGATGATAGTTGTTTGATCATTTATAAGAAATATTGTAATTCCAAGAAATATCTCGGCTTAATAATGAAACTACAGTTTAAGTCATGAATGGTATGATGATGTCTTAAGATATACTTGATCTCCTGACACATATAAACCATGCCTTTTAGTTGAGATGACCAAAACCTCGCATTCTGGTAAACGGAATGTGTACTGATTGTTGAGTATCATACATTGTGATGTATCGTATGTCGGCATGTGGTGAATTTCATTATTTCGTGAACTTCGTATGTGGACTTAGATGAATATTTGTATTCACTAATGAAACATGAGTCTGAAATAATTTGATATGATCAAAAGGGATTTCAGAGTAAAGATGGATATTAAATTAACAAGAAAGACAAGTCTCTACGATTTGATCAAAGTGACAAATGTTTTGAGTTAGTCTTGGGCATAAAGACTTGTGTGAAAGTTGTTCCACAAATTGCACTGTCTTGAGACACTTCAATATGATTGACGTGCCTGAGCATTGTGATCATATTCTATCGAAAAATGTATGGTCTAAGTTATCTCTTACCAAGTTACGTTATTATTGTTTAGAGTTATTAATTTAATATGCAAACACTCACTTCAGCATAGGGAACCATCTGAGTTCGTGGAAACCAACACTATATATGTCATTGTGTGTTGTGGTTTCTAGGAAGCTTGATTTATGTAAGATAAATTATCTTTGTAGTCTATCCTTAGACAACTATGGATGCATCTTCCACAACTAGAACCAAAAGGAGCAAAACTTGTATTGCTATGTTTGGTGTTTGTCAAGAATTGTTCTTGATAAATGTGGTAATGGAAGAAAAGTGAAAGTTCAACCAAGGTAATTGACCTTGCCTCCAAATGTCAGAGTAGTGCAACGGAATATGTTCTGGAAGCAAAGCTCTACAATAAGAGGAGAAACTAATGATAATGATCATGATCTCTTTGATGGGAGCTTTTACTGAGAAAGGTAGGATTCAAGAATATATATTTTCCCCTGGTGCAAAATGATATTCATGATTCACTTGTCATGTTAATGGAACAAGACATTCCTACGAACTACAAAGAAGCGATGGTGGACCTAAGTACGAGATATGACTATGAGTCATGAAATCCTATGTTGAGTTACATTTAAGATTGCTTGAATCTTATCAAGTAAGGAGGTTACTTGATATTCACAATAACTTCAGAGTTATGAGGAATAAATGTGAACATCAAAGGGACGTCAAGATTGGTTTGTCACGAAGATTCTTTCTGACAAATTCAATGGGTTGACTACAATGTGTAGCAATGCTTGAGTCAAAGGGATATTCACTACGATTGATCCAGGATTGTTATCAATACCGTGACTTCCTCAAATCCTGTATTTGAAGAAGTGTTGTAATTGGTACAACAAGAAGGTTTTGGAAAAAACATATGGATACTAGTGTCTCGTAAACTGAATTCTCATTTTGATGGCTGATCAAAGGATTTTGGACTTAACCAAAATATCGAGGAAACATGCATTTGCATGAAACTGAGTGGGAGCTGAATAGTTTCCTGAAACTTAATATGTAGACGACATATTTTGAGTGGGAGCTATGGGAGTATTATCCTAGACTTATATGTAAATGACATATTTGAGTAGGAGCCATGTGGTTAGTATCCTGAACTTAATATGTGTCTGACATATCTAAGTGGGAGCCATGTGGATGTTATCCTTTACTTATATGTGGCCGACATATTTGAGTGGGAGAAATATGAGTGTTATCCTATAACTTAATATGTGCATGACATATTTGAGTAGGAGCATGATAACATTCTCATATGTGGATAACATATTATGAATGGTGCAGTTGGTGTTAATGATTATTTGAATCTTTCATAAATGAAGATGAATAAGTATTAAGCATTGAAGATCTATTAAGATAGATATGTGTTTAATAACATTGAGCCGTAATACTTTCCTGGATAAGATTCTGAAGGAGTTCAGAATGGGACAAGTCAAGAAGTGGTCCTTACTTGTATATCCAAGAGAAGTGTTGAGTTAATCTCAGTACAAGAACAATGGTTAATGGTTAATGAAAGAAATGGATGTGTTGGATCCTCTATGCCTTTGTCATAGGTTCTTTCATATAAAACCAGAGTTATGTACTCGACGTAATGTGACCCAAGTTCTTAGTAGTAAGAACATGTTGTGATATGATTTATGAGTAAATCATTGAACAAAGAGCTAAGTTTATCCTTCAGTGTCTGAAGAGAACTGAGGATACATATCAAACTTGTAACGGATAGTGGACTTGACCATAAATGTTATGCTGGTTCAAGTTTTGACACTAACCTAGAAAATTGAGATATCATACTAATGAATGCCTAAGTTGAAAGAAACATGGTTAGACATCAAAGTTGCATACAATGCACTAAGGACTGAATCTACATTGATGTGGCTGCTTTAGAAGTAGCAGGAGTTATATTATGGCTTAAGAAGTTCGACTTCTGATTGAGTGAGTTTCAAGTGTGCATGACTATGGGAAAGTCCGCATGACCCACCGGATGTCATTGCTATGACACAGCAAACCAAGTCTCACTTCACCACCAAATATACATACCTCATCATTATAGTGGATAATGAAGGAATGTCAAATTAGGTGACATTATGATTTGCAAAAGGACATACGCTTCTGATTGGTACCCAGACCGTTGATACAACCTCTTCCACGGGAAAGCATGATCAATAAGGAGTTATGATCCAGAGAAAATGCAACTAGATTATTTGTACTCTAGTGCAAGTGGGAGACTGTTGGTAATGTGCCCTAGAGGCAAATAAAATATGTTTTATCGAGCATATTACATTAGTTCATAATACGTTTGATACTATGCTATAACTGTATTAAGCGGAAACATTAATACAGGTGTGGTATACAAACAACCAGGTCCCTAGTAAACCCTAGTATACTAGTCCATTGGGCGATTGATGATCAAGGTTTCCTGATCATGAGACAATGGAGTCTGTTGACAATGGAGTCGTATCATTGGATAATGATATGATGGACATACACCCACCAGAAGTGTTGCGATGTGATCAAGTCACATAGTTCGACATGGCGATAACTATAACGTAGTGAACAGATCCTTTGACCGTAATGATCATACGTAATTGTCATCTATGAGGAGACTTTGATTTGTATCCCACCGCCTGACTGAAATATGCTGGCTATAACGGTGCACTTTGGGTATTCCAAAATAGATGGTTGATGAGTATGCAAATAGATCAAAGCGGGATTTGTCCATCCGTGTGACGGATAGGTACTCTGGGCCCACTCGGTGATGTTACATCATAAAGTTTGCAAACGTGTGACTAGGTCAAGGAGTTGTAATATCACGGGAACGAGTAAACTTGTTTGTTGAGAACGAGGACGAACTAGGTATATTGGATACCGATGATCGAACCTCGGACAAGCAAAGTACCATAGGACAAAGGGAACATGCACACGGTTAACGGATCCAACAACGATTGAAGTTCATTCGATGGAAGCGCAGGGGCTATCAAGGATTGTAACCAGGTCCAATTGATTAGTCATTGATCAATGATAATTGTCTCGATCATGTCTGCTGTTTCCCGGACTGTAGGGTGTTACACTTAAGGGTAATCGACACAGTAAGGATTGATTCGGGATCACCGGAGAAATTGGAGAGAACACCAGAATTGTTCTGGTGATGGCCTAAATTGTTCCGATGAAGGCCGGAAGTTGTTTCGGGTATTTTGAACGGTTCAAAATATATTTAATAATGTTTAATATATGTTTTATTATTTAATTATCTGAATTAAATCTTAAAATGTATTTAAATATAATTAAAAATGGAAGGAAAGGCATATGGGCCTCATAGGGCCCATTAGGGGGAGAGGGAGTCCTCCCCCATGGGCCATGGCGCCATGAAGGGGGCCCACCCCCTAGGGCTGCGCCATTTGCCCTCCCCTTGGGATTAGTCCCACCCCGGAAGTGGAGGGGAGGGTGGCACCCCTCCTTGGCCTATATAAGGAGGGGTAGGGTGCCCTTTTTCTTCATACAAATTGATTTGAGACAAGTTTCTCTCATCTCTCTCTCCCTCCTTTCTCCTTCCTCGAGTTGACTCCCCTTGTTTGGAGTCTACACTTGGTTGGGGATTTCTCCACTATACACACGCCGTCGTGCTGCTGGAATCGGGATCCGAATCCATCTTCTTTCCGCTGCTCTACTAGTTCGGAGCCCGGAGGGACGTCGGGTATACTGTATGTGTATAATCCCGCGAGGCACTACACTTGTGGTGATACTTCATCGTCGTGGTCGTATCGCGAGGTCTTCATCAGCAACGTTCCGACGGGGACGTAATCCCGTCATCGGTCTACAAGGATCGGGTGGCTATAGGAGTCATCGTGGATCTGCGCGGCATCGGGGATTGCCGGTACGAGTACACCAACCACCCTAAACCCTAAACCCTAAACCCTAAACCCTAAAACCTAAACCCGCTTAACGGACTACATACTGGTATGTGATCTATTTCTTTCCGTTAGTTGCATCAGTATAGCATAGGTCTTGGGTTTGGGTCTCGTAGGTTATAAAAAATTTGTGTTTTCTGCCCCGAACCCCAACACCTGGTGCTCTAGCCCCCACTTTCCATTATCCGTTACCGACGTTGAATGCATGTATATCCGCTTGTAACTCCCCATACCTTATTTTGTCTCTCTCGATGCATACCCCTGAGTTTATACTCGGAAGATGTTTTGTACCCCGTTTTCCCTCGGACAACCTCGGTTGATTAACCAGCTACCCATCTGACCCCCTCTAAATTTTCCTCCTAGCCTAATCGTAAGTACGATAAAGACTCTGAAGAAAGGAAAACAACTCGTCGAGATGCATCGATTCAAGGAAATGAAGACATCAACGAGATGCATTAAATTCATCGAGAAGGACAACAAGAACCAGAAGATTTGTTAGAATACGAAACCAAAACTTTAACTCTTACACTACCTTTTAATTCTCGGGACGAGAATTCTTTGTAGTGGGGGAGATTTTTAACACCCCGGGTGTCACACTACAGTAATCACTTTTACTGTTGCCAAGTCACTGTGGTTAAGCATGGATGATCACCCTTGATCATAGTGATCCAGATTCAACCCAAATAAAAATTCCAAATCTAAGTCGAAATAAAACATTGCCCAAAAATTGTGAAAACAATTTTGTTAAATGCATAAAAATCAGTAGACCAAGATACCATGGTGATGGATATTTATGGTGACATATAAATATTTGAACAATTCAAACAGTAACCAAAACAGCCCCTTTTAATCGTTGCATATTCAAAAGAAATATTAAATGAATTTATATAACAACCAAACTTTTTGTGGCATCAACATATTATTTAACAATAATATTGGAGCCAGCTACAAGTTTTACAAAAGTGCTAAAGTAGCTAAAAAAAATTATAAACAGAAAAGAAGAAAAGAAAATAAAACAAAAAAGGAAAAGCCTACCTACCGCTTAGGGCGAAGCCCCCTAGCTGGGCCAAGCCCACCTCCTCCCGGCCCACCCCCCCCCCCCTCTCCCACTTGTCTCCCTCCTCTCCCTGTTTAGGGAATGTCGTGGCTTGCATCCGAGCCGACCATGGCCGAGGCCATCGCTGTGGCAGGAATCGTGCGGCCGCCGGCGGGTACAAGTCTCCCAGGCCGCCTCTCCAGCCCAAACCCAAGCGCCCCCACATCCAATCCTCCATTTGCGCCACCTCGCTCTGCCGCGGTTCGGCCGAGCTCGTCATCGCCGCCGTGAGCCATTGACGCGGCCCGAGGCCACCTGGAGCTCTGAGAGCATGTCCAGGAGCTCCGCAGTGCTCGTCTACTTCGTCTGCGTCCCTCGAATCGAGCCGACGGCCAACACATTGCCGGAATCGCTTCCTCCTTCCCCCACGGTTGCCAACTCCCGTCTGCGAAATTGGAGCACCCCGGCCACCCACGCGCCCCCCGTGCACGCCAACCTTCCCCCCTGTGAGCCCCCTTCCGATTCCCCCATCCCCTCGCCGTTGGGCCTCTACAGCCGCCTGCCCGTCCGAGCTTGGCGCCGTTGTGCCTCCATGGGTAGAGGCTGTGCTCGCCGGAGCCCCTGCGCTTCCTCCCGCGCTCGCCCCTGGCCACCCACCTAGCCCACGCCCGCGCCTGCCCGCCTCGTCTGGCCGCTTCCTCCTGCGCCCCCGCGCCAGAACGGCCCAGCCGATGTGTCCTCGCCGCCGGCGGGACTAGTGAACACGGTGTGATGCCCCCATGTGGTTAACCATGGGTTAACCCACTGACAGTGGGGTCCACCCAACTAATTAGCCCCCTAACCCCTCTGTTAATTGCCACTGTTATTTAAAACTGAGTTAGATACCCCTGGCCTATGACAGATGGGCCCCATGTCTTTTAAAATAAAAGTAAACAGATATTTAGTTAGGTGTGTATGACAACTAGGCCCCACTTGTAAGTATTTAAGTAAAATGATTTGATAATAATAACAGTGTATGACATGTGGGCCCAGTGGCTATTTTTGATTTAATTAAATGGATTATATAAAATGAGTCATTGACAGGTGGGACCCCCCTGATCAGTTTGACCAGTCAAAGGCCTCAGCCAATGACAGGGTGGCCCCACATGTCAGCACTATTCTGGATAATGTTTTGCATAATGTTGCATTTTAATAATAAAATAAAAATCCAGAAAAATGCTTTTAAATTGATTTAAACTTTGAAAATCAATATCTTTTAAACCGTAAATATATGGAAAAACTTTATACATGAAAATTGATCAGAAAAACATAACGAATACAGATACGCCACCCGTACACCCACCACCCCCCTCTAACATACCGAACACGAGACATTCCCCCTCCGGTTGCACTGTCCGGTAACCGATCGGAGTCGGTAAAACTTTCCGGATGAAAGCGAACTTTATACGAAAGTTGTTCAGAATAGTTCAACTAACCCAGATACCCCACCCATAAGTTTGTCGGATGTCCACGACACCTCCGGCATGATCCCTTCCCCCTCCGGACACCCTGTCTGGTAATCACCCGGAGCTGAGAGTTATCCCCGGATGAATTCCCGCTCCGAGCGTAACACGTTGCACTGCGTTAGAACACTGTTAACATTGCGTTTGACATGAATTGTATTTGTATTGCTATTATTGTTGTGTATTTATTCTTTCTACCCTCTTTATTCTCCGATAGACCTCGTTGATGCCGCCGACTACATCGTTGCCGAGTACGACTACTTCGTCGACGATCGTACCGCTACTACCGAGCTTCCAGGCAAGCAGAGCCATTCTCTTCCCCAGATATCACCTATATTTTCCGTACTTTCTTGCACTAGGCATTGTTACTGTTGCTGCTACGATTACAATCCTATTCAATTGCATAACATGTTTTTGTCCCCCCTTGATGTACCCTCCTTTGTCCTATGCTGCCTTATAAATATATATAATATTCAGCAGTAAACCCTGCGCATTGTTAGCTAGGTTTAGAATAGCGGGTCGTGATCACTCTGGGAGTGATCGTGGAAACGATATATATAACTGCAATAGGTACGGATCAATGCAGACGCCCTATGGGGACCTACAACGACGAGACTCTACCGAGTCGCTTCGAGTTTGACTTACGAGTGGACGGACTCGTATTTCACTCTCGTCGGCTCAGTAGCGTAGCATCACTGGGAAGATACGAGAATATTCCTCTTTAGTTCATTCCGCTGATGTCTCTATCGAACCTCTTCAAGTGTACCATCGAGGGTGATTCCTCCTGGTTTCACTTGATGGTAGGAACTCGAATCAACTGGTGTCCTTACAGGTAAGGAGTCGGGTGACCCAACGTTGCCCGTGCAGGGTATCTTAGCGGAACGACAGGTCAGCTGTATTCCACCGGTGTGCGGCGGGCCTGGTACTATTCATGGCCGACAGATATCCTGTTGTACGAAAGTCGAGCTCTTCGGAGCAAACGCGAGACAAGGTAAGGAGACGGTTCACCTTGTTGGTAACCGCACGAGTTGTTGGGACGTCAGGGCAGGCACCGATGTTACTGGTGGACCTGGCTGCTGTCGTTGTCCGCGACTAATCCGGATAGGGGCAACGATAACGGTTGTCCTGACAGATAATAATAAAATGCTAAATGGTTCGGTGGATGACTTGAGAGGCCCGTTGGTCTGTACGCACTACCTTCACGTGGGATAAGGAGTAATGGGCTCCCCTGCATCGTAGTTTGTCCGAAAGCTCTTCAGACGCCAGCAGTATCACGGTCTGATTGCCGGGAAGCGGTGTGTCTTCTTCGCTCGAGCGGTGTATTTGGATTTGCTTTTGCTTCACCGGCCAGCCTCGCACCGTGCAGGAGCGTGCAAGGGTGAGCGACCTAGACCCCTTGGCACATAGGATATAGTCCGGCGGATGGCCTCTCTGTTGAGCCTAGGATGGGCTGCGTCGTGTCGGATAGCTTTGGTGGAGCGTTCCCTAACAAGGTGCCCGCCACCCTAGAGATCCGAGCATGCAGGTTGAACAGTAGTGCACCCATGCAGGGAGTTTAATCTATTCGAATAGTCGTGTCCACGGTAACAGGACGCTTTATGATGAAGCTGGATCTTACCACTACAAACTACTACTATTAAACTGTATGGTTCCGGGTCTTCTTCCTCGCAGGGAGTCGAGGAAGGGAACTCGGAGGCATTATTATTATTAATCATTACAACTTATTATTATACAATGTTGCAGCAACTTCTGCTTCATTGTTACTTTATGCTTTATATAAACTGTTGGATGTTCTCTCCTCATGCTGCAAGACTCGTCAGAAGTTGCTAGTCTTCGATAGGCCTAGCTTCTTACCCTTATTCTGATTTCTATCTTGCAGTCCACTATATATAGCCTCCCCTTTCCATTTGATACAATGCATAAATGCTTAGTAGCGGACGTAAGAATCACGGGTATGCTAGATACTCACCTTTGCTTTATTTCCCCCTATTTGTTTTGCCTGATCGGCCGCTGCAGTCGACGTTGGAGTCCAGGAGCAGGAGATCCCCGATGCTGGCCACCGCAACATGAAGATTCCCGATGCCTTCTATGACGTCGAGTTCCCCTTTGACCAGGAGAAGTTTGGAGGTTCCCAGGCAGGAGGCCTCGCCTTTTTGATTTGTTGTTATTTGTGCTAGCCTTCTTAAGGCAGCCTTGTATTCTTGTGTCTGTACTCAGATACTATTGCCTCCGCTAATTTTGTGCTTTAGAGCTGTTTTATTCGAGCCCTCGTGGCCCATGGCTTGTATTAAACAACTTGTATTAATTTAATTTGTAGAGTTGTGTTGTGATATCTCACCGTGAGTCCCTGATCTCGATTGTGTACCTTGCGTGTATGATTACTGTACACGACTTGATTTTGGGGGTGTCACAAGCGTTTTGCTTGATTGTGGGTTCATGCCCCTGATGACTAGCTTGAGTGACAGAAACGTGAGTCTAGTGGATGGGTTGTTGCCACAAGGGGGAAAATAACGGTGCTTGTAACCGCGGTTGCAATGACTGTTTACTTTACGCAAAGTTCTTTTAATGCAGTTGTCTGTTGCTTTGGGTTTACACTTTGGGTGGGGCTCGCAACTTAATACCAGAGAGATGTTCTGGATAGATATCTCAAGGTGGATGATTAGTAGTAGATGCAATTGGATTTCGGTCTACTTATTTTGGCGTCCTGCCCATGCTTTTGAGCCTCTTCCTTTCTTTGTAGCATAGTTAGCATTGTTTTGCGCCTATAATCCTGCCAATTGCCCAGCTGTGATTTGTTTACCTCGCATAGCAGTTTTATCGTCTTTTGGGAGAGAGAAATCACTAGTGAACATCATGAGACCTCGGTCCATATTTCCATCACTGTTTACACGCTCAATTTATTTCCTTCTTTAGTTTCATGTTGCAATTATCACTACCTATTATCTGTTACATTGATCCTTTGTAAATAGCAAGGCCGGAGAGATTGAAAACTTCTATGTACTCGTTGGGAGCAAAGTTACTTATTGTGTGTGCAAGTCCAGGTAAAGCAAGTGATTCTTTTCAGATGGTGCATCACTTGCCGAACCACCTACTTGAAGTTATTGAAGTCCTACGGGAAGACACTCTAAACCTTGGCACCTTTGCCAAGGGAAATTTTCCGCTATCCTACATCTAACCTTCCAATTGGGGTAAGCAACGAGGAGTTAGTATCAGTATTCACTAGATTATTTGAGATGTATTAGTGATATTATATGATAAAATATTATTGTTGCAATTTTATGTATTAGTTCATTTTATTCGCTCGCTCCATACTTTTCATGATTGTGTGTTGACTTTGAACTACTCTTTTGAATTATGAACACATAAAATGGCTGACGACGATGATACAATCCCCGAGTGTGACTATTGTGGCGATGACTCGGGTCGATGCGAAAAGTTTCCAGGGTTGGATGGGGAGGAAGAAAGATAATTCTCCATCACGCTTAGGGAGGGCTTCGAATTTCAAACGGTATAAAACTTATGCGACATCTTCTTATTTAAGCATGCTTCACTTAGTTTTTATTTAAGCATCCCTTGCTATGCAAGACCTCACGTCTGCGACTTTGTCAAAATCGATGATTGGCGCGAGAATGACAAAAAAGATGGCAATATTAAGACAAATCATGGTATAACTTTAAAGGTTGAGGGCTTAATGAACCAAACAACACATATTTTGATTGTCCAGATTGGTATGCACTATGTAAGGCATATATGCATGAGAGGATGATATACAAATAACATTTGATATTGGACCTCGTCGTCGAGATCGTATAACATTTCGAAATAAGGACATTTGGATTCTAGTGGATGACATTAAGCCGGTTCTATCTCCACATGAGTTTCTTAAACAAATTTGACTTGTTTTTCTTACTTATTTCGTTGATTCCCAAGTTGACAACTTGTTTATTTTTTCCAGTTTATCTCCATGCTCTGAAGGAAATACAGAAGATGTTTGATAATACATTTTATGATCGTGGCTTTGACCTAACAATGGACGAAAAAGATGGTTTCATCGATTTTCTTAAAGGGGTTCCTTCGTTTGTCAACTTTCATAATGTTGGCGAACCTTATACACCATATGTGCCATTTGTTCTCAAGTTGTCTTTGAACCATATAAAAAGTTTTAACATGGTAAGATTTCTTACTATCTGTCACTAGTCCATCATTTTTAGAATTCTTTTAACCTAACATTAAGTATAATACATTAATTACTAACTATTTTACTAATATGTTTTCAACAGAGGATCCCGAAACCATGCACGCCTAGCCGGCCGATGCCTGATAGAGGCGAGCTTCAAATTGTTTGTGCACGGCCATGGGAGCTATTCGACAATCATGACTACTTCACTGAAAGTGGGAGTAATGGATGTTTAAGAATAAAAGGATGGACAAGGATAGTGCTTCAGAAGAAATTAAAAGCTGGAGACAAGTTGTTCTCCATATTACATAATGGAATATGGGGTGTCTATTCGTTTTTTCTCATTTCACCTTGTGCTAGTGATGAGTAGGTTGTTGGTTCATTCTTGTTGTTGTTAAACATTATGTTGTTGGAGGAATCGTACATGTGTTGGATATTAGCGAAGTTAAACTAGGAAGTCGACCTTTGTGTTGGATATTATCGAAGTTATATTAGAATAAACCTTTGTGCTATGTATTATCCTTTGTTATGAATTAATGGGCGCCCATAATGGCACTAAAATCCTGTTTCCTAGCAGTGACACAGTATGAAACCACTAAACCCCTCCTTTCAAAAATAACCAGTAGCTGCAGGAGCTGACACGTGGCTAAGTTTTTAGTACCGGTCGGTGTTAAGAACCAGGACTAAAGGTCCTCGTGCCCGGCCTCCCCACAGCAGCCACGTGGAGCCACTTTTGTCCCAGTTCGTAATCCAACCGGGAATAATAGTCGGGACCTTTAGTCCCGATTGTGTTGTCCCGGTTGGAAAAATGGGCCTAAAGGACCTCTGGAACCGGGACAGAAGCCATGTTTCCTACTAGTGCATCTACCTCTAGAGCTAGAGCATAAAGCTTTCTGAGATGTTACAGAGCTTAATGCTGACCCCAAACTAGCTGGTGAAAAGCGTCTCATGAATTTGACTTCTCTAGATGAGTGGAGAAGTGAAGCTTATGAGAGCGCAAAAATATACAAAGAAAAGGTAAAGAAGTGGCATGATAAGAGAATTTTTGAAACGTGAATTTAATGTCGGTGATAAAGTTTTTTTGTATAGATCTCGTTTCAGGGTTTATCCAGGTAAATTACTTTCCAAGTGGGAAGGACCGAACCACATTGAATAAGAATACCGCTCTGGTGCAATCAAGATTAACAATTTTGAAGGAACCAAACCACAAGTCGTGAATGGGAAAAGACTCAAGCATTACATAGAAGGAGACTCCATCAATGTTGAGGTTGATGTGATACAGATAGCTATTCATGAAGAACATATTGCAACACTGTGTCAGACACCAGCAGAAGCAGAAAACAAATTGATATGTAATACGGTAAGAAAACTTCGCGAAAAGACATAAAAGTTCCGTATTACCAGTTTTTGGAAAACAAGAAAAAATCCAAGCCGAAGTGGAGCGGGAGAGGAGCTCCGATGGCCCAGGCGTCCTGACGGCGTAGCCTACCTCCTGGCCACGCCAGGTGGCCGCCTGGTCCACCAGGAGACCACCTCCGACTCCCCTTTGGCTCTTTACTTTCCTTCCTGCGCAGAAATTTTAGCTATATATTTTCCCGGATCGTCCTGACTCTATATCTTGCGATTCCGTGGTGTTTTGTTTTCGACCTGTTTTTGTCAGGATTTAGAGCCTCTTGTCGAGATGTCTTCTTGTGCTTCAAGCATGGAGGGCTACATGGGTCATCGTCTTCGTCGTGGCCAGCAAGATGTCAACCAAGAGAAGATCGTTGGATAGGCCACAGAGGAAGAAATTGCTGCCAGACAAGCTAAGATGGAGCTTCCATGACAGAAGAAGTCAAGATTGTTTCTGCCAAACAGCGATGAAATCCGTCAACAAGAGGAGAAAGCTCTAGCAACCCCATCTTGGTGGGGTTCATTAACCCTCAACATGGTCTTTCTCTTAACCTTTCAGGAACGGCCCCTCCACGTGTGAAGCTCCACGTGTGCCACCTACTAACTCTAAATTTCATCGTATCACCGACCAATTCTGTGAAGACTTTCGTGTACTGAAGGTACAAGTGGCCATATTGGTCGCCAAAAACCAAACCCTTCAGCGCATAATAAGGGACCTGGAGAGCTCCAAGAAAAATCAAGATTGAAATCTTCATGGGTAATGGCATCCCCTTAGCTAGTTCCAGCCTTGGGGTAGTGCCCGGTATCTTTATCTTTATCTTTTTATCTTATTGTGGTCAAAGTTTAGTGCCATATTATGTCTAGGGAAGTTATATTATGGAATAGGTGTTCGCATTGAGGTCTATCACTCCTTGGTGCGAGAGTCGTGTATCCGTGAACGGGCAGTTGTCTATGAAGGAATATTAATGAGAAGTTTATCGGTTATCTTCACTGCACTGGGTATTATTTCAACACAATCGATCTTATATGTTGAATCTTATGGGAGTATAGACCTTATATACCAGGTATGGGTTTGAAAACTTTATTTAATCTTGGCAAACATAGCATTGGTCATAACAACAAGCATGGTTTTTCTTTTAGCACGATTTATTCAAAACCTTTATGTTCTTATGATTGAAGTGTTATGTTGACAACGAAGACAACTTGATGTTTCATGCTAGTTCTTAATGTTAACTTTATACTATTTTGCATTCAAGTCAACATCATTTGTCTTCTTTCAAAGCCTTTGCTAGCGAAACCCTGTACTAAGCGGTAATGTTGCTTGTACACCCATACCATGAAACCTCAACCTTCCAAAGAGTCCACCATACCTTTCCTATATGTGGTATTTCACCGCCACTCCTAAAGTATATTATTCATGTGCTATCTTTAAACCTTCAAAATAGTATTACTCCTTGTTTTGTGCCCATGTTTTAGCTCATGAGGATGTAGTAGATAATTCATGATCTTCTGATACTGGACAAGCTATATCTTGGGTTTGCATGTCTAATCTGCGAACCCCTAATACGAGGAGGGACTGGCATCAGTGCACCAAGCTCGTAAAAGATAATATCAACAAACAAAACCTCCTTCACACTTTGTTCATGAGAAATCATAAAACTTTGGTAGTGATAAACAAAGGAGATTAATGGGATGTGATCGTACCTCCTTGGGAGCCGTTCCTCGAAATTTGTCCGGTTTGAGAAGTATTGGGCTATCTGCTAGCATTCGTTGTCGAATTATGCACCTCCCAAAAGCTTATATTTACAATCTTATTGTTTTCAAAAACACCAAAAGCTCTAGCACATGAGTTTTCCCTACTTCCCTCTGTGAAGGGTCTAGCTTTTACTTTTATGTTGAGTCAGTAAACCTACTTCCCTCTATCCTTCAAAAGAGAAGATACATTATGTTGACAAAGATGCATTCGTATATATTGTTTCATTAAGAATTGCCATATCACATCTTTGGTGACATTATCAATCAAGATAAATAAGTTGTTTGTTGATCTTGGCTACATCAAACATCTTCCTTTGTGTTATCATTTTCACTTCTTGACTAATAACATGTTCTTTCAAAAGCTTCAATTGGCCTTATCATATCCATTAATGGAAGAGCTAAGTTTAAAAGTTATTAGTTATTATTTGAACAAGAACATGTTTGCCATGATTTAATGAGTTTCCTTAGCCCTAGTTTTTGTTATTATTTATCTTACTCTTTCATGAGAACCTTATGAATTGAGATTGCTATTCAGAATACTTGAGCTTAGTAGAGAAAATGTGATGCTTCTTGTTTGTATTCTTATTTATCGATACTTCACTCTCTAAACTTGTGGACAGGTTTACCAAGCTCAGTTTTTGCTTGGGGACAAGCGAGGTCTAAGCTTGGGGGAGTTGATATGTCCAAAATGCATCACTATTTTGTATCATAATTAATCACTATTCATTGATATATTTCATAATATGATGTTGTTCTCATGGTGTTTTGGCTTGTTTTGCACAATTTACAACTTTCCGATGCCAACACAGCAGACTTAGGAATCAGCGGGGAAAAGTGCACGTAGAGTGGACATATCAGCACATCTCCAAATGACCTGAAAATTTCGCAGGGTCATTTTCTGAAGAATTAAGAAGGGCACGCAAAAGAGCTCCCGGAGTGGGGCCATGATACGTCCAAAACGTATCTATAATTTATTCTTGCTCCATGCATGTTTTGTGTGATGTTGCTATGATCTAGATACACTTTCATACACTTTTGATCATATTTGGACTAACCTATTAACTCAGTGCACCCCAGTGCCAGTTCCTGTTTTCTGCTGTTTTTCTATTTCAGTTTTCCCCATATAAAAAGTGCCAGAAAAATTCGGGAAAATTCAGATAAAAAATTAGCGTGACGGATGCTTCGAGAAGAGCCCGGGAGGGGCCAGAGGGGAGCCAGGGGGGCCCAGGCGGCCACCCGGCGCGGCCCCACCCCTGTCCGCGCCAGGGGGGCGCCTGGGGCCCTTGGCCCACCTCTGGCTGCCCCCCTTCGCCTATTTAATCTAGGTCACGGGAAAACTCCAGAAGAAGAACAATATTCCGCGAACTCACCTCTGTTCCGCCGCCACCGCGCTTCCAAGATCGGGAGCACCAGAAGACCTCTTCCCGGCACCCTGCCGGAGGGAGGATTGGCCTCCGGGAGTCTCCTCTCCACCATGGATGCTCCCCGGATGTCTCGTGAGTAGTTTTCCTTGGACCATGGGTCCGTGATCAGTAGCTATGTGATGTTATCCTCCCCTCTTTGATCTTCATTGTTTAGAAAATAATGAGGATATGGACCGGGATACGTGATGTTCGCTAGTGATGTCTCTCTCCCAAAAGACGATAAAAATTGCTATGCGAGATAAACAAATTACAGAAAGGCAATTGAAAGGATTATGAACGCACCGCAATGCTAACTATGCTACAAAAGAAAGGAAGAGGTTCAAAAGCACGGGAAGTACGCCAAAATAAGTAGACCGAAATCCATCTTCATCTACTACTAATCATCCACCTTGAGATATCTATCCAGAACATCCCGCTGGTATTAAGTTGCGAGCCCCACCCAAAGTGTAAACCCAAAGCAACAGACAACTGCATTAAAAAAGAAATTTGCGTAAAGTAAACAATCCTTGTAACCGCGGTTACAAGCATCGTTGTTTTCCCCCTTGTGGCAACAGCACATCCCCTAGACTCATGTTTCTGTCACTCAAGCATGTCATCAGGGAGGCATGAACCCACAATCTAGCATAACGCTCCCTCTTGGAGTCACTACCTACTACTTGGCCAAAGCAATAAACAGCAACGGAGAGCATGCAAGAATTACTTAGGAACAAAAATACAAGAGATAAGAACCAAATATATTACTCTATCACAAACTGAACATAATCTCATAATCCATCAGATCCGATCAAACTCAACATAGCAATAGCAGAAATATTACAAAGGTGCCTCGATCATGTAGGGCAGCTCACGAGGTCTAAACAATGAAGATCAAAGAGGGGAGGAGAACATCACATAGCTACTGATCACGGACCCATGGTCCAAGGAAAACTAGTCACGAGACATCCGGGGAGCATCCATGGTGGAGAGGAGACTCCCGCAGGTCAATCCTCCCTCCGTCAGGGTGCCAGGAAGAGGTCTTCTGGTGCTCCCGATCTTGGAAGCGCGGAGGCGGCGGAACAGAGGCGAGTTCCCGGAATAGGGTTCTATTTTTGGAGTTTTCCCGTGACGGGGGATAAATAGGCGAAGGGGGGCAGCCAAAGGTGGACCAGGGGCCCCAGGCGCCCCCCTGGCGCGGCCAGGGGTGGGGACACGCCGGGTGGCCGCCTGGGCCCCCCTGGCTCCCCGCTGACCCCTTACCGGGCTCTTCTCGAAGCTTCCGTCACTCTGATTTTTTATCTGAATTTTCTCGAATTTTTCTGGCAATTTTATATGGGGGAAAACTGAAATAGAAAAACAACAAAAAACAGGAACTGGCACTGGGGTGCACTGAGTTAATAGGTTAGTCCAAATATGATCAAAAATGTATGAAAGTGTATCTAGATCATAGCAATATCACACAAAACATGCATGGAGCAAGCAGAAATTATCGATACGTTTTGGACGTATCAACATCCCCAAGCTTAATTCCTGCTCGTCCTCGAGTAGGTAAATGATAACAAGCATAATTTCTGTGGTGACATGCTAGCAACCATATAAGAACTTTGAAAAGTAAAGAAATCAAGGTTAGATATTCAATTCAAGTCATAACAGGCAAGAGTCTATATTAGCATTGAAACAAGTTACAAAAGAACAAAAGGTGCAAGAGCTCTTGCTGTTCGTGACTCGAATGTCTCCAAATGGTGTTTGCGTGCAAGAAAGGAGGATAGGGGATACGAGAGAAAAAAGTATTTTTGTTGAGAACTCAATCTACTAAAGTTTCACACTTGGTCCTCTTTGGAATCTTATCTTGACTCGTCCCCAGACCACTAGCCAGGTACAAGTCAATTTGATCCACTCCTTTTCGATATTTTGAGCACTCATGCAATGGATGAGCGTAAGCACGAGAGTTGACACTTAGGATGGCAAATAGAGAAATATGGTGGAGGACCAAGAGATGCCAAATGAAAGATATGATGTGAGGAGTAGGGATTGCCATGCAACGGATGCGCATACGAGCTAGGAAGCTCTCCAAACTATATGCCAAAAGATCATCTCTATGGAGTACAAGGATATAAAGGGAGTACTAGTGTGGATCTCTCAAAAGGATAGTAGTGTTGCCCCTTCTCTCTTTTTATTTATTTTTCTATTTTTTTCTATTTTTTTCTATTTTTTTGGTGGCCTCAATGGCTCTTTCTATTTAACTCTCATTTGTCCTCTTTGGTATCTTTTAAGGTGTCCACTTTTGGGATCTTTTCCTCACTCAAGGGCAACACTCTATTTTACAAGAAGGTAAAGGAGATCTTTCACACTTTACAAGGTACTCAAAATCATAAAGAAGATGTAACTATCATGAAGTATGCAATGTATGCCGCTGCCAGTGTAGCAGGAACATGTATGACATGAAGATCAAGTCATGAAGAGGTGGATGTTGCATGGCAATATATCTCGGAAAGGCTATGGAAATGCCTTGATAGGTAGGTATGGTCGCTGCTTTGAGGAAGGATAAAGGGAGGCTGCTTTGAGGAAGGATAAAGGGAGGCTTATGATGACAGGGCGTATCATGCCAAGGGTTTGGATGTACCGGCGAAGGTGCACACCAACTCTCGGAGTGAGAAGAAGGCAATGCACGGCACGGGAAAGGCTAGAAAAATATGGGAAGGTGGAAGTGTCAACTCTCAATACTTACATTAGTCTGAAGAACTCATGCACTTATTATCGGTAACTCTCAATCTAATGACGAGGTTCACAAAGAGACAAGTACCCCGAAGAGGAGTGTATGGGGGTTTGGTTATCCTTGGGCATCCTCGACTCATGGTACGTGAGTGTACTCTAATATTCGACTCCTCAGAAGAGTAGTGATCTATCTAGTAGCTCGAGTTCTCAACTAGTTTTGTAGGTTTTTGAAAATAAACATGGATTGCCCAAAATATGACACCTATCACTAATAGGAAAGAGCTCTTGACACCAAAATTCCAAACATTACTCACAACAATGCCTCAAAACTATTGCAAGCTACTACTAAAATTAAATAGCAACCTCAATTACCTACTTTCAAGACAAAACACAACTCAGTGCAACAACCAACTCTCTTTAACAAGATAAACATGAAAACTAAAAAGAGTTCCAGAAAAAAACTAAACAAAAGCCAAAGCTCTTGCTAAAGACAAACTAAGATTAAAACTAAACATGGCAGTAGCTATGGAAAGATAAAGAACACACAACAGCAAAAAGATAGGCAAGAAAAATCCTATGATGTGTTCTAGATTTTGAAAGTGGAGCGTGTCTCTCTCCCACACAAAGTAAGAAAGTATCTAACTTGTTATGAATAGAAAGAAAAGCTAAAGAAAACTAAAAACAAAACCTAAGAGCGAGACGCTCCAAGCATAGCACATAACGCATGAAGTGATAAAAATATAGTGAGACAAAGGACGAACTGATGATTGTTGATGGGGAAGGGGATGCACGGGGGCATCCCCAATCTTAGACGCTTGAGTCTCCTTGAATATTTATTGGGGATTCATGGGGGCATCCCCAAGCTTGAGCGCTTGACACTCCCGGATCTTCTTTCATCATCTTCCATCGCACACTTGAAAACTCCCTTCATACATAACTCATCATAAGCTGATTAGAGAGGTTAGTACCCTTAATAAATAATTTTTTACCCACTGGATATAAAGATAATCTTGAAGAGCTACTGTTTCTCAAGAGTACCAAAAAGTTTTTGCAAAGAAAAAGAAAGCTTAAGGTTTGTAAAAGTTACGAGAGACAAAACGTGGCAGAATCTGTGAAAAACAGAACAGCAGATAGTAAAGAATATTTTAGGGGAACTTCTGCAACTCAAATAAAAAAACTCAGAACATACGGAAGTTTCGTAATTGTATAGAGCATACTATGTAAAAAATTCAGCTTAAAAAGATGAACTGGGATTTTTCTGGAATTTTTCTGGTCACGAGGACAGAATCTGTTTTCTGGACAGCATGTCACAACTTTTACTTCCCTTGCCGTAAGAGGCTATAACTTGGCACAAAGGTGAAAAATAAAGATACAATGATGTTGCTACTGAAGTAACAAACATCAAGACACAACAAAAGCAAAAAGAAAAACCTAAATTCGTTGTGGGCTGCCTCCCGAAAGCGCTTCTTTAAAGCCATTAGCTAGGCATGATGCAAAAAGAAGAATCAAGGGTACCCAAGATGAGAATCATAAAAACCCTCAAATTGATTTTCAATAAGTTCCTTCTTCTTTTTACTAGGGAAGATATACTTACCTTTCGCCATACCGCGTAAGCGTATGTGCCTATTACCAATATCAATGAAGCCTTTCATAGCACGGAGGAAGTCTCTTCCGAGCACAATGTTACTTTGGTTTGGCTCCATGATGAAGAAATCCATTGGTGCAGTCCTATGAAGGAATGCAACTTGGAATTCTTTTACCTTTCCTTTAACCTCTGAAATATCTCCATTAGAATGTTCATGATAAGATGATAATATATCCATATCCAGTTTCAAAGAATCATAAACTATTTTTGGCATAGTAGAAACTGTGGATCCAATATCACAAAAAGCAAGGAAGCTTTGGTTAGAGATGCTAATCCTAACAAAGGGCTCCCAATCATCATCTATCTCCAACATTTCTTTCTTGTTGGACTTAAGTTCCTCTACTTTCCCCAAATCTAGAGAATCCAGTCTTTTTTCAACAGTGGCAAGTCTATCTATGATAGTATCAATACTACGATCATAAACAAAATAACACTAAGCAAAAAACTCAAGAGCCATATCTTCATCACACTCTAGAAAATCTCCTTCAGCTATAATGTCAAGAGAGTGCTTACACCACTTAAAAAGACCATGGTAAGAATTTCTAAGCACAATCTTTATAGATATCCAAGGCATAATTCTTTTATGTGCTTCAGAAATTCTGTCCCATGCCTTCTTCATATTTTCTCCATCCCTTTGACGAAAATCGAGAACTTCCGATTCCCGCAAAGCACCTAGTCCTAACATGTTCATCTAAACAAGGAGGACTGCTAACAGCAAGATAGATAATAATTTTTCTTTTGTAAATTTTTATAAAATACACAAAGATAAAAACTGAAAGATAAAATAACAAGACTAAAAAACAAAGGTAAAGGGTAGTGTGCAACTCCCCTATCTTAGCACTTGGAGTCCCCGGCAATAGCGCCAGAAATTCTCTTTCTTATTGGCTTCTCGCCCTTCGTTGGTGAGCCCCAAGTGGAAGGCGTGATGCGGTACAGCAGCGAGTTTTCCCTCAGTAAAGATACCAAGGTTTGTCTCCGGTAGGACTCCAGAGATGATAAGTAGGTGTCAGCGACGCAACTGACGCGGACCTGCACACAGACACAGATAACTTTGTTCCCAACGAAGTTCAGAGAGGTTGTCAATCTCTCCGGTCTTGTTGTTCACAAATGATAAAATGAAAGGGATAATGATAGCAACTTGAAAGTAAATGCAGAAAAGTAAATATAGCTGGGAAACAATAATGAGGATATGGACCGGGATACGTGATGTTCGCTAGTGATGTCTCTCTCCCAAAAGACGATCAAAATTTCTATGCGAGGTAAACAAATTACCGAAAGGCAATTGACAGGATTATGAACGCACCGCAATGCTAACTATGCTACAAAAGAAAGGAAGAGGTTCAAAAGCACGGTCAGTACGCCAAATAAGTAGACCGAAATCCATCTGCATCTACTACTAATCATCCACCTTGAGATATCTATCCAGAACATCTCGCTGGTATTAAGTTGCGAGCCCCACCCAAAGTGTAAACCCAAAGAAATAGACAACTTCATTAAAAAAGAACTTTGCGTAAAGTAAACAATCCTTGTAACCGCGGTTAAAAGCACCATTGTTTTCCCCCTTGTGGCAACAACACATCCCCTAGACTCATGTTTCTGTCACTCAAGCATGTCATCGGGGAGGCATGAACCCACAATCTAGCACAACGCTCCCTCTTGGAGTCACTACCTACTACTTGGCCAAAGCAATAAACAGCAACGGAGAGCATGCAAAAATTACTTAGGAAAAAAAATAAAAGAGATAAGAACCAAATATATTACTCTATCACAATCTGAACATAATCTCATAATCCATCAGATCCGATCAAACTCAACATAGAAATAGCAGAAATATTACAAAGGTGCCTCGATCATGTAGGGCAGCTCACGAGGTCTAAACAATGAAGATCAAAGAGGGGAGGAGAACATCACATAGCTACTGATCACGGACCCACGGTCTAAGGCAAACTACTCACGAGACATCCGGGGAGCATCCATGGTGGAGAGGAGACTCACGGAGGTCAATTCTCCCTCCGGCAGGGTGCCGGGAAGAGGTCTTCTAGTGCTCCCGATCTTGGAAGCGCGGCAGCGGCGGAACAAAGGCGAGTTCGCGGAATAGGGTTCTCTTTTTGGAGTTTTCCGTGACGGGGGATAAATAGGCGAAGGGGGGCAGCCAGAGGTGGACCAGGGGCCCCAGGCGCCCCCCTGGCGCTGCCAGGGGTGGGGCCGCGCCGGGTGGCCGCCTGGGCCCCCCTGTCTCCCCTCTGGCCCCTCCCGGGCTCTGCTCGAAGCTTCCGTCACGCTGATTTTTTATCTAAATTTTCCCGAATTTTTCTGGCACTTTTTATATGGGGAAAAACTGAAATAGAAAAACAGCAGAAAACAGGAACTGGCACTGGGGTGCACTGAGTTAATAGGTTAGTCCAAATATGATCAAAAATGTATGAAAGTGTATCTAGATCTTAGCAATATCACACAAAACATGCATGGAGCAAGCAGAAATTATCGATACGTTTTGGACGTATCAGTAGGTAGTGACTCCAAGAGGGAGCGTTGTGCTACATTGTGGGTTCATGCCCCCCGATGACACGCTTGAGTGACAGAAACATGAGTCTAGGGGATGTGCTGTTGTCACAAGGGGGAAAACAACGGTGCTTGCAACCGCGGTTACAAGGATTGTTTACTTTACGCAAAGTTCTTTTTAATGCAGTTGTCTGTTGCTTTGGGTTTACACTTTGGGTGGGGCTCGCAACTTAATACCAGCGAGATGTTCTGGATAGATATCTCAAGGTGGATGATTAGTAGTAGATGCAGATGGATTTCGGTCTACTTATTTTGGCGTACTTCCCATGCTTTTGAACCTCTTCCTTTATTTTGTAGCATAGTTAGCATTGCGGTGCATTCATAATCCTGTCAATTGCCCTTCTGTAATTTGTTTACCTCGCATAGCAGTTTTATCGTCTTTTGGGAGAGAGACATCACTAGTGAATATCACGTATCCCGGTCCATATCCTCATTACTGTTTCCAAGCTATATTTACTTCTTTTCATTTACTTTCAAGTTGGTATCATTATCCCTTGCATTTATCATTTGTGAACAACAAGACCGGAGAGATTGACAACCTCTCTGAACTTCGTTGGGAACAAAGTTATCTGTGTCTGTGTGTAGGTCCGCGACAGTTGCGCCGCTGACACCTACTTATCATCTCTGGAGTCCTATTGGAGACAAACCTTGGTATCTTCACCGAGGGAAAACTGTTGCTGCACTGCATCTCAAACCTTCAATTGGGGTAACCAACGAAGGGCGAGAAGCCAATAAGCAAGAGTATTTCTGGCGCCGTTGCCGGGGACTCCGAGTGCTAAGATAGGGGAGTTGCACACTACCCTTTACCTTTGTTTTTTAGTCTTGTTAGTTTACCTTTCAGTTTTTATCTTTGTGTCTTTTATCAAAATTTACAAAAAAATCTGCCACACTTGCTGCTACTATGGGTTCCACTGAAAACACGAAGTTGTGTGAGTTCACTAGTCTCAACAACCAGGACTTTATCTGCACTCCCATTTCCACACCTGCCACTTCAGCTACCTTTTATGAAATTAAACCTGCTTTGCTAAACCTTGTTATGAGAGATCAATTCTCTGGTGCTGGAGATGATGCTGCTTTACACTTGAATAATTTTGTTGAATTATGTGATATGCAAAAGTATAAAGAAGTAGAAGGTGATGTTTTTAAGCTCAAGCTCTTTCCTTTCTCTTTAAGGGGAGATGCTAAAATCTGGTTTCAATCTTTGCCTAGAAATAGCATAGATTCTTGGGATAAGTGCAAAGATGCTTTTATAGGGAAGTACTACCCTCCTGCTAAGATTATCCAATTGAGGAGTAATATTATGAATTTTAAGCAATTGGATAATGAACACGTTGCCCGAGCTTGGGAACGAATGAAATCTCTTGTTAAGAAATGCCCTACACATGGTTTGACTACCTGGATGGTTATCCAGTCTTTTTATGCAGGCTTGAACTTTACCTCGCGGAACCTGTTAGATTCGGCCGCGGGAGGAACCTTTATGTCAACTACACTTGGTGCTGCCACGAAGCTTCTCGATGAAATGATGACCAATTGTTCCCAATGGCACACCGAACGCGCTCCAACAGGTAGGAAGGTAAACTCTTTCGAGGAAATTACCTCCCTCAATGAAAAAGTTGACTTAATTATGTCTCTACTTACCAAGCAACCCTCTATTGATCCTCATGATGTTCCTTTAAATTCTTTGGTTGCTCAAGAACAAGTAGATGTGAACTTTATTGCTAGAAACAACTTCAACAACAATGCTTATAGGGGAAATTTTTCTAGCAATCCTATACCGTTTCCATCCAATTATGGGAACAACAACACGTACCCTAGCAACAAGAACCCCCCTTCTGAATTAGAAAGCATGCTTAGAGACTTTATCACTACCCAAAAAGCCTTCAACAAAAATGTAGAGGAGAAATTAGCTAAAATGGATAATCTCTCTTTGAAGGTAGAAAGCTTAGCCCTTGATATTGAGATGCTTAAAATTAGAACCTTCCCCCTTGAGGAGAATAAGGCCACTCCTATTAATGCTATCCATTTACAAATCAATGAAAATATTAGGATGATGGCTAAACTTAAAGAAAGATGGGCTAGAGAAAAATGGAAGAAGATAGAATTAAGAGCCTTCCTACACACCACACAGTTGCCACTATCCAAATTGTTGAGGACACCCATACTATTAGCACCCAATGCACTCCTAGTCCCGTTGGACCTATTAATGGTGATGCTAATACCTCAACCGTAGAAAAAGAAACTCCTATGAACATAGAGGTTTTCAAACAAGTGAGCCTAGATAACACTACTACGACCTTTGATAGTAGTGATATTGATTTTGATAGTTGCACCCTCTCAGAAGTTATTAGCTTGTTACACAAAATGTCTAGAGACCCCCACACTAGCACACTTAATCTTGCCTTCACTAAGCATATCACAAATGCTCTAATCAAAGCTAGGGAGGAGAAGCTTAGAGTAGAAGCCTCCATACCTAGGAGGCTAGATGATGGTTGGGATCCTATGATCAAAATTAAATTAAATAACTTCTCTTGCTATGCTTTATGTGATGTTGGAGCTAGTACCTATTTTATGCCCAAAAGAATATTTGATATGTTTGAATTGAAGCCTTTTGAGCCTTGTTCTTTTGGTGTTCGTCTTGTTGATTCTTCCATAAAGAAACCTTTGGGGAAGATCGACGATGTTTTTATAATTGTCAATGACAACTATGTTCCCGTTGATTTTATTGTTATGGATATAGAGTGTGAACCTTTATGTCCAATTATTTTGGGACGCCCTTTTCTTTGCACCGTTGGTGCGGTTATTGACATGAAAGAGGGGAATATAAAATTCCAATTCCCATTCAAAAAGGGGATGTAACACTTCCCTATAAATAAAATCAAGTTACCTTTTGAGTCCGTTACACGGGCTAGTTATTCTCTTTCTCTTGATAAAACTTGATTCTTCTTTTTTGCATCATCCCTAGCTAATGGCTTTAAAGAAGCGCTTTCGGGAGGCAGCCCTCAACGAATTTAGGTTTTTCTTTTTTATTTTCTTATGTCTTGATGATTGTTACTTCTGTAGCAACATCATTGTATCATTATTTTTCAACTTTGTGCCAAGTTATAGCCTCTTACGGCAAGGGAAGTAAAAGTTTTGACATGCTGTCCAGAAAACAGATTCTGTCCTCGTGACCAGAAAAATTCCAGAAAAATCCCAGTTCATCTTTTTGATCTGAATTGTTTACACAGTATTCTCTATACATTTACGAAACTTCCGTATGTTCTGAGTTTTTTGATTTGAGTTGAAGAAGTGTCCCTAAAAAATTCATTACTATCTTCTGTTCTGTTTTTCACAGATTCTGCCACGTTTTGTCTCTCTTTACTTTTGCAAACCTTAAGCTTGATTTTTCTTTGCAAAAACTCTTTGGAACTCTTGAGAAACAGTATCTCTTCAATAATATCTTTATATCCAGTGGGTAAAAAATTATTTATTAAGGGTACTAACCTCTCTAATCAGCTTATGATGAGTTATGTATGAAGGGAGTTTTCAAGTGTGCGATAGAAGATGATGAAAGAAGATCCAGGAGTGTCAAGCACTCAAGATTGGGGATTCCCCCATGCATCCCCAATAAGTATTCAAGGAGACTCAAGCGTCTAAGCTTGGGGATGCCCCCGTGCATCCCCTTCTCCATCAACAATTATCAGTTCGTCTCTCGTTCCACTATATTTTTATCACTTCATGCGTTATGTGCTATGCTTGGAGCGTCTCGCTCTTAGGTTTTGTTTTTAGTTTTCTATAGCATTTCTTTATGTTCATAACAAGTTATATCCCGTCTTACTTTGTGTGGGAGAGAAACACGCTCCACTTTCAAAATCTAGAACACATCATAGGATTCTTCATGCCTATCTTTTTGCTGTTGTGTGTTCTTTATCTTTTCATAGCTGCTGCCATGTTTAGTTTTAGTCTTAGTTTGTCTTTAGCAAGAGCCTTGGATTTTGTTTAGTTTGTTGCTGGAACTCTTTTTAGTTTTCATGTTTATCTTGTTAAAGAGAGTTGGTTGTTGTACTGAGTTGTGTTTTGTCTTGAAAGTAGGTAATTGAGGTTGCTATTTCAATTTTAGTAGTAGCTTGCAATAGTTTTGAGGTATTGTTGTGAGTAATGTTTGGACTTTTGGTGTCAAGAGCTCTTGCCTATTAGTGATAGGTGTCGTATTTTGGGCAATCCGTGTTTATTTTCAAAACCTACAAAACTAGTTGAGAACTCTAGCTACTAGATAGATCACTAGTCTTCTGAGGAGTCGAATATCAGAGAACACTCACGTACCATGAGTCGAGGATGCGCAAGGATAACCAAACCCCCATACACTCCTCCTCGGGGTACTTTTCTCTTTATGAACCTCCTTATTAGATTGAGAGTTACCGATAATAAGTGCATGAGTTCTTCGGACTAATGTAAGTATTGAGAGTTGACACTTCCACCTTCCCATATTTTGCTAGCCTTTCCCGTGCCGTGCATTGCCTTCTTCTCACTCCGAGAGTTGGTGTCCACCATCGCCGGTACATCCAAACCCTTGGCATGATACGCTCTATCATCATAAGCCTCCCTTTATCTTTCCTCAAAACAGCCACCATACCTACCTATCAAGGCATTTCCATAGCCTTTCCGAGTTATATTGCCATGCAACATCCACCTCTTCATGACTTGATCTTCATGTCATACATGTTCCTGCTACACTGGCAGCGACATACCTTGCATACATCATGATAGTTACATCTTATTTATGTTTTGAGTACCTTGTAAAGTGTGAAAGATCTCCTTTACCCTCTTGTAAAATAGAGTGTTCCCTTAAGTGAGGAAAAGATCCCAAAGTGGACACAATAAAATATCCCAAAGAGGACAAATGAGAGTTAAATAGAAAGAGCCATTGAGGCCACACAAAAAATATACAAAAATAGAAAAAGAGAAAAAGAAATAAAAAGAGAGAAAGGGGCAACACTACTATCCTTTTGAGCGATCCACACTAGTACTCCCTTTATATCCTTGTACTCCATAGAGATGATCTTTATGCATATAGCTATGTGGGGACCTTCACACTATAGAACTTGGCTTGCATATTCCAAGGACGAGCCTCCTCAAACGAGCTCTAGGTCTTCATGAGCGAGAAAGTTAGATGCACCCCCACTAGTTCCATTGGAGAGCTTCTTAGCTCGTATGTGCATCCGTTGCATGGCAATCCCTACTAGTCACATCATATCTATCATTTGGCATCTCTTGCCTATGATTGTCCTCATTGATGTGAGCCTTTCTCATCCTTTTTGTCTCCCTCCTCCACCATATTTCTCTCTTTGCCATCCTAAGTGTCAACTCTCGTGCTTACGCTCATCCATTGCATGAGTGCTCGAAATATCGAAAAGGAGTGGATCAAATTGACTTGTACCTGGCTAGTGTTCTGGGGACGAGTCAAGATAAGATTCCAAAGAGGACCAAGTGTGAAACTTTAGTAGATTGAGTTCTCAACAAAAATACTTTTTTCTCTCGTATTCCCTATCCTCTTTCTTGCACGCAAACACCATTTGGAGACATTCGAGTCACGGACAATGAGAGCTCTTGCACCTTTTGTTCTTTCGTTACTTGTTTCAATACTAATATAGACTCTTGCATGTTATGACTATAATTGAATCTCTAACCTTGATTGCTTTACTTTTCAAAGTTCTTATATGGTTTCTAGCATGTCACCACAGAAATTATGCTTGTTATCATTTACCTACTCGAGGACGAGAAGGAATTAAGCTTGGGGATGTTGATACGTCCAAAACGTATCTATAGTTTCTGCTTGCTCCATGCATGTTTTGTGTGATATTGCTATGATCTAGATACACTTTCATAAACTTTTGATCATATTTGGACTAACCTATTAACGCAGTGCACCCCAGTGCCAGTTCCTCTTTTCTGTTGTTTTTCTATTTCAGTTTTCCCCATATAAAAAGTGCCAGAAAAATTTGGGAAAATTCAGATAAAAAATCAGCGTGAAGGAAGCTTCGAGAAGAGCCCAAGAGGGGCCAGAGGGGAGCCAGGGGGGCCCAGGCGGCCACCCGGCGCGGCCCCACCCCTGGCCGTGCCAGGGGGGCGCCTGGGGCCCCTGCCCACCTCTGGCTGCCCCCCTTCGCCTATTTAATCTACGTCACGGGAAAACTACAGAAGAAGAACCCTATTCCGCGAACTCGCCTCTGTTCCGCCGCCGCTGCGCTTCCAAGATCGGGAGCACCAGAAGACCTCTTCCCGGCACCCTACTGGAGGGAGGATTGGCCTCCGGGAGTCTCCTCTCCACCATGGATGTTCCCCGGATGTCTCGTGAGTAGTTTTCCTTGGACCATGGGTCCGTGATCAGTAACTATGTGATGTTCTCCTCCCCTCTTTGATCTTCATTGTTTAGACCTCGCGAGCTGCCCTACATGATCGAGGCACCTTTGTAATATTTCTGCTGTTGCTATGCTGAGTTTGATGGGATCTGATGGATTATGAGATTATGTTCAGATTGTGATAGAGTAATATATTTGGTTTTTATCTCTTATATTTTTGTTCCTAGGTAATTCTTGCATGTTATCTGTTGCTATTTATTGCTTTGGCCAAGTAGTAGGTAGTGACTCCAAGAGGGAGCGTTGTGCTAGATTGTGGGTTCATGCCCCCCGATGACACGCTTGAGTGACAGAAACATGAGTCTAGGGGATGTGTTGTTGCCACAAGGGGGAAAACAACTGTGCTTGCAACCGCGGTTACAAGGATTGTTTACTTTACGCAAAGTTCTTTTTAATGAAGTTGTCTGTTGCTTTGGGTTTACACTTTGGGTGGGGCTCGCAACTTAATACCAGCGAGATGTTCTGGATAGATATCTCAAGGTGGATGATTAGTAGTAGATGCAGATGGATTTCGGTCTACTTATTTTGGAGTACTGCCCGTGCTTTTGAAACTCTTCCTTTCTTTTGTAGCATAGTTAGCATTGCGGTGCGTTCATAATCCTGTCAATTTCCCTTCTGTAATTTGTTTACCTCGCATAGCAGTTTTATCGTCTTTTGGGAGAGAGACATCACTAGTGAACATCACGTATCCCTGTCCATATCCTCATTACTGTTTCCAAGCTATATTTACTTTTCTGCATTTACTTTCAAGTTGCTATCATTATCCCTTGCGTTTATCATTTGTGAACAACAAGACCGGAGAGATTGACAACCTCTCTGAACTTCGTTGGGAACAAAGTTATCTGTGTCTGTGTGCAGGTCCGCGTCAGTTGCGCCGCTGACACCTACTTATCATCTCTGGTGTCCTACTGGAGACAAACCTTGGTATCTTCACCGAGGGAAAACTGGTGCTGCACTGCATCTCAAACCTTCACTTGGGGTAACCAACGAAGGGCGAGAAGCCAATAAGGAGGCCACCAGGGCACCAGGCAGCCTGGTGGCGCGGCCTCCCCCTAGGTCGCGCCAGTTGGACGCCTAGTGAGGGGACCCCACCCCCGGGGCTCTTACTTATCGAAAAGGCTATGATAGATCCCCTACACTTGTGGGTCATCATCCGCCTATGGCAATCAATAGAGCATACATTACCAAAATTGTAAGGCCCGATATGCAGTACTGTTCCAGATCTAGATGTTTCCATCCAGATCCGGGGACAAAGCACATATCGGTCCCACCGTGACATATGACAATGCCATATCCCCCGGATTTCCAACATGATATCACAACATTATAGCTACAAGGATACACCATCTCATACAATCAACATACAACTACCTTAATACATTACATCAGCATAAGATACATTTCTGAGTACAGACTACAATCAATTTCCTAGTGGCAAAGAGAAAAACACCGATTCCCATAACCACATGGGTCCAGACCCTCCGCCGGGATCCGCCTAACTAGTCGTCGTCGAGGCTCCACATGAAACGTCGATCACCATACCTATTGTCGATCAAGAACCCTGAAAAGAGGATGGGGGTAGTATCATGAGTACAAAAGTACTTAGCATCCAACTGTAGTGGTCAACTGACCCAGCAAGGACTTCATCACTCGTCATTCTAGGATAACTAGTAGTTTACGGTAAGGATGTGGTAAGTGGTGAGGTTGCTGCCGCACTAGCAATTATGAAGTGGCTAACGATCTAGAGAGTAAGATAAGAAGCCAAGCATTCGATGAGGAATCGCCTCCAACAAGTCTTGTTATCAGCTACTTATGCAAACATAACACCTATCCTATCCTTTTCCTCCCCTTCGCATCCCGACGAAGAAGAAGCAGTCAAGGCACACACACATTGATCAAGTTATTAAGATTATCTCAGTTGTTGTTGTATGAACAAGGAGTAGGTCTCAAGTCGTCCATAACCGTGGACACGACTTCTCGAAAAGATTCAACCCTGCAGGGGTGTACCAACTGCCCATTACAAGGCTCCGCACGCACGCCCATCTCTCTCAGTTCCTACCCATCATAGGAAACCATTTTATGATTTAGTTCCGAGAGATCCGGTACGACAGGTCCCTCTAACTAACAACGAACAAATCCGGGTGGCCCCCGGTGAGTCGACATCCAACTCAAAAGACAGTCACGCTCACGAATTGGCCTCTACCATCTGATGAGGATGGGTTAGCTACCCAAACCATGTGGGCAGCCCCCTAGCTCCGTGGGGTTGACCAACAAGAGAAACCATGTCTCCGCTGGCCCAAGTTGTTTTAAAGGATATCTGCTAGGAGCGACCCGACAAACATATATGCATGGTTTTCAAATGGTAAATCATTTTGTGCCACCACTAGAAATGTTTGAATATAGGTAGGTAAGAAGAGGGGACCCCATAAAATCCCACACGCGGTTAGGCACGCTCAGTCTTAAAACCAATACCCGGAACTCGGGTTCTAGGTGACTCGCATGGAACAAAGCGTCGGGGCGGGATAGCCTAGACCTTCCATCCTTCGTCGAATATAGTCAACATTATAATAATCATATCATTCACAATAATATAATAATGTGACACCCAAACCAAGGAGTAACCGAGTAATAGTCGTAGCATCCTAAGCATGCATACTAAGCAGGGGCTGACCAACGAGCAATAGTAACATAGCAGTACATGGTTTGCTAGGAGGGGGCATGATTGTATTGGTTTAAGAGAGGTTGTAAACATGTGGTAGGATCAAACATCGAACCTAACCTAGACTAGCATGCAAACCACTGGTTATAATAGAATGGATCATAAGTAATATATAGTCCTTGCCTGTTGATAAGTCGGGTTCCGGAGGTGTAGGCGATCGCGGGCTCGCACCGTCTCTGAGAGGTACCCACGGAAGCACACATGAAGTAAACACTGGAAAAGGCAATCGAGGAGAAAACATCTATTACTACGACACAATCACGAGAAATCAACAACAAGAAAGCAACACGAAACAACACACTACGGTATCGCATCTATCGTTGAGAGCGGTTACTAACAGGTTAAGTGGAGTACTCGTCACACACGACGATACCGCATATTTATCACGGTTCGATTTGTTTAGCTACACAACATGAGAAAAGGTTGTTAACATGGCATCTCACTCAAGCATGGCATATCACACAATCATGGCAAGAGGTGAAGCATAAATAAACTATCTAAGCTAGTCAGTTTAAGTGAGGCAAAATCCTAAACATGCTTATCACTATTTACCCCACGAAAATTATAACGTTTGGTACTGTTTTTCCCTAAACAATATTTAATTATTTTTATTAGCAAGCAAGAGCAGCATAATCACAATCTACACGCAATTCTAGTCAAGTTACATATAAGGAACATTTTTATCAGAGCAACGGTTAAAAAGTTATTACAAAAATAATTTACGGTGGAATGCGACATAATTAGCAGTGGAAAAACATGTAGAAAAGGGCAAACATGGAAAAGAAGCACATTTTATTAATCTACACACAAAACTAAGAAACTTTCATGTAGAACTCGTTGCGATCCGAGCTACCGTTAAAAAGATACGGGCATCGCAAAATATTAACACAATCTGCAAAATAATTAAAACCAAAAAAGAATAAAAAACTACTGGGCCTAAAAGGGTTGAGCGCCGGATAAATAAACAGCGCACACGAGCGTCAAATAGCACTGGGCCAAGCCCATCTAACAAAACAGGGAAAGAAAAAAAAAGAGGCTCACCGAGTTGGACCGAGGCATAATAGGCGTGGGCGATGCATAAGATCTTTCCCAGGGCGAGCAATAGTGCGCGGGCCGTAGGGGACGCAGCAGGCCGCGGTTGCTAGTGGGCCTGTCGGGCGCTGGAGGCCCATCTGGCTGGTGCGGCCAGGGAAGGTTCGTCCTCGTCCTCGTCCCGACCTGGACGAGACCTAGCGGCGGCGTTCCGTTGTCCGGCGGCGTAAGGCAGCACGAGGCGGTGCAGGGCAGACCCGAGGCGGAGGAAGGCGTCACGGTGGTGGATCCAGTCGGCGAGGTACATAGGCGGCCCGTCATGGTTCCGGGCGGCGCGAGGCGAGCTCCGGGGCTGGGCGTCGATGGCGGTTGCGATCTGTTCGAGAAGAGACAGTGAGAGTTGAGAGGGGAACGGGGGAAGAGAAGAGGGGGGCATGAGGGCGCGGAGGAGCTCACCAAGGCACGGGGAAGACGCCATGGCGCGGCGCTGGCGGCTCACCGTCCGCGGAGGCGGGATAGCTCGGGATGGGAGGCACGGGTGCGGGGAAGACACCGGGCAGGGATTCTGGTGACGTGGCGCGACGTGGGTGATACGTCAAAAACGTATCTATGATTTCTGCTTGCTCCATGGATGTTTTGTGTGATATTGCTATGATATTGATACACTTTCATACACTTTTGATCATATTTGGACTAACCTATTAACTCAGTGCACCCCAGTGCCAGTTCCTGTTTTCTGCTGTTTTTCTATCTCAGGTTTCCCCCATATTAAACGTGCTCCAAAAAATCGGGAAAAATCAGATAAAAAATCAGCGTTCCGGAAGCTTCCGGATTCACCGAAGAAGGGCCAGAGGGGCCCCACCTGGTGCCTAAGCGGCCAGTTGGCGCGGGCCAGGGCTTGGCCGCGCCGGGAGGCCGCCTAGGAGACTGGGGCCCCCTGGTGCCCCCCTTTGGCTCCTATTTATTCTCCTGTCGCGAGAACCCTGATTCCGGACCCCTTTTCTCTAGAAGAAATTTCGATCTCCGCCGCCATCACCGACAAGCTTCAGGGGACCAGAATTCCTGTGTCGGCACCCTGCCGGGACGGGAAAGTGCCCCCGCATTCATCTCCATCGACGTTGCTTCCTCCCTCCATGATGCGGGAGTAGTTCCTCTCAGGAGCTGAGGTTTCTACAGTATCTATGTGGTCTTATCTCTCTCCCATGATGTGATCTTGATTGTGATCATAGGCTATGTTAATTTAGGATGATCCCATGATGTTTCCCCTTCTTCTATGTATTGGATTGCTGTACTCACTAGATCTTATCTAGTATAATCCCCGAGACCATGGTGACATCGGTCTATTGGACATGGGTTAGAAGAATATTTTCATGAGTGATTTCCTCTTTTGTGTGTGGATTGAAGATTGAGAGTCTCTTGGTGCTTGTCTTTGACTATCCTTTAGATATATTGTGGTGATTGTGGTACTCTCTTTGGATGGCCACGGTGACATTGGGAAGTCTATAGATGAGAACTACGAACTCTAAGGTGTGCTTTTGTAGCCCTACACAATTCTCGTCCTCTCTTGACCACAAAGGAATGACCTCCGAGTGCGTCTCCATTGCATGTTTTATGGGGAATATCATGTGTTTAGACTATGTTGATGTTGTTGGGAGTTGCCACTAGTGAAAGTATGAAGCCTAGGCCTTGTTTCCACCATTGCAATATCGTTTGTGCTCACTTTTGTCACATGTTTGCTTGCTGCACTTTTTATTACAGATTTATATTACTTTGTTTTGCCACACCTATCACCCATATTTTACCATCTCTTCGCCGAACTAATGCACCTATACAACTCCTAGTTCTATTAGGTGTGTTGGGGACACAAGAGACTTCTTGTATCTTAATTGCAGGGTTGCTTCAGAGAGACCATCTTCAACCTCTACTTCCTTGAGTTCGATAAACCTTAGGTCATCCACTTGAGGAAAATTGTTGTTTTCGTACAAACCTCTGCGCTTGGAGGCTGATACGTCCAAAACGTATCTATTATTTCTGCTTGCTCCATGCATGTTTTGTGTGATATTGCTATGATCTGGATACACTTTCATACACTTTTTATCATATTTGGACTAACCTATTAACTCAGTGCACCCCAGTGCCAGTTCCTGTTTTCTACTGTTTTTCTATTTCAGTTTTCACCCATATAAAAAGTGCCAGAAAAATTCCGGGAAAAATACAGGAAAAATCAGCGTACAGGAAGCTTCGCGAAGAGCCCGAGTGGGGCCAGAGGGGATCCAGGGGGGGCCCAGGCGGCCACCCGGCGCGGCCCCACCCCTGGCCGTGCCAGGGGGCCGCCTGGGGCCCCTGGTCCACCTCTGGCTGCCCCCCTTCGCCTATTTATTCTCCGTTACAGGGAAACTCCGAAGACAGAACCGTATTTTGCAAACTCGCCTCTGTTCCGACGCCGCCGCGCTTCCGAGATCGGGAGCACCAGAAGACCTCTTCCCGGCACCCTGCCGGAGGGAGGGCCGACCTTTGGGAGTCTCCTCTCCACCATGGATGCTCCCCGGATGTCTCATGAGTAGTTTTCCTTGGACCATGGGTCCGTGATCAGAAGCTATGTGATGTTCTCCTCCCCTCTTTGTTCTTCATGGTTTAGACCTCGTGAGCTGCCCTACATGATCGAGGCACTTTTGTAATCTTTTTGCTGTTGCTATGCTGTGTTTGATGGGATCTGATGGATTATGAGATTATGTTCAGATTGTGATTGAGTAATATATTTGGTTTTTATCTCTTATATTTTTGTTCCTAAGTAATTCTTGCATGTTCTTCGTTGATGTTTATTGCTTTGGCCAAGTAGTAGGTAGTAACTCCAAGAGGGAACGTTGTGCTCAATTGTGGGTTCATGCCCCCCCCCCCGATGACATGCTTGAGTGACAGAAACATGAGTCTAGGGGATGTGCTGTTGCCACAAGGGGGAAAACAACGGTGCTTTTAACCGCGGTTGCAAGGATTGTTTACTTTACGCAAAGTGCTTTTTAATGCAGTTGTCTGTTGCTTTGGGTTTACACTTTGGGTGGGGCGCGCAACTTAATACCAGCGAGATGTTCTGGATAGATATCTCAAGGTGGATGATTAGTAGTAGATGCAGTTGGATTACGGTCTACTTATTTTGGCGTACGGCCCGTGCTTTTGAGCCTCTTCCTTTCTTTTGTAGCATAGTTAGCATTGTGGTGCGTTCATAATCCTGTCAATTGCCCTTCTGTAATTTTTTTACCTCGCATAGCAGTTTTATCGTCTTTTGGGAGAGAGACATCACTAGTGAACATCACGTATTCTGGTCCATATCCTTATTATTGTTTCCATGCTATCTTTACTTTCCTGCTTTTACTTTCAATTGCTATCATTATCCTTTGTGTTTTACCCTTTGTGAACAACAAGACCGGAGAGATTGACAACCTCTCTGAACTTCGTTGGGAACAAAGTTATCTGTGGCTGTGTGCAAGTCCATGTCAGTGGCGCCGCTGACACCTACTTATCATCTCTGGAGTCCTACTGGAGACAAACCTTGGTATCTTCACCGAGGAAAACTTGCTGTTGCACTACATCTCAACCTTCCACATGGGGTAACCGACGAAGGGCGAGAAGCCATCAAGCGAATTTCTGGCGCCGTTGCCAGGGACTCCGAGTGCTAAGATAGGGGAGTTGCACACTACCATTTACCTTTGTTTTTTAGTCTTGTTAGTTTACCTATCAGTTTTTACTTTTGTGTCCCTTATCAAAAATACCAAAAATACCTACTAATGCTATCTTCGCCATGGGTGTGGAACCACCCAAATATGGTAGGATGGACATGTTTCACTTGGCTCGTCTTCGATCAATTTGTGCTCGCGCTAAAAACCCAACCGACTTTGTTGAGGGAAAATTATTGGATGAGCATGCTCATTATACACGGCACCGCCTATCTGAGAAAGGGAAAAACTTATGGGACCAAATACAAACTTCTTATTGCTATGCCGAGTGTTTATGCCACATTTATGATTTTACTTGCTACTCTAATATAGAGCGTAAACACCTTCCTTTCCAATGTGAGTTTAATGAAAATAAGATCCTATCTTCTTATGCAAAAGGTGATTATGATTACTTTGATGTTGAAAAGATTGAAGAGTTTGTTGCTTTTAAAGGTGCTTATGAGATTGCTTCTTTTATTGAAAAGTATTACGATACTATTCACAAGTCTGAAAACTTTGTTGTTCTTGCTTATTGCTTTGAGAATTATACTTCCAATGCTTATATTGAGGATTTTAAAAATAGAATGCTTGCTGCACAAGAAGAGGCTAATAATTACTATGAAGAGGAATCTTATGATTCCGAGGACTCACTTGATACTTCCCTTTCTGATGATTTTGATACTTGCTTTGTTGATGGCCATGATGCCACTATGGATGATGCCTACGAAGATGAACTTGCTATAGTTACTTATGTTAAGCATGAAATTTTTTCTATTTCACCCACATTGATTGTCCTATTATCCTTTTGAAATCTCCAAATCATATCCAGAGAATTATGCTCTTATTAAGTTTCAATGTGATGGGTTGCATTTATCTTATGTTCCTAAAGACCGTGTTGAAAACTATACACGTGTACTTGTAGGTCATGAACAACATGATTTATGTGATAGTTATATTCTTGATGTTGTTCATGATACTACTGAAAATTATTTCGAGAGAGGGAAGTTTGGTTGTAGAAACTTCCATATTACTAAAAAACCTCTCTTCATGTTGAAAGTTTTGAAGTTGTTCTTTTTCGACCTTCCTATGCATGTCACTTTTTGCTTCTTTGATTTATTTTCTTACAAGATGCCTATGCATAGGAAGTGGGTTAGGCTTAAATGTGTTTCATATTTGCTTTTTGATGCTCTCTTTTGCTTCAAATTCTTATTCTTATGAGAGCACCTTTTATAATCTTTAAGCCTAGCTTAAAGGCATAAAAGAAAGCGCTTTCGGGAGGCAGCCTGCAACGAATTTAGGTTTTTATGTTTGCTTTTTTTGTGTCTTGATGATTGTTACTACTGTAGAAACATCATTGTATTTTTATTTTTCAGCTTTGTGCCAAGTTATAGCCTCTCACGGCAAGGGAAGTAAAAGTTGTGACATGCTGTCCAGAAAACAGATTCTGTCCTCGTGACCAGAAAATTACAGAAAAATCCCAGTTCATCTTTTTGCGCTGAAATTTTTACACACTATGCTCTATACAATTAAGAAACTTACGTATGTTCTGAGTTTTTTGATTTGAGTTGCAGAAGTGCCCCTAAAATATTCTTTACTATCTTCTGTTCAGTTTTTCACAGATTCTGCCACGTTTTGTCTCTCCTAACTTTTGCAAACCTTAAGTTTGCTTCTTCTTTGCAAAAAGTTTTTGGCACTCTTGAGAAACAGTAGCTATTCAAGAATATCTTTATATCCAGTGGGGAAAAATTATTTTATTAAGGGTACTAACCTCCCTAATCAGCTTATGATGAGTTATGTATGAAGGGAGTTTTCAAGTGAGCGATGGAAGATGATGAAAGAAGATCAAGGAGTGTCAAGCGCTCAAGCTTGGGGATGCCCCCATGCATCCCCAATAAATATTCAAGGAGACTCAAGCGTCTAAGCTTGGGGATGCCCCCGTGCATCCCCTTCTCCATCAACAATCATCAGTTCGTCCTTCGTCTCACTATATTTTTATCACTTCATGCGTTATGTGCTATGCTTGGAGCGTCTCGCTCTTAGGTTTAGTTTTTAGTTTTCTTTAGCTTTGCTTGCTGTTCATAACAATTTAGATCCCGTGTTACTTTGTGTGGGAGAGAAACACGCTCCACTTTTGTTGTTGTGTGTTCTTTATCTTTTCATAGCTACTGCCATGTTTAGTCTTAGTCTTAGTTTGTCTTTAGCAAGAGCCTTGGCTTTTGTTTAGTTTGTTGCTGGAACTCTCTTTAGTTTTCATGTTTATCTTGTTAAAGATAATTGGTTGTTGCACTGAGTTGTGTCTTGTCTTGAAAGTAGGTGATTGAGGTTGCTATTTAATTTTAGTAGTAACTTGCAATAGTTTTGAGGTATTGATGTGAGTAATGTTTGAAATTTTGGTGTCAAGATCTCTAGCCTATTAGTGATAGGTTTCGTATTTTGGGCAATCCGTGTGTATTTTCAAAACCTACAAAACTAGTTGAGAACTCTAGCTACTAGATGGATCACTAATCTTTGGAGGGATCGAATATCAGAGAACACTCACGTACCTTGAGTCGAGGATGCGCAAGGATAACCAAACGCCCATACACTCCTCCAGGGGGTACTTGTCTCTTTGTGAACCTCCTTATTAGATGGAGAGTTACCGATAATAAGTGCATGAGTTCTTCGGACTAATGTAAGTATTGAAAGTTGACACTTCCACCTTCCCATATTTTGCTAGCCTCTCCCGTGCCGTGCATTGCCTTCTTCTCACTCCGAGAGTTGGTGTCCACCTTCGCCGGTACATCCAAACCCTTCGCATGATATGCTCTGTCATCATAAGCCTCCTTATATATTTCCTCAAAACAGCCACCATACCTACCTATCAACGCATTTCCATAGCCTTTCCGAGTTATATTGCCATGCAACTTCCACCTCTTCATGACTTGATCTTCATGTCATACATGTTCCTGCTACACTGGCAGCGACATACATTGCATACATCATGATAGTTACATCTTGTTTATGATTTTGAGTACCTTGTAAAGTGTGAAAGATCTCCTTTACCTTCTTGTAAATTAGAGTATTGCCCTTAAGTGAGGAAAAGATCCCAAAGTGGACACAATAAAAGATCCCAAAGAGGACAAATGAGAGTTACATAGTAAGAGCCATTGAGGCCACAAAAAAATACAAAAAAATAGAAAAAAGAGAAAAGGAAATAAAAAGAGAGAAAGGGGCAACACTACTATCCTTTTGAGAGATCCACACTAGTACTCCCTCTTATCCTTGTACTCCATAGATATGATCATTTATGCATATAGCTATGTGGGGACCTTCACACTATAGAACTTGGCTTGCATATTGCAAGGATGAGCCTCCTCAAACGAGCTCTAGGTCTTCATGAGCGAGCAAGTTAGATGCACCCCCACTAGTTCCATTGGAGAGCTTCTTAGCTCATATGTGCATCCGTTGCATGTCAATCCCTACTCCTCACATCATATATATCATTTGGCATCTCTTGCCTATGATTGTCCTCATTGATGTGAGCCTTTCTCATACTTTTTGTCTTCCACCTCCGTACTTCTCTCTTTGCCATCCTAAGTGTCAACTCTCGTGCTTACGCTCATCCATTGCATGAGTGCTCAAAATATTGAAAAGGAGTGGATCAAATTGACTTGTAACTGGCTAGTGGTCTGGAGACGAGTCAAGATAAGATTCCAAAGAGGACCAAGTGTGAAACTTTAGTAGATTGAGTTCTCAACAAAAATACTTTTTTTTCTCGTATTCCCTATCCCCTTCTTGCACGCAAACACCATTTGGAGACATTCGAGTCACAGACAGCGAGAGCTCTTGCACCTAATGTTTTTTGTTACTTGTTTCAATGCTAATATAGACTCTTGCGTGTTATGACTTGAATTGAATCTCTAACCTTGATTGCTTTACTTTTCAAAGTTCTTTTATGGTTGCTAGCATGTCACTACAGAAATTATGCTGTTATCATTTACCTACTCGAGGACGAGCATGAATTAAGCTTGGGGATGTTGATACGTCCAAAACGTATCTATAATTTCTGCTTGCTCCATGCATGTTTTGTGTGATATTGCTATGATCTAGATACACTTTCATACACTTTTTGTCATATTTGGACTAACCTATTATCTTAGTACACCCCAGTGCCAGTTCCTGTTTTCTGTTGTTTTTCTATTTCAGTTTTCCCCCATATAAAAAGTGCCAGAAAAATTCCGGGAAAAATATAGGAAAAATCAGCGTACAAGAAGCTTCGGGAAGAGCCCGAGTGGGGCCAGAGGGGAGCTAGGGGGGCCCAGGCGGCCACCCGGCGCGGCCCCATCCCTGGCCGCGCCTGGGGGGCGCCTGGGGCCCCTGGTCCACCTCTGGCTGCCCCCTTCGCCTATTTATTCTCCGTTACGGGGAAACTCCAAAGACAGAACCCTATTTGGCAAACTCGCCTCTGTTCCGCCGCCGCCGCGCTTCCGAGATCGGGAGCACCAGAAGACCTCTTCCCGGCACCCTGCCGGAGGGAGGGCCGACCTCCGGGAGTCTCCTCTCCACCATGGATGCTCCCCGGATGTCTCGTGAGTAGTTTTCCTTGGACCATGGGTCCGTGATCAGTATTTATGTGATGTTCTCCTCCCCTCTTTGTTCTTCATGGTTTAGACCTCATGAGCTGCCCTACATGTTCGAGGCACTTTTGTAATATTTCTGCTATTGCTATGCTGAGTTTGATGGGATCTGATCGATTATGAGATTATGTTCAGATTGTGATAGAGTAATATATTTGGTTTTTATCTCTTATATTTTTGTTCCTAAGTAACTCTTGCATGTTCTCGGTTGCTGTTTATTGCTTTGGCCAAGTAGTAGGTAGTGACTCCAAGAGGGAACGTTTTGCTCGATTGTGGGTTCATGCCCCCCGATGACACGCTTGAGTGACAGAAACATGAGTCTAGGGGATGTGCTATTGCCACAAGGGGGAAAACAACGGTGCTTGTAACCGCGGTTACAAGGATTGTTTACTTTACGCAAAGTTATTTTTAATGCAGTTGTCTGTTGCTTTGGGTTTACACTGTGGGTGGGGCTCGCAACTTAATACCAGCGAGATGTTCTAGATAGATATCTCAAGGTGGATTATTAGTAGTAGATGTAGTTGGATTACGATCTACTTATTTGGGCGTACTGCCCGTGCTTTTGAACCTCTTCCTTTCTTTTGTAGCATAGTTAGCATTGCGGTGCGTTCATAATCCTGTCAATTGCCCTTCTGTAATTTGTTTACCTCGCATAGCAGTTTTATCGTCTTTTGGTAGAGAGACATCACTAGTAAACATCACGTATCCCGGTCCATATCCTTATTACTGTTTCCACGCTATCTTTACTTTCCTGCTTTTACTTTCAATTGCTATCATTATCCTTTGTGTTTTACCCTTTGTGAACAAAAAGACCGGAGAGATTGACAACCTCTCTGAACTTCGTTGGGAACAAAGTTATCTGTGTCTGTGTGCAGGTCCACGTCAGTTGCGCCGCTGACACCTACTTATCATCTCTGGAGTCCTACTGGAGACAAACCTTGGTATCTTCACCGAGGGAAACTTGCTGCTGCGCTACATCTCAACCTTCCACTTGGGGTAACCGACGAAGGGCGAGAAGCCATCAGAGGCCCAACATAGTCTACAAGAATAGAAGTGTGTGTAGACATCAAGCTATTTCTGGCGCCGTTGCCGGGGAGGTAAGCATTGAAGGTATATCTTTAGATCTTGCAATTAATTCTTCTTTTTTCTTGTTTTTATTTTCACTAATTAGGCTTTATGGAAAACAACAAAAATATTATGAGAGAGCTTTATGAGCTCTACCTTGAGTAGGGACATGAAGTGTTTGAAGAGAAAATCAAAAAGCCTATGGAGCTTTCTTATTTGCACAACACTCATGATAGTAGCAATGTTATTAGTATGTCTTCTTTAATTACCTTTGATGCTAATGATATGAAAAGTTATAAGCTTGGGGATGCTACGTTTTATGAAGATGATCTTTTTAGCCCCCCAAGTTTTGATGAGGAAATTTATTTTGATTATACTTTGCCTCCTATCTATGATGATTATTGTGATGACACTTATGCTATATAGAATAAATGTTTGGAAGTGTATCATGATAAGAATGACTCATGTGATAGCTATTTTCTTGAGTTTGCTCCCATTATTACTAATGAGAAGGATTTTGCTTATGTGGAGAGTAACAATTTTTCTATGCTTGAGGATCATGGTAACAATGCTTTATGTGATACTTATATTGTTGAGTTTATTCATGATCCCACTGGAAATTATTATGAGAAGGGAACACATGCTTATAGATATTTCAATAATATCAAGTTCCCTCTCTTTATGTTGAAGGTTTTGAAGCTACACTTGTTTTGCCTTCCTATGCTTATTGCTTTGTGCTTCAATGAATTATTCTATTGCAATATTCCTATGCATAGGAAGCAAGTTAGGCTTAAATGTGTTTCGTATTTGCTTCTTGATGCTCTCTTTTGTTCTTCAACTCTTATTCCTGCGAGAGCATCATTAAAATTTAAAGCTAGCTAATGGCTTTAAAGAAGCGCTTTCGGGAGGCAGCACGCAACTAATTGAGGTTTTCCTTTTTTTTCTTCTGTTTTTAGTTGTCTTGATGATTGTTACTACTGTAGCAACATCATTGTATCTTTACTTTTCAAGCTTTGTGCCATTTATAGCCTCATATGACAAGGGAAGTGAAAGTTGTGACATGCTGTCCAGAAAACAGATTTTGTCCTCGTGACGGGAAATATCACAGAAAAATCCCAGTTCATCTTTTTGAGCTAAAATTTTTACACAGCATGCTCTATACAATTATGGAACTTTCGTATGTTCTGAGTTTTTTCATTTGAGTTGCATAAGTATCCCTAAAAAATTCTTTACTACATGCTGGTCTGTTTTTCAAAGATTCTGTCCTGTTTTGCCTTTTCTTCGTTTTGCGAACCTTAAGCTTCCTTTTTCTTTGCAAAAACATTTTGGCAATCTTAATAAACAGTAGCTCTTCAAGAATATCTTTATTTCCAGTAGAGAAAAATTATTTTATTATGGGTACTAACCTCGCTAATCAGATTATGATGAGTTATGTATGAAGGGAGTTTTCAAGTGTGCGAGGGAAGATGATGAAAGAAGATTCAGGAGTGTCAAGCGCTCAAGCTTGGGGATGCCCCCATGAATCCCCAAGAAATATTCAAGGAGACTCAAACGTATAAGCTTGGGGATGCCCCCGTGCATCCCCTTCTCCATCAACAATTATCAGTTCGTCTCTCGTTCCACTATATTTTTATCACTTTATGCGTTATGTGCTATGCTTGGAGCGTCTCGCTCTTAGGTTTTAGTTTTAGTTTTCTTTAGCTTTGCTTGCTGATCTAACAAGTTAGAACCCAGATATTTTTTGTGTGGGAGATTAACACGCTCCACTTCACCCTAGAACACAACATAGGATTTTCATGCTTATCTTTGCTATGTGTGTTTTTTATCTTTTTCATAGCTACTGCCATGTTTAGCTAGTAGTTTTCATGCTTATCTTTTTAAGAGATTTTGTTTAGTTTTTTTCTGGAACTCTCTTGAGTTTTCATGTTTATCTTGTTTAGAGAGTTTGCCTGTTGCACTGAGTTGTGTGTCTTGACTTGAAGTAGGTAATTGAGGCTGCTATTCTTTTCTAGTAGTAACTTGCAATAGTTTTGAGGCATTGCTTTGAGTAATGTTTGGACTTTTGGTGTCAAGAGCTTTAGCCTATTAGTGATAGATGTCGTATTTTGGGCAATCCGTGTTTATTTTCAAAGTTTACAAAATTAGTTGAGAACTTTATCTACTAGATGGATCACTACTCTTGTGAGGGGTCGAATATTAGAGTACACTCACGTACCATGACTCGAGGATGCGCAAGGATAACCAAACCCCCATACACTCCTCCTCGGGGTACTTGTCTCTTTGTGAACCTCCTTATTAGATTGAGAGTTACCGATAATAAGTGCATGAGTTCTTTGGACTAATGTGAGTATTCGAAAGTTGACACTTCCACCTTCCCATATTTTTCTAGCCTTTCCTGTGCCGTGCATTGCTTTCTTCTCACTCCGAGAGTTGGCGTCCACCTTCGCTGGTACATCCAAACCCTTGGCACGATACGCTCTGTCATCATAAACCTCCTTATATCCTTCCTATAAACAGCCACCATACCTACCTATCAAGGCATTTCCATAGCCTTTCCGAGATATATTGCCATGCAACATCCACCTTCTCATGACTTGATCTTCATGTCATACATGCTACTTGCTTGATCGATTAGCCGCATGCTAGTTGGGCCTTGCCCTAATTATTGCTACATGACGCGCTAGTATCATTGCATATCCTGCTACACTGGCAGAGGCATACATTTGCATACATCATGATAGTTACATCTTCTTTATGATTTGAGTACTTTTGTAAAGTGTGAAAGATCTTCTATTCATTTTATAATATATAGAGTGTTGCCCCTAAAGTGAGGAAAAGATCCCAAAGAGGACAAAATTAAAAGATCCCAAAGACGACAAATGAGAGAAATAGAAAGAGCCATTGAGGCCACCAAAAAAATAAAAAAATTAGAAAAAAGAGAAAAAGAAATAAAAAGAGAGAAGGGGGCACACTACTATTCCTTTTGAGAGATCCACACTCGTACTCCCACTTATATCATGTACTCCATAGATATTATCATTTATGCATATAGCTATGTGGGGACCTTCACACTATAAAACTTGGCTTTTCCAATGATGAGCCTCCTCAAATGAGCTCTAGGTCTTCTTGAGCAAGCAAGTTGGATGCACCCCCACTAGTTCCATTGGAGAGCTTACCTTAGCTCACATGTGCATCCGTTGCATGGCAATCCCTACTCCTCACATCATATCTATCATTTGGCTTTCTCTCGCCTATGATTGTCCTCATTGATGTGAGTCTTTCATACCTTTTTGTCTTCCTCCTCCACCATATTCTCCCTTTGGCATCCTAAGTGTAAACTTTATTGCTTACGCTCATCCATTGCATGAGTGCTCAAAATGTCGAAAAGGAGTGGATCATTTTGACTTGTACCTGACTAGTGGTCTGGGGATGAGTCAATATAAGATTCCAAAGAAGACCAAGTTTGAAACTTTAGTAGATTAAGTTCTCAACAATAAAAACTATGTTTTACTCTCTCGTATATCCCTATCCCCTTTCTTGGACGCAAACACCATTTGGAGGCATTCGAGTCACGGACAGCGAGAGCTCTTGCACCTTTATGTTCTTATGTTCCTTGTTTCAATGCTAATATAGACTCTTGCCTGTTATGACTAGAATTTAATTGCATGCCTTGATTGCTTTACTTAAAAGTTCTTCTATGGTTGTTAGCATGTCATCACAGAAATTATGCTTGTTATCATCTACCTACTCGAGGACGAGCAGGAATTAAGCTTGGGGATGTTGATACGTCCAAAACGTATCTATGATTTCTGCTTGCTCCATGCATGTTTTGTGTGATATTTCTATGATATTGATACACTTTCATACACTTTTGATCATATTTGGACTAACCTATTAACTCAGTGCACCCCAGTGCCAGTTCCAGTTTTTTGCTGTTTTTCTATTTCAGGTTTCCCCCATATTACAAGTGCTCCAAAAAATCGGGAAAATCAGATAAAAAATCAGCGTTCCGGAAGCTTCCGGATTCACCGAAGAAGGGCCCGCGGGGCCCCACCTGGTGCCTAGGCGGCCAGTGGGCGCGGGCCAGGGCTTGGCCGCGCCGGGAGGCCGCCTAGGCGACTGGTGGCCCACCTGGTGCCCCCCTTTGGCTCCTATTTATTCTCCCGTCGCGAAAACCCTGATTCCGGAACCCTTTTCTCCAGAAGAAATTTCGATCTCTGCCGCCATCGCCGACAAGCTTCGGGGGACCAGAATTCCTGTGTCAGCACCCTGCCGGGACGGGAAAGTGCCCCCGGATTCATCTCCATCGACGTTGCTTCCTCCCTCCATGATGTGGGAGTAGTTCCTCCCAGGAGCTTAGGTTTCTACAGTATCTATGTGGTCTTATCTCTCTCCCATGATGTGATCTTGATTGTGATCATAGGCTATGTTAATCTAGGATGATCCCATGATGTTTCCCCTTATTCTATGTATTTGATTGATGTACTCACTTGATCTTATCTAGTATAATCCCCGAGACCATGGTGACAGCGGTCTATTGGACATGGGTTAGCTGAATATTTTCATGAGGGATTTCCTCTTTTGTGTCTGGATTGAAGATTGAGAGTCTCTTGGTGCTTTTCTTTGACTATCCTTTAGATATGTTGTGGTGATTGTGGTACTCTCTTTGGATGGCCGCGGTGACATTGGGAAATCCATAGATGAGAACTACGAACTCTAAGGTGTGCTTTTGTAGCCCTACACAATTCTCGTCCTCTCTTGACCACAAAGGAATGACCTCCGGGTACGTCTCCATTGCATGTTTTATGGGGAATATCATGTGATTAGACTATGTTGATGTTGTTGGGAGTTGCCACTAGTGAAAGTATGAAGCCTAGGCCTTGTTTCCACCATTGCAATACCGTTTGTGCTCACTTTTGTCACATGTTTGCTTGCTGCACTTTTTATTACAGATTTATATTACTTTGTTTTGCCACACCTATCACCCATATTATACCATCTCTTCGCCGAACTAATGCACCTATACAACTCCTAGTTCTATTAGGTGTGTTGGGGACACTGTGTTGGGGACACAAGATACTTCTTGTATCTTAATTGCAGGGTTGCTTCAGAGAGACCATCTTCAACCTCTACTTCCCTGAGTTCGATAAACCTTAGGTCATCCACTTGAGGGAAATTGCTGCTGTCTTACAAACCTCTGCGCTTGGAGGCCCAACATAGTCTACAAGAATAGAAGCTTGCGTACACATCAGTGGGGCGTCCGATCTGGATCCGACGGCCCAGATCGACTGATCTGGATCTAAGGTGGGATTGGCTGGCTATGGAAAACAAGGGAGGCTAGGGGGTAGGGTTTGTCCAATTTAGGTAGGGATGGCGCTGCTATTTATATAGCAAGTGGGTGTTTAAGAGGGGTTTCGGGCCACAAAATGCCCCGTTTCGGGTCCGTTTTTTCGGGTGGGCTAGAATCCGAAGATAAGAGGGGAATCCGGGAGTCTGATTATCAGCGCACTCGATATTTTCTAAATACGGCACCGGAATTACACCGGATACTATGCCTGGCATATCCGATCGTTTACCTACCCGACGAAGTCGGAATCGCACAAAATGCAAAACACCGACCGATAAAATAATAACCCATTTAAATATATGGGGGTTTCCGCACCGAGGGTGAAGGCTGGTCTTGTGCCGGAAGTCACGACGGTGATCGGGAGAATCCCGGTGTCGCAAAGGTCTTGTGCCGTGGTGGAAAAGGGTCGGTCTCGCATCCGATACGAGAAAAAGGGGGGGTATATTCACCGATTAATAAACCGGTGAAGCAAATACTACAAACAATACAGACAATCATCACAGCAACGCAACAAACAAATTTTTTATTTTGGGTGAAAATCTGGGCTGTTATAATACAACACCACAAACAAGGGATCTCGTCCCGAGATCCAGGTTGATCCGGGGGAGAGGGGAAGGGGGACAGAAGAGAGTTGACGATCTTCAACACCACCAACAAGGGACTCTGCTCCATGTCGAATGGCGAACCTCCGTCGAGAAACTTTCCGCAGGGAGAAGGCATCATCGAAAATACGAAACCGTCGGTTTGAAGAGGAGGAACGAAAACGATAACCGGATCAAGGGATAGTGTTTTCGACGCAAGTCGTGAAAACACCGGCAAAAGGATGGATGGAAATGGATGACCCAGATGATACCCGAAATCGGAGAAGCTAAAGGTACTACAGGAATTCCCACCTGAGCTCGGAATCGAGACAATACTTCCCAAGCAAAGCATTGTAACAATTTCGATACTCCACACACTCGAGATCCTAGAGTTTGAAGGGTATAAGGCGAGAATTAAAACTCTTACGATACTTGTCCTGACCAGAGCGAGGGTAAGGACTAAAAAGATTCCTACTCTCTGATAACTAACTTAATAGCTAGAAAATAATTTTTGTCTAGACTCGACTTCGGCCAGAAAAGGGATCCAACGGTCGATAAGGCTCAGATACCAAGTTGTAAGGCCCGATATGCGGTACTGTTCCAGATCTAGATGTTTCCATCCAGATCCGGGGACGAAGCACATATCGGTCCCACCACGACATATGACAATGCCATATGCCCCGGATTTCCAACATGATATCACAACATTACAACTACAAGGATACAACATCTCCTAAAATCGACATACAAATGCCTTAATACACTACATCAGCTGAAGATGCATTTCTGAGTACAGACTTGTCAGAACCCCAACTAGGGTAAGTGCTAGGGCTTGTTTGTCCCTTTGCATCATGAAAAATTCAAAGAGAAAATCAAAAATGTGGAAAAGAAAAGCCCTGAGAAATTTAATTCAAATGGCTAGATAAAAATATTTTTCCAAAAATCTTTTGAATGATTGGAAAATTCCTAGAAATGTTGCAGATCATTTTAAAAGTGGTTTGGGATCAATCCCATGCACATAGAATTTTCTAATATTCAAAAAGTGGCTTTGGAAATTAACTAAACCCCTATTTGAATTAAAATTCAAATGTTTTGAATTTTAATAATATCCAAATTTTATGAGTGGCTAGCTATTGGTATCCTAAGCCCACATAAACGATTTGGGTATTTTATAAAATGCTCTGCTATTTTTTTATTTGGGGCAAAACAAACAACAGAAAAGGAAAAACAGAAAGAATTAGAAAAGGAAAAGAACCCCAGGATTTCATCCCAACTCATCCCCCCGAGCCCACCAGCCTGGCCCAGCCCGCCGACTCCTCTGTCGTCTTCCTCCACCTGCTCGCTGTCGAGCTTGCCGAGCCCCGCCGAGGACACCGGGACGGCCAGGCCGTCCACGCCTCCTCCCCGAGCCTATCTCCTCGCCAGGAGAACGCCTAGGTCCTCCACTCCTTTCCCCTCCACGCACGGCTCCTCTCCACGTCTCTGCGCCGTCGTTCCGCGCACACCCGAGGAGCACGCCGGAGCACCTCGCCGCGCCACCGTGGCCACCCTCCTCCTCAGCCGCTGCCACCATGTCCAGGCGACGCACCGTGGTCCTCTACGCCTTTTCCCCCTTCTAATCGAGCCAGAAGCGCACCAGGGGCGAGGCCAGCAACGACGAGTTCCGCCGGCCGCCGAGGTCTCCATCGCCGGAATACGCCACCACCCGAGCTCCTCCGGCCTCGACAACCCCGCCGTTAGCTCCAGGGTGAGGTCCTCTTCCGCTTGCCCCTCCCCGCGCTCGATTTAAAGCCCCGTAGCCGCCGCTCCTCTGTCCAGTGACTCCGGCCGCCGCCGTTCTTGACGTCGTCGTCGACACAGCCCCCCTGGAGACCCCCTGGTGGCACAGCTCGAAGCGGACGAGCACGGCGCACCTCCCCGTGGTCTTCCCGTGCCTCCCCATGGCCGGATTCGCCGACAACCGTGGGCGCCGCCGTACGGTTTGGTCACCGGCGGCTAACCGCCGGCGGGCCGAGCTGTTTAGGACTAATGACCCCCTAACCCCCCCTAATCACTCACTGACAGTGGGCCCTGCCCACTAAATTAAACCCACTGTTTAGTTTAACCACGGGTTTAATCACAGAGAGGCTGACAGGGATGGCCCACCAGTTAGACCCCCCCACGTCATGCTGATGTCAGCATGACGCAATAAATCTTTTTCTGATTTTAAAACTTTTCCAGTGAATTAAAGAAATTCCAGAAAAATTACAGAAAATTGTTTAAACTTTGGAAATTCATAACTAATTCATATGAACTCCAAATATAGCAAATAATATGTCTAAAATTATCAGAAAAATCCAAGGATTATGAATATGGGCTCTGTTTTCATGTTTGACCAATTAAAATTGGGTGAGCAGTGCAAAACATCCATATGGCTTTATTTCAAATTCAAATTTGAAGCACATTTGCAAGTGACTTTGCATTTGACTTCTTTTAAATGGAATTGTACGAACGTTGTGACCAAGAACATTACCATTTCAATATTGATCATGTGTTTGATGCATTGCAAATAAATTTATACCATTGTTTGATTGTTTGCTCGATAGACGTGCAACCGGAACCGGAGGCCACCCCCTTCGTTGAAGTCACCGTTGTCGAACCTCGTCAACAAGGCAAGCAAACCCCCATTGATCATGTCTATAAAATACTACTTCCCTCTCAGTCTCGCTTATGCATGTTTAGGAGATCATCGAGACACGTTCTTTCGCATAGTTGAACCCATTCCGATGCATGACCTATCATTTTGCCACCGTATTAAGCAAACCACAATCCTAGCAGATTTAGGAGTTTATTGTTGAGCATGTGGCCCCTACAACTGTTACTGCTTTTGCTGATTAGTGATACAATGAGGATGTTTGGATTGTGAGTCGGGATGGAATGAACACAGTGGTGTTGATGAAAGTGAAACGTGTTGGTGAATCCACCCTAAGCAAAGGTGAACGATGAGAGGTTGTGTAGGAGTACACAGTGGGTTGTCTCGTTGAACACTGCCCTAGGCCCTGAGTTCCTGTTTTGTGATCCAAGACAAAGAGTATGACCACATGTAGGGTTTTATGGGAGCCCCGTTTGGCCTCTTTACGTACCCGATCCAGTCCAGGAGTCACACTAGATTCGGGCTTTCCATTTGATTTATGTATAGATATGTGGGTGGACCTGTGAGGCAGTGAAATCATCTGTCAAAGGTGGCGTCTCGGTCCCTTACATTATCTGAGTCCGTTTCGTGGAACCGGCCGGACTCTCGAGCGGTGACAAACTCAGGTAGTCGGCTCCTGGATTAGAGAAGGTGATGTGAGGGTAGTGCCTTGGTTTCATCCACGTCCGACATCCGCTTGAAGGATGACAAGAACGAGGCGATAAGTGATGACAAGCGTGTGAAGATGTACACCCCTGCAGGGTTAATGAACTATTCGAATAGCCGTGTCCACGGTTATGGACTACTTGGAAACCTCTACTTGATCATAGACAACTTGAATGGATACTTATAAAACTCGCAAGATAAGCGTGAGTGCTATGGCGTGCTTTCTCGTGGGGAAGTCGAGGAAGGCACCATAGTGGTGTATTGGTTGGAGAATTGTAGTGGACTCGTGTACGCTTCTTACCTCAAGTCTGGTACTCGTAGTTCAGGGTTAGCCAAGTCAAAGCTGGCACTTCTGCATGTTGAACCCCACCTCCTTTACCTTGATACTTGAGCATGAGTAGTGTAGTTCTGATGTAAGTCGTGCTGAGTACGACTTTGTACTCACGTTTGCTTATTCTATGTTTTAGATAAGAAACCGGACCCCGATGGAGTCACCTTCGTGAAGCTCGATGTTGACCTTGGTAGCATAGTCCCAGACAGCAGTCTGGTCCCTCGTGGAGGGGCATGTTTGTTGTACAAGGCTTCTCTAAGCCATTTGTTAATCTTGTCTGTACTCAGACCTAATTTTCTTCCGTTGTATGATGTAATGTGATCACAGACATGTGATCTTTGTATGCTCTATATGTATATCAATAAAGAGTACTTTTTAGAGTTATGTGATGATACCTGCTGTTCATACTAGGCATGTGTGCTGCGTGTATGATTATAACATGCATGTCCTAGTATGGGTTTTCGAGACCTTAGTTGTGATCTGGCTGGCGGTCTTTTATACACCAAGTGGCCCTTAGATGTGCGCAGCTTGGGGCATCGCGATGCAATTGCTCGTGACTCTGTCACGTGCACACTTTGTTGTATGATCGAGCCCGACCTAGACCCCGACTAAGTGATCGGGCTGGAGTAAGTATATGTAAGAGTTAGGATTCAATCGATAACATGGTTGAGGCGACTTCTCTATGAGTATGGGATTCACCACTACCACCGCCTTCTGCAGCGGAAATCATGATGGAAGCTGAGAAGAATCAACGTGACCAAACACGCCTTCTGGAGCTCATCGAGCAGAATACCTCGCGTCATCGCAATGTGGTTGTGAGCATTCAGGACTTCATCCTCCTCAAGCCCCCGGTATTTCGATGTTCTTCTGAGCCCCTTGAAGCTGATGATTGGCTCCGTTCCATCGAGCGTAAGCTTGATACTGCACATGTTGCTCCCGATGATCGAGTTATATTCGCGGCATACTTTCTGGAAGGTGCTGCTGCTGAATGGTGGGAGAACTCTGTTGCTATGCAGCCAGATGGTCACCTAGTGACTTGGCAGGAGTTCTGTGTTGCTTTTCGAGGATACCACATTCTGGATGAGTTGATGGAGCGCAAGAAGGAAGAGTTCTGCAATCTGACTCAAGAAGAGATGTCCATCCATGAGTATGTGAGAGAGTTCAACCGTCTTGCTCGGTATGCCCAAGATGAGATCACCACCGATGCCAGAAAGCAGGCAAGGTTCCGCAAGGGACTTAGCCCCATTCTTTGTCATGATCTCAACCTCATCGAATTTGCCACCTTTGAGGATTTAGTCAACAGATCCTTCAGAGCTGAGCATGGCAATGAAGTTTTCGAGGAATCTCGCAAGCATGCTCTTGAGCTTGCTTCTTCTTCAAGTTCAGCCCCTCAGAAACGCAGAATTTGGATTCCAAACCGTGTCATACCTCAAAACCTTATTCAGAGGCCATCACCAAATATATGCCATCCACCCCAACACATTATTCCACCCCGGAATGATGGTGTGCAACTAAGTAATCCCACTCCCAACATTTCAGACAGGGTATGCTTTAAGTGTGGTCTTCCAGGCCTTTACTATCGTCAATGCCCTCAGGTCTTGATGGCACCACGTCATTCTCGACCTAAGCCTACAAAGAAAACCACCACCAAGACCATCCCAGCAAAGCCTTCATCCACTAGTAGTAGTTGTGTGAACCAAATCTCAGTGGAGGAAACCACTGATGCTTCTGACGTCATTCTTGGCACACTCCCACTCAATCATGTTCCCGCCTCCGTTCTTTTCGATCCAGGAGCTTCTCATTCATTCATGTCGGAGAGTTATGCACTTCGACATGAGTTCCCCTTTGAAGAAATGTTTTCTCCAATGATCATTCAAACTCCTGGTTCAAAGTGGCAAACTAATAGAGTAAGCCATGGCAATCAAATTGCAACTGAGGGTTTAGTATTCCTTGCTTCACTTATAGCCCTCAAGTCTTCGGACGTTGATGTCATCCTAGGAATGGATTGGTTATCAAGGCAGAATGCTTTCCTTGATTGTAAAGCCAAATCAGTCAAACTCACCCATCCTTCAGGCCAGATCATTGACTACACATCACCCAGCTCTAAAAACCAGATGCATACTTTGAATGTGCTTCCACTTCCAGACCTTGAAGATGTTCCGGTGGTTCGTGACTTCCCGGATGTCTTTCCTGAAGAACTGCCGGGAATGCCACCCGACAGGTGTGTAGAATTCATAGTGGATCTTATAACAGGCACAACCCCAATTTCCAGACGCCCATATAGAATGGCCCCACATGAGTTAGCTGAGCTAAAAACCCAACTTGATGCTTCGTTGGCAAAAGGCTTCATCCGCCCTAGCTTATCGCCATGGGGTTGCCCCGTTCTGTTCGTAACGAAGAAAGATGGAACAGAAAGGATGTGCGTAGACTATCGCCCGCTAAATTTAGCGACGATAAAGAACAAGTACCCACTGCCCAGGATCAATGATCTTTATGATCAACTTGCAGGATCCTCTGTCTTCTCCAAGATGGATTTGAGATTAGGCTATCATCAAATCAAAATCCGAAATGAGGACATTCCAAAAACGGCTTTCACTACTCGTTATGTTCTTTACGAGTATACCGTCATGTCCTTTGGTTTAACCAATGCCCCCGCCACATTCTCGCGCTTGATGAATTCGATCTTCATGGAGTACCTAGATAAATTTGTTGTGGTTTATCTTGATGACATTCTCATCTACTCGAAGAACGAAGAAGAGCACGCAGAACATCTTAGGTTGGTATTGATGAAACTTAGAGAGCACCGCCTTTATGCTAAGTTCTCCAAGTGTGAATTTTGGCTACCAGAAGTGACCTACTTAGGCCACGTGATTTCTGCGAAAGGTGTTGCAGTCAATCCCGAGAGTTCAGGCCTTCCTTGACTGGACTCCACCTGAATCGGTTAAGCAAGTTAGGAGTTTTCTCGGTTTAGCAAGCTATTGTCGCCACTTCGTCGAGAACTTTTCTAAAGTTGCAAAGCCTCTTACTGAACTCCTCAAGAAAGATAAGAAATTCCAATGGACCCCCAAGTGCGAGGAAAGTTTTCAAGAGCTGAAAAGAAGATTGACTTCTGCACCCGTACTTGCACCTCCAGACACAAAAAGGGATTTCGAGATCTATTGTGATGCTTCACGGCAAGGGTTAGGATGCATACTTAGGCAAGATCGTCATGTGGTAGCTTATGCTTCACGCCAGTTGCGGCCACATGAAGAAAACTATCCAACCCATGATCTTGAACTCGCTGCCGTAGTTCATGCCCTGAAGACTTGGCGACATTACCTCCTTGGTAATCGTTGTGAGATCTATTCCGATCACCAAAGCCTCAAATACATTTTCACCCAGCCAGATCTTAATCTCAGGCAAAGATGCTGGATAGAGTTGATAAAAGATTATGACTTAGGAATTTCTTACACCCCAGGCAAAGCCAATGTCATGGCTGATGCACTAAGTCGTAAGTCGTATTGTAACAACCTCATGTTACAACAGTATCAACCACTTCTTCATGAGGAATTTTGCAATCTCAATCTTGAGATAGTTCCTCATGGATCTCTTTTCAACTTGGTGGCGAAACCAACCCTTGAGGATCAAATCATAGCCGCCCAGAAACAAGATAGTAGTATTCAAGAGATCAAGCAGAACATTGTTAGCGGAGTTGCTAAATGTTTCTCTGCAAATGATCAAGGAACGATATTCTTTGAAAATCGTTTAGTAGTTCCTGAGAACGAAGACCTAAAGCAGCTGATCCTTAAGGAAGCTCATGACACTCCCCTCTCAATTCATCCCGGTAGCACAAAAATGTACCGAGATCTATGCCAGAGATTTTGGTGGATCCGGATGAAGAGAGACATTGCGCAATTTGTTGCCGAATGTGATGTTTGTCGTCGCATTAAGGCAGAACACCAAAGACCTGCTGGTACTCTTCAACCATTATCTATTCCCGAGTGGAAATGGGACAAGGTCGGTATGGACTTCATCACCGGCTTTCCAAAAACCCAGAAAGGAAATGATGCCATCTTCGTGGTCATTGATAGACTTTCCAAAGTTCCTCACTTTCTTCCTGTTCGCGAGTCTATAACTGCTAGTCAGTTGGTGGACTTGTATGTCTCTAGAATTGTGTCTCTTCACGGTGTTCCTTTGGTGATCAATTCTGATCGTGGTAGCCTTTTCACCTCTAGATTTTGGAAAAGTTTTCAAAATGCTATGGGAACTCATCTATCCTTTAGTACAGCTTTCCACCCTCAATCTAGCAGTCAAGTTGAAAGGGTTAATCAAATCTTGGAAGACATGCTCAGAGCTTGTGTTATCTCTTTCGGAAAGAATTGGGAGAAATCTCTTCCATTCGCCGAATTTTCTTATAACAATAGCTATCAATCTAGTCTGAACATGGCTCCCTTTGAATTCCTCTACGGACGACGATGTCGAACACCCCTTAACTGGTCAGAAACCGGTGAAAGACAACTCTTTGGACCGGATATGATCAAGGAAGCAGAAGAACAAGTTCACATTGTTCGTGATCGATTGAAAGCCGCTCAGTCTCGTCAAAAGAGCTACTATGATCGTCATCATAGAGAGGAGAGCTACAATATTGATGAGAAGGCTTACCTCCGGGTTACTCCTCTGAAGGGAAACCAAAGATTCGGTATCAAAGGCAAGTTGGCCCCATGTTACATCGGACCTTTCCGCATTCTAGCTAAACATGGAGAAGTTACCTACCAACTTGAACTTCCTCCGCACCTTTCCCGAGTACATGATGTATTCCATGTGTCACAACTCAGGCGTTGCTTCAAGGACCCCATCCGCGAAGTCGACCATGAAGCGCTTGATCTCCAAGATGACCTTTCTTATCGAGAGTACCCTGTTCGTATTCTTGATTCCGCAGAGCATGTTACTCGTCGTCAGAAGATCAGGTTCCTTAAAGTTCAATGGTCACATCACTCCGAGAAAGAAGCAACATGGGAAAGAGAAGACCGCCTCCATGCCGAGTACCCCACCTTCCTCCCGACGACTTCTGAATCTCGGGACGAGATTCTTTTGAGTGGGGGCGAGTTGTCAGAACCCCAACTAGGGTAAGTGCTAGGGCTTGTTTGACCCTTTGCATCATGAAAAATTCAAAGAGAAAATCAAAAATGGGGAAAAGAAAAGCCCTGACAAATTTAATTCAAATGGCCAGATAAAAATATTTTTCCAAAAATCTTTTGAATGATTGGAAAATTCCTAGAAATGTTGCTGATCATTTTAAAAGTGGTTTGGGATCAATCCCATGCACATAGAATTTTCTAATATTCAAACAGTGGCTTCGGAAATTAACTAAACCCCTATTTGAATTAAAATTCAAATGTTTTGAATTTTAATAATTTCCAAATTTTATGATTGGCTAGCTATTGGTATCCTAAGCCCACATAAAAGATTTGGGTATTTTATAAAATGCTCTGCTATTTTTTTATTTGGGGCAAAACCAACAACAGAAAAGGAAAAACAGAAAGAATTAGAAAAGGAAAAGAACCCCAGGCTTTCAGCCCAACTCATCCCCCCGAGCCCACCAGCCTGGCCCAGCCCGCCGACTCCTCTGTCGTCTTCCTCCACCTGCTCGCTGTCGAGCATGCCGAGGCCCGCCGAGGACACCGCGACGGCCAGGCCGTCCACGCCTCCTCCCCGAGCCTATCTCCTCGCCAGGAGAACGCCTAGGTCCTCCTCTCCTTTCCCCTCCACGCACGGCTCCTCTCCACGTCTCTGCGCCGTCGTTCCGCGCACACCCGAGGAGCACGCCGGAGCACCTCGCCGCGCCACCGTGGCCACCCTCCTCCTCAGCCGCTGCCACCATGTCCAGGCGACGCACCGTGGTCCTCTACGCCTTTTCCCCCTTCTAATCGAGCCAGAAGCGCACCAGGGGCGAGGCCAGCAACGACGAGTTCCGCCGGCCGCCGAGGTCTCCATCGCCGGAATACGCCACCACCCGAGCTCCTCCGGCCTCGACGACCCCGCCGTTAGCTCCAGGGTGAGCTCCTCTTCCGGTTGCCCCTCCCCGCGCTCGATTTAAAGCCCCGTAGCCGCCGTTCCTCTGTCCAGTGACTCCGGCCGCCGCCGTTCTTGAAGCGTCGTCGACACAGCCCCCCTGGAGACCCCCTGGTGGCACAGCTCGAAGCGGACGAGCACGGCGCACCTCCCCGTGGTCTTCCCGTGCCTCCCCGTGGCCGGATTCACCGACAACCGTGGGCGCCGCCGTGCGGTTTGGTCACCGGCGGCTAACCGCCGGCGGGCCGAGCTGTTTAGGACTAATGACCCCCTAACCCCCCCTAATCACTCACTGACAGTGGGCCCTGCCCACTAAATTAAACCCACTGTTTAGTTTAACCACGGGTTTAATCACAGAGAGGCTGACAGGGATGGCCCACCAGTCAGACCCCCCCACGTCATGCTGATGTCAGCATGACGCAATAAATCTTTTTCTGATTTTAAAACTTTTCCAGTGAATTAATGAAATTCCAGAAAAATTACAGAAAATTGTTTAAACTTTGGAAATTCATAACTAATTCATATGAACTCCAAATATAGCAAATAATATGTCTAAAATTATCAGAAAAATCCGAGGATTATGAATATGGGCTCTGTTTTCATGTTTGACCAATTAAAATTGGGTGAACAGTGCAAAACATCCATATGGCTTTATTTCAAATTCAAATTTGAAGCACATTTGCAAGTGACTTTGCATTTGACTTCTTTTAAATGGAATTGTACCAACGTTGTGACCAAGAACATTACCATTTCAATATTGATCATGTGTTTGATGCATTGCAAATAAATTTATACCATTGTTTGATTGTTTGCTCGATAGACGTGCAACCGGAACCGAAGGCCACCCCCTTCGTTGAAGACACTGTTGTCGAACCTCGTCAGCAAGGCAAGCAAACCCCCATTGATCATGTCTATAAAATCCTACTTCCCTCTCAGTCTCGCTTATGCATGTTTAGGAGATCATCGAGACACGTTCTTTCGCATAGTTGAACCCATTCCGATGCATGACCTATCATTTTGCCACCGTATTAAGCAAACCACAATCCTAGCAGATTTAGGAGTTGATTGATGAGCATGTGGCCCCTACAACTGTTACTGCTTTTGCTGATTAGTGATACAATGAGGATGTTTGGATTGTGAGTCGGGATGGAATGAACACAGTGGTGTTGATGAAAGTGAAACGTGTTGGTGAATCCACCCTAAGCAAAGGTGAACGATGAGAGGTTGTGTAGGAGTACACAGTGGGTTGTCTCGTTGAACACTTCCCTAGGCCCTGAGTTCCTGTTTTGTGATCCAAGACAAAGAGTATGACCACATGTAGGGTTTTATGGGAGCCCCGTTTGGCCTCTTTACGTACCCGATCCAGTCCAGGAGTCACACTAGATTCGGGCTTTCCATTTGATTTATGTATAGATATGTGGGTGGACCTGTGAGGCAGTGAAACCATCTGTCAAAGGTGGCGTCTCGGTCCCTTACATTATCTGAGTCCGTTTCGTGGAACCGGCCGGACTCTCGAGCGGTGACAAACTCAGGTAGTCGGCTCCTGGATTAGAGAAGGTGATGTGAGGGTAGTGCCTTGGTTTCATCCACGTCCGACATCCGCTTGAAGGATGACAAGAACGAGGCGATAAGTGATGACACGCGTGTGAAGATGTACACCCCTGCAGGGTTAATGAACTATTCGAATAGCCGTGTCCGCGGTTATGGACTACTTTGAAACCTCTACTTGATCATATACAACTTGAATGGATACTTATAAAACTCGCAAGATAAGCGTGAGTGTTATGGCGTGCTTTCTCGTGGGGAAGTCGAGGAAGGCACCATAGTGGTGTATTGGTTGGAGAATTGTAGTGGACTCATGTACGCTTCTTACCTCAAGTCTGGTACTCGTAGTTCAGGGTTAGCCAAGTCAAAGCTGGCACTTCTGCATGTTGAACCCCACCTCCTTTACCTTGATACTTGAGCATGAGTAGTGTAGTTCTGATGTAAGTCTTGCTGAGTACGACTTTGTACTCACGTTTGCTTATTCTATGTTTTAGATAAGAAACCGGACCCCGATGGTGTCACCTTCGTGAAGCTCGATGTTGACCTTGGTAGCATAGTCCCAGACAGTAGTCTGGTCCCTCGTGGAAAGGCATGTTTGTTGTACAAGGCTTCTCTAAGCCATTTGTTAATCTTGTCTGTACTCAGACCTAATTTGCTTCCGTTGTATGATGTAATGTGATCACAGACATGTGATCTTTGTATGGTCTATATGTATATCAATAAAGGGTACTTTGTAGAGTTATGTGATGATACCTGCTGTTCATACTAGGCATGTGTGCTGCATGTATGATTATAACATGCATGTCTTAGTATGGGTTTTCGAGACCTTAGTTGTGATCTGGCTGGCGGTCTTTTATACACCAAGTGGCCCTTAGATGTACGCAGCTTGGGGCATCGCGATGCGATTGCTCGTGACTCTGTCACATGCACACTTTATTGTATGATCGAGCCCGACCTAGACCCCGACTAAGTGATCGGGCTGGAGTAAGTATATGTAAGAGTTAGGATTCAATCGATAACATGGTTGAGGCGACTTGTCTATGAGTATGGGATTCACCACCCATAAGCATTTAGACTTATGAGCGGACGATGAGGACCCATCTCAGTTGATCATCCGGCCTGAATGGGATGCCCCTTACGTTCGATGCTTACCGAGAATGTTCTGTGCTTGGCCTTGTCTGCTTAGACAAGTGGGTACGGTTCTCGGCTCTCCATGTGATTGTATCGTGACTGGAATTACATACACTAACCCCGGGTCCCGACAAGACTACAATCAATTGCCTAGTGGCAAAGAGAAAAACACCTATCCCCATAACCACACGGGTCCAGGCCCTCCGCCAGGATCCGCCTAACTAGTCGTCGTCGAGTCTCCACGTGAAACGCCGATCACCATACCTGTTGTCGATCAAGAACCCATGAAAAGAGGTTGGGGTAGTATCATGAGTACAGAAGTACTCAACATCCAACTGTAGTGGTCAACTGACCCAGCAAGGACTTCATCACTCGTCATTCTAGGATAACTAGTAGTTTACAGTAAGGATGGGGTAAGTGGTGAGGTTGCTGTCGCACTAGCATTTATGAAGTGGCTAACGATCTAGACAGTAAGATAAGAAGCCAAGCATTCGATGAGGAATCGCCTCCAACAAGTCTTGCTATAAGCTACTTACGCAAACATAACACCTATCATATCCTTGTCCTCCCCTTTGTATCCCGACGAACAAGAAGCAGTCAAGGAACACACACACGTTGATCAAGTTATTAAGATTATCTCAGTTGTTGTTGTCTATCAACAAGGAGTAGGTCTCAAGTCGTCCATAACCGTGGACACGACTTCTCAAAAAGATTTAACCCTGCAGGGGTGTACCAACTACCCATTACAACAGGCTCCGCACGCACACCCATCTCTCTTAGTTGCTACCCATCATAGGCAACCATTTTATGATTTAGTTCTGAGAGATCCGGTAAGACAGGTCCCTCTAACTAAGAATGAACAAATCCGGGTGGCCCCCGGTGAGTCGACATCCAACTCAAAAGTTGGTCGTGCTCTAGAATTGGCCTCTACCTCGTGAATGAGCTCGGGTTAGCCCCAAACCATGTGGGCAGCCCCCTAGCTCCCTGGGGTGGACCAACAAGAGAAACCATGTCTCCGCTGGCCCAAGTTGTTTTAAAGGATATCTGCTAGGAGCGACCCAGCAGACATATATGCATGGTTTTCAAATGGTAAATCATCTTGGGCCACCACTAGAAATGATTGAAGCTAGGTAGGTAAGAAGATGAGACCCCATAAAATCCCACACACGGTTAGGCACGCTCAGTCTTAAAACCAATACCCGAAACTCGGGTCTAGGTGACTCGAATGGAACAAAGCGTCGGGGCGGGATAGCCTAGACCTTCCATCCTTCGTCGAATATAGTCAACATTATAATAATCATATCATTCACAATAATATAATAATGTGATAGCCCAAACCAAGGATTAACAGAATACGTCGTAGCATCCTAAGCATGTATACTAAGCAGGGGATGAGCAACGAGCAATAGTAACATAGAAGTACATGGTTTGCTAGGAGGGGACATGGCTGTATTGGTTTAAGAGAGGCTGTAAACATGTGGTAGGATCAAACATCGAACCTAACCTAGACTAGCATGCAAACCACTGGTTATAATATAATGGATCATAAGTAATGTATAGTCCTTGCCTGTTGATAAGTCGGGTTCCGGAGGTGTAGGCGATCGCGAGCTCGCACCGTCTCCGAGAGGTACCCGCGGAAGCACACAATAAGGAAATAGAGGAAAAGGAAATTGATGAGAAAACATTTATATGACATCCTGGCTTAATAGGAATGATAGACTACTCATATCAACAAGGTGCACCTTCTTTTCCGGGAGCCCAGATCCAAAGAACTCCAAAGTTAAGCGTGCTTGGCTTGGAGCGATTCGAGGATGGGTGACCGACCGGGAAGTTGTTCCCGGGTGCGCACGAGTGAGGACAAAAGTGCGCAGGAAAGACTAGTGTTGGCCTGTGGGGACAGTCTAGATCCCGCCAGGCGTACGCCGGGAACCGGTGGCTGTGGCCGGGGCGTAACAAATGGTATCAGAGCCGACCCTTGCGGTTATACGGGCGTGTGGGGGTCAGTGCGCGAACATATGGGACATGTGTCGGCACTGGACGCACAGACGTGTGCCAAGAGGGAACGTTCCTGTGCGATGAGGACATCGGTTCCTTTGAGTCGGGGTGTATATGACATCCTGGCTTAATAGGAATGATAGACTACTCATATCAACAAGGTGCACCTTCTTTTCCGGGAGCCCAGATCCAAAGAACTCCAAAGTTAAGCGTGCTTGGCTTGGAGCGATTTGAGGATGGGTGACCGACCGGGAAGTTGTTCCCGGGTGCGCACGAGTGAGGACAAAAGTGCGCAGGAAAGACTAGTGTTGGTCTGTGGGGACAGTCTAGATCCCGCCAAGCGTACGCCGGGAACCGGTGGCTGTGGCCGGGGCGTAACAATTTATTACTACGAAGCAATAACGAGCAATCAACAACAAGAAAGCAACACAAAACAACACACTACGGTATCGCATCTATCGTTGAGAGCGGTTACTAACATGTTAAGTGGAGTACTCGTCACACACGACGATACCGCACATTTATAACGGTTCAAGTTGTTTAGATACACAACATGAGCAAAGGTTGTTAACATGGCATATCACTGAAGCATGGCATATCACACAATCATGGAAAGAGGTGAAGCATAAATAAACTATCTAAGCTAGTCAGTTTAAGTGGAGCAAACTCCTAAACATGCTTATCACTATTTACCCCACGAAAATTATAACGTTTGGTACTGTTTTTCCCTAAAAAATATTTTATTATTTTTATTAGCAAGAAAGAGCAGCATAATCACAATCTACACGCAATTCTAGTCAAGTTACATATAAGGAACATTTTTATCAGAGCAACGGTTAAAAAGTTATTACACAAACAATTTATGGTGGCATGCGACGTAATTAGCAGTGGAACAACATGTAGACAAGGGCAAACATGGAAAAAAGCAAATTTTATTCATCTACACAAAAAACTAAGCAACTTTCATGTAGAAATCGTCGCGATCCGAGCTACCGTTAAAAAGATACGGGCTTCGCAAAATATTAACACAATCTGCAAAATAATTAAAACCAGAAAAGAAAAAAAACTACTGGGCCGAATTGCTGTTGCTGGGCCTAAAAGGGCTGAGCGCCGGATAACTAAACAGCGCACCCGAGCGTCAAATAGCACTGGGCCAAGCCCATCTAACAAAACAGGGAAAGAAAAAAATGAAAAAAAATGAAAAAGAGGCTCACCGAGTTGGACCGAGGCCCATCAAGCGTGGGCGATGCATAAGCAGATCTCGCCCAGGGCGAGCAATAGCGCACGGGCCATAGGGGGCGCAGCAGGCCGTGGTTCCTAGTGGGCCTGTCGGGCGCTGGAGGCCCATCTGGCTGGTGCGGCCAGGGACGATTCGTCCTCGTCCTCATCCCGACCTGGACGGGACCTGGCAGCGACGCTCCGTTGTCCGGCGGTGTAGGGCAGACCCGAGGCGGAGGAAGGCGTCACAACGGTGGATCCAGTCGGCGAGGTACACAGACGGCGCGTCGTGGTTCCAGGTGGCGCGAGGCGAGCTCCGGGGCTGGGCGTCCATGGCGGTTGCGATCTGTTCGAGAAGAGACATGGAGAATTGAGAGGGGAACGGGGGAAGATAAGAGGGGGCATGAGGGCGCGGAGGAGCTCACCAAGGCGTGGGGCAGACGCCATGGTGCGGCGCCGGTGGCTCACCGTCCGCGGCGGCGGGGTAGCTCGGGATGGGAGGCTCGGGTGCGGGGAAGACACTGGACAGGGATTCTGGTGACGTGGCACGACGTGGGGCGTCCGATCTGGATCCGACGGCCCAGATCGACTGATCTGGATCTAAGGTGGGATTGGCTGACTTTGGAAAACAAGGGAGGCTAGGGTCTAGGGTTTGTCCAATTTAGGTAGGGATGGCACTGCTATTTATATAGGAAGTGGGTGTTTAGGAGGGGTTTCGGGCCACAAAATGACTCGTTTCGGGTCCGTTTTTTCGGGTGGGCTAGAATCCGAAGATAAGAGGGGAATCCGGGGGTCTAATTATCAGCGCATGCGATATTTTATAAATATGGCACCGGAATTACACCGGCTACTATGTCTGGCACATCCGATCGTTTACCTACCCGACAAAGTTGGAATCGTACAAAATTCGAAACACCGCCCAATAAAATAATAACCCATTTAAATATAAATGGGGGTTTCCGCACCGAGGGTGAAGGCTGGTCTTGTGCCGAAAGTCGCGACGGTGATCAGGTGAATCTTGGTGTCGCAAAGGTCGTGTGCCGTGGTGGAAAAGGGTCGGTCTCGCATCCGATACGAGAAATAGGGGGGATATATTCATCGATTAATAAACCGGTGAATTAAATACTACAAACAATACTGACAATCATCACAGGAATGCAACAAACAAAATTTTTAATTTGGCTGAAAATTTGGGCTGTTACAAAAATGGAGGGTAACAAGACTATTGCACTTGCATACCCGTATCTCATGCATGAGTTGTTGGGATATGCGTGATGCGCGAGAGATGATAATGGTTTCTCGCCCTTCTTTGGTTACCCCATGTGGAAGGTGAGATGTAGGATAGCAGAAAATTTCCCTTGGCAAAGATGCCAAGGTTTAGAGTGTCTCCCGCAGGACTCCGATAACTTCAAGTAGGTGGCTCGGAAGTGATGCGCCGTTTGAATAGAAGCACTTACTTAACCTGGACCTTCACACACAACAAGTAATTTTGCTCGCAACGAAGTTCAGAGAGGTTGTCAATCTCTCTGGCCTTGTTGTTTACAAAGGATCACATACAAGGGATAAAGGATAATAGTGATTACAACTGAAAAGTAAAAGAAAGTAGTAAATTGAGCGTGTAAATAGTGATGAGAATATGGACCGGGGTCCCATGATGTTCACTACTGATATCTCTCTCCCAAAAGACGATAAAACTGCAATGCGAGGTAAAAAAATCACAGCTGGTCAATTGACAGGATTACGGGCGCAAACCAATGCTAACTATGCTATAAAGAAAGAAAGAGGCTGAAAAGCATGGGTGGTACGCTGATACGTCCCAAACGTATCGATAATTTCTACTCGCTCCTTGCATGTTTTGTGTGATATGCTATGATCTAGATACACTTTCATACACTTTTGATCATATTTGGACTAACCTATTAACTCAGTGCACCCCAGTGCCAGATTTTGTTTTCAGTCGTTTTTCTATTTCAGTTTTCCCACATATAAAAAGTGCTCAAAAAATCCGGGAAAAAATAGATAAAAAATCAGCGTACCAGAAGCTTCCAGTTCCCCGAAGGAGGGCTAGGGGACCACCACTAGGTGCCCAGGCGGTCACCCGCCTGGACCCCTGGTGGCCCCCCTGGCTGCCCCCATTCGCCTATTTAATATCTATCATGGGAAACCTCTAAAGACAGAACCCTATTTCGCAAACTCTCCTCTGTTCCGCCGCCGCCGCGCTTCCAAGATCGGGAGCACCGTCAGGACCCTTCCCGGCACCCTGCCGGAGGGAGGATCGACCTCTGGGAGCTTCTCCTCCACCATGGATGCTTCCCGGATGTGTCATGAGTAGTCTACCTTGGACCATGGGTCCATGATCAGTAGCTATGTGATGTTCTCCTCCCCTCTTTGTTTTTCATGGTTTAGACCTCGTGAGCTGCCCTACATGATCGAGGCACTTGTGTTATTCTTTTGTTGTTGCTATGCTGAGTTTGATGGGATCTGATGGATTATGAGATTATGTTCAGATTGCGATAGAGTAATATAATTGTTTTTTACCAATTATATTTTTTTCCTAAGTAATTCTTGCATGTTCTCCTTTGTTGTTTATTGCTTTGGCCAAGTAGTAGGTAGTGACTCCAAGAGGGAACGTTATGCTCGATTGTGGGTACATGCCCCCTGATGACACGCTTGAGTGACACAAACATGAGTCTAGGGGATATGCTGTGGCCACAAGGGGGAAAACAACGGTGGTTGTAACCGCGGTTGCAAGGATTTTTTACTATATGCAAAGTTCTTTTTAATGCAGTTGTCTGTTGCTTTGGGTTTACAATTTGGCTGGGGCTCGCAACTTAATACCAGCGAGATGTTCTGGATAGATATCTCAAGTTGGATGATTAGTAGTAGATGCAGATGGATTTCATTCTACTTATTTTGGCGTACTGCCCATGCTTTTGAGCCTCTTCCTTTATTTTTTAGCATAGTTAGCATTGCAGTGCGTTTATAATCCTGTCAATTGCCCATTTGTAATTTTTTTACCTCGCATAGCCGTCTTAGCGTCTTTTGGGAGAGAGACATCACTAGTGAACATCACAAGACTCTGGTCCATATTATCAATCATTGTTTACAAGCCTATTTCCTTTTCAGTATTTACTTTCAGTTGCTATTATCATTATCATTATCCTGTGTTTTTCATTCTTTGTAAGCAACAAGACCAGAGAGATTGACAACCTCTCTGAACTTCGTTGGGAGCAAAGTTATTTCTGTTGTGTGCAGGTCCAGGTCAAGGAAGCAATGTTTGTCGTAAACGGTGCCATTTTTTTCTTGCCACCTACTTATCATGGTCGGAGTCCTACGGGAGACAAACCCTATCCTCTGCATAGGGGAAATTTTCTGCTATCCTACATCTCACCTTCCACTCGGGGTAACCAACGAAGGGCGAGAAGACATTACCACTTCCACGCCATCAAGCAAATTTCTGGCGCCGTTGTCGGGGACTCCGAGTGATAAGATAGGGGAGTTTCCAACTACCTTTTACCTTGAATTTTTAGTCTTGTTAGTTTACCTTTCTGTTTTTATCTTTGTGTCTTATAACAAAAATTACAAAAAAATCTGCCACACTTGCTGCTACTATGGGTTCCACTGAAAACACCAAGTTGTGTGACTTCACCAGTCACAACAACAAAGACTTTATCTGCACTCCTATTGCCACACCTGCCACTTTAGCTGCCTCTTATGAAATTAAACTTGCTTTGCTAAACCTTGTTATGAGAGATCAATTCTCTGGTGCTGGAGATGATGCTGCTTTACACTTGAATAATTTTGTTGAATTATGTGATATGCAAAAGTATAAAGAAGTAGAAGGTGATGTTGTTAAGCTCAAGCTTTTTCCTTTCTCTTTGAGGGACGGAGCTAAAATATAGTTTCAATCTTTGCCTAGGAATAGCATAGATTCTTGGGATAAGTGAAAAGATGCTTTATTGGGAAGTATTACCCACCTGCTAAAATTATCCAATTAAGGAGTAACATTATGATTTTTAGGCAATGGGATAATGAACACATTGCCCAATCTTGGGAACGTATGAAATCCCTTGTTAAGAAATTCCCTACACATGGTTTGACTACTGGATGGTTATCCAGACTTTTTATGCAGGCTTGAACTTTACCTCGCGGAACCTGTTAGATTCGGCCGCGGGAGGAACCTTTATGTCAACTACACTTGGTGCTGCCACAAAGCTTCTCGATGAGATGATGAACAACTATTCCAAATGGCACATCGAACACGCTCCAACAGGTAGGAAGGTAAATTGTGTCGAGGAAATTACCTACCTAAATGAAAAAGTTGACTTACTTATGTCTCTACTTACCAAGCAGCCCTCTGTTGATCCTCATGATATTCCTTGAAATTCTTTGCTTGCTCAAGAACAAGTAGATGTGAACTTCATTGCTAGAAACAACTTTAATAATAACGCTTATAGGGGCAACTTTGCTAGTAATCCTAGACAGTTTCCATCCAACTATGGGAACAACAACACTTACCCTAGCAACTCCTATCCTACTTACTAGGAAAGATACCTACCTAGCTATGAGAAATTAATGGGAATAGAGAAGACTACTAAGAATTATATGCATACCCAGTTTGAACAAAACAAAGCCTTCTCTAAGAAAATAGGTGAGCACACTGCCATTCTGCAAAAACCCATGTTACCTGAGAGCCTGAACATTGAGATCTCTAATCTCCAAACTAGACTTACCGTCACTGAAACCCATGTTTCAAATATGTCCCACACCCAATCTACTTTGATAAATCAAATGGCAGCGAAACCAGAAGTTATCCCTATGGAAGATGATAGAATTAAGAGCCTTCCTACACACCACACAGTTGCCACTATCAAAATTATTGAGGATACCGAAACTATTAGCACCCTATGCACTCCTGGTCCCATTGGACCTATTAATGGTGATGCTAATACCTCAACCATAGAAGAAGAAACTCCTATGAACATAGAGGGTTTCAAACAAGTAAGCCTAGATGACACTACTACCACCTTTGATAGTAGTGATATTGATTTTGATATTTGCACCCTTTCAGAAGTTATTAGCTTACTACACAAAATGTCTAGAGACCCCCACACTAGCACACTCAATCTTGTCTTCACGGAGCATATCACAAATGCTCTCATCAAAGCTAGGGAGGAGAAGCTACTAGGTAAATAGCTATACATGGAAAGCTTATTAGTGGCGCATTTTATATGTAATGCGCCACTATGTTGTAAGGGGTGGCGCACTGGTAAAAAATGCGCCACCTATAAGCCCTTATTGGTGGCGCATTTTTAAAAATGCGCCATCCCTAAGAGTGGGCCAGCCCTGGATCCCCTTATACGTGGCGCATTTGGAGAAATGCGCCACCCCTAAGAACCTTATAGGTATTAGTGGCGCATTTCCAGAATGCGCCACCCATAAGCTCTTAGGGGTGGCGCATTTCCCATATGTGCCACTACTAAGAAAAAACTGTGCGGGAAAATTCCCAAATACACCCCCCCCCCCCCCGTGGACCGCCTTTTCAATTTGAAAAAAAATAAAATAAAATGATAGAAATGTCAAAAAAATAAAAGAAAATAAGTTTCCCAAAAAAAAAGAGAACATAAGTAAAATGGACTTAACTTTTGCATACGACCTCGGATGAAAAAGTTTTTTATATGAAAAATCATCTACTCGAAAATTTATATCCAAATTCAACCGGGTGTAACCCGTTGAACATTTTTAGAATCCTCAAAATCCTAACAGAAAAAAGTTACGGGCGTTTGAAGATCTGGAGGCCCAAAAAGTGAAAAAAATGAAAAAAAAATTGAACTTAGTAGTGGCGCATTTTGTATGAAATGCGCCACTAGTAACATTTTTTGATATTTTTTTAATTTTTTTTATTTTTTATTTTAAAATTCAAAATAGGCTAGAGGACAAATCGGGAAGTTTAAAATTTTAGATAGTAACATTAAAAAAATTAAAAAAATAAATTTTAAATTTTTTAAATTTTTTAAAAAAATCAATTTTTTTCAAAAGTTCAAAATATGCTAATGGTCCCATCGAGAAAGTTTCAAAAAAATGTTGAAAATTTTAGCACACCCATGAACACTAACAAGGTCCTAGACATCAACATGGTTTAATAGGATTTATATGTTAGATATATCAACAAGTGCCTGCTAGGTGTGCTGGAGTGAGAGTTGAATAGAACTAAGAAGTTAAGCGTGCTGGGGATGGAGTAGTGCTAGGAAGGGTGACCCTCGGGGAAGATTGACCACGGAGGTTAGTTTGACCTGAGATTAAGCATAGCCACTGGGCATTAAGCATACTAACCTGAGATTAAGAAAAAATAAAAAAAAGTTAAAAAAAATAAAAAAATTGTTTTCCAGATCCAGATTCGAAATTCAAAATTTTAAAAAATTAATAGTGGCGCATTTTCAGAATGCGCCACCCCTAAGAGTTTATAGGTGGCGCATTCTGAGATGCGCCACGCCTAAGGGTCTTAGGGGTGGCGCATCCAGAATGCGCCACCTATAAGCCCTTATTAGTGGCTTGTAGTTAGTGGCGCATCCATAATGCGCCACTAAACAAAAAAAAAGGACACCACTAAAAGGGCATTCCCTAGTAGTGTAGGAAGCTAGATGATGGTTGGGACCATATGATAAAAATAAAAATAAATAACTTATCTTGATATTCTTTGTGTGACGTTGGAGCTAGTACCTCCGTCATGCCCAAAAGAATGTATGATATGTTTGAATTGAAACCTTTTGATTCTTGTGCTTTTGGTGTTCGTCTTGTCGATTCTTCCGTAAAGAAATCTTTGTGGAAGATCAACGATGTTCTTATCATTGTCAATGACAACTGGGTTCCCGTTGATTTCATTATTATGGATATAGAGTGTGAACCTTTATGTCCAATTATTTTGGGACGTCCTTTTCTCCGCACCGTTGGTGCTATCATTGACATGAAAGTGGGGAATATAAAATTTCAGTTCCCTCTTAAAAAGGGATAGAACACTTCCCTAGAAGGAAAATCAAGTTACATTTTTGAGTCCGTTACATGGGCTAGCTATTCTCTTTCTCTTGATAAAACTTGATTCTTCTTTTGCCTTATGCCTAGCTTAAAGGCGTAAAAGAAAGCGCTTGTTGGGAGGCAACCCAAGATGTTTTTACTTCTGTTTTTAGTGGTCTTGATGATTGTTACTACTGTAGCAACATCATTGTATCTTTATTTTCAAGCTTTCTGCCAAGTTATAGCCTCATATGACAAGTGAAGCAAAAGTTGTGACATGCTGTCCAGAAAACAGATTCTGTCTTCGTGACGGGAAAATTGGACCAAATCACTAGTTCATTTTTTTGAGCCGAATTTTTTACACAACGTGCTCTATACAATCTCGGAACTTTCGTATGTTCTGAGTTTTTTGATTTGAGTTGCAGAAGTACCCCTAAAAAATTCTTTACTACCTGTTGTTCTGTTTTTCACAGATTCTGCCACCTCAAACTTGCTTTTTCTTTGCAAAACCTTTTGGAAATCTTGAGAAACAGTAGCTCTTCAATAATATCTTTATATCCAGTGGAAAAAAATTAATTTATTAAGGGTACTAACCTCTCTAATCAGCTTATGATGAGTTATGTATGAAGGGAGTTTTCAAGTGTCAAGCGCTCAAGCTTGGGGATGCCCCCATACATCCCCAACAAATATTCTAGGAGACTCAAGCGTCTAAGCTTCGGGATGCCCTCGTGCATCCCCTTCTCCATTAACAATCATCAGTTCGTCCTTCGTCTCACTATATTTTTTATCACTTCATGCGTTATGTGCTATGCTTGGAGCGTCTCGCTCTTAGGTTTTATTTTTAGTTTTCTTTAGCGTTGCTAGCTGTCATAACAAGTTAGACCCCGTATTACTTTGTGGGGGAGAGAAACACACTCCACTTTCAAAATCTAGAACACATCATAGGATTTTTCATGCCTATCTTTTTACTGGTGTGTGTTCTTTATCTTTTCGTAGCTACTGCCATGTTTAGTTTTAGTCTTAGTTTGTCTTTAGAAAGAGCCTTGGCTTTTGTTTAGTTTTTTGCTGGAACTCTGTTTAGTTTTCATGTTTATCTTGTTAAGAGAGTTGGTTTTTGCACTGACTTGTGTCTTGAGAGTAGGGAATTCACGTTGCTATTTAATTTTAGTAGTAACTTGCAATAGTTTTGAGGTATTGATGTGAGTAATGTTTGAACTTTTGGTGTCAAGAGCTCTAGCCTATTAGTGATAGGTGTCGTATTTTGGGAAATCTGTGTTAATTTTCAAAACCTACAAAACTAGTTGAGAACTCTAGCTACTAGATGGATCGCTAATCTTTGGAGGGTTCTAATATTAGAGTACACTCACGTACCATGAGTCGAGGATGCGCAAGGATAACTAAACCCCCATACACTCCTCCTTAGGGTACTTGTCTCTTTGCGAACCTCCTTATTACATTGAGAGTTACCTATAATAAGTGCATGAGTTCTTTAGACTAATGTAAGTATTGAAAGTTGACACTTCCACCTCCTCATATTTGCTAGCCTTTCATGTGTCATGCATTGCCTCCTTCTCACTCCGAGAGTTGGCGTCCACCTTCGCCGGTACATCAAAACCCTTGGCATGATACGCTCTGTCAGCATATACCTCCTTTTATCTTTCCTCAAAACAGCCACCATACCTACCTATCAAGGCATTTGCATAGCCTTTCCGAGATATATTGCAATGCAACATCCACCTCTTCATGACTTGATCTTCATGTCAAACATGTTCCGTCTACACTAGAAGTGGCATTCATTGCATACATCATGATAGCTACATATTCTTTATAATTTTAGTACCTTGTAAAGTGTGAAAGATCTTCTATACCCTCTTGTAAATTAGAGTGTTGCCCTTAAGTGAGGAAAAGATCCCAAAGTGGAAACAATAAAACATCCCAAAGAGGACACATGAGAGTTAAATAGAAAGAGCCATTGAGGCCACCAAGAAAATACAAAAAATAGAAAAAGGAGAAAATAAAATAAAAAGAGAGAAAGGGGCAACACTACTATCCTTTTGAAAGATCCACACTAGTACTCCCTCTTATCCTTGTACTCCATAGAGATTATCATTCATGCATATAGCTATGTGGGGACCTTCACACTATAGAACTTGGCTTGCATATTCCAAGGATGAGCCTCCTCAAAAGAGCTCTAGGTCTTCATGAGCGAGCAAGTTAGATGCACCCCCACTAGTTCCATTGGAGAGATTTTCAGCTCATATGTGCATCTGTTGCACGGCAATCCCTACTCCTCACATCATATCTATCATTTGGCCTTCTCGCCTATGATTGTCCTCTTTTATGTGAGCCTTTCTCATCCTTTTTGTATTCCTCCTCCACCATATTCTCTCTTTGCCATCCTAAGTTTCAACTCTCGTGCTTACACTCATCCATGGCATGAGTGCTCAAAATATCGAAAAGTAGTGGATCAAATTGACTTATGCCTGGCTAGCGGTCTGGGGACGAGTCAAGACAAGATTCCAAAGAAAACCAAGTGTGAAACTTTAGTAGATTGAGTTCTCAACGAAAATACGTTTTTCTCGTATTCCCTATCCCCCTTTCTTGCACGCAAACACCATTTTGAGACATTCGAGTCACGGACTGCGAGAGCTCTTGCACCTAATGTTCTTTTGTTACTTGTTTCAATGCTAATATAGACTCTTGCATGTTATGACTTGAATTGAATCACATACCTTGATTGCTCTACTTTTCAAAGTTCTTATATGGTTGCTAGCATGTCACCACAGAAATTATGTTTATTATCATTTACCTCCTCGAGGAAAGCAGGAATTAATCTTGGGGATGTTGATAAGTCCCAAACGTATCGAAAATTTCTGCTCGTTCCATGCATGTTTTGTGTGATATTGCTATGATCTAGATACACTTTCATACACTTTTGATCATATTTGGACTAACCTACTAACTCAGTGCACCACAGTGCCAGTTCCTGTTTTCTGCTATTTTTCTATTTCAGTTTTTCCCCATATAAAAAGTGCTCCAAAAATCCGGGAAAAATCAGATAAAAAATATGCGTGTTGGAAGCTTCCAGTGCCCCGAAGGAGGGCCAGGGGGCCACCAGCAGGTGCCCAGGCGTCCACCTGGAGCGGCCAGGGTCCTGGCCGCGCCAGGGGGCGCCTGGAACCCTGGTGGCCCCCCTGGCTGCCCCCCTTCGCCTATTTAACCTTCGTCACGGGAAAACCCCAAAGACAGAGCCCTAATTCGCAAACTCGCCTTTGTTCCGCCGCCGCCGCGCTTCCAAGATAGGGAGCACCTTTAGGACCCTTCCTGGCACCCTGCCAGAAAGAGGACCGACCTCCGGGAGCATCTCCTCCACCATGGATGCTTCCCGGATGTGCCGTGAGTAGTCTACCTTGGACCATGGGTCTGTGATCAGTAGCTATGTGATGTTCTCCTCCCCTCTTTGTGTTTCATGGTTTAGACCTCGTGAGCTGCCCTACATGATCGAGGCACTTATGTAATTCTTCTGTTGTTGCTATGCTGAGTTTGATGGGATCTGATGGATTATGAGATTATGTTCAGATTGTGGTAGAATAATATATTTGGTTTTTACCTATTATATTTTTGTTCCTAAGTAATTCATGCATGTTCTCCGTTGATGTTTATTGTTTTGGCCAAGTAGTAGGTAGTGACTCCAAGAGGGAACGTTATGCTCGATTGTGGGTACATGCCCCCTGATGACACGCTTGAGTGACAGAAACATGAGTCTAGGGGATGTGTTGTGGCCAAAAGGGGGAAAACAACGGTGCTTGTAACCGCGGTTGCAAGGATTGTTTACTTTACGCAAAGTTATTTTTAATGCAGTTGTTTGTTGCTTTTGGTTTACACTTTGGGTGGGGCTCGTAACTTAATACCAGCGAGATGTTCTGGATAGATATCTCAAGGTGGATGATTAGTAGTAAATGTAGATGGATTTCAGTCTACTTATTTTGGTGTACTGCCCATGCTTTTGAGCCTCTTCCTTTCTTTTGTAGCATAGTTAGCATTGCGGTACGTTTATAATCCTGTCAATTACCCATCTGTAATTTATTTACCTCGCATAGCAGTCTTATCGTCTTTTGGGAGAGAGACATCACAAGTGAACATCACGGGATTCCAGTCCATATTCTCAATCATTGTTTACACGCCTATTTCCTTTTTAGTATTTACTTTAGTTGCTATTATCATTATCATTATCATTATCCTATGTTTTTTACCATTTGTAAACAACAAGGCTGGAGAGATTGACAACCTCTCTGAACTTCGTTGGGAGCAAAGTTATTTGTGTTGTGTGCAGGTCCAGGTCAAGGAAGCAACGTTTTTCGTAAATGGTGCCATTGTTTTCTTGCCACCTACTTATCATCGCCGGAGTCCTACAGGAGACAAACCCTATCCTCTACATAGGTGAAATATGCTACTATCCTACATCTCACCTTCCACTTGGGGTAACCAACGAAGGGCGAGAAGCCATTACCACTTCCACGCCATCATACGCCAAAATAAGTAGACCGAAATCCAAGTGCATCTACTACTAATCATCCACCTTGAGATATCTATCCAGAACATCTCGTTGGTATTAAGTTGCGTGCCCCACCCAAAGTGTAAACCCAAAGCAACAGACAACTGCAATAAAAGAACTTTGCATAAAGTAAACAATCCTTGCAACAGCGGTTACAAGCACCGTTGTTTTCCCCTTGTGGCAACAGAACATCCCCTAGACTCATGTTTCTGTCACTCAAGCTAGTCATCAGGGGACATGAACCCACAATCAAGCATAACGCTCCCTGTTGGAGTCACTACCTACTACTTGGCCAAAGAATAAAAAGCAACGGAGAACATGCAAGAATTACTCAAGAAAAAAATATAAAAGATAAGAACCAAGTATATTACTCAATCACAATCTGAACATAGTCTCATAATCCATCAGATCCCATCAAACTTAGCATAGCAACAGCAGAAAGAATTACATATGTGCCTTGATCATGTAGGGCACCTCACAAGGTCTAATCCATGAAGAACAAAGAGGGGAGGAGAACATCACATAGCTACTAATCATGGACCCTATCCTTGGCCGCGCCAGGGGGGCGCCTGAACCCCTGGTGGCCCCCCTGGCTTCCCCCCTTGGCCTATTTAACCTTAGTCACGGGAAAACTCCGAAGACAGAACCCTATTTCGCACACTCGCATCTGTTCCGTCGCCGCCGCGCTTCCAAGATCGGGAGCAACTTTAGGAACCTTCCCGTCACCCTGCCGGAGGGAGGAACGACCTCCGAGAGCTTCTCCTCCACCATTGATGCTTCCCGGATGTGCCGTGAGTAGTCTACCTTGGACCATGGGTCCGTGATCAGTAGATATGTTATGTTCTCCTCCCCTCTTTGTTTTTCATGGTTTAGACCTCGTGAGCTGCCCTACATGATCAAAGCACTTATGTAATTCTTCTGTTGTTGCTATGCTGAGTTTGATGGGATCTGATGGATTATGAGATTATGTTCAGATTGTGGTAGAATAATATATTTGGTTTTTACCTATTATATTTTTCTTCCTAAGTAATTCTTGCATGTTCTCCATTGATGTTTACTGCTTTGGCCAAGTAGTAGGTAGTGACTCCAAGAGGGAACGTTATGCTCGATTGTGGGTACATGCCCCCTGATGACACGCTTGAGTGACAGAAACATGAGTCTAGGGGATGTGTTGTGGCCAAAAGGGGGAAAACAACGATGCTTGTAACCGCGGTTGCAAGGATTGTATACTTTACGCAAAGTTCTTTTTAATGCAGTTGTCTGTTGCTTTGGGTTTACACTTTGGGTGGGGCTCGCAACTTAATACCAGCGAGATGTTCTGGATAGATATCTCAAGGTGGATGACTAGTAGTAGATGTAGATGGATTTCAGTCTACTTATTTTGGCGTACTGCCCATGCTTTTGAGCCTCTTCCTTTCTTTTGTAGCATAGTTAGCATTGCGTTACGTTTATAATCCTGTCAATTACCCATCTGTAATTTATTTACCTCGCATAGCAGTCGTATCGTCTTTTCGAAGAGAGACATCACTAGTGAACATCACGGGATTCCAGTCCATATTCTCAATCATTGTTTACACGCCTATTTCCTTTTCAGTATTTACTTTCAGTTGCTATTATCATTATCATTATCCTGTGTTTTTTACCCTTTGTAAACAACAAGTCCGGAGAGATTGACAACCTCTCTGAACTTCGTTGGGAGCAAAGTTATTTATGTTGTGTGCAGGTCCAGGTCAAGGAAGCAACGTTTGTCGTAAACGGTGCCATTGTTTTCTTGCCACCTACTTATCATCGCCGGAGTCCTACAGGAGACAAACCATATCCTCTACATAGGGGAAATATGCTCCTATCCTACATCTCACCTTCCACTTGGGGTAACCAACAAAGGGCGAGAAGCCATTACCACTTCCACGCCATCATACGCCAAAATAAGTAGACCGAAATCCAACTGCATCTACTACTAATCATCCACCTTGAGATATCTATCCAGAACATCTCGTTGGTATTAAGTTGCGAGACCCACCCAAAGTGTAAACCCAAAGCAACAGACAACTGCAATAAAAGAACTTTGCATAAAGTAAAAAATCCTTGCAACGGCGGTTACAAGCACTGTTGTTTTCCCCCTTGTGGCAACAGAACATCCCCTAGACTCATGTTTCTGTTACTCAAGCTAGTCATCATGGGACATGAACCCACAATCAAGCATAACACTCGCTGTTGGAGTCACTACCTACTACTTGGCCAAAGAATAAAAATCAACGGAGAACATGCAAGAATTACTCAAGAAAAAAATAGAAAAGATAAGAACCAAATATATTACTCAATCACAATCTGAACATAGTCTCATAATCCATCAGATCCCAGCAAACTTAGCATAGCAACAGCAGAAAGAATTACATATGTTCCTTGATCATGTAGGGCACCTCACAAGGTCTAATCCATGAAGAACAAAGAGGGGAGGAGAACATCACATAGCTACTAATCATGGACCCTATCCTTGGCCGCTCCAGGAGGGCGCCTGGATCCCTGGTGGCCCCCCTGGCTTCCCCCTTCGCCTATTTAACCTTAGTCACGGGAAAACTCCAAAGACAGAACCCTATTTTGCAAATTCGCCTCGGTTCCGCCGCCGCCGCGCTTCCAAGATCGGGAGCATCTTTAGGACCCTTCCCGGCACCCTGCCAGAGGGAGGACCGACCTCCGGGAGCTTCTCCTCCACCATGGATGCTTCCCGGATGTGCCGTGAGTAGTCTACCTTGGACCATGGGTCCGTGATCAGTAGCTATGTGATGTTCTCCTCCCCTCTTTGTTTTTCATGGTTTAGACCTCGTGAGCTGCCCTACATGATCGAGGCACTTATATAATTCTTCTGTTGTTGCTATGCTGAGTTTGATGGGATCTGATGGATTATGAGATTATGTTCAGATTGTGGTAGAATAATATATTTGGTTTTTACCTATTATATTTTTCTTCCTAAGTAATTGTTTCATGTTCTCCGTTGATGTTTACTGCTTTGGCCAAGTAGTAGGTAGTGACTCCAAGAGGGAACGTTATGCTCGATTGTGGGTACATGCCCCCTGATGACACGCTTGAGTGACAGAAACATGAGTCTAGGGGATGTGTTGAGGCCAAAAGGGGGAAAACAACGATGCTTGTTGTAACACCCTCACTGTCAGATGAACAGTAATCACCATTAGTGTTCCCCAGCACTGTTCAAAACTTTTGTCTGATCAATGTGGTTCATCTCAGACTTGATATTTTCCTTTGATGTTCTTGAATGCATGGTGATCATGGAACCTTGATCATCTGGAATCAAAACAAGTACAAGCCATTTGAATTGGAATTCAAGCAAACCCTAAAATGCCTTTTGCTGAATATTAAAAATATGGTGACAATAAATCTTTTCCAAAAATCTTGGAACCACTTTTATAAAATCCCAAATAATCAGTGGACCAAATCCATATGGGTTTGGGTATTTATTAAGTTATAGATAATTCTAAACAAATCAAAACAGTGGCCAAAAACCCTATTTGAATAATTTAATATTTAATTGAAATATTAAATGAATTTTATTATTGCCCAATCTTTTTGTGGCAGTAATATATGGTGTAACAATAAATATGGGACACATCCCATATTTTACAAAAATGCCTAAGACTATAAAAAGAAATGCAAAAGAAATTAAACAGAGAAGATAAAGGAAAATAAAACCCAACCTAATCTACCCCATGGGCGAGGCCCACCCCCTCCAACCCCCGTGGGCCACCAGCCCACCGCAGCCCACCTGGCCCAGCACGGTCGTCCCCCTCCTCACTGTTCCCCTCCCCTGTGCGTGGCGCCATGGCAGAGGTGCTCGACGCGATGCACCGCGCGATGGCTGCCACCGCGCTGCTACAGGACCCTCCTCGCCGTGATGTACTCCCCCTTCGACGCCCTGGCGAAACCCTAGCCCTTTTCCCCCTCTCCTCGCGCCGCTCTCGTCGGGGAGAGTTTCTCCCGAGCCATCGCCGGCCGCCGTCGTGCCCACGCGCGGCCACTGACCTCCATAGCCCCAGCCACCTAGTCCGTCCACCTCCTCGTCGTCGTCCTCATCATCACGTAGAAGGAATCGAACAGTGGAGCCCGGCAGCAACGACTACGCCGCCGTTCTCCTACGGCGCCGCCGCGACATCGCCGTCAAATTGCTGCGTCGTCGAGCCCTCCCCGAGCCCACTCTAAACGGCTACGCCCCCACGGTGAGCCCCTTCATCGTAGTCGTGTCTCACCTAGCCCTCCCCGTCGCCATAGCTCGTCACGCCATTGGAGCCGAGCTCCGTCGCCGCCGTGCGTCTCGCAGCCGCGGTCCAAGGCGCGCGTTTGGCAAGCCAAGCGTGTCCACACGTTCCCCGTGCTCCCCTGGACCGAACGCGCTTACGCCCGCCCAACCCCGCGTTAGAAAACCCCATCGCCGTCGACGTCCGAGGACACCCGCCGCCAAACCTCGTCGCCGGCCTCGTTCCCGGCGACCCCAAGCCACCGCACCCACCCCAATCGACGCGGCTCGACGAGCCCGTTCAAACGCGCCCCCGCATGGCCACTCTCCTCGCCGGAATCGAGCGCTAGCTCGAGGTCGCCGGACCTCTGCCGCCGGTGAGCTCGCCGGTGAGCTCCCTCATCCACCGCCATGTGGGCCACGTTCGTCAGACTCTTGATTAACACTAAACCCCACCCCCCCTGACACTGACTTGTGGGTCCAGTGCTCCTAACCATCCTACTAATTAAACAGAAATGGAAATAAGCCCTGGGCCTCTGACATGTGGGCCCATCCCAGTTAACCGCCTGATTAACCTAATAAAATAATTAACTAAATCTGTCCCTATGACATGTGGGACCCCACTGTTATTAAATTTAATCATGTGGATTATTAATACTATGAGGCTGACGGGTGGGTCCCCTCTGTCAGTTGACCAGTCAACCCTGTTGTGGATAATGTTACTGTTTTATTAATAAAATTAATTCCAGAAAATCTTTTAAATGATTTAAAAATTTGAAAATCAATATCTTTTAATCCGTAACTCCGATCGAAAAACTTTATACATGAAAATTGATCAGAAAAATATAACGAGTACGGATACGCTATCTGTATACCAACCACACCCCCCTAACACACCGATCATCGACATTCCCCCCTCCGGGCTGTCTGCCGATAATTCCCGGTACCGATAAAAAGTACCCGGATGAATTTATTCCGAACACGAAAGTTGTCCGGAATGGTTCAACTAACACGGATACATCCCCCTTATCTTTGTCGGATGTCCACGACACCTCCGGCATGAACCTTTCCCCCTCCGGACACCCTGTCCGGTAATCACCCGGAGCTGGCAGTTCTTCCCCGGATGAATTTCCGCTCCGAGCAACGTGCATTGCACTGCGTTAGAACACCGCTAACAATTCAACTGTCTAGTCATGCTTATGTTTGCTATGATTGCTTTATATTTACTGTTTCCTCCCCCCTTTTAATTCTCCGGTAGACCCCGCTGCTACCGCCGACTACACCACCGCCGGGTACGACTACTTCGTCGACGACCCGACCCCTACCGTCGAGCTTCCAGGCAAGCAGAGCCATTCTCTTCCCCAGATATCGCCTAACTTTTCCGTACTTTCTTGCACTAGGCATGGTTGCTGCTGCTGCTACGATTACAATCCTATTCAATTTCATAGCCTGATTTTGTCGCCCCTTGATGTACCTTTCTTATCCTATGCTGCCTGTTATAATTATGCATATATTCAGCAGTGAACCCTGCGCATTGTTAGCTAGGATTAGATAGCGGGTCGTGATCACTCAGGGGAGTGAACACGGATACCATATATACAACTGCACAGGTACGGTACAAAGCAGACACCGCCAAAGGCCCCTATCTGGGTTATGCCTAGTCACCTCAAGTGTGAGCTATCAAGGAGTAATCCTTGTACTCCATTCGAGGCTGACTTTGTCTTGCCGCCATAGGGTCCTGGACAGCGGTTGTCCTTATAGGTAAGAAGTCGGGCGACCCAACGGTGCCTGCGAGAGGTATATTGTCGGGAACGACAGGGAGGGTACGACCGACGTTACTGGCGTGCTTGGCCCCTGCTCGTATCTCGCGAGAGTTACCAAACCACGAAAGTCGAGCTCTACCAAGAGCACACGCGAGACAAGGTAAGGAGACGGTTCACCATGTTGGTAACTGCAGTGACTTGGTGGGACGACAGAGCAGGCACCGATGTACTGGGGTCCTGACTGCTGTCGTTGACCGCGGGTCGGTTAAGTCGAGGCAACGATAACGGTTGTCACGCAGGTTAATTAAAATGCTAAATGGTTCGGCGGATGACTTGAGAGGCCCGTTGGTCTGTACGCACTACCTACACGTGGGATTACGGTGTGGGCCCTCCGCGTCGTAGTTTGTCCGAAAGCTCTTCAGACGTCAGCAGTACTACGGCCTGATCGCCGGGAAGTGGTCTTGTCTTATTTTCTGCAGAAGGTGTGTTTGGATTTTCTTTTGCTTCACCGGCCAGACTCGCACCGTGCAGGAGCGTGCAAGGGTGAGGGAACTAGACCCCTTGGCGCATAGGATATAGTCCGGCGGATGGCCTCTCTGTTGAGCCTAGGATGGGCTGCGTCGTGTCGGGTAGCCTCGGTGGGGCGTTCCCTGACAAGGTTCACGCCACCCTGGAGTTCCGAGCGTGCAGGCTGAACAGTAGTGCACCCCTGCAGGGAGTTTAATCTATTCGAATAGCCGTGTCCACGGTAACAGGATGCTTTATGCTGAAGCTGGATCTTACCACTAGAAACTATTATTATTAAACTGTATGGTTCCAGGTTTTCTTCCTCGCGGGGATGTCGATGAGGTGAACTCGGAGGCATTATTATTATTACTCACTACAACTTATATTATACAATGCTGCAGCAACTTCTGCTTCATTGTTACTTTATTGCTTTATATGAACTGTTGGTTGTTTCTCTTCTCATGCTGCAAGACAACGTCGGAAGATGCTAGTCTTCGATAGGCCTAGCTTCTTATCCTTATTCTGATTTCTATCTTGCAGTCCACTATATACATCCTTCCCTTTCCGTTGATACAAATGCATAATGCTTAGTAGCGGACGTAAGACTCGCGGGTATACTAGATACTCACCTGCTTTATTTCCTTTACTGTTTTGCCTGATCGGCCGCTGCAGTCGACGTTGGAGCCCAGGAGCAGGAGTACCCCGGAGGCGGATACTACTACGTCGAGACCCCCGCTGACCAGGACCAGGAGTAGTTTCGGAGGCTCCCAGGCAGGAGGCCTTGCCTTTTCGATCTGTATCTCTGATGTTATTTGTGCTAGCCTTCTTAAGGCAAAACTTGACTAACTATGTCTGTACTCAGATATTATGGCTTGTATAACTTATGTATTCGGGTCCGCGTGACCCCCTTTATTGTAACATATTGGTTTATCCTTTTGTGTTTAGTGTTGTGCTGTGATATTCTCACCGTGGCACCCTAATCTCAGTCGTGTACCCTGCGTGTATGATTAATGTACATGGATTGATTTTGGGGGCGTCACAAGTTGGTATCAGAGCCGACTGCCTGTAGGAAGCCACCCCACCACTACCTGGTCGAAGTTGAGTCTAGACTTTGAAAAACTATTTTGCTAACTTAATATTTGGCTTACGGGCCCACATCGATGTCACTACGTGTGATATCTATGGTATTAGGATCCTTTTCTCCTTACCTATGCTCTGGGAATCTGCTCTCTTATCCTTGCTGGTAAGTTTTACAAAATCTGACATTAGGATCACGTTCTCTTGATTCCACCCGGCGGTTTTGGTGCTACCCCCATTGATTGAGTCGTGTCGCAGGAGTCGTACCCCAGATCCCGGACCGCGGATCCCATTCTCATTCTGGGCAGGCCGCGCGTTCTCTGGCATCAACTCCTGTGGCCAACAGTTTTCTTGCGGCGTGATTGACATAGTGGAATCTATGTCGCGTCGTGTAATCCTTACCGCGGTCTGCTCGCCGCCTAGTGTGTCCTTTTTCCTTAATTTCTACGACGTTACGCTTCCCGATTTTCGATTGATTCTATGTGTGGATGTGTATGTCTTATATGACTACTCCTATATATCCGCGCCTCCTCTTTGTTGTCGCTTTACCCCTTACTCGTTTCCGGCATCTCATTAAAAATGTTCATCGCTGAAATACTCCTGTTAAATTCTAGCAGGATGGCTGGCCGTGGTGGTCGTGGTCGTGGTCGTGGTGCCAACGATCCACCTCCGCCGCCGGACTACATGGCCGCGATGATGCAGCAGTTTCAGATGAACCAGGAGTTTATGCAAGGAGTCATAGATCAGCTCCAGAATCAGAACCAGAACCAGAACCAGAACCAGCACCAGAACCACCCGCCTGTGGTTACTCTGCGGGATTTCATGCGTCTCAATCCCCCTCTCTTCCACCAACCGGAACATCCGCTAGATGCTGATGATTGGCTTCGTGACATCACTCGTCAGCTGGAGTTCGCTAATGTGAGCGCTGCTGATTATGTCAACTTCGCGTCCTATTTCCTGCGTGGTCCCGCTGCTCAGTGGTGGGACACTTACAAGGGCTCGCTAGCTGAAGGGACTATCGTCACCTGGAATGACTTCAAGACTGCCTTCCGTGCTCGTTATGTCCCCCAGACGATTATGAACCGTATGAAGGCCGAGTTCCGCAACCTCGTTCAGGGCAACAAAACCGTCGAGGCATACCAGAGGGAATTCCTCCGCCTCTCCCGCTATGCTGCAAGTGACCTCCCCAATGATGCAAGTAGGCAAGAGAAGTTCCGTGATGGACTCAACGCAGATCTCCAGCTTGCACTGGCTTTGCACGTCTTCCCCGACTTCGCCACCATGGTGAACCAGACTATCACTCTTGAGACCACTCAGCTTAAGTTCGGTGGTTCGCCGAAGCGCCCCCGTGATGCTGGCTCATCTTCGGGCACAGCACAGAAGAAACGCGTTTGGCTTCCACACAGTCTTATGCGTCCAACTACCCCTGCACCAAGGCCGTCGTATGTTGCACCTCGTCTGCCTCCGCCCCCGCCGAGACAGCCGAATACTGAGAAGGCACCTCTCCGTCCGCAAGATGGCCTGTGTTTCAAGTGCCGTCAGCCAGGCCATATTTCCAGAGACTGCCCTCAGCGACAGAATCAACTGGTAGTTCACCCTGCTGGCCGCGGAAATGGTCGTGGCAACAATGGGACCCTCAACTATAATACTGGGTCAAATCCTCATGCTCGTGGTCATGCTTACAACATTGATGTTGAAGCATCTCAGGAACAGCCCGCTACTGTGATGGGTACACTCCTCGTTAACTCAATACCTGCTACTGTTTTATTTGATACAGGAGCATCACATTCATTTATGTCTGGAGCATTTGCTTCTAAGCATGGCATTTACCACGAAAAGATGCATACCCACTTAATAGTCCGGACTCCCGGTACCCAGTGTCGTGTCGACATGGTTGCACCTAACCTCACTGTCGAGATCGAAAGATTTGAGTTCATGGTTTCTCCACACATTCTGAAAACCTCCACCATCGACCTTATCCTTGGCATGGATTGGCTGAAAACCCACAATGCCGCACTTTACTGTGGCACCAAGGTCATCCAACTTTTTCATCCTTCTGGCGCGATTTTAAGTCACACTGCCATTGTGTCGATGAATGCCGAAGCTCGTATATATGCTCTGAATGCCTTGAATGTCGCACCTCTCGAAGGGATTGAGAAAGTCCCAATCGTTTGTGATTTTACCGACGTATTCCCAGAAGAACTGCCGGGGATACCCCCGATTAGGGAAGTTGAATTCGTCATCGACTTGAAGCCCGACACCGTCCCTATTGCCAAGCGCCCATATAAGATGCCACCTCACCACCTCCTTGAATTGAAGGAGATCGACACGGCCCTCGAGAAAGGCTTCATCCGTCCTAGTTCCTCTGCTTGGGGAGCACCTTCGCTCTTTGTCAAGAAGAGTGATGGCACGAACCGTTTGGTCCAAGATTACCGACCTACCAACCAGGCCACGATACAGAACAAGTACCCTCTCCCTCGGATCAATGATCTTTATGATCAACTTGCTGGATCCACGGTGTTTTCAAAACTCGACTTAAGGTTGGGTTACCATCAGATCCGGGTCCGTGATGAGGACATCCCGAAGACTGCTTTCATTACTCGCTATGGTTCATACGAGTACATTGTCATGTCATTTGGCTTGACCAATGCACCAGCCACCTTCTCCAGATTGATGAACTTTATATTCATGGAATACCTCGACAAGTTTGTCGTGGTTTATCTGGATGATATATTGATTTACTCCAAGACCGATGCAGAACATGCTGAACATCTTCGTCTTATACTGGAAAAGCTTCGAGAACACAAACTCTATGCTAAGTATTCTAAGTGTGAGTTCTGGCTTCCCGAAGTAACCTACCTTGGTCATGTGATTTCCAAGGATGGCGTTGCCGTCAACCCCGAACGTATCCAGGCTATTCTTGACTGGACTCCGCCCAGGACTGTCAAGCAAGTCCGAAGTTTCCTCGGCCTTGCCAGCTATTGCCGCCGTTTTGTTGAAAATTTCTCCAAGATTGCCAAGCCTCTGACTAATCTGCTTCACAAAGGCGTTAAGTTTGAGTGGACTGATAAATGTCAAGAAAGTTTTCAAGCTCTCAAGGACAAGCTCACTTCACCCCCAGTGCTTGCTCCGCCTGATACTCAGAAGGACTTCGTGATTTATTGCGACGCGTCTCGTCAAGGATTAGGCTGTGTCCTAATGCAAGAGCGCAAAGTGATTGCTTATGGCTCTCGTCAGTTGCGTGCACACGAAGATAAGTATCCAACTCATGATCTCGAATTGGCAGCGGTAATTTATGCATTGAAGCTGTGGCGACATTACCTCGTCGGTAATCGTTGCGAGATCTTCACCGACCACCAAAGCCTGAAGTACCTGTTTACGCAACCAGACCTGAATCTCCGCCAACAGAGATGGCTCGAGACAATAGACGACTACGACATGGGAATTTCTTACACCCCTGGCAAAGCTAATGTGGTGGCCGATGCCTTAAGCCGCAAAGCCTATTGTAGTGAACTTGAAGTTCAGGTGCAACAGCCACGTCTGTATGCAGAACTCCGCAAGCTGAACATCGAAATTGTTCCGCAGGGATATGTGAACTCCCTGGTGGTCCAACTAGACCTCGACACCCGCATCAAGACGGTACAACATTATGACTCCGACATTTGGAAGATTAAGCGTCGTGTCGCTAGCGGAGAGCCCTCATTCTTCACTATTGATGCAAATGATGATAATGCGGTGTACTTCAAGGGTCGTTTAGTGGTTCCGGTAGCGAAGGCAAACCTGAATTACGCCCCTGATGTCATGAAAGAAGCTCATGATACACCTTTGTCGATCCACCCTGGTAGTACCAAGATGTACCAAGACATTCGTCAGCGGTACTGGTGGTCTAACATGAAACAAGACATTGCTCGTTATGTTGACGAGTGTGACGTTTGCCGTCGCGTGAAAGCCGAACATCAAAGACCTGCTGGAACTCTGCAAACACTTTCTATTCCTGAATGGAAATGGGACAAGATTGAAATGGACTTCGTCACTGGTTTTCCCAGATCGCAGAAAGGTCACGATGCTATCTTTGTCGTCATCGACCGATTCTCCAAGGTTGCTCATTTTCTGCCTGTGAAGGAGACGATCTCTGCTAGTCAGTTGGCAGACTTATATGTTTCCAGAATTTTTTCCCTCCACGGTATTCCGTTGGAGATCAGTTCCGACCGAGGCAGCATTTTCACCTCGAAGTTCTGGGATAGTTTCCAAGAAGCTATGGGCACTCACCTAAATTTCAGCACCACTTATCACCCCCAGTCGCAAGGACAAGTCGAACGATTCAACCAAGTACTTGAAGATATGCTTCGAGCTTGTGTCATTTCATTCGGTAAGAAATGGGAGGAATCTCTTCCATTTGCTGAATTCTCGTACAACAATAGCTATCAAGCTAGTCTGAAGATGGCCCCCTTTGAAGTTCTCTATGGACGTAAGTGTCGAACCCCTCTGAATTGGTCAGAAACTGGAGAAAGAGCTCTCATTGGTCCAGACATTATTCAGCATGCCGAAGATCAGGTTCGCGTTATTCGGGAACACTTGAAAGCTGCTCAGTCCCGCCAGAAAAGCAAGTATGATCGCAAGCACAAGGAAATGGTCTATCAACCTGGCGAATACGCGTACCTCCGTGTCACTCCCATGAGAGGCACTCACCTCTTCGGGATCAAAGGCAAGTTAGCTCCTCTCTACATTGGCCCATTCCGTATTCTTTCCCGGAGTGGACCAGTGGCATACCGATTGGAATTACCGTCAAACCTCTCTCAAGTCCACGACGTATTCCACGTGTCGCAACTCCGACGCTGCTTCAAGGACCCTATTCGTGAAGTGGAACATGATATGATTGAATTGCAGCAGGACTTGACTTATCAAGAACATCCGAGCCGCATTCTTGATCAGTCTGAACGCAAAACCCGCAACAAGACCACCAAGTTCCTCAAAGTTCAGTGGCGAATCATTCTGAAGATGAAGCCACTTGGGAACGCGAAGATCGCCTTCGTGAGGAATACCCCGATCTTTTCCCCTCTACCGCTTAGATTCTCGGGACGAGAATTCTTGTAGTGGGGGAGATTTGTAACACCCTCACTGTCAGATGAACAGTAATCACCATTACTGTTCCCTAGCACTGTTCAAAACTTTTGTCTGATCAATGTGGTTCATCTCAGACTTGATATTTTCCTTTGATGTTCTTGAATGCATGGTGATCATGGAACCTTGATCATCTAGAATCAAAACAAGTACAAGCCATTTGAATTGGAATTCAAGCAAACCCTAAAATTCCTTTTGCTGAATATTAAAAATATGGTGACAATAAATCTTTTCCAAAAATCTTGGAACCACTTTTATAAAATCCCAAATAATCACTGGACCAAATCCATATGGGTTTTGGTATTTATTAAGTTATAGATAATTCTAAACAAATCAAAACAGTGGCCAAAAACCCTATTTGAATAATTTAATATTTAATTGAAATATTAAATGACTTTTATTATTGCCCAATCTTTTTGTGGCAGTAATATATGGTGTAACAATAAATATGGGACACATCCCATATTTTACAAAAATGCCTAAGACTATAAAAAGAAATGCAAAAGAAATTAAACAGAGAAGAAAAAGAAAAATAAAACCCAACCTAATCTACCCCATGGGCGAGGCCCACCCCCTCCAACCCCCGTGGGCCACCAGCCCACCGCAGCCCACCGCAGCCCAGCACGGTCGTCCCCCTCCTCACTGTTCCCCTCCCCTGTGCGTGGCGCCATGGCAGAGGTGCTCGACGCGATGCACCGCGCGATGGCTGCCACCGCGCTGCTACAGGACCCTCCTCGCCGTGATGTACTCCCCCTTCGACGCCCTGGCGAAACCCTAGCCCTTTTCCCCCTCTCCTCGCGCTGCTCTCGTCGGGGAGAGTTTCTCCCGAGCCATCGCCGGCCGCCGTCGTGCCCACGCGCGGCCACTGACCACCATAGCCCGAGCCACCTAGTCCGTCCACCTCCTCGTCGTCGTCCTCATCATCACATAGAAGGAATCGAACAGTGGAGCCCGGCAGCGACGACTACGCCGCCGTTCCCCTCCGGCGCCGCCGCGACATCGCTGTCAAATTGCTGCGTCGTCGAGCCCTCCCCGAGCCCACTCTAAACGGCTACGCCCCCCACGGTGAGCCCCTTCATCGTAGTCGTGTCTCCCCTAGCCCTCCCCGTCGCCGTAGCTCGTCACGCCATTGGAGCCGAGCTCCGTCGCCGCCGTGCGTCTCGCAGCCGCGGTCCAAGGCGCGCGTTTGGCACGCCAAGCGTGTCCACACGTTCCCCGTGCTCCCCTGGACCGAACGCGCTTACGCCCGCCCAACCCCGCGTTAGAAAACCCCATCGCCGTCGACGTCCGAGGACACAAGCCACCAAACCTCGTCGCCGGCCTCGTTCCCGGGGAATCCAAGCCACCGCACCCACCCCAATCGACGCGGCTCGACGAGCCCGTTCGAACGCGCCCCCCCATGGCCACTCTCCTCGCCGGAATCGAGCGCTAGCTCGAGGTCGCCGGACCTCTGCCGCCGGTGAGCTCGTTGGTGAGCTCCCTGATCCACCGCCATGTGGGCCACGTTCGTCAGACTCTTGATTAACACTAAACCCCACCCCCCCTGACACTGACTTGTGGGTCTAGTGCCCCTAACCATCCTACTAATTAAACATAAATGGAAATAAGCCCTGGGCCTATGACATGTGGGCCCATCCCAGTTAACCGCCTGATTAACCTAATAAAATAATTAACTAAATCTGTCCCTATGACATGTGGGACCCCACTGTTATAAAATAATTTTCATGTGGATTATTAATACTGTGAGGCTGACGGGTGGGTCCCCTCTGTCAGTTGACCAGTCAACCCTGTTGTGGATAATGTTACTGTTTTATTAATAAAATTAATTCCAGAAAATCTTTTAAATGATTTAAAATTTTGAAAATCAATATCTTTTAATCCGTAACTCGGATCGAAAAACTTTATACATGAAAATTGATCAGAAAAATATAACGAGTACGGATACGCTATCTGTATACCAACCACACCCCCCTAACACACCGATCATCGACATTCCCCCCTCCGGGCTGTCTGTCGATAATTCCCGGTACCGATAAAAAGTACCCGGATGAATTTATTCCGAACACGAAAGTTGTCCGGAATGGTTCAACTAACACGGATACACCCCCCTTATCTTTGTCGGATGTCCACGAAACCTCCGGCATGAACCTTTCCCCCTCCGGACACCCTGTCCGGTAATCACCCGGAGCTGGCAGTTCTTCCCCGGATGAATTTCCGCTCCGAGCAACGTGCATTGCACTGCGTTAGAACACCGCTAACAATTCAACTGTCATGTCATGCTTATGCTTGCTATGATTGCTTTATATTTACTGTTTCCTCCCCCCTTTTATTCTCCGGTAGACCCCGCTGCTACCGCCGACTACACCAACGCCGGGTACGACTACTTCCTCGACGACCCGACCCCTACCGTCGAGCTTCCAGGCAAGCAGAGCCATTCTCTTCCCCAGATATCGCCTACCTTTTCCGTACTTTCTTGCACTAGGCATGGTTACTGCTGCTGCTACGATTACAATCCTATTCAATTGCATAGCCTGATTTTGTCGCCCCTTGATGTACCTTTCTTATCCTATGCTGCCTGTTATAATTATGCATATATTCAGCAGTGAACCCTACGCATTGTTAGCTAGGATTAGATAGCGGGTCGTGATCACTCAGGGGAGTGAACACGGATACCATATATACAACTGCACAGGTACGGTACAAAGCAGACACCGCCAAAGGCCCCTATCTGGGTTATGCCTAGTCACCTCAAGTGTGAGCTATCAAGGAGTAATCCTTGTACTCCATTCGAGGCTGACTTTGTCTTGCCGCCATAGGGACCTGGACAACGGTTTTCCTTAAAGGTAAGAAGTCGGGCGACCCAACGGTGCCTGCGAGAGGTATATTGTCGGGAACGACAGGGAGGGTACGACCGACGTTACTGGCGTGCTTGGCCCCTGCTCGTATCTCGCGAGAGTTACCAAACCACGAAAGTCGAGCTCTACCAAGAGCACACGCGAGACAAGGTAAGGAGACGGTTCACCTTGTTGGTAACCGCGGTGACTTGGTGGGACGACAGAGCAGGCACCGATGTACTGGTGGTCCTGACTGCTGTCGTTGACCGCGGGTCGGTTAAGTCGAGGCAACGATAACGGTTGTCACGCAGGTTAATTAAAATGCTAAATGGTTCGGAGGATGACTTGAGAGGCCCGTTGGTCTGTACGCACTACCTACACGTGGGATTACGGTGTGGGCCCTCCGTGTCGTAGTTTGTCCGAAAGCTCTTCAGACGTCAGCAGTACTGCGGCCTGATCGCCGGGAAGTGGTCTTGTCTTATTTGCTGCAGCAGGTTTGTTTGGATTTGCTTTTGATTCAGCGGCCAGACTCGCACCATGAAGGAGCGTGCAAGGGTGAGGGACCTAGACCCCTTGGCGCATAGGATATAGTCCGGCGGATGGCCTCTCTGTTGAGCCTAGGATGGGCTGCGTCGTGTCGGATAGCCTCGGTGGGGCGTTCCCTGACAAGGTTCACGCCACCCTGGAGATCCGAGCGTGCAGGCTGAACAGTAGTGCACCCCTGCAGGGAGTTTAATCTATTCGAATAGCCGTGTCCACGGTAACAGGACGCTTTATGCTGAAGCTGGATCTTACCACTAGAAACTATTATTATTAAACTGTATGGTTCCGGGTTTTCTTCCTCGCGGGGATGTCGAGGAGGTGAACTCGGAGGCATTATTATTATTACTCACTACAACTTATATTATACAATGCTGCAGCAACTTCTGCTTCATTGTTACTTTATTGCTTTATATGAACTGTTGGCTGTTTCTCTTCTCATGCTGCAAGACAACGTCGGAAGATGCTATTCTTCGATAGGCCTAGCTTCTTATCCTTATTCTGATTTCTATCTTGCAGTCCACTATATACAGCCTTCCCTTTCCGTTGATACAAATGCATAATGCTTAGTAGCGGACGTAAGACTCGCGGGTATACTAGATACTCACCTGCTTTATTTTCTTTACTGTTTTGCCTGATCGGCCGCTGCAGTCGACGTTGGAGCCCAGGAGCAGGAGTACCCCGGAGGCGGATACTACTACGTCGAGACCCCCGCTGACCAGGACCAGGAGTAGTTTCGGAGGCTCCCAGGCAGGAGGCCTTGCCTTTTTGATCTGTATCTCTGAAGTTATTTGTGCAAGCCTTCTTAAGGCAAAACTTGACTTACTATGTCTGTACTCAGATATTATGGCTTGTATAACTTATGTATTCGGGTCCGCGTGACCCCCTTTATTGTAACATATTGGTTTATCATTTTGTGTTTAGTGTTGTGCTATGATATTCTAATCGTGGCACCCTAATCTCAGCCGTGTACCCTGCGTGTATGATTATTGTACATCGATTGATTTTGGGGGCGTCACACTTGTAACCGCGGTTGCAAGGATTGTTTACTTTACGCAAAGTTCTTTTTAATGCAGTTGTCTGTTGCTTTGGGTTTACACTTTGGGTGGGGCTCACAACTTAATACCAGCGAGATGTTCTGGATAGATATCTCAAGGTGATGATTAGTAGTAGATGTAGATGGATTTCAGTCTACTTATTTTGGCGTACTGCCCATGCTTTTGAGCCTCTTCCTTTCATTTGTAGCATAGTTAGCATTGCGGTACAATTATAATCCTGTCAATTACCCATATGTAATTTATTTACCTCGCATAGCAGTGTTATTGTCTTTTGGGAGAGAGACATCACTAGTGAACATCACCGGATTCCAGTCCATATTCTCAATCATTGTTTACACGCCTATTTCCTTTTCAGTATTTACTTTCAGTTTCTATTATCATTATCATTATCTTGTGTTTTTTACCCTTTGTAAACAACAAGGCCGGAGAGATTGACAATCTCTCTGAACTTCGTTGGGAGCAAAGTTATTTGTGTTGTGTGCAGGTCCAGGTCAAGGAAGCAATGTTTGTCGTAAACGGTGCCATTGTTTTCTTGCCACCTACTTATCATCGCCGGAGTCCTACAGGAGACAAACCCTATCCTCTATATAGGGGAAATATGCTGCTATCCTACATCTCACCTTCCACTTGGGGTAACCAACGAAGGGCGAGAAGCCATTACCACTTCCACGCCATCATACGCCAAAATAAGTAGACCAAAATCCAACTGCATCTACTACTAATCATCCACCTTGAGATATCTATCCAGAACATCTCGTTGGTATTAAGTTGCGAGCCCCACCCAAAGTGTAAACCCAAAGCAACAGACAACTACAATAAAATAACTTTGCATAAAGTAAACAATCCTTGCAACAACGGTTACAAGCACCGTTGTTTTCCCCCTTGTGGCAACAGAACATCCCCTAGACTCATGTTTCTGTCACTCAAGCTAGTCATCAGGGGACATGAACCCACAATCAAGCATAACGCTCCCTGTTGGAGTCACTACCTACTACTTGGCCAAAGAATAAAAAGCAACGGAGAACATGCAAGAATTACTCAAGAAAAAATATAAAAGATAAGAACCAAATATATTACTCAATCACAATCTGAACATAGTCTCATAATCCATCAGATCCCAGCAAACTTAGCATAGCAACAACATAAAGAATTACATATGTGCCTTGATCATGTAGGGCACCTCACAAGGTCTAATCCATGAAGAACAAAGAGGGGAGGAGAACATCACATAGGTACTAATCATGGACCCATGGTCCAAGGTGGACTACTCACGGATCACCCGGGAAGCGTCCATGGTGGTGGAGAAGCTCCCAGAGGTCAATCCTCCCTCCGTCAGGGTGCTGGGAAGAGGTCTACTGGCGCTCCTGATCTTGGAAGCGCGGTGGCGGTGGCGAAATAGAGGCGAGAACGCGAAAAAGGGTTATGTCCTCAGAGGTTTCCCATGATGGAGAATATATAGGCGAAGGTGGCAGCCAGGGGGGCCATTAGGGGTCCAGGCGACCGCCTGGCACGGCCTCCCGCTAGGGCGCGGCCTCCCCCTAGGGCGCGCCATCACGGTTCCTGGGCCCTCTGGCCCCACTTTGGTGATTCCGGAAGCTTTCGGTGCGCTGATTTTTTATTTTATTTTTATGGAATTTTTGGAGCATATTTAATATGGGGGAAACCTGAAATAGAAAAACAGCAGAAAACGGGAACTGGCACTTGGGTGCACTAAGTTAATAGGTTAGTCCAAATATGATCAAAAGTGTATGAAAGTGTATGTAAAACATAGTAGTATCACACAAAACATGCATGGAGCAAGCAGAAATTATAGATACGTTTGGGACGTATCAACGCGACACACTATGCTAGCGCCAAATAAAAATTAATTATCGTGCACAATCAAGATCACTGCTATTGGGGATGAAATACGTGATTAGGGATTACCACTAGACGCGCAATCACGGCAGCGGAAGGAGCGTTGGCGATGCACGTCGGCGGTTGCTCCTCTAATCCCTCACACTGACCCCCTTGTACCGATCCCACGAACAGAGTGTCACGATCCAATCCCGCAAACAGTTCATTCGAGTGTCGCAATTGTGGCACCTCCAAGGGATGTGCACGTACAAGGAGGAGCGCGGGGCAGCGGACTGCTAGGTTCGGCTGACGGGGATGTACCCCGGAAAATCCCATGGTCAGGGACCCTGGGTTAGTCATTAGAGGCACAGGTTGGACGATAGCTCGTCGGCTAATAGGAGGATACGTTCCTCCTCGATGTTATTGATTCGATATAGCGATTACAGGGAAGCCAAGGCTAGTGCGCACAAGGCTAGGGTTACAGATTGTGTATTGCTTGATCTCGACGTCTCCCCTCCTAGCCCTTATATATTAGGCTAGGTCTCGGGAAGTCCGTCCTGGATTACAGATAGTATTTCCTAACTCTGATCCTGTTCCGCACGGCAGGTTTTGCACCTTCCTTATGAGTCGCGGACTCCTACGTCGGTGCCACTAGTGGGCCAAGGCTGGGCCAAGGCGGTATCTTTTTGGGCCTCCTATCTTTGGGTATACCGGGTAGGCCCATCCATAGGAGTTGTGGGGTCACCCCCTCGTCAGTAGGCCCTGAGTGCCTGGGGGACTCGAAGAGGCGCGCAGGGACTCGAGTCCATTCTTGCGTCGTTTTCGATGTATGCACGGTTCAACCGCGGGTCGCTGGCAGTCTGGGGCCATGACAAAAACCTGTTTCGAGGGATGCTAAGCTGAAAGTGCCCAAGGAGTCGACTGGTCGAGCCTTGGTGAATTGCACTAGTGGAAAATACCGCAGTAGCCCAATCAAACTCCTGTTCCTCGACATGAGCTTGTAACACTGGTGTCTAGCAAAAGTCATGCCGCTGCAGGTCTTACAGTGATCAATTTCCGCCAATAAAGTTCGTAGCCTAGGAGCGTCCGCCCGGCTTTTTCTATCATGCAAGCGCATGGGAAAGATTGGGACTGAAATCACTCTGCGGCAAGTCCTAGCCTGGCCGATCTGCACAGCGGGGTCTTACCTACTCGCTAATCTTGCGTGGCATCTGGGCACAGTGTATCGTGTTCCAGGAATATGTATTTTTATTGAGGCGCGGAGCCTAGTAGATAATGCACCCACTTGGAATAGACAATCAAGTGAGCTGTTTTAGTGGTCACTCGCGGAGCTTTGACGAGTGCTCGGGCGAGGATTAATGTAGAGGAGTACTTTGCTCGGGAGGTCGTCGAGTGCTCGGGTATATAGGGTTTTGCGAGTAATCACTCGAGTATCGCTTTTGCTCTCGGGATGAGGGATCACCCGGTACTCTGGGACCGCTCGATCTGGCTAACGCAGGTCTGCTTATCTTCTGTCGTGGTGAGGGAGCACCCGAGACTCTTATGAGTGCAAGTAATTACTCGAGAACGTTTTTTCTTCTAGGTGAGGGAGCACCCAAAACTCTTATGGGTGCGAGCAATCACTCGAGCAAGTTTTTTACTTCTGGGTGAGGGAGCACCCGGAACTCTCATGGGTGGATATGCTCCCGATGGGAGTTAGATATATTTGAAAAATGTATGTGAGTCAGTAAAGATGGTGCTTGCAGGCTATGTTTTTTCTGTGCTGCCATTTTAATTTACCTCTTCTTGGTAAGGATACATATCTCTTTGCTGGAGGACCGGATGCTCTGTTTGCGAACCTTCATGTCTTCATGACCGGTCATAATGATGGTTGTTGGTGGCGTGCTGCAGCCGCCTGTTGAGTTATCGATGCGCGCATTGAAGACGCGCGAGATTTGACGCATCCAGCGCACAGTGCCGCCCGTGTGAAGGCATCTTTTTCCCGGAATTCGAATCGCCTGGCATGCTTGATCTATGAATTGATAGCTGCCGTCGTCTGGGCTCCTGCTTTCCCTTGGGGTTATGCTATAAATAGAACCCTTGTCCTCATCTGGTAGTAGTGTTTGTCCTTTGCCCCTTTTGCTCCTCCTTTTCATCTCCTCATGGGACCAAAGCGAGGTGTAGGTGTTACTAGTCGTGGCCGGGTTCGCCGTGGTTACGGTGGTCGTACTCCGCACTCTTCTCGCGGTGGTCGTCGTGGTGCACCGTCGACGCCTTCCTCCTCTTCCTCGGAGGAGGGTTTCTGGCGCTATGATTTCCTTCTGCGCGTCCGTGGACGGAACGCAGCTCGCATTTTTCTTCCTTCTGCATTTTCTACCCTTGTTTTTGAGCGTAGTCTTGATGGCTTGCTGCTTCGTCTTCAAGGGTGCGCTCGATCTCCCTCTTATGTTAAGTTGGAGATCGATAGTTCCCGCTTGATTTTTCTTGGCTTTGGCTGGAAGTCGTTTGCTCGAGGCTTGAACTTGCTTGATGGTGATACTCTTTTTTGCCGTTTTGATGGCGAAGACACTCTTATCATCCGTGCCTTTGACCCGAGCGACAACCGCATGGATCCGTACTGACCAGAAACAAGCAGCCATGGTTCTAAAAGGTCGAGGAGTCCTTCGCCTGCGTCTTCAACTACTTCCTCTTCCGGCGACTCTTCAGGTGCAGATGCTGAGCCATCTTCAACTGCTTCCTCCTCCGGCTCTGAAGAGGACCTCGACGTCAAGCCACCGATGAAGCGGGCACGTCAGGCGACCTTGTAGAAATGGAGGCAGCGGCGTCATCTTCGCCGGCAGCTCGGGTGGAGCTGGAGAAGAAGCTGGTGGAGCATCGTCTTCGGTACTCCGCAAATAAGTCGAGCTTCACCCTTTGACATCATGAGCTGGTTGCTTCGACTCCACCTTTGTCTGTTATGATGCTTGTTGTCTTGGTGCCGATCATCCCAGCATGGGCACACATGTAGAATTCATAATTCCTTGGGTGATTGGTGTTGTAGGCTTATCGGCTACTTGTGTCTTTTGTAACTAGGTTAGTTCTTCATGTAATGAGGATTGCCTTTGAGTACCCAGAGCTGACTTCTATCCAATGTACTTCGAGTCTTTTGTACTGAGAATGATTTTCGGGTCCTTGTAATGCGAACTGTGCTTGAGCCTTTGTAATGGAGTCTATCTTCGAGTCCTTTGCAAAAGAGAGTTGTCTTCGAGTCCATCGAATCTGTGCACTGTGGGTTCTATCGGGTGCGCGACAACACTCCCGATGGGAGTAGCCCCCAAGGCTACGTTTGAGTTGGAGAGTCGAACGTAGGCAGAGATTTGTTTCCTTTGTCGTTCTTCCATTAGTTTCTGTCTTCTATCGGGTGCGCGGCAGCGCTCCCGATGGGAGTAGCCCCCGAGTCTTTGGGTGATCGTTGGCGATCAGGTGAAGACTAAAGGATTGTCTGCGTCCTGCGCACCATCCATATTTCTCCAGAGTGCTTTGTGTTTCATCTGTTTGTAGCCGTGTCTTCCGAACCATTTTTCAGCAGGTGGGGCCTGGCGGGGTTTGTTGCTTGGGCCCTTTAAGTTTTGGACTGCGTGAGCGTTTCTCGGGGGGAGGTCATGCTCGAGCCCCCGAGTGCTTTGGGTAGAGATCGCGTGAGCGACGATAGCGTCTCTCGGGGTGAGTTTTGGACTCGAGCCTCCGAGTGCTTTGGGTAAAGATCGCGTGAGCGACGATAGCGTCTCTCGGGGGGAGTTTTGTACTCGAGCCCTGATGGCGGAGAAGTTAATAGGTTTAGTTGGGTTGCCTTCTGATACGTCCAAAACGTATCGATAATTTCTGCTTTCTCCATGCATGTTTTGTGTGTTATTGCTATGATCTAGATACACTTTCATACATTTTTGATCATATTTGGACTAACCTATTAACTCAGTGCACCCCAGTGCCAGTTCCTGTTTTCTGCAGTTTTTCTATTTCAGTTTTCCCCCATATAAAAAGTGCCAGAAAAATTCGGGAAAATTCAGATAAAAAATCAGCGTGACGGATGCTTCAAGAAGAGCCCGGGAGGGGCCAGAGGGGGGCCAAGGGGGGTCCAGGAGGCCACCTGGCGCGGCCCCAACCCTGGCCGCGTCAGGGGGTGACTGGGGCCCCTGGCCCACCTCTGGCTGCCCCCTTTCGCCTATTTATCCCCCGTCACAAGAAAACTCCAGAAGAAGAACCCTATTCCGCGAACTCGCCTCTGTTCCGCCGCCGCCGCGCTTCCAAGATCGGGAGCACCAGAAGACCTCTTCCCGGCACCCTGCCGGAGGGAGGATTGACCTCCGGGAGTCTCCTCTCCACCATGGATGCTCTCCGGATGTCTCGTGAGTAGTTTTCCTTGGACCATGGGTCCGTGATCAGTAGCTATGTGATGTTCTCCTCCCCTCTTTGATCTTCATTGTTTAGACCTCGTGAGCTGCCCTACATGATCGAGGCACCTTTGTAATATTTCTGCTATGGCTATGTTGAGTTTGATCGGATATGATGGATTATGAGATTATGTTCAGATTGTGATAGAGTAATATATTTGGTTCTTATCTCTTGTATTTTTGTTCCTAAGTATTTCTTGCATGCTCTTCGTTGCTGTTTATTGCTTTCGCCAAGTAGTAGGTAGTGACTCCAAGAGGGAGCGTTGTGCTAGATTGTGGGTTCATGCCTCCCCGATGACATGCTTGAGTGACAGAAACATGAGTCTAGGGGATGTGTTGTTGCCACAAGGGGGAAAACAACGGTGCTTGTAACCGCGGTTACAAGGATTGTTTACTTTACGCAAAGTTCTTTTTAATGCAGTTGTCTGTTGCTTTGGGTTTACACTTTGGGTGGGGCTCGCAACTTAATACCAGCAAGATGTTCTGGATAGATATCTCAAGGTGGATGATTAGTAGTAGATGCAGATGGATTTCGGTCTACTTACTTTGGCGTACTGCCCGTGCTTTTGAACCTCTTCCTTTCTTTTGTAGCATAGTTAGCAGTGCGGTGCGTTCATAATCCTGTCAATTGCCTTTCTATAATTTTTTTACCTTGCATAGCAATTTTTATCGTCTTTTGGGACAGAGACATCACTAGCGAACATCACGTATCCTGGTCCATATCCTCATTATTGTTTCCAAGCTATATTTACTTTTCTGCATTTACTTTCAAGTTGCTATCATTATCCCCTTGCGTTTATCATTTGTGAACAACAAGACCGGAGAGATTGACAACCTCTCTGAACTTCGTTGGGAACAAAGTTATCTGTATCTGTGTGCAGGTCCGCATCAGGTGCACCGCTGACACCTACTTATCATCTCTGGAGTCCTACTGGAGACAAACCTTGGTATCTTTACTGAGGGAAAACTCGCTGCTGTACCGCATCACGCCTTCCACTTGGGGCCTACCAACGAAGGGCGAGAAGCCAATCATCAAGAGTAATTCCTAGCGCCGTTGCCGGGGACTCCAAGTGCTAAGATAGGGGAGTTGCACACTACCCTTTACCTTTGTTTTTTAGTCTTGTTAGTGTACCTTTCAGTTTTTATCTTTGTGTCTTTTATCAAAATTATTTATCTTTCTATTAAAAGTCCTCCTTGTTTAGATGAACATGCTAGGACTAGGTGCTTTGCGGGAATCGGAAGTTCTCGATTTCCGTCAAAGGGATGGATAAAATATGAAGAAGGCATGGGACAGAATTTTTGAAGCACATAAAAGAATTATGCCTTGGATATCTATAAAGATTGTGCTTAGAAATGTTTACCATGGTCTTTTTAAGTGGTGTAAGCACTCTCTTGAAATTATAGCTGAAGGAGATTTTCTAGAGTGTGACGAAGATAGGGCTCTTGAGATTTTGCATAGTCTGTCTAGTTATTTTGTTTATGATCGTAGTATTGATACTTTCATAGATAGACTTGCCGCTATTGAAAAAATACTGGATGCTCTAGATTTAGGGAAAGGGGAGGAACTTAAGTCCAACAAGAAAGAAATGTTGGAGATAGATGATGATTGGGATCCCGTTGTTAGGATTAGCATCTCTAACCAAAGCTTCCTTGCTTTTTGTGATATTGGATCCGCAGTTTCTACTATGCCAAAAATAGTATATGATTCTTTGAAACTGGATATGAATATATTATCATCTTATCATGAACATTCTAATGGATATTTTTCAGAGGTTAAAGGAAAGGTAAAAGAAGTCCAAGTTGCATTCCTTCATAGGACTGCACCAATGGATTTCTTCATCATGGAGCCAAACCAAAGTAACATGTGCTCGGAAGAGACTTCCTCCGTGCTATGAAAGGCTTCATTGATATTGGTAATAGGCACATAAGCTTACGCGGTATGGCAGAAGGAATGTATATCTTTCCTAGTAAGAAGAAGAATGAGCTTATTGAAAATCAATTTGAAGGTTTTTATGATTCTGATCTTGGATACCATTGACTCTTCTTTTTGCATTATGCCTAGCTAATGGCTTTAAAGAAGCGCTTTCGGGAGGCAGCCCGCAACGAATTTAGGTTTTTATTTTTTCTTTTGTTGTGTCTTCATGATTGTTACTTCTGTAGCAACATCATTTTATCTTTATTTTTCAGCTTTGTGCCAAGCTATAGCCTCTTACGGCAAGTGAAGTAAAAGTTGTGACATGCTGTCCAGAAAACAGATTCTGTCCTCGTGACCAGAAAAATTCCAGAAAAATCCTAGTTCATATTTTTGAGCTGAATTTTATAAACAGTATGCTCTATACAATTACGAAACTTCCTTATGTTCTGAGTTTTTTTATTTGAGTTGCAGAAGTGCCCCTAAATAATTATTTACTATCTGTTGTTCTGTTTTTCACAGATTCTGCCACGTTTTGTCTCTCCTTACTTTTGCAAACCTTAAGCTTGATTTTTATTTGCAAAAACTTTTTGGCACTCTTGAGAAACAGTAGCTCTTCAATATTATCTTTATATCCAGTGGAGAAAAAATTATTTATTAAGGGTACTAACCTCTCTAATCAGCTTATGATGAGTTATGTATGAAGGGAGTTTTCAAGTGTGCGATGGAAGATGATGAAAGAAGATCCAGGAGTGTCAAGCCCTCAAACTTGGGGATGCCCCATGCATCCCCAATAAATATTCAAGGAGACTCAAGCGTCTAAGCTTGGGGATTCCCCGGTGCATCCCCTTCTCCATCAACAATCATCAGTTCGTCCTTTGTCTCACTATATTTTTATCACTTCATGCGTTATGTGCTATGCTTGGAGCGTCTCGCTCTTAGGTTTTGTTTTTAGTTTTCTTTAGCTTTGCTTGCTGTTCATAACAAGTTAGATCCTTTATTACTTTGTGTGGGAGAGAAAAATGCTCCACTTTCAAAATCTAGAACACATCATAGGATTTTTCCTGCCTATCTTTTTGCTGTTGTGTGTTCTTTACCTTTTCATAGCTACTGCCATGTTTAGTTTTAGTTTTAGTTTGTCTTAAGCAAGAGCTTTGGATTTTGTTTAGTTTGTTGCTGCAACTCTTTTTAGTTTTCATGTTTATCTTGTTAAGAGAGTTGGTTGTTGCACTGAGTTGTGTTTTGTCTTGAAAGTAGGTAATTGAGGTTGCTATTTAATTTTAGTAGTAGCTTGCAATAGTTTTGAGGCATTGTTGTGAGTAATGTTTGGACTTTTGGTGTTAAGATCTCTTGCCTATTAGTGATAGGTGTCGTATTTTGGGCAATCCGTGTTTATTTTCAAAACCTACAAAACTAGTTGAGAACTCTAGCTACTAGATATATCACTACTCTTCTGAGGGGTCGAATATTAGAGTACACTCACGTACCATGAGTCGAGGATGCGCATTGATAACCAAACCCCCATACACTCCTCCTCGGGGTACTTGTCTCTTTGTGAACCTCCTCATTAGATTGAGAGTTACCGATAATAAGTGCATGAGTTCCTCGGACTAATGTAAGTATTGAGAGTTGACACTTCCACCTTCCCATGTTTTGCTAGCCTTTCCCGTGCCGTGCATTGCCTTCTTCTCACTCCGAGAGTTGGTGTCCACCTTCGCCGGTACATCCAAACCCTTGGCATGATACGCTCTTTCATCATAAGCCTCCCTTTATCCTTCCTCAAAACAGCCACCATACCTACCTATCAAGGAATTTCCATAGCCTTTCCGAGTTACATTGCCATGCAACTTCCACCTCTTCATGACTTGATCTTCATGTCATACATGTTCCTGCTACACTGGCAGTGACATTACATTGCATACTTCATGATAGTTACATCTTCTTTATGTTTTGAGTACCTTGTAAAGTGTGAAAGATCTCCTTTACCTTCTTGTAAAATAGAGTGTTGCCCTTAAGTGAGGAAAAGATCCCAAAGTGGACACATTAAAAGATCCCAAAGAGGACAAATGAGAGTTAAATAGAAATAGCCATTGAGGCCACAAAAAAATACAAAAAAATAGAAAAAAGAGAAAAAATAAATAAAAAGAGAGAAAGGGGCAACACTACTATCCTTTTGAGAGATCCACACTAGTACTCCCTTTATATCCTTGTACTCCATAGAGATGCTCTTTTTGCATATAGTTTGGAGAGCTTCATAGCTCGAATGTGCATCCGTTGCATGGCAATCCCTACTCCTCACATCATATCTATCATTTGGCATCTCTTCCCTATGATTTTCCTCATTGATGTGAGCCTTTCTCATACTTTTTGCCTTCCTCCTCCACCATATTTCTCTCTTTGCCATCCTAAGTGTCAACTCTCGTGCTTACGCTCATCCATTTCAAGAGTGCTCAAAATATTGAAAAGGAGTGGATCAAATTGACTTGTACCTGGCTAGTGGTCTGGGGACGAGTCAAGATAAGATTCCAAAGAAGACCAAGTGTGAAACTTTAGTAGATTGAGTTCTCAACAAAAACACTTTTTCTCTCGTATTCCCTACCCTCCTTTCTTGCACGCAAACACCATTTGGAGACATTCGAGTCACGGACAGCAAGAGCTCTTGCACCTTTTGTTATTTTGTTACTTGTTTCAATGCTAATATAGACTCTTGCATGTTATGACTTGAATTGAATCTCTAACCTTGCTTGCTTTACTTTTCAAAGTTCTTTTATGGTTTCTAGCATGTCACCACAGAAATTATGCTTGTTATCATTTACCTACTCAAGGACGAGCATGAATTAAGCTTGGGGATGTTGATACGTCCAAAATGTATCGATCATTTCTGCTTGCTCCATGCATGTTTTGTGTGATATTGCTATGATCTAGATACACTTTCATACATTTTTGATCATATTTGGACTAACCTATTAACTCAGTGCACCCCAGTGCCAGTTCCTGTTTTTTGCTGTTTTTCTATTTCAGTTTTCCCCCATATAAAAAGTGCAAGAAAAATTCGTGAAAATTAAGATAAAAAATCAGCGTGACGGATGCTTCGAGAAGAGCCCGGGAGGGGCCAGAGGGGGGCCAGGCGGCCACCTGGCACGGCCCCACCCCTGGCCGTGCCAGGGGGGGCGCCTGGGGCCCCTGGCCCACCTCTGGATGCCCCCTTTCGCCTCTTTATCCCCCATCACAGGAAAACTCCAGAAGAAGAACCCTATTCCGCGAACTCGCCTCTGTTCCGCCGCCGCCGCGCTTCCAAGATTGGGAGCACCAGAAGACCTCTTCCCGGCACCCTGCCGGAGGGAGGATTGACCTCCGGGAGTCTCCTCTCCGCCATGGATGCTCTCCGGATGTCTCATGAGTAGTTTTCCTTGGACCATGGGTCCGTGATCAGTAGCTATGTGATGTTCTCCTCCCCTCTTTGATCTTCATTGTTTAGACCTCGTGAGCTGCCCTACATGATCGAGGAACCTTTGTAATATTTCTGCTATGGCTATGTTGAGTTTGATCGGATCTGATGGATTATGAGATTATGTTCAGATTGTGATAGAGTAATATATTTGGTTCTTATCTCTTGTATTTTTGTTCCTAAGTAATTCTTGCATGCTCTCCGTTGTTTTTTATTGCTTTGGCCAAGTAGTAGGTAGTGACTCCAAGAGGGAGCGTTGTGCTAGATTGTGGGTTCATGCCTCCCCGATGACATGCTTGAGTGATAGAAACATGAGTCTAGGGGATGTGTTGTTGCCACAAGGGGGAAAACAACGGTGCTTGTAACCGTGGTTACAAGGATTGTTTACTTTACGCAAAGTTCTTTTTAATGCAGTTGTCTGTTGCTTTGGGTTTACACTTTGGGTGGGGCTCGCAACTTAATACCAGCGAGATGTTCTGGATAGATATCTCAAGGGGGATGATTACTAGTAGATGCAGATGGATTTCGGTCTACTTACTTTGGTGTACTGCCCGTGCTTTTGAACCTCTTCCTTTCTTTTGTAGCATAGTTAGCATTGCGGTGCGTTCATAACCCTGTCAATTGCCTTTCTGTAATTTGTTTACCTTGCATAGCAATGTTTATCATCTTTTGGGAGAGAGACATCACTAGCGTACATCACGTATCCCGGTCCATATCCTCATTATTGTTTCCAAGCTATATTTACTTTTCTGCATTTACTTTCAAGTTGCTATCATTATCCCCTTGCGTTTATCATTTGTGAACAACAAGATTGGAGAGATTGAAAACCTCTCTGAACTTCGTTGGGAACAAAGTTATCTGTGTCTGTGTGCAGGTCCACGTCAGGTGCGCCGCTAACGCCTACTTATCATCTCTGGAGTCCTACTGGAGACAAACCTTGGTATCTTTACTGAGGGAAAACTCGCTGCTGTACCGCATCACGCCTTCCACTTGGGGCCTACCAACGAAGGGCGAGAAGCCAATCATCAGGGAGCTGATGTTTTGGGCATGTGAGCATCAGGGACTTTAGTCTCCCCCAAGCTTGAGCGATGCTCTCTCCGTCGCGAGACCAAAAGTTGTAGATGTAGTTCCTATCTTGGTGAATTTCACGAAGAGGATAAAAATTTGCATAAAAGAGAGACATAAGCTCTGGCCATTCAAGCAGACCAGAGTTATCGAGTAGCTTATACCAATCTGAATCTTTATCTTTGAGTGATATGGAGAATAGTTTCTTCATGACGAACTCCATCGTCACACCTACAATCTTAAATAAAGAACATAATTGTGATAAATATAGAAGGTGTTCTCCCGGATGTCCTTCTCCTGTATAACGATTAGCCAAGACATAATCAACAATACCAGATGGTATTTTATAGGGAACATTTTCAGTAGGGGTAGGAGTGACCACCACAGTCGTGGGGCGGCTCCTTACCAGCAACGAACCAACAACAGAAGAGTCCATAAGGACTGAAAGTAAAAATAGAAAATAAAAGTTCCCTTACCGGCTTCACTTACCAATAGCGCTACACTCCCCGGCAACGGCGCTAGAAAAGCTTATTGATGGCGGAGAAGTTAATAGGTTTAGTTGGGTTACCTTCCTTGTTAACCGCGCCAATAAACAATTCTTGATAACCCACAAGTCTAGGGGATCAATTGTAGCTTTTCGATAAATAAGAGTATCGATCCCACGAGGAGCAGAAGGTGTTGATAAGTGACACTGGATAAGGAAAGGGCTGCAAACACTCAAAGGTAAATATTTAGCGGTTTTGGGTTTAAGCAACAGAAAAGTAAAAGACAGGAAAAGTAAACAGGGTAACTGAGGAGTAGAAAGTGGCCCAATCCTTTCACAAGGATAAGCCTAGGAACTGAACTTATAAAAGCTAAAGCGTTCTCGAGAAAACACGGGAGAGATAGTCAAGTCACTTTCACCATACTCCGCCAAGTAATATGTATCGTGTTGATAAGTGTCGGTGGGTGGATCAATGCTAGTACACCTTCTAGACTAAGATAAGTGTACTCTTATGATTAGAAACCTTGCAAGCATCCACAAATACAAGGTAGTAATTAAGGCATAAGCCTAACCACAACATTATGATCAAGGATCCATAACTCCCTTGTGCGAAAGTCTACGAACTAGGGTTCAGGTTTCTGTCACTCCGGCAACCCACCATAAGCATCCTTTGTGACAATGTATTCCTCTAGGCCCATGAAAGGTGAAGTGTTATGTGTTCGACTCACATAACACCACTAGAGAAATAACAACACAACTTAAGTATCAAACAACACATAGTACTTCAACATAGTATGACTACTAACAACTAGACTTCTCTCATGTTCTCAAGAACTAAAGTAACCACTCACAAGACATAAAAGAGATCATGATCAGAGGTGATAGATGGGTGATAAACAATCTGGACACAATGATATTTCTCCAACAAAACTCAATAGCATTCACCACAAAGTAGTAATCAACACCAACAGAGTAGAGAGGATAGATAGTACGGATTACAACACAAGTTGCAATTGTGAGATGAGATGGGATGGAGATGGAGATGGTGCTGATGTTGGGGATGATGTTGATGATGATCTCGATGATGCCCGTGACGATGATGATGATGGCGACGATCTCCCCTTCCGGGAGGTGATCTCCCCGGCGGAATCTTCCCGCCGGAGATGGCTTTTCTCCTCTGTAGGTTTCCGACTTGTGGCGGAGGAGAAACACGGAAATGACTCTTTTTTAGGGGTTTCCTCCCCAGGGGGCTTATATAGGCGAAAGGGGGCACCGAGGGGGGCCACCAGGCACCCAGGAGGGTGCCTGGCGCGGCCAGGAGGGGGGCCACGCCAGGCACCCTTCTGGATGCCTGGTGGGTCCCCTCACCTCCTCCTTCGGTGATCCCCAGTCAATCTTCATAAAAATTCTCCCCATAAAATTTCATCGCATTTGGACTTTATCTGATTCAGCATCTTGGTATTCACTTTTTACCGCTAAATTCTGGTTCTGCTGCTTCGGCACCGGAAAGTTGTAAACTGTGTAAAATAAGCCAAAACAACATAAGAACAATACTTTAAAGTGGAATATATCAATGAATAGGGTGGAATCACAATATAAAATAGTGATGCTTTTTGGATGTATCAAGCCCCCGAGTGCTTTGGGTAAAGATCGCGTGAGCGACGATAGCGTCTCTCGGGGTGAGTTTTGGACTCGAACCCCCGAGTGCTTTGGGTAAAGATCGCGTGCGCGACGATAGCATCTCTCGGGGGGAGTTTTGGACTCGAACCCCCGAGTGCTTTGTGGTAGTATGTGGGCAGCATCATTTTCTTGCGTCGAAGGTTTACATGAGCTGCCAGATGAGCATGACTGGTGGAGACTATGGGTAGAACAGGCGTAGGTTTGCTATGTTCCATGGGTTTCCCACGTCCTCGTCAGTCTTCGGGTTCTTCAGTCTATAGGCACCTCCTCCTATTACTTCTGAGATTATGAACGGTCCTTCCCATTGGGGGGCAAGCTTGTGGAATTTCTCTTGTATGAGCCGTAGGACAAGGTCGCCTTTGTTGAAGGTTCGGGTGCACAGGCGGCTGCTTTGGTAAGTGCGCAGTTTGTCCTGATATCCCTCTGACCTTGCTAGGGTTGTGTCCCTTGCTTCATCTGTTGTGTCCTTGTCATCTTGCAGTGCTTCTTCTTCTTCGTATCCCGAGATCCGGGGTGCCCAATTTGAGGTCGTGTGGCAACAGTGCCTCCGATCCGTACACCATGAAGAAAGGTGTGTACTGGGTTGCGGTATTTGAGGTGGTGCGCAGGCTCCATAGTACTGCAGGGAGTTCTTCTACACATTTACCCGCGGCCTGCTCGAGTGGTGCAAGGAGCCGTTTTTTTATTCCTCCGCATACTAGGCCATTTGCTTTTTCCACCTGGCCGTTGGACTACGGATGCGCGACTAATGCGTAGTTGATTTTGATGCCCAGTTCTTCGCAGAATTCTGGAATTCTGCCGCTGTGAAGTTCGTGCCGTTGTCCGTGATGATGTTGTGTGGCACCCCGAACCTGAAGATGATTGATTTGATAAAATTCACTGCCGTGAGGGCTGTGGAGATGGTGATGGGCACTGCTTCGATCCACTTGGTGAACTTGTCGACTGCTACCAGCAGGTGTGTTCTTCCTCCTTTTGATGACTTCTTGAGTGGGCCTACCATATCGAGTCCCCAGGTGGCGAACGGCCATGATAGTGGTATGGTTTTGAGTTCTGAGGCTAGAGCATGCGGTATGCTGGCAAATTTTTGATAGGCAATGCAATGCCGTACGATGTCTTCTGCGTTTTTCGTCACAGTGGGCCAATAGAACCCTTCTCGGAACGATTTGGACACGAGCACTCGACTGCTCGCATGGTGCCCGCAGGTGCCCTCGTGTATTTCGAGCACTAGGGCTTTGTCGTCTTCTTCGTCGATGCACTTCTGGAGTATCTGGGTGATGATGCGCTTGTATAACTGTTTGTTGATCACTGTGAATGCCTTGGATCGACTAGTGATGCGCCGGGCTTCTCAGACGTCTTGCGGTAGCGCGCCTTCGATTAGGAATTGGAGGAACGGTTTTGTCCATGCTGGTCCTTCGAGTGTTGTTGCATCCGCAGGTTCGACCGCTTGGTTGCTGCTTCCTTCAGATGGGCACGCTGATGCCACCTGTGCTAGCTCTGTGGTGTCGTCATCTACAGCTGCCTCTGGTGCTTGCTGTTTTTTCCTTGATGGATCTCTGGCTGATGCTTTCGAGGAAGACGCCGGGTGGTACTGGTCCTCGAGTCGAGCCGATGTTTGCGAGTTCGTCGGCTTCTGTGTTGTTTGTTCTGGGGATATAATTGAGCTCGCAGCCGTCGAAACTTCCTTCGAGCGTGTTGTAGAGATTTTGATAGGCCACCATGTTGTCGGCTACTGCATTGCAGTCTTTCATCGCCTGATGGACGACGAGGTTGGAGTCTGTAGATTACGAGGCGAGTGGCACCGCATGTTTTGGCCATGCGCATGTCATAGAGCAGTGCCTCGTATTCGGCTTCGTTGTTGGAGGCGTGGCTGAAATTGATCTGGAGGACGTATTTGAGCTTGGTTCCTTTAGGGGAGACCAGGACGACTCCTTCTCCGGCTCCTTGCTGTCTTTTGGACCCATCGAAGAACATTGTCCATGAGTTCGATAGGTCTGGGGGGCCTGGTGTCTGGACCTCCGTCCACTCGACCAGGAAATCTGGGAGTACTTGGGCTTTAGTTGCTGTTGGGTGCTTGAATTGCAGGTCCCGCAGGCTGAGCTCAATGTTCCACTCGGCGACTCGTCCAGTCGCTCCGGGGTTGTTGAGGATGTCCGCGAGTGGCGCGCTGCTCACGATTGTGATGGAGTGTTCGTCGAAGTAGTGCGACGCTTTTCTTGAGGTCGTGACGACGGCCAGTAGTAGCTTCTGGTAGTGCGGGTACCGCTGCTGGAGTTTTGTCAAGAGCATGCTGAGGTAGTAGATCGGCCTTTGTATGCTCTGGACCTTGCCTTCTTACATGCGCTCGACGATGAGTGTTGTGCTTACCACACTGTTGCGTGCTGCCACGTAGAGGTACAGTTTTTCTTTTTCTTTGGGTACCGCCAAGATCGGTGGGGTCGAGAGTGTCTTCTTCAGATCCGTGAATGCTTTGCGGGCTTCTTCGGTCCACTCGAATTTCTTTCCTTTTCTCAGCAACTGGTAGAATGGCAATGTGCGCTCTCCCAATCTGCTGATGAAACGACTCAGGGCTGCGAGTCTTCCGGTGAGCTGCTGCACGCCAGTGATGTCGGTTGGTTCCGGCATCCTGGCGATTGCTTGAACTTTCTCGGGGTTCGCTTTGATTCCTCGAGCGGAGACCATGTACCCGATCAGCTTCCCGGCTGGGACGCCGAATGCGCACTTCTTAGGGTTGAGCTTGATTCTGTACTTGTTGAGGGTTGCGAAGGTCTCGCGCAAGTCGTCGAGTAGCGTGTTTGCGCTGTAGGTTTTGATGATGATGTCGTCCACATAGACCTGCACGTTCCTTCCTATTTGATCTTTGAAGCAGGCTTGCATCATCCGCTGGTATGTGGCACCGGCGTTCTTGAGTCCGAAGGGCATTGTTCTGTAGCAAAATACGTTGTAAGGGGTGATGAATGATGTATGCTCTTCGTCTTCTTCTTTCATCCTAATCTGGTTGTATCCTGAGTAGGCGTCGAGGAACGATAGTAGATCGCATCCTGCTGTCGAGTCGATTATCTGATCGATTCTTGGCAGGGGAAAGTGGTCCTTTGGGAAGTGTTTGTTGACTGGCCCGTAGTCGACGCACATTCGCAGAACGTCTGTGTCTTTCTTGGGGACCAGCACAGGGTTGGCGACCCAAGTGGTTTTCTTCGTCTCTCGGATGAATTGGGCGTCGATTAATCGGTTCTGAGAATCTCCATAGCGCCCGCTTCACTGGCTTGGTGTTTGGCTTGATGCGCAGCGCGTGTTCCGCGAACTCACGCGGTACTCCTGGCATGTCGGCTGGGCACCAGGCGAAGATTTCCCATTCTTCGCGGAGGAAAGCGATGAGGGCGGCCGCTTGCTCTTCCAGGAGGTGGGCGTACATGCGGACTGTTTTTTCTGGGTCCGTCGGGTGCACCTGGTGGGTGATCGTGTCGCTATCGATCCTGAAGTCTCGTCCATACTCTTTTGACTCGCCTCGGCTTGCTAGCGGAAAGATGATTTTGTATTTCACCATGGCTATTTCTGTGAGTTCTTGCTCGGCTCCAAAGGTGTCGGAGACTTTGTGGAAATCACGATCGCACTTGTCTGATTTGGTGAAACTCCCGTTGACTGTGATGATGCCCACGGATCCTGGCATCTTGAGTTTGAGGTAGGCGTAGTGCGGAATCGCAATGAATTGTGCGAACGCTGGACGTCCCAATATGGCATGATACTGCGATTGCCAATCAAGTACTTCGAACTTGAGGGTGTGTCTTGCGAAATTGCGTCTGCTGCCGAAGGCGACTTCGAGCTCGATTAGTCCAAGGGAAGTAGCTGCTTCTCCTGGGACTACTCCGTATAACACAGTGCTTGATTTCTTCCATACTGATCGCGGGATCAGCATCTTGCGTAGGGTGCTGACGAAGATTATTTTCATGCTGCTGCCTCCGTCCATGAAGATTCTGTCCATGTCGTACCCTCCGATTTGGGCGTCGAGTACCAGGGGCGCGTGCCCCAGCCTTGGGACTGCAGGCGGGTGATCATTCTGGGAGAACGTGATGCTGGTTTCTGCGTTGTGTAGCTGGTAGACTTCGACTGCGTTTAGGTTCTCGGCTGCTCTGGCTTGCAGGGTGTAGGCGTCCTGTTGGGCTTGCGATACCCTGCCTTTTTGGATTGTGTACACCTGTCCTTGATTCGGCGACTGATCGGTTCATCGGGTGCGCTTGGCTTCTTGTTGTTTTTCCTCCTTGAGGCTGTCGGCGAGCTCGTTGAACAGGCGGCAGTCTCCCAGGGTGTGGCTCGATCTGATGTGTCCCCAGTTGTCTTCGAAGCAGTGGATCGTGCAGGGTCCTTCTAGCTGTTCCCTGACCGTGAGTTTGCTGGATCCGGCGTGTCGCTTCTTCCTTGAGACTCGGAAGAACAGCGCGTGATCCGATGGGTGCTCGTGAACTCGCGGGTCGATTTCGATCCCCTCGCTTAGATTTTGGTTCCTTATGAGATTGGCGAATTCGTCTGGTCTTTGATCTGGGTCGTAGTATTCGCCGGTCTGAGTCTCGGAGTCGCTATCCTGGCGGGCAACAGTTGTCTGCACGGCGGCAGGTCGTCGAGTGGTCGGCGATCGTGTGGCTGTATAGTTCGACTCGTCGGGTGGAGTTGCTTCGTAGAATCCTCGCTCCTGTCTTCTAGGTCGTCGGTTTCTTCCTTGTTGGCGATGATCTTGGCGGCGCTGATCTCGAGCTCGGAGTCGGTGTTTTGTTGTGCGGCGGGTGCCCGGGTGGCACAGGGTCTTCGAGTGGCCGGCAGGTCCTCTTCTTCATGTTGTAGTTCGTTGATCGGGATTTCCGTGTGGAGCCCTCGCGCCTTTCTTTTGGGTCGTTGAGTTCTCCTTCGCTGGCGGTGGGCTCGGTTGCCGCCGTAGTATTGGTCTTGACACGGCTGCAGGTTGAGGAGATCTTGCTGGGGCGGCAGAGATATTTGCCGTGATCTTGAATTCCTCAGGTGGATTGCATCTGGTTCTTGCTCTTGAGTTGTGGCTTGCTGGAGACGGAACCGCCGAGATCATAATTCCAACCTGTGTAGTTCCCACAGACGGCACCAATTGACGGGGATGTACCCCGGCAAATCCCATGGTCAGGGACCCTGGGTTAGTCATGAGAGGCACAGGTTGGACGATAGCTCGTCGGCTAACAGGAGGATACATTCCTGCTCGATGTTATTGATTGGAGATGGCGATTACAGGGAAGCCAAGGCTAGTGCTCACAAGGTTACAGATTGTGTATTGCTTGATCTCGACGTCTCCCCTCCTAGCCCTTATATACTAGGCTAGGTCTCGGGGAGTCCGTCCTGGATTACAGATAGTATTTCCTAACTCTGATCTTGTTCCGCACGACAGGTTTTGCACCTTCCTTATGAGTCGCGGACTCCTACGTCGGTGCCACTAGTGGGCCAAGGCTGGGCCCTGGTGGCATCTTTGTGGGCCTCCTGTCTTCGGGTACACCGGGTAGGCCCATCCATAGGAGTCGTGGGGTCACCCCCTCGTCACCGGCGGCTCGGCCTGGAGGTGGAGTGGATGATGACCCTCAACTGTAGGGGATCGAGGTAGTCTACGCGGGTAAGATAACCCAATTTATTAATTCGACACAAGGGGAGCCAAAGAATATTTATAAGCTTTAATAGTTGAGTTGTCAATTCAACCGCACCTAAAATATACTTGCTTGCAAAAAAATATTAATAGCAACGGCGATATGAAAGTGATAGCGGCAACAGCGAAAGTAAAAAAGCAAACTACTAGTAACCAGCAGGATTAAAACACTGTAGGCTAGGGAGATGGATGATTGGGCGTTGCTTGGATGAGAGTGATTATGTAATAGATTCTAACACGGTGCAAGGCAAACAAATAAGCAAGGATCATCTAGGCAAATATCAAACATTAGGAATGTATCCCGTAGGTAGTTGTGTGTGCTTGCAATAAGAACTTGCACAACATCTTTTGTCCTACCATCCCGCTATGAATGGGGCCAAAAGGAACTTATGGAGATTGAGGTGCTCCTGTCAAAGAGCACCGGAACAAAGCATTAACACTCAATGGATACATGAAACCTCAAATTATAGCCCATCCCCTTTGGTGTCCCAAACTGTCACCTTTTGGATCGCCTGTTCCGGACCATAATAGGTGCATACAACTCATAGATAGGATCAAGAACACAAATAAACTCATGAAAACACAAGTGGTTCAGATATGAAAACATGGCACTCGGGCCCAAAGTGACAAGCATTAAGAGCAACAAGTTGTAGCAAAGATGATAAAAAACAAAGTAGATGATAGGCAACAAGCCCCCAACAATCTGACGAACTATTACATGATCTAACTCATCCAATCTCTACCATCCCCTTTGCCTACAGCAGGAAAGTACTCACACATGAAAGGAGAAGTCATGGAGGGATGATGGAGTGGTGATGGTGATGACGATGGCGATGATATCCCCTCATCGGAGGCCAAAACAGCCTTCAGGTTAGCCCTCCCAGAGAAGAATAGAGGGTGGCAGCGGCTCCGCGACGGAAACTGGGAAAACGACTTATGTTATGGAGTTTCCTCGCGATGAGAATAAATAGGGGCCTTGGTAGGGCACCATAGGGTGGAGGACCCACCCAGTCGGCCTCCTGGCGCGGCCAGGGGTGGGGCCGCTCCAGCAGGGCACCTTGGGCCCCCCTGGCTGCCCTCTGGCCCCACTTCTGGCTCCGGGTCCCTCCGGGTGCGTGTATTTTCTCTGTTTTTTCCTGGAATTTTCTGAGACGCCTAAAAATCCATATTCCTGCACATAAGAAAACCATACATGTAGTTTTGCTGAAAAGTGAGTCAGTCCGGGTTAGTTACGTTCAAATCATGCAAGAATGAGGCCAAAACAATAGCAAAAGTGTTTGGAAAAATAGATACGTTTGAGACGTATAAGTGGCGGCTAGGGTTGTGGACTGACCCGTACCCCTTCGAGGTTCGCCCTAGCCCTTATATAGATGCCCGTGGAGTGGCCTCAACCCTTGAGGCAATATGGACCCTCCATCCATTATCCATTCGAAAACATCCGAATGGGATCCTTTCCCCTTAAGCACGCGGCCCTATAGGATCACGTACACATGGACACGCCCCGGATCACATCCAGTTCAATAGTCGGTAGCGGTTCCTAATAGAACGTACTGGCTCCCATATGTGCGTAAAGTCATAAGAAGAACCATTACAAGTGTCATATGCAACATTCCTTTTTCCCCATGATATATGTTGTCAATCTCAAGGTGACTACTTGTCACCCTTGTGATAGCTTTACCTCTCTTCTCGAAACCGTGATAAATATTTCTGAAGTGGGTTAACACTTAACCCATGTCGCATGGCCATTCTTTCTGAATCTTATCACTCAAGAGGACCCAGATAATATCTCTCCAAGGTGGAGCGGCAAATCCCATCTTGACCAACCATGTCTCGCGGCATGTATCATGACTTACCCAAAAGCTACCTTTATAACTACCCAGTTACGGTGTGGCGTTTGATAGACCCTAAGTGAGTCATTCCTCATCCCGAGAACATGTGAGGACCTCAGGTCTAGGACATGGCATATACATTGTATTGAGACTAACAGATGACAGTATCTCCCTGCGTCTCAAAGTGGGGCTCTGTCCAACTCAGTGATCCCATCACCAAGTCCATACTATCGGGTAGCATCTCTATGCCCATGACTTGTGAAACATAGTCATCAACCGAATCATATACTAGTCAAGGATATGTGTCCGCATAACCTTATCAACTAAGGACCATTAGAACAATCATCAAAGAATATATAGTCTCACAAACAAGTCACATACTTATTGATACATATCAGTGATGATGTTCAAGGACAATACAAATAGCTTATGAATACATAAGGAGATAACATCATAACATGGTTGCCTCTAGGACATATCTCCGACATGAGTCGAACCTGAATTTCCTTGATCACCATCAAGCTATGAAGACCTATCTGGCAGAATTCATGGTTGCTCAACATGGAGAAGGAGTGCCTCCTTGTGTCGTTCTTTCCCAAGTAAGTCATTCTCTAGCTAGACATTAGACTTTCATTCAATTCCATTATGCTTGAGAATGCAACATTCACCTGAAAGGATACTTGATCTATTCAATTATGTATGAAGAGAAACATGTGTCTTCATCGTTGTTACCCAAAAATCCGCCTATACTTATTTCGTGGATTCGACAAGAAAAGAGAAGAAAGATTACAAAGGCATCAAGAAGGTTTTGGATGAAGCATTGTATGAGTATACAACCATGGATGGAGTTACCAGCGATGGACATAAATCGTTTGACAAATTTAAGATAATACGTTTCGCCCACAATTCTGACTTTTGTTGCCTGCAACAACTAGAGAACAATGATGCAGATGCCTACTACGTCATCCACCACATTGAGGAGTACATACGGGAGGGAGAACAACTAAAAAGGTAATCTGACGTCATGACTTGGGGGAAGAAAATGGAGGAAACCTTGCTCGGAGATCGCAATGATGAGTTCAGACGCCTCCAAGTGAAGTTTATGACCATCATCAACAAGTATATCATCGACCATGCCAGGGGTTTCAACGGCGGCTTGCCAACCGATCCGAAGGAGATAAAAACTCGCCTTAAGAAACAGAATCTCGATGCTGACTATCGGGTCTTTATTTCATATTCGACGATAAAGTTCATAAATGATCGTTGATGTAATAGGATAGAGTGACAACTAAGTTATGGTTCTCGACTACTTATTTACATTGGCGTTATGTGTTAACGTACTTTACAACGTGATGCCTAGCTATCTTAATTAGTTATGTAGTACTTTGTTACGTAATGTGGTACTTGATTTTATTGAGGTTGTTTCTATTGTGATTTGGCTGTCAATGTGCTCCTCTATACTTTTAATAAAAATAGTACGTTAAAATTATATTGGTGACGTGCGCTAGCGTGGCAGCTGACCGGTGACAAATATTACTTATGATGTTCATATATATGGCACTCCATCAGTTTATGAAATAGGGCTGGTATCGGCATCCAATGACACTACTATTTGTTAACACAAGCGCTATATTGCTGACGTCGTGTGTCTACACCAGCAAGGTCATTTTCGATACGCCATAGATGAGCTTTTCTATAATACTAAAAGACACCATGCCTAGGCTTTTTTCTAGTGGTGTCCGTTTCTTCCACACTTCACCAACACACTCTCTCTCTCATTTACGTTCCGCTGCGTGGGAAATTTAGTGAAGGTAAATAAATCGTAACCTATTGTATCTACATTGTATGTATCTTGGGACACAATTTTTGGTAGATTCATTCTTTTTGTTTTGTATGTAATGACTTAGACACAACATGGTATAGTCAAAAAGCTTAACTCGATCCCACGTCGGGGCCGAACGAGAGTGTACCAAGATTACGACGAACTCATCTAAAACATCTCTCATTTTTTCCATTTTTTATTTTCTTCATAGTTTAGTATTTATTTTTTATTCGTTCTAGTACTTAGTTTAATTCTCTGTTTTGTTCGTTCGTGGATAGACTCGTGATGTTCATGGCATATGAAAAAAGTGTGCTCCAACAATTTCATCCAAGCACCTCGACCCGATCTTCATAGTGTGGTGACCCTATGACTCAAAGAAACCGCAACCAAAACTCTAAGCTAAAGAACAACCGCATCTTTAATAATTTTGAATTAGGGGTGAATCATCATCCAATATAAATGAACCTCCAAGAGACCAATGACCTAATATAAACTTAGCAACCATCATTAGTCCCTAACCATATCTATATCTCTTATAAAGCAAAACCCCACAAAAATGCATTTATGATGTCTATCTCAATATGCAAGCTATCCACATCACTCGTTAGTGTAGCAATCATTTTTAAGATGCATTTATGGTAGCTATCTTTACATGCAAGCTATCCACATCACTCACTATTGTAGCCAATCATTTGTCCAACTAGATGATGCCCCGCACGTTGTTGCGGAACTTTTTTGCAAAATATTTCAGTGAAAATATTTGGTTAAACGAAGCATGCATATTTGAAACAATAACTTTTAAACTAATATATGGATGTAATATAAATATCATAATAAAATAAAAATTCCACTTCATGCATGTTGCTTGTGAGTTTTTATTATGCATAGTGGCATATTGAGGTGGGTCTTTCTCATGCATGCTGGATGATGAGGTGGCATGCTTTCATGTTGAGAGAAATATGCTAGTTGAGGGTGATGTGGCATGCATGATGAGGTGGAGTGTGTTCATGTTGAGAGAATTGGAAGTAGTGGGGAGCAACTTCATAAGAATGTAAGATGTCATCCACGTTCATTTATGTGCATCTTTTATCCTTTCAATTTATATTGTAGAGTTTTTATAGAGATTTCTACTACAACGCGCGTAGTATTCTTCTAGTTTTGTCATAACACCAAAATACCATTTAGGGAGAAATGCACTTTCAACCTATCAATCCTATTAAATGGACTCCCACTAAGAGCCTTTAGACAAGTAGAACTAGGAAAATCCAACTAGGTTATACTTTTCCATTGAGCATTTGATGGCACAGGTTAGTGTTCCTCATTGGCTACCCCAAGTGGAAGGTTGAGATGTAGACATCAGCAAATTTCCCCTAACTTTAGAGGATACAGTTATGTCTCTCGTATGACTCCAAGCGCAACAAGAAGATGGTGAAGCAAGCAAGGCGCCGTTTGAGATAAATTACTCGCTTAACTTGGACAAGCACACAAATACAAATAAATTTTCACCAAACGAGTAGGGAGAGGTTGTTGATATCTCTCTTCGTTGGTTACCCCAAGTGGAAGGTGAGATCTAGGATAGCGGTAAATTTCCCCTATGTAGAGGATAGGGTTTGTATCCCGTAGGACTCCGACAATGGTAAGTAGGTGGTTCAGCAAGTGATGCGCCGTCTGAAAAGAACCACTTGCTTCTCCTAGACCTGCACACAACACAAATAACTTTGCACCCAACGAGTACAGAGAGGTTGTCAATCTCTTCGGCCTTGTTGTTTACAAAGGATCAACGCAATAGATAACAATGATAATGGTAGCAGCTAGAAAGTAAAAGCAGGAAAATAAATGAGCGTGTAAACAGTAATGAGAATATGGACCGGGGTCCCGTGATGTTCACTAGTGATGTCTCTCTCCCAAAAGATGACAAAACTGCTATGCGAGGTAAACAAATTACAGCTGGGCAATTGACAGGATTAAAAACGCACCGCAATGCTAACTATGCTACAAAGAAAGGACGAGGCTCAAAAGCATGGGCGGTACGCTAAAATAAGTAGACCGAAATCCAACTACATCTACTACTAATCATCCACCTTGAGATATCTATCCAGAACATCTCGCTGGTATTAACTTGTGAGCCCCACCCAAAGTATAAACCCAAATCAACAGACAACTGCATTAAAAAGCACTTTGCGTAAAGTAAACAAACCTTGCAACCGCGATTACAAGCAACATTGTTTTCCCCCTTGTGGCAACAGCACATTGATACGTCCCAAACGTATCTATAATTTTTGCTTGCTCCATGCATGTTTTGTGTGATATTGCTATGCTTTTGATACACTTTCATATCTTTTTATAACATATTTTGGAACTAACCTATTAATGGTTGCAAGAGTGCACAAGTTCTTATTTTTGTACTTTATGTGTAGGAATTACTTGGATAAAGGAAAAATCACAAAAGGAAGCCTTGTAGGAGTTGGACTCACTCTCTCGAAATCTGTCCCCGGCAGACAAGTTTTAAAGATCGCCTCGGAAACGCTAGAAGACGGCCTCACACGGAAAAACATAAAACTACAAAGTTGTAGGGAATTTTTTTCCGGTGGATCTAGACATAAAATTCGACCCAATAGGAGTTCGGATGCTCCTTGGAGCCCCGAAATACCGAAGACGTAATCTGGATGACGGGAATCCGAGAGTCTATATAAAGAGAGGAAACCTAGGTCAAAGGGCACCACGAAATTTTCTTCCCCTTGGCAGCCGTCTTGAGGGGGAGATCAATCTCCACAGCAGCACCATCTCCAAGGGAGATCAACCTCCAAGATGTCTGATGTCTACGCACGCTTCTATTCTTGTAGACTATGTTGGGCCTCCAAGCGCAGAGGTTTGTAGGACAGCAGCAATTTCCCTCAAGTGGATGACCTAAGGTTTATCGAACTCAGGGAAGTAGAGGTTGAAGATGGTCTCTCTCAAGAAACCCTGCAATTAAGATACAAGAAGTCTCTTGTGTCCCCAACACACCTAATACAACTAGGAGTTGTATAGGTGCACTAGTTTGGCAAAGAGATGGTAAAATATGGGTGATAGGTGTGGTAAAACGAAGTAATATAAATCTGTAATAAAAAGTGCCGCAAGCAAACATGTAACAAAAGTGAGTGCAAACGGTGTAACAATGATGGAAACAAGGCCTAGGCTTCATACTTTCATTAGTGGCAACTCTCAACAACATTAACATAGTCTAATCACATGATATTTCCCATAAAACATGCAATGGAGACGTACTCCGAGGTCATTTCTTTGTGGTCAAGAGAGGACGAGAATTGTGTAGGGCTACAAAAGCACACTTCAGAGTTCGTAGTTCTCATCTATGGATTTCCCAATGTCACCGCGGCCATCCAAAGAGAGTACCACAATCACCACAGCATATCTAAAGGATAGTCAAAGACAAGCACCAAGAGACTCTCAATCTTCAATCCACACACAAAAGAGGAAATCACTCATGAAAATATTCTTCTAATCCATGTCCAATAGACCGCTGTCACCTTGGTCTCGTGGATTATACTAGATAAGATCAATTGAGTACATCAATCCAATACATAGAGGAAGGGGAAATATCATGGGATCACCCTAGATTAACATAGCCTATGATCACAACGAAGATCACATCATGGGAGAGAGAGAAGAACAAATAGCTACTGGTAGAAACCTCAGCCCCGAGGGAGAACTACTCCCGCTTCATGGAGGGAGGAAGCAACGTCGATGGAGATGAATCCGGGGGCACTTCCCCGTCTCGGCAGGGTGCCGGCACAGGAATTCTGGTCCCCCGAAGCTTGTCGGCGATGGCGGCGGAGATCGGAATTGCTTCTGGAGAAAAGGGGTCTGAAATCAGGGTTTTCGCGATGCGAGTAAAAATAAGGGCCAAGGGGGGCCACCAGGGGAGGTCCCAGTCGCCTTGGCGGCCTGGTGGCGCGGCCTACCCCTAGGCCGCGCGGGGTGGCCGCCTCGGTGACTGGTGGCCCCCCTCCCGCTATCCTTCGGTGATTCTGGAAGGTTCTTTCACGCTGATTTTTTATATTTTTTTCCCTAAATTTATTGGGCACTTTAAGTAATGGGAAAACCTAAAATACAAAACAGCAGAAAACAGAAACTGGCACTGGGGTGCACTGAGTTAATAGGTTAGTCCAAATATGATCAAAAGTGTATGAAAGTGTATCTAAAACATAGCAATATCACACAAAACATGCATGGAGCAAGCAGAATTTATAGATACATTTTGGACGTATCAACATCCCCAAGCTTAATTCCTGCTCGTCCTCGAGTAGGTAAATGATAACAAGCATAATTTCTGTGGTGACATGCCACACAAACATATAAGGACTTTTAAGTAAAGCAATCAAGGCATGTAATTCAATTCAAGTCATAACAGGCAAGAGTCTATATTAGCATTGAAACAAGCAACATAAGAACATAATGGTGCAAGAGCTCTCGCTGTCCGTGACTCGAATATCTCCAAATGGTGTTTGCGTGCAAGAAAGGGGATAGGGAATACGAGATGAAAAAGTATTTTTGTTGAGAACTCAATCTACTAAAGTTTCACACTCCGTCTTCTTTGGAATATTATCTTGACTCGTCCCCAGACCACCAACCAGGTACAAGTCAATTTGATCCACTCCTTTTCGATATTTGAGCACTCATGCAATGGATGAGCGTAAGCACGAAAGTTGACACTTTGGATGGCAAAGAGAGAAATACGGTGGAGGAGGAAGACAAAAAGGGTGAGAAAGGCTCACATCAATGAGGACAATCATAGGCAAGAGATGCCAAATGATAGATATGATGTGAGGAGTAGGGATTGCCATGCAACGGATGCACATACGAGCTAGGAAGCTCTCCAATGGAACTAGTGGGGGTGCATCTAACCTGCTCGCTCATGAAGACCTAGAGCTCGTTTGAGGAGGCTCATCCTTGGAATATGCAAGCCAAGTTCTATAGTGTGAAGGTCCCCACATAGCTATATGCATAATGATCATCTCTATGGAGTACAAGGATATAAAGGGAGTACTAGTGTGGATCTCTCAAAAGGATTAGTAGTGTGCCCCCTTCTCTCTTTTTATTTCTTTTTCTCTTTTTTCTATTTTTTGTATTTTTTTGTGGCCTCAATGGCTCTTTCTATTTAACTCTCATTTGTCCTCTTTGGGATCTTTTATTGTGTCCATTTTGGGATCTTTTCCTCTCTTAAGGGCAACACTCTATTTTACAAGAGGGTAAAGGAGATCTTTCACACTTTACAAGGTACTCAAAATCATAAAGAAGATATAACTATCATGATGTATGCAATGTATGTCGCTGCCAGTGTAGCAGGAACATGTATGACATGAAGATCAAGTCCTGAAGAGGTGGATGTTGCATGGCAATATATCTCGGAAAGGCTATGGAAATGCCTTGATAGGTAGGTATGGTGGCTGTTTTGAGGAAAGATATAAGGAGGTTTATGATGACAGAGCGTATGATGCCAAGGGTTTGGATGTACCGGAGAAGGTGGACACCAACTCTCAGAGTGAGAAGAAGGCAATGCACGGCACGGGAGAGGCTAGCAAAATATGGGAAGGTGGAATTGTCAACTTTCAATACTTACATTAGTCCGAAGAACTCATGCACTTATTATCAGTAACTCTCAATCTAATAAGGAGGTTCACAAAGAGACAAGTACCCCGAGGAGGAGTGTATGGGGGTTTGGTTATCCTTGCGCATCCTCGACTCATGGTATGTGAGTGTACTCTAATATTCGATCCCTCCAAAGATTAGTGATCCATCTAGTAGCTAGAGTTCTCAACTAGTTTTTTGGTTTTGAAAATACACACGGATTGCCCAAAATACGACACCTATCACTAATAGGCTAAAGCTCTTGACACCAAAAGTTCAGTCATTACTCACATCAATACCTCAAAACCATTGCAAGTTACTACTAGAATTAAATAGCAACCTCAATTACCTACTTTCAAGACAAGACACTACTCAGTGCAACAACCAACTCTCTTTAAAAAGATAAACATGAAAAATAAAAAAGAGTTCCAGCAACAAAATAAACAAAAGCCAAGGCTCTTGCTAAAGACAAACCAAGACTAAAACTAAACATGGCAGTAGCTACGAAAAGATAAAGAACACACAACAACAAAAAGATAAGCAGGAAAAACCCTATGATGTGTTCTAGATTTTGAAAGTGGAGCGTGTTTCTCTCCCACAAAAAGTAAGATGGGGTCTAACTTGTTATGACCAGCAAGAAAAACTAAAGAAAACTTAAAATAAAACCTAAGAGTGAGACGCTCCAAGCATAGCACATAACGCATGAAGTGATAAAAATATAGTGAGACGAAGGACGAACTGATGATTGTTGATGGAGAAGGGGATGCACGGGGGCATCCCCAAGCTTAGACGCTTGAGTCTCCTTGAATATTTTTTGGGGATGCATGGGCATCCCCAAGCTTGAGTGTTTGACACTCCTGGATCTTCTTTCATCATCTTCCATCGCACACTTGAAAACTCCCTTCATACATAACTCATCATAAGCTGATTAGAGAGGTTAGTATCCTTAATAAATAAAAAATTTCCTACTAGATTTCCAAAAATTTCAACATCTTGAAGAGCTACTGTTTATCAAGATTTCCAAAAAGTTTTTGCAAAGAAAAAGCAAGCTTAAGGTTTGCAAAAGTTAGGAGAGACAAAACGTGGCAGAATCTGTGAAAAACAGAACAGCAGGTAGTAAAGAATTTTTTAGGGGTACTTCTGCAACTCGAATCAAAAAACTCAGAACAGACGCTCGAAAGTCAATTGTATGGAGCACGCTGTCAAAAAAATTCAGATAAGAAAGATGATCTGGTGATTTCAGGCTAATTTTTCCGTCCGAGGACAAAATCTGTTTTCTGGACAGCATGTCACAACTTTTGAACTTTCTTGCAATCGGAGGCTAGACTTGGCACAAAGATTGAAAATAAAGATACAATGATGTTGCTACAGTAGTAACAATCATCAAGACCACTAAAAACTGAAAGTAAAAACTCAAACTAAAGATAACAAGGGTTGTCTCCCTAGAGCTCTTTCTTGATAGCCATAAAGATAGGCTTAAGATTTTAATGATGCTCTCATGGGAATAAGGAATAAGAGTTGAAGAAGAAAAGAGAGCTTCAAGAAGCAAATAACAAACACATTTAAGTCTAACATGCTTCCTATGTAAATGGATCTTGTAGAGAAATAACTCATTGAAGCATAAAGATATTAGCATAGGAAGGAAAAACAAGTGCAACTTCAAAACCTTTAACATAAAGAGAGGGAATTTGACATTATTGAAATATCTCTAAGAATGTGTTCCATTCTCATAATAATTTTCAGTGGGATCATGAATAAACTCAACAATATAAGTATCACATAAAAAATTGTTACCATGATCCACATGTAAAAGGGTACTCTTACTCTCCACATAAGCATAATCTTTCTCATTGGTAATAGTGGGAGTAGGACTATCATAAACAACTTGAACACTATAGATTAATTGTGTATTAGGAAGATGGTGTTCAACAAGGGAGTAATTCCCTCCATGATCATGATAAGTTTTATAAGGATAATTTCTCCTTATGTCATAGGTACCTTTATAATCACTAAAAATAGGAGTTATAACATCATCATAGTAGATAAGAGCATTATCATTGCTAGAAACTATATTTGTAAACATGTTGTCTTTATTATTACTAGCAAAAGAATTATCAATTACCACATCACTAATGGGTAAAGGACTTGCAATCCTATCATCCCCAAGCTTGGAGCTTTCCATATCATCACTCTCAGAGTTGGTACCAAAGAGATTTTCAAGGTCATAAGTAGCATTATCATCATTTTCCCAATCACAAAAAGTAACATGCATATCATTATCAAAATCATCTTCAATAGTACCTACAAACTTATCTTCAAGATAATAATGAATGCAATCAAGCTCACCATCCTCCATAAATTTCTGTCCGTTAGGATAAAAATCGATACGAGGAATATGCTCAGGCCAGGTTGTTACCCATTCTTATTCCTTCCTGCTCCTCTTCCTCCTCCTCTTCTTTTTCTTCTTCTTCACCTTAGGAAGGAGTGGTTGGAGAGAAAGCTTCTCCCCATATCCTGGTTTATCATTAGAAACAATAGGGGAAACTTGGGAGAAACTCTCCTTTTTATTAGTAGAAACATAAGAGACATTTTTATACTTTGGTAAAGTTCCCTCCTTTCTAATATTTTTTATGTAATCATTATCATGGCAATTAACAACACAATAGAGATGGCAATTATGCAAAGTGTTATTTATTCCCAAAGTATGAACATCTAGCCAAGAAGTATTTTCTGATAACTCTTCACACATCAAAAATAACATAAGCTCATCATAAAGATCAGGGGTGATCATGTCATCACACAACTGGCTAACAGTTATGTTTTGAAAGTACATGCACTGAAAATTGAAGTGACCCTTTATGCAGCAAAGTTCACAAGTAAAAGGATAAAGGTCACACAATTCTCTAGCAATTTCATTTAAATCTCTAACCCAAGTGATTGTTCTTTCATGCTTATGTTGCTTACAATACTTCTCTTCTTCAATCATAGGCCTTTCACAAGGTCTATCCACTCCACAAAAATTAACATGCTTATACAAAACTTCATTTTCAGGAATGGGATCATGCATGTTGCAATCATCATTAACAATTTCATTTTCTTTGCAAATCTCTTTAAAAGGTTCATGATGCTTGATCCAATTCTCCTTAGGCATATTAAGATGTGAAGCAAAAGATTTGAGGAAATCAACAAGGAGTTGAGAATCAAGCCCAAACTTAGCACTAAATTTATTAAAACTTGCAGTTTCAACAAAGGACTTAATGCAATCATACTCATAAATTATACCTGACTCTTTACCCTTGTCGATCTCCCAATCTTCAGTGTTGTGTTGGATTCTTTCAAGGAGTTCCCATTTAGCATCAATATTTTCGTTTGTGAAAGAACCCATCGAGGAAGCATCAAGCAAGTCTTTATCCTGTCGAGATAGCTTTGCATAGAAATTAGTAATAATCATATCTTTGGGGAGCCCATGGTTAGGAAATCTTAGCATCAAAGTTTTCAGTCTCCCCCAAGCTTGAGCTATGCTCTCTCCGTCATGAGGATAGAAATTATAAATATAATTCCTATTCTCATGGACTTCATGAAGAGGATAAAACTTGGAGTAAAAGAGAGACTGGATCTCTTCCCAATCCCATAGGTGAGAATCATCTAGTAGCCTATACCATTCCAAAGCTTTTCCTTTCAGTGACAAGGCAAATAATTTCTTCATGACTTCACCTCTTGTCAAACCTGAAATCATAAATAACTCACAAAGTTCTGTAAGTTTCAACAAATGAATACTAGGATTGACTGTCCCATCATAACAATCATTAATAATTATTTCAACTATCCCAAGTGGTATTTGGAACGGGATACATTCAGTAGGTGGCGGAGACTTCTCTACCACAGGTGTGGCAAAGCGGTCTCCCCGAAGAAGCGAACTAAGATTGCAGTGTTCCTGTCGGGGGATTGGTACCCGGGTAGGCTCACCCAAGCGAAAGCAACCTTTCAAGAGAAGGATGGACCGATTGGGCTGCAGCTGGGCCGAGCTGGGCAGGCGTACGGCCGATTGCTTCAAGGCAATCAGCCGTACCGAATGCCAGCAGTCGGCCCAGGCACAACCGGTCCACCCTTTAATCACCAAGACGATTATCCGATTGGTCTGCAGATGGGCCGAGGTGGGCATCAGCACGGCCGATTTCCCAGGGCAATCGACCCTGCCGAGAACCACCAGTCGGCCCAGGTGCAATCGGTGCAACCTACTACCCCTGGATAAGTTGACCCCGAGATCAGTCAAGGGTACAGGTACAAGGTCATAAATGCGCAATCCCGAGAGATCGGGGTGGCAGAGAAGCCAAGTCACATAGAAGATCTGGCAGAGATGCGGTGTCGACCTCTCCGCCGATTCCGCGGACAGGGCGACAAGACCGCACCTCCTAGCTCCACTGTTCATCATCTGGCCCTACGAGTCTACAGCATGGGCCGCCGCTTGTCTGGTCCGGATCACCCGGGAAAAAGCAGTCGGTGGGACCCAGCCGATTAGAGGATGACGGCTGGGCCCAATCGGCAGTGAAGTTACCGATTTACCCCGAGCTCATGCTATAAGAGCCCGGGGTACCCCTTCTGCGTGGGGGGCGATCCGCTCAGTCGCACCATTACTCACATTCTCCTCAGTTCATTCACTGCTAGTAGTTACTCCTCAGGGAAGCAGGAAAGAGCCTTGCCCACGGCGGCGCTCACCTTCCCCTGAGAAGATAGAGAAGCAGTTATTGTAGTCCAGTTCCATTGATATAGAAGAGACGAGCAGGAGTAGGGGTGTTATCTCTCCGGAGATCCCCGAACCTGGGTACATCGTGGTGTCCTTCACCGTGTTTGTGCCCAACCCGATTCCGACACCATCGACATCCTCTTCCTCGCGTCTTCCCCTCACTTTAGCCATCCCCATGGCATCTGCCGTCACATATCAACGACAGTTGGCGCCCACCGTGGGGCAGACCGAGGCGTCGACTTGAGTAAAGATCCGAACGGGATTTTCCTCTGCATGAGGCGGTAGCCACGCCTCTGGCCTGATTCTTAGGCGTGGGGCAATCGATTACGTGGTGGACTACTCGGCGCGGTACGGGGCCGGTGCACCCCTGCCGCCCGATGTGTCGCTGCAGGTCGGCAGTCATCGCCTCTTCATCGGCAGCTTCCCCGAGGCATATCCCAGGGAGATTCACGTCTTCTGTGCGTCACGGATCCGCTCTCGACCAGGGGCTGCAGTGCAGCACCTGGCGGAGAGGATGGCCGAGTGCACGACACTGTCATGATGGCGGGATCGTCTTCATCGAGCAATCGCGGTGCAGCGAGTGCGGCTAGGAGAGCCAAGGAGGCAGCGGAGGCTGCAGAGAGAGTCGGCACCAGTGCGTTGCGGGATGTGTTATACACACCCGTGAATAGGAATGGTGATCCCGATCAAGTGCACACTGAGCTGGAGACGGCACGGCTTGCTCTTGCTCGCAGGGCCAAGCAGGTGCTGGCAGAAGAGCGCAGGCTGGGAGCCATCACAAGGGAGTACAACGCAGCGCATGCAGGACCGCGTCGGCCGATTGAGCCCGCGGTCTTGGAAGATTTGAGAAGACGAGGTAGAGCAGTCAACTAGCAGCTGTCGGGAGCTGAGCAGCCGGAGCAACCGGCGCAATCGGTGTTCATCCAGAGGCCGACATACAGCACGCCGGACAAAACCCTGAGAGCAGCCGAGCAGATAGCAATCGAGCTAGAAGACCTGGAGGGAGATGAGCGGCGAGAGCAGTCGCGCCGAATGCGTGAGCTGCTGGCAGCCGCAAAGGAGCAGAGGCTCGTGGCAATGGAGAATCAGAATGCAGGACCTGGGGCGTCAGGAGGAACTGTGAGGCCGAATCCGGAAGCTAGCCAGCGACCGAATGCATCGCACCAGAATAGACAGCAGCCTGCCCCATCTCGGCATGAGAGTAGGGTTAGGAGCAATCGGCCACCCCCAGCGGCAAGCAGAAGAATTTAAGAGCCAGCTGTTAACAGCACGCGCAATGACATGCCTCAGCAGTCGGCACCAAGACCAGCAATCAACGCCCGACTTGGCCCTCGCCAAATCGGTCAGAATGATGCCAGGCATCGCATTGAGCTCCTGGAGAAGGAAGCTCAAGAGGATGAAGAAGGAGAAGCTGGCCCGTCGTGTTTCGGACATCGCATTCGGACCGAGAAGTTTCCCAAAGGCTTCACGCTGCCGAGGGATACTCCCAAGTATAATGGTTCTGTGAAGCCAGAAGATTGGTTGTACGATTACCTGGCCGCAGTTCGCATTGCAGGAGGCAATCGGCGTGTGGCAGTCCGTTATGCACCCTTGATGCTGCAGGGTTCAGCTCGGACTTGGTTGAACAGTTTTCCCAAGGACAGTGTAAATTGTTGGGAAGATTTTACAAGTGCATTCATTCACAACTTCACGAGCACATATGAGCGGCCCAACCTCCCGCGGCAGTTGGCTCTTTGTGTGCAAGGCAAGGATGAACCCCTCCGAGATTATTTATCTCGGTGGATCAAGCTGAAGAACTCATGTGCAGGAGTCCATGAGATCCAGGCCATTCAGTACTTCACGGATGGATGCCTGGCCGATTCAATGCTGAAGCACAAGTTGCTCCGCGAGGATTTCACGTCGCTCGCCGAGCTCATGAAGGTGGCCAACGCGTTTGCTATGTCCGATTCTGCGATGCACCCTATCCAGCTCGGAGTTGGAGGTGTAATCCGGTCACCAGGGGCTCCGCAGTCGGACACACGGAACCAAGGCCTTAGTCGGAAGGAAAGGAGAGAGAACAACCGCAACAACAACAACAACCAGCAGAACAATGGCAAGCGCAAGGATGAGCAGCCAGATACTCAGTACGGCAGTCGGCAGGTGGCCACTGTCCAGAATGAAGAAGATCCAGGGGCTGCAGGAGGAAGTCGGAAGATGAAGCCTAATGTAATGCCACAGGGGCAGATGAAGCCCAAGTACACGTTTGATGATATGCTGGATGCAGCATGCAAATTGCACAGCACTCCCGGCAGGCCGTCTGCGCATACCACTTGGTAGTGTGATTTTGTGAGAAGGATTGCGAAGGGAGAAGCTTTACCACCTCCACCCCCACCACCACCCCAGAACAGAGGACCACCTTAGCAGAAGAACTAGTTCCCGTGGCAAGACGCCGCCTACATGATTTTCACCAGTTAGTCCACTGACAAGGGCAGTCGGAGAGCCCAAGCTCAGGAGGTCAATGCCACCATGCTGCCAATTCCTCAGTTCATGCATTGGTCCGAGTGTCCTATATCCTGGGACAGAGCAGATCACCCCACCATCTTACCGAATCCGAGCAATTATCCGCTTGTGGTTGATGCTCTGTTCGCAAGACCAAGGTTCTCATGCAAGTTCTCCCGAGTGCTCGTCGATGGAGGAAGCACAATCAACATTCTGTACAGAGACACCTTGATCAAGCTAGGGCTCACCGAGAAGGATCTGGAGCGCAGTCGGACGACTTTTCACGGGATTATCCCGGGGTTGTCTTGTACCCCCAAGGGTCGCATTCGGCTGGACGTCATATTTGGCACAGAGGAGAACTTCAGGAGGGAGCCGATTTGGTTCGAGGTCGCCGACCTCAGCAGTCCTTATCATGCTCTGTTGGGATTGCCCGCATTTTCCAAGTTCATGTTCAACGCACAGCAGACTTACCTCAAGATGAAGATCCCAGGGCCAAACGGCGTCATCACCGTCACCGGGGACTTCAGGAAGTCCCTCGAGTGCATGTCGGCTGGCAGCAGTTTGGCTGATTCTCAGGTGGTCGAAACGGAGAAGCGTCAGCTCGGCAAAGTGATTGCAATGGCGCAAGCGCAGAACAAGAATCCACTCCCAATCGGCCCAGCCAAGAGAGCAGATGAGGAATCGGCTTTTCAGTCGGCCAAGGACAGCAAGAAGATCGCTCTAGATCCCTCCGACTCAACCAAGTTCGTGGTATTCGGAGCTGAACTTAAAGACAAATAGGAAAGCGAGCTCGTCGAGTTTCTCCGTGAGAATCAGGACATCTTCGCATGGTCTTCACAAGACATTCCTGGTGTGCCGAGAGAACTAGCCGAGCACAAGCTGCACATTCGGCCAGGCTCGAAGCCGGTCAAGCAACCCCTGAGACGTTTTTCTGAAGATAAGAGAAGGGCAATCGGCGAAGAGATTGCGAAGCTGCAAGCTTCAGGTTTCATCATGGAAGTGTTTTACCCCGAGTGGCAGCGAATCCAGTCCTCGTCATGAAGAAGAACAAGACCTGGCGCATGTGCATCAACTACACTTGCTTGAACAAAGCGTGCGCGAAGGATCCGTTTGCTCTGCCCCGTATCGATCAAGTGATTGATTCTACGGCCGGCTGCGAGCTTTTGTCTTTTCTGGATGTCACAGCTGGCTATCACCAGATCAAACTTGCTGTGGAAGATCAAATAAAAACTGCATTTATAACCCCTTTCAGGGCTTATTGTTATATCACCATGCCTTTTGGTTTGAAAAATGGAGGTGCCACTTATCAGCGCACAATTCAGAGGTGCACACACTCCCAACTCGGCAGAAATCTCCACGTCTACGTGGGCGATTTGGTGGTGAAGTCGGCAAAGGGGGTCACACTTCTAGACGACCTCCGAGAGACATTTGCAAATTTGAGAACTTCTCAGATCAAGCTCAATCCGGAGAAATGTGTTTTTGGAGTCCAAGATGGCAAGCTCTTGGGATTTCTCGTTTCCGAGAGAGGAATCGAATGCAATCCCGAGAAGATAGCCGCAATCGAGCGCATGGAGCAACCCAAGAACCTGAAGCAAGTACAGAAGTTCACCGGTTGCCTCGCATCACTCAGCCGATTTCTCAGTCGGCTGGGTGATAAAGCAATCCCATTGTATCAATTGATGAAGAAGACGGAGAAGTTCACTTGGACACCTCAGGCAAGCGAAGCATTCCGAGAGCTCAAGCACATGCTCTCCACTGCGCCGATTCTGGCTGCCCCGATTGAGAAGGAGCCAATGATGCTGTACATCGCGGCAACCAATCAGGTGATCAGTGCAGTTATGGTGGTGGAGCGGCCCGAGAAGGACAAGGCACTGCAGATTCAGCGACCTGTGTATTACATCAGTGAAGTGCTCTCGGCGTCCAAGCAAAACTACCCTCACTACCAGAAGATGTGCTATGGAGTGTACATGGCGGCCAAAAGATTGAAGCCATATTTTCAAGCCCACTTGGTCACAGTCGTCAGCTCGGCTCCAGTGGCTGACATCATAGGAAGCAGAGATGCAACCGGAAGAGTGGCGAAGTGGGCAATCGAAATCGCCAACCATGGCATCCAGTATGAGTCGAGAACAACAATCAAGTCGCAAGCATTGGCCGATTTCCTGGTGGACTGGGCTGTAACTCAATATATGCCGCAGCTCCCAGGATCGGATTTCTGGCGAATGCATTTTGACGGATCCAAGATGAAGAGCGGCCTAGGGGCTGGCGTAGTGCTCACTTCACAAAGAGGAGATCAACTGCAATATGTTCTCCAGATTCACTTTGTAGCATCAAACAACGTTGCCGAGTACGAAGCCCTTGTGCATGGTATCAAGCTGGCCAAGGAAATCAGCATTCGGAATATTGAGTGCTTTGGTGACTCCGATTTGGTAGTACATTAGTGCACAGGCACCTGGGATGCAAAGGATGCAAATATGGCAAGCTATCGTTTCCTAGTGTAGCAGATCAGTGGGTACTTTGAAGGATGTGAGTTCCACCATGTGCCGAGAGCAAACAACGAAGAAACAGATGCATTGTCCAAGCTCGGCTCAACAAGGCAAGCTATCCCACCAGGCGTATCACTTGAGGACATCAGGAAGCCATCCATCATGCCATACCGAGAGTCTGAGTCCATCTTCATCTCGGAGACCGACCTTGAAGCGTTGAAGAAGGCAAAAGAAGCTCAACCGGCAAAAATTCCAGCTCTGAAGAAGCAGTCAAGCGCCCAAGGTGCAGCAGCAGCAGTAGAGCCGACAGCACCAGGGGCTGCCGATTGCAAACCAGGGGCTACCGAATGCAGCAAGATGAGCAAAGCCAAAGGGAAGCAAGCAGCGGCAGCGCCAGATGGCACAGCCTCAGAAGAACCAATGACGTCAGGAACTGCCGATTGCAGTGAAGAAGTTCCAGCTCCAGACGAGCAGTCGCTACCAGGGGCTGCCGAATGCGTGCCAGGCGGCGCAATCGGCAGTTCAGAGACAGAAGTCGAGATGACAGAAGTTCAAGAGGCCGAGATCCAAGAGGCCAATGGCCAAGAAACCGAGATCCAAGAAGAAGTTGCACCCCAGCATGCAGCAGTAATGGTGGTCGTCAGTGCGCCATCATGGGCACAACCCATTAGAGATTTCCTAGCAGACGGAGTCCTTCCAGAAGACGAAGCAGAGTCAAGACAAATCAGCTGCCGGTCTTGGGCATACACAATAATCAACAACGAGCTAGTGCGCAAAAGTGCAACTGGTGTCTTTCAGAGATGTGTAGAAGAAGACAAAGGCTTGGAGTTGCTCAGAGACATCCATGAACGTGAATGCGGTCATCACGCATCTGCAAAAGCCATTGCCAGCAAAGCTTTCCGACATGGTTTCTATTGGCCGACTGCGCGTGCAGCGGCTGAGAATTTGGTGAAATATTGCAAGGGCTGCCAGTGGTTCAAGGCAAAAAGTCATCAGCCAACATCAACATTGAAGACAATCCCAATAGCATGGCCGTTTGCAGTATGGGGTTTGGATATGGTTGGTCCATTCAAGAGGGCTCGGAGTGGCATGACACATCTCCTGGTCGCAGTGGATAAATTTACCAAGTGGATTGAAGCCCGCCCGATCAAGAAGCTGGATGGTCCGACTGCGGTCCGTTTTGTGGACGACATCGTGTGCAGATATGGCGTGCCCAATAGCATCATCACCGACAACGGCACCAATTTCGCAAAGGGGGCACTGGCTCGATATGCATCTCAGCAGGGCATTCGGCTTGATCTTGCATCTGTGGCGCATCCCCAGTCGAATGGTCAAGTAGAAAGAGAAAATGGACTCATGCTCTCGGGTATCAGACCCCGATTGGTGGAGCCACTTGAGAGGGCACCCGGAGCATGGATTGAAGAACTCCCAGCAGTACTGTTCAGCTTGAGGATCACACCAAACAGGTCGACTGGATTCACTCCTTTCTTCCTGGTGTATGGTTCAGAAGCAATCATCCCATCCGACATCGAGTTTGATTCACCTCGGCATGCCTTGTACACCGAAGAAGAAGCCAGGTTAGCACGAGAGGACGGCGTCGATCTCAAGGAAGAATCCTGTTTGCTGGCCTTGTCCAGATCAGCAGTCTATCAGCAGAAGTTGCGGCACTACCACAGGAAGAAGATTCGTCCTCTCGCCTTCCGAGAGAGCGACATGGTGCTACGCCGAATTCAGAATTCAGACGGACAACACAAGTTATCCTCACCCTGGGAAGGACCATTCGTCATCAGCCGCACACTCAAGAACAACTCCCATTATTTGATCGACTTCACCAAGGGCACTCGGCACAAGGACACATCAGGAGTAGAAACGGAGCGGCCGTGGAACGCTGAGCTTTTATGTCCGTTCTATAGTTGAGCGGCAGAAATTTATGTACGCCATTCGGCAAACGATCAGTAAAGCTATCATGCCTCTAAAAAAGAGCATTAGATTACCTTTGCATAATTTAATTCGGAAAGCTAGCCCAAGTCGGCAACGCTTAGTTATACCCGAGACGTGCGTAACGCACTCGGGGACTGACCGGCCACGAGGTCAGAAGAATAGGCCAACGAGGCACGGGGACTGCGGGCTGGCACTCAACTTAGCACCTAACTCAAGCACAAGTCACGAAAGTGTTTGTGGCATTGAGAAGGGTAGCGGTTGGAGCAGTCGGCAGTGCAAGTTCCCGAAAAACAAATCGAAACGCTCTAGAAAGGGCATAGTCGATAAACTAAGTTACCGATTGTGCCGCGGACCGATGCATCGAGCTCGGCAGCGAGCAATTGGCTCCTAACATTGCAGAATCCTTTGCGTTAAACCTTGTCGTGTAAATTCGAAAAACTTATCGAACCTTGGCTGGAAATCAACCTTTGATCCGATTGTAGACCGCATGTCGGCAGCAACACGGACAAGGCATGACACCCCCAAGTGCAGACCGATAAAAAAATCCGACAAAGACGCAAAGTTGATCGCACAAATAAAAACTTGCAATGAGAAATCGGATTGCATAAGAGATAACAGGCCTCAGGTCGAATAAGTTCATTACATCGAAGCCACACCCAGTGGGTGTCGATAGAATTAATACCATGTCTTACAAGCAACTAGTCGGAAAGTAAAAACAAGATAAGGCTGATCAGATGTCGGCAAGCAGCAGTAGATGGCGTCGTCGTCGGCACGGCTCAAGAAGTTGGGACAGTTGAGGGCGCAGAGATGGAAGTCGGAGCAGTCGGATCGGCTTGCGCGGCAGCGGCATCTGGCTCCGACTGTGCATCAGAAGATGTGGCCGCAGCATGCTTGGACCTCGGAGAGGTATGGGACGAACCGCTGTCAGAAAGCTCTTCGGCCAAGCCAGAGATAGAAGTTGCAGCCAGCGGGTTCCCTCCCTCGTCGAGATATGGAGTGTAATCATAGGGAGAAAACCAGATCACCATGGTGCTGGCTAGCCGGTTCACCTCGGTGTAAGTCTTCTCAAGCAAGTCAGCCGCATTTTCTCTGAGGCTGTAGAGTTGGGGAAGCTTCACTTGAGGGTACCAGCTCAGCATAGTTTGAAGAGTGGTCTCCGCACCAGTCCGACCAGCAGAGTTAAGCAAGACGTCGATCCGACGGGGAATGGCCTTCAGAAGAATCTGAGTCTGCTCGGTGGTAGCATTCGGAGCATCTCCGTTGTCAGAATCTTCTTCGTCGAGAGTGTCCGATCTGTGGGTGTCGGCAGAGGAGCTGGCAGAACGCTTCATCCTCTGGAGTCCAACCTTGAGCTCAGTCGGCGACCACAGCAACTCGGCAATCTTCAGAATGCCAAGTTTGAAAGACAAGGCAATCCCCTTGATGACGGGAATGCGAGCTGCTGTGCCAATCAGATACTCGTGCCGAGTCCAGACATCATCATCAAGCTGGCAGGACCCTCCGGCCGCGATGGTCTCCTCTCGGGATTTAGCCACGGCTGCATAAGCAGCTGCTTCAAATTCAGGCCAGGCCTCTGCATCACGAAGAAAAGAATGAGTAAGAGCACAAAAGAAGGAAGCAGTCGGAAACGCACTCGGAGGTAAGGATCACTTACCGCCAAGAAGGACGTCCATCTCACTCATCGTGTCGCAGAGGCCCTTGGCCCGGCGGCGCAGTTTAGTTGCGTCTTCATAGTTGCGCTTCTCCATCTCTTCATATTTGGCAATATGGTCATCACGGTCCTTTCGGATAGAGACTCGCGTAGTAACAGCTTCATCCCTCTCGGCCTGCAGTTCTTCTAGGGCGGCTACAGCTGCATCTCGCTCAGCGCGGAGCCCATCGCCAGCAGCAGTCACGCAACTAAATGGTCCAAATGTTTCTTTTCAAGAGCAGCCATCTCGGAGTGGAGGCTTTTGATGGTCCGAGTCAAGTCGGCTTCCACCCCCTGCAGTCGGGTTGTCTCTTGCTTAGCCGCGGCGAGTGCCGACCCTTGCTGATGGAGCTCTGTAGTCAATTCAGCGATTCGGCCTTGAAGATCATCCACCATGGGAACAGAGACTAGAGGAAAAAATAAAGCTATTAGTACAAGAGAAATTGTCAGTCGGAGGGAAGATAGAAATGATGCAGAAGTTACCTCTCAGCCTATTGATCTCGGCCGATTGATTGTTGACCTCGAGCTGGGCCTGGGCGAGAGTTCGGAGGCTGGCGGCATAGGCGTCGAGGAGCTTCTCGAAGATCTCGCGTTTCTCTTCCATAACAGCCTGAGAAGAACAGCAAGATGAACTTTAGAGATACAGCAGCCAAAATAAGATCCGATTCGATTGCAAGCAATTGGCCCGAATCTCGGGGACTACACCTAGTGGGTGTGCTTGCGCGCACCCACCGGAAGAAAAGTCTCCCGATTGGAGGAAGGCAGGAGAAAAAGCAAAGAGCATAAAGGATCCGAACCGATTGCAAGCAATCGGCCCGAATCTCGGGGACTACACGCAGTGGGTGCGCTTGCGCGCACCCACCGGAAGAAAAGTCTCCTGATTGGAGGAAGGAAGGAGAAAAAGCAAAGAGCATAAAAGATCCGAACCGATTGCAAGCAAGCGGCCCGAATCTCGGGGACTACACCCAGTGGGTGCGCTTGCGCGCACCCACCGGAAGAAGAGTCTCCCGATTGAAGGGAAATCATGAAGGAAAATTGAAGAACTTACCGCATGATTGCGGTCGAGCTATTGGAGGTCCCGAGCAATGGCGGTGGCAAAGTCGTTCACTTGACTGTAAGCTGTCGTCAAAGGATCTTGAGAGCGGTGTGGAGCATCGGGCTCGGTGCCGACATGGCGGGTGCGAGAATACTCGGCCCGGAATTGGTCCACCGAGCGCATCATAATTTCCGAGGCGGAAGAGGTCGGCTGTTGTGGTGAAGCTTCAATTACGGCGGCAGAGGTAATGATGGTAGAGACCGGTGGCGCCGACGTCACCAAAGGGCCGGAGGCATTCGGTTGTGGCCGCGACGCAATCGTACGAGCCGAAGTCGAGGTGGACACCACAATTGGCGGCGTGGTCATCATAATCGGTGGCGCGGACACCACAATTGGTGGTATAGTCATCGTAATCGGTGGCGCAGACACCGCAATCAGCGAAGCAGTCGTCATGGGGACGAAGTCCGGATCGGAGCGGCGTGGTGGAGATGGGGCAATCGGATCGACCGGTTGCGCTCCTTCGCCACCAGTAACTCCCTGGTCGGCCGTGCTTTTGGAGATCTTGGAGGCAGTGGAAGAGGTGCTAGTATTTTTGGTAGTCTCGAGGTGGGCCTTCTTGGCGGCGCGCTCGACATCCTTGGAGGTGCGATGGGGATCAGGTGGCCGTTTGCGCATGACAGCAGCAGACACGACGGGTGATATGACCACGTTGGCACGGGCAGGAATGTCGGTGTCGATGTCGTCGAGACCAATCGGCTCCCTAAAAGAAGAAACAAGAGGTCAATCAATACAAGAGAAGACAGGGAGGTTCAAAGCATGAAGATAAGGGCATACCCGATTGTTCTCGGTGCGCCCGTGGGAATCCGACATCTCAGCGGGACGACATTCAGAGGCGCTGGAGCAGTCGGCGCTCGAGTGGCCGTCGCCTGAGGCTGTTTGCCCTTGGGAGCTGTCGACACCGCCTTCGCGGCTTGCTAGAAGCAGCACCAGAAGAGGAGCTGGTTGCCGAGGCGCGTTTAGTCGGCACCTTCGGCGGCTTGGCGTGAGGATCTGCATCAGAATTACCAACCTTTGAGACACTATCGTCATCGCTCCATTCAGCCAGAAATTGCTCAAGGGAAGGGTCGGGCGTACCCCCTTGAGCAGCAGGTCAGGTGTCGGCGTTCCTGGGGTCGGCGGCCTCGGCGTCGGCATCGTCAGCGGGATCTTCGGATTCGGAGGACTCCCCGGAGGATTCGCCGTCATCGGCGTCGTCATCGTCAGATTCGGAGGGAGGAGCCTCACCATTGTACTCGAAGTCCGCGGGGTCATCTTCCTCGCGGTCGGGGGCGTACGTGCCGGCCACCTGGCCGTCTTCCATCAGATCAGATTGAATGAAGTGCTGAGCAAGAAGAAGAAAGTTGTCAGAGAAATTGAATATGGGGCAAAAGCAATCGAAGAAAGGGACCAATCGGGACATACCACGGGTGGTTTCTGTCGGCGGTGTAGGTACTCAAGGCCGAAGCGGAAAGGATCGGGAAACGTGCTGGATGTAATATCCTTTAGCCTGGAGAAAAGGTCTTCGAGCTTCACTCGCCACTTGCAGAGATGAGTGGGATCTCGGGGCCCCGACATGTCACACATGCGGTGCACTCGGCGCTGCAGAGGAAGCACTCGGGCTTGAAGCCAAGCAGCAACAAGATCAGTCGGCAGGAGCCACTCTTTCTCCAGCTGAGCAACCCGGGCGACTTGAGCATCCATGTCAAGGTCTCCGACACTATACTTCAACGACCACTGATGTTTCTCAGTCGGCCGGGTGAGGGAGAACTCGGGCAGATTCAGGAGGTCGGGGCCTTGATCGGGCGATTCGACATAGAAGAAGGTGGTCTGCCAGTTCTTGCATGACTGGACGATCTCGGGACTTTTGTACTTCGGTTTGCCGGCTGCGACAAGGAAACTTCCGCAGTCGGTCATGTCATTCGGATATGTTGGCTCGCCACCTTCCGTGGCAGACGGCACTAGAACTCCCGTCCGAGCATTGTGAGCTCGGAGGTTGAAGAACCGCTTCCAAAGAGCAACGCTTGGGCGGCAGCCGAGATACCCCTCACACAGCGTGACGAAGCCGGAGAGGATCATGATGAAGTTTGCCGCGAGGTGATGTGGTTGCAGGCGATGGAAGTCGAGGAAGTCTCGGAAGAAGGTGCTGGCGGGGAGTCCGAATCCATGCTCAAAGTGAGCGAGGAAGACGACCCTCTCGCCATCACGCGCGTTGGGCACGATCTCGGCGCCGGGAACGCGCCACTGGACCTTAGCCGGCATCTTGCGGGCGCGAACCAGAGCTTGGATGGCGTCGGCAGTGACCATGGCGCCCTTCCAGCACCCGCGGCTGGCCAGAGAGGTGTCTCGCCGGGGCGCCATGGAGCTTGCGGGCGGAAGGAGAAAGAGGCCGAGGAGCGCGAGAGTAGCGGGGAAAGACTACCGTGGTGGCGGAGAAGCACGCGAGTGTGCGGCCGGAGCGGGTCCCGTGCGCGGAGGTGAAGCTACGAGCGCAAGGGAGAGCTTCGAGCGGAGCAGCAATGGCGCGCGAGAGCGAGAGGCGGAGGAGGAAGACGACGAATGAGCGAAGGAAGAGGCACAGGCCCTCCCCTGTGGCTTATAAGGGCGGCGGGGGAGGGGAGTGGGATCCTGTTGCGGCCGTGTGGCCTGGTGTGGCTTAGCCCACAGGAAGACCAACCGGCAAACCGGCGCAAGAGATCCCAGCGTGGGAAGCGAGGCGTGCGACGTGGGGGTCGAGGCCTGCAGTTACGTCAAGTCGCACGTGGGTCATGGGCCCCGGTCCATTGACTGCACCCCGGAGGGATCGGAGGTAACCGTTGGAAGGTAATCGGCGAGGGATATTATTCTCAAAAAGTGAAGGTAGAAATCGGAGATGATTCAAAACAGATCGGATGAAATCTTGGCCAGCCGAGTGTGAGCTCCGAGTCGATCGACGAACTCGGAATGGCGCACTTGATGAGGCCATAGCATTCGGAAGATATTGGAGAAAGATTGAAAACTGCAAAGGCCCCGCAGTCAAATGACCGTGGGACCTTTATAGCTTTAGGGGCTACTGTCGGGGGATTGGTACCCGGGTAGGCTCACCCAAGCGAAAGGAAACTTTCAAGACAAGGATGGACAGATTGGGCTGCAGCTGGGCCGAGCTGGGCAGGCGTACGGCTGATTGCTTCAAGGCAATCAGCCGCACCGAATGCCAGCAGTCGGCCCAGGTGCAACTGGTCCACCCTTTAATGACCAAGACGATTATCCGATTGGTCTGCAGCTGGGTCGAGGTGGGCATCAACACGGCCGATTTCCCAGAGCAATCGACCCTGCCGAGAACCACCAATCGGCCCAGGCGCAATCGGTGCAACCTACTACCCCTGGAGAAGTTGACCCCGAGATCAGTCAAGGTTACAGGTACAAGGTCATAAATGCGCAATCCCGAGAGATCGGGGTGGCAGAGAAGCCAAGTCACATCGAATATCTGGAAGAGATGCGGTGTCGACCTCTCCGCCGATTCCGCGAACAGGGCGACAAGACCGCACCTCCTAGCTCCACTGTTCATCATCAGGCCCTACGAGTCTACAGCATGGGCCGCCGCTTGTCGGGGCCGGTTCACCCGGGAAGAAGCAGTCGGTGGGACCCAGCCGATTAGAGGATGACGTGTCAGAACCCCAACTAGGGTAAGTGCTAGGGTTTGTTGTGCCCTTTGCATCATGTAAAAATTCAAAAGAAATTCAAAAATGGGGAAAAGAAAAGCCCTGAGAAATTAAATCAAATGGCCAGATAAAAATCTTTTTCCAAAAATCATTTGAGTATTTGGAAAATTCCTATAAATGATGCTGATCATTTTAAAAGTGGTTTGGGAGCAATCCCATGCCCATGGAATTTTTCTTAAATTCAAAATGTGCCTTGGAAATTAAAGTTGACCCCTATTTGAATTGAAATTCAAATTGGTTGAATTTCAAAAATGCCCAAAAGTTACAAGTGGTTTTCTACTGGCCACCTAGGATTTAAAAAAATGTTTGGGCATTTTATAAAATTTCCTAGCTATTTATTTCTAGGCACAATAAAATTACAGAAAAGAAAAAGAGAGAAGAAAAGGGAAAACGGGAACAACCCCTGGCTTCGGCCCAACTCAAGCCTGTCTGGCCCAGCACCACGGCCCAGCCCACCTCGCCGTTTGTCCTCTTCCTCAACCAGCTTTGTGGCGAGCTGGGAGAGCACGACGACGCCGCCGTGGCCGCCGGGAGGCTTCTAGGCCTCCACCTGCCCTCTGCTTGCGCCCCGAGAACGCCCAGGAGCCCCTACCTCCTTCCCCTCACTCGCTGCTCTCTCTCTCGCTCTCCTCTCGTTGATTTCCTCGCCGCCAGAGAAGACCCGAGCGCCCCACCGGAGCAAGCCACCGCCCAGCCGTGGCCAGAAGCACCCTCCGCCCTCGCCGCCATGTCCAGGAGATCGGCCACCCTCGTCTTCGTCTAGCCGCGCGTCGAATCGAGGCCCAGGAACTCCTGCTGCGACGCCAGGTTCAAGCTTCCACCGCCGGCCGCCGAGGAGGAGACCTCCGAATTCGTCGTCTTCGAGCACCCTCCAGCCCCGCCGTCTTCTCCATCGCGCTCTGGGTGAGCGTCCCGTCCGTTTTACCCTAATCCCGCCCCCTCTCGCGCCCTGGAGCTAGACTCCGGCGAGGTAAGAGCTCGGCCTGCCGCCGCGGTTGACGCCCTCCTCGCCACAGAGCCCGCCGTGGCACCCCAATGGCACCAGTAGACGCGCGTGTTCATGCCGCGCACGCCCGTGCCCTCCGAATCCTCCCCCGTGCCCTTTCTCACTACTCCAGCGAAGCTCCGGCGGCTCCCCGGCGAGCCCACCATTAGGCCCCCCCTAATGACCCTCTTAACCCTAACCCTAGTCACTGACAAGTGGGCCAGCCCCCCCTAACCCCTCTCTGTTAATTAAACAGAGGGGATTAAACCCCTCTCCCACTGACATGGGGCCCCCAGCAGTCAGACCCCCCCCCCCCCCCACGTCATGCTGATGTCAGCATGACGCAGTAAACCTTTTTCCAGAGTTTTAATTTATTCCAGAAATTACAGAAAATGGCCAAAACTTCAATAAATCATAGAAAATTCATTTTCACTCCAAATTGGACAAATAATATGTCTAAAATTATCAGAAAAATACAAGGATTATGATTATGCAATTTGTTTTCATGTTTGACCATTTTAAAATGGGTGAACAGTAGCAAACATGCATATGGATCCTTTTCAAATTCAAATTTGGAGTGATTTTGCAAATGATTTTGCAACACCCTTAATTCCAATGGATTCATCCACACATCAGAAGCTTTATCTCAAATATACCACATCACTTCATGATCAAACTTTTCAAGTGAACTTTCATGCATTCAAATTCATTTGAAATTCATCGATAAATCAAATGGATTTTGAATTTGCATTTCAAATGCAATATACTCCTTTTAAATGGAATGCTCAACACATCAGTACCATGAACATCACCATTACAATCTTATTCATGTGATTGTGCATTGTACATTATGTTGATCCTATGATTGTCATGTTGCTGATAGAAGTGGAGCCGGAACCCGAGGCCACCCCCTTCGTTGAAGACACCGTTATCGAAACCTCGTCAGCAAGGCAAGCAAACCCCCATTGATCATGTCGATAAAATCCCACTTCCCTCTCATGTCTCGATTATGCATTGTTTAGGATGATCACTATGATAACGTTTCTATCGCATAGTTGAAACCATATCCTTTACATGACCTATCATCTTGTCACAGTAGTAAGAAAACCACAATCCTAGCAGATGTAGGAGTTGGTTGATATCATGTGGCCCCCTGCAATTCTTACTGCTTATTGCATGCTTAGTAGTACAATGAGGTTGCTTTTGATGTTAGTCGCAATGATGGTGAACATGGTGTTGATGAAAGTGAAATGTGTTGGTGAATCTACCCTAATACAAGGTGAACGATGAGAGGTTGTGTAGGAGTACACAGTGGGTTGTCTCGTTGAACACCGCCTTAAGCCCGAGTTCTTGTGTGGTGATCCAAGAAGAAGAGTACAACCACACATTGGGCTCACTGACCCCTCTCGACCAAGTACCTCACCCCGTTCGAACCCCAGGAGTCGCATTAGTTCGGAGTTCTGGTAGGGCTGTCGCACGGTCTGCGAAGTGGATGAACGGCTTTTCAAGACCGGCTTGGGACCCTGCACACATCGTTTGAGGCTGTACTGGAACCTCGGCCGGACTTCCATATGGATGCCCCTCAGATAGGCGACTCTCTGGACTAGCACGGACCTGTGGGCGAAGTGTCGTGGAAACATCCTCGCCGGTACCCGCTTGAAGGGTCCCACTCCCAGGCGGTAACTGATGAGTGTGTGTGTGTAGCGGTACACCCCTGCAGGGTTAACAAAACTATTCGAAAAGCCGCGTCCACGGTTAAGGACTGCTTGGAAAGCTTAGCTTGATTATTAGATAACTTGAAATGGATACTTCTAAAACACACCAAGATAAGCGTGAGTGCTATGGTGTGCTTCTCGTGGGGAAGTCGAGGAAGTAATCATAGTGGTGTAATTGGTTGAAGAGATGTAGTGGACTCGTGTACGCTTCTTACCTCAAGTCTGGTACTCATAGTCCAGGACTAGCCAAGTCAAAGCTGGCACTTCTGCAAGTGAAACCCCACCTCCCTTTACCTTGATACATGTGCATGAGTAGTATAGCTCCTACGTAAGTCTTGCTGAGTACGACTTTGTACTCACGTTTGCTTATTCTATGTTTTAGATGAACCCACCGACCGCGATGGTGACTTCTAACCGAAGCTCGAAGAATGAAGACTCAGACCAAGAGCAAGCTAGTGTAGTCCCAGTCAGACGACTGGTTCCCTCATGGAGGGCTTGTTTTCAGATAAGGCTTCTCTAAGCCATTTGTTAAACTTGTCTGCACTCAGAACTATTTTGCTTCCGCTTGTCTGTTGTAATGTTGGATCACATGCTTGTGATCTCCGTGTGCACTCTGTAAGAGTTATTAATAAAGATGTATACTTTGTAGAGAATCGCAATGATATCTGCTGTTCATACAAGGCATGTGTGCTGCGTGTATGTTTATAACATGCATGTCTTTGTATGGGTTTTCGAGACCTTAGTTGTGATCTGGCTGGCGGTCTTTTATACACCAAGTGGCCCTTAGATCTGCGCAGCTTGGGGCATCGCGATGCGATTGTATGAGACTCTGTCTCGTGCACACTTTGATGTATGATCGAGCCCGCCCTAGACCCCGACTAAGTGATCGGGCTGGAGTAAGTCTATGTAAGAGTTATGAGATAGTCGATAGTATGGTTGAGGCGACTTGTCTGTGAATATGGGAGTTCATCACCCATATCATTTAGACTTGTGTGCGGATGATGAGGACCCATCTCAGTTGATCATCCGGCCTGGATGGGATGCCCCTCACGTACGATGCTTTCCGAGAACGTTCTGTGCTTGGCCTTGTCTTCTTAGACAAGTGGGTACGGTTCTCGGCTCTCCATATGACTATGTCGTAGCGGGACTTGCATACGCTAACCCCGGGTCCCGACAGACTTGGTATCAGAGCAGGACTGCCTGTAGGATTATCAAACCATTGGCCGATGTCGAGTCTAGCATTCTATAGTTATATATTTACTTTGGGTATAAGGGAACAACGTAAGACTTCTTTTTTCTCCTTATCCTCATCGATCTGAGTTCTGAGTCATCCTCATCTTATTCTACGGGAAGATAGGACTAGGCTCATCTATGTCTTTACTAGGACATCTCGTTGATTGCTTCTTTGTAGCTGTAGGAGTGTTGTGGTCCTTCTGAGCCATCATTCCATAGTGTTTCTATGGAAGTGATGTCCGTTATTCTGCTGGCTGTCTCAATTTCCATCCCGGTGCAGCCGTTATGCTGTCCGTTTGTGACTTTGATGCTATTGCATTTTAGTCTTCTATCTTAGCATAGATTTGTGTCCTAAATCCTATTCTGATTGTTGATTCTTATCACACAGAATGTTAGGTGCAAATCAAGGTGTTGATCCCAGTTCCGGTAACATAGACGGTGACGAACCTCCACCACCAACCTCAACGGCAGAAATCATGATGGAGGCTGAACAGAATCGTCGTGATCAGACACGTCTTCTCGAGCATATTGAGAAGAACACTTCTCGTCAGCATCATAGTGTTGTCACCATCCAGGACTTCACTCTCCTCAACCCACCAGTATTCCGATGTTCTTCCGAGCCCCTTGATGCCGATGATTGGCTTCGTTCCCTCGAGCGTAAGCTTGAGACAGCCCATGTTGCTCCCGGTGATCGTGTGCTATTCGCGGCATACTTTCTGGAAGGTGCTGCTCTTCAATGGTGGGAAAACTTCATGGCAATGCAACCAGTTGGTCACGTGGTGACTTGGCAAGAGTTCTGTGATGACTTCCGAGGATATCATATTCCGGATCAGCTGATGGAGCGCAAGAGAGAAGAATTTTGCAATCTGAACTAAGGAAAGATGTCTGTTCATGAGTATAGGACTGAGTTCACTCGTCTAGCACGTTATGCCCAAGAAGAAGTATCCACCGATGCCAAGAAACAAGCAAGGTTCCGCAAGGGACTTAGCCCCGTCCTTCGTCATGACCTGAATCTTCACGAGTTCATCAACTTCAGGGACTTGGTCGACAAATCCTTCAAGGCCGAGTATGGAAATGAGTTGTATGAAGAGTCTCGCAAGCGTGATCGTGAGTTTTCCCAATCTTCTGGCCCAGTTTCTCAAAAACGCTGTGTATGGATTCCCTTCGGTGACGTCAGTCGTGCTGTAAGTGCTTCTAGACCCCCAACCGCCATATATCGTCCACCTCAACCCAATCTTCCTCCTTCGAATTTTGTTGGACAATCAAGTACTCAAGTTCCTTTCATTCCACGTGGTGTTTGTTTCCAATGTGGACAATCAGGTCACAATATTCGAGAGTGTCCCCAAAATCATGTAGCCACCACACCTAATCCAAAGCAAGCCTTTCGTCGTGGTAAGCCACCACCCAAGACTTCCAAGGTCAAGCCTCCTGCCTATGAATATGGTTATGTGAATCATGTATCCATTCTAGATTCCCACAAGTCAACCGATGTTGTACTTGGAACCCTTCCTGTCAATTCCACCCCAGCTTCGGTTCTGTTTGACCCAGGAGCCTCTCACTCATTCATATCCCAGGATTTTGCACTGTCACATGACATCTCTTTTTCGATGTTATCCACCCCCTTAGTTGTGCAAGCCCCTGGATCTAGATGGCACACCACCATGGTGAGTCATGAAAATGAAGTTGCTATTGAGGGTTTAGTATTCCTTGCCTCACTTATAGCCCTCAAGTCTTCAGACATTGATGTGATCCTAGGAATGGATTGGTTATCAAGACAGAGTGTTGTCCTTGATTGTAAAGCCAAGTCAGTGAAACTAACCCATCCATCAGGCCAGACAATCAAGTACACCTCACCAAGCTCTAAAACCCAGGTGCATTCGTTGAATGTGCTTCCTCTTCCAGATCTTGAAGATATTCCGGTGGTTCGTGACTTCCCGGATGTCTTTCCAGAAGAGCTGCCAGGCATACCACTTGAAAGATCTGTAGAGTTTGTGGTAGATCTTATCCTAGGAACCGCCCCAATATCCAGACGCCCATATAGAATGGCCCCACGTGAGTTAGCTGAGCTCAAAATCCAACTTGAAGCTTCGTTGGCAAAAGGCTTCATCCGCCCTAGCTCGTCGCCATGGGGTTGCCCCGTTCTGTTCGTAACGAAGAAAGATGGAACAGAAAGGATGTGCGTAGACTATCGCCCGCTAAATTTAGCGACGATAAAGAACAAGTACCCACTGCCCAGGATCAATGATCTTTATGATCAACTTGCAGGATCCTCTGTCTTCTCTAAGATGGATTTGAGATTAGGCTATCATCAAATCAAAATCAGAAACGAGGACATTGCAAAAACGACTTTTACTACTCGTTATGGTCTTTATGAGTACACCGTTATGTCCTTCGGTTTAACCAATGCCCCCGCCACATTCTCGCGTTTGATGAATTCGATCTTCATGGAGTACCTAGATAAATTTGTTGTAGTTTATCTTGATGACATTCTCATCTACTCGAAGAACGAAGAAGATCACGCAGAACATCTTAGGCTGGTATTGATGAAACTTAGAGAGCATCGCCTGTATGCTAAATTCTCCAAGTGTGAATTCTGGCTACCAGAAGTGACCTACTTAGGCCACGTGATTTCTGCAAAAGGCATTGCTGTCAATCCCGAGAGAGTTCAGGCCGTCCTTGACTGGACTCCACCTGAATCGGTTAAGCAAGTTAGGAGTTTTCTTGGATTAGCAAGCTATTGCCGCCGCTTCGTCGAGAACTTTTCTAAAGTTGCAAAGCCTCTAACTGAACTCCTCAAGAAAGAGAAGAAATTCGAATGGACTTCCAAGTGCGAGGAAAGATTTCAAGAGCTAAAAAGAAGGTTGACTTCTGCACCCGTACTTGCGCCTTCAGACACCAAAAAGGATTTCGAGATCTATTGTGATGCCTCACGGCAAGGGTTAGGATGCATACATCTGCAAGATCGACATGTGGTAGCTTATGCTTCACGCCAGTTGCGGCCACATGAAGAGAACTATCCTACCCATGACCTTGAACTCGCTGCCGTAGTTCATGCCCTAACAACTTGGCGACATTACCTCCTTGGTAATCGTTGTGAGATCTATTCTGATCACCAAAGCCTCAAATATATATTCACCCAGCAAGATCTTAATCTCAGGCAAAGACGCTGGATTGAGTTGATAAAAGATTACGACGTAGGAATTTCTTACACCCCAGGCAAAGCCAATGTCATGGCTGATGCACTAAGTCGTAAGTCATACTGTAACAACCTCATGTTACAGCAGTATCAACCACTTCTTCATGAGGAATTTCGAAAACTCAATCTCGAGGTTGTTCCTCGTGGATCTCTTTTCAACTTGGTGGCGAAACCAACCCTTGAGGATCAAATCATAGTTACCCAAAGACGTGCACGAGGTGTACGCCGGATCAAGGAGAACATTGCTAGCGGAGTTGCTAAATGTTTCTCCACAGATAGCAAAGGAACGGTATTCTTTGGAAATCGTTTGGTAGTACCTAAGAATAGGGAACTAAGGCAACTCATCCTCAAAGAAGCCCATGACACACCCCTCTCAATTCATCCCGGTAGCACAAAAATGTACCGAGAGCTACGCCAGAGATTTTGGTGGACTAGGATGAAGAAAGACATTGCTCGATTTGTTGCCGAATGTGATGTTTGTCGTCGCATTAAGGTAGAACATCAAAGACCTGCTGGTACACTTCAACCTTTGCCTATTCCAGAGTGGAAATGGGACAAAGTCGGTATGGACTTCATCACCGGCTTTCCAAAAACTCAGAAAGGAAACAATGCCATCTTCGTTGTCATAGATAGGCTTTCCAAAGTTGCTCACTTCCTTCCAGTTCGCGAGTCTATAACTGCTAGCCAGTTAGCACACTTGTACGTCTCTAGAATTGTATCCCTTCACGGTGTTCCTTTGGAAATCAATTCAGACCGTGGTATTCTTTTCACTTCTCGATTTTGGGAAAGTTTCCAGAATGCTATGGGAACCCACCTCTCCTTTAGCACCGCTTATCACCCCCAGTCCAGTGGTCAAGTAGAAAGGGTCAATCAAATTCTCGAAGACATGCTCAGAGCTTGTGTTATCTCTTTCGGAAAGAAATGGGAGAAGTCTCTTCCTTTTGCCGAATTTGCGTATAACAATAGTTTCCAATATAGTTTGGGCATGGCTCCTTTTGAATTTCTCTATGGACGGAAATGTCGAACACCCCTAAACTAGTCAGAAACCAGTGAAAGACAATTCTTTGGACCGGATATGATTCAGGATGCAGAAGAGCAGGTTCGCATTGTTCATGAGAAATTGAAGACAGCACAGTCTCGTCAGAAAAGCTACTATGATCATCATCATAGGCAAGAAAGCTACAATCTGGATGAGAAGGCTTACCTTCGGGGTTACTCCTCTAAAGGGAACCCAAAGATTCGGTATCAAAGGCAAATTGGCCCCACGTTACATCGGACCTTTCCGCATTCTTGCTAAACGTGGAGAAGTTGCCTACCAACTTGAACTACCCCCTCACCTTTCCCGATTACATGATGTATTCCATGTGTCCCAACTCAGGCGTTGCTTCAAGGACCCCATCTGTGAAGTCGACCATGAAACGCTTGATCTCCAAGATGACCTTTCTTATCGAGAATACCCCGTCCGTATTCTTGATTCCGCAGAGTGTGTCACTCGTCGAAAGAAGATCAAGTTTCTGAAAGTTCAGTGGTCACACCACTCTGAGAGAGAAGCCACGTGGGAAAGAGAAGACCGTCTCCGTGCCGAGTACTCCTCCTTCCTCCCGCAGACTTCCGAATCTCGGGACGAGATTCTTTTGAGTGGGGGCGAGTTGTCAGAACCCCAACTAGGGTAAGTGCTAGGGTTTGTTGTGCCCTTTGCATCATGTAAAAATTCAAAACAAATTCAAAAATGGGGAAAAGAAAAGCCCTGGGAAATTAAATCAAATGGCCAGATAAAAAACTTTTTCCAAAAATCATTTGAGTATTTGTAAAATTCCTATAAATGATGTTGATCATTTTAAAAGTGGTTTGGGAGCAATCCCATACCCATGGAATTTTTCTAAAATTCAAAATGTGCCTTGGAAATTAAAGTTGACCCCTATTTGAATTGAAATTCAAATTGTTTGAATTTCAAAAATGCCCAAAAGTCGCAAGTGGTTTTCTACTGGCCACCTAGGATTTATAAAAATGTTTGGGCATTTTATAAAATTGCCTAGCTATTTATTTCTAGGCACAACAAAATTACAGAAAAGAAAAAGAGAGAAGAAAAGGGAAAAGGGGAACAGCCCCTGGCTTCGTCCCAACTCAAGCCTGTCTGGCCCAGCACCACGGCCCAGCCCACCTCGCCGTTTGTCCTCTTCCTCAACCAGCTCGGTGGCGAGCTGGGAGAGCACGGCGACGCCGCCGTGGCCGCCGGGAGGCTTCTGGGCCTCGACCTGCCCTCTGCTTGCGCCACGAGAACGCCCAGGAGCCCCTACCTCCTTCCCCTCACTCGCTGCTCTCTCTCTCTCGCTCTCCTCTCGTTGATTTCCTCGCCGCCAGAGAAGACCCAAGCGCCCCATCGGAGCAAGCCACCGCCCAGCCGTAGCCAGAAGCCCCCTCCGCCCTCGCCGCCATGTCCAGGAGATCGGCCACCCTCGTCTTCGTCTAGCCGCGCGTCGAATTGAGGCCCAGGAACTCCTGCTGCGACGCCAGGTTCAAGCTTCCACCGCCGGCCGCCGAGGAGGAGACGTCTGAATTCGTCGTCTTCGAGCACCCTCCAGCCCCGCCATCTGCTGCATCGTGCTCAGGGTGAGCGTCCCGTCCGTTTTCCCCTAACCCCGCCCCCTCTCGCGCCCTGGAGCTAGACTCCGGCGAGGTCAGAGCTCGGCCTGCCTCCGCGGTTGACGCCCTCCTCGCCACAGAGCCTGCCGTGGCACCCCAATGGCACCAGCAGACGCGCGAGTTCACGCCGCGCACGCCCGTGCCCTCCGAATCCTCCCCCGTGCCATTTCTCACTACTCCGGCGAAGCTCCGGCGGCTCCCCGGCGAGCCCACCATTAGCCCCCCCCTAATGACCCTCTTAACCCTAACCCTAGTCACTAACAAGTGGGCCAGCCCCCCTAACCCCTCTCTGTTAATTAAACAGAGGGGATTAAACCCCTCTCCCACTGACATGGGGGCCCTAGCAGTCAGACCCCCCCACGTCATGCTGATGTCACCATGACGCAGTAAACCTTTTCGAGAGTTTTAATTTATTCCAGAAATTACAGAAAATGGCCAAAACTTCAATAAATCATAAAAAATTCATTTTCACTCCAAATTGGACAAATAATATGTCTAAAATTATCAGAAAAATACAAGGATTATGATTATGCAATTTGTTGTCATGTTTGACCATTTTCGAATGGGTGAACAGTAGCAAACATGCATATGGATCCTTTTCAAATTCAAATTTGGAGTGATTTTGCAAATGATTTTGCAACACCCTTAATTCCAATGGATTCATCCACACATCAGAAGCTTTATCTCAAATATACCACATCACTTCATGATCAAACTTTTCAAGTGAACTTTCATGCATTCAAATGCATTTGAAATTCATCGATAAATCAAATGGAGTTTGAATTTGCATTTCAAATGCAATATACTCCTTTTAAATGGAATGCTCAACACATCAGTACCATGAACATCACCATTAAAATCTTATTCATGTCATTGTGCATTGTACATTATGTTGATCCTATGATTGTCATGTTGTTGATAGAAGTGGAGCCGGAACCCGAGGCCACCCCCTTCGTTTAAGACACCGTTACCGAAACCTCGTCAGCAAGGCAAGCAAACCCCCATTGATCATGTCGATAAAATCCCACTTCCCTCTCATGTCTCGCTTATGCATTGTTTCGGATGATCACTATGATAACGTTTCTATCGCATAGTTGAAACCATATCCTTTACATGACCTATCATCTTGTCACAGTAGTAAGCAAACCACAATCCTAGCAGATGTAGGAGTTGGTTGATATCATGTGGCCCCCTGCAATTCTTACTGCTTATTGCATGCTTAGTAGTACAATGAGGTTGCTTTTGATGTGAGTCGGGATGATGGTGAACATGGTGTAGGGGAACGCAACAGAAAACAAAAAATTTCGGTATAGCGAGCACGCCCAAGACCACTATGGAGACTGCATACAAGGTTTTGATCTGCTCGTTACTGACTCGTAGCGCAGTGGGAAGTAGAGTCGATGAAGTTCGTCGGTGCAGATCCCCGCAACTAGGATTTACAACCTCCCAACCGCGAGAATGTATTCCCTTCTCTGCCCCACGAACAGCGCTCCAGGAGGCGGTCGGACAGTCCCTCGGACGATGTCACGGACAGCCCTTCGGGAGGACCCTCGAAACTCGATCTGTAACTCGGACAGCCCTTCGGGAGGCACACTCGAACTAAGATCAAAACAACGACCTCTCTACCAAGTTGCACACATACAGTGTCAGCTATCCAGCAGGGCTTCGCCGTCCAGAACTAGTTCCTGCCGGAACCCAGACAGCCTTTCGGCTCTACAAAACTCTTTCGTGTGAGGGAGAGAAGAAGCCAGATAATTGCATGGCATGTGTTGAGAACTCAAGTGAGAGCTTGGATCAAGGATATGGGGCTGCCCTCACACCTCTATTTATAGGAAACCCAAGGGGGCTTTCTTGGCTCACAAGTCCTTCTAGAAGGCTTTCCAAAAATATCTCAAGTAGTACTTTTTACTATTCATGACACCACTTTTTCGCGTCCGAAAAATCCGAAAATATTTTTGTGGGTCTTAGAATAATTCCAATACCCACTAAAATGATTTTGGGCGCGTTCCGAAACAATTCCGGATTAGTGATTTTCATCTGCGAAAAGCAACCTAAGCATTTCCGGCAGCTCCGGAACATTTCCGGCAACTCCGAAATATTTCCGAAAAAAATATTTTAATCTTTTCTCCAGAAAAATTCCAGAAGTTACCAGAACAATTTTGGCACTCTCCAAAATTACCAGGTGCTCTCCGAAACCTTTTCGGCTTAGTGGTTTACCCCGAAACAACTTTTCGGTTTTCTCTCTCGGAACTTTGCCGCCGTCTCCGAAACCTTTCCGGTGAATTTATCTCAGTCTCCCTATCTAGTATTCAACAGATAGATGACCCTTAAGCGTGTGACCCTGTAGGTTCGATGAAGTATAGACATGACCGGAACACTTTCCGATCAATGATCAATAGCGGAACCGAGGACATCCATATTGATCCCTATACCCATACGAAGAATTATTCGAGTGAACCTTTAGTTGTTGTGTGCTATTCCTGTTGCTTCGCGATATATTAAAAATACCCGAGGTGAGACTTATTGGCATCCCCGTGAATCAAAAACTTGTCCACTATGCCAGTTACCTCGTTCCTGGTATTGTTCTCTTTACTCTTTCCCGCGTTCTGGCATCCCTGTGATCAAATCACACTGTGTCTGGCCAGACGATGGTGGATACCGTAACACCGAGAGGGCCCTAAGAATATTTCTCCAACAACGGAGGAGCAAATCCCAATCTCGAGCTACCCAGTTCCTTGTCATACTTTTCCGTGAACCCGCAAGCTGCCGTAATAGCCACCCTTTTACAGATGACGTTTAACAAAACCCCAAAGTTCACGAAGCAAGTACGAAGGAACTAGATACTCTCATGGTCTAAGGAATTATGCAAACGCACAACTTTCTCTGTGTTATAAACCATTAACTTGTGACGAATGAATCTCATAGCATAACATCAATTCGGGTCGATTCAACACAAATGTTCTTCTAACATTGTGCCCTCAAAATTGCCGGCATAGACATGCCCATGATCAAGAAAACAGGATCATCATGCAATACATGAGCCAGTCTTAGAGGCATGACTAGGAATACATTTTACTGTTTATTATACCACACGTGCACATGAGTTTCCCTCCGAGCCTCGTGGATATTGCAGACTCGAGAATCATTGCAGTTATAGCATGGAACATAAACATTCATTACAAACTCGGAGATACAAAATAACTGTTATTACTGCCTCTAGGGTATATCTCCTACAGACTCCCACTTGCACTAGAGTCATAATCTAGTTACATGGCTTCCCTAACACCAATGGCTATCCGGTGCTGCTCATGCTTTGCTCGTGGTAGAGGCTTTGTCATCGGGTCTGACACGTTCAGATCCGTGTGAACTTTGCGTACTTTCACTAAACCCACTTCGACATGATGTCGAATGAGTTTATATTTGCGTTCAATATGTCTTGTCTTATGGTGCGAACTTGGCTCCCTTGCCTGAGCCACGGCGCCACTATTATCACAATAGATCTCCACCGGGTCCAGAGCACTTGGAACCACACCAAGGTCTTCAAGAAATTGCTTGATCCATACCGCCTCTTTGGAGGCTTCTGAAGCAGCAACATATTCCGCCTCTGTCGTAGAATCCGCCACAGTCTTTTGTTTGGAACTTTTCCAATCAACTGCGCCGCCGTTCAATATGAAAACATAGCCTGATTGAGATTTGACGTCATCTGGGTCAGTCATGAAGCCTGCATCAGTGTAACCACTTACAATGAGCTCTTCATCACCTCCGTACACAAGGAGTAAATCCTTGGTCCGTTTGAGGTACTTAAGAATACCCTTGACTGCGGCCCAGTGTTCCAATCCTGGATCACTTTGGTACCGGCTGCTAACACTTAGCGCATAGGAAACGTCCGGTCTTGTACATAGCATGGCATACATAATAGAACCAACTGCCGAGGCATATGGAACATCATTCATTTGTACTCGCTCATCGAGAGTCCAAGGACACTGATTCTTGCAAAGCACTGTGCCAGGTGACATGGGGAGTAGGCCTTTCTTGGAGTTCTCCATGTTGAACCTTTTCAACACCTTGTCAATGTACGTGCTTTGGCTAAGCGCTATCAGGCGTCTTGATCTATCTCTATAGATCCTAATGCCCAATACATATGCCGCTTCGCATAAGTCTTTCATTGAAAAAGTCCTTTTCAATGAGTCTTTTATTTCGCTAAGGAAATTCACATCATTTCCAATCAACAATATGTCATCCACATACAAGATTAGAAATGCTTTTGCGCTCCCACGAAACTTCTTGTAAACACAAGATTCTTCGTCATTCCTGATGAAGCCAAACCGTTTGACTACTTCATCAAAATGAATGTTCCAGCTCCTTGATGCTTGCTTCAGACCATAAATGGCTTTCTGAAGCTTGCATACCTTTTTAGCATCCTTATGAATGACAAAACCTTCTGGCTGTTTTGACGTCCATCTGCCATATTTCATAGTCGAAATAAGCAGCAATTGCTAGCAATATCCGTACAGACCTAAGCATAGCTACTGGCGAGAACGTCTCGTCGTAGTCCACTCCTGGAACTTGCGTGAACCCTTTCGCGACAAGTCTAGCTTTGTGGATAGTAATGTTACCATCCGCGTCCGTCTTTCTTTTGAAAATCCATTTACAACCAATGGGCTTTACGCCTTCTGGAAGTTCTTCCAAGTTCCAAACTTGGTTTTCGTACATGGATTCCATCTCGGATTTCATGGATCTGTGCCATTCCCTTGAGCTGGGCCCCGCCATCGCTTCTTTGTTATCAGAACCACAAATTTAGGTTTGTGCTTTTCCAAGCTTACATTTTTGCTTCATGAAAAAAATTGCAAAAGAAAAGGAAATGGGGAAAAGAAAAGCCCTAAATGAATTTAAATAAAAAGGCCAGAAATAAATCTTTTTCCAAAATTCTTTTGGATGTGTTGAAAAATCCTAAAAATGAGTGGGATCATTTTAAAAGTGATTTGGGATTAATCCCATACTCATAGATTTTTCAAAAATCCAAATAGTGGCTTGGAAATTAAATCTTTTGCCTATTTGAATTGAAATTCAAATAAATTGAATTTCAAAAATTCCCAAAACTTGGGGTTGACTTCTATATAGTCACCTAGGTTTTATAAAAATATTTGGGGATTTTTATAAATGCCCTAGCTTTTTTTTAAATGGGAAAAACAAATCACAGAAGGGTTAAAAAGAAAAACAGAAAAGAAATCTTACCTTTCGCATAGGGCGAGGCCCACTTACCTGGCCCGGCCCATTCGCCCTTGTCTTCTTCCTCCTCGCCAAAAGGAGAGACGGCCGCGCCGTGCTCTCATGGCATGCGCGCCACCTCCTGCTTCCGGCCAGCGCAGAGGCCCCTGTCCTCATCTCCATGCCCCCGTGGACGCCTGGAAGCTCCAGCTTCCCTTTCCCCCTCCTCTGAACCTCTCCTTCGTCTCCCTCGCACGAAACCGTAGCGCAGCCGAAACCCTACCGGAGCGCCGACGACGATTAGCACGGCCACCGAGCTCCCCAAGCCATCCCACCTTGTCCAGGAGGTTCCCCGGCGACCACCAGTTCGAGCCGTTGCTTCAATTTGGGACGAGGAGCAACAGGAGCGACGCTAGCCTCAAGAACCGCCTCCAGCCGTGAGGAACCCCGGCGAGAAATCCGGCGCCCTTAGCTGCTCTCCGGCTTCCTCGAGTGCACCATCGACTTCAACGTGAGCTCCCGCCCGTTTTACCCCTCCTAGCTCTCTCCCCCGTGTTCTGCAGCGCGAGTTCGCCGGAGTCAGTAGCCGGCCGCGGCCTCTCGTCGTCGTAGCCGTGGCCCCGAGCGCCCGTTTGAACCCCCCTAGCTCCAACAGACGCGCGGCGTCGTGAGCAACCTCCCCGTGCTCTTCCTCTACTCCCCCGAGCCCGTTTTCCCTCTCCGGCGAGAGCTCCGACGAGCTCCAGTGGCCTCCGGCGACGTCAGCCGTTAGGGCTTAACCCTGGGCACTAATCCCCCCTCTCTCTCTCTGACAGTGGGCCCTAGGCCTTAAGTTAATCCACGTTTTAATTGAAACAGAGCTTTTAACCCTGGCTTAAACCACTGAGGCTGACAGGTGGGTCCGCCCTGTCAGTTGACTGGTCAACCCTGGCATCAGCATGACCTAGTGATGACGCAGTAAAGTTTAAATCCTTTTATTTAATACAGAAATTCTAGAAAATGGCTGAAATTTTGAAAAATCATAGAAAATTCATTTTAACTCCAAATTTAACATATAATATATGAAAAATGATCAGGAGAAAATCCTCTATCCAAATTTCCAACTTTTAGCTATGTTGGAGTTGATCTTAAAAATGGATCAGTAGCTTTTGCTATTTGATTTAATTGGATTTAATTCAAAATCAATTCAATTGCTATTGCAACTTCAAACTTTGAAATGCACCACACATCACTTGTACTTCAGAAGCTTTTCACACATATGATCATTTGGTTTCCAATGAACAAACTTTAGCAAATGCAAGTGGACCAAATTTAAATAACATTTGGAGTTTGAATTTGAATTTCCTTTTCAAATCAACTTCAATTAAAATGTGGCAATTCAAACATAGGTCACATTAGCACATTGCCATGCTATGTTTTGCATATGGATTGTGCATTGTATTATTTTGATTGTGCTTTACTTCCAGTGCTTCGGTGATTGCATCTTCTCGGTAGAGTTGATCTCGGAGACGAGTTCAACCTCACGTTAGAAGAGTGATACCTCATGATCGTCAGCAAGGCAAGCAACCCCCTCTTTGATCATGTCTATAAAATACCAGTTCCCTCTCATTCTCGAAAATGCATGTTTAGGATGTCACCATGATACGTTCTACCGCTAGTTGAACCTATTCCTTTGCATGACCTATCATTTTGTCACAGTAGTAAGCAAACCACAATCCTAGCAGATGTAGGAGTTGGTTGATATCATGTGGCCCCTGCAACTGTTACAGCTTGTTGCATGCTTAGAGTTGTTACCTGAGGCTACTTTGATGTGAGTCGGGATGGTAGTGATCATGTGAATGATGGTGGTAACGTGTTGGTGAATCTACCCTAAACAAAGGTGACCGATGAGAGGCTGTGTAGGAGTACACAGTGGGTTTTCTCGTTGAACACTGCCTTAAGCCCGAGTTCTTGTGTTGTTATCCAAGACAAAGAGTACGACCACACATTGGGCTCACTGACCCCTCTCGGCCTAGTACCTCACCCCGGACCAGTCCAGGAGTCGCAAGTAGTTCGCCCTTTAACGATCTCAAGCAGCTGGAACCAAGGTAAGTGGTTGGCGTAGGTTGTGGGCACGTTGAATCAAGTGATCATGATCGAGTTGAGCTTGATGGCGGTCACACAACGTTTGAGTCCGCATCGGAACAATCGGCCGGATTCCGATTGTGGTCCCAACTCAAATAGGCGACTCCCTAGGACTAGAGATGGTGCCGTGAGTGAAGTGTCGTGGCAGCATCCTCGCCGGTACTCACTTGAAGGGTCCATCCCCAGGCGGTAACTGATGAGGCGTGTGTGTAGCAGTACACCCCTGCAGGGTTAATGAACTATTCGAATAGCCGTGTCCGCGGTTATGGACTACTTGGAGACCTTTACTTGATCATAGATAACTTGAACCGGATACTTCTAAAACACAGCAAGAAAAGTGTGAGTGCTATGGCGTGCTTCCTCGTGGGGAAGTCGAGGAAGGCACCATAGTGGAGTATTGGTTGGAGACTGTTACTTGGACTCGTGTACGTTCTTACCTCTCTCTGGTACTCGTAGTTCAGGATTAGCCAAGTCAAAGTTGGCACTTCTGCAAGTGAAACCCCACCTCCCTTTGCCTTGATACATGTGCATGAGCAGTATAGTTCCTATGTAAGTCTTGCTGAGTACGACTTTGTACTCACGTTTGCTTATTCTATGTTTTAGAGACGAGACCACTGACCCTGATGGTGGCCTCTACCTCGAGCTCGACGTGGACCAATGTCGTATAGTTCCAGGCAGCAGCGTGTGCCCTTTGGAGGGTCGTTGTATTTTCTTTCAGGCTTCTTAAGCCATTTGTTAAACTTGTCTTTACTAAGACATAATTTGCTTCCGTTGATGTTTGATGTAATGTTGGATCACATCCATGTGATCTCTGCTTGTAATACAACTACTATGTCTGCTCTCTTTATCAGAAGTTGTAAAGACTATGAGTTAATAGAGTTCATGTTGTGATTACCTGCTGTTTACACTGGACATGTATGCTGCGTGTATGTTTATAACATGCATGTCTTAGTGTGGGGTTCGATAGCTTAGTTGTGTTCTTGTCGGCGGTCTTTTATACACCAAGTGGCCCTTAGATGTGCGCAGCTTGGGGCATCGCGATGCGATTGCTCGTGACTCTGTCACGTGGCACACTTTGTTGTATGATCGAGCCCGCCTGAGATCCCGACTAAGTGATCGGGCTGGAGTAAGTCTATGTAAGGGTTATGATCCAATCGATAACATGGTTGAGGCGACTTGTCTGTGAATATGGGATTCACCACCCATATCATTAGACTTGTGAGCGGACGATGAGGACCCATCTCAGTTGATCATCCGGCCTGGATGGGATGCCCCTCACGTTCGATGCTTACCGAGAGTGATCTGTGCTTGGCCTTGTCTGCTTAGACAAGTGGGTACGGCTCTCGGCTCTCCATGTGATTGTATTATGACCGGAATTAATACGCTAACCCCGGGTCCCGACATTTGTAGTGTGCAGGTTCATCGTCTTCAAGAATGAAGATTTCATCATGAAACCACTCAGGTGGCTGGACAGCCCTACCTGATCTACGCGGTTCAGTTACAACATTGTCTGAAGTTTTTGCATCATATGCGATAACTTCCGGCTCGGTTGTAGGGATAACTTGCGGAATTACTTCCGGTTCTTTAGCCATATCAACGGTCGCCGAAGATTCACTAATCTCATTAAGTTGTACTGTCCTCCCACTTACTTCTTTGGCGAGAAACTCTTTCTCAAGAAAGACTCCGCTTTTAGCGACAAACACTTTGTGCTCGGAGGGTAGGTAGAAGGAATACCCAATTGTTTCTTTTGGATAACCTACAAAGTTACATTTGTCTGATCTGGGATCGAGTTTGGTTGGTTGTAAACGTTTTACAAGTACCTCACATCCCCAAATTTTAAGGTGCGACAAACTGGGTTTCTTCCCATTCCACATCTCATGTGGTGTCGTTTCAACGGACATAGACGATGCTCTGTTTAGTGTGTGAGCGGCAGTTTCTAGTGCGTGACCCCAAAAAGATATCGGCAGATCTGTAAGAGACATCATCGACCTTACCATGTCTAGCAAGGTTCGGTTAAGTCTTTCCGATACTCCATTTCGCTGTGGAGTTCCGGGAGGCGTAAGCTGTGAAACGATTCCACGGTCACTTAGATGTTGGCCAAACTCATGACTAAGGTATTCTCCTCCGCGATTAGACCGCAGAAACTTAATCTTTTTGTCACGATGATTTTCTACCTCATTCTGAAATTCCTTGAAATTTTCAAAGGTTTCCGACTTATGCTTCATCAAGTAGATGTATCCATACCGACTTCAATCATCCGTAAAAGTCACGAAGTAGAAACACCCACCCCGTGCGGCTGTGCTCATTGGACCACATACATCACTATGTATTATTTGCAATAATTCACCCGCCCGTTCAGGATGACCCTTGAACGGCATCTTGGTCATTTTTCCCATTAGACAAGCTTCACATGTGTCAAATGATTCAAAATCAAAGGACGGTAAAACTCCATCTCTTTGGAGTCTTTGCATGCGTTTCTTTCCGATGTGGCCAAGCCGACAATGCCACAAATAAGTGGTTGTGGTATCAACCTTCTTAAGGCCTTTAGCATTCATGTTAAAGACATCATTTTCACATTCAAGATTTAGTATGAAAAGGCCCCCAACAATGGGTGCAAATCCATAAAACATATCCTTACAATAAAGTGAACAGCCATTGTTCCCAGACTTGTACGAATACCCATCGTGTACTAAACATGATCCAGAGATAATGTTTCTACACAATAGCGGAAAAAAATAACATTTATTTAGCTCTAAGATAAATCCTGAAGGGAGACGTAGAGGCATAATGCCGACGGCTTGAGCAGCGATCCCAGCGCCGTTCCCGACGCGCATCATGACTTCATTCTTTGCTAGCTTGCGGACCTTCTGCAGTCCCTGTATCGAGTTGCAAATGTGAGCAACCGATCCGGTATCAAATACCCAAGACTTAGAATTTTCGCTAGCAAACAAAACATCAATGACATTAACTTGTATAACAATTATACCTTTTCCGGTTTTCCCGGACTTCTTATCGGCCAGATACTTCTTGCAGTTTCTCTTCCAGTGTCCTGTGCCCTTGCAGTAGAAGCACTCAGTTTCATTCTTGGCTCCGCCCTTAGAGTTGCTTTGGGAGCCAGTCTTACCGGCACCCTTGCCCTTCTTTGGCTTGCCTTTCTTTTTGAAACTGGAGGTTTTATTCACAAGCAACACTTGCTTGTGATTTTTCCGCAGTCCTTCTTCCACAGTTTTCAGCATGGCGAGCACCTCTTCTGGTGTTTTCTCCATCCCACTCATGTTGTAATTCATGACAAAACCGTTGTAAGATGGGGGGAGTGAAGAAAGCATCATGTCCATCAAATGGGATGCTGGAATTGGAAATTATAGGGTTTTAAGCCTTTCAGCATAGCCAATCATTTTGACTATGTGTTCGCCAACTGAACCGCCCTCAGCCATCTTGAAATTCATCAAGATATTCATGATATCAAAACGTTCAGACCTTGCGGTTTCCTTGTACAGAGCATCCAATTCCCGGATCATATCACGGGGTTTATGGAATTCAAAACGTTTTTGAAGCTCTGGACTCATGCAAGCTAGCATGAGGCACTGTACTGCGTTGTGATCATCATCCTGAGTGGCCCAGACATTTTGTTCATCTTCCGAGGCACCTGCGGCCGGTTTAGCTGGAAGAGCTTTTTCAAGCACATAGATTTTCTTAGCGCTCCTGAGGAAAATCCTCAGGTTACGGACCCAGTCCGCATAGTTGTTTCCAGTCGCAGCTAACTTTTCTTTCTCTAACAATGGCCCCAAGTTGAAAGCGGTGTTGTGAGCCTTTTGATCTACAACGGTAAACACAAGTTTCACTTAGACTTTGTTCATAATGATTTTTTCACTAGTGAATAAACAATTTTATTCTAAAGTGTGCTCCCACTTAAATAAATATCTCTCAAAATTGATTATGAGTGATTCAAGATCCAAATATCAATACAACGCCATAGAATCATCATCTCATGACGAGGATTTTGATTTGGTAGGCCAACTTGTCGATCACATCTCTACGTGACTCTTGTTCATCTTTCGATGCGTGTGTTCCGAGCTCAGGACGATCCTGCCATGAACGTCAAGACAACCAAGTGATCTTGCTGCGAGGTCTGACCTCACCCGCCTTACATTTGTCCGATCGTTCGTACCCATGCATCCATGGCGCACCCCGAGAGTATAGATGTTGTGATGGCGCTACACTTGGGAGAACACTAACTACTTGATATTTTAAGTGAGAGATCACCCTAATAAAAAGCGACTACCGCGCAATCAAGAAGGGTGCAACATAAGGGATAAACATCCCATGCAATTCATAATAGCATGATATGGTATAGCCCCTTCTGACGGAGAAGTCAAGTATTTCTTCGTCTTTGGCATTTGCGTCGGAGTTCACCTTCGCTCAAGAATGATCAGAGGGGGAGGGGGTGAATGATCACTTCTAAAAATTCTAAGGAACTTAGAAGGAAATCATGTAAACATCGTAGGACTAAAGACATCTCGAAGGAAATACAGTATCGAAAGTAATGCAAGGCTCGAAAGGATTTGGAGCGAAGGAAAACATCGAAGACAGACAGGCTACGAGAAAATACTTGAAGTAAATGCTAGAAGGAAAACGAGCCTGACACAGCGATGTTTGGTAAACCAGTTCACACTCTGCAAAGTGCTACGTCTGGTTGGAGGGACTGGTGATTGAACACGTGGAGAAAAACTCTCTCCGTCCTATTCTCCACTGCAACAAACTCCTCGAGCTTGTCCAATTTTCACTCGTGGTAGATGATTCAGGACATCTCCGAGACCTTTACAAACTTCCTTCAGCAGTGACAATTTCTCTTCGACTGCTTGACAGGCGACGCCTAACCGTCTAGGAGACTTGCAGTTCTCCAAGATAAAAAGATCGGCTAATCTCAACCTAAGTCATAGTGAATTGCTCAACTCAGTTCAGACTTGGGATTTTGGTTTTCTCTCGATGAATTTCTTCGGGATGCACTCAGACTTCTGTCTTAGAATCTTCAGTGGAGCAGCCAACCCGAACTGGCGGGTGGGTGCGGGGTATTTATAGTTGGTGATCCCGATGGGTAAAATGACTGAAGTGACCCGATGCAACCGCTTGACGCGTGTCCACAACGGTCGGATTCCAATCACTGCGCAACTTTACTTGAGGAACAAGTAAGCTGACTCACCGAACGAGTTCTCTCTCGAAGGCACGAAGTGCAATGACTTTGCCTTCGAGCTATTCGCTCGACTCGGTGAGATTTCTCTCGGTAGGCTTTTGTGGGTTTTGGTTGAGCAGAGCAAATTCACTTCGACAAAGATCTCAACTAGCAAACCCCTCTTGATAGTACGGTTTTTCCTACGACTCAAGAAATAAAGAGAAATTAGCAAAAAAAAACTAAGTCTTCGACCAGCTTCAGCTTTCTCCTCGTTGCGCTTTTGCTCGAGAGAAACATCTTCTTCGACAACATTTTTTTTGGGGTCGTCTTCCTTCAAAGATTTCGGTAGATGACTGCAGCTTTACTGCAGTGAGTTGTCCTTCGACCTTCTTCATGCAAACTCCATTCTTTCGGAACCTAAGTATCTGTTTATACTCGAAAACAATATTAGTTCCACTTCTGCTTTGTCCAACAATGTCCAAAACCTTCGGGGGCAAAACTTGCTCTTACAATCTCCCCCTTTTTGGACGATTGTTGACAAAACAGGCATCGATAAATAATTTGAAAAAGTTTGAGTTTTCGATGATAAACCAGTGCTGAGATCGATGAAATACTCCCCCTTGATGTATGCACGGAAGATAAAGATTTCCTGTGAAGTGCATATTTGACAAGAAGCGTCGAGGAAAAACATCAAAAAAACTTAGCGAGAGAAATTGCATTCCAGATAGTATCCAATGTGAAGTATGCAATTTCCTCGAATGACCTGTGAACTTATATGAAAGATAACTTCCTGCAAAAAGGTTAAGTATTGCAAGCAGCAGATAGATATCTTACGAAAAGAGTAGCAGTTCACAGTCCTACTTAGAGTTAGTTACAACCAGATCGAATGTGAATCGAAAGTTTGTTGAAACTACTCAGAAAGCTCAAAAACAAGAGTTTATCGAATGGAAAGCAAAACCCTTAACCCCGTAGGCAAACTAATTTCTTCGATGCCACTACATCTCCCCCTTTTTGTCACAACGTACAAAAAGATCGAGAGAATAGGGTCGAAAGAAATCCCTACTCGCGATGCTGGCTCTGGCGACGACGAGAAGATTCGGCGAGCGTTGGAGCACGACGAATTGGACGAGCGCCTGGAGGTGTAATCTTCGTGCGGAATGAATGTTGATCTCCTGAAGATTCCAGCTGCGATTCCGGCGGGGTCCTGGGGCTTCGAGGAAGTGGCGAGGGAACTCTGGGTTGACGTTGTGGGGCTTCTTCTTCTTGCTCGGAGTCAGAGGATAAATTTTCCAAAGTGATATGATAATAATCATTGACACTTAGCACATCTGTGTTCTTCGGTAGGCGAGGGATACTGGGATCCGGTCGATCTACTCGATCATCATTTGTCCAATTCCTGTTCAGATGGGGAGGATATTCTTCGAACCCGCAACGTTGAAGTTGACCGAGGGAATTGAACTTCCGAAGACCTTTCCAATCACGGCGAAGGCATTCACGCAGCATCTGATTGTTGTTCATGGTAATGTTACGCAAGTGATTGATCTCATCCATCAGAGCTTGCTTCTGAATAAAATCTTGATCAATGTGATGTTGAAGCATTTGCTGGGACCGAAGAGAAACTTCCATATGATGCACTGGCTTGATAAACTTCGAGCGAATATTGCGCTCAGTTAAGTGGGCGCGGATGCCAGTGTGCTCAACAAAAGGGTCGTTGGGTCGAGCAACAACCTGCAATACTTCATGAACTGGAGGAGTGAAAATCTTCGGGTAAATGGATACGGGGAATGGCACGTCCCGAGAGTAATTGCAGATTTCCATCAGCCATGGTGCATATGGCTTGTGGGAATTGTGGTCATCAGCACAAGACACCATAGTTCTGAGGAAGTAGTCTTCAAAATCGAAGGGATGACCGTGGACTAACTTCAACAGAGCAAGTTGCACATCATTTGGAATTGGAAAATTATCGTGCACATCAAGCATTGGCATCAAAGTCTTTGAGAGAATATAAAACCATGCCTTTGCTTCAAATACCAAGTGTCTTGGCTTCGGCTCAGTGGGGTAGTGATCTCCTACGACTTCTGGATCCATCAGCGTAGAGAATTCAGCAGGAGTTGCAGCAGGTAAGTCATGAAGTTTGTGAGGTAATCCTTCGAACCGAGGTAAATTGATTATGGCCAAAAATTGATCGACAGTCATATGAAAAACTTGGCCTTGAATCATATAGTCAAACTTCCATGTCTTCGAGTTCTCAGGATCTCCAGAGACATAAAGTGTTGCATAAAACTGTTTGATAAGCTCGGGATTGTAACCACAATCGAGAGCAAACATCTTGTGAGCATGCAGGCTATCAATTGTCTCGGCAATGTTCTCGAAACAAGTAGTGGAGTACACCGAAGGCATATCAAGATACTGATGCTGGAAAATTCTTGCCTTGTTGTACAATATACGAGTGTAATAGATAGCTTGCTCTTGAGTCCAAAACCGAAGAGAATAAGCACTTCTGGGCTTCTCGTAGGGATTGGAACCGAAGAAAAATGGCTTATGTTCGCGCCTTTTGAAGATAGGACCTCCTCGAGGAACATCTGAGCGGAACAAAGGCAGCATTTCTCTCGGATGAGCAGAGTGAAGCAGCTCATCAATGGGAAAAACCTCAGCAGCATAATCTGGCATCTGGAACTCTGGTTCAGCAGGTCGAGAGATAGATGATGGAATGTTGACAAAATCCTGAGCCGGAGTGACTGCAGGAGCACGCTACGACGGCATCTCCTTCGTCGGTTTGAGCATTTTGTGCGGCCTCTTCAATTTCCATGGCCTCCAAGTCTTCATTAAATTGAGCAAACGCATCAACCATTTCTTCGTTCGAAGAACTGGATGAGGAGGATGAAGAATTATTACTTGAACTGTCATTTCCAGAACTATTGCTTACGACAGAATCTCGTCGAGAGGAAACTGTCGTGATGTCAACATCAACATCTTCTCCTTCAGGCATAGTCCGGGCAGAAGAGTAATCTTTCTGGACTTGAATTTCTTGCTCGACACGAGCAACTTGCTCGGTCTCTGCATGAGCTTGGATCTCAGTGGCGGGAGTGGTCGATGGAATGACATGAGGTGGAGATGGTGCGTTTGGAGGTGGTGGCGAGGCTTTTGGTGGTGAGGCTTTTGGTGGTGAGGGTTGACGGGGTGGAGATGAAGGTGGAGGTGGAGGTGTTTGTTGTCGGGGTGGAGGTGTTTGTTGTCGGGGTGGAGGTGTTTGTCGAGGCGGTGAACTTGTTTGGCGAGGTGGTGGAGTTTTCTTACGGGGAGGAGTGGGTTGCTTGGTGGGGTTTGGTTCAGTTTCTTGTCGTTCTGTGGGAGCAACGACCTCGGTGGACTTGGCCTTCTTTGCATTCTTCTCGATCTCTGGCGTCCCACGCTCAGAGGTTGGGGCAGCAGACTTTCTCTTTCGAGATTGTCTTTGGAACAGAGCATCATTATGCTCTTTGCAAACAGCAGACACAACTTGTTTTACCTTGTCAAACACAGCAGTTAAATTTTCTTTCTGAGTCCTCCTGGAAGCTTCAGCAGATGCAATCTTGGACTTGAAAAAATTTCGGGACTCAATGTCCTCGGTTTCCTCTTGGAGTTGCCTGGTGTAAAACCTGACTTGCTCCTTATCCTTTCGATCCTGGGTGATGTAGCCTTCCCAGCGTATCATGTATCGAGCAACATACTCTTGAATTTCAGCAGGAACATCATCCTCGGCAGTGACTTTGCTCGGTGTAGTAGCCATTTTCCAGAGAATGTGTGAAATGTGTGCAGCATCCCAAGGAGCATTAGCATTAGATTCTCCTTCATTGGAACTTTCTTCATCGGCACGAGGGCCGGAAACAGCAGGTGCAACCGGGGCAGGAGCTGGTGCAGCTCAAGGAACTGGAGCAGCTTGAGCCTTCTGTCTTGCCTCCTTGGCTTTCTTTTCGGCTTCCTTGGTGGCTTTGGCAGCAGCAATGGGTTTTGAGACCACTGCTTTATCCTTCGAGGCACTAGGGGCCTCAGCATTCTTCTTCGAAGCACTAGGGGCTATAACCTTTTCTTTCGTGACTGTGGGAGTCACAACTTTCTCGGTGACCTTTTCTTTCGGGTCACTAGGGATAGTGCCTACAGAAACCTGTCGTCGATATTTTTCACTGACCAAGTGAAGAATGCCCAGTTGTTGAGCAACCAGAGCCTTTTTATGCTCGGGCTGACTGTGAAAGTTCAGGAGCTTGGCATTAATCAATTCTTTCTCTTCTTGTTCCTTTTGCTTGGCCAGCCTTTCCTTTCGCTGAATAAGCGTTTCATCATCTTCACCAACTTGAGCTTGCTTTCCCTTCGACGGAGCCGAAGGTTTTGGTTGGCGAGCAGGAACAGGTGGAGCAGATGAAATAGGTGGATCTGTGACCAAGTTGGTCAAGTCAATATTTCCTCGAGGAGCCTGTGGAGCTGGCTCCTGGATCCTTATGCCTCTACTGCTCGGCTTTTTCTTCAGAGGTAAGTCTTCGACATCAGCCTCTGTACCAGGGTCTTGATCATCTGAATTAGCTTCTCCTTCGGAGCTTGCATCAGGAGGTGAAACTATTACAACCTTTTTCTGTCTCCTGGCAGACTTCTTGCCACCTTTCGGTTTGGCGCTAGGGCCAACTTCTTCGGCAGCTTTCGCAGCAGCTGCTTCCTTTCGTGCCTTAGCTTCTTTCCTCTTTTGTGCTCGAAGTTCACGTGCTTCAACGAGCTCTTTAAAATCATCAGGAGTTTTGAGGGCAGAAGGGTGAGCATCAGCTGGAGGAGGTGGTCGATTAAATTTCGTCCACTTTGGCCTTAGAGCTTTGACATCAACCCAAGGATTCTTCATAGCAAACAGCCTCTCCCAACGAGGAATAAGAGACTTGTATTCATACCAACGAAGAGCTTGAAGTCTCCGAATCTCTTGCAGACGATTCTCTCTTGTACGATCATCCTCAGATCCTGGCGGCGTTCTCAAATTCTTCTCAATGATTACTTCCTCCGATAATCCTTCAGAGTTATTGGTGATTCTTGTTCGGCCTCCCACACGCTTGGGAACTCTAATATTTCCTTCGATATCAGCCATTTTCCTGCGAAAAAGAAGGATACGAGGGAATATAGGAAAGTTGTGAACAAGTACCAACAATTTCGAGGAAAAAACATTTTGAAAGCAGCAATCTTTTGAGAGATTTGTCTTATCGCAAGTTTTCATGAAAGTGCTAGGCTAGATTTTCATCGGGTGGAAATCTAACGAAGAACTTGTATGAATAAATCGCACAAGATTAAATCTATCGAAACGATACTGTAGGATTTGCCTAAGTGAGAGAATCCGAGGGATTTCTTACCAAGGACAGATGGGGAATCGACAGAAAAACTAGAAACAGATTTCCCAAGTTTCAAAGATCCAACCGGATCAAACAGACCTAAAAGAAATCAGAGAAAAATCAACACAGAAACTGGAAACGATGAACAGAGCGAGATTTAATCGACTCCAGAGCCACACATACCCTAACTTGGTGATGTGAGGCGACTACGGCGACGCGGATGATGATCTTCGTCGACGGGAATGCCTCCGGCGGCTTCCTTCCGGCAGTTAAGCGGCGAGGGAGTCGACGGCGACGAGACAGCACGGCGGCGCGCGAGAGAGAGAACTTCTGGAGGCGAAGAGACGAAGTCGAAGGAATAGCGATGTCTAAGCCGGTGGAGTGGGTCAGTATTTATAAGGGAGGTTCTGACCGAGCTGTCAGATCTGATCCAACGGCGCAGATTTCGCGTCTCTCCGCATTCAACGGACGGATTTTGTGGCGGTAATCGCGGGAAATCCCAACGAACCGAAAGAAAGTTGCTCCACGTCCGAGACCAAACTCATCGAACATCGAGTATAAAGGTAGATAAAACTTCGATAGATTTTCCTTTTGAATCAATGACATTCGAAGGGAGTCTTGACCGAGTACAATATATACATGTTCACGAGAGAAAAGCATAGAATAGGTAGGGATAGAATAGAGGGAAAAACAGGGTCCGATACTTAGTCAATCCGAGATAAAAACAGCGATAAGAACTCGGAGTGATAAGTGTATAGGACAACACCAAACGAACAAAATAAACGAAAAAGAAATACGACAGAAAATTAACGAAAGTAAACTACAATAATAAGGTATTATACATAGTATCGATAGTTATGATCTTACTGCACATTGTGTGAGTCCAAGATGTTCAACTCACACCTCAGTGTACAGAACCTCTTTTCATCCAAGGGCTTTGTGAATATGTCAGCCAATTGTTCTTCGGTGCGAACATGACTGATAACAATATCTTCTCGCTGAACATGATCTCGAAGAAAATGATGACGAATATCAATATGCTTCGTTCGAGAGTGTTGCACTGGATTATGAGAAATTTTGATTGCACTCTCGTTATCACAAAGCAATGGAATTTTCTTCACAAGAATACCATAATCTTTCAGCGTTTGCTTGAGCCACAGAATCTGAGTACAGCATGAACCGGCAGCAATATACTCGGCTTCAGCCGTAGAAATAGATACACAATTCTGTTTCTTCGAGGCCCAACAGACAAGAGATCTACCGAGAAAATGACATGTGCCAGAGGTAGATTTCCTGTCGACTCGATCACCAGCCCAGTCAGAATCTGAATAACCAACGAGATCAAACTGGGCACCCTTGGGATACCAAAGACCCAAGGTTGGTGTGTGTGCCAGATATCGAAGGATTCGCTTGACAGCAATATGATGAGATTCCTTCGGATTTGCCTGAAAACGAGCACACATACATACTGATAGCATAATGTCAGGTCTAGATGCACAAAGGTAAAGAAGCAAACCAATCATCGAGCGATATTTCTTCTGATCGAAAGGTTTGCCCTTCTCATCTGCATCTAGATGAACATTCGTAGGCATTGGAGTCTTGATAGTTTTGCAACTGACTAGATCAAACTTCTTCGGGCAATCTCTGAGATACTTCTCTTGAGAAATGAAAGTACCATTTTTCTGTTGACGGATTTGAAGCCCGAGAAAGAACTTCAATTCACCCATCATAGACATTTCATATTTCTTCGACATCATGCGAGCAAATTCTTCGCTAATATCAGGGTTAGTACAGCCAAAGATAATGTCATCGACATAAATTTGACACACAAAAAGATCAGTTTTGTATGCACGAGTAAACAGAGTCGGATCAGTTGTTCCTGGTTTGAAGCCCTTCTTTAGAAGAAAATCCTTCAGCGTTTCATACCAAGCACGAGGTGCTTGCTTTAACCCATATAGGGCCTTGTGTAATCTGTACACCTTATCAGGATTCTTCGGGTCTTCAAAACCTGGTGGCTGCATAACATACACTTCTTCTTCGATCTCACCGTTAAGAAATGCACTTTTGACATCCATTTGATATAGTAGAATACCATTGTAATTGGCAAAAGCAAGCATGACACGAATGGATTCAAGTCGAGCAACTGGGGCATAAGTCTCACCAAAATCAATACCTTCGATTTGGGTGTAGCCTTGTGCAACCAGTCGAGCTTTATTCCTTACCACTATGCCATCTTCGTCTTGCTTGTTGCGAAAAATCCACTTTGTACCAATGATATTATGCTTCGTGGGATCAGGTCTATCGACAAGAGACCAGACTTTATTTCTCTCGAACTGGTTAAGTTCTTCGAGCATAGCAGTCATCCAGTCTGAGTCTCTCATGGCTTCATCAAATTTTGAAGGTTCTAGCATGGATACAAACAAGAAATTTCCACAGAAGTTAGCTAATCGAGTACGAGAACGAGTGGTGGGACGACCTGGTAAACGAATCTCTTCGAGAATTGAGTCGACATTCACTCTTCTTCGAACACGAGGAAAAGATTCTTCATCTTGTGGATCAGGTTGATCTTCGGGATCAGCTTGTCCTTCGGGATCATTTCCTTCGGGTTCAACTTGTCCTTCGGGATCAACATATTCTTCGTTTATGCGCTCTCCTTCAACCTGTGCATCAATTTCTTCAGGATGTTGATCTCCAGCGCCCCGGGCTATGTGTGGGAACATTGGACCATCATCATCCCTGTTTGCTTGTTGAGCATTTCCTTCGACAGGCCGAATATCTCCAATAGCCATGTACCTGATAACTTCATCCAAAGGAGGTTCATCCAGGTTAAGAGGTAATTGCTCCTTTTGAGAGCCGTTAGTTTCATCAAATCGAACATTTACAGTTTCTACAACTTTGCCAAGATGTGAGTTGTAAACTCTGTAAGTGTGAGAATTTGAACCATAACCTAGAAGAAAACCTTCGTGTGCCTTTGGGGCAAACTTGGAGCTGTGATTCATGTCTCTGATATAACATGGAGCACCAAAAACCCTGAGATAAGACACATTTGGCTTTTTACCAGTGATGAGTTCATGTGAAGTTTTCTTCAGAAACTTATGCAGATAAACCTTGTTGATGATATGACATGCAGTGTTGATAGCTTCGGCCCAGAACCTGATAGGAGTCTTGTATTCAGCAAGCATTGTTCTGGCCATTTCAATAAGTGTTCGATTCTTTCTCTCGACCACACCATTTTGTTGCGGTGTATATGCAGCCGAGAATTCATGAGTAAGGCCATATTCATCAAGAAAATCTTCAATATGAGTATTTTTGAATTCTGTACCATTATCACTTCTGATATGCTTGAGAGATAATTCATATTCAGTTTGAGCTCTCTTTGCGAAAGTTTTGAAAATTTCAACAACCTTGCTCTTTTCATCTAGAAAGAAAACCCAGGTATATCGAGAGAAATCATCAACAACAGCCAGACCATACTTGTTACCTCCAAGACTAGCATAATTTTGAGGACCGAATAAATCCATATGAAGTAATTCAAGAGGACGAGTAGTAGTCATGACGGTTTTTGCAGAGTGATGTTTCTTGGCAATCTTTCCTGCTTCACAGGCACTGCATAGACGATCTTTATCGAATTTTACATTATCAATTCCAACGATGTTCTTCTTCGAGATAAGAGTTTGAAGATTTTTCATCCCTGCATGACCAAGTCTTCGGTGCCATAACCAACCAGAAGTGGCTTTGGCCATTAAACATGTGGACACAGCAGGTCCCGAAGAAAAATCAACGACGTAAAGATCACCCTTGCGATATCCTTCGAACACGAAGGAATAATCATCCTGTGAAAAGACAACACAACGAGACGCAGAAAACAGTACAAGCATATCCATATCACAAAGTTTCGATATAGACATAAGATTATATCCTAGAGATTGTACAAGCAAAACCTTATCAATGTGCTTGTCTTTCGATATAGCAACTTTACCCAAACCAAGTACTTTCCCTTTGTTGTTGTCACCGAAGGTAATATATTTCTGTGAAGATTCAGATAGTTTTTCTTCGGTGAACAAATATTTGTCTCCGGTCATATGATTTGTACATCCACTATCTATGACCCATTCGGATCCACCGGAGACATAGCCCTGCAGAAGAATTAGTTCTTCTTAACCACCCACAAACGAGCAGGTGACTTAGAAGGCATGGTAGAGCTAGATGGATCAGCAATATTATATCGAACAGGATTGCATTGTCGATCAGGACCATCAAGCACACCATAAATATAATTCCTCGATGAGGGGTTAGAGTAACAATGGGTAATTGCAATTTTGGTGTTATCATTACGATGACGATAAACATTTCTATCGACACGATAGTATTCCTTCTGGGGAACATTTGAAGCAGGCACCAAGGGTTCATTTCTATCCTCGAGAGAATAGTAGTGATTCGGTGGTACCGAGGATTTTCCCTGCATAGAATGGTTAGGGGGCAGTTTTTCTACGAGAGATTTGCGAACCCAAATCTGTCGCTTATAAAAGCCATTCTTTGGAGGAGTACCAACGAACTCAGCCGATACCTTTCCTTCCTGATCTTTGACAAGCTTGTAGTCAGAATCAAGTGATTCATCAACAATAGCTTTGTCAATTTTGCAACTGAAACCTGAAAGGTTAGCAATATCAATGGGCTTTTCTTTCGCAAGAACCCAGACAGTTTTAGGATACTGCTCGGGTTCCCAGTAGGTTCCATCAGGATTGATTTTCCTTTCGAAGCCAACTCCTTCGTTACGAGGATTCCTGTGAAGAAGAGCCTTTCGAAGGATATCACATAAGTATTGGTGTCCCTGCACACTTTTGAACATGCCTGTTTCAAATAAGTTCTTCAACCTGAGGAGTTCCTCGGTAATGTTTTCCTCGTTCGAGGGGTTAGTATCATCGATAACAATAGGTTGCTTTCCTTTCGATCTCTCAGAAATAGACTCAATTTTACTTCGTTGCAAACAAGTCAAGCAAGGTGAAACAGATTCATTTTTATCTTCTGAGCCCTGTTGAGCCATGAGAGTGAGATTTACACTTTCCAACTCTTCATTAGCCTCTCTCAGTTTCTCGAGAGCCATTTTCCTTTGAAGGAATTCGTAGGTTAGCTTCTCGTAGTCCACTGAGAGAAGTTCATGACAAGAGGAAAGTTTATCATACTTTTCCTTCAGAGCATCATGCTCATTTGTCAAAGTTTGACCCTTCTCAATCTCATCGATCAACAAGGTCTCAGATTTTTGAATGGTTTCACTTAAAGAATCTAGTTCATCTTGTTGGATAGAAGCAATTTTAGCAAGTTTAGCATAGCTTATCCTAGAGTCACTTTCATAAGTAGATCCATCAGAAGTATCGTAGGATTTCTTAGATGAGGATACCTTAGCCTTGGCCATGAAGCAGTAAGCTGGAGATTCATCTTCACTGCTCTGGTTGGAGAAGAATGAACTTGAATTATTGTTCGAGGCGAATGCTATCCCAGCAACACCATCAGATTCAGAACCAGAACCAGAACCTGATCTTGACTTTGATCCTCCTTCAGAACCGGATGCTTCTTCTTCAGAGTTCATTTCTTTACCCAGATAGGCTTTGGCTCGGTGTGAATTCTTTCGACGAGAGGAATGAGATTTTGATGAAGAACCCTCTCGATGCTTGTGATACTTCTTCTTTTTGTCATCATCAGAACCATCTTTCTTGTCTTTTCTGGACCTTGAATCATATTTCTTCGAATCGTGGGTTTTGCTCGATCTGTAAGACTTGCTCGAAGAGCTGCTGTGAGAGTACTTTGATTTATGTTCAATTTCCCAGAGAGGACAATCAGCAATGAAATGACCTGGCTTCTTGCACTTATAGCAACAGTTATCTTTCGCTGAAGAGTTTCTGGATGATGATCGATGTTGAGATGAATTGCTAGAATGTCTTGAAGAATAGTTTTTCTTCGGTGAAGAGGAGTTCCTTCTCTGAAAGCGATTGAATCTTCTCATTATCAGTGCCAGATCTTTTCCAATGTTCTCGGGGTCATCTGAGGCACAACCCGATTCAGAACTAGCTTCAGGAGAGGAGTGATGTGAAGCTCTGGCTTTCAGTGCATGAGATTTTCTTCGACTCCCATTGACGTCACGTTTCTCATCTTCTTCCATCTCGAAAGTATTAAGCCTTTCAAGAATATCAGCGGCAACCATATCCTTGAAATCAGTTCTTTCCTTAATCATCAGCACAATGTGGTCGAAGGAATCATCAAGAGAACGGAGCAAAGTTCTGACAATAATCCGATTGGTAATGTCATCTGCACCGAGGGAAATCAGTTCATTTGACAGCGCAGTGAGTCTGCTGTATATGGAACAAACTTTTTCTCCCTCGTGCCTCTTGAACCTATAGAACTTGCTTCGAAGGGTGTCAATTCGAGCATCTTTCTGAGTAGAGACACCTTCACCAATCTTCTCGAGATAATCCCAAACACCTTTGGCCGAAGGAATATTCTTGACCTCATGATATTTTTCAGGAATCAGATGATTTGTGATGAATACCCAGACTTCAGCATCAAGGGACAACTTCTTAGCCTCTTCAGGAGTGATGGCATCAGTGTTCTCGACAGTTACACCATTCTTGACAACTTCCCAAGCGGCAGAGTTGATAGCCATGATATTCCTCTTCATTTTGTCCTTCCAATAGGGATAGTCCTTCCCATTGAAAATAGGGATTGGTTCCCCCGAGCGAACAGCTGCAAACGACATTCTTGACAACACTCCAGGTTGTTAGACCAAAATACGCAGAGCGTAGGGAGTGCCTAGCTCTGATACCAATTGAAAGCTCAAGAATGATCAGAGGGGGAGGGGGTGAATGATCACTTCTAAAAATTCTAAGGAACTTAGAAGGAAATCATGTAAACATCGTAGGACTAAAGACATCTCGAAGGAAATACAGTATCGAAAGTAATGCAAGGCTCGAAAGGATTTGGAGCGAAGGAAAACATCGAAGACAGACAGGCTACGAGAAAATACTTGAAGTAAATGCTAGAAGGAAAACGAGCCTGACACAGCGATGTTTGGTAAACCAGTTCACACTCTGCAAAGTGCTACGTCTGGTTGGAGGGACTGGTGATTGAACACCTGGAGCAAAACTCTCTCCGTCCTAGTCTCCACTGCAACAAACTCCTCGAGCTTGTCCAGTTTTCACTCGTGGTAGATGATTCAGGACATCTCCGAGACCTTTACAAACTTCCTTCAGCAGTGACAATTTCTCTTCGACAGCTTGACAGGCGACGCCTAACCGTCTAGGAGACTTGCAGTTCTCCAAGATAAAAAGATCGGCTAATCTCAACCTAAGTCATAGTGAATTGCTCAACTCAGTTCAGACTTGGGATTTTGGTTTTCTCTCGATGAATTTCTTCGGGATGCACTCAGACTTCTGTCTTAGAATCTTCAGTGGAGCAGCCAACCCGAACTGGCGGGTGGGTGCGGGGTATTTATAGTTGGTGATCCCGATGGGTAAAATGACTGAAGTGACCCGATGCAACCGCTTGACGCGTGTCCACAACGGTCGGATTCCAATCACTGCGCAACTTTACTTGAGGAACAAGTAAGCTGACTCACCGAACGAGTTCTCTCTCGAAGGCACGAAGTGCAATGACTTTGCCTTCGAGCTATTCACTCGACTCGGTGAGATTTCTCTCGGTAGGCTTTTGTGGGTTTTGGTTGAGCAGAGCAAATTCACTTCGACAAAGATCTCAACTAGCAAACCCCTCTTGATAGTACGGTTTTTCCTACGACTCAAGAAATAAAGAGAAATTAGCAAAAAAAAACTAAGTCCTCGACCAGCTTCAGCTTTCTCCTCGTTGCGCTTTTTCTCAAGAGAAACATCTTCTTCGACAACATTTTTTTTTGGGGTCGTCTTCCTTCAAAGATTTCGGTAGATGACTGCAGCTTTACTGCAGTGAGTTGTCCTTCGACCTTCTTCATGCAAACTCCATTCTTTCGGAACCTAAGTATCTGTTTATACTCGAAAACAATATTAGTTCCACTTCTGCTTTGTCCAACAATGTCCAAAACCTTCGGGGGCAAAACTTGCTCTTACACTATACCACATCACATGCACATCCTGCAAAAACAAGTTAGACGCCTCTAAACCGGTTTATGCAAAATTTTATTTTACGTGGCTTCTAAGGTTTTGACTTAAACCGCAACTACCAACGTTTTATCATCAAGTATGATTATTCAAGTCGCTAGATTAACATTGCGGAGTATATGAAGCACGAGATAATAAAATCTCGAACCCCATACTGAACTTCGTCATACGCGTGATCCCCGTGCAGATCATATCTGCATTTCCCTTTAGTCTGCGAATTTCATCTTTCTTTTGACTATGGCGGAACCCAAAGAACTGATAGCACTTCGTTGATCAATCAGGATCGCGGATTGCCAGAACTTTGTAAAATTCCACCATGCTGTCTCGAGATCAGAAATACGCAAATTCTAGGGAAGCAACAAGAATATCGGGTAACAGATTTCATCTGCCACCCGCATAAATAATTTTCAGCAATAGATCTGATCTACTCCAAAATTATATTATGCAATACCCATACATCTCCATGTATTCTAGATCATAACATGCATCTACGCATAGCACGGCTCTGATAACACTATAGGGGAACGCAACAGAAAAAAAAAATTTCGGTATAGCGAGCACGCCCAGGACCACTATGGAGACTGCATACAAGGTTTTGATCTGATCGTTACCGACTCGTAGCGCAGCGGGAAGTAGAGTCGATGAAGATCGTCGGTGCAGATCCCCGCATCTAGGATTTACAACCTCCCAACCGCGAGAATGTATTCCCTTGTCTGCCCCTCGAACAGCGCTCCGGGAGGCGATCGGACAGTCCCTCGGACGATGTCACGGACAGCCCTTCGGGAGGACCCTCGAAACTCGATCTGTAACTCGGACAGCCCTTCGGGAGGCACACTCGAACTAAGATCAAAACAACGACCTCTCTACCAAGTTGCACACATACGGTGTCAGCTATCCAGCAGGGCTTCGCCGTCCAGAACTAGTTCCTGCCGGAACCCAGACAGCCTTTCGGCTCTACGAAACTCTTTCGTGTGAGGGAGAGAAGAAGCCAGATAATTGCATGGCATGTGTTGAGAACTCAAGTGAGAGCTTGGATCAAGGATATGGGGCTGCCCTCACACCTCTATTTATAGGAAACCCAAGAGGGCTTTCTTGGCTACCAAGTCCTTCTAGAAGGCTTTCCAAAAATATCTCAAGTAGTACTTTTTACTATTCATGACACCACTTTTTCGCGTCCGAAAAATCCGAAAATATTTCTGTGGGTCTTAGAATAATTCCAATACACACTAAAATGATTATGAGCGCGTTCCAAAACAATTCCGGATTAGAGATTTTCATCTGCGAAAAGCAACCTAAGCATTTCCGGCAGCTCCGGAACATTTTCGGCAGCTCCGGAATATTTCCGAAAAAAATATTTTAATCTTTTCTCCAGAAAAATTCCAGAAGTTACCAGAACAATTCTGGCACTCTCCAAAATTATCAGGTGCTCTCCGAAACCTTTTCGGCTTTGTGGTTTACCCCGAAACAACTTTTCGGTTTTCTCTCTCGGAACTTTTCCGCCGTCTCCAAAACCTTTCCGGTGACTTTATCTCAGACTCCCTGTCTAGTATTCAACAGATAGATGACCCTTAAGCGTGTGACCCTGTAGGTTCGATGAAGTATAGACATGACCGGAACACTTTCCGATCAATGATCAATAGCGGAACCGAGGACATCCATATTGATCCCTATACCCATACGAAGAATTATTCGAGTGAACCTTTAGTTGTTGTGTGCTATTCCTGTTGCTTCGCGATATATTAAAAATACCCGAGGTGAGACTTATTGGCATCCCCGTGAATCAAAAACTTGTCCACTATGCCAGTTACCTCGTTCCTGGTATTGTTCTCTTTACTCGTTCCCGCGTTCCGGCATCCCTGTGATCAAATCACACTGTGTCTGGCCAGACGATGGTGGATACCGTAACACCGAGAGGGCCCTAAGAATATTTCTCCAACAACGGAGGAGAAAATCCCAATCTCGAGCTACCCAGTTCCTTGTCATACTTTTCCGTGAACCCGCAAGCTGCCGTAATAGCCACCCTTTTACAGATGACGTTTAACAAAACCCCAAAGTTCACGAAGCAAGTACGAAGGAACTAGATACTCTCATGGTCTAAGGAATTATGCAAACGCACAACTTTCTCTGTGTTATAAACCATTAACTTGTGACGAATGAATCTCATAGCATAACATCAATTCGGGTCGATTCAACACAAATGTTCTTCTAACATTGTGCCCTCAAAATTGCCGGCATAGACATGCCCATGATCAAGAAAACAGGATCATCATGCAATACATGAGCCAGTCTTAGAGGCATGACTAGGAATACATTTTACTGTTTATTATACCACACGTGCACATGAGTTTACCTCCGAGCCTCGTGGATATTGCAGACTCGAGAATCATTGCAGTTATAGCATGGAACATAAACATTCATTACAAACTCGGAGATACAAAATAACTGTTATTACTGCCTCTAGGGCATATCTCCTACACATGGTGTTGATGAAAGTGAAATGTGTTGGTGAATCTAACCTAATACAAGGTGAACGATGAGAGGCTGTGTAGGAGTACACAGTGGGTTTTCTCGTTGAACACCGCCTTAAGCCCGAGTTCTTGTGTGGTGATCCAGGAAGAAGAGTACAACCACACATTGGGCTCACTGACCCCTCTCGACCTAGTACCTCACCCCGTTCGAACCCCAGGAGTCGCATTAGTTCGGAGTTCTGGTTGGGCTGTGGCACGGTCTGCGAAGTGGATGAACGGCTTTTCAAGACCGGCTTGGGACCCTGCACACATCGTTTGAGGCTGTACTGGAACCTCGGCCGGACTTCCATACGGATCCCCCTCAGATAGGCGACTCTCTGGACTAGCACGGAGTTGTGGGCGAAGTGTCGTGGCAACATCCTCGCCGGTACCCACTTGAAGGGTCCCACTCCCAGGCGGTAACTGATGAGTGTGTGTGTGTAGCGGTACACCCCTGCAGGGTTAACAAAACTATTCGTATAGCCGCGTCCGCGGTTAAGGACTCCTTGGAAAGCTTAGCTTGATTATTAGATAACTTGAAATGGATACTTCTAACACACACCAAGATAAGCGTGAGTGCTATGGTGTGCTTCTCGTGGGGAAGTCGAGGAAGCAATCATAGTGGTGTAATTGGTTGAAGAGATGTAGTGGACTCGTGTACGCTTCTTACCTCAAGTCTGGTACTCGTAGTCCAGGACTAGCCAAGTCAAAGCTGGCACTTCTGCAAGTGAAACTCCACCTCCCTTTACCTTGATACATGTGCATGAGTAGTATAGCTCCTATGTAAGTCTTGCTGGGTACGACTTTGTACTCACGTTTGCTTATTCTATGTTTTAGATGAACCCACCGACCCCGATGGTGACTTCTAACCGAAGCTCGAAGAATGAAGACTCAGACCAAGACCAAGCTAGTGTAGTCCCAGTCAGACGATTGGTTCCCTCGTGGAGGGCTTGTTTTTAGATAAGGCTTCTATAAGCCATTTGTTAAACTTGTCTGTACTCAGACCTATTTTGCTTCCGCTTGTCTGTTGTAATGTTGGATCACATGCTTGTGATCTCTGTGTGCACTCTGTAAGAGTTATTAATAAAGATGTATACTTTGTAGAGAATCGCAATGATACCTGCTGTTCATACAAGGCATGTGTGTTGCGTGTATGTTTATAACATGCATGTCTTTGTATGGGTTTTCGAGACCTTAGTTGTGATCTGGCTGGCGATCTTTTATACACCAAGTGGCCCTTAGATGTGCGCATCTTGGGGCATCGCGATGCGATTGTACGAGACTCTGTCTCGTGCACACTTTGATGTATGATCGAGCCCGCCCTAGACCCCGACTAAGTGATCGGGCTGGAGTAAGTCTATGTAAGAGTTATGAGATAGTCGATAGTATGGTTGAGGCGACTTGTCTGTGAATATGGGAGTTCATCACCCATATAATTTAGACTTGTGTGCGGACGATGAGGACCCATCTCAGTTGATCATCCGGCTTGGATGGGATGCCCCTCACGTACGATGCTTTCCGAGAACGTTCTGTGCTTGGCCTTGTCTGCTTAGACAAGTGGGTACGGTTCTCGGCTCTCCATATGACTATGTCGTAGCGGGACTTGCATACGCTAACCCCGGGTCCCGACATGTAATATAAATCTGTAATAAAAAGTGCAGCAAGAAAACATGTATCAAAAGTGAGTGCAAACGGTGTAACAATGATGGAAACAAGGCCTAGGCTTCATACTTTCACTAGTGGCAACTCTCAACAACATTAACATAGTCTAATCACATGATATTTCCCATAAAACATGCAATGGAGACGTACTCGGAGGTCATTCCTTTGTGGTCAAGAGAGGACGAGAATTTTGTAGGGCTACAAAAGCACACCTCAGAGTTCGTAGTTCTCATCTATGGATTTCCCAATGTCACCGCGGCCATCCAAAGAGAGTACCACAATCACCACAACATATCTAAAGGATAGTCAAAGACAAGCACCAAGAGACTCTCAATCTTCAATCCACACACAAAAGAGAAAATCACTCATGAAAATATTCTTCTAATCCATGTCCAATAGACCGCTGTCACCTTGGTCTCGGGGATTATACTAGATAAGATCAATTGAGTACATAAATCCAATACATAGAGGAAGGGGAAATATCAGGGGATCACCCTAGATTAACATAGCCTATGATCACAACGAAGATCACATCATGGGAGAGAGAGAAGAACACATAGCTACTGGTAGAAACCTCAGCCCCGAGGGAGAACTACTCCCGCTTCATGGAGGGAGGAAGCAACATCGATGGAGATGAATCCGGGGGCACTTCCCCGTCCCGGTAGGGTGCCGGCAGAGGAATTCTGGTCCCCCGAAGCTTGTCGGCGATGGCGGCGGAGATCGGAATTGCTTCTGGAGAAAAGGGGTCTGGAATCAGGGTTTTCGCGACGCGAGTAAAAATAAGGGCCAAGGGGGTCCACCAGGGGAGGTCCCAGTCGCTGATTTTTTATATATTTTCCCGGAATTTATTGGGCACTTTAAGTAATGGGAAAACCTAAAATACAAAAATAGCAGAAAACAGAAACTGGCACTGGGGTGCACTGAGTTAATAGGTTAGTCCAAATATGATCAAAAGTGTATGAAAGTGTATCTAAAACATAGCAATATCACCCAAAACATGCATGGAGCAAGCAGAAATTATAGATACGTTTTGGACGTATCAATGTCCTACAAACCTCTGCGCTTGGAGGCCCAACATAGTCTACAAGAATAGAAGCGTGCGTAGACATCAAGCTATTTTTTTTTTTAATTTTAAGACTGTGAAGCATGAGCTCCACATTATTTTATGGCATGGGAGAACCAAAGGTTCTCAAAGAATAGTACAAGGATATAATAAAGCAAAATAGGAAAGTAAAGGAAGCAATCTAATCCTACCTATATTATTGCAGGGAATTGATCCAAGAAATCAATCTGGTTTTAGGATCTCCCTGCAATCTATGTGAAAGCAAGGTGATATCATGCACAAAGTGCCTTCTCCAGGAATGAAAAGAAGGTCTCTCATTCCTGAAGGTCTTCCCATTTCTGACTATCCAGATACACCAAGAGGCAGTAAGCATGACTTCCATTAAGAAGGACTGACCAAATGAATCTTTGGCCTATTATAAACAGGAATGCAAGGATCCAGTGGCCCCCCATGTAATTTGCAGATAGTTCCAAACTCTGCAACTAAAGTTGCAAGAGAAGAACAGATGCAATCTGTCTTCCAGAGCATTTGAGTGACACATCACACAAGAATTGTCCTCAGTGGGTGTTCTCCAATGTCTCCTAACAAGTAGATCTTTAGTGTTTAATCTGTCAAACATCAGGAGCCAACCAAAAACTTTGATCTTCATGGTACACTTACTCCTCCATATCCAGGCACAAGATTGATCAGATGGCATTTGAGAATGCATAAGATTGTAGAACCCTTTTGCATTATAACAATACTTACCAGGCCAGTGCCAAGAATCAGCAGCTTGAGGATCTCTCTGAAGATCAAGAAGCCAGTCCTTAAGACAGAAGTATTCATCAGCAGCTTGTTGTGTGAGTGGCAAGTAAAACAAAAGATCTTCATCCTCCAAGATCAAAAAGTATTAACAGATAGTTTCTCATCTCTCACAAAAGAGAAGATATGAGGCAGCCTATCTCGCCGTGGTCTACATGAGCCATTGATGCGCCACCCATCTGACCAAAAAAGAGCAGAATCCCCAACATTAACCATGACAGAGGCCACTGGTCTATATAGGTCACTTAGAGGATATCCTTCCACCAAAAGGATCCACAAAGCATAGTTGCGTGTGGGACATTGCCATTATAATAAGTGTTCCAAATAAGAGAAACCCAAGGAACATTCTCCTTATTATAAAACTTATGCAAATGCTTCAGGAGTAGAGCTTTGTTTTGTATTTGCAAGTTGGTAATACCCAGACCACCTTTCTTTTTAGGCCTGCAAACAAGCTCCCAAGCAGCAAGAGATTGTCTTGGAGTATCAGAGTTTCCTATCCAAAGGCATTGTCTCTGAATTCTCTCTAGCTGTTTGAAGATGCCCTGAGGGATAGCAAGACTGCAAAGGTGATAAATAGGCATGGAGGAAAGGACTGAATTGAGTAACTGTAGCCTGGCCCCTTGATTCAACATAGAAGAACTAGCAGAGAGTCTTCTTTCCACCCTATCTACCAAAGGCATTAAATCCTGAATTTTAGGCCTGGTAGTACCCAGTGGTAAACCAAGGTAAGTGAAGGGCATTTGTCCAATGGAGCACTCAAAAACTTCAGCAAGATGAGCAGTCATAGCCTCATCAACATTCAGGGCGATTAAAGAGGATTTATTGAAATTGACTTTGAGACCAGTGGAAGCATGGAACCTGATAAGCATATCCTTGATAGCCAAACGCTGAGATTGATCAGCATGAATTACCATTATAGTGTCATCAGCATATTGAATGATGGGGTAATTTGGATCATGAGAATTAATAAGCAGTGTCAGGATTTGATCATGGAGCATTTAATTAACTACTGATTGTAACAGATCAGCAGCCAATACAAACAACAGAGGAGACAAAGGATCTCCTTGTCTAACCCCTCTCTTGCAATAGAACTGTTTACCAGGCACTCCATTCAACAGGATGGATGAAGATCCAGAGCCTAAAATCTCTCTAATCCAACTGATCCATTTCAGAAAAAACCCCTTGTGTTCCAAAACCTAAAGGACAGCCTCATGCTCAATGGTGTCGAAAGCTTTTGCAAAGTCTAACTTCAGAATAAGTAGAGGCTTTTTAGACTGTTTGCATTGGTGGATGTACTCAAAAGCCCATGCTAAGCAATCTTGAATAGATCTAGACTGAAGAAAGCCATATTGATTCAAGTGAATACATTGGAGTATAACCTTCTAAAGTCTATTAGCAAGCAACTTTGTGAGAAATTTCAGGCAGGTGTTAGTCAGATATATAGGCCTAAAATCATTTGGGTAAACAGGAGCTAGCATTTTTGGAATCAAGGTGATTAAAGAACCATTTATACATTCCAACTTGAGAGAACCATCAGCAAACTGAGAAATCAGATTCATAAAATCAGATTGAATGATGGGCCAACATTTCTTTCGGAATAAACCACTGAAACAATCTGGCCCAGGAGCTCTATCCACAGGGAGATCTTTGAGAACCTCATTAATCTCAGACTGAGTGAAGGGAGTGGACAAATCCTGTAAACCCTCCACTGGGTGGATTAATTCAGGGAGATTGAACTCCATTTGGATACCTTGGGAAACCCCCATTCTCTCTCTGTAAGAACTCCACAACAAGTTGGCCATCTGCTCATGATCAGAGAGAATAGCCCCATCAGGAGCATGTAAAGAGGAAATGGAATTCTTCCTCATTCTTTCAGAAGCCATAGCATGAAAGAATTTTGAATTATCCTCTCCTACTTTAATGTCCCTGATAGTACACCTTTGCCTCAAATATAAAAATTGTAATCTGAGAAGATGTTCATGGTGAGATTTCACAATTTGTCTGAAATTGAACTCAGGTCTAGTTAGGGGTCTTAATTCCTCAAAGAATCAAAAGCTAACACCACCTGTGAGCACTTGAGAATGACTTTCTTAAGAGATGCCATATTGAAGGACCACTTTTTGAGAGCATATCTGAGCCTTTTAAATTTCTTAGACAGAGTGGAAGCAGCAGATTCAACATCAATAGGAGCATTCCAAGAATTCTGCACACATTCCAAGAACCCTGGTAGCTCAGCCCAAAAATTCTCAAACCTGAAAAGATTACTCTTTGGGATATCTGTGTCAATGGACACAATACAAGGCACATGACCAGATGAGGTCTTGGCCATGGGAAGAACAATTGTGTTTGGATAAACAGAGATCCAAGAACTAGAAGTAAAAACCCAGTCCAATTGTTCCAGCAATGGCTCATCCTGCATGTTAGACCAGGTAAAATCTCTTCCTTTAAGTGGCAACTCAAGAATCCCAAGGTGGCCAATTATCTCATTAAACAAAAAGATGTCATTAAGATCACCACCAGGCCTGTTTCAGTTCTCTAGTGATCTGATGAAATTAAAGTCACCTAACAGTAACCAATTATCACCATCAGGAATGTTAAGATCATATAACCATTGCACAAATTCATCCCTCATTGGACCCTGACAAGGTCCATAGACAGAGACCAATGTCCAAACTTCAGCATTATGGACAGAGGTGAAGGAGATTGTAATGCCAAAACGATTAGTATCCACCAGGGTTCCATGGAACATGGATGAACTCCAGACCATAATGAGTCCACCAGAAGCTCCCACTGAAGGGGTGACGAGGATCAACCCCGGCAAATCCTATGGTCAGGGACCCTAGGTTTCATGTAGGAGGAAAGACAGCGACGTGGCCTGCGCGTTGGTAGGATTTGGAGGTGACAAGCGACACATGGGGTACGATTTACCCAGCTTCAGGCCCCTGGAGGGAAAACCCTACATGCTGCTTGTCTGATCTTGTATTGATGATGATGTACAAAGGTGCCGTGAGGGCTTTGGTGGAAAGAGATCTGTCTAGTCCTATGCGTGGGGGTTGAGAGCTTGTGTCTTGTGTTGTCTAGAGAGGTGCCCCTACCTCGCTTTATATAGATAGCCAGGTAGGGTTTACAAGAGTCCTAGTCGACTACGAATATGAGTCCTTGTCATGCACCTCAAGTCTTGGTCTTTATGACTTACTCCGTCATGTCGGTGTCCACGAGTGGGCCCCTGGTGGGCCGCCAGCCATGACACGCACCAGGTACCCTCACGTAGAGGAGTCGTGGGGTCACCCCCTCGTCAGTATCCCCCGAGTGCCTGGGGGACTCGAAGAGTCGTGCAGGGACTCGAATCTGCAGTAGCCTCCGTAGTGCGTGTCGATCAGTTGCTGATGAACAGTCAAAGATGTTGTGAGTACGCTCCCCATGGGAGTATTTGGATGAAGCATCAAAATTGCAGTCTGGTTCTTCTTCGTATTTCATTGTCGGGTGGGGATAAGTTGCCCAGTCGAGCGGTCGTCGGGTGCGCGTCAGCGCTCCCGATGGGAGTAGCCCCCGAGGCTATGTGCGACTCGTAGAGTCGCGCATCGGCTCAAGTTGTTTTAAGCTAACCCCGTCGTTCTTGTCAGCTGCGCCAGTAGTGCTCGTCAGGTGCGCGTCAGCGCTCTCGATGGGAGTAGCCCCCGAGGCTATGCTCGACTTCTTGAAGTCGAGCATAGACTCAAGACTTCTTCGTCGTCGAGTAATTTTCATCCAAGGAAATGCTCGACTCAGGTCTTGCGTCGTAGACCTGAGTTGTTGTAGGGATCAATCGTGGTCGAGGAGGTTGGAGTCGCCGCGTCATGAGGGCGCCCAGCCCCCGAGCATCTGCTGAGAAGGAGAAAAAGGTGTAACTGTATTAAGATGTACTCGCGCGATATACAAAAGAGTTGTAAGGTGCATGATTTGCAGATGTTGCACTTTTGTCGAGTGGATAATGTAGCAGCATATAAAGTTTATGCATGTCTTTTCATGAGTAGGCCCTCCAGCAGCATACTCTTGCCGGGTAACAGGGACGCTATGCCAGACTTGTTGAACCCGGAGACAAGAGCGGCCTTTTGGTACCTAGCCTCACTATAAACGTGAATAAACACATATAAAACTGAGCATGATCCAAAGAATGATTTTCTAGCCTTCAGATGTTTGTGCGCGACTGCGTAGCCATCTTTGGCGACTGATCGAGAATGTATAAAGGTTTTGGAATCATAGCATATGAGAGTGTAAAAAAAACTTAGCTGTAGGATCGACGTGGTGGAGGATATCGAAGATGAGCAGTCGAGTAGTCGACGATGAGCAGTCGACGAGACGAGAACAGAGTCGATGTGACGGCGACTGCGACGTTCAGCCCCAGAGTCCGCGAGCCCCCGAGTGTTGAGGCGGCGTAGTTGCGCAGCGAAGTCGTCGTGATGAATTTATCCGGCGAGTGATGAGAGGACTCGACGCGATGATTCCTGCGCGATGGAGCTCAGTACAGGAGAGCCCGTACAAAGGAGCTCGGTGAAGGATGATTTATGTGCTTGGATTTGACGGTGCGGCGAGTGAACGAGAAGGACTCGATGCGTCGGGCGGATCCTTCGATTGCTCGTTGGGTGATGTTGTTGTAGCAGCGCGAGTCGATGTAGAAACCTTGGCGAGTCATCCATGGCGTGTCGAGTTGGAGTAGAAGCCTTGCGGGTCAAGATTGAACCCGAATTCGCGATGGGAAATTCGCGATCTAGCGTAGATCCAAAAACGCGTTCCAGTGCGAGAGTCCCTGTCGGAGATCTAGCCATTGGAATTTTATGAAATTTCTTTTGCTGAAGGGGGATTGAATCCCGCATGCTTTCACCGGAGGGATCTTCAAGTTGATGTCCGAGCTAATTTCAGGAATTTATTTGCTGGAGTCGCGCGGAGTTCCGTCAGATTCCGAGAGTGCTTTAGTGCGCGGGTCGCCGACGGAGATCCAGCCGTTGGAATTTGCTGAAATTTTCAAAGATTTTCGAAAATTGGATTTCGCATCTTTCCACTGAAGGGATCGTCGAGATGAGCTCCGAGTCGCCATCGCGAGTGCCCGCAACACAGATGTTTTTTTGTCCTGGAGGCTGCGCGTGAGCGCTTTTGTTGATGTCGATCTTCGAGTGGCGCGCTCGAAAATTTTCTTGCTTTCTCCATGAGGTTGATGTAGATCTTGATGTAGTTGTTGAAGAAGCCAAGATTGTGATCAACCTAACTTGAATAGATCCTTCTGAAGTCGACGGATCGTCGATTTTCGATGTAGGTATGACTCGCCGATCCGTGATTCCAACGCGCATGTCTTTCCCACAGACGGCGCCAATTGACGAGGATCAACCCCGGAAAATCCTATGGTCAGGGACCCTAGGTTTCATGTAGGAGGAAAGACAGCGACGTGGCCTGCGCGTTGGTAGGATTCGGAGGTGACAAGCGACACATGGGGCATGATTTACCCAGCTTCAGGCCCCCGGAGGGAAAACCCTACATGCTGCTTGTCTGATCTTGTATTGATGATGATGTACAAAGGTGCCGTGAGGGCTTTGGTGGAAAGAGATCTGTCTAGTCCTATGCGTGGGGGTTGAGAGCTTGTGTCTTGTGTTGTCTAGAGAGGTGCCCCTACCTCGCTTTATATAGATAGCCAGGTAGGGTTTACAAGAGTCCTAGTCGACTACGAATATGAGTCCTAGTCGACTACGAATATGAGTCCTTGTCCTTGCATCGGCATCAGGTACAGCATCATTGTTACCTTGTTCATGCTGTGGTTGATGTTGCAATGCAGCTTCATTCCAGCCCAATACAGGGTACGGTGGGGCACCCCAGGCAGGAAAAGGGGGTGGAATATGACCTGGCATGGGATGTGGATTTCCATCCAATGGCATAAAGTCCTCATCCGCAGGTAGGACAGCATCAGCAAAATTGGCAGTGAGAATATAGATTGCTGCAGTCCAAGAAACCACTGTGCCCCCCCATGGAGCAAATTCCCTGAAGACCACATCCCTCGGCACAAGAGCATTGTCAGGGAAAGAGGCATGAACTAGTGAGCGGACCATGCGCCTGTCATTGTGATCCCACTCGATGAACTGCCCAAAAGTGCCAATAACCTCAGAAAAATAACGAGTATTTCTATAATCCAGAGGCACACCAATAAGCATGAGCCATCCTGTGCGATGACCATGAATAGCCCGAAAACCTTCTCCTTCATTGTGAGGAATGAATCTAACGAAAAACTCGTCACCTTCTTCATCAAATCCCAGCGCAAAAGGTGCATGCCCAACAAAAGATGCCCGAACCACTGGACTCTCAACTTCAAACAATCCTACCCCTTGGAACCAGGTCTGTGCGGAGGGAACAATCACCTGAAGCTCCTGGGTGAGGAAGTGCAGCACTTTCTCGCGTCGGAAGCCAACCAAGTGTGCCGGTGGTGGTGGCTCAACAATCGCCACCATGTAGTGCTCATGCATCCGAGGCGGAGGTTGCGATGCAGAGTATAAAGTCCGAGGAAATATCTCAGGACCGCCATCCACAATGTCATGACCCGTAGGGAGGAAACGGCGAGGATCTAGCTCGAAGTTAGACATGGATGCAGAGGAACTCTGCGGCGATACAAGCGGCGGAGCACTGTGAGGCAGAGCAGGGGAGCAAAGCGGTGATGAGGATGAAGCAGGGGAGCCTCCGTTGCTAAGATTAGGGTTTTTTGCGGGAGAGCTCGTGCGTATCTTAGGTGAAACCGAATCGTCGGGAGAGGACAAAGCTGGGGCTCGACTCCCAAAGGTTTTAGATGGGACTTTAGGCACCCAGATAGGAGCTACATTAATGAGGCATGGGCATTCTGTTTTTACGTGACCGGACCGGAAGCACAGTCTACAACGCACCCGGTTAGTACACGCGTTCGTTGCATGGCCCATGCTAATGCAGTTTTGGCAATCCCAAAAACTAGCATCCATCTCCTCAATCATCTCGTCAAACTTTGTAATTTCTTAACTGCCTCTTTAGGTGACGGGATCTTAACCGGGGAATCCCGATAAGAATCATAATCCACCAACCTAGACGAGAAAGGAGTCATGTTCTCCTCCGAAAAAATCTCAGCCGAAACAACCCTATCTTCAAGTTCCACATTGGAAGGAAATACTACCAAATTTTGCATGGAAGGTGATCCCGACTGATCCGGGCTAGAATCAACAGTTTCCGAACCGATAGGGGTGGCGGAAAAGCTACCAAACTGAATCACCGTCCGTGCAGAAGTCGCCGGAGACGTAGGTGGCAATGGAGGGCGATCATGAACAGCAGTATTAATATGAAGATGGGAGATTTCATGACGTCAAAAAGAGTAACCAGCTTCAAGAACAAGTTGGGTGTCCCTACCAGTAGGGAGAAAACGATAACCCTTACAAGCTTCATAGTTCATAAAAGTCGCAAATTTAACTTTTTTTGTGCTTGGGGATCGGGGACTTGAACGCCGACTTGGATGGAGATTTCTCCATCGCAGCTAAACCTAGTTTAGCTCGACGTGTAGAGGGACTAACCAGAGTCCATTCTTCATCACATTCCACTTGCCAACAACGAAATTCCTTCTTCCAATCAGGACCACCATTACCCCAAAGATGAAATAAGCAATGAAACTGAGGGCAAACAAAAGTCTTCTGATGGTATATGAAAAACCCACATCCTTGCAAGATACATGAAAACCATAAACCCGATCTTGAAAATGGAAAACCTTGAGCCTGGAACAAAACCCTCCAATGGCAGCTTCCAACGCCAGACTGACATTATCTTCATTCAAACGGAAGGAATGCCGCACAAAAGAAACTACCAGAGTAAAATGGCCAGATTCATCAGGGTGTACCGTGCGTTTGAAGATCCGGTGAACATGTTCAGCCAGCTTGATCCCCGGGGAAAAGTCAAGAACCAAGGAGATTGATGCATGGACCACCATAGAAATGGAGATCAGTCGATGCAAAACAGCGCAGTGAAGAGAAGGATGGGAGCCGATTTCAAATCTCACGGTTGGACGTAGAGATCGCCGGCGACGAGGTGACGGCTAGGGCTTAGGGGGTGGGAGCGGGGTGGAAGCCATCATTTTTTTTTGAGGAGTGACATCAAGCTATTTCTGGCGCCGTTGCCGGGGAAGTAAGTGTTTGAAGGTATATCTTTAGATCTTGCAATTAAATCTTTTCGTTTCTTGTTTTTAGTTTCACTAGTTAGGCTTATGGAAAACCGCACTCTTAGTTCGTTGCTTGGGGAAAGCCGCTTTATCACACCCGTGGTAGAGAAGTCTCCTCCACTATTGATTGTATCCCGTTCCAAATACCACTTGGGATAATTTAAATAATTAGGATTGATTGTTATGATGGAACAGTCAATCCTAGTATTCATTTGTTGAAACTTACAGAACTTTGTGAGTTATTTAACATTTCAGGTTTGACAAGAGATGCAGTCATGAGGAAATTATTTGCCTTGTCACTGAAAGTAAAAGCATTGGAATGGTTTAGGCTACTAGATGATTCTCACCTTCTGGACTGGGAAGAGACCCGGTCTCTCTTTTACTCCAAGTTTTATCCTCTTCATGAAGTCTATGAGAATAGGAATTATGTTTATAATTTATATCCTCATAACGGAGAGAGCATAGCTTTGTTGGATATGTGCCCTAGAGACAAATTAATAAAGATATTTGTCACATATCCGTTTTGTTCATAATACGTTTTATACTGTGCTATAACTGTATTACTTGGAAATACTAATACAGGTGTAGTATAAAACATGGTCCATGGTTTAACTCGGGTAAACTATCTCATTGGGCAATTGATTGATCAAGCTTTCCTGATCATGGCGACACTTAAGTCCATTGACAATGAGGTCATATCATTAAGGGGAATGATGTGATGGACGTACACCCACCTAAAGTATTGCAATGTGATCGAGTCACATAGTTCAGCGTTGCTATGACTTTGTAACGTATGGCTTAGTCCTTAGACCGTAATGATCATACGTAATTACCATCTATGAGGAGACTTTGATTTGTATCCCACCGCCTGACTGAAATATGCTGGCTATAACGGTGCACTTTGGGTATTCCGAAATAGATGGTTGATGAGTATGTTAATAGATCAGAGCGGGATTTGTCAGTCCTTGTGACAGGACAGGTAATCTGGGCCCACTCGGTGATATTGCATCAACACCTTGCAAGGACGTGACTAGGTCACAAGAGATGCAATGATCATGGACGAGAGAAGTTGTTTGTTGTGAACGAGATGTGAACACGGTATGTAGGATACTGACGATCAAACCTCAGACAAACAAAGTACCACAACACAAAGGGATTACGTCGTATCGTTAACGGTTTCCAAAATCGATCGAAGTTCATTCGATGGAAGCGCAGGGGCTGTCAAGGATTGTAACCAGGTCCAACTGACTAGTCATTGGTCAATGAGAAGAGTCTCGACCATGTCTGCTGTTTCCCGGACCGTTAGGGTGTTACACTTAAGGGCAATCGATGCATAGGACAGTTACGGGATCAATCGGTGAAATAGGAGAAATCACCGGAATAGTTCCGGAGGAGGACGGAATGGTTTCCGGACATTTTGAATGGTTCAAAATAAAGTTTAATTGTTTTAATAATGTTTTATTATTTAATTTTCTGAATTAAATATTTAAAACATATTAAATAAATTTAAAAAATGGGAAAAAGGCCATATGGGCCCATGGGGCCCACTAGGGGAGGAGGGAGTTTTCCCCCCTTGGGCTTGGCGCCAAGGGTGGGGCCCAACCCCCCCTATGGCCCGCGCACCCCCCCCTTTGGGAGTTTAGTCCCACATGGGGGAGGGGAGGAGGATCACACCCCCCCTTGGCCTATATAAGGAGGGGTAGCCCCCTTTTTCCTACACACCAATATCTCCTTCTTCCTCCTTCTCCTTCCCGGAAGTGGACTCCCCTTGTTTGGAGTCTGCACCTGGATTGGAGTTCTCCACCATAAGGCAGGCCGTCGCTCTGCTGGAGTCGGGATCCTTAGCCATCTTTCTTCCGCTGCTCGCCTGGTTCGGGGCCCGGGAGGAACATCGATTGTACCGTACGTGTATAATCTCTTCGAGGCACTACACCTGTGGTGCTACTTCGTTGCTGGAGGTTTACCGGGAGTCATCCTCGCCGGTGGTGGTCTTCTACACGACAGGGAGGTCGTAGTTCTGAGTCTACGCCAACCAAGTTCGCAAGAACGTTTCCCTCTTTCGGTCTTCAAAGGTATGAACACCGATTCCCTCCGTTACTTTACATCGCCATAGCATAGATCTTGGGTTCCGGTACCGTAGGTATGAAAATTTTGTGTTTTCTGCCCCGTATCCTACAAGCTCAAGCTTGGGGGAGACTGAAAACTTTAATGCTAAAATTTCCTAACCATTGGCTCCCCAAAGATATCATTATTACTAATTTTAATGCAAGGCTCTCTCGACAGGATAAAGACTTGCTTGATGCTTCCTCTATGGGTTCTTTCACAAACGAAAAGATTGATGCTAAATGGGAACTCCTTGAAAGAATTCAATGCAACACTGAAGATTGGGAAATCGACAAAGGTAAAGAGTCAGGTATAATTTATGAGTATGATTGCATTAAGTCCTTTGTTGAAACTGCAAGTTTTAATAATTTTAGTGCTAAGTTTGCGCTTGATTCTCAACTCCTTGTTGATTTCCTCAAATCTTTTGCTTCACATCTTAATATGCCTAAGGAGGATTGGATCAAGCATCATGAACCTTTTAAAGAGATTTTCAAAGAAAATAAAATTGTTCATGATGATTGCAACATGCATGATCCAATTCCTGAAAATGAAGTTTTATATAAGCATGTTAATTTTTGTGGAGTGGATAGACCTTGTGAAAGGCCTATCATTGAAGAAAAGAAGTATTGTAAGCAACATAAGCATGAAAGAACAATCACTTGGGTCAAAGATTTAAATGAAATTGCTAGAGAATTGTGTGACCTTTATCCTTTTACTTGTGAACTTTGTGGTATAGAGGGTCACTTTAATTTTCAATGCATGAAGTTTCAAAACATAACTGTTAACCAGTGGTGTGATAACATGATCATCCTGATCTTTATGATGAACTTATGTTATTTTTTATGTGTGAAGAGTTATCAGAAAAGACTTCTTGGCTAGATGTTAATGCCTTAGGAATAAACAACACTTTGCAAAATTTCCATCTCTATTGTGTTTTTAATTGCCATGAAAATGATTACATAATTAAGATTAGAAAGGAGGGAACTTTACCAAAGTATAAAAATGTCTCTTATATTTCTACTAATAAAAAGGAGAGTTTCTCCCAAGTTTCCCCTATTGTTTCTAATGATAAACCAGGATATATGGAGAAACTTCATCTCCAACCACTCCCTCCTAAGGTGAAGAAGAAGAAGAAAAAGAAGAGGAGGAGGAAGAGGAGCAAGAAGGGAGAAGAATGGGTATCAACCTAGCCTGACCATATTCCTCGCATCAATTTTTATCCTAACGGATATAAATTTATGGAGGATGGTGAGCTTGATTGCATTCATTATTATCCTGATGTTAAGTCCGTAGGCACTATTGAAGATGATTTTGATTATGATATGCATGTTACTTATTGTGATTGGGAAGATAATGATAATGCCACTTATGATCTTGAAAATATTTTTGGCGCCAACTCTGAAAATGATGATATAGAAAGCTCTAAGCTTGGGGATGATAGGATTGCAAGTCCTTTACCCATTAGTGATGTGGTAATTGATAATTCTTTTGCTAGTAAGAATAAAGACAACATGTTTACAAATATAGTTGCTAGCAATGATAATGCTCTTCTCTACTATGATGATGTTAGAACTCCTATCTATAGTGATTGTAAAGGTACCTATGACATAAGGAGAAATTATCCTTATCAAACTTTTCATAATCATGGAGGGGATTACTCCCTTGCTGAACACCATCTTCCTAATATACAATTAATCTATAGTGTTCAAGTTGTTTATGATAGTCCTACTCCCACTATTACCAATGAGAAAGATTATGCTTATGTGGAGAGTAAGAGTACCTTTTTGCATATGGATCATGGTAACAATGCTTTATGTGATACTTATATTGTTGAGTTTATTCATGATCCCACTGGAAATTATTATGAGAAGGGAACACATGCTTATAGATATTTCAATAATATCAAGTTCCCTCTCTTTATGTTGAAGGTTTTGAAGCTGCACTTGTTTTTCCTTCCTATGCTTATTGCTTTGTGCTTCAATGAATTATTCTATTGCAATATACCTATGCATAGGAAGCATGTTAGGCTTAAATGTGTTTCGTATTTTCTTCTTGATGCTCTCTTTTGTTCTTCAACTCTTATTCCTGCGAGAGCATCATTAAAATCTTAAGCCTAGCTAATTGCTTTAAAGAAGCGCTTTCGGGAGGCAGCCCGCAACAAATTTAGGCTTTCCTTTTTATTTTTCTTCTGTTTTTAGTGGTCTTGATGATTGTTACTACTGTAGAAACATCATTGTATCTTTACTTTTCAATCTTTGTGCCAATTATAGCCTCAAATGACAAGGGAAGTGAAAGTTGTGACATGCTGTCCAGAAAACAGATTCTTTCCTCGTGACGGAAAAAATCATAGAAAAATTCCAGTTCACATTTTTAGCTGAATTATTTACACAGCATACTCTATATAATCACGGAACTTTCATATGTTCTGATTTTTTTGATTTGAGTTGCAGAAGTGCCCCAAAAAAATTCTTTACTACCTGGTGGTCTGTTTTTCACAGATTATGTCCTGTTTTGCCTTTTATTTGTTTTGCAAACCTTAAGCTTGCTTTTTATTTGCAAAAACTTTTTGGAAACCTTGAGAAATAGTAGCTCTTCAAGAATATCCTAATTTCCAGTAGATAAAAATAATTTTATTATGGGTACTAACCTCGCTAATCAGATTCTGATGAGTTATGTATGAAGGGAGTTTTCAAGTGTGCGATGGAAGATGATGAAATAAGATCCGGGAGTGTCAAGCGCTCAAGCTTGGGGATGTGCCCATGCATCCCCAATAAATATTCGAAGAGACTCAAGCGTCTAAGCTTGGGGATGCCCATGTGCATCCCCTTCTCCATCAACAATCATCAGTTCGTCTTTCGTCTCACTATATTTTTATCACTTCATGCGTTATGTGATATTCTTGGAGTGTCCCGCTCTTAGGTTCTATTTTTAGTTTTCTTTAGCTTTGCTTGCTGTTCATAACAAGTTAGATCCCGTCTTACTTTGTGTGGGAGAGAAACAGGCTCCACTATCAAAATCTAGAACACATCATAGGATTTTTCATGCCTATCTTTTTACTGTTGTGTGTTCTTTATCTTTTCGTATCTACTGCCATGTTTAGTTTTAGTTTTAGTTTGTCTTTAGCAAGAGCCTTGGCTTTTGTTTAGTTTGTTGCTAGAACTCTCTTTAGTTTTCATGTTTATCTTGCTAAGAGAGTTGGTTGTTGCATTGAGTTGTGTCTTATCTTGAAAGTAGGTAATTGGGGTTGCTATTTAATTTTAGTAGTAAGTTGCAATAGTTTTGAGGCATTGATGTGAGTAATGTTTGAACTTTTGGTGTCAAGAGCTCTAGCCTATTAGTGATAGGTGTCGTATTTTGGTAAATCCGTGTTTATGTTCAAAAACCTACAAAATGAGTTGAGAACTCTAGCTACTAGATGGATCGCTAATCTTTGGAGGGATCGGATATTAGAGTACACTCACGTACCATGATTCGAGGATGCGCAAGGATAACCAAACCCCCATACACTCCTCCTCGGGGTACTTGTCTCTTTGTGAACCTCCTTATTAGATTGAGAGTTACCGATAATAAGTGCATGAATTCTTCGGACTAATGTAAGTATTGAAAGTTGACACTTCCACCTCCTCATATTTGCTAGCCTCTCCTGTGTCGTGCATTGTCTTATTCTCATTCTGAGAGTTGGCGTCCACCTTCTTGTAAAATAGAGTGTTGCCCTTAAGTGAGGAAAAGATGCCAAAATGGACAAAATAAAAGATCCCAAAGAGGACAAATGAGAGTTAAATAGAAAGAGCCATTGATGCCACCAAAAAATACAAAAAAATAGAAGAAGAAAAATAAATAAAAAGAGAGAAAGGGGCAACACTACTATTCCTTTTGAGAGACCCACACTAGTACTCCTTCTTATCCTTGTATTCCATAGAGATGATCATTCATGCATATAGCTATGTGGGGACCTTCACACTATAGAATTTGGCTTGCATATTCCAAGGATGAGCCTCCTCAAAAGAGCTCTAGGTCTTCATGAGCGAGCAAGTTGGATGCACCCCCACTAGTTCCATTGGAGAGATTTTTAGCTCATATGTGCATCCGTTACATGTCAATCCCTACTTCTCACATCATATCTATCATTTGGCCCTCTCGCCTATGATTGTCCTCATTGATGTGAGCCTTTCTCACCCTTTTTGTCTTCCTCCTCCACCATATTTCTCTCTTTGTCATCCTAAGTGTCAACTCTCGTGCTTACGCTCATTCATTGCATGAGTGCTCAAAATATCAAAAAGGAGTGGATCAAATTGACTTGTACCTGGCTAATGGTCTGGGGACGAATCAAGATAAGATTCCAAAGAAGACCAAGTGTGAAACTTTAGTAGATTGAGTTCTCAACAAATATAATTTTATCTCATATTCCCACATCCCCCTTCTTGCACGCAAACACCATTTGGAGACATTCGAGTCACGGACAGCTAAGAGCTCTTGCACCTAATGTTCTTTCGTTACTTGTTTCAATGTCAATATAGACTCTTGCCTGTTATGACTTGAATTGAATCGCATACCTTGTTTGTTTTACTTTTCAAAGTTCTTATATGGTTCCTAGAATGTCACCACATAAATTATGCTTGTTATCATTTACCTACTCGAGGACGAGCAGGAATTAAGCTTGGGGATGTTGATACGTCCCAAACGTATCTATAATTTCTGCTTGCTCCATGCATGTTTTGTGTGATATTGCTATGCTTTTGATACACTTTCATATCTTTTTATAACATATTTTGGAACTAACCTATTAATGGTTGCAAGAGTGCACAAGTTCTTGTTTTTGTACTTTATGTGTAGGAATTACTTGGATAAAGGAAAATTCACAAAAAGAAGCCTTGTAGGAGTTGGACTCGGAATTTTTTTTCCGGTGGATCTAGACATAAAATTCGGCCCAATCGGAGTTCGAATGCTCCCTGGAGCCACAAAATACCGAAGACGTAATATGGATGACGGGAATCCGAGAGTCTATATAAAGAGAGGAAACCTAGGTCAAAGGGCACCACGAAATTTGCTCCCCCTTGGCAGCCGTCTTGAGGGGGAGATCAATCTCCACAGCAGCATCATCTCCAAGGAAGAAGAAGGGGGCCAAGGGCCGCTGCCCCCAAGGGCCGTGGGCGCCGCCGCCGCCGCCATCTCCTTCATCTCCTCCGGGCTGCACCTCTCCATCAACAACTCTCTCTCCCTCACCATGTCCATGTGTGAGTAGTTTCCCTCAGGGCTAAGGTTTCTACTAGTAGCTATGTGGTCGATCTCTCTCTCTCCCGTGATGTGATCTTGATTGTGATCATAGGCTATGTTAATCTAGGATGATCCCATGATGTTTCCCATTCTTCTATGTATTGGATTAATGTACTCACTTGATCTTATCTAGTATAATCCCCAAGACCATGGTGACAGCGGTCTATTGGACATGGGTTAGAAGAATATATTCATGAGTGATTTCCTCTTTTGTGTGTGGATTGAAGATTGAGAGTCTCTTGGTGCTTGTCTTTGACTATCCTTTAGATATGTTGTGGTGATTGTAGTACCCTCTTTGGATGGCCGCGGTGACATTGGGAAATCCATAAATGAGAACTACGAACTCTGAGGTGTTCTTTTGTATCCCTACAAAATTCTCGTCCTCTCTTGACCATAAAGGAATGACCTCCGAGTATGTCTCCATTGCATGTTGTATGGGGAATATCATGTGATTAGACTATGTTAATGTTGTTGGGAGTTGCCACTAGTGAAAGTATGAAGCCTAGGCCTTGTTTCCACCATTGCAATACCGTTTGCGCTCACGTTTACTACTTGTATGCTTGCTGCACTTTTTATTACAGATTTATATTACCTTGCTTTGCTACACCTATCACCCATATTTTACCATCTCTTCTCTGAACTAGTGCACCTATACAACTCCTAGTTGTATTAGGTGTGTTGGGAACACAAGAGACTTCTTTTATCTTAATTGTAGGGTTGCTTGAGAGAGACCATCTTCAACCTCTACTTCCCTGAGTTCGATAAACCTTAGGTCATCCACTTGAGGGAAATTGCTGCTGTCCTACAAACCTCTGCGCTTGGAGGCCCAACATAGTCTACAAGAATAGAAGCGTGCGTAGACATCAAGCTATTTTTGGCGCCGTTGCCGGGGAAGTAAGTGTTTGAAGTTATATCTTTAGATCTTGCAATTAAATCTTTTCGTTTCTTGTTTTTAGTTTCACTAGTTAGGCTTATGGAAAACTGCACTCTTAATTCGTTGCTTGGGGAAAACTGCACACCCGTGGTAGAGAAGTCTCCTCCACCTACGGAATGTATCCCGTTCCAAATATCACTTGGGATAATTGAAATAATTAGGAATGATTGTTATGATGGAACAACCAATCCTAGTATTCATTTGTTGAAAATTACAGAACTTTGTGAGTTATTTAAGATTTCAGGTTTGACAAGAGATGCAGTCATCAGGAAATTATTTGCCTTGTCACTAAAAGGAAAAGTGTTGGAATGGTAAGTAGAGACATAAGTAAGTAAACTTTTTCATTAAGGGAGCTAATCTCCTCGACAAAGTTTACCTTCCTACCTGTTGGATCGCGTTCGGTGTGCCATTGAGAATAGTTGGTCATCATCTCATCGAGAAGTTTTGTGGCAGCACCAAGTGTAGTTGACATAAAGGTTCCGCCCACGGCCGAATCAAATAGGTTCCGCGAGGTAAAGTTCAAGCGTGCATAAAAAGTCTGGATAACCATCCAAGTCGTCAAACCATGTGTAGGGCATTTCTTAACAAGAGATTTCATACATTCCCAAGCTTGGGCAACGTGTTCATTATCCATTTGCTTAAAATTCATAATGTTACTCCTCAATTGGATAATTTTAGCAGGTGGGTAATACTTCCGAATAAAAGCATCTTTGCACTTATCCCAAGAATCTATGCTATTCCTAGGCAAAGATTGAAACCAAATTTTAGCTCCTTCCCTCAAGGAGGAAGGAAAAAGCTTGAGCTTAACAACATCACCTTCTACTTCTTTATACTTTTGCATATCACATAACTCAACAAAATCATTTTAGTGTAAAGAAGCATCATATCCAGCACCAGAGAATTGATCTCTCATAACAAGGTTTAGCAAAGCAGGTTTAATTTCATAAGAGGTAGCTGAAGTGGCAGGCGTGGCAATAGGAGTACAGATAAAGTCTTTGTTGTTGTGACTAGTCAAGTCACACAACTTGGTGTTTTCAGTGGAACCCATAGTAGCAGCAAGTGTGGCAAAAAAATTGTAATTTTTGATATAAGACACAAAGATAAAAACTGAAAGGTAAACTAACAAGACTAAAAAGCATAGGTACAAGGTAGTGGGAAACTCCCCTATCTTAGCTCTCGGAGTCCCCGGCAACGGCGCCAGAAATTTGCTTGATATCTCTCCTCGTTGGCTACCCCAAGTGGAAGGTGAGATGTAGGATAGCGGAAAATTTCCCCTATGTAGAGGATAGGGTTGGTCTCCCGTAGGACTCCGGCAATGATAAGTAGGTGACTCAGCAAGTGATGCGCCGTCTGAAAAGAACCACTTGCTTCTCCTGGACCTGCACACAGCAGAAATAACTTTAATCCCAACGAGTACGGAGAGGTTTTCAATCTATCCGGCCTTGTTGTTTACAAAGGATCAACGCAACAGATAACAATGATAATGGTAGAAGCTAGAAAGTAAAAGCGGGAAAATAAATGAGCGTGTAAACAGTAATGAGAATATGGACCATGGTGGAGGGGAAGCTCCCGGAGGTCAATCCTCCCTCCGGCAGGGTGCCGGGAAGAAGTCTATTGGCGCTCCAGATCTTGGAAGCGCGGTGGCGGCGGAACAGAGGCGACACCGCGAAAAAGGGTTCTGTCTTCGGAAGAATCCCGTCACGGAGAATATATAGGCGAAGGGGGGAGCCAGGGGGCCCACCAGGGGTACAGCCCCCCCCCCCCCAGCGCGGCCAGACCCTAGGTCGCGCCAGGTAGCCCGCCTGGGTCCCTGGTGGTGGCCCTCTGGCCCCACCCAGGTGACTCCGGAAGGTTCCTTCGCGCTTCTTTTTTATCTGATTTTTCCCAACTTTTGGAGCATTGTTAATATGGGGGAAACCTGAAATAGAAAAACAGCAGAAAACAGGAACTGGCACTGTGGTGCACTGAGTTAATAAGTTAGTCCAAATATGATCAAAATTGTATGAAAGTGGATCTAGATCATAGCAATATCACACAAAACATGCATGGAGAAAGCAGAAATTATATATACGTTTAGGACGTATCAGTTGTCAATCTCTCCGTCCTTGCCGTTTACAAAGGATCAAACACACGGGTGGAAATAGTGGTGGCAACTGAAAGGAAAGAAAAGCAGTAAATTGGAGCGGTATAAACTATGATGAAAATATGGACCGGGGCCCCATGATTTTCACTAGTGATGTGTCTCTCCCAAAAGACGAAAACAACTATGCTGGGTGAACAAATTACAATTGGGCAATTAAAAGAATTATAAACGTACCGCAATGCTAATTATGCTACAAGAAAGCTAGAGGCTCAATCATGCGGGCATTACACCAAAAAAAGTAGACCATTTATCCGTCAGCATCTACTCACTAATCATCCACCTTGAGATATCTATCTCGGACATATCACTGGTATTAAGTTGTGAACCCCAGCAAAATTGTAGGCTCAAAACAACGGGCGACTGCATTAACACTCTATGCGTAATTGATGTGCGAGGTCATGATAGTGATTTCTCGCCCTTCATTGGTAAACCCCAAGTGGAAGGCGTGATGTAGCACAGCAGCAAATTTCCCTCAGTAACGATACCAAGGTTTGTCTCCAGTAGGACTCCGGAGATGATAAGTAGGTGTCAGCGGCGCAACTGACGCGGACCTGCACATAGACACAAATAACTTTGTTCCCAATGAAGTTCAGAGAGGTTGTCAATCTCTCCGGTCTTGTTGTTTACAAAGGATCAAACACAAGGGATAATGATAGCAACTGAAAGTAAAAGCAGAAAAGTAAATGAGCGTGGAAACAGTGATGAAGATATGGACCGGGATACGTGATCTTCACTAGTGATGTCTCTCTCCCAAAAGACGATAAAACTGATATGCGAGGTGAACAAATTACATACGGGCAATTGACAGGATTATGAACGCACCGCAATGCTAACTATGCTACAAAAGAAAGGAAGAGGCTCAAAAGCATGGGCAGAACGCCAAAATAAGTAGACCGAAATCCAACTGCATCTACTACTAATCATCCACCTTGAGATATCTATCCAGAACATCTCGCTGGTATTAAGTTGCGAGCCCCACCCAAAGTGTAAACCCAAATCAACAGACAACTGCATTAAAAAGCACTTTGCGTAAAGTAAACAATCCTTGCCACCGCGGTTACAAGCACCGTTGTTTTCCCCCTTGTGGCAACAACACATCCCCTAGACTCATGTTTCTGTCACTCAAGCGTGTCACCAGGGGGCATGAACCCACAATCGAGCATAACGTTCCCTCTTGGGGTTACTACCTACTACTTGGCCAAAGCAATAAACAGCAACAGAGAACATGCAAGAATTACTTAAGAACAAAAATATATGACATAAGAAACAAATATATTACTCAATCACAATCTGAACATAATCTCATAATCCATCAGATCCCATCAAACTCAGCATAGCAACAGCAGAAAGATTAAAAAAGTGCCTCGATCATGTAGGGCAGCTCACGAGGTCTAAACAATGAAGAACAAAGAGGGGAGGAGAACATCACATAGCTACTGATCACGGACCCATGGTCCAAAGGAAACTACTCACGACACATACGGGAAGCATCCATGGTGGAGAGGAGACTCCCGGAGGTCGGCCCTCCCTACGGCAGGGTGCCGGGAAGAGGTCTGCTGGTGCTCCCGATCTCGGAAGCGCGGCGGCGGCGGAACAGAGGCGAGATCGCGAAAAAGGGTTCTTCCTCTGAGGGTTTCTTGTCACGGAGAATATATAGGCAAAGGGGGGAAGCCAGGGGGGCCACCAGGGGTCCAGGCGCACCCCTGGCGCGGCCAGCCCCTAGGGCGCGCCACCAGGGCGCCTGGGCCCCTGGTGGTGGCCCTCTGGCCCCACCTAGGTTCATCTGGAAGGTTCTTCTGCGCTGATTTTTTATCTGATTTTTCCCGAATTTTTGGAGCACTTTTTATATGGGGGAAAACTGAAATAGAGAAACAGCAGAAAACAGGAACTGGCACTGTGGTGCACTGAGTTAATAGGTTAGTCCAAATATGATCAAAAATGTATGAAAGTCTATCTAGATCATAGCAATAGCACACAAAACAGGCATGGAGCAGGCAGAAATTATAGATACGTTTTGGACGTATCAACATCCCCAAGCTTAATTCCTGCTCGTCCTCGAGTAGGTAAATGATAACAACATAATTTCTGTGGTGACATGCTAGCAACCATATAAGAACTTTGAAAAGTAAAGCAATCAAGGTTAGAGATTCAATTCAAGTCATAACATGCAAGAGTCTATATTAGCATTGAAACAAGTAACAAAAGAACATTAGGTGCAAGAGCTCTCGCTGTCCGTGACTCGAATGTCTCCAAATGGTGTTTGCGTGCAAGAAGGGGGATAGGGAATACGAGAAAAATATTTATTTGTTGAGAACTCAATCTACTAAAGTTTGACACTTGGTCTTTTTCTGGAATCTTATCTTGACTCGTCCCCAGACCACTAGCCAGGTACAAGTCAATTTGATCCACTCCTTTTTCAATATTTTGAGCACTCATGCAATGGATGAGCGTAAGCACGAGAGTTGACACTTAGGATGGAAAAGAGAGAAGTACGGAGGAGGAGGAGGAAGACAAAAAAGAATGAGAAAGGCTCACATCAATGAGGACAATCATAGGCAAGAGATGCCAAATGATAGATATGATGTGAGGAGTAGGGATTGCCATGCAACGGATGCACATACGAGCTAAGAAGCTATCCAATGGAACTAGTGGGGGTGCATCTAACTTGCTCACTCATGAAGACCTAGAGCTCGTTTGAGGAGGCTCATCCTTGCAATATGCAAGCCAAGTTCTATAGTGTGAAGGTACCCACATAGCTATATGCATAATGATCATCTCTATGGAGTACAAGGATATAAAGGGAGTACTAGTGTGGATCTCTCAAAAGGATAGTAGTGTTGCCCCTTTCTCTCTTTTTATTTCTTTTTTCTCTTTTTTCTATTTTTTTTGTATTTTTTGTGGCCTCAATGGCTCTTTCTATTTAACTCTCATTTGTCCTCTTTGGGATCTTTTATTGTGTCCACTTTGGGATCTTTTCCTCACTTAAGGGCAACACTCTATTTTACAAGAAGGTAACGGAGATCTTTCACACTTTACAAGGTACTCGAAATCATAAAGAAGATGGAGCTATCATGATGTATGGAATGTATGTCGCTGCCAGTGTAGCAGGAACATGTATGACATGAAGATCAAGTCATGAAGAGGTGGATGTTGCATGGCAATATAACTCGGAAAGGCTATGGAAATGCCTTGATAAGTAGGTATGGTGGCTGTTTTGAGGAAAGATATAAGGAGGCTTATGATGACAGAGCGTATCATGCCAAGGGTTTGGATGTACCGGCAAAGGTGGGCACCAACTCTCGGAGTGAGAAGAAGGCAATGCACGGCACGGGAGAGGCTAGCAAAATATAGGAAGGTGGAAATGTCAACTTTCAATACTTACATTAGTCCGAAGAACTCATGCACTTATTATCGGTAACTCTCAATCTAATAAGGAGGTTCACAAAGAGACAAGTACCCCGAGGAGGAGTGTATGGGGGTTTGGTTATCCTTGCGCATCCTCGACTCATGGTACGTGAGTGTACTCTAATATTCGATCCCTCCAAAGATTAGTGATCCATCTAGTAGTTTAGAGTTCTCAACTAGTTTTGTAGGTTTTGAAAATACACACGGATTGCCCAAAATACGACACCTATCACTAATAGGCTAGAGCTCTTGACACCAAAAGTTTAGACATTACTCACATCAATACCTCAAAACTATTGCAAGTTGCTACTAGAATTAAATAGAAACCTCAATTACCTACTTTCAAGACAAAACACAACTCAGTGCAACAACCAACTCTCTTAACAAGATAAACATGAAAACTAAAGGGAGTTCCAGCAACAAACTAAACAAAAGCCAAGGCTCTTGCTAAAGACAAACTAAGACTAAAACTAAACATGGCAGCAGCTACGAAAATATAAAGAACACACAACAGCAAAAAGATAAGCAGGAAAAATCCTATGATGTGTTCTAGATTAGAGTGGAGCGTGTTTCTCTCCCACACAAAGAAATATGGGGTCTAACTTGTTATAACCAGCAAGAAAAACTAAAGAAAACTAAAAATAAAACCTAAGATCGAGACGCTCCAAGCATAGCACATAACGCATGAAGTGATAAAAATATAGTGAGACGAAGGACGAACTGATGATTGTTGATGGAGAAGGGGATGCACGGGTGCATCCCGAAGCTTAGACGCTTGAGTCTCCTTGAATATTTATTGGGGATGCATGGGGGCATCCCCAAGCTTGAGCGCTTGACACTCCTGGATCTTCTTTCATCATCTTCCATCGCACACTTGAAAACTCCCTTCATACATAACTCATCATAAGCTGATTAGAGAGGTTAGTACCCTTAATAAAATAATTTTTCCCTACTGTATATAAAGATATTCTTGAAGAGCTACTGTTTCTCAAGAGTGCCAAAAAGTTTTTGCAAAGAAAAAGCAAGCTTAAGGTTTGCAAAAGTGAAGAGAGGCAAAATGTGGCAGAATCTGTGAAAAACAGAACAGCAGGTAGTAGAGAATTTTTTCGGGGCACTTCTACAACTCAAATAAAAAAACTCAGAACATACGAAAGTTTCACTTGTATAGAGCATGCTGTAAAAAAATTAGATCAAAAAGATGATCTGGTGCTTTTATTCGAATTTTTCTATCAAGGGACAGAATCTTTTTTCTGGACATCATGTCACAACTTTTGCTTCCCTTATCACAAGAGGCTATAACATGGCACAAAGCTGAAAAATAAAGATACAATGATGTTACTACAGTAGTAACAAACATCAAGACACAACAAAAGCAAAAAGAAACCTAATTCGTTGTGGGCTGCCTCCCAAAAGCGCTTTGTTTTATGCCTTTAAGCTAGGCATGATGCAAAAGAAGAATCAAGTTTTCTCAACAGAAAGAGAATAACTAGCCCGAGTAACGGACTCAAAAGGTAACTTGATTTTCTTTCTAGGGAAGTGTTCCATCCCTTTCTTGAGAGGGAATTGGAATTTTATATTCCCCTCTTTCATGTCTAAAACCGCACCAACGGTGCGAAGAAAAGGACGTCCCAAAATAATTGGACACAAAGGTTCACACTCTATATCCATAACAATAAAATCAACGGGAACATAGTTGTTATTGACAATGATAAGAACATTGTCGATCTTCCCCAAGGGTTTCTTTACGGAAGAATCAACAAGACGTACACCAAAAGAACAAGGCTCAAAGGGCTTCAATTCAAACATATCATATATTCTTTTGGGCATAACGGAGGTACTAGCTCAAACATCACATAAAGCATAGAAAGAGAAGTTATTTAATTTTATTTTGATCATAGGGTGCCAAGCTTCATCTAGCTTCCTAGGTATGGAGGCTTCTACTCTAAGCTTCTCCTCCCTAGCTTTGATGAGAGAATTTGTGATCTGCTCCGTGAAGGCAAGATTAAGTGTGCTAGTGTGGGGGTCTCTAGACATTTCGTGTAGCAAGCTAATAACTTCTGAGAGGGTGCAACTATCAAAATCAATATCACTACTATCAAAGGTGGTAGTAGTGTCGTCTAGGCTCACTTGTTTGAAACCCTCTATGTTCATAGGAGTTTCTTCATCTTCGGTTGAGGTATTAGCATCTCCATTAATAGGTCCAACGGGACTAGGAGTGCATTGGGTGCTAATAGTTTGGGTGTCCTCAACAATTTGGATAGTGGGAACTGTGTGGTGTGTAGGAAGGCTCTTAATTATATCCTCTTCCTCTTTTCCTCTAGCCCACCTTTCTTTAAGTTTAGCCATCATCCTAATATTTTCATTAATTTGCAATTGGATAGCATTAATAGGAGTGGCCTTATTCTCCTCAAGGGGAGAGGTTCTAATTTTAAGCATCTCAATATCAAGGGCTAAGCTTTCTACCTTCAAAGAGAGATTATCTAATTTAGCTAATTTATCCTCTACATTTTTATTGAAGGCTTTTTGGGTGGTGATAAAGTCTCTAAGCATGCTTTCTAATTCAGAAGAGGGGTTCTTGTTGCTAGGGTAGGTGTTGTTGTTCCCATAGTTGGATGGAAACGGTCTAGGATTGTTAGCAAAATTACCCCTATAAGCATTGTTGTTGAAGTTGTTTATAGCAATAAAGTTCACATCTACTTGTTCTTGGGCAACCAAAGAATTTAAAGGGACATCACGAGGATCAATAGAGGGTTGCTTGGTAAGTAGAGACCTAATTAAGTCAACTTTTTCATTGAGGGAGGTAATTTCCTCGACAGAGTTTACCTTCCTACCTGTTGGAGCGCGTTCGGTGTGCCATTGGGAATAATTGGGCATCATCTCATCGAGAAGCTTCGTGGCAGCACCAAGTGTAGTTGACATAAAGGTTCCTCCCGCGGCTGAATCTAACAGGTTCCGCGAGGTAAAGTTCAAGCCTGCATAAAAAGTCTGGATAACCATCCATGGAGTGAAACCATGTGTATGGCATTTCTTAACAGGAGATTTCATTCGTTCCCAAGCTTGGGCAACGTGTTCATTATCCAATTGCTTAAAATTCATAATGTTACTCCTTAATTGGATAATTATAGCAGGTGGGTAGTACTTCCCTATAAAAGCATCTTTGCACTTATCCCAAGATCTATGCTATTCCTAGGAAAAGATTGAAACCAGATTTTAGCTTCTCCCCTTAAAGATAAAGGAAAGAGCTTGAGCTTAACAATATCACCTTCTACTTCTTTATACTTTTGCATATCACATAATTCGACAAAATTGTTCAAGTGTAAAGCAGCATCATCTCCAGCACCAGAGAATTGATCTCTCATAACAAGGTTTAGCAAGGCAGGTTTAATTTCATAAGAGGTAGCTGAAGTGGTAGGTGTGGCAATGGGGGTGCAGATAAAGTCTTGGTTGTTGTGACTAGTGAAGTCACACAACTTGGTGTTTTCAGTGGAACCCATAGCAGCAGCAAGTGTGGCAGATTTTTTTTTGTGATTTTTGATAAAGGACACAAAGAAAGATAAAAACTGAAAGGTAAACTAACAAGACTAAAAAAACAAAGGTAAAGGGTAGTGTGCAACTCCCCTATCTTAGCACTCGGAGTCCCCGGCAACGGCGCCAGAAATCTTTGCTTGATGTGCGAGGTGATGATAATGATTTCTCGCCCTTCGCTGGTAAACCCCAAGTGGAAGGCGTGATGTAGCACAGCAGAAAATTTCCCTCGGTAAAGATACCAAGGTTTGTCTCGAGTAGGACTCCGGAGATGATAAGTAGGTGTCAGCGGCGCAACTGACGCGGACCTGCACACAGACACAAATAACTTTGTTCCCAACGAAGTTCATAGAGGTTGTCAATCTCTCCGGTCTTGTTGTTTACAAAGGATCAAACACAAGGTATAATGATAGCAACTGAAAGTAAAAGCAGAAAAGTAAATGAGCGTGGAAACAGTGATGAAGATATGGACCAGGATACGTGATGTTCACTAGTGATGTCTCTCTCCCAAAAGACGATAAAACTTCTATGCGAGGTGAAAAAATTACATAAGGGCAATTGACAGGATTATGAACGCACCGCAATGCTAACTATGCTACAAAAGAAAGGAACAGGCTCAAAAGCATGGGCAGAACGCCAAAATAAGTAGGCCGAAATCCAACTGCATCTACTACTAATCATCCACCTTGAGATATCTATTCAGAACATCTCGCTGGTATTAAGTTGCGAGCCCCACCCAAAGTGTAAACCCAACGCAACAGACAACTGCATTAAAAAGCACTTTCCGTAAAGTAAACAATCCTTGCAACCGCGGTTACAAGCACCGTTGTTTTCCCCCTTGTGGCAACAGCACATCCCCTAGACTCATGTTTTTGTCACTCAAGCGTGTCATCAGGGGGCATGAACCCACAATCGAGCATAACGTTCCCTCATGGGGATACTACCTACTACTTGGCCAAAGCAATAAACAGCAACGGAGAACATGCAACAATTACTTAAGAACAAAAATATAAGAGATAAGAACCAAATATATTACTCAATCACAATCTGAACATAATCTCATAATCCATCAAATCCCATCAAACTCAGCATAGCAACAGCAGAAAGATTACAAAAGTGCCTCGATCATGTAGGGCAGCTCACGAGGTCTAAACCATAAAGAACAAAGAGGGGAGGAGAACATCACATAGCTACTGATCACGGACCCATGGTCCAAAGGAAACTGCTCACGGCACATCCGGGAGGCATCCATGGTGGAGAGGAGACTCCCGGAGGTCGGCCCTCCCTACGGCAGGGTGCCGGGAAGAGGTCTGCTGGTGCTCCCGATCTCGGAAATGCGGCGGCAGCCGAACAGAGGCGAGATCGCGAAAAAGGGTTCTTCCTCTGAGTGTTTCTCGTCACGGAGAATATATAGGCGAAGGGGGGCAGCCAGGGGGGCCACCAGGGGTCCAGGTTCCCCCCTGGCACGACCAGCCCCTAGGGCGCGTGATGTGCGAGGTAATGATAGTGATTTCTCGCCCTTCGTTGGTGAGCCCTTAGTGGAAGGCGTGATGTAGCAGAGTAGCAAATTTCCCTCGGTGAAGATACCAAGGTTTGTCTCCAGTAGGACTCCGGAGATGATAAGTAGGTGTCAGGGCCGCAAGTGACGCAGACCTGCACACAGACACGATAACTTTGTTCCCAACGAAGTTCAGAGAGGTTGTCAATCTCTCCGGTCTTGTTGTTCACAAAGCATCAAATACAAGGGATAATGATAGTAATTGAAAGTAAAAGCAGAAAATTAAATGAGCGTGTAAACAACGATGAGGATATGGACTGGGATACGTGATGTTCGCTAGTGATGTCTCTCTCGCAAAAGACGATAAAATTGTTGTGCGAGGTAAACAAATTACAGAAAGGCAATTGACATGATTATGAACGCACTGCAATGATAACTATGCTACAAAAGAAATGACGAGGCTCAAAATCATGGGCAGTACGCCAAAATAAGTAGACCGAAATCCAACTGCATCTACTACGAATCATCCACCTTGAGATATCTATCCAGAACATCTCGCTGGTATTAAGTTGCGAGCCCCACCCAAAGTGTAAACCCAAAGCAACAGACAACTGCATTAAAAAGAACTTTGCGTAAAGTAAACAATCCTTGTAACCGCGGTTACAAGCACCATTGTTTTCCCCCTTGTGGCAACAGCACATCCCCTAGACTCATGTTTCTATCACTCAAGCGTGTCATCGGGGGGCATGAACCCACAATCGAGCAAAATGTTCCCTCTTGGAGTCACTACCTACTACTTGGCCAAAGCAATAAACAGCAACGGAGAACATGCAATAATTACTTAGGAACAAAAATATAAGAGATAAAAACCAAATATATTACTCAATCACAGTCTGAACATAATCTCATAATCCATCAGATCCTATCAAACTCAACATAGCAATAGCAGAAAATATTACAAAAGTGCCTCGATCATGTAGGGCAGCTCACGAGGTCTAAACCATGAAGATCACAGAGGGGAGGAGAACATCACATAGCTACTAATCACGGACCCATGGTCCAAGTAAAACTACTCACGACACATCCGGGGAGCATCCATGGTGGAAAGGAGACTCCCGGAGGTCAATCCTCCCTCCGGCAGGGTGCCGGGAAGAGGTCTTCTGGTGCTCCCGATCTCGGAAGCGCGGCGGCGGCGGAATAGAGGCGAGTTGGCGAAATAGGGTTCTGTCTTCGGAGTTTCCCCGTGACAGAGAATAAATTGGAGAAGGGGGGCAGCCAGAGGTGGAACAGGGGCCCAGGCGCCCCCCTGGCGCGACCGGGGGTGGGGTTGCGTCGGGTGGCCGCCTGGGCCCCCCTGGCTCCCCTCTGGCCCCTCCCGGGCTCTTCTCGAATCTTCCTGTACGCTGATTTTTCCTGTATTTTTCCCGGAATTTTTCTGGCACTTTTTATATGGGGGAAAACTGAAATAGAAAAACAGCAGAAAACAGGAACTGGCACTGGGCTGCACTGAGTTAATAGGTTAGTCCAAATATGATTAAAAGTGTATGAAAGTGTATCTAGATCATAGCAATATCACACAAAACATGCATGGAGCAAGCAGAAATTATAGATACGTTTTGGACGTATCAACATCCCCATGCTTAATTCCTGCTCGTCCTCGAGTAGGTAAATGATAACAGCATAATTTCTGTGCTGACATGCTAGCAACCATAAAAGAACTTTAAAAGTAAAGCAATCAAGGTTAGAGATTCAATTCAAGTCATAACATGCAAGAGTCTATATTATCATTGAAACAAGTAACAAAAGAACATTAGGTGCAACAGCTCTCGCTGTCCGTGACTCGAATGTCTCCAAATGGTGTTTGCGTGCAAGAAGCGGATAGGGTATACGAGAAAAAAGTATTTTTGTGTTGAGGACTCAATCTACTAAAGTTTCACACTTGGTCTTCTTTGGAATCTTATCTTGACTCGTCCCCAAACCACTAGCCAGGTACAACTCAATTTGATCCACTCCTTTTTGATATTTTGAGCACTCATGCAATGGATGAGCGTAAGCACGAGAGTTGACACTTAGGATGGAAAAGAGAGAAATATGGTGGAGGAGGAAGACAAAAAGGATGAGAAAGGCTCACATAAATGAGGACAATCATAGGCAAGAGATGCCAAATGATAGATATGATGTGAGGAGTAGGGATTGCCATGCAACGGATGCACATACGAGCTAAGAAGCTCTCCAATGGAACTAGTGGGGGGTGCATCTAACTTGCTCGCTCATTAAGACCTAGAGCTCGTTTGAGGAGGCTCATCCTTGGAATATGCAAGCCAAGTTCTATAGTGTGAAGGTCCCCACATAGCTATATGCATGAAGATCATTTCTATGGAGTACAAGGGATAGAGGGAGTACTAGTGTGGATCTCTCAAAAGGATAGTAGTGTTGCCCCTTTCTCTCTTTTTATTTCTTTTTCTCTTTTTTCTATTTTTTTCTATTTTTTTGTGGCCTCAATGGCTCTTTCTATTTAACTCTCATTTGTCGTCTTTGGGATCTTTTATTGTGTCCACTTTGGGATCTTTTCCTCACTTAAGGGCAACACTCTATTTTACAAGAAGATAAAGGAGATCTTTCACACTTTACAAGGTACTCAAAATCATAAAGAAGATGTAACTATCATGATGTATGCAATGTATGTCAATGCCAGTGTAGGTGGAACATGTATGACATGAAGATCAAGTCATGAAGAGGTGGAAGTTGCATGGCAATATAACTCGGAAAGGCTATGGAAATTCCTTGATAGGTAGGTTTGGTGGCTGTTTTGAGGAAAGATATAAGGAGGTTTATGATGACAGAGCATATCATGCCAAGGGTTTGGATGTGCCGGCGAAGGTGGACACCAACTCTCGGAGTGAGAAGAAGGCAATGCACGGCACAGAGAGGCTAGCAAAATATGGGAAGGTGGAAGTGTCAACTCTCAATACTTACATTAGTCCGAAGAACTCATGCACTTATTATCGGTAACCCTCAATCTAATAAGGAGGTTCACAAAGAGACAAGTACCCCGAGGAGGAGTGTATGGGGTTTGGTTATCCTTGTGCATCCTCGACTCATGGTACGTGAGTGTTCTCTGATATTCGACCCCTCAGAAGAGTAGTGATCCATCTAGTAGCTAGAGTTCTCAACTAGTTTTGTAGCTTTTGAAAATAAACACGGATTGCCCAAAATACGACACCTATCACTAATAGGCAAGAGCTCTTGACACCAAAAGTTCAAACATTACTCACATCAATACTTCAAAACTATTGCAAGCTACTACTAAAATTAAATAGCAACCTCAATTACCTACTTTCAAGACAAGACACAACTCAGTGCAACAACCAACTCTCTTTAACAAGATAAACATGAAAACTCAAAAGAGTTCCAGCAACAAACTAAACAAAGCCAAGGCTCTTGCTAAAGACAAACTAAGACTAAAACTAACCATGGCAGTAGATATGAAAAGATAAAGAACACACAACAGCAAAAAGATAGGCAGGAAAAATCCTATGATGTGTTCTTAATTTTGAAAGTGGAGCGTGTTTCTCTCCCACACAAAGTAAGATGGGATCTAACTTGTTTTGAACAGAAATCAAAGATAAAGAAAACTAAAAACAAAACCTAAGAGCGAGACACTCCAAGCATAGCACATAACGCATGAAGTGATAAAAATATAGTGAGACGAAGGACGAACTGATGATTGTTGATGGAGAAGGGTATACACAGGGGCATCCCCAAGCTTAGACGCTTGAGTCTGCTTGAATATTTATTGGGGATGCATGGTGGCATCCCCAAGCTTGAGCGCTTGACACTCCTGGATCTTCTTTCATCATCTTCCATCGCACACTTGAAAACTCCCTTCATACATAACTCATCATAAGCTGATTAGAGAGGTTAGTACCCCTAATAAATAATTTTTCCCACTGGATAAAAAGATAATATTGAAGAGCTACTGTTTATCAAGAGTGCCAAAAAGTTTTTATCAAATAAAAAGCAAGCTTAAGGTTTGCAAAAGTTTGGAGAGACAAAACGTGGCAGAATCTGTGAAAAACAGAACAGCAGATGGTAAAGAATTTTTTAGGGGCACTTCTGCAACTCCAATCAAAAAACTCAGAACATACGGAAGTTTCGTAATTGTATAGAGCATATTGTGTAAAAATGTCAGTTAAAAAAGATTAACTGGGATTTTTCTGGAATTTTTCTGGTCACGAGGACAGAATCTGTTTTCTGGACAGCATGTCACAACTTTTACTTCCCTTGCCGTAAGAGGCTATAACTTGGCACAAAGCTGAAAAATAAAGATAAAATGATGTTGCTACAGTAGTAATAATCATTAAGACACAACAAAAGCAAAAAGAAAAACCTAAATTCGTTGCGGGCTGCCTCCCGAAAGCGCTTCTTTAAAGCCATTAGCTAGGCTTGATGCAAAAAGAAGAATCAAGTTTTATCAAGAGAAAGACAATAACTAGCCCGAGTAACGGACTCAAAAGGTAACTTGATTTTCTTTCTAGGGAAGTGTTCCATCCCTTTTTGAATGGGAATTGGAATTTTATATTCCCCTCTTTCATGTCAATAATTGCACCAACGGTGCGAAGAAAAGGACGTCCCAAAATAATTGGACACAAAGGTTCACACTCTATATCCATAACAATAAAATCAACGGGAACATAGTTGTCATTGACAATGATAAGAACATCGTCGATCTTCCCCAAAGGTTTCTTTACGGAAGAATCAACAAGACGAACACCAAAAGAACAAGGCTCAAAGGGTTTCAATTCAAACATATCAAATATTCTTTTGGGCATAACGGAGGTACTAGCTCCAACATCACATAAAGCATAGCAAGAGAAGTTATTTAATTTAATTTTGATCATAGGATCCCAACCATCATCTAGCTTCCTAGGTATGGAGGCTTCTACTCTAAGATTCTCCTCCCTAGCTTTGATGAGAGGATTTGTGATATGCCCCGTGAAGGCAAGATTAAGTGTGCTAGTGTGGGGGTCTCTAGACATTTTGTGTAACAATCTAATAACTTCTGAGAGGGTGCAACTATCAAAATAAATATCACTACTATCAAAGGTGGTAGTAGTGTCATCTAGGCTCACTTGTTTGAAACCCTCTATGTTCATAGGAGTTTCTTCATCTACGGTTGAGGTATTAGCATCACCATTAATAGGTCCAACGAGACTAGGAGTGCATTGGGTGCTAATAGTTTGAGTGTCCTCAACAATTTGGATAGTGGCAACTGTGTGGTGTGTAGGAAGGCTCTTAATTCTGTCATCTTCCTCTTTTTCTCTAGCCCATCTTTCTTTAAGTTTAGCCATCATCCTAATATTTTCATTAATTTGTAATTGGATAGCATTAATAGGAGTGGCCTTATTCTCCTCAAGGGGGGAGGTTCTAATTTTAAGCATCTCAATATCAAGGGCTAAGGTTTCTACTTTCAAAGAGAGATTATCTATTTTAGCTAATTTCTCTTCTACATTTTTGTTGAAGGCCTTTTGGGTAGTGATATAGTCTCTAACCATGCTTTCCAATTCAGAAGAGGAGTTCTTGTTGCTAGGGTAGGTGTTGTTGTTCCCATAGTTGGATGGAAACGGTCTAGGACTGCTAGCAAAATTTCCCCTATAAGCATTGTTGTTGAAGTTGTTTCTAGCAATAAAGTTCACTTCTACTTGTTCTTGAGCAACCAAATAATTTAAAGGGACATCATGAGGATCAATAGAGGGTTTCTTGGTAAGTAGAGACATAATTAAGTCAACTTTTTCATTGAGGGAGGTAATTTCCTCGACAGAGTTTACCTTCCTACCTGTTGGAGCGCGTTCGGTGTGCCATTTGGAATAATTGGTCATCAGTTCATCGAGAAGCTTCGTGGCAGCACCAAGTGTAGTTGACATAAAGGTTCCTCCCGCGGCCGAATCTAACAGGTTCCGCGAGGTAAAGTTCAAGCCTGCATAAAAAGTCTGGATAACCATCCAGGTAGTCAAACCATGTGTAGGGCATTTCTTAACAGGAGATTTCATTCGTTCCCAAGCTTGGGCAACGTGTTCATTATCCAATTGCTTAAAATTCATAATATTACTCCTCAATTGGATAATCTGAGCAGGAGGGTAGTACTTCCCTATAAAAGCATCTTTGCACTTATCCCAAGAATCTATGCTATTCCTAGGCAAAGATTGAAACCAGATTTTAGCATCTCCCCTTAAAGAGAAAGGAAAGAGCTTGAGCTTAACAACATCACCTTCTACTTCTTTATACTTTTGCATATCACATAATTCAAAAATATTATTCAAGTGTAAAGCAGCATCATCTCCGGCACCAGAGAATTGATCTCTCATAACAAGGTTTAGCAAAGCAGGTTTAATTTCATAAGAGGTAGCTGAAGTGGCAGGTGTGGCAATGGGAGTGCAGATAAAGTCTTGGTTGTTGTGACTAGTGAAGTCACAAAACTTGGTGTTTTCAGTGGAACCCATAGTAGCAGCAAGTGTGGAAGATTTTTTTGTAATTTTTGATAAAAGAGACAAAGATAAAAACTGAAAGGTAAACTAACAAGACTAAAAAACAAAGGTAAAGCGTAGTGTGCAACTCCCCTATCTTAGCACTCGGAGTCCCCGGTAACGGCGCCAGAAATTTGGCTTGATGTGCGAGGTAATGATAGTGATTTCTCGCCCTTCGTTGGTGAGCCCCAAGTGGAAGGCGTGATGTAGCACAGCAGCAAATTTCCCTCGGTGAAGATACCAAGGTTTTTCTCCAGTAGGACTCCAGAGATGATAAGTAGGTGTCAGCGCCGCAACTGACGCGGACCTGCACACTGACACGATAACTTTGTTCCCAAAGAAGTTCAGAGATGTTGTCAATCTGTCCGATCTTGTTGTTCACAAAGGATCAAACACAAGGGATAATGATAGTAATTGAAAGTAAAAGCAGAAAAGTAAATGAGCGTGTAAACAGTGATGAGGATATGGACCGCGATACGTGATGTTCGCTAGTGATGTCTCTCTCCCAAAAGACGATAAAATTGCTATGCGAGGTAAACAAATTACAGAAAGGCAATTGACAGGATTATGAACGCACCGCAATGCTAAATATGCTACAAAAGAAATGACGAGGCTCAAAAGCGTGGGCAGTACGCCAAAATAAGTAGACCGAAATCCAACTGCATCTACTACGAATCATCCACCTTGAGATATCTATCCAGAACATCTCGCTGGTATTAAGTTGCGAGCCCCACCCCAAGTGTAAACCCAAAGCAACAGACAACTGCATTAAAAAGAACTTTGCGTAAAGTAAACAATCCTTGTAACCGCGGTTACAAGCACCATTGTTTTCCCCCTTGTGGCAACAACACATCCCCTAGACTCATGTTTCCGTCACTCAAGCGTGTCATCGGGGGGCATGAACCCACAATCGAGCAAAACGTTCCCTCTTGGAGTCACTACCTACTACTTGGCCAAAGCAATAAACAGCAACGGAGAACATGCAAGAATTACTTAGGAACAAAAATAGAAGAGATAAAAACCAAATATATTACTCAATCACAATCTGAACATAATCTCATAATCCATCAGATCCTATCAAACTCAACATAGCAATAGCAGGAAATATTACAAAAGTGCCTCGATCATGTAGGGCATCTCACGAGGTCTAAACCATGAAGATCAAAGAGGGGAGGAGAACATCACATAGCTACTGATCACGGACCCATGGTCCAAGGAAAACTACTCACGAGACATCCGGGGAGCATCCATGGTGGAGAGGAGATTCCCGGAGGTCAATCCTCTCTCCGGCAGGGTGCCGGGAAGAGGTCTTCTGGTACTCCCGATCTCGGAAGCGCGGGGCCGGCGGAACAGAGGCAAGTTTGCAAAATAGGGTTCTGTCTTCGGAGTTTCCCCGTGACGGAGAATAAATAGGATAAGGGGGGCAGCCAGAGGTGGACCAGGGGCCCCAGGCGACCCCCTGGCGCGGCCAGGGATGGGGCTGCGCCGGGTGGCCACCTGAACCCCCCTGGCTCCCCTCTGGCCCCTCCCGGGCTCTTCTCTAAGCTTCCTGTACGCTGATTTTTCCTGTATTTTCCCGGAATTTTTCTGGCACTTTTTATATGGGGGAAAACTGAAATAGAAAAACAGCAGAAAACAGGAACTGGCACTGGGGTGCACTGAGTTAATAGGTTAGTCCAAATATGATCAAAAGTGTATGAAAGTGTATCTAGATCATAGCAATATCACACAAAACATGCATGGAGCAAGCAGAAATTATAGATACGTTTTGGACATATCAGTGCGCCACCAGGGCGCCTGGGCCCCTGGTGGTGGCCCTCTGGCCCCACCTAGGTTCATCTGGAAGGTTCTTCTGCGCTGATTTTTTATCCGATTTTTCCCGAATTTTTGGAGCACTTTTTATATGAGGGAAAACAGAAATAGAAAAACAACAAAAAATAGGAACTGGCACTGTGGTGCACTGAGTTAATAGGTTAGTTCAAATATGATCAAAAGTGTATGAAAGTGTATCTAGATCATAGCAATATCACACAAAACAAGCACGGAGCAAGAAGAAATTATAGATACGTTTTGGACGTATCAGTAATGTAAGCAATCCTTGCAACCGTAGTTACAAGCACCATTGTTTTCTTTCTGATGGCAACATCACATCCCCTAGCCTCATGTTTCTGTCACTCAAGCTAGACATCAGGGGGCATGAACCCAGAATCATGCATAACACTCCCTCTTGGAGTTACAATCTACTACTTGGCCAAAGCAACAAGCGTAACAAGGAATATGCAAGAAAACTCAAGAACTAAAATATAAAGGTAAACCAAATATATTACTCATGTCAGAACCCCAACTAGGGTAAGTGCTAGGGTTTGAGTGCCCCTTTGCATCATGTGAAAATTTCAAAAGAAATTCAAAAATGGGGAAAAGAAAAGCCCTAGAGAATTTAATTCAAATGGCCAGACAAAATTTTTCTTCCAAAAATTCCTCTGTTATTTTTGAAATGTCTTATAAATATGCATGATCACATATAAAGTGAAGTGGGTCCCACTGTATGCACCAAGATTTTTCAAATATTCCAAACAGGGCTTGGAAATTAAATAATACCCCTATTTGATTTGAAATTCAAATTATTTGAATTTCAAAAATCTCCAAAACTTGTGAGTGGATAGCTATATATTTTATAAGCCCACATAAAAGTTTTCAAGATTTTATAAATTGCCTAGCTAATTTAATTAGTGGGGCCAACCTATTTACAGTAATATAAAAAGGAAAGAAAAACAAAAAGGGGTTTACTGGGCATCTGGCCCAACTTAAGCCCCCACGGCCCAGCTGGCCCAGCCCACCACACAGCCCCCTTGTCGTCTTCCTCAACCAGCTCGGTGGCGAGCTGGGAGGGAGCCGGCGACGCCGCCGTGGCAGCCGAGAGGCTTCTAAGCCTCCCCTACCCCTCTCCTGGCGCCACGCAGCAGCCTGAGCCTCCCCGCCTCCTTTCCCTCTCCTCTGGATCTCTCTCCACGCTCTCCCTCGCTGAATTTTGCCGCACCCGAGACCTCACCGGAGCACGCCGTCGTGGACTTCGCGGCCACCATGCGCAACTGCCCCAACGACCATGTCCAGTGGTGTCACCGCATTATTCTTCCTCGACTCGCAGCGGATCAAGAGCCCGGGTGCCCTGTAGACGACGCCTTCGTCGTCGAGTAGCCGCCGGACGCCGTGAAGCTCGACGTCGATTGCGCCGCCGTCCGGCCTCCTTAGACCCCGTCGTCACGTCCGTTCGCTCCGGGGTGAGCTCCCCTGCATTTCCCTCTCTCTATGGCCGTTCCCGTTGCCTCCTCCGTCGACTTCACTTACGCGGAGCCACGACCGCCACCGCACCTCGACGCCGGCGAGGTTCCGGCCGCCCCCTGGCCTCCCTGGTTGCACAGATTGAAGCGGGCGGGCACGGGCTACCCCCTGGTAGCTTCCCCGTGCCCAGCCGTGCCCGGAGCCGCCGTCCACAGCGGGCGCCGCCGCACGGGATGGTCACCGGCGGCTAACCGCCGGCGAGGCCCGTTTAATTAAGGTCTAACCCCCTGTTAATTGACCCCTAGGTCAATGACAGGTGGGCCCCCTGGCCCCTAACCCCTCTGTTTAGTTTAAACAGAGAGGGGATTAACCCCCTAGACACTTACAGGTGGGCCCCTGCTGTCAGCCCCCCTGTGACATCACCCCTACGTCACCATGATGCAATAAAAGAATTTCCAGAAATAAAACAATTCCAGAGAAATTACAGAAATTGCAGAAAATCATATAAACTTTGGAAATTCATAGAAAATTCATATTAACTCCAAATTAAACATATAATATATGAAAAATTATCAGAAAAATGGAAGGATTAAGAATATGCAATTTGTTTTGATGTTTAACCATTTTAAAATGGGTGAACAGTAGCAAACATGCATATGACTTAATTTGAATTTGAATTTGGAGTTTGAATTTGCAAATCCTTTGCAATACACTTCAATTAAATTGAATTGTCAACAAACCAGTACCATTCACAACATGGAACCACTTATCATGTGCTTGTGAATTTATCTCCGAAGTTGCCCCCCTTTGTTGATGATTGTTTCCGGTACCAGCTTTTCCGAGACGGTGATCACCCCCGAAGAAGAAGACCACCGTTAAGACCCGTGTATCGTCAGCAAGGCAAGCAAACCCCATTGATCATGTCTATAAAATCCCAATTCCCTCTCAGTCTCGCTTATGCATGTTTAGGAGATCACCTTGTATCGATTCTCCCGCATAGTTGAACCCATATCCGATGCATGACCTATCATCTTGTCACAGTAGTAAGCAAACCACAATCCTAGCTGACATAGGAGTTGTTTGATATCATGTAGCCCCTGCAACTGTTACTGCTTATTGCATGCTTAGTGGTACAATGAGGTTGCTTTTGATGTGAGTTGGGATGATGGTGAACATGGTGTTGATGAAAGTGAAACTGTGTTGCTGAATCCACCCTAATACAAGGTGAACGATGAGAGGCTGTGTAGGAGTACACAGTGGGTTGTCTTGTTGAACAACGCCTTAAGCCCGAGTTCTTGTATGGTAATCCAAGACAAAGAGTACAACCACACATTGGGCTCACTGACCCCTCTCGACAAAGTAACTCACCCCGATCCAAGTCCAGGAGTCACACCTAGTTCGGGATTTCCATTCGGCATATGCATAGAAAGATAAAGGAAATGAAATGTGGCATTCATGGTAGTGCTTGTGGAACATGGCTTGTCAAGCGGATAACCATCCGTCGAGGTGGGCTTGTTAGTTGTGCCTACATGGTTTGAGTCTTGGCTGGAAGCTCGGCCGGAACTCAAGTTGGGTTTGGAACTCATGTGGGCGAAGTGTTGTGGTGAACATCCTCGCTGTCACCTCTTGAACGGTGGCGAGACTTGGCGGTAACCGATGGTCATGTGTGTGTAGTTTACACCCTTGCAAGGTTAACAAAACTATTCGAATAGCCGCGTCCGCGGTCATGGACTACTTGGAAAGATGTGCTTGATTATTAGACAACTTGAATGGATACTCTAAAACTCGCAAGATAAGCGTGAGTGTTATGATGTGCTTCCTCGTGGGAAAGTCGAGGAAGTAACCATAGTGGTGTATTGGTTGGAGACTTGGTAGTGGACTCGTGTACGCTTCTTACTTCAAGTCTGGTACTCGTAGTTCAGAAATAGCCAAGTCAAAGCTGGCACTTCTGCAATTTTGAACCCCACCTCCCTTTACCTTGATACTTGAGCATGAGTAGTATAGATCTGATGTAAGTCTTGCTGAGTACGAATTTGTACTCACGTTTGCTTATTCTATGTTTTAGATAAGAACCCGGACCCCGATGGAGTCACCGACCTGAAGCTCGATGTTGACTAAGTTAGCATAGTCCCAGACAGCAGTCTGGTCCCTCGTGGAAGGGCATGTATGTTTACAAGGCTTCTCTAAGCCATTTGTTAAACTTGTCTGTACTCAGACCTAATTTGCTTCTGTTGTATGATGAAATGTTGATCACAGACATGTGATCTTTGTATACTCTATGTGTAAGTCAATAAAGAGTACTTTGTAGAGTTATGTGATGATACCTGCTGTTCATACTAGACATGTGTGATGCGTGTATGATTATAACATGCATGTCTTAGTATGGGTTTTCGAACCTTAGTTGTGATATGGCTGGCGGTCTTTTATGCACCAAGTGGCCCTTAGATGTGCGCAGCTTGGGGCATCGCGATGCGATTGCTCGTGACTCTGTCACATGCACACTTTGTTGTATGATCGAGCCCGCCCTAGACCCCGACTAAGTGATCGGGCTGGAGTAAGTCTATGTAAGAGTTAGGATTCAATCGATAACATGGTTGAGGCGACTTGTCTATGAGTATGGGATTCACCACCCATAAGCATTTAGACTTGTGAGCGGACGTTGAGGACCCATCTCAGTTGATCATCCGGCCTGGATGGGATGGCCCTCACGTACGATGCTTTCCGAGAGTGTTCTGTGCTTGGCCTTGTCTGCTTAGACAAGTGGGTACGGCTCTCGGCTCTCCATGTGATTGTATGATGACTGGAATTACATACGCTAACCCCGGGTCCTGACAGAGTTGGTATCAGAGCAGGATTGTCTGTAGGCTTATCAAACCCTTGATCGAAGTCGAGTCTAGCATTCTATAGTTATATAGTTAATCTGGGTATAAGGGAACAACATAAGGCTTCTTTTTTCTCCTTACCCTCATCGATCTGAGTTCTGAGTCACCCTTATCTTTTCTACGGGATGATAGGACTGGGCTCATCTATGTCTTACTAGAACATCTCGTTGATTGCTTCGTTGTAGCCGTAGGACAGTTGTGGTTGTCCAGAGTCTTCGTGTCTTTGAGTTCATTGAAGAAGTTCTGTCCAATCTCTTCAAGGTTGTTTCATTTTCCATTCCGGTGTAGCCGTTATGCTGCCCGATTTGTCTCGTGTTTCTTGGAGTCTTTACCTTTGCATTACAATCTTTCATCCTAGTCATGTCCTCTTATCTTTGATTCCATCGTAAAACCTGTTCTGATTGTTGATGCTTATCACACAGGATGTCAGGTGGAACTCGTAGTGTTGTTCTTCGGAATCGAGACCGTGATCGGAATCAAAATGATGATGAACCTTATCCACCACCTTCTGCGGCGGAAATCATGATGGAAGCCGAGCGGAATAGACGTGATCAAACACGCCTTCTGGAGCTCATCGAGCAGAATACCGCTCGTCAGCGCAATGTGGTTGTCAGCATTCATGATTTCATCCTCCTCAAGCCACCGGTATTCCGATGTTCTTTTGAGCCCCTTGAAGCTGATGATTGGCTCCGTTCCATCGAGCGTAAGCTTGAGACGGCGCATGTTGCTCCCAATGATCGTGTGAAGTTTGCGGTATACTTATTGGAAGGTGCTGCTAGTGAATGGTGGGAGAACTATGTTGCAATGCAACCTGCTAGTCACGTAGTGACTTGGCAGCAGTTCCGTGATGCCTTCCGAGGGTACCACATTCTGGATGAGATGATGGAAAGAAAGAAAGAAGAGTTTTGCAATCTTGCTCAGGGAGATAGGTCCATCCATGAGTATATGACTGAGTTCAACCATCTTGCTCGTTATGCCCAAGAGGAGATATCCACTGATGCCCGGAATCAAGCAAGGTTCCGCAAGGGACTTAACCCTGTTATTCGTCATGATCTCAATCTTCATGAGTTTGTCAACTTTGAGGATTTAGTCAATAGGTCCTTCAGAGCTGAGTATGGTAATGAGGTGTTCGAAGAGTCTCGCAAGCATGCTCGAGAATTTGCTCCATCTTCTAGTTCGGCCCCTCAGAAACGCCGGATTTGGATTCCTACTAGTGCCATTCCTTCACACCTTTTTGCAAGGCCATCCTACATGGTGCCTCAACCTCCTCCACCAAACATGAATCCCAACAATTATGGTAGTGAGCCTGCCATCCTTGCTCCACCCCCTGACACCAGAGTTTGCTACAAGTTTGGTCATCCTGGCCACATTGCACGGAAATGTTCATCTTCGGTGAAAGTGGATCCTCGTCCAAGACATGATGCCACCCCACCCAAGTCTTCCAAAGCTAAGTCTTCACAGAAATCAACCTCCAGCTCCTTGCAAGCAAAGTCCTTAGCCACTGTTGGTGGTTGTGTGAACCAAATCTCAGTTGAGGAAGCCATTGATATTTCTGACGTCATCCTTGGTACGCTCCCAGTCAATTGTGTTCCCGCCTCTGTTCTTTTCGATCCAGGAGCTTCTCATTCATTCATATCGGAGAGTTATGCACTTCGTCATGAGTTCGCCTTTGAAGAAATGTTTTCTCCAATGATCATCCAAACTCCTGGTTCAAAGTGGCAAACTAATAGAGTAAGCCATGGTAATCAAATTGCAATTGAGGGTTTAGTATTCCTTGCTTCTCTTATATCCCTCAAGTCTTCAGACATTGATGTCATCCTAGGAATGGATTGGTTATCAAGACAACACGCTTTTCTTAATTGTAAAGCCAAGTCAGTTAAACTTACCCATCCTTCAGGCCAGACCATTGACTACACATCACCCAGCACTAGAATCCAGATGCATACTTTGAATGTGCTTCCCCTTCCCGACCTTGAAGATATTCCGGTGGTTCGTGACTTCCCGGATGTCTTTCCCAAAGAACTGTCAGGGATGCCTCCTGACAGATGTGTAGAATTCATTGTAGATCTTGCCCCAGGAACCGCCCCAATTTCTAGACGCCCATACAAAATGGCCCCACGTGAGTTAGCTGAGCTGAAAATCCAACTTGAAGCTTTGTTGGCAAAAGGCTTCATCCGCCCTAGCTCATCGCCATGGGGTTGCCCCGTTCTGTTCGTAACGAAGAACGATGGAACAGAAAGGATGTGCATAGACTATCGCCCGCTAAATCTAGCGACGATAAAGAACAAGTACCCACTGCCCAGGATCAATGATCTTTATGATCAACTTGCAGGATCCTCTGTCTTCTCCAAGATGGATTTGAGATTAGGCTATCATCAAATCAAGATCTGAAACGAGGACATTCCCAAAACGGCTTTCACTACTCGTTATGGTCTTTACGAGTTCACCGTCATGTCCTTCGGTCTAACCAATGCCCCTGCCACTTTTTCACGCATGATGAACTCGATCTTCATGGAGTATTTGTACAAGTTCGTCGTGGTTTACCTTGATGACATCCTTATATACTCGAAGAACGAAGAAGAACATGCCGAACATCTTCGGCTGGTATTGATGAAACTTAGAGAGCATCGCATGTATGCTAAATTCTCCAAGTGTGAATTTTGGCTACCAGAAGTGACCTACTTAGGCCACGTGATTTCTGCAAAAGGCATTGCTGTCAATCCCGAGTGAGTTCAGGTCGTCCTTGACTGGACTCCACCTGAATCGGTTAAGCAAGTTAGGAGTTTTCTTGGCCTAGCAAGCTATTGTCGCCGCTTCGTTGAGAACTTCTCCAAAGTTGCAAAGCCCCTGACTGAAATCCTCAAGAAAGATAAGAAATTCGAATGGACCCCCAAGTGCGAGGAAAGCTTTCAAGAGCTAAAAAGAAGATTGACTTCTGCATCCGTACTTGCGCCTCCAGACACCAAAAAGGATTTAGAGATCTTTTGTAACGCATCACGGCAAGGGTTAGGATGCATACTTATGAAAGATAGACATGTGGTAGCTTATGCTTCACGCCAGTTGCGGCCACATGAAGAGAACTATCCTACCCATGACCTTGAACTCGCTGCCGTAGTTCATGCCCTGACACCTTGGCGACATTACCTCCTTGGTAATCGTTGTGAGATTTATTCCGACCACCAAAGCCTCAAATACATATTCACCCAGCCAGATCTTAATCTCAGGCAAAGACGCTGGATAGAGTTGATAAAAGATTATGACTTAGGAATTTCTTACACCCCAGGCAAAGCCAATGTCATGGCTGATGCACTAAGTCGTAAGTCGTATTGTAACAACCTCATGTTACAACAGTATCAACCACTTCTTCATGAGGAATTTTGAAAGCTCAACCTCGAGATTGTGCCTCATGGATCTCTTTTCAACTTGGTGGCGAAATCAACCCTTGAGGATCAAATCATAGTTGCCCAAAGGCGTGCACGAGGTGTTCGCCGGATCAAGGAGAACATTGCTAGCGGAGTTGCTAAATGTTTCTCCACAGATAGCAAAGGAACGTTATTCTTTGAAAATCGTTTGGTAGTACCTAAGAATAGAGATCTAAGGCAACTCATCCTCAAAGAAGCCCATGACACACCCCTCTCGATTCATCCCGGTAGCACAAAAATGTACCGAGATCTACGCCAGAGATTTTGGTGGACCAGGATGAAGAGAGACATTGCTCAATTCGTTGTTGAATGTGATGTTTGTTGTCGCATTAAGGCAGAACACCAAAGACCTGCTGGAACACTTCAACCTTTGCCTATTCTCGAGTGGAAATGGGACAAAGTCGGTATGGACTTCATCACCGGCTTTCCAAAAACCCAGAAAGGAAACGATGCCATCTTTGTTGTCATTGATAAACTTTCCAAAGTTGCTCACTTCCTTCCAGTTCGCGAGTCTATAACTGCTAGCCAGTTAGCGGACTTGTACGTCTCTAGAATTGTGTCTCTTCACAGTGTTCCTTTGGTAATCAATTCTGATCGTGGTAGCCTTTTCACCTCTAGATTCTGGGGAAGCTTTCAGAATGCTATGGAACTCATCTCTCCTTTAGTACAGCTTTCCATCCTCAGTCTAGCGGTCAAGTCGAAAGGGTTAACTAAATTCTTGAAGACATGCTCAGAGCTTGTGTTATCTCATTCGGAAAGAATTGGGAGAAGTCTCTGCCATTCGCCGAATTTGCTTATAACAATAGTTTTCAATCTAGTCTGAACATGGCATCTTTTGAAATCCTATATGGACGACGATGTCGAACACCACTAAACTGGTCAGAAACCGGTGAAAGACAATTCTTTGGACCGGATATGATAAAGGAAGCAGAAGAGCAAGTTCGCATTGTTCGTGATCGACTGAAAGCCTCTCAGTCACGTCAGAAAAGCTACTATGATCATCATCATAGGCAAGAAAGCTACAATCTGGATGAGAAGGCTTACCTTCGGGTTACTCCTCTAAAGGGAACCCAACGCTTCGGTATCAAAGGCAAGTTGGCCCCACGTTACATCGGTCCTTTCCGCATTCTTGCTAAACGTGGAGAAATTTCCTACCATCTTGAACTACCCCCTCATCTTTCCCGAGTACATGATGTATTCCATGTGTCACAACTCAGGCGTTGCTTCAAGGACCCCATCCGCGAAGTCGACCATGAAACGCTTGAACTCCAGGATGACCTTTCTTATCAAGAGTACCCTGTTCGTATTCTTGATTCAGCAGAGCGTGTCACTCATCGTCAGAAGATCAGGTTTCTGAAATTGCAATGGTCACATCACTCCGAGAAAGAAGCAACATGGGAAAGAGAACACCGCCTCTGTGCCGAGTACCCCTCCTTCCTCCCGACGACTTCTGAATCTCGGGACGAGATTTTTTTGAGTGGGGGCGAGTTGTCAGAACCCCAACTAGGGTAAGTGCTAGGGTTTGAGTGCCCCTTTGCATCATGTGAAAATTTCAAAAGAAATTCAAAAATGGGGAAAAGAAAAGCCCTAGAGAATTTAATTCAAATGGCCAGACAAAAATTTTCTTCCAAAAATTCCTCTGGTATTTTTGAAAAGTCTTATAAATATGCATGATCACATATAAAGTGAAGTGGGTCCCACTGCATGCACCAAGATTTTTCAAATATTCCAAACAGGGCTTGGAAATTAAATAATACCCCTATTTGATTTGAAATTCGAATTATTTGAATTTCAAAAATCTCCAAAACTTGTGAGTGGCTAGCTATATATTTTATAAGCCCACATAAAAGTTTTCAAGATTTTATAAATTGCCTAGCTAATTTAATTAGTGGGGCCAACCTATTTACAGTAATATAAAAAGGAAAGAAAAACAAAAAGGGGTTTACTGGGCATCTGGCCCAACTTAAGGCCCCACGGCTCAGCTGGCCCAGCCCACCACCCAGCCCCCTTGTCGTCTTCCTCAACCAGCTCGGTGGCGAGCTGGGAGTGAGCCGGCGATGCCGCCGTGGCAGCCGAGAGGATTCTAGGCCTCCCATGCCCCTCTCCTGGCGCCACGCAGCACCAGAGCCTCCCCGCCTCCTTTCCCTCTCCTCTGGATATCTCTGCACGCTCTCCCTCGCTGAATTTTGCCGCACCCGAGACCTCACCGGAGCACACCGTCGTGGACTTCGCGGCCACCGTGCGCAACTTACCCAACGACCATGTCCAGTGGACTCACCGTGTTCTTCTTCCTCGACTCGCAGCGGATCAAGAGCCCGGGTGCCCTGTAGACGATGCCTTCGTCGCCGAGTAGCCGCCGGACACCATGAAGCTCGACGTCGATTGTGCCGCCGTCCGGCCTCCTCAGTCCCCGTCGTCACGTCCGTTCGCTCCGGGGTGAGCTCGCCTGCATTTCCCCTCTCTCTGTGGCCGTTCCCGTTGCCTCCTCCATCGACTTCACTTACGCAGAGCCACGGCCGCCGCCGCACCTCGACGCCGGCGAGGTTCCGACCGCCCCCTGGCCTCCCTGGTTGCACAGATTGAAGCGGGCGAGCACGGGCTACCCCCTGGTAGCTTCCCCGTGCACAGCCGTGCCCGGAGCCGTCGTCCACAGCAGGCGCCGCCGCACGGGATGGTCATCGGCGGCTAACCGCCGGCGAGGCCCGTTTAATTAAGGGCTAACCCCCTGTTAATTGACCCCTAGGTCAATGACAGGTGGGCCCCCTGGCCCCTAACCCCTCTGTTTAGTTTAAACAGAGAGGGGATTAACCCCCTAGACACTTACAGGTGGGCCCCTACTGTCAGCCCCCCCCTGTGAGATCACCCCTACGTCACCATGATGCAATAAAAGAATTTCCAGAAATAAAATAATTCCAGAGAAATTACAGAAATTGCAGAAAATCATATAAACTTTGGAAATTCATAGAAAATTCATATTAACTCCAAATTAAACATATAATATATGAAAAATTATCAGAAAAATGCAAGGATTAAGAATATGCAATTTGTTTTGATGTTTGACCATTTTAAAATGGGTGACCAGTAGCAAACATGCATATGACTTAATTTGAATTTGAATTTGGAGTTTGAATTTCCAAATCCTTTGCAATACACTTCAATTAAATTGAATTGTCAACAAACCAGTACCATTCACAACATGGAAACACTTATCATGTTCTTGTGTATTTACCTCCGAAGTTGCCCCCTTTGTTGATGATTATTCACGATACCAGCTTTTCCGAGACGGTGATCACCCCCAAAGAAGAAGACCACCGTTAAGACCCGTGTATCGTCAGCAAGGCAAGCAAACCCCATTGATCATGTCTATAAAATCCAAATTCCCTCTCATTCTCGCTTATGCATGTTTAGGAGATCACCTTGTATCGATTCTACCGCATAGTTGAACCCATATCCGATGCATGACCTATCATCTTGTCACAGTAGTAAGCAAACCACAATCCTAGCTGACATAGGAGTTGTTTGATATCATGTAGCCCCTGCAACTGTTATTGCTTATTGCATGCTTAGTGGTACAATGAGATTGCTTTTGATGTGAGTCGGGATGATGGTGAACATGGTGTTGATGAAAGTGAAACTGTGTTGCTGAATCCACCCTAATACAAGGTGAACGATCAGAGGATGTGTAGGAGTACACAGTGGGTTGTCTCGTTAAACACCGCCTTAAGCCCGAGTTCTTGTATGGTAATCAGAGACAAAGAGTACAACCACACATTGGGCTCACTGACCCCTCTCGACCTAGTAACTCACCCCGATCCAAGTCCAGGAGTCACACCTAATTCGGGATTTCCATTCGGCATATGCATAGAAAGATAAAGGAAATGAAATGTGGCATTCATGGTAGGGCTTGTGGAACATGGCTTGTCAAGCGGAGAACCATCCGTCGAGGTGGGCTTGTCAGTTGTGCCTACATGGTTTGAGTCCTGGCTGGAAGCTCGGCCGGAACTCCAGTTGGGTTTGGAACTCAGACAGTTGACTCCTTGGACTAGAACGGAGCTATGGGCGAAGTGTTGTGGTGAACATCCTCGCTGTCACCTCTTGAACGGTGGCGAGACTTGGCGGTAACCGATGGTCATGTGTGTGTAGTTTACACCCTTGCAAGGTTAACAAAACTATTCGAATAGCCGCGTCCGCGGTCATGGACTACTTGGAAAGCTGTGCTTGATTATTAGACAACTTGAATGGATACTCTAAAACTCGCAAGATAAGCGTGAGTGCTATGGTGTGCTTCCTCATGGGAAAGTCGAGGAAGTAACCATAATGGTGTATTGGTTGGAGACTTGGTAGTGGACTCGTGTACGCTTCTTACCTAAAGTCTGGTACTCGTAGTTCAGGAATAGCCAAGTCAAAGCTGGCACTTCTGCAATGTTGAACCCCACCTCCCTTTACCTTGATACTTGAGCATGATTAGTATAGATCTGATGTAAGTCTTGCTGAGTACGACTTTGTACTCATGTTTGCTTATTCTATGTTTTAGATAAGAACCCGGACCCCGATGGAGTCACCGACCTGAAGCTCGACGTTGACTAAGTTAGCACAGTCCCAGACAGCAGTCTGGTCCCTCGTGGAAGGGCATGTATGTTTACAAGGCTTATCTAAGCCATTTGTTAAACTTGTCTGTACTCAGACCTAATTTGCTTCCGTTGTATGATGAAATGTTGATCACAGACATGTGATCTTTGTATACTCTATGTGTAAGTCAATAAAGAGTACTTTGTAGAGTTATGTGATGATACCTGTTGTTCATACTAGACATGTGTGCTGCGTGTATGATTATAACATGCATTTCTTAGTATGGGTTTTCGAGACCTTAGTTGTGATCTGGCTGGCGGTCTTTTATGCACCAAGTGGCCCTTAGATGTGCGCAGCTTGGGGCATCGCGATGCAATTGCTCGTGACTCTGTCACGTGCACACTTTGTTGTATGATCGAGCCCGCCCTAGACCCCGACTAAGTGATCAGGCTGGAGTAAGTCTATGTAAGAGTTAGGATTCAATCGATAACATGGTTGAGGCGACTTGTCTATGAGTATGGGATTCACCACCCATAAGCATTTAGACTTGCGAGCGGACGTTGAGGACCCATCTTAGTTGATCATCCGGCCTGGATGGGATGCCCCTCATGTACGATGCTTTCCGAGATTGTTCTGTGCTTGGCCTTGTCTTCTTAGACAAGTGGGTACGACTCTCGGCTCTCCATGTGATTGTATCATGACTGGATTTACATACGCTAACCCCGGGTCCTGACAACTCATCACAAACTGAACATAATCTCATAATCCGTCGGATCCCAGCAAACACATCATAGAAAAACAGGAACTAATACATAGGTGCCTTGATCATGATAGGAAGTTCACAAGGGCTAAACATTGAAGCACAAAATTGGAGAGAAGACATCACATCGCTATTGGTCATGGACCCATGGTCCAAGGGAGACTACTCACGGCACATCCCGGAGGCGAGCATGGTGGTGGAGAGGCCTCCAGAGGTCAATCCTCCCTCCGACAGGGTGCCGGGACGGCTTCTCCTAGCGATCCCGAGATCGAAATCGCGGTGGCGGCGGAACAAAAGGACAAAATGGTGTAACGGGGCTCTCCTCGAGGGTTTCGGTATCGAGGGGAATAAATAGGAGAAAGGGGGCTCGAGAGGAGGTCCCACCTAAATAGGCGGCCAGGTGGCGTGGGCTCCCCATGGCCGGGCCAGGTGGACGCCTGGCCAGGGGGTGGGCCCCCTCCGGCCTTCCTTCGGTCTTCTGGAGTCTTCTGTCGCGCTGATTTTTTTATCTGGTTTTTCTGGAATTTTCCGAGCACTTTTATTTTTGACATTTTTCTGCAATGCACGGACAACAGCAGACATAATTGAGTTAGTAGGTTAGTACAAATATGTTGTAAATGATATGAAAGTGCATCAAAACACATAGCAATATCACCAATATAAGCATGGAACAAACAAAAATTATAAATATGTTTCACTACTAGGGAATACCCTTATGGTGGCGCACTGCTTTTGAGTTTAGTGGCGCATTCACAGTGCGCCACTAACTACAAGCCACTAATAAGGGCTTAGAGGTGGCGCATTCTGGATGCGCCACCCCTAAGGCCCTTAGGCGTGGCGCATCTCAGAATGCGCCACCTCTAAGCTCTTAGGGGTGGCGCATTCTAGTATGCGCCACGCCTAAGGGCCTTAGGGGTGGCGCATTCACAGTGCGCCACTAAATCCTAACAAGATGCGCCACTAAATAATTACAGAAAACAAAAAAAAAGAATTACATAAAAGAATAAAAGCATTACAGATATTTTTATTATATTACAGAAATGCAAAATACAATATAACAATGAGGCCAACAATTATTGATACAAAAGAATTGCAAGATATTTTTTATTACAAAGGTTTAGAGGCCAACAAGATTCACAAGATTACATTCCATCACAAAATTACAATGAGTCCAACAATTATTGAAAACTGAAAGCTACTTTCGTCATCACTACTTGTTTGCTCTTCAACCTGCACAAAACAAAGCTTTAGAGGTCACATCCATCATAAAATCTAGTACACAAAGAGTACATCCAAATTACACAAAGAGTACATTCAATTAATTGTTTTGACTCGGCTCGGGGAATGGGCGGCATCCTTCTTACGTCATGAAAGGCCTTATGTCACGCAGGGTCTTTAGGCGGACTTCTATCTCCCCATTGGATGGTGCAATGTTGGAGTGGAAGATCGAACCCCTCATTTGTACTTCATGACGGATGATAGTCGCCATCTGCGCTTGGATGTGAAAGAACTCCTCCTTCAGATTTGCATCGGCGATTTCCGCCTTCCTTTCAGCCCACGCTCTGAGATGACTTGGCAGCGTAAGGTTGCGTTGTTCCTGTACAATCGCCCTCATGTGATGAAGGGCGTAGTACGCATCCCTCACACTGCCAGCCGGCTGCTTGACGCACGGGAACTGCGTTACGTGGTTGAACACGTTCACGCCAGGCTGATTTTTCCTGAACTTGTGCTTCATGATCTTGCCTCCGGCTTTTATGTAGCCGACGAGAGCATCATCCAAAACTCTCATGATATACTTGTAATCTTTTTTGTTCACACTCCCCGAGTCTAAATACACGGCATGCGAGTGTTGCGGTGAAATGCAGATGAGCACGCAGTCTTGATCCTCACTGCATAATTAAAACAATCCAAAAGGAATGTTGGAAGAGGACAATGGAAAGCTAAGAAAGCATATATGCTACGGAGGCGAGCGAATGACTTACTTGGGAGAGTAGGTCATAAGAAATGAATCTTTGTCGGCGTTCCGTAGCATGAAGTCTGTGATGTACCCCGCCGCGAGAGCCGCGTCCCCGTCGTCCATCAAGATTCTTTCACGCATGTAGAAGGGGTCCAATATCGCGACGCTTGGGGTCTTATCTCTCCTGATACTCATAGAAAGGCTGAGCGAGAACAGACGGATAAGGCTATGGTCCAGCCGCTTGAGATGGTACAAATTGAAGATCTCCGAAAACCGTAGGATTATCATATCCGCGGGGATAGTGTTGATGAAGCCCATGTTGAGTGGCACCTTGGCCATGAAAACCGGGTACGAGGGATTCTCTTCTCGAAGAAGAATCTTCTCTAATGCCATAATACTATGATGCACACTCTGCATATCCGAAGTTGCAAGGTCCAGCATGTCCTTAGGTAGCATTGCCCTACCAGCCACATGGATTTCAAACGAGAGATCCTTGGGTCTTGGTGGCCCGTCCTGAGCCCGGATCGGCATCGAAGGTTGGCTACTAGAAGTGATGCTCTTCTTTATTTTCCGTCCCTTCTTCTTTTCTGATTTTGAGCAGTCACCAGCCTTTACCTGCTCAGTGGCCGCCTTATGGAGTGTGGACGGGCTGAGAATAGATCTTGTGGCATCTGCTTGAGGCTCGGTGAAGGCGCAAGCTGCTGGAGACATGTCCTGAGAAGCAGCGAAGAGACGCGTGGAGCAAGCAGGCTTCGCCGCAGGATCAGCTGGACCGCGAGCTTCCTCGTCATGCTGACAGGCTCCTTCAGCAGGAGGCATGAATAAGTCATCAGCATCATACAAAGTATTGATGAACTGGTCGGCGCTGATATCATCATCAAGATCATCGTCTTCTTGTTGTGCTCCGATGGGATCATGTGGCGCCGACACGATGACTAGCGGTGTTGTCCTAGGTGGGCTGCCCCTTTCCCCCGTCATTAAACGCATTTGGCTCTTCGGCCATAGGCATATTTGGTTGAAACAGTCACTGAGGACTGCCGGCTCATCCTCATCGTATCCGGGGGGTTGAATGGGAGGTTCAACTCTCTCGTAGCCCGAAATCACGAGAGAGATTTGAACCCTATGCATCTCCGGTGCCATCGGCATATTGTGCATGATTCGATTTTGTGGTTGAATGATTTTACCTTTGGCAACATCCTTCAACTCGCCGTCCACGACTCGTAATAGAATGCATGGAGTCCTCCTGCGAAAGATATATATATATATATATATATATATATATATATATATATATATGCATCAGAGAGATTCCACTAAAAAAGGGCGTCGAGGTGAAGTCCTCGTTTGAGTTGCAAGGAGATGAAGTCCTCGTTTGAGTTGCAGACGCTTATAGTTACCTTGAGGGCGTCGAGGTCGGCTAGTGAAGAGACCCCGCCGATGACGGCGGGCATGCAAGAGACGGAGGGCGCGCTGCCTCCCGTGGCGTCGGTCCCCCTATTTGTGCTGCCGCCGGGTGCATTATTGTTATGCCCCGGTTGCTCGATCGTGGCCGGAGGAGTTACCATCACGTCCGGCGTCGCCGCCGCGGTGTTGGCGGCCAGAGTCACCAATACGCCGGGAGTCGGTGCGGGAGCCACCACTATGGCCGGAGTCGGGACTGCAGGCGCCGCGGGGCCCGAGTTGCTGCCGACCATGCTGGGGACTGGTATGGGCCCTTGTCCACCACGCGCTTGCCAATTCGCGAGCGAATGCATCATATCTGGAAGGAGAGCGTTCATCGTCTTCGCCAATTCGTCCTGGACAAGCTGCGGAAGCATGTTCACCTTCTCCTCCAGTCCACGAACATAAGAGGCATCTTCTTCGGTCCTTCTCGCCTTGCGCCCCCTCGAACCGGACTGCTCCGCCGATTTTCCATAATATTCGGACCAATTTAGGTCCGCACCAAAGCCGACCACACGGCCGGCTGACGATGGCTTCGCCGTCACGTCGTCAACCTTCTTGACCTTGTTCAACGCCCTGTTGAAGGCGTTGTCCCACGGGCCGGCCGCCCTAACCGACGACTCCTGCGATGAGGCGATTTTCATTTCCGCTTGCTGCAAAAAGAATGTGAAACGTTAAGAAATTGTGAACTTCACTCGAAAATTCAATCGACAAGGTCGCGTGGTAAACTACTTACCACGGCAGTCGTAAACTCCTGAATCTTAGGATCGATAATTATTTTCGAGGTTGCTTTGTCCTTATAGCTCCGGGCCCTCACAAAGAATTCGGTCTGCGGATCATCTTTGTATTGCTGGAAGGGGTTAGGTATGCCCGCAGCGGCATACTCGGCATCCTCCTTGTCCCATTAAGGCTTGGAACTTTTGCAACCACCGGCTCCGAGACGATGGTTACCTATGACCTGCGACCGCATGGCCTTGCCCTTTGCACTCGCGGCCTTGGCTTGCTCGGACTCACACCTAGCCTTGAAAAGGTTGTAGGTAGCTTCGTCGATCAACGGCTCTTTCTCCTTGAGCTCCTCCCAGGTTTTGTTCTTTTCAAAAATTGCCCTCTTCACCCGGGTTTTCCAACTGGACAAGGCCTTGCTCATCTTCCTGAGGGCCCATGTGTTTACTTTGTTCCCTCTGAGTTTGGTGTTATCGTACGGCTCCGGAAACTTGTATCGTCCGTGCAGCTTGTTGATAAGAAGCTGACAATAATGAATATTCTCACGACTCCTGAGGTTAATCGTGGTGATCGGCACGGTGTTGCGGAGGATCGCCGCGACTTGACGGCCGTACCCTTCCGAAAAACGTTCGGGCTCTTTAGGAATCCCGACGGCGGTCACAACAGTAAACTCTTTCCTGATGACGCCGACCTTGGTCGGTTTCCGATTCCTCTTCTTCGACTGGGTACCATCTGTGTTGGAGCCACCGGTCCCATCATCCTCGCCGATGTTCCTCTCGCCGTCTGTCGTACCAGCCTCCTCCAAGTCATCATCCGATGAGTCGGACTCCGACTCTATCTCCTCCTCATACTCCTCCTCGCCCGGAGGTACTTCCTCTTCTCTCTGCTCCTCGGCCTCCTCCTGGGAGTATTCCCAAAATTGCTTCCTTTTTTCTCCCGGCTGAGAAGAAGGACCGGCGTCGGCTCCGGTCGACATGTTTGCACTAGTACAATATTAAGAAATTCAACTACTTAATTAATTAGCATAATAAATAAATGCAAATACTCTCATGTTAATAAAAATAGCAAAGGTCATGCACGAATTCACGGAAAAATTCGGCATGACCTTTTCTCTTTTTCTTAACATGAGAGTGCCCCATTCTCAACCGAAACGGAAGTTAATTAACATTTCGGGAGAAAGGGGATAATGAGAGTCCCTGCACATAAAAAATGCCTACATGTAGGCACAACCATCACATATATAGTGTAGAACAATGCACTAAAATAGATATTCAAACATCATATATATAGGTAAATTTCATATGATAAACAATGCATTGCAAATTGGCACTTGCTTGGGTTTTTTCATATTCAGTTGAAATATCTTATAACTAAGTCATTCAGTTCCAGCATGATGGATGGATGGATGGTAAATCACCCTACTCATGTTGCCAAGATATAAATACATACTCATACCCTGGCACTACAGAAAACTACATGGCTTATTCTCATCATGAGTCAAAACAAAAATAATCCCAAATGAACCACAAACACCAACGATGACACAATAATAACAGTAGTATGAAATGATGCAACGCGCAACGAATATCATGTGTGCATCTTATTGAGCACACGGAAAACAAGATCTTTGCCGAGTGCATAGAGAAAATTGCTCGGCAAAACTATTACACTCGGTGAAGCATCACCTGTATCAAGCACCACGTGGGCGGGACTCGGGCACTAACTTGAATCTTAGTGGTTATTCAATTCTAATTTTTTTTAAATAAGCCAGAGAAGCACAAAACCTGACAAGGTGGCATGATATGACATCTAGAGGTGTGATTAATTTTGAGAGTGTTTTTCAAAAGTTTTCACATAGTTTTCTTACAAACTAGGCCATCATTCAGCAACAAACTAGGTTTCGAGAAGGAATGAATCAGGTTTGCATTTGAAGTGACCGCTGATTCATTCGTTGACTTTAAAACTTTATCAACATTAAACGCACACCATTACATGTTTCATGTTCAAAAAAAATTCAGTTCTCTTTTCCTATATTTAGGCCATGCATTTCTTGTGATTTATGAATTTCCAAATTTCCATTCACAAAATTCTCCTCTCTCTTTTAATTCTGTTAACAACAAATTCAACACTTGCTTGGCTTTTTTCATATGGTAAAAAAGTTCAGTAGATCTTTCCAAAATTTCCAAAGTTCAGTGGACAAACATCATGGCAGCTTGTGCTGTTATGGGTGTTCATTATGCATCAGCAGTGATCCATAATTCATGTGGTGACCCTATATATGCCTCTGCATCTAGAAATCGTGATTCTCATCTCACTTGCCCTGTTTTCGCTGTTGAAAATAATAGTACTACTGGATATGAACACCTCAAATCACCAGGAACTAGGAAATATGAAATTTGCTTATTTCCAAATTTCCATTCACAAAATGATATATTGCAGGACGTGATCATGAATTTCCATTCACAAAATTTCCAAATTTCCAAATTTCCATTCACAAAATTTCCATTCACAAACAAAATTTCGTTGTTTGCTATGCTAGTCGTGCAGTTGCAGGAGCAGGGGAGAGGGAGGGGGAGCAGGGGAGAGGGAGGGGGAGTACCTGGCCGTGCAGTTGCAGGACGGAGGGGAGGGAAGGAGGCGGCGGCCGGAGGCGAGGCAGAGGCACGATGGCGACTGCGGGCTCGGGCTGCGGGCGCGGGCGGCGACGAGGACGGTGGCGGCTCCAGCGTAGGCGGCGAGGACGGTGGCGGCTCCGGCGTCGGCGGCGAGGACGGTGGCGGCTAGGGCTCGGCGTCGGCGGCGAGGACGAATGGGTACTGTGACCAGCAAGGGGGAGGGGGCCGTGGAGTTTAAGGCTTAGGGGTGGCGCATTTAGCCAGAATGCGCCACCAAGAGGTTCCTTATGCGTGGCGCATTCCACCGAAATGTGCCACGCATAAGGAACCTCTTGGTGGCGCATTCTGGCTAAATGCGCCACCCCTAAGCACATTTAGTGGCGCATTTATGAAAGATGCGCCACCCATAAGAGTTTTTTTTATTTTTTTTATTAATTGGACTAGCTATCTATCTGGTTTTTTATCGCTGCTAGTTTTTTTATCGCTACTAAATATTTTTAAGGAGTTAGGCATGATGCTTCAATTGTGTATAAAAGTGGTCAAACTTTATTAAGATTGACTTTGACCAAATCTTATATGCGGAGTAAAAAGAAACGGAGGGAGTACTTCGATTGTGATCATATCGATCCACGTACCATGCCTTAACCGTGTCGTCGCCGAACCAATTCCACAAACACAAGGTGTAGCGGCATTTGGAAACATAAGATTGTGATCATCAATTACAAAGTGCATATTAAATCCATGCATACACAAAGTGATCATGAATTACAAAATATTTTTCTTAAATTTGGAGCTAGCTATCTAGCTATCGTTTCCTCACGATCTTCTTCTTGCCCTTCTTTGTCGTGGTTGAATAATTTAGGCCCGGGACGCCTTCACTTTTCCTCTTGAACGGGAGGAGACCTTTCTTCGGTAGGGTTGTGGTGTATGTATCCTAAGCGGCGTAGTCATCCTCCATCTTCGGGTCGCCGTACTTGTCAAAGTCTTGCTCGTTGGCGACTCCATCCATTCCGATGATGTTTCTTTTGCCTCTCCTCACTACAACGCGGCTCGGCTTTGATGGGTCGGTAATGAAGAAGCATTGGTCCACTTGGCTAGCCAGTACCCATGGCTCATTTTTCGCGGTGACGTTTGCGCCCGTAGACTTGGATTTGGCTTCGGGTATAACCATGGTGGTGAAGTACCGGTCTTCTTTTACGACGCTCTTGGCCCATCTCACACGGAACATCGGCACTTTCTCTCCACAGTAGTCGAGCTCCCATATGTCCTCGATCCTTCCATAGAATCTTTCCTTGACGTCATCGGTGTAGAATATCCCCGTTACCCCTGAGTTCTGGTAATCGCAGTTATTGTCCTTTTCCTCCGTGTAAAATGTGTAGCCGTTGATATCATACGCTTGATAGGTCATCAGGTTGCGTGCGGCACCCTGTGACAAGGTGAATATCATCTTTTCGTCCTCGGAAGCGTTCCTTCGCGGGGGATTAGCACGAAGCTCGTCCCTGAACCAAGTCATGAAACTGGAGTTGTGCTCTTTGATTAGCCGTGGATCTCGGTCCGTTATCTGCAGGCCCTGGTCACTGTACTTCTTCCTGATTAAATCCTTGTGCTTTACTATCCAAGGATCGACCAGCTGGATGTGTTGTAGCGCGACTAGGCTTGCTCTTTCAAAGTCGATGTCTCGACCGTCAAAGTTGACATGCATTGCGCGGCTTCCCTCGTGGTGACCACACCCATCGGTCCTGCCAAAGTTCTTGTTGACGGCCAGACCAACAGGGTTCTCGGTGTTGAGATAATTCGTGCAAAAAGAGATGCACTCTTCGGTTAGAAAGCCCTTCACTATGCTTGCATCTGGACGGGACCTGTTACGAACGTATTTTTTGATGTGCCCATTCATCCTTTCGAACGGCATCATGCTGCGCAGAAACGCAGGCCCGAGTTGGACGATATCCTCCACGACGTGGATCAGCAGATGCACCATAATGTCGAAGAACGCGGGCGGGAAATAGATCTCAAGCTCGCATAGTATGAGCACGATCTCCTCCTGTAGCCTTTTGAGTTGCGTAGCGCAAATCGACTTCCGGGAGATGACGTCAAAAAAGTTGCAAAGGCCAAACAACGTTTTACGGACGTGCTCGTCCATTATCCCTCGCATCGCAATCGGGAGAATCTGCGTCATCAGCACGAAACAGTCGTGAGATTTCATCCCGTTGAAACGCTGTTTCGCCTCGTCTAGGTATCTGCTTATCTTCCCCGCGTAGCCGTTCGGAAATTTTACTCCTATGAGGCAGTGGATAAACCGCTTGATCTCCTCGCACAGAGTGAAGCATGCCGGGGGGCAGTGATCAATACCGGTCTTCTTCTTGGTCGTCCTTTTTCGTTTGCGAGAGTTTTGCGTTTCCGTATCCTCTTCCTCCTCCGGCTCATCATCGTCGTCACTAGGGGGGTGAAGTTCCCTCCTGATGCCCATAAATTTCAAGTCATTCCTTGCTTTTGGCCCGTCCTTGGTCTTCTCCGGCATGTTGAGGAGCATGCCAAACAAGCTCTCGCACACGTTCGTTGTGATATGCATTAGATCAAGGCTATGAGGACTGCGGAGTAGACTCCAGTATTGCAAATCCCAAAAAACAGACCTCGCTTTCCATACCCTCATCAACGGCTGAGTCTTCTTTTTTTTCTTTCCCGGCGCGGGGCACTCTTTCCAAGTTTTCAGCAAGTTGTCCATTTCTTTGCCGCTCCTTCGAGCTGGGGGTGCTCGGAGCTCCTCGCTTCCATCAAACAGATGTCCCTGTTTTCTCCACGCGTGTTTCTTGGGAAGCCACCTCCGAGACCCCTGGAACACGTTTTTTGAAGATCCGGGATCTTTTGGTAGCTGGCGGTACGTTGTATTATCCATGCACCTAACGCATGCACAGAATCCTTGGACCACCTGCCTTGAGAAATATCCGTATCCGAGATAGTCGTGCACCGTAGTGATCACCGCGGCTTTCATTGGGAAATATTCTTTTTCCGCGGCGTCCCACGTATTGACTCCGTCTTTCCATAACGTTTCTAGCTCCTCTTTCAACAGCTGCAGATATAGATTGAGGTCCGTACCTGGTTGTTTCGGCCCTTGAACTAGCATACACATTGTTATGTACTTTTTCTTCATGCACTTCCAGGGGGGAAGGTTGTATATGCATACAAACACGGGCCAGGTACTATGTGTGCTGCTCTGGCCGCCAAACGGATTGACTCCATCGGCGCTCACACCAATCCTGAGGTTCCTTGGTTCTTTCCCAAAATCAGGGTATTCGAGGTCCAACGCAGTCCATTGGCTACCATCTGAAGGGTGCCTCAGCATGTCCTCCTTTTCCGGATCCGGGTTCGGGTCATCCTCTTTTAGCTTCTTTCTATCCGCGTGCCAGGTCATGAGCTTTGCTTCCTCGGGATCTACAAAATACCTCTGCAGACGAGGAGTGATCGGAAAGTACCATACCACTTTTCTAGGAACTTTCTTCCCTCTCTTGTATCGACTAACACCGCACACCGAACATGTGGTTTTATCTTCGTCCTCACCCCGATAGATCATGCAATCATTTATGCAGACGTGGTATTTAACGTGCGGAAGATCGAGAGGGAAAAGGACTTTCTTGGCCTCAGCGATACTAGTTGGGCACGTGTTGCCCTTCGGAAGACGACCGTGCCAGAATGCCATGTTATCATCGAAGCTTTCGTCGGTCCATTTGTGTTTTGCCTTCATCTCCATAGCCCCAAGTGTTACATTCAAGCGGGTATCCTCGTCGTTGCATCCTTCGTACAACTTCGTAATCACGGCTTTCTCGAGTTGTGCCATCTTGGCTTTCTCTCAAGCTGCACCTCTTGCGTTCAACGCCTCTTTGACAAGCAGCTCTTGAACATGAGGGTCCCGCACCCAGCTTGAATCATCATGTCCGACATCTTGATCTTCATGTCTGGCATCTTGATCTACATGATCCGCTTCGGCATCTTCTTCATGATCATGTACGGGATGCTCTTCGTCATCTCGCCCGCCGCTGTTTTTTGGTTGCCCTTCCTCATTTACTGGCGCCCCACCATTGACGTCCTCCTCCTCACCAGCTTCATCACTTATCCATCGTGTGTAGCCATTCATCAAACCATTACGCTTCAGGTGTCTTTGCAATATTCCGGAATCAGGCTCGGTCACGCACTGCAGTTTGCATCTCCGACACGGACATCTTATATCCGACCTATTATTCCTTAGCATGTCGTTTGTCGCACATTGCATCCACCTAGCCACGGTGATATCGCTCAGCATCTCGCGGACCATGGTCGATCACCTGCGTGCATGGAGAGAGCAACACAATTATATATCACAGTCGTCGCCGGAAAAATTCGGCATGACCTTCCCTAATAATGCATGGGAGCATGCGGAGAGTGCGCTAGAAATTTGCCGAAACGGAAATGAATCGACATTTCGGCAAAACATTTGCCACCCAAGATACACATATACATCAAACCACCATAAGCTTCACACATACATCAAACCCAAGCTTCACATATACAACAAACCCCAAGCTAATAAAGGCAAGTATATGGGTCATAAATGGAACAAAAGAGTTTGGGAGGAGGTCCACTTACTTCAATATGAAACAAAATAGATGTAATGCCAAGTATCGATGGATAAATGGAAGAAATGAGGTGGGGAGGAGGAGAAAACCGAATAGCTCTAGGGTGAGAAGAGTGGATCTAGTTTGAGAATTGTGTGGAGTGAATGAGAGGTGGTAGGTGGAGTGGAGTAGATAAGGGCAGCTCTAGGCCTTTAGTGGCGCATATAGGAAGTCAGTGGTGGCGCATCTGTGAAATGCGCCACCCCTAAGCTCTTATGGGTGGCGCATTTCACGGATGCGCCACCCCTAAGGACCTTATGGGTGGCGCATTTACAGAATGCGCCACCCCTGAGCTTAGGGGTGGCGCATTCTGTAAATGCGCCACCCATAAGGTCCTTAGGGGTGGCGCATATTGGTAGATGCGCCACGTATAAGGTCATCCAGGCTGGCCCACTCTTAGGGGTGGCGCACTGGAAAATAATGCGCCACCCATAAGACCTTATGGGTGGCGCATTATTTTCCAGTGCGCCACCCATAACAGATGGTGGCGCATCGCTTTCTACATGCGCCACTAATAAGCTTTCCATGTATAGCTATTTCCCTAGTAGTGTTTGGGACGTATCAGCATTCCACTAGAGTTTGATGTTGAAGTTCACGCTTGGCTCAAGTTGGAAACACAATATTGATCATGTTACCCAGTGGAGACTTCAAATAGCTCCCCAACAAGCCATGTGAGAAATAATTTATTGTATACCATCTTCAAATGTACCAATCATTCATAACTAGATCTTCAAGCTTCAAGCATATGTCGGTTCATCGTTGTGCCTCTCAAAATATTGGTGAAGTTGTACAAATATCGCCCTCGTATACTATGGGAAACCACTTCTTGGAAAACATATTCATATGTTCATCACATGATGATATTCACTTAATGTCATACTCACAGGGTTAATTAAAAGCTTTATTTTTATGCCAGGTCATTAGAATAACCTAACCCACTTAGAAATAGATAAGACATAATTAATATGGATTAGTTCATAAAGCACACTCTATAATTTGTTATTATACCACAAGACATCTAGGGTACCTGTCGGGGGATTGGTACCCTGGTAGGCTAACCCAAGCGGAAGCAACCTTTCAAGACAAGGATGGACCGATTGGGCCGCAGCTGGGCCGAGCTGGGCAGATGTACGGCCGATTGCCCCAAGGCAATCAGCCGTACCGAATGCCAGCAGTCGGCCCAGGCGCAATCGGTCCACCCTTCCTTCACCAAGATAATCGTCTGGTTGGTCTGCAGCTGGGCCGAGATAGGCACTTGGAAGGTCGATTGCCCAGAGCAATCAACCTTACCAAGAACTAACAGGGTGCCCAGGCGCAATCGGAACAACCTATTACCCTTGGAGAAAGTTGACCCCGACACCAGTCGGGGGTATGATTACGAGGTCATAAATACCATATCCCAAGATATCTGGGTGGCAGGAAGGCCAAGTCATGACGCGGATCTGGTGGAGATACGGTGTCGACCTCTCCGCCGATTCCACGGACAGGGCGACAAGACCTCACCTCCTAGCTCCACTGTTCATCCCTATGCCCTATGGGTCTACAGCATGGGCCGCCGCTCGTAGGATCCGGATCACACGAAGAGGAGCAGTCGGTGGGCCCAGGCCGATTAGAGGATGACAGCTGGGCCCATTCGGCAGTGAAGTTACCGAAGTACCCTGGGCTCACACTATAAGAGCCAGGGTACCCCTCCTGCGTGAGGGACGACCCAATCTAGATCACCATTATTCACCTTCCCCTCAGTTCATTCACTGCTTGTAGTTACTCCTCAGGGACGCAGGAGAGAGCCTTGCCCACGGCGGCGGCGCTCACCTTCCCCTGAGAAGATAGAGAAGCAGTTATTGTAGCCAGAACATTGATATATAAGAGACAAGCAGGAGTAGGGGTGTTATCTCTCCGGAGAGCCCCGAACCCGGGTACATCGTGGTGTCCTCCACCGTGTTTGTGCCCAACCCGATTCCGGCACCATCGACATTCTCTCCCTCGCGTCTTCCCCTCACTTTAGCCATCCCATGGCATCTGACGTTACATATCGACGACAGTTGGCGCCCACCGTGGGGCAGACCGAGGCGTCGACTGGAGTAAAGATCCGGACGGGATTTTCCTCTGCATCGGGCGGAAGCCATGCCTCTGGCCTGATTCTAAGGCGTGGGGCAATCGATTATGTGGTGGACTACTCGGCGCGGTACAGGGCTGGAGTACCCCCCCGCCCGGTGTGTCGCTGCAGGTCGGCAGTCATCGCCTCTTCATCGGCAGCTACCCCGAGGCGTATCCCAGAGAGATTCGCATCTTCTCGTGCGCAACGGACCCGCTCTCGACCAGGGGCTGCAGTGCAGCACCCGGCAGAGATGAGGACCGAGTGCACGCCGCCGTCATGATGGAGGCACTACTGGAATTCTGTCGTTTGCCGTCTGCCATGGCGGTCGGCAAACATAGGAACGGCGGACGGCAAAGACCTTTGCCGTCTGTCGGCGGACGGCAAAGCACTTGTCAGCCATTTCTCCGGCAAAGAGGTGCTTTGCCGTCTGTTTTAAATCGACGGACGGCAAAGAGCTTTACCGTCCGGGTTTTTTCTGGCTGTCGGCAAGGTAAAAAATATAGGTACTGGGTTAATAGGTGGGTCTGACATTGCTTTGCCATGGGGTACGTATCGACAGACGGCAAAGATTTGATTATTAAATAAAAAATGTAGCTTCAGCTGCGCCGGAACACCAGATGCAGCTTGCCGGAGCACCACACCGGCGCACCTCGCCGGAGCCCTCGCAGCATGGATGATGGAATGTGTTGCGCTCACGCCATGGCCGCCGTTACTCGCCGGAGTTCTGCGGGCTGGTCCGGCAGGGAATGGTATGGGCGCCGCCCGTCGCGACATCACCCACAGAGCAAGGTAGGGGCGAAGGAGGGAGCTTCCGGGTGACTTCCCGTGGAGGGGCTAGGGGCGATTCTCCCATGGACGCGGCTCGGAGCAGTTCTGTATGGCGAAGACGAGGAACACGGCGGCGGCCATGTCCGTGAGGAAAGAGAGACGGAGATCTGAGAGAGAGGGGGAGAGCCAGGTGAAGGGGAAGGGGAACGGGAGGGGAGGAGGAATGTAAAGGGAAGGCACGAAGAGCGGCAGTGCTACGGTGGCTTGGACTCCGGCGAGCTCTATGCGCCGGTCTCAGGCAGAGGTCCTTGGCGCTGCTTGTGCGTGCGCACATGTGGCTGCTGGTGCGTGCACATGTGCGTGGTGGAGAGAGATCAAAGAGGATAAGAAGGAGCCGGTGGTGGTGTGAGATTTAATGCCACGTCACTGATCCATGTGAAGAAAGCCCAACCAATAGGAATCGAGAGAGATTTTGTGCTTCTTTACACCTAGTCATTTAGCAAAATAAATGTGTTAAAATGTAGTAAATTTTCTTCAAAAATTTCCAAGTCTTCTAGTAATCATGGACCAATACCATGTGAAATTTCATATTGTTCAGACATTGTTTGCATTTTCTAAAAATTAAAAAATGATCAAAGTAAGTTTTTCTACAATTGTTCAGAAATATTCGTTGCCATGAGAAAAATAAAAAACGGTGGGCAAAGCCAATCTTTGCCGTCTACCAAAATAAAAGTGGACGGCAAAGAATTATTTGCCATGAGTGAAAAAAAAACAGACGGCAAAGATCCTCTTTGGCATGTGTGAACAAAAAATAGACAGCAAAGAACCTCTTTGCCATGAGTGAAAGAAAAACAGACGGCAAAGACTCTCTTTGCCATGAGTGAATAAAAAATAGAGGGCAAAGTATCAGCTGACGGCAAAGAGGGTCTTTGCCGTCCGCCCCGATAATATGCAGACGGCAAAGAGGTCAGTGCATGGAAAATTAGCAGATTCCAGTAGTGCGGGAGCATCCTCATCAACCAACCGCGACCCCGCAAGTGCAGCAAGAAAGGCTAAGGAGGTAGCTGACGCTGCAGAGCGAATCGGCACCAGTGCGTTGCGGGACGTGTTATACACACCCGTGAACAGGAATGGTGATCAGGAGCAAGTGCACACGGAGCTGGAAACGGCACGGCTCGCTCTGGACCGCAGAGTTGAGCAAGTGTTGGCAGAAGAGCGCAGGCTGGGAGCCATCACAAGGGAATACAATGCTGCGCATGCAGGACCGCGCCGGCCGATTGAGCCCGCAGTCCTGGAAGATTTGAGAAGCCGGGGCAGGGCAGTCAACCAGCAGCTGTCCGGAGCCGAGCAACCGGAGCGTCCGAGGAGGCCGGTGCAACCGGAGCAACCGGCGCAATCAGCATTCGTCCAGAGGCCGACGTACAGCACGCCGGACAAGAATCTGAGAGCAGCCGAGCAGATAGCACTCGAGCTAGAAGACCTGGAGGGAAAAGAACGGCGCGAGCAGTCGCGCCGAATGCGTGAGCTGATAGCAGCTGCAAAGGAGCAGAGGCTCGTTGCAATGGATCATCAGAATGCAGAACCTGGGGTGTCGAGAGGGACTGTGAGGCCGAATGCGGGAGCTAGCCAGCGACCGAATGCATCGCGCCAGAACAGACATCAACCCGCCCCATCTCGGCACGAGAGCAAGGTCAGAAGCAATCGGCCACCTCCAGCAGCAAGCAGAAGAATGGAAGAGCCAGCTGTCAACAGCAGGCGCAATGACATGCCGCAGCAATCGGCGCCAAGACCAGCAATTAGCGCTCGACTTGTCCCTCGCCAAATCGGCCAGAATGATGCAAGGCATCGCATTGAGCTCCTGGAGAAGGAGGCTCAGGAAGATGAAGAAGGAGAAGCTGGCCCATCAAGTTTCGGTCATCGCATTCGGACGGAGAAGTTTCCCAAAGGCTTCACGTTGCCGAGAGATACGCCCAAGTACAATGGTTCTGTGAAGCCTGAAGACTGGTTGTCCGATTACCTGACGGCGGTGCGCATTGCAGGAGGCAATCGGCGGGTAGCAGTCCTCTATGCACCCTTGATGTTGCAGGGTTCAGCTCGGACGTGGTTGAATAGTTTGCCCAAGGACAGTGTGAACTGCTGGGAGGACTTCACGAGTGCATTCGTCCACAACTTCACAAGCACGTATGAGAGGCCCAACCTCCCGCGGCAGCTAGCTCTGTGTGTGCAAGGCAAAGATGAGCCCCTCCGAGATTACTTATCTCGGTGGATCAAGCTGAAGAATTCATGCGAAGGAGTCCATGAGATCCAGGCCATTCAGTACTTTACAGATGGATGCCTGGCCGATTCAATGTTGAAGCACAAGCTGTTACGCAAAGATTTCACATCGCTCGCCGAGCTCATGAAGGTGGCAAATGCTTTCGCTATGTCCGATTCTGCGATGCGCCCTATCCAGCTCGGAGTTGGAGGTGTAATCCAGTCACCAGGGGCTCCGCAGTCGGACACAGGGAACCAAGGCCATAGTCGGAAGGAAAGGAGAGAGAACAACCGCAACAACAACAACAACAACCACAACCAACAGAACAATGGCAAACGCAAGGACGAACAGCCCGATACTCAGTATGGCAGTCGGCAGGTGGCCGCTGTCCAGAATGAAGAAGATCCAGCAGCTGCAAGAGGCAGTCGGAAGATGAGACCAAATGTGAGACCCCCGGGGCAGATGAAGCCCAAGTACACATTCGAGGATATGCTGGACGCACCGTGCAAGTTGCATAGCACGCCGGGCAGGCCGTCTGCGCACATCATTCGGCAGTGCGATTTTGTGAGAAGGATTGCGAAGGGAGAAGCTTTACCACCTCCACCCCCACCAACACCCCAGAACAGAGGACCGCCTCAGCAGTAGAACCAGTTCCCACAGCAAGATGCCGCCTACATGATTTTCACCAGCGAGTCCACAGATAAGGGCAGTCGGAGAGCCCTAGCTCAGGAGGTTAATGCCACTATGCCACCGATTCCTCAGTTCATGCATTGGTCCGAGTGTCCTATATCCTGGGACAGAGCAGATCATCCCACCATTTTGCCGAATCCGGGAAACTATCCGCTGGTGGTGGACGCTCTGTTCGCAGGACCAAGGTTTTCATGCAAGTTCTCCCGAGTGCTCGTTGATGGCGGAAGCACAATCAACATTCTGTACAGAGATACAATGATCAAGCTAGGGCTTACAGAGAGGGACCTGGAGCGCAGTCGGACGACTTTCCATGGAATTGTTCCTGGACTGTCATGCACCCCCATGGGCCGCATTCGGCTGGATGTTATATTTGGCACAGAAGAAAACTTCAGGAGGGAGCCGATTTGGTTTGAGGTCGCCGACCTCAGTAGTCCTTACCATGCTCTGTTGGGATTGCCGGCGTTTGCCAAGTTCATGATCAACGCACAGCAGACATACCTCAAGATGAAGATCCCAGGGCCAAACGGCGTCATCACTGTCACCGGGGACTTCAGGAAATCCCTCGAGTGCACATCCGCTGGCAGCAGTTTAGCTGATTCCCAAGTGGTCGAGACAGAGAAGCGTCAGCTCAACAAGGTGATTGCAATGGCGCAAGCGCAGAGCAAGAATCCACTGCCAGTCGGCCCAGCCAAGAGGGTAGATGAGGAATCGGATTTTCAGTCGGCCAAGGACAGCAAGAAAATCGCTCTAGATCCCTCCGACTCAACCAAGTTTGATGTAGTCGGAGCTGGACTTAGCGATAAATAGGAAAGCGAGCTCGTCGAGTTCCTCCGTGAGAATCGGGACATCTTTGCATGGTCTCCACAAGACATGCCTGGTGTTCCGAGAGAACTCGCCGAGCACAAGTTGCACATTCGGCCAGGCTCGAAGCCAGTCAAGCAACCCCTGAGACAATTTTCTGAAGACAAGAGAAGGGCAATCGGCGAAGAGATTGCGAAGCTGCAAGCAGCAGATTTCATCATGGAAGTGTTTTACCCCGAGTGGCTGGCAAATCCAGTCCTCGTCATGAAGAAGAACAAGACCTGGCGTATGTGTATAGATTACACTTGCCTGAACAAGGCGTGCCCGAAAGATCCGTTTGCTCTGCCCCGTATTGATCAAGTGATTGATTCTACGGCCGGTTGCGAGCTGTTGTCCTTCCTGGACGCCACTGCTGGCTATCACCAGATCAAACTTGCTGTGGAAGATCAGATAAAAACTGCATTCATCACTCCTTTCGGGGCTTATTTCTATATCACTATGCCGTTTGGCTTGAAGAATGGAGGTGCAACTTATCAGCGCACAATTCAGAGGTGCACACACTCCCAGCTCGGCAGAAATCTCCACGTCTACGTGGACGACCTAGTGGTGAAGTCGGCAAAGGGAGTCACACTATTAGATGACCTCAGAGAAACATTTGCAAACTTGAGAACTTATCAGATCAAGCTCAACCCGGAGAAGTGCGTGTTTGGAGTCCAAGCCGGCAAGCTCTTGGGATTTCTCGTTTCCGAGAGAGGAATCGAATGCAATCCCGAGAAGATAGCGGCAATAGAGCGCATGGAGCAGCCCAAGACCCTGAAGCAAGTACAGAAGTTCACCGGTTGCCTCGCATCGCTCAGCCGATTCCTCAGTTGGCTGGGTGAGAAAGCAATCCCGTTGTATCAGTTGATGAAGAAGACAGAGAAGTTCACTTGGACCCCCCAAGCGAATGAAGCATTCCGAGAGCTCAAGCGCATGCTCTCCACGTCACCGATTTTGGCTGCCCCAATTGAGAAGGAGCCAATGATGTTATACATTGCGGCAACCAATCGGGTGATCAGTGCAGTTATGGTGGTGGAGCGGCCTGAAAAGGACAAGGCGCAGCAAATTCAGCGTCCAGTATATTACATCAGCGAAGTGCTCTCGGCATCCAAGCAGAATTACCCTCACTATCATAAGATGTGCTACGGAGTGTACATGGCAGCCAAGAGGTTGAAGCCATACTTTCAAGCTCACTTAATCACAGTCGTTAGCTCGGCTCCGCTGGCCGACATCATGGGAAGCAGAGATGCAACCGGAAGAGTGGCAAAGTGGGCAATCGAAGTCGCTAGCCATGGCATCCAGTGTGAGCCGAGAACGGCAATCAAGTCACAAGCGCTAGCCGATTTCCTGGTGGACTGGGCGGAAACTCAGTACATGCCGCAGCTCCCAGGACCGGATTTCTGGCGAATGCACTTTGACGGCTCCAAGATGCAGAATGGCCTAGGGGCTGGTGTGGGACTGTGACGCCCCCAAAATCAGACCGTGTACAGTAATCATACACACAGGGTATACGACTGAGATTAGGGTGCCACGGTGATAATATCACAACACAACACTAAACACAAAAGGATAAACAAATATGTTACAATAGAGGGGGTCACGCGGACCCGAATACATAAGTCATACAAGCCATAATATCTGAGTACATACATAGTTAGTCAAGTTTTTCCTTAAGAAGGCTAGCACAAATCACATCAGAGATACAGATCGAAAAGGCGAGGCCTCCTGCCTGGGATCCACCGAACTACTCCTGGTCGACGGGGAACTCGACGTCGTAGTAGGCGCCTCCGGGGTACTTCTGCTCCTGGGCTCCAACGTCGGTTGCAGCGGACGATCAGGCAAAACAGTAAAGGAAATAAAGCAGGTGAGTATCTAGTATACCCGCGAGTCTTACGCCCGCTACTAAGCATTATGCATTGTATCAACGGAAAGAAGAGGTTGTATATAGTGGACTGAAAGACAGAAATCCAGAGCAAGGGTAAGAAGCTAGGCCTATCGAAGACTAGCATCTTCCGATGATGTCTTGCAGCATGAGGTAAGAATCAGCCAACAGTTTATATAAAGCATAAAGTAACAATACAGCAGAAGTTGTTGCAGCATTGTATAATAATAAGTTGTAATAATTAACAATGCCTCCGAGTTCACCTCCTCGACATCCCCGCGAGGAAGAAAACCCGGAACCATACAATTTAATAATAATAGTTGGTAGTGGTAAGATCCAGCTTCAGCATAAAGCATCCTGTTACCGTGGACACGGCTATTCGAATAGATTAATCTTCCCTGCAGGGGTGCACTTGTGTTACGCTACACGCACGGATCTCCAGAGTGGCGGGAACCTTGTTAGGGAACGCTCCACCGAGGCTATCCGACACTTCATAGCCCACTTTCAAACTCAACAGAGAGGCCATCCGCCGGTCTAAATCCTAAGTACGCCGAGCCTTGGGCCCCAACCCGAACGTACTCCTGCACGGTGCGTGACTGGCCGGTGAAGTTAAAGCAAATCCAAATAAGACATCACCGCGCGAGAAAATAAGACAACACCACTTCCCAGCAATCAGCCCGCAGTACTGCTGACGTCTGAAGAGTCCTCGGACGACACTAAGAAGCGGAGGAGCCCATAACTCGTAGTTCCAACGGGTAGGTAGTGCGTACATGGCATATAGCCAACTCAAGACATTCACTGAACCATTTAGTATTTTAATTAACCTGCGTGACAACCGTTATCGTTGCCTCGACTTAACTGACCCGCGGAAAATGACAGCAGCCAGGACCACCAGTACATCGGTGCCTGCCCCGTTGTCCCACCAAGTCACTGCGGTTACCAACAAGGTGAACCGTCTCCTTACCTTGTCTCGCGTGTGCTCCTGGAGGAGCTCGACTTTTGTAGTTTGGTAACTCTCGCGGCCAACGATCAGGGGCCAAGCACACCGGTACACTGGTCGTACCCTCCCTGTCGTCCCGTCGCAATACCCCTCGCGGGCACCGTTGTGTCGCCCGACTTCTCACCTGAAGGAAAATCGCCGTTCAGGACCCTAGGGCGGTAAGACAAAGTCATCCTCGACTGGAGTACAAGGATTACTCCTTGATAGCTCACACTTGAGGTGACTAGGCATAACCCAGATAGGGGCCTTAGACGGTGTCTACATGTACCGTACATGTGCAGTTTATAATTATCGTATCAGTGTTCACTCCCCTGAGTGATCACGGCCCGCTATCTAATCCTAGCTAACAATGCGCAGGGCTCACTGCTGAATAATGCATAATAATAATAGGCAGCATAGGACAAGGGACGTACATCAAGGGGCGACAAAAACAGGCTATGCAATTGAATAGGATTGTAACGTAGCAGCAGCAGTAACAATGCCTAGTGCAAGAAATGTACGGAAAGATAGGCGATATCTGGGGAAGAGAATGGCTCTGCTTGCCTGGAAGCTCGACGGTAGTAGTAGGGTCGTCGACGAAGTAGTCGTACTCAGCAGCGGTGTAGTCGACGGCACCAGCGGGGTCTACCGGAGATTAAGGGGGGAAGAAACAGTAAATACACAGCAAGCATATACAAACAGATGCATGACATGATAGATGAAATGTTAACGGTATTCTAACGCAGTGCAATGCATATTGCTCGGAACGGAAATTCATCTGAGGACGAACTACCGGTTCCGGATGATTACCGGACAGGGTGTCCGGAGGGGGAAGGATCAAGCCGGAGGTGTCGGGGGTACCGGACAAACATAAGGGGGGTGTATCCGTGCTAGTTGATCTAACCCGAGAAACATTCGTGTTCGGAATAAATTCATCCGGGCACTCTAACAGTACCGGACAATTTATCGGACAGACGGTCCGGAGGGGGGATGTTCGATGTTCGTTGTGTTAGAGGGGTGTGATAGGCATACGGATAGTGTATTTGTATTAGTTATATTTTTCTGATCAATTTTCATGTATAAAGTTTTTGAATCCGAGTTACGGTTTAAAAGTTATTGAATTTCAAAGTTTAAATCAATTTAAATGATTTTCTGAATTTCTTTTATTATTTATTCAACATTATCCAGAACATTATCCAAAACATTATCCAAAACAGTGCCTGACATGTGGGACCCACATGTCAGCCTCTGTTTATTTATAAAACATTTTATTAAATCAGAAATAGCCTCTGGACCCACATGTCAGTGACTCAATTTTAATTATTAGATTAACTTAAAGCATTAAGTTAATTATTTACAGGGGACCCACCTGTCAGTGACTGGGGTTGCCCAGTCAGCACACTTGACTGGTCAACCCAGTCAAATGGGGCCATGGGGTCCACTGGCAGTGACCCAGGGGTTGCCCCCAGGTGTGCCACGTTAGGGGGGCACCGGCGGCGAGACGCCGGCGTGCCCAGCACGGCGGAGGCCACAAGAGGGGCGTCGGAAATGGGCTAGGGGGCACCGTTCGTCAAGGGGTTTGACGCATTCGAACGGGAAGACAGTGCTGCGTCGATTCCAGGTGGTGGCGACGTCGGGGGTGGCCGGAAGATTTGCCGGCGACGAGGTCAGGCGGCGGTGGCGCACGGGTGAAGTGGTCGACGACAAAAGCGGGCACGGGAGGGGCCTTGCATAGGTGTGTTATAAAGCTACGGCTCTGCGGCGTCGACTGGTAGCCGTGGCAGTGGCGGGGGCAGCCGGAGTCGAGCGCTAGGTCGTCGCTGGCGAAACCGACGTCGGGCTCCCATGGCAGAACCCAAACGATGGTGAATTGGAGCGAACTGGCGGGCGGGTTCGAGCCTACGCTGCACGGGGAGTACAACGGTGCCAAAGGCGCGCGCTAGGAGGGCCGGTGAGCTCGGCATCGTCAACAATGGCGGCTGCCAGAGCGTGCGAAAGAGGGGTTCCTGCGTGAAGCTCATCGGGTGGCTACGGGGAGTTGGGGATGGTGAGGATGCTCACCACGAGCGCGTAGAGGTGGGCAGCGTGCTCGAGAACGGCTCGGTGCGGGAGGAATCTCGGCGGCGACCCGGCGGCTGGAGGTAGACGAAGACGGTGATTGCGTAGGCTTCGAGGCGTCCCGGCTCGATTCCTCCACGGGGAAGACGAAGTCGACGACGACGAGCTCGCTGGACACGGTAGCGTGGCCTGCGGGTGCGGTTGGCCGCGGTTGTGCACGGCGACGGCGACTGCAGCTGCGGGTGGTTCTTCCCTGACGCGGGAGAGGCGAGGAGGGAGAGGAGAATGGGGAGGGGGTGTCCAGGGAGTGGGTGGGGGCGTTCTTATCGCCTCCGCGGCGGAAGGGAGCAGGTGAAGGGCGGGGCCGGCCTGGTAGCGGCGTGCCCGCGCTCTGCCGCCGTACGGGAGCAGGTGAAGGTGGGTGGAGGAAGAAGACACGGCGCGGGGGTGGGATGGGCCAAGTGGGCCGTCGCCCCGGGCGTCGGTTAGTGGTTTTCTAATTTTCTTTATTTGTCTGTTATCTGTATTTTTTTTTGTTTGTTCTTGTAGTTAAAATAAATGTTTCTGCATTTTATTTAAATGTGTAGGAGGTTTGTAAATTAGGTGCATGTCACATGTAGGTGGAAAAAAAGGTTTGGTGCATTTTAAACTCAGTGGATATTCCTTTTAAATATTTTAGGATTAAAAAGGACTTTACAAGCTACTGTTATAATTGTTTGAGATTTTCCATAACTTCAAAAATTACCAAAGTTGGTCCAACATGATTATAATGATTTTAGGCAATTACAAAAATGGTTCCAGAATTTATGGAACAACTTTAGTTGAACACTTTTGTTTTAATTTTCATTCAAAGAAGTTTCAACTAGGGTCTGGTTTCTTGATGAGCAAGATGCATTGGGCTTTGGGTTTTTATTACCAACCAGCATGGTTTGAAAAGAACAGAAGCAAAGTTTGATTAAAGACAGGGGATAACAGTGATTAACAAACAGTGATGGTCAACAGTGATAATGATTACTGTTACAGACACAGAGAGTGTTACAGGTACTCACTTCACCAAGAGGAGATCAACTGCAATATGTGCTCCAGATTCACTTTGCAGCATCAAACAATGTCGCTGAGTACGAAGCCCTTGTGCATGGTATCAAGCTTGCCAAGGAAATCGGTATTCGGAATATTGAGTGCTTTGGTGACCTCGACCTGGTTGTACAGCAATGCTCAGGCACCTGGGACGCAAAGGACGCAAACATGGCAAGCTATCACTTCCTGGTGCAGCAGATCAGCGGATATTTCGAAGGGTGCGAGTTCCATCATGTGCCAAGAGCAAACAACGAAGCAGCAGATGCGTTGTCCAAGCTCGGCTCAACAAGGCAAGCTATCCCACCAGGTGTGTCATTGGAGCACATCAAGAAGCCATCCATCATACCATCCCCAGAGTCTGAGTCCATTTTTATCTCGGAGGCCGACCTTGAAGCTTTGAAGAAGGCGAAAGAAGCTCAACCGGCAAAACCTGCGACCATGAAGAAGCAATCCAGTGCCCAAGGTATCTCGGCAGCAGCACCAGGGGCTGCCGAGTGCGAACCAGAGACTGCCAAAGGATGTGACAGGAGCAAAGCCACAACGAAGCAAGCAGAAGCTGCGCCAGAAGGCACAGCCTCCGAAGAGCCAATGACATCAGAAATTGCCGATTGCAATGATGAAGCTCCAGCTCCAGACGAGAAGTCGGCACCAGGGGCTGCCGAATGCGTGCCAGGCGCCGCAATCGGCAGTTCAGAAGCAGAGGCAGAAATGACAGATGTCCAAGAGGCCGAGATCCAGGAGGCCAATGGCCAAGGAACTGTGATCCAAGAAGAAGTTTCACCCCAGAATGCAGTGGTAATGGCAGTCGTCAGCGCGCCATCATGGGCACAGCCGATCAGAGATTTCCTAGAAGACGGAGTCCTTCCGAAGGACGAAGCAGAGTCACGGCAAATCAGCCGCCGATCTTGGGCGTACACAATAATCAACAATGAGCTAGTGCGCAAGAGTGCAACGGGTATACTTCAGAGATGTGTAGAAGAGGACAGAGGCTTGGAGCTGCTCAGAGACATTCATCAAGGTGAATGCGGTCATCATGCATCAGCAAAGGCAATCGCCAACAAAGCTTTTCGGCATGGTTTCTACTGGCCGACTGCGCTGGCAGCGGCTGAGAATTTAGTGAAGTACTGCAAGGGGTGTCAGCGGTTCAAGGCAAAAAGTCATCAGCTAGCATCGGCACTGAAGACAATCCCAATAGCATGGTCGTTTGCAGTATGGGGTTTGGACATGGTTGGACCATTCAAAAGAGCTCGCAGTGGCATGACACATCTTCTAGTCGCAGTGGACAAGTTTACCAAGTGGATTGAAGCCAGACCGATCAAGAAGTTGGATGGGCCGACTGCGGTTCGATTTGTGGCCGACATTGTGTGCAGATATGGCGTGCCTAACAACATTATCACCGACAACGGCACAAATTTTGCGAAGGGTGCACTGGCTCGATATGCATCTCAGCAGGGCATTCGGCTTGATCTGGCGTCTGTGGTGCACCCGCAATCAAACGGTCAAGTCGAAAGGGCAAATGGACTAATCCTATCGGGTATCAGGCCCAGGTTGGTAGAGCCACTTGAAAGGGCACCCGGAGCATGGATTGAGGAGCTCCCCGCATTACTGTTTAGTCTGAGGACCACACCAAACAGGTCGACTGGATTCACTCCTTTCTTCCTGGTGTATGGTTCAGAAGCAGTCATCCCATCCGACATCGAGTTCGATTCACCTCGACATGCCCTATACACCGAAGAAGAGGCCAGATTGGCACGAGAAGACGGCATAGACCTCAAAGAAGAAGCTTGTTTGTTGGCCTTGTCCAGGTCGGCAGTCTACCAGCAGAAGTTGCGGCACTACCACAGCAAGAAGATTCGTCCTCTCGCCTTCCGAGAGGGAGACATGGTGCTACGCCGAATTCAGAAGTCAGATGGACAGCACAAGCTATCCTCACCTTGGGAAGGGCCATTCGTCGTCAGCCGAGCACTCAAGAACAACTCCTATTATCTGATCGACTGCACCAAGGGCACTCAGCACAAGGACACATCAGGAGCAGAGACGGAGCGGCCGTGGAACGCCGAGTTGTTATGTCCGTTCTATAGCTGAGCGGCAGAAACTTATGTAAGCCATTTGGCAAACAATCAGTAAAAGTTATCATGCCTCTGAAAATGAGCATTCGATCGCCTTTGCATAATTTCATTCGAAGAGCTAGCCTCAATCGGCGACGCTCAGTCATACCCGAGGCGTGTATAACACACCCGGGGACTGACCGACCACGAGGTCAAGTGAATAGGCCATCGAGGCACGGGGACTGCGGGCTGGCACTCAACTCGGCACTCATCTCAAGCGCAAACCACTAAATGGTTTGTGGCATTGAGAAGGGTCGCATTTGGGGCAGCCGGCAGTACGAATTCCCGGGAAACAATTCGAAACACGCCACTAAGGGCATATTCGATAAAACAAAGTCGCCGATTGCGCCGCGAACCAAGGCGTCAAGCCCGATAGCGAGCAATCGGCACCTACTGCTGTAGAATCCTTTGCGTTAAATCTTGTCGTGTAAAAAATGAAAAAACTTATCGAACCTTGGCTGGTAAGCTACCGTTGATCCGATTGCGGACCACATGACGGCAGCAAGGTCGACACGGTAGACATCCCCAAGTGCAGCCGATAAAGGAAACCGACAAAGACGCAAAGTTGATCGCACAAATAAAAGCAAAGATCAAGCAATCGGATTGCATCAAAAGTAGCGGGCCCAAGGCCGAATATGTTCATTATATCGAGGTCACACCCAGTGGGTGTCGACAGAATTAAAATTATGTCTTACAAGTAGATAGTCGGAAGGCAAAATAAGATAAAACCGATTCAGTATCGGCAAGCTACAACAAGTAACATAGCGGGCGGCATGGCTCAGGAAGTCGGAGGCACGGAGCTAGAAGATGGAGCAGTCGGATCCGATTGCGCTTCAGAAAATGTGGCACCAGTCCCCTTGGATCTCGGAGATGTTTGAGATGAGCCGCTATCAGAACGTTCCTCATCCAGGCCAGAGATTGAAGGTGCAGCGAGCGGATTCCCTCCCTCGTCGAGATACGGAGTGTACTCGTAGGGAGAGAACCAGTTCACCATAGAGCTGGCTAGCCGATTTACTTCGGTATAGGTCTTCTCAAGCAGATCAGAGGCATTGTCTCGGAGGCTGTAGAGTTGGGAGAGCTTCACCTGAGGGTACCAGCTCAGCACAGTTTGGAGGGCGGTTTCCGCGCTAGTCCGACCGGTAGAGTTCAGCAAGACGTCGATCCGACGAGGGATAGCCTTCAGGAGAATCCGAGTCTGTTCGGTGGTAGCATTCGGAGCTTCCCCTTCGTCAGAATCTTCTCCATCCTGTGCTTCAGCCTTGTCGGTCCCGGTGGAGGAACCAGTAGCATGTTTCATTTTTTGAAGGCCAGCCTTAAGCTCAGTCGGTGACCACAATGATTCAACAATCTTCAGGATGCCGAGCTTGAATGACAAGGCAACTCCCTTGATAACAGGAATACGGGCTTCGGTGCCGATTAGATATTCATGCCGAGTCCAGACGTTATCTTCAAGTTGGCAGGTCCCTCCGGCGGCAACAGTTTCCTCTCGGGATTTGGCAACGGCCGCATAGGCAGCTGCTTCAGACTCGGGCCAAGCTTCTGTGTCACGAAAGGAAGTGATAGCAACGCGATAAAGGAGGAAAGCAATCGGAAAATGCACTCGGATGCAGGAAACACTCACCGCTAAGGAGGACGTCCATCTCGGTTATTGTGTCGCAGAAGCCTTTGGCTCGGCGGCGCAGTCGGGTGGTCTCTTCGTAGTTACGTTTCTCCAGCTCTTCAAATTTGGCGACGTGTTCATCACGATCTCGCCGAATGGAATCGCGTGCAGCCACCTCTTCATCCCTCTCAGCTTGCAAGGCCTCTCGGGCGGCGACGGCGGCATCTCGCTCGGCAAGGAGACCATCACCAGTGGCCGTCACGGCAGCTATGTCGGCCAGATGTTTTCTCTCGAGGGAAGCCATCTCAGAGCGAAGGCTTTGGATAGTCCGATTTAGATCAGTTTCTACCCCCTGCAGTCGGGTCGCTTCTTCCTTGGCTTTGGCGAGTGCTGGGCCATGTTGGTTGAGTTCTGCAGTCAATTCAGTAATTCGGCCCTGAAGGTCATCTATCATGGGAGTAGAAGCTAGAGGAAGAGCATAAAAGATATGAGTGCAAGAGTAATTGTTAATCGGAAAGAAAACAGAAATAGTATAGAGGTTACCTTTCAGTTTAGCGATCTCGGCCGATTGATTGTTGACCTGCAGCTGGGCCTGGGCGAGAGTTCGGAGGCTGGCAGTGTAAGCATCAAGAAGCTTTTCGAAGACCTCACGCTTTTCTTCCATGACAGCCTGAGAAGAATAACAAGATGGAGTTAGGGATACAGCCGAAGATCCGACTCGATTGCAAGCAATCGGCCCGAATCTCGGGGACTACACCCAGTGGGTGCGCTTGCGCGCACCCACCGGAAGAAAAGTCTCCCGATTGAAGGAAGGAAAACGATAAAGCAAAAAGTGTGAAAGATCCGAACTCGATTGCAAGCAATCGGCCCGAATCTCGGGGACTACACCCAGTGGGTGCGCTTGCGCGCACCCACCGGAAGAAAAGTCTCCCGATTGAAGGAAGGCAAACGATAAAGCAAAAGACGTGAAAGATCCAAACCGATTGCAACCAATCGGCCCAAATCTCGGGGACTACACCCAGTGGGTGCGCTTGCGCGCACTCACCGGAAGAAAATCCTCCCGAGTAAAGGAAAGTCAAGAGTTTACCGTGTGGTGAGAGGTGAGCTATTGGAGGTCCCGAGCAAGGGCGTCGGCAAATTCATTCACCTGACTCAGAGTAGTTGTCACAAGGTCTTGAGGACGATGCGAGGCGTTAGGCCCGGTGCTGACATGACGGGCGCGAGAATACTCGTCCCGGAACTGGTCCACCGAGCGCATAAGAGTCTCCGACGCAGAGGAGGTCGGCGTTGGCACTAAAGCTTGAGTGGCAGTGGAAGCAGCAGTGGGGATAACTAGTGGCATCGGCGTCACCTGAGGGCCAGAAATACTTGGTTGTGGTGGCGGTGCAGTCGGATGAGCTGAAGCGGAGGTGATAATTGCAACTGGCGGCAAGGTCGTCGTTGTTGGTGGCACGGGCAGAACAACCGGTGGCACAGTTGTGGCAGTTGGTGGCGCCGACACCACAATCGGCGGCGGGCTTGTCACCGTCGGTGGCTCGAATGCGGCAGTCGGAGAAGATGTAGTCGCGACAGTGGAGACCGGGTCGGAGCGGCGTGGTGGAGATGGGGCAATCGGATCAACCGGTTGCGTTCCTATCCCGCCAGGAGCTTCCCGGTCAGCTGCGCTCTTGGAAGTCTTGGAGGCAATGGAAGAGGAAGAAGTCTTCTTGGTCGCCTCCAGGCGGGCCTTCTTGGCAGCGCGCTCGGCGTCCTTGGAGGAACGATGAGAAGCAGGCGACCGTTTGTGGGTGGCGGCGGCAGATGCGGCAGGCGAAATGACGACGCCGGATCGGACCGGAATGTCGGCATCAACATCGTCGAGCCCAATCGGTTCCCTGAAAGAAGAAAGAGGAAGTGAATCAGTATAAAGAGGGACAATAAAATGCAAGGCGTGAAGATAAAAGCATACCCGATTGTTCTTGGTGCTCCAGAGGGCATCCGGCATCTCAGCGGGGCGACATCCAGCGGCGCCTGGGAAGTCGGCCTTCAGGTGGTCGTCACCTGGGGGTGTTTGCCTTTGCCGGCATTCGGCGCGACTTTAGCAACCTTGCTGGGAGCAGTGACAGTGGAGGAGCTGGTGGTCGAGGTGCGCTTAGCCGGCACCTTCAGAGGTTTGGCGCGAGGAGCTGCATCAGAACCATCAGCCTTTGAGACACTATCATCATCACTCCATTCGGCCAAAAATTGCTCAAGGGAAGGGTCAGGCGTACCCCCTTGAGCTGGCGGTTGGGTGTCGATCCTTGGAGGGTCGGCGGCTCCGGCATCAGCGAAGTCGGCATCCATGGAGTCGGAGGATTCTCCGGAAGACTCGTCGTCATCAGCATCATCATCACCAGACTCGGCGGAAGGAACCTCGCCATTATACTCAAAGTCGGCGGGGTCATCCTCCGCGCGATCGGGGGCATACATGCCAGCTTCCTGGCCGTCTTCCATCAGGTTGGACTGAATAAAATGCTGGAAAGAAGATAGAAGTAATCAGAGAAGCCGAGAGAAAAAACAATCGGAAGGAGAGGGCAATCGGAGCTTACCACAGGCGGTTTCTGCTGGCGAGTGAGGCAGTCAAGCCCGAAGCGGAAAGGGTCGGGCAAAGGGCTAGATGTAATAGCCCTCACCCTGGCGCAGAGGTCTTCCTTCTTCACCCGCCATGTGCAAAGCCGAGTGGGATCTCGAGGACCCGACATATCGCACAGGCGGTGCACTCGGCGCTGCAGGGGGAGAATCCGAGCTTGAAGCCAAGCGGCTACCAGGTCGGTCGGGAGAAGTCCTTCTTGCTCTAGCTGGGCGACCCTGGCGACCTGGGCATCGACATCGCAATCTCCGACGCCATACTTCAGCGACCATTGGTGCTTGTCAGTCGGTCGGGCGAGGGAGAACTCGGGAAGATTCAGGAGATCGGGCCCTTGGTCAGGTGACTTGACGTAGAAGAATGAGGTCTGCCAATTTTTGCATGATTGGACGATCTCGGGACTCTTGTACTTCGGCTTGCCGGCTGTGACAAGGCAACTGCCGCAGTCGGTCATGTCAGTCGGGTATGTCGGGTCGCCGCCTTCGATGGTGGAGGGCACCACAGTTCCCGTCCGAGCATTGTGAGCTCGGAGATTGAAGAATCACTTCCAGAGGGCAATGCTGGGACGACAGCCGAGATACCCTTCGCAGAGTGTCATGAAACCGGACAGAATCATGATGAAGTTGGCTGCGAGGTGGTGAGGCTGCAATCGGTGGAAGTCGAGGAACCCGCGGAAGAAGGCGCTGGAGAGAAGGCCGAATCCACGCTCGAAGTGAGCGAGGAATACAACCCTCTCGCCAGCACGCGCGCTGGGCACGACCTCGGCGCCAGGAATGCGCCATTCGACCTCCGCGGGCATCTTCCGGGCGCGGATCAGGGACTGAACGGCGCCAGCGGTGGCCTGAGATCCTTTCCAACACTCGCGGCTCGCCTGTGACACGTCTCGCCGTGGCGCCATGGCGTTTGCGGGCGGAGAGAAGACGAGGGACGAGGAGCGCTAGAGCAAAGGAGAAGAGTTACCGTGGAGGCGGCAGAGCGCACGGATCCGTGGCCGGAGCGGATCTGAAGCGCAGAGGTTGGGTCGCAGGAGCGGCAGAGAGCTTCGAGCTGGAGAGGCAATGGCGCAGAGGAGCGAGAGCTGGAGGTTGAAGATGGCGTTTGGGAGAAGGAGGAGGCGAAGGCCCTCCCCTGTGGCTTATATGGGCGGCGGGGGAGGGGAGTGGGATGCAGTTGCGGCTGTGTGGCTCGGTGTGGCCTAGGGCACAGGAAGGGCAACCGGCAAACCAGCGCAAAGAATCCTGGCGCAAAAGGCGAGGCGTGCGACGTGGGTGTCGGGACCCGGGGTTAGCGTATGCAAGTACAGTTAAGACATAGTCATATGGAGAGCCGAGAACCGCACCCACTTGTCTAAGCAGACAAGGCCAAGCACTGAACATTCTCGGAAAGCATCGTACGTGAGGGGCCTCCCATCCAGGCCGGATGATCAACTGTGATGGGTCCTCATCATCCGCACACAAGTCTAATGATATGGGTGGTGAACCCCCATATTCAAAGACAAGTCGCCTCAACCATACTATCGACTATCTCGAAACTCTTACATAGACTTACTCCAGCCCGATCACTTAGTCGGGGTCTAGGGCGGGCTCGATCATACCACAAAGTGTGCACGAGACAGAGTCTCGGACAATCGCATCGCGATGCCCCAAGATGCGCACATCTAAGGGCCACTTGGTGTATGAAGGACCGCCAGCCAGAACACAACTAAGGTCTCGAAAACCCATACAAAGACATGCATGTTATAACTATACACGCAGCACACATGCCTTGTATGAACAGTAGGTACCATTGCAATTCTCTACAAAGTGTACATTTTATTTATAACTCCTATAGAGTACACACAGAGATCACAAACATGTGATCCAACATTACAACATAAAGCGGAAGCAAATTATGTCTGAGTACAGACAAGTTTAACAAATGGCTTAAGAAGCCTTATTTAAACACAAAGCCCTCCACGAGGGAACCAGTCTGCTGACTGGGACTAGACTAGCTTAACTTCAGTCGTCCAGCTCGATGAAGAAGCCACCTTCGGGGTCAGTGGCGTCATCTAAAACATAGATTAAGCAAACGTGAGTACAAAGGCGTACTCAGCAAGACTTACATAGGAACTATACTACTCATGCACATGTATCAAGGTAAAGGGAGGTGGTGTTCACTTGCAGAAATGCCAGCTTTGACTTGGCTAATCCTGAACTACGAGTACCAGACTTTGAGATAAGAAGCGTACACGAGTCCACTACTTTCTCCAACCAATACACCACTATGGTGCCTTCCTCGACTTCCCCACGAGAAAGCACGCCATAGCACTCACACTTATCTTGGTGTGTTTTAGAAGTATCCGGTTCAAGTTATCTAATAATCAAGCTAAGCTTTCCAAGTAGTCCATAACCGCGGACGCGGCTATTCGAATAGTTTTGTTAACCTTGCAAGGGTGTACCGCTACACACAAATGATCATCAGTTACCGCCTTGTACTCGACACCGTTCAAGAAGTGTCGGCGAGGATGCTCACCACAACTGTTACCTCATAGCCGATCTAGTCCGAGAAAGCCGCCTACTTGGGTTGGTTACCACAATCGTGAACCCGGCCGGTTTACCGAAGTGGACCCAAGTGATGTGTGCGTGGTGCATAAGCCGGTCTCGGATGAGCCGTTCTCTCACTTAGCATCCAGGCCACAGGCCTACCAGAACTCCGAACTATTGCGACATCTGGACATCGAAGGGGATGAGTTAGTAAGTTGAGAGGGGTCAGTGAGCCCAATGTGTGGTTGTACTCTTCATCTTGGATCACCACACAAGAACTCGTACTATGACGGTGTTCAACGAGACAACCCACTGTGTACTCCTACACAGCCTCTCATCGTTCACCTTGTATTAGGGTCGATTCACCAACACTTTTCTACCATCATCAACAAGATCATTCCCATCCCGACTCACATCACAGTAACAACATGGTATCATACTAAGCATGCAATAAGCAGTAACATTGCAGGGGCCACATGATATCAATCAACTCCTACATTTGCTAGGATTGTGGTTTGCTTACTACTGTGACAAAAGGATAGGTCATGCAAAGGAATGGGTTCATCTATGCGATAGAAAACGAAGCATGGTGATCATCCTAAACAATGCATAAGCGAGACATGAGAGGGAAGTGGGATTTTATCGACATGATCAATGGGGGTTTGCTTGCCTTGCTGACGAGGTTCGGGTTCTGGATCTTCAGCGAAGGGGGTGACCTCTTGCTCCGGTTCCACCTCTACTCGACAAACAAAGCACGAAGTAGCAATCAATATGAATGCAATGCTCAAGCACATGATGGAATGTTAAAGCTTGAAGTATAATTTTGATGTGTGAGGCAATTCCATTTAAGTGGAATATATTGCATTTAAAATGCAAATTCAAACTCCACATTTGAATTCAACATTATCCAAGTAATATGTGATATGGTTTGATCATTTTGAATTATCTTCAAATGTGTATGATATGCCTCTGATGTGTAAGTGAAATGTAGCATGTTGCCATGGTTCAAGTTGCCAAAATATTTGAATTAAATTTGATTTAATTCCATTTAAATCAAATAGCAAATGCTACTGATCACATTTTAAATTCAACTCAAACAGAGTTGAAAGTTGCATATTTGGAAAGATAATTTTCTCCTGATCATTTTTCATATATTATTTGTCCAATTTGGAGTTAATATGAATTTTCTATGAATTTCCAAAGTTTGGGGTATTTTCTGGATTTTCTGGAATTCTTTTTAATTAGAAAAGATTTTATTGCGCCAGCACTGCATCGGCATGACGTAGAGGGTTTTGACCTCGGTCAAACTGACCAGTGGGCCAGGGCTGTCAGCCTCTCTGGGATAAATCCCTGTTAATTTAAATTAACAGAGAGATTAGAGGGGTCCTGGGCCCACCTGTAAGTGACTCTGGGGGTCATTAGGGGTTGGATTAGGCTCAGGGTTAGGCTAACCCACCGGCGGCTAAACGCCGGCGGCCTGGCCACGGCGGCGCTGCGCGGATCTGCTGTTCCCGTGGTCCAAACGAAGCGCCGAGACCACGGGAGCGAAGCCCGTGCTCTCGCACGTCTCCTGGTGCACGCCAGCGTCCAAGACGACGACCCCAGCGACGGCGGTGACCTCGCCGGCGGCAACAGAAACACGGGGAGGAGGCAATCGTCGCCACGGTGCTCCAAATCCAGCAATCTTGAGCTCGTTCGACGCGTTAGACCACAGGGAAGACGTCGGACATGCTCTTGGGTATGTGTGCTTCACGGATGCTCGCCGTCGACGACCGCGGCGGTGAGGTACCTCGGCGTCCATGGCAGGTCGAGCTAGAGGAGGAGAAGGGAGTCGTGACTTGAGGGGAAACGCTCACCAGGCTACAGGGAACTCGACGAAGTAGTCGACGGAGCCGGTGAGGGAACGTGGATGGAGTATTGAACGGCGACGAGCAGCGGATCCGGCGAGCTCTCGGTGACTATTCCAACGACTAGAAGGGCTCCGGGATCTTGATTCCTTGCCGGGAGACGTAGTCGAGGGTGGCGAAGCTGATGGACAAGTTCTTCCGGTTCTTCTCCGGCGCTGGCCACGGATGTCGTCGACGGTGAACGGCGGCTTCTCTCGGAGAAGAAGGGGAAAACGAGGAGAGGAAGGGAGAGCACGAGAGAGGAGGGGGAATTGAAGCACGGCTTCACGGCGGTTCTCCAGGACACGATAAGGTGGCACGGGGCGGCCAGGAAGGTCGAAGACGTCGCGGTGGCGTCCACGGCGTCGGTGCCCTGCCACGGAGCTGCTTGGACGCGCGGGAGGAAGACGACAGAACGGTTCGGGTGGGCTGGTCCGGCTGGAGAGGTGGGCCTCGCCCCAGGCGAGAGGTAAGCCTTTTCTTTTTCTCTCTGTTTAATCTTTCATTTCTTTTTCTGTAATTTGTTTTGGCTCTGATAAAAATACCAAACCATTTTATTAAATGCTGAAAACTTTTATGTGGCCTCATAATAATATAGACTAGCCACTCATAAACTTTCAACATTTTTAAAATTCAAATGATTTGAATTTTAAATCAAAAAGGGGTATTTCTTTAATTCCAATGTACTGTTTGAGTATTTGAAAAATCTATGAGCATGGGGTGGGTCCCACATCACTTGATATGTGATCACACTCATTTATGAGACTTTTCAAAACTCTAACATGAATTTTTGGAAAAGATTTTTATCTGGCCTTTTGAATTAATTCAACTGGGGGGTGTTCCTTCTCCCATTTTGATTTTGAATTTGATTTCCAAGATTTCTTTTTGAAATTTTTACATGATGCAAACGCACTAGCTAACCCTAGCACATACCTAACAGAGGGATCTGACAACTCGCCCCCACTCAAAAGAATCTCGTCCCGAGATTCAGAAGTCTGCGGGAGGAAGGTGGGGTACTCGGCACTGAGACGGTCTTCTCTCTCCCACGTGGCTTCTCTTTCAGAGTGGTGTGACCATTGCACTTTCAGAAACCTAATCTTCTGACGAAGAGTGACACGCTCTGCGGAATCAAGAACACGAACGGGGTATTCTCGATAAGAAAGGTCATCTTGGAGATCAAGCGTTTCATGGTCGACTTCGCGGATGGGGTCCTTGAAGCAACGCCTGAGTTGGGACACATGGAATACATCGTGTACTCGGGAGAGGTGCGGGGGTAGTTCAAGTTGGTAGGCAACTTCTCCACGTTTAGCAATAATGCGGAAAGGTCCGATGTAACGTGGGGCCAATTTGCCTTTGATACCGAAACGTTGGGTTCCCTTCAGAGGAGTAACCCGAAGGTAAGCCTTCTCATCCAGATTGTAGCTCTCTTGCCTATGATGACGATCATAGTAGCTTTTCTGACGAGACTGGGCTGCTTTCAATTGATCACGAACAATGCGAACTTGCTCTTCTGCTTCCTTGATCATATCCGGTCCAAAGAATTGTCTTTCACCGGTTTCAGACCAGTTTAGTGGTGTTCGTCATCGTCGTCCATACAGGAGTTCAAAAGGAGCCATGTTCAGACTGGATTGAAAACTATTGTTATAAGCAAATTCGGAAAATGGAAGAGAATTCTCCCAATTCTTTCCGAATGAGATAACACAAGCTCTGAGCATGTCTTCAAGAATCTGGTTAACCCTTTCGACTTGACCGCTAGACTGAGGATGGAAAGCCGTACTAAAGGAGAGATGAGTTCCCATAGCATTCTGAAAGCTTCCCCAAAATCTAGAGGTAAAAAGGCTACCGCGATCAGAATTGATTTCCAAAGGAACACCATGAAGGGATACAATTCTGGATATGTACAAGTCCGCTAACTGGCTAGCAGTTATAGACTCGCGAACCGGAAGAAAGTGAGCAACTTTGGAAAGCCTATCTATGACAACGAAGATGGCATTGTTTCCTTTCTGGGTTCTTGGAAAGCCGGTGATGAAATCCATACCGACTTTGTCCCATTTCCACTCGAGAATAGACAAAGGTTGAAGTGTACCAGCAGGTCTTTGATGTTCTGCCTTAATGCGACGACAAACATCACATTCGGCAACAAATTGAGCAATGTCTCTCTTCATCCTAGTCCACCAAAATCTCTGGCGTAGATCTCGGTACATTTTTGTGCTACCGGGATGAATTGAGAGGGGTGTGTCATGGGCTTCTTTGAGGATGAGTTGCCTTAGTTCCCTATTCTTAGGTACTACCAATCGATTTCCAAAGAAAACTGTTCCCTTGCTATCTGTGGAGAAACATTTAGCAACTCCGCTAGCAATGTTCTCCTTGATCCGGCGAACACCTCGTGCACGCCTTTGGGCAACTATGATTTGATCCTCAAGAGTTGGTTTCGCCACCAAGGTAGAAAGATAGCCATGAGGAACAATTTCAAGATTGAGCTTGCGAAAGTCCTCATGAAGAAGTGGTTGATACTGCTGCAACATGAGGTTGTTACAGTACGACTTACGACTTAGTGCATCAGCCATGACATTGGCTTTGCCTGGGGTGTAAGAAATTACTACATCGTAATCTTTTATCAACTCAATCCAGCGTCTTTGCCTGAGATTAAGATCTTGCTGGGTGAAAATATATTTGAGGCTTTGGTGGTCGGAATAAATCTCACAACGATTACCAAGGAGGTAATGTCGCCAAGTTGTTAGAGCATGAACTACGGCAGCGAGTTCAAGGTCATGGGTAGGATAATTCTCTTCATGTGGCCGCAACTGGCGTGAAGCATAAGCTACCACATGTCGATCTTGCAGAAGTATGCATCCTAACCCTTGCCGTGATGCATCACAATAGATCTCGAAATCCCTTTTGGTGTCTGGAGGTGCAAGTACGGGTGCGGAAGTCAATCTTCTTTTTAGCTCCTGAAAGCTTTCCTCGCACTTGGAAGTCCATAAGAATTTCTTATCTTTCTTGAGGAGTTCAGTTAGAGGCTTTGCAACTTTAGAAAAGTTCTCGACGAAGCGACGGCAATAGCTGGCTAGGCCAAGAAAACTCCTAACTTGCTTAACCGATTCAGGTGGAGTCCATTCAAGGACGGCCTGAACTCTCTCGGGATTCACAGCAATGCCTTTTGCAGAAATCACGTGGCCTAAGTAGGTCACTTCTGGTAGCCAGAATTCACACTTGGAGAATTTAGCATACAGGTGATGCTCTCTAAGCTTCATCAATACCAGCCTTAAGTGTTCGGCATGATCTTCTTCGTTCTTCGAGTAGATGAGAATATCATCAAGATAAACCACAACAAATTTATCTAGGTACTCCATTAAGATCGAATTCATCAAGCGTGAGAATGTGGCGGGGGCATTGGTTAAACCAAAGGACATGACGGTGTACTCGTAAAGACCATAACAAGTAGTAAAAGCCGTTTTGGGAATGTCCTCGTTTCGGATTCTGATCTGATGATAACCTAATCTCAAATCCATCTTGGAGAAGACGGAGGATCCTGCAAGTTGATCATAAAGATCATTGATCCTGGGCAGTGGGTATTTGTTCTTTATCGTCGCTAAATTTAGCGGGCGATAGTCTACGCACATCCTTTCTGTTCCATCTTTCTTCTTTACGAACAGAACGGGGCAACCCCATGGCGATGAGCTAGGGCGGATGAAGCCTTTTGCCAACGAAGCATCAAGTTGGGTTTTTAGCTCAGCTAACTCATGTGGGGCCATTTTATAAGGGCGTTTGGAAATTGGTGCGGTTCCTGGAACAAGATCCACTATAAATTCTACACATCTGTCGGGTGGCATACCCGGCAGCTCTTCAGGAAAGACATCCGGGAAGTCACGAACCACCGGAATATCTTCAAGTTCGGGAAGGGGAAGTACATTCAAGGAATGCACTTGGGTTCTTGTTCTGGGTGAGGTATAGTTGACGGTTTTGCCTGAAGGGTGGGTGAGTTTCACGGATTTGCCTTTGCAATCCAGATAGGCATTTTGTCTTGATAGCCAATCCATGCCAAGGATGACATCAATGTCTGAAGACTTGAGGGCTATGAGTGAAGCAAGGAATACTAAACCCTCAATTGCAATTTGATTACCATGGCTCACTCTATTAGTTTGCCATCTTGACCCTGGAGTTTGAATAACCATCGGGGTGGACAATTCAACAAAGGTTAACTCATGACGAAGTGCATAACTTTTCGACATGAATGAATGAGATGCTCCTGGGTCAAAAAGAACGGAAGTAGGAACAAAATTGACTGGGAGCGTACCAAGAATGACGTCAGTGGTGTCGTCAGTCTCTTCGGCGGCAATCTGGTTCAGACGTCCACGACTGGCGGGAGGAGCGGGTTTGGCGGTGTAGACCTTCTGGGGTGGCTTGCCACGGCCATTGTTGTTGTTGTTGTTGCCTCCGGCACGGGGTGGAGCGTTCTGGTGTTGGATCTGGTTCTGGGGGCACTCGCGAGAGTAGTGGCCTTCCTGACCACACTTGTAACAGGCTCCGAAAACAGTGCGTGGAGCTGGGTGGTTTGGTGGAGCTGGGTGGAACTGGGTGGGTGGACGAGGCGCCACATAGGATGGCCTCGGTGGGTTGTTCTGGCGGAACATGCTATTTGGGATCAAGATCTTGCGCTTCTGGGAGCCAGAACTGGATGAACTGTCATCTCTAGGATGTTTGCGGAAATCATTGGGGGTGTTCATGTCCTCTGCTTTGATGGCCTTGTTGACAAGGACCTGGAATGTGGCAAAGTCATGAAGGTTGAGCTCGCGACGGAGTCCACTGTTGAGGCCACGACGGAACCTCTCTTGTTTCTTGGAGTCGGTGGAGACTTCTTCAGTTGCATAACGAGCAAGTCGGTTGAACTCACGACTAAACTCATCAACGGTTCTTCTGCCTTGAGTGAGGTTACAGAACTCCTCACGCTTGCGTTCCATAAGACCCTTGGGGATGTGGTGCTCGCGGAAGGACGTGAAGAATTCCTCCCAAGATGCAGGTGGTCCAACGGGGCGCATATTCAGAAAGATCTCCCACCAAGAGCTAGCTGCACCTTCGAGGTGATAGGTGGCATAGCTGACCTTGTCACCAGTTGCAACACGGCCTGCTTGGAGCTTCCTTTCGATGCTGCGGAGCCAGTCATCGGCGTCAAGGGGCTCGGTGGAGTAACTAAAAACCGGGGGATGAAGTCGGATGAAGTCGTTCAGGGACACCAGCTCATTGCGCTATTGAGTGGTGTTGCGTGCGATGACTTCCAGCAGGTGGTGAGAGTCACGGAGGTTCCTCTCCACTTCCATCAGAACTTGTGCCATCGTGGGTGGGGGTGGAAGGTTGTCTTCCTCCTGGTTGTTCCCACGACCTTGGTTACGACCAATATGGCCACGGGTTCCTTGAGACATCCTGAAGGTGAAAACCAAAGTCAAACAGAGTTGAATTGAAGAGTCTAATCAAGGTATTGAAGTACTGGAAGGATTACAAAGCAAAGGAAGTAATCATCTTGACAACATGGTGATAAAGCATAGAAGCCATATATTCACAAGCTGTCATACAAACCATACATCGTTTTAGTACAAGCACTAAGCTAATACAAACGGGATGAAGATGATACATCCTTCAGAGGCACTCTGACTTCCTATACATTATTTATCTAAGCCTCTGGAACTTAGACACCTTGCTTACAATACACTAAGATACTACTACATCCTCACTAAGTAAGACCACAGGCGGTCTCACTCATCTCCATCTCCATAGTAGTCCTCATAAAAGTTACCCGCGTATCCCGGTAGCTGGAGGTGGCCATCGGAAAACACGGAGGCTTGTGGACCCTGATATCCATTTGGGCAAGGATGGGGCCTAGGTCCAGTGTAGGGGGGAAGCAAAGGACCATGAGGTGGAAAAATGCCTCCAATCTCGGGCCAAGAAACTCGAGAAGGCATCTGGGTCCTCACTGGATAGATCGCATCATACTCAACTGATCCCACGCTCACAAAAGGTGCCAAGAGCGTCAGTGCTCGGTATAGACGAACACGAGTGGCGTGGAGCTCGAAACGGAGAGCGCGTGCATCACGATCTCTGTCACTAGCAAACCTAGCAGTCACCTGGAGTGCTGGATCCTCTGCAGAGTGATCTGAGTAGAGTCCGGTGTAATATCCCTCTTCTCCTGGAAGTGCAGCAGGGATATAGCGGAATGAAGTCTCTCTCAGCATGGTGTGCTCCTCTCTCAGCAGGGTAATACATGAATATGCAGCATCCTGCACAGCCATGTTCTCGGTAACAACTATGCCATGTCCAAAGTGGATAGGTTGGGTGACTCCAACGTGGTGCGGATAGATCCGGACGATGCAGTGGAACTGCGTCTGGTTGAAGTCGTGGAACTGCTCCTCGATGGTGTACTCAGGGTACCATCGATATCCCACATAGGACATCATCTCGATCAACGTGGCGGGATGGCCACGCACACCAAGGCACCTGGTCAAACGAACAATTTGCCGAGGGGGAAGATCTGCCATCTGAAACAGAAAGGAATTTGCAAATGCATCAGATTATGAGATAAACCTGGAATGACTCGGACAGCATAACGGCTGTAATTGTAAGAAATGACAATTTCTTTCAATCATGAAAAACAGCACTTACATAATACGATGTAAGAAATCAGCATTATAACAATGCTAGGAAAACCTGACACAACTTTCCTACGGCTATAAGGAAGCAATCAACGAGATGTGCTAATCAGACAGAGGAGAGCCTAGTCCTATCCTCCCGTAGAATAAGATGAGGGTGACTCAGAACTCAGAACGAAGGGGGTAAGGAGAAAAAAGAAGCCTTACGTTATTCCCTTATATACCCAGAGTAACTATATAACTATAGCAAGCTAGACTCAAATTCGGCCAAGGCTACTAGTCCTACAGTCAGTCCTGCTCTGATACCAAGTCTGTCGGGACCCGGGGTTAGCGTATGCAAGTACAGTTAAGACATAGTCATATGGAGAGCCGAGAACCGCACCCACTTGTCTAAGCAGACAAGGCCAAGCACTGAACATTCTCGGAAAGCATCGTACGTGAGGGGCATCCCATCCAAGCCGGATGATCAACTGTGATGGGTCCTCATCGTCCGCACACAAGTCTAATGATATGGGTGGTGAACCCCCATATTCAAAGACAAGTCGCCTCAACCATACTATCGACTATCTCGAAACTCTTACATAGACTTACTCCAGCCCGATCACTTAGTCGGGGTCTAGGGCGGGCTCGATCATACCACAAAGTGTGCACGAGACAGAGTCTCGGACAATCGCATTGCAATGCCCCAAGCTGCGCACATCTAAGGGCCACTTGGTGTATGAAGGACCGCCAGCCAGAACACAACTAAGGTCTCGAAAACCCATACAAAGACATGCATGTTATAACCATACACGCAGCACACATGCCTTGTATGAACAGTAGGTACCATTGCAATTCTCTACAAAGTGTACATTTTATTTATAACCCTTATAGAGTACACACAGAGATCACAAACATGTGATCCAACATTACAACATAAAGCGGAAGAAAATTATGTCTGAGTACAGACAAGTTTAACAAATGGCTTAAGAAGCCTTATTTAAACACAAAGCCCTCCACGAGGGAACCAGTTTGCTGACTGGGACTAGACTAGCTTAACTTCAGTCGTCCAGCTCGATGAAGAAGCCACCTTCGGGGTCAGTGGCGTCATCTAAAACATAGATTAAGCAAACGTGAGTACAAAGGCGTACTCAGCAAGACTTACATAGGAACTATACTACTCATGCACATGTATCAAGGTAAAGGGAGGTGGGGTTCACTTGCAGAAATGCCAGCTTTGACTTGGCTAATCCTGAACTACGAGTACCAGACTTTGAGATAAGAAGCGTACACGAGTCCACTACTTTCTCCAACCAATACACCACTATGGTGCCTTCCTCGACTTCCCCACGAGAAAGCACGCCATAGCACTCACACTTATCTTGGTGTGTTTTAGAAGTATCCGGTTCAAGTTATCTAATAATCAAGCTAAGCTTTCCAAGTAGTCCATAACCGCGGATGCGGCTATTCGAATAGTTTTGTTAACCTTGCAAGGGTGTACCGCTACACACACATCATCATCAGTTACCGCCTTGTACTCGACACCGTTCAAGAAGTGTCGGCGAGGATGCTCACCACAACTGTTACCTCATAGCCGATCTAGTCCGAGAAAGCCGCCTACTTGGGTTGGTTACCACAATCGTGAACCCGGCCGATTTACCGAAGTGGACCCAAGTGATGTGTGTGTGGTGCATAAGCCGGTCTCGGATGAGCCGTTCTCTCACTTAGCATCCAGGCCACAGACCTACCAGAACTCTGAACTATTGCGACATCTGGACATCGAAGGGGGTGAGCCCAATGTGTGGTTGTACTCTTCATCTTGGATCACCACACAAGAACTCGTACTATGACGGTGTTCAACGAGACAACCCACTGTGTACTCCTATTGACGAGGTTCGGGTTCTGGATCTTCAGCGAAGGGGGTGACCTCTTGCTCCGGTTCCACCTCTACTCGACAAACAAAGCACGAAGTAGCAATCAATATGAATGCAATGCTCAAGCACATGATGGAATGTTAAAGCTTGAAGTATATTTTGATGTGTGAGGCAATTCCATTTAAGTGGAATATATTGCATTTAAAATGCAAATTCAAACTCCACATTTGAATTCAACATTATCCAAGTAATATGTGATATGGTTTGATCATTTTGAATTATCTTCAAATGTGTATGATATGCCTCTGATGTGTAAGTGAAATGTAGCATGTTGCCATGGTTCAAGTTGCCAAAATATTTGAATTAAATTTGATTTAATTCCATTTAAATCAAATAGCAAATGCTACTGATCACATTTTAAATTCAACTCAAACAGAGTTGAAAGTTGCATATTTGGAAAGATAATTTTCTCCTGATCATTTTTCATATATTATTTGTCCAATTTGGAGTTAATATGAATTTTCTATGAATTTCCAAAGTTTGGGGTATTTTCTGGATTTTCTGGAATTCTTTTTAATTAGAAAAGCTTTTATTGCGCCAGCACTGCATCAGCATGACGTAGGGGGTTTTGACCTCGATCAAACTGACCAGTGGGCCAGGGCTGTCAGCCTCTCTGGGATAAATCCCTGTTAATTTAAATTAACAGAGAGATTAGAGGGGTCCTGGGCCCACCTGTAAGTGACTCTGGGGGTCATTAGGGGTTGGATTAGGCTCAGGGTTAGGCTAACCCACCGGCGGCTAAACGCCGGCGGCCTGGCCACGGCGCCGCTGCGCAGATCTGCTGTTCCCGTGGTCCAAACGAAGCGCCGAGACCACGGGAGCGAAGCCCGTGCTCTCGCACGTCTCCTAGTGCACGCCAGCGTCCAAGACGACGACCCCAGCGACGGCGGTGACCTCGCCGGCGGCAACAGAAACACGGGGAGGACGCAATCGTCGCCACGATGCTCCAAATCCAGCAATCTTGAGCTCGTTCGACGCGTGAGACCACAAGGAAGACGTCGGACATGCTCTTGGGTACGTGTGCTTCACGGATGCTCGCCGACGACGACCGCGGCGGTGAGGTACCTCGGCGTCCATGGCAGCTCGAGCTAGAGGAGGAGAAGGGAGTCGTGGCTTGAGGGGAAACGCTCACCAGGCTACAGGGAACTCGACGAAGTAGTCGACGGAGCCGGTGAGGGAACGTGGACGGAGTATTGAACGGCGACGAGCAGCGGATCCGGCGAGCTCTCGGTGACGATTCCAACGACTAGAAGGGCTCCGGGATCTTGATTCCTTGCCGGGAGACGTAGTCGAGGGTGGCGAAGCTGATGGACAAGTTCTTCTGGTTCTTCTCCGGCGCTGGCCACGGATGTCGTCGACGGTGAACGGCGGCTTCTCTCGGAGAAGAAGGGGAAAACGATGAGAGGAAGGGAGAGCACGAGAGAGGAGGGGGAATTGAAGCACGGCTTCACGGCGGTTCTCCAGGACACGATAAGGTGGCACGGGGCGGCCAGGAAGGTCGAAGACGTCGCGGTGGCGTCCACGGCGTCGGTGCCCTGCCACGGAGCTGCTTGGACGCGCGGGAGGAAGACGACAGAACGGTTCGGGTGGGCTGGTCCGGCTGGAGAGGTGGGCCTCGCCCCAGGCGAGAGGTAAGCCTTTTCTTTTTCTCTCTGTTTAATCTTTCCTTTCTTTTTCTGTAATTTGTTTTGGCTCTGATAAAAATACCAAACCATTTTATTAAATGCTGAAAACTTTTATGTGGCCTCATAATAATATAGACTAGCCACTCATAAACTTTCAACATTTTTAAAATTCAAATGATTTGAATTTTAAATCAAAAAGGGGTATTTCTTTAATTCCAATGTACTGTTTGAATATTTGAAAAATCTATGAGCATGGGGTGGGTCCCACATCACTTGATATGTGATCACACTCATTTATGAGACTTTTCAAAACTCTAACATGAATTTTTGGAAAATATTTTTATCTGGCCTTTTGAATTAATTCAACTGGGGGGTGTTCCTTCTCCCATTTTGATTTTGAATTTGATTTCCAAGATTTCTTTTTGAAATTTTTACATGATGCAAAGGCACTAGCTAACCCTAGCACATACCTAACAGAGGGATCTGACAGTGGGGGTCAAGACCTGCAGTTATGTCAAGTCGCGCGTGGGTCGTGGGTCCCGGTTCATTGATCACATCCCGGAAGAATCGGAGGTAACCGTTGGAATGAAATCGGCGAAAGATGTCTTTCTCGAAAAAGTGAAGACACGAATTGGGAGCGAACCAAATCCAATCGGACGAAAATTTGGCCAACCAAGTGTGATCTCCGAGTCGGTCGACGAACTCGGAATGACGCACTCGATGAGGCCATAGCAGTCGGAGGATATCAAGAGAGATTAAAAACTGCAAAGGCCCCGCGGTCAAATGACCGTGGGACCTTTACAGCTTTAGGGGCTACTGTCGGGGGATTGGTACCCGGGTAGGCTAACCCAAGCGGAAGAAACCTTTCAAGACAAGGATGGACCGATTGGGCCGCAGCTGGGCCGAGCTGGGCAGATGTACGGCCGATTGCCCCAAGGCAATCAGCCGTACCGAATGCCAGCAGTCGGCCCAGGCGCAATCGGTCCACCCTTCCTTCACCAAGATAATCGTCCGGTTGGTCTGCAGCTGGGCCGAGATAGGCACTTGGAAGGCCGATTGCCCAGAGCAATCGACCTTACCAAGAACTAACAGTTGGCCCAGGCGCAATCGGAACAACCTATTACCCTTGGAGGAAGTTGACCCCAACACCAGTCGGGGGTATGATTACGAGGTCATAAATATCATATCCCGAGATATCTGGGTGGCAGGAAGGCAAAGTCATGTCGCGGATCTGGTGGAGATATGGTGTCGACCTCTCCGCCGATTCCGCGGACAGGGCGACAAGACCTCACCTCCTAGCTCCACTGTTCATCCCTATGCCCTATGGGTCTACAGCATGGGCCGCCGCTCGTAGGATCCGGATCACCCGGAGAGGAGAAGTCGGTGGGCCCAGGCCGATTAGAGGATGACAGTTGGGCCCATTCGGCAGTGAAGTTACCGAAGTACCCTGGGCTCACACTATAAGAGCCAGGGTACCCCTCCTGCGTGAGGGACGACCCGCTCTAGATCACCATTATTCACCTTCCCCTCAGTTCATTCACTGCTTGTAGTTACTCCTCAGGGATGCAGGAGAGAGCCTTGCCCACGGCGGCGGCGCTCACCTTCCCCTGAGAAGATAGAGAAGCAGTTATTGTAGCCAGAACATTGATATATAAGAGACAAGCAGGAGTAGGGGTGTTATCTCTCCGGAGAGCCCCGAACCTGGGTACATCGTTGTGACGCCCCCAAAATCAGACTGTGTACAGTAATCATACACACAGGGTACACGACCGAGATTAGGGTGCCACGGTGATAATATCACAGCACAACACTAAACACAAAAGGATAAACAAATATGTTACAATAGAGGGGGTCACGCGGACCCGAATACATAAGTCATACAAGCCATAATATCTGAGTACAGACATAGTTAGTCAAGTTTTGCCTTAAGAAGGCTAGCACAAATCACATCAGAGATACAGATCGAAAAGGCGAGGCCTCCTGCCTGGGATCCACCGAACTACTCCTGGTCAACGGGGAACTCGACGTCGTAGTAGGCGCCTCCGGGGTACTCCTGCTCCTGGGCTCCAACGTCGGCTGCAGCGGCCGATCAGGCAAAACAGTAAAGGAAATAAAGCAGGTGAGTATCTAGTATACCCGCGAGTCTTACGTCCGCTACTAAGCATTATGCATTGCATCAACGGAAAGAAGAGGCTGTATATAGTGGACTGAAAGACATAAATCCAGAGCAAGGGTAAGAAGCTAGGCCTAACGAAGACTAGCATCTTCCGACGATGTCTTGCAGCATGAGGTAAGAATCAGCCAACAGTTTATATAAAGAAATAAAGTAACAATGAAGTAGAAGTTGCTGCAACATTGTATAATATAAGTTGTAATGATTAATAATAATAATGCCTCCGAGTTCACCTCCTCGACATCCCCGCGAGGAAGAAAACCCGGAACCATACAGTTTCATAATAATAGTTTCTAGTGGTAAGATCCAGCTTCAGCATAAAGCGTCCTGTTACCATGGACACGGCTATTAGAATAGATTAATCTTCCCTGCAGGGGTGCACTTGTGTTACGCTACACGCACGGATCTCCAGGGTGGCGGGAACCTTGTTAGGGGACGCTCCACCGAGGCTATCCGACACTTCATAGCCCATCTTTCAAACTCAACAGAGAGGTCATCCGCCGGACTATATCCTATGTACGCGGGGCTTTGGACCCTAACCACGACGTACTCCTGCACGGTGCGAGGCTGGCCGGTGAAGTTAAATCAAAGCAAATACAAATCACACTGCCGCGGCAAATAAGACAACACCACTTCTCGGCGCAGGCCGCAGTACTGCTGACGTCTGAAGAGTCCTCGGACGACACTACGGAGCAGAGGAGCCCATAACTCGTAATTCCCACGGGTAGGTAGTGCGTACATGGAATATAGCCAACTCAAGACATTCACTGAACCATTTAGCATTTTATTAACCTGCGTGACAACCGTTATCGTTGCCTCGACTTAACTGACCCGCGGACAACGACAGCAGCCAGGACCACCAGTACATCGGTGCCTGCCCTGTCGTCCCACCAAGTCACTGCGGTTACCAACAAGGTGAACCGTCTCCTTATCTTGTCTCGCGTGTGCTCCTGGAGGAGCTCGACTTTCCTGGTTTGGTAACTCTCGCGGCCAACGATCAGGGGCTAAGCACACCGCTACACTGGTCGTACCCTCCCTGTCGTCCCGTCGCAATACCTCTCGCGGGCACCGTTGGGTCGCCCGACTTCTTACCTGAAGGACAACCGTTGTTCAGGACCCTAAGGCGGTAAGACAAAGTCAGCCTTGAGTGGAGTACAAGGATTACTCCTTGATAGCTCACACTTGAGGTGACTAGGCATAACCCAGATAGGGGCCTTTGGCGGTGTCTGCTTTGTACCATACCTGTGCAGTTATAATATTTGTACCCGCGTTCACTCCCCTGAGTGATCACGGCCCTCTATCTAATCCTAGCTAACAATGCGCAGGGCACACTGCTGAATAATGCATAATAATAATAATAGGCAGCATAGGATAAAGGAAGGCATATCAAGGGGCGACAATGACACGTTATGCAATTGAATAGGTAAGTAACGTAGCAGCAGCAGTAACAATGCCTAGTGCAAGAAATGTACGGAAAGATAGGCGATATCTGGAGAAGAGAATGGCTCTGCTTGCCTGCAAGCTCGACGGTAGTAGTAGGGTCGTCGACGACGTAGTCGTACTCAGCAGCGGTGTAGTCAACGGCAGCAGCGGGGTCTACCGGAGATTAAGGGGGAAGAAACAGTAAATACACAGCAAGCATATACAAATAGAATGCATGACATGATAGATGAAATGTTAACGGTGTTCTAACGCAGTGCAATGCACGTTGCTCGGAACGGAAATTCATCTGAGGATGATCTATCGGCTCCGGGTGATTACCGGACAGGGTGTTCGGAGGGGGGAAGGATCAAGACGGAGGTGTCGTGGTTACCGGAACAACATAAGGGGGGTGTATCCGTGCTAGTTGAACCATTCCGAGAAACATTCGTGTTCGGAATAAATTCATCCGGGCACTCTAACAGTACCGGACAATTTATCGGACAATCGGTCCGGAGGGGGAACGTTCGATGTTCGTGGTGTTAGAGGGGTGTGATAGACATACGGATAGCGTATTCGTATTCGTTATATTTTTCTGATGAACTTTCATGTATAAAGTTTTTGAATCCGAGTTACGGTTTAAAAGTTATTGAATTTCAAAGTTTAAATCAATTTAAATGATTTTCTGGATTTCTTTTATTATTTAATAAACATTATCCAAAACATTATCCACAACATTATCCAGAACTGTGCTGACATGTGGGACCCACATGTCAGCCTCTGTTATTTACAAAACATTTAATTAAATCAGAAAAGCCTCTGGACCCACCTGTCAGCCACTGGAATTTATTTAAATCTCTGAAATAATAAGCTGACAAAGGGGGCCCAGGTGTCATTGACCAAGCACTTAATTAAACCTTTTATTAATCCAGTGATTATCCTAATGACTACGGCCCACATGTCAGTGACTGAAAGTTATTTTCATTTTAATTAACCAGAGGGATAATTAACCGGGGCTGGGCCCACTGTCAGTGGCTCATTAGCCTCTAACAGCGAACCCGACAGGGAGGACCCACCGGTCAGCGACTCCGGTGAGCTCGCCGGAGCCTCGCCGACGGCGAGGTCGAGAAATCTCGCGATTCCGAGCGCCGTTTGAGACGCCGCTTGCGGCAGTCGACGAAGAACTCGAAGCCGCGTCGATCTGTGCCGTCTGCATGAACCGGGGCGGCCGGAGGTGAGCGCTAGGTCGTCGATGGCGGAAACGACGTCGGGCTCCCATGGGAGAATGCAGCACGCGGTGTTTTCGTCCACTCCAAAGCGCGAGATCGAGCCTACGGTCTACCACTAACCCACGGGTGCCACTGGCGTGCGCTACGGTGCCCTGAGAGCTCGGCCACGCCATCAATGGCGGCGGCCAGAACTCACGCAATTGGGGGTAACGGCTACAGGCTAGGCGGGCGTCCATGGGGGGTTGGGGAAGGGGCGACTGCTCACCGGGGTGTTGTAGCCGAGAGAGTGGGCTCGATGGTGACCCGGAGCGGCCGGAATCGGTCGGGGATCTCGCCGGAGCCGAGGTTGAAGACGAGGCAATCGCGCGCGCAGTGGTGGCTCCGGGCACGGGAGCTTCTGCGTGATGGCGAGGACGTCGTCTCCGAGCACTCCGGACACGGTTGCGGGGGTTAAGGTGGTCAATGGCCACGGTGGTTCGTCGAAGTGGCCATGGCGGCGTCGGGCAGTTTTGCCCCGTCGATGGCGAGCTGCAGGGGGAGGGGAAAAGGTGGTGGGCGTGTCCAGGAGGGAGGGGGCGTCGCCCTTATCGCGTCCGCGGCGGAAGGGAGCAGGTGGAGGCGGGGTCGGGCTGGCAGCGGCGTGGCGACGGTCGCCGCCGTACGGGGTAGGTGGGAGAAGTTGGGGGAGGAAGAAGACAAGGTGGGGTGGGCTGGGCTGAGGTGGGCCTCGCCCTGGGCGGGTTTTAAGCCTTTTCCAAATTGTTTTGATTTGCTGCTTATTCTATTTCTTTCTGTAATTGATTTATTAACCCTAGCATTTTTGTAAAAGGTTATTAGTGTTTGTAAAATAGGGTTACATATTACTAAGGTGCCACAAAAGTTTTTGCAGCAGAATAAAATCATTAGATATTTCTTTTAAATATTAAATGCCCAAAGTAGGGGTTTTAACCTACTGTTTGAATTGTTTGGAATTTTCTGCAACTCCAAAAATTACCAAAGTTGGTCCAACATGGTTATAATGTTTTTAGGCAATTTACAAAAATAGTTTCATGATTTTTGGAACAACTTTATTTCAGCACTTTTGTTTTAATTTCCATTTAAAGTAGTTTCAACTAGGGTTTGGTTTCTTGATGAGCAAGATGCATTGGGCTTTGGGTTTTGATTACCAACCAGCATGGTTTGAAAAGAGCAGAAGCAAAGTTTGATTAAGGACAGGGAATAACAGTGATTAATAAACAGTGAGGGTCAACAGTGATGATGATTACTGTTACAGCAACTGAGGGTGTTACAATCGTGGTGTCCTCCACCGTGTTTGTGCAAAACCCGATTCCGGCACCATCGACATTCTCTCCCTCGCATCTTCCCCTCACTTTAGCCATCCCATGGCATCTGACGTTACATATCGACGACAGTACCTCATACACACTTGTGTTTTGAACATCTTGAATTCATTGTTAGATCTTTATATTGGCAACCTTTTATCTTTACTCGATGATCTAACTTTTATGTCTTGAAAGGTACATTGAACTATTTCAATCACTTCATTGCTTAAACACACAATGACCAATATCCCAATGCTCTCGGCAACTGATAACCCACAAGTGTAGGGGATCGCAACAGTCTTCGCGGGTAGGTATTGTTGGGATACGGGGCAGAAAACACAAAATTTTCATACCTACGGTACCCGAACCCAAGATCTATGCTATGGCGATGTAAAGTAACGGAGGGAATCGGTGTTCATACCTTTGAAGACCGAAAGAGGGAAACGTTCTTGCGAACGTGGTTGGCGTAGACTTAGAACTACGACCTCCATGTCGTGTAGAAGACCACCACCGGCGAGGATGACTCCCGGTAAACCTCCAGCAACGAAGTAGCACCACAGGTGTAGTGCCTCGAAGAGATTATACATGTACGGTACAATCGATGTTCCTCCCGGGCCCCGAACCAGGCGAGCAGCGGAAGAAAGACGGCTACGGATCCCGACTCCAGCAGAGCGACGGCCTGCCTTATGGTGGAGAACTCCAATCCAGGTGCAGACTCCAAACAAGGGGAGTCCACTTCCGGGAAGGAGGAGGAAGAAGGAGATATTGGTGTGTTGGAAAAAGGGGGGACTACCCCTCCTATATAGGGCAAGGGGGGTGTGATCCTCCTCCCCTCCCCCATGTGGGACTAAACTCCCAAAGGGGGGGTGCGTCGGCCATAGGGGGGTTGGGCCCCACCCTTGGCGCCAAGCCCAAGGGGGAAACCCCCTCCTCCCCTAATGGGCCCCATGGGCCCATATAGCCTTTTCCCATTTTTTAATTTATTTAATATGTTTTAAATATTTAATTCAGATAATTAAGTAATAAAACATTATTAAAACAATTAAACTTTATTTTGAACTATTCAAAATGTCCGGAAACCATTCCGTCCTCCTCCGGAACTATTCCGGTGATTTCTCCTATTTCACCGATTGATCCCGTAACTATCCTATGCATCGGTTGCCCTTAAGTGTAACACCCTAACGGTCCGGGAAACAGCAGACATGGTCGAGACTCTTCTCATTGACCAATGACTAGTCAGTTGGACCTGGTTACAATCCTTGACAGCCCCTGCGCTTCCATCGAATGAACTTCGATCGCTTTTGGAAACCGTTAACGATACGACGTAATCCCTTTGTGCTGCAGTACTTTGTTTATCTGAGGTTTGATCATCGGTATCCTACATACCGTGTTCACATCTCATTCACAACAAACAACTTCTCTCGTCCATGATCATTGCATCTCTTGTGACCTAGTCACGTCCTTGCAAGGTGTTGATGCAATATCACCGAGTGGGCCCAGAGTACCTGTCCTGTCACAAGGACTGACAAATCCCGCTCTAATCTATTAACATACTCATCAACCATCTATTTTGGAATACCACAAGTGCACCGTTATAGCCAGCATATTTCAGTCAGGCGGTGGGATACAAATCAAAGTCTCCTCATAGATGGTAATTACGTATGATCATTATGGTCTAAGGACTAAGCCATACGTTACAAAGTCATAGCAACGCTGAACTATGTGACTCGATCACATTGCAATACTTTAGGTGGGTGTACGTCCATCACATCATTCCCCTTAATGATATGACCTCATTGTCAATGGACTTAAGTGTCTCCATGATCAGGAAAGCTTGATCAATCAATTTCCCAATGAGATAGTTTACCCGAGTTAAACTATGGACCATGTTTTATACTACACATGTATTAGTATTTCCAAGTAATACAGTTATAGCACAGTATAAAACGTATTATGAACAAAACGGATATGTGACAAATATCTTTATTAATTTGTCTCTAGGGCACATATCCAACAGTCTCCCACTTGCACTAGAGTACAAATTACACTAGTTTACATCAGGTATGTATCTAACACCAATGGTCTCTCGGTGTTCTTCAAACTTTCCCTGTGGAAGAGGTTTAGTCATCGGGTCTGCTGCATTCAGATCCGTATGTATCTTGTGAATCCTAGTGTGTCCATCCCTGACGTAGTCTCGCGTCACATGGAACTTTCGGAGGATGTGCTTGGCTGTAGAGTGAGTTCTTGGCTCCTTCGCGTTAGCAATGGCACCCGTGTTGTCGCAGAAGATTCCCACGGGGTCAGTGCGACTGGGAAAGACGCCAAGCTCGATCACGAACTTCTTCAGCCACAGCGCCTCGTTTGACGCTTCGCAAGCGGCAATATACTCCGACTCCATTGTAGATTGAGCGACGACTGACTGTTTGCCGCTCCTCCAGCTAATTGCGCCACCGTTCAACATGAAAACATATCCCGTCTGGGATTTCGAGTCATCTAGATCTGAGCCGAAGCTTGCGTCAACGTAACCTTTTACGGTGAGCTCCTCATCAACTCCTCCATCAACGAGGAATAGATCCTTGGTTCTTCTTAAGTACTTAAGGATGTTCTTTACTGCTGTCCAGTGAGCCATTCCCGGGTTACTCTGGTAGCGATTAGTCATACTAATGGCCAGCGCTAAATCCGGTCTGGTACATAACATATCATACATGAGAGAACCTATGGCTGAGGCATAGGGCTTTGAGGACATCTCCTCCTTCTCTTTTGCTGTGGTTGGGCATTGAGTCACGCTTAATTTGACACCTTTTATAACTGGCAAGAGACCTCTCTTGGAGTCATCCATTTTGAACCTTTTCAATATCTTGTCAATATAAGTGTTCTGACTCAAGGCCAACCGTCGATTAGGTCTATCTCTATAGATCTTAATCCCCAATATGTACGCAGCTTCACCTAGGTCCTTCATGGAAAATTGTCCATTCAGATATTCCTTCACTTCCTCTAAGAATTTCTTATCGTTCCCTATTAGTAATATGTCATCTACATATAACACAAGGAATGCTACAGAGCTCCCACTCGGTTTCTTATAGACGCAGAACTCTTCGACGTTTTGGACAAATCCAAAAACTTTAATGACCTCATCAAATTGAAGATTCCATCTCCGAGATGCTTGCTTAAACCCATAGATGGACCGTTGAAGCTTGCAAACCTTACCAGCGTTCCTTGGATCGACAAACCCCTCTGGTTGCATCATATACAACTCTTCCTCAATGTTGCCATTTAGGAATGCAGTTTTCACATCCATCTGCCATATCTCGTAATCATGATATGCAGCTATTGCTAGTAGGATCCGAATAGACTTTATCATCGCTACAGGAGAGAACGTCTCCTCGTAGTCAACTCCTTGAATTTGTCGGAAACCCTTCGCGACAAGTTAAGCTTTGTAGACAGACTTTCCGTCTGCGTCAGTCTTTTTCTTGAAAATCCATTTATTCTCGACGGCCTTGCGGTCCTCGGGAATATCCACCAAAGTCCATACTTTGTTGGTGTACATGGAGTCTATTTCGGATTTCATGGCTTCGAGCCATTTCTCGGACTCGGGTCCCTCCATTGCTTCTTTGTAACTTGTAGGTTCATCCGACTCATCAGCCGACATTGCATTCACAAGCTGTCTGTAAAACTCAGTAGGTTGACGGACTCTTGATGACCTACGGGGCATAAAAGGTTCCTCTTCATTCTCATCATGATCATCATTAATGTCATGATCGTTATGAATGTCGTTCTGGCCATTCTCTTCAGCTCCCACTGTGGAAGATGGTTCCAGAACAATTTCCGTAGCCGTTTCTTCCAATTGGAGTGATTGGTCAGTCACTTCATCGAGGTCTATTTTCCTCCCACTCAACTCTTTCGCGAGAAACTCCTTCTCAAGAAAGTGTCCCGTCTTGGCAACAAACGTTTTGCTGTCAGACTTGTTGTAGAAGGTGTATCCACAAGTTTTCTTGGGATAGCCCACAAAGATGCACTTATCCGCCTTGGATTCAAGTTTGTCAGGCTGTAGTTTCCTTACGTAAGCCTCACAACCCCAAATCTTCAGGTGAGACAACTTAGGTTTTGTGCCATGCCATTCTTCAAATGGTGTTGTCTTTACGGATTTGGATGGTGCCCTATTAAGAATATGAACGGTAGTTTCTAATGCATACCCCCAGAATGACACAGGCAAATCAGTATGAGACATCATCGATCGTACACTATCCAATAGGGTTCGATTACGTCACTCAGCCACACCGTTTCTCTGAGGTGTGCCTGCCGGCGTAAGTTGTGGTACTATGCCACAAGACTTCAGATGATTGCCAAACTCATGACTCAAATACTCGCCACCTCGATCCGATTGAAGGTGCTTGATTTTTCTTCCGAGTTGATTTTCGACCTCATTCTGAAATTCCTTGAACTTTTCAAAGGTTTCAGACTTGTGCTTCATCAAGTAAATATACCCATATCTACTCAAGTCATCAGTAAAGGTCACGAAGTAACGAAGACCATTGCGAGTGGGGACGTTCATGGGTCCACATAGATCCGAGTGTATGATCCCCAATAAGACATCCGCACACTCCATTACGCCATTGAATGGAGTCCTTGTCCTTTTGCCCATGAGGCATTGTTCACATGTATCAAGGGATCCAAAATCCAATGACTCAAGAAGTCCATCCTTATGGAGCTTCTCCATGCGTTTTATACCAATATGACCAAGTCGGCAATGCCACATCATCATGTGATATTCATCATTCTTCAATCTTTTGGCCTCAATATTGTTAATGTGACACGCGTCACCATCGAGATCAAGTACGAATAAACCATGCAACTCCGGTGCGTGAACATAAAACATTTCATCCTTATAAATCGAACAACCAATTGTATCAGACTTAAAAGAATAGTGGTCTCGCTTCAAGCAAGAGCCACTAACGATGTTCACACTCAACGCGGGTACATAGTAGCAATTATTCAGAACTAAAACCAATCCCGAAGGGAGACTAAGATGCTTCGTGCCGACCGCCAAGGCCTCAATCTGACAGCCATTCCCCACGCGCATCGTCACTTCATCTTTGAGCAAGCGTCTCCTATTCCTTAATCCCTGAATGGAATTAGAAATATGAGCGACAGATCCTGTATCAAATATCCAGGATGTGTTCCCGGCGCTTGTCAAGAGAAGATCAACAATATGTATGTCAAATATACCTTCGTCTCTCTTGGCGACCTTGCCAGCCTTCTTGTCCTTTAGGTACTTGGGACAGTTGCGTTTCGAGTGACCTTCACCCTTGCAGTAGAAGCACTACACTCCGGGTTTAGGCTTGGGTGCCTTGGGAGGAGCGGCAACTGACTTGCCATCCCTCTTGGGGCCACCTCTCTTGGCCTTCTCCCGCCTGCTTGACTTCTTGAAGTCAGTGGTCTTGTTGACCATGAAGACGGCGTGCTCCTTCTTGATCTCAACCTCGGCGCTCTTCAGCATGGCGAACAACTCAGAAGGGGTTTTGGTCATCCCCTGCATGTTGTAGTTCAGCACAAAACCTTTGTAGCTAGGGGGAAGCGACTGCAACACCCTATCAACAGCAAGTTCATCTGGAATCTGGCATTCCAGAGCATTCAAGCGCTGAACGTAGCCAGACATTTTGACTACGTGCTCACTCACGCTGCCGTGCGCGTCCATCTTTGCTGAGAAGAAGGCTTCAGAAGCCTCGTACCGTTCAGCCCTGGCTTGAGGTGCGAAGACCGCCTTGAGGTCGGTGATAATCTCATATGCACCCATCCTCTGAAAGCGTTTCTGCAGCTCAGCCTCCATGGAGTAGAGCATGCCACTCTGGACAAGGTTGTAATCATCAGTCCTGGAGAGATAGACATTCTTCTCGTCTTGACTGGCATCATCTGCTGGTGCGTCTCCTAAAGCGTCCTCTAGTACGTATGCCATCTTGAGGGGAACGAGGAGAATCCTCGGGGTGCGGAACCAGTTGGTGAAGTTTGTCCCATCTGTTTTTAGCTTATCTTTATCTAGGAATGATCCTAAGTTGAACGAGGGGCGAGGTGCTGCATCTACAAGGTTGATTCACAAGGATACATATTTAGACTTTTGTTCATAATGTGGAGTTTCAATTTAATCTCAAAATTCTAGAAAGCTCCCACTTAGATAAACACCTCTCAATTTAACTAAGTGATTACACAATCCCAGCCCCCATACCTCCCCCGATCGCCACGGCCATCAGTATGCGAACCAGGTAGGCCTCTAAGCCAATCACATCAGGCATGTGACTCGTGCTCGCCTTTCGGTCTCCTGTGTTCCAGGCCCGCATCTACATACGTCAAGCCTGCCAATCGAACCTTGATGTTAGCTGTTCAGCAAGGCCATATCTGCATATGCCAGGCTTGCCGAACCCAACCTCATGCGAACTCCGTTTAATATGTAGGACAACTCCGGTATGTACGGAGCATCAAGCCATATGGGAGAACCTTCCAGGCGGTGCCCACCAAGGGAGAACACAATGTTGGTATTGTGAGAGATGGTCCTGTTTCGTGCTACCGTCGATATATCTAGCATACTAGCATAAAACAGGAAGTAAAACTGTAAATCATACAACCTATGATCCCCCTTCATGCAAAGCAAAGTTAAACGCCTTTCTACTTTAGGTTGTGCAAGTTTTACGTGGCTACTAGGGGTTTCGAGAGAGAGAACCGTTTCTATCCTGCGAAAAACATGCCACAACACCGTCTCCCATCCGTCTCTATTACACCCCTGTCGGGGCCCTCCGTTGCAAACATCTTCGCATCGCTAATGCAGAGAGACAGACACCCCCCAGCCACTTTATATGGTACAAGCCATATGTCAAGCGTGGAACCAGTCTCGCGTAAACGCGTAAGGTCGGTCGGGGGCCGCTTCATCAAACATTGCCGCAACGCTAAATGAGTACACGTGGGAGGGTAACGAATGAAGATTCGATGCCCACATCCTAGATGTGTTCTACCCGTACAATACATCTACGCATAGCTAGCTCTGATACCACTGTTGGGATACGGGGCTGAAAACACAAAATTTTCATACCTACGGTACCCGAACCCAAGATCTATGCTATGGCGATGTAAAGTAACGGAGGGAATCGGTGTTCATACCTTTGAAGACCGAAAGAGGGAAACGTTCTTGCGAACGTGGTTGGCGTAGACTCAGAACTGCGACCTCCCTGTCGTGTAGAAGACCACCACCGGCGAGGATGACTCCCGGTAAACCTCCAGCAACGAAGTAGCACCACAGGTGTAGTGCCTCGAGGAGATTATACATGTACGGTACAATCGATGTTCCTCCCAGGCCCCGAACCAGGCGAGCAGCGAAAGAAAGACGGCTACGGATCCCGACTCCAGCAGAGCGATGGCCTGCCTTATGGTGGAGAACTCCAATCCAGGTGCAGACTCCAAACAAGGGGAGTCCACTTCCGGGAAGGAGGAGGAAGAAGGAGATATTGGTGTGTTGGAAAAAGGGGGGACTACCCCTCCTTATATAGGGCAAGGGGGGTGTGATCCTCCTCCCCTCCCCCATGTGGGACTAAACTCCCAAAGGGGGGGGTGCGCCGGCCATAGGGGGGGTTGGGCCCCACCCTTGGCGCCAAGCCCAAGGGGGGAAACCCCCTCCTCCCCTAATGGGCCACATGGGCCCATATAGCCTTTTTCTTATTTTTTAATTTATTTAATATGTTTTAAATATTTAATTCAGACAATTAAATAATAAAACATTATTAAAACAATTAAACTTTACTTTGAACTATTCAAAATGTCCGGAAACCATTCCGTCCTCCTCCGGAACTATTCCGGTGATTTCTCCTATTTCACCGATTGATCCCGTAACTGTCCTATGCATCGATTGTGTAACGAACCAATTCACACAGAATTGAAGTCTCTGTGCTCAAGTGCCAGTCCCTGGATCGAACTCGCTGGCACACACAGTATCATAGATGTATATCAAAGTACAAGTGCATCATTATTACAACGTAAGATCCAGAGTAAACAAATAACAAGTTGCGTAGCTCAAGGCTAGCTTATTCAATATAAATATAGCGGAAGCAAAAGCAAATAACGTGGAGTCCCATCAACAGCCACAAGCGAACATGCTGAGTGTAGACTCGCAACCCCTAACGCACCTTACTGATCGTCTGAAAAACCTGCAACACCGAAGGTTACAGCCCGACAACGGGTCAGTACATCTGATTTGTACGGCAAGTGACACGGAAAAGGTTATATAAAGGACCTACAACTACATGCAAGGTAAGTCAAAGGAAAGGCTTATGGTTTAGTTTTGTAGAAAGCCAATTTTCTCCTAAACTAAACTAGTCAAAATTTTAAGTTGAGTTCTACCTGAAACACACAGCAACCCATGCTACTCTTGTCCCAACCAAATTATTATTAAGTGTTCATCTGTCAAGATCATTCATCAATAGTACTGACTAGTTTCTCAAAGTTCGTCCGTAACCGTGGACACGGCTAATCATGATCAGTTTATACGCTCTGCAGAGGTTGTACACGTTCCCCACTGGACTCAACCCGAAGATTGAGACGAAGACTTTTTGAAGAGGTTGCCTCCACCCTTGGTAGCCGGTACACCTAACCACACATCTACATCAGCTAGCTACCAGGGCCAGGTTCCCCACAACGTACTCGTGCTAAGCCAGAGCCCATATAGCCAGTGGCTGTACACGGAAGCTACTAGTAATATTGCATGTCTGATCTTTTTGAGCCTGGACGGCGCCCACTGCGTGAGAGGGTACTCGCCATGACGCACCCGGTTCACCACCAAACAACCATTGGGTGCATTTAACCCCGGCACTGTCCTCAACCGAGCCACAACTACCGGGATGCAACCCGCCCGTCCAGAAGTGATTTCTATTATTATAAAGTTGCTACATAGTTTATTAAATAGCTCACATGCACTCCATGAATTCTCACAGCCCAACCTCGTCTACAAAGCATAGCAATAAAGTAACCACACGGCTAGGTTGATCTACGGTAGACAAGTCAAGACATATGGCTATCCTAACTGGTTTTGCAGCAACAGTAACATAAACTACCTATCATGCAATAGAGTGATATTCCTTAACATAATGCATATAGAAAATATAGGTATGAGTATGGTCAAAGCATCACTTGCCTTATACATTCGATGAAGATCTTCGCTCTCACGTTCCAGTCAACTCTACTCGTCACACTCCGAGCAATCTATCGTCAACGAAAGAACTCAATAAGAATTCACACCACAAGGACAAAACATAACATCAACAAAACAATCACTAAAGTTTTAGCAACAAAACAAAAGTTTTTGAAGTGCAAAGGTGTGGATGTGCTCGAAGGTGATCGGTGGAACGTGAACTCGAGAGACTCAACGGATAAGGAATTGTCGATACAAGAGTATGATCAAGGCATTATGAAATCAAAGTAGAGATCATAGAAACATGAATGGCATGTGCATATTGCCGATAAGACGTCTCATATGATCCAATATGCAAAAAGAATCACGTGAAACGGGATACTACAACATAGGTCATAGCAATTGCAACATTGAACTGAATTTGAATTTAAACAGATCAATAAACTTGTGAATTTTTGTGTACACATGATATAAACATAAGGTACATGGAACGAGTGATCCAACGCAAAAAGAAACGGCGCAAACGGGCGCACCGGTAAAAAGTTACGGCTGCCGGAAGTCCAAATTTGGATCAGCTTGGGATCCAAATTTAAAAACTTCAAACTTCTGTAACACTAGTTCTATTGCTAGACAATTTCTACGCGGTCGCAACGCAGCTGAAATCGCCCAATTCCGAGTTACGGCTAAAAAGTAGTCGCGAAAACGATATCGGGTGAAAAACGGGGGTACCGGGGGTTCTACTGTAAAAAGGACCCGTACATAAATAAAAAATTTACAAAAAACGCGATCGGGTCCCTGGGCGGTTTGGATCCAGATCTGAGAAAAAAAATCGAAAACGTTTTTTTCTAAAAAAAATTTAAACTCCATCTCTGTCCTCGCGCAGGCACGGCATAGGGGCCATGGCGCGGCTCGGCTGCCATGGAGCAGTGGGGCTCGGGGCCTCGGCTCCTCCGGCCATGGGCCGACGGCGGGGAGCGCGGCGGGCGGCGGCGGACGAGGGGCGGCCAGCCACGGCGGCGGGGCAGGCGGGCGGCCAGGCGCGGCCGTGGGCCGTGGGCGCGGGCGGCGGCCAGCCAAGTCGGCCATGGCGCAGCGGCGGCCGGCTGGCGGCGGCGCAGCTCGCCGGCCTGCGACGGCGGCGGCGGCGGGCCAGTGAGGCGGCGGCGAGGCGGCTGCGGCCGGGGGTGGCGGCGCGGTGGTGCTAGGGCGAAAATTACCTCGAAAAAAATGCGAAAACGCACTCCGGCGATGCTTCGGCGAAAAATCCGGCGATGACGTCGGCGGCGGCGGGTCCCGCGGATTAGATTAGAGCTAACCCTGAAACGCTAAGAGAAAATAAACTTAGCCCTAATCGGGGCTATTTATAGCCAGCCCCTAATCACTTTTTTTTTAATCCGAGATAAATACAAAATCGGACTGTGAGAAAAAAAACAGAGCAGGCCCATTAGACCCAAACTAATATTAGAAAAATCACGGAAATTTATTTTAAAATTCCGTCTTCACCAATATTTTTAAAATAATAAAATTGAATTTTTGGCTTGACCAAAATAATAAAATAAAATAAAAACTTTTCAACTTATTTTTAAATACTTTTCTGGCATTTTTAAAAATACCGAAAACTTCGAAAATTGATTTAAAAACTTTTCCAGACCCTAAATAAATTCCAAAAATATTTTTTAGAAAAATATTTATAACTCCAAAGTAAAATTAAAAAGTCTCCCAAAAATATTTTAAACTATTTTCCAACAATTTAAAAATGGGGATAAGTCCTTTTATATCCTCTCCAGCAAACTGCCATGTGTTGAAAAATGTTTTGAATATTCAAAAGAATTCCAATAAAGATTTAAAACCTTTTCCAAACTTTTAATCGGTTGAAGGAGTCATATTACCTTCTCTCATTTTATTTTGTTGGTTTTGTTTTTAAATAATAAATTCCAAAACACCAACGGTGAATATTAGGGAAAGTCATTTTATTCCCTCTCGTTTTAATATTCAATAAACTCCAAAAAGTTTTAAATCTCAGAGAAAATCAAACACATCAAGCAAACAATCATTATCTATTTAATTTTATTAACATTCCAAAATTCGGAGAATTTTGGGATGTTACACACTACCACCCTTAAAAGGAATCTCGTCCTCGAGATTCGAAAAGGCTAGAGAGAGAATGGTTAGGGTTCGGGTCTTCATGACAGTCTCTCGATCCTCCGACGGTCCAGGGTGCTACCACCCTTAAAAGGAATGCGACTTGGTCTTCAAAAGCTGTCTTCAAAAGCTTGCTCCCTTAGCGAGCTCCTCACACATAATCTTCATACTCCGTTGGGGCATTGAATTCTTCATCACAAGTGTGGGCTTCCAGTATCTTAATCCATCGATGACATTCTTCGTAAAGATTTCACGAATTCCTCCTTTGAGGTTTCCGTCCCTTAGCAAGAGAGTGGTCTTCCAAGTACTGAGACTTCATGGCTGACAGGTCAGACGCCACTACTAAACAACTATCGATTTTCTCATGGTGGTCATCAAGAATACTTCTACGGGATACCTGCAGCAAATGGTATTGGTTCATACTCACCGTATAACACAAACGGAAATCTCCTACAGGGGTCACACATCGTACCATTGTATGGTTCAGGCTTAACATCGTCGTCTCTCTGCTATGGGTAAGTCACTCAAGATTTACTATCCCGCATAGCAAGAGTGAATAATAAGGGTAGTCGTCATGGGGGCCAATCCATTCCGCACCCATATCATTTCCTTGTATATGTTTTAGTGAATCTCGCAATCTAACACTCGGTCATCCTCACAAGCATTGCAGAAGTCCTCCTTATCTTGAACTGGGTCCAGATAAATCCATGGTTCTGCAAGCCAAGCAAAAGATCTATCGTTTCCTCAACACTCAGGTTTGCGCAAACTGCTACAAAACATGCACTGGTGGACTACACTTCCTCCAGAGTTCTCCCTTCAGCAAGATTGGGCTTGCTTGTCGTAAGATCCGGGCACAAGGGGTTAAATTGAGCTCATCATTGGTTGCATCCATCTTTATTCCAGCCTTGACATTAGAAGCAATTGTAGTGGCTTCTTCAGTGTAGGGTTTGAGGTGAGAGGGAATAGAATGTAGATAGCGAGGTAGAGAGAGATAGGGAGAGATACCCATACAAACATCACACTAGTTTTGAAACATAAGTTTTGATGTGTAGCTGTCGGTAAAACAAGAAATGACAGCTCACAGAACGATCTAACTGTAGAAACTTGAATCGTCAGGTCTTCAAGTCTTCAGGTCTTCAATGACGGCAGCTTCAGTTTTGAAAAGTCGAAATAATCTTCATATCTTTGGGTCACTTGCCAACTTATTCTTCTTGTTGATGTGCCTTCTTCAGTCTCGAAGCATACTAAATAGATGAGGGGTCTAATGAAACGTAAACTTATTCTACTCGCATTGAAGAAACACAAAGGGCCACACACAACATCAATCAAAACAAGACATAACAGGGTCAAAGGGTACAAGACAAAACTTAACAAAACCATCATGACATAACACATCTAGTCAATCCATAGCAAACATGCATCGATACACATCTCCAACTAACATAAAAAGGTAGCATCGTGCACTTAGTGCACACCTATGAAAATTCTATTCTCCAGTTGCCAAACATAAGCTTCTTCGAGTCAGCATCCTTGCTTCCACGTTCACAACTTCTCCTTCCCCTTCAATTCGGGACACATATCGCGGTAGTGTCCCATGTTCCTGCACCGATAACAATGAATGTGGCTAATGTCCTTCTTTTTCTTCTTCATGGGTGCTCCCTTCAATTATTGGATAGCTTTCTTCATTTCTTCCTTTTGATCTTGAACCACTTGTTGTGTCCCGATGAAAAATTGACACTGAGCGGGGTAATGATCAGTTCCTTCACATGTAAAACATGTTACTTGTGCAGTGGGGCATTCTTCACCCGAGTGAATTTCTTAATAGGGACATCCATCTTGGTGTCCTTCATGGGAGTGTCCTACTTCCCCGCAAATTGTACAGGCACGGATCCTCTTAAGGGTTACCGTCCTTTGCATCAGTGTGACAAGGCGAGATCCCAACAAAATCTTAGTGAACTCCTTCCAAGTAATTTTCCTCCGTGGTTCGTCAATCGCTTGGTGCATTCTCCACCAAGTAGTAGCCTCTTCTACAAAGTACTTGACAGCATAGTGGACCAAATCATCACTTCCAACCTTGTTACGCTCCATATGCTCCATATTACGGATCCATTGCTCCACCTTCCCTCTCGACATCACCCCAGAAAAGACGAGTCCTACTTCATACTCCATCTATTAAGCCCATACGACAAAGGTTAGGGCAAAACTATAACACTGACAAGAAAACAAACTAAGGTAACACCAAGCATATACACTCAAACAAGGAAGCGGCAAAACTCCTACGTTCGACTGTAACACATAACAACAAACAATACAGTCACAACAGTCAAAACACACAAACAACTCCTAGAGTAAGGTCATATGTGCAAGACATACGATCTCGTCATACTACGCGAAAATTCGTTCATCTAACTTCACATAAAAGGTGGTGGTCTGATGCTAGGATTCATCCCTCTCAGCTAAGCTGATCTTAAAGATTCTTCTCGTAGTTCCAGAACTTATTGATCACCGTAGGGTATTCTTCTGGTTCTTGTGATCATAACTTCAATTGATCCACGAGGTTGATGATGTACTTCTCAATTGTCTTGTCTTCCAAGGTATACACAACTCAAGGGGTATTCATAGTAAAACAAGATGAGAAGTTTTAGAAAATGAATAATAGATGAGAAATACTAGTGAGAGAGTAAATAATCAAAGAGTGATAAAATATTTTTGTTCCTATGGCTTTTTCTATCCATTTTCTAGGGTCACGAACCAACAGTCAACACACTGCTCTGATACCATCTGTAACGACCCAATTCACACAGAATTGAAGTCTCTGTGCTCAAGTGCCAGTCCCTGGATCGAACTCGCTGGCACACACAGTATCATAGATGTATATCAAAGTACAAGTGCATCATTATTACAACGTAAGATCCAGAGTAAACAAATAACAAGTTGCATAGCTCAAGGCTAGCTTATTCAATATAAATATAGCGGAAGCAAAAGCAAATAACGTGGAGTCCCATCAACAGCCACAAGCGAACATGCTGAGTGTAGACTCGCAACCCCTAACGCACCTTACTGATCGTCTGAAAAACCTGCAACACCGAAGGTTACAGCCCGACAACGGGTCAGTACATCTGATTTGTACGGCAAGTGACACGGAAAAGGTTATATAAAGGACCTACAACTACATGCAAGGTAAGTCAAAGGAAAGGCTTATGGTTTAGTTTTGCAGAAAGCCAATTTTCTCCTGAACTAAACTAGTCAAAATTTTAAGTTGAGTTCTACCTGAAACACACAGCAACCCATGCTACTCTTGTCCCAACCAAATTATTATTAAGTGTTCATCTGTCAAGATCATTCATCAACAATACTGACTAGTTGCTCAAAGTTCTTCCGTAACCGTGGACACGGCTAATCATGATCAGTTTATACGCTCTGCAGAGGTTGTACACGTTCCCCACTGGACTCAACCCGAAGATTGAGACGAAGACTTTTTGAAGAGGTTGCCTCCACCCTTGGTAGCCGGTACACCTAACCACACATCTACATCAGCTAGCTACCAGGGCCAGGTTCCCCACAACGTACTCGTGCTAAGCCAGAGCCCATATAGCCAGTGGCTGTACACGGAAGCTACTAGTAATATTGCATGTCTGATCTTTTTGAGCCTGGACGGCGCCCACTGCGTGAGAGGGTACTCGCCATGACGCACCCGGTTCACCACCAAACAACCATTGGGTGCATTTAACCCCGGCACTGTCCTCAACCGAGCCACAACTACCGGGATGCAACCCGCCCGTCCAGAAGTGATTTCTATTATTATAAAGTTGCTACATAGTTTATTAAATAGCTCACATGCACTCCATGAATTCTCACAGCCCAACCTCGTCTACAAAGCATAGCAATAAAGTAACCACACGGCTAGGTTGATCTACGGTAGACAAGTCAAGACATATGGCTATCCTAACTGGTTTTGCAGCAACAGTAACATAAACTACCTATCATGCAATAGAGTGATATTCCTTAACATAATGCATATAGAAAATATAGGTATGAGTATGGTCAAAGCATCACTTGCCTTATACATTCGATGAAGATCTTCGCTCTCACGTTCCAGTCAACTCTACTCGTCACACTCCGAGCAATCTATCGTCAACGAAAGAACTCAATAAGAATTCACACCACAAGGACAAAACATAACATCAACAAAACAATCACTAAAGTTTTAGCAACAAAACAAAAGTTTTTGAAGTGCAAAGGTGTGGATGTGCTCGAAGGTGATCGGTGGAACGTGAACTCGAGAGACTCAACGGATAAGGAATTGTCGATACAAGAGTATGATCAAGGCATTATGAAATCAAAGTAGAGATCATAGAAACATGAATGGCATGTGCATATTGCCGATAAGACGTCTCATATGATCCAATATGCAAAAAGAATCACGTGAAACGGGATACTACAACATAGGTCATAGCAATTGCAACATTGAACTGAATTTGAATTTAAACAGATCAATAAACTTGTGAATTTTTGTGTACACATGATATAAACATAAGGTACATGGAACGAGTGATCCAACGCAAAAAGAAACGGCGCAAACGGGCGCACCGGTAAAAAGTTACGGCTGCCGGAAGTCCAAATTTGGATCAGCTTGGGATCCAAATTTAAAAACTTCAAACTTCTGTAACACTAGTTCTATTGCTAGACAATTTCTACGCGGTCGCAACGCAGCTGAAATCGCCCAATTCCGAGTTACGGCTAAAAAGTAGTCGCGAAAACGATATCGGGTGAAAAACGGGGGTACCGGGGGTTCTACTGTAAAAAGGACCCGTACATAAATAAAAAATTTACAAAAAACGCGATCGGGTCCCTGGGCGGTTTGGATCCAGATCTGAGAAAAAAAATCGAAAACGTTTTTTTCTAAAAAAAATTTAAACTCCATCTCTGTCCTCGCGCAGGCACGGCATAGGGGCCATGGCGCGGCTCGGCTGCCATGGAGCAGTGGGGCTCGGGGCCTCGGCTCCTCCGGCCATGGGCCGACGGCGGGGAGCGCGGCGGGCGGCGGCGGACGAGGGGCGGCCAGCCACGGCGGCGGGGCAGGCGGGCGGCCAGGCGCGGCCGTGGGCCGTGGGCGCGGGCGGCGGCCAGCCAAGTCGGCCATGGCGCAGCGGCGGCCGGCTGGCGGCGGCGCAGCTCGCCGGCCTGCGACGGCGGCGGCGGCGGGCCAGTGAGGCGGCGGCGAGGCGGCTGCGGCCGGGGGTGGCGGCGCGGTGGTGCTAGGGCGAAAATTACCTCGAAAAAAATGCGAAAACGCACTCCGGCGATGCTTCGGCGAAAAATCCGGCGATGACGTCGGCGGCGGCGGGTCCCGCGGATTAGATTAGAGCTAACCCTGAAACGCTAAGAGAAAATAAACTTAGCCCTAATCGGGGCTATTTATAGCCAGCCCCTAATCACTTTTTTTTTAATCCGAGATAAATACAAAATCGGACTGTGAGAAAAAAAACAGAGCAGGCCCATTAGACCCAAACTAATATTAGAAAAATCACGGAAATTTATTTTAAAATTCCGTCTTCACCAATATTTTTAAAATAATAAAATTGAATTTTTGGCTTGACCAAAATAATAAAATAAAATAAAAACTTTTCAACTTATTTTTAAATACTTTTCTGGCATTTTTAAAAATACCGAAAACTTCGAAAATTGATTTAAAAACTTTTCCAGACCCTAAATAAATTCCAAAAATATTTTTTAGAAAAATATTTATAACTCCAAAGTAAAATTAAAAAGTCTCCCAAAAATATTTTAAACTATTTTCCAACAATTTAAAAATGGGGATAAGTCCTTTTATATCCTCTCCAGCAAACTGCCATGTGTTGAAAAATGTTTTGAATATTCAAAAGAATTCCAATAAAGATTTAAAACCTTTTCCAAACTTTTAATAAGTTGAAGGAGTCATATTACTTTCTCTCATTTTATTTTGTTGGTTTTGTTTTTAAATAATAAATTCCAAAACACCAACGGTGAATATTAGGGAAAGTCATTTTATTCCCTCTCGTTTTAATATTCAATAAACTCCAAAAAGTTTTAAATCTCAGAGAAAATCAAACACATCAAGCAAACAATCATTATCTATTTAATTTTATTAACATTCCAAAATTCGGAGAATTTTGGGATGTTACACACTACCACCCTTAAAAGGAATCTCGTCCTCGAGATTCGAAAAGGCTAGAGAGAGAATGGTTAGGGTTCGGGTCTTCATGAAAGTCTCTCGATCCTCCGACGGTCCAGGGTGCTACCACCCTTAAAAGGAATGCGACTTGGTCTTCAAAAGCTGTCTTCAAAAGCTTGCTCCCTTAGCGAGCTCCTCACACATAATCTTCATACTCCGTTGGGGCATTGAATTCTTCATCACAAGTGTGGGCTTCCAGTATCTTAATCCATCGATGACATTCTTCGTAAAGATTTCACGAATTCCTCCTTTGAGGTTTCCGTCCCTTAGCAAGAGAGTGGTCTTCCAAGTACTGAGACTTCATGGCTGACAGGTCAGACGCCACTACTAAACAACTATCGATTTTCTCATGGTGGTCATCAAGAATACTTCTACGGGATACCTGCAGCAAATGGTATTGGTTCATACTCACCGTATAACACAAACGGAAATCTCCTACAGGGGTCACACATCGTACCATTGTATGGTTCAGGCTTAACATCGTCGTCTCTCTGCTATGGGTAAGTCACTCAAGATTTACTATCCCGCATAGCAAGAGTGAATAATAAGGGTAGTCGTCATGGGGGCCAATCCATTCCGCACCCATATCATTTCCTTGTATATGTTTTAGTGAATCTCGCAATCTAACACTCGGTCATCCTCACAAGCATTGCAGAAGTCCTCCTTATCTTGAACTGGGTCCAGATAAATCCATGGTTCTGCAAGCCAAGCAAAAGATCTATCGTTTCCTCAACACTCAGGTTTGCGCAAACTGCTACAAAACATGCACTGGTGGACTACACTTCCTCCAGAGTTCTCCCTTCAGCAAGATTGGGCTTGCTTGTCGTAAGATCCGGGCACAAGGGGTTAAATTGAGCTCATCATTGGTTGCATCCATCTTTATTCCAGCCTTGACATTAGAAGCAATTGTAGTGGCTTCTTCAGTGTAGGGTTTGAGGTGAGAGGGAATAGAATGTAGATAGCGAGGTAGAGAGAGATAGGGAGAGATACCCATACAAACATCACACTAGTTTTGAAACATAAGTTTTGATGTGTAGCTGTCGGTAAAACAAGAAATGACAGCTCACAGAACGATCTAACTGTAGAAACTTGAATCGTCAGGTCTTCAAGTCTTCAGGTCTTCAATGACGGCAGCTTCAGTTTTGAAAAGTCGAAATAATCTTCATATCTTTGGGTCACTTGCCAACTTATTCTTCTTGTTGATGTGCCTTCTTCAGTCTCGAAGCATACTAAATAGATGAGGGGTCTAATGAAACGTAAACTTATTCTACTCGCATTGAAGAAACACAAAGGGCCACACACAACATCAATCAAAACAAGACATAACAGGGTCAAAGGGTACAAGACAAAACTTAACAAAACCATCATGACATAACACATCTAGTCAATCCATAGCAAACATGCATCGATACACATCTCCAACTAACATAAAAAGGTAGCATCGTGCACTTAGTGCACACCTATGAAAATTCTATTCTCCAGTTGCCAAACATAAGCTTCTTCGAGTCAGCATCCTTGCTTCCACGTTCACAACTTCTCCTTCCCCTTCAATTCGGGACACATATCGCGGTAGTGTCCCATGTTCCTGCACCGATAACAATGAATGTGGCTAATGTCCTTCTTTTTCTTCTTCATGGGTGCTCCCTTCAATTATTGGATAGCTTTCTTCATTTCTTCCTTTTGATCTTGAACCACTTGTTGTGTCCCGATGAAAAATTGACACTGAGCGGGGTAATGATCAGTTCCTTCACATGTAAAACATGTTACTTGTGCAGTGGGGCATTCTTCACCCGAGTGAATTTCTTAATAGGGACATCCATCTTGGTGTCCTTCATGGGAGTGTCCTACTTCCCCGCAAATTGTACAGGCACGGATCCTCTTAAGGGTTACCGTCCTTTGCATCAGTGTGACAAGGCGAGATCCCAACAAAATCTTAGTGAACTCCTTCCAAGTAATTTTCCTCCGTGGTTCGTCAATCGCTTGGTGCATTCTCCACCAAGTAGTAGCCTCTTCTACAAAGTACTTGACAGCATAGTGGACCAAATCATCACTTCCAACCTTGTTACGCTCCATATGCTCCATATTACGGATCCATTGCTCCACCTTCCCTCTCGACATCGCCCCAGAAAAGACGAGTCCTACTTCATACTCCATCTATTAAGCCCATACGACAAAGGTTAGGGCAAAACTATAACACTGACAAGAAAACAAACTAAGGTAACACCAAGCATATACACTCAAACAAGGAAGCGGCAAAACTCCTACGTTCGACTGTAACACATAACAACAAACAATACAGTCACAACAGTCAAAACACACAAACAACTCCTAGAGTAAGGTCATATGTGCAAGACATACGATCTCGTCATACTACGCGAAAATTCGTTCATCTAACTTCACATAAAAGGTGGTGGTCTGATGCTAGGATTCATCCCTCTCAGCTAAGCTGATCTTAAAGATTCTTCTCGTAGTTCCAGAACTTATTGATCACCGTAGGGTATTCTTCTGGTTCTTGTGATCATAACTTCAATTGATCCACGAGGTTGATGATGTACTTCTCAATTGTCTTGTCTTCCAAGGTATACACAACTCAAGGGGTATTCATAGTAAAACAAGATGAGAAGTTTTAGAAAATGAATAATAGATGAGAAATACTAGTGAGAGAGTAAATAATCAAAGAGTGATAAAATATTTTTGTTCCTATGGCTTTTTCTATCCATTTTCTAGGGTCACGAACCAACAGTCAACACACTGCTCTGATACCATCTGTAACGACCCAATTCACACAGAATTGAAGTCTCTGTGCTCAAGTGCCAGTCCCTGGATCGAACTCGCTGGCACACACAGTATCATAGATGTATATCAAAGTACAAGTGCATCATTATTACAACGTAAGATCCAGAGTAAACAAATAACAAGTTGCATAGCTCAAGGCTAGCTTATTCAATATAAATATAGCGGAAGCAAAAGCAAATAACGTGGAGTCCCATCAACAGCCACAAGCGAACATGCTGAGTGTAGACTCGCAACCCCTAACGCACCTTACTGATCGTCTGAAAAACCTGCAACACCGAAGGTTACAGCCCGACAACGGGTCAGTACATCTGATTTGTACGGCAAGTGACACGGAAAAGGTTATATAAAGGACCTACAACTACATGCAAGGTAAGTCAAAGGAAAGGCTTATGGTTTAGTTTTGCAGAAAGCCAATTTTCTCCTGAACTAAACTAGTCAAAATTTTAAGTTGAGTTCTACCTGAAACACACAGCAACCCATGCTACTCTTGTCCCAACCAAATTATTATTAAGTGTTCATCTGTCAAGATCATTCATCAACAATACTGACTAGTTGCTCAAAGTTCTTCCGTAACCGTGGACACGGCTAATCATGATCAGTTTATACGCTCTGCAGAGGTTGTACACGTTCCCCACTGGACTCAACCCGAAGATTGAGACGAAGACTTTCTGAAGAGGTTGCCTCCACCCTTGGTAGCCGGTACACCTAACCACACATCTACATCAGCTAGCTACCAGGGCCAGGTTCCCCACAACGTACTCGTGCTAAGCCAGAGCCCATATAGCCAGTGGCTGTACACGGAAGCTACTAGTAATATTGCATGTCTGATCTTTTTGAGCCTGGACGGCGCCCACTGCGTGAGAGGGTACTCGCCATGACGCACCCGGTTCACCACCAAACAACCATTGGGTGCATTTAACCCCGGCACTGTCCTCAACCGAGCCACAACTACCGGGATGCAACCCTCCCGTCCAGAAGTGATTTCTATTATTATAAAGTTGCTACACAGTTTATTAAATAGCTCACATGCACTCCATGAATTCTCACAGCCCAACCTCGTCTACAAAGCATAGCAATAAAGTAACCACACGGCTAGGTTGATCTACGGTAGACAAGTCAAGACATATGGCTATCCTAACTGGTTTTGCAGCAACAGTAACATAAACTACCTATCATGCAATAGAGTGATATTCCTTAACATAATGCATATAGAAAATATAGGTATGAGTATGGTCAAAGCATCACTTGCCTTATACATTCGATGAAGATCTTCGCTCTCACGTTCCAGTCAACTCTACTCGTCACACTCTGAGCAATCTATCGTCAACGAAAGAACTCAATAAGCAATCACACCACAAGGACAAAACATAACATCAACAAAACAATCACTAAAGTGTTAGCAACAAAACAAAAGGTTTTGAAGTGCAAAGGTGTGGATGTGCTCGAAGGTGATCGATGGAACGTGAACTCGAGAGACTCAACGGATAAGGAATTGTCGATACAAGAGTATGATCAAGGCATTATGAAATCAAAGTAGAGATCATAGAAACATGAATGGAATGTGCATATTGCCGATAAGATGTCTCATATGATCCAATATGAAAAAAGAATCACGTGAAACGGGATACTACAACACAGGTCATAGCAATTGCAACATTGAACTGAATTTGAATTTAAACAGATCAATAAACTTGTGAATTTTTGTGTACACATGATATAAACAGAAAGTACATGGAACGAGTGATCCAACGCAAAAAGAAACGGCGCAAACGGGCGCACCGGTAAAAAGTTACGGCTGCCGGAAGTCCAAATTTGGATCAGCTTGGGATCCAAATTTAAAAACTTCAAACTTCTGTAACACTAGGTATATTGGTTAGACAATTTCTACACGGTCGCAACGCAACTGGAATCGCAATTCCGAGTTACGGCTAAAAAGTAGTCGCGAAAACGGTATCGGGTGAAAACGGGGGTACCGAGGGGTTCTACTGTAAAAAGGACCCGTACATAAATAAAAAATTTACAAAAAACGCGATCGGGTCCCTGGGCGGTTTGGATCCAGATCTGAGAAAAAAAAATCGAAACGTTTTTTCTAAAAAAAATTTAAACTCCATCTCTTTCCTCGCGCAAGCACGGCACAGGGGCCATGGCGCGGCTCGGCTGCCATGGAGCAGTGGGGCTCGGGGCCTCCGGCCATAGGCCGGCGGCGGGGAGCGCGGCGGGCGGCGGCGGTCGAGGGGCGGCCAGCCACGGCGGCGGGGCGGGCGGGCGGCCAGGTCGGCCATGGCGCGGCGGCGGCGCAGCTCGCCGGCCTGCGGCGGCGGCGGGCCAGTGAGGCGGCGGCGCGGCAGCTGCGGCCGGGGGTGGCGGCGCGGTGGTGCTAGGGAGAAAATTACCTCGAAAAAAAAATGCGAAAACGCAATCCGGCGATGCTTCGGCGAAAAATCCGGCGATGACGTCGGCGGCGGCGGGTACCGCGGATTAGATTAGAGCTAACCCTAAAACGCCAAGCGGAAATAAACTTAGCCCTAATCGGGGCTATTTATAGCCAGCTCCTAATCACTTTTTTTTTAAATCCGAGATAAATACGAAATCGGACTGCGTGAAAAAAAACAGAGCAGGCCCATTAGGCCCAAATAAATATTAGAAAAATCACGGAAATTTATTTTAAAATTCCGTCTTCGCCAATATTTTTAAAATAATAAAATTGAATTTTTGGCTTGACCAAAATAATAAAATAAAGTAAAAACTTTTCAACTTATTTTTAAATATTTTTAAATACTTTTCTGGCATTTTTAAAAATACCGAAAACTTTGAAAATTGATTTAAAAACTTTTCCAGAGCCTAAATAAATTCCAAAAATATTTTTTAGAAAAATATTTATAACCCCAAAGTAAAATTAAAAAGTCTCCCAAAAATATTTTTAACTATTTTCCAACAATTTAAAAATGGGGATAAGTCTTTTTATATCCTCTCCAGCGAACTGCCATGTGTTGAAAAATGTTTTGAATATTCAAAAGAATTCCAATAAAGATTTAAAACATTTTCCAAACTTTTAATAAGTTGAAGGAGTCATATTACCTTCTCTCATTTTATTTTGTTGGTTTTGTTTTTAAATAATAAATTCCAAAACACCAACGGTGAATATTAGGGAAAGTCATTTTATTCCCTCTCGTTTTAATATTCAATAAACTCCAAAAAGTTTTAAATCTCAGAGAAAATCAAACACATCAAGCAAATAATCATTATCTATTTAATTTTATTAACATTCCAAAATTCGGAGAATTTTGGGATGTTACAGATTGCCCTTAAGTGTAACACCCTAACGGTCCGGGAAACAGCAGACATGGTCGAGACTCTTCTGATTGACCAATGACTTGTCAGTTGGACCTGGTTACAATCCTTGACAGCCCCTGCACTTCCATCGAATGAACTTCGATCGCTTTTAGAAACTGTTAACGATACGACGTAATCCCTTTGTGCTGCGGTACTTTGTTTGTCCGAGGTTTGATCGTCGGTATCCTACATAACGTGTTCACTTCTCGTTCACAACAAACAACTTCTCTCGTCCATGATCATTGCATCTCTTGTGACCTAGTCACGTCCTTGCAAGGTATTGATGCAATATCACCGAGTGGGCCCAGAGTACCTGTCCTGTCACAAGGACTGACAAATCCCGCTCTGATCTATTAACATACTCATCAACCATCTATTTTGGAATACCCAAAGTGCACCGTTATAGCCAACATATTTCAGCCAGGCGGTGGGATACAAATCAAAGTCTCCTCATAGATGGTAATTACGTATGATCATTACGGTCTAAGGACTAAGCCATACGTTACAAAGTCATAGCAACGCTGAACTATGTGACTCGATCACATTGCAATACTTTAGGTGGGTGTACGTCCATCACATCATTCCCCTTAATGATATGACCTCATTGTCAATGGACTCAAGTGTCGCCCTGATCAGGAAAGCTTGATCAATCAATTGCCCAATGAGATAGTTTACCCGAGTTAAACTATGGACCATGTTCTTGGCTCCTTCGCGTTAGCAATGGCACCCGTGTTGTCGCAGAAGATTCCCACGGGGTCAGTGCAACTGGGAAAGACGCCAAGCTCGATCACGAACTTCTTCAGCCACAGCGCCTCGTTTGACGCTTCGCAAGCGGCAATGTACTCCGACTCCATTGTAGATTGAGCGACGACTGACTGTTTGCCGCTCCTCCAGCTAATTGCGCCACCGTTCAACATGAAAACATATCCCGTCTGGGATTTCGAGTCATCTAGATCTGAGCCGAAGCTTGCGTCAACATAACCTTTTACGGTGAGCTCCTCATCAACTCCTCCATAAACGAGAAAGAGATCACTGGTTCTTCTTAAGTACTTAAGGATGTTCTTTACTGCTGTCCAGTGAGCCATTCCCGGGTTACTCTGGTAGCGATTAGTCATACAATGGCCAGCGCTAAATCCGGTGTGGTACATAACATAGCATACATGAGAGAACCTATGGCTGAGGCATAGGGCTTTGAGGACATCTCCTCCTTCTCTTTTGCTGTGGTTGGGCATTGAGTCACGCTTAATTTGACACCTTTTATAACTGGCAAGAGACCTCTCTTGGAGTCATCCATTTTGAACCTTTTCAATATCTTGTCTTGACTGGCATCATCTGCTGGTGCGTCACCTAACGCGTCCTCTAGTACGTATGCCATCTTGAGGGGAACGAGGAGAATCCTCAGGGTGCGGAACCAGTTGGTGAAGTTTGTCCCATCTGTTTTTAGCTTATGTTTCTCTAGGAATGATCCTAAGTTGAACGAGGGGCGGGGTGCTGCATCTACAAGGTTGATTCACAAGGATACATATTTAGAGTTTTGGGACAGTTGCGTTTCGAGTGACCTTCACCCTTGCAGTAGAAGCACTCCACTCCGGGTTTAGGCTTGGGTGCCTTGGGAGGAGCGACAACTGACTTGCCATCCCTCTTGGGGCCACCTCTCTTGGCCTTCTCCCGTCTGCGTGACTTCTTGAAGTCAGTGGTCTTGTTGACCATGAAGACGGCGTGCTCCTTCTTGATCTCAACCTCAGCACTCTTCAGCATGGCGAACAACTCAGAAGGGGTTTTGGTCATCCCCTGCATGTTGTAGTTCAGCACAAAACCTTTGTAGCTAGGGGGAAGCGACTGCAGCACCCTATCAACAGCATGTTCATCTGGAATCTGGCATTCCAGAGCATTCAAGCGCTGAACGTAGCCAGACATTTTGACTACGTGCTCACTCACGCTGCCGTGCGCGTCCATCTTTGCTGAGAAGAAGGCTTCAGAAGCCTCTTACCGTTCAGCCCTGTCTTGAGGTGCGAAGACCGCCTTGAGGTCGGTTATAATCTCATATGCACCCATCCTCTCAAAGCGTTTCTGCAGCTCAGCCTCCATGGAGTAGAGCATGCCACTCTGGACAAGGTTGTAATCATCAGTCCAGGAGAGATAGACATTCTTCTCGTCTTGACTGGCATCATCTGCTGGTGCGTCACCTAACGCGTCCTCTAGTACGTATGCCATCTTGAGGGGAACGAGGAGAATCCTCAGGGTGCGGAACCAGTTGGTGAAGTTTGTCCCATCTATTTTTAGCTTATCTTTCTCTAGGAATGATCCTAAGTTGAACGAGGGGCGAGGTGTTGCATCTACAAGGTTGATTCACAAGGATACATATTTAGAGTTTTGTTCATAATGTGGAGTTTCAATTTAATCTCAAAATTCTAGAAAGCTCCCACTTAGATAAACACCTCTCAATTTAACTAAGTGATTACACAATCCCAGCCCCCATACCTCCCCCAATCGTCACGGCCATCAGTATGCGAACCAGGTAGGCCTCTAAGCCAATCACATCAGGCATGTGACTCGCGCTCGACCTTTCGGTCTCCTGTGTTCCAGGCCCGCATCTACATACGTCAAGCCTGCCAATCGAACCTTGATGTTAGCTGTTCAGCAAGGCCATATCTGCATATGCCAGGCTTGCCGAACCCAAGCTCATGCGAACTCCGTTTAATATGTAGGACAACTCCGGTATGTACGGAGCATCAAGCCATATGGGAGAACCTTCCAGGCGGTGCCCACCAAGGGACAACACAATGTTGATATTGTGAGAGATGGTCCTGTTTCGTGCTACCGTCGATATATCTAGCATACTAGCATAAAACAGGAAGTAAAACTGTAAATCATACAACCTATGATCCCCCTTCATGCAAAGAAAAGTTAAACGTCTTTCTACTTTAGCTTGTGCAAGTTTTACGTGGCTGCTAGGGGTTTCGAGAGAGAGAACCGTTTCTATCCTGCGAAAAACATGCCACAACACCGTCTCCCATCCGTCTCTATTACACCCCTGTCGGGGCCCTCCGTTGCAAGCATCTTCGCATCGCTAATGCAGAGAGACAGACACCCCCCAGCCACTTTATATGGTACAAGCCATATGTCAAGCGTGGAACCAGTCTCGCGTAAACGCGTAAGGTCTGTCGGGGGGCGCTTCATCAAACATTGTCGCAACGCTAAATGAGTACACGTGGGAGGGTAACGAATGAAGATTCGATGCCCACATCCTAGATGTGTTCTACCCGTACAATACATCTACGCATAGCTAGCTCTGATACCACTGTTGGGATACGGGGCAGAAAACACAAAATTTTCATACCTACGGTACCCGAACCCAAGATCTATGCTATGGAGATGTAAAGTAATGGAGGGAATCGGTGTTCATACCTTTGACCGAAAGAGGGAAACGTTCTTGCGAACGTGGTTGGCGTGGACTCAGAACTACGACCTCCCTGTCGTGTAGAAGACCACCACCGGCGAGGATGACTCCCGGTAAACCTCCAGCAACGAAGTAGCACCACAGGTGTAGTGCCTCGAAGAGATTATACATGTACGGTACAATCGATGTTCCTTGTGACGCTCCCAAAATCAACCCGTGTACAGTAATCATACACGCAGGGTACACGGCTGAGATTAGGGTGCCACGGTGAGAATATCACAGCACAACACTAAACACAAAAGGATAAACAAATGTGTTACAATACCAGGGATCACGAGGATCCGAATACATAAGTCATACAAGCCATAATATCTGAGTACAGACATAGTTAGTCAAGTTTTGCCTTAAGAAGGCTAGCACAAATCACATCAGAGATACAGATCGAAAAGGCGAGGCCTCCTGCCTGGGATCCACCGAACTACTCCTGGTCAACGGGCAACTCGACGTCGTAGTAGTCGCCTCCGGGGTACTCCTGCTCCTGGGCTCCAACATCGACTGCAGCGGCCGATCAGGCAAAGCGAAAAAGGGGAAATAAAGCAAAGGTGAGTATCTAGCATACCCGCGAGTCTTACGTCCGCTACTAAGCATTATGCATTGTATCAATGGAAAGAAGAGGCTGTATATAGTAGACTGAAAGACAGAAATCCAGAGCAAGGGTAAGAAGCTAGGCCTAACGAAGACTAGCATCTTCCGACGATATTTTGCAGCATGAGGTAAGAATCAGCCAACAGTTTATCTAAAGCATAAAATAACAATGCAGCAGAAGTTGCTGCAGCATTGTATTATAATAAGTTGTAATAGTTAACAATGCCTCCTATTTCACCTCCTCGACATCCCCGCGAGGAAGAAAACCCAGAACCATACAGTTTAATAATAATAGTTTCTAGTGGTAAGATCCAGCTTCAGCATAAAGCGTCCTGTTACCGTGGACACGGCTATTCGAATAGATTAATCTTCCCTGCAGGGGTGCACTTGTGTTACGCTACACGCACGGATCTCCAGGGTGGCGGGAACCTTGTTAGGAAACGCTCCACCGAGGCTATCCGACACTTCCTAGCCCATCTTTCAAACTCAACAGAGAGGTCATCCGCCGGACTATATCCTATGTACGCGGGGCTTTGGACCCTAACCCCGACGTACTCCTGCACGGTGCGAGGCTGGCCGGTGAAGTTAAATGAAAGAAAATACAAATCACACTGCCGCGACAAATAAGACAACACCACTTCCCGGCGCAGGCCGCGGTACTGCTGACGTCTGAAGAGTCCTCGGACGACACTACGAAGCAGTGGAGCCCATAACTCGTAATTCCCACGGGTAGGTAGTGCGTACATGGCATATAGCCAACTCAAGACATTCACTGAACCATTTAGAATTTTAACTAACCTGCGTGACAACCGTTATCGTTGCCTCGACTTAACTGACCCGCGGACAACGACAGCAGCCAGGCCCACCAGTACATCGGTGCCTGCCCTGTCGTCCCACCAAGTCACTGCGGTTACCAATAAGGTGAACCGTCTCCTTACCTTGTCTCACGTGTGCTCCTGGAGGAGCTCGACTTTCGTGGTTTGGTAACTCTCGCGGCCAACGATCAGGGGCCAAGCACACCGGTACACTGGTCGTGCCCTCCCTGTCGTCCCGTTGCAATACCTCTCGCGGGCACCGTTGGGTCGCCCGACTTCTCACCTGAAGGACAACCGTTGCTTAGGTACCTAGAGCGGCTATACAGAGTCAGCAATGAGTGGAGTACAAGGATTACTCCTTGATAGCTCACACTTGATGGTGGCTCGGCAGAGCCGAGCTAGGGGGCCTGAGGCGGTGTCTGCATTGTACCGTACCTGTGCAGTTATAATATTTGTATCCGCGTTCACTCCCCTGGGTGATCACGGCCCTCTATCTAATCCTAGCTAACTATGCGCAGGGCTCACTTCTGAATAATGCATAATAATAATAATAGGCAGCATAGGATAAAAGAGGTACATCAAGGGGCGACAAAACAGGCTATGCAATTGAATAGGATTGTAACGTAGCAGCAGCAGTAACATTGCCTAGTGCAAGAAAGTACGGAAAAGATAGGCGATATCTGGGGAAGAGAATGGCTCTGCTTGCCTGGAAGCTCGACGGTAGGGGTACGGTCGTCGACGACGTAGTCGTACTCAGCAGCGGTGTAGTCGACGGCAGCAGCGGGGTCTACCGGAGATTAAGGGGGGGAAGAAAACAGTAAATAAACAGCAAGCATTTACAAACAGATGCATGACATGACAGATGAAATGTTAACGGTGTTCAAACGCAGTGTAATGCACGTTGCTCGGAGCGGGAATTCATCCGGGGATGAACTACCGGCTCCGGATGATTACCAGACAGGGTGTCCGGAGGGGGAAGGATCAAGCCGGAGGTGTCGTGGGTACCGGACAAACATAAGGGGGTGTATCCGTGCTAGTTGATCTATTCCGAGAAACATTCGTGTTCGGAATAAATTCATCCGGGCACTCAAACAGTACCGGACAATTTATCGGACCGTCGGTCCGGAGGGGACGGTTTGATGTTCGTTGTGTTAGAGGGGTGTGATAGACATACGGATAGCGTATTCGTATTCGTTATATTTTTCTGATCAATTTTCATGTATAAAGTTTTTGAATCCGAGTTACGGTTTAAAAGTTATTCAAATTCAAAGTTTAAATCATTTAAATGATTTTCTAAATTTCTTTTATTATTAAAATCCAACCTTATCCAGAACCTTATCCACAACAGTGCTGACATGTGGGCTCCACATGTCAGCCACACATTTTAATAATTCAATTAATTAAATCTAAAATAATCAGTGGGACCTACATGTCATTGACACACATGCTAATAAATCCTTTAAAAAACTAGAAAAATGTTAAATGGTCTGGGACCCACCAGTAAGTCTCAGGGGGTTATATCTATTTCTAATTTTACTTAGCGGGGGGGTATCTACTAGTCTCTCTGTCTTTCTTTTAACAGGGGGATTAAGGGTGGGGCCCCACTATCAGCGGGGGGTTAGCCCCAGCCAGAGGGCACACCGGCCATGCTCGTGGCCACGGGCCAGTGGAGGGCACAGCGAGGCAGTCCAGGGGAACGGCGGCGAAGGGGTTGGCGGCACGAGCGTGGGGGTGTGGCCACCCGCGCGTGCGCGCGCTCACGAGCAAGGCGCGAGCGGCGCGTGGCCTGGGCGCAGCCGGTGGCCACAGGAGCGCGAGCTCCTGGCCATGGCGGCAACGCCCCGTATAGGCGATAAACGGCGGAATTTGAGGAGTAGGCAAGGGGAACGGGCGCGGTAGCTCACCGGGAGTCCGACAGCGTGCACGGGGAGGACGGTGGGGCTCGGGCGGCGACGAATTCGGGCGCCGAAGACGGCGGCTGAAGGCGAGGCAGACGACGATTGCGACGGCCGTGGGGCACCTAGGCTCGATTGCTCGTAGAAGATGACAAAGACGAAGCGGCTGGTTCACCTGGACATGCCAGCCGGGCCGGAGGTGGGTAGTGGCCACGGTGTGCACGGCGGCGCGTCCATGGTCGTTGTGGAGCTCGCACGGGGAGGATCCACCTAGTGAGAGAGAGGAGGGGAAGTGGAAAGGGGGGGTCAGGGGGCAGTTGGGGGGTCGGCCTTATCTCCATGGGTAGCAGGTGGAGGAGGGGAGGGAGCAGGTGAGGGAGGGCCGGCCAGGTAGTGGCCATGGCGCCCTGTCGCCGTGCAGTGGGGGTGGGGGAACAGTGAGAGGTAGGGGATGGGGTAGGTGGGCTGGGGGGGTTGGGCCGGGTTGGGCCTCGCCTGGGGCGAGGGATAGCCTTTTTTGTTTTGTTTTGTTTTGTTTTGCTGTTTGTTCTATTTCTTTTCTGTAATTGATTTATTAACCCTAGCATTTTTTTTAAATGTTATTGGTGTTTTTAAATTAGGGTTACATATTACTGAGGTGCCACAAAAGATTTTGAGTTTTTATAAAATCATTTGATATTTTATTTTATTGAAAATGGAGCAGAACCCACTGTTTTTGCTACTGTTTGAGTTGTTTGGATTTTTCAGTGGCAAAATAAAATACCATAATCACATGGGCATGACCCAATGATTATTAGTGATTTTATAAAAGTGGTCCCATGATTTTAGGGCAAAGTTTAATTGCAACATATTTTTCATAGCAACCAAAAGGCATTTCTGAATATGATCAAAAGCAAAGTGGGTCATGGCATGGTTTGCATAGTGATTAGCAACAGTGATTAGTCCACAGTAAAAGTGATTACTGTTACAGACAACTGAGGGTGTTACAAATCTCCCCCACTACAAGAATTCTCGTCCCGAGAATTTAAGTGGTAGCGAGGAAAAGATCGGGGTATTCATCGCGAAGGCGATCTTCACGTTCCCAAGTGGCTTCATCTTCAGAATGATTCGACCACTGAACCTTGAGGAACTTGACGGTCTTGTTGCGGGTTCGACGTTCAGACTGATCAAGAATGCGGCTTGGATGTTCTCGATAAGTCAAGTCTTGTTGCAGCTCGATCATATCATGTTCCACTTCGCGGATAGGATCCTTGAAGCAGCGACGGAGTTGCGACACGTGGAAGACATGGTGGACTTGGGAGAGGTTCGGCGGCAATTCCAACCGGTATGCCACGGGTCCACTTCTGGAAAGGATACGGAACGGGCCAATGTAGCGAGGAGCCAACTTGCCCTTGATACCGAAGCGATGAGTGCCCCTCATGAGAGTGACACGGAGGTAAGCGTATTCACCAGGTTGATACTCCATTTCACGGTGTTTGCGGACATAGTTGCTCTTCTGACGATACTGGGCGGCCTTGAGATTTTCTTGTACAATGCGAACCTGATCTTCAGTTTGTTGGACAAGATCCGGTCCGAAGTAGGGTCGTTCCCCAGTTCCTGACCAATTCAGGGGGGTTTGACATTTACGTCTGTATAGAACTTCGAAGGGAGCCATCTTCAAGCTAGCCTGATAGCTATTGTTGTACGAGAATTCAGCGTACGGGAGAGCTTCCTCCCATTTCATGCCGAATGAAAGGACACAAGCGCGAAGCATGTCTTCCAGCACTTGATTGACTCGTTCAACTTGGCCTTGCGACTGGGGGTGATAAGCGGTGCTGAGAGACAGACGAGTCCCGAGGGCATCCATGAAACTATTCCAGTATCGTGAGGTGAAAAGGCTGCCACGGTCTGAACTGATCTCCATCGGAATACCGTGGACTGGCACAATCCGGGAGATATACAAGTGTGCTAACTGACTAGCAGTGATCGTCTCCTTGACCGGCAGGAAGTGAGCAATCTTGGAGAATCGGTCGATGATGACAAAGATGGCATCGTTACCTTTCTGTGACTTAGGAAAACCGGTGACGAAGTCCATCTCGACTTTGTCCCACTTCCAATCAGGAGGAGGGAGTGGTTGCAACCAACCAGCAGGTTTCTGATGTCCGGCTTTGACGCGACTGCAAACGTCACAGTGAGAAACATAGCGGGCGATGTCTTACTTCATGTAAGGCCACCAGTACCGCTGACGAAGGTGTTTATACATCTTGGTACTGCCAGAGTGGATTGACAAGGGAGAATTATGGGCTTCCTCCATGATATCCGGACCACAATTAATGATGGCCGGGCTCACAGGAACTACTAGGCGGCCCTTGAAGTACACAGTATCACCATCATTAGCATCAATGGTAAACGAGGAGGGCTTTCCTTCTGCGATGTCCTGCTTGATCTTCACAATGTCAGGGGCCAGAGATTATCTACTCTTGATGAGGGCGTCGAGTTTTGACTCGAGAACCAGGTTATTGACGTAACCTTGAGGAACAATCTCGAGGTTCAACTTGCGAAACTCTTCATACAGAAGTGGTTGCTGCACCTGAACCTCAAGTTCAGAACAGTAAGCTTTGCGGCTCAAGGCATCGGCCACCACGTTAGCCTTGCCCGGGGTATACGAAATATCCATGTTGAAGTCGGCTATTGTCTCGAGCCATCGTTGTTGACGAAGATTCAGGTCTGGCTGAGTAAACAGGTACTTCAGACTTTGGTGATCGGTGTAGACCTCGCAACGATTACCGACGAGGTAATGTCGCCACAGCTTCAATGCATAAATTACTGCTGCCAATTCGAGATCATGTGTTGGATACTTATCTTCGTGAGCACGCAACTGACGAGAGCCATAAGCAATCACTTTGCGCTCTTGCATTAGGACACATCCAAATCCTTGACGAGACGCGTCGCAATATATCACGAAGTCCTTCTGAGTATTAGGGGGAGCGAGCACTGGTGGAGAAGTTAGTTTGTCCTTGAGCGCTTGGAAACTTTCTTGACATTTATCTGTTCACTCGAACTTGACGCCTTTGTGAAGCAGATTAGTCAGGGGCCTGGCAATCTTGGAGAAATTCTCGACGAAACAGCGGCAATAGCTAGCGAGCCCGAGGAAACTGCGGACTTGCTTGACGGTCTTGGGAGGAGTCCAGTCAAGAATAGCCTGGATACGTTCTGGGGTGACGGCAATGCCATCCTTGGAAATCACATGTCCAAGGTAGGTTACTTTGGGAAGCCAGAACTCACACTTAGAATACTTAGCGTAGAGTTTGTGTTCTCGAAGCTTCTCCAGTATAAGACGAAGATGTTCAGCATGTTCTTATTCATTCTTGGAATATATCAATATATCATCCAGATAAACAACGACGAACTGGTCGAGGTACTCCATGAAAATATAATTCATCAATCTGGAGAAGGTGGCTGGAGCATTGGTTAAGCCAAAGGACATGACAGTGTACTCGTATGAACCATAGCGAGTAATGAAGGCAGTCTTCGGAATGTCCTCATCACGGACTCGGATTTGGTGATAACCCAACCTCAAGTCGAGTTTAGAAAACACCTTGGATCCGGCAAGTTGATCATACAGATCGTTGATCCGGGGAAGTGGGTATTTGTTCTGGATGGTGGCTTGGTTAATGGGCCGATAATCTTGGACCAATCGGTTTGTCCCATCGCTCTTCTTGACAAAAAGCGAAGGTGCTCCCCAAGCTGAGGAACTGGGGCGAATGAATCCTTTCTGAAGTGCCTTGTCGATTTCCTCCTTAAGTTCAAGGAGTTCATGTGGCGGCATCTTGTAAGGACTCTTGGCAATAGGAACAGTGCCTGGCTTCAAGTCGATGACGAATTCAACTTCTCTGATCGGGGGTATTCCCGGCAGTTCTTCTGGGAAGACATCGGGAAAATCGCGAACGACCGAAACGTTCTCAATTCCTTTCAAAGGTAAGATATTCAAAGCATTCATCATAAAGATCTGTGTTTCAGCATTACGGGTAACTAGGGTGGCATGGTTAACAATCTCGCCGGAGGGGTGAAAAAGTTGGACAGACTTGGTGCCACAATAGAGTGCGGCATCGTGAAATTTCAACCAATCCATTCCCAGAATGAGGTCTATGGTGGAAGACTTCAAGAGGATGGGCGAAGCAAAGAATTCAACTCCTTCGATTTCAATGGTGGTGTTTGGCACTAGCATGGTGGTTCGGCATTGGCCTATCGGGGTGCGAACAACCATCGGTGGTTTCATCGTTTCGTACTTGAAATTATGCGAAAATGCAAATGCTTCTGACATGAATGAATGTGATGCTCCTATATCAAATAAAACAGTAGCAGGTACGGAATTAACGAGAAGGGTACCCATCACGGTAGCGGGTTGTTGCTGAGCTTCTTCAACATTGACGTTGTTAGCATGTCCACGAGCATAAGCAGCAGACCCAGTATTATAGTTGGGGGTCCTGTTGTTGCCACGACCATTTCCACGGCCAGCGGGGTGAACTACCAGTTGCTTCTGTTTCTGGGGGCACTCTCTGGAAAAATGCCCAGGTTGGCGGCACGTGAAGCATAATCCATCCTGAGGACGAAGGGGGGTAGCATTGGGTGGTGCAGGCAAAGCTCTTGGCATCTGCGGTGGCGGAGGCATACGGGGTGCAGCATAAGACGGCCTTGGAGCAGGGACAGCTGAATGGGTCACACTGGTAGGGAGCCAGATACGACGCTTCTGCATTGCGCCCGAAGATGAGCCAACGTCACGATAACGCTTCAGAGAGTTCTTGTGCTCCATCTGGGCAGTCTCGACGGTGATAGCCTTGTTCACCATGGTGGCGAAGTTGGCGAAATCATGAACGGCAAGAGCGAGCCTGAGGTCTGGGTTGAGGCCACGACGGAACTTCTGCTGCCTGCGAGCATCAGTGGTGATCTCTTCTTCCGCATAGCGAGAGAGGTTGAGGAACTCGCGCTGATAGGATTCAACAGTCATGTCGCCCTGAGTGAGGATGCGGAATTCTTCCGCCTTACGATCCATGATCCCCTGGGGAATGTAGCGGGCGCGGAAGGCAGACTGAAATTCATCCCAAGTGATGGCTTCTCCGACTGGCAGTGAACGCTTGTGGGTGCTCCACCACTGAGCAGCGGCGCATTTCAGATGATAAGACGCAAAGTTCACATAGTCGGCTGGATCGACATTAGCAGACTCCATCTCGTGAGTGATGTCGCGAAGCCAGTCATCAGCATCCAACGGCTGAACAGTGTTGCGGAACATAGTGGGGTTGAGGCGGGTGAAGTCGTGCAGAGTCACGGTGGCATGATGATGGTGGTGCCCATTCTGGTTCGGCTGGGGGAACTGAGCCATGATATTCTGCATGAACTGACGGTTCATCTCGAACTGCTGCATCATCGCGACCATGTAATCCGGCGGCGGAGGTGGGTCGTTGGCACCACGACCACGACCACGACCACCACGACCAGCCATCCTGCTAGAATTTAACAGGGGTATTTCAGCGATGAAAATTTAACAAGATACCGGAATCAAGCCTGAAGTAAAACGACAACGAAAAGGAGGGGCAGATATATATAGGAGTAGTCATATAAGACATACACATTCACACACAGAGTCAATCAAAAATCGGGCAGCGTAACATCGTAGAAATTAAGGAAAAATGACTCACTAGGCGGCGCGCAGACCGCGGTTAGGATTACACGACGCGACATAGATTCCACTATGTCAATCACGCCGCAAGAAAACTGTTGGCCACAGGAGTTAATGCCAGAGGACGTGCGGCCTGCCCAGAATGAGAATGGGATCTGCGGTCCGGGACCTGGGGTATGACTCCTGCGACACGACTCAATCAATGGGCGAAGCACCAAAACGCCGGGTGGAATCAAGAGAACGTGATCCTAATGTCAGATTTTGTAAAACTTACCAGCAAGGATAAGAGAGCAGATTCCCAGAGCATAGGTAAGGAGAAAAGGATCCTAATACCATAGATATCACACGTAGTGACATCGATGTGGGCCCGTAAGCCAAATATTAAGTTAGCAAAATAGTTTTTCAAAGTCTGGACTCAACTTCGACCAAGTAGTGGTGGGGTGGATCCCTACAGGCAGTCGGCTCTGATACCAACTTGTGACGCCCCCAAAATCAACCCGTGTACGGTAATCATACACGCAGGGTACACGGCTGAGATTAGGGTGCCACGGTGAGAATATCACAGCACAACACTAAACACAAAAGGATAAACAAATATGTTACAATACCATGGATCACGAGGATCCGAATACATAAGTCATACAAGCCATAATATCTGAGTACAGACATAGTTAGTCAAGTTTTGCCTTAAGAAGGCTAGCACAAATCACATCGGAGATACAGATCGAAAAGGCGAGGCCTCCTACCTGGGATCCACCGAACTACTCCTGGTCAACGGGGAACTCGACGTCGTAGTAGTCGCCTCCGGGGTACTCCTGCTCCTGGGCTCCAACGTCGACTACAGCGGCCGATCAGGCAAAGCGAAAAAGGGGAAATAAAGCAAAGGTGAGTATCTAGCATACCCGCGAGTCTTACGTCCGCTACTAAGCATTATGCATTCTATCAACGGAAAGAAGAGCCTGTATATAGTGGACTGAAAGACAGAAATCCAGAGCAAGGGTAAGAAGCTAGGCCTAATGAAGACTAGCATCTTCCGACGATGTGTTGCAGCATGAGGTAAGAATCAGCCAACAGTTTATATAAAGCATAAAGTAACAATGCAGCAGAAGTTGCTGCAGCATTGTATAATAATAATTTGTAATAGTTAACAATGCCTCCGAGTTCACCTCCTCGACATCCCCGCGAGGAAGAAAACCCGGAACCATACAGTTTAATAATAATAGTTTCTAGTGGTAAGATCCAGCTTCAGCATAAAGCGTCCTGTTACCGTGGACACGGCTATTCGAATAGATTAATCTTCCCTGCAGGGGTGCACTTGTGTTACGCTACACGCACAGATCTCCAGGGTGGCGAGAACCTTGTTAGGGAACGCTCCACCGAGGCTATCCGACACTTCCTAGCCCATCTTTCAAACTCAACAGAGAGGTCATCCGCCGGACTATATCCTATGTACGCGGGGCTTTGGACCCTAACCCCGACGTACTCCTGCACGGTGCGAGGCTGGCCGGTGAAGTTAAATCAAAGCAAATACAAATCAAACTGCCACGGCAAATAAGACAACACCACTTCCCGGCGCAGGCCGCGGTACTGCTGACGTCTGAAGAGTCCTCGGACGACACTACGAAGCAGAGGAGCCCATAACTCGTAATTCCCACGGGTAGGTAGTGCGTACATGGCATATAGTCAACTCAAGACATTCACTGAACCATTTAGCATTTTAATTAACCTGCGTGACAACCGTTATCGTTGCCTCGACTTAACTGACCCGCGGACAACGACAGCAGCCAGGCCCACCAGTACATCGGTGCCTGCCCTGTCGTCCCATCAAGTCACTTCGGTTACCAACAAGGTGAACCGTCTCCTTACCTTGTCTCGCGTGTGCTCCTGGAGGAGCTCGACTTTCGTGGTTTGGTAACTCTCGCGGCCAACGATCAGGGGCCAAGCACACCGGTACACTGGTCGTGCCCTCCCTGTCGTCCCGTCGCAATACCTCTCGCGGGCACCGTTGGGTCGCCCGACTTCTCACCTGAAGGACAACCGTTGCTTAGGTACCTAGAGCGGCTATACAGAGTCAGCAACGAGTGGAGTACAAGGATTACTCCTTGATAGCTCACACTTGATGGTGGCTCGGCAGAGCCGAGCTAGGGGGCCTGAGGCGGTGTCTGCATTGTTCCGTACTTGTGCAGTTATAATATTTGTATCCGCGTTCACTCCCCTGAGTGATCACGGCCCTCTATCTAATCCTAGCTAACAATGCGCAGGGCTCACTGCTGAATAATGCATAATAATAATAATAGGCAGCATAGGATAAAAGAGGTACATCAAGGGGCGACAAAAACAGGCTATGCAATTGAATAGGATTGTAACGTAGCAGCAGCAGTAACAATGCCTAGTGCAAGAAAGTACGGAAAAGATAGGCGATATCTGGGGAAGAGAATGGCTCTGCTTGCCTGGAAGCTCGACGGTAGGGGTACGGTCGTCGACGACATAGTCGTACTCAGCAGCGGTGTAGTCGACGGCAGCAGCGGGGTCTACCGGAGATTAAGGGGGGGAAGAAAACAGTAAATACACAGCAAGAATTTACAAACAGATGCATGCCATGACAGATGAAATGTTAACGGTGTTCTAACACAGTGTAATGCACGTTGCTCGGAGCGGGAATTCATCCGGGGATGAACTACCGGCTCCGGATGATTACCGGACAGGGTGTCCGGAGGGGGAAGGATCAAGCCGAAGGTGTCGTGGGTACCGGACAAACATAAGGGGGGTGTATCCGTGCTAGTTGATCTATTCCGAGAAACATTCATGTTCGGAATAAATTCATCCGGGCACTCAAACAGTACCGGACAATTTATCGGACCGTCGGTCCGGAGGGGGACGGTTTGATGTTCGTTGTGTTAGAGGGGTGTGATAGACATACGGATAGCGTATTAGTATTTGTTATATTTTTCTGATCAATTTTCATGCATAAAGTTTTTGAATCCGAGTTACGATTTAAAAGTTATTCAAATTCAAAGTTTAAATCATTTAAATGATTTTCTGAATTTCTTTTATTATTAAAATCTAACCTTATCCAGAACCTTATCCACAACAGTGCTGACATGTGGGCTCCACATGTCAGCCACACATTTTAATAATTCAATTAATTAAATCTAAAATAATCAGTGGGACCTACATGTCATTGACACACATGCTAATAAATCCTTTAAAAAACTAGAAAAATGTTAAATGGTCTGGGACCCACCAGTAAGTCTCAGGGGGTTATATCTATTTCTAATTTTACTTAGGGGGGGGGTTATCTACTAATCTCTCTGTCTTTCTATTAACAGGGGGATTAAGGGTGGGGCCCCACTGTCAGCGGGGGGTTAGCCCCAGCCAGAGGGCACATCGGCCATGCTCGTGGCCACGGGCCAGTGGAGGGCACGGCGAGGCAGTCCAGGGGCATGGCGGCGAAGGGGTTGGAGGCACGAGCGTGGGGGTGTGGCCACTCGCGCGTGCGCGCGCTCACGAGCAAGGCGCGAGCGGCGCGTGGCCTGGGCGCAGCCGGTGGCCACAGGAGCGCGAGCTCCTGGCCATGGCGGCAACGCCCCGTACAGGCGATAAACGGCAGAATTTGAGGAGTAGGCAAGGGGAACGGGCGCGACAGCTCACCGGGAGTCCGACAGCGTGCACGGGGAGGACGGTGGGGCTCGGGCGGCGACGAATCCGGGCGCCGAAGACGGCGGCTGAAGGCGAGGCAGACGACGATTGCGACGGCCGTGGGGCGCCTAGGCTCGATTGCTCGTAGAAGTTGACAAAGACGAAGCGGCTGGTTTACCTGGACATGCCAGCCGGGCGGGAGGTGGGCAGTGGCCACGGTGTGCACGGCGGCGCGTCCATGGTCGTCGTGGAGCTCGCACCGGGAGGATCCACCTAGTGAGAGAGAGGAGGGGAAGTGGGCAGGGGGTCAGGGGGCAGTTGGGGGGGGTCGGCCTTATCTCCATGGGTAGCAGGTGGAGGAGGGGAGGGAGCAGGTGAGGGGGGCCGACAGGAAGTGGCCATGGCGCCCTGTCGCCGTGCAGTGGGGGTGGGGGGAACAGTGAGAGGTAGGGGATGGGGTAGGTGGGCTGGGGGGTTGGGCCTCGCCTGGGGCGAGTGATAGCCTATTTTGTTTTGTTTTGTTTTGCTGTTTGTTCTATTTCTTTTCTGTAATTGATTTATTAGCCCTAGCATTTTTGTAAAATGTTATTGGTGTTTGTAAATTAGGGTTACATATTACTGAGGTGCCACAAAAGATTTTGAGTTTTTATAAAATCATTTGATATTTTATTTTATTGAAAATGGAGCAGAACCCACTTTTTTGCTACTGTTTGAGTTGTTTGGATTTTTCAGTGGCAAAATCAAATACCATAATCACATGGGCATGACCCAATGATTATTAGTGATTTTATAAAAGTGGTCCCATGATTTTAGGGCAAAGTTTAATTGCAACATATTTTTCATAGCAACCAAAAGGCATTTCTGAATATGATCAAAAGCAAAGTGGGTCATGGCATGGTTTGCATAGTGATTAGCAACAGTGATTAGTCCACAGTAAAAGTGATTACTGTTCCAGACAACTGAGGGTGTTACATTCCTCCCGGGCCCCGAACCAGGCGAGCAGCGGAAGAAAGACGGCTACGGATCCCGACTCCAGCAGAGCGACGGCCTGCCTTATGGTGGAGAACTCCAATCCAGGTGCAGACTCCAAACAAGGGGAGTCCACTTCCGGGAAGGAGAAGGAGGAAGAAGGAGATATTGGTGTGTTGGAAAAAGGGGGGACTACCCCTCCTTATATAGGCCAAGGGGGGGTGTGATCCTCCTCCCCTCCCCCATGTGGGACTAAACTCCCAAAGGGGGGGTGCGCCGGCCATAGGGGGGTTGGGCCCCACCCTTGGCGCCAAGCCCAAGGGGGGAAACCCCCTCCTCCCCTAATGGGCCCCATGGGCCCATATAGCATTTTCCCATTTTTTAATTTATTTAATATGTTTTAAATATTTAATTCAGATAATTAAATAATAAAACATTATTAAAACAATTAAACTTTATTTTGAACTATTCAAAATGTCCGGAAACCATTCCGTCCTCCTCCGGAACTATTCCGGTGATTTCTCCTATTTCACCGATTGATCTCGTAACTGTCCTATGCATCGATTGCCCTTAAGAGTAACACCCTAACGGTCCGGGAAACAGAAGACATGGTCGAGACTCTTCTCATTGACCAATGACTAGTCAGTTGGACCTGGTTACAATCCTTGACAGCCCCTGCGCTTCCATCGAATGAACTTCGATCGCTTTTGGAAACCGTTAACGATACGACGTAATCCCTTTGTGCTGCGGTACTTTGTTTGTCCGAGGTTTGATCGTCGGTATCCTACATACCGTGTTCACATCTCGTTCACAACAAACAACTTCTCTCGTCCATGATCATTGCATCTCTTGTGACCTAGTCACGTCCTTGCAAGGTGTTGATGCAATATCACCGAGTGGGCCCAGAGTACCTGTCCTGTCACAAGGACTGACAAATCCCGCTCTGATCTATTAACATACTCATCAACCATCTATTTCGGAATACCCAAAGTGCACCGTTATAGCCAGCATATTTCAGTCAGGCGGTGGGATACAAATCAAAGTCTCCTCATAGATGGTAATTACGTATGATCATTACGGTCTAAGGACTAAGCCATACGTTACAAAGTCATAGCAACGCTGAACTATGTGACTCGATCACATTGCAATACTTTAGGTGGGTGTACGTCCATCACATCATTCCCCTTAATGATATGACCTCATTGTCAATGGACTTAAGTGTCGCCATGATCAGGAAAGCTTGATCAATCAATTGCCCAATGAGATAGTTTACCCGAGTTAAACTATGGACCATGTTTTATACCACACATGTATTAGTATTTCCAAGTAATACAGTTATAGCACAGTATAAAACGTATTATGAACAAAATGGATATGTGACAAATATCTTTATTAATTTGTCTCTAGGGCACATATCCAACAGGTATAACCCAATTTATTGATTCGACACAAGGGGAGCCAAATAATACTTATAAGCCTTAGCAGTTGAGTTGTCAATTCAACCACACCTGAAAAAGCTCTAGAACAGATATTTAGTAGCAACGGTGTGTTGACGGGTGTAGCCTTAGAGACTTCCCCAATCACCAACACCACAAAGTAGTAACAAAGTAGTAGCAGCAGTAACGAGAGAAACAGTAACAACGAAGGCAATGAAGATGAAAGATGGACTGGGGTTCAAGGTTTCACTAGTGGTAACTCTCCAAGAAAAAAGAACAAGTGTTGGGTGAACAAATTACAGTTGGGCAATTGAAACAATTGCACTAACTCTAGCCAAAGAACAAACTAGAGCAATCCTAGTCTAAGAACCAAACGTAGGCATGTGTTCTGTATGTAGTTGTATGTGCTTGCAATAAGAACTTGCACACCATCTTTTGTCCTACCATCCCGCTATGAACAGGGCCAAAAGGTACTTATGGAGATTAAGGTGCTCCTGTCAAAGAGCGTCGGAACAAAGCATTAACACTCTATGAACACATGTGATCCTCAACTTATAAACCATCCCCTTTGGTGTCACAAGCTGTCACCTAATTTGGGATCGCCGGTTCTGGACTATAACAAATGCATACAAGTGTAGATAAGATCAAGAAGAACAGTTATAATCATGCAACCATAACAGGCTCAGATCTACTCGTGCACTAGTAACAAGCATTAAGAACAACAATTTGCAACAACAATAATTCATAAACCTCTTAGGACTGAACAAGGTAACAATTCATCGGATCCCAACAAACACAACACCAATTACGTCATATCGATCTCAATCATGTAGGGCAGCTCATGAGAACTTTGTATTGAAGATCTAGGGGGAGAAGATACCAACAAGCTACTGCCAAGAACCCGTAGTCCAAGGAGGAACTACTCATGATCCATCATGGGGTGAAGAAGAGTTGATGAAGATGGCCCCGGGGGCCAAGGCCCTATCCGGCAGGGTGCCGGAGCAGGATCCTGGTGACCCCTTGATACGTCCAAAACGTATCTATAATTTCTGCTTGTGCCATGCATGTTTTGTGTGACTTTTCCATGTTTTACATACACTTCCATACACTTTTGATCATATTTGGACTAACTTATTAACTCAGTGCACCCAGTTGCCAGTTCCTTTTTTCTGCTGTTTTTGCATTTCAGGTTTTCCGGCCATTAAAAGTGCTCCAAAAATTCCGGAAAAATTATATAAAAAATCAGCGTCCCGGAAGCTTCCAGAATCACCAAGGAAGGAAGGGAGGGCCACCACCAGGCAGCCAGGATGGTGCCTGGCGCGGCCCAGCCCTAGGCCGCGCTACCTGCCCTTCTGACTGCCTCGTGGCCCCTCTCGGTGCCCCCTTTGGCCCCTATTTTACCCCCACGGAGGAAACCCTGATTCCAGACCATTTTTCTCCAGAAGCAGTTTCGATCTCCCTCCATCGCCGACAAGCTTCGGGGGACCAGAATTCCTGTGCCGGCACCCTGCCGGGACGGGGAAGTGCCCCCGGATTCATCTCCATCGACATTGCTTCCTCCCTCCATGAAGCGGGAGTAGTTCTTCCTCGGGGCTGAGGTTTCTACCAGGAGCTATGTGTTCTTCTCTCTCTCCCATGATGTGGTCTTCGTTGTGATCATAGGCTATGTTAATCTAGGGTGATCCCATGATATTTCCCCTTCCTCTATGTATTGGATTGATGTACTCAATTGATCTTATCTAGTATAATCCTCGAGACCAAGGTGACAGCGGTCTATTGGACATGGGTTAGAAGAATATTATCATGAGTGATTTCCTCTTTTGTGTGTGGATTGAAGATTGAGAGTCTCTTGGTGCTTGTCTTTGACTATCCTTGAGATATGTTGTGGTGATTGTGGTACTCTCTTTGGATGGTCGCGATGACATTGGGAAATCCATAGATTGAGAACTACGAACTTTGAGGTGTGCTTTTGTAGCCCTACATAATTCTCATCCTCTCTTGACCACAAAGGAATGACCTCCGAGTGCGTCTCCATTGCATGTTTTATGGGAAATATCATGTGATTAGACTATGTTAATATTGTTGAGAGTTGCCACTAGTGAAAGTATGAAGCCTAGGCCTTGTTTCCACCATTGTTACACCATTTTTGCTCACTTTTGTCACATGTTTTCTTGCTGCACTTTTTATTATAGATTTATATTACCTTGCTTTGCCACACCTATCACTCGTATTTTACCATCGCTTCGCCGAACTAGTGCACCTATACAACTCCTAGTTGTATTAGGTGTGTTGGGGACACAAGAGACTTCTTGTATCTTAATTGCAGGGTTGCTTGAGAGAGACCATCTTCAACCTCTACTTCCCTGAGTTCGATAAACCTTAGGTCATCCACTTGAGGGAAATTGCTGCTGTCCTACAAACCTCTGCGCTTGGAGGCTCAACATAGTCTACAAGAATAGAAGCGTGCGTAGACATCAAGCTATTTCTGGCGCCGTTGCCGGGGAAGTAAGGTTTGAAGGTATATCTTTAGATTCTGCAATTAAATCTTTTCGTTTCTTGTTTTTATTTTCACTAGTTAGGCTTATGGAAAACTGCAATCTTAGTTCGCTGCTTCGGGGAGGCCGCTTTACCACACCCGTGGTAGAGAAGTCTCCTCCACCTAATGAATGTATCCCATTCAAAATACCACTTGGGATAATTGAAAAGGTTATGAATGATCATTATGCAGGAGATGGAACAGTCCATCCTAGTGTTCATCTGTTGAAACTTACAGAACTTTGTGAGTTATTTAAGATTTCAGGTTTGACAAGAGATGAAGTCATGAGGAAATTATTTGCCTTGTCACTAAAAGGAAAAGCATTGGAATGGTATAGGCTACTACATGATTCTCACCTGCTGGATTGGGAAGAGATCCAGTCTCTCTTTTACTCCAAGTTTTATCCTCTTCATGAAGTCCATGAAAATAGGAATTATGTTTATAATTTCTATCCTCTTGATGGAGAGAGCATAGCTCTAGCTTGGGGGAGACTGAAAACTTTGATGCTAAAATGTCCTAACCATGGGCTCCCCAAAGATATGATTATTACTAATTTCTATGCAAGGCTATCCCGACAGGATAAATACTTGCTCGATGCTTCCTCGATGGGTTCTTTCACAAACGAAAAGATTGATGCTAAATCAGAACTCCGTGAAAGAATCCAACACAATACTGAAGATTGGGAGATCGACAAAGGTAAAGAGTCAGGTATAATTTATGAGTATGATTGCATTAAGTCCTTTGTTGAAACTGCAAGTTTTAATAAGTTTAGTGCTAAGTTTGGGCTTGATTCTCAACTCCTTGTTGATTTACTCAAATCTTTTGCTTCACATCTTAATATGCCTAAGGAGAATTGGATCAAGCATCATGAACCTTTTAAAGAGATTTGCAAAGAAAATGAAATTGTTAATGATGATTTCAACATGCATGATCCAATTCCTGAAATTGAAGTTTTATATAAGCATGTTAATTTTTGTGGAGAGGATAGACCTTGTGAAAGGCCTATGATTGAAGAAGAGAAGTATTGTAAGCAACATAAGCATGAAAGAACAATCACTTGGGTTAGAGATTTAAATAAAATTGCTAGAGAATTGTGTGACCTTTATCCTTTTACTTGTGAACTTTGCTGCATAAAGGGTCACTTCAATTTTCAGTGCATGTACTTTCAAAACATAACTGTTAGCCAGTTGTGTGATGACATGATCACCCCTGATCTTTATGATGAGCTTATGTTATTTTTTATGTGTGAAGAGTTATCAGAAAAGACTTCTTGGCTAGATGTTCATGCTTTGGGAATAAATAACACTTTGCAGAAATGCCATCTCTATTGTGTTGTTAATTGCCATGAGAATGATTACATAAGTAAGATTAGAAAGGAGGGAACTCTACCAAAGTATAAAAATGTCTCTTATATTTGTACTAATAAAAAGGAGATTTTCTCCCAAGTTTCCCCTATTGTTTCTAATGATAAACCAGGATATGTGGAGAAACTTCCCCTCCAACCACTCCTTCCTAAGGTGAAGAAGAAGAAAAAGAAGAGGAGGAGGAAGAGGAGCAGGAAGGAAGAAGAATGGGTAACAACCTGGCCTAAGCATATCCCTCGCATAAATTTTTATCCTAACGGACAAAAATTTATGGAGGATGGTAAGCTTGATTGCATTCATTATTATCTTGAAGATAAGTCTATAGGAACCATTGAAGATGATTTTGATTATGATATGCATGTTACCTACTGTGATTGGGAAGATGGTGATAATTCTACTTATGATCTTGAAAATCTTTTTTGTACCAACTCTGAAAATTATGATATGGAAATCTCTAAGCTTGGGGATGATAGGATTGCAAGTCCTTTACCCATTAGTGATCTGATAGTTGATAATCCTTTTGCTAGTAAGAACAAAGACAACATGTTTACAAATATAGTTGCTAGCAATGATAATGTTCTTCTCTGCTATGATGATGTTATAACTCCTATCTATGGTGATTGTAAAGATACCTATGAAAGGAGAAATAATCCTTATGAATCTTGTCATAATCATGAAGGAAATTACTTTCTTTCTGAACACCATCTTCATAATACACAATTAATCTATTGTGTTCAAGTTGTTTCTGATAGTCCTACTCCCACTATTACCAATGAGAAAGATTATGCTTATGTGGAGAGTAATAAGTTTTCTATGCTTGTGGATCATGATAATAAAGTTTTATGTGATACTTATATTGTTGAGTTTATTCATGATCCCACTGAAAATTATTATGAGAGGGGAACATATGCTCATAGATATTTCAATAATATCAAGTTCCCTCTCTTTATGTTGAAGGTTTTGAAGTTGCATTTATTTTGCCTTCCTATGCTTATTGCTTTGTGTTTCAATGAATTATTTTATTGCAATATTCCTATGCATAGGAAGCATGTTAGACTTAAATGGGTTTGGTATTTGCTTCTTTATGCTCTCTTTTGTGCTTCAACTCTTATTCCTACGAGAGCATCATTAAAATCTTAAGCCCATCTTTATGGCTATAAAGAAAGAACTCTAGGGAGACAACCCTTGTTTTATTTACTTTCAGTTTGTTCTTTCTGTTCTTAGTGGTCTTGATATTTGTTACTACTGTAGCAACATCATTGTATCTTTACTTTTCAAGCTTTGTGCCAAGTTTAGCCCCAGATTGCAAGAAAGTGCAAAAGTTGTGACATGCTGTCCAGAAACAGATTATGTCTGCTTGACGGAAAAAATCATGATAAATCACCAGATCATCTTTTTGATCTGAATTTTTTTACAGTATGCTCCACACAATTGTCGTTCAGGCGTCTGTTCTGAGTTTTTTGATTTGAGTTGCAGAACTGCCCCTAAAAAATTCTTTTCTCTCTGCTGTCCTGTTTTTCTCAGCTTCTGCCCTTGTTTTTCTTTTCGTAGTTTTTCAAACCTTAACCTTGCTTTTTCTTTGCAAAATCCTTTGGGTAGGCAAGAGAAACAGTACCCCTTCCTGGAAATCTTTATTTGCAGTAGAGGAAAATTATTTTTAATAGGGAACTAACCTCTCTAATCAGTTTATGATGAGTTTTGTATGAAGGGAGTTTTCAAGTGTGCGAAGGAAGGTGGTGAAAGAAGATCAAGTAGTGTCAAACGCTCAAGATTGGGGATGCCCATGTGCACCCCCAATAAATATTCAAGGAGACTCAAGCGTCTAAGCTTGGGGATGCACCAGTGCATCCCCTTCTTCATCAACAATTATCAGTTCGTCCCTCGTTGCACTATATTTTTATCACTTTATGCATTATTTGCTATGCTTGGAGCGTCTTGCACTTTAGTTTTTAGTTTTATTTAGCTTTGCCTGCTGGTCATATCTTGTGAGATATTACAATCCTAGATTGGGAGAGAAACACGCTCCACTTTAAACTAGAACATCTCATAGGATTTTATGCTTATCTTTTGCTGTGAGTGTTCTTTATCTTTTCATAGCTACTGTTCTGTTTAGTTGTAGTGCTTTAGAGTTTCTCTAGAGCTTTTGTCTCAGGTCTGAACTTTCTATAGTTTGCATGCTTATCTTGTTTGGAGAGTTTGCCTGAGTTATGTGTCTTGACTAGAAAGTAGGTAGTTGAAGTTGCTATTCTTTTTGTAGTAGTAACTTGCAATAGTTTTGAGGTATTGACTTGAGTAATGTTTGAACTTTTGGTGTCAAGAGCTCGAGCCTATTAGTGATAGATGTCGTATTTTGGGCAATCCGTGTGATTTTCGAAAACCAAAAACCCCTGTTGAGAACTCTAGCTACTAGATGGATCACTAACCTCTGGAGGGTTCGAATATTAGAGTACACTCACGTACTAGGAGTCGAGGATGCGGAAGGATAACCAAACCCCCATACACTCCTCCTCGGGGTACCTGTCTCTTTGTGAACCTCCTGATTGGATTGAGAGTTACCGATAATAAGTGCATGCGTTCTTCAGACTAATGTGAGTATTTGAAAGTTGACACTTCCACCCACCTATACTTTTTCTAGCCTCTTCGGTACCGTGCATTGCCCTTTCTCACCTCGAGAGTTGGCGCATACTTCGCCGGTGCATCCAAACCCTTGGCATGATACGCTCTGTCATCATAAGCCTCCTTATATCTTTCCTCAAAACAGCCACCATACCTACCTACAAGGCATTTCCATAGCCTTTCCGAGATACATTGCCATGCAACATCCACCCTCTCATGACTTGATCCTCATGTCATACATGCTACTTGCTTGATCGATGAGCCGCATGCTAGTTGGGCCTTGCCCAAATCATTACTACATGACGCGGTAGTATCATTGCATATCCTGCTACCCTGGCAGAGGCATACATTTGCATCATGATAGTTACATTTTCTTTATGTGAGTACCTTTGTAAAGTGTGGAAGATCTCCTATATTCTTGTAAAATATAGAGTGTTGCCCATAAAGTGAGGAAAAGATCCCAAAGAGGACAAATGAGAGTTAAATAGAAAGACCAATTGAGGCCACCAAAAAATACAAACAAATAGAAAAAGGAGAAAAAGAAAAATAAAAAGAGAGAAGGGGGCACACTACTATTCCTTTTGAGAGATCCACACTAGTACTTCATCCTCTATCCCTTGTACTCCATAGAGATTATCATCATGCATATAACTATGTGGGGAACTTTTACACTATAGAACTTGGCTTGTATATTCCAATGATGAGCCTCCTCAAACGAGCTCTAGGTCTTCTTGAGCAAGCAAGTTAGATGAACCCCACTAGTTCCATTGGAGAGCTTTTAGCTCACATGTGCATCCGTTGTATGGCAATCCCTACTCCTCACATCATATCTATCATATGGCCTTCTCTCGCCTATGATTGTCCTCATTGATGTGAGCCTTTCACACACCTTTTTGTCTTCCTCCTCCACCTTTTTTCTGTTTCGCCTTTTAGGTGTCAACTTTCTTGCTCACGCTCATCCATTGCATGAGTGCTCAAAATATCGAAAGGGAGTGGATCAGTTTGACTTGTACCTGACTAGTGGTCTGGGGACGAGTCAAGATAAGAATCCAAAGGAGACTAAGTGTGAAACTTTAGTAGATAGTTGTTCTCAACAACCTTTTTCTGTCTTTTTCCTAGTCCCCTGCTTGCACGCAAACACCATCTGGAGACATTCGAGTCACGGACAGCGAGAGCTCTTGCACCTTTTGTTCTTTTGTTACTTGTTTCAATGCTAATATAGACTCTTGCTTGTTAAGACTTGGATTGAATTGCATGTTTTAATTGCTTTACTTAAAAGTCCTTATATGATTTTGGGGCATGTCACCACAGAAACTATGCTTGTTATCATTTACCTACTCGAGGACGAGCAGGAATTAAGCTTGGGGATGTTGATACGTCCCAAATGTATCTATAATTTCTTCTTGTGCCATGCATGTTTTGTCTGTCTTTGCCATGTTTTACATACACTTCCATACACTTTTTATCATATTTGGACTAACTTATTAACTCAGTGCACCCAGTTGCCAGTTCCTGTTTTCTGTTGTTTTTGTATTTCAGGTTTTCCGGCCATTAAAAGTGCTCCAAAAATTCCGGAAAAATTATATAAAAAATCAGCGTCCCGGAAGCTTCCGGAATCACCAAGGAAGGAAGGGAGGGCCACCACCAGGCAGCCAGGAGGGTGCCTGGGGCTGGGCCGCCTGCCCTTCTGACTGCCCTTTGGCCCCTATTTTTACCCCCACGGAGGAAACCCTGATTCCAGACCCTTTTTCTCCAGAAGCAATTCCGATCTCCGCCGCCATCGCCGAAAAGCTTCGGGGGACCAGAATTCCTGTGCCGGCACCCTGCCGGGACGGGGAAGTGCCCCCGGATTCATCTCCATCGACGTTGCTTCCTCCCTCCATGAAGCGGGAGTAGTTCTTCCTCGGGGCTGAGGTTTCTACCAGTAGCTATGTGTTCTTCTCTCTCTCCCATGATGTGGTCTTCGTTGTGATCATAGGCTATGTTAATCTAGGGTGATCCCATGATATTTCCCCTTCCTCTGTGTATTGGATTGATGTACTCAATTGATCTTATCTAGTATAATCCCCGAGACCAAGGTGACAGCGGTCTATTGGACATGGCTTAGAAGAATATTATCATGAGTGATTTCCTCTTTTGTGTGTGGATTGAAGATTTAGAGTCTCTTGGTGCTTGTCTTTGACTATCCTTGAGATATGTTGTGGTGATTGTGGTACTCTCTTTGGATGGCCGCGGTGACATTGCGAAGTCCATAGATTGAGAACTACGAACTTTGAGGTGTGCTTTTGTAGCCCTACATATTTCTCATCCTCTCTTGACCACAAAGGAATGACTGATGGCTTCTCGCCCCTCGTTGGTTACCCCAAGTGGAAGGTTGAGATGCAGCGTAGCGGTAATTTCCCTCAGTAAAGATACCAAGGTTTGTCTCCAGTAGGACTCAATGATAAGTACGATAGGTGGCAACGGCGCCAGAAGTTATTCTGATGCGTGGCGTTGTCGTGGACCTGCACAAAACAAATAACTCTTCTCCCAATGAGTTCAGAGGAGTTGTCAATTCCTCCGGTCTTGTCGTTTACAAAGGATCAAACGCAAGAGATAAAAAGGTACTAGTAAAAGTAAAATCAGAAAGATAAATAGTGGGTGTGAACAATGGTATGAAGATGGACCGGAGTCCCGTGATTTTCACTAGTCATGTCTCTCTCCCAAAAGACGATAAAAATGCTAGCGAGGTAAACAAATCACAGTTGGGCAATTGACAGGATTATGAAGGCACCGCAATACTAACTATGCTGCAAAGAAAGGAAGGGCTCAAAAGCAATGGGCAGTACGCCAAGGTAAGTAGACCGAAATCCAACTGCATCTACTACGAATCATCCACCTTGAGATATCTATCCAGAACATCTCGCTGGTATTAAGTTGTGAATCCCACCCAAAGTGTAAACTCAAAGCAACAGACAACTGCATTAAAAGAACTTTGCGTAAAGTAAACAATTCTTGCACCAATAGGCACAATCACCGTTGTTTTATCCCTGGTGGCAGCAGCACATCCCCTAGTCTCATGTTTCTGTCACTCAAGCTAGACATCAGGGGGCTGAACCCACAATCGAGCATAACGCTCTCTCTCTTGGAGTTGCAAGCAAATAACTTGGCCAAAGCAAATACTGCAACGGAGAACATGCAAGAATTTACTCAAGAACAAAATATAAAAGGGCAAACCAAATATATTACTCATCACAATCTGAACATAGTCTCATAATCCATCAGATCCCAACAAACTCAGCATAGCAACAGCAGAAAATTACATAGGTGCCTCGATCATGTGAGGCAGCTCACGAGGTCTCGAAAGTGGAAGCATAAAAGAGGGAGAAGACATCACATAGCTACTGATCACGGACCCATGGTCCAAGGGGGACTACTCACGGTACATACGGGAGGCGTCCATGGCTATGGATGGTCTCCCTGAGGGGTGATCTCCTTCCGGCAGGGTGCCGGGGCAGCTTCTCCAGGCAGCCCCGATCTGAAAACGGCGGCGGCGGCGGAATAGAGAGGTTTCCGCGAAAAAGAGTTCATGTTTTGGGGTTTCTACCCCGAGGGGGTTATATAGGCGAAGGGGGGTGTCGAGGGGCCACCCAGGGCAGCCAGGAGGGTGCCTGGCGCGCCATAGGGTTGGGGCGGCGCCAGGGACCCTTCTGGCTCCCTGGTGGTGGTCCCGGCTCTCTCCCTTGGTTATTTCGGAAGCTTCCTGCCCGCTGATTTTTAATATAATTTTTGCGGAATTTTTTGGGCACTTTAATCAGCCGGAAAACCTGAAAAACAAAAACAGCAGAAAACCAGAAGCTGGCAACTGGGTGCACTAAGTTAGTAGGTTAGTCCAAATTGGTTTAAAAGTGTAATAAATTTCAACCAAAACATGGCAAAGTCACACAAAACATGCATGGAGCAAGCAGAAATTATAGATACGTTTGGGACGTATCAACATCCCCAAGCTTAATTCCTGCTCGTCCTCGATTAGGTAAATGATAACAAGCATAATTTATGTGGTGACATGCCACACAACCAAATAAAGACTGTTTAAATAAAGCAATCAAAGCATGCAATTCAATTCAAGTCTTAACAGGCAAGAGTCTATATTGGCATTAACACAAGCAACAAAAGAACAAAAAGTGCAAGAGCTCTTGCTGTCCGTGACTCGAATGTCTCCAGATGGTGTTTGCGTGCAAGCAAGGGACTGGGAAGAAAGAGAAAAAAGGTTGTTGAGAACAACTATCTACTAAAGTTTCACACTTGGTCTCCTTTGGATTCTTATCTGGACTCGTCCCCAGACCACTAGCCAGGTACAAGTCAAACTGATCCACTCCCTTTCGATATTTTGAGCACTCATGCAATGGATGAGCGTGAGAAAGAAAGTTGACACCTAAAAGGCGAAACAGAAAAAAGGTGGAGGAGGAAGACAAAAAGGTGTGTGAAAGGCTCACATCAATGAGGACAATCATAGGCGAGAGAAGGCCATATGATAGATATGATGTGAGGAGTAGGGATTGCCATACAACGGATGCACATGTGAGCTAAAAGCTCTCCAATGGAACTAGTGGGGTTCATCTAACTTGCTTGCTCAAGAAGACCTAGAGGTCGTTTGAGGAGGCTCATCATTGGAATATACAAGCCAAGTTCTATAGTGTAAAAGTTCCCCACATAGTTATATCCATGATGATAATCTCTATGGAGTACAAGGGATAGAAGATGAAGTACTAGTGTGGATCTCTCAAAAGGAATAGTAGTATGCCCCCTTCTCTCTTTTTATTTTTATTTTTCTCTTTTTTCCTCTTTTTTTTATTTTTTGGTGGCCTCAATGGCTCTTTCTATTTAACTCTCATTTGTCCTCTTTGGGATCTTTGATTTTGTCCTCTTTGGGATCTTTTCCTCACTTTAGGGGCAATACTCTATATTTTACAAGAATATAGGAGATCTTTCACACTTTACAAAGGTACTCACAAAAAGAAAATGTAACTAATCATGATGCAAATGTATGCCTCTGCCAGGATAGCAGGATATGAAATGATACTAGCGCGTCATGTAGCAATGATTAGGGCAAGGCCCAACTAGCTTGCGGCTCATCGATCAAGCAAGTGGCATGTATGACATGAGGATCAAGTCATGAGAGGGTGGATGTTGCATGGCAATGTATCTCGGAAAGGCTATGGAAATGCCTTGTAGGTAGGTATGGTGGCTGTTTTGAGGAAAGATATAATGAGGCTTACGATAACAGAGCGTATCATGCCAAGGGTTTGGATGCACCGGAGAAGTATGCGCCAACTCTCGAGGTGAGAAAGGGCAATGCACGGTACCGAAGAGGCTAGAAAAAGTATGGGTAGGTGGAAGTGTCAACTTTCGAATACTCACATTAGTCCGAAGAACTCATGCACTTATTATCGGTAACTCTCAATCTAATAGGAGGTTCACAAAGATACAGGTACCCCGAGGAGGAGTGTATGGGGGTTTGGTTATCCTTGCGCATCCTCGACTCATGGTACGTGAGTGTACTCTAATATTCGAACCCTCCAGAGGTTAGTGATCCATCTAGTAGCTAGAGTTCTCAACAGGGGTTTTTGGTTTTCGAAAAACACACGGATTGCCCAAAATACGACATCTATCACTAATAGGAAAGAGCTCTTGACACCAAAAGTTCAAACATTACTCTAGTCAATACCTCAAAACTATTGCAAGCTACTACTTCAAAGAGAAAAGCAACTTTAACTACCTACTTTCTAGTCAAGACACAGAACTCAGTGCAACAGGCAAACTCTCTAATAAGATAAAACATGCAACCTATAGAAAGTTCAACCTGAAAAGAAAAGCTCTAGGAAAAACTAAAGCACTACAGCTAAACAGACCAGCAGCTAAGAAAAGAAAAAGAACAACTCACAGCTAAAAGAAATAAGCATGCAAATCCTATGAGGAGTTCTAGTTCAAGTGGAGCGTATTTATCTCCCATACAAAAGAGTAAGTTGGGGTCTAACTTGTTACTACAGCAAAAAAAACAAAACAAACCTAGAAAAGTAAAGAGCGAGACGCTCCAAGCAAAGCACATAAGGCATGAAGTGATAAAAATATAGTGCAACAAAAGACAGACCGATGATTGTTGATGAAGAAGGGGATGCCTCGGGGGCATCCCCAAGCTTAGACGCTTGAGTCTCCTTGAATATTTATTGGGGGTGCACTTGGGCATCCCCAAGCTTGAGCGCTTGACACTCCTGGATCTTCTTTCATCACCTTCCATCGCGCACTTGAAAACTCCCTTCATACATAACTCATTGTAGGCTGATTAGAGAGGTTAGTACCCTAATAAAATAATTTTTCTCTACTGCAAATAAAGATTTCCAGGAATATCTACTGTTTCTCTTTCCTTCCCAAAAAAAGTTTGCAAAGAAAAAGCAAGCTTAAGTATTGCAAAACTGCGAAACGAAAAACTGGGGCAGAAGCTGAGAAAAACAGAACAGCAGAGAATGGGGAATTTTTTCGAGGTACTTCTGCAACTCAAATCAAAAAACTCGGAACATACGAAAGTTTCGTAATTGTATAGAGCACGCTGTGTAAAACTTTCAGCTCAAAAAGATGAACTGGGATTTTTCTGGAATTTTTCTGGTCACAAGGACAGAATCTGTTTTCTGGACAGCATGTCACAACTTTTACTTCCCTTGCCGTAAGAGGCTATAACTTGGCACAAAGCTGAAAAATAAAGATACAATGATATTGCTACAGTAGTAACAATCATCAAGACCACTAAGAACAGAACAAAAGCAAAAAGAAAAACCTAAATTCGTTGCGGGCTGCCTCCCGAAAGCGCTTCTTTAGAGCCATTAGCTAGGCTTAAAGATTATGAAAGATGCTCACAAGAGAATAAGAATTGAAGCAAGAGAGCATCAAGAAGCAAATGTGAAACACATTTAAGCCTAAACCACTTCCTATGCATAGGCATCTTGTAAGAAAATAAATCAAAGAAGCACAAAGTGACATGCATAGGAAGGTAGAACAAGAACAACTTCAAAACTTTCAACATGAAGAGAGGTGTTTTTGTAACATGGAAGTTTCTACAACCAAACTTTCCTCTCTCAAAGTAATTTTCAGTAGCATCATGAACAACATCAAGAATATAACTATCGCATAAATCATGTTGTTCATGACCTACAAGCACACGTGTATTGTTTTCAACACGGTTTTTAGGATGATAAGATAGATGCAACCCATCACATTGAGCCTTGATAAGAGCAAAATTCTCCGGAATAGTTGGAGATTTCAAAAGGATAATATGGCAATCAAGTGTGGGTGCAACAACAATAATTTCATGCTTAACATAAGGAACTATAGCAAGTTCATCTTCATAGGCATCATCCATAGTGGCATCATGGCCATCAACAAAGCAAGTATCAAAATCATCAGAAAGGGAAGTATCAAGTGAGTCCTCGGAATCATAAGATTCCTCTTCATAGCAATCATTAGCCTCTTCTTGGGCAGCAAGCATTCTATTTTTAAAATCCTCAATATAAGCATTGGAAGTATAATTCTCAAAGCAATAAGCAAGAACAGCAAAGTTTTCAGACTTGTGAATAGTATCATAATACTTTTCAATCAAAGAAGCAATCTCATAAGCACCTTTAAAAGCAACAAACTCTTCAATATTTTCAACATCAAAGTAACCATAAACACCTTTGGCATAAGAAGATAGGATCTCATTTTCATTAAACTCACATTGGAAAGGAAGGTGCTTACGCTCTATATTAGAGCAGCAAGTAAAATCATAAATGTGGCATAAACACTCGGCATAGCAATAAGAAGTTTGTATTTGGTCCCATAAGTTTTTCCCTTTCTCAGATAGGCGGTGCCGCGTATAATGAGCATGCTCATCCAATGATTTTCCCTCAACCAAGTCGGTTGGGTTTTTAGCGCGAGCACAAATTGATCGAAGACGAGCCAAGTGAAACATGTCCATCCTACCATATTTGGGTGGTTCCACACCCATGGTGAAGATAGCATTAGTAGGTATTTTTGGTATTTTTGATTAGGGACACAAAAGTAAAAACTGAAAGGTAAACTAACAAGACTAAAAAGCAAAGGTAAAAGATAGCGTGTAACTCCCCTATTTTTGATACAGGAGTCCGACAACGGCGCTAGAAATTGGTGGTTATCAGGACTCGCGTATTTGTACTTCCTTTGAGTCCCCGGCAACGGCGCCAGAAATTAGCTTGATGGCTTCTCGCCCCTCGTTGGTTACCCCAAGTGGAAGGTTGAGATGTAGCGTAGCGGTAATTTCCCTCAGTAAAGATACCAAGGTTTGTCTCCAGTAGGACTCAACGATAAGTACGATAGGTAGCAACGGCGCCAGAAGTTATTCTGATGCGTGGCGTTGTCGTGGACCTGCACAAAACAAATAACTCTGCTCCCAACGAGTTCAGAGGAGTTGTCAATTCCTCTGGCCTTGTCGTTTACAAAGGATCAAACGCAAGAGATAAAAAGGTACTAGTAAAAGTAAAAACAGAAAGATAAATAGTGGGTGTGAACAATGGTATGAAGATGGACCGGAGTCCCATGATTTTCACTAGTGATGTCTCTCTCCCAAAAGACGATAAAAATGCTAGCGAGGTAAACAAAACACAGTTGGGCAATTGACAGGATTATGAAGGCACCGCAATGCTAATTATGCTGCAAAGAAAGGAAGGGCTCAAAAGCAATGGGCAGTACGCCAAGGTAAGTAGACCGAAATCCAACTGCATCTACTACGAATCATCCACCTTGAGATATCTATCCAGAACATCTCGCTGGTATTAAGTTGTGAATCCCACCCAAAGTGTAAACTCAAAGCAACAGACAACTGCATTAAAAGAACTTTGCGTAAAGTAAACAATTCTTGCACCAATAGGCACAATCACCGTTGTTTTATCCCTGGTGGCAGCAGCACATCCCCTAGTCTCATGTTTCTGTCACTCAAGCTAGACATCAGGGGGCTGAACCCACAATCGAGCATAACGCTCTCTCTTGGAGTTGCAAGCAAATAACTTGGCCAAAGAAAATACTGCAACGGAGAACATGCAAGAATTTACTCAAGAACAAAATATAAAAGGGCAAACCAAATATATTACTCATCACAATCTGAACATAGTCTCATAATCCATCAGATCCCAACAAACTCAGCATAGCAACAGCTGAAAATTACATAGGTGCCTCGATCATGTGAGGCAGCTCACGAGGTCTCGAAAGTGGAAGCATAAAAGAGGGATAAGACATCACATAGCTACTGATCACGGACCCATGGTCCAAGGGGGACTACTCACGGTACATACGGGAGGCGTCCATGGCTATGGATGGTCTCCCGGAGGGGTGATCTCCTTCCGGCAGGGTGCCAAGGCAGCTTCTCCAGGCAGCCCCGATCGGAAAACGGCGGCGGCGGCGGCGGAACAGAGAGGTTTCCGCGAAAAAGAGTTCCTGTTTTGGGGTTTCTACCCCGAGGGGGTTATATAGGCGAAGGGGGGTGTCGAGGGGCCACCCAGGGCAGCCAGGAGGGTGCCTGGCGCGCCCTAGGGTTGGGGTCGCGCCAGGGACCCTTCTGGCTCCCTGGTGGTGGTCCCGACTCTCTCCCTTGGTTATTCCGGAAGCTTCCTGCCCGCTGATTTTTAATATATTTTTTGCGGAATTTTTTGGGCACTTTAATCAGCCGGAAAACCTGAAAAACAAAAACAGCAGAAAACCAGAAGCTGGCAACTGGGTGCACTGAGTTAGTAGGTTAGTCCAAATTGGTTTAAAAGTGTAATAAAGTTCAACCAAAACATGGCAAAGTCACACAAAACATGCATGGAGCAAGCAGAAATTATAGATACGTTTGGGACGTATCAATGACCTCCGAGTGCGTTTCCATTGCATGTTTTATGGGAAATATCATGTGATTAGACTATGTTAATATTGTTGAGAGTTGCCACTAGTGAAAATATGAAGCCTAGGCCTTTTTTCCACCATTGTTACACCGTTTGTGCTCACTTTTGTTACATGTTTTCTTGCTGCACTTTTTATTACAGATTTATATTACCTTGCTTTGCCACACCTATCACTCGTATTTTACCATCTCTTCGCCGAACTAGTGCACCTATACAACGCCTAGTTGTATTAGGTGTGTTGGGGACACAAGAGACTTCTTGTATCTTAATTGCAGGGTTGCTTGAGAGAGACCATCTTCAACCTCTACTTCCCTGAGTTCGATAAACCTTAGGTCATCCACTTGAGGGAAATTGCTTCTGTCCTACAAACCTCTGCGCTTGGAGGCCCAACATAGTCTACAAGAATAGAAGCGTGCGTAGACATCACCCCCAAAGCTAGGTTTCGATGGCAGTGGAGATCGGGAGCGCTTCTGGAAAAGATAGGTGGATATCTCGGGATTTTGCGTCACGGATAAATATATAGGCCAAGGGGGAGTCTGAGGTGGTGCCCAGGTCACCCAGGCGGCCACCCGGCGCGGTTCCACCCCTGGCCGCGCCAGGAGGGCGCCTGGGGACCTGGGGCCACCTCCTGACTCCATCCTCCGACTGGAGGACTCTTCCGATGTAAATATTTTTTGGAATGTTTTGGGAATTTTGTAAGTAACTTCATTTTTGGACTTTTTCTGCAATGCAAAGACAAAACAGACAGGGAGTGGCACTGGGATCTATATTAGTAGGTTAGTCCAATAAATGTTTCAAAATCATGGCAAAAAGATGTAGCAGTGACACAAAAGGAGCATGGAACAAGCAAAAATTATGGATATGTTTGAGACATATCAGCATCCCCAAGCTTAATTCCTTCTCATCCTCGAGTAGGTAAATGATAACAAGATAATTTTTGATGTGACATGCTACTTAGGAGTAAAGGCAATCAATCTAATGTAATGAAGATACATAGGCCAAAGACAAAGTGATATAAAGCAATAGTCTATAGTTGATATTAAGCAAGCAATGAAAGAATCTTGTTGTCATGAGTCAAATGTCTCCAGTCGGAGTTCACACATGGTCCATTTGGAATCTTATTCTGACTCGTCCCCACACCACTAGTCAGGTACAAGTCAAACCGATCCTCTCCCTTTCGACTTTGAGCACTCATGCAATGGATGAGCGCGAGCAAGATACGTTGGCACTTAGGATGGCAAAATAGAATAATGAGGGGGTAGGAAGTCAAAAAGTGAGAAAGGCTCACATCAATGAGGACAATCATAGGCGAGAAAGCCAAATGATAGATATGATGTGAGGAGTAGGGATTGTCATGCAACATGCGGATGCACAAAGGGCTATAAGTGTATGAAATCCCTCCAATGGAACTAGTGGGGTGCATCCAACTTGCTTGCTCGTGAAGACCTAGAGCACTTTTGAGGAGGCTCATCCTTGGAATATGCAAGCCAAGTTCTATAGTGTGTAGATCCCCACATAGTTATGCAAGAACAACATGAAGGCTCTCTATGAAGTACAGGTGCTACTTTGAAGCACATGTGTGGAATAAAGGATAGTAGTGTTGCCCCCTCTCTCTTTTTTATTCCTTTTTTCACCTTTTTGTATTTTTTTGATTTTGGGTGGCCTCCATGGCTCTTTATTCTCTCTCTCTTTTCTTTTATTTCGTCCTTTCCTCACTGTAGGGGCAACACATCAACACATTTTTATTTACTTACAACTCTGAATCAAAAAGTAATTACTCTATATGAATGCCTCTCCCAGTATAGCAGTAGGAAATATGACAGTGAAGGATAAGTCATATGAACATGAAGAACGATGGATGTTGCATGGCAATATATCTCGGAAAGGCTATGGAAATGCCTTGATAGGTAGGTATGGTGGCTGTTTTGAGGAAAGATATAATGAGGTTTATGATGACAGAGCGTATCGTTCCAAGGGTTTGGATGCACCGGCGAAGTTTGCACCAACTCCCACGAGAAGGGCAATGCACGTTACCGAAGAGGCTACCAAAATATGGGAAGGTGGAAGTGCCAACAATCGAATACTCGCATTAGTACGAAGAACTCATGTACTTATTATCAGTAACTCTCTATCTAGTCAGGAGATTCACAAAGAGACAAGTACCCCGAGGAGGAGTGTATGGGGGTTTGGTTATCCTTGCGCATCCACGACCCATGGTACGTGGGGGTACTCTATATATTCCAACCCCGCAGAGATTAGTGTTCCTTTTAGTAGCTAGAGTTCTCAACTAATTATTTTAGTTTTCGAAAATAAGGCACGGTTAGCCCAGATGCGACACCTATCACTAATGGGCGCAAGCTCAATTACATAAACATTCATCATTAATCAATCAATACCTCAACACTATTGCAAGATATCCAAAGCTAGACCTAGTGATCTAGATTACCTATACACCACATATAAAACATACCATGAGACATATAAACCATTGCAACAGAAACAACACTCTAAACAAATATAAGTGAAGCACGAGAGTTCTAAACTTTCTACAAAAGAAATTAAATGCTCTTAAACAAGATCTAAGTGAAGCACAAGAGCTAACAAGAAGGCAGTAGATAAATTTAACACTCAACAGATATAAGTGAAGTTCTAGAGTGTTCCGTGATAAAGTGGAGTGTGTATCTCTCCCAATCAAGCATGCAAGGGTCCGACATTGTAATGACCAGCAAACAAAAAAAGCAAATAAACAGACGCTCCAAGAACAACACATATCATGCGAAGTAATAAAAGTATAGTATTGAGAGAGACGACCTGATAATTGTTTGATGAAGAAGGGGATGCACGGGGCATCCCCAAGCTTAGATGCTTGAGTCTCCTCGAATACTTGTTGGGGGTGTCGGGGCATCCCCAAGCTAGCTTTTGCCTCTGGTTTCCTTCACACAAAACTTCTCATAAACTTATTAGAGCGGTTAGTACGCTAATAGATAATCTGCCAAAACACGACATATTGTAAAGATTGATTTTTTAGGTGCACTTCTGTTTCTCAAATAAGAAAACTCAAAACATATGAAAGTTTCAAAATTGTATAGATCATGATGTGTAAAAAAATCAGCTCAAAAAGATGAACTGGTGATTTATCATGAATTTTTCCGTCTAGCAGACATAATCTGTTTTTTGGACAGCATGTCACAACTTTTGCTTCCGTTATCATAAGAGGCTAGAACTTGGCACAAAACTTGAAAATAAAGATACAATGGTGTTGCTACAGTAGTAACAACATCCAAGACACAACAAAAGCAAACGAAACCTAATCCGTTTTGTTCTGCCTCCCAGAAGCGCTTCTTTAAAGCCATTAGCTAGGCATGAGTGTAACGATGCTCACAAAAGAACAAAAAGTTGAAGCACAAAAGAGAGCATCAAATGAGGAAATATAAACCACATTTAAGTCTAACATGCTTCCTATGCATGGGCATCTTGTAAGAAAATAAATAAATGAAGCACAAAGTATAAAGCGTAGGAAGGTAAAACAAGAGCACCTTCAAGATTTTCAGCATGGAGAGAGGTGTTTTCCTAACATGAAAATTTCTACAACCAAATTTTCCCCTCTCATAATAATTTTCAATAGCATCATGAACTAACTCAACAATATAACCATCACATAAAGCATGCTTTTCATGATCTACTAGAACATAATCATATAAACTTTCTAAGCAAAACTCCTCATCATTAAGAACATCCATAGTAGGAAAAATAGAGGGTTATCATAAGACTTCTCAAAATAGCAAGGGTTATCATAAATAACAGTAGCAAAATCATCCTTGCAAGTCTCATTCATAGGGGCATCATGGCCAAAAGCATCAATTTCATCAAAAAGGGATATTTCAAAAGATTCAATAGGATCATAGCAATCAATATAGCATTCATCCTCCTTCGGTGAGCATGGAGGGCAATCATATAAAGTAAGAGTCAAAGAGTTACTCTCATTAGTTGGTAGAGATGGGTAGCTACTCCATTCTTCCTCCTTTTGTTCGTCACTCTCCTCCACTTTTTCATCCAATGAGCTTTCAGTTTCAGCAATTTGTTCTTTTGTAGAGTCCTGCGAAGCATTAGTCTCTTCCTCTTGTGGAGAGAACCTATTGAGATAGTCATTAATATAAGCATTATCATTAAAGTTCTCAAAGAAATATTTAAGTATATCAAGACTCTTAGATTTATAAGGGGCATCTTCAATATTTTCAATAAAGGAAGCAATTTCATAGGCACCCTTAAAGACAACAAATTCTTCTGTTTGTGCTACATCAAAGAAATCATAACGATTTTTAGCATAAGAAGCCAAGGTTTCGTTATCATTACACCAACATTGGAAAGGAAGGTGTTTAAATGGCAAGCAGCAACAAGATTCATCATAGCAATAAGATATATCATAATCAGAGCATAAGTTTCTAGCATAGTAATATAATTTTTGTATCAGTTTCCATATAAATATCCCTTTTTCAGAAAAGTGGTATTCTTTATAATATTTGTGTTGATCCTCCGTTTATCCACCTTGCCAATAAGATCTAATTTCAAAGAAAGTAATCATTGTAAGCAAACATAGTAATAAGATAAAGTGTACTTATGGAGCCAAAAGGTACTTATGGAGATTAAGGTGCTCCTGCCAAAGAGCGTCGGAACAAAGCATTAACACTCTACGAAGACATGTGATCCTCAAATTATAGCCCATCCCCTTTGGTGTCCCAAGATGTCACCTTTGGGATCACCGGTTCCGGACTATAACAAGTGCATACAACTGTAGATAAGATCTAGAACAACAATTATAATCATGCAACCATAAAGTGCTCAGATCTGAAATCATGCTACTCGTGCACTAGTAACAAGCATTAAGAACAGCAAACTGCAGCAACAATAATTCATAAACCTCTTAGGACTGAACAAGGTAACAATTCATCGGATCCCAACAAACACAACACCAATTACATCATATGGATCTCAATCATGTAGGGCAGCTCATGAGAACTTTGTATTCAAGATCTAGAGGGAGAAGATACCAACAAGCTACTGCCAAGAACCCGCAGTCCAAGGAGGAACTACTCACGATCCATCATGGGGTAAAGAAGAGTTGATGAAGATGGCCCCGGGGGCCAAGACCCTCTCCTGCAAGGTGCCGGAGCAGTATCTCGGTGACCCCCGAAGCTAGGTTTCGATGGCGGCAGAGATCGGGAGAGCTTCTGGAAAAGATAGGTGGATATATTGGGTTTTTGCGTCACGGGTAAATATATAGGCCAAGGGGGAGTCCGAGGCGGTGCCCAGGTCACCCAGGCGGCCACCCGACGCAGGTCCACCCATGGCCGCGCCAGGAGGGCGCCTGGGGGCCTGGGGCTACCTCCTGACTCCATCCTCCGGCTGGAGGACTCTTCCGATGTAAATATTTTTTGGTAATCTTTTGGGAATTTTCTGAGCAACTTCATTTTCGGAATTTTTCTGTACTGCAAAGACAAAACAGACAGGGACTGGCACTGGGCTCTATATTAGTAGGTTAGTCCAATAAATAATTCAAAAGCATGGAAAACAGATGTAGCAATGACACAAAAAGAGCATGGAACAAGCAAAAATTATGGATACGTTTGAGACGTATCAACAACATATTGAGTTTCTCCATGTATATAAAATTTGTTATCACTTGATATTATAAATGCTCCATAAAAATCTCTTGAGAGGCAATAGTGAATTCTTCGCTTGAATTACTTGCTTCAAGACTTGATAAGTAATGACTCAACATATGAGCTAATCATAATCTCATCTTGAAGAAGTATATACAATTATTCTCCTTAACCATTCTCGCAAGATTTTGATCTATCATGACTCATACCATAAGCAAAAGTATGCCTTTGTATTCCTCAAATGAAGTCAATCTTGATCACATCTTATACATCTAGTGGTGGAGCTAGCAAATTACCAAAGTAATTTTGCTCGGGCACATGTCCATGGTGCATGTACGGTAATTTTCCCTTGTATAGATCACATGGACTTCATATTGATTATACTTAATTCGGTCATATAAATTAATCATGAGGCCTCAAATCCAATGTTTGTTTTTCTTGATAATAATATATTCATCACTAGAACTCAATTACCTTGATTCATTGAAGATATTTTTTTCCAAATCCACCTAATATCTAATACTCAATGCTTATAGTTATCTTGATGGCTTTCATCAATTCATCAAATATTCTTCATGCATGCCCGTACAATTTTCCTTTAAGTACATCTTAATGGAAAATATTAGTCTACAAGAACTGTCATTAATTATCAAAAGCACACATGAGTATTACATGCACTTTCAGTGACCATTCAACATCACCTTTGCCCGGAGCAAGCACACTCCTTCATCACACGTAGTGACAAACACAAAATTTCCTATTTGGTACCAGTTGCATCGGATGGCGCCGTTTATCGGGTACAAATCGCACCCTCGCTTGCATCTTAGTCCTGCCCATATAACGGAAAAAGTAAAGAAAATATGTGTTAACATTCTGGAAGGTTCATTTCGCTCGGTATTTTATTTACTTTTTCTGTATCATGTTTTTATTTGCCCGTTTGCCAATTTGATTTTATGTTCTTCCTATATATTTTTAACTAAATTAACAAACATTCGTTTTACACATGTGAATAATTTTAAAAATCGTGAACATTCCTTTGAAATTCATGAAAAAATCAAACTTAGATTTTTTTGTCAATTTTGTGAAAATTTAATTTCATGGTCATTTTTAAAATTTTCTAAACATTTTAAAATAGCATGAACATTTTTTAATTATGTTTTTGAAAATTATGAACATTTTAAAATTCAATATTTTTGTACAAAATTGTGGATAACTTTCAAATTTGTGAACATTTTTTAAAATTCACCAAGAATGATTAAATCATATAATTTTTTTGTGATAATCAAAAAAAAATACTGCTACAAAAGAACAAAAAAAAATGAGTGAACTAGATCAATGGCGAGCAAGGAAGCTAACATGTTGGGTGAGGGAGCAGACTACTTGATCGCGTACTAGGAGCAAGCATGCGAGCATTTGAACACCATTTGTAGTAGCCGCACAAAATGATCTATTATCATCCCCGATGGTGCCAACAATGAAAAATGCCCTAGTATCGACGAGGATGGACCCTTTGAGTTCATTTGTTTCTTACCAGCAAACGAGCTTTCGAAGACAACCATGACGATGGCGTGCAGGAAAGATAAGAGTTGGGGGAGAAGATCTTTTTTTTTAAACCAAAAGTACTCTCTTATTCATTCTCAAAACAGTTTACATCGTTTGCTAGCAAAACCAGAATGAAATCAGGTGGTGCATCCGTCCACACATTAGGAGGATCAACACTACCTTTTTAAGCTAATTCATGAGCTATCAAATTTGACTCTCTAAAACAGTGTTCCAGAGCTACTTTTGAAAACTCTTGCAAGAGCACTCGGCATTCCTCGAGCACCGGTGCCGCTATCATTTCATGTCCAGAGTCCTCCTTTAGAGCTTCCACTACTATCAAGTTATCCGATTGGACGAAGATGTGTTGTATCCCAGACATTTGTGCCAGTTTCAAACCTTCACATAGCGCAGCTGCCTCTGCTGAAACAACATCAGCAACATGATATATCTTACCCATACTGGCCTTCATGAACGAACCTCTGTTATCCCGAATCACAACTCCAAATGAGCCCGGGTTGAGATCTTCATCGAAAGAGGCGTCCACATTTACAGCACAATAACCAGATAAAGGCCTTTTCCATTCCTTTGTACGGGTAGGGGCATCCTTTTTTCCAGAAGCCCTTACGAAATTTAGGGCTAGAGCTCTGATGGATTCCGCCGATCTAGCAACACTTTGGACCTCTTCGCCTCTGGATTGGCTCCTCCTCTGCCACCACAAGAACCAGCAACCGATGGCCACCATCTCATGAATCCGAACAGCATCAAACCATGGTTTATCTGATTCCCTGTCACAAAGGACCCGCTCCAGAACTTCTGCACCCGACCGCTGAGAGGAATTTCTGCGATCTATCATTTCATGGAGACCCAGTATTGTCCATATTTCATGTGATCTTCGGCATGAGAACAACATGTGTGCTATTCCCTCCGAGTGACTAGCGCAAAGAGGACATTGACTGGAGATGGAGATGTGTCTATTGGCTAGAACTTCATTGCATGGGATTGCGTTATGGAAATAGCGCCAAAGAAAGATCTTCACCTTGCTTGGTACCCGAAGGGACCATAACTTCATCCAGACAGGATAGAACCTGGATCCTCCACTTATCTCCAGAGGGGAGTAGAGTGATTCCCACTGCTTATAATACGCATATTTTACCGTGAATCTCCCCGAACTGGTTAAATGCCAAGCAATGAAGTCCGCGGTCTCAAACTGGTATATAGGAATCTGCAAAATCCTATTGGCACACTACAAGAAATATGTCAACTTGTGACCTTCTGTCAGTGACCCTGCAAAAAATGGTCGTAAATATACGACCATTTGATACCAATTGTTCAGAAGCTGTTCGGGTGGCTCCAAACCCTAAACCATAACGACCATTTTGGTCAGAAAGGTCGTAATTTCCTTACACGAAATGGTCGTAAAGCAAATAGCATCGGTCTGCTGCCTTATTTCTAGCTGATCACGACCAATATAGATGGTCATAGCCTTGTAAATTGTGGTGCATTGATATGACTAGGCGCCACGTCATCAATTTTGCCTATGTGTCATGTCCATGTGTCAATTTTAGCCCTAGGTTGTGAAGCAGCCTACATTTCTATCATTCCCAAAATTCCCAAAAAATTCCCATAAATTCTTTGGATTATATCTTCCTCAAATATGTCAAAAACCTTCCTTGCCTAGTTCAAAAATAATTAAGGAATATTTATTTTCCTATGTTGTTCAGAACAACACTTTGTGAAGAAAGTGTTATTTATATTTTCTTGATTGCCCTAAAAAAATTAGGCACTCTTTCCTATCCAAATCATTTCCTCATGAAAAAATTCAGGTCCATTTTCCTAGTAAATCTTCCTTAGCAAATTTCCAAAAAAATTTGTTCAGCTAGAAGCTTTGTGAAGGAAGTACTAGCTAGGCATATCCTAATGAGTTAAATTTTTGTCACGTCTTCTATATGCCCAAATAATAGCTCTCTACAGAATTTGAGCCTCATCTAACAATCCATGTGATCTCACCATCCAATCTTTGTTTTTGGTAATATTTTCAGTTTGTGAAGCAACTATATTTTATATTGATTTATAATTGCTACAAATTTACTGGGACATGACCCTGCCCATAGAACCTCCCTCCACCAAATTTTAGCTCATTTAATTTAGCCAATTTCCCTCAATATTGTTCCCAATTTTCTGTTTAGTGGAGAGCATTTTGAAGGAAGTACCATATTTATTTATCCATATGGTATGAAACTTTTATAGTGCCTTAATATTCCCAAATTATTATCCTCCTCCAAATTGCAGCTCAAACCTATCATCTATGTGAGCCTAGCTTCAATTTCTATTTTCTGGCCAGATTAGCACATTGCAAAGCAAGTGCAATCTAGACCCCTCCTATTCCAAGTTTGTTAGTTTTTATGGTTACTAAGACATAAATTAGGATGCAACGCGAAGGTTTTACATTTTTTTATTTTTTTTATTTTTTAAGCACCAATTTCAAAATGCGGTCAAAACGGGGGAGGGGGGCATAGCCGGTGATAGCTAGGGGTGGAATCTTGCAAAAATCTTGGTAGTTCTCTGATGAAATGAGTACTTGTGCACCTATAAATGATTTTTTGAAAAAATAAAGAGCAAACTATCAAGCACTTGTAGTTCAAATTTCATCCCGTTCCAACTGAATCGACGGCAATTTGTCTTTTTCAGGAGAGGTGTATAATAAACATTTTACATGGAAAGTTCGGTCAAACTTTAATAAAATATGGTCTAGTATTTTTTTTAAATGGAGTGGTTCAAATTTACACCAAACATTTGCTAGGTTCTTCACAAAACAACCCTACTTTCGACACTCGAAAAATGGAAAATGGACTTTTTGTACAGCAAAAATGTAAACTTACTTTGGCAAACTTGTTGCACATTCCAATATGCACACATATGCAAAATATGAGATCATCTGGTAAAACTATCCTTTGAAAATAGCACTAACATCGGTCATTTGGTTTGAAAGCCATGAACCTTCATACTTGATAGCCCATTTTGAGAAGACTTTTTAAATAGATGTGCATTATTACAAGTTTGTTGGTTTGTATGGTTAATAGGATATAGATTAGGATGCAATGCGAAGGTTTTACATTTTTTTCATTTTTTTGAATTTTTTAAGCACCGATTTCAAAATGCGGTCAAAACGGGGGAGGGGGGCATGGTCGGTGATAGCTAGGGGTGGAATCTTGCAAAACTCTTGGTAGATATCTGATGAAATGAGTACTTTTGCACCTAGAAATGATTTTTTGAAAAAATAAAGAGCAAAATATCAAGCACTTGTAGTTCAAATTTCACCCCGTTCCATTTTAATCGACGACAATTTGTCTTTTTCAGGAGAGATGTATAAAAAAAATTTACATGGAAAGTTTGGTCAATTGTTAATAAAATATGGTCTATTATTTTACAAAAATTGAGTGGTTCAAATTCACACCAAATATTTGCTAGGTTCTTCACAAAACAACCCTACTTTTCGCACTCGGAAAATGAAAAATGGAGATTTCATGCAAATAAAATGAAAACTCCCTCTAGCAACATTGTGTGCTATTCCAAGATGCATACTTATGAAAAATTTGAGATCATTTGATAAAATTTTTCGTGAATTTTGACATAACAATGACCATTTGCCTTACAAAAGAAAAAAAATACATAAGCTTAATTCTAATTGGTGGAATCACTTGTGGCTTGGATCGATGACGTGGCAAACATCGGTCCGTCCATCCATCCATCCCACGGCAGAAAACCACCACTCCCCCTCTTTTTCGCGAACCCCACCCAACTCCTCGTCCCCTCTTCACGCGAACCCTAGCACTGCCCTCCTCCCTTGCCGCCGCCACCTCCGGGCTCCTCCTGGCGACCTCAGGCCGGAATCCGGCGGGAATCCGGCCGTCCTCCTCCCACCTCCACCGTTGTCAATCCTTCCCCGGCCACCGTACCTCTCCCTCTCTCCCATGGCGCCAGATCGAGCCGACGAGGTCAGTCCGCGGCCAGATCCGCCACAGGCACAGCCCGGCCCCCTCCCTCCCTCATCGCATGAGCTTCCTCCGCGTGCTCACAGACTCCCTCTCCTCGCTTCTCTTCTTGCCTCCCCGGCGGCCGTGGTGGGGGAGCGCGTGGCCGTGAAGCTGCGGGGCTACTTCGAGCAGGCCAAGGAGGAGATCTGCAAGGCCGTGCCCGCCGCTCCGTCGAGCTGGTCGGTAGGTGCTAGAGCGGTGCTGCTGCCGGTCTCCATTTTAGATCGATTCATCGTACATTCCTTTCTCTCCCTCGGTTGTATTGCTTTCGTGCCTATGTGCTCCTCGTTGGATTCCTTCTTTACTTGCCTCACCCGTGGATGAATAATTTCTATCTACTTCTCTCATTTTTGTGTGTGCGTCTGGTAGAAATCTTCAGAGAAAGGAGCTCCAAAATGAAATAAAAGTACAAGGTTATGGTCTGCAAAAAAAGAGGCCACTTCCTTTGCAGGAGAAAAAAATCACTTTAGTTCGGTTAACCCAAAGAGATACACGAGTCTATGTTCTTTTCTGTTTACCTACACATGTCCTGCATAAATACAGATTAAACAAAAAGTTCAGTTACACACGTCCTCAACAGGAAGATGTGTATGCGTTAGGCTGTCTAAGTTGACCTTGTTAATCATCAAATAATGTGTAGAAAAGATTGGGTTGTGTATGTGCAACATTGAAAAGTTTAGACTTTATTAGATCCACATGTATCAACAAATTAATACTGGACTAACAATTAAAACTATCCTTCCCATCTTTTGTGACCTGCACCCTGTACAGACAGATCGACAGCCCCGTCACCTTCAGTATTGATTTTGATCTAGCCATGATTCTTTTTGTTTCATGTTCTTTTAGCTGCTGCGGTATCTACGAAGTTGGCCAGTGTTTAGCTCGTGGGTGGTTTATTGTTAACGCATAATGGATCTTTTTTATTTTGTGTTTCAGTATGTGTCCTTTCTCTATCCAGGTGTACTATGAATTTTAGGCCTGTAATAGAGAACAAATTGAGGCTCACATCAGAAGAACCTGATGGCGTGTAACAGTAATCCAAAATGAAGGACAATAGAACAAATCTGATGTAGTTTTACAGATAGTGGCGACCTTGAATTCATACAAGTAATTATAGTTCTTGCTTTTGGTTGTTGGATGCCGGCGTTGTCCTGATCGCCGGCCGCTCTGCCTACATTCCTACAGAAAAGAGGGGGGGGGGTCAGAGAGAGAGAGAGAGCTCAGCCCCCGCCGTTGGCACAAATTAGTTTATGAATGCATCATAATTGATCCGCGGTGCACGAATTAATTTTTGAATGCATCATCATTGATTTGCTTGGGTCGATGATGGCATGACATCGTGTAGCCAACTAAAATCATGTCCTTTTGTGTGTTGCGTCCAATCCTTTTTTTCTGTTGACTATAATGATTATGGGTCTAACGACTTGTCTTGAATAGTTGTGCGACTAGTCTAGTAGTCTCAATCTGATTGTCGACTAGCTTCGTGTAGACGAGCGTTGCATCAACTAGTCCAGACTTGTCTGCATGCACAACTACTAGTTCTGACCCTTGTGACGTTCTAGTTAGCATTCAGGAACACTACGTATTGGCGCTATGGGCCTGGAAGGGACCAGGTTGGAAAGGCCGCTGGAGGGTGTGGTCCAGTAACCCTATAGGACCTGGATTTCCGTGTGTCCCTAACATTCTTAACAGGATCTATTGCATGCAAATGTTACTTGTTAGATGATAATTTGAGATGTATAGGTACTTCATTGGGCCCTACAACAATGGTAATTCTTTATATGTGATGCCAACATTTGTGCTACTTGTAATTGTCTTACAATAATTAGTGCCACTGCTTTAGTGGATTTAGCCCTGAATTGCTAATTTTCTACTAGTGATGTAATCATTTGATTCGTAGGGTTCTTGTATATGTGGAAGTGCATGCCTTATCGATGATCATCTAGCAACAGTTCACTCCCCATGCAGTGGAAGTGAGTTCACAGCGCCACAACCACCTCTTCTTCGACGGTGGTTCTGGTGAGTCTGTGTTCTCCTCTCTCTCTCACACACACACTCTCTCTCTATGTGTGTGTGTGTGTGTGTGGTGGTTTTCTGGGCACCACAATCCTGTGATTGTGATTATCTTTCATGTCAATTGTTGCTACAGAGATTGGTAATTATGTGCTGGTTATGCCCTTTTTCTACTGCATGTTATTGTTGCTACAGGGGTTGGCAATGGTCCATGATATTTTGGTAGGATCCTCAAACTTATTGCTATCGTTTGCATGCATACTGCTTGAAGCAGAACTACTGTAGTGCAATGTTTCCTCTTGGTGATGTAGTTTTTGCCCGTCCTTCAAGCAATTGTCATACCTAGGTGGGGGGAAAGCCCGAACTCGACTAGGATTTCTACCCCTGTCTAACTTCTCGTCCTAAGAACTATTTGGTTACCTTTTCTCCTGCTCAATACATAGGCAGTGATCAGTCAGATCCTTCAAAAAAAGATGTGAATTTTATGTGCTTAAAGTATCAGATTTATATATCATGGTATTATTCTAAGAAGAAATATTGCTGCTTTGTTTTGTGTATCTAGAAAGTCAAGTTTCTTACTGCATACAATGTGCATGTGCTGCGTGCTTCTTGTCCAGCAATGCTAGCTCGGTGGTATGCTGGTATATCATGTATGAATATATGATAGCTGATTGTATCATTATTATTTTCTTTTTCATGATTTAGCAAAAATGCTAAATGGGATCATAGCCCGCTATAGCTTCTCTATAGCCTTTTTTAGCTGCTGGCCGAGCGGCTGCAAAATTGCGTAGCCCTCTATTTGAAACAGTGGTACTAACTAGTGAATGCTTCAATTTCTCATATGCTGAACTACAAATGTTTGTATCTAAACTGTTTGCTTGCCCACTTTTTATTTTTATAATCATTCATAGTACACAATGTGACTAGAGTGTATTGTGTTGTGTTGTGTGGTTTGCAGAAGTGGAGAATGGGTTAGCTGGTTGCAGAACGGTAGCAAAATGGGAAGAAGAAGCAGATCATCGAGGTCCCAAAGAAGAAGCGGAACATCCCTTCACCATCTTCTACCGCCCCAGCGTATGGTCTCTTCCAGCTTAGCGTTGCCTTCTTTGTTCCAAAGTAGTTCAGAAAATTGATGCATGTGCCCTGTATCCTAAAACAAAAAATCTCGGCTTGATAAGAATTGAGGTGTCATTGTATCCATTTTTGAACTCAGCTTAGCATTCTTGAACTAAGCTGCACCATCCATGGATCAGGCTTTCTTGTTTTATTGCATCCATTTTGCCCATTCATGGTTGTTGCTTTGTAAACTTTTGATCAAGTAAATATGACATGAGATGCTTCTGTAGAGTGCAGACCCTTGTTTTCTATCTAAATACGTGCACAAATATTATTAGTACATTTTTTAGTCCCCTTAATATAAAATAGCCTGCTCCTTCCAGTTGTGACACGCCACTGTATCTTTATCACCTACTATTCCACATGGTCATGTTGTATAAAGAAGTAAAAAATATCAAGTTAGCAAGCATTGCCGCTAATATATGCATATACTGATAGATATGCCTATTTTTGCTTGTTCTACCACTATTTATGCACACAGACTGCCTATAAGTTAATATGTTGTTAGTTTTGATTTTATTTTTTCTCCTTACCATTTTGTTCTATAAAATGCAGATGTTGGCCTTCTTTCATGTTTCATGGTGAACTCCAGGATAAAGAAGTCAAAGAAAGATAGAGCGCTAGCCCACTGGAGCTAGTTATACTTGATAGCTAGTTTTATTTTTAAATTTTTATTTCTGTTTTTGGTGGCTAGATACCTGATCTGAACTATGTTTGATTGTAAACCTGATGCCAAATATTTTTATTGTATTGTGCCAAGTTTGGCATTTTGCTCTGTTTGAAGTATTATTTCTATTTTTTGCCTCTTTTGATTTAAATATTTGTTTTATTTACTGGAAAATTAAAAATTGATGAATATCACCCTGAAAATTGGAACCCACTTACAAGACCCTCGGAGTCTGGACCCACTTAACAAAATTTGACAGTTGTTGAACGAAAGAGGCCTTGGGCTCAAAAATAAAAAGGCTGAATTGTTGGGCTAGGCCCATATAGATGGCTCAACTGGGCTGATTCGGACCTTCGACCATTCAATTTGGTCACAATATTAGCCACGTCAGCTTGCCACGTTGGATCTGACGTGGACTGGCTAAACTACCAACGACCAAACTAATTGGTCATAATATCTATGACCTTTTATTTTGGTCGTTAAGATCTACGACCATTTCATAAAAAAGGTCGTAGTGTCCGCTTTGCGACCCTCAGCTTTTGACCAATTAATTTTGGTCATAAAAAGGTCACAAATTAATAAACAGTGACGAATATGAAGGGTCACAAGATAGCATATTTCTTGTAGTGGCATCGATCGGAAAGAAGATACCCCGAATCAAAACTTCGTCCCACTCACCAGAAACCGGATCAATAAGTTCTTGGACTTTTTAGATGATTCTGTTTCCTCTCCTTGTGATTACCTTTCGATTTGCACTGCTGGGTATCCAACAATCCTCCCAGATATCAATCTTTTCACCATTTCCAACTCGCCAAATGCATCCTTTTTTAAACGTCTGGATTCCTGCCCATATGCTTTGCCAAGTGAAAGAACTTCCCTTCTTCAAATCACATCCCAATATATCACCCGAAGGAAAATACTTCGCCCTTAGCACCCGTGCACATAGAGAATCGAAGTTTTCTATCAGTCTCCAAGCTTGTTTGGCCAGCAATGCAAGATTGAAACTATGGACATCTCGGAACCCCATTCCTCCTCTATCTTTTGGGATGCACATCTTCCACCATGCAAACCAATGCATTTTCCGTTGCTCCTCTCCGTCACCCTATTGCATCAGTGATCCCCTTACAGATTTTTTTCGGGAATTTGAAGACACTCATTGCATAGGTTGGTATGGCTTGCGCTACCGCCTTCAGAAGAGCTTCTTTACCACCATAAGATAGTGTGCGTTCCTTCCATCCATTAACAAGTTTCCGAATCCTCTCTATTAGATGTTTAAAACAATCCACCTTGTCGTCCCCAATCATCGCTGGCAGCCCCAGGTATTTATCCGAGAGGGATTCAGTCATAATATCCAATATCTGACAAACTAAAACTTTGTCTTCCACCGCAGTATTAGGGCTGAAATAAATTGAGCACTTGGGCACACTCATCAGTTGTCCAGAAGCAGTACAATAATCATCCAACACACCCTTCAGTGATGTAGCGTTCCCGACATCTTCCTTCATTAAAATTAGGGAATCATCAACAAAAAGGAGATGAGAGATAACTGGTGAGTCCCTGCATACTTGCACCCCTTGAAGATTTCCCTGTTCTTCCTCAAAAGCAATTAAAGCCGACAGCCCTTCAGCACATAGTAAAAATAGGTAGGGTGACAACGGATCCCCTTGTCTCAAGCCCCGGGTTGGAGTGAAACTTGAGGTCTCGTTAGAATTAAATCTAACCCGATATTTCATCGACGAGACACAGGCCATGATCAAGTTAACCCATCTCAGATCGAAACCAAGTCTGATCATAATTGCCCTTAAGAAAGTCGACTCAACACGATCGTACGCCTTATGCATGTCCAGCTTAACAGCACAGGTGCCCTTTTGTCCCTTCTTCTTCTTCATCGTATGTACACACTCGTATGCAACAATTACATTATCAGTGATGATTCTCCTTGGGACAAAAGCGCTTTGAGATTCACAAATTATGACTGGTAAGAAAATCTTGAGTCTCGCCGCTAACATCTTAGCAATCACTTTGTAAACTACATTACAAAGGCTTATAGGTCTATATTGGCTGATCTTTTCTGGCTTATCAATTTTTGGGATCAACACTATGGTAGTCATATTCCAGTCATCAGGGATGCTTCCGGAATTCACAGCTTGCAACACTTCATTCACCACGGCGTCCCCAATCAGATGCCAAAATTTCTTGAAAAAGATGGCGTGGAGTCCATCCGGTCCAGGCGCTTTAAGATCACCAACACTGAATAACGCCTTTTTGACCTCCTCTGCTGTATACGACGCTAGAAGAGCTTCATTCATATATGCAGAAACTTTCGACTTCACTTTATTGATCACCTCATAGTTTACCTCAGGAACTTCAGACGTGAATAAGTTCAGAAAGTAAGCTTCAATAAGGTTGCTCATAGCTGCAGTATCCTCCCTCCAATTCCCATATTCATCCATCAACCGTCGAATGTAGTTCCTCTTTTTCCTCGCAGTAGCGAAATTGTTAAAAAAACTAGTGTTTCTGTCACCATTTTTCAGCCAGTTTGCACGACTTCTCTGCACCCAGTAGATTTCCTCTTTTTCCAATTGTTCTTCGATTTCAATGACAAGTTGCCTCTGCCGATCTGCCGCCTCATCAGTAAGGGGTCCCAATCGCAGCGCTTCCAGCTCCTCCTTGAGTTTTTAAGCTTCTTTTGAGGTGATTTCAGAACTTCACGATCCCAGGTATGCAGTTCGCAGTGGACAGAAGCCAAGCGATCCGCCAACCTCGCATCTGTAGGCGTCCTCTCCCAAGCAGTAGTCACTTTTTTGTTTATATCATTTTCCCTCAACCACCTTGCTTCAAATTTCTGCTATCGCGGCCCCTGTTGAACAACTGGAAATGAGTCACCCTCCAAATCCAGAATTAGAGGGCGATGGTCCGACTTGGTGTGAGTTCCGTTGTGAAGCACTGCCCCCGGAAAGAGCCCATGGAAGGGACCATTGCAGCAGGCTCTATCCAGTCTCTCTCTCAACCTGCGCCGTCTCCAGGTATATTGATCTCCCCTGAACCCCATGTCTTCCAGCTCGCAATCAACTAAGCATCACGAAAACCTTGCATCATGCGAGTTGGTCTTGGGGCACCCCCTTCCTTCTCGTGAGAATATAGGATTTCATTGAAGTCCCCAATTACCACCCATGGTAGATTCGATTGGGTATGAAGATCTCTCAAATATCCCCACGATCGATGTTTATCTTCCCATTTAGGTTCACCGTAGAACCCCGTCAGTCTCCAGGTTTTCCACCTTAACATCAATGAATTTTTTTGAACTGTCTAGTAGTTCGACGTCAATCGGGCGTTTCCAAAACAGCACAAGACCCCCACTAGCTCCTGCACTCTCCACCACTTCCATTGAGTCCATGCACAATTTCCTCTTCAACTTTTCTGCCTTAACTGTATTCAGATGTGTCTCAGACAGGAAACACACATGCGACCCCCAGTGCTTCTGGATTTCCAGAAGCGCTCAAACTGCTGCAGCACTGGCCATACCACGACAGTTCCATGCTAAGATTTTCGTTGCTCCCGTCCTCCTCGAAGGAGGCTGCCGATAACATATCATTAACCTTTTGAGTTTCCACACCATCTGGTCCTTTGAAAGGGTTCCCAAGATCATCAACTTCCATTGTGTACCCCTCCTATCTCTGTTTCTTTTTATTCTCATTCTTATGTGGTGTATTAGAGGGGTCCTCTATATCTTTTGCGCGATCAAACTTGTCCACCAGATTTGCTACCACATTACTCTTCTCCACCGGCATAATTGCAGATGAGTCTGAAGATTTCATGGCTGGCACCGGCTGGTTATTATGGTCTGCAACCGAGTCACTTGCTAGTCTCTTATGCCTCAAGGCGTCATCATTGCCCTCGGCGTCCCTTTCCACATTGTTACCATCCAAAGTTGCTTGGGGGTCATACATCGCATTGGACCTCCACGGAGGTGCCCAGTCGCCCTCCCGGCCTCGGCCTCTACCAAGGCCCGTTGCACGCCCTCTTCCACGGCCTCTCGACCAGTCATCAGGTTGTTCATCATTCTCAGTTCTCTCTCGCCCTATACCTCTTCCTAGACTGGTTCTTTCTGCTAGCACAAAAGAGCCCCATTCAAAACTTGTTGGTCATGTTCTCCAGTGCCACACTCCTCATGCCAATGACCCAACAGTCCACAATGAAAACAAAAAGTGGGGAGTTTCTCATACTTTATTTGGTACTAGCTCTTTCTTTAGGTCTTTTGTGATTGACACAAATCTCACTAGCTTCTTGTTCACGTTCATCTTAACCCTCACTCGAACGAATTCTCCTGCATAGCCTACTGGTAGGGTTATTTGGACTTCAACAATCTCTCCCATGGATATGCATAAACCCTTGATCACCCGCTCGTGGAGGAAATTATCTGGCAGACCTAGACCCCTAGCCCACACGAGGATCTTATCTAACACAACCGATTCTGGGTCCTCAAAACCATCATACTCTTCCATGATCACAACTTTGTTTCGAAATAGCCAAGGTCCCATGGTCACCGCCTTGTTCCAGTCCGCTAAACACTTGAATTGGGCAGTAAACAAATTATCCTCAATCTTTCTCCACACCACTTCTTGCGCTGGGTTCCATGCAAATCTCATATCAGCATAGAGCGCAGACGGGCTGAATCCCGACGTGGTATGCACTCGCGCTATCGCTAGCCACTTCGCCGCCGGTGGTGGTTCTATGACCTTCTTCCCAGACAAAACTATCTCCTTGTTCCTCCTGGAGATTCAATCTCCCCAGCAGATTCTCCACAGCCTCACGCCGACCAGCCCATTTGCTAGGTCCCGCCGCATCCGCCATCACGCGCCAGATCGATCTGCTTCACGCCACCAGCCGATCAGAGACCTGTGAAACCCTAGGACGGGGTTAGTGCTTCCTCCTGGGTAGAGAGACTCACCCAAAGATCCGTCAAGTCCAGTCGATGGACCGCAATGGATCGTAGATCGAGTAGGTTACGAGGTAAAACTCTTGGCTTTTTCGCCGGAGGACAAGCAAACCCTAACGGGGGATGTTCACCGTACACCGATGTTTTGGGGGAGAAGATCTAAGTACCAAGGAATGAGAAGAAGCCATCTTATTAAGGGCCATCCACAAAATTGCCCAACTGCTATTTGTGGGATATCTTGTGCCACATACCCCCTGTCGACATGGCTATGGTGAAAGCACCACACTGGTAAATCAATGCGGGTCATAGGTAAATAGGACCTCTGATGAACCATGTTGGGACCGAGATACACATTTCAAAAGGATTGAGACTATTTGATATTTCGACAAAATTTTTTTGAGGGTGGACAAAATAATTACGACTATGCATGCATTTAACTCAAAAGCAAATCCAAACACGCAAGTGGACGCTTCATGTGGATTTTCAGCCCGTTGGTTAAAATTCAGCCAAGATAAGCCCAAAACTTAGCCCAGATAATGCACCAACAGAAAAAGAGGGGAAAACGAGAATCCGAAACCCCTGACCTGCGCGCCTGTCCATCCCAGCATGGCCGCCGCCCCCTCCTCCTGCGGCGGCGACGGCGCCGGCTGCGGGGCCCACTGCTCCTCCTCCACCTCGTCAGCCGCAGAGGATGCTCCGGAGGGGATTCTGGGCCGTCTCTCCATATCCGGTGCCGCCGCCTCCTGCGGCAAGTGCGGCGGCGGCGCCGTCGTCGTGGTTGCTGGAGGCGTCGGTCTGTGCATAGAGTGTTTGCGCGCCCAACTGTTCGGGAAGTTCAAGCTCGCCGTCACGAGCAACGCCATGGTTCGGCCAAACGACTCCGTCCTCGTCGCCTTCTCGGGCGGCCCCGCCTCCAGGTTCACTTCCCCCACTTTTTTCTTGGTGATTCCTAATTACTCCATGGAGTATTTAGATACCCTAACAGTTACAGTAACTCCTAATATCAGCAGTGAAATTATGTCGTTCGGTGATAATCGCTGCTTACTGTAAAATTATGTCTAACATACTCCCAAAGCAACTGCTGATATAGTGATATCTATTCCATGTCACTTACGCCATGGAGTATGTCTCAGCCCAAAGCAAGTGTTGTCTATTCGCTGCCTATATACCGAATCTGGAATTTGGCTGCTGATATAGAAAGGGGAGATGCTATCTTCCCAAGAGAAAGTTTTTATGAATGTGCTGTATTATTATTATGAATTTTGTGTTTCAACTTGGAATTTCACATGCTAAAAGTAGCATTATATTGTATGGAGAACTTTTTAAAAACTTTCAAACATGGCTCACCACCATCACTGTCATTTATCAGAAATTTCTAGTGAATGGAGATGGCTTCCTTATTCTTATTCCAACCTAATAATGACAACTTTCTAATGTCTCAAGTCATTTATTTAATTAGAAAACACATTAGTCATTGTTCTTCTCATAAAAAAAATAAATATACTGTAGATATAACACATCATATTCAACTCTCCGGAAAGGAAGATGCAATAATCAGTGTGCTGCTGCTTTCGCACTCACTATAATATCGGATAGATTCGACAAAAATATAACCATTCACAAAGCTTGCGATGATCAACCAACTCAACTGGGGTGCTACCGCGCGTGATCGCTGTCGGGCCCTGATATCCTACTGTAAAATTATACAGTAACTACTGACATATTCCCAGAGCAAGCTAACAGTAAGCAGCGAATAGATAACACTTTCTTGGTGATAACACTTTTTTCTTGGTGATTCCTAATTAATCCATGGAGTATTTTTTTACTGCTCATAGTTGCTTACTTTGCGAAGTTATTGTTAATGACCCCCTTAAATAAATCATTGATGTGTGTATTCTAGGGTGGCTCTGCAATTCATACATGAGATGCGGTCCAAGGCAATAGAAAGCTGGGACGCCAGCAATTCGCAAGCCCTACCGGTCTTCAATGTCGGGGTGGCATTCATTGACGAGAGTATTTTGTTGTCGAAGCCCAAATGCGAAGTTGAGCTGGCAACTGAAGATATTAAGTCAATCGTGTCCAGTTTGTTGCCAGGAGATAACACAATGCACATTGCCTCTCTTGATAATGTGTTCTCCTCGGAATCAGAAGACGGGGAAGTCAGGCTGAGGGAGCTAGTTGGCATGATTACTGATGATACTGGGAGGGAGGATCTTCTTCAGTTCTTGCGCATGCTTTCTTTGCAGAAGGTTCCTTTTCTTATCACTGATTGTTCATGCTTCCATTGCAAATTGTCGTTTAATCTACATGATGTTGGGTGGTGCTTTTCATTCGGCGATTAAAGTTAGATTTACCATTACATTTGATGTGTTCTTCAGATTGCGCTGGAAAATGGGTACACCAAGATCATGCTGGGATCATGTGCTTCTACAATAGCATGTCATGTGCTATCTGCAACAGTAAAGGTATACAGGAGATGTCCTTTCCCTTGTGATTTGTTCGCCTGTTGATAGTGCAAGAGAACATGAGAAAATTTAGAGGAACTGCTGATTATCTCCAGGGTCAAGGTTATTCCTTACCAGCTGATATCCAATATGTTGATACACGGTGGGAAGTGCCTGTCGTTCTTCCACTCCGTGATTGCCTGGCCCAAGAGCTTAGCCTGCTCTGTGAACTTGATATGTAAGATAATGATTCACATTTTTTATTTTGTTGAATTGTGCTCCTGATGCCATTTATTCTAACTGGTTATATGCTTTTAGTTTAAAGACACAACAACTTCTTGATAGGCCTTGCAGTGGCATCAACGCCTTAGTTGCATCTTTTGTTGCACGACTAAGGGTAAGTTAGTTCGTTCCTTGCATAGCACACTGGACTTAAAAACCAATGTTAGAGTTCACTGACACCAAATTGAGCTGAAGCTCAAAATATATTCTAATTCCGCGATTAATTTCATTAATTGCTCGTAGCAAGTGCAAGCCTAATCTTACAGGTCATTAATTTCCATTGACAGGAGGAGAATCCTTCTCGAGAGCATACTATTGTAAGAACTGCACAAAAGCTTAAGCCATTCCCTTTTAACAAGTTCTCAGCAAATGGCTATCATGATTTCCTGCCGTCACGGCTGCGTCCCAAGTTCCAGCATGTTGATAGCGATGAGTCTGCTTTCTCTGAGGTTCTCTGCCTGATATGTCGAAGTCCACTCAGTGAATCAGAACTCCAGAATTTGGAAAGCACAAAGCACAAGTCTCAAATCGATTTGTATACTGCTTATTGTTGTCAAAGCTGTCATTTCCAGATTCTACCAGGAGGTAGAAACTTGCATGAAAATTTCTTTTCACTACTACCAAAGATTTGGACTGAGAGAGTGGATACTGCATCTGCCGGCCATAGCTCGCTAAGGTGAGGCTGATGTCTTTGTCCTACTGCTTCATCGTGTTTACAGCTATAGTGCATGTTATCAGTAGTTAAGCAAATCAAAACACTGAACCTTTAGATGTTACAGCTTCTTTGTTAGGATAATGTGTAATTTAAATGTGTGCACTTGTTTCTATATGTGCAGTTACTCCATTGATTTGGTCATGTATTGTATTGTTCATTCTAATAGTGCACTGATACTGTGAGCTGTTGATATAACTTTTATTCCAGAGATCAAATAGAAGACTATCTTCTTGAAGATGATGATGATGTGAACTGAACTTGTTCATTGAGTGAATCTCAAACTTACTGTAAGAAAGAATCTTTGACTAATGATATAATGTTTTGCAGTCGCAATTTGCTCTGCATACTTTAACATTCCGTTACTGGTTTTATACTGACACATATGCTGGGATTGTTTTGTTTGTAGTGTCAGAAGCCAGTAGAGATTCCTTCCTGGTTGGTTGGGCCTCACAAACCATGGCATAAGCCAAACTTGCTTGGGATAACAGTGTTTGCATCTAGTAAGGCGCTAGTTTATTCAGACTTATGCCGCATTCTTAGAATTACCCTGCATCATATTTTTTATTCAATTTTCCGGTGTATCTGTAAGTCCTCCCTCAAGTTAAAACATGTCTGAAACTTGTAGAGTGGTAAAGGAAACCAACACTTGCCAGCAATTTTCCACTGATCTAAGACAGCCAACTTCGGGTAGCTGAAGGTTTCTAACTTCCATGTGATTACTGTATTCTGATTGGTCTCATCTACTCTATTTGCATGCAAGAGTGTAACCAGATGAATTTATCAAATGGCTTTACAATAACTATGTGATGTATAAACTTTTGTACTTGCCGTGTCTATTACACCATTGCACTTGTTTCTTCCATTTGTCACTCTTATGCATTCTGATAGGGTATTTCCAGAATCAACTATTTACACAAAAATGTTGCATATTGGCTTAAATTTTGTAAATTTTAAAGAATACACGTTATGTTACGAATTGAAATGACAAACATGCACACACATCACCTATCGCAAACAATATAAGAAATTACAGCAAACAAATGGCAAGGCCACTACAAAACAGTGGTCCCTCATGCACTTTGATCTGTATGTATAACTATCTTATCAAGATGTGTTTACTGGAGTAAATTATTACACATTTGCTTTCCGAGACATTTAAGTCCTTCTCTACAGTTCTTTGACTGTCATTTTCTTTTGCACTTAGGTGCATTGTCTCTTCTACTGACCAGTATACATGCTACAAGTGTGTGCATTAGAATAGATTCTCTTTTTTAAAATAATTAAAATATATCTATTGTGAAACAAAATAAAGATGAGTGCATCCCATGCTTGCTTGCATGTGGCATGTGCATGTGCTCGTTCTTTGTGCTGCTGAACCCTTATTACTACCAGTCAAACATCGGGAAACTATCTTATCATTAGGTTTAAACTTTGTAAAGGATTAACCTTTTGGTTAGCCACCTTTATTTAACCTGATTGGGTTGGCATAAAGCCTGCCTGGTAATCTTAACCTACGTGCAAGGACTTATCAGCTTTTCATCAGTGATGATGATGATGCATGGCAAGACAAGTGCACACCTAAAGTTCCCAAGGGCCTACACGCCTTTCATTTTTTATGGTTGCAGCAGGGCTTGTGAATGTTGATTGATGCTGATGCCCTCTTGCTGTCCAATTTTCAAAATCTTTGCAGTAGTAGCAGGATATTGAATGGGTCCAGGAACGGGCTAAATTTCCACAAAGTGCCGGAAATTATGTTATATTATTCCATTCCAATGAAGTGTGAGTGGATAAAAGAGGTTTTAGCAGATAGCACCACTTGTTAGGGCTTGTTTTGCGCAAAACCACAGCTTTTAAACTTTTTTGCAGAGAACATCACTATTTGAGGTAATTACTTGCAGAAAACACATAACATGCTATTAACTTGTTTGATCCTAAATTAGCAAGCTGGAACTAGTGTAGCTCGGGCTACATGTGCTCTGATAATTCGAAAAATTCGAAAAAAAATCCGTGGAAACCTATATGAATTCTCCACGAACGTGTGAAATTTCGTTTGGAAATATTGTAATATGCAGTATGCATAAAAATAACAAAATTTTGGCCCAAATCCAAGAAAAAAGGCCCAGTTAAAATAAAATATTTGTCAAAAAAAATCCCGCGGCGCATTAGAGTATAATGGTCTAAAAATTTACACAAATGCCCTATACATGTGTATGTATATCCATAAAAAAATTTAATTTTTTTTGAACTGTTTTAATATTCTTTTTAAAAATTTCAAAAAAAACGAGCTATTGTAGCTCGGGCTACACAAGACATTTCCGGCTGGACCCATCCATTAGAACTTCAAAATTGGTTTGTTCAAATTTTGTGGGGTACTTCACAAAACTATTTTGTATTTTCAGTTCATGATATATCTTTGTATGATATAGTTTAGACAGCTATGTCTTGTGTAGGTTTTCATTGCACAGTTTGATTGTTTTTCTAATCAATACATCATGAAATGGAAACATAAAATAGTTGCTGAAAGTAGCCCACAAATTTGAACAAACAAAATTTGAGGTCTTGATTGATGGGCCCAGTTTGTTAATTTGGGATCAAACGAGCTAATAGTGTTTTATGTGTTCTCTGCAAATAATTACCCCAAATAGTGGTGTTCTCCGCAAAAAAGTTCAAGAGTTGTGGTTTTGCGCAAAAAAAGCCCCAACAAGTGGTGTTATCTGCTAAAACCTCGTGGATAAAACGATGTAATAAGTCTTCCATGATATGTTTTTCTCCAGCTGTAAACCTAAGAAGGATAGCATTGAGGACCCGTGAACTGAACATCAGTTGGTAATAGTTGTAGATGCCACTCAAAATTGTTGTTGAAAGGATGCTTTGAAATCTTTGCAGCGTGGGTGGTGGCACAACATCTGTCCTGAGCTATCCAATCAGCGTCCTTTGAGGCATTCTTGTCCATTGACAATGCAATGGCACTACCATGTCTACTGCTACAAACAGCAGATGCTTTCCTTGGATGATTCAGAAGCAATTGTTGTTGTTTGGACAACAAGGGAGACCCCCCCAAATAGGCCTAAATGAAAAAAGGTAAATAGGGCTACCAAATGCATGTTTCTTTGTTGTGCTTAGGCTCATATCATAAGGTCATACTACTAGAATATACCATCACTTGTGTTCTCTGACTCAAAAAGCCTAAGCAGAGCTAATGCTACAACTAGCTAGCATGCCCAGGTTTGGCACACTATTAGAGTTTAGTAGTTAGCGGACAAGTTTTTCTCCCTAATGCACACACTTTTGCTTACTTCACTCTTACAAGTCACAAGCAAAGGGCCCCTGCGTCTCCTAGTGATTGGCACAGTCCTCTGCTCTCATTGAAATCGTGACATTGACATGACCAAACCTAGGCTATGGTTTTTCCTTTACCGTCTTGTGGAAACGCTGGAGGCACTGGTCAAAGAAAGACATCGCTGAGTGGGTGCAGATATTGAAGTCGCATGGTAGATAGCATCTGCGTGGTTTCTGAAGCATTGGCTTCATCACTGTGGGGGCACCAACCTAGAAAAAACTCACATCTCTCTCTCACCCTAGTTTACTTGCTACTGGTTGCTTAAATTATGGTCTGATACGCATTAGGTTTGCCCACTAATTTGAAAGATCTAGGAGGGCTGTGTCAACACCAGTCTATTGAATTTTTATTTTTGAGGGAGATAGTTTATTGATTTCTTGAATGCTGCAATGTACTGTATCACTCACTCTCTAGAGTATACATACAGCTGGCCTCTTATCTTCTCTCTCTTGGGGGACTGGGGAACCTGAATTCAAGGCCGGGTTTATGCATGCATGCAGGGTCCTGCAGCAAACCAAACCAAACCTGATATGATGTGTCCTGGGTTTGTTTGTTTGATCTGTGACGCATACCTGCTGCTGGCTGGCTCGCCATCCATAATTGTGCGCCCGAGATAAAACCCTCAGCTCAGCTCAGCCCAAAAAACTGCAAGGACGGGCCTGTACCGTGTACAACGCTTGTCCATGGCAGGAGTTGTTGGGCACAACACAAGGGCTAGGTACAATCTTAAATGCGCCTGTTCCGCACGCCAAGGACCGTACCGTCGGCCACAGCATCAGATCGCCATGCTTCATGGCGATCACCAAGCTCTCACTCATCTTGGCTTTGGAGTTCATGAGTTCTTGCAGCTAGCTCAGCGTCATCTGGAAGCTCCTTTGGAGTTCATCCTGGTATATGATCGATCCGTGATCCGTGTCTCTCGCCATCGTTTTCGGGCGCGACCTTTGGCTCGTCGCCTTGCCTGAATCATCACCCATGAGCTGCTGATACAGACGATGAGAGAGGCCGGTGGTGGTCCATGGCTCCTTGATCTTAGTGAGTCGAGGCCAAATCTTGGCATCTTCCCGTCGCACACATATTCAAATGTCTATTGAAATTGGTGGTGCCAAATTAAACTGGATCTAGGCGTGCATGGGGGCGGACGATGGATGCGTGCAGGACTGGCACTGTTGCGGTGCTCCAGAACATTGGCCCTTGAATCGTGCGCTCTTGTTCACGTAGCCTTCCAACATGTATTTTATGTCATTTCTATATGTCGTGCTTGTCACTCAAATATACATGTGGTTATGTTACTTGTCGACGATGCCGACAGTTTGTCCTAGCTTGCGAGCAAGACCATATTGTGTAGTAGGTATTGCAGGTATCTATGTAATGTAAGTTGGTACCAAAAAAAGATTGTTCTTGAAACGTGCTTCAGTAGATGTATTTTGCAGGGAGGGGAGCAAAACTGTTTAAAAATTGTCATGCTATGATTTAATTTTCAAATTCTATGCCCAGAGATAGACTTTATTCCATGGCATCTTGAGTAAAGGAACTATGTGCCTGTCATTTTGAGCTGCTCATGTGTTTACATAAATTGTGGATGTGTCAGTAAGGCATGGAAGCATTATGTTGACAAGATGCTATGGATTAGACGCATGATTCTTGATTAGATACCATGGCGTGTCTGTTTTTGTCTACTAATTAGCATATGGCTTCCTTTTCCTTGGTGGATTTGTGGTCTCTGGGCCCATAAGCCATAAGGATTAGCGGCCAAGCCAGGTGTTTTGTCTCATCCCTCGGTACATTCTGCAGAAGAAATGCAACGTTTTCTGTTGGCTGGATTATGGATTTTCTGGGGAGATGATGCTGGGAGGTAGTTGAGATTACCCTCTCAGCATATCCATACTCCATTTTTGTATGTGTAATAAGTCTGCAGCCTGCCTGCTTGAGATCTTTATTACAGGTTCTAGGGTTTGCCTGCCATCTTATATGATTTCTTGTGTGGAAAAGCTTGGAGCAATCCTTCTTTGTTTGCTAGATGGAGCGTATGGATAGAGAGAGAATGCACATTATTAACCAAATGATTTCTATTCCTTCCTTCTCTTGCCCCTTTCTGCCAAATCAGACGCACCAATGCAAACACAACAGGATAATACGTGGACCAAATTAAATGCCATTTAGTTATGTTGAGAGGTGATCTCACATGGAGTAAGATCTCACATCTACATTGAAGTCCTGGTGCGGTTATCACGGATTATGCCATGGAGCGTGTGTGGTATTTTGGTCCCGTGAAACCAAGACTGACGGATGGTCTTGGTAGCATTTTTGCAAGCACATCCTTTTGTGCTCTCACACCTTTTTTAGAGAAGGCCAACGGTAAAACCATAGTTCATTTATTTTTTGCAATTTAGGGTTTGGGGATAGATACATTTTTCTAAATGGGACTATGTGATGTTAAGCAAGATAACAAGGTAAACAATAACAAGTGAAAAAGCTCGAACAAAGATAACCGAGACAGATGAAAATGATAGATATTATAGTACACACTTGCATCCCTCACGCCGCCGCCTCCAGGGCGATTGGGGGCGCTAACCCTAGCCCCCGCTGCCGCCACCCCTTCTACCTCTGCTCTCTATAGGTGGTCGCTGAGAAAGCCCGTGCGCCACTGATGAAAGGGACAACAGGGATATCTCATCTCTCGGTCGTGGGACAACTTCCTGGAGGGACGGTGCACGGCGGCGCAAGATCTTCCTGCAATGGTTGCTCTTCTCGGGGGTATGATGACGCTCGGGTGACAACGTGGGGACTCGGCGGAGATCTACGGCGCAAGAGCCCCCGAGCAGCGGCTCCAGACACAGCAGCGATTGCATCCCCTCGTTAGGGATGATGTGCTAGGAGGTGGCTTCATGTGACAGTGCTTAGGGGCAAAGGATCAAGGGATCCCATACCCGAGTTCGTCGTTGGAGGCGTGTGGCGTTCGAAGCTTTCTCTGTCTCGATGACTCTTGATGCAGGAAGTTTGTAGCCCTTCGCTTTTGTGGATCGAAAACCAGTTGTGGGTTTGGGGAGGTGCGGCTTCCGATGAAAACCGCACCAACTTCGGTCATGGCGGGCGATGACTGTGTATTTTCGTCATACACTTGTTGTGCACCAAATATGTGTTCACGTAAGACAACGACAATAACTTTTGAAGCGTGCGCATATGGTGTGCGCTAAGGGTATGTTGGATAGGTGCTATGTTTTTAGATGGTATGTGTAGGATGAGGTCAGGGCAAGCGGCCCTGATCATGAACACTATTATCATCAAGTTTGTAGGTAGAGTTTTTTTTGTCGCCTAGAAGATGGATTCAGAAGGATCACTGTTTTATCTTGTAAGGCATTTTCGAATAATTTAATAATATGATTGTATGCATCAATCCATGCAGAGGTCGAGGAATCAACCTTCTTTTCAAAAAAATGAAGATGTATTATGTTATTCACTTCCTTACAGACGAACCACGATATCGTACCTAAACCTACCTGACCCTAACCCCATACGACGGCGGCTGTAAGGCCCCTGATGCGGTACTAACTCTAACTAGTCGCTTTCGCGTCCGGTCGGAATTAGAAGCGCATCAAACGCCACCGGCGCACGACACTCGCACTCGTGTCGCTGCCGGATTCTCGACAACAGGTATATAAGCACAACTCTAAGAAGAAAATACATATAGAATATAAATAGAGCAGGGCATACAACGCCACTGTCTAATAATATAACATTCTCATGAATACATCTCAACAGTACATCAAGCGGAAGCAAGGCATGGACCGGGTATGGTCAAGATCCAAATTGCCCTAGAGAGGGCTACACATAAATCCACCCGCGGGAACGTCTGAGCCCAACTAAGGATCCTACTGGTCGATGTAGTCGTACTCGTCGTCATCCTCCGGAGGCACCTCCACGAAGTATCGTCCAGTGCTGGGGTCGAGGTAGTAGTCCACTGCAGCGGCCGATCAGGCAAAGCGGTAAAGGCGGAAAGTAAACGGGGGTGAGAACATGTCATTACGGAATAACTAACGCTACAGGTAAGGTAAAGATATAGACAGTTTGCAGCCGTACTAGCATATATGTGTTGGGCAACGTAGTAGAAAACAAAAAATTTCGGCCTACGAATCAAGAACCCAAGATCATCCAAGAAGATTGCATACAAGGTTTTAGGTCATGGCTCACCAACCGATGTAGCGGAAGTAGAGTTGGTGAAGCTCGTGGACGTAGTGGAAGTAGATCTCGCAAGTTCTCCCATGAACAGTCCCTCGATCAATCCCACGAACAAGTCCCGCGATCTAGTCCCACAGACAAGTCCCATGAACAAGCTCCTCGAAGAAGGGTCGAAGGTATGACCCCTCCATTAGTATCCACACATCCCGTAGCAGCAATCCAGCAGCGCTCCGCCGTCCAGAGATGAACGCCACGGCGAAAACTAGAGGGAGAAAACCCTAACGGATTCCGATCTAGAACAACGTCTAAACCAGGGTCTAAAAGTGGAGCAACGGGGTTTAGAGGAGGGAGGGTGGCGCATAGGCCTTGGGGACAAGTTGTGTTGCGCCCCCCACCCCTCCCCCACATTATATAGGTGGCCAAGAGGCCCTTGGGGCGCAGCTCAAAGGGAATTGGGAGTCCAACTTGGACTCCCAAGCCTTCCAAACCTTACGACACCTTCCCACCGGAAAACTGCCATAATGGGTTTTGGTATTCCCACCTGGAGGAGGTTTCCTTCCCCTTGGTGCGCCCCCACCCCCTTGGCCGGCCAGGGCAGCCTAGGTGGCTTGCCCCCCAAGGCTAGGGGCGCAGGGGAGTGGGTGGTACTGCCCGGAACCTTCCGGAACCTTCTAGAAGCTTCCAGGACCTTCCGGGACCTACCGGGACTGTTTCGGGACATTCCGGACACTTTTGGAGCACTTCCAATACCTTCCGGAACCTCTAACGAATGTTCCGGAGCCATCTAAATGGGTTTCGGAGCCATCCGGGCAAAGGTTATTATGTCCGGTGAACACAACATATTGTTTAAGCTGTCCACCGATCACCGAAACTATTCCGGTTGATCGTAAACTTTCCCATTACCATTTTCATATGTTCCGGAACCACCTGGGACTACTCCAGAGTGATCCGGACATATCCTTAAATACCCAAAACTACTTTTGGTGCCCTTATGAACTATTTCATAAATCCCCGGAACTACTTCCGGTACCCGTATGAACTATTCTGCTTTGCTTCCACTAAACCTTCTACCATTCTAGTATTCTAACAGACTACTGCTCGTTAAGTGTGTGACCCAATAGGTTCGGTATAATGCGGACATGACTCAGAACATCTTCCGGACATAGGTCAACAGCCTTTTGTCAATAGTCAATAATCAACAGCGGAGCCATGGACACCCATGTTGACTCCCGCACATACACGAAGAAACTTCGAGTGAACCATTATGTTTATTCATGTACCATTCCCTTTGCTTCGCGATATATGACAAAGTTAGAGGAGAGAAGTTTGGCACCCATGTGTAACAACTTTTGAACACAAGCCACTCGTTATCCTCTTTGCTCGTTTGTCCCTTTTCTCGTTATCGTATTCTGGTATCCCCGTGACTGAATCACAATGCGTCTGGCCAGACTATAATGGATACCGTCATACCGAGTGGGCCCGAAGTGAATATCTTCTTCATCATGAAGGAGCAAATCCCATTCTTGAACTATCACAGTCACTAGCCACACCATCTGACATACCCAGAACTTATTTTACTACTTCCCATTTACGGGAGGATTCATCTAAGAACCAAAGCATGTCTTCCTGTGTGAAGCAACTCGATACTCTCATGGTCTAAGGAATTACGTATATGATAACATTTCATGATATGACTTATAACGTAGTTACGAGGTGATCTCTAAGTATATCATTCAATACTGGGGTCGGTTCAACATCATTGTTCTGCTAACAATATGTTCCCATTGCTACTGACATCCTTGTTACAAGAACAATGTCCATGATTAAGAAAACGTAATCATCAGTTAGCACATGAGCTAGTCTTAGAGGCTAAACCAGGAACTCTTGGTGTTTACATTTCCACACATGCAAATGAGTTTTCTTCTGAATCTCACAGTCAGGGTCATTGCAATTATAGCACAGAAATATAAACATTAATTACGAACGTGGAAATATATATAATAACATTTTATTATTGCCTCTAGGGCATATTTCCAACAGTCTCCCACTTGCACTAGAGTCAATAATATTATCAGTGCTTGAGCATTTTACACCTATGGCATACCGGTGTAATACATGCTTCATTTGTGGTATAGACTTCATCATCGGATCTGATGTTTCAGGCCCGTTTGTATCTTGCATATCTTCGCGTTTTCACGCTATCATAAAATTCACTAATTTTATCAGTTTAGCTTTGTATATGTTTGAATCATTTGGTAGGACCTTGGTTCCTTAGAATAATTCACGAAATCATTCATCAATGTTCCATGAGCTTCAAGCATCTAGGAAACCATACCATGTTCATAAATGAACTGATGATTCAAAATACCCTCCCTTGTTACTTCTTTAAGCAACAATATACTCAGCCTCTGTTATAGAATTCGCCACAGTATCTAACTTTAACACAGTTCCTTCATACTGTGCCACCCTTATGTGTGAAACACATAATCCCAATTAAAATCGAAAATTGGTCGGAGTAAGTATGAAGACTGAATTGGTGTAACTGTTTACATCAAAATTCAGCTGGTGTAACTTGTTACAACGAGCTCTTCATTATCTCCATTTTCCGAGAAACATATCTTATCTATCATAAGTTTAACTTTTCACTGTTTGTCCAATGATCATCATATTGATCACTTTGGTATCTTGCTCACAACCTTTTGGAGCGCCGGACATATATGGTCGTTTTACATATTATGGTGTACATGATTAATCCAAACACATAGGTGAGTGAAAACCAATTCATGTGTTTTGCTTATCTGTGTTCATGAACACCGATTTCCGCAAACAACTTTTCACCATGACCTCGGCAAGAACATCCTTCTTGGCGTATTCATACTAAACTACTTTAGTATCATGTCAACATGTAATGTTGGCTTTAGCATGATCAGACACTTACTATCTACATAGATCATTGTGCTCAATACTAATGCTATATTAGCCTAAGTACTTCAGCTGAAAACTGTTTCCAATAAAGTCCTTATTCGTGTCAAGAAATTTATATCATTTCTAATCAACAATATGTCATCTACATAAGGTTTTAGAAATATTATTTAGCTCCCACTTACTTTCTTGAATATTCAAGCATCTTCATTATTCCTGATGAAAACAAACTCTTTTGGCAATTTCATCACAACGAAAATTCCAACTCCATTATGCTAGCTTCAGTCCATCACTGGATATCCAAGGCTTGCATCTATTTTAGCATCCTTTGAATCGACAAAACATTCCGGTCGTATCACGTATACGTCCTTTTTTTATATATTTCCGTGTAGGAACTTTGTTTTGACGTTCATTCTACCATATCCTATAAATGAGATATGTAGTAATTGCTAGTATAACCCGAACCGACTAAAGCATTTCTACGGTCGACACTATTTCTCCGTAGTCAACTTTTGAACTTGCTAGAAAACAATTTTCCAACGAGTTGAGCTTTATGGATAAAACAATTTCATCTGAATCAATTATAGATCCATATATATTCTTCAGACTTTTAGTCTGTCGGAGGATCTACCAAGTTCAAAACTTGACTTACTTCCATGGATACTATCTCGGATTATTTGGCATTTAGCCAAATCCCGGAGTCAGGGCCCATCAACGCTTCTTTGTATATCACAGGTTTATCATTGTCGAACAACAATATCTCGTTTTACATATCATGATGTTTGTACGATTTTTGTCTAACCTGTGTGGTTCAGCTGCGCACTTCTCTGAAGATTCAACAATCTTTGACAAGTTGCACTGTCCTCCCACTCACTCTTTTGTAAGAAACTATTTTTCTTCAAAACACATTGTTCTTAACAGCAAACAGTTTTGCCTTTTGTGTAGTGATAGAGGAATACCAAAACTTTTGGCATAACCTTAACAAAGTAGCACTTATCTGATTTGGGGTTTTGAGTATGTCAAACATATGCATCATATACCCAAATTTTAAGAAAAGAAAACATGGTTTTAACAGTCCATACCACATCTAATATGGTGTCATTTCAATAGATTTGATGGTGCTCTTTTCAGTGTAAAAGCCGTAGTCACTAACGCATAACTTTAATAAGTATAATGGCAAATTGATAAACGTCATATTTGATCTTACCGTGTCATACATGGCTTAATTACATCTCTCGAACACTTTACTCATAGTGGTGTTTCAGGAGACGCAAGTTATGACACTTCTTCAGAACTCATCAGACTTTCGCTAAACTTGTAACTCAAATATTACTTTCTACAATCTAATTTGCAGAAGCTTTATTTTCTCATTACAATGAATTTCTATTTCACTCTAAAATTCCTTGAACATTTCAAAGATTTCAGACGTATGTCTCTATTGAACAGATATCCACATATCTACTTCAACTCATGAGTGAAGATAGGGAATCCACTGCACACAACTACACTTATTGGACTACACACATCATCATGTATGATTACCAATGGTTTAGTTGCCCGTTCATGTATGTCCTATCAATGGTGTTTTAGTCACATTACTTCGAGACAAAGATCGCAAGCGTCAAGTGATTCATAATCATATGACTTGAAAGTCCATCACTTATGGAAATTCTTCATGCATGTTATGTCACTTGTGATAAACGGCAGTGCCACATCTATGTGGTATTTCTGTCAGTCTTGCGACGTTTAGCGTCAGTGTTATGGATGTTTAGTATTATTATCAAGATTCATAACATACAACCTATTCATAATGGAAGTATGGTCTTTACGTTATTCATAGCTTTGAACAAATCTCTTGCAACAAACATGATTCAAAATGATGTTTTGCAACAAGGCTAAAGTGTAGTAACAATTTACTCATCTCTAAAATGAATTATGAAGATAATCATAGAGCCAACACACGGTATAGTAAACCTTTTACTGTGTTCCCGAGCGTGTCAAAACTCATCATTAGCTAGTCATAAAGGCCATACTATTTCTTGCATCGAGTTGCAACAATATGCAATCGATGTGATATTCCGGTGATCAACAGTTTAATCACAATATACAGAATCCACAATTAACTGCTTAATCATGATTCCCAAGAATTACATCTCTTGACCAACAATGAATTCATCTATAACTCCGTATGACTTTCATTTCTGAGCTGGTTATTCCAGTCTTCTTTCGTTTTGCCTTTATACGTATCATAGTTCTATTTCCAATGTCACTCCTACTCACAAAAGATCACACATGATCAAGGGTGGCGCAGGCCATGGAATTTCCGGCGTGTAAGTCTTACTAACACCCCATGGAACTTCCTTTCCCTTAATCCTCATCATCATATGATCAGTGTTCTTCTGGATCCCACACTTATCAATTTCGTTAGAGCATAATGAACATTTTCACTAATGCTTACAATCAGACATTGTACTAGATATCTTATATCTTACATCAATTGTCTTATCACTGAAAACAATTTTTCAGTTCCATGAATATAACATAACTATCCCAAACGTTTCGAAGTTCGGGTTTCATGGTGATTACGACAATACACTTAGTTGTGGTGGAATTCTAGCCTTTTGGATTATGGACGTAAGTCACATCATCCATAGCATTAGCGGGAGAGCATCAAAAATTTGCGATAGGACAAGCTCCTTCTCGACACTATTGAGGATAGTCCTCACAATACGGTACCAATCGTAAAGTTTTTACCAGACAATACAGTTAATCAAAATCAATTGGGAAGGTGGTAACGCGAGCCATTATTCTACAACGATAATGCAAATACTAAGACTTTGTTCATAATTAAGTTGCACTTGTGATTAATAAATTTAATTACTAAGTGCGCTCCCACTCAGATCAATATCTCTCGTAATTGATGCTGGAGTGATTCAAGATCCAACCCAATCGTCCGCCATTGATGTGACATCACTGATGACTTAGACTGGACCGGTAGGCCAACTTGCCAATCACGCCAAAGGTGATTCTTGTTCATCTTTCGATGGGCGTGTTCCGGTAGCAAACTTTTATCCAAACCGTCAAGACAACCAAGTGTAATGCGCTGTGTGTTCTTTTAACACACCCGCCTTTTATGCGTCACACCGTGTGCACCCATGTGACATGACCTGCTCCAGTGTGAAACATAGTATAGACGGTGCTACAGTTGGAAGAACACTATCAACTTGATATTGTTTTGCGAGAGATCACCCTAATAAAACACGACTACCGCGCATCAAACAAGGGTGCATCAAAGGGATAAACATCACAGGCAGTTCATAAAATTATGTGATATAGTATAGCCCTTTGCTTCGTGAAGTCTTCATTGTCTTCACGTCGTCGTGGTTGAAGTCACCGTGTCCACCAACTTTGTCCTTGGCGCCGGGAACATCACCACGGCTTCCGGCATGTGCGTCGGGGTCCACCTCCGCATTGTAGATCATCACCTTGCATCTATCTATTGCTTTGCCTCGAGCTAATAAACAGTTCTGGCACGCAGGCCATAATTAAGTGACAATCATATGACTCCAGTCATCATGCCGTACCACGACACGCAGGTCGCGAATAAATATTACATAACATATAGCATCTCATACAAACACATTGCAAATCTTGAAGGCTATACCACATCACATGCATACTCTGCAAAAACAAGTTAGATCGCTATCTACACGGGTTGTTGCAAATTTTATCGTGGTTGATTAGCAGGTTACATGCAAATGTTGTTCCCTATACGAACCAAACACGATACTTCAATGTTGCTAGTTTAACGTTCGGGGTGCGTGTAGCAACTAATGCCACAAGCCAAACTTCGTTCAACGCGTGACCCCCGTGTGGATTTAAGTTCATAAAATCCACAAGCCCCTCCATGTTAAATCTTCTATGGAGAGATTAAGATGAGATCCAAGGAGTTTGATGTAGACCATGATCAAGGCAACCAGCATACTGAAAGCAGCATAGAGGGATCGATGGAAAACTCAATCCTTGTAGCAAAACCTCAACTTGCCATTAAGCATAGAAAAAATTACATGACAGGGAAGCAACAAGAAAATCAATGCCTCATATCACACATATGATCTAGACCTAAACATGCATCTAATCAAGGATCGCTCATGATACCACTGTTGGGAAACGTAGTAGAAAACAAAAAATTTCGGCCTACGAATCAAGAACCCAAGATCATCCAAGAAGATTGCATACAAGGTTTTAGGTCATGGCTCACCAACCGATGTAGCGGAAGTAGAGTTGGTGAAGCTCGTGGACGTAGTGGAAGTAGATCTCGCAAGTTCTCCCATGAACAGTCCCTCGATCAATCCCACGAACAAGTCCCGCGATCTAGTCCCACGGACAAGTCCCATGAACAAGCTCCTCGAAGAAGGGTCGAAGGTACGACCCCTCCATTAGTATCCACATATCCCGTAGCAGCAATACAGCTGCGCTCCGCCGTCCAGAGATGAACGCCACCGAGAAAACTAGAGGGAGAAAACCCTAACGGATTCCGATCTAGAACAGCGTCTAAACCGGGGTCTAAAAGTGGAGCAACGGGGTTTAGAGGAGGGAGGGTGGCGCATAGGCCTTGGGGACAAGTTGTGTTGCGCCCCCACCCCTCCCCCACATTATATAGGTGGCCAAGAGGCCCTTGGGGCGCAGCTCAAAGGGAATTGGGAGTCCAACTTGGACTCCCAAGCCTTCCAAACCTTACCACACCTTCCCACCGGAAAACTGCCATAATGGGTTTTGGTATTCCCACCTGGAGGAGGTTTCCTTCCCCTTGGTGCGCCCCCACCCCCTTGGCCGGCCAGGTAATCCTAGGTGGCTTGCCCCCCAAGGCTAGGGGCGCAGGGGAGTGGGTGGTACTGCCCGGAACCTTCCAGAACCTTCTAGAAGCTTCCAGGACCTTCCGGGACCTACCGGGACTGTTTCGGGACATTCCGGACACTTTTGGAGCACTTCCAATACCTTCCGGAACCTCTAACGAATGTTACGGAGCCATATAAATGGGTTTCGGAGCCATCCGGGCAAAGGTTATTATGTCCGGTGAACACAACATATTGTTTAAGCTGTCCACCGATCACCGAAACTATTCCGGTTGATCGTAAACTTTCCCATTACCATTTTCATATGTTCCGGAACCACCTGGGACTACTCCAGAGTGATCCGGACATATCCTTAAATACCCAAAACTACTTTTGGTGCCCTTATGAACTATTTCATAAATCCCCGGAACTACTTCCGGTACCCGTATGAACTATTCTGCTTTGCTTCCACTAAACCTTCTACCATTCTAGTATTCTAACAGACTACTGCTCGTTAAGTGTGTGACCCAATAGGTTCGGTATAATGCGGACATGACTCAGAACATCTTCCGGACATAGGTCAACAGCCTTTTGTCAATAGTCAATAATCAACAGCGGAGCCATGGACACCCATGTTGACTCCCGCACATACACGAAGAAACTTCGAGTGAACCATTATGTTTATTCATGTACCATTCCCTTTGCTTCGCGATATATGACAAAGTTAGAGGAGAGAAGTTTGGCACCCATGTGTAACAACTTTTGAACACAAGCCACTCGTTATCCTCTTTGCTCGTTTGTCCCTTTTCTCGTTATCGTATTCTGGTATCCCCGTGACTGAATCACAATGCGTCTGGCCAGACTATAATGGATACCGTCATACCGAGTGGGCCCGAAGTGAATATCTTCTTCATCGTGAAGGAGCAAATCCCATTCTTGAACTATCACAGTCACTAGCCACACCATCTGACATACCCAGAACTTATTTTACTACTTTCCATTTACGGGAGGATTCATCTAAGAACCAAAGCATGTCTTCCTGTGTGAAGCAACTCGATACTCTCATGGTCTAAGGAATTACGTATATGATAACATTTCATGATATGACTTATAACGTAGTTACGAGGTGATCTCTAAGTATATCATTCAATACTGGGGTCGGTTCAACATCATTGTTCTGCTAACAATATGTTCACATTGCTACTGACATCCTTGTTACAAGAACAATGTCCATGATTAAGAAAACGTAATCATCAGTTAGCACATGAGCTGGTCTTAGAGGCTAAACCAGGAACTCTTGGTGTTTACATTTCCACACATGCAAATGAGTTTTCTTCTGAATCTCACAGTCAGGGTCATTGCAATTATAGCACAGAAATATAAACATTAATTACGAACGTGGAAATATATATAATAACCTTTTATTATTGCCTCTAGGGCATATTTCCAACAATATGGTGGCTACACGTGCTATCAGAGTAGAGGTGAGATCCAAGAAGTTACGTTGACAACGTGTCGTAAGTCGGCTATCCACCTACTTACGCAAACATAACACAACCTCGTTTCTCTCTCGGTCCCCCTGGACGAAGAAAGACAACCAAGGCACGCACACGGTTTGTCAAATTTTATAGCATGATTATCATTGATGTTATTCTATGAACAAGGAGTAGGTCTCAAGTAGTCCGTAACCGCGGACACGGCTTTTCGAAAAGATTTACCCTGCAGGGGTGTACCAACTGTCCATTATAGACGTCGCATGTACGCCCGGTTTCCACTTGGCTAGGTAAGCGCCTGAAACTCCGGAACGTCAGAGTCCCTCTAACTAACAACGCACAACTCCGGGTGGCCCCCGGTGAGTCGACACCCAACTCAAAAGCTGGCCACGCTCTCGAATCGGTCTCTACCGTCTGGCCAAGGTTGGTAAGTCACACCCGAATATTCAGGGGACCCCTAGCTCGCCAAGTGTGGACCAATGAGAGAAACCATGTCTCCGCTGGCCCGGGTTGTTTCGAAAACAGCTGGGGTACCTACCAACACACACACAGTTGCAAATGTAAATCAGCTCGGGCCACCACTAGAATTGTACGAAGCTAGGTAGGTAAGACAAGGGGGCCCCATAAAACCCCACACACGATTAGGCACGCTCGTCAAGAAACACAATACCCGGAACTCGGGACCTAGGTGACTCAAATGGAACAAAGCACCAGACGGGAATAGTCCAGCCTTCCACCTTTCGTCGAATATAATTTAACACCATTTAACAATAATAAATATCAACCAACTTCTTTTATAACATGATATCCCAACCATAAATATATAGGGTAAGCAGCAAGTTTTCTATCCATACTAAGCAATGGCTGAGCAGCGGTAACTTAGCAGAACAATGGTTTGCTGGGATGTGGGGGTCATGGCCGTATGGGTTTAAACATGGCATATAATGTAGATAGGATCAAGCAATAACGTTCTAGATCTACAGCTAGGCATGAGCAGAAAGTTATAAAGTAATGACACAGATCTCCCCCTTGCCTGGTAAGGTAGTCGAAGCAGCACTCACGGTACCCTCGGGCTCGGTGTCGGACAACTCCACGTAAGTCTCCTTGGCGGTCTCAGGTGCTAACGTAAGGTACCGGCAGGAAAAGGAACACAAGTAAGCAACTGATGCAACTCAAACAAGGATGGCATGTTCAAGTTTTATTTACATGATATGACCCTGTCTAGTCAAGTTTAAATGAAGGTGATGACGACAAGTCATCACTTTCATATGCATTTTATTTACATTGTAATGGCTTTGGTCTGAGCCTTAACTTAGGTGTAAATAGCATGATAGCATGACATGATCAAGAAGCATTACAAGAATTTAAATAACAGGAAGGTAAAACAATGATTTCGGAGACGGAGTAGTGTCGGTGAAGTTGACACTCAGGAAGGAGCAACAAAGGTTGAGGCCAGCCACTGGGCATATGACAATATGCTAGGGGCTGACTTGAAGAAAGAAGGTGACTTGGAACAGACTTGAAAAGATCAGAAGAACAACATTTCCGATGCACTGAAGCTGAACTGTTGCAGACAGTCAGATCAGAAAGATTCTGAACCAGGTGATCACACCTTGTCTCAAAAATTGCACAACACATCATGAAAACATCACTATTGAACTCCTTGCAGGAAGGCACCCCAAAAACATATATGATATGTCTCCATTTGAATTTGCAAAGGCAGTTGCAAATTCAACTGAGGTTCAGGGGGCTGAGTGCAAAATTGCACCACATGAATTTTGAAAAAGGTTCAGATGATGGAAACATCATCACCATGCAACTCTTTGTGCAAAACTACCCAAAGCTCATATATGACATGGGCAATTTGAAACTTGAACCAATTTACAACAACAAAGAAAAAGCAAGAGGGGTTTATTTGCAAAATGACCATACTTCAATTTTTAGAAGGGGTCAGATGCAAAAATGGACCTCACCATGGGGTTCAGTAGCTCAAGCTACCCCAAAACCATATAAGGCATGCCCCTGTTTGCAAAGAATGTTCAAAAACAGATTTGAATTTGGAGTCAAATTCAAATTTGAATTTAAACAGAAAAGAAATAAAAGAAAAAGAAAAGAAACAAAAGAAAAAAACAGAGAGCAGCCTCCATGGGCTGGTTTCGGGCGAAACCGGCCCATACCAGCTCTTTGGCCCGCAATGGTCTCAGCCCACTTGGCCTGGCTCACTGACCAGGGGGTCCCGGATGTCAGCCACTCGAATAAATCAAAAAAAAGGGGGGGCGTCGGGGACTCGAACTCACGATGCATCGCTCGCTGCTCTGCTCGCTACCAGCTGCGCTATGAACCGTTACTGAACACAAACACCACACGTACAAGGTGAGTTATTCCCACCTCGCACTCCTCTCTGAAGAAAGCTCGGTGCTTTCTGAATCTGACGACGGCGGCGACTTCCCGTGATGATCACGAGAAACTCCGGCCGTCTCTCGCCGCGCTCTACACGGGGATCTCGAGGTGGGACGTTCTTCTACGCCTTGGGCTCGCGCCAGGTCGCCCTCCTCTGCTGGGTTCGTCGGGAACGTCAAGGTTTCAGGCGAGCGGCGACTTGTCTCTGAACGGGACTGAACCGAGGCGGCGCGGCCAACTTCAGACGATGCCGGCGTCGAGCACACCGCTTCCCTGCACACGGCGTCGATGGCAATCGAAAGAGGGTAGTGCCACGTAACCGTGGTTGCCCTGGATGGGACCTAACCCTCACCGGAGGGGAGGTGAGGCTCAACGGAAAACGGCGGCTCCGACGACACTGAAGACGCGTGCTTGGCTTCAGAGGCGCGAGCAACTTCACACACCCGCACACACCTCCTAGCTGGACAAAGACACGGCCTGCTCGTGCCCTGACCTTGCGCAGACACGACCCGAACACGCAGCGGTCACGGCGACCACGCGGTGCACGCCGGCGACAAGCCGAGCGGCACGGAACTACACCTACGCGGGCAGAGGGACACGGCGTCCACGGGAGGAAAAAGGAGGGCAAGGTGCTCACCTAGTGGGTTGCTTGGTGCGACCCAACCTTGCCGGAGACGAAGGAGAAGGAGCGGCGACGTTGGTACAGAGGGTCCCCGCGGCGAGGCTGACGACGCGACGACGACGCGGCCACCTTGCTACCCCCTGCACGGCGAAAAGGAGTCGCTTGAGATGCCAAGGAGCTCGACACGAGGTCACGGACAAGAAGAAGGCCAAGGCTGGCCGGAATTTCTCACCGGAGCGGGTCTGAGTCGCGGAACAGGGGAGGTCTCCGACGACGCTGCGCGCCGCGGCGAGATCTGGAGATGGGGGAAGCGGAGCTAGGGTTGCGAGGGGGTGTGGCGGCTATATAGGTGGGGATCCCTAGGCCAGGGTGGACGTCGAGGCGCCAGGGTGGCCGCCGGTGTGAGAGGGCCGCCGGGGTCCCCCTCCGGCCACGGTGGAAAGGCGACCTTTCCCTGCCGTTGGATTGATCCAACGGTGGGGAAGGCACCCCTGCGTACCGGTTCGGCCGGGCTGGAGCCCAACATGATGCAGGCCTACTGGGCTGGGCGGAAGCCTGCTCTAGAAGGAAGAGAAAAAGGAAAATGGCCTGCTGGAGAAAAAGAAATGATCAGCAGACAAGGGAAAAGAAAAAGGAAACGATAGGGGGAAGGGAAAAATATTCCGAATATTTTTAAATTCCCCTGAAATGATGCTTGATCACCCAAAATTAGTTGCATAAATTTTGGATGCGGAGAAACTTCCCCAAAAATTCAAACAGTACCAAATCTATATAAAGTTAAATAGAAAAGGCATTTGGGGAGTTTTTGAGAGAAGAGCAGAAGGTTCAAAATTCCATGAGCTTGAAATTCTTAATCCTTGCATTATTCCTCAATTTCTAAAAATGGTTTGGGAATTTTTGGCAACCACAAAAATGTGAGCTCATTTGAATTTCAAAAACCATTTGAACTAGAGCTTCTGCTTGTGATGAAGTCAAAAATACCTTGAGGGTTTTAAAACCCTTGCAAAGGCAAAAGAAAAGGCTTGGCCAAGATTGGGATCAAGAGGAGTGAGCAAGTGATAAGGAAAAATCTCTGACTGCCTTTCTTGAGTCACTTTGGAAGCAAAAGAAACCAACCCAACATGGCCCCAATCTCCATGCCAATTTAAATCACCACATGGAATGACATAAACCTCCACCATGCCAAGTTACAAGTCCAACTGAGGAGAATAATTACATGGTGTTGACAGCTTATTATATGTGGGCTGTTACAGCTCTCCCCTACCAACATAGGATCTCGTCCCGAGATCTAAGCAAGAAAAAGCTCGGGATACTCAGAACGGAGATGATCTTCGCGCTCCCACGTTGCTTCTTTCTCTGAGTGATGTGCCCACTGCACCTTGAGGAACTTGACGGTCTTGTTGCGAGTCTTGCGCTCGGACGAATCAAGAACACAGACTGGACGCTCTGAGTAAGAAAGGTCCGCACTGAGCTGGATCTCGCCCAAGTCCACTGCCTGCTCTGGCTGCTTGAAACACTTCTTCAACTGAGACAAGTGGAACACATCATGCACCATAGCCAAGCTGTCTGGAAGCTCGAGGCGGAACGCAAGAGGTCCCCGAGTCTCGAGGATGCGGAACGGACCAACGAACCTGGGAGCCAACTTGCCTTTGATCCCAAAGCGGTGAGTGCCTCGAAGTGGAGACACTTTGAGGTATGCGAAGTCACCAACTTTGAAGTCAACACCACGGTGTTTCTTGTCATAATAGGCCTTCTGCCTAGACTGTGCTGCCTTTAGGTTTTCTCGGACAATCTTCACTCTGTCCTCTGCCTCTTGGATCACATCTGGACCGAACAGCTGCCTCTCGCCTGTCTCGGACCAGTTTAACGGTGTCCTGCACTTGCGGCCATACAAGACTTCAAACGGTGCTGCCTGCGGACTTGCTTGATAGCTGTTGTTGTACGAGAACTCAGCATATGGCAAGCATTCTTCCCACTTCATGCCAAAAAGGATAACACATGCCCGAAGCATGTCCTCGAGGATTTGATTCACACGCTCAACCTGCCCACTGGTCTGAGGGTGATACGCGGTACTGAACAACACTGTCGTACCAATCGCCTTATGAAAAGCCTGCCAGAACTTGGAAGTGAAAAGACTGCCTCGATCAGAACTGATCTTCTTGGGGACGCCATGCAAGGACACAACTCTTGCGGTGTACAAATCCGCCAACTGAGCTGCAGAAATGGAGTCTTTCACTGGGAAGAAGTGAGCAACTTTGGAGAGATTGTCAATGACAACAAAGATGGCATTATTCTTCTTCTGCGACAGAGGAAAACCTGTGACGAAATCCATCTCAATGTGGTCCCATTTCCACTCCGGAATCTCAATTGGCTGAAGTAGCCCTGCAGGCTTCTGATGTTGTGCCTTCACTCTCCTGCACACATCACACTGGGAGACAAAACGGGCAACATCCCGCTTCATACGAGTCCACCAAAAGCTCTGCTTGAGGTCCTGATACATCTTGGTGCTACCAGGGTGGATAGACAGCTTTGAGTCATGGGCCTCTTTCAAGATTACCTCTCTGAGCCCTCCTTCTTTGGGAACAACAACTCTCTCCTCAAACATCACGGTGCCGTCATTATGCACTGAAAAGCAACCGTACTTCGGAACTGAGGCGGCAACACCCTGCTTGACTTTATGAATCATCAAGCTACCGGGCTGAGCTTCACGAATCTTCTCACGGATAGTGGGCTCTACCACAAGGTTGGCTAGATAGCCTGCTGGAACTAGCTCAAGATTGAGCCTTCGAAATGCCTCACACAAATCAGGGTGTATCTTCTGCACCTGGGCACTGTTGCAATCACCCTTGCGGCTCAACGCATCAGCTATGACATTCGCCTTGCCAGGCGTATACTGAATATCCACGGAGTACTCAGTAATAGTCTCGAGCCACCTCCTTTGCCTCAAGTTCAGATTAGGCTGCGTGAACAAGTACTTTAAGCTTTTGTGATCGGTGAACACATCAACCTTCCTCCCTAGGAGGAGGTGTCGCCAAGTAACCAACGCATGAATCACTGCAGCCAGCTCAAGATCGTGGGTCGGATAGTTCCTCTCAGCCTGCTTCAACTTTCTAGAGGTGTACGCCACAATACTCTTTCCCTGCATCAACACTCCGCCAAGGCCATTCAATGAGGCGTCACAGAACACTTGAAACGGCTGCGACTCATCTGGCGGCGTAAGGATCAGAGCTGTGGTCAGCCTTATCTTCAACTCCTCAAAAGCTGCCTGGCAAGCCTGTGACCAAACGTACTTCTTGCCCTTGCACAACAACTCTGTCATCGGCTTTGCTATCTTGGAGAAATTCTCGACAAACTTCCTGCAATAGCTGGCAAGTCCGAGAAAGCTCCTCAACTGCTTGACATTTTTCGGTGGAGTCCAATCTTGAATCGTCCGGACTCTGTCTGGGTCAACAGCAATGCCTTCTGAGGAAATGACATGGCCAAGGAAGTTGACCTTATTCATCCAGAACTCACACTTGGAGAACTTGGCATAAAACTGGTGATCTCTCAACTTCTGCAACACCAATCTGAGATGGTCCTCATGTTCCGCCTCTGACTTGGAAAAGACAAGGATGTCGTCGAGGTAGAGGAGCACGAACACATCTAGCCACTCTTGGAAGAGATAGTTCATGGCCCTCATGAACGTCGGAGGTGCGTTTGAAAAGCCAAACGTCATGACCGTAAACTCGTACAGTCCATAACGAGTGCGGAATGCTGTCTTGGGGATGTCCTCCTCACGGACACGAATCTGGTGATACCCCATCTTTAGATCAAGCTTTGAAAACACCTTTGCTCCATGCAACTGCTCAAACAAGTCATTTATGTTGGGCAAAGGGTATTTGTTTTTGATCGTCTTCTTGTTGATACCACGGTAGTCTTGAACCAACCGACTAGTACCATCTTTCTTCTTCACAAAAAGACACGGGGCACCCCAAGGAGAAGTGCTCGGACGAATGAGCCCATCCTTCTCAAGCTTCACCAATTGCTCTTTCAACTCAATCAGCTCTTCTGGACACATCTTGTAAGGTTGCTGAGATATCGGTTGTGTACCAGGTTCTAGCTCGATCACGAACTCAATAGCACGCACGGGTGGAATACCTGGCAACTCCTCTGGGAAGACATCTGGGAACTCTCGAACAACTCTGACCTCCTCGATCAATGGAGCAAATCCAGCGTTCAGAGCGTACAACTGTGCTGATCCCCCTGTCGAGCCACAAGTGTACCAAATCTCTGCGCCTGTATCGTGCGTCAGCAACACGGTCTTGGATGGACAATCAATCTTGGCCTTGTACTTGACAAGCCAATCCATGCCCAAAATGACATCAATGTCAGAACTTGGAAGCAAGATCAAGGATGCTGAGAAAAGAAGACTCTGGATCTGAATCTGCACATCAAGAACTCTGACAGCTGAGCTCATCTTGGAACCCGGGGCAGAAATAGCCAAAGGCGAATCCATCATCTCTGACTGAAAACCATGGAAACGAGCAAAGGACTTGGACATGAAGGAATGGGAAGCTCCGGAATCAAACAAAACTGTCGCTGGCACTGAACACACAAGTAACCTACCAAGCACAATCTCGGACGACTGCTGAGCCTCTGCCACAGTCACGTTGTTCACCCTGAGCGCTCGTGGCTGGGCCCGCACCATCGCGTTGCTCGGTGTAGAGCGAGGTGGGGGCGGAGGCAGCCTAGCGTAACGAGGGTCAGTGCACTGCGGAGACTTGTGGCCCGGCTTTCCACACTTGAAGCACGTGATCTCTGGCCTGGGCTGGCCCTGTGGAGCAGGCGGCCTCGCGTGTGGTGGAGTAGAGCGAGGTCTGTGCTGCACTGGGACGGGAGGGCGGGCAAAAGTGCGGACAACTGCCCCCCTCTGCTGGAACTGCTGGTGCTGCGGCTGAGGCTGTGGCTCTGCAACCCAGGACTTGGCCTTCTTGTGGACCATCACTGCTGAACTGTGCTCTCTCTGCTTCCTCTTCTCTGCGGAACGCTCTGCCTCAGCTGACTCCTGTCTGATAGCCTGGTCGACGAACTCTGAGAACAGGCTTGGCATGGACAAGGTGAGCGCATACTTGATGTCCGGGGCAAGACCACCGCGGAACCTGGCAATGCGCTTGGCCTCTGACGAGACCTCCTCTGGAGCGTACCTGGCAAGCCTGACGAAGGCCAGGTTATACTCCTCCACAGACCTGTCCCCCTGCCTCAGAGCTAAGAACTCCTCGCGCTTCCTCTCGATCAGTCCACTGGGAATATGAGCAGCTCTGAAATCCTTGACGAAGTCATCCCACGTGATCTCTGCATCACCCTTGTTTGCCTTGTACGTCGAGAACCAACTGCCTGCGGCACCCTGAAGCTGGAAGGAGGCGAAGGTGACGTAGTCGACGGGTCTGACGGTGTTGGCATTGAAGTGCTTCTTGATCTCTGCAATCCAGTCATCCGCCTCCAGCGGGTCTCGAGCCTCGGAGAACCTGGGGGGGCTGATCGCCAGGAACTGCTGCAGTGTGGTGTACTGTGGTCGATCATTCCTCTGAGCACCCTGGTTCTGCAACATCTGAAGGATCGCAGCTGTGCCCTGAGCCACTGCAGCTACAGCCTCCCCAAGGATAGGGTTCTCTGGCGGCGGCATGTTCGCTCTTGGCATCCTGTATACAGGTACACTTATGAGAACATGAACGAATCATTGAAGTAACCAGAAGTTAAAGCAAAATTGACAACAAAACTTCCTCACGAGGTATGAGAAAGCCGAAGGCTGAAATTCCACCAAGGTTAACCCGGAAAGTCGATAACTAGGTGCTACTGGAATTCCCAAACCAAGAACATCCGAATCCAAGATAATAATTTGCTAGCGAGCACACAACGATATATACGAGCGGTTGGAAACCTGACAATGAGACATCTGCCCTGAGCGGCCCGCCATCACGGTCGTCCATAGGGGAAAGACACCACATCCATATTACCATAGGATGCCCGCCAATCCTGTATGGACGGTTCACCTGGGGTACGCCGTAAGCGAGGTAGAGCAGTCAACCCCAAGTGGCGGCTCAGTGGTCTCAAAGACGCCAACACATCTCGTCGCTAGCAAAAAATTATAGAGGAATCGGAGCCTCATGTAAACGAGATCCTAGATTGTTTTGAAAGGGGATAAGTTGCAGAGAGAAAACATCGTTTCACTTCCTCACGGAAAAAGGGGTGGGAGGGTGGGATAAGGAGAAAACAGAAAGAGGTCCTACTCTCCAAAATTTTTCCTTATATAACTACCAAAATAATTTCTAGACTCAACTTCGGCCAGTAAAAGGGTCCTACAGTCAGTCCTGCTCTGATACCAAGTTGTAAGGCCCCTGATGTGGTACTAACTCTAACTAGTCGCTTTCGCGTCCGGTCGAAATTAGAAGCGCATCAAACGCCACCGGCGCACGACACTCGCACTCGTGTCGCTGCCGGATTCTCGACAACAGGTATATAAGCACAACTCTAAGAAGAAAATACATATAGAATATAAATAGAGCAGGGCATACAACGCCACTGTCTAATAATATAACATTCTAATGAATACATCTCAACAGTACATCAAGCGGAAGCAAGGCATGGACCGGGTACGGTCAAGATCCAAATTGCCCTAGAGAGGGCTACACATAAATCCACCCGCAGGAACGTCTGAGCCCAACTAAGGATCCTACTGGTCGATGTAGTCGTACTCGTCGTCATCCTCCGGAGGCACCTCCACGAAGTATCGTCCAGTGCTGGGGTCGAGGTAGTAGTCCACTGCAGCGGCCGATCAGGCAAAGCGGTAAAGGCGGAAAGTAAACGGGGGTGAGAACATGTCATTACGGAATAACTAACGCTATAGGTAAGGTAAAGATATAGACAGTTTGCAGCCGTACTAGCATATATGGTGGCTACACGTGCTATCAGAGTAGAGGTGAGATCCAAGAAGTTACGTTGACAACGTGTCGTAAGTCGGCTATCCACCTACTTACGCAAACATAACACAACCTCGTTTCTCTCTCGGTCCCCCTGGACGAAGAAAGACAACCAAGGCACGCACACGGTTTGTCAAATTTTATAGCATGATTATCATTGATGTTATTCTATGAACAAGGAGTAGGTCTCAAGTAGTCCGTAACCGCGGACACGGCTTTTCAAAAAGATTTACCCTGCAGGGGTGTACCAACTGTCCATTATAGACGTCGCATGTACGCCCGGTTTCCACTTGGCTAGGTAAGCGCCTGAAACTCTGGAACGTCAGAGTCCCTCTAACTAACAACGCACAACTCCGGGTGGGCCCCGGTGAGTCGACACCCAACTCAAAAGCTGGCCACGCTCTCGAATCGGTCTCTACCGTCTGGCCAAGGTCGGTAAGTCACACCCGAATATTCAGGGGACCCCTAGCTCGCCAGGTGTGGACCAACAAGAGAAACCATGTCTCCGCTGGCCCGGGTTGTTTCGAAAACAGCTGGGGTACCTACCAACACACACGCAGTTGCAAATGTAAATCAGCTCGGGCCACCACTAGAATTGTACGAAGCTAGGTAGGTAAGACAAGGGGGCCCCATAAAACCCCACACACGATTAGGCACGCTCGTCAAGAAACACAATACCCGGAACTCGGGACCTAGGTGACTCAAATGGAACAAAGAACCAGACGGGAATAGTCCAGCCTTCCACCTTTCGTCGAATATAATTTAACACCATTTAACAATAATAAATATCAACCAACTTCTTTTATAACATGATATCCCAACCATAAATATATAGGGTAAGCAGCAAGTTTTCTATCCATACTAAGCAATGGCTGAGCAGCGGTAACTTAGCAGAACAATGGTTTGCTGGGATGTGGGGGTCATGGCCGTATGGGTTTAAACATGGCATATAATGTAGATAGGATCAAGCAATAACGTTCTAGATCTACAACTAGGCATGAGCAGAAAGTTATAAAGTAATGACACAGATCTCCCCCTTGCCTGGTAAGGTAGTCGAAGCAGCACTCACGGTACCCTCGGGCTCGGTGTCGGACAGCTCCACGTAAGTCTCCTTGGCGGTCTCAGGTGCTAACGTAAGGTACCGGCAGGAAAAGGCACACAAGTAAGCAACTGATGCAACTCAAACAAGGATGGCATGTTCAAGTTTTATTTACATGATATGACCCTGTCTAGTCAAGTTTAAATGAAGGTGATGACGACAAGTCATCACTTTCATATGCATTTTATTTACATTGTAATGGCTTTGGCCTGAGCCTTAACTTAGGTGTAAATAGCATGATAGCATGACATGATCAAGAAGCATTACAAGAATTTAAATAACAGGAAGGTAAAACAATGATTTCGGAGACGGAGTAGTGTCGGTGAAGTTGACACTCAGGAAGGAGCAACAAAGGTTGAGGCCAGCCACTGGGCATATGACAATATGCTAGGGGCTGACTTGAAGAAAGAAGGTGACTTGGAACAGACTTGAAAAGATCAGAAGAACAACATTTCCGATGCACTGAAGCTGAACTGTTGCAGACAGTCAGATCAGAAAGCTTCTGAACCAGGTGATCACACCTTGTCTCAAAAATTGCACAACACATCATGAAAACATCACTACTGAACTCCTTGCAGGAAGGCACCCCAAAAACATATATGATATGTCTCCATTTGAATTTGCAAAGGCAGTTGCAAATTCAACTGAGGTTCAGGGGGCTGAGTGCAAAATTGCACCACATGAATTTTGAAAAAGGTTCAGATGATGGAAACATCATCACCATGCAACTCTTTGTGCAAAACTACCCAAAGCTCATATATGACATGGGCAATTTGAAACTTGAACCAATTTACAACAACAAAGAAAAAGCAAGAGGGGTTTATTTGCAAAATGACCATACTTCAATTTTTAAAAGGGGTCAGATGCAAAAATGGACCTCACCATGGGGTTCAGTAGCTCAAGCTACCCCAAAACCATATAAGGCATGCCCCTGTTTGCAAAGAATGTTCAAAAACAGATTTGAATTTGGAGTCAAATTCAAATTTGAATTTAAACAGAAAAGAAATAAAAGAAAAAGAAAAGAAACAAAAGAAAAAAACAGAGAGCAGCCTCCATGGGCTGGTTTCGGGCGAAACCGGCCCATACCAGCTCTCTGGCCCGCAATGGGCTCAGCCCACTTGGCCTGGCTCACTGACCAGGGGGTCCCGGATGTCAGCCACTCGAATAAATCAAAAAAAAGGGGGGGCGTCGGGGACTCGAACCCACGATGCATCGCTCGCTGCTCTGCTCGCTACCAGCTGCGCTACGAACCGTTACTGAACACAAACACCACACGTACAAGGTGAGTTATTCCCACCTCGCACTCCTCTCTGAAGAAAGCTCGGTGCTTTCTGAATCTGACGACGGCGGCGACTTCCCGTGATGATCACGAGAAACTCCGGCCGTCTCTCGCCGCGCTCTGCACGGGGATCTCGAGGTGGGACGTTCTTCTACGCCTTGGGCTCGCGCCAGGTCGCCCTCCTCTGCTGGGTTCGTCGGGAACGTCAAGGTTTCAGGCGAGCGGCGACTTGTCTCTGAACAGGACTGAACCGAGGCGGCGCGGCCAACTTCAGACGATGCCGGCGTCGAGCACACCGCTTCCCTGCACACGGCGTCGATGGCAATCGAAAGAGGGTAGTGCCACGTAACCGTGGTTGCCCTGGATGGGACCTAACCCTCACCGGAGGGGAGGTGAGGCTCAACGGAAAACGGCGGCTCCGACGACACTGAAGACGCGTGCTTGGCTTCAGAGGCGCGAGCAACTACACACACCCGCACACACCTCCTAGCTGGACAAAGACACGGCCTACTCGTGCCCTGACCTTGCGCAGACACGACCCGAACACGCAGCGGTCACGGCGACCACGCGGTGCACGCCGGCGACAAGCCGAGCGGCACGGAACTACACCTACGCGGGCAGAGGGACACGGCGTCCACGGGAGGAAAAAGGAGGGCAAGGTGCTCACCTAGTGGGTTGCTTGGTGCGACCCAACCTTGCCGGAGACGAAGGAGAAGGAGCGGCGACGTTGGTACAGAGGGTCCCCGCGGCGAGGCTGACGACGCGATGACGACGCGGCCACCTTGCTACCCCCTGCACGGCGAAAAGGAGTCGCTTGAGATGCCAAGGAGCTCGACACGAGGTCACGGACAAGAAGAAGGCCAAGGCTGGCCGGAATTTCTCACCGGAGCGGGTCTGAGTCGCGGAACAGGGGAGGTCTCCGACGACGCTGCGCGCCGCGGCGAGATCTGGATATGGGGGAAGCGGAGCTAGGGTTGCGAGGGGGTGTGGCGGCTATATAGGTGGGGATCCCTAGGCCAGGGTGGACGTCGAGGCGCCAGGGTGGCCGCCCGTGTGAGAGGGCCGCCGGGGTCCCCCTCCGGCCACGGTGGAAAGGCGACCTTTCCCTGCCGTTGGATTGATCCAACGGTGGGGAAGGCACCCCTGCGTACCGGTTCGGCCGAGCTGGAGCCCAACATGATGCAGGCCTACTGGGCTGGGCGGAAGCCTGCTCTAGAAGGAAGAGAAAAAGGAAAATGGCCTGCTGGAGAAAAATAAATGATCAGCAGACAAGGGAAAAGAAAAAGGAAACGATAGGGGGAAGGGAAAAATATTCCAAATATTTTTAAATTCCCCTGAAATGATGCTTGATCACCCAAAATTAGTTGCATAAATTTTGGATGCAGAGAAACTTCCCCAAAAATTCAAACAGTACCAAATCTATATAAAGTTAAATAGAAAAGGCATTTGGGGAGTTTTTGAGAGAAGAGCAGAAGGTTCAAAATTCCATGAGCTTGAAATTCTTAATCCTTGCATTATTCCTCAATTTCTAAAAATGGTTTGGGCATTTTTGGCAACCACAAAAATGTGAGCTCATTTGAATTTCAAAAACCATTTGAACTAGAGCTTCTGCTTGTGATGAAGTCAAAAATACCTTGAGGGTTTTAAAACCCTTGCAAAGGCAAAAGAAAAGGCTTGGCCAAGATTGGGATCAAGAGGAGTGAGCAAGTGATAAGGAAAAATCTCTGACCGCCTTTCTTGAGTCACTTTGGAAGCAAAAGAAACCAACCCAACATGGCCCCAATCTCCATGCCAATTTAAATCACCACATGGAATGACATAAACCTCCACCATGCCAAGTTACAAGTCCAACTGAGGAGAATAATTACATGGTGTTGACAGCTTATTACATGTGGGCTGTTACAGCGGCGCACCGCATCGGGGATCCCCTGCCGGCGGACAAACCCCCACCCCCCACCCCTGCACCTCGCACCCCTCCCTTCCTCCACCATTGTATGGCAGTGGCGATGACCCTGCACTAGTAGAGAAAAAATCATTTATGGTGTACCGAAAACAACCTTGCTAGCGTAGTCACCATACGTTAGTAATAAGAAAAACTGTGGAGTTATCCCCCACGCCAGCTATATAAATACATACTTATGGTTTGGTACGTACTGAAACGCCAACAACTTAATTTTCGCGATTTTTTTTTGAAAAAAAACATTTCCCAGCCAAAATTACAACACATATTATCGATCAGAGCATATATTAGTGATCACACCAAAGTTCACAATTCTAAACAAATGCATCTGACATTGTTTTCGATTTAACATAGTATTGCAATCTCATGTTCAAAAACACACAAACTTATTCACAACTAAAATCTATATATGACATCTCACTTAATTAGATTATGTCGATGACGACCATCATCCTCAACTTGGCGTGTATCGGGTTCCTAATACCGATTATGATGACCTGTCCACCCATCAGATTTTTCCCGTCGAGGAAATTCTCCCACCCGCCCTCCGCACCCAAGATGATACACTCGTCCCCCGGGTCCACCTTGTAAGCAGAAGTGGTGATGGTGCCCCTTGCTCCAAGGCGTAATCCAACAAGCAGGCCTTGTCCGTATGCACCTTGATTCCACATCTTTCAGCTAAGATCTTCGGCAATTTTTGAAACCAACATATATATGAAAATTGTCGTTTAACAAGCGTTGAACATAATAATGCCTACAATAAGAGCATCAATCATATGAATCATAATAATGTCTACAATAAGATCATGAATCAGATTGTACACTAAGATCATTAAGCAGATTGTACACTAAGATCATCTATCAGATTCTGCAATAAAATCAGAATTTATATAGAATACCATGGTTCCCTCCCGAAGGTTGGTCTTTGTTAGACGGGTCACGAATGAAAGCCCATTGTAGGATCCACGTTGCGGAAGTCTGTCAAGAAGGTTCTCAACCTCCTGTTCACTTAGCTTAAGCCTTTGGGCAAAGATGGCACCGTCAAATGGGTCTTCATCACTACCGACATAGTAAAAAAATGAACGGACTTTCTCCACTAAAGGAGAAATGAATCATTTTCTCACTAGAATCAATCTTATTGAATGTGATGAAACGAGCCCAATCATCTCCGTATAGCTTGGTCCTAGGACCATTTACGTATATAGAAAGTGTAGGGCCCCACCACCCTAGAAGACCACACTATCTTATGTAATAAGCTCATTGAATTCCAACCTTACATTGCATGAGACTATCTGTGTACACACATATTTCATTAATGATAAAACACTAAGCTAGAACTAATGAAATGTTAACAATGTAATCATGTAAGAGAGGTTTATTACCATGTACTGAGCAAAAATTGGATGAAATTAGACATTGAACAGTGAGGCACTTGACATTCTACAACTCGATTTGCACACTTCATAGATACTCATTTTATAAAATGTGTAATGTCTTGAGCATTAATTAATTAACCATATGTGCGCAATAGGGGCACGAAAAGAGAATTGTATACACTTATAGGAGTGGCATCTCTTTCCTTATGAGAATTGGGATCACATACATTGTCATTCCTATGCATCAAATGACATCTCTTTACTTATAGGAATTGAGATCATGTACATTGTCATTACTATGTCATCTCACACTTCCTATTATTTTCCTATTCAGATGAACCAAAAGAGGCACAAGCATATCTCAATCACGGGCGCGGGTTGGTACAACGCAGTGTGGCGAGTTGGTGGACGGCTATTGAGAGAGAGAGAGAGAGAGGTCACCACGTGGCCTATGAATATGGAGCCCGGTGATAAAGACAACGGCGGGTGGTGAAGATGACGTCGGGGCGGTGTAGACGGCGTTGAGTCCGTGTAGAAAACGACGGGCGAAGGAGAAGATGCCGGGCAATAGAGAAGATGATAACACCGGCGGCGGCGGCTGCTGGAGTGTGTGGAGGGAGTGAGTGAGTGAGATGAGAGGAGAGGAAGGTAACCTAGGTAAATATTAAAAAAAATGTTGTTGTCGTGGGCTTTTTGGGACAACACCACAAGAACACTCTATACCTATGGCGTTCAAAAATTTACTACGCCTGAAATATTATTTCCTTATCCACAACAATTGGCACCACATAGTGCTGGTGTACAATTCAAATTCCATGTCAGCACTAACAGTTTTAAACTGGCTTACGAAAAAGTGAGAAGCCATCACTATTTATTTTTAAAAGTGATGGTGTGGATTATATTTGGCGCGCCAACAATTAAAGTTGGGGATAAGCTTTTTTCTACTAGTGATGCTGGTCGCGTCTTGGAGCCGTGGCGGCGGCCTGCGGCGTGGTGGCAAAGTTGGCTCGATCTGGTCCGTATGGTCTTGCGGATCCTGATCCAACACCCTGGTGGTTCTTGTGCGTGTCAACGATCGTCTTCCGTTCTACCCGCATCACTTGGACGCCGGGGTGACGGCCTCCTGAGGCTTGCTGCCATGAATAAAGGTGGCGGTAATCGTGCTCTTCTCGCAACGCAACAACATCCGGCGTGACAGATCCTCCTTGATCTAGTCATCGACGGGTTCCGGAACTTCTGACAGTGATCTTTCCTAGGAGATCTAGATCAGACAGAATTCAGTTGGGCGTGTCCCTATCAGCCTGCGAGGTTTTGAGGGCGTATCGCGAAGCTTTGGAGGTTGTTGGTACCATGGGACATGTTGTCCTCTCGATTTCCATGGAGTAGATAGCGGTGGAGAAGGTCGTGGTGGTTGAGCTTGGAGGACCAGTTAGTCGGATGGATCCTTGGTAGCGATGGAGTTAGCCATGTGATCGCTAACTCTCAGAAGCAACACTCTTAAGTGGGGGCGGTAGCACTGCAGGATTTCATTTTTGGTGATGCTCTTTGGGTTCTGAGTCGGGACTTTCAGGGTGAAAGCCTAAGGTCTGATCTTCACTGGTTGTGCATGGCAAATGCCTTGCTGAAGGAATTGTTTTGAAAGCTCAGACTTCCTCCAGTTTGAAAACCTAAGATCTTGGATCGGACAACTTTGACGCTTGTGCATTGTTTCCTTATTGAAGGCGTTGCTTTTGGAAACTTCATATGTTTTATGGGTTTTGCATTAGGTGGTGGTTGGTGTGTTAATGCTGAGAGGAGTAGGTTATTGTGGGGGACCTTTTTTTCCTTTTTTTATTTTCTCCTTTGGTTGTGTGCATCCTGGATATCTTGCGATAACTTGTATGTGTAGAGACAGGGTGTATCTTCGTGTATTAATATATTCCTCTTTTCGAAAAAAAATCACTTCCTTGGGGGAAGCAAATCGTCATTGTAGAGGTTTCGGGGAACACCGAGTACCCCAAATGACACAAAAGATCAATTTCCTCTCATTTGAATCTCACACACAAAGTAGGACTTCAATCTTTAGTGATTTGCCTTGTAGTGGCCACCAAACATTCACAGACACTCCCCCGGAGCCTTTAACTTTTCATGATTCAATAGGTAATATTACTCTTACCTCTTTTTGGGGTAAGATCTTTTCAACGATGAGGTGGAGCTAGTATGGACTTTTTGTTGGATATATGCCCTAGAGGCAATAATAAAGTGTGTTATTATTAATATTAACGTTCATAATTAAAGTTTATATTTCTGTGCTATAATTGCAATGACCCTGACTATGAGATTGATAAGAGAACTCATATGCATGTGTGGAAATGTAAACAACAAGAGTTCCTGGTTTAGCCTCTAAGACCATCTCATGTGCTAACTGATGATTACGTTTTCTTAATCATGGACATTGTTCTTGCAACATGGATGTCGGTAGCAATGAGAGCATGTTGTTAGCAGAACAATTATGTTGAACCGACCCCAGTATTAAATGATATACTTAGAGATCACATCATAACTATGTTATAAGTTTATCATGATTTGTTGTCATATGCGTAATTCCTTAGACCATGAGAATATCGGGTTGCTTCACACAGGAAGATATACTTTGGTTCTTAGATGAATCCTCCCGTAACTGTGAAGTAATAAAATAAGTTCTGGGTATATTGGATAGTGTGTCTAGTAACAACGATAGTTCAAGAATGGGATTTGCTCCTTCACGATGAAGAGATATTGACTCTGGGCCCACTCGGTATAACGGTATCCATTATATTCTGGCCAGACACTTTGTGATTTAGTCACGGGGATATCGGAATACAAAACGAGGAATAGAGACAAACAAGCAAAGAGGATAATTGATGGCTTGTGTTCAAGAAGTTGTTACACATGGATGCCAAACTTCTCTCCTCTAACTTTGTCATATATCGCGAAGCAAAGGGAATGGTGTATAAATAACATAAAGGTTCACTCGAAGTTTCTTCGTGTATGTGTGAGAGTCAACATGGCTGTCCATGGCTCCGCTGTTGATTATTGACTAATGACCATGTGTCCGGAAGACGTTCCGAGTCATGTCCACATAATACCGAACCTATTGGGTCACACACTTAAAGTGCAGTAATCTGTTAGAATGCTAGCATGGTTAAAGGTTTAGTGGATGCAAGTGAAGTTGTTCAGAGAGTAAAGGAAATGTCTAAATCACTCTGGAATTGTTTCAGGTGGTTTTAGAACATATGAGAATGGCACCGGGGAAGTCCGAGATCAACCGGAATAGTTTCGGGTAATCGGTGGACGTCCCGACAAACTGTCACGGTCACTGGGCATGTTAGACCGTAACCAGGATCGTCCCGAAACCTATCCAGATAGTTCCGGAACAACCGATAACAGTCTCGGAAGGTCTTGGAAGTGTTCCAGAAGGTTCCGGAATGTCTCAAAACCATCCCGGAAGGTATTGGAAGCTTCCGGAAGGTCATGGAAGGTTCCGGAAGTTTCCGGGAAGTACCCCCTATTGCGCCCACCCCCTGGCTTGGGGGGCAAGCCACCTGGGCTGGCCCAAGTCGGCTAGGAGGGGGGGCGCACCAAGGGGGGGGGGTCCTACTCCAAGTAGGATTGCAATCCTCCTTGGAGTTGGAGGACTCCTCCTAGGGGAGTTGGAGTCCATGTAGGACTCCTCCCCTAGGGTGGCCGGCCAAGGGCCCTTGGACACCTATAAAAGGTGAGCCAAGGGGGGGAGGCGCACCCCATAATCCCCTGCGCCCCCTTTCCCTAGTTTGCTAGTTGCTCCACATTAAACCCCGGTTTAGACTCCGTTCTAGATCTAAATCCGTTAGGGTTTTCTCCCTTTAGTTTTCTCGGAGGATTTCTTCTCTAGACGGCGGAGCTCTGCCGTATTTCTGTGCCGGACGTGGGGATACCGGTAGAGGGATCATAACTTTGATCCTTCTTCAAGGAGCTTCTTATTCCTCTTCGGAGATCTTGATCGAGGGACTTGTTCGTGGGATGGATCGAGGGATTATTCGTGGGACGATTCGTGAGATCTACTTCAACGAGCTTCACCAACTCTACTTCTGCTACATCCATTGGTGAGCTATGACCTAAACCTTGTATGCAATCTTCTTGGATGATCTTGGGTTCTTGCTTCGTAGGCACAAAATTTTCTGTTTTCTACTACGTTTCCCAACAGTGGTATCAGAGCGATCCTTGATTAGATGCATGTTTAGGTAGATCATATGTTGATATGAGGCATTGATTTTCTTGTTTGCTTCCCTGTCATGTGATCTTTTCTTTGCTCGACGGCATGATGTGATTTTGCTACAAGGTTTGAGTTTTGCCATGATCCATCTATGCTGCTCCTAGTATGTTGGTTTCCTTGATCATTGACTACATCAAATTCCTTCGATCTCATCTTAGTCGTGCTATAGAAAATTTAACATGAACGGGCTTGTGGATTTTATGAACTCAAATCCACACGAGGGTCACGCGTTTAACGAAGTTTGGATTGTGGCATTATTTGCTACACTCACCCCGTATGTTAAACTAGCAACAAAAGAAGTGTCATGTTTGTTTTATCTAGGGTTCTCCGTTTGCCATGTAAACCTGCTTAACAACCACGATAAAATTTGCAATAACCCATGTAGATAGCGATCTAACTCGTTTTTGCAGAGAGTGCATGTGATGTGGTATATCCTTCGAGATTTGCAATGTGTTTGCACGAGATGCTATATGATGCAATATTTTGCGCGGCCTGCGAGCCGTGGTACGACATGATGACTGGAGTCATATGATTGTCACTTAATTATGGCATGCGTGCCAGAACTGTTTATTAGCTTGAGGCAAGGCAATAGATGGAGACGAGGTGATGATCAATGATGTGAAGGTGGACCCCGACACACATGCCGAAGCCGTGAAGAGGTCCCGGCGCCAAGGAAAAAAGGTGGTGGGTGGAGACTTGAACCACAGAGTCATGAAGGCAACGACAACTTCACGACACAAAAGGGCTATACCATGTCACATAAAATTTATGAACTGCATGTGATGTTAATCCCTTTGATTCACCCTTGTTTGATGCCCGATAGTCGTATTTTATTAGGGTGATCTCTCGCAAAACAATTTCAAGTTGATAGTGTTCTCCCAACTGTAGCACCGTCTATACTATGTTTCACACCGGAGCAGGTCATGTCACATGGGTGCACACGATGTGACGCATAAAAGATGGGTGTGTTAAGAACACACTGCACATTACACTTGGTTGTCTTGACGGTTTGGATAAAAGTTTGCTACCGGAACACACCCATCGAAAGATGAACAAGAATCACCCTTGGCGTGATTGGCAAGTTGGCCTACCGGTTCAGTCCAAGTCATCAGTGATTTCACATCAATGACGGACGACTGAATTGGATCTTGAATCACTTAGCATTAACTACGAGAGATGTTGACCTGAGTGGGAGAACTTATTAATATTAATAGCTTGATTAATTACTTAGTGCAACTTAATTATGAACATTGTCTAAAGTGAAACTTGTGTTTACGTTGTAGATTAAAATGGCCCGTGTCAATCCCCAGTTTAACTTAGGTCTGTTGATTGAGAAAGAAAAATTGAAAGCTAATGGAAGCAACTATGCGGACTGGGTTCGTTCCCTGAGAATTGTACTCAGGAGTGCTAAGAAGGACTATGTCCTGACGACACCTCTCCTAGAAGCACCGGGCCTGAAGCCACGGTTGCTGAGCAGAATGTGCATCAGACCAAGCTTGATGATAGCACCGCAGTTCAATGTCTTATGACTGCGTGTATGGAATCAGAGTTACAGGGGAGGTTTGAAAATACCATGCCCCACTTGATTATTCAAGAGTTAGATGCTGTAACAGCCCAGATTTCACAAAAAATAAAAATTTTGTTTTCGGTGTGAATTGTTTGATTGTCTGATTTGTTTGCGGTGTGTGCATCCCCGATTATCGATCGACGATTATTTTCCCCCCTCTTATCTCGTATCGGACGGAGACCGACCCTTGCCACCCTGACACTCGACCTTTGCGACACCGGGTTTCACCCGATCACCGTCGCGAAAACCGCACAAGACCAGCCGTAGCCAACGGAACGAAAACCCTGTTTAATAAGTAAACGGGATATTTTTATAGCGCGCCGGAAAGTGTTCTCGGAACGTTTCCAGCGCGAGGTGAACGCCGCCGGATCGATGCGCTGATCGCGCAATTCGAAGTTTTACCCGAATCAGAGGTCCTGCGGACCCCGGCGGTCAGAAACGTAAACACCGCGCGCGAGAGAGAAAAACCGGGGATGTTTTTGCAAACTGCCAGCCACCTGGGCGATATAAAGACCACCACACTCCCACCCCTTTCTAGGGTTTCCCTAGCCACAAAACTGCAGCCACCCCCTCCACTTTGCCACAAAAATACCCCATTTTTGCAGTGAGCCCATTTTTTTGCCCAAATCCTATCCAGATCAATCCTGGACCGTCAGATCTCGCGATCCGACGGCCCAGGGAGCTCCTCCACCAACCCCATCTCTCCTCTCTCTCTCTCCAGCCGTGGAGTAGCCACCGCCTCCAGGCCTCTAGTGGGCCTAGGCCCGATGAGGTCCACCCCTTATTTTTTTCTAACTCTCTGCCTGGAAATTTTGCTAAGTCCTGTGTATTATTGCTTCTGATGCTGTTTTGCGAGTAGATTTGCGAGTAAACTGTAGCCCGGATCGCGTTGCGCCCAAAAGGAAATTTGTTTAGAATTGTGTGTACTTCAATCCATCTTTTGTGAGCATTTTGATTTGAGGTCATATTGATGGTGAAAATATGTGTTGAAGTGGGCATCAGGCTTTTAACTGTTGCTAGTTTCTGTTAAGTGTTGCTGCTGTTATTTTATTGCAAGTTTGCATGATGATTGTGACACATCCATGAGGCCTATTGCATTGATTCTTTTTGCATACTGTTAAGCATCATGTCTACTTCCATTATATGTATTGCATTGTCATGTTTTCATTCCTGGTCATAGTTATTTTTAGCTCCAAAGTTGCTATGCTGCTGTTTTTGACAGCCACCTCTGTTTTTCTCAAGTCTGTAACGTTCTGATGCCATGTTGTTTGCTTAATATCTTTTGATCTATGATTCCTATGACCTTGATTCTTTTTTGTACCTGATCATCATCTTGTCTACTTCATGCCCATGTATTGCTATGTCATGTTGCTGCACTTTTGCATATAGTTTTGCTCCTGTTTGTACAACATAAAAATAACAGTTTCTGCCTTGTTTTCCTGATTTTCACTAAGTCCTTGACCAGTAATGTTTTATTGCATTTTGCATGAGCTATAATTAGTTGTTCATGATGCCTTTTGCATGATTCCTTTTGCCATTCCTTCCCTGTCATGTCTACTTTAGTTGCATATCATTTGTGAGCATGTTTGCATTGATTATCCTGTTTATGCAATGCTCTAAAGTGTGCTTCCTGATGTTGGCAGATTGTGTTCCAAACTTGTTTTGCTTGTATCTTTTTAACCGTAACTCCGTTTGTGGTGTTCTTTATATGTAACTTGATTAGTTTTTTGTGTACTTTGTGTTTATGCTTTTGTTTTCTGCTGTTAACCAACCTAAAATATGGTTTTGGGCAGAACATAACCAAGTCCTTTAATCATCATGAGACACTTAGTGATATGCCGTGTTTAGGATTGTGCCTCACTTAACTTGACTAGTATAGATAGATTACTTCGAGATTCACCTCTTGTCAGGTTTGTGTGCTATGCCATGCTTGAGTGAGATGCCATGTTAACAACCTTTGTTGATCACATGTAGCTAAACAACTTGAACCTTGTAAATGTGCGGTATCATCGTGTGTGACGAGTACTCCACTTAACCTGTTAGTAACAGCTCTCGACGGTAGGTGCAATGTCTCGTGTTGCCTTCTTGTTGATGCTTGCTCGTGTTTGCTTCGTAGTAATAGATGCTTTCTCGTTGATTGCTTTCCAGTGGTTACCTCTTGTGTGCTTCCGCGGGTACCTCTCAGAGACGTTGCGAGCTTGCGATCAACTACACCTTCGGAACCTGACTTATCAACAGGCAAGGACTATGCATTACTTATGATCCATTCTATTTCTACCAGCGGTTTGTATGCTAGTCTAGGATAGGTTCGATGTTTGATCCTACCACATGTTTACAGCCTCTTTCAAACTGATACAGCCATGTCCCCTCCCAGCAAACCATGTACTGCTATGTTACTATTGCTCGTTGCTCAGCCCCTGCTTAGTATGCATGCTTAGGATGCTACGATGTTACCCTGTTACTCCTTGGTTTGGGCTATCACATTATTATATTGTTCTTGATGATATGATTATTATAATGTTGACTATATTCGACGAAGGATGGAAGGTCTAGGCTATCCCGCCCCGACGCTTTGTTCCATTCGAGTCACCTAGGACCCGAGTTCCGGGTATTAGTTTTAAGACTGAGCGTGCCTAACCACGTGTGGGATTTTATGGGGTCCCCTTTTCTTACCTACCTAGCTTCAAACATTTCCAATGGTGGCCCAAGCTGATTTACCATTTGAAACCGTGTGTGTGCTGGTCGGCCGCCAGTTGTTTACAAACCACCCTGGGCCAAGGGGACTTGTTCCTTGGTTGGCCCACTTTGTCCGGCTGAGGACACGGTTTCCCATGTGAGATTAACCGGCTATCCAAACCTGCGACAGACGATAGAGACCGATTCGAGAGCGCGGCCGGCTTTTTAGTTGGGTGTCGACTCACCGGGGGCCATCCGGATTTGTTCATTGTTAGTTAGAGGGACCTGTCGTTTCGGATCTCTTGGAACTAAATCATAAAATGGTTGCCTGTGATGGGTAGCAACTGAGAGAGATGGGCGTGCGTGCGGAGCCTTGTAATGGGCAGTTGGTACACCCCTGCAGGGTTAAATCTTTTCGAGAAGCCGTGTCCACGGTTATGGACGACTTGAGACCTACTCCTTGTTCATAGACAACAACAACTGAGATAATCTTAATATAACTTGATCAATGTGTGTGTGCCTTGACTGCTTCTTCTTCGTCGGGATGCGAAGAGGAGGACAAGGATAGGATAGGTGTTTTATTGTGTAAGTAGTTGATAGCAAGACTTGTTGGAGGAGATTCCTTATCGAATGCTTGGCTTCTTGCCTTACTCTCTAGATCGTTAGCCACTTCATAAATGCTAGTGCGGCAGCAACCTCACCACTTACCCCATCCTTGCCGTAAACTACTAGTTGTCCTAGAATGACGAGTGATGAAGTCCTTGCTGGGTCAGATGACCACTACAGTTGGATGCTGAGTACTTCTGTACTCATGATACTACCCCCAAACTCTTTTCAGGGTTCTTGATCGACAACAGGTATGGTGATCGACGTTTAACGTGGAGACTCGACGGCGACTAGTTAGGCGGATCCCGGCGGAGGGCCTGGACCCGTGTGGTTATGGGGATCGATGATTTTCTCTTTGCCGGTAGGGATTTGATTGTAGTCTGTACTAAGACATGTATCTTCCGCTTTTGTATTGTATTAAGGCAGTTGTATGCCGATTGTATGAGATGTTGCATCCTTGTATCTGTAATGTTGTGATATCATGTTGGAAATCCGGGGCATATGGCTATGTCATATGTCGCGGTGGGACCGATATGTGCTTCGTCCCCGGATCTGGATGGAAACATCTAGATCTGGAACAGTACCGCATATCGGGCCTTACAACTTGGTATCAGAGCCTTATCGACCGTAGGATCCCTTTTCTGGCCGAAGTCGAGTCTAGACAAAAACTATTTTGTAGTTATTAAGATAGTTATCGGAGAGTAGGATTCGTTTTACTCCTTACCCTTGCTCTGGTCAGGACAAGTGTCGTAAGTGTTTTTATTCTCGCCTTATCCCCTTCAAACTTTAGGATCTCGAGGTGTGGAGTATCAAAATCGTTTCAATGCCTTGCTTGCCGCGTATTGTCTCGATTCCGATCTCAGTTTGGGAATTCCTGTAGTACCTGTAGTTCTTCCGACTCTGGGTAAACATCTTGATCGTCTGTTGACTTCAGTCCTCTTGTCCGATATCCTCGCGATTGGCGTGATAATGCTTCCCTTGATCTTCGCTTTCAACTGTCATTCCTCCTCTTGACACCGATAGTTTCGTATTTTCGACGATGTCGTCTCTCTGCGGAAAGTTTTCTCGACGGAGTTCGTCGTTCGACATGGAGCAGAGTCCCTTGTTGGTGGTGTTGAAGATCGTTGTCTCTCTTTTCTCTCCCCCGGATTGTCCAGTATCTCGGGACGAGATCCCTTGTTGGTGGTGTTGTATTGTAACAACCCAGATTTCACAAAAATTAATTTTTTTTGTTTTCGGTGTGAATTGTTTGATTTTCTGATTTGTTTGCGGTGTGTGCATCCCCGATTTATCGATCGGCGATTATTTTCCCCCCTCTTATCTCGTATCGGACGGAGACGGACCCTTGCCACCCTGACACTCGACCTTTGCGACACCGGGTTTCACCCGATCACCGTCGCGAAAACCACACAAGACCAACCGTAGCCAACGGAACGAAAACCCCGTTTAATAAGTAAAAGAGATATTTTTATAGCGCGCCGGAAAGTGTTCTCGGAACGGTTTCAGCGCGAGGTGAATGTCGCCGGCTCAACGCGCTGATCACGCAGTTCGAAGTTTTACCCGAATCGGAGGTCCTGCGGACCCCGGCGGTCAGAAACGTAAACACCGCGCGCGAGAGAGAAAAACCGGGGTTCTTTTTGCAAACTGCCATCCACCTGGGCTATATAAAGACCACCACACTCCCACCCATTTCTAGGGTTTCCCTAGCCACAAAATTGCAGCCACCCCCTCCACTTTGCCCCAAAAATACCCCATTTTCGCAGTGATCCCATTTTTTTGCCCAAATCCTATCCAGATCAAACCTGGACCGTCAGATCTCGCGATCCGATGGCTCAGGGAGCTCCTCCACCAACCCCATCTCTCCTCTCTCTCTCCAGCCGTGGAGTAGTCACCGCCTCCAGGCCGCTAGTGGGCCTAGGCCCGATGAGGTCCACCCCTTATTTATTTTCTAACTCTCTGCCTGGAAATTTTGCTAAGTCCTGTGTATTATTCCTTCTGATGCTGTTTTGCGAGTAGATTTGCGAGTAAACTGTAGCCCGGATCGCGTTGCGCCCCAAAGGAAATTTGTTTAGAATTGTGTGTACTTCAATCCATCTTTTGTGAGCATTTTGATTTGAGGTCATATTGATGGTGCAAATCTGTGTTGAAGTGGGCATCAGGCCGTTAACCGTTGCTAATTTCTGTTAAGTGTTGCTTCTGTTATTTTATGGCAAGTTTGCATGATGATTGTGACACATCCATGAGGCCTATTGCATTGATTCTTTTTGCATACTGTTAAGCATTATGTCTACTTCCATTATATGTATTGCATTGTCATGTTTGCATTCCTGGTCATAGTTATTTTTAGCTCCAAAGTTGCTATGCTGCTGTTTTTGACAGCCACCTCTGTTTTTCTCTAAGTCTGTAACGTTCCGATGCCATGTTGTTTGCTTAATATCTTTTGATCTATGATGCCTATGACCTTGATTCTTTTTTGTACCTGATCATCATCATGTCTACTTCATGCCCATGTATTGCTATGTCATGTTGCTGCACTTTTGCATATAGTTTTGCTCCTGTTTGTACAGCATAAAAATAACAGTTTCTGCCCTGTTTTCCTGATTTTCACTAAGTCCTTGACCAGTAATGTTTTATTGCATTTTGCATGAGCTATAATTAGTTGTTCATGATGCCTTTTTGCATGATTCCTTTTGCCATGCCTTCCCTGTCATGTCTACTTTAGTTGCATATCATTTGTGAGCATGTTTGCATTGATTATCATGTTTATGAAATGCTCTAAATTGTGCTTCATGATGTTGGCAGATTGTGTTCCAAACTTGTTTTGCTTGTATCTTTTTAACCGTAACTCTGTTTGGGGTGTTCTTTATATGTAACTTGATTATTTTTTCGTCTACTTTGTGTTTATTCTTTTGTTTGCTGTTGTTAACCAACCTAAAATATGGTTTAGGGCAGAACAGTACCAAATCCTTTAATCATCGTGAGACACTTAGTGATATGCCGTGTTTAGGATTGTGCCTCACTTAACTAGACTAGTATAGATAGATTACTTCGAGCTTCACCTCTTGTCATGTTTGTGTGATATGCCATGCTTGAGTGAGGTGCGATGTCTCGTGTTGCCTTCTTGTTGATGCTTTCTCGTGTTTGCTTCGTAGTAATAGATGCTTGCTCGTTGATTGCTTTCCAGTGTTTACTTGTGTGCTTCCGCGGGTTCCTCTCGGAGACGTTGCGAGCTTGCGATCAACTACACCTTCGGAACCCGACTTATCAACAGGCAAGGACTATGCATTACTTATGATCCATTCTATTTCAACCAGCGGTTTGTATGCTAGTCTAGGATAGGTTCGTTGTTTGATCCTACCACATGTTTACAGCCTCTTTCAAACCGATACAGCCATGTCCCCTCCCAGCAAACCATGTACTGCTATGTTACTATTGCTCGTTGCTCAGCCCCTGCTTAGTATGCATGCTTAGGATGCTACGATGTTACCCTGTTACTCCTTGGTTTGGGCTATCACATTATTATATTGTTGTTGATGATATGATTATTATAATGTTGACTATATTCGACGAAGGATGGAAGGTCTAGGCTATCCCGCCCCGACGCTTTTTTCCATTCGAGTCACCTAGGACCCGAGTTCCGGGTATTGGTTTTAAGACTGAGCGTGCCTAACCGCGTGTGGGATTTTATGGGGTCCCCTTTTCTTACCTACCTAGCTTGAAACATTTCCAGTGGTGGCCCAAGCTGATTTACCATTTGAAACCGTGTGTGTGTTGGTCAGCCGCCAGTTGTTTACAAACCACCCTGGGCCATGGGGACTTGTTCCTTGGCTGGCCCACTTTGTCCGGCTGAGGACCCGATTTCCCATGTGAAATTAACCTGCTATCCAAACCTGCGACAGACGGTAGAGACCGATTCGAGAGCGCGGTCGGCTTTTGAGTTGGGTGTCGACTCACTGGGGGCCACCCTGATTTGTTCGTTGTTAGTTAGAGGGACCTGTCGTTTCGGATCTCTTGGAACTAAATCATAAAATGGTTGCCTGTAATGGGTAGCAGCTGAGAGAGATGGGCGTGCGTGCGGAGCCTTGTAATGGGAAGTTGGTACACCCCTGCAGGGTTAAATCTTTTCGAGAAGCCGTGTCCACGGTTATGGACGACTTGAGACCTACTCCTTGTTCATAGACAACAACAACTGAGATAATCTTAATATAACTTGATCAATGTGTGTGTGCCTTGACTGCTTCTTCTTCGTCGGGATGCGAAGAGGATGACAAGGATAGGGTAGGTGTTGTGATTGCGTAAGTAGTTGATAGCAAGACTTGTTGGAGGAGATTCCTCATCGAATGCTTGGCTTATTACCTTACTCTCTAGATCGTTAGCCACTTCATAAATGCTAGTGCAGCAGCAACCTCACCACTTACCCCATCCTTACTGTAAACTACTAGTTGTCCTAGAATGACGAGTGATGAAGTCCTTGCTGGGTCAGATGACCACTACAGTTGGATGCTGAGTACTTTTGTACTCATGATACTACTCCCAAACTCTTTTCAAGGTTCTTGATCGACAACAGGTATGGTGATCGACGTTTAACGTGGAGACTCGACATCGACTAGTTAGGCGGATCCCGGCGGAGGGCCTGGACCCGTGTGGTTATGGGGATCGATGACTTTCTCTTTGCCAGTAGGCATTTGATTGTAGTCTGTACTAAGACATGTATCTTCCGTTGTTGTATTGTATTAAGGAAGTTGTATGCCGATTGTGGTATCATGTTTGAAATCTGGGGCATATGGCTATGTCATATGTCGCGGTGGGACCGATATGTGCTTCGTCCCCGGATATGGATGGAAACATCTAGATCTGGAACAGTACCGCATATCGGGCCTTACAGATGCTTTGTATGCCAAACATGCTAGGTCTGAACGTTATGAGGTAACTCATGCCATGTGTAATTGCAAGTTGAAGGAAGGATCACCTGTGAGTGAGCACATGATAAAGACCATGCGCTTTGGCCAAAGGTTGACTGAGCTGGGATTTCCGATTCCAGAATCACTAGGTACAGATATCGTCCTCATGTCACTCCCGCCGAGCTTTAAGAGCTTTGTTCAGAACTATCAGATGAACGAGATGGACAAGTCGGTTAATGAACTACTTGCAATGCTGAATAATGCGGAGACTACCATGCAGGCTTACCCCAACTACACATTGGTGGTTAGCAAGACCACCAGTTTCAAGAAGAAGGGAAAGTCCAAGGGCAAGGGCGCAAGCAAGCCTGGCGCCAAGACCAAGAAACCCTCTGTCACTGGCCCTAACAAGGATACTGAGTGTTCCTACTGCAAAGCTAAAGGTCACTGGAATAGGAACTGCAAGAAGTATCTGGCAGATAGAAAGAAGCCTGGTTTTACCAACGAAGGTATAAACGGTATATATGTTATAGATGTCTGTCTTTCCGGCTCTCACTCTAAGTCATGGGTATTTGATACTAGAGTTGTTGCTCATATCTGTAATTCATTACAGGGACTAATGAGAATAAGGAAGCTAGAAAAGAATGAAGTGACGATGCGTGTCGGGAATGGAGGTACGGTCTCTCCTAAAGCCGTCAGCGTCTACACTCTACATCTATCTTCAGGATTTACCATAGAACTAGATAATTGTTATTCCGTTCCTGCTATTTGTAAGAACATTATGTCGGGATAATGTTTAATCCGCGACGATTATAGTTTTAAGTCTGAGAACAATGGTTGCTCTATTTACTTAAAAAATATGTTCTATGGTTTTGCACCTATTAAGAATGGGCTGTTTTATTTAGATCTTGAATGTAGTAACGACATCTTAAACATAAGATCTAAACGTCTTAAGAAGGATGAAAATACCACTTACATGTGGCAGTGCCGTCTGGGTCACATCAGAAATAAACGCATGCAGAAGCTTCATAAAGATGGAATTTTGCAATCTTTTGATTTTGAATCATTTGATAAGTGTGAGGCTTGTCTGATGGGCAAACTGACTCGGACGCCGTTCATAGGTCATGTAGAACGGGCGACAGACTTATTGGAAATAATACATAGTGATGTGTGTGGCCCGATGAATGTACCGGCCGCGGTGGATACCTCTACTTCGTAACTTTTACTGACAATTTGAGTAGATATGGCTATATTTACTTAATGAAGCAAAAGTCCGAAACTTTCGAAAATTTCAAAGAATTTCATAGCGAAGTTGAGAATCATCGTGACAAAAAAGTCAAATTTCTGCGATCTGATCGTGGTGGTGAATATCTTAGTCATGAGTTTAGAGAACATCTCATGGAGCGTGGAATCGTTTCACAGCTGACGCCCCCGGGACTCCACAGAGAAATGGAGTGTTTGAGATGCGTAAGCGAACCTTGTTGTACATGGTAAGGTCTATGATGTCATTAACAGATCTGCCATGTAACGACCCAATTCACACAGAATTGAAGTCTCTGTGCTCAAGTGCCAGTCTCTGGATCGAACTCGCTGGCACACACAGTATTATAGATGTATATCAAAGTACAAGTGCAACATTATTACAACGTATGATCCAGAGTAAAATAAATAACAAGTTGCATAGCTCAAGGCTAGCTTATTCAATATAAATATAGCGGAAGAAAAAGCAAATAACGTGGAGTCCCATCAACAGCCACATGCGAACATGCTGAGTGTAGACTCGCAACCCCTAAACGCACCTTACTGGTCGTCTGAAAAACCCGCAACACCGAAGGTTACAGCCCGACAACGGGTCAGTACATCTGATTTGTACGGCAAGTGACACGGAAAAGTTTATATAAAGGACCTACAACTACATGCACGGTAAGTCAAAGGAAAGGCTTATGGCTTTGTTTTGCAGAAAGCCAATTTTCTCCTGAACTAAACTAGTCAAAATTTTAAGTTGAACTTACTACTTAAGAACGAACTGGGCACACCAGTTCCAACACCACACCCTTATTTAATCTTGCCCACTCAAATTATTATGGTGATTCATATGTCAAGATCCTCCAGTAACAGTAATGTCTAGTAGCTCAAGGATGTCCATAACCGGGGACACGGATAATCATGATTATATTTTTTACTCTGCAGAGGTTAGTACACTTTCCCCGCTGGACTCAACCCGAAGATTGAGACGAAGTCTTTCAGAAGAGGTCACCTACACCCAACGGCAAGCCGGTACCACCTATCACATCTACATCTGCTAGCTTTGCACGGGAGAGGCTTCCTACATCATACTCAACTAAGCCAGAGCCCATATGGCCAGCGGCTGTACATGGAAGCTCCTAGTCACCAAGTATGTCTGATCTTTTTGAGCCTGGACGGCGCCCACTTACGTTCAGAGGGTAGCACCATGACATACTGTCAACCACCAAACCAACCATTAGGGGTACAACCTGGTCTCGCCCTTAGATAAGGCACGAGCCCCCAGGAAGCACTCCCTGTCCGTCCAGAGGTGATTTCTATTTATGATAAAGTTGCTACACAAATTATTAAATAGCTCACATGCACTCCATGAATTTACACAACTCAAACCACGTCTACAAAGCATAGCAATAAAGCAACAACACGGCTAGGTTGATCTACGGTAGAGAAGTCAAGACATGTGGCTATCCTAACTGGTTTTGCAGCAACAGTAAAATAAACTACCTATCATGCAATAGGGTGATAATTCTTAACATAATGCATATAGAAAATATAGGTATGAGTATGGTCAAAGCATCACTTTCCTTCTTTCTGTTCCTGACGGTCACAATCCTCACAAAACGAGGCGGCACACTCCGGACAATCTATACGAGCAAACATAGCACCAATCAACATATATTCAATACAAAAATGCTCAAACAGTAATAAACATTCAAAGAACAGTAGAAAAACTTTACTAACAGTAGCTAAACTTAAAGTACTTGTCACATTAAAACCAACGCAACAAGAAACGGCGCAAACGGGCGCACCGGTAAAAAGTTACGGCTGCCGGAAGTTCAAATTTGGATCAGCTTGGGATTCAAATTTGAAAACTTCAAACTTCTGTAACACTTGGTCTACTGGCTAGGAATTTTCACCAAGGTCGCAACGCAACTGGAATCACTCGATTCCGAGTTATGGTTAAAAAGTACTCGCGAAAACGGTACCGCGCGATTCCGGGGTCTAATCTGCAAACAGTGGCATATCCGCAAATAAAATAACGTATAAAAACGCGATCAGGTCCTGCGGGTTTGGATCCAGATCTGGCCTCGTTTTTTTTCGTTTTTTTTCTGAACAGGGCCGGCGCCATGGATTTGCTCAGCCACGGCTGGGCTGGCTAGCTCCGGCGAGCTTGCCGGCGGTGGCCCGGCGCGGCGCCCCGGCGGCGGTGGCCCGGCGCGGCGCCCCGGCGGCGGTGGCCCGGCGCGGCGCCCCGGCGGCGGCGACGGCCCGCAGCGTGACCGCGGCAGCGGCGGCCCGGCGCGCGCCCGCATGCGGCAGCGAGCGGCGGCGCAAGGCGGCGGTGGAGGCGCTTACCGGCGAACGGCGGCGGCGGACGAACGGGCGGCGGCGGCGGCGGATCGGGTTTTGGGCGAAACCCTAATCCCCGCGGGTCCGCGGGTTTTTCTAACCCGCTCCGCGATTTTTTAATCCGAATTAAATTTTAATTCGGTGTGGAAAAAAAATAGCACGACCCGTTAGGCCCAAAATAGTTTTAGAAAAATCTAGGAAAATTATTTTTAAATTCTGTATTCGCCAATATTTTTCAAATAATAAAACTGAATTTTTGGCTTTACCAAAATATTAAATAAAAATAAAAACTTTGCAACTTATTTTTAAATATTTTTAAATACTTTTCTGGCATTTTAAAAATACCGAAAACTCCGAAAATTGATTTAAAAACTTTTCCGGAGCATAAATAAATTCCCAAAATATTTTTAGAAAATATTTATAACTCCAAAGTAAATTTAAAAAGTCTCCCAAAAATATTTTAAACTATTTTCCAACAAATCAAAAATGGGGATAAGTCCTGTTATATCCTCTCCAGCGAACTGCCATGTGTTGAAAAATGTTTAAAAATATTTTAAAACTCCAGAAAAATGCGGAAGCAGCATGAGATGCATATGATGATCTATTAACATCCAAATTAAGAAAATTGGGATGTTACATGCAACTATCTTTTTGGGGTTACGCGTTAGAGACTGCTTCTTTTACTTTAAATAGGGCGCTGTCAAAGTCTGTGGAAACGACACCATACGAGTTATGGAATGGGAGCAAACCCAATATATCATTCGTGAAAATTTGGGGTTGTGATGCTTATGTGAAACATTTACAGCCGAACAAACTCGGCCCTAAAGCAGACAAGTGCTACTTTGTAGGTTATGCAAAAGACACCGTAGGCTCTTCTTTCTACCACCCTTTCGATGGCAAAGTCTTTATTGCTAAAGGAGGAACTTTTCTTGAGAAAAAGTTTCTTAGCAAAGAGGTGAGTGGGAGGACAGTACAACTTGATGAGGTTAGTGAATCTTCAGAACCAAGGATGGAAGCAACAAAAATTGTTCCGGCAATCATTCCAATGAAGGAACTGGTAGCTCCTGCAAGTGATGCAGGAACTTCTGAGAAGCTAGTGACTGAACCAAGGAGATCAGGCAGGATGCGTCAGCTAGCCGAGTGGTACGCCAAGTAAGTATTCATCTTGGAAGATGATGAGCCTGTGAACTACAAAGAAGCAATGATGAGCCCAACTCCACTGAATGGCTACGAGCCATGAAATCCGAAATGGAATCCATGTATGACAACCAAGTATGGGACTTGGTAATCCCTCCAGAGGGTGTGAAACCAATTGAATGTAAATGGATTTTCAAAAGAAAGACAGATGCAGATGGTAATGTCACTATCCATAAAGCTAGGATTGTTGCGAAAGGGTTCCTGCAAGTGCAAGGAGTTGACTACGACGAGACTTTCTCGCCAGTAGCAATTCTTAAGTCTGTGCGGATTTTACTAGCAATTGATGTGTATTTCGATTATGAGATATGGCAGATGGATGTCAAAACCGCTTTCCTTAACGGAAATCTCGAGGAAAATGTATATAGGATACAACCTGAGGGTTTTGTCGCGCCAAAGGATGCTAGAAAGGTGTGCAAGCTTAAAAGGTCTATTTATGGACTAAAGCAAGCATCGCGGAGTTGGAATCTTCGCTTTGATGAAGTGGTCAAAAGTTTTGGCTTCATCCAGAATGGCGAAGAAGCTTGTGTTTACAAGAAAGTAAGTGGGAGCGTACTATCTTTTCTAATACTGTATGTAGACGACATATTGTTGATTGGAAATGATAAAGAATTTCTTAATAGTATAAAGGAGTCATTGAAAAACAGTTTTTCGATGAAAGACTTGGGCGAAGCCGCCTACAATAATAAAGTGTGTTATTATTAATATTCAAGTTCATAATTAAAGTTTATATTTATGTGCTATAATTGCAATGACCCTGACTATGAGATTCAGAAGAAAACTCATATGCATGTGTGGAAATGTAAACAACAAGAGTTCCTGGTTTAGCCTCTAAGACCAGCTCATGTGCTAACGGATGATTACGTTTTCTTAATCATGAACATTGTTCTTGCAACATGGATGTTGATAGCAATGAGAGAATGTTGTTATCAGAACAATGATGTTGAACCGAGCCCAGTATTAAATGATATACTTAGAGATCACATTGTAACTACGTTATAAGTCTATCATGATTGTTTGTCATATGAGTAATTCCTTAGACCATGAGAATATCAGATTGCTTCACACAGGAAGATATACTTTGGTTCTTAGATGAATCCTCCCGTAATTGGGAAGAACTAAAATAAGTTCTGGGTATATTGGATAGTCTGTCTAGTAACAACAATAGTTCAAGAATGGTATTTGCTCCTTCACGATGAAGAGATATTGACTCTGGGCCCACTCGGTATAACGGTATCCATTATAGTCTGGCCAGCCACTTTGTGATTTAGTCACGGGGATACCGGAATACAAAACGAGTAATATAGACAAGCGAGCAAAGAGGATAACTGATGGCTTGTGTTCAAGAAGTTATTACACATGGATGTCAAACTTCTCTCCTCTAACTTTGTCATATATCGCGAAGCAAAGGGAATGGTGTATGAATAAAATAAAGGTTCACTCGAAGTTTCTTCGTGTATGTGTGGGAGTCAACATGGGTGTCGATGGCTCCGCTGTTTATTATTGACTAATGGCCATGTGTCCGGAAGACGTTCCGATTCATGTCCACATAATACCGAACCTATTGGGTCACACACTTAAAGTGCAGTACTCTGTTAGAATGCTAGAATGGTTGAAGGTTTAGTGGATGCAAGTGAAGTTGTTCAGAGAGCAACGGAAATGTCTAAATCACTCTGGAATTGTTTCAGGTGGTTTTAGAACGTATGAGAATGGCACTGGGGAAGTCCGAGATCAACCGACATAGTTTTGTGTAACATCCCAGTTTTCACAAAAATTAAAAATTTTGTTTTCGGTGTGGATTGTTTGATTGTCTGTATTGTTTGCAATGTTTGCTTCGCTGAAATAATTATCGGTGAATATTTCTCCCCGTATTCTCGTATCGGATGCGTGACCGACCCCTTTCCACCACGACACACGACCTTGCGACACCAGGATTTCACCCGAGCACCGTCGCTACCGGCACAGGACCAGCCATCGCCACCGGAATGAAAACCCCATTTATTTAATAAACGGATTATTTTATTGGGGCGCCGAAAAATGTTGTCAGAATGTCACCGAAGTGAGGTACGATCGACGGGCTCGACATGCTGAGCGCGTGGTTCGAGATTTCGTCGGAATCGGAGTCCGTACGGAGTCTCGGCGGTCACGAACGCGATCACCGGACGCACGAGAGGGGTACCGGGGGCGTTTGCGTAAACTGGGCAGCCAACCTACCTATATAAAGACCACCTGCCTCCCACACCCAATTAGGGTTTCCCTAAGTGAAATTTGCAGCCACCCCCTCACCAAATTCGCAGATCAACCCCTAGCCCCCCAAAACCCTGAAAACCCTAATCCCAGTCAATTCTGGCCATCAGATCCAAGATCGGAGGGCCAGAAGGCTTCCACGTTGCCCCGAAGGGATCCAGCAGCCAGCCAAGGGATCCGGGCCCCGCAGGGCCCGCCTCCATCCCGGTCCGGGCCCGATCTGGGCCGCAGAGCCGCGTCCCCCCCCCGTCTCCCGTGGTGGAGCCGCCGCCTCCCACCGTCCGAGGCCGCCGCCGGCGAGCCGCCCACAGCAGCCGCGCCCGCACCTCTCCTCTCCTCCTCCTCCTCATGCCGCTCCCCTCCTCCTCACCTCTCCTATTTTCTCTCTCCCGCAGGCAGCCCCGCCGCCGAGCGCCATGGCCGACGAGCCAAGCTCGCGCCGCCGCACTCCCCTGGCTCCCCGTCGCCGCCATCAAACGGATCCGGCCGCCCACAACCTGTCGCGCCCGCCGTGCCCCTCGGCCTCCCTCGCCACCGTGGCCCTCCGCGCCGGAGCCAAGCCGGACGGATCCGCCGCTCGCCGTGGGGCTGGATCGGCCGATCCGATCTGGCCAGCCTCCGCCGCTGGTGGGCCAGCCCAGGCCACCGCGGCCCAGCTCCCCTGCCAGCCAGCGCGGCCCAAGCCAGCCCAGGCCGCGAGCCTCCTCCAGATGGGCCGGCCCAAAACGTGAGGGCCTCCATTTTTTTTCTTTTATGTTTTTTTCTCTGGAACCCTGCTGAAATTTCTGCTAAGTCCCTGGAATTTTGCTGCTGTTTCAGTTTTGCACGGTAATTTGCGAGTAAACCGTAGCTCCGATGAACGTGCCCCCAAAACGAAAGTTGCTCAGTTTTGCGTGCTGTAGCATTCGTATGTAGAAAGTTTTTGCATTTGAGCTCATCTTGATGTTGCAAATGTGTGCTAAAGTGGGCATCAGGCCGTTAAACTGCTACAATTCCTGTTAAGTGCTGCTGTTTATATTTTATTGCAACTTTGCATGATGATTGTGACTCATCCATGAGGCCTTTTGCATTGATTCTTTGTCCATTGTGTTAAGCATCCTGTGTAATTCAATTCCATGCTTTAACTTGCCATGTTTGGGTGCTCTAGCTATATTAAATCTTGCTGCAAAGTGGTGATCCTGATGTTAATGTGCTGCTCTTGCTGAAACTGTTATTTTGTTGCAACTTCGGGCGACGGTTGCTTCGCAACCGTACGTCGGAATTGAGTGATTCAAATTGCATATTGTTAAGCATCATGTCTACTTCATGCCCATGTATTTCTATGTCATGTTGCTGCACTTTTGCATATAGATTACCCCTGTTTATACAGCATGTGTGCATATCTTGTCTTGCTTATATCTTTTGATCCGTAACTCCGTTTGGGGTGTTCCTTATATGTAACTTGATTAGTTTTTCGTGTACTTTGTGTTTATGATATTGTTTGCTGTTGTTAACCAACCTAAAATGTGGTTTAGGACAGAACAGTACCAAATCTCTTAATCACCGTGCGGCACTTAGTGTTATGCCATGTTTAGGATTGTGCCTCACTTAAATTGACTAGCATAGATAGTTTACTTTGTGCTTCAACTCTTGACCTGTTTGTGTGCTATGCCATGCTTGCTTGAGTTGCCATGTTAATAACCGTTGGTTGATCACCTGTAGCTAAGCAACTTGAACCACCGTAAACGTGCGATATTCGTCGTGTGTGACGAGTACTCCACTTAAATTGTTAGTAACCGCTCTCGACGGTAGGTGCGATGTCTCGTGTTGCTCTTGTTGATGCTTGCTCTTGTGTTGCTCCGTAGTAATAGTGGTGCACCGTTGATTGCTTTGCAGTGTTTCCTTCTTGTGTGCTTCCGCGGGTACCTCTCGGAGATGATGCGAGCTTGCGATCGGCTACACCTTCGGAACCCGACTTATCAACAGGCAAGGACTATACATTACTTATGATACATTCTATTTCAACCAGCGGTTTGCATGCTAGTCTAGGTTAGGTTCGATGTTTGATCCTACCACATGTTTACAGCCTCTTTTAAACCGATACAGCCATGTCCCCTCCCAGCAAACCTTGTACTGCTACGTTACTATTGGTCGTTGCTCAGCCCCTGCTTAGTATGCATGCTTAGGATGCTACGATGTTACCCTGTTACTCTTTGGGTTGGGATATCACATTATTATTATTGTTGTTGATGATATTGATTATTATAATGTTGACTATATTCGACGAAGGATGGAAGGTCTAGGCTATCCCGCCCCGACGCTTTGTTCCATTCGAGTCACCTAGGATCCGAGTTCCGGGTATTGGTTTTGAGACTGAGCGTGCCTAACCGCGTGTGGGATTTTATGGGGTCCCCTTTTCTTACCTACCTAGCTTCAAGCATTTCTAGTGGTGTCCCAAGCTGATTTACCATTTGAAACCGTGTGTGTGCTGGTCGTACGTCAGTTGTTTACAAACCAACCTGGACCAGTGAGGACTTAGTTCCCTTGCTGGCCCACCTTGTCCGGCTGAGGACCCGGTGTCCCATGTGTGATTAACCGGCTATCCAAACCTGCGACAGACGGTTGAGACCAGATCGAGAGCGCGGCCGGCTCCTGAGATGGATGTCGACTCACCGGGGGCCACCCGGATTTGTTCGTTGTTAGCTAGAGGGACTTGTCGTTTCGGATCTCTTGGAACTAAATCATAAAATGGTTGCCTGTGATGGGTAGCAACTGAGAGAGATGGACGTGCGTGCGGAGCCTCATAATGGGCAGTTGGTACACCCCTGCAGGGTTAAATCTTTTCGAGAAGCCGTGTCCACGGTTATGGACGACTTGAGACCTACTCCTTGTTCATAGACAACAACAGCTGAGATAATCTTAAATAACTTGATCAACGTGTGTATGTGCCTTGACTGCTTCTTCTTCGTCGGGATGTGAAGAGGAGGACAAGGATAGGATAGGTTTTATGCTTGCGTAAGTAGTTGATAGCAAGACTTCTTGGAGGCGATTCCTCATCGAATGCTTGGCTTCTTATCTTACTCTCTAGATCGTTAGCCACTTCATAAATGCTAGTGCGGCAGCAACCTCACCACTTAACCCTTCCTTACCGTAAACTACTAGTTGTCCTAGAATGACGAGTGATGAAGTCCTTGCTGGGTTAGATGACCACTACAGTTGGATGCTGAGTACCTCTGTACTCATGATACTACCCCCAAACTCTTTTCAGGGTTCTTGATCGACAACAGGTATGGTGATCGACGTTTCACGTGGATACTCGACGACGACTAGTTAGGCGGATCCCGGCGGAGGGCCTGGACCCGTGTGGTTATGGGATGGATGTTTTCTCTTTGCCACTAGGCATTTGCTTGTAGTCTGTACTCAGACATATATCTTCCGCTGTTGTATTGTATTAAGGCAGTTGTATGTCGATTGTATGAGATGTTGTATCCTTTTATCTGTAATGTTGTGATATCATGTTGGAAATCCGGGGCATATGGCTTTGTCATATGTCGCGGTGGGACCGATATGTGCTTCGTCCCCGGATCTAGATGGAAACATCTAGATCTGGAACAGTACCGCAATATCGGGCCTTACATTTTGGGTAATCGGTGGACGTCCCGACAAACTATCGCGGTCACTGGGCATGTTAGAACGTAACCCGGATCATCCCGAAACCTATCCAGATAGTACCGGAACATCCGGTAACGGTCTCGGGAGGTCTTGGAAGTGTTCCAGAAGGTTTCGGAATGTCCCGAAACCATCCCGAAAGTTCATGGAAGGTTACGGAAGTTTCCGGGAAGTACCACCTATTGCGCCCACCCCCTGGCTTGGGGGGCAAGCCACCTGGGCTGGCCCAAGTCGTCCAGGAGGGGGGGCTCACCAAGGGGTGATCCTACTCCAAGTAGGATTGCAATCCTCCTTGGAGTAGGAGGACTCCTCCTAGGGGAGTTGGAGTCCATGTAGGACTCCTCCCCTAGGGTGGCCGGCCAAGGGCCCTTGCCACCTATAAAAGGTGAGCCTGGGGGGGGAGGAGACGCAACACATAATCCCCTGTCCCTCCCCCCTTTCCCTATCTTGATAGTTGCTCCACATTAGACCCCGGATTAGACTCTGTTCTAGATCGGAATCCGCTAGGGTTTTCTCCCTCTAGTTTTCCCGGAGGCGTTCTTCTCTGGACGGTGGAGCACAACCGGATTGTTGTGCCGGACGTGTGGATACCGGTATTGGGATCATAACTTTGATCCTTCTTTGAGGAGCTTCTTCTTCCTCTTCGGAGATCTTGATCGGGGTACTTGTTCGTGGGACGGGTCGAGGGATTGTTCGTGGGACGATTCGTGAGATCTACTACAACGAGCTTCACCAACTCTACTTGCGCTACATCCATTGGTGAGCTATGACCTAAACCTTGTATGTCATCTTCTTGGATGATCTTGGGTTCTTGCTTCGTAGGCACGAAATTTTTTGTTTTCTACTACGTTTCCCAACACTTTTGACTTTCACAAATAACATAATACATAATAGAGCCATTGAATCATGAAGTCAGATACAAAAGATAGATAAATTCTAATTAACTTTATCTTTGCTTATCAATCTTGATTTATGACATTGATCCCTACTTCATTGTGTAAAAGTATTCATACATCAATGTATAAGGAAAAGTATATGAATCAGGTACGTCCAGATATATGGAAATATATAAATATTTTATGTGACTATGTAAATACATATATCCATCGTGGAAGTAATTTACATAAACTATATTCTTAACATTAGAAACACATACACATATAAATTATCGTTAGGCACGTTTAGATGGTAATGTATTGCCTGCGATGATGACAGTCTACTTGTAATAACGCTACATAGTCATATAGGTAGGTATGATGAACACTTGTGGGACTAATTTGATTTAGATTTTGGATGCACAAGCAATATCCATGCTTAGTGAAGAAAATGTGGCTAGAAATGTTCTAAGTGAACATGATTGTTAGAAGGCCCAAACTTTATGTTCTAGTTATAATAGAATATGACACACTTTACCATAAACCATTTTGTATGGAGACATTCACATAGGATTTGAAAGGCACATCTATAAGCCCAATGTGCATCATTTTAATTTTTGAGCAATCTTTCCTTGATCTATTCATATTCTTGTGTAATATCAAATTTATGTCTCCATTGGATAATTCTACCTAACCATTAGATTGATGATGGAGGGGGTGAAACTACTCAATGGTTAACACCATATTTGGCTAAGAATTTTCTAAGCACCATGAATAGAATGGGAACCACCATATGTTATTAAATATTCAAGAACTTCAAACCTAGGGAAGATAATTTATGTAGGACTTTTAATAAAAGTTTATGATCAACAATCTTTTGTTGGAATTAAAAAAAATGTCCCGAGAAAAAATCTAGAAAAAATGGTCTGCGCAAAACTCCACGGAAGAGACCTCAAAAGGTCTAGGAGGAGGCTAGTGGCACCATGCAGCTATAGGCCCCCCAGCCCCCCTATTGGGGTGGGTTCCTAAGAACCCTACGCCCCACCAAGAAGCCCCTTTTTTCTCCTAGTCCCTTTTGGTGTCAAACTCTGCAAACTATTTTTGTTACTCGTATGTTTTTCCTAGATTTCTGTGGTGCATTTTCTTCATGTAGGTCCAATTTTCATCCTATCAGCATCTTCAGTGTGCAATACTCCCATTCTATGCATTTTAAGATAAATCTCCATTAAATTGTTATAAAGGTGATTGAAAAGACAAAAAAGTAGAATAATTATCATATAAAATTGTGATATAAATTTCACTTATCATGTACCTAGCTTCTGCTACAAGACCCGACATTGCGTTTATTGTGAGTAGCTGAGTCGTTTAGTTTCCAATCCCGAGAGATGTACAATCGCATGTTGCTGAGAGTCATGGACTTCAGTATGTCGCATATTGTGACGCCCCCAAAATCAGACCGTGTACAGTAATCATACACGCAAGGTACACGATCGAGATCAGGTACTCATGGTGAGATATCACAACACAACTCTAAAAAATAAAAAAAATACAAGCTGGTTAATACAAGCCAGGGGCGACGAGGGCTCGAATACAACAACTCGAGAGCACAAGATTAGCGGAAGCTATAGTATCTGAGTACGGACACAAGGTACACATGATCTGCCTTAAGAAGGCTAGCACAAAAATATTAACAATCGAAAAGGCGAGGCCTCCTGCCTGGGAACCTCCAAACTACTCCTGGTCATCGGGGATCTCCATGTCGTAGAAGGCATCGGGGATCTTCACGTTGTGGTGGTCGGCATCGGGGATCTCCTGCTCCTATACTCTAATGTCGACTGCAGCGGCCGATCAGGCAAAACAAAAAGGGAAGAAATAAAAAAGGGTGAGTATCTAGCATACCCGCGAGTCTTACGTCCGCTACTAAGCATTTTTTTCATTTGTATCAAATGGAAAGGGAAGGCTATATATAGTGGACTGAAAGTCAGAAATCCAGAATAAGGAAGAGAAGCTAGGCCTATCGAAGACTAGCATCTTCCGACGAGTCTTGCAGCACAAGAAGAGAACAGCCAACAATTCAATAGCATGAATGTAATAACAATGCAGCAGAAGTTGCTGCAACATTGTATAATAGTAAGTTGTAAAAATTAATATTTATAAATGCCTCCGAGTTCCCTTCCTCGACTCCCTGCGAGGAAGAGAAACCGAAACCAACAGTTTAATAGTAATAGTTTGTAGTAGTAGGCTCTGGCTTCAGCATAAAGCGTCCAGTTACCGTGGACACGGCTATTCGAATAGATCAAACTCCCTGCAGGGGTGCACTACTGTTCATCCTGCACGCTCGGATCTCCAGGGTGGCATACACCTTGTTAGGGAATGCCCCACCGAGGCTATCCGACACGCCGAGGCCCATACTACGGCTCATCAGAGAGGTCCCCGCCGGTCTACTGTCCTAAGGGCAAGGGCGTCGTGGATCGTCGCCCCTCGCTCTCCGAGTCGGTGTGAGGAGGGTGAATTCCAACGCCGCAGCGCGATCTGTCCCTGCCACAATGTTGAACTGGACTTCTTTCAAAGCTTTCAAACGAGACCACAACGCGGAGGGCCCACACCGTAATCCCACGTGAAGGTAGTGTGTATTGCGGCCTCTCAAGTCATCCACCTGAACCATTAGTCATTTTATTATTATCTTTCGGGACAACCGTTATCGTTGCCCCTTATCTGGGTGAGTCGCGGACAACGACAGCAGCCAGGACCACCAGTACATCGGTGCCTGTCCTGTCGTCCCACCAACTCTTGCGGTTACCAACAAGGTGAACTGTCTTCTTACCTTATCTCGCGTCTGCTCTTGGAAGAGCTCGACTTTCATACTACAGGGTATCTCACGGCCAACGAGCAAGGACCAAGCCCACGTTGGTATCCGCCTGTCCTGCCGTCCCGATAAAATCCCTGCGCGGGCACCGTTTGTCACCCGACTACTTATCTTTAAGGACACAAATTGATTCGAGTGCCTACCATCAAGTGAAACCAGGAGGAATCACCCTCGATGGTACACTTGAAGAGGTTCGACCGACACATCAGCGGAATGAACTAAAGAGGAAAATCCTCGTATCATCCCGGTGGTGCTACACTACCGAGCCGACGACGAGAGTGAAATACGAGTCCATCCACTCGTAAGTCAAACTTGAAGCGACTCAGAGAATCTTGCCGTTGTAGGTTCCCTTGAGCGTCTGCTCTGCACTGTACCTGTTGCAGTTATAATAAACCCGCGTTCATTCCCCAGAGCGATCACGTCCCGCTATCTAATCCTAGTTGACTAACATGGCGCAGGGCTAACTGCTGAATATTGCATAAGTAATAATAGGCAGCTTAGGATAAAGGAAGGTAGATAAAGGGGCGACAATGACAGTCTATGCAATGAATAGGAATGTAACGTAGCAGCAGCAGTAATGCCTAGTGCAAGAAATGTACGGAAAATATAGGCGATATCTGGGGAAGGAAAATGACTCTTCTTTCCTGGAAGTTCGGTAGTAGGGGTACGATCGTCAACGAAGTAGTCGTACTCGGCAACGGTGTCTTTGGCGGCAGTCGCGATGTCTACCGGAGAATAAGAGGGGAGAAACAATAAATACACAACAATAATAGCAATACAAATACAAGACAAAGTAAACGCAGTGTTGGCGGGGTACTAACGCAGTGCTCAGTATTTTAGGCGGAGTGGGAATTTCCGGGAATGACTCATAAGTAGCGGTTAATTACCGGACAGATGATCCAAAGGGGGAAGGTTCCATGGCTGAAGTTCTAGAGACATCTGACAGACGTGTGGATAGTGTATTCGTGCTCGTAGATCCATTCTGAACAACTTTCGTATACAGAACACTTTCATCTGGAAAGTTTTACCGGCTCCGGTCGTCTGACAGACAGATGAACCGGAGGAGAAATGTCCCACGTTCGGTATGTTAGAGGGGTGTGGTGGGTATACGGGTGATGTATTCTTATCCGTTGTATTTTTTTGATCAAGTTTTATGTATAAAATATTTTAATCAGAGATACGTTTTAAAAGATATTGAATTTCCCAATTTAAATTATTTTAAATCATTTCTAGAATTTATTTAATTATTAATTCAACATTATCAAAAGCAGTGAAGTTGACTGGTCAACTAACACGTGGGACCCATCTGTCAACAGGTTGACTGGTCAAACATAACATGTGGGCCCAGTGTTGTCAAGTCAACAAGGTCAAAGTGGGACCCATATGTCATTCACCCACTTTGGGTTTTCTAAAATTTGGCTAAGTCTGAGAATATTACCATTGTTGTAAATTAGTTATTTATAGCTTCAAAGTAGCTATGATCCTAAACTATTTTCTGTCATTTTCTGCTGACAAAAAAAGTGGGTTTATGAGTTGCGTAGGATTTAAACCATGCCTCAAATGAAGTAGGTCCAGTGGGGTAAACTGAAGTTGGTTATGTGTACAACAAGACCATGTCATTTGTATTATTTATAAAAGTCAATACATCAAAGTTTTGGGCTCATGAAGTGGTTAAGGTAATGTTCCTGACTTAGCCAAAAAAAATGCTAAATCTGGGATTTTTTTGTTTTAACAGAATGTATCTTTTTGCAAGATTTATTTTGAGGAATCTATGCATAATTTGAAGTTCATCCAATGGAACAAAACAACCATTAGCATGTCTATTTTATGGACCTATCAATTTTTAACTATTTTGAACTTGTCTAACTAGTTGTTTCGTTGTTGTTTTGTTGTTGTTTTATGTGGTAGTGCAGCAGCAAAACATGTTGCACACACACATCACACCACACTTGCTGCACATAGCACACGGCACACGGCCATGGCCATGGCCAGCAGCGGCGGCTACCAGGAGGGGGTTGTTGGCTAGGCCAGGGCGTGGCCAGCGTGCCAGGGCGCGCGTGGGGAAGAGTGTGGCGAGCAGCACAGGGAGAATGTGCTCATCGGCGGCCCGGGGCAGGGCAAGGCAGCGGTAGCAGTAGGCGCGAGCAGGGCACGACCACGGCGACCGTGTGAGACGGGGGAAGAGGGGAGGGAGCGGTGTGCTCACTGGGAGGCTCGAGGGCGGGCCGGAGGCGGTCGGGGCAGAGCACCGGGAGGCGTCGGAGCCACACCGGCAACCATGGCGGCGGCGAACACCGGAGGTCGTGCCGGCTAGGGTTGGCCGGGGCTTGGGGAGATGCTAGAGTGGCGGTGGAGGCGGCGCTTGCCGCGGTGCCCGTGGCGGAGGGGCGGCGCCGAGTACCGCGGCCACCATGGCCAAGGTTGGCCGAGGTCGCACACGGAGGATGAGTCGATGGACATGGGAGGTGCGGCGGTACCAGAGGGCGGCTGGGTGTGATGCGCGGCGGACGGGGTGGCCACGGCTCGTCGGAATCGGCGGCGGCCGCGCCGCCAGGAGGAGAGGAGGGGATCGGGAAGAGATGGGGTCTGGAGCGAGTTGATATGTCCCAAACGATCTATAATTTCTTCTTGCTCCATGCATGATTTGTGTGACTTTGCCATGTTTTGCTTGAACTTTCATACACTTTTGATCATATTTGGACTAACCTATTAACTCAGTGCACCCAGTTGTCAGTTCCTGTTTTATCCTGTTATTGTATTTCATGTTTTTTGGCCATTAAAAGTGCCAAGTAATTCCGGAAGAATTATATAAAAAATCAGCGTCGCAGAAGCTTCCCGAAGAACCAAATAAGGAAGGGAGTGGACCCACCAGGGCCCCAGGAGGGTCCCTGGCGCGGCCCAACCCTAGGGCGCGGCAGGAGGCCTCCTGGCTGCCCTGTGGCCCCTCTCGGTGCCCCCTTTGCCTATATTTATCCCCCGCGGAGGAAACCCCTAATATCGATCTTCTATTCCCGTTCTCCTCTCTATACCGCCGCTGCCGCCGTTTCAAGATCTGTGCTGACAGGAGAAGCTGCTCCGGCACCCTGCCGGAAGGAGGAACCTCCTCAGGGAGACCATCCATCGCCATGGATGCCTCCCGGATGTGCTGTGAGTGACAGAAACATGAGACTAGGGGATGTGTTGTTGCCACCAGGGATAAAACAACGGTGCTTGTACCTGCGGGTGCAAGGATTTTTTACTTTACGCATAGTTCTTTTAAAGCAGTTGTTTGTTGCTTTGAGTTTACACTTTGGGTGGGATTCACAACTTAATACCAACGAGATGTTCTGAATAGATATCTCAAGGTGGATGATTCGTAGTAGATGCAGATGGATTTCGGTCTACTTACCTTGGCATACTGCCCATTGCTTTTGAGCCTCTTCCTTTCTTTTGTAGCATAGTTAGCATTGCGGTGCGTTTATAATCCTGTCAATTGCCCAGCTATGATTTGTTTACCTTACTAGCACTTTTATCATCTTTTGGGAGAGAGACATCACTAGTGAACGTCATGGGACCCCGGTCCATATTTCCACCATTGTTTACACCTTCAATTTACTTTCAGTTCTTACTTTCCATTTCCACTATTATTATCTCTTCTGTTGATCCTTTGTAAACAGCAAGGCCGGAGGAATTGACAACTCCTCTGTACTCGTTGGGAGCAAAGTTATTTGCTGTGTGTGCAGGTCCAGGTGAAGTAAGCAATCCTTAGAATTTCAACGGCGCCAATTGTTCACTTTACCACATTCTTGTCGATCTTGGAGTCCTACTGGTCGATCCTCAACCTTAGCATCTTTGCTAAGGGAAATTTGCTGCTACGCTACATCTCACCTTCCACTTGGGGTAACCAACAAGAAGTGAGAGAACTATCTTCCTCACCGTATCACGAGTGGGGTGTGGATGAGGCCGGTTTGGCCTTGTAGTCTAGGGCGCCAGGGGGGCCATAGGTGGGCTGGGCCAGGAGATTTTTGCCCTATGCGCTAGATAAGCCTTTCCTTTTTGGGGGGTTTTCTTTTCTCATTTCTTTTCTATTTCTATTTTGTTTTGGCATCAACTATTTTTTCTTAAATGTGATACTTACTTCATTATTTCTATTACCCTACACAACATTGCTACCAAAGGTTTGGTGGTTTAATAAAATCATTTGAATTTTATTCCAATAATAAAAGATCAAATGGGGCTGTCTTAGCTACTGTTCCAATTGTTTAAAATACTTAAATGTGATATTAAATATCCATTGCTATAGTATCTTGATTTACTAACTTTTAGCCATTTAATAAAATGGGTTGAACAATTTTAGGGCAAGGTTTCATTTCCACTTTGATTTGGAATTTTTATTTGGGTTGAATCTGGATCACTATGATCAAGGGTGATCATCCATGCTTAACCACAGTGACTTGACAACAGTAAAAGTGATTACTGTAGGTGATTATTGTAGTGTGACACCCGAGGTGTTACAATTCTCCCCCACTACAAAGAATTCTCGTCCCGAGAATTAAAAGGTAGTGCAAGGGATAAAGTTTTGGTTTCGTATTCTAACGATTCTTTTGGTTCTTGTTGTCCTTCTCGAGGAAGTTAATCCTTCGCGTTGATGTCTTCATTTATCTGTATCGGTGCATCTCGACGTGTTGACATCCTTCCATCGGGGCTTTATCGTACTTACGAATAGGTTGGGGGGGTAAACTCAAGGGGGGTCGGATCGGTACCAAGTTAATCAACCGAGGTTGTCCGCGGGAACGGTGTACAAAGTATCTTCCGAGTTTATACTCAGGGGAATACATTGAGAAAAACAAAAGAAGGTATGAGAAGTTTCAAGCGGATAGACATGCATTCGATGTCGATAACGGGTAATGAAAAAGGGGTTCAGAGCATCAGGTATAAGCACTGCGTCTGATATAGGACTGCATATCACAAGGTAGGTAACTCGTGAATTGCATACTAGGTCAATCACGAAGAATAACCTTGGCAACACGAAGGTAAAGGAGAGTCAGGTTTCGATCCTGTGGAACTGTGGGTTATGGGCCCACAAAGAATGTGGTGTGAGAATCGGTACTCAATCATAAGAACAAGGAATGTGAAGGCATCAGATCATAGAAACGTCGAAATAATTTGGTCCTTGAATACAAAGGAATTATGATTTCCAGAATGAAGGATCGGAAGGAGACGCTCCGATCCAAGATGCATAACTTGAATCGAACTGGCCGATCAATCAATCAAAGTTTGATTTACCGAGTTACAGCTCATGCCCGAAATGACATCTTAGCCGGAAGGATGAATTCATTGGGATCAACGGATGATTGCGTGCATTCACACACATGATGATTCAATAAGATTAGTATTGGTAAGGACAAGTGATGTCAATAAAGAATAGTAGACATCGAGAACTTACCATAGGGCAAGAAGGTAAGAAGAATCTCCAAAGCAGTAGTCTGCAGAGGATTATCGAGACATCGAAGAGTAATTCGGGGCATCATAACAAGAGCCACTGGGATTTAATGGACGAATGGAAGATGTTTGCAATTATCCATACATACTTATCGGTGGCAGGGGATTGCAAAGGTGATGAACACATAGGTTCTCGGGAATTTATCGAAGAGTAATCTTCGGAATTTTCACGTGAAGCAAGCGATCATCTGGAATGCAGGGATCTCCGGAAGGAAGCAGGTACGAGAAATTAAAGTTAGTGTTAATAAAGTCTTTAACCCGAAAGGATGAGAGAGTAGAGTCCCAGAGTAAAGGTGAGGAGAAAAAGATCCTAATACCATAGATATCACAACGGGGTGACATCGATGTGGGCCCGTAAGACACACAACAAGTTAGTAAAATAGTTTTTGTAAGTCTAGACTCGACTTCGACCAAGGAGTAGGAAGGGGGTGTCCTACAGGAAGTCGGCTCTGATACTAACTTGTGACGCCCCCAAAATCATACCGTGTACAGTAATCATACACGCAAGGTACACGATCGAGATCAAGGACTCACGGTGAGATATCACAACACAACTTTAAAAATTAAAAATAATACAAGCTTTTTAATACAAGCCAGGGGCCACGAGGGCTCGAATACAACAGCTCGAGAGCACAAGGTTAGCGGAAGCAATAGTATATGAGTACAGAAACAAGGTACACATGATATGACTTAAGAAGGCTAGCACAAAAACATCAACGATCGAAAAGGCGAGGCCTCCTGCCTGGGAACCTTCAAACTACTCCTGGTCATCGGGGATCTCAATGTCGTAGAAGGCATCGGGGATCTTCACGTTGCGGTGATCGGCATCGGGGATCTCCTGCTCCTGGACTCCAACGTCGACTGCAGAGGTCGATCAGGCAAAACAAAAAGGGGGGAAATAAAGGAAGGGTCAGTATCTAGCATACCCGCGAGTCTTACGTCCGCTACTAAGCATTTTTGCATTTGTATCAAATAGAAAGGGAAGGCTATATATAGTGGACTGAAAGTCAGAAATCCAGAATAAGGAAGAGAAGCTAGGCCTATCGAAGACTAGCATCTTCCGACGAGTCTTGCAGCACAAGAAGAGAACAGCCAACAGTTCAATAGCATGAATGTAATAACAATGTAGCAGAAGTTCCTGCAACATTGTATAATAGTAAGTTCTAATGATTAATAATTATAAATGCCTACGAGTTCCCTTCCTCGACTCCCTGCGAGGAAGAGAAACCGGAACCAACGGTTTAATAGTAATAGTTTGTAGTAGTAGGCTCTAGCTTCAGCATAAAGCGTCATGTTACCGTGGACACGGCTATTCGAATAGATCAAACTCCCTGCAGGGGTGCACTACTGTTCAGCCTGCACGCTCGAATCTCCAGGGTGGCATACACCTTGTTAGGGAATGCCCCACCGAGGCTATCCGACATGCCGAGGCCCATCCTACGGCTCATCAGAGAGGTCCCCGTCGGTCTACTGTCCTAAGGGCAAGGGGGTCTTGGACCGTCGCCCCTCGCTCTCCGGGTCGGTGTGAGGAGGGTGAATTCCAACGCCGCAACGCGATCCATCCGTGCGACAATGCTGAACTGGACGTCTTTCAGAGCTTTCGAACGAGACCACAACGCGGAGGGCCCACACCGTAATCCCATGAGAAGGTAGTGCGTATAGGCCTTTGCGGCCTCTCAAGTCATCCACCTGAACCATTAGTCATTTTATTATTATCTGTCGGGACAACCGTTATCGTTGCCCCTTATCTGGGTGAGTCGCGGACAATGACAGCAACCACGACCACCAGTACATCGGTGCCTGTCCTGTCGTCCCATCAACTCTTGTGGTTACCAACAAGTTGAACCGTCTTCTTACCTTATCTCTCTTGTGCTCTTGGAAGGCTCGACTTTCGTACTACAGGGTATCTCACAGCCAACGAGAAAGGACCAGGCCCACGATGGTACCCGCCTGCCCTGCCATCCCGATACAATCCCTGCGCGGGCACCGTTGGGTCACCCGACTCCTAACCTTTAAGGACACCAGGTTATTCGAGTGCCTACCATCAAGTGAAACCAGGAGTAATCAACCTCGATGGTACACTTGAAGAGGTTCGACCGAGACATCAGCGAAATGAACTAAAGAGTAAAATCCTCGTATCATCCCGGTGGTGCGACGCTACCGAGCCGGCGATGAGAGTGAAATACGAGTCCATCCACTCGTAAGTCAAACTTGAAGCGACTCGGAGAATCTCGCCGTTATAGGTTCCGTGGGCGTCTGCTTTGTACCGTACCTATTGCAGTTATAATAATTTATACCCGCATTCACTCCCCAGAGGGATCACGGCCCACTATCTAATTCTAGTTGACTAACATGGCGCAGGGCTAACTGCTAAATATTGCATAAGTAATAATAGGCAACATAGGATAAAGGAAGATAGATCAAGGGCGACAATGACAGGCTATGCAATGAATAGGAATGTAATGTAGCAGCAGCAGTAATGCCTAGTGCAAGAAATGTACGGAAAAGATAGGCGATATCTGGGGAAGGAAAATGGCTCTGCTTGCCTGGAAGCTCGGTAGTAGGGGTAGGATCGTCGAAGAAGTAGTCGTAATCGGCAACGGTGTCGTCGGCGGTAGTCGCGAGGTCTACCGGAGAATAAGGGGGGAGAAAAAAAATACACAACAATAATAGCAATACAAATACAAGACAAGATTAACGCAGTGTTGGCGGGGTACTAACGCAGTGCTAAGTATTTTTAGGCGGAGCGGGAATTTATCCGGGGATGACTCATCAGTACCGGTTAATTACCGGACAGATGATCTGGAGGGGGAAGGTTCCATGTATGCAGTGCTAGAGACATCTGACAAATGTGTGGATAGTGTATCCGTGCTCGTAGATCCATTCTGAACAACTTCCGTATACAGAACATTTTCATCCGGAAAGTTTTACCGGCTCCGGTCGTCTGAAAAACAGATGAACCAAAGGAGAAATGTCCCACGTTCGGTATGTTAGAGAGGTGTGGTGGGTATACGGGTGATGGATTCTTATGCGCTGTATTTTTCTGATCAAGTTTTATGTATAAAATATTTTAACCAGAGATACGTTTTAAAAGATATTGAATTTCCCAATTTAAATCATTTTAAATCATTTCTGGAATTTATTTACTTATTAATTCAACATTATCCAAAACAGTGAAGTTGACTGGTCAACTGACACGTGGGACCCATCTGTCAGCAGGTTGACTGGTGGGCCCAATGGGGTCAAGTCAACAAGGTCAAAGTGGTACCCATATGTCATTTACCCACTTTTGGTTTTCTGAAATTTGGCTAAGTCTGAGAATATTAGCATTTTTAGCAGTTTTCAAATTGTTATAACTTGTGATTTGTAAATCCTATGAACTAGTTCCCTATATCAAAGTTGATTAGTTTTAGGTGGTCTTTAATGTGGTACAAGTTGCAACCCTAAAACATTTCATTTACCTAGTTAAAACATTGCCTAAACAGTGCTACAAATTGTTAATTACATATTACTATTATTTTATTCTTTCTTTGCAAGTTAATAGCTATTGATCTGTAACTCAAATTGGGGTACTTCCTATGGATACTTTGCAATATATATGTTATACTAGTATGCCATGGGTTCAATTTTCATAAAACATTGTTGTAAATTATTTATTTATAGCTCCAAAGTAGCTATGATCCTAAACTATTTTCTGTCATTTTTCTGGTGACAAAACAAGTCGGTTTTATGAGTTTCATATGAATTAAACCATGCCTCAAATGAAGTAGGTCCAATGGGGTAAAATGAAGTTGGTTATGTGTACAACAATCCCATGTCATTTGCATTATTTATAAAAGTCAATACCTCAAATTTTGGGCTCATGAAGTGGTTAAGATAATGTTCCTGACTTAGCCAAAAATATGCTAAATCTGGGATTTTTTTTGTTTTAACAAAATGTAGCTTTTTGCAAGATTTATTGTGAGCAATCTATGCACAATTTTAAGTTCATCCAATGGAATAAAACGAACATTAGTGTGTCTATTTTCTGGATCTACCAATTTTTAACCATTTTGAACTTGTCTAACTAGTTGTTTCGTCGTTGTTTCGTTGTTGTTTTATGTGGTAGTGCAGCAACAAAACATGTTGCACACACACATCACACCACACCTGCTGCACATAGCACACGGCCATGGCCGTGGCCAGCAGCGGCGGCGGCCAGGAGGGGGTTGTTGGAAAAGCCAGGGCGTGGCCAGCGTGCCAGGGCGCGCGTGGGAAAGAGTGTTGCGAGTAGAACAAGGAGCATGTGCTCATCGGCGGCCCAGGGCAGGGCAAGGCAGCGGCAGCAGTAGGCATGAGCAGGGCGCGACCACGGCAACCGTGTGAGGGCGGGCCGAAGGCGGTCGCGGCAGAGCACCGGGAGGCATCGGAGCCACACCGGCAGCCATGGCGGCGGCGAACACCGGAGGCCGTGGCGGCAGGGTTGGCCGGGGCTCGGGGAGATGCTGGAGTGGCGGTGGAGGCAACGCTTGCCGCGGTGGCCGTGGCGGAGGGGCGGCAGCCACGGCGGCGCCGAGCACCGCGGACACCATGGCCAAGGTTGTCCGAGGTCGCACATGGAGGAGGAGTCGGCGACCATGGGAGGTGCGGCGGTACCAGAGGGCGGCAGGGTGTGTTGCGCGGCGGCCGGGGTGGCCACGGCTCGCCAGAATCGGCGGTGGCCGCGCCGCCAGGAGGAGAGGAGGGGATCGGGAAGAGATGGGGTCGGGAGCGAGTGGGGTGTGGATGAGGCCGGTTCGGCCTTATAGTGTGATACGTCCAAAACGTATCTATAATTTTTTCTTGCTCAATATGCCTCTTTTGTGTGATATTGCTATGATATTGATGAACTTCCATACACTTTTGATCATATTTGGACTAACCTATTAACTCAGTGCACCCCAGTGCCAGTTCATGTTTTCTGCTGTTTTTCTATTTCAGGTTTCCCCCTTATTAAAAGTACCAGAAAAATTCCGGGAAAAATATATAGGAAAAATCAGCGTACCGGAAGCTTCGCGAAGAGCCCGAGAGGGGCCAAAGGGGAGCCAGGGGGGCCAGGCGGACAGAGGGCGCGGCCCCACCCCTGTCCGCGCCAGGGGGGTGCCTGGAGCCCTTGGCCCACCTCTGGCTGCCCCCTTTCGCCTATTTATCCCCGTGATGAGAAACCCTCGGGTACGAAACCATTTTTGGCGATCTCTCCTCTGTTTCGCCGCCGCCACGCTTCCAAGATCGGGAGCACCAGAAGACCTCTTCCCGGCACCCTGCCGGGGGGAGGAACCACCTCCGGGAGCTTCTCCACAACCATGGATGCTTCCCGGATGAACCGTGAGTAGTCCACCTTGGACCATGGGTCTATGATCAGTAGCTATGTGATGTTCTCCTCCCCTCTTTGTTCTTCATGGATTAGTCCCCGTGAGATGACCTACATGATCGAGGCACATATGTAATCTTTCTGTTGTTGCTATGCTGAGTTTGTTGGGATCCGATGGATTATGAGATTATGTTCAGATTGTGATTGAGTTATATATTTGATTCTCTTCTTTTATATTTATGTTCTTGAGTAATTCTTGCATGTTCTCCGTTGTTTTTTATTGCTTTGGCCAAGTAGTAGGTAGTGACTCCAAGAGGGAGTGTTATGCATGATTGTGGGTTCATGCCCCCCGATGACTAGCTTGAGTGACAGAAACATGAGTCTATGGGATGTGATGTTGCCACAAGGGGGAAAATAACGGTGCTTGTACTTGCGGGTGCAAGGATTTTTTACTTTACGCAAAGTTCTTTAATGTAGTTGTCCGTTGCTTTGAGTTTACACTTTGGGTGGGATTTTCAACTCAATACCAGCGAGATGTTCTGGATAGATATCTCAAGGTGGATGATTAGTGGGTAGATACAGATGGATTTCGGTCTACTTGTCTTGGCGTACCGCCCATGCTTTTGAGCCTCTTCCTTTCTGCATAGCATAATTAGCATTGGTTTGCGCACATAATCCTGTCAATTGCCCAGCTGTAATTTGTTTACCTCGCATGGCTATTTTATCGTCTTTTGGGAGAGAGACATCACTAGTGAACATCATAGGACCCCGGTCCATATTTATACTATTGTTTACACCTTCAATTTACTTTCAGTATTTACTTTTCCGTATCTATCACTATCACTATTATCCCGTGCGTTTTATCCTTTGTAAACAACAAGGCCGGAGGAATTGACAACTCCTCTATACTCGTTGGGAGCAAAGCTATCTGTTGTGTGTGCAGGTCCAGGTGAAGTTAGCAATCCTTAGATTGTCGACGGCGCCAATTGTTCACTTCACCACCTACTTGTATCAGTTGGAGTCCTACTGGTTCGATATTCAACCTTAGCATCTTTGCTAAGGGAAACTTGTTGCTACGCTACATCTCACCTTCCACATGGGGTAACCAACGAGGAGCGAGAAGTATATCGTGTATCATAGTCTAGGGCGCCAGGGGGGCCATAGGTGGGCTAGGCCAGGGGATTTTTGCCCTATGCGCTAGATAAGCCTTTCCTTTTTTGGGGGTTTTGTTTTCTCATTTATTTTATATTTATATTTTGTTTTGGAATCAACTATTTTTTGTTAAATGTGATACTTGCTTCATTATTTCTATTACCCTACATAGCAGTGCTACCAAAGGTTTGGTGGTTTAATAAAATCATTTGAATTTTATTAGAATAATAAAAGATCAAATGGGGTTGTCTTAGCTACTGTTTCAATTGTTTAAAATACTTAAATGTGATATTAAATATCCATTGCTATAGTATCTTGATCTACTAACTTTTAGCCATTTAATAAAATAGGTTGCACAATTTTAGGGCAAGGTTTCATTTCCACTTTGATTTGGAATTTTTATTTGGGCTGAATCTGGATCACTATGATCAAGGGTGATCATCCATGCTTAACCACAGTGACTTGGAAACGGTAAAAGTGATTACTGTAGGTGATTAATGTAGTGTCACACCCTGGGTGTTACACATATCCTACGATATTTGAAAGGTATAGTGACGCGAATTTTATGTCTAATCCTGATGAGATGATGGCCACAAGTAGATACATGTTTACACTCGAAAATGACGTTGTTTCAATATTCGATATAGAGGATAAGACTACGGGCCTCTGAAATCTCGTGAGGGATCATTGAATTATAGATAGGCTTTAAGCCCATACAAAGAATAAAATTTGAAAATCTTAAAGGCCCATATGGGGTGTCGTGACATGGTAGTGAGAAGTTTAGCCTAACCTTGTGAATGGAGGACAGTTGAGGGCCTTTATAAGAGGTTCTCTTCCATATGATGTCGGAGCTTGAGAAGAGGAATGATATAGACATACTTCTTCATCGTCCACCCCGCCTCACTCACATTGTGTTTCATGAACGATCCGAGACGATCTCATACATTTGTCATGCATGTTCTTTATTTTTGTTGGTTGAGCACGAATAATGAATCGGTAGTTAATTACGAGCCATTAACGAAGATTTATTGTGGAATATTATTGAATCGGGCTAGGGCCCAGGCACACGTCTCCCTAACCGACCACATATATATTAGAGGCTTTAGCAACCCTAGTCGTCACTAGATAAGATCATATCACCTTCGCTTTCAAGCGCACAATCTATCGTCATTACTCTCGTCATTGTTGCTTCCGAATATTCCATTAAGTCCACTGCGAGCACGACTATACAGAAGAGAGGGATTTCGAAACCCCATCCTTTCTGATTTTGCACCGAAAGAAGGGACGGTTATATATTTAGGGAGCGTCTCAGGCACAACCTCTCACCGTTGTTCCCTGAATACGACTACGCCCTCAACCTCTTAGACATCACCAAGTACCGGAGCCCCAAAAAAGTTATCGAGGACGCTGCTTCCATCGCCGAGGGTATAATCCACTCATCCTTTATATGTTTATTCCTGTATTAGTCGTTTACATTTATGTATCCGCTGATATGCTCTATGCAAAGTATCGTGCTCACATGTTTACACGTCAATGCAAGATTAACCTATTAATGCTATCACCATGATTTATTTTTGAATTAAATCAATGAAAAAAATGAATAATTTATCCCATCTTTTTTAGTAAAAGAAAGGGAGTTACCCCCTTTCCGATTTCATTTAAAGAAATCAACATAGAAGTCTGTTTTACAGACCCGGTTCAAACCAAACTTAAAACGACAAAGTAGCAACAATCTGAAGCTTGTCAGGCTATCAGATGCATCATAGATCACGCAAGATCAGAGGAACGATCGAAATATAAGTCTTGGACAGATAACATCAAAATACTAAGCAAAACAGGAAAAACAGCAATAGCAACACTTGTAGGAGAAGTAGATCATCTCCCAGCATTTTCTCAGCATCAGTTTTGGATCCTAAGAACGTCAGGCCTCCACCCTTGAGAGGATTTGAAGACCTCACTTGCCACCTGGTTTATGACCTTTGCTCCCAGCATCAACACATTTTCTCTTTAATTTTTTTCTGCAAGATAGACCAATCCCCCAACCAGGAAGTGATTAGTTTAATGCAAGAGAGAGCATCAACATTTTTCTTATTATTAAACACCAAATCATTTCTAACTCTCCAAATGCTCCAAAACAGAGCAAAAATCCCAACCAAAACTAAACTTCTGTCAGTTTTAGTAAAAGACCTAAGCCAAACCCCCAGGCAATCTGATAAGTTGGCAGGTACATTGTGAAGACTGAAGGAACATCTAAATAGAGACCAGATCAACTTGGCCATGGAGAAATTGAAAAAGAGGTGATCTATGCTTTCCGCTTTGCCACAAAAAACACAGCAACCATCTCCTTTCCAGCCTCTCCTTTTAAAATTGTCTTTAGTAAGGATACTTCTCTTACAAACTAAACAGCTGAAAAAAAAATCTTAGCAGGTACCTTGACCTTCCACACAAATTTGTGTGGAAAAGTCAGTTCATTTCCTTCCAGCTTTCTATATAAGGAATTTACAGTGAAATTACCATTACCAGTTAACAACCACTGCACCCTATCTTTTTGATCATTCAAAACTATCTCCTCACATCTCTCCATACAATTATTCCATAAACCTAAAGACTCACCATATAAAGTTCTTCTAAAAGTAAAATTGCATAATCCTAGATTTAAAGCTTCAGCCACAGAATAGTTTTTGTTAAAGCTGAGTTCAAATAGTCTAGGATAAGCATCTTTTAGAGGTTTATCATCTAACCACAGATCTTCCCAGAATCTGGTGTTGCAACCATTTCCAACCAATTTTTCTAAGTAATCATAGAAGAAATGTTTCACAACTAAAATACTTTTCCAAAAGTAGGAGTCTCTAGCCTTAGGTTTAATCCCAGAGATGCATTTGTTCCTAACATATTTACTTATGATCACCTCGTGCCACAGCCCATTTTCAGTTTCCAACTTCCAGAACCACTTAGTTAGCAATGCTTTGTTCATAAGATCAAGATTAAGAATGGCCAGACCCCCTTGATCTCTAGGTAAACAGCAGGTTTTCCAGCTTACAAGATAATACTTCTTTTTCCCTTCATCAGCCTGCCACACAAGCCTTGATCTAAAGAAATCTAATTTCTTTCTCACCCCTACAGGCAGGGTATAGAAAGACATCATGTATAAAGGCATATTTGTAAGGCAGGATTCGACTAAAGCAGTCCTTCCTGCCATATTCAGTAGTCTTCCCTGCCAGCATCCACATCTACTCTCTACTTTTGTTAGTACCCCATCCCATTGTTTGTTAGCTATTTTTCCTTTGGTAACTGGTATCCCCAGGTACTTTAATGGGAGACCTCCTAGTCCACAAGAAAAAATGTTTTGATATTCTTCTATCTGTGAGGTAATGCCTCCAATTGGAAACAATTCACTTTTATGATAGTTTATAGTCAAGCCAGACATCTTCTCAAAAGCTCCAAGAATGAACTTAAGACTTTTAGCATCCTCAATGTCATCTTGTAAAAGGAAAATTGTGTCATATGCATATTGCAGCATGTTCACCCCTTTTTCTAGGTGATCAACCATCACTCCTTTGACTATGTTTTGATTTTTAGCTTTTTCCATAATGATGGCTAAAGCATCAATAGCTAGGTCAAACAATAGTGGAGATAAGGCATCTCCTTGTCTCAATCCTTTATCAATCTTGAAATAGGGTCCAATGTGATCATTAACCTTAATTCCAACTTTTCCACCAATCATTGATTTCATTATCCAATCACACCATTTATCGGGGAAGCCTTTCATTTTCGACATTTGATAAACAAAAGGCCAGTTGATTTTATCATAGGCTTTCTCAAAATCCACCTTAAATAGGATAGATTTTTGTTTACCCACATGGATGGAGTTGATGGCTTCATGTAAGACCACCACTCCCTCCATGATATATCTTCCTTTGATAAATGCAGTCTGGTTTCTAGAAATAACATGGCCTACCACTTTACTAAGTCTATTTATCAGCACTTTAGTGATGATCTTAAAACTAACATTTAACAAGCAGATAGGCCTGAATTTTTGGATTTGTTTAGCATCTTTCACTTTTGGAATTAAAGTGATGATGACAAAATTAAGTCTAGCTAAATCAAAATCCCCTTTGTGAAAATCTTCAAGCAATGCCTTCAGATCCCATTTGACAATCTCCCAAAAGTGTTGATAGAAATCAGTAGGTAATCCATCAGGGCCAGGGCTTTTATTTTTATCCATTTTAAATACTACTTCTTTGATTTCCACCATGGAAAACTCAGCTAATAACATTTCAGATTCCAAACTGGATATCTGTGTCATTTTTTGGTCTCTAAGAGAAATAGTAGAATTTTTAGGAGCTCCAAAGAGCCCTTTGTAAAATTTTGTGATATATGAGATTAAGTTCTCCTCTCCTTCAATCACCTGACCATCTTGTTATAAAGAAAGGATTCTATTTTTTATTTTTCTACCATTAACCTTAGCATGGTAATATTTAGAATTGCAATCTCCATGTTTGATTTCATTGCTCTTATATCTTTGAAGCCATCTCATCTCCTCTTGTTCTAACAATCTATTAAGCTGAGCTCTCAACTCTTTTTTTCAGTGTAATCATCGGCGGACAGACCCATAATTTCAGCATTCTTATAAATCAAATCTAATTTAGCAATAACTTCCCAATTAAGCTTTATACTTAAAGCTTCAGCATTCTTGGTCCATTCTCTCATCTTTTTCCTAATGTTTTTTATCCTAAGCTGCCATCTATCTAAACTATTTGCAGCATTAGGTTTACCCCAATTGTTGTAAACAAATTCTCTAAATCCTTCCTTGAGCATCCAGGAGTTCTCAAACCTAAAGATAGGAGATTTGAAAGAACATTCCCCAGTGTCAACAATCAGAGGTGTATGGTCAGAAAGATCCCTTGCCAAAGAGGATAGGAAAGCTAGAGGGCAGTGTTCCTCCCAATCTGGGCAGAAAAGCACTCTATCCAATTTTTCAAAAGTTGGGTCTTCCATATTATTTTCCCATGTACATTGTCTGTCACTTAAAGGCAACTCTCTTAAACCAGAGTAAATAGCATAAATCCACCACTTTCGGGGCGAGGTCACAAAAAACTACCGCTTTTGCTGCTGTTCCAAAAAACTACCACTTTTTTGGTGGGCTGTTCCAAAAAAAAAACAAGTCACCCAGCGGTTAACTTTTAACCGTAATTATGACAAGGCTGGCCCACCCGTCAGAACTAACATGACATAGAGTCAATGGAAACTTTGCACTTAAGTCCTTGTAAAAAAATAAAAAAGCGAATAGATCCCTTCCTTAAAATATATTTTCCATTAAAAATATTTTTCGAACAGAAAAAAATATTATTTTCCGCCAAAAAATATATTTTTTTGGTGCAAAATGAATTTTTTGCTCGAATTGTTTTTCCCATAGAAAAAATATTTTAGCCTAAAAAACCATTTGTTTCCCAAAACTAATTTCGTCCCAAATATCCTTATATTTTCCCGAAAAAATAATTTTTATCCAAAAAATTTTTTGCCCGAAAAAATTAATTTCGATCCAAAAAAATGCAAATTTTCCCCTAAAATATATTTTTTCCTTTTTTCGGTCAAACAATATTTTGACGGGACATTATTAGTTTTTTCGCTGGAAATTATTTTTTTGAAATAGTTTTATACATAGTTTTTATTTTTTGACGGAAAAGTTGGGGAAAAAATATTTTTGTTGTAAAAGCAGATATTTGTACCGGGAACAGAAATTAGTTTTTTATGTGAGAAAAACTTTTTCGTCCAAAAAAGATCAATTTTTTTCCTCCAAAAAAATATATTTTTTGGCGGAAAATATTTTTTCCTGTTCGAAAATATATTTTTTGGCGGGAAATCAATTTTTCCCTGTTCGGAAAATATTTTTTTAAGAGAGGGGTCTATTCGCATTTTTATTTTTTTATAGGGACTTAAGTGCAAAGTTTCTGTTGACTCTATGTCATGTTAATTCTGACGGGTGGGCCAGCCTTGTCATAATTACTGCTTAAATTTAACCGATGGATGACTTGAGTTTTTTGGAACAGCCCACCAAAAAGTGGTAATTTTTTGGAACATCAGCAAAAGCGGTAGTTTTTTGTGACCTAGCCCCGAAAGCGGTAGTTTTATGCTATTTACTCCTTAAACCAGCATGCTCAATGATAGCATTGAAGACAAAGCTCCAATGATCAGGAGTACTTGCTTTATTTTTCTCACAACTCTTTCTAATATTGTTGAAATCCCCCCCCCCACCACCACCACCAGACAGGGGAGATGATTATTTTGATACATTCTAGAAAGCTCAGATAGAAAAGCAGCTTTTCCAGAGACCTGACCATCTCCATAAACTGCAATCAAGTTCCATTTGAATTTGGCAATCTTATCAAATTAAAGAACTCTTACAAAGTATTCTCCAGCCTCAACCTGCTCAACTGCAAATTTATCTCCACTGAACCCACTAATATTCCTCCAGATTTTCCTCTGGGGGAGCCCAATTCCAAATGAAATTTCGCCCCCCACATAGATTATGTAGTTCATTAGTGGAAAACTCAGTTTTAATGGTCTCAAGTAGACCAATAAAATCAAGGCTTTTTTAGATATCATATCCCTAACAAAGGATATTTTAAAATCTTTTCCAAACCCTCTCATATTCCAGAACAAAACATTCATTTCTTTTTATCTAAATTTAATCTACTTCTGATTCTTCTATTCTTCATCATAGAGTTTTTTTTGTAACTACCAGTTAAAGTGCTTCTCTTATTTTTGGAGTGGCTAGCAAATATTTTCTCCAGGTGATGGATGTTCATATTCTCAATGTCAACATCTTCCCCTTATGTATCAGAAAGAAGTTCTGAAAGGCTAGCTTCCCCAATGTCAATCAACCCTGGGAAGCAAATGTCATTTATCTGATTTTTATCAGCTGCAATTTTTTGTTCATACAGGTCTCTGGAAACTTGCTCCATTTTAGCAATGATTTCCAAGTTATTTTCCACCATATCTAAAGAGCATCCCAAATCAACACCCACCAACCTAGACATGCAATATAAAAAATAATTTTCTTCATCCATAGAGTCAGGGCTAAGAGGATTACCATAATTATCTCTTTCAGCAGCCCTCTCCCTGGCAAGATCTTCAACCTTGGAATCCTCTCTGTCCTTAAGCATGAGACACCTTCTGATGGCATCAAGATCTTGACTGCTGTTAGTGGCTAGGATATTAACCCCTCCAGAGACTCCCACCTTAGCCCCAAAATCCTCGGCAGAATCTTGACTCTCATTGAAATCCAGTTTTTCATTGTAGTTATCAGTTTCAGTCCCCCCCCCGTCATTTATTTCAAGATCTCTTCTTTCAGCATCATCAAACTCAGCATCTATGTTGGCTAACTCATGTTCCATAGCTTCTCTTCTATCCGTCTTCTCAGCAATTTCCTGAAGCGGTCTGTTCTGTATAAGGACCTCTTTTTCAAGTTGGGACTTCACCCTCTCTAGCTCAGCTATTCTCTTGACCTCCACATCAGCTACAGCATCAGCTCTGGCTTTAGCCTCTTCCAATCCTTTCATCTTATTTTTAATCAGCTCCAGGCCACTTAGCAAGTTTTGAGTCAAGGCTTTATCCCCTTCATCAGATTGATAAGAAGCCATCCCACCTTTATTTTTTGGCTCCTCATATTGGGCCAAAGAAAGGATTCCCAGAGAGATTTGCTCCTGCCCAATACTGATTTTGTGCCTTTTTCCTCAAATCGCCATCCTTGTCATTTCCAACAGAGGTCCCTTCATCTTGGATAGACCTTTTGACTTCATTAAACCATCCATTTTCCACAATAGCTTCCATCTCAATTGTGACCCTATATATCGAGAGATCAATTGCAGTGAATTCAGTGTGCCTAGGAATTTTGAGGGAGTCTCTGACCCCCACCTTAGCTCTCACAAATTCAGCAGCAATAGTATCCATATCAATCTCACATGTCCTACAGCAGCAGCAATCTCATACATTCCAAAGAAATGTCTATAGTTTTTAGGAACCTTGCCCAGCATAATCCAAACAGTGTGAAGTTTTCCCACTACTAGACTCTCAAAGGTCCAAGGTTGTACATTAACAACTACTCCAGTGCCTAGCAGAGTGAAACCATTGAAATTTGACAGCTCCATCAGTTTAGCTCTGCTAGGAAACCTCATCAAATATCCATTTTTACCTTGACTTTTCTGTCTCCACTTCCAATTCCAATTAAACATGTATTGAAACGCCTGTAGGAACTTAGTTTCATTCAGTTCTCCATTTCTAATCTGAACCAAAGCAAGGGGATTACTATGGGTCTGTTCAATGGCTTCCTTGGAATTCTGTACCAACAGCACACCAAGCCCTTTTGCAGCAAAGCCTACATATTTTGGAGTAGGTTTGAGTTATTTCAGCCAAGTGCAGTCATCAGTAATATGAGAGTCTTGCCCACATATGATGCAATGTCCCAACCTACAATCCTTGGTGATATGAGAATTGCTTCTACATTTGTTACATATCACTTTAACCTTACTCCCTTCAGAAGCAGCCCCATCAGCACCGGATCTCTCACTGGGAATAGCAATCTTCCCTTTGCCACCTTCACCTGATCCAGCAGTCACCAAGCCTCCAGAGATGACATTGCCACTACCAACCCCCTGAGAAGAAGAAGCACTAGATGTGCCAATTGCTGTGGGTGAAACCACCCCACCACCAAGCCCTTGAGTTTGTTTCAGTTGTGCTAGCAGGGCACCTAGGAGGCTTTGGTTTTGTTGGGCCACCAGATCTAGAGATGTGGTTGGAGCTCCAGGACCTCCTATAGCATCAGCTATTCCTTGAATCACCCCAGCTTGGTTGTTGCCTCCACCTCCTTGAACTTGCTCTCTCATAACTACAGGTTCTTGGATCTTGGAATCAAAGCTCTCAGCCTCTCTTCTATCAAAGGAAGTGTCTCCACGAAATCTCTCATTCCTGCCCTCAAAGGAATCGTGTCCAAAGCTATCATACATCTCTCTCTCCTTGATTCCAATTCCTGGTGAGGAAATTGTTTCTTCCACCTCTATAAAGTCTATTTAGGTCTCTCCCCCTCCAAGGATTGAAAGCCATGATGTATGGCGGCGCCCAAGGAAACCCTACCTTAACACCCCTCCTCTAGACCAGCAACACATGTTGCTTTATATATGTCTAGAGGAAGGGATGAGGTGGGCCCCACAAGGTTGTTGGGCTCAATCTCATGGCCCTCCTCTTCTCCATTCAGAAAGTGGAAGCCTATAGGCCCATATTTCTAAGGGAAAAACAATTTGGAGAAACCAGTGACCTCACAGTCGCTTTCAGCAGCAGAGTACAAAGAATCCTCAGCCAAGTCTAAGTTTGGTAAATCTAGAAATGGGAAATGAATTTCTCCTACTGCAATTTCATTAAATTTCATCATAGGGTAATTTCCAGCACAAACATTTGTGTGAATAATATCCTCATTTAGATCATCCCTACTTAGATCTCTCATCATCTCTTCTTTTTCCAAATCTACCGTATCCTCTAGATCATATCCAGGAATAGCCAAGCAATAAAATACTTCACAACATGATTTCTCCCAATTCAGATCAACTGAAGTAAGATCATTAGAAGGTTTATCTATCAGTCGAACACCGCTAGTAATCTTACTATCAGTTTTACAATTACTCAGACCAGAGTTTTTGATTTTGGTCTTGTTCTTCCTGACAGCAGAGGAAGTTTCAAGCCTAGAAATCAAATACTTAGAGCCATCTGGAATCATACATGTCCTAAAGTCGATCTCCTCTTCTTCCTGCATCTCTCCCGCAAGCAACCAGAATCGGTTGCCCCCGGGAGAGAAACCTACGCGTCCGGCGCGCCCGCACGCTTCTGAAGTCGAGCAGAGCAGCGGGGGAAGCGAGGGGAGCTTCGGGGCAGGTTCATCCTCTCCCATTTCTTTAGCGGCGGCTTGACCTTGAGAGGCACGGGCGGCGCCACCACTTCTGGTGATTGCTCCCTGTCTGCTTGCTCCGCGAAGAATCTCTTCATCGGCGGAAGAGTCAGCACCAGCACTCCATTGATTCTCTCCGGGTCGGCTTCGTCCAGCGGATGCTCCATGCGCGATCACATACCCCACCATGCATCTCGGATCTGTGGATCTGGCGAATCTGTCCTCTCCATCGCCCAGAGCAGAACCTCCATTGCATCCGCCTATCGATCCCCAAACACAGCATCCCACTCCTCCTGAGTCATAGATCTCTCCACCTTCTTCGCCATTCTCGCCACTGCTTGGTCGTCCTGGAGCCATAAATTTATCTCGCAAAGCCTGATCATTTTCTGATCGTTGTCGCCAGCCAAATCCATGAAGCGGAAGATCTCCAGAACCGTTTCCATTTGAAATCTCCGGCGAAAAGCAGCAGATCCCGTCGCCTCTCTCCTCCGGGGTGGAAGTGGAAGTGGGGACGAAACTGAGCAGCGGGGCTCCAGTCTTCAATATGTACCCACCCCACACCCTGGGCCCTCTGTGCAGCCGTGTCAACCCGTTCGGTCCACCATTACCGACCCCCAAGTATCGCTCTCTCATGACAGAAATCATGTCCGTGTACTCCTCCGCTATGGTGCACCGCACCACGTGTGACCCGATAATCGCCGTCGAATCAACCAAGTCGCCGTGCACATCCAGCAACTCAAGCCTATCTCCTGGTCGACGGAGAAGTCCGGGGATAGAACCCGATCGTGTTGGCGTCGGCGTCACGAACACCACATGAGAGTAGAGGTGTCGCCCGGGCTCCTCCTCCGCATCGATCTCCTTGTCGCGATCCGCGCCGGCGAACTCTCCCTCATCCTCACCGGAGTCGACGAGCTCCACCACCGTGTTGCCATCGCCAACCCTAGCGTCGCGGGAGCGAACCGCCATCTTCTCTTCCTCCGATCCCGGAGTCTGTTGTCAACCCTACGTACCAGCAGCAGCAGTAGTAATAGTGATCTAATTTATCCCATGTGAACTTACAAAATACGAAGGCACATTGTTCTTTCCATTCTATCCCTTCCTTATCGAAACTACCAGATCCGTTCCCCGCTAGAGAGAAGAGAGAGAGAGATCGAGGACGACCACCACAGTACTAACATGAGCATTTAGGTTATGTGTTTTATCACGTAGGATCTATCATCGCCGAGTAAATACTCGGTTAATAAAGTCTTGACAGATGCATAAATACACGGATACACTTTCAGATTCACTCAGACGTACTACTCCCGTCCCATTCATCTCATCTCATTTCCCATTCGATTTCACCATCATTTTCTTTTTACCAGATCCGTAATAACCGTACGTCCAAGAACGCCAATGGCGAGACGTAGAAACAGCAGTAAAAAAAGAAGGAAAGTTCAACGAAACGAGAGGCACTTAAATAGGAGGGAGGAGCCTCCTCGTCTATCCACTCTCACTCCTCACTCTGCTCCCACTCCGGCCGCCGCCGCCGCCGCCGCCCGTCGGAGAGCGCGCCTCTCGCTCGCCCATGGTTATTGCTTAAGCTTAAGCTTAACGCGTCGCTTAGCACGGCAGGCAGGTCAGCTGCTGGCTGGTTGCACTAACGAGAGGCGAAGCAAGGTGCCGGGGATGGAGGAAGCAGAGGACGACTACTCGTCGTGCGCCTTCTCGCTCACTTGCCCCGAGGACGGCGCCGAGCTCGGGGACGGCGTCGTCGACGACGACGGCGACCTCTTCTTGTTCTACGCCGGCGGCGGCGCCGACGAGGACGGCGACGATGAGTACGTGGAGCAGCTGGTCTCCAAGGAGGCCGGCTTCTGCTCCTCCTCCTCTGACTCGGGCGACGCCGACGCCGACTGCTCGTCGGCTGCCTCCGAGGACTGGTTCCTGCAGGCGCGCCTCGCCGCCGTCAAATGGATCCTTCAAGTGAGCTCCTCGCTCTCCCCTGATTAGTTTCTTGGTGCGAGCGAGCATCGATCGGTCACTGACGCCATTGGAACCGGCATCTGATTTGCATTTGCAGACGCGGGGCTGCTTCGGGTTCAGCCACCGCACGGCGTACCTGGCCATCGCCTACTTCGACCGCTTCTTCCTCCGGCGACGCGTCGATGTAATAACCAATCATCGCACCTGCCGCCGCCGTAAAACAAAATTTAGCCTCTCTGCTTCTTGGGAACGGGAGGATGACGTGGTTGTGTGCGTTCATTGGTGCAGAGGGCGGCGATGCCGTGGGCGGCGCGGCTCCTGTCCGTGGCCTGCGTGTCCGTGGCGGCCAAGATGGAGGAGTACTGCGCGCCGGCGCTATCGGAGCTCGACGCCGGCGGAGGCTACGAGTTCTGCTCCGCCTCCGTCCAACGGATGGAGCTGCTCGTGCTGTCGACCCTCGGCTGGCGCATGAACGCCGTTACGCCCTTCGACTACCTCCCCTGCTTCTCCTCCCGGCTCGACCGGCACGACGGCCGCGGCGGCGCCGCCGGACATGACCCCGCCCGCGTCGCCCTCAAGTCCATCGGCTTCATCTTTGCCACAGCCGAAGGTTCATCTTCGTCCCACACATCTTTCTAAAAAGATCTTTCTTGCATTTTGTCTGATTGATTTGTGCTGTGTTCATGCAGCCGGCAGTGTGCTGGATTACAGGCCATCTACAGTGGCTGCAGCTGCAATCTTGGCTGCGTCCTATGGAGCTCTACTGACCAAAGAGGCACTGGAGTCCAAGATGGACAACCTATCTCCATCATGTCTCATTGAGAAGGTTTGATACATTTCCATCACTTTGATTGATCATGGTAATGTTCTATTTCGATGATGAAATGAGCATGGGATTTGAACAACCTTTGTCTGTTCCATTGATCAGGAGCATGTACATGCCTGCTACACCATGATGGTCAGCGACTTGAAAAACAGAATGACCAATGGCAAGAGATCATTGCCATGTTCAGACTCCAATGAAGTTGCCACTAGTACATATGATTCTGTTCTTGTTGATGATGTTGCCGACACCGCCGCCTTCATGGCGGCCGTGTCGGAGATGAATAAGCGGATCAGGTTGGAGCCGCCGGGAATCCATTGAGAAGCTTGCACCGCCGGGGACACGCAATTTTATGTCAGATGTCTAGGGGGGGCTTGGTTTGGAACTTTCTTTTGTTTTTCCTTGTTCAAATTTGTTTAGGTTCTTTCAGCCATTGCCATGGATGGCATTGGCGATGATGTTGGATTGGTTTGGATTGGTTTGTGAGAGGGGGTAAGAGAGATGAGTGAGCAAAGATAAGGGCTGAGCTTTCCTAAGGAGAGGAGAGCTGCACTGGAGCCCAAATGGAGCACATTTCATTTGAGAAATTCACCCCAAATCTGCAATGTTTTTGGTAATGCCATAGTGGTGGATGCCATCTTACGTTGCATACGGTGAGATGCTGTTGGATGCAGTGGTAGCACTGAAAGGCTGGGGGTTTGGCCATTGTTTATAGAGCCAAGAAAAAAGGTTTGCAAGTGGATGTGTGATCAGTGAGGAGTAGTGGAGTTCCACTAAGATGATGCACTGCACTTGCATGGATGGGTTACATTGGTTTGTGACAATCTCCTTGGGGAGTGGTTGTAATAACTTCTGTAACATCTGCTTCTGTTCTTGAGAAATGGGATCAGATTGCATTTTGTGTATGTACTTATGTGTGTGTAGGCCTTGATGTGCCCTGTGGCCTGTGGGTTTCTTGATCAGTTTTGCTGCTGCTCCTGCTGCTGCAGGTTTTTCAGTGCCATTCATTCATTCAGTGCTGCGCCAATGTTTTCTCCTTCTCCCCCTCTCCCTTTTTGCAGAGATGAGAATCCAAGACAAGTTTTCCTATTACATCGCAATCACATTAATAGCACTTGCTTGATCCCACTCTGCAATCCCCTATTAGTGCACAAACAAGAACATTTGAAGTGATTAGTTGGTCTGTAAAGAAAAAATTTGTCAACAGGATCAATAAGTACATTGCATCCTTTTTGTAATTATTGGGTATGTTAAGGAAAGCATTGCATCAGTGCGTGCTGTTGGGAGAGCGACAAGTGTTGCACATGAATGATATTAATGCACACGATACATGAGTTTTGTACTTTGTACTATCAATAATTGCCTAAAAATTAACTACCTGAACATTGTATTTCTTACACTTAGTGGAGTACACCACAAAGGAAGGTGCAGTAGATAATGTGAACTTCTTCAAAAAAGATTTTTTTTTCGATAAAGATGTCTACAGGAAGTTGTGAACTTCTTAAAAAACAATATAGATATTGCTTTCAAAATGACATTTCCTGGGAAATGCACAAACCTTATCATGATGTGCATTTAGGTGAGTAGAATACCTGTCATTCCTGGATATACCAAGATTTCGATATGAGGCAATCAATCCAAGAATTTGATAATAAAATTTCATTATAAAAATGTGTGAACTTGATTCAGTATATTCAAATATAATACACACTAATTACGTATTCTTCGGCGAAGACACCACTAGAAGGTGTCAGGACTCTTAAGATGCTCTTGCAGAAAAAGATGAACAAACACATGCCACATATATTACCACTCTCATGGAAACAATAATGATGGTATCTTTTCATATGCACTGCCCTTTATTTCTCCTCTTGGCTTAAGCCCTAAACCCTAAAGCTGGTCTTGTGTGGCCTCATCCACTAACTAATGCAGGTCTTACATTGGCACACTGCCTTACAGCTGGTAAAAAGAGCTTTTGCATCTTTCCCTCCTGCCCCTGCATATGCATGCACTGGCTGGGGCAATGAAAATGCCCCCATGGCCATGGGCAATGGAGTGACTTTCTCTGAGGCACCACCATCCATCCTTGCATGCCTGCTGCAATGCAACCCCTCTCTCCTTCATTGCTTAGTTTCCTTTCTTTAATGTTGTTATAAAAGGGGAAAAAAGTGGCTCTTTTGCATCGAAGCATGGACACAAATGTTGCTATTCTCAGACTGTTTTTCTTTTTCGTTCTCCATTGAGTTTTTTTTTATCAAGGAACATCCATTCAGTTAGGCTTATATTGTTTTGTACTATCAAAAATATATAGTCACAAGGGCTTTATTAATGGAAGAAATAGCTCTAGGTGCTTGTGTTGTGTGAAATATATATAGTCACAAGGGATTTACTTTTGGTCAATGGCTAACACAGGTAGTTCAAGCCGGGTATCATAATGTTTGTAGCTGGCAATCTCTTTTATTATGTGATCCTAGCTACAATGTATATCTATTATAAAGATATGTGCATCTATTCTAAACCTGCATGACACACACTGATTTTCATTCTGTACAATCCGATCCTTAATTTTATCATCTACAAGACCTAAGAAACCGAGCTGGTCAAGCAGAATGGAACAGAGCAAATCATACATTATGAAAGAAAGAAAAATCTTGAACAAATAAACTGTTGCGATGTAGAGATGACCAAACAGAAGATAACCTAGAATACATGGTCCATCAACCAATGGTAAGTTGCATCTGAAGTGCAGGGAGAATATACTATCTGCCTCCCTTCTGAATCTTGGTGGCCCATTGTTGGATGGATGGAGATCATGATCCTGGGAAAGGATTAAAATACCTATGCAGCTTCCCAGTCACCAATGCAGTCAAAAACAGGCTTGGGGACAAAGCTTGGTTAGAATTCTGTTGGTTCAAAAGAGTACTCCTACACTACTACTACCACCTAGAAGTGTGTGGGCACCTCACTGGCTTGGACGGCTGCTTGCCTGCTGCCTGGTCCAAGCAAAGAACCACTTATTTTTTTTAGACCATGTGTTGTATAATGGCCCTGTTTGGATCCATGGGTTAGAGTTAGAGTTGATTAAATTGTACCAAACTAACCCCAAAACATCCAAACAGGAGGGTTAGAGTTGGTTAGATGCATCTAACCCATCCAAAAAATCTAACCCACCCAAGAGGTGCTTATTTGGGTTAGAGTTGGATGGGGCCCACAAAAAGTTACTTTTTCCACTATCTCCACCATACAAAATCCTGAATAAAGTAGTCAAATGATTGAAATAGTACATTTATTGCCAATCTAACCCCACCATCCAAACACCTCTTTGGTTAGAGTTAGTTTTGGGTTAGACTAGAGTTAGAATCTAACTCTAACCTCTAACCGAGTTAGAGTATCCAAACAGGGCCAATAATTAGCAGAAGGAAGTTAGAATTGTTTCAAAGAAATTTGAACACCATAGATGCATTAGAATTAATGTGTTCCTATGAATTTCAGGAAACAGTTAAGTAAATCTCTACAGGAAAATGAGAAAATTACCTTGGGGGAATAAATGTAGGGCGTCATACATGAAAAAGAAAGCTAGGAGAGTGATGAGGTATGGCAGTTGGGAGGATGTGTACAGCTGGGAGTCTCAACTGAAAGCCTGAAACAAGGATGGCCTTGCTTGCATCAATGGCTGGGGTGTGGCCCTGGCTGCTCACAGGCAGGCAAGGGCAGGGCAGCACTGCACAAAGACAAAGAAGCAAACACAAGGATATCTTCCCATGCAACACACAGCATACAGTAGCAGCCACACATACACATCTCCTGGTCTGGTCAAAGAAACATATGTGGTTTTGTTCCCTATTGCTTGTTTTGGTTTTTTATGCTGGCACTAGCAAGATAGTACTGGTGAAATGTTATGAACTGTCTCCTTTGTACAGCTTGGTGGTAGTCTTGTAGCGTGCAGGGATGGGGGGGCATTTTTTTCTTTCCAAATCTCATCATGTACATGGTAAATGTTAGTACTACCTCTATAATTTTTTATAAGATGTTTTAGGATACTAAAGTAGTAACCCAAAACCTCTTATAAAAATTTACGGAGGGAGTAATTGATAGTGCTAGACTCTATTTCATGATTTTTTTTTGTCTTTGGTTGACACTGTAATGTTTTTTTCAAAAGAAGGTTTTTGATTCCTTGGGAATTTTGGCCGTGGGTTGTTTAATTTGTACAACTAGATGATACCCCGCGCATTGTTGCGGGAACTATTAACAAATACTGTAATGTTTTAAAACAGGAGAAATTTTATGAAACATATTATAATTTGATTATAATATTTTTTTCAAAAAAGATATTGTTTAGAGTACAAATTTAAGATAATTTGATGAAAATCCAAAAATATGTGTGATTTTTTGCTTTGTTAATTAATTACCTTGACAATATATCGGTGAGATGATAAGAGACTAAAAGAAGTTGAGTAGAGATAGTGGAAACATCTCCACCATTGAATAAACCTAAAACACTGATATCAACTACAGACGTGTATTCATAGAAAATTTGTCGAATAGAAAAATAACATGGGAGGTAACTTATAATTTGATTTTCTATAAAGAAATCATTTATAAATCATGGAGCTAAGTGCATAATTTTTGTAAATATTTATTTGTGATGCATGGAGAATTAATGGGAGCATGTGCATGAAGAGTTGGTGGAAATTAGTTTTTGCATTGTGGACCTACTTGATGATGTGGATAGCTTGCATGTCAAGATAGAAAGATAGTGGGGATGAACTATTTAGGTATTATAGATTAGTGAAGCGACAAAACTTGCACGTTGTTTCTTTTCTGAAGGATTTGTCTTCAAACTAGGGAGGGGGAGTTAGTTGTTCTCCATTGCCTACTTCTGATAACATTGTCATATGATATGAGCGTTACGTCCTTCTTTTAGGGTGTTGTCTTCGCACATATCTGCTTTTTTAACAAAGGATGAATTTTATTGATTCGAAATAAAGCATAAAGCGGATACAAATACAATAAGCACACACCGATCTCTATATCGCTAGAATGCACACAATCAATACCAACACACACATACAAATAAACACGTCAACAAATAGCAAAGTCGTATAAGGCCAAAATTATGCCTAAACGAGGAAAAAATAAAAAACCAAACCGATCAATGTTTGACAAACTACAACAACGATCATATCTACACCAATCACCTCTTGACATTATAAGGACAACGAGATCTCTTTAACAGCAACGCCTTCAGCAAGGGGGAGGATCAAGCGTCACTGTTACCGGATCCAGCCACCAAAGGGTAGAATCAAGGTTTTCACCTTAATGAACAAGTTCAAGCATATCAGAGCAATGCCTTCAACGAGGTAATGACACAAAAATATCAACGTTGACAGGTCTAACCAGGTCGAGGTCGCCCTAAGTTTTCACTTCGGAGCTCGAGACCTGGTACTGAAAAAGCACCACCAAATCGAAGGCAATCATTTGTTGTTACCACCATTTTACCATGATTCCAACAGCTACACGCGTTAGGGTAAAAGTCTGACCGACACCGCTGCACAACCATACCCTTTGCGTCAAGTTGTCATCGTAGATTGCATCTCATCGTCGAAGGCAAACTGGCTGAAGCGAGAGCCACCAAAACTCACAAAATATCCTTTCAAATGCATCCCGCAATGTAACAGCCCAGGATCTCAATAGGAATGATAGACTACTCATATCAACAAGGTGCACCTTCTTTTCCGGGAGCCCATCAGGAAACAACTACCAGGTTAAGCGTGCTTGGCTTGGAGTAGTCTTGGGATGGGTGACCGACCGGAAAGTTGATCTCGGGTGCGCACGAGTGAGGACAAAGTGTGCAGAAAAGACTAGTGCTGGTTTTTCAAGACAGTCTAGATCACAGGTGCACCGACCATGGAATCGGTGGTTAACCGGTTGGGAGTGGTCGGGGCGTTACTGTTAGTATCAGAGCCGACCCTGGCGGTTACATGGTGTGTGTGTCGGTCGGTGAGGCTTGCATGGGGTACATGTTGGATGCCTGCAACTAGCGCGTACATACGTGTGCCAAAGGAGAACGTTCCTTCTGGACCGACGGGGACGTCGGGTCCTTTGAGGGGTGGTGTATGTAACAACACAGGATCTCAATAGGAATGATAGACTACTCATATCAACAAGGTGCACCTTCTTTTTCCGGGAGCCCATCAGTAAAGAACTACCAGGTTAAGCGTGCTTGGCTTGGAGTAGTCTTGGGATGGGTGACCGACCGGGAAGTTGATCCCGGATGTGCACGAGTGACGAAAAAGTGTGCAGAAAAGACTAGTGTTGGTTTGTGAGGATAGTCTAGATCCCAGGCGCATCGACCATGGAATCGGTGGTTAACCGGTTGGGAGTGGTCGGGGCGTTACACGCAACATCGCCAGAACAAACCATATGAAGCAACCATCGGATTTAAAGAGTGAAATTCTCACAAATATCTTTCAATGGCGACCACAATCTACAGTGAAACCTCCACCGCACACCAGAGTCGCCATCCCACGGACCGACACTGCCGACGTGCATCACATGAACCATGAGGGAGAGCATCTATCGGGCTGAACCCACGCATGGGGGGGGCAAAGTCAACCATGTCAAGGCTCACCGGAGAGAGATCGCTCCGCACGAAGATGCCACCGGAAGGGCCATGGACCATTGCTCCGCGGAGCTGCTATATGTGAAGAAATCACTGTCGTTGGTAGAGCAGAACACTGAAACCATCCTAGGCGCTCGCTAGGCTTCGCCGGCTGTTCACTTCTGGTGGTGACGAAACCAGAGGAAGGGGTTGGAGTAGTAGGCGGTGGCGCAAGAACCTCCGACTCCCTAGATATGGTCTATGCGGCTCAGTTACCTATTAGAAATTGACACATATCTGTTGCATGTGTTGTTTAATGTTTATGAAGCTATGTGTGATTGTATGTATTGTAGTTTCTTGTGATACCATGATGTTATACATGATATTTTGCTGTTAACCATTGTGTGTCATACTTTTATCTTTTGTTAGGGCATCTTCAATGTTGGCCCCTAAAACGTACGTCACATCCGTCCGCGAACAGGGGAACCAGTCTGTGGATATTGATGCGGGAGCCGGTCATCTAAGCCTAACCGCATTCGTCCACTAGAAGTTTAACGGAAATCCGGTTAATTCACATAAACTTCGGACGGAGTTCATTCAGCACACTGAAATTCATTAAAATTTGGGCATAATTTACATAGTCACTCGATATATTGTCTGTTGAACTAGTTTAATAATTAAATAAAAATAAAAAAAACTAATAAAACTCCACGTCCTCCTCCACGCAGTCGTTCTCCACCTCGGTCTCCTTCGGCTACTCCTCGTCATCCTTCAAGTCGTCTAAGATGGCATTGATCCTCGCCCCTTGATCGCAGAGGAGGCGGTGGTTGTCTTGCCTCTCGCGATTCGACTTAATGGAGTCGAGGATCACCTTTTGTTCCGATGTGACGAGATTCGCTAAGACGACCGCCTCGATACCGCGCATGTCCTATATCTCCCGACATAGCTGTTAGTGGTGCGCTTGAGTAAGTTTCTCCTCCTGCTCCTCCTCCTTCTCCTCGTCAATGTGTTGGGCCTCCTTTTTCTGCTCCACCAGGAGCTTCACTCTCCTTACCGGTGTGACCATCTTGTGTGATGTGATCTTAGAGCTTCCATGGAGGTCGAAGTGGCACGAATGAGATTGAGCGCCGAAGAGTTTGGATGCGGATGGAATGGCTACGGTGGCTCGTCGCACCATTTTATATAGTCGTGGGTAGGATGAAGGGCGGGCAACCAACTTCCATGCCGCCAGGGTAGGCTTCTCGACTGATACGTCCACATTAAAGCAGAGTTTTCGCTTCAAATCCATCATGTCGTGTCTCCGACATTGAACACGCACATACAACGGAGGGCTGACGGCATCGCCGTTGCTTCAGAGCCATCCCATCGCGTCTCTTCGGCATTGGCACGCGTGCGAAGAACGAAGCTCGATCTTATCGGCGACCTCTAGCAGTGTCTCTCCGACATTGAATGTTAGCGCCAACCGCTTCACGCATGGGGACGATTTTTAGCGTGGAGGGATTCTCAGTGGTACATGGTTGTCGGACGAGGGCGTTTCGACAATCCCGATTCACGCACCCCCCCCCCCTCGGTGATGGGTCAAGTTTACGAAAAACGGACATGTGAACTACCCCGTAGACGGATAAAGAGCCACGTTCGATGGAAAAAATGATCCGGATTATCCAATCCAAACGGATGCAGGAGATTTAAGGAGCGGCATTGGAGATGCCCTTACCTCTTCAACCACGATGCTTGGACATCATTTGAATAAGATTTAGGTTTTGTATACCTTGCAACTTTGCAAGATGAAGATACCACCACCTAAAAGTCGATTTTCTAAGAATTATTGTGCATTATATTTTATTGTATTTTTCATTTATTTCTACCCCTTTGAAAGATTCTTATGTTTATTTTACAATGCATAAACAAACTTTTGTGGAAATTCCTACGGTGATTGCATGAGTTTGCAATCCTAAGTTATCTCTTCCATGTTTTAGAATACTTCCAACCTAAACCTAATCCGTGAAAACCCTGAAAAATGCATGCATACAAGATTTGTGAAATCAAGTATTCAGAACCGTTCATCAAAATTGAAACATCACCAACCCTCTGCAATTTCAAATATCCAAGTTCGTCGATAGGGGCCATCGCCGCAGGATCCAGGTCGGATGTCATTTCCGCCACCAGCTACGTCCGTCCACACCCCTTACCTCCAACCGAACCCTACCCGCAGTACACCAAGCATTGTTGTCGCTCCGCCACACCACCGGGAGGATCGCACCACGCGGATTAGGACGCCCGCGTCGCCCGTGGATCCGAGAGATGGAGAAGAGGCCCTCCGTCGTCGCCTTCGCACACACGGGCTTTGTCGAGCGTCGACCATCGACGGTTATGGATGGGGAGGTGGGTCGATGGAGATGGAGGTTGAGGCCTCCCATGTCACCGGCGAGGGGGCAACCCGAGAGGAGGGTGTGGAGTAGGTTAGGTATGTCAAAGTACAATGTGTATCTTCATATGCCACACTTTTCTCGTTTTTTTGCGGTTTCATATGCCACACTTTTCTCGATATGAACTACATGCGTATTCAAATAAATGAACACGTATATATAAATGTGATTAAAAATAAATAAATAAATAAAACGTCTTATAATTGTGAACGGAGGGAGTAGCATTCATGCAACTAGAAAATCTCATGAAAGAAATAAAAAAATGCAACTAAAAACCCAAAGGAAGGGGGAAATTGATCGAAACACACGAAATGAAAATAAATAAAAATAAAAAATCCAAGAGAAAAAATCAAGAAAAAACTAAAAAGGAAAAAACCAAATAAAAACTAAGAACACAATGAAAGAAGCGAGGGACAACGTTTAACAAATGGCAACCAATTGCTCTTGCGTGTCTGCGATTTCTCGATCACACCGAGCTGGCTATTTTCAAAATCACTAATTAGCAATACTCCTTTCAACGAACGCGTTCATTCTCTCGGTGCTTGAAAAGTGATGTTATGTATGTGCGCCACTTGTTGAATGTAGAGGTGTCATTTTTCTTTTTCAAGAGACAAGCGACGTGCCTTTTGCAAAAGTATATTCGTATATCCACGAGAATTTTGTTCGTGCCTTTTTAGGAGGCATCAGGCGTACCTTTCGTGTAAGCAGATTTGTGCCTCCATGTAAAGCTCGTTTGTGCCTTTTTTAAAAGGCATTTAATGTGTCTTTTTTTAGATACTTGACGTGCCTTTTACGGAATTAGATTTGTGCCTTCACGCGAAGTATGTTCATGTTTTTTAGAAGACATAAAGCGTGCTTTTTTTTAAGGCACACGGCGTACCTTCCACGTAAGCAAATTCGTGTCTTTTATTTTTTTTTAAACATATTGAATTTTTTCATAAAAGTGTAAGAAAAATCATGCGGAAACCAAAAAATATGAAAAAAAACATCTAAACAACGAAAATACATACCAAAAAATAAAAAAGTAATCGAGAGGAAAACGCTTAGCACGCAACATGTGGCGCGCTTTCAGCCCACTAAAATGATCGTTGCGTGAGCCTGCGAACGAGGGCTCACTAACTACTTGCTCTCGGCTATTCTTGCTAAAGAAACGAGTGAAATGCTCCGCAAAAAAGACGAGTGGCCAAGTCGACACAAAGAAAATATGTACTTGAAATATTTATTCCACTAGTTCATATTCAAGTGTGAATGAATTGATAAGAAGTTTTACTTAATTATACATTTTTCATATTGCACAAAAAGTTTTCATGTATTATTTTTTAAATTAATTAATTTTTAAATTTTTGATGAATTTTTAGATAGCACCAACATATTATTCTAAATGTTTATGTCATTTTGAAAATTGATCGCAAAGTTGGAAAAAATATTCATGTAAGTTTATATACAATTCAGGTATTTTAAAAAGTGTTCATATATTTTTAGAAATATTGATTGTTTTTCAAAATATGTATGTATTGTAAAGACTGTTGAGACCTTGAATAAGTAGTCATGGAATTCTTAAAAAGTTCATGTGTATTTGTCTAAAAGATGTATCTAATTTTGTAGAAAAGGTACAAAAGGAAAACAAGAAAAGAGGGGAATAAGTAAAAATAATAAGGTGAAAATAAGAAATGTAAAAGGAGGGGACAGAAAAATAAAAACCAAAGAATAAAAGAATGAAATATTCTTGTAGAGAAAAATCACGTTTTTTTTTGAGGGGTAAGACACCTCTCATTCATTCAAATCCAACAATACCGGAATACAAATTGGATCTGGTGGTCCCGTCAACCATAAGTGCCTACCAGGATTAAGACTCGAAGCAAACTTAACTAACCTATGAGCGTCGGGATTATAATTTCTCCCCTAAAAAACAAAACCACACTCCACGAAGATACTCCTATTAGCAACAATCTCGGATGTAATCATGCCAAACTTGCCGCCCGCTCCAGCCTCTATGTCTCCAATAACATTTTTTGCATCACTGGATATGACGATCCGGCTACACTGCAAGTCCTTCGCCAGAGCTTGAGCTTCTCTGCAAGCCATAGTCTCCAACCCCACCGGGTCAATGATCCCTGGATAAACAACCGCCGAAGAGCCTTGATAAACTCCCATGTGATCACGGCAGACCGCCGCTATAGCGCCCGTTCCTCCGTCCCTCGACAAACCTCCGTCCACCCTGATGTGCATAACTCCCGCCTCAATGGCAGTCCACCCTCTCCGAGTGCTTATAGTTGTAGTAGGCACATATGCTCGGGTTGGCTGGGAGATTATTTCTTGTTCCTTCAAAAAGTTCTGGATAAACTGATGGGTAGATAGGGGACTCTGGGAGATCCCCTCTTGGGTAAGTTTTCGTCTTGCGTACCACAACGCCCAAAGTGTTACGAAAACCACCGTCGCTTTCTGGAGTCCCATAGACTCCATGATCTCCGCTATCCAAAGCTTCGCGTTAGGCTCCTTAACCTCCATCAGATGATCTATAATTTTTTCATCCCCCAAGGCCCATACGGCCATAGCCATATTACACTCAAGTAATGAATGGCGCCATGAATCCTGGCTATCACACACTGAGCATAGGTCATCGGTATCCATCTTCCTATGCTTGCGCACATCCGCAGTCGGAATAGACAACTTGGCTAGTCGCCACATAAAATGATGAATTTTACCGGGCACCGGGCTGCCCCATAGCATCTTCCACGATTTCTCCTCAGCTCTCGGGTCCGAGCTGGCTTGTCTTCCCTCCAACCAATCAACACGCCTAGCTTTAGTATCAACGAGCATGCGATATGCTGATTTGACCGTGAACTGGCCCTTCCTCTCGAAACCCCACTCCCATCTGTCATCCATGGATCTTGAGCTCAAAGGGATACCCAAGATTATCGCGCTGTCCGCCGGTAAGAACACCGTGTGCACTAGCTCTGCCCTCCAAGATGCCGTTACCGAGTCAATTAAATCATCCACATTCTCAGGAGGATTGGGAACTAAACATGCAATAGGACGCATGTTGGTTTCCCTAGGCAGCCAATTCTCTGTCCAAATATGAGTGTCGGCACCATTGCCTATCCTCTTTAGCAGACCTACCTTCAAAACGTCTCTTCCTTCAAGCACAGACCTCCAAATCTGCGAGGGGTGACTCCCCAGTTCTGCTTTCAAAATCTCACCGTTTGGAAAATAAATCGCCTTCAGCATCCGAGATGACAAGGTATTTGAATGTTTCAAAATTCTCCAAGCTTGACGCGCCAACAGGGCAAGGTTGAACAGTTTGAAGTCCCTAAAGCCGAGACCTCCCATTAGTTTCGGTTTTACCATCTCCTCCCAAGATACCCAAGTTGGCTTCCTCTTTCCCTCCTTCGAGCCCCACCAGAACTGCCTTATCATTTTGTTGAGTTGTTCCAGCAGCCCTCTTGGCAATTTAAAGCACGACATAGAGTAGACCGGCACCGCTTGAGCAACTGATTTTACTAGAATCTCCTTACCAGCTGATGAAAAAAGTTTCTCAAGCCATCCCTTGACCTTGTTCCACAGCCTCTCTTTGAGATATTGAAAAGCCCCGTTTTTTGAGGTTCCAACATTCGACGGCATGCCCAAATACTTCTCGTTTAGCGTCTCATTTGGTACATGCAGCACCCCTTTGATTTCCTCCCTAACTAACTCTGGGCAGCCCTTGCTGAAAAATATAGATGACTTTGCTGGATTCACCCTTTGGCCCGAAGCGGTACAGTAGGTTTCCAACAGGTTTGACACCTCCATAGCTCCCTCATTTGTCGCTTTAAAAAACAGCAGGCTGTCATCCGCAAACAAAAGGTGGTTTATCGGCGGCGCGGAAGGAGCCACCATTAGACCCCCCAAATGCGGAGACCCAACTTGAGAGTTTAAAAGGCACGAAAGGTCCTCTGCTGCTAAAAGAAACAAATAAGGAGATATTGGATCTCCCTGTCGTAGACCACGTGAAGGAGAAAATTCCTCCAGTTTAGAACCATTAAACAGAACCCGATAGGACACTGAAGTAACCATGCTCATGACGGTATTGACCCACCTGTTTGAGAAACCCAGTTTTTCCAACATGGCCTGCAAGTAGGACCACTCCACTCTATCATAGGCTTTCATCATATCAAGCTTCAAAGCTGCATGTCTGTGAACCACCGCACGGTTCCTTTTCATAAAGTGTAAGCACTCATATGCTGCAATTATATTATCCGTAATCAGCCTGCCTGGGACAAAAGCGGATTGCTCCGGCGATATAATTTCCGGGAGAAAAATCACGTGAGTGAAGGAGAATCAAGCAAACCAGTGCACTGTGCCCATATTGGGCGATACGTGATCAAGCCGTACAGGATATTTTGCATTGGTGATCAATAATTTCTTTTGATAATCATTACTTAATAGTTTTCCTTGCAAGTGTTACCAAAAACACCTCTTGAAATGATATGTGGCGCACAAGGTCATAATTGCACAATTTAGTAGACTTTGAGTATGTACATGTCCTTTTGTGTGCGTGCATATATGGTTGTCTCTTTCTCCCAAACAAATCGATGGACTTTATTTCGTCTTAACCAATTTAAATCCTTACTATCTTGTAAACCATAACCTTGTTTTTGAAACTTTATATATATTTGGATTTCTGGCGTCGAGACCTTTCGAACAAGATCAATCTTGAATACGTTTCAAACACATTTATATTTCAATGTTTCAATCAATTATTACACTTAATCCATTTTAGTATGTGAAACTATTTATTTGAAATCAGTTTTTTGTCATAAATAAACTCAGTTAATTGAAATGAACCCAATTAGTTTCTAAAAATGAGTGAAATATGTTTCCACAAATAAGTGGAATTTTTTTTAACCAGTGTAATGTGTTATTTAAGTGAGTGAAATCATTTTTTTAAAGAGTGAAATCAACCTTTTGAAATGAGTGAAATAAGTCTTTTGCTATAAGTGAAATAAGTGAAACCTGGTATGTAAAATGAGTGAAATAAGTCTTTGGATTTGAGTGAAATCATTGTTTTTAAATGATTGAAACCATTCTATATAAAATGAATGAAATGTTGATTCAAAAGCTACCAAAATAAAAAAATCAAATAAATGAAAAATATAGTTTCAGAAATAAGCAATGGCAGACATTTTATGAAATGAGCAAACTCTTTTCTAATTGAGAAAAATATAACTTTTGAAATGAGTGAAATAAGTTGTTTCAAAAAAAAGTGTAGATGAGTGAAACCTACTATCTAAAATGAATGAAAGATGTCAATTCGGAAAATAGATATGTTTTTTGAAATGAGTAAACTAGATATATTCAGAAATGAAGAATGACAAAACGGTTTTAAGAAATGAGAAAACTCTTATTTAAAAAATATATTTTGAAATGAGTGAACCTGCCATATAAAATGAGTGGAATATGATGTTTTAAATGAGTTAAATGATTATTTTTTAATAAGTTAAATATAGTTTTATATGAGTGATTTTTTTAGCTTGTTTATCTAAGATCGATATTGTATTAAAGGTCCCATCATCAGGAATTAAAAAATGTAAAAAATATCATAAACGGAAGTATGATTTATAAGTTATTCGTCATTTAAAATATCATAAATCAAATAAAATGCAAGTGTATGAAAGGGATGGTGTGTTTTAGCTTTTCCTTTCTCCTCTTTCTTGTATCTGACAAGAAGTTATTGTATTGGATAGGTGTGTCAAATACATCTACAATGTATAATGCTTGTATTTAAATTATATAGTTTTCAATCTATTTTTGAAAACCATCAAATAGAACCCACCAATCACTAATCTTAAAACTGCATGCAGCAACATGCAGCGATTTATTAAGATCTTACGCAACCGTTAAATTTTTCGTTTTGAGGCTCGAGCCCATTTGGCCCCATTGTGCGACCTCTCAGCCACGCTGGGCCTACCCCTAAAAACACACGCTGGGCCTAAAGCTATTTCCTTCCACTAGAGGGTCCACTGTCCAATCCCCATTGCTCCCCTGAGTCGCCGGCGGCGCTCTGTTTGTCCCAAATCTCGCTCAATCCCTTCTCGCCGGCGATTTGGGTACTCCGATCCGATTCCGGTCGCCGATCCACATAAATTCACAAACTTGGCAGTCCGTGTCCGACCAGGTGTGGATGTCGATGGCGGTGAAGGCTCTGTTTAAGGCCAACCGCCGTCCAGCCACTGCTCGTTACTCGATTCGTCGCGCCGGTGGAGGGAGCTCTTCCATGGCCAGGGAAAGGTTCAGGATCAAGGCCAGTGCCACTAGCGCCAGCGGAGCGGGTCGATTCCTGCGCCGCCGACGCGACGACCGGCTGAGCGACCTCTCGGACGATCTGCTCCTCCTCGTCCTCCGCCGCCTCGACACACGCACGGCGCTCGGCGCCGGGTTGATCTCCAGGCGCTGGTCGCACCTCCCCCGCGAGCTGCCCGCCTTGCACTTGAAGGTGAGCGACATACTCCCGCCGCGCTACCACCGATGGGTTCTCCTACACCGCCACATCTACACCAAAGGAACTTATCTGGACTACAGACGCCACGCCATGAGACGGGAGCTCGTGCCTAACATCAAGAGGTACGAGCGCCGCGCCATGCGCGCCTTGAACAGCTCCGTCGATGGCTTATTGGGAGGAGGACCTCGCCGGGGGGTCGTCAAGAGGCTGAGCCTTGAGTTCTACACCACCGGCAACGGCTGCTGCATGAACCGGCTCATCACGGAGGCCATTAATGATTGGGGCGTCCACGACCTTGAGGTCATTGCCAAGCCACTGTACAATGAAACAGACGTCGTCCACGCCTTTCCCAGCCATGGCATGTGCAAGGAGCCCCACCTCGCGTGCCTGCGAAGCCTCAAGCTTGGAGGCTGCGTGCTCCCGCCGCCGCTGCAAGAATACACTGCGCTTACCATGCTCGTCCTGCAAGACATACCGGAATCCACGCCCCCGGCCGCCTACGAGGCTGTCTTTGCCTCCTGCCCAAAGCTGCAGACCCTGCACCTCATCTCGTGTGGATGCAGAAGCGAATCGGGCACACTCTTGCCGTTGGTGGTGGACGCCCCCAGTTCAGAGATCAGGGAGCTTGTGGTAGACAAGTGCACATTCCGATTGGTACGGCTCAGGGCTCTCCCCTGTCTCGAGAGCCTAGCCTCTGTGGGAAGCAGTCTCTTGTTCTTCGACTTCAACTTAATCCCCTCCCTCAGGCAATGCAACTTCGCCCTGCGCCTCGGCACCGCGCTGGAAGGCGCGCGCCAATACTTTGCGCAGCTTCCCAAGCTGGAGCTTGACATGTTTCTTCGTTTCAGCCAAAACCTCACCAGCCTCATTGTCCGGTTCACTGGTCCTGACAGATGGATCGTGCCATCTAATTCTCCATTGTCATACTTGCCTAACCTGAGGCGGCTGTTGGTCGCGGATGTGCCATCTTCCTGGGATGCCGCATGGCCTTGTATCTTTCTTGACATGACGCCTTCACTGGAGGTGCTTCACACCAGCATTGCCTCCTGCAAGGAGAAGCCCGGCCAAGAGATTTCCTGGCAGCCCAGCCAGCTTCGGCAGCATCACTTGAGGGAGCTTGTGGTTGCTGGTTTTGAGGGTTCCAAAAGGCAGATTTACCTTGTCAATTTCTTCGCCAGAGCATGCACGGGGCTGCGCCATGTTGCCGTGTTCAAGAACGGGCATGCGCGAGAGAAGGGGCTCTGGGACTGGGAGATGGTGAAGCAGCAACACTCGTGGACAGCCGACGACAAGGACTACACGCTGAAGCACATCATGGATGGGGTTTCTAATTCAGCTCTTCAACTAGTTTTAGGCTGAATTTCATCACATGTCTCGCTTTTGGTGTACTTTTGCTCGCGTTCCCCCGGGCACGCCCCACCACAGACTGCGGCCGTTCAAGTTCTCGCGCCCCCTCGGCTCAGCTCCTTTGGTGGACGCCAGCTGATGGTCGCGGCACTGCTCGAAATGCGCCGTCCAAAGTGCGTGGTGGTCCGTCGCATACCGTGCTACGTTGCACGCACTCACTGGCATATTGGCCCAGATCAACTTGATCTCGGCGGGGCGCGCCTCTCCGGTGGGCGGCGGAGGCGCTCAGTCGCAATGCGCCCGGGACGCACATGTCGAGCGGCGTGAGGTAGTTCGCCTCCTGCAGCAGGCACGCCTCCCACTCCTAGAGCCAGCGACGGGCCGAAGCCGTTGGCCGCCGCGCCATCGCCGGGAAACCCTTCGCCCATCTGGTGGAGGAGAAAGGAAATGGGAGGAGAAGAGATGTCGACGAGTGTGCGGGGAGATGGCGAGTGTGCGGTGAGCGGCAGCGAGGGTCGGCTTTTATAGCGGCGAAAGGGCGAGAGCGGTGTAGACGCGTGGTGGAAAAGGGCAGGAACGCGCGGCGGTGCCGACCATTAGTGCGTCGTCACGTGGTCGGTTGGACTGCTCGGCCAGTCCTGGCGTAAGGTTGACCAGGGACAGCGCAGAATCTCACGGAGCCGAGACAAGATGATAATCTGCGTGCGGTTCGTTTTTGCGCCATTTTCTTTCCCCGGCGCCCTCGGGCGCCCCCAACGAACTGGATTCGACATGGGTTTGTCGGTGTCAATTTCGGCCCTATTCGAAAATGTTTCTGTGACAGTTGGTTTCCACACAAATCTAACTGGTTCATCGTTGAACTGCACCATCATTAGCCGTTGGCATAAGTGTAGCCATGTTGTCCACTTATTACCTGTTAGTACCCTTCGGAATCCAATATGCAGCGGTACATGAGCCATCACATTTACAATAGTTACATTTTTCTGTTGCACAATGTTATATAATGATGGGTATTGTTGCGCTAATGATTAATCTCCCATCCAAATATCCTCCCAAAATCTCGTAGTGGAGCCATCACCAACAATAAAATGACCTCTACTAAAGAAGTCACTTTTGACCCGCATAATACCCTTTCAAAAGGGGGAGTCGGTTGGGTTTGCCTGGACTTCGGATAGTGTTTTCTGGTTGAGATATTTGTTGTGTAACAACTCCTGCCACACCCCTTCCTCATTAAGTAATGTATAAAGCCATTTGCTTAACAAACACTTATTTTTTAGTTCAAGTACCTCAATCCCTAGGCCTCCTTGATCTTTTGGTCTACAAATAATGTTCCATTTCGTTAACCTATATTTACGTTTATTATCATCACTTTGCCAGAAAAAGCGAGACCTATAGAAATCAAGTCTTTTCCTTACTCCCTTCGGAATTTCCAGAAAAGACAACATAAACATAGGCAGACTTGTCAAGACAGAATTGATAAGGACTAAGCGATCTCCATAAGATAGAAGTTTGCCCTTTCAGCAACTCAATTTTCCTTCACATCGAGTTCCAACGGTACCAATCAGAATTTTTTAACTTTATGTAATGTATAGGTACTCCTAAGTACCTAAAGGGAAGGGAATCAGCTTCGCATCCAAAGATTTGTGTGTACTGATATTCCACTTCTTTTGCCTTACCAAAACAGGAAATTTCGCTTTTGTGGAAATTAATTTTGTGGCCTGAGAGCTGTTCGAAGATACACAATATAAGCTTCATATTTACAACCTTCGTAAGGTCATGTTCCATGAACAAAATGGTATCATCCGCATACTGTAGAATGGAGATTCCTCCCTCAACAAGATGTGGAATGAGACCACCGACTTGGCCATCCTGTTTTGCACTCGCAGTAAGGATCGCCAACATGTCTGCGGCAATATTAAATAACATAGGAGATAACGGATCTCCCTGCCTTAGACCTTTCCTAGTTTGAAAATAGTGCCCAATGTCCTCGTTGACTTTTATCCCGACACTACCCCCTTGCACAAATTGTTGTTTTAATCTACACCACTCAGGTGCAAATCCTTTCATACGCAAAGTTTTTGAAGGAAAGGCCACTTCACTTTATCATACGCCTTTCCAAAATCAATCTTGAACAGAACACCATCCATCTTTTTCCTATGAAGCTCATGTATTGTCTCATGCAGAACAACCACACCTTCCAGGATGTGCCGACCAAGCATGAAAGCTGATTGAGTTGGTCTAATAACCTAGGGGCAATCCCCGTAATGCGATTAGCACCAACCTTGGTGAATATTTTAAAGCTTACATTTAACAAACATATTGGTCTGTATTGTTGTGTTTGTACCGCATTTTCCTTTTTGGGAAGTACTGTTATAACTCCAAAGTTCAATTTAAACAAGGGCAATTCCCCGGTATGCAATTGAGTAAAAAGAGCCATCAAGTCATCCTTGATTACATCCCAATGTTTGGTAAAATTCCGTCGGGAATCCCTCCGGGCCTGGAGCTTTATTATGCTTCATTTGGGAGATAGCATCATGCACTTCTTTCTCGGAGAAAGGTGTGATAAGAATCTCATTCTCCATCGAAGAGAGCTGCGGTATTTCGTTGGTAACATTTTCCATAAGCGTAATATTTGTAGGGGCTGGTTCCCCAAATAATTTTTTATAAAATTCTGAAATATGGACCCTTAGATTTTCTTCTCCCACAATGGTTCCTTCATCTTGCTCTAACTGAAAAAAAATCTTCTTTCTATGTTTACCATTCGCAATCAAACGAAAATACTTAGTATTATTTCCGCCTTGTTGCACATCTTTAACTTTGGCTGTTTGTGTCGCTTTAATTTCCTCATCCCTCCTAAGTTTAGCAATGTGTTCATTTGCATCCCTTAATTCATCCCGCTCAATCCGACTTAGAGAAATAGTCTCAGCCTTCAAATCTAACTCATCAATTATCGCTAGAAGCCTTTCTTTCTCTTTTTTATATTTTCCACTTTGGTTTTTTTCCCATCCTTTAAGATATCTCCGTAAATGTCTTATCTTGTTTTGCCATCGCTGAATAGGTGTATTTCCACTATTGATTGGAGCCCATTCCGCTGCCACCATATCATAGAAACCCTCTTGGCGCAACCAGAACAGTTCAAAGGAGGATCTAGGATTATTACCCAAATAAGCCTTGACTCCTGAGTCTATTAGCAAATGTGTGTGATCTGACCCAGAACGAGTAAGTGCACGCACCGTTACCAAAGGAAATTTTTGTTCCCACTCGATGCTCGCGAGGAACCTATCAAGTTTCTCATAAGTAGGGGTATCCCTACGATATTTAGACCATGTGTATTGCCTTCCTGAGAGAGCAATTTCTTTAAGGTCTAGGCTTTCAATAATTGCATTAAAAACAAAAGGCCATCGGGCATTAAAATTATCGTTATTTTTCTCATGTCTATTGCGTATGATGTTGAAATCACCACCTATCGGCATAGGTAGAGGTTCCGACTCACACATGCGTACTATCTCAGCAAGAAATTCCGGCTTGTGAGTGTCTTGGACAGCCCCATAGACTGGCACTAAAGCCCACTCAAAGCCATCTTTTTTACATTTGACATGCATTTTGACACAAAAATCTCCCGTTTTCACCGCTAGAACATGAAGAGTTTGTGCGTTAATGCCAATAAGTATACCACCAGATCTACCATGAAGTGGTAAACAAAACCATGTAAAATCAAATCCAGCTGCAAGTTGTTAAAAGAAAGGGGTTACAAAGATAGATCTTCCTGTCTCTAGTAAGAAGATGTTTTTCATTTATATACGTATTTAAATACATATGTAAACAAATGCAAGTCATCTAATTTGACACGGAGAAAATGGTATTCCTTGCAAGTACACCTCTTGCAATGAGATATGTGGCGTACAACATGAGCATCATTTCTCATTGGATGACTTAATGTGGGATTATTCACATCGGGTCACGATGGGTTATACCCTCATGCCACTGTCGCCGTAGAGTTAGGTAGAAGAACGAATCGAGACAGAAGGTTGGGCCACTGCGTTTTCTAAGAGAAGGTTTTTTTTTGAGAAAGGAGAGAGAAGGTCTTTTTTACTAGTGAGCTAAAGCAAGGTAAAAAACGGAAATGTACTTTGGATCCCGAGCTCCATGGAGGCCTCCAATTTCAAACTTAAAAATTCATCAAAATTCGTATTTTTACATTTTAAAAAGTTCTAAAAAAAATTACAGATATACATGGAGTCATAACTTACAAGTGTGTAAATTTTCAGGACGAAATACATTGAAATGAGGGCTGTGCAAAAATAACAAATCTGAGGCTTGTTAACACAGGATATTATTCATTCTTCCAGGCCATGAATTTGTCGTTTTTACACAGGCCGAAATTCAAGGTATTTGATCATGAAATTTTAAACACATATACATTACATCCTTACGTACTGGCATAATTTTTTTCAGATTTTTTTGCTATCAGAAAATTTAAATTTCGATTTTTTTTTAAAAACGGCCTCCATGGAGCCCGAGAGCCAAAACGCCTCACTCAAAAAGGACTTTTCATGCTGCACTTGCCGGTGTTTGTGGCTGAAACTAACGGAAGTGTCACCGAAGGTACAAAATGAAGATTGAGTGTCATAAAAGAAAAAAAATACTTTTAGGATAAAAAAGGAAGTAAATTTTAAAAAAGGGTCAAATAAGGAAAAAATTTGTTTCTTTTATCACTATTTGTTGCACACCGACACATTTAATGTGTCAACTTGGATGTTTAAAAAAATAACGATAAATCCAACCACAACCAAGCCTCCTCTCATGTCCTCCACTTCACCACTGCCCTAAGAGCATCTCCAGCCGCGCCTTCAAGAGGCCCCAAGGCAGCGCTATTTGCGCCGGATGGACGAAATCCGCCCAGTCGCGCCCCCAAGGGCACAAATAGCGCCGGATTGGGTCAAAGTTGAGTCCGGCGATCCCAAGAAGACCCGGCGCGATGGGAGTCGCTTGGGGGCGCCGGACGAAACAAAACGACGCGAAAGAAGAAAAACTCGTGGGCCGTTTCGCGCGCGCCGTGCGGCGGCCCTACATGTCAGCGTGTAGAGACACACGTCGTCCTCATCCTCCTGCCTCGACTTCCCCGCGTCTGCCGCCGCCGCCGCAGGGAATCAATGCGGTGCCGATGACAAGTCCAATCACCGGCTGCAGGGAATCAATGCGGCGCCTTGAGTAGTCCAACGGTCCGACGACCGCGCCGCCGCGTGTCCCGCCCCGGTGAGGCCTCCTCCCGCTATATAAAGTGGGCTCGCCGAGAGACGCCGCACTCCCCTCCTCTCGCCGCGTTCTTCTGTGCTTCTCCTCTCCCCATGGCCAACCGCCACACCCTCGCCGTCTATGAGGTCGTCCTCCTCGCTAGGGCGGACTAGCCCTGCCCACCGGACACGCGCGTGCCGCGCGACTGGGTGCTCAGCGACGGCGGTGTTCCAGTAGCGCTTGTGCCTCGTGGGGCTCCCTTCGACCGGCGGGTCGAGGCCATCCGCGCCGGAATGACGGACGCCGAGCGCGCCGACCCGGCGAACGCGCCGGAAAACATCGCCCGCTGGGCGACGCACTTCGAGGAGCGCCGCAACCAGGAGATGATCTCCACAAACGGCCTGGAACCGGTTTCGGGCCGGCAGAACATAAACGGCGGGCGGCTGTGGTGGAGCGGGGAGGGACGCACTCTCCCGCCGTTCTTCATTACATTGAGGGCGGCAATGAGCCGCGGCTCGAGTACCCGTGAAGACGATGGCGGCGACACGTCGACGGGGACCCGTGAAGGCGACAACCGGGGGAGGGGGGGCGACGTAGTTTTTCATTTCAGCCTATGTAATAAAAGTATTATGAAATTCGCCGAATCTCACAAATTCCGTTCAATTTTGCCTAATTTTTAGTAGAATTCGGCCGAACGTGGGGACCGCCTTGGGACGCGGCTGGAGGGCCGGCCGCCCCAAGCGGGTTTCGCCGCCCGATCGCCCCCAAGCGGCGCTAAAATAGCGCCGAAAACCGGCTTGAGGGCCGAACGAAGATGCTCTAAACTGCTACCATACGCCGCGACCAAACATTATTATTTTCCCCGACGCATTGGAGCTCCCATGTTCGTATCCTCGCACCACCATCGTTGCCATTCAATCTATATCAATAGCCTCAAGCCTGCATCGCATGGATTACTTTCACCAATATAGTCATTCCGTGACTCAAATATCGATGACATTGGAAAGCATCACGCTTTTGCTTGCATTGATGCCTACGATCGTTGCATCAAACTGGGCACATACAATGTCGAAGTGGCTGAGAGGATATAGCTACTCTTCATAGTACACTGTTTGTATTCACTTTAAGTGAGTGAAATCATTTTTTTAAATATACTGAAATAAGTCTTTTGCTATGAGTGAAATAAGTGAAACCTGGTATCTAAAACGAGTGAAATAAGTCTTTCGATATGAGTGAAATCATTGTTTTTAAATGATCAAAACCTTTCTATCTAAAATGAATGAAATGTTGATTCAAAAGCTACCAAAATAATTTTTGGAAATAACTGAAAAAGATTGTTTCGGAAATAAGCAATGCCACGCATTTTATGAAATGAGCAAACTCTTTTTTCATTGAGCAAAATATAACTTCTGAAATGAGTGAAATAAGTTATTTCAGGAAAACAGATCTATAATACCTAAATAGTGCATCCCCACTAACTTATTTCTCTTTACATGCAAGTTATCCACATCATCATTTCACCTTTTATCCACTAACTCTTCATGCACACGCTTTCATTAACTATGTGTGCACATATGTAGTTGATATCATTGTTTTAGGAATAGCTAAGGGTGATGTCTCCATTCAACGTTGTTTTCTTCATATCGTCTCGCTGATATATTCTCAAGATAATAAATTAATAAAAAACACAATTTTATATTTTTCATCAATATTACTTAGATTTTTACTTCAAACAACATTTCTTTCAAAAATGTTAAATTATTATATTATGCTAAGTTTCATAAATTTATCATATTTTAAAACATTGAATTATTTTCTATCAGTTCAAGCAGCAACGCACGGAGTATCATCTAGTTATGTAAATGAGTGAAACCTACTATCTAAAATGAATGTAATATGTTAATTCGAAAACTAATAAAATATTTTTTTGACATAAGTAAAATAAATTGTTTCAGAGATTAGGAATGACAAACGGTTTTAAGAAATGAGCAACTCGTATTTTAAATGACAAAAAATATTTATATAAATGTGTGAACCTGCCAGAGAAAATGAGTGAAATATGATGATTTAAACGAGTTAAATAATTATTTTTAAATAAGTGAAATGTGTTTCTTTATTTGAGTGAAATATTCTTTAACCTTTTTAAAATATATCTAAGATCGATCTTGTTTTAAAGGTGTCATCATCAGGAATTAAAAAATGTCATAAACAGAAGTATGATTTATAAGTTATTCATCATTTAAAATATCATAAAGAAAATAAAATGCAAGTGAATGAAAGGGATCCTGTGTCTCAGCTTTTTTTTCTTTCTCCTCTTTCTTCTATCCGATGAAAAGTTATGATATTGGATATGTGTGTCAAATACATCTACAATGTATGTATAATGCTTCTGTTTAAATTATATAGTTTTCAATATATTTTTGAAAATCATCTAATAGAACCCACCAAGCACACTAATCTTAAAATTGCATGCAGAAACATACAACGATTTATTAAGATCTGACACAACCGTTAAATTTTTCGTTTTGAGGCTCGAGCCCATTCGGCCCCATTGTGCGACCTCAGCCACGCTGGGCCTAAGAGCATCTCCATTCGTTCGGCCCCCCAAGACGGTTTTCGACGCTATTTTAGCATCGCTTGGGGGGCGCTCGGGCGGCGAAACCGGCTTCGGGCGGCTGGCCCCCCATAGCAGCCCCATCTTCGGCCGAATTCAACTAAATTTAGGCAAAATTGAACGAAATTTAGCGAGATTCAGCGAATTTCATAATATTTGGTCTTAATTTACATAAGTTGGAAATGAAAAACTGCTAGGTCGTTGTCGTCCCCCCGTTGTCTCCGTCGTCTTCACGGGTACGCCTCCTCCTGCGTTCCCGTCGACGTCCCCGTCGTCTTCACGGGTACTCGAGCCGTGGCTCGTTGCCGCCCTCGATGTAGTGAAGGACGGCGGGGAGGGTGCGTTCCTTCCCATTCCACCACAGCCGTCGGCCGTGTAGGTTCTGCCAACCCGACACCGGTTCCAAGCTGTTTGTTGTGACGCCCCCAAAATCAGACCGTGTACAGTAATCATACACACAGGGTACACGACTGAGATTAGGGTGCCACGGTGATAATATCACAGCACAACACTAAACACAAAAGGATAAACAAATATGTTACAATAGAGGGGGTCACGCGGACCCGAATACATAAGTCATACAAGCCATAATATCTGAGTACAGACATAGTTAGTCGAGTTTTGCCTTAAGAAGGCTAGCACAAATCACATCAGAGATACAGATCGAAAAGGCGAGGCCTCCTGCCTGGGATCCACCGAACTACTCCTGGTCGACGGGGAACTCGACGTCGTAGTAGGCGCCTCCGGGGTACTCCTGTTCCTGGGCTCCAACGTCGGCTGCAGCGGCCGATCAGGCAAAACAGTAAACGCAATAAAGCAGGTGAGTATCTAGTATACCCGCGAGTCTTACGTCCGCTACTAAGCATTATGCATTGTATCAACGGAAAGAAGAGGCTGTATATAGTGGACTGAAAGACAGAAATCCAGAGCAAGGGTAAGAAGCTAGGCCTAACAAAGACTAGCATCTTCCGACGATGTCTTGCAGCATGAGGTAAGAATCAGCCAACAGTTATATAAAGCATAAAGTAACAATGCAGCAGAAGTTGCTGCAACATTGTATAATAATAAGTTGTAATAATTAGCAATGCCTCCGAGATCCCCTCCTCGTCATCCCCGCGAGGAAGAAAACCCGGAACCATACAGTTTAATAATATTAGTTTCTAGTGGTAAGATCCAGCTTCAGCATAAAGCGTCCTGTTACCGTGGACACGGCTATCAGAATAGATTAATCTTCCCTGCAGGGGTGCACTTGTGTTACGCTACACGCACGGATCTCCAGGGTGGCGGGAACCTTGTTAGGGAACGCTCCACCGAGGCTATCCGACACTTCATAGCCCATCTTTCAAACTCAACAGAGAGGTCATCCGCCGGACTATATCCTATGTACGCGGGGCTTTGGACCCTAACCCCGACGTACTCCTGCACGGTGCGAGGCTGGCCGGTGAAGTTAAAGCAAATCCAAATAAGACACCACCGCGCGAGCAAATAAGACAACACCACTTCCCGGCGCAGGCCGCGGTACTGCTGACGTCTGAAGAGTCCTCGGACGACACTACGAAGCAGAGGAGCCCATAACTCGTAATTCCCACGGGTAGGTAGTGCGTACATGGCATATAGCCAACTCAAGACATTCACTGAACCATTTAGCATTTTAATTAACCTGCGTGACAACCGTTATCGTTGCCTCGACTTAACTGACCCGCGGACAACGACAGCAGCCAGGACCACCAGTACATCGGTGCCTTCCCTGTCGTCCCACCAAGTCACTGCGGTTACCAACAAGGTGAACCGTCTCCTTACCTTGTCTCGTGTGTGCTCCTGGAGGAGCTCGACTTTCGTAGTTTGGTAACTCTCGCGGCCAACGATCAGGGGCCAAGCACACCGGTACACTGGTCGTACCCTCCCTGTTATCCCGTCGCAATACCTCTCGCGGGCACCGTTGGGTCGCCCGACTTCTTACCTGAAGGACAGCCGTTGTTCAGGACCCTATGGCGGCAAGACAAAGTCAGCCTCGAGTGGAGTACAAGGATTACTCCTTGATAGCTCACACTTGAGGTGACTAGGCATAACCCAGATAGGGGCCTTTGGCGGTGTCTGCTTTGTACCGTACCTATGCAGTTATAATATTTGTACCCGCATTCACTCCCCTGAGTGATCACGACCCTCTATCTAATCCTAGCTAACAATGCGCAGGGCTCACTGCTGAATAATGCATAATAATAATAATAGGCAGCATAGGATAAAGGAAGGCACATCAAGGGGCGACAAAATCAGGCTATGCAATTGAATAGGATTGTAATCGTAGCAGCAGCAGTAACAATGCCTAGTGCAAGAAATGTATGGAAAGATAGGCGATATCTGGGGAAGAGAATGGCTCTGCTTGCCTGGAAGCTCGACGGTAGGGGTAGGGTCGTCGACGAAGTAGTCGTACTCAGCAGCGGTGTGGTCGACGGCAGCAGCGGGGTCTACCGGAGATTAAGGGGGGGGGAAGAAACAGTAAATACACAACAAGCATATACAAACAGATGCATGACATGACAGATGAAATGTTAACGGTATTCTAACGCAGTGCAATGCACATTGCTCGAAACGGAAATTCATCTGAGGATGAACTACCGGCTCCGGATGATTACCGGACAGGGTGTCCGGAGGGGGAAGGATCAAGCCGGAGGTGTCGTGGGTACCGGACAAGCATAAGGGGGTGTATCCGTGCTAGTTGAACTATTCCGAGAAACATTCGTGTTCGGAATAAATTCATCCGGGCACTCTAACAGTACCGGACAATTTATCGGACTACCGGTCCGGAGGGGGAACGGTTCGATGTTCGTTGTGTTAGAGGGGTGTGATAGACATACGGATAGCGTATTCGTATTCGTTATATTTTTCTGATCAATTTTCATGTATAAAGTTTTTGAATCCGAGTTACGGTTTAAAAGTTATTGAATTTCAAAGTTTTAAATCATTTAAATGATTTTCTGAATTTTTATTATTATTTATTCAACATTATCCAGAACATTATCCAAAACAGTGCCTGACATGTGGGACCTACATGTCAGCCTCTATTTATTTATAAAACATTTTAATAAATCAAAATAGCCTCTGGACCCACATGTAAGTCACTGGAATTTATTTAAATCTCTTAAATAATTAAAATCTGACAAGGGGGGCCCAGGTGTCATTGACTCCAATGCTAATTAAACTTGTTTAATTAAGTTAAATGGCCAGGGCCCACTGTCAGTGAGACATATTAACCAGATGGTTATTTTTCTGTTTGTCCTAACAGAGATAATTAGCAGGAGGTGGGGGCCGGTTGTCAGTGGCTCATTAGCTACCAACAGAGAACCCAACAGGGAGGACCCACCGGTCAGCGAGTCCGGTGAGCTCGCCGGAGGCTCGCCGGCGGCGAGGTCGAGCTAACTCGCGATTCCGAGCGCCGTTTGAGACGCCGCTTGCGGCATTCGACGAAGAACTCGAAGCCGCGTCGATCTGGAGTGTTCCCGTGGGCTGGGACGCACGGAGGTGAGTGCAGCTTCATCAATGGCGGCGAAGGGCGTCGGGCTCCAATGGCGAATGTACATGCGAGACGAAATCGAGCTAACTACCGGTCCAAAACGAACACGGGCACCACGAGGATCCTATTGGTGCACTTGGCGCGGGCTGTGGTGGCCAGGGGACACAGCTACGACGACGAACCACGGCGGCCGGAGCAAGCAAAAGGGGGCTTTCGCATTGGGACCCTACGGGCTTCAAAGGGCGGTTGGCGACGGGTGAGAAGCTCACCGGGGACGTGTTGAGGGAGGCAGCGGGCTCGGGGACGGCTCGGTGCGGGAGGAACTCGGCGGCGATCCGGCGGCTGGAGGTAGACGAAGACGGCGAATTCACGAGCTGCGGTGCCTCCGGGTTCGATTCCTCGCACGGGGTGGAGTAGTCGACGTCGGCGAATACGTAGGACACGTTGGCGTGGCGACGCGAGCTCACTGGCCGCGTGAGCTCACGGCCATGGCGACGGCGGCTCGGGTGGGATCTTTCCCCGACGACTGCGAGAAGAGGAGGAGGGGAGAAGGAGGAGGAGGATGTCCAGGGGGTCGGGAGCGTCGCCCTTATCGCCTCCGCGAAGGGAGGGGGCAGGTGGGTGCGGGGCCAGCTCGCCAGCGTCGACGGCGAGCTCGGCCGTACGGGAGCAGGTGGGGGGGGTGGTTGGGGAAGAAGACAAGGGATGGGGGGTGGGCTGGGCTGAGGTGGGCCTCGCCCCAGGCAAGCTTTAATCATATTCTTTTTTCTTCTTATTTTCCATTATGTTCTTTTCCTTTTGTATTGGTTTTAATTGCTTTAACATTTTTTTAAAATGTGTGACCTGGCCCATAATTAGGAGTGTATATTTCCAGAGTGCCACAAAAAGTTTAGGCTTAAAATAAAACCATTTACCATTTCTTTATAATATTCAATTGTCAAATGGGGCTGTTTTGCTTGGTGTTTGAATTGTTTGAATTTTCCAGTGGAAAAATAAAATAAAATAACCATATGGGCATGACCCAATGATTATTTGTGATTTTATAAAAGTGGTCCCATGATTTTTGGGCAAAGTTTAATTGCAACATATTTTTCATAGCAACCAAAAGGCATTTCTGAATATGATCAAAGGCAAAGTGGGTCATGGCAAGGTTTGCATAGTGATTAGCAACAGTGATTAGTCCACAGTAAAAGTGATTACTGTTACAGGCAACTAAGGGTGTTACATTTGTGGAGATGATCTCCTGGTCGCGGTGCTCCTCTAAGTGCGTCGCCCAGCGGTCAACGTTGCCCGACGCATTCGCCGGGTCGGCGCGCTGGGCCTCCGTCATGGAGGGGCGGATGGCCTGGACCCACCGGTCGAAGGGGGCCCCACGAGGCACAGGCGCTACCGGCACGCCGCCGGCACTGAGCACCCAGCCGCGCGGCAGGCACGTGTCCGGCGGGCAGGGGTAGTCCGCCCTAGCGAGGAGGACCGCCTCATAGACGGCGAGGGTGCGGCGGTTGGCCATGAGGAGAAGAACGCGGCGAGAGGAGGAGGAGAGTGCAGTGTGCGGCGTCTCTCACGGCGAGCCCACTTTTTATATAGCGGGAGGAGGCCTCACCAGGGCGGGACACGCGGCGGCGCGGTCATCGGACCGTTGGGCTACTCAACGCGCCGCATTGATTCCCTGCGCCGGCGATTGGAGTTGTCATCGGCGCCGCATTGAATCTCTGCGGCGGCGGCAGGCGCGGGGAAGCCGAGATGAGAGGATAAGGACGACGCATGTCTACACGCTGACATGTAGGGCCTGCGCGCGGCACGCGCGAAACAGCACGCGCGTTTTTTCTCTTTCGCGCCGTTTTTTTTCGTCCGGCGCCCCAAGCGATCCAAGCGCGTCGGATCGGCTTGGCATCGTCGAACTCAATTTTGACCCAATACGACGCTATTTGGGCCCTTGAGGGCGCGACTTGACGGATTTCGTCCGTCCAACACAAATAGCGCCGGCTTAGGGGCGCGGCTGGAGATGCTCTAAAGCTATTTCCTTCCAGCCAGGGTCTAGGAGGTTGTTTCGGTCATTCCAGTGAGCTCACTCACCGGGTCACTCTCCATTCCCCGCTCGGTCGCCGGCGGCAAATATGGTAGTTTTCGACCACTGTAAAAAATGGTAGTTCTGGAGGAGACAAACCCCAAAAATGGTACTCCCTCCGATCCTAAAAAAGTGTCGCAAGTTACACTATAAGTTATAACTATCCTAGTTGTTCTTTCAAGACACTTTTTTAGGATCGGAGGGAGTACGTACTGTAGTTTTTTGCAATTCACTCAATCCGAAAAAGACCACATTGAGAAGCCATGAAGTGGATTTAGAGGCATCTCTCGGGCAGCACTATTGTGAAGCTTTGCATTGATGGTAGTAAGCTCAAGTTGGTTCAATTTTAATATGGGGTCATCTTAATCTCTTCTCTATCTATCTACTACTATTAATCTATCTACTACTATTAAAAGAGCAAACATAAATAATCCTAAAACCACACAGTAAACTGTACACAGGATATGTAGAACCCTTAGATTAGATCAATTTAAGCACATCCTACTGTCCATATTACGTCGACGGTCTGCCATCCCAATCAACGTCTCAGATCCAATGTTTTGCCCGACAGACATTGTGGTATGCCCAATCCCCCCCTTCCCCCACCTCCCGTTCCTCTCTCCCCTTGGAGCGCCGCCGCCATGTCTCCCATCTCACCCGCAGGCCCGGGTCGCTGCCCTCCACAGTCGAACCGGCCGGGAGCCACTGTCGAGTAACGGAGAGCCTCTTTCATCGCCACAAAGGACGTAGGCGTTCTTGGTTCTCCCCTCAACACACCGATGCGGGAGCCGTCGCATCCCTAGCGTCGTTCCTCGGGAAGGGATCCAGTATCACTCCCTCCCGCTCCTCCCTCTCATCCGTCTACTGGGTGGAGGCTACGATCTGGTAGTCACCGGTGCAATGACCTGGACACCGTCGCCGCACTGCTCCACGCCTCATGGAAACTACATCGCATGAATCCTGTCGTCGCACTTCCAGCGCAAGCTACACTACCCTGATGCCGCAGTCACCATAGCCCCACTCCTCGTGCAGACACGATGGTGTGGAAGATGCAGCAGCTCTCTACTCCGCGTCAAAACGCCTGGACGTAATTTCAGAAAAGCAATTCCGCCCCATCCAACTTTCAGGTTTAGTATTCCTACTTCCATGATACTTAATGCTTGAGGATGGATCCATGTTTGTGACAAATCAAGAAGTCTCTTTCTGAACCGTTCATGCATTCATGGATGACGTTGCAATAAATTTTCCTGCTTCATACCGAACTATGAATAAATCCCCTTGATGCCCTTTAATGTTCTTCATACAAGTGCTATCTTCCATCTCTTCTTGGAGAAATAATGAAATAAGGGGTGCTAACTGATTAGAGGACGAAGAAAGATAACATATTCTTAATACATATAAATAGATATTGTCTTATATATTATTTCCTTGCCGTTCTGCATCGTCCCACCAAAATGTCGTTGACTCCTCTTGTTGCATTGTTATGAGACATTATACACCTCTTGTTGCATTGTTATGAGACATTATACAAACTGAAAAGGGTGAAATGTTTAGAAAGAAAAACATATTCTGATTTCTTTTTGTGATAGTATCTTTTAGTTAGCTTGCATCTGGCAGTTAAAGTACTATTTGCGTGTATAAAAAATTGATACTCAGAGTAATATATCAATATATGTATTTTTTTGACTAATCAATGGATCGGTTGGAGATGAGATTCTTTGGCTTTGAGAATGTTTATATATTTTATACGTTATCCTTTCTTAGGAAGATCTTTAATTAGGAAGCGGTGGTGCCTGGGTCTTGCAGATGGAAGAAGACTTGGATGTGGGCGTATTGCAATTAATCCACGTGTGTATTTCTCAGTCGTTTGTCACTCAATTGGGACAATTACATTTTTGCCCCTAGTTCTGCCGGCCCGTGGGTTTTGCCCTTACTTTTCGGCTTTGCTCAGTTTTGCCCTTAAATTTGTCTCTGAGGTCATCCGAACGCCCTTTGACCGTTTGACCAATACTTTGAAAATGCATAACAAATTCATATGAACTCAGAAAAATGCAAATAAGATATCAAAATGTTTAAAAAAGCATTACCTGTAAGTGCATGTTATTAGCATTCACGAACAAAATAATATTTAAACTACTTGAGGTTATTAATGTTATTAACATTATTAAACATTAAAGGGTATAAACAATACATTTTCATGATTAAAAATGACATGCGAATGTAGGTGATGTCTTCTGAACATTCTGATATCTTATTTGCATTTTTCTGGGTATATATGAAGTTGTTATGCATTTTCAAATGACTTTGACCATTAATTTTAAAATTCATAACAAGTTCATGTGAATTCAAAAAATCTCAAATAAGATATCAGAATGGTCAGCAGACATCACCTAAACTTGCATGCCGTTTTTATTCATGATTTTTTTTATTGTTTACACATTTTTATTTTTAATAATGTTAAGAACGTTAGTAACCTTGGGTAGGTTAACAATTAATATTTTCATATGTGCAAATGATACACACATAAAGGAACTGCTTTTCTGAATAATTAAATATCTTATTTGCATTTTTCTAAGTTCATATGAATTTGTTATACATTTTCTAAGTATTGGTCAAACGGTCAAAGGGCATTCGGATGACCCGAGGGACAAATCTAAGGGCAAAACTGAGCAGAGCCGAAAAGTAAGGGCAAAACCCACGGGCTGGCAAAACTAGGGGCAAAAATGCAATTGTCCCCACTCAATTAGGCAAGTCTGGTTTATTCAATTCATAGTTGTTGGCATGAATTGGTTCGTGCATTTGGTCCTAGCACTAAATATAATTTGAACATGTTAATTGGGGAAATGGAAATATATGTCATTCACTAGCGCACCTTGATTCAGTTTGAGGAGAAATTAGTAGTCAATTGAATTATTAAATTTGTGTTTTGTTCTATCTTATTCTCATTTTTGTGTGGATTTTGTGGAACCAATCACTTTATAGCAGTACTAAAGTTTCCGGTCAGGACTCTGCTTTTATCCCCGAGTAAATGTAGCGTAAACAATAATTTAGAAGTTGAAGTGGATATATTTAGTTTTTCTTTACTGGGTCGGTAAAACATTGTTTAGATGTTTTTTTAAGCACAACATTCTTCAGATTGATGAATTATGAGAGTTTAAATTTTATTTGATAAGGAAATACCATTGTAATCGTTGGATTTAATCGAAGGAAGATGAGTTACATTATTCCCTTTCAAACCAGATTATATTAGAACTACCAGCATTAGTCAGATTTGAAGAAACTTTGATGCGTCCATGCTTTCTTAGTCTACTATTAACGGAAAATTAATTTTGTCATAATGTGCATTGTGCGAAGTTAAAATGATGTGGAGAGAAACACATTTCGAAAACACTTAACATATGTATGTGCAGTTCTCCACACAACATTCTTCTTAGTCAGCCGCAATTTTAACTTCACTTGTCTTAGCCAATTTGGGTACTTAGTGAGGATGAAATACTTATCTTTCTCATGTGTCTGAATGCTAGAGTTGGTTGGTTTGCTAGACCATGGTATATTAAAACTGATGATCTTCAAAACAATTCCTCAATCACTAACATTATTGCCCATTTACTTATTCTGGACGCCCACATGCGAATTTAAGTAATACTCTCACTTTAATGTGATGCCTTTGGAAATCTCGCAATGATAAACTATTTCAGAGGAATGATGGATCTCCATTGCAGGTATTTTGTGCAGCACATGTCACTACTAATTATCTGAATCTGGAAAGATGGCTCTGATGCATACACACAGAGAAGCGACAACTATTTTTCCGGGGACTACAACTGACTGATCTAGGTTATCAAGTGTCAATGCAATCTTTACGAATGTTGCATGGAAACAGGAGGCAATACAAAATGAAGCAGATGAATCAAATGCAGGAAATAGGAGTCTGCATCCATCTAAAGTGATTGGTGTGCAAAGCTCCAATCCAAGATTTCAGCAAAGGGAACACGATGCAGTTCAGCAATACAAGCAGAAGTGCAAGGGCTCGTGCTAGCTGCTAGACTAACAGAGATGCTACAGATACAGGAGACATTTGTACTTACAGATAATCATACACCTACAAAAGTTGCATCAGCAAGACTGCCTAGAATGAACCCAGATCATTGGCAAATTAGAAGCCATATTGCAGATTTTTCTGCCATGACAGATCATAAACAAGTGCAGGTCTATCACATATCCAGGGATCAAAATGTTGAAAGCCAATGATTCTGCGAAAGTAGCACTCACGCAGGAGTTTGTAGCTCATCCTATAGCGACAGGTTAAGCTGCAATAATTCTGACCACACACCATGATCCCTTTTTACAGGCTTTAGTTCATATCATTTGCTGGGGTTTGTATTTCTCTGTGTAAACTGCTTCAAAGATGAATGAAAACTTGGCGCCTATGTGTGCCTTTTGTTTGTTCAAAAAAATGAGTGATGCTCATGAAGGCCATTTTATGTGACTGACGAACTGCCTGAAAGTGGAATGCTAGCATTCAATGAAAGAAAAGCAAGTATTTCACGTGCAAGATCAACATTTTCTTAATGGAAGGATTAGTTGTTTAAATCTTTTTTACAACCTATGAGATCATTGAACAAAACTACAACACATACAAGGCTTAGTATCCGATTGGTAAGATTAACAATCCATCTATGAACTACTGGATGGAAGCATCATCAATATAATACGACAAATGTCGTAATTATTATTTTCTCAATATGTAGAACAATACCACAATGGTTTCTCATTTTCTTGAAAATACAACTTGATTGACATCATAACATTGTGTATTCATTTAATTCAATTTTTATTCTTTTATTTTTTATTACATACTCTATCATTATTTGCTTAATATTTGCACGTGCACACTTACTAGTAGAGCTCAAGAAGAGAAACACCAAGGCCGTTCAGACTTTTCACAGTAAAGGCACTAGTTCCGTCTGGATTACATGCACCCCAGTTTGTGCAGGTTTTGATCATATGCCGATACGGAATAAAGGGGTCGAAATGATCAGGTTTCTGTTTATCGATCCACAGAATATACATCTTTTCCAGTCTGAATTCCAACCAGACATCAATCTTAAACTGACGAGCAGGCAGGCCCTAAACCCCAGCACCAAATACAAATGTTTCTTACACAATATGATGCAAATCTGCCACACTGGTAGGCTCCAAAATTTGTCTAGTGCAGCTCTTGTCCGGCTTGCTCTGCATGCATCCCAAACGACCCTGCATGGAGGATTCAGGTCCACGGTCTTTTTGCCGCACGTCCTTAGCATGGCGGTTGCCCTTTTCATCAGGAGGAACCAACAGGAATGAGCTTGACGACGACGGCGATTGGCATCCCGACGAGGCCAAGGAGCACACTGGCAAGCCACTGGAAACTGGTGAGAGGCGTCGTGTTCGCAAACTCGCCGAGGAACTGGACCATGATGAACTGGAAGACGACCGTGCTGGTGAGGACACACATGAAGACATAGTTCTTCAGCATGCCCTTCAGCACATTGAGCTTCTCCATCTCCCTCGAACTTATCTCATTGAACACCTGAGAGAAGCATACACAGATCTAGTGAGAGTCCAAGTTCGCTGTTAACAATAATGTGCAATCTTATTTCAGAAATTTGACAGAACAGGTCCGCATGTCAAACCATGCACCTTTGCTTCCACCAAATTCATATTAACCCTCTACCAGCTGTGTATATTTACGTAACTATCAGAACATTACACTATTGCATTAATGGTAGTTTTTAAAAGTTCCGGCATAGAGGTTCTCAAAATCATCACAAATTTTCTTGCCTTCCATAGGTTATCTCCAAGGTCCTGGTAAACACATCACCAGTGGAAAAGAGAGGATTTTCAGCAGTAACCATACCTGGCAGAAGACGAATGAGTTGAAAATAATTGTATTCAGCACTATATCAGAGTCAGAGCCTCCAAGCCCAAAAAAGGTTTTGCCTTGCGTCTGGAGATACCACATAACAACAAATTGGTATAGAGATTGCCCAAAAATGTTCCTCCACATTACATTTGTGATGAACTTCCCTGTTCTTCCTACTGGCTCTCTCTTCATCAAATCATCATTGGGTGGTTCGGTGGCTAATGCAAGTGCACCAAGTGTGTCCATAATCATGTTGACCCAAAGAAGTTGAACAGCTGTCAGTGGCGCATTTCCTATCATGGAAAGTGCAAATTATCAGTAGGAGGGTATATTACAGGAAGTAATAAGAATCATCAAGGCTGGGAGATATACCTGTAAAACAAGCTGAGGAGAAGTTAACTAGTAAAGCCACAACATTAACAGTTAACTGAAACTGCACAAACTTTTGAATATTGACGTAAACAGAGCGTCCCCATCTGGCAACAGTTACAATTGTAGAGAAATTGTCGTCCAGAATGATGACATCAGCACTCTCTTTCGCCACCTGAATAAGTGAGCATTAGTCTAGTGAATTACATGAGTAAGAAATTAAGAATAGCAGGATACATCTCAACTTTACAACATTCAGGTCCCGAAAGGCTAAATAAATTGCATAACTCCAATAAAACAAAACGGCATGATACATCTTCAAGTAGATTAATACATTTAGGATTTGGTCTCTTCAATGATCAAGCATTCTCACCTCAGTGCCTGCAATGCCCATTGCAAGTCCAATATCTGCTTCATGTAGAGCAGGAGCATCATTTGTTCCATCACCAGTAACAGCAACAACTTCATTGAATGTTGTGCGTAAATGCTTTACTAGTGTATGCTTATCCAGTGGTGATGATCGGGCCATTACCTTCAATACACAGAATTACAGTATTGAGACTTGCAGATAGATGGTAAAGCACTATTAGAAGTCAGGTAGACATTATAAACACATCAAACCTGAATTTTTGGAACAAGCACAAGGAGCTCCTCAAGAGTTTTCTCCCTGAAATCAGGTCCCTCGATAGCCAGACCATCTTCAGTGAGTATACCACATTCACGGGCAATCGCCTTCGCTGTATTTATGTTGTCACCTGTAACCATTCTCACCGTAACTCCAGCAGAGCGGCAAATTGCAACAGACTCTCTCACACCTGGGCGAACAGGATCTTTAATACCTACGATAGCAATGCATGTGTACCCTTGCAGTGGTAATTGCTCTTCAATGGAAAAGCCTTCTTCCATTTCCTTGTAAGCAAGGCACAATGTCCTAAGAGCTTCATTAGCAAAACCATCAATAATACCATTGAGCTTGCCAGCAGTTGCTTTATCAAGAGGAGTAACAGCACCTGTCTCATCTATGAACTTATCACATGCAGCTAAGACTATTTCTGAAGCACCTTTACAATGTGCACGGTATCCTCCTTCAGCAAGCTCAAGAAGGACACACATCCTCTTTTTTGTTGAATTGAAAGGCTCCACTTTCGCAATCTTAGTTTCAGCACGCTTTGCCTTAAAGTCTCCACCTATTGACATTGCAAACTCCAATATAGCTGCCTCTGTTGGGGTACCCAGGATCTGGTGTTCCCCATTTTGGTTAATAACAACCTCACCACCTGTATTGTTAAATATAGACTCGAGAAGAGTTCTGACAACATTTTCTGGAAGTTCTGAACACAACTTGGATGCATTCTGAGGACTGTTAACCTCTCTGATATTTCCACAAATGCAGGTCTTGACAACAGTCATATGATTAGTTGTTAGTGTTCCTGTCTTATCACTGCAGATGGTAGTAGCTGAGCCCATAGTTTCACATGCAGCTAAGTTGCGAACCAGTGCCTTGTCATTCATCATTTTCTTCATTGCAAATGCCAGACTCAGTGTGACTGCTAAGGGCAATCCCTCAGGAACAGCAACCACAACAATGGTAACTGCAATAGCAAAATGCTCCAACATCGCCAGTGCATCATCCCCTGACCAGCTTAAAAGAAGCCCGCCGTGATACTTCTGGCTGATTAACCCTTGAGACAAGACAATGAAAGTTATGACAGCGAAAAATAGTCCAATCTGACCAATGATAGTTGCCACTCCATTAAGTTTGACCTGCAGTGGGGTTTCATCGTCCCCGCCTTCGCTGAGAGTAGCCATTAGTTTTCCCCACTGGGTTCGCATACCAACTGTTGTAATAAGCATCTTGCAGGACCCATCCTGGACCTTGGTACCCGACAAAAGAAAAGGGTTGTCTTCATTTACAACAACAGGTTCGCTCTCGCCAGTTAGGCTGGACTCATTAATCAACAGAGAAAACCCAGAAATGAAAAGCCCATCAGCAGGAACCTGATCTCCTATTGCCAGATTTACGACATCTCCAGGAAGAAGATCATATATCGATATTCTCTGCCTAAAACCTTTCCTTGTAACTTGCACTTGAATTTTTCTTTTCTCCTTGTCCAGGTCCTTGAATTGCAGGGACTGCCGATAGTCACTTGTCGCGGTAACGAAAACAACCAAGAGGATACTTGCAACAATTCCTAGACCATCATGAGCACCTTTTGGCCATCCTTCCATCGTAATGCCAACAACTAATGAGACAAAGGCACATATAGCAAGAATTATAAGAGTTGTATCTTGAAGAGCTTCCCACACAAACACCCAGAAACTGCGGATCTCGCTTTCTGTGAATTTGTTTATTCCATATATGTCCTGCCTACGCTTCATGCTATCCTCAGCTGTGTCTAGCCCATCTGTCGGGGATGTTGCAAGCTTGGTTGCTATTCCAGCAACTGCACCATGGGTGATCAACTTTTTACTGTCATGGCCCTCAACAATGGACCCCAGTTCATCAGCGCAAATCTGAAACCCTGCCGCCTTGACTTCTTCAGGGACAACATACTCACTTCGAAGTTTGAGACCTGGGCATATTGGTTTGTCAGTGGCATGGTTAGATACTAGTATATCGAAAATGTTCAAAACAACCGACAAACATGAAATTGTGCAATCAATTATTACCATGTATGAACTGCAGTGCGGCTTTCGACACCAGCACGGCAACCCGCAGCTTCTCCTGTCACACATCAATAGCATGAATTTCAGTAACCTCTTAAAATAAGCGCAGAACAGATATGCAAAACTAGGGTAGCAGCAATGGCAACCAATATTTCCTAATTAATTAAACCACTCAAGGATCGAATTTGGTACTGTGGCTATTCTGAAATAGGATATCGAACAAGCCACTCCCAACATCCCAAAATGGCATTGCAAAACAACTATTGGTAGTACTAGTAACTAACACGCGACATGGAAGAGGTTAGTGCTACCAAACGCAGCGCAAAGAAGGCATATGATGTTGCTGTAGCAAATCAGGCACGTAACGAATTGGCACTAACTATGCCCCCCCCCCCTTCCCCCATCCACCCATCTCACAAGCAGATCACAAACAGCCCAAAATGCTCCAACAGCAACACATCCGTAAAATTGGCTAATTCAGTTGAGAACCCCACCACTGAGGGTGCTGTTAAACTAACTAGTTACGGGGCTACGATGGCACCAACCCTATCTAAACTAGCAGAAGCACTACCAGTAACTGTAAGTGCTCGAAGCTAAATCTTCGTCGAGGATGCGGCCGGCCTGATACCCTACGAGCTCCTGGCCTGGCAGCCAGCCCGGCCGAGCTCCAGATCCCGGAGACGCCGCAGATCCCTGCGGGGAACCCCACCCGAACCCACCAGGTCAGGCCAGGCCACGCCGCGCGGAGGATGAATATGGAATAAAGCGCAGGAAGCGGAAGGCAGCGGCGGAAGAGAGAGAGAGGGACAGGGAGAGAGTACTGAGTACGGACGTGGTTTGCGTGCTTGATGGCCTGCGCCTCGCCGCGCTTGTCGAGGTTGGCGGTGAAGCGGAAGCGGCGCTTGGGGTTCTTGACGACGCTGCAGAGCTTGCGCCAGCGCCGCAGCGCCTCCTCGGACGAGTTCTTGCCCTTGACGCCCCCAAAGTTCTCCTCCAGGTAGCTCTCCATCCTCCGCCTCCGGCCGGCTCAGCGAACCCCGGCTCCGGCGGGAAGGAATTGACGCGTCGGGTTGGTTGGGTGGAGGAAGGGGAGGATGGATGGGGGAGTGTGGTGTGGTGTGGTGTGGCGACCAATGAGATCGCGCGCTCTGGCTCGCGGAGTCGTCGCGTCAAAACAAGTAGTACGAGTACCCGGCGCGTCCGATGAGTGAACGAAGTCGTCACTGCGGCCGGAGCGCGCTCTGGCGGTCTGGCCTTGGCACGGGAAATTTCTGGAGTATTTTCTTTTCTTTTCTCAGCGACGTCACTGGTGATTTTTCTGTGCACACTTGTCCCGGCGCCCATGTCACGGACAACTTTAAATGAATGCGATAATATATACACGCCGGATACAACGCGTATACATCAATGAGCGTACATAAATTTGTACGTGCAACATAGTGGAGAGATGGATACGGTACCTACAAAGACATGGCGCCCTCAAGATCAAGATAGGGGTGGGCATATAATCCGAAAACCGAGTTACCGAACCGAATTAACCGACACCGAATCCGAATTGACCGAAACCGAGAAAAATGATACTGTAATCGGTTGGCAATTGTAGAAAACCGAATTTAGTTCGGTGGATTCGGGTTTAGCCTTTGGGTACCCGAAGTCCCGAACAGACCGAAGATAGTAAAAAAAAAACACAGGCCACAGCCTAGGTCGTAACTCACGCCATATCTCCTTTCCCCAACCAGGCAAAGGCAAGTCTTGATCTGCTCCGCCGCCGCCGCCGTGACCTTGGTTATTTGATTCTCCGCATCCTCGCTTCCCAATCCAATCGCATCCCTGAATCTGCACCCCTTCCCGGCGTGCTCGTACCCCGTATGGATGCATCCTTTATATACATCCATTGCCGATGGCAGGCGACAACCCCGGCAACGAGTGAATCACAACCACGGGAGACGAGGATCTCCAAGCTCGCTGGAGAAGGATCCATTGGAGCGCAGCTAGCAGCTCAATCAATTTTCCGGTGCAACCTTGCTGATCCATTGGAGGTGAAGAACACTGACGAATCAACGAACACAACACGTTCCTGCACATTGCAACGTAAGCCCCTGTTCTAATTTCCCGCCGTCTTCTAACAGTACAGGGATTGTGTGCAATTTCACATGTTCTGGTTGTCTTTTTATCTGAATAGCAATAACTAGTTGTCACTTATTTGATGCTTCGGGAATCAGAGTATTTATAGGACCATGAATCCATGATGTTCTGAATCATGTATAAATAGAAGCGTACAATTTACATATACATATTTTTTATTTGTAAGTAACAGATACATAATTACCATGATGTTCTGAATCACAGTATTTATAGGACCATGAATCCATGATGTTCTGAATCATGTATAAATAGAAGCGTACAATTTACATATACATATTTTTTATTTGTAAGTAACAGATACAAAATTATTGCTAACAAGGAGTGGGAATTTGGGTCATTTCTTGTATATTGAATCCTATATCGGTTCAGTTCATAATAGTTATTTGTATGCCTAAAACATATTCTTTGATCTTTTCATGTGGAAATCCTTATTGATCGATGCAACTTTCTTTGATTGTAGATGTCTTCCGAGCCTTGTGAGATCATGGGAACTGAAGCTTCCGCGCTTACTTCAACTCTGGTAGTTAGTGGGACATTACCTATGGATGTTGAGAAGGCTAGTGGAAGTGGTGCCGCTGGTGAGGTGCAAGCAGCAGAAGCAGAGAAGGAGGGTGATGGGAAGGGGTCAGGGAAGGCTGAAGTTGTGGATGTTGAAAATAAAGATGTCCGAAAGCAGATGGCTTCGAGATCAGAGATGTGGAACCACTTTGAAAAGGTCAAGGTTGATGGTGTCTTGCAGAAGGGAAAATGCAACTACTGCAAGAATGACATCAGCGCTCATCCGGTGATCAATGGTACATCCGCTCTACGCAAACATTTTAATATTTGCAAGCGTAATCCCCATAGGAATATTGGTGATGATAAGCAAGCTGTGCTTCAACTTAATCATGGTGATGGTGTACATGCTTGGAAATTTGATCCTGATGCTATTAGGGCTTCTTTTGCTGAAATGATAATAGAAGATGAACTCCCATTTGCTTTTGGTGAAAAATCGGGGTTTAAAAAGTTCATGTCTAAAGCCTGCCCACGTTTCTCAGTTCCATCTAGGAGAACATGCACTAGGGATGTTGTTCGCACATATTTTGAGCAGAAGGCTAAACTTAAACTTTTCTTTAAAGAACAATGCGAAAGAGTGTGTCTCAGAACTGATTGTTGGACTTCTCAACAACAAGATAGCTACATGACTGTTACTGCCCACTTCATTTGTAAAGAATGGAAACTTCATAAGAAAGTCATTAGCTTTTTCAAGGTTAATGGCCATAAAGGAGATGATATTGGGAAACACCTGCGGAAAACTTTAATGGATTGGGGGGTCGAGAAGGTGATGACCATTACTGTTGATAATGCTAGTAATAATGATGGTGGTATTGGTTACATGAAAAAGGAACAGAACAAAGCTAAGAATTGCATAGCTGGAGGCAAATATCTCCACATGAGGTGTGCTGCCCACATTGTCAACTTAATAGTTACCGATGGTCTAAAAGAAATTGACATTTCAATCAAGCGTGTGCGTGCAGCTGTTAGATATTTGAGGAATAGCCCAAGTAGGTTGACTAAGTTCAAAGAATGTGCTGAGCTTGAGAAAATTGAAACCAAGGCCTTCTTGATTCTTGATGTGAGCACTAGGTGGAACTCCACATATTATATGTTGAAGGCTGCTATTAGCTATGAGAAAGTTTTTGCAAGGTATGCAGATGAGGAACCTTACTTTGCTGTGGATTTACTTAGTGATAAAGGTAAGGAGAAGGGTGTTGGAGTTCCAGATGAGCAGGACTGGGAGAATGTCAAGAAGATGACATATTTTCTTGCACATTTTGCGGATCTAACAACTCGTGTTTCTGCCTCATTGCATGTGACTGCTAATAGTTTTTTCCATGAGATTGGTGAGGTGAATTTATTAGTGAAAAGTTGGATGGAAAGTGAGGATGATTTGCAAATTGCGATGGCAGAGAGGATGCAGGATAAGTTTGACAAATACTGGGGCAATTGGCATGAGCTTGATACCGGCAAGAAGGGGAAGGAAAAGGAGAACTTCAACTTGCTAATTTTCATTGCAACGGTGCTTGATCCAAGGTAAAATAATACAACTATTGCAATATAATTCATTTTATTATGTAATGTTTTCTTATATTGCAGCACCACTAACTAAAGTTTAATCTTTCTTGTTGCATTGCATCACAGGTACAAGCTTTCAGAATACACACAATTTGCCATCTTAGAAATGTATGGGGAGGACAAAGGGCCTAAGGTGTGGGCTGCAGTTAGTACTTGTCTCCGAGATTTGTTTGAAGAATATAGGCTGATGTATTCTCCAAATATTGCATCATCTCAAAATAGTGCTTCTGGGGAAGTTGAATCAAGCGGAGGGCGTGCAAGCATGATGAAGTCCTTGATTGCTAAGAAAATGAGGCTCAATAGTGGTGGTAGCAGCAACAGTAAGTCTGAGTTGGATAAGTTCCTTGCTGAAGAGCCTGAAGATGATGGCCCCAAATTTGACATATTAGAGTGGTGGAAGTTTAACTCATCTAGGTTTCCTATATTAGCATGCTTGGCACGAGATGTTTTAGCAATCCCCATCTCCACTGTTGCATCTGAGTCTGTATTCTCTACTATTGGGCGTATTCTTGATGACTTCAGAACTTCTCTAACTCCATTCATGGTTGAAGCCCTTGTGTGCACTCAGGATTGGCTTCGATATGGCACTCATGTTAGCATAGCAGAGAACATTGAAGAACTAACCAAGCTCGAACAAGGTAATTTGAATTTACTAATCTTGCAATATGTAAGAAGTTTTCATTTGCTGTTATATAATGCTTGCTCCCACCATTGTTGTTTTTAGAATTAATTGCGGAATATAAGGAGAAAGTCAAGATCCAAAGCAACGCCAAGTCCCCCGCCACCCCAAAACCTACTTAAGAATTGGTGAGTTTCCACTTCCGAGCTATAAAAATCCATCTTGCTGCTTCGATACAGATTGAATTCATAATTTTATTTGATTCTATCTAGACATATGAACCATGTAATTGAATTATTTTTCGTATTTCAGATATTTTTCTTTGCTTGCCTACGGTTCTGAATAACTACTCCTGGTCATTGGAGCAGAAGCAATGAAGCTTGAAGTTTACAAGTTGGGGGATGGCAGTGATACTGATCTTGTACGCTGCTTGCTGCAGATTACTTGAAGTTTTTAAATTTAAGTCAAATTAAGCGTCGCGAGTCGTTCAACTTTAGTTATGTCAAGTCTTGAGATTTTGGTTGGTGTGACTGTGCAGAACTACTGCTGGATGCTATATGTTTTGAGTCAACATATGATTATGTACGATCTGTCCATTGTGTTTTTATATTTTATCACTAGTTTTCTTTGTGCTGCTTGTTAAGAAAAGATGGGAAACAATGTTTGTTTTTGATAAAATGAAACTGCAGACTTTTTTTTACATGACGAAATTTGGGACTGTTGGAGCAATGCTTGTTATTATAAAATGATTGGTGTTGCAAACTTGCAAATTAGACTGACTTGCAACGATTATTGCTATTTTAAAATGATTAAGGTTGTTCGGTCAGAACCGATGACCGAACCGAACTTTTGGGTGAACAAAACCATCGGTTAATGATTTTCCCATTAACCGATCGGTTATTGTTTTTGCATAACCGAAATATTTTAAAACCCGAGGTACCGAACCGAACGGTTTGGGGGAACCGAACGCCCAGGCCTAGATCAAGACCGCATAAAGATCAGTACAAACGCTGCTGTTTTTCAAGATGAAAATATCAGTGGTGCTGGTGGGGTTGCCTGTTGTTCTTCTTCTGCAATATTGGATACTTGATGCAAACCTCATCCCGGAGTTATTGATACCATGATAGTAGAGAGCTTCGCTCTTCGAGATGACGATGTTATTGTTAGAAATAGCAGTGTTATCTACTACTTTTAAGTCTTTTGTATTTCAGCATGTTAATAGATCAGTTAATGTTCCATCACATCTATGTTCTAAGCGTGTTTGCACCTTGTCTGGAACTGAAAGCTGGCTCATGGATACTCCTAGCTTCTTAATTAGCAGCCTCTTGGCTAATAATCCGGCAAGCACTTTTGTGTAATAAAGCTCTGAAACTCCCTGCAAAAAAAAGAGATGGTGCGTATAGAGGTATAAATGAGACAATGTTGGTGGAAGCTACGGCCTCTAGAGGTGATGTTGCAAATTTTCATATTGGGATTACACATTGTACTACAACACGGTACATATGAAATGCTATAAATACATAGTCGAAGGATATTTTCAAAGCCGTTCCTCAAATCTGACTCGAACGAAGAGGGGCGGATTGCGGCGGCGTACCTGGAGAGGGGTGGACCACGCGGAGCCGCGCGATGGTCGGGAGGGCCCGACGACATCGTTCGTGCCACGTCGTCAAGGGTTGGGGGGATGGGGCCGTGGAACCCGAGTTTCCTTCGCTTCTTCCTTGCTCTAGTCGAGAACGACGGAGCACACCGCGAAGGGTAATGTTCCCCACGTCTTCTGGCTCCGCGCCACGGAGGGAGCAGGCTCTCCCGGTCGTTGGAGAGGACACCGAAACCGGCACTTCTGTCGTCGAACAATATTGGATTTGAATGGGAGGGGTCAGGGCAAAAGATGAAGAGAGAAACCGATAGTGAGGATTAGGGTTTGTTCGGTGGGGTTTTTATACGGATCAGGGTCTATCCCGAAGCGTCGCCACGCCACATGAGTCCATACTATCAGTAACAACGTGGCGAACGCGCTCGAACCTACCTATATTCACCCCAGATTTCGGTTAGATATGAGGAGTAACGATCAACCGAACGTATAGGGTAATTCAAAGAACCCGTTTGGATCACAGTTTTATGACCGGGCATTGATCTGGCGGTCCCCACGATCACTTTGAGGATCTGGATGTAGCCGCTCTTATGCGTACACAATACAAAGTACTCCCTCCGTTTCAATTTATTTGACATGGCTTTAGTTCAAGCTTATTTCAAATTAAACTAAAACCATGTCAAATAATTCGAAACGAAAAGAGAGTACATATGAAAAATCTTGAATTCCGTACGTTGTTGTTTGACAGCGCCACAAAAAGCGAAGGAAAGCATACAAAATAGAAAGTATATTTGCACAAGCACAACAACCGTCCGTCCATGATTGATATGACGATAAGACAAAACGAAGCTAAGAGATTCTTTTATTCCAGAACAAAAATATAGAGGAGCATAAAACTCATAGCCTCACAATTTACAATACACTGCGTGGAACACAGACACACTGATGGAATGACAAGAATCACATGCTGAAACTCCTCCGGTTACTATGGCACACGAAATTTGAAACACGCCCTTTGGTAGTCAAGTTGTCGGTCCGAATTCATTCATTTACTCACCGGGTTTCAAATTAAGAAAACATGGTTTTCGTCTCTCTCAGCATCAACCAATAGTGCATTAATGTAAACGATTTATCCTCGTTTACATTAATGCGAGAGTGAGAAAGATGCGGATGCACAGCAACGAAGGGCAAGGATGAAGTGGAAAAAAATTGAGCCGAGAGGAGGATTTGAGTAGGTCGGGATGTCGGAGTCGTACGTGTCGATGATTCGGATCCCCACAAAGCTCCCCAATCTAGTTCAGAATTATGAAAAAAAAAGAAACATGTGAACCGGTCTGCAAACAGATAGAACACCCTAAAAATAGTTTGAACAAATACAAAAAGTTTAAAGATCAACGTTGAAGATGTTCGAATGTAGTTGGTTACCCTAAAAAAAAGTAGCACGTAGGTGTTTGAAAGCGCTGAAAAAAAAGGCCAAGGGGGCATAAAAAAAACAGGTAGTATATTCGCGCAAGCATAGCCACCGTCCATGGACGAACGATAAGACAAAACGAAGCTAGAGATTCTCTTGTTCCGGAACAAACATACAGAGGAGGAGCATAAACTCCTGGGCGCACACTTTACACCGTGTGCGTGGAAAACGGAACTGAAACACCCTTTGTGGAATCGGGCTGAATTCATTCACCGGTTTATCAAATTAAGAGAAAAAACACGGCCCTCGTTTCTCTCGAGCTCCTGCCCTCTTCCCCGTGTCTCTCTCTGTAACGATGATTTATTTTTTGTGTGTGTAACGATGATGAGTTGCCGATGAGTTGATGACTAGCTAATCCACTCACCTCACCACAGGTGCTGGTGCTTTCTTTTCTCCTTTCGAGTCTGTCTTGTATGCCTGTAGGCCTCGCCTCACGCGCTATCTTTCACATGCCGGCCACGTGAACCTCGCCACCAATCATTCATTCATTCCTGCCAACTGCTAGGTGCCATGTTGTGGTACGCAGATCTACCACCAGTGTCAAAGAACCATATCATAACCTCGTGAAAAAAATGATTAAACGAGACAAACTGCAGTACAACAAAAGGCATCACCAATAGAAGATAGTACTACTATTACTGCCAGGTTGCATGAGCCAATGCTGGAGTGAAACCCGTACCGAATGTGACACCATTTCGGCTGTCTCATGTGTACAAATTCTCTTGAAAACATCAAGATCATGGAGCATAAGAGACGGATGACTCCATGTTTAATGAGCATACAAGCGAGAGCCCGGCTGAACAGAACAGATCAGGTCTCCATCAATCCCTCTGCATCATCATCAGCTTCCCTTCTCTGCTAACTCCCAGCAAGTGCGATGCAGAAACTGCATTAGCAACTGACCTAAAAAACAACGGAAAAATATCACGGGGATCTGCTCGGATCTGGATCCAGCCCGAAACATGGCCCCCAGAATGTCACAACATTTGCATGTGTGGCAATGCCAACGGCATGCATATACACCCATGCTCACATACTCTCTCACATGTCAGATCCAATCTTCAGTTTCATGGCAAGAGTTTTAGCCCAACAAAAAACATCCTGCAGCAGCTCTACATTGTGTCCCGCGAAACAAAACTGAACCAGATTCTAGCGAAACGACCGTGTCTAGTCAGAATCCGATGTCAGGCCGTCGTCAGGGTGCAACGCGCGGACCATCTTCGACAGGTGCTCGCCCATCTCCTCCATCTCTTCCCTCCCGAAGCCCCAGTCGCGGAGTATCTGGGTCCCCAGAGCGCCCCTGGCCACGCCGAACTTCTGGAGGCTCAGCGAGCGCCTCTCTATGAAGGGCAGGACCGCGTTGCTCGATCTTAGGCGTGCCGCCATCGGTATCGACTCAATGTCGAGTGAACCCTTTGTCTGGTTTCCCTCTGCGTGGTTACCGATCTCACCGTGCTGGCCGATGTGGCTTTTGAAGATTGCCGGGAAGGGGAGTGGGATGGGGAGCGGGCAGGGTGATACTGAGAGATGGCAGAACTTTGGTTTCGTGGCTCGGCCTTCAGAAGCTGAGCACACGGAGTTCTTCACTTGTGATATCGATGCTCGTTGCCCACCTGTATCAACAAATTTATATTCAGTTAACTGTACTTTCCACAAACAAATGTACAACTCATGTATCGTTGTAGCTAACAAGTGACAATATACAGAAAGAACTCAAGCAGCTATGTAGCATGGCAGGCAGTGGTAATTAAATGGATAGGCAAACCTGCACGGAGAACTCCATGAAGCACCAATGATTCAACAGAGTAAGGATCTTCTTCTTCGTCACTGATTTCAGGGGTCAGTGAGTGCAGGCTTTTTATGTTCCACAGATCATTTCCATCTGGCAATCAAGAGTATGCAGTTAGCAAGAAAGATTAAGTTGTCACTCATGTCGGATCAAACAAGGCATATACACTGTGTACCTTTCAAAGAAGGGGCAGGCATTGCTACATCCAGAGCAGTAACCATGTTCTGCCTACCCTGATCAGATATTATGTGCACAAGTTCACGCATGTCAATATTACCAGATGAATGCGCTATGTTTGAAGCCGGCCCAGCATTTTGTAGTCTAAATGGCACAGTTACTGAATGTATCGCTGCTGCACAAATTGCACTGGAGTGGAATGGTTTTGCATCTTGTATAGAAAGGAAGGGTGACAGGTAACCTGGTGAAATGAAATTAAGTAAAAATTATTTCCTACACTCAGGAAATAATTCAATACGAATAATTTGAAAAGTAAATAAATAGACATATGCTTATTAATGTACTCCCTCCTTCACAATTATAAGATGTTGTAACTTTTTGTGTATCAGATGTATATAGGCGCATTTAGTGTGTTTGTTCACTCATTTCAGTTTGTATGTAGTCTATATTGAAATATCCAAAACATCTTATATTTGTGACGGAGGAAGTGCTTTATAGTAGGATGAGATGTGAAGGAGTTGATATTTCAAGGAAAGTGCGATCAACAATGTTTTCAGCATAAGATCAATGCACAGGAAATTAAACAACAATAATACCAAGCTACTGGGAAAAAGTGTGATGCAATCACAAAACAATGGCGGCACAAGATGTGTTCCTGCCTTTTTAGAGAACATACGAGAATTCACACACCTAATCATACTAGAATGAAGAACTAAAAAAAACAGAATCAAATGCAGTAGTCTGGGTGAAAACATACTTTGACTAAGAGAAGGCAGTCCTATTGGAACCATCAAACTGCAAAAGGATGAAAGCTTCGAAAAGGAAACGGCGTCATGCAAAGATCTTGTAATGGTCTCCCTTTGATTCCTGGATGATCCATGGGTAACTGGATCCCTCACACAGTAAAGCAATACAGGTGTGTTTGTGTAGTCATCAGCAATGTTTTCCAAATAATTTGCAGCTATGCTAGAAAACCCTCCTGAATCGTCTAAAATAAACTGGATACCCTGTAATTAATTACAGATTGGTTCAAATCTCAACAAAATGCATATGGAGGAAATTGTACAAAATCACGGGTTGTCTAAGCAAACATAAACCATAGTATAACTATAAATAGAGTATTCATTGATAGTTTATTGGGGAAAATATATGACCTGAATGTGGTCGCATTCTTCAACAAAGAACCTTAGCCTCTCATTCATCTCCTCCATTAGAGACCATTCTGAAACTACCTCCCTTGCAGTTCCAAAGTTATCAAACTTGTCAAAGTCTGTCCATGACCCATGCATTTCATACAAGCTTTGAGGGTGATACTGAACCTTCGTATAATCAGTCCAGAAGTTGACGTCCTTCTCTAGGCATTCGACCAGGTCCTTATCTTCAATACTTTTCTGGGAGTTGTTTCCACCATTGCTAGTGCTCGGGTTCAGCTCTTCTCCAGTTAAGCTTTGCAGAAACAAGTTCCGCCCATGAGGTTTTGCTACTGACTTTGTTACATTTCCAGACCTACAACAATTAGAACGGACTCATGAAGGTACTTTCTGAGCCTGATAGACTTTTCACAGATGGGTGCTCTCTAACTGGAGATAATCATTGTCAATATTACCCACCAATAGCATGATTTGTACAAAAGCACAGTTATCAGCAGCTAATTCCTAAGCTGAATGATACTCTATAAAAAGATTGAACGGATGCCATGCGGTTGTCAGAGCAATTGGATGAGAGCATGCATCATCACAATCTCCAAAATAACCATATTATGAAGCTAAGAGCAATCTAATGCTCCTACGGTTTGCAATAATCTTATGAAGCAAACATCTATACAGTTAAGGATATATCCTGACATAGCGATATGTTTTTGTTTTGGAGATTTAACTATGCTCCCTCAGTTTGATAGAGTACAACAGATTATGGATAGCTAAAGTTATTTGCTATTAGTCTGAAACTAGTGCATTTCTGGCCCAGTTGCACAAGCAATCCAAAACCAAAATGAAAAAAGCCTCATGTTTCTCTTTAGCTCATATGAAATACCACAACAACGACCAACTATGCATGAAGGGCAGAAAACCAGGCATGGAGAAAAAATCAGGAGAAGTTGAGAGTGTTCACTTGCCATGTAGTGACATTAAGCTCATCCGAGGCAGCACTACTCAGGGCTGGAGCACCCGAGGAACTTAAAGAACCAAGAGACCCTGCAAGTCGTATAATTATATGATGTAATGTACACAATCACTGACAGCATGTAAGTTACACATTTACACAAAGGCATCCTGGTATCAAGCACGCGTAGAGAGAGTAGTTGCTTGTTAACATTGATATACTTAGTGTGAATTCAGCACAATAGCACATAGTACAAAAATTAAGAAGAGAATTAAATTACCTCGAGAACCAACAGATACCAAACGGGGGCAGTAGGTGGAGACGCCCTGATAAAATTAAGCAGTGTGACTGAGAGGATCCCATGGAAATGACGCACGATTTCGAGATAACAGCTTAGCCTGGCTTGTTTGTACCTGGAGCGTCTCGCCGGTGCGATACAGGACGTCCATGTCGAGCGGCGCGGTCCTGAAGGCGGCGTCGGCACCGGGGTCGTCGGCGAGCCCGAGGAGCTCATCCTGAAGAGACAGAGACGGGGATTGAGTGCTACAGGCATAAGGTTGGGGTAGGGTTTAGGGAGGCGGTACCTGGAAGTTCCAGAAGTGGGAGCCGACGAAGTTGGCGTAGCCGCCGACCTGCACCGTCACCACCTCCCTCATCTCTCCCTACAGGGCGCGGTAGGGGGAGGACACCGGCGGGTTGCCGCGACGGTGAGGAGGGCGGCGACGGCGAGGGGATCGACGGACGACGGGGCACGGCGGCGCTGCTCTGCTCTGTGCTACAGGGGGCGCTGGTGTGTGGTGCCCTTTTTTTTCTCGAAGGGAAAGCTGCTCTGTGCTGGCAGTGCTGCGACGGGCGCCTCCAGCCCTCCACTAAAATCTCTACCATCCGTATCCAATATTCCAATCCAACAGTCCAGATTTCTTGTTCTATTGTCGCTCCCCGTTTTATTTTTTGAGAATTATTATTATTGTCGCTCCTAGTTCAGTACCCGCATAGGCTTGTAACGGAGCCGCCGCATACGAACCCTAACTTTCCAAACCCTGCTCCTTCCCTTCCCCGGCGAGAGCGTAGCGTCGACGGCTTTTCCCCGATGGATCCGCAGCAGCCGGAGCCTGTCAGCTACCTCTGCGGAGGTGATCTCCCTCGCCTCTCTCGCTCGTTTTTTTTGCTGGGATTTTTCGAACTCTCCAGAAGAAGGGCGGACGAACGGGCGACGGTTCCTCCCTCGGGGACACCGGCGATGCTGCCGTTTCCTTCCTCCTCCGCTCACTGCTCCGGTAGCGGGTGGACGGGGATCTCCGTTTCTCTCTTGGGCTGTTTCCATGGGCGGGGTTAGTTTCTCGAGTGGTGGTGCCGGAGCTGTGAGGACGGCGCCTCGTCGGATAAAATTGTGTCGGCGTGTTGTTACTTGGTGGAATGGAATTATTGGTGCTTACTCCTAAATTTGCGTTGTTACTTGGTGGAATTATCGGTGATTACTTTTAAAACTATGAACAACACATTATTTCACATGGATTACTTCAAGCGATGTGCTATTATGTTCGATTAGCTATGTAGAACCATCTGTGTCCTAAACAAAGCTAACTATGAAGAACACAATATTTCACATGGTCTTACTTTTAAGGGATGTGCTATTATGTACGATTAGCTATGTAGAACCACCTGTGTCTAATCAATTGTCTCCTAAACGAAACTGTATTCCAATATTATATAAATGGAAAGATAGTACAATCAAGGAAAAAAAAATGCCAAAACCATCCTTGGCTTATTTCTTCTCTTCTTCCAAGATCTTTTCTGCATCCAGGGTTGACATCCATGGAAGATGCTCATTTTTTTTCCTCGAAAAGTGGAACATTCTCATGTATCTTACTCCCCCTGATCCATAATAAGTGTCACTCATATAGTACAAAGTTTGTACTAGCTTAGTACAAAATGAGCGACACTTATTATGGATCGGAGGGAGTATCATTTTTCTTATTTGTGGGTGTAAGTTATGCTTTTACAAACAGTGAGTTATTAGTCTCATTATTATTGTCCAATGAATGTTGCATTCTGTTAATGAAAAAATCTAGCCATGCTAATCTGCACATATCCTTCGTTTTTTAACACAAGGAGGTACATATAAAGGAGAACTTCCTAGAGTTGCTGTTGTTAGAGAATGTCAGATTCTGTTGTTTCATCTGCTGAAATATTAGTTTGTCACTTTATCCAGATGAGTTAAGGGTATCTAGATGAGTTTTAGAGCCTTTCACTTGCTTTGCAAGTTCTCATGACCATGATTTATTTTCTGACGTTGAATTTAAAGAGTAAACCTTGAATCTGAAGTCTTTCACTTCAGAGTATTCATAAGAGTAAACCTTGAATTTGTTTTGATAATTTTTTCTGTTTTACTGTTACTGAGTAAATTAGCAAGCTATAGAGCAGCAAAAGAGTATCAGGATAAAGTTTGTTTACTGCAGATTCAAAATTTCATCACTTTCTAATGTGATGTGGCTACAAATACAAAATGTTACTATTCCCCACTATAATTCTGAACAAAAAAAATGTGTTCACTTTGGTGTCTCTTATCTTCTATTTATAAACGTAGATTGTACACTTTCTTATGTACAGTTCAATGACTCAACTAAATAAGACGATCTAGACAATAATTCAATACATAATCTGGATTTAGAAGATAGTTTGGTAATGGCTTTGCAGTTAGTAACTTGACTAATATTTAATTTGTAATCCCTGTGGACATACCCAGTTATGCCATTTCTTTTCAACACAAGTACTACATCCATCGGGTTTGTGCCTCTTTTCATTTTCTTTGTACTCCAGTGTTGATGATATTCTTCCAAGGAAAAATAAACTACAGTCTTGATGTTTTATTAGAGATGTTTCATATCCATAATTCCGAAATACTTTGTTGAAATCCTATAAGTTTTCACATTTACATGGTAAATGTTATAAATATTATGGTATTTAAGTGCCCACCTCAAACAACTAGCCTGTGCGGATTAATAAATTCCTTGTTATGTATGCAGTATAAATAATTTGATTTCCCCTTCATATTTTAATGAGTATGTGTATGCGTGTCTCTAGATTGCGGAGCTGAGAACACACTGAAGACAGGGGATGTGATCCAGTGCCGTGAATGTGGTTACCGCATCCTGTACAAGAAGCGCACCCGCCGGAGTATGGGCACTTCAATTTATTCTCTCGATCTCTTTTTAACATCTTAATTTGTCCTGTTGCGGTTTAGAATTTCATTTGGTGATTGCTTTGTTTGCACTTGTCTTATAGGTTATAAAGTACTTTATGCCTTGTGCTGTTGATATGTTCATCTTGATCTAGTCCAGCCAATGAACATAGTTCCCTAACTACCATCCCATACAAAAAAAACATTACCTTGCAATTACGTGTACAAAAACAAGCTATGATATGCATCTAAAACACTGAAATTCAGTTTCACAGAATAGCACTAGATAGGAAAGCGCAGATTGCGCCGCGTTGCCCACAGATGCGGTTGGCAAAGCGGAATGGAATATCAATTTGAAAGTGAATAAGGTTTAAACAGTGTATGTCTGAGTAGCTAACGATGTATAATTGTATGTATATGCAGTTAGATATAAGAATGAAATGTCTTATGATAATGTAAAATTGCACGGCGGCAGTAAGTGTTCAACATCCTGCTTCACCAAAATGCACATGGTTTCCGTTTTTTCATAAGAAATATGAAACATAAATGGTTGAAGATTCTTGAGGACCAATTTTGTTACAACTTTGTCAACAATCACTTTAGCTGAAACATCTTTTTTGCTTAACGAGAACACCCAGTCCTGATTTTCGTAATGATTATAATACCCCACTTCTGTGCCTTTCTTAAATACACAATGTGTTTGGCTCACCCACTTGTATTAAGGTTCACAAGGCAGTATATTAATCGGATTGTTTGTATCGGTTACTTTGTTTCTATTCGCTACTTCATTCAGTATTGAACTCCTTAATGTACTAAACCAGTAGAATATGACTTGTGCAACACTTTGTGGCTTAGTCAAGCTATAAAAGTATGAAAATGTGTACAGAGCCTCTTGAACCTTTCGAAATGCCATTAACAACATAAAATTTTAAACGGATATCCCACAGCACAGTTTATGCAATTGTGCTTTATCGCGGTTTAAAGTAAATGAGGTTGGTGAACCAAAGTTGAGGATTCTATGTAGATGTTTTTGTAAAAACTTTGTAAATTTATGGGTTAGGAACCACTCGAATCATCGACCAACATATCTGACTTTGTCAACAGTTCTTATTAGCACCATTGTTTATTTGAACAAAGACACCCTATCAGATTGTAAATTCCAACATTTATACTCATTTCCTTCATATATTATGCTTTTAGCTCAACTGCCACATCCTGGGAAATACACAGGATCATGCATATTCAACTTCTGTCTTGATTTAACACATCAGTTCATTTTCCCCCTCATGTTTTTGTATTATACTTTTTGTAAACAAAGGCGAGGCAGGCTGTGACTAGATTTTGTGTTATAATGTTTTTCTGTTTGTAGAGGTACACTTGTTTATTTAACCCCCTTTGTGTCTCCAAAAGCAATAATGTTGCTACGAAAGCTAACTGTGTTGACTTGTGTTAAATGACAATAACCTGGTACATGTCAGCTACATACCTATGTTACAAACAATGCACTCATATACCTTCTGTCCTCAAGACGCAGCCACCTGGCATGCCTATTGATATTAAGGGATACGGTCGATCTTGCTACTTTAGTGAGGCCTAGTGATGTTTGATTGCAAAGTACAACAACAAGAACAACAAGAACAACAACAAGAACAACAACAAAGCCTGTCAGTTCCAAACAAGTTGGGGTAGGCTAGAGCTAAAACCCAAAAGATTTGAAACCAAATCACGGTGGCAACGTGGATAGCTAACTTCCACGCACCTGTCCAGAGCTAGATCTTTGGTGATAACCAGTCCTTCAGATCTCTCTTCACTGACTCCTCCCAAGTCAAGTTTGGTCTCCCGTTTGATTGCAAAGTGGCTGTTACAAATTGGTTGGTTTTAGGTTCAGAACAGGTACCTGATCGTATATTCTCCAGTTTTTGTTTTGATGATTTTTTGTTCTTGGCGTTTCTCTGGTTGAGAAAAGTATGATGTACACTGGATGATGCCATTAGATGTTAGATTTTTGATTCAGCTCAAACTTTTTTTTTGGAACAAGTATGTGCAATTTCTCATGAACTGTCTCTTTACTTGGGCAGTTGTTCAATATGAAGCTCGCTGAAGACAAAGGAACAAACATCATTCATTGTTAAGTGTGTGCCCTGAGACAAAGCTACTACAATGGATAAATGTATTAGAGTCGTAGGTAGTATCTGGCCATTGGACTTTGGCTTGAAGTGGTAAAAACTTGCCAAACTTGTATTGAGATGTCAGACATTTGAGGATTGAGATTATGTATCTTTGAAAGCTAATGAGGGAACTGAAAAAAATGGTTATTATTGCTGTCGCTAGTGCCCTGTTGGTTGGACGCAGGCTCTTGCTGTTATTTGCTGCTCGTATCGTTATTACCTTAATTCTTGTGCGATGTTCTTCAATTTTGCTAAACTGAGCTTTGTATTGATCCAATAATCCTACACGTACGGAATTTTTACAAGCCATCTACGCAAACCTTCTTTACCTTAATTCTTGTGCGATGTTTTTCAATTTTGCTAAACTGAGCTTTGTATTGATCCAATAATCCTACACGTACGGAATTTTTACAGGCCATCTAGGCAAACCTTCTTTTCATTCTTTGCTCGCCCCCCCCCCCAAAAAAATGCTACACTTATAGGAAATTTACAGATCAAACTTACGGAATAAGCCCTCTAACCAATCACTTAGCCCCCCTGATTTCCAGGGTGGGTCCTTGCTGCCTCCGGAATCCAATTAACCATTGCCAACACTGTCAGTACTTACTTTTCGTAAAATCTATCAATAAATGTAGCAAAGCTCCTCCCTCTTGAATCCAGCCTGGGTGCAACTTTGCTACATCTACAGACAGATTTTACGAAAAGCAACGTACGGACATTGTTGGCAATGGTTAATTGGATTCCAGAGGCAGCAGGGACCCACCCTGGAAATAAGGGGGGCTGACGGATTGGTTAGAGGGCTTATTCCGTAAGTTTGATCAGTAAATTTCCTGTAAGTGTAGCATTTTTGGCCTGGGTGGGTCCCTGTGAATGTAGCATTTTTGGTTTGTACCAGTCCAGCCCCCCGATTCCCTTCCATTCCTCGTCGAGTGAAGTCTGTTTTAAACCTTGAAATTGTATGACTTGTCGGAATCAAACCCTAACCTCTCAATCCCTGAAGTCCATACCCTGTACTTTTGAATCTCGGTCTTATCTTAACCTTGGATCAGTTTAGAACAATTTGGTACACTGGAAAAAAGATAATTTCATCGGAACAACTCTCAACCCTCACTGACTAAGCGGGCCCACACGTCATATTCAACATCTTTTATCTTCTCCCCAAATCCCGATTCATCTACTCACGCCCAGCCAATTCCCCACTTCGCTACGACGACGACGGTGCTTGCCGGCTTGCCGCTCAACCTCTCCTTCACGGACCTCCTTCTCCGCTGCGTGGACACATCCCATCGTTGTATAACTAAGGGCTCGTTTGATTCATAGGAATTCCATAGGATTTTTGTAGAATTTTATCCCATAGGATTTTTTCCCTACGTTACTCATTTGATTCATATGAATTGTTCCTATAGATTTTTTCCCATAGAAATTTTGTTACTACTTCGTATAGGAATCTTAACATTCACTCCGACCTCTTTCTACAATTTTTTTGATGAAATCAAACAAACTTTAGGGCAAGCAAAATCCTATAAGATTGAACCACGCGAGCTCGTCGTGCTTGTCGCAGACACGCATGTCGCCATTGTCGACTTTGACGAGCTCGAGCATTGGGAGGAATCTGGTTCCATCTGGTGTTCATCTACCTGTGCTAGACCTCTCGCTCCCGCGAACACCTCCAGCCTGTACCACGAGATAAAAAGTACCATGGGCAGCAGCCAAGAGAAGAACACTTCCGGCCCGTCTCGTTGTGTCAAACTGAGATTAACGTGTGATCCAGGCCGGGATTGCGCCAAACAGGTTCAAGGTTAAGATAAGACCGGGATGCATAAGTACAGGGTATGGACTTCAGGGATTGAGAGGTTAGGGTTTGATTCCGACGAGCTATACAATTTTAAGGTTTAAAACAGACTTCACTCATTCCCCGTCGATCCACGCCGAACAGGCGAGACGCGAGACTTGATACGGGAGGAGAGAAGTGCCCTCCACCCCTCAGTCGCTCTGCCGCCCAAAGTTTCGTCAACGCCGGGCGCAAACTGTTCTTCCCGCCTTGCCACCACAACCATCTCGTTACGTACCTCCGCGCTGCCCCCTCTCGCGCCCCCCCTTCGCTCGTCATCCCTAGTATATGGTTTCTTGCAGTCGCAGGCGAGGCGAACTCCGGCGGTGGGAGGCATACTCCAACGCTGGTCCAGTCGATCCACCTCGTCCCCCTCCGCTCGTCTATAGTAGGGATTCTTGGAGCTCGACCATTAAGTTCTCCTCCTCCATGGATGGATGTAGCTAGATTGGCGTTGGACGCTGGTGGAAAGGGAAGTCGACATCTCCATGGATGGATGTAGCTAGGTTGAACTCCTTCCTTGTAGAGAGTTAGTAAATTGATGTAGATTTATCACAAAATGGGCCTTTTTGAAAATCTCGTGCGCAGGTTTACATGAGCCTGGGCTCATCTTTGTATAACCGCACATGTATGTCACTAATGTGTACAAATATTCACACATCTCTACAAAAATTCACTTGACACGTGTGTATCTCTGAATATCCCCCCCCAACCTAACAACTAATCCAGCCTTCTTTTCTTGGCCAACCTGGGTGGGTCCCACATTGTAGTTCCCTGTGAATGTAGCATTTTTGGTTTGTACCGGTCCAGCCCCCTAATTCCCTTCCATTCCCCGTCGAGTGAAGTCCGTTTTAAACCTTGAAATTGTATGGCTTGTCGGAATCAAACCCTAACCTCTCAATCCCTGAAGTCCACACCCTGTACTTTTGAATCCCGGTCTTATCTTAACCTTGGATCAGTTTACAACAATTTGGTACACTGGAAAAAAGATAATTCCATCGGAACAACTCTCAACCCTCATTGACTAAGCGGACCCACACGTCATATTCAACATCTTTTATCTTCTCCCCAAATCCCGATTCATCTACTCACGCCCAGCCAATTCCCCGCTTCGCTACGGCGACGGCGGTGCTTGCCGGCTTGCCGCTCAACCTCTCCTTCACGGACCTCCTTCTCCGCTGCGTGGACACATCCCATCGTTGTATAACTAAGGGCTCGTTTGATTCATAGGAATTCCATAGGATTTTTGTAGAATTTTATCCCATAGGATTTTTTCCTACGTTACTCATTTGATTCATATGAATTGTTCCTATAGAATTTTTTCCCATAGAAATTTTTGTACTACTTCGTATAGGAATCTTAACATTCACTCCGACCTCTTTCTACAATTTCTTTGATGAAATCAAACAAACTTTAGTGCAAGCAAAATCCTATAGGATTGAAGTGGGCATGCCATTGCAATCATATGCTTTTCCTGTTTCTATAATTTTTCTACCATATGAATCAAACAAGCCCTAAACTCAAAGTTGAAGACCAACACCATCATCTCTTTAATTTGTTGATCAAGCCGGATCTCGCGAACGCCCTTGAGCCATGTCCAACGTGCAAAACAAAAGCATCGCCGCCGGTCTGCGTCCATCGTGGGCACTGTTGTGGCGCTATGCGCCCAAGGCGACAACTCGATCGCGAGGCCCGGGGACACCAACACGTCGTAATACTGCGCTTGGCGTGGTTGCCCGTCCACAACGTGAGCTCGTCGTGCTTCTTGCAGACACGCATGTCGCCATTGTCGACTTTGACGAGCTCGAGCATTGGGAGGAATCTGGTTCCATCTGGTGTTCATCTACCTGTGCTAGACCTCCCGCTCCCGTCGAACACCTCCAGCCTGTACCACGAGATAAACAGTACCATGGGCAACAACCAAGAGAAGAACACTTCCAGCCCGTCTCGTTGTGTCAAACTGAGATTAACGTGTGATCCAGGACGGGATTGCGCCAAACAGGTTCAAGGTTAAGATAAGACTGGGATGCATAAGTACATGGTATGGACTTCAGGGATTGAGAGGTTAGGGTTTGATTCCGACGAGCTATACAATTTTAAGGTTTAAAACAGACTTCACTCATTCCCCGTCGATCCACGCCGAACAGGCGAGACACGAGAGTTGATACGGGAGGAGACAAGTGCCCGCCGCCCCTCAGCCGCTCTGCTGCCGGAAGTTTCGTCAACGCCGGGCGCAAACTGTTCTTCCCGCCTCGCCTCCACAACCATCTCGGTATGTACCTCCGCGCTGCCCCCTCTCGCCCCCCATTCGCTCGTCATCCCTAGTATATGGTTTCTTGGAGTCGCAAGCGAGGCAAACTCCGGCGGTGGGAGGCATACTCCAGCGCTGGTCCAGTTGATCCACCTCGCCACCTCCGCTCGTCTACAGTAGGGATTCTTGGAGCTCGGCCATTAAGTTCTCCTCCTCCATGGATGGATGTAGCTAGATTGGCGTTGGACACTGGTGGAAAGGGAAGTCGACATCTCCATGGATGGATGTAGCTAGGTTGAACTCCTTCCTTGTAGAGACTTAGTCAATTGATGTAGATTTATCACAAAAGGGGCCTTTTTGAAAATCTCGTGCGCAGGTTTACATGAGCTTGGGCTCATCTTTGTATAACCGCACATGTATGTCACTAATGTGTACAAATATTCAGACATCTCTACAAAAATTCACTTGACATGTGTGTATCTCTGAATATCCCCCCAACCTAACAACTAATCCAACCTTCTTTTCTTGGCCAGCCTGGGTGGGTCCCACCTTGTAGTTCCCTGTGAATGTAGCATTTTTGGTTTGTACCGGTCCAGCCCCCCAATTCCCTTTCATTCCCCGTCGAGTGAAGTCTGTTTTAAACCTTGAAATTGTATGGCTTGTCGGAATCAAACCCTAACCTCTCAATCCCTGAAGTCCATACCCTGTACTTTTGAATCCCGGTCTTATCTTAACCTTGGATCAGTTTAGAACAATTTGGTACACTGGAAAAAAGATAATTCCATCGGAACAACTCTCAACCCTCACTGACTAAGCGGACCCACACGTCATATTCAACATCTTTTATCTTCTCCCCAAATCCCGATTCATCTACTTATGCCCAGCCAATTCCCCGATTCGCTACGGCGACGATGGTGCTTGCCGGCTTGCCGCTCAACATCTCCTTCACGGACCTCCTTCTCCGCTGCGTGGACACATCCCATCGTTGTATAACTAAGGGCTCGTTTGGTTCATAGGAATTCCATATGATTTTTGTAGAATTTTATCCCATAGGATTTTTTTCTTTGTTACTCATTTGATTCATAGGAATTGTTCAGTGCGGGGGCGCGGGGGCAGTTTCTTCGTAATTTCCACAAGATGACGGAGGCAGTGCCCTATACCGGTTCGCAACATTGCGGGAAGCCGCGACGCCCACGAGAAGCTCCTCCCCCCCCAGCTTATTTCTATCGTGAAGGCTGGAGCTGTGGAGATAAGCTAAGCCCTGTTTTCAAAATCCAGTTCTTTTCAGCTTCTAGCTTATTTTGGCAATAAGCTTCTAGAAGCTGTAAAAGAACTGGCCCTTAATCGATTCAGTACTCCTGACTATCTGTACTAGTATCCTGACTATACTCCTGACCATCTGTACTTAGTATTACTAAAGCGAAGTGGATCATCCATTATTACTGAAGCAAAGTATTGTACCTCCCTCCCAGATTTGTGTTATTCTGGAGCATTCCAGCTGCTTGTATTCAGATTTGCTACTGACCAAATAAGTCATCTTCTTCAACCCTTCAGTTCTGTATAATGAATTAGTTTTCTGCCCTTCTTATTAGTTTTGGTACTCATGTTCGTTCGGATCGCGTTTGAGTTATATTGGTTATCGATTATCCGCTCACTCAAGCTGCAACATTTGTATCAATTATCTGACAATGTTATTTTTGTAATTTTCAATGAAGAAGTGGGCACTGTGTTCAAGATCAAGAACTAGATTTTTTTGTGAGTGCTAGACTATATATGTAAAGGGTGATTGGTAGTATGTTGCTTATGGTGTTCCTCGTGCGCGCCGTGACAATTTTTGATAAATTCAGTCCGAATTGTTAGCCTGCTGCTTTCTGTTTGCTTCTCCCCATCTTGTTATGCTCGATAAATTCATCTGATAATTGCTGTTCTGGAAATGTTCCTGGTGCTGTTTACATTTATAATTAGCTACCAAATGTAATTTACTTGTAAAGATTTGATTTTTACATGTTTGCACTATCTCATATGGATTTGCTAATACCTGCCTACCAAACAAGTCTTGTGTAGGTATCAACACCATTAAAATTCACAAGTCAATGCAGTAATGATGTTGCCTAACATTTATCACAATAGTTGTAGGATAATGATAAATAACATTTACGACTCTTGATACAGAAGCCGTCCTTTCCAAAGTCCCTAGAGAGCATTGGCCTGGAAGAGACCATCTCTTAACTACTATGCGTCATCTTTGACGGCTGGAGAACCATGTGGGATGAATGTCTAAGGCTTCCTCCAATACATTGGTGCTTAAATAAGGTGCTAAGGGTATTAAAAAGCTTAGCAACCAATATCTCCAATGCATAGTTGCTTAACTATTATAGCTAAACTTGCTTTATTTAATTATTTAACTAATAAACTCCTTCATGCATTGGTTGGTAGACATTTTGCCTAGGTCCACACGCTTATCACCGTTTTCTCATGGGGTCACCAAAATGCTCTCTTTCCTCTTTAATTGCCTTGCCACATCACTTTTTTTGCCTATGTGGCATCCTTAGCATCGGTACACCTTGGAGCATTGGGAGCAGCCTAAGAGGAATTGGATGATGCCCCAATCTCCTTCATGGCGTCGATCACTACTAGAGAAATAGCTATACATGGAAACCTTATTAGTGACACATTTTATATGTAATGCGCCACTATGTTGTAAGGGGTGCCGCATTGGTAAAAAATGCTCTATAAATGCGCCACCCCTAAGAACCTTATAGGTGGCGCATTTTGGGGATACGCCACCCCTAAGAGCTTATGGGTGGCGCCCCTAAGGAATTATTAGTGGCGCATTCAGAATGCGCCACCCATAAGCTTTTAGGGGTGGCACATCTTGCATATGCGCCACTACTAAGCAAAAACTGTGAGGGAAATTCCCAAACACACCCCGGTGGACCGCCTTTTCAATTTGATTTTTTTTTTAAAAAAACGATAGAAATGTCAATAAAATAAAATAAAATAAGTTTTCCATGTGATATGTGGTCTAGTTGTTAGGAAAATTTACAAATATGAATTTCGACTTTTTTTGCAAAATCTCTCGAGAATTTTGTAAAATGGGCATAACTTTTGCATACGACCTCCGATGAAAAAGTTTTTTTATATGAAAAATCATCTACTCGAAAAGTTATATCCATATTCAACAAGGGGAACCCCGTTGAACATTTTTAGAATCCTCAAAAACCTAACATAAAAAAGTTACAGGCATTTGAAGATCTAGAGACCAAAAAATGAAAAAAAATTTGAACTTAGTAGTGGCGCATTTTGTATGAAATGCGCCACTAGTAACAGATTTTTTTTAATTTTTTTATTTAAAAAATCAAAATAGGCTAGAGGACATCCATGAACATCAACAAGGTCCTAGACATCAACATGGTTTAATAGGATTTATATGATAAATATATCAACAAGTGCCTGCTAAGTGAGCTGGAGTGGGAGTTGAATAGAACCGAGCAGTTAAGCGTGCTGGGGCTGGAGTAGTGCTAGGATGGGTGACCCTCTGGGTAGTTTGAACACGGAGTTCAGTTTGACCTGAGGTTAAGCACAGTGATCGAGCATTAAGCATAATAACCTGAGATTAAGAAAAAAATAAAATAAAATAAAAAATCTTTATCCAGATCCAGATTTAAAATTCAAAATTTAATAGTGGCGCATTTTCAGACGCATACGAGTCTTAGGGGTGGCGCATTTGAAATGCGTCACTATTAAGGCCTTATTAGTGGCTTGTTCTTAGTGGCGCCAAATGCGCCACTAAAGGAAAAAAAGGACGCCACCATAAGGTCATTGGCATTTAGTTTCGAATGCATGCATGCTTGCGAAAAGAAAGAAATGGATGATTGGCTAATGCATGCAAGCTTGGGAGCTTAATTGCAACACAAATCTTGAGATTAATTTTTCCTAGACGAATCATTTGGTGCATAGGTTGCGCTGAAATTTAAGGCTTGATAAAAATGGGGAGTAACTTAGAGTAATAACATGCTCATGTTACTAGTCTACTTGAAAGTGAGTAAACTACTCTAATGCTCATGTTACTCCACAATGCAAAAGTAACTTCAAGATAGTAACATAGATGACCTTATTCATTACTCCCTCTGTTTCTAGATATAAGGTGTATAGTTTCTGACACGGGAATTAAAGAACACACATTGAGAAAAAATTACACCAGGTTTGGACGAGATTACATCTAGCTAATTTACGTGAGACAATAGAAGGGTTTCCAAAAGATAAGGAAACATGATCAAATCTTTCAAAAATTATCAAGATGAGTGTTGCAATGCAATACACCTTATATTTTGAATTTTTTCCCAAAAATCTATACACCTTATATCTAGGAACAGAGGGAGTAGCTTATAACTCCTTCTATCTTGGAAAGAATGATGTGATGGTAACTAGCTAAGTTACTTTGTTTGCGTCTCTCCTCATTAATTAGCTGTCACATCATCTTTTTTATTTAGGTGGCATCTATGTTACTGCTGAAGTTACTTCCACTGTGACCAGCTTTAGGGTTCCTATGCACATGGAAAAAGTGAGTAACATTTTCCTCCTAGAAAGAACTTATGGTATTGTCCCTGTACACATAATTCTCACTAAATTTAAGTAAACATCAATTTTGAAAAAACGCATGGGTGTGTATGGTGCTAAATGTTGACATCGATTGACTCCGTGGCCCAATGGATAAGGCGCTGGTCTACGAAACCAGAGATTCTGGGTTCGATCCCCAGCGGAGTCGTTCTTTCATTTTTTTTCTTTTCTACCCTTTTCTGGGCCCAAATATTAGCGGACCTCTCATAAAAGCCCAGAACTGGGCTCAGCTGCGCGCTTAAACGTACCCGCAGCCGCCGGCAGGCGAAAAAAAACCCTAACTAAGTCGCAACTCGCCGGAAGGAACATGGCGACGACGAAGGCGCGTTGGAGAAGTTGTTGGCGCTCTGGGACTCGCAGTACAACGACGAGGAGAACTGGGCCCTCAACCATGTCAGCCTCTCTCCCCTCTCTCGCTATTATTATAACCTCATCGATCTAGTTATTTATGTGTCGCCTGCTTATTTATTTACCTTGTTCTTGCGTCATTGCTGATATAGGATTACTAGTGTAGTAGTCTGTTTTGATACCTGATACGGATGAGAGGTGCGGTATTGAATTTGGATGCTTATTAGGTTGTTTGCTTCCATATTGAATTGTGATTTGTGAAGCCGCCATTGTGTGGTTATGTTGTGTTGTGCTTCAGCAAGGTTGCTTGTGAACTTCGATGCTGCTGCTGCTCAAGATTTGTGCCACAATTTGGGCATGGAAAAGAAATCCAAAGAAGTTGATTTAGGCACTCTGACTCTGTCCTCCTGGCAGATTTTTCTTGGGAGGAGTTTCTAGGTCTTAGTGCTAAGACCCTTCGCTTGCTATCAGTTTAAACTTTTGTACTTGGTGTCAGCGCGGAGGACCTGTCGCTGATCAAGTCGAAGCCATCAGACAAGGGAGCGCGCGGGAAGTAGCGGGCCCTGGGCCAATTGTATTCGAATAGTGGGCCGTGGGCCGTGTGGAGTGGGTAGGTGCGGTTTATAAGCACCGGGAGTCCAGTGGAGGAGGCATCGCTTGTAACGGATAATTCTGGAAGCTTTCTTCTTCAATCGTCTTTCTCCTCTCACCTTCTCGTGCTGTCCCTCTCTCTTTCCCCACCTACCCCTCCTGATTCAAAATTGCGGCGCGTCTCTCTGGAACCCTAGCCGGCGATCCTGGTCGGCGGCGAGGTTGTGACAAGCTGGTAATCAGAGCCTTCGATTCGTGGGTTGATTTCGCACCGGCGCGTACCCAGCAAATCCGAGGCGAAGGTCGCGGATCGCTTCGGCTTGATCTGCATAATTCCTAACCTGAGGTGGGTTGTGCCGGACCGCTGCAACCACGGCTCCCTTCAAGCCAAGTGCGCAGACGCGGCACCTGGCTGACAGTATGGAGGCATTCCAGGCGCTCATGCTCAAGGAGTTCGCCGAGCTGCGAGCGGAGCAGGGCAAGTTCGCCGCGGTGGAAGGAATTGCGGAGCGATTGGAGGCTCTAGGGAAATTGGCTGATCAGGCGCGTCGACTCGACCAGGTGCAAGTTAAAGTGAATCTCTCCTGTGAAACTCTGGGAAAAGTGCAGCAGGAACAAGCGCAACAACAGGGAAGGCCAGATCGGTTGAATACTGGGGAGTTAGGCACGAATTCGGCGTCATCAGGAACATCGGCAGGGGTGTTAGGACCAGCCCCTCCTCAGGGAATTCGTCAGCTTCCTAGGGGAGCATCCGGTCTGCAGTTCCAGACTGTACCAGGTGTGCACACCGAGGAGATAGCTAGGAAGAGGAGTTGGGCACCAAAAATGGATTTCCCAAAATTCGATGGCACAAGTGTTCGTATCTGGTTGGATCAATGCGAATCATTCTTCCAGTTATACAACATTTCTGAAGGTTTCAAAGTCACTGCTGCTTCTCTGAACCTGGTAGGAAATGCAGCTCACTGGTTTCAGGCGTTCAAACACAGTGGCACTTGGCCAACTTGGGAACAGTTTGCGACAGAAATTACAGCGGAATTTGATGTGAATGTTCATCGTGATCTGATGAAATCGCTGCTGTTACTGCGTCAGAGGGGATCAGTGGAGGACTATAAACTTCAGTTTTATCAGCTGGTTTATAACATCAAGCTGTATGAACCGTACATCAGTGACACCTTTTTAGTTACTCGCTTTGTGATGGGCCTCAAGGAGGAATTGCGAGCAGCTGTTGAGATGCAATTACCAGACACAGTGTCATGTGCAGTGTCGTATGCTTTAGTTCAGGAGGGCTTGCAATCATCGGGCAGATCTCTGAAATCTGGTTACATCAGAGGACCTTACAACAAGCCCGACCGTCGTACTGAATTGGCTCCAGGCGAATTGTGGAAAGCCAAGCAACTGAAAGAACATAGGAGGGCTAATGGGTTGTGTTACAGCTGTGGGGTGAAATTTGTTCCAGGTCATGTGTGTGCTATACCAGGAGCTCCTCCAGCCCAACTCAAGCTGACTGAACTGCTGGATCCTCATGAGATCATCTCAGATGCTGTTCTGGATGCATTGTTGACAGATTCGCCAGATGAGTGTGCTCACATCTCAGTTCAGGCCGTGTCTGGGGCACCTCACCCTAAAACAATTCAGCTTCGCGCATTGATTGGTACTCAAGTGGTTTTGATTTTACTGGACTCGGGCAGCACACACACGTTTGTGAATGCATCCTTGTTGGAGAGAATTCAGGTACAATCGGCACCAATGGCTGTTCCATTAGCAGTGAAAGTGGCAAATGGGGATCAGATACAGTGCACAGATGTTGTCCCTAGTCTCACGTGGTGGGTGCAGGGGCACAGTTTTTCCTCGTCAATGAGAGTGCTTCCTCTGGGTAGTTATGATATAATTTTAGGTATGGATTGGTTGGAGCAACGAGGAGTTATGCAGTGTCATTGGCTGGAAAAATGGATTCAGTTTCAGTATCAGGGCACTACGGTGAAATTGCAAGGTGTCGTATCTGAGAAAATTGCTCCTATGTCTGAAACATCTGTTGATCAATTACTGAAGTGGGACAAAGGTAATGATATCTGGGCCACAGCCTGATTGCACTATGTCGTGGTACAGGACAGAACTGACATTCCTCCTACAGTGGACAAAGTACTCCAAGATTTCAGTGATGTGTTCAGTACACCCAAAACTCTTCCTCCTTCCAGGGACTTTGATCATGCCATTCATTTAGTACCAGGTGCTGTGCCTGTGAACTGTAGACCGTACAGATATTCTCCTCTCCAAAAGGATGAAATTGAGAAACAGGTGTCTGACATGATTACTGTGGGATTGGTAACTCCCAGCCTCAGTCCATTTGCATCTCCTGTACTCTTAGTCAAAAAGAAGGATGGATCTTGGAGATTTTGTGTGGACTACAGAAAGTTGAATTCTCTGACTATCAAGAGCAAATTTCCCATGCCCGTGGTGGATGAATTGTTAGATGAGCTAGCTGGCACTAAATGGTTTTCGAAATTGGACTTGACTGCTGGGTATCATCAAATCAGAATGGTTCATGAGGATGAACACAAGACTGCTTTTAAAACTCATCATGGCCTGTTCCAGTTCAAGGTTATGCCTTTTGGCCTAGCCACGGCTCCAACTACTTTCCAGTGTGGAATGAATTTCACTTTGGCTAAGTTCCTGAGGAAGTTTGTGTTAGTCTTTATGGATGACATTCTCATTTACAGCAAAACGTTAGAAGAACACATCACACATCTCCAACTGGTGTTGTCTGCTCTGCGGCAAGCTCACCTGTTTGTGAAGAAAAGTAAATGTGCATTTGCTCAACAGTCTATGGAGTATCTGGGTCATGTTATTTCTGACAAGGGAGTGAGTACAGATCCAGCGAAAACCAGTGCTATGTTATCCTGGCCGATCCCTACCAATATAACGGAGCTGAGAGGATTTTTAGGTTTGACTGGGTATTACAGAAAATTTGTCAAAAACTATGGTCTTATTGCTAAACCCCTCACATTGCTGCTTCGGAAGCAGGCCTTTCTGTGGTCTTCTGAAGCTACGGCTGCATTTGATCAACTGAAACAAGCTATGGCATCTACACCAGTTTTAGCTCTGCCTGATTTCTCTCAACCCTTTTGCATCGAAACGGGTGCGTGCGATACTGGAGTGGGGGCGGTATTAACTCAAGGGGGCCATCCTATTGCTTTCTACAGTAAGGCATTGGGTGTCAAGAACAAGCAACTTTCTATTTATGAGAAAGAATTTTTGGCTATTATGATGGCCATTGATCGATGGCGGCAGTACTTAAGCAGAGGCCATTTCATTATTCGAACGGATCATCAGAGCTTGTGTCACTTGGGTGCTCAGAATTTAACCTCTGAATTACAGCGAAAAGCAATGAATAAATTGCTAGGTCTCCAATTTACTATTCAATACAAGAAAGGAATTGAGAACACTGTTGCAGATGCACTATCCAGAGTGGCACATTTGATGTCCACTCAAGCCGTGTCTTCTCCACAGCCAGTTTGGACTCAGGAAGTACTAAATTCTTACACTGTCGATGTGCAAGCTCAGGATCTTTTGCGGCAATTGGCACTCCAGTCAGAAGCTGTACCTGATTACTCTCTGAAAGATGGGTTGATTTACCACAAGGATCAGATTTGGATTGGTGCTAATGCTGGTTTACAAACTAGACTCATTCAGGCCTTTCATTCTTCTCCAGTTGGGGGCCACTCAGGTGTGTTGGCTACTTATCACAGGGTCAAGCAACTGTTTAGCTGGCCACACTTGAAAACAAATGTGGAAAACTTTGTAAGGCAGTGTGCGGTCTGTCAGCAGGCTAAGCATGAACAATGCAAGAAACCTGGCCTCTTGCAACCACTTCCTATCCCAGACGGGCCTTGGCAAGCTATCAGCATGGATTTCGTGGAAGGCTTGCCCAAGTCTGACGGCTACAATGCTATATTAGTGGTGGTTGATCGTTTCACCAAAGTAGCTCATTTCTTGCCTTTGAAACATCCCTTCACAGCAGCATCCGTGGCTAATGTGTTCCTGAACCATATTGTTCGCCTACATGGGTTACCATTCTCCATTGTGTCTGATCGGGACAATTTTCACAAGCGCATTCTGGAAGGAGCTGTTCCGCATTTGGGGCACTGACTTGCAAATGAGCACAACCTACCATCCTCAAACGGATGGGAAAACGGAGCGGGTCAATCAGTGCTTGGAGATGTACTTGCGTTGCGCTGTACATGACACACCTGCCAAGTGGGCGACGTGGATTCCACAGGCTGAATTCTGGTATAATCTTCATTTCACTCTTCCTTGGGTTGTTCCCCTTACAAGGCACTGTACGAGCATGATTCTTGACCGGGCAATATTCCGAAGCTGGGCACTTCCCTGAATTCAGACGTTCAACAATGGATAACGTCTCAGACTGATCATACAGCGCTGCTGAAAGAACATTTGGCGCGTGCTCAGCTGAAATATAAACAGTATGCAGACAGGAAACGTTCTCCTAGGGAATTTGCAGTCGATGAATTGGTGTACTTGCGTCTTCAACCTTATGTGCAGTCCTCAGTGGTCAATCGCCCATGGCCTAAACTGGCCTTCAAGTTCTTCGGGCCCTTCAAGATTCTGGCCAGAGTGGGTTCGGCGGCATATCGGTTGGAGCTTCCACATGGCAGTCTCGTGCATCCGGTTTTCCATGTCTCACAGTTGAAGTCTCACATTCCGGATCACACTCCAGTGTTTCAAACCCTGCCAGTTCCTGTGGACCTCACTCTTCCTGGCGTCGTTCCTGAGGAAATTTTGGACCACCGACTTGTCAAGAAGGGTAATGCTGCGCATTTACAGGTCTTGGTGAAATGGACCTCCATTGCGGCGGAGTCGGCTACCTGGGAAGACTACAACAGCCTGCAACTGCGTTACCCGCAGGCACCAGCCTGGGGTCCAGCTGGTTCTCAAGGGGGGGAGCCTGTCAGCGCGGAGGACCTGTCGCTGATCAAGTCGAAGCCATCAGACAAGGGAGCGCGCGGGAAGTAGCGGGCCCTGGGCCAATTGTATTCGAATAGTGGGCCGTGGGCCGTGTGGAGTGGGTAGGTGCGGTTTATAAGCACCGGGAGTCCAGTGGAGGAGGCATCGCTTGTAACGGATAATTCTGGAAGCTTTCTTCTTCAATCGTCTTTCTCCTCTCACCTGCTCGTGCTGTCTCTCTCTCTCTCTTTCCCCACCTACCCCTCCTGATTCGAAATTGCGACGTGTCTCTCTGGAACCCTAGCCGGCGATCCTGGTCGGCGGCGAGGTTGTGACACTTGGCTATCTTCAAGGCAGACTTTTGCACTAAGCCGAAGAAGTTTATAGGATCAATGTGGGATCTAGGACCACGAATCAAAGGATAGTTCTAGAATCGGCAGGTTGGTTGGTCAGTTAGTCTAGGTTGCCGAAGAAGTCGATTTAGCACTATGATCACAATTTATAGGGTCGATATGGGGTCTAGGAATGCGAACCAAAGGATAGTTCTAGAATTGGTAGGTTGGTCAGTCAATCTAGGTTGACAACCTTGGTTCCTTCGCTGGTGTGGGTCTTCTAAATTTCTATCTGAGAATCAACGTTTTTCATTGGTGAATATCAAACTTTCAGTGACACTTGACACTGAATTTTGGCAAGGGTTGATCATGTTTCAGATGTACGGTTATGTCTGGTAGGTGAACCTTTTTTTCATGTTCCATGTGTTCTTTTTGGCCAAAAATAGGAACCTTCATTTTTATTGAGTTGATCCTCACAAGGTTGTTCCACACTATGATCGCAATTCATATGATCTATGTAGGATCTGGGACAACAAATCATGGGAATTATATAATTGGTAGGGTTAGTTAGTCAATCTAGGTGGACAACGACATATGAAGCAAACATAAAAAAGACAGGTCCTATCCGCTCCCGTGAGCGGCAGGGCGACCTAGCCCCGCCGACCTCCGTCCTCTTCTTCTTCCCCCGCCACCGCTGGAGGGTGCCGCCAGGAAAATCCCGTCGGCGTCGCGATAGCGGGGCCTTGTCTCCACCTCGACGGGCGGCCAACAACGCGAGATGCGGAGCTTTGGCGAGGTCGCGAAGCTCACATTGTGTAGTAACCTAATTCGAATGGACCAAATCTCGGTGAACTATGTCAATCCCTGGATCGGCTTGCTATCACACACAGTACTTCATGAATAACACAAATAAACACATATCTTTATTACATCGAATATCTGAAAATAAAGTACTTATTGCAATAATATGGCGTAAGGCCATCTAACTTAAATACTTGTGGAAATATAAAGTGGTAGCGAGTTCATTCGACTCCACGACAATAGTTGAGTATAGAACAACGACCTATTCGCACTTTTTTCTTTGTCGGAGGAGTCTACAACATGATAAGTTACATCCACAAGGGTCAGTACATTGAATGTACCGGCAAGTCACCATAAAAGAGAATGAAAGTTCTTATAATACATGCATTTCGGCCGGTGGAGCTTCTATGTTTTATTTTGCACAAAGCTAAAATTTTCCCTATTTGAAGAATAATTTCTAAATTCTACTAGTAGCATATGATTGAGATGAAAACCCCACTCAATCTATTCCCAAAGTGATTAAACCCAATTACTGGTGAGATGCTCAAATTGTCCATAACCGGGGACGTGTGCGATCAATTAGTTTTAAAATCTGCAGAGGTTTGTGCATTTTCCCCACAAGACTCGACCACCTCCTTTCTAGTTCATCACACTTCAAATTGTATGAGAACTGGAAGATCGAGACATGGACTTTCAGAAGAGTTATGTCCGATCAATTAGTTTTACAATCTGCAGAGGTTTGTGCATTTTCCCCACAAGACTCGACCACCTCCTTTCTAGTTCATCACACTTCAAATTGTATGAGAACTGGAAGATCGAGACATGGACTTTCAGAAGTTACCTTACTCCGGTAGCACTCATCCCACCTACACATAAGTACATTCATAGCACTACCAAATAAGAGTACACAAACCTTTGCAGAGTGAAACTAATCGATTAGTCGTGTCCTAGGTTATGTATAATTTGGGCATCTAGATGTGCGAATATTGAGTATCTCATCATTTTTAATTAAGTAATTGAGTTTAATCAATTTGGGAATAGATTGGGCAGAGTTTTCATCTCAATCATATACTACTAGTACAACTTAGGAATTATTCTTTTAATAGGGGAAATTTAGCTTTGTGCAAAATAAAACGTACAAGCTCCACCAACCCAAATGCATGTATTATAGGAACTTCCATTCTCTTTTGTGGTGTGACTTGCCAGTACATTCTCCCTTGTGGTTGTAACTTATCATGTTGCAGACTTTTTTGATGAAGATTAATGTGCGAGTAGGTCATTGTTCTATACTTAGATATTGTCGTGGAGTTAGATGGACTCGTTACTACTTTATGCTTCCGCAAGTATTTAATTTAGATGGTCTCAAGCCATATTATTGTAATGAGTACTTTATTTTTGGATATTCGATGTAATAAAGATGTGTGTTTATTTCTATTATTCATCGAGTAATGTGTGTGCTAGCAAGCCGATCTAGGGACTCACAATCTTCACAAAAAAATTGGTTCATTCGGATCAGGTCGCTACACGCGGGGCGCGGTGGCGGCGACACACTCGGCCAGGCAGGGGTGGGTACCAGAGTTGCGGAGGTTGTGGGTACGAGAGTTGCGGAGGCTGTGGGGACCTTCACGCGTGTGGACGGTGCGGTGTGGCGTGCCCGTTGGGATTATACCTCCTCACGCTCCCCCTAGCGGCGGCATCAGTGACACGTATGAGTTGCCGAGCGAAAGCTCCGTGCCTTGGCGCCGGCGGCTGCAACACCCGCGGGTGCCGTGCTCGCATTGAAGATGTCGTCGTAGTTCTTCTCTCTGTGTCAAGGCCCTAGGTGAAGACCTTTTGTTCGATTGGACTCGATAGCGGTGACGCTCTGCGCCGTATTCCCTCTTGAGGGCGTTGTCGTGGAGCCTAGGAGTGCTAGGATATAGCATGGAGTTGTCTGTAGTTCTTCCGTTGCTCGTTGTTGCAAAGGTAGTTCTGCATGCGCCGACTATCTTAGGACCGGCTTTGTAAGAGGGCTACCTCACCATCTTATATCGTTTGGCTGTGTACTTTGTTCGGTTCATTTATCTATAAAGGGAGACGAAAGCCTATTTTTTGAAAGCCTGTTTTCTGATCTAGGTGGACAACCTTGGTTTGTTCGCTGATGACGAATAGTTCTTTAGTTATCGTAACAGTTTTTTTGTTAAATTTTGCCTCGCGATGATCCTCTGGATCTTCTAAATATCTGCCTGAGATGTTCAAAACTTCTGCCTGAAGACCAATATTTTTTGTTGTTGAATTCTTAACTTTTAAGTTATGCTTTACATTGAAATTTTGCCATGGCGGATCATATCTCTGAATTTGTTTTAAATTTTTTTGGCAGTTGAACCCGTCATATATTTTTATCTCCCATGTGTTCTTTTTGGCCAAAAAGTGGAACCACCATTTTTATTGAGATGCAAAATGATTTGAAGTTGTTCCTAAATGTTATCTCTTGGCACTGCTTTGGTACTGTGATTTTGCTGGACTGTGATTAGGTTAAGCTGTTAAGGAATACTAGATTAACTACTTGCAGTTTATAGTGATATCCTACCCTTGTTGTTTAGGGCAATATCTTGTGTTGGTACAAAAACCTCTCACTACAGTTTTTTGTATTTGTTCATTTACGGAAGGTGCTAAAGGCTGCTGGTATATTTTCTGGATCCATATTCCTGTTGCCCAAATATGGCCATAATATAGTCATGTAAACAGGACTAGATAGGGGAACAGTGGACATCCAATGGTGCCGTGTTGCATTGTCCCTTTTCCATTGTTTTATCAACATGGTCATCACACATGTTCTCAGTGTGTATTAAGGAGTGAAATTCTTGTTCTTGGACATTGGTTGCTAATAATGGCAGCCAAAGTTGTACGTATTATCTTATCAGATGTACGCTTGCTTTGTGAATTATCAGGAAAATCTTTGCAAACTTGTTGGGATTCCCTTGTTGGGATTCCCTTTTGTTAGATCTTGTTGAACTCTCTGTCCTCCAGCTGATGCAGTGAATTGAATTAAGAGGATGATACTATGTTGCTGTGAAAATTTATCTTCGTTTGTTGTTGCTGTTGGAGTAAAGCTGTGAATCTCTACTTCTAAAGGGGGAGTCTGTACGTCGTCTCGTCGACAGGAGTCACAGGACTCCCCCAGCGATCGAACAAAACCTCCTCCAACCGATTTTTCTCTCGAAGGCGATCCCTCGGCCCGTGCGCATTAGAAAAAACCAGTGGAGAGACAAAACCGGGCGCCTCGACCCTCACCACCTCCGTAATCCCGACGCTATCCTTGACCTAAATCCTCTCCTTGCCCCACCCCCGATCGATCTAGAGGGCGTCTCTCACCACGGCGGGGCGGCGGCCTCCAGCGTCGGCAGCGCCGCCTTGATCATCCTGGACAGACACAACCCATGTGACGCGAGACCATGCAGCGGCAATCGCATATGGCCTTCGAGAAAGGCCTGCTGCAGCGTCGTGAGCCGGTCGGTGCCGTGGGCGACAATTGCCAACGTCCGACATCGTGGCGCTACTGCGGGCGAGGCCAACCGCCAACGCGGGAACAGGCAAAAGGGAGCGTCGCCTTCCACGGCCCGCCAATCCACCTCCCCGTCGGCGACCAACACCCATACCCCGCCACTCGACAACTCATCTGGCCTTAAAAGTAGTCGCTGCTCCGGCCTGGCGGCACCTACCTCAGTTCCCTCGCCGCTGCGTTGTGTCGCTGAAACCTGCATGCCCGCTTGGACGCTGCGTTTCTTCCTGATAGGTTTGCCCCCTCCTCTGAAGCCAAGTGAGGTCCTCACAATTCCTCTCGATACAGATCTGGTTCAGGTTTTTCACCTTCTTTATGTGTGTTCAAGTCATATATATGTTGATCCAGCGCCTTCCTGCCTTCCCTCTCCCTCCTTGATGCCCCGTAAGTGATCCAGCTGAGACGAGCGTTGCTGTTTCCACAGTCCAGGATGAGGTCGACGCCGCCACCCTATTTCCTCCCTCTCCGCGTGAAATTTGGATGTACTAGCCTTTTTTTTATCTCCCCGTTGGAGTAAAGGGACGGGAGGAATTGGAATTACAAACATGTGTTTCCTAGAAATCAAGCAACCCATAATCCCCACTCCCCCTTTTGTTCTAGGCAAAGTTTGGGCAGCCAACCAGTTCAAGGCTGAGTAACGTGCATACAAAATCGATTTCTTTGGATGTTGACATACTGAGTATTGTCCCTGTACTGTAATGTATCTGTCATATTCCCGTCTACTATTTTTTAATGTATCTTGTTTGTTAGTAAACACCCCCAAACTTATTTAGGCAGCTATGTATTATTGTGGGTTGATGTGAAATCCAGCAATCTTGTTATCTAAGCAGCTATATTTGACAGTACTACGAAATCATATGAAATTCCCTTGTTTTTGATATATAGGCAATCAAAACAGTAGTAGCAGAGGGCTTTCATGGAATCATTCACTTCGTGACCGTGACCTGAAGACAACAATGTGCATGATGGCTAAGGTTGCTCCACAAAGCTTGTGTTGGTATCCGTGATCTAGATGGCAAAGTCGACAACAACTTCATTGGCATGGTTCATGTCTCCCAGTAAGTAGTTGTAATCACTTTTTAGTTCTTACTAATCCAACATAATGTTAAAATTAATTCACTGCAGAAAGGTGTAAAGTATATCTTTTAGAAGTAGCGAATTCTACTTTTTTCGTGATTTTTTGTCGGATTACAGATTTTATCCACCTCTGAATCTTAGTAGGAAATATCATTTTTTTAGGAAGCGTAAAACACAAAGCAAACATAAAGTTGAAGCATTATACCTCAAACTGATTCCTGCAAATTTTCCCAAAGAACTACTACCTGGTAATCCTAAACTGAATACCAATTTTGTTATATATATGCTATGTGGTTGCATCACAATAGACCATTAATATTATTTTTATTTCAGGTTCCAGATGAGGGCAGGCAATTAAGAAAAACCTTCTGATAGACACATGATTGCAATATTTTAAAAAACCAAAACATGATTTATTTCTTGCCTCTTCTGTTCTATTCATTGCATACATCTAGGTTTGCACACATTGTTGACAAAGAGGTAGACTTTTGAAGCGACACTAATTCTATAGCAATGAGAGATGAAGAGAATCAAACTCGATCATAGAGAAGGGTGGGACAAACATGTTTCCCTATCTTTTTGCAAGGAGTGGATAGTTATTGATACATGTAGATATCCAAAGATGAAAGAAATGGGTGATAAATCAATAATCGCTATATGATTTGAAATCACATATCATCTTGGTCAGTACACATTTGTGTCTATTTTTTTTTGTTATTCCGTAGTGAAGCACAAGCATTCTACCTTGTGACCATCAAGCAATTTTATTTTTCATCATACCTTCCATGCATTTAAGTTTAAATTCACCTCACAGTCGGCTGTGTAAGAGATGAAGGGAGAGCATCGGTCAGCGCGCCTTTTTTTGTCCGCTTTTGCACTTCTCCGCACAGTTCTGCTTCTTGTCGGCTCATCTTCCTCAAATTTCTAGGATAAATGATTTGTTTATTAAGGGATTTCTAAATTTGAGATCATTCTTTGTTGCAGAATTTTATTATTTTTTGATATGTTTTTTATTAGACAAACGTTCAGGTAATAATGGAGAACACCTCTTGAAAATGAATGCAATTTTTTCTTGAACTCGACATGCCATATTATAGGCTAACCTTGAGAATATGTTGCGAAATGTATCTCCTGTTGTGTGGACTTATAGCAATTTCGAAAAACATTTTCAACGCGGTTGGGTGAGTGCGGAGGTGCTGCTGTGTTGTGGGCCTTGGCATGGCTGGGATCTGGCGCTGGCGGCTCCGGTTGGTGGTCCTTGGTAGTGGAAGCCGGGGCGGCGTCCTCGAAACACCGTGCAACAAGGCGCGGTGGTGCGTGATCTGGACGGCGTGTGGTGGTTGCCGGCAGATCTGTGACTCGACGGCGGCGGCACGTTACTTCCCTCTCCATGGTGATGATCCAAGGTGGCAACTTTGCTTCCCTCTTCTTAGTTTGCTTTGCTCCGAAGACTTGATGAACATGACCGAGGAGAAATCCGAGCGTGGTTGTGGTTGTGGGCAACGACGACGCCTGCGGGCCCCGTCTCCTCCTTGAAGGCGTTGTCACTGCCATGTTCATTGCTTGATCAAGCACCAAGGAAAACCCTAGGCTCGGTTCGTTGAGGCATGCTTTGCTAATAAGGTCTTGTACAATGAGAAATGCTTATCACAAGTGCTTAAGGAGAGAGAATAGGCTGGCTTCTTAATAAAAATTAATACCTACAACGCCAAGTGCTTTGGTACATGTGCTTAGCCTAAATTAATACGTGCAAGTTTAGTACTCAAAATCTGAAGCATCGGTGCCAACCAGAAGCAAACTTTAGCACCTGTTACTCTTTTGAAGCACCGGCTAAGACATGCAAGAGTAATAAAACCGGGTTTTTTCCCCAAGCATCGATGGAGGCACCTCCATTGTACAAGGCCTAAGAAGCCCTTCTATTTTAGACAATGAACTGATGACATTTATTCCCCAATCTTTTTTTACTTTAAATAAGTTATCCTCTTTTTCTAGTTTTCTTTTGTTTTTGAGTAAAAAATAATATCACAAACATATTTAAACAATTAATAAAGTTTGTGGTCAACATTGTATGTTTATTGTGTGGAATGGGGAAATGTCACAATCTTGGCAAAAGCTACATAGAGTTTATCTTGAAAATTGATTGCATAGACTAAGAGACTTTGTGGCATTGGTTTCGTTATCCTTATTCGGGGTGGATATAAGTTATCTATAATCTAAAGGGACGGCCAATTGAAAAAGAATTTCAAAGTTAACCACTCAATATTGTCATGCAAGGTGAAGGTGGGAAAGAAAACACAAAAAAGAAAAGATGGTGAGAGGAAGGAGGTGCAATGTCGCGTGGTGCACCAGAAGAGGAAGATAACGAGAAGATGCATTTATCTATCACATCACGAGCATGAGATATCATCACATGTAAATAGTCTCTCACTCTCATATCAAACATATTTCTTTTTGTGCATTCATTTTGTTAACATATTTATCGTTGTACATAAATTTTATTATCCCGTAGCAACGCACGGGTACTATGCTAGTTATATATAGAGAAGATGTATATCCTTGATGAGCTCTTATATAGAGAAGAAATGATGTGGCTTCGAAGATCACATGTTTGCTGGTTGAAGGAGGGCGATCAGAACACTCAATATTTCCACATGAAATCAGTATGGAGAGGCCGTAAAAACAATATCCGTAGAATGAGGAAAGCGGATGACACTTCGTTGCAATGTCCCTGGCGATATGGAGAGTATGGCGTAGTCATATTTTCAGGAACTGTTTTCAAAAGACCCGACCCTAGCGTCGGATGAGCTACTAGAGTGTATACAGCCTAAAGTTACTGAAAAAGAAGTGGCCGATGCTTTATTTCAAATTGGTCCCATCAAAGCCCCCAATCCAGATGGTTTCCCCGATCAATCCACAGAATTCAAAGCCCCCAATCCAGATGGTTTCCCCGCTTTTGTCAAAAGAATTCTTATAGTGCTTATAAATTGAACTTTTCGAAGGCTTATACCGAGTTGAGTGGGAATTCTTGGAGAAGGTTCTTCTTAAGCGGGGTTTCTCGATTATGTTGGTTGATCGTATCATGGAGTGCCAACGAACATTAGATATTCTGTGATCAATGAAAAATTTATGGATAAAATTTATTTTACCCGTGGCCTTAGACAAGGTGATCCCATGTCTCATTTCTTATTTCTTTTTGTGGTTGATACTTTGTCTGCATTGTTGCATAATCAATCCGAGAGGACGGGTTGGAGGCTCTAAAAATTGTAGAAGTACTCCGATGATCTCTCATAAGCTCTTTGCAGATGACACCTTGTTATCCTTTCTAGGTAGACCTGATGAGGCGATAATTGACAAAAAGGTGTTGAAACTGATGTGGTAGCCATACGTAACAAGGTAATAACCCTTAAAAGCGTTCCATCTTGTTTGTCGACAACTGTTAGTTTGCCCTCGCTCAGGAGGCGCGGAATATTCTTGATATTTCTCAAGAGGTGTTTGAACCTATAAATATTTGGGACTACTAGTACCAGAAGGAAGAACGAGGAAAGGGTTACTTGTACCCATACATGCAAAGATCAGTAAAAGACATGTTGGCTGGAGCGAAAAGTATATGTCCATGGCCGGTAAAGAGGTTCTGAATAAGTCTGTGGCACATGCAATACCAACCTATGTGATAAGCGTTTTTAAACTCCCTATGTCAGTTTGTGATGACCTCTCGACTGATTAGACAATATTATTGGGGAGTTAAAGACGGGAAGAGGAAAATGGCTTGGCATGCATGGGATAAAATGATGTTACCAAAATCCATGGGTGGCATGGATTTTAGGGATATGAGGGCCTTCAATCAAATCCCTGCTCACAAAGCAAGCTTGGCGTTTAATCGAGCATCCAGAAAAGTCTTGTGGCTAGGATTTTGAAAGCAGAGTACTTCTTTGAGGTAATTTAGTGATATTGTGTTACCTAGTAATGCATCGACAGTTTGGCGAGGGTTTGAGCATGGTTTTCAGTTAGTGAAGAAAGGTATGATATGGCGTGTTGGTAATGAAAGGAAAATTCACAATTGGTGAGATCCCTGGGTCCCTAGAGATCCTTCTCTCAAACCTATCTGAAAGTTCAATCATGCCCTGAATTATATTTTGATGTTGATGACAATATACATATAGGGGACTAATAATATTTGTCAAGTATATCTCAGGTTTTGGTTCCCAGAATCAACTGTGTGGATGGATCATGGACCAATGAAACATATTATAGGCTCAAGAATGTGGAACCAACGGCATTAAAGTGTAAACCTTTTCGGTAATTATTGAGTATAGGGACCCCCGCACTATTAAGAGGGGATCAGTGGGAAAGCGCTCATAGGTTTGCTCAATTCAACAATAATCATATGTCCTGTGCCATAATAATTCTTATGCTTAAAATATCCCATTGATTTTGAGCATCATTCACTCTGCCCAAGTTCAGATGCCCTCATCGGACGTCCGGTTGGTGTCGGACGTCTGGTACCTTGCTGTATCGGACGTCCGGTTGGTGTCGGACGTCTGGTACCTTGCTGTATCGGATGTCCGGTTGCCACCGGAATTAGGGTCTTAATGATCAGTGGTAAAATGACATTTTTGGTCGGATGTTCGTCAAGTGTCGGACGTCTGGTCCATCGGATGTTCGACACCCGTCGGACGTCCGATGATTCAACACTGCTCTGGTCAGTAGGTTTTTCTCTAAAAATGGACAGATGTTCGACGGCCTCCGGACATCCGATGCATCGGATGTCCGGACCCCGCCGGACGTCCGGTACCTGTTGCACCTCCTACTGTCTGGGCTATCTGTCTGGCGAATATTGCACTATGGGCTCGGACGTCCGCCGGTTATCGGACGTCTGATGTCTCGACATCGGACGTCCGGTTGCCACCGGATGTCCGACACTTATGCAGTCAGACAGCCCCAACGACCATCTTGGCTGGTGGGCTATATATACTCAACCCCCTCACACTGTTTGGGTTGACCACTTCATTTGAAAACACACAAGAACACAAGTGCTCCCTCTCACTCTCTCCCTCACCAAATCTCAGATCCCGGAGAGTTCCTTGAGAGTTCTTGACAGATCTTTCACCCCGTGATAGATCCGCCCCTTTCCCATCTTTCAACCAAAGCAAATCTCATTTTGAGAAAGTCTTGAGATTCCCCCATTGATCGTGTTACTCTTAGAGGTTGGAGACTCCTAGGCGGGTAGGAGTTCTTCGGAGAGGAATCAACCATTGTGATTACCCCCGTTGAGTTTGTGAGGGTTTGGTGACCACCTTTAAGGTCAACCGGTAGTGGTTGGGAATCGCCTTCGTGGTGATATCTCAAGGGGAATAGAGTGAGTCTTCGTGGCGTTGGTGTGCCTTCGTGGTTTCACCCACTCTCTCTGAACGGTGAGTAGCTTCCATCCAAGGAAGTGAACATCGGGATGCATCATTGTCTTCGCGTCATTCGGTTATCCCTACTCTTTCCCCTTATTACTTGTGCTACCGCATTATTTATCCCTCACTTGATTTTGTATATTGAGCTTATTTTTTATCTTGTCATAGCTAAGTCAACTTTGCAATTGTTAGGCACATCTTTATCTTCCGCATTATTGACTAAAATTGCTAAGTAGTGTTAAAATTTGTAGTAAGACCTATTCACCCCCCCTTTAGGTCTATCTCAATCCTTTCACTATCTCCCTGAGGGGAAGGTGTAGGGTGAATAGGGTCTCTGATTTGTTGGATGCCAACGAAAGATGGAACCTGGAGCTTCTTAACTCACATTTTATGTCGATCGATTTACATGTTATCAGCACTATCCGTACAATAACAAGTATTGTGGATGATTTGCTGGCGTGGTTCCCGGGATAATTGGTGTGATCTCGGTGAAAAGTGCTTATCACCCGTCAATGCAAGAGCACGTCTAGGAACACAATGCTAGTGCATGCAGCTCTCTATCGGACGGTCACTGTCTGACGGTGTAGAAAACTCATACATATGCTAGCTCACGAGGGATTTACCCAGGTTTGGGCCCTCATGGTTGAGGTAACAACATACTCCTGCTTTAATTGATTATGGGTGGAAGAACTCCTCACGAGAGGGGTTTACAATTGTGTCGAAGCTACAGAGATCTATGAATAGATGTCAATATGTTTGTAGCTATCCCCAACCTCATCTTATATATAAGGGGGTGAAACCTAGGGTTAGATGGTCGAACGGACTTGATTTTGAGAATAATAGGAAGTCATCTTCTTATGCGTCAAATTGATGATGCTTCTAGAAGGAGGGCTTCGTGCGCCTCACGAAGACCTTTTGAAGTGTACACGAGGGCTTGTTGGGCCGTTAGGTGGTCCAGTTTACCCTTAGATAGGCCAGCTCTGGTATATCATACCGTTAGTATCCATCGACCTTGTCTAGTGTTTGAATGCATCTGCATCGAGGTTTTGTCTTCTGTATATGTGAATTTTGAACGGGCTCCTCTCGTTGTTAAGGAAGATTCATGCTCTATTGAAGATCCGTTCCCCTTATTCCGCGTCTAGGGTTGTGGACCAACCTCTTTTGAAAATATTCTCTTCATTCTTCTTGAAGGCAACTGGCTGGGCTCCAGCCAATCTGGTCAGGACTTCTCTGTCCTTGATCTTTTGACTCTTTTCCTTACCTGGCACACATTGAGTCGTGCTTAAAGTGAAATTTTATTTAATATGGGAAAAATGATTTGCCGCGATAGGCTGGCATGTTTAGTCCCATCAATGACGTAGAGGAATCAATCTTTTAGATAGATCCCCTGCCAATCGAGTTTGGCGATGCCTCGATTCTCATGATGGTTATCTCACATAGTGGAAACCCCTTCGTTTCACCGGGGCACGTGGCGAGTGGCCAAAATTATTGTGTCGCCTTCATCTTTATAAGGTTACTGAAAGGAACAATATGGTCAACTAGATGGGGGTGTGAATACGTGACTACAAATTAAAATTTGATTACCAATTTTAGGGTTATGCAGATAAATTAGGTTCAATAGTAATGTAATTATATGAATAGACGCAAGAAAGCTTAAAACAACATATGCTAGGCAACAATGTAACTAGCAAGCTAACAAGCATATGAACTCAATTACAAGATGCAGAAAAGGATAAACTACAAGTGAGATAGGGACGCGATGATTTATCCCAAAGTTCACTCTCTTTTGAGGGAATGTTAACTCCGTTGGAGCAGTGCCAAAGCCAAGGCTTTAGAATACTACCAAGTAGCTCATTGTATTCTACCTTTTGAGTAACCCCTAATGCATGTGAGCCTCAATTCACTCGAGATTGGTCTTGAAGACGACCACCACACTTTACAAACTTCCTGGAGCACACCAAAATCACGAAGCTTTTGGAAGGGACATATATCAACCTAGGAGTCAAAGCTCCAAGAGTAATAAGTCAATTATGAAGAATATTTGCGGTGAACATGAATCGGTGTGATGGAACTGTAGATCAAGCCTTGCTCCCTCAATCCAAAAATATCAACAAGTTTGGGTGGTACGATTGAGAGGAATGAGAAAAAAGGAGTGCATCAATGGTGGAGCTCAAGCAAGGGTATACATGTTAGGGTTGGAAGTGGAATAAAGGCTCATATATATCACAAGTGGAGAGGAGGTAGTTTTCTGACCGTTGGGAACCTACGCACGGGCTAATTCGGTCCCGTGTTCACAGGGTACTTAGGAAAGAAACAACCACCACGTGCGCACGAGTATCTCAGACCCCATGGGAATGGGGTACTCAGTAGGATGCACACCACCCTGTGGGCACATGGGTAAAGGACCCCGTGCGTATGGGGTACCAGATTCCTACTGACCACCCCGTGGGCACGGGGTTCCCAGGGGATCTTTGAGTGCACCCTTCAGAATACTCCAACACCCACGAATAAAAAAACTTCCGGAGGTGAGTGTGGGATGCCTTGTAGGAGATTGCGCGATAGAAAACAAAAATTTTCTCTCACATGCGGAAGAAACATCCAAGATCCAATCTAGAAGATGCTAGTAACGGGGAGAGTAGGTCATCATACCCTCGAAGAACACGCGCGTTGAACGTTTATTTCAACGCAGCTTGGTGAAGTTGTTGGTGAAGTTCGATCCGATCAGCACTGCAAACGAGCAGTACCTCCGGAGGCTTGCACACGTACAACTCGATGACGTCTCCTTCTTCTTGATCTAGCAAGCAAGAAGGAGAAATAGATGGGATCGATTCCAGCAGCACAACGGCGTGGTGGTGGATATGGTGAAGAGTTTCCCACGGGCAGGGCTTCGCCAAGCGATGCACGTGAGGGAGGAGGAGGTGTGGAAGGACTTTGGTGTTCTTGGTGAGCCTCTCCCCTCTCTTATATAGGCAAGGAGGTTGTAGCCACTTCAATTCCCAAGTGAAACCCCCCTCTCTCATTAAAAAGATGGTAACACCTTTCTTTTAAGAGTGGTAACCCTCCCATTGAAGGGCTTCCCATTTATTGGCATAATAAACCAAGGAGGGCTGGTCACATGGACTATTGGACCACCCTTGGTCGTCCAAAACAGGTGGGGCCCATAGTGGGACCCTCCGGAACCTTCTAGAACATTCCGACACTGCCGAAAAAATCCCGAACTTTTCCGGAACCCTGAAATCAACTTGCCTTATATAAATCTTTACCTCCGGACACTTCCGGAGCTCCTCGTGATGTCTAGGATCTCATCCGAGACTCCGAACAATATTCGAACACCATTAATAAAATTATCCCAGAGCTATTCTAGCGTTACTGAGCGTTAAGTGTGTGACCCTACGGGTTCGAGAACGTGCAGACATGATCGAGACATCTCTCTGATCAATAACCATTAGAGGGACCAGGATATCCGTAATGACTCCCACACATTCAACGAAGATCTTTATCGATTGAACCACTATGTCGTGGACTACTATAATCCGTACACAATTTCCTTTGTCACACGATATTTTACTTACCTGTGATTCGATCGTCGGTATCGCTATACCTAGTTCAATCTCGTTACCGGTAAATACTCTTTACTCGTTCTGTAATACAACATTCTCTGTGACTAACTCATTAGTCACGTGCTTGCAAGCGTTACCGAATGTGCATTACCGAGTGGGCCCAGAGTATATCTCACCGTCACACGGAGGGACAAATCCCAGTCTTGATTCATGTAATTCAACAAGTACTTTCGGAGATACCCGTAAGACATTTTTATGATCACCCTGTCACGATGTGATGGTTGATGTCCCCAAAGTATTCTTCCGGTACCCGGGAATAACATAATCTCATGGTCTAAGAAACATGATACTTGACAATATAAACTTAATGAAACGATCAATATTGTTATGCTTAGTTGGGCCTGTCCATCACGTCATTCTTCTAATGACATGATCCCATTAATTAATACACAACTCATGTTCATGGTTAGGAAACCATAACCATCATTAATTAACGAGCTAGTATAGTAGAGGCTTACTAGGGACGCGGTGTTGTTTATGCAACCACACATGCATTATGTTTCCGGTTAATACAATTATAGCATGGAAAATAAACATATATCATGAACACGGAAATATGATAATAACAATTTTATTATTGCCTCTAGGGCATATTTCCAACAGTCTCCCACTTGCACTAGAGTCAATAATCTAGTTTAAATTGGCAGAAATCTAACACCCATGGCATTCTGGTGTTGATCATGTTTTGTTTGTGGAAGAACTTTAGTCAATGGATCCGCGATATTCTGATCCGTATGTACTTTGCTAATGGTAATATCTCCTTCAATGGCATGCTCACGAATTTGATGAAACCGGCGTTTGATATGCTTGGAGCTCTTGTGACATCTTGGTTCCTTGGCTAGAGCAATGGCACCAGTGTTGTCACAAAAGATCTCCATGGGATCCAGTGCACTCGGAACAACGCCGAGTTCAGTGACAAATTCCTTTAGCCATATCCCTTCTGTCGCTGCTTCAGAAGCGGCCATATACTCCGCCTCTAATGTAGATCTTGCAATGGCGCTCTGCTTGCAACTCCTCCAGCTAACCACAGCTCCGTTCAAAATAAAGACATACCCTGTTTGAGATTTTGAGTCATCTGGATTAGTATTGAGGCTAGCATCGACGTAACCTTTTACGAAGAGCTCTTCATCACCACCATAGACAAGAAACATGTCCTTAGTCCTCTTTAGGTACTTAAGGATATTTTTAACTGCTGTCCAGTGAGCCTCTCCAGGATCACTCTGGTACCTGCTCGTCAAACTAAGAGCATGGGACACATCTGGTATAGTACACAACATGGCATACATAACAGAACCTATGGCCAAGGCATAGGGGATTTTATTCATCCTTTCCCTTTCTGTTGCCGTAGTTGGACACTGAGTCTTACTTAATGGCTTACCTTGTAACATGGGCAAAGAACCTTTCTTTGCATCCTGCATATTGAATTTCTTCACTATCTTCTCAAGGTATGTACTTTGACTAAGTGCTATTAAGCGTCTCGATCTATCTCTATAGATCTTAATGCCTAATATGTTGCAGCTTCACCAAGATCTTTCATTGAAAAACTATTATTCAAATAATCTTTCACACTGTTAAGCATCTCCACGTCATTCCCAATTAGTAATATGTCATCTACATATAAAATCAGAAATGCAACCGAGCTCCCACTCACTTTCTTGTAAACACAAGCTTCTTTATAATTTTGGACAAATCCAAAACCTTTGATAACCTCATCAAATCGAAGATTCCAACTCCGGGATGCTTGCTTCAGTCCATAGATGGAACACTGAAGCTTGCACACTTTACCAGCATCCTTAGGATTGACAAAACCTTGGGGTTGTACCATGTACAACTCTTCTTCAATGTTTCCATTGAGGAATGCAGTTTTGACATCCATCTGCCAAATTTCGTAATCGAAATAAGCAGCAATTGCTAGCAGAACCCTAACATACTTAAGCATCGCTACGGGTGAGAAGGTCTCATCGTAGTCAACTCCTTGAATTTGTCAAAAACCTTTTGCGACAAGTCGAGCTTTATGTACAGTAACATTACCGTCAGCGTCTATTTTCTTCTTGAAAATCCATTTACATTCAACAACCTTGCGGCTATCAGGAAGGTCAACCAAAGTCCATACTTGGTTTTCTTTCATGGATTCCATTTCAGAGTTCATGGCGTCTTGCCATTTTCCAGAGTCTGGGCTCATCATCGCTTCCTCATAGTTCGTAGGTTCATCAGTGTCTAACAATAAAACATTCATGACAGGATTACCGTACCACTCAGGAGTAGTACGTAACCTAGTCGACCTACGAACGAGAACTTCGACCGAAGCTTCATGATCATTATCATCAGCTTCTTCCTCTCTAGCTGGTGAAGGCGGCACCAAAAGATCCAAATCTTCTTGCGCTGCGCTACTCTCCAATTCGGGAGAAGGTTCAATAACCTCGTCTAGTTCTATTTTCCTCCCACTCACTCGTTTCGAAAGAAACTCCTTCTCAAGAAAGGATCCGTTCTTAGCAACAAAGACTTTGCCTTCGGATCTGTGATAGAAGGTATACCCTATAGTTTCCTTAGGGTATCCTATGAAGACGCATTTTCCTCTTTGGGTTCGAGCTTATCAGGTTGTAACCGTTTTACATAAGCCTCACACCCCCAAATTTTAAGAAACGATAATTTAGGCTTCTTGCCAAACCAAAACTCATATGGTGTCGTCTCAACAGATTTAGATGGTGCCCTATTTAAAGTGAATGCATCTGTCTCTAATGCATAGCCCCAAAATGACATTGGTAGATCGGATAGAGACATCATAGAGCGCACCATATCTAATAAAGTACGATTACGACGCTCAGACACACCATTACGTTGTGGTGTTCCAGGTGGCGTGAGTTGGGAAAAAATTCCACAGTTTTTCAAGTGAATGCCAAACTCGTAACTCAGATATTCCCCTCCGCGATCAGATCGTAGAAATTTGATCTTCTTGTTACGATGATTTTCTACTTCACTCTGAAATTCTTTGAACTTTTCAAATGTTTCAGACTTGTGTTTCATTAAGTAAATATACCCATATCTACTTAAATCATCAGTGAAAGTTAGGAAGTAACGATATCCACCACGTGTCGAAATGCTCATTGGTCCACACACATCAGTATGTATGATTTCCAACAAGTCACTCGCCCGTTCCATCGTACCTGAAAACGGGGTCTTAGTCGTCTTACCCATGAGGCATGGTTCACATGTGTCAAATGATTCAAAGTCAAGTGATTGGAAAAGTCCATCAGAATGGAGTTTCTTCATGCGTTTTACACCAATATGACCTAAACGGCAGTGCCACAAGTATGTGGAATTATCATTATTCATTTTGCATCTTTTAGCATCAAAGTTATGGATGTGTGAAGTACTACTATCGAGATCCAACAAGAATAAACCATATACGTCGGGTGCATGACCATAAAAGATATTACTCATAAAAATAGAACAACCTTTATTCTGTGATTTAAACGAGTAACCGTCTCGCAATAAACAAGATCCGGATATAATGTTCATGCTTAACGCAGGCACCAAATAACAATTATTAAGGTTTAAAACTAATCCCGAAGGTAGATGAAGAGGTAACATCCCGACGGCGATGACATCGACCTTCGATCCATTCCCGACGCGCATCGTCACCTCATCCCTCGCCAGTCTCCGTTTATTCTGAAGCTCCTATTTCGAATTGCAAATATGAGCAACCGAACCAGTATAAAATACCCAGGCACTACTACGAGAACTAGTAAGGTACACATCAATAACATGTATATCGAATATACCTTTGACATTGCCAGCCTTCTTATCCGCCAAGTACTTGGGGCAGTTGCGCTTCCAATGACCTTCTCCCTTGCAGTAGAAACACAAAGTGTCCGGCTTAGGACCAGCCTTGGGATTCACAGGAGCGACAACAGGCTTGCCGCCCGAGCGGCAGCTGACTTGCCACTCTTCTTGAAGTGGCCCTTTTTGGCTTTAGCCTTCTTGAAACTTGTGGTCTTATTGACCATCAACACTTGATGTTCTTTCTTGATGTCCACTTCCGCAGATTTCAGCATCGCGAAAAGCTCATTGAGAGTCTTATTCATGCCTTGCATGTTATAGTTCAGCACAAAGCCTTTGTAGCTCGGAGGGAGCGACTGCAGCACCCTGTCAGTGATTAACTCATCTGGTATCACACATCCCAGCTGAATTAGGCGCTGTATATAGCCTCCCATTGTTACAACATGTTCACTGACAGAGCTGTGCTCCTCCATCTTACATTTATAGAACTTATCAGAGATCTCATATCTCTCAGCGCGGGTCTGAGTCTGAACCATGGTTTTCAGTTCTTCAACCATCTCATAGGCGCCGTGATGTTCAAAACGTTTCTGGAGATCAGTATCCAAAGATGTAAGGATGGCACAAGAAACTCTAGTGTGGTCATCTTTGCGTGTCTCAAAGACGTTATGTTCTGCTTCTGGAGAATCGTCTGCAGGTGGTTCACCTAGCGCAGCATCGAGCACATATTGCTTCTTACACCCAGTGAGGATAATCCTCAGGTTGCGGTGCCAGTCAGTGAAGTTTGAACCAGATGATTTTAGTTTTTATTTCTCAAGGAATGCGCTGAAGTTGAACTGAGCTATGCGGGCCATGATCTACAACATTTTAGCAAAATAAAATTTTAGACTATGTTCATGATAATGAGTTCAGTTTAATCAAATTACTAACGAACTCCCACTTAAATCAACATCCCTCATAGTTGTCTAGTGGTACACGATCCAAATCCACTACACCAAGTCCGATCTTCACGAGAGAAGATGTAGTTTCAATGGTGAACATCAAAATGTTGATCATATCATTCATATGACTCGTGTTTAACCTTTCGGTTCGTTGCGTTCCGAGGCCATGTCTGTACATTTTAGGCTCGTCAAGTTAACCAAAGTATTTTTGCATGTGTAAAACTGGCTTACACCCGTCGTATGTGAACGTAGAGTTTACCACATCCGATCATCACGAGATGCTTCAAAACGACGAACTTTTGCGACGGTGCATACTTAGGGAGAACACGTTTATCTTGATATTTAGTGTGAGGGATCATCTTATAATGCTACCGTTGTGCACACGCAAAATAAGATGCATAAAAGGATAAACATCACATGCATAAAATATGTTGACATGGTATAGCCCTTTTATTGCGCCTTGATCTCCATCTTGAACGCACCGACAAGATCTCCATTATGGCACCATCTTGGTCTCCACCTTATGGCATCTTGGTTGTCTACACCACGTTGCATCTACAACTATTGCTAACTCATAGCGATAAAGTAATGCAATTACATGGCGTTTGAAGTTGACATGCATGCCATACAATAAATAATTAAGACAACCATATGGCTCCTGCCAGTTGTCGTACTCATCGACATGCAAGTCGTGAAACATTACAAAACATGATCATCTCATACATTAAAAATATATCATATGAACAGTTTGGGCTATACCACATCACAAGCACCCCTGCAAAAACAAGTTAGACACCTCTCCCTTATTATTTTTCAATTTTACGTGGCTTCTAGGATTTTGCATAAGAACCGTTCTTACCCTCGAAAAAAAAAACACAACGTTGATATAACAAAATGCTTCTTAATCTCATAAGAGCCCTCCTTTGTAAATGTGGTTAATACTATGGTAAGAGCGACTGACACCCGCAGGCCGCATGTGCAATACAAGTTGCACGTCAAGTGCGGAACCGGTCTCAATCCAAAGATTGTAAAGTTGGTCCGGGCCGCTACATCAAACCATACCGCAAAACCAAAATACACATGGAAGGGTAGCAACAAGAAGATCAACGCCCACAACTCATTGTGTTCTAACCGTACAAAGCATCTACGCATAGAACCTGGCTCTGATACCACTGTAGGAGATTGCGCGATAGAAAACAAAAATTTTCTCTCACATGCGGAAGAAACATCCAAGATCCAATCTAGAAGATGCTAGTAACGGGGAGAGTAGGTCATCATTCCCTCGAAGAACACGCGCGTTGAACGTTTATTTCAACGCAGCTTGGTGAAGTTGTTGGTGAAGTTCGATCCGATCAGCACTGCAAACGAGCAGTACCTCCGGAGGCTTGCACACGTACAGCTCGATGATGTCTCCTTCTTCTTGATCCAGCAAGCAAGAAGGAGAAATAGATGGGATCGATTCCAGCAGCACAACGGCGTGGTGGTGGATATGGTGAAGAGTTTCCCACGGGCAGGGCTTCGCCAAGCGATGCACGTGAGGGAGGAGGAGGTGTGGAAGGACTTTGGTGTTCTTGGTGAGCCTCTCCCCTCTCTTATATAGGCAAGGAGGTTGTAGCCACTTCAATTCCCAAGTGAAACCCCCCTCTCTCATTAAAAAGATGGTAACACCTTTCTTTTAAGAGTGGTAACCCTCCCATTGAAGGGCTTCCCATTTATTGGCATAATAAACCAAGGAGGGCTGGTCACATGGACTATTGGACCACCCTTGGTCGTCCAAAACAGGTGGGGCCCATAGTGGGACCCTCCGGAACCTTCTAGAACATTCCGACACTGCCGAAAAAATCCCGAACTTTTCCGGAACCCTGAAATCAACTTGCCTTATATAAATCTTTACCTCCGGACACTTCCGGAGCTCCTCGTGATGTCTAGGATCTCATCCGAGACTCCGAACAATATTCGAACACCATTAATAAAATTATCCCAGAGCTATTCTAGCGTTACTGAGCGTTAAGTGTGTGACCCTACGGGTTCGAGAACGTGCAGACATGATCGAGACATCTCTCTGATCAATAACCATTAGAGGGACCAGGATATCCGTAATGACTCCCACACATTCAACGAAGATCTTTATCGATTGAACCACTATGTCGTGGACTACTATAATCCGTACACAATTTCCTTTGTCACACGATATTTTACTTACCTGTGATTCGATCGTCGGTATCGCTATACCTAGTTCAATCTCGTTACCGGTAAATACTCTTTACTCGTTCTGTAATACAACATTCTCTGTGACTAACTCATTAGTCACGTGCTTGCAAGCGTTACCGAATGTGCATTACCGAGTGGGCCCAGAGTATATCTCACCGTCACACGGAGGGACAAATCCCAGTCTTGATTCATGTAATTCAACAAGTACTTTCGGAGATACCCGTAAGACATTTTTATGATCACCCTGTCACGATGTGATGGTTGATGTCCCCAAAGTATTCTTCCGGTACCCGGGAATAACATAATCTCATGGTCTAAGAAACATGATACTTGACAATAAAAGGCATGACAATATAAACTTAATGAAACGATCAATATTGTTATGCTTAGTTGGGTCTGTCCATCACGTCATTCTTCTAATGACATGATCCCATTAATTAATACACAACTCATGTTCATGGTTAGGAAACCATAACCATCATTAATTAACGAGTTAGTATAGTAGAGGCTTACTAGGGACGCGGTGTTGTTTATGCAACCACACATGCATTATGTTTCCGGTTAATACAATTATAGCATGGAAAATAAACATATATCATGAACACGGAAATATGATAATAACAATTTTATTATTGCCTCTAGGGCATATTTCCAACATGCCTAGTGTATATGCTTTTATGATGCTATCACATGAAACTTGACCATGTTGAACCCTCTTGATAGTGTGGTTTACGTACGACTCAAATCAAATCGAAATGAACTATTTGAATCGCCGAAGAATCATGTATTTTATCTTTTTGAAGTGGGGCCAATCATCCTCCAAATTAAATGTACCATCGAGATACCAATGACCTGTGATAAGACTTTTAGCATCTATCAGTAGTCCCACTAACCACATTGTCATAATATCAAAACACCATTTAGGTATACATGTACTTTCAACATTTCCCTTTATGGTGAATTAATGACAATATGGTTAGAGAATGGAAAGGATGATATACAAGGAATTCAACCATGAAAATTTATTATGCATAAGAGCCCTCCTTGATGTATGCATATATTCAATATTGCTTTTGAATACAATATACATACAATAAGTAAATCCCCCTATGTAAATAGACAAGTATAATGATACGAGTGACATGCATCCAATTAAATAATTCATTGCACAATAATCTTAGCATGTGATAAACAAATAGATATGATGAACATGGACCCCATGTAAGAAGTGAGTATATGACCATATGACAATATAAGACTATAATATGAGAGATAAGATGATAATTGAAATAACACTAAAAATTTAGGCACACACATATCAAGTCATAGATAGATCCGATACAAACATAGTATTAAGAAAATGATAAAGTGGATCACATCAAGACATAAAGTATTGGAAAGTAAATAAGGTATCACAAGCCACATAGACATGCCAAATGAAGAAACAAGACTTGTGATCTCATCTGTAGATCTTCGTAAATATAACTTCCCCCCCTTTGGCATCAAGTCGTCCAAAAAGGGAAGTACGATGCTAATAAGACTAGACAACTGGTGGGGCGCTGAAAGCATCATCATCATCATACTTCCATCCCTGCAAAGGGAAGGAAATCGCGATAGGCACACTGTCTCGATCCTCTAATCCTGGTTGAGGCTGAATACATGTAGTAGCTACCTCTTCTTTAAACGTATTTCATGGTCCTCAGGTATTTCATTGCGCCTCTTCTTGGGATGCACATAGGGAGCACGAGAAGGAGGAATCCTGTTCTCATAGCGCTTAGAGAAACTGGTGGGGTATGAATAAGTGTACCGAGCATGACAGACGGACTCAATCGATGTCTGAATGAAGGGAGCATAAATCAAAGACTCCTTTAAACGTATGCACTCCCTCATCTCATAGAACATAACATTTAGAACATCCACCTTCTTTTTGTCGTGGACAACAGGAATATATCAAACATAGAAGACCTTAGATGAGTTACCCACCTTCAACATAAGAGTGTACCAAAGGACATGACACAAGGTTTCATATGTGGGCAACAACTCCTTAATAGGACTAATGAAATATGACTTCTCCTCTTGTAATATAAGCAAAGTATTCTCATCCTTGTTCCTCCTAATCTCAAGAATACAACCAAACTTACCATTGACCACGAAAAAGTTCTGATAAGCAATGTTCTCAGATAAATTATACATGGGCATGTGGCACTCATGAGTACCGGACACCTAGTGAAGAGTGCGTGTGTAAGAGCAAAGTTTTGCCCCCGTGTGTTTTGGATATTGTTGGACAAGACAGTAGAGGAACTAACAATGTTTTGTAGTGTAAACAGTTGAATAGGTTCCTGAAGGACAAGCTAGGTGAAAAGCTTCAGGGAAGGTTTTCAAGTCATCGAAGCATTACCCCTTGAGGGACGAAGCTTAATCACGGAGGATGACCCCCAAAAATGAAGGTGTCCTGAAGCTCAACTCATTGAAGGAAATGAAGAAGACGGCGCAAGACTTAGTTGTTTTTGTGTAGGACAAACCGTACAATCAAGAGGGGTCTTTAGTTTGTGGACACCGAAGTTATTGACAAAATGCTCAGATCAAATCTAAACCAAGTGAGAAGCCAGAGTGAAGAAATCTCATGTGCACTGAGTTAAGTTTCGGTAGCAAAGACTTCGTTCTTTGGCTTCCGAAGCAGAACTAAGTCCGTGAGTTAGCTTTACTTGTTCCGCAAGTAAAGTTGCGCAGTAATGACAAATCCGACCGTTGTGGACACGTGTCAAGCTATCACTTTGAGTCAAATAGGTCATTTTGCACCTCGGGATCGCCAACTATAAATATGCCGCCCCTCCTCCATTTGCGCGTGGCTGCTCTGAGAATATTCCTGAGAGAGACTGAAGAGAGCACCCCAAGAACGCCACCGAAGAAAAACCCAAAACCAGAACACTGACGCCTAAGTCCCATTGATCTCAGTAGATTCGAGATGACTTAGGTGAAAGCTTACTAGCGTTTTTATCTTGGAGAACTGCAATTCTCCTAGACGGTTAAAGTGTCGACTTCAGAGAGCGAAGAGTAATTGTCGCCTCGAAGATCAAGTTTGTCAAAGGTTTCGGAGATTCCCTTGATAATCTACCCCGAGTCAAAACTGACCAAGCTCTAGGAGATTGGTGAAGTGGAGCAACGGACAGAGAGAGATTTTCTCCAGGTGTTCAATCACCAGTCCCTCCAACCAGACGTAGCGCTTTGCAGAGCGTGAGCTGGTCGAACAAACATCGCCGAGTCACAGTTCGTTTTACTTCAAGCTTTTACATTCTGTATTGCATTTTTTTCCCAGTTATGCTTCAACGCATTTTGATTCACTGCATTTAGTTTCGCTTCCAGTTTTACTTCCCTGTCACTTGTTTCTGCTTCCCTTTTCCGCTTTACTTATGCCTCACTTCAAAGCCTCAGTTGAAAATTTGAAGTGATCATTCACCCCCTCCCCCTCTGATCACATACTTGGACTTTCAGCGTGCCTCATCAATATGGAAATAAACCGTGGCACAAAATTGCATCACCAAATCCTCGTTGTACTTATGAGAGAACGTAACAAACGGAATAAGCCCCAATCTTCCAAGTGCATCATAGACTCCGAGATAGATATGATCATTGTACCGGAGACTCTCCACATTAACCTGCTTGGGCAGGGCAAACTTTTTTCTCTTGGCCATAAGAAACTCATATAGTATTATTTTCTATAACCTCCGAGAAAGTAGTACTCACGGAAGAAAACGATATGTATTGAGTACTTGTGCTACCTTACCAAGTCGAGAATCGTGTTATGCCTGAATATAAGTTTTCCTGTACAAAAAGTGAATATAATTTCTTAGTTTTTTAATACTCACGGAGGAAAACAATATGTATTGAGAGGCTGTTTGGACTGATGCATCAACCTTCCCTTGCTACCCCAACCTTCCCCGTTAATTTTCACATCAACAAATGGCGACATTCCAACAGACGAAAGCTGCAGCATTTTTGGCGTGCCATTCATTGGCAAGGCCAGTGTAGGCTACATCCAAACAACCCCCGAATCTCCAAAATAACATTAGCATAATGTAAACCCTGCAAAAAAAAAACTTGTGCTATTGGTAAAGCACCAGTTAAATCTGTATCTACTCTGTTAGAATCAAAATACCTTACAAATAGCCTTTCGTATTTCTAAATATGCTCCATTTTATATATTCGATTTCACTTATATGCAAAAAGTCTTTCTAGATAATTTATGCAAAATGAAGGCGAGAAAGTCAACTCCATTTACAGCAGACTCACTGCTCTCGCAAATGAGCTGATTTCCCTCGATGCTGATGACATCACTCCTCACTCGGTTGTAAGAACTTTGCTTCGCTCATTGGATGATTCCTTCGATCACATTGTGTTGATGATCAAGGATAGAACTGATTTCAGAAATCTTGTTGCCGTTGATATTCTTGAGAGGCTCACTACTTTTGAAATGGAAGAAGATGAGAAACGCGACATAAACGGCTCTCAAAAAGATCTCATGCTCTAAAATAAAAGGCTTCACATCACTCCTCACCTGAAGTTAGTTCTGCTGCCGGTGTTGAATCAGATGATCCTGCAAGCATTGGGAAGGATTTGGCTTTGATCATGAGAAGATTCAATCGCTTCCAGAGAAAAGGTTTTTCTTCACCAAAGAAGAACTACTCGTCAAGGAACTCAAGTTACTCATCTCACCGTTCATCCTCAAGAAGCTCTCCATCGAAGGACAACTGCTGCTATAAGTGCAACAAACCAGGCCACTACATTGCTGACTGTCCTCTGTGGGAAACTGAATATAAATCAAAGCATTCACTCAAAGATTCTTCGAGCAAGTCCCACAGATCCTCCAGAAGCTATGAGTCCAAGAGACATGATTCCAGTTCAAGAAGAGAAAAGAAGAAAGATTCAGACGATGACAAGAAAAAGAAGTATCACAAGAAGCGTGAGAGTTCTTCTTTGAAAACACATTCTTCTCGTCGAAGCAATTCTCATCGTGCCAAGGCCTATCTGGGAAAGGAGATGAATTCTGAAGAAGAAGCCTCTGGATCCGAAGCTGAATCAGGCTCAAGATCTTCATCTGGATCCGAGTCTGATGGTGTTGCTGGATTGGCATTTGCTTTGGCCGGTGCTTTGAGCTCATTCTTCACCAACCACATCAGTGAAGATGAAACTCCTGCATACTGCTTCATGGCCAAAGCAAAGGTATCTTCATCCAAAGTTACCTATGATACTTCTGATTGTTCTTCATATGACAGTGATTCCAAGATAAGCTACGCTAAACTTGCTAAAATTGTCTCAATCCAACAAGATGAACTTGATTCTCTAAGCAAAACCATTAAGAAATCAGAAACTCTGTTGATCGATGAGATAGAGAAAGGTCAAACTTTAACTAATGAGCATGCTGCTCTGAAGGATAAGTTTGAAGAATTATCCTCTCGGCATGATCTTATTTCAGTCAATTATGAGAAACTTACCTATTAATTTCTTCAGAGGAAAATGGCTCTCAAAAAACTGAAAGAGGCTCGTGAAGAGTTGGAAAACATCAATCTCTCTCTCATGGCTCAACAAGGTTCTGAAGCAAATCATAAAATTGATTCACCTTGCTTAACTTTTCTAGAACGAAGCAAAACTGATTCCAAAGGCAAAGCTCCTATTATTATTGATGATACTAATGCCTCAGATGAGGAAAACTCTACTGTTACCGAGGAACTCCTCAGGTTGAAAGAATTGTTTGAAACAGGTTTGTTCAAAAGTGTCCAGGGACACCAGCACCTTTGTGATGAAGGTGTTGGCTTTGAAAGGAAGCTAAACCCTGATGGCACTTACTGGGAACCTGAACAGTACCAAAAACTGTATGGGTCCTAGCAAAGGATGAGCCTATATTTATTGCTAATCTTTCAGGTTATAACTGCAAAATTGACAAAGCTATTGTTGATGAATCACTTGATTCTGGCTACAAGCTTATCAAGAACTAGGAAGGAAAGGTTTTGGCCGAATACATTGGTGCCCCTCCAAAGAATGGTTTCTATAAGAGACAAATCTGGGTGCGCAAGACACTCGTTGAGAAATTGCCTGCTAACCATTCTATGCAGGGAAAGTCTTCGGTATCACCGAAACACTTCTATTCTCTTGAAGACAGAAATGATTCACTAGTGCCCGAATCAAATGTTCCTCAAAAGGAATACTATCGCATTGGTCGTTATACTTACCGTCATCGTGATAACAATGATAAGATTGCATATGCTCATTCATATCCTAACCCTTCGTAGAGGACTTACATTTATGGTGTACTTGATGGTCCCCCTAGGCAATATAACCCTGTTCGATTTGATATTGCTTCAACAAGTTCTTCCACCTCTTCTCAGTCACCTGCTCGTTTGTGGGTGGTTAAGAAGAACTAATTCTTCTGCAGGGTTATGTCTCCGGTGGATCCGAATTTGTCATGGACAGTGGTTGCACAAATCATATGACCGGAGACAAGGAGTTATTCACCAAAGAAAAAACTATCTCAATCTTCTCAGAAGTACATTACCTTCGGTGATAACAACAAGGGTAAAGTTTTAGGTTTGGGTAAAGTTTCCATATCGAAAGATAAGCACATTGACAAGGTTATGCTAGTTCAATCTCTTCGTTATAATCTTATGTCTATTTCTAAGTTATGCGATATGGGTATGCTTGTTCGATTTTCTGCTTCGCGTTGTGTTGTCTTTTCACAGGATGACTATACGTTTGTCTTCGAGGGTTACCGAAAAGGAGATTTATATATTGTTGATTTTTCTTCGGGCCCTGCTGTATCCACATGCCTAATGGAAAAAGCTTCATCTGGTTGGTTATGGCATCGAAGACTTGGTCATGCAGATATGAGAAATCTTCAAAATCTAGTGAAGAAGAAGCATGTTATTGGCCTTAATGAAGTAAAATTCGATAAGGATCGTCTCTGCAGTGCTTGTGAAGCTAGTAAAATTATGAAGAAACATCATTCAGCGAAGACTATCGTGACTACTACTCGTCCCCTTGAATTGCTTCATATGGATATTTTCGGTCCTCAAAATTATGCAAGTCTGGGAGGAAACAAATATGGTCTTGTTATTGTTGATGATTTTTCTCGTTATACGTGGGTTTTCTTTCTGGATGACAAGAGCAAAGGTGTTGAAATCTTCAAGTCATTCGCTAAGAGAGCTCAAACAGAATATGAATTATCTCTGAAGCATATCCGAAGTGATAATGGAACTGAATTAAAAAAATACTCATATTGAAGAATTTCTTGATGATCATGGCTTTACTCATGAATTCTCTGTTGCTTATACACCTCAACAGAATGGTGTAGTTGAAAGGAAGAATAGAACTCTTATTGAAATGGCCAGAACTATGCTTGCTGAATACAAGACTCCTATCAGGTTCTGGGCCGATGCAATTAACACTGCATGTCATATCATCAACAAGGTTTACCTTCACAAATTTCTGAAGAAGACTTCACATGATCTTATCACTGGTAACAAGCCAAATGTTTCGTATCTTAGGGTATTTGGTGCTCCTTGCTTTATTAGAGACATGAATCATAGCTCCAAATTTGCCCCTAAGGCATATGAAGGTTTTCTACTAGGTTATGGCTCAAATTCTCACACTTACAGAGTGTATAACTCCCACTTTGGGAAGGTTATGGAAACTGTAAATGTGAGGTTTGTTGAAACTAATGGCTCTCAAAAAGAGCATTTACCTCATGATCTAGATGAACCTCCTCTTGATGATGTGATCAGGTCAATGGCTATTGGAGAAATTCGCCCTGTTGAAGCAATTGCTCGCCAAGCTAATCAAGATGATGATGATCCAATGTTCCCACACATAGCCCGGGACGCTAGAGATCAACATCCTGAAGCAAATGATGAACTGGACGAAGAAGAACCTGTGAACGAAGAAATGCAGATCCGGAAGGAGATGCTGGTTCTGAAGGAAATGATCCTGAAGAAGAACCAGAGCCACAAGTCATTGAAAATGAACTGACTCGAGTGCGAAGAAGAGTTGATGTTGATTCGAACCTCGAATAAATTCAACAACCAGGTCGTCCCACAACTCGTTCTCGTACTCGTTTGATGTCTACGCACGCTTCTATTCTTGTAGACTATGTTGGGCCTCCAAGTGCAGAGGTTTGTAGGACAGCAGCAATTTCCCTCAAGTGGATGACCTAAGTTTTATCAAACTCAGGGAAGTAGAGGTTGAAGATGGTCTCTCTCAAGCAACCCTGCAATTAAGATACAAGAAGTCTCTTGTGTCCCCAACACACCTAATACAATGGAAAATTGTATAGGTGCACTAGTTCGGCGAAGAGATGGTAAAATATGGGTGATATGGATGGCAAAGCAAGGTAATGTAAATCTGAATAAATAAAAACAGCAAGGTAGAAAGCGACAAAAGTGAGCATGCAATGGTGGAAACAAGGCCTAGGCTTCATAATTTCACTAGTGGAAACTCCCAACAACATTAACATAGTCTAATCACATGATATTTCCCATAAAACATGCAATGGAGACGTACTCGGAGGTCATTCCTTTGTGGTCAAGAGAGGACGAGAATTGTGTAGGGCTACAAAAGCACACCTGAGAGTTCGTAGTTCCCATCTATGGATTTCCCAATGTCACCGCGGCCATCCAAAGAGAGCACCACAATCACCACAACATATCTAAAGGATAGTCAAAGACAAGCACCAAGAGACTCTCAATCTTCAATCCACACACAAAAGAGGAAATCACTCATGAAAATATTATTCTAACTGATGGTATGATTTCTCGCCCCCTCGTTGGTTACCCAGTGTGGAAGGTTGAGATGTATATAGCAGCAATTTCCCTCGGTGAAGATACCAAGGTTCATTTACAGCAGGACTCCAACAACGATAAGTAGGTGGTTATGCAAGTGATGCACCGTCTGAAAAGAATCACTTGCTTCTCCTGGACCTGCACACACAACAGATAACTTTGCTCCCAACAAGTTCGGAGAGGTTGTCAATCCCTCCGACCTTGTTGTTCACAAAGGATCAAACGCACGGGATAATAATGATAGTGATAGCAACGGAAAAGTAAATAAAGCAGTAAATAAATAGTTGGTGTAAATAGTATCGGAAATATGGACCGGGGTCCTATGATGTTCACTAGTGATGTCTCTCTCCCAAAAGACGATAAAATAGCCATGCGAGGTAAACAAATTACAGCTGGGAAATTGACATGATTATGTGCGCAAACCAATGCTAACTATGCTATAAAGAAAGGAAGAGGCTCAAAAGCATGGGCGGTACGCCAAGAAAAGTAGACCGAAATCCATCTGGATCTACCTATTAATCATCCACCTTGAGATATCTATCCAGAACATCTCGCTGGTATTAAGCTGCGAACCCCACCCAAAGTGTAAACTCAAAGCAACAGACAACTGCATTAAAGAACTTTGCGTAAAGTAAACAATCCTTGCACCCACAAGTACAAGCACCGTTGTTTTCCCCCTTGTGGCAACATCACATCCACTAGACTCATGTTTCTGTCACTCAAGCTAGTCATCGGGGGGCATGAACCCACAATCATGCATAACACTCCCTCTTGGAGTCACTACCTACTACTTGGCCAAAGCAATAAACAGCAACGGAGAACATGCAAGAATTACTCAAGAACATAAATATAAAAGAGGAGAATCAAATATATTACTCAAACACAATCTGAACATAGTCTCATAATCCATCGGATCCCAGCAAACTCAACATAGCAACAGCAGAAAGATTACATATGTGCATAGATCATGTAGGACAGCTCACGAGGTCTAATCCATGAAGAACAAAGATGGGAGGAGAACATCACATAGCTAATGATCATAGACCCATGGTCCAAGGTGGACTACTCACGGTTCATCCGGGAAGCATCCATGGTGGTGGAGAAGCTCCCGGAGGTGGTTCCTCCCTCTGGCAGGGTGCCGGGAAGAGGTCTCCTGGTGCTCTCGATCTTGGAAGCGCGGCAGTGGCGGAACAGAGGAGAGATCGCGAAAAAGGGTTCCTCCTTCGGGGGTTTCGCGTCACAGAGAATATATGGGCGAAGGGGGGCAGCCAGGGGGCCACCAGGGGTCCAGGCGGCCCCCTGGCGCGGACCCACCCTAGGGCGCCCCGGGAGGGCGCCTGGGACCCTAGTGGGTCCCCTCTGGCCCCTCTCGGTGATTCCCGAAGCTTCTGAAGCGCAGATTTTTATTGGATTTTTCCCGAATTTTTGGAGCACTTTTAATATGGGGGAAACCTGAAATAGAAAAACAGTAGAAAACGGGAACTGGCACTGGGGTGCACTGAGTTAATAGGTTAGTGCAAATATGATCAAAAGTGTATGAAAGTGTATCAATATCATAGCAATATCACACAAAAGAGGCATGGAGCAAGCAGAAATTATAGATACGTTTTGGACGTATCACTAACCCATGTCCAATAGACCGCTGTCACCATGGTCTCGGGGTATTATACTAGATAAGGTCAAGTGAGTACATCAATCCAATACATAAAAGAAGGGGAAACATCATGGGATCATACTAGATCAATATATCCTATGATCACAATGAAGATCACATTATGGGAGAGAGGGAAGACCACATAGCTACTGGTAGAAACCTCAGCCCCGAGGAGGAACTACTCCCGCTTCATGGAGGGAGGAAGCAACGTCGATGGAGATGAATCCGGTGGCACTTCCCGTCTCTGCAGGGTGCCGGCACAGGAATTCTGGTCCCCCAAAACTTGGTGGCGATGGCGGCGGAGATCGGAATTGCTTCTGGAGAAAAGGGTTCTGGAATCAGGGTTTTCGCGCCGCGAGTAAAAATAGGGGCCAAGGGGGAGTCCAAGGCGGTGCCCAGGGTGCCTAGGTGGGGTCCCGGCGCGGCCTGCCCATAGGCCGCGCCCACAGGCCGCCTGGGCGACGTTGGCCTCCCCTCCGGCTCTCCTTCGGGCGTTTGGAAGCTTCCGGGTCGCTAATTTTTAATATATTTTCCCGGAATTTTTCTGGCACTTTAAGTAACGGGAAAATTTGAAATACAAAAACAGCAGAAAACAGGAACTGGCACTGTGGTGCACTGAGTTAATAGGTTAGTCAAAATATGATCAAAAGTGTATGAAAGTGTATCAAAAGCATAGCAATATCACACAAAACATGCATGGAGCAAGCAGAAATTATAGATACGTTTTGGACGTATCATCGTTTGGCTAACTTATGTGGAAATTTTTCGTTTGTCTCCATGCTAGAACCATCAAAGTTTGATGAAGCCATGAAGGATCCAGACTGGTTAACTTCCATGCTCGAAGAACTTAATCAGTTCGAGCGAAACAAAATCTGGTCCTTAATCGAAAGGCCTGATCCAATGAAGCACAACATCATTGGTACAAAGTGGATTTTTCGCAACAAGCAAGATGAAGATGGTATTGTGGTAAGAAACAAAGCACGACTGGTAGCACAAGGGTACACCCAAATCGAAGGTATCGATTTCAGCGAAACTTATGCTCCAGTTGCTCGTCTCGAATCCATTCGTGTTATGCTTTCTTTTGCAAATGTCAATGGTATCCTACTTTATCAAATGGATGTGAAGAGTGCTTTTCTTAACAGAGAAATCGAAGAAGAAGTGTATGTTATGCAGCCTCCAGGTTTTGAAGACTCGAAGAATCCTGACATGCTGTACAGGTTGCACAAAGCTCTTTATGGGCTGAAGCAAGCACCTCGTGCTTAGTACGACACCCTGAAGGACTTCCTTCTGAAGAAAGGCTTCAAACCAGGAACAACTGGCCCAACTCTTTTCACTCAATCTTATAATGGTGATTTGTTTGTTTGTCAAATATATGTAGATGATATTATTTTTGGCTGCACTAACACTTAAATCAGCGAAGAATTTGCCAAAATGATGTCGAAGAAATATGAGATGTCCATGATGGGAGAATTGAAGTTTTTTCCTTGGACTTCAAATCCGTCAACATAAGAATGGCACCTTTATTTCTCAAGAAAAATATCTCAAGGATTGCCTGAAGAAGTTTGGACTCACTGATTGCAAAAAAATTAAGAGTCCAATGCCTACCAATGGCTTCCTAGATGCAGATGAGAAGGGCAAAGCCTTCAATCAAAAGAAATATCGATCCATAATTGGCTCTGTTTTATATTTATGTGCATCTAGACCTGACATTATGCTTTCAGTATGTATTTGTTCTCGTTTTTAGGCCAATCCAAAGGAATCACATCATACTGCAGTAAAGCGAATTCTTCGGTACCTTGCTCACACACCAACCTTGGGCTTATGGTATCCCAAGGGAGCTCAATTTGATCATATTGACTATTCTGATTCAGATTGGGCTGGTGATCGTGTTGATAGGAAATCAACTTCAGAGACTTGTCATTTCCTTGGAAGATCACTTGTGTGTTGGGCTTCCAAGAAGCAAAACCGTGTATCAATATCTACTACTGAAGATGAATACATTGCTACTGGGTCATGCTGTACTCAGATACTTTGGCTGAAGCAGACGCTGAAGGATTATGGTATTCATGTGAAGAAAATACCCCTTCTATGTGATAATGAGAGTGCAATCAAAATCGCTCACAATCCTGTGCAGCACTCTCGCACGAAGCATATTGACATTCGCCATCATTTTCTTCGTGATCATGTTCAGCGTGAAGATATTGTGATTAGTCATGTCGGAACTGAAGATCACCTGGCTGATATATTCACGAAACCATTGGATGAAAAAAGGTTCTGTGTGTTAAGGTGTGAGCTCAATATTTTGGACTCACGAAATGTACTGTAAGATCGAACCTTTACCTCCATGTATATATTCATTTACTTCGGAGTTTGTTTTTGGTTTCGATATTTGTTTTTTGCTTCGATGTCTAGTTTTTATTTTGATTGGATTTAGTCCTCCATGCTTATCACCTTTAGCTTCTCTATTGGTTTTTCTTCGAGGTGATAAGTTTCGGACCCTATCCCCTTTTTTTTTCCTCTTACTCTATCTGTCTAAAATGGTTGAGCACATTTGAAACGGAAAGTATTTTTTTCGAACGTCATTGTGTTCCGAATCAAATGCTTCCAATTTTTATAGAAGTTTTACTCAAGACCAAGACATATTCTCCGCCGTTGAGATCCCGTCAAATCCGGGTCGTTGAGATTTTCTCGCGAAACGCCACGAAATCCTCGCCGCCGAATCCGGAGAGACGGTTGCCGGGGGCCGTTCGATCTGATCTGACAACTCCTGTCAGACCAGCCCTATATAAGACATCCAACCCCAGCGAAACCGATTCATCACTTCATCCCCAACCTATCCGGAACCCTAATTTCTCCCGAGCGAGCCGCCGAGCTCCTCCTCCTCGACGACGACTACGCCGCTTGCTGCCGGACAACCGCCGCCGTGGACTTCACGCCATCGACGAGCATCTCCTCTCCGCTCCTTGCCGCCGTAGCTACTCGAAGACACCAAGTTAGGGTACGTCGAGGCCACCGATCCAATCTTCTTTTCTGTTCGTTCCCCTCCCGATTGGATCTGTGTTCTTAGTAAGTTTTTCTTTGGATTTCCTTAGGGTTTCTCGATCCGTTGGATCCTTTCTCCTTTGGGAATATTGTTTTAGCAAGAAAAATCTTCCCATCACGATTCAGGTTCGTAGTGAGGATTTGATGCCATATGTTCTGTGTTAGGGCGTGCAGTTTCTAATTGCTCAATTGATGTTGCTAAGTCTAGCTCAGAACAGGCCGGAAACATCACCCATATTCAACTAATCTCTTGTCAAAATCCTATTTGTTTGGTCGAAACTTTTGCTGGTGCTCAGACCATACTTGTCTTTTCCCCCGCTACCTTTTGCTCTTTCATAGGATGTCTGAGGATTTAGGCTTCGGTGATGAGTCTCCAGTACTTGATCATCTCAACGAAGGTGAACATGTTGCTCGCAAGAGAAAAGGAGGCAGAACGAAGGAAAGAAACAATGCACGAGGCATTCCAAAATCTATTCGGATTGAACTTAGTTATGAAAACCCCCCTGAAGAAACGAAGGATCAGCGCAAGATCCGTTTGCAAAACATTCGCCGCTACTGGGCCATCAGGTGGTATAAATACAAGAGTATCCCTGACTGGAAATGGGCAATGCAGTTTGGCTTCAGTCCACTTTTCCTGTACACTTCTCACATGTGTTGAAAATACACTGAAGAAAATCGCCATCTGTACTATCCAGTTCCACCAAAATATCCTCACCCCAACACACTCAAGACTCTGGATGATTATCCTAAAAGAGCAAGTGCGGTTAAGAATCGCCGCCGAAAAGAAAAGACTCAAGGAAGCAAAGAAGGCAACCAAGTTAGCTGCCGCTGAAGCTCATGGATTTGTCCCGAGCTCAAAGAAGAAGAGGAAGCTCAAGAAGAAATCTGCTTCACCCCCTCATGCTTCCACCGATGATGAAGAGCAAGCCAGACTGGAACGAGCAGCTCTTGAAGACTCTGTTCTGGAATCCAATGATGACGCTGATGATGAATTAGAATCTGAAGCAGATGATGAGTCAGAACCTGCTCCTACCAAGAAGCAAAAGATTCAGATTCCCTTGAAGAAGAAGCCAGGAGAGAAACTGGCTGCAAAGGGGATAAAGATTCAAGATCCTACAGAAAAGCCCGCAGCTCGCCCCACCATAGACTTGTCCAACTTGGTGGTTGCGAAGCCTTTGGCCTCCAAGCCACCGGCTGATGCCCTCAACACTGAGAGGCGATCCAAGCTGAGGCACGACCCAGAAAAGCATCAACAAAAATGCAAAGGCCGCTGCACCAGCGAAGCCTAAGCAGTCTGCAGCACCAATCCCTTCAGGGAAGAGAAAGCCCAGTGAAGCAGAACTGAAACAGAAAGACCACGAGGAGGCACTGGATCGCAGCGTGCTTGCCAGAGAATCTGCCGAGAAGCAGAAGGCAGAAGAAGCAGCTGCAAGAAAGCAAAGGGAGCTAGACTCTGCAAAGTTTGCTGCTGAGAAGGCTAAGACGAAGCGAAAGCTCGTCGAAGCCGAGAAAAATGAGGAAAAAGCTACTGCTGAAGCCAAACAATTGGCCGAACACGAAGCTAAACGCAAGGCCACACTAGATGGCCTCAGAACGAAGAAGGCTGAGAAAGAAGCCAGGGCTGCCCAGAAGAAGTCCGTGGTCGATATGGCTCCCTCTGCTGAAGAAATTCTATCGAAACATAAAGGTATTTCTATGCCTGAAGCTCCAACTGAAGCAGATCGCCATAGTGAACATCAATTCACTGATCCTCGTGAAGGAAAACTATGGGATCAATTGGGCGTAACTGAAGCCCTTTGGAAGAAGTGTGCGGAAGAAGATCCTGAAGCTGTTGATCTCGGTGAAGTCTACATCTCAGGCTCCATCGAAGCAATGATCTCTACTATGATTAGTCAGCTGAAGGACTTGCACTCAAGAGATAGAGCTGAGGTTGAAAAGACTCACAACTATCAAAAGCGTGCTGAAGCTGAGTCAGATGAAGAATTCAAACAACATGCCTTGAAGTTGCTTCATAAGGTGACAGACGTCAACACCACCACCAAGGAAAACATCAAAACCTACAAAGAAAAGATCAAAGTTGCAGTGGATGAAATGGTCAAGACACATAATGCTTCAATTATGGAAAGGGATTCCCGGAAGCGCAAGGCCCCGCTGGAAGCTGAACTAGTTGCTGCAAAGCCCGCTGAAGCCAAGCCTTCTGACCCTTCTCCGAAGAAAAGGACCACCAAGAAACGGAAGGTCACTTTGGCCTCGGCTGTCGATATGGATAAGAGTGATGAACCAACCAACCAGCCGAACGACACTACTGAAGCAGTTCCCACTCCTGCTCCCCACCCAAAGCCTTCAAAACCCAAGCCAAAAGCTTCAGCTCCACCCACCAAAACTCCTACTCCTCCTCCAACCAAATCCACTCCCAAACAAACCCCCGTTCCACATACTCCTGCTCCACCTCCAAAAGCTCCAACCCCCAAGCGAACCCCAACCCCAACACCTTCTCCAACGCCTACCTCAGTTCCACCTCGCGCTCCTTCACCACCACATGTTCCATCCCCCGCACCGCAAAGGACTCCTACACCACCTGCTGCTCCCGCACCACCCCCATCAACTCACCCGGAAGCCAATGAACCCTCACCCTCACATTCCAGAACGCGCAACTCACGTGATTATTCTTCAGCTCGAACTGCTCAGGAACCGGAAGCACATGTGCCCCAGCCTGAAGCACAAGAAGATGAAGATGAACAAGTGCAGATCCTGAATCCCTCGCAAGAGAAAGCCCTGATTGTCGCTCAGTCTACTGGCCCTTCTAGAGCCGCCCCAATCGCTCATCTACAAAGGATTCGTGCCCGTTCTCAACCCTGCCAAGACACCCAGCTGGATTCAAATTACCCTCGCGAAACTTTTCCCATTTTCAAGGGCGCTGGATGTTCTTCTCGGCACGGACCAGAATTTAGCTTGGAACAACACCAGAAGCGTCACAGATTCTTTGGCGTAAGCCCATATGCTTCAGAAAGAATTGCTGATGATCTTCGCTTCTGGACTGCGGAACAACAAATTCTATACACTAAAGTTTTCTACCAGCAAGGTGTTTTGTTTCGCCACAGGTATCTGGATATGCGAAGTCTTTCAACTGCCACTTTCTTTCAAAACACCTCTGAAACAATTGAGAATCAGAATTTGACTCGGTTGTTTTCTTTGAGCACTCCCTTCAATTCTGAACTCATTAAGCAATTCTATGCCACATTATATGTTTCGGGCGATGCAAATGAACCCCGCACATGGATACTGGAATGGATGATTCAAGGAGAAATCTTCCGAATGTCTTCCGCAAGTTCATGGAAATCGTCAACATCCCTCGGCACACTGGCAACCTTGAAAAGATTCATTTGGAGCCAGATCTTGCTGAAGAACAATTTGCCACTCTGCTGGACACTGAAGTAACTGCAAATTATATTCCAGAAAATATTCGCCCGAAGCACTTGAACTTCATTTCCAAGACATGGTTTTTCATCCTGTCGAAATCTTTGATTCCATTAAGTACAGCTTCAGACGAATCCAATCTATATCCCGAGACAAGGCAAGCAATCATGAAGCTTACGCATGGACTCGTATTTGACTTCGAGGACTGCTTCATTCAGAACTTGGTACATGCTGCAGAATTTCCCTATACACTAAAGCCATATGCTCCTTAGTTGCAAGTTGTCTGCGATTATGGCCGCAATGAAGACTTTGTGGCTCACCACCATCCGAAGCTTTTCCTTCCACCAGTGCGTGACACTTTGGAATTTCTGAGGAAACCCAATGATATATTTGCCACATATGTTGGGGTGCGCCATGAAGTCAATGAGCCCAATATCTCGAAGAAATTCCAGAAGGACTGCCATCATTTTGAAGTAAATCTTCGGTCGCAGGAATTGCTAGAAAACTTCATTGAAGCCAATCAACGCCAGATGCAGTTCCTTGCTGATGAAATCAATCGCGTTGGCAACATTTCTCTCAACAACAATCAGTATCTCCGTGTGCTCAAGCGTCATTCCTGGAAGGGACTCCGGAAGTTCAACTCAGTTAAAGGCCTTCGTAAAGATCGCATTTATAAACAGTATGAGCACCTCCAGCGAAACGTTTCTCGAGACGATACTGTTGATCGCCAGAATCAGAAGATCGCTCCCCTGCACAAGATTGATGAAGTGTTCTTCGTCAACGAGCCCGAACCCATAAGGCCGGACACCGTCTCCCCGAACGACTCTATCACCTCCAAGGACGACGACGGCCTCGACGACAGCGACCTCAACATCAACCTCATCACCCAGACGAATCTTGAAGCTCTTCCTTCGCCAGCATCGGAAGAAGAATCTTCAAGAGATCAATCTTCCTCTGATGAGTCTTCGTCAAGTTCTGCTTCGTCGGGCTCCAAGGGTGCTGATGCTGCGAAGTAGATCTCTCGAGCCTCTTCCCAACCTTTTGTCCAATCATTGACAAAAAGGGGGAGAATGAGGGCATCGATGAGTTAGATTTGCATCGGGGAAAGGGATTTTTCCATTTGCATTTTGCTTCACTTGGTTTAAGTTACAACAAACATTCCATTCACTTCGATTGGGTTGTAACTTAAGTTTACATTCGGTTATGCTACTCATGTGCTACACTTACGTGTTAATAACCCTTTGCTCGCAAGTATTGTTTTGTATCATTTATCTTGCAGGTGGTTATTATTTTCTAAGTCACAGGTCATTGGAAGCAATCGCACACATTTCTGGATATCTATCTATGCAATTTTCTTCGCTAAGATATTTGTTTTGCTCTCCACCGAAGAAATTCTTTCAAGCATTAACTTCGATTACATAAACCTTCAATGCTTGCATTCAAGGGGAGCCAAAAACTTCATATCTTAGAGTTTTTCACTTCACTTCACAAAAACTTCAATATCTTTTATCGATGCCTGTTTTGTCAACAATAGTCCAAAAAGGGGGAGATTGTAAGAGCAAAGTTTTGCCCCCGTGTGTTTTGGATATTGTTGGACAAGACAGTAGAGGAACTAACAATGTTTTCTAGTGTAAACAGTTAAATAGGTTCCTGAAGGACAAGCTAGGTGATAAAGCTTCGGGGAAGGTTTTCAAGTTATCGAAGAATTACCCCTTGAGCGAAGCTTAATCACGGAGGTTGACCCCCAAAAATGAAGGTGTCCTGAAGCTCAACTCATTGAAGGAAATGAAGAAGACGGCGCAAGACTTAGTTGTTTTTGTGTAGTTCTTTTTCTTTTCTTTGAGTCATAGGACAAACCGTACTATCAAGAGGGGTCTTTAGTTTGTGGGCACCGAAGTTATTGAGAAAATGCTTAGATCAAATCTAAACCAAGTGAGAAGCCAGAGTGAAGAAATCTCATGTGCACTGAGTTAAGTTTCGGTAGCAAAGACTTCGTTCTTTGGCTTCCGAAGCAGAAGTAAGTCTGTGAGTCAGCTTTACTTGTTCCGCAAGTAAAGTTGCGCAGTAGTGACAAATCCGACCGTTGTGGACACGTGTCAAGCTGTCACTTCGGGTCAAATAGGTCATTTCGCACCTTGGGATCGCCAACTATAAATACGCCGCCCCCTCCTCCAATTGCGGGTGGCTGCTCTGAGAATATTCCTGAGAGAGACTGAAGAGAGCACCCCAAGAACACCACCGAAGCAAAACCCAAAACTAGAACACTGAAGCCTAAGTCCCATTGATCTAAGTAGATTCGAGATGACTTAGGTGAAAGATAACTAGCATTTTTATCTTGGAGAACTGCAATTCTCCTAGACGGTTAGAGTGTTGATGGTACGATTTCAAGCCCCCTCGTTGGTTACCCAAAGTGGAAGGTTGAGATGTAGATAGCAGCAATTTCCCTCGGTGAAGATACCAAGGTTCGTTTACAGCAGGACTCCAGCAACGATAAGTAGGTGGTTCGGCAAGTGATGCGCCGTATGAAAAGAATCACTTGCTTCTCCTGGACCTGCACACACAACGGATAACTTTGCTATCAACGAGTTCAGAGAGGTTGTCAATCCCTCCGGACTTGTTGTTCACAAAGGATCAAACGCACGGGATAATAATGATAGTGATAGCAACGGAAAAGTAAATAAAGCAGTAAATAAATAGTGGGTGTAAACAATATTGGAAATATGGACCGGGGTCCTATGATGTTCACTAGTGATGTCTCTCTCCCAAAAGACGATAAAATAGCCATGCGAGGTAAACAAATTACAGCTGGGCAATTGACAGGATTATGTGCGCAAACCAATGCTAACTATGCTATAAAGAAAGGAAGAGGCTCAAAAGCATGGGCGGTACGCCAAGACAAGTAGACTGAAATCCATCTGCATCTACCTACTAATCATCCACCTTGAGATATCTATCCAGAACATCTCGCTGGTATTAAGTTGCGAACCCCACCCAAAGTGTAAACTCAAAGCAACATACAACTGCATTAAAGAACTTTGCGTAAAGTAAACAATCCTTGCACCCGCAAGTACAAGCACCGTTGTTTTCCCCCTTGTGGCAACAACACATCCCCTAGACTCATGTTTCTGTCACTCAAGCTAGTCATCGGGGGGCATGAACCCATAATCATGCATAACACTCCCTCTTGGAGTCACTACCTACTACTTGGCCAAAGCAATAAACAGCAACGGAGAACATGAAAGAATTACTCAAGAACATAAATATAAAAGAGGAGAATCAAATATATTACTCAAACACAATCTGAACGTAGTCTCATAATCCATCGGATCCCAACAAACTCAACATAGCAACAGCAGAAAGATTACATATGTGCCTCAATCATGTAGGGCAGCTCACGAGGTCTAATCCATGAAGAACAAAGAGGGGAGGAGAACATCACATAGCTACTGATCATAGACCCATGGTCCAAGGTGGACTACTCATGGTTCATCCGGGAAGCATCCATGGTGGTGGAGAAGCTCTCGGAGGTGGTTACTCCCTCCGGCAGGGTGCCGGGAAGAGGTCTCCTGGTGCTCCCGATCTTGGAAGCGCGGCGGCGGCGGAACAGAGGAGAGATCGCAAAAAAGGGTTCCTCTTTCGGCGGTTTCGCGTCATGGAGAATATATGGGCGAAGGGGGGCAGCCAGGGGGGCCACCAAGGGTCTAAGCGCCCCCCCTGGCGCGGCCCCACCCTAGGGCGCACCGGGAGGGCGCCTCGGGCCCTGGTGGGTCCCCTCTGGCCCCTCTCGGTGATTCCCGAAGCCTCCGAAGCGCTAAATTTTTATTGGATTTTTCATGAATTTTTGGAGCTCTTTTAATATGGGGGAAACCTGAAATAGAAAAACGGCAGAAAACAAGAACTGGGACTGGGGTGCACTGAGTTAATAGGTTAGTCCAAATATGATCAAAAGTGTATGAAAGTGTATCAATATCATAGCAATATCACACTAAAGAGGCATGGAGAAAACAGAAATTATAGATACGTTTTGGATGTATCAACATCCCCAAGCTTAATTCCTGCTCGTCCTCGAGTAGGTAAATGATAAAAAACATAATTTCTATGTTGACATGCTAACAACCATATAAGAACTTTTAAGTAAAGAAATCAAGGCATGAAATCCAATTCAAGTCATAACAAGCAAGAGTCTATATTTAGCATTGAAACAAGCAACATAAGAACATAAAGGTGCAAGAGCTCTCGCTGTCCGTGACTCGAATGTCTCCAAATGGTGTTTGTGTGCAAGAAAGGGGATAGGGATATACGAGAAAAAATTATTTTTGTGTTGAGAACTTAATCTATTAAAGTTTCACACTCGGTCTTTTTGGAATCTTATCTTGACTCCTTAGGATGGCAAAATGATCCACTCCTTTTCGACATTTTGATAACTAATGCAATGGATGAGCGTAAGTAAGAAATTTGACACTTAGGATGGCAAAGAGAGAATATGGTGGAGGTGGAAGTCAAAAAGGTGAGAAGGGCTCACATCAATGAGGACAATCATAGGCGAGAGAAAGCCAAATGATAGATATGATGTGAGGAGTAGGGATTGCCATGCAACGGATGCACATATGAGCTAAGGTAAGCTCTCCAATGGAACTAGTGGGGGTGCATCCAACTTACTTGCTCAAGAAGACCTAGAGCTCATTTGAGGAGGCTCATCATTGGAATATACAAGCCAAGTTCTATAGTGTGAAGGTCCCCACATAGCTATATGCATGAATGATAATCTCTATGGAGTGCAAGATATAAGATGGAGTACGAGTGTGGATCACTCAAAAGGAATAGTAGTGTGCCGCCTTCTCTCTTTTTATTTCTTTTTCTCTTTTTTCTATATTTTTGTATTTTTTTAGTGGCCTCAATGACTCTTTCTATTTCTCTCATTTGTCCTCTTTGGGATCTTTTGATTTTGTCTTCTTTTGGGATCTTTTGATTTTGTCCTCTTTGGGATCTTTTCCTCACTTTAGGGGCAACACTCTATATATTACAATAAGTATAGAAGATCTTTCACACTTTACAAAAGTACTCAAATCATAAAGAAGATGTAACTATCATGAAGTATGCAAATGTATGCCTCTGCCAGGGTAGCAGGATATGAAATGATACTAGTGCGTCATGTAGCAATGATTAGGGCAAGGCCCAACTAGCATGCGGCTCATCGATCAAGCAAGTAGCATGTATGAAATGAAGATCAAGTCATGAGAATGTGGATGTTGCATGGCAATATATCTCAGAAAGGCTATGGAAATGCCTTGATAGGTAGGTATGGTGGTTGTTTTGAGGAAGGATATAAGGAGGTTTATGATGACAGAGCGTATCATGCCAAGGGTTTGGATGTACCGGAGAAGGTGGACGCCAACTCTCGGAGTGAGAAGAAAGCAATGCACGGCACATGAGAGGCTAGAAAAATATGGGAAGGTGGAAGTGTCAACTTTATAATACTCACATTAGTCCGAAGAACTCATGCACTTATTATCGGTAACTCTCAATCTAATAAGGAGGTTTCACAAAGAGACAAGTACCCCGAGGAGGAGTGTATGGGGGTTTGGTTATCCTTGCGCATCCTCGACTCATGGTACGTGAGTGTACTCTAATATTCGATCCCTCAAAGAGTAGTGATCCATCTAGTAGCTAAAGTTCTCAACTAATTTTTTAAGTTTTGAAAATAAACACGGATTGCCAAAAATACGACATCTATCACTAATAGGCTAAAGCTCTTGACACCAAAAGTCCAAACATTACTCAAAACAATACCTCAAAACTATTGCAAGTTACTACTACAAAAGAATAGCAACCTCAATTACCTACTCCAAGTCAAGACACAAAACTCAGTGCAACAGGCAAACTCTCTATACAAGATAAACATGAAAACTCAAGAGAGTTCCAGCAAAAAACTAAACAAAAGCTCTTAAAAAGATAAGCATGAAGACTAAGAGCTAAACATGGCAGTAGCTATGAAAAAGATAAAGAACACACACAACAAAGATAAGCATGAAGAATCCTATGTTGTGTTCTAGATTTTGAAAGTGGAGCGTGTTTCTCTCCCACACAACGAAAGCTGGGTTCTAACTTTTTATGAACAGCAAGAAAATCTAAAGAAAACTAAAAATAAAACCTAAGAGCGAGACGCTCCAAGCATAGCACATAACGCATGAAGTGATAAAAATATAGTGAAACGAAAGACGAACTGATAATTGTTGATGGAGAAGGGGATGCACGGGGGTATCCACAAGCTTAGACGCTTGAGTCTCCTTGAATATTTCTTGGGGATGCATGGGGGAATCCCCAAGCTTGAGAGCTTGACACTCCTAAATCTTCTTTCATCATCTTCCCTCGCACACTTGAAAACTCTCTTCATACATAACTCATCATAATCTGATTAGCGAGGTTAGTACCCATAATAAAGTAATTTTTCCTCTACTGTAAATAAGGATATTCTTGAAGATATACTGTTTCTAAAGATTGCCAAAAATTTGTTGCAAAGAAAAAGCAAGCTTAAGGTTTGCAAAACGAAGAAGAGGCAAAACAGGACAGAATCTGTGAAAAACAGACCAGCAGGTAGTAAAGAATTGTTTAGGGATACTTCTACAACTCAAGTCAAAAAACTCAGAACATACGTAAGTTCCGTAATTATATAGAGCACGCTGTGTAAAAATTTCAGCTCAAAAAGATGAACTGGGATTTTTCTGTGATTTTTCTCGTCACGAGGACAGAATCTGTTTTCTGGACAGCTTGTCACAACTTTCACTTCCCTTGTCATATGAGGCTATAATTGGCAGAAAGATTGAAAAGTAAAGATACAATGATGTTGCTACAGTAGTAAAAATCATCAAGACCACTAAAAACAGAAGAAAAACAAAATGGAAAACCTAAATTCGTTGCGGGCTGCCTCCCGAAAGCGCTTCTTTAAAGCCATTGGCTAGGCTTAATGCAAATAGGAGGAATCAAAGATCATCATAATAATCAGAGTTGTAAATCGATTCAAATGGTTCCTCAACAATTTCATCCTTGTTTCTTTTAGGAAAGGGGTACATACCTTTTGCCTTCCCGCGTAGGCGTATTTGTCCCTTACCTATATCAGTGAAGCCTTTTCCGGCCCGAAGGAAATCCCTCCCAAGAACTATGTTTCCTGGGTTTGGCTTCATGACGAAGAAATCAACCATTGCAATCCCTTTAAGGAATGTCACTGGTACATCTTTTATCCTTCCCTGGATCTCAAAAATATCTCAATTAGCATGTTCATGATAGGATGACAATTTGTCCATGTTAAATTTTAAAGAATCATAAACAACTTTTGGCATAGTAGAAACCATGGATCCAATGTCACAGAAAGCAAGGAAGTCTTGATTAGAGATGCCAATTCTAACAAAGGGTTCCCAGTCACCATCTAACTCATAAACATCTTTCTTATTTGGTTGGGGTTTCTTTGCTTCTCTCAAGTCTAGAGCATCCATTCTCTTTTTAATAGTAGCAAGTCTATCTATAACAGTATCAAAACTATGATCATAAACAAAGTAACTAGATAGACCATGTATAATTTCAAGAGCTCTAGATTCATCACACACTAAGAAATCTCCTTCGGCTATAATATCAAGAGAGTGTTTGCACCATCTAAAAAGACCATGGTAAAAATTTCTAAGCACAATTTTTATAGGTATCCAAGGCATAATTCTCCTATGTGCATCAGAAATTCTGTCCCATGCCTTCTTCATATTTTCTCCATCCCTTTGATGGAAATCTAAGACCTCCGATTCCCTCAAGGCACCAAATCCTAACATGCTTGACTAAACAGAAAGGAAAACTAAAAGAAAGATAACTATTTTTTTATTTTTGATAAAGGACACTAAAGCAAAAACAGAAAAGTAAACTAACAAGACTAAAAAGCAAAGATAAAAGATAGTGTGCAACTCCCCTATCTTGAAGAGTGGAGTCCTCGACAACGGCGCCAGAAATTGCTTTTTGATGGTACTATTTCTCGCCCCCTCGTTGGTTCCCCAAAGTGGAAGGTTGAGATGTAGATAGCAGCAATTTTCCTCGGTGAAGATACCAAGGTTCGTTTACAACAGGACTCCAGCAACGATAAGTAGGTGGTTCGGCAACTGATGCGCCGTCTGAAAAGAATCACTTGCTTCTGCTGGACCTGCACACACAACAGATAACTTTGCTCCCAACGAGTTCAGAGAGGTTGTCAATCCCTCCGGCCTTGTTGTTCACAAAGGATCAAACGCACGGGATAATAATGATAGTGATAGCAACGGAAAAGTAAATAAAGCAGTAAATAAATAGTGTGTGTAAACAGTATTGGAAATATGGACCGGGGTCCTATGATGTTCACTAGTGATGTCTCTATCCCAAAAGACGATAAAATAGCCATGCGAGGTAAACAAATTACAGCTGGGCAATTGACCGGGGTCCTATGATGTTCACTAGTGATGTCTCTATCCCAAAAGACGATAAAATAGCCATGCTAACTATGCTATAAAGAAAGGGAAGAGGCTCAAAAGCATGGGCGGTACGCCAAGACAAGTAGACCGAAATCCATTTGCATCTACCTACTAATCATCCACCTTGAGATATCTATCCAGAACATCTCGTTGCTATTAAGTGGCGAACCCCGCCCAAAGTGTAAACTCAAAGCAACAGACAACTGCATTAAAGAACTTTGCGTAAAGTAAACAATCCTTGCACCCGCAAGTACAAGCACTGTTGTTTTCCCCCTTGTGGCAACAACACGTCCCCTAGACGCATGTTTCTGTCACTCAAGCTAGTCATCGGGGGCATGAACCCACAATCATGCATAACGCTCCCTCTTGGAGTCACTACCTACTACTTGGCCAAAGCAATAAACAACAACGGAGAACATGCAAGAATTACTCAAGAGCATAAATATAAAAGAGGAGAATCAAATATATTACTCAAACACAATCTGAACATAGTCTCATAATCCATCGGATCCCAACAAACTCAACATAGCAACAACAGAAAGATTACATATGTGCCTCGATCATGTAGGGCAGCTCATGAGGTCTAATCCATGAAGAACAAAGAGGGGAGGAGAACATCACATAGCTACTGATCGTAGACCCATGGTCCAAGGTGGACTACTCACGGTTCATCTGGGAAGCATCCATGGTGGTGGAGAAGCTCCCGGAGGTGGTTCCTCCCTCCGGCAGGGTGCTAGGAAGAGGTCTCCTGGTGCTCCCGATCTAGGAAGCGCGGCGGCGGCGGAACAGAGGAGAGATCGCGAAAAAATCTCCTCTTTCGGGGTTTTCGCATCACGGAGAATATATGGGCGAAGGGGGGCAGCCAGGGGGGGCACCAGGGGTCCAGGCAGCCCCTTGGCGCGGCGCCACCCTAGGGCGCGCCGGCAGGGCGCCTGGGGACCTGGTGGTTCCCCTCTGGCCCCTCTCGGTGATTCCCGAAGCTTCCGAAGCGCTGATTTTTATTGGATTTTTCCCGAATTTTTGGAGCTCTTTTAATATGGAGGAAACCTGAAATAGAAAAACAGCAGAAAACAGGAACTGGCACTGGGGTGACTGAGTTAATAGGTTAGTCCAAATATGATCAAAAGTTTATGAAAGTGTATCAATATCATAGCAATATCACACAAAAGAGGCATGGAGCAAGCAGAAATTATAGATACGTTTTGGACGTATCAAGTGTCAACTTCAGAGAGCGAAGAGTAATTGTCACCTCGAAGATCAAGTTTGTCAAAGGTTTCAGAGATTCCCTTGATAATCTACCCCGAGTCAAAACTGACCAACCTCAAGGAGATTGGTGCAGTGGACCAACGGACGGAGAGATATTTGATGCAGGTGTTCAATCACCAGTCCATCCAACCAGACGTAGCGCTTTGCAGAGCGTGAACTGGTCGAACAAACATCGTTGAGTCACAGTTCGTTTTACTTCAAACTTTTACATTCTGTATTGCATTTGCTTCCCAATTATGCTTCAATGCATTTTGATTCACTGCATTTAGTTTCGCTTCCAGTTTTACTTCCCTGTCACTTGTTTCTGCTTCCCTTTTCCGCTTTACTTATGCCTCACTTCAAAGCCCAGTCGAAAATTTGAAGTGATCATTCACCCCCTCCCCCTCTGATTACATACTTGGACTTTCAGCGTGCCTCATCAATATGGAAATAAACCGTGGCACAAAATTGCATCACCAAATCCTCGTTGTACTTATGAGAGAACGTAACAAACGGAATAAGCCCCAATCTGCCAAGTGCATCATAGACTCCGAGATAGATATGATCATTGTACCGGAGACTCTCCACATTAACCTGCTTGGGCAGGGCAAACTTTTTTCCCTTGGCCATAAGAAACTCATATAGTATTATTTTCTATAACCTCCGAGAAAGTAGTACTCACGGAAGAAAACGATATGTATTGAGTACTTGTGCTACCTTACCAAGTCGAGAATCGTGTTATGCCTGAATATAAGTTTTCCCGTACAAAAAGTGAATATAATTTCTTAGTTTGTTAATACTCACGGAGGAAAACAATATGTATTGAGAGGCTGTTTGGACTGATGCATCAACCTTCCCTTGCTACCCCAACCTTCCCCGTTAATTTTCACGTCAACAAATGGCGATATTCCAACAGACGAAAGCTGCAGCATTTTTGGCGTGCCATTCATTGGCAAGGCCAGCGTAGGCTACATCCAAACAACCCCCGAATCTCCAAAATAACATTAGCATAATGTAAACCCTGCAAAAACAAACTTGTGCTATTCGTAAAGTACCAGTTAAATCTGTATCTACTCTGTTAGAATCAAAATACCTTACAAAATAGCCTTTCGTATTTCTAAATATGCTCCATGTTATATATTCGATTTCACTTATATGCAAAAAGTATTTCTAGATACTTGAACCAATTGTAGACTGCATGTTATGACCTTAGAGCATCTCCAATAGGTGATGTATAATAACATCCAAAAAATGCTTGATGAAAATTATACATCACCAAAATCTGGGTTTTTACATTACTGAGAGTGTGCAACTCCAATAGCTGATGTAGGGCATGAGGTCCCTAGTAGGTGATGTATTTTAGTCGGTCAAACTTCATCTTCTTCGTTGATCTTGATATCAATGGCTCCTCTTCCACGAACAATGAGAGCTTGTCGATCAAGGATTCCGACGGGCTGGATCCGAGCAGCGGCGGCGACGACTGGGTCATGACGGAGGGACCCTCCAAACGACATCCGAGCATGAGCGAAGATGACGACGATCAATGGTGGGCTCGCGGAGGAGACGACCACGATGGAGTTGCGGTGGCGCCGACGAAGGGGCACCGGTAGCCCTCTAATCGAGGGAGGGAAGTTTCAGGGCGGCGGTTGGACGCGTGCGCGAGGTGTTTCGATTTTTTGGGTGCAGCCCCTCGTGATGTATATTTGCATCACCATTACGCAAAAAAATAGCTAAAGGAAATTATAAAGCAGACGTTGAACGGTCTTTTGAGGCCGTTTTTACATAATAATTAAACGGTTAATCGCTATTATACTTCATTTATTGAAGATGCTTTTGATGCTTGTTGCAGGATAAGGAATAAGAACAACTAAAAAAAAGGATAAAGAATAAGGACAGCTATGCTGGGTAGGATGGGGGTCGTGCGGCACGTGCTGGCGATGGGTGATGCAGGCCGATGAGCCGCAAGACATATGCGCGTTCTACCGTGCAGCGCAGTGCGCGAGCGCTGGCACGGCGTTGTGCATTGTAGATACAGTAGCAAAATGGCAATGGGGCATTGCGTTGTGCAGTGCAGCAAAGCAGAGAGCACAATTATTTCCAAGATTTCGAGATCGTTGTTGTAAATAGGTGTGGAAACAGCAACTCGTTAATTATAGCATACAGCTAAATTGGTTTCAGTTAGGGTGGTGGGGTACTTTCATCCGCTTCCAGGTGGTCCAGCGGTTTAATTGGTAGCAGTAGTAGAAGGCAATTTTAGGCGTGGGTTAATCTAATCCAGACGGTTGGATGTTTTAAAAGTAGGTCTGGTGTGAGTTGGGTATTGTTTTGCGTATATATTAAGTTGGATGAATCGTAAGACAAAAATATATGGCCAGTGATAGTCGGTCGACCCGCGCTAACTAGGCGCTGGTCAGACCGCAACCGTCCGATCTCCACGATTTAACGGTTTAGATTTGCGCGTACCTCTTTGTTTTGACTGCAACATTTGCGGTACCTTTGCAACATTTGCGGTATATGGATGCAACATTTTTTAATTTTGGTGTTGTTTGCAGAAAAAAAATTATGGTAACAAATTTTAATCGCTGGTGGTATCATTTTTTATTATCGATTGCAACTTTTTTAGTACATGGATGCAACAAAAAATTATTGTGTGCATTTTTTTCACTGTTGCAAAAAAAAATATGATTACGTGCCATATTTACCATCAATTCGTTGCAGCAAATTTAATCTACGCTTGTTGCTTTTTTTTAATGGTTGCAACAAAATTCGAGACTCATCATCACCGATCACACTTCATTTTTTTAGCAAAAATCATTAGTAACATTTTCATATCATGCTACCAAATAAATGCGCTTAACACTAAAATAGTATTAAATATATCCGTTTAGCAAAAAGTAACATAGATTAATATAATAATATTAGTATAATAATAGTACAGATAGTAGCATTTTATATTATGGTTGCAACATTTATCTTGTGCCAGATGCAACAAAAACGGAAAAATGAAGACAAGTGGACCTGACCGACCGGCGCGTAGGCTTTGGCCGGTCGGCCGGCCACCATCATTAGCCAAAATATATTTGCTCTTTTGTTACTTTTTTTATGTAAACGCTCACAAATCACAACTAGATACACACATTCATCCCTATTTTTATGAGTAACTTTGATAGACTGATCTTAATTCGGTGAGTCTTGAGATTTAACGAAACCATCATAACCCATAAACACCTTTGTTGTCGACGGAAAAGTCTCCTCCCATTAAAAAAATATTCACATTTAATAACACACTAAAACGTTAAACCTGAAATTTGATCCTTGATAGGCTGAAAACAACATAGGTGGATTCTCGCTCTTTTGTTAGTTCAATACGTATTCTTCCGTTCCAAATTAATTGCCGCTAAAATAAATGTTCTCCCTGTCTAATATTCAAATACATCTAATTTTTTTATAAGTCATCTAATGCCGACACGAAGGGAGTAGTAGAAGGTCAAGATATATGTATGTTTGTCCAGACAAATCGATCTCAACTCCCTTGCTGCATTTCTCAAAAAATAAGAAAATTCCTTTGGAGGAGCAACAGTCGCGCGGGGTCAAATAGGCGACGCTTTTGATATAATAATAGCAATGGAGAAGAAGCGAGAGCAACGGCACCATGACGAGCTCGAGGCGCCGCTGCTTCCCGCCGGCAGCGATGTTGGGAAGGCGGCCGCGGCGGCGGGAAGCGCCTACGCGCTCGTCTGCTCCCTCGTCGCCTCCGCCATCTCCATCATCTACGGTTACAGTAAGCAAACCTCTTCCACCTACCTTTAGATGATCTTGCCGTGTCTAGCTTATCTGCATCTGCATGCATGCTCCATGCATGCATGTTTGCCATGCTTGTATCTATGCACGTTCTGCATCCACAAATTATTTTGATCCGTTCTAGCTTCCACCTTCCAGATACGCGGCATCAAATCGCGTTTATTGATAGATTGAGAGGTTTTTCATCTTAATTATATTCATGTAAATTTGATTTGTAAGAATCGATTTCATGGTGTGGTTATTTAATTTGCCGGATCGTTCTGGTTTGGTTTTGCGTCGTCGTCGTCGCAGATCGTGGTGTGATGAGCGGGGCGCAGAAGTTCGTGCAGGAGGACCTAGGGATCAGCGACGCGCAGATCGAGGTGCTCATCGGGGCCACGAGCATCTACTCCCTCGTCGGCTCGCTGGCCGCCGGTTGGGCGTGCGACTGCGCCGGGCGCCGCCGCACTATGGCGCTCGCCGCTGCCCTGTTCTTCACCGGCTCCGTAATCACCGGCGCCGCCGGAGGATACGCCACGCTGATGGCCGGGCAGTTCGTCGCCGGCGTTGCGTGTGGGTTCGGCCTCGTCGTCGCGCCCGTCTACATCGCCGAGATGGCACCGGCGGCCTCCCGTGGCTTCCTCTCCTCCATCCCCGAGGTTAGCTCCATTCGTTCGTGTTCTTTACAGTTTCTATATTCGTACATCAACTGTTCTTTAAAGAAAGTTGAAGCAAGAAAAACTTTCTAACAAATTCCATCTAAATTTTACTTTGGTACACCATTAAAAATTTTACATAAATTTTAAAGCTACATATATAAAAATATTATTTTCATAATTCATAGTCAATAAATTCTTACATTTATTTTTTCAATGCACCAAACAATATGTCAGAGCAATCTAATCTTCTTGATTGAAGGGGTAACTTTTAATTTCCATCCAAATGTATAAATTTATTTAGAAGGATGTGCCGAAGCAAAACTCATAAACACTATTTTTTTTATGAAATTCTATAAAATTACCCTCTTCACCCCATGCGTTTACATAACGGAGTTGATCCCGTAAAAGCTAGGCGCCAACAAAACTATTTGACAACTTTAATGTAAATGCTGCCCCTACTTTCCTACGTCTGCAACGATGTTGCCTCGCCGTCGTCCCCCCGCCACCACCGTCAGGCATCTCTTCAGCAACAATCATAGGGATAACTGATATGCGGGACCTATGCCATTTGTTAGGGATTTTTGATTAAAAAACAGAATATATATTTTATGGGATAATTTATGGTATCTGATAAAAGTTATTTTTAGTAAAATTTCATAAAATTTATAAACAGCCTGTAAATTCAATTTTACATAACTTTTTATACGGAAAAATGTTGAAGATGCTCTTATCATTTCGATCGAATTACTGCTTCTCGCAAGTGCAATGGATGTAGCTAGTTTGTGATTTTATGCTAGGCTAATTATCTGTTAATAAAATATGTTGGTTGAGTAATAAAATATTAATATTTACTTAGATCGAATTGGGTTCCAGGATTGCTGGATCAGTATGTAGTACTAAGTAGGAGTACGTGCTATGAAGGAAACAATAAATCATTGAAAGGTTATATGAGGGACAGAGATGGAGCTATCTCTAAAATCAAAATCGAGACAGAGAGATAACTTGAGAGATTAATCATTCAGACGACTTTAGTTCGTTCATGTCACGTCAGACTAACTGTCAGCAAAAACGAATCGAACTTCTCTTTTTGATGCGGTGGGGATCGAACTTGTACGATGTAACGCGGCTTTATTATGATCCTAGTCATGATTCGATGGCACTTCAGTACGCAGGGCACACATGCATGAATGCACCGGAAAATATCGTTGGGCGAATTATTATTATTTTTTGAACTTATTGTTGTGCGAATTAATAGATGGGGAATGCAGTTGGTGGATCGTGCGAGTGTCCCGGCCTGCCTCTTCTACATTACACGTGTTCAAATAGGTCTATTTCAATAAAAAGAATAGATTCTTTTTATGACATCTGTGTTGAAAATTATCGTCCGCAACAATATTTATGTTGTAAAAAAATTAAAGATAACAGAATTCTGCGACATCATTTATGTCGTAGAAGTTTCTCTTTTCACAACATCTTTGTTGCAAAAAAAAAGTAAAAACAAAAAAATTATGTTTCAAAATTTCGCTCCACAACAACACTCCTGTCGAATAAAATAAAATAAAATAATCTACAAGATTATCAATACAAGGTTATTGCAATATGAGCTGTCTTGTGATGGAAAGAGTTCCACAACACAACCTTTGTTGTAATGATATAGTGAATCGTTGAATAGTTAGATCTAACTGTTGCACATGCGATGGATTTATTAAAAAGCCCGTTAGTTGATGCATAGCATGCTCCTTAGTAGATGGAACGAGGGAGTAAATACAATCTTACAGAAAGCGATTGTACAATCTATATTTTTATAGGAAGTGGGCTTATCCACACCTTGCTTTCGAAGCATAATTGAACGCGTGGATGACTCACCCAAAGGCGTGGTACCTTGTCATCCGCTGAAATTTCTCGCTTTCCAAATGCATCTTCTGAAATTTCCGGTTCCCAGATGCAATCTTCTTTTGAGCTACTTGATGCATCTCGAAGAGCCCTTTTTTGGGGCACGAAATTTCAATTTCATAAACTTTTGCACATCATCCTACAATTGAAGTTATTGGAAGACCTTTTCGTTGCAAAATTCATTTATGAGCCAGCTTCAGATGTGAGTCATCCACTTGCATAAAGATTCAAGCTTCCAACCGAATCCATAACGTATAAACAAACAAATAAATATATACAACCAATCATTATAGCGACCAACGGTCCATTCGTTGTTGGACCAGGTTGTCGTCCATTGTTCTAAGCTATACTGGACCACTCTTCCCACCGAAGGCCCAAACGGCCACTCACCCCTAACGAGATCACACTCCCCCATTGAGGCCTCTCCCATCCCCCAGTCCAATCACCCCCAATCTCAGTATCTTCGCAGCTATCAGATTCTATCAAACACCTTGTCCGCCCCTAGTTCCTCACCTCCATCTAATCACCTTCTTCTCCCCCTCATCCCGTGTTCTTCTTGTAGAGCTGAGTTAGTCACTTCCATAGTTTGTAAGGCCCAGAAGCCTGGATACAAGTTCTACAAGTGCATTCGATTTGATGTAAGTCATGAACCTTTGTATTTCTAAGGTCTACTCATCTTATTTCTTTTAGGTTTCTCACTAACTCATTTTTTGCTTGCCTTCATTGCAGTCTTGCGAGTGCCCCTTCTCCGAGCACTAGGATGCGTATATGGAGAGGCTTACTCTAAATCATATCAAACACACTCTGGCATTGGCTAGTTTCACCTAGATTGCCCGGTTGTTAAGCACCCGTCCGCTATAGCCGATCAAGTTAGTCTGGTGTAGTACCGATAAGGATGTCTAGAGGGGGTGAGTAAACTACTAAGCACAAAAGGTACTCTTTTCCAAAATTTTAACCCTTTTGGTAAATTTTATACTTTTCTAGAGTAATGTTAAGGAACACCCTACGCTTGCAAGTCTAGAGTATATGTGTCAGAAAATAAAGACATGCAAGTTCAAAGTAACGAGGTAGAGTTGACAAAATCGCAAACACAATTGGCTGGTAAATATTTTTCTTTGATTCAAATAGTTTGTGCTATCTTAACTTCACATTGATGGAGGTTTCCAACATATCTTCGTGTATCCAGCGAGAGGAGGAGAACAAGCATTTGAAAATGAGGAAATCGAAATTGTCCACTGAAAAAAATAGGGGAGGGTTCATACTTCAAACCTCATCGTATGGAAAACATGCCATTGGTTTTCACTAAATTGCGCTTGGAGAATTGTTTTATTTCTTCTATGTTAAGTCGGGTATCTTCTTTGCTCGAAAAAAAATCCCGTATCTGCAAAGAAAGAAGCAAAATTGTCGTGCTTGCCATTAAATTTAACAGTTGTCTGAATATTAAAGTATTGGTCAAATAAAGAATACCCAAAGATCCAGAAGTTGTCCAATGTACACATATTAAAAATTAGAATCCTTGCAACCAGGGTTCGAATCCTATCAGGAACGAATTTCTGGTTTCTTATTAGGGTGGGTTCTTTTATAAAACAAAGTCATGGGTGCTAGTGCCAAAGGATCTCATTTTTTTTGAAATTAGAATAAATAACAAAGTTAAGATAAATACAACTTCAAATGTTAGTTTTGGTAGGTTGATTATGACATGAGATAAATAGCTGACTCCATCTCTATTTCTAATGAAAAATATGAAATAAAAAACCTCAACACCAAATAATGATCGGGTAACTTCTGGAGACATATATATCTTCACGGACTTGTGTTCTGGTTGCCCATTTTCATCTAATAGTGCACATGTTGTAGCCCCAAAATCATGAATAAGAAACATCGTCTAAGCAACAGACCAACAATGTAGGATGGTCACTTATACACGCATTGTGATCATCCGGACGCGGATTTTTAGCATCTGCGCTTCCCGGTCCCGCTATCCTGGCCATGAAAACGGCTGTAAATTTTTCGGGATATGTGTTGACCTGCCTGGATTACTGGATGTTAATGGGCTAGATGACAGCGGTTGTAGAGGTCTTGTCTTAGGCCTGCAGGTTGACGTGGGGCCTATACTTCTGCAGGGGCCGCAACGATTTTTGTTGTTTTCCTTCTGTCCACAGAACCCTCGTGTGTATCAAATCACCAGCCGTGGAAAAATCAACCAGAGCCAGAGCCCCCCCCCCCCCCATTTTACTCTTTCTCCTCTCCTTCTTCAACCTCTATCCGCCGGCGAGTCTCAATAATGGCCGAAGAACCCGATTTGACCATGAGCTCTACCCCGTTAGCTCCGAGGTTCGTGCCCTGCTAAACTTGATTTGCTAATTAAAATCCATCTTTTCGCCCTCCACTGAACTTGCTTTGTGCTCTTCTGATTCTTCCTTATCTCATTTTCTCACTACTTGAAAAAAGGCCTTTAATGACGCACTTATTTTGGCTACTAATGGCACACATTAGGTGCGCCATTACTAGCACGTCATTAGTAACTTTTAGTAATGGCGCACATTTGGTGCGCCATTACTATTCCAGACAGTAATGACGCACTATACACCTATAGTGCGCCATTACTAGGCCCAGAAGTGCGTCACCTATAAAAGTGTGTCATTACTAACAAAAAAATTCAAATTTTCTTTTTGAATATATTTTTAAAATAAAATTTAAAGATTTTTTTTTTCAATTTTTTTCTTAATCTATGTTCAATATGCTTAATCCTAAGTCAAATGGCGCTCAATGGTCAAACTTTCCGAACGATCACCCATCCTAACACTACTCCAGGCATAGCACTTTAACTTCTCAGTTCTATCCAATTCCAACACCAGCTCACTTAACACGCACTTGTTGATATATGTATCATATCAATCTTATTAAACCTTGTTGATGTCTAAATTTTGAAAAAATTAAAATTTTCAAAATTTTTGGAAAAAATATCAAAAACTTTCAAAGAAATTTGAAAAACTATCAAAACTTTTTGAAAAAATTTAAAAGTTTAAAATTTTCAAAAGAAAATCACGCCTTCAAAATTCAAAATAATTCACGCCTTCAAATTTGAATTTTTTATTTTCCCGCCTTATTCAAAAAAAGTTAGTAGTGACGCACTATTCACAAGGTGCACCATTACTATTTTTTTTATTTTTTTTTCATTTTCCCGCCTTCAAATTTTAAAAAAAGTTAGTAACGGCGCATTATTCATAAAGTGCACCATTACTAATTATTTTATTTTTTGAATTTTTTATTTTTTCCATTTTCCCGCTTTCAAAATTCAATAAAAAAGTTAGTAATGACGCACCTAAACAAAGTGCGTCATTACTACATTTTTTTATTTTTTCGAATTTTCTATTTTTTTCAATTTTCCCGCTTTCAAAATTCTAAAAAAATAGTAATGGCGCACCTGTACAAAGTGCGCCATTACTAAAAAAAATTATTTTTTCGATTTTTTTATTTTTTTATTTTCTCGCCTTCAAAATTCAAAGTGCGCATTACTATGTCGAGGAATGGGTCAAACCTTGGTGCGCCATTACAACCCCAACTTACTAATGGCGCACCTGTAAAAAGTGCGTCATTACTATGTGAATGAGTCAAACCTTGGTCAAACATAGTAATGGCGCACTTTTTACAGGTGCGCCACTGCTATTTATGTTACTAATGGCGCACTGTGTAATGGTGCGTCATTACTAAATAGTAATGGCGCACCACATGTATAGTGCGCTATTAGTGTCCATATTATCTATAACCATTTTTCGAGTAGTGTCTTATTTGAATCCAACAAAATAGATGCTGGAGGTGGTGATGTGTCTAATCCATTCCCATTTTAGGCTATCAGTAGCGTATGGTATTCAGACATCTCCATTTCACTTGTTTACCTAGTGTGTATTGTCGAACTTGTATGGTATGCAGTCGTCGTGATATGGGCCAGTAACCTAGATAACTACTGAAATTATGTGTACTACTATAATCTGAATTATCAGATTCAGATTCAGTCTTGTGTACTGAAGGAAAAAAATTATATCAACTGAAATCTCTTGGAGTTGATATGTTCCTGTTCGAAGCTCATGACCTTTTTTATTATTTTATAAACACTACCATCCTTTCAGCGTTTTGTTTGTATGTAGACCACTGTGTTGCTGGCCCACATGCGCCCATAGCTTTTACAGAGAGGAGGGCTAGGTTTTTTGCAATGGGGTTGTCATTACAACAGGAATCTTCAAGTCTGCAAATCACTATGCTAGCCATTAGGGCCTAAACCTGCACCATATCACAACGTATATAGACGCCCACGATGATAACAGGACCGGGACACGCAAATGTCACCAAACGTTTTCGGTGATCATTCTAGGTACTATATATATAAGAAGCATAACCAAAGAATAAGATCGAAAAATGGATTTGTATAGCGGTTTGACAGGCTAAATAACTCTAAATTTAACATTGTAATTGGAATTGACAAACTATTAACGTCATTTTCAATTTAACCAATAGATGCATAGCTTTAGCCAAAGCTCTTCCAAGTTCCAAGGCTATAGACTGCAGTTAGTCGGTTATTTAAAACTTTGATCTAGTTATATGCGTGGAAGTATTGTTTTTCACTTTCATACTCTCATCGCCATCATAACGATGAAAAGGTATTTCCTTTGATAACATAAATACATTTATTTCAACAAAAATTAATATGAATCGAACTAAATAGCAAATTAGTACTATCATTTTAGCTCCATGCAAAAAAAAAAGTACTACTGTATCATTTTAGCTCTATGGTATGTTATAATATAGATTTGTCAATACAAGCTACCTTTATCCACTCTCTCTTTTATATGCATGCTTCATCAGATCGCCGGGAACTCGGGCATCCTGCTCAGCTACATCGCCGACTTCGCCCTTGCCGGCTTTCCTACGAACCTCAACTGGCGCCTTATGATCCTTGCCGGCGCCATCCCGCCGCTATTTCTCGCAGTCGCCACGCTGCTTGCCATGCCGGAGACCCCGCGCTGGCTCGCACTGCACGGCCACCACGACGAAGCCCGTCGTGTCCTTGCTCGCACCACCGGCGACGCGGCTCTCGCTGACCGCCGCCTCCGGGAGATCGTTTCCTCCGCCCAAGAAAGCTCGAAGAAGACTGTCCCCGACAGCACCGGCAGCGACGAGAAGACTACGAGCGTGTGGCGCGACATACTGATCCGGCCAACGCGATCTGTGCGCCGCATGATGGTCGCCATCCTCGGCCTCCAGTTCTTCCAGCAGGCGTCCGGCGTAGCGGCGCTCGTGCTGTACGCGCCACGGGTGTTCAACCACGTCGGGGTGACCTCCCAGCATGCGGTTCTCGGTGCAACCATCCTCCTCGGAGTCACCAAGACCGTGTCCATCGTGATCCCGCTGTTTCTAGCCGACCGGCTCGGCCGGCGTCCCATGCTGCTCACCAGCGCGGGCGGCATGGCCGCGTCTCTGCTAGTCCTGGGCTTCTCTCTTCGAGAAGGCGCGGGCGCGGGGTGGGCAGCTGCAACGAGCGTGACGGCAGCGGCGATGTTCATGGCGACCTTCTCGCTGGGGTTCGGGCCAGTGATCTGGATGTACGGGTCCGAGATCCTGCCGCTCCGGCTACGCGCGCAGGGTACAGGCATCGGCACGGCGCTGAACCGGGTGATGAGCGCCGTGGTGGGGATGACCTTCATATCCATGTACGGGGCGGTGGGCATGGCCGGAAGCTTCTACATCTTCGCCGGGTGCGCAACAGCGTCCTGGGTTTTCGTCTATGCATTCCTGCCAGAGACCAAGGGAAGGACCCTCGAGGAGATGGAGGCGCTCTTCCACGATTAGTTCACTTCCGCCAAGTCATCATCGCTCACAACTGAGTGATCAACAGTGTCCGAGTGCAAGCAAATAGAGCTTTGGGATCTCATGTTGTGGTGTCTGCCCTTTTGTATTTTGGCATATTGTGTTGTACCCCCAGCTAATGTGTGTTGTGTACTCTATATATGATGTAAATGGATGGGTTTTTTTTAAAGTTGGATGTAACTGGAGGGTTGGACTTGTGATCGATGTTTTATTTATAAAGCGGAACGAAACCCTATTTTCTGAATAGATCTTGGGGATGCCCGGTGGTTTTTTGAAATTATTACGAAAGAAGAAACCCTCTGACTTTATACACTTATATATTATGAGCCTCCAACATATTTTTAGTGGAGCGTTAAAATTATTGTAACATCCGCCTGCCTCCCAGGTTGCAATGTAAGGGTATTCAAACATATCACAAGTGTATGTATTGCAAATCCTCGATAAACTACACATGCATGTTCATCATTTGTTTGAAAAGGAGAAAAAACCACCTATTTTCTGCGGGTAATCAAACTTTATTATTCCACCTCAACAAAAGATTTCTCCGAATTACAGACTTCTGTGACACTTGGTGGGCCAGAACCAAGCCAGAACAAATCAAAAAGAAAAAAACCGTCTGTCCATCTATATGATATGCACAACTCTAAATTATTAAAATCAAGTGCACAGTAACAAAATATCAAAGGTAATTAAAACAACCACAAACGGCAAAAGAAGGATATATTCCTATACACATATCCTAGTATCAATCGGTTGTATATAAACTCATGCTATCATGTCACACAGGTTGCATTCAAAGACCATAGGCTTTCGTGCTTTCACATGGTTTAGTAAAGACCATAAGCACATGTATCGCAAATCCTCGACAAACTACATAGACATGTTCATCTTTTTTTTTGTAAAAAATGAGAAAAACCCGGTCTCTGCATCTGTTTAACTAGGTGATGCCCCGCACGTTGTTGCGGAATATTTTTGCAAAATAGTTCAGTGAAATGTTTGGTTAAATGAAACACGTATATTTGAAACAATATTTTGTAAGTAGAATATTAATTTAATATAAATATCATAATAGAATGAAAATTTCCATGCATGCATATGTTGCATGTGGGTTTTTATTATGCATAGTGGCATATTAAGATGGACATTTCTCATACATGTTGGATGATGAGGTGGCATGCTTGCATGTTGAGAGAAATATGCTAGTGGGGGCTAGCTATTTAGATATAGAAGATATGCAGTTCAGTAAAAAGTATCAAAGGTAATCAAAAAAGCCATAAACGACAAAAGAGGGATATATACCTACTATTGAACTGTCATTCAAATGGATTGTATATAACTTGTGCTATCATCTCACATTGGTTGAACATAAAGAACATAGGTTTACGTTGCAATTACATTGGTTGTATATAACCTTCCCATTACATTGCAATTCTAAAAAGGCTCGGTGAACCACAGGCCTCCTAGATCGGTGGCAAGCAGCCACCAGTTTACGTAAGCGTGAGCCGGGTGTGATAAATCAAAAATACGCAACGATGATAAGGGGACAAACCGAGGAATTCTGAGTGTTGAACAATACAATCGAATAATGGAAATCGTCAAATCAATGTGGAGGCAGCAGCGTCCACGTCCTCTCGCGTCGCCCCCCGCGCGGGCGACCGAGAGGATCAATCTAGCCGCAGCCGATTCACTCCATCCCTCCTCCGCTGCCGCCAGTGGTTGGCGTCGGGAAAAGGCCGTGCGTTCGACGACGGAGGCTCTCCTCCCTCTTCAAGGTCTTCAATCAGCGCGGCGTGATCTGACTTGGAGAGCCCGGTCTGGAGCGTTGGCGGCCTGCGTCTCCAACGGCGCGGCCCCTCGGCGATCGGCATCCCCATGGTGGCCGGCGTCACCACGGATCCGTGGACGTGAGCCTTGGATCCGGCGAGGGTTGAGATCAACGGCGAGGGTCGGCCTCCTTCGAGCCCTTTCAGATCGGCGGCGATGGCGTGGAGGGCTCGGTGGATTGGCCAGCGGCTTGTGGGGATGGCATCCAGTCATATCTCACCGGTAAGCCTTGCTCGCTGGATGGCGACGGATATTGGTGGCCGCCCAGTGCACACGAAGCTGGATGGAGGTTCGAGTGAATCTGGGAGAAAATCCAGTCCTAGGACAGGTGCCAAGGCCGGCGATGGTGGCGTTCTTCTACGTCGCACCCTTCTTGAAGGCATCATCGTGGATAAGCTTCACACCCTTATCAGCTACCTCCGGGGGAAACCCTAGATCTGTTGATTGGCTGATGGCGGCGCTCTTGTGTTGTTCTCCTTGGGGCGTCAGTCTTGGAGGTGTGCATTGGCTCGAGAGACCAGTGGACAATTGATGCTAGCAAGGAAGATACTTCTCTTGCTTCTCGTTGGTTACCCCAAGTGGAAGGTGAGATGTAGCGTAGCAGCAGAATTTCCCCTATGTAGAGGATATGGTTTGTCTCCCGTAGGACTCGCAGAGATAGAAGAAGGTGGTAAAGTGAACAGTGGCGCCAAGGTTGCTAACTTCGCCTGGACCTACACACACAACAAATAACTTTTCTCCCAACGAGTACAGAGGAGTTGTCAATTCCTCCGGCCTTGCTGTTTACAAAGGATCAACGCAAGAGATAATAATAGTGGCAACTGAAAGTAAGAACTGAAAGTAAATTGAAGGTGTAAACAATGATGGAAATATGGACCGGGGTCCCGTGATGTTCACTAGTGATGTCTCTCTCCCAAAAGAAGATAAAAGTGCTAGCGAGGTAAACAAATCACAGCTGGGCAATTGACAGGATTATAAACGCACCACAATGCTAACTATGCTACAAAAGAAAGGAAGAGGCTCAAAAGAAATGGGCAGTACGCCAAGGTAAGTAGACCGAAATCCATGGGCACTACGCCACGCTTCCCTCGCCGGAGTGTAAGGCCCGATATGCGGTACTGTTCCAGATCTAGATGTTTCCATCCAGATTCGGGGACGAAGCACATATCGGTCCCACCGCGACATATGACGAAGTCATATGCCCCGGATTTCCAACATGATATCACAACATTACAGATACAAGGATACAACATCTCATACAATCGGCATACAACTGCCTTAATACAATACAACAGCGGAAGATACATGTTTGGGTACAGACTACATTCAAATGCATACTGGCAAAGAGAAAATATCGATCCCATAACCACACGGGTCCAGGCCCTCCGCCGGGATCCGCCTAACTAGTCGTCGTCGAGTCTCCACGTGAAACGTCGATCACCAAACCTGTTGTCGATCAAGAACCCTGAAAAGAGTTTGGGGTAGTATCATGAGTACAGAGGTACTCAGCATCCAACTGTAGTGGTCATCTGACCCAGCAAGGACTTCATCAGTCCTCATTCTAGGACAACTAGTAGTTTACGGTAAGGATGGGGTAAGTGGTGAGGTTGCTGCCGCACTAGCATTTATGAAGTGGCTAACGATCTAGAGAGTAAGGTAAGAAGCCAAGCATTCGATGAGGAATCGCCTCCAACAAGTCTTGCTATCAACTACTTACTCAAACATAACACCTATCCTATCCTTGTCCTCCTCTTCACATCCCGACGAAGAAGAAGCAGTCAAGGCACACACACATGTTGATCAAGTTATATTAAGATTATCTCAGTTGTTGTTGTCTATGAACAGGACGTAGGTCTCAAGTCATCCATAACAGTGGACACGGCTTCTCGAAAAGATTTAACCCTCCAGGGGTGTACCAACTGCCCATTACAAGGCTCCGCACGCACGTCCATCTCTCTCAGTTGCTACCCATCACATGCAACCATTTTATGATTTAGTTCCAAGAGATCCGAAACGACAGGTCCCTCTAGCTAACAACGAACAAATCTGGGTGGCCCCCGGTGAGTCGACATCCATCTCAGGAGCCGACCGCGCTCTCGATCTGGTCTCTACCGTCTGTCGCAGGTTTGGATAGCCGGTTAATCACACATGGGAAACCGGGTCCTCAGCCGGACAAAGTGGGCCAGCAAGGGAACTATGTCCTCGCTGGTCTGGGTTGGTTTAAAAAGTACTGGCAGCTGACCAGCACACACACGGTTTCAAATGGTAAATCAGCTTGGGCCACCACTAGAAATGCTTGAAGATAGGTAGGTAAGAAAAGGGACCCCATAAAATCCCACACGCGGTTAGGCACGCTCAGTCTTAAAACCAATATCCGGAACTCGGATCCTAGGTGACTCGAATGGAACAAAGCGTCGGGGCGGGATAGCCTAGACCTTCCATCCTTCGTCGAATATAGTCAACATTATAATAATCATATCATCAACAACAATATAATAATGATAATGAGATATTTCAAACCAAGGAGTAACAGGGTAACATCGTAGCATCCTAAGCATGCATACTAAGCAGGGGCTGAGCAACGAGCAATAGTAACATAGCAGTACAAGGTTTGCTGGGAAGGGACATGGCTGTATCGGTTTGAAAGAGGTTGTAAACATGTGGTAGGATCAAACATCGAACCTAACCTAGACTAGCATGCAAACCGCTGGTTTAAATAGAATGGATCATAAGTAATGTATAGTCCTTGCCATTTGATAAGTCGGGTTCCGAAGGTGTAGTGGATCGCAAGCTCGCATCGTCTCCGAAGGTACCCGCGGGAGCACACAAGAGGGTAAACACTGGAAAGCAATCAACGAGCAAGCATCTATTACTACGAAGCAAACACGAGCAAGCATCAACAAGAAGGCAACACGAGACATCGCACCTACCGCCGAGAGCGGTTACTAACAGGTTAAGTGGAGTACTCGTCACACACGACGATACCGCACATTTACAAGGGTTCAAGTTGTTTAGCTACAGGTGATCAACAAAGGTTGTTAACATGGCAACTCAAGCAAGCATGACATAGAAAACAAACATGTCAAGAGGTGAAGCATAAGATAAACTATCTATCCTAGTCAATTTAAGTGAGGCACAACCTAAACATGGCATAACACTAAGTGCCGCACGACAATTAAAAGATTTGGTACTGTTCTGTCCTAAACCATATTTTAGGTTGGTTAAGAACAGCAAAAAATAGCATAAACACAAAGTACACGAAAAACTAATAAAGTTACATATAAGGCACACTCCAAACGGAGTTACGGTTAAAAAGATATAAGCAAAACAAGTTACGGGCACAATCTGCCAACATCACGAAGCACACTTTAGAGCAATGCATAAACAGGATAATGAATGCAAACATGCTCACAAATGATATGGAACTAAAGTAGACATGACAGGGAAGGCATGGAAAAAAGAATCATGCAAATAGGCATCATAGATCAAAAAATATTAAGCATGCAACATGGCATCAGAACGTTACAGACTTTGAGAAAAACAGAGGTGGATGTCAAAAACAGCAGCATAGCAACTTTGGAGCTCAATAACTATATGAACAGCAAGCATATCATGGCAATACAATACATATAATGGAAGTAGACATGATGCTTAACAATATGCAATTGGAATCACTCAATTCTGATAAACGGTCGCGACACACTCGTCGACCGAAGTTGCAACAAAATATAAACAGCACACTAACAGCAGGGTAGTTACTTTGGAGCAAGATTTAATATAGCTAAAGCACCCAAACATGACAATTTAAAGCATGGAAATGAAGTGCACATGATGCTTAACACATAGGGAAAAAGAATCAATGCAATCGGCCTCATGGATTTGTCACAATCATCAACCAAAGTTGCAATAAAATAACAACAACAACACATGACAGAAATTAGTAGCAGTTTAACGGCCTGATGCCCACTTCAACACAGATTATCAACATCAAGATGGCCTCAAATCAAAATGCTCACAAAATATGGATTGAAGTACACACAAATCTAAGCAATTTTCATTTTGGGCGCAACGCGATCCGAGCTACAGATTTACCGCAAATTACGTCGCAAAACAGATCACAACAGCAATAATTAACAGACTTAGCAAAAAATAGATATTAGGAAAAAACATGAAACGAAAAAAAGAGAGGGCCTCACCCTTAGTGGGCTCGGCCCAATAGTGGCGGTGGGAGGCGAGGCCGGCTCGGGCCGCTTGGCTGGCTGGGCCGCAGCCGAGCTGGGCCTTGGAGGAGGCCGGTCCAGGGCCACGTGGAGGGGCTGGCTCGGGGATGCGCTGCTCCTCGTCCTGACGACTGGAGGCCACGGCGCGGCGGCTGGAGGCTCGCCGGCCGGTGCGGCACACGCCGATGAGGGGCCAAGGGAGGTGGCAGGGCGGCGGATCTGGCCGAGGCCTCGCCGGATCCGGCCGGCTGTGACACGGGGCAGCATGGGGAGTCCTTCACGGGGGCGGGCGAGCTCGGCTCGAGCTCGGCCATGGCGGGCGGCTCCGGCGGCTTCTGCACGGGGGAAGGAGAGGGTTAGAGAGAGGGAGAGGAGGAGGAGAAGGAGGGAAGGAGGAAGGGCGTGGCGGCGGGATCAGGCGGCGCGGGCCGAGCTCCTCTCGGCTCCGGCCATGGCGCGGCTCCTGCGCAAGGGAGAGGAGGCAGAGGGTGAGATGGCTAGGGTGGATCTGGGCCATCGGATCGCGAGATCTGACGGTCCAGATCGCAGGGGATCTAGGATTTTTGGGCAAAAAAGGCTAAAATGCGAAAATTGGGGCTATTGTGAGGGGGGTGGCTGCAATTTTGTGGCTAGGAAAACCCTAGAAAGAGGCGGGAGTGTGGTGGTCTTTATATAGCCCAGGTGGTTGGCAGTTTGCAAAAACATCCCCGGTTTTTCTCTCTCGCGCGCGGTGCTCACGTTTTTGACCGCCGGGGGTCCGCAGTACCTCTGATTCGGGTAAAACTTCGAACTGCGCGGTCAGCGCGTCGAGCCGACGGCGTTCGCGTTGGAACCGTTCCGAGAAGACTTTCCGGCGCACTATAAAAATATCCCGTTTAATTATTAAACGGGGTTTTTGTTCCGTTGGTTGCGACTAGTCTCGTGCGGTTTTCGCGACGGTGATTGATGGCTTCTCGCCCCTCGTTGGTTACCCCAAGTGGAAGGTTTGAGATGCAATGCAGCAGAAAGTTTCCCTCGGTGAAGATACCAAGGTTATCGAACCAGTAGGACTCAGGAGATACAAGTAGGTGGCAACGTCGCCAGAAATTGCTTCCTAACTAGGGTGTTGTCGTGGACCTGCACACAGCAACAAATAACTTTGCTCCTAACAAGTACAGAGGATTTGTCAATTCCTCCGGCCTTGTCATTTACAAAGGATCAACGCAAGAGATAAAAGGTGCAATGGAAAGTAAAAGATGAAAGTAAATTGAGGGTGTGAACAATAATGTGAAGATGGACCGGGGTCCCGTGATTTTCACTAGTGATGTCTCTCTCCCAAAAGACGATAAAAGTGCTAGCGAGGTAAACAAATCACAGTTGGGCAATTGGCAGGATTATAAAGGCACCGCAATGCTAACTATGCTGCAAAGAAAGGAAGGGCTCAAAAGCAATGGGCAGTACGCCAAGGTAATTAGACCGAAATCCATCTACATCTACTACGAATCATCCACCTTGAGATATCTATCCAGAACATCTCGGTGGTATTAAGTTGCGAATCCCACCCAAAGTGTAAACTCAAAGCAACAGACAACTGCATTAAAAGAACTTTGCGTAAAGTAAACAATCCTTGCACCCGTGTGACGCCCCCAAAATCAAGTCATGTACAGTAATCATACACGCAAGGTACACGATCGAGATCAGGGACTCACGGTGAGATATCACAACACAACTATACAAATAAAATAATACAAGCTGTTTAATACAAGCCAGGGGCCACGAGGGCTCGAATACAACAGCTCGAGAGCACAAAGTCAGCGGAAGCAATAGTATCTGAGTAGAGACACAAGAATACAAGGTTGCTTTAAGAAGGCTAGCACAAAATCAACACGATCGAAAAGGCGAGGCCTCCTGCCTGGGAACCTCCGAACTACTCCTGGTCAAAGGGGAACTCGACGTCATAGAAGGAATCGGGGATCTCCTGCTCCTAGACTCCAAGGCTCCAACGTCGACTGCAGTGGCCGATCAGGCAAAACAATAAAAGGGGGAAAATAAGGCAGGTGAGTATCTAGCATACCCGCGAGTCTTACGTCTGCTACTAAGCATTATGCATTGTATCAAATGGAAAGGGAAGGCTATATATAGTGGACTGCAAGGTAGAAATCAGAATAAGGGTAAGAAGCTAGGCCTATCGAAGACTAGCATCTTCCGACGATGTCTTGCAGCATGAGGTAAGAATCAGCCAACAGTTATATAAAGCATAAAGTAACAATGCAGCAGAAGTTGCTGCAGCATTGTATAATTATAAGTTGTAATAATTAGCAATGCCTCCGAGTTCACCTCCTCGACATCCCCACGAGGAAGAAAACCCGGAACCATACAGTTTAATAATAATAGTTTGTAGTGGTAAGATCCAGCTTCAGCATAAAGCGTCCTGTTACCGTGGACACGGCTATCCGAATAGATTAATCTTCCCTCCAGGGGTGCACTTGTGTTACACTACACGCACAGATCTCCAGGGTGGCGGGAACCTTGTCAGGGAACGCTCCACCGAGGCTATCCGACACTTCGTAGCCCGTCTTTCAAACTCAACAGAGAGGCCATCCTCCGATCTAAATCCTAAGTACGCAGGGCATTGAACCCCCACCCGAACGTACTCTTGCACGGTGCATGGCTGGCCAGTGAAGTTAAAGCAAATCCAAATAAGAAACCACCGCGCGAGCGCATAAGACAACACCACTTCCCGGCAATCAGCCCGCAGTACTGCTGACGTCTGAAGAGTCCTCGGACGACACTACGAAGCAGAGGAGCCCATAACTCGTAATTCTCACGGGTAGGTAGTGCGTACATGGCATATAGCCAACTCAAGACATTCACTGAACCATTAGTCATTTTATTAACTTGTGGGACAACCGTTATCGTTGCCTCGACTTAACTGACCCGCGGACAACGACAGCAGCCAGGACCACCAGTACATCGGTGCCTGCCCTGTCGTCCCACCAAGTCTCTGCGGTTACCAACAAGGTGAACCGTCTCCTTACCATGTCTCGCGTGTGCTCCTGGAGGAGCTCGACTTTCGTGGTTTGGTAACTCTCGCGGCCAACGATCAGGGGCCAAGCACACCGGTACACTGGTCGTACCCTCCCTGTCGTCCCGTCGCAATACCTCTCACGGGCACCGTTGGGTCGCCCGACTTCTTACTTGAAGGACAACCGTTGCTCAGGTACCTAGAGCGGCTATACAGAGTCAACAACGAGTGGAGTACAAGGATTACTCCTTGATAGCTCACACTTGATGGTGGCTCGACAGAGCCGAGCTAGGGGGGCCTGAGGCGGTGTCTGCATTGTACCGTACCTGTGCAGTTATAATAATTTGTATCTGCGTCACTCCCCTGACTGATCACGGCCCGCTATCTAATCCTAGCTAACAATGCGCAGGGCTCACTGCTGAATATAATATATATTTATATAGGCAGCATAGGGTAAAGGAAGGTACATCAAGGGGAGACAAAAACAGGCTATGCAATTGAATAGGATTGTAACGTAGCAGCAGCAGTAACAATGCCTAGTGCAAGAAAGTACGGAAAGATAGGCGATATCTGGGGAAGAGAATGGCTCTGCTTGCCTGGAAGCTCGACGGTAGGGGTAGGGTCGTCGACGAAGTAGTCGTACTCAGTACCGGTGTAGTCGACGGCAGCAGCGGGGTCTATCGGAGATTAAGGGGGGAAGAAACAGTAAATACAAAGCAAGCATATACAAACAAATGCATGACATGACAGATGAAATGTTAACGGTGTTCTAACGCAGTGCAACGCACGTTGCTCGGAACGGAAATTCATCTGGGGATGAACTACCGGCTCCGGGTGATTATCGGACAGGGTGTCCGGAGGGGGGGGATATCATGCCGGAGGTGTCGTGGACATTCGGAAAACATGTGAAAGGTGTATCCGTGTTAGTTGATCCATTCTGAACAACTTTCGTGTTCAGAATAAATTCATCTGGATAGTTTATCGGTATCGGGCAGTCATCGGACAAACGACCCGGAGGGGGACGATTCGATGTTTGGTATGTTAGAGGGGGGATGGTAGACCAACGGATAGCTTATTTGTATTCTACATATTTTTCTGATCAATTTTCATGTATAGAGTTTTTCCATTGGACTTACGGTTTAAAAGATATTGATTTTCCAATTTTAAATCATTTTTAAAAGAACTTCTGAATTTTCTTTTATTATTAAAGAAGCATTATCCACAATCTTATCCACAATAGTGCCACTTACAAGGGGGTCCCACATGTCATAGGCAGTGGCAATTAAATTCATTTTATTAAAACAAAACAGTACGGAGGGGTCCAGTTGTCATAGACTGTTTTATTATTAATCAATTTATTTAATCTAACTGACACTGGGACCAACATGTCACGGACTCATTGTTTATTATGCAATTTAATTAAACAATGAATTATGTTAATGGCCTAGGGCCCACTGGTCATACACATGGGAGGGGTTGTCTCTTCTTAATTAGAGGTTAATTAGGGCATGGGGCCCAGGGGTCAGTGGGGGGTTAGGGGCTAACGTAACCGGCCAAGTCAGCGGTTAGTGCCGGCGCTACTCCGGCGCGGCGGAGGAGTTCCGGCCGGCCGTCTCCGGCGACGGGGGCCTGCGTGGGCGGCTCCAGTGCTGTGAGGCGGGGGGTGCGCTGTGGTGAGTCACGCGCGGAGCAGTGCGCACAGGGGCGCGGCCATGGCCACGGCCACGGGCCAGCAGCGGGCACAGCGAGGAGGCCCCAGCAGTGATGGGAGGGGAGGGGAAGCGGGGCGTGGCGACGCATGCACGAGGGCGCGGCGAGGCCACCGTGGGGCGAGCGGCTGCGGTGAGGGCGCGCAGCTAGGGCCGCGGGGAGCTCGCGCGAAGCAAGCTCCCGCCATGGCGGACGGAAGAGCTCGGTAAAGGGGAACGGCGACTATGGAGTTAGAGGGCGGCGAGGAGCAGTTTGCGGTGGTCCAGATGCTCACAAGGAGCATGTCGAGGAGGGAAGAGGGCTCGGGGAGGGCGCGGTGTGGCCGGAATTGGCACAGCACGACGGCGGACAGAGGTTGAAGACGAAGACGATTTGCAGGTTGCGATGGCTCCTAGCGCGGGTCCTTTTGCAGGGCGACGTTTACGTCGACGAAGAGGCGAAGGGACACGGTGGCTGGGGCTGGGAGCCGCGGTGGGCGCGGGCGTTCACAGAGATGCGTCCATGGCGGCTCGGTGAGGAGGGGGAAAACGGCGCAGTGGAGATGGGCGAGGGGGAACGGCTCGACCTAGGGTTCCATGGAGGAGGTGGGGCTCGGTCTTATCCAGCGGGAGAGGGGGGCAGGAGAGGGTGGGGGCATGGCCACAGTGCCAAGGCGCCCTGTGCCGTGCGGGGTGGGGGGAAGGGCAGGTGGGGAAGAAGACAAGAGGGAAGGAGGAGTGGGCCGGGGCTGGGCCCAGGGTGGGGTTCGCCCACAGGCGTTATTTAGTTTAGTTTTTTTTTGTCTTTTACATTTCCATTTTCTGTTTTTTTATTTGTTTGGCCAACAAGGGATTTTATAAAATTGTGCCAATGGTCCTAATATTAATATTAAAATATTTTACATTACCCAAAATGTTTTGGCTCTAAACTAAAGCAATTGAATATTATATAAAATATAAAGAATTAATTAGGGCTCCCTTAGCTACTGTTTTAGTTATTTTAATTACTCAAACATGTTAATAATTTTCCACTTCATTTCTAACATGACCTACTGATTTTTAAACATTTTATAAAATTGCCTTAGCATTCTTTTGGTTAATTTTAATTTCTACTTGTTTATTAAAAATTGAAGGCAAAGTAATAATTCTCAAGCTATTATTATTATTATTTTCTTTACTTCATATTATTCCTAAAACACTTTAACTAAAATAACTAGTGCTATGATAACCATGGCCTAATGATTGCTAGGCATTATATAAATAGATTCCATCATAAAGGTCCCACTATAGTTTTCATTTTCATTTTAAATTCCATAAAAATTTCCATAACCCAACATTGGTTTCATAATCATCATTGCCTTGGGATTACTCTAATGACTAAGGATGAATTGGTTTAACCCAGATCAAGGTGATTGACATGCCTCCACAATTCGTGGAGCAAAGTTGTTATAACTTACCCAATTGAAAATTTTATCAGGGTTGAAAATTGTCAGAGCTATGATCAAAGTTGATCATGGCTTGATCATCAACAGTAATGATCACTAATAGTGGATCACTGTAGTGATTACTGTTACTGATTCTGAGGGTGTTACAAATCTCCCCCACTACAAGAATTCTCGTCCCGAGAATTAAAAAGGTAGTGGTAGGGGTAGGGTTCCGGTTTCGTATTCCAGCAATTCTTCGGGCGCTTGTTATCCTTATCGATGAATTCAATCCGTCTCGTTGACGTCTTCATTCCTCTGCATCGGTGCATCTCGACGAGCTGTCGTCCTTTCATCGGAATCTTTATCGTACTTACGGATAGGGTAGGAGGGAATACTTAAAGGGGTCGGATCGATAGAAGATTAATCAAACGGGGATGTCCAAGGTTATGGGGTACAAAGTACCTCCCGAGTTCAAACTCAGGGAAATACATCGAGAGAAATTAAAAAAAATGCATTTGAAGTTTCAAGCGGAAAGACAACCATTCGACATCGATGACGTATGATGAAAGGGGGTTTAGAGCGTCAGGCACAAGCATTGAGTCGGATATCGGTTGGAATATCACAAGGTAGATGACAAGAGTCAGGTTTCGGTCCTATGGAACTGTGGGTATGGACCCACATAGAACTAGGGGGTGACATTCAATGCAATCAAGTTGAAAGGTATGACGAAGAACAGCTTGTCAACTATGTCGGTAACAACATCAGTGTCAAAGGCGAGGGACGAATAGAACCATTTTCCTGCTCGTTAAGACGAGGCGGACCAATAGGCAAAGTTCTCATCCATCGGTGGTTCCCGAAATGTTATCAACAGTAGTAACAAGTTGTACGGACAAAGTAGTACACCGAAGTGTTTACATCAGCAGGGAATTATCACTGCTCATATAAGTATATCACAAGAAGAAAGATTAAACAGACCAATGGAAGGAAAAATGTGAAGACACGCAATTCATCGAGGGGCAAGGATGGTATTTCTCGTCATGAATTCAATAGACCCATGGGAGAATTCAAAATGTTGACGATGACCTCGACACATTATGCCGAGAGATCTCAAGAGAATTCAATCGAATAGCGACAACATCAAGCGAAAGGGATGGCAAACAAAAAGGAATCGGTGTTCTCGGTTGACAGCAACCTGGAACCCATGGAGTGATTACGACAGGGAAAAGTAGTGTTCCATCCAATTCATTAGAGGTAGTGCAAAGGTATGATATCCTCGAGGTACCAGGAGGTAATACTCGAAGGTAGAATGGAGGATCATAGGTGCAACATAATTTATACCAAGGGGATAATCATTGCCACAAGAAGCTTTCATGATAAGTTCTACATCGTATCTATGGGCATGAACACAAGGTTCAGGGTCGACTCCCACTTCATCAATGCACAACCTTTCATCTACTTCTCGATTTCGGGGAGGTGGTAGGATTGCAAGTTCATCTGACGGGAGGCCAGTAGAGTATAACCCGCATAAAGTTTGGGGTTGATACAGATTAGGGGAAGCATAGGGTCACCCATCGGGGTATTTTGAAACCCATACAACAAACATCAGAGGCGAGGGATACCAGTTCAAAAACAGATGGCTGACGACACCGAGTAGATGATATCATTCGCCAGAGGCATCTGATATACGGGAAAATTCATGAACGACTTAGGGCACAAGGAAACGGTAGGTACTAATCCACCAAAAGGTCAGGTGGGATACAGAGAGTCGGGTGTGAGTATCAGTACTCAACCATAAGAAGAAAGAATGCAAAGGAATTTGACGATAAAGCATTTGAATAGCTCGACGCTTAAGTACAAGGAATTATGATTTCCATATCGGTGTATCAGATTCAGATACATCGATCAAACATGGGTACTTTGAATAGAAGTATGACGGTCAATCAATCAAGGTTTGATTACCGAGATCCAGCTCATGTCCATAATGACGTCTGAGCAGGAAGAATGGATTCGTAGGGTTTACCGGATGATCGCATGCATTCGCACACTTTGAATTATTAGGATCAAAAGGTCAATGACAAGGGTCGTCAACGAGGTCCAAAAGACATATGGAATTAACCATAATGCAAGCAGGTCCGAAGATTCTCCAAGGCAGTAGGCTGCAAAGGATTCACAAGACAACGGAGAGTATTTCGGGGCATCATGTAATAACAAGATCCACTGGGATATAGTGGACGAACGGAAGGATGTATGCAATTATACCTACAGATATATCGGTGGCAGGGAATTGCAAAGGCGATGAACACATAGGTGCTCGGGATTTCATCGAAGGGTATCGTCGGAATCTTCTGGCGAAGTAAGCGATCATCTGGAATTCAGTGCCCTCCAGAAGGAAGGAGTTACGCGAACCAAATGTCAGAATTAGCAAAATCTCTAACCTGAAAGGATAAGAGAGTAGAATCCCAGAGTAAAGGTACGGAGAAAAAGATCCTAATACCACCCATTTTGCGACGTGGGCCGATAAGCACACGACACTGTTAGCAAAGTAGTTTTGCAACGACTAGACTCGACTTCGACCAAGGAGTTGGAAGGGGGTGTCCTACAGGCAGTCGGCTCTGATACCAAATTGTGACGCCCCCAAAATCAAGTCGTGTACAGTAATCATACACGCAAGGTACACGATCGAGATCAGGGACTCACGGTGAGATATCACAACACAACTCTACAAATAAAATAATACAAGTTGTTTAATACAAGCCAGGGGCCACGAGGGCTTGAATACAACAGCTCGAGAGCACAAAGTCAGCGGAAGCAATAGTATCTGAGTACAGACACAAGAATACAAGGTTGCCTTAAGAAGGATAGCACAAAATCAACACGATCGAAAAGGCGAGGCCTCCTGCCTGGGAACCTCCGAACTACTCCTGGTCAAAGGGGAACTCGACGTCGTAGAAGGCATCAGGGATATCCTACTCCTAGACTCCAAGGCTCCAACGTCGACTGCAGCGGCCGATCAGGCAGAACAATAACAGGGGGAAAATAAAGCAGGTGAGTATCTAGCATACCCGCGAGTCTTACGTCCGCTACTAAGCATTATGCATTGTATCAAATGGAAAGGGAAGGCTATATATAGTGGACTGCAAGGTAGAAATCAGAATAAGGATAAGAAGCTAGGCCTATCGAAGACTAGCATCTTCCGACGATGTCTTGCAGCATGAGGTAAGAATCAGCCAACAGTTATATAAAGCATAAAGTAATAATGCAGCAGAAGTTGCTGCAGCATTGTATAATAATAAGTTGTAATAATTAGCAATGCCTCCGAGTTCACCTCCTCGACATCCCCGCGAGGAAGAAAACCCGGAACCATACAGTTTAATAATAATAGTTTGTAGTGGTAATATCAAGCTTCAGCATAAATCGTCCTGTTACCGTGGACACGGCTATCCGAATAGATTAATCTTCCCTCCAGGGGTGCACTTGTGTTACACTACACGCACGGATCTCCAGAGTGGGGGGAACCTTGTCAGGGAATGCTCCACCGAGGCTATCCGACACTTCGTAGCCCATCTTTCAAACTCAACAGAGAGGCCATCCGCCGATCTAAATCCTAAGTACGCCGGGCCTTGGACCCCAACCCGAACGTACTCCTGCACGGTGCGTGGCTGGCGGTGAAGTTAAAGCAAATCCAAATAAGACACCACCGCGCGAGAGAATAAGACAACACCACTTCTCGGCAATCAGCCCGCAGTACTGCTGACGTCTGAAGAGTCCTCGGACGACACTACGAAGCAGAGGAGCCCATAACTCGTAATTCCCACGGGTAGGTAGTGCGTACATGGCATATAGCCAACTCAAGACATTCACTGAACCATTAGTCATTTTATTAACTTGCGGGACAACCGTTATCGTTTCCTCGACTTAACTGACCCGCGGACAACGACAGCAGCCAGGACCACCAGTACATCGGTGCCTGCCCTCTCGTCCCACCAAGTCTCTGCGGTTACCAACAAGGTGAACCGTCTCCTTACCTTGTCTCGCGTGTGTTCCTAGAGGAGCTCGACTTTCGTGGTTTGGTTACTCTCGCGGCCAACGATCAGGGGCCAAGCACACCGGTACACTGGTCGTACCCTCCCTGTCGTCCCGTCGCAATACCTCTCGCGGGCACCGTTGGGTCGCCCGACTTCTTACCTGAAGGACAACCGTTGCTCAGGTACCTAGAGCGGCTATACAGAGTCAGCAACGAGTGGAGTACAAGGATTACTCCTTGATAGCTCACACTTGATGGTGGCTCGGCAGAGCCGAGCTAGGGGGCCTGAGGCGGTGTTTGCATTGTACCGTACCTGTGCAGTTATAATAATTTGTATCCGCGTCACTCCCCTGACTGATCACGGCCCGCTATCTAATCCTAGCTAACAATGCGCAGGGCTCACTGCTGAATATAATATATATTTATATAGGCAGCATAGGGTAAAGGAAGGTACATCAAGGGGAGACAAAAACAGGCTATGCAATTGAATAGGAGTGTAACGTAGCAGCAGCAGTAACAATGCCTAGTGAAAGAAAGTACGGAAAGATAGGCGATATCTGTGGAAGAGAATGGCTCTGCTTGCCTGGAAGCTCGACGGTAGGGGTAGGGTCGTCGACGAAGTAGTCGTACTCAGTACCGGTGTAGTCGACGGCAGCAGCGGGGTCTATCGGAGATTAAGGGGGGAAGAAACAGTAAATACAAAGCAAGCATATACAAAAAGATGCATGACATGACAGATGAAATGTTAACGGTGTTCTAACGCAGTGCAACGCACGTTGCTCGGAACGGAAATTCATCTGGGGATGAACTACCGGCTCCGGGTGATTATCGGACAAGGTGTCCGGAGGGGGGGATATCATGCCGGAGGTGTCGTGGACATTCGAAAAACATGTGAAAGGTGTATCCGTGTTAGTTGATCCATTCTGAACAACTTTCGTGTTCAGAATAAATTCATTCGGATAGTTTATCGGTATCGGGCAGTCATCGGACAAACGACCCGGAGGGGGACGGTTCGATGTTCGGTATGTTAGAGGGGGGATGGTAGACCAACGGATAGCGTATTTTTATTCTACGTACTTTTCTTATCAATTTTCATGTATAAAGTTTTTCCATTGGACTTACGGTTTAAAAGATATTGATTTTCCAATTTTAAATCATTTTTAAAAGAATTTCTCAATTTTCTTTTATTATTAAAGCAGCATTATCCACAATCTTATCCATAATAGTGCCACATACAAGGGGGTCCCACATGTCATAGGCAGTGGCAATTAAATTCATATTATTAAAACAAAACAGTACAGAGGGGTCCACTTGTCATAGACTGTTTTATTATTAATCAATTTATTTAATCTAACTGACACTGGGCCAACATGTCACGGACTCATTGTTTATTATGCAATTTAATTAAAAAGTTAATTATGTTAATGGCCTAGGGCCCATTGGTCATACACATGGGAGGGGTTGTCTCTGCTTAATTAGAGGTTAATTAGGGCATGGGGCCCAGGGGTCAGTGGGGGGGTTAGGGGCTAACGTAACCGGCCAAGTCAGCGGTTACGGTGCTACTCCGGCGCGGCGGAGGAGCTCCGGCCGACCGTATCCGGCGACGGGGGCCTGCGTGGGCGGCTCCAGTGCTGCGAGGGGGGGTGCGCTGTGGTGAGTCACGCGCGGAGCAGTGCGCACAGGGGCACGGGCACGACGAGGAGGCCCCAGTAGTGATGGGAGGGGAGGGGAAGCGGAGCGTGGCGGCGCACGCACGAGGGCGCGGCGAGGCCACCGTGGGGCGAGCGGCTGTGGTGAGGGCGCGCGGCTAGGGCCGCGGGGAGCTCGCGCGAAGCAAGCTCCCGCCATGGCGGACGGAAGAGCTCGGTAAAGGGGAACGACGACTACGGAGTTAGAGGGCGGCGAGGAGCAGTTTGCGGTGGTCCAGATGCTCACCAGGAGCGTGTCGAGGAGGGCAGCGGGCTCGGGGAGGGCTCGGTGTGGCCGGAATTGGCATGGCACAACGGCGGACAGAGGTTGAAGAAGAAGACGATTTGCAGGTTGCGATGGCTCCTAGCGCGGGTCCTTTTGCAGGGCGACGTGGACGTCGACGAAGAGGCGAAGGGACACGGTGGCTGGGGCTGGGAGCCGCGGTGGCCGCGGGCATTCACGGAGTTGCGTCCATGGCGGCTCGGTGAGGAGGGAAAAACGGCGTAGTGGAGATGGGCGAGGGGGAACGGCTCGACCTAGGGTTCCATGGAGGAGGTGGGGCTCGGTCTTATCCAGCAGGAGAGGGGGCAGATGAGTGTGGGGGCTTGGCCACAGTGCCATGGCGCCATGTGCCGTGCGGGGTGGGGGGAAGGGCAGGTGGGGAAGAAGACAAGAGGGAAGGAGGAGTGGGCCGGGGCTGGGCCCAGGGTGGGGTTCGCCCACAGGCGTTATTTAGTTTAGTTTTTTTTTGTCTTTTACATTTCCATTTTCTGTTTTTTTTATTAGTTTGGCCAACAAGGGATTTTATAAAATTGTGCCAATGGTCCTAATATTAATATTAAAATATTTTACATTACCCAAAATGTTTTGGCTCTAATCTAAAGCAATTGAATATTATATAAAATATAAAGAATTAATTAGGGCTCCCTTAGCTACTGTTTAGTTATTTTAATTACTCAAACATTTTAATAATTTTCCACTTCATTTCTAACATGACCTACTGATTTTTAAACATATTATAAAATTGTCTTAGCATTCTTTTGGTTAACTTTAATTTCTACTTGTTTATTAAAAATTCAAGGCAAAGTAATAATTCTCAAGCTATTATTATTATTATTTTCTTTACTTCATATTATTCCTAAAACACTTTAACTAAAATAACTAGTGCTATGATAACCATGGCCTAATGATTGCTAGGCATTATATAAATAGATTCCATCATAAAGGTCCCACTATAGTTTTCATTTTCATTTTAAATTCCATCATAAAGGTCCCACTATAGTTTTCATTTTCATTTTAAATTCCATAAAAATTTCGATAACCCAACATTGGTTTCATAATCATCATTGCCTTGGGATTACTCTAATGACTAAGGATGAATTGGTTTAAGTCAGATCAAGGTGATTGACATGCCTCCACAATTCGTGGAGCAAAGTTCTTATAACTTACCCAATTGAAAATTCTATCAGGGTTGAAAATTGTCAGAGCTATGATCAAAGGTGATCATGGCTTGATCATCAACAGTAATGATCACTAATAGTGGATCACTGTAGTGATTACTGTTACTGATTCTGAGGGTGTTACAACCCGCAAGTACAAGCACCGTTGTTTTATCCCTGGTGGCAACAGCACATCCCCTAGTCTCATGTTTCTGTCACTCAAGCTAGACATCAAGGGGCTGAACCCACAATCGAGCATAACACTCTCTCTTGGAGATGCAAATAAAATACTTGGCCAAAGAAAATACCGCAACGGAGAACATGCAAGAATTTACTCAAGAACAAAATATAAAAGAGAAGAACCAAATATATTACTCATCACAATCTGAACATAGTCTCATAATCCATCAGATCCCAACAAACTCAGCATAGCAATAGCAGAAATTACATAGATGCCTTCATCATGTGAGGCAGCTCACGAGGACTCGAAAGTGGAAGGACAAAAGGGGGAGAGATTCATCACATAGTTACTGGTCACGGACCCATGGTCAAAGGGGAACTACTCACGGTACATCCGGGAGGCGTCCATGGCTATGGATGATCTCCCGGAGGGGGTTCCTCCTTCCGGCAGGGTGTCGGGGCAGCTTCTCCAGGAAGCCTCGATCTTGAAACGGCGGCGGCGGCGGTACAGAGGGAAGTTCGCGAGAAAGAGATCGATATTAGGGGTTTCCACCCCGAGGGGTAAATATAGGCGAAGGGGGGCATCGAGGGGACCCACGAGGCAGTCAGGAGGGTCCCTGGCGCGGCCCAGGGTGGGGCCGCACCACCTGCCCTCCTGGCTGCCTGGTGGTGGCCCCCCTTCCCTCTCTTGGTGATTCCGGAAGCTTCTGTTGCGCTGATTTTTTATATATTTTTCCCGGAATCTTTGGAGCACTTTTAATGGCCGGAAAACCTGAAATACAAAAACAGCAGAAAACAGAAACTGGCAACTGGGTGCATTCATTTAATAGGTTAGTCCAAATAGGTTCAAAAAGTGTATGAAAGTTCAAGCAAAACATGGCAAAGTCACACAAAACATGCATGGAGCAAGCAGAAATTATAGATACGTTTGGGACGTATCAACATCCCCAAGCTTAATTCCTGCTCGTCCTCGAGTAGGTAAATGATAACAAGCATAATTTCTGTGGTGACATGCCACACAACCAAATAAGGACTTTTAAGTAAAGCAATCAAAGGATGCAATTCAATTCAAGTCTTAACAAGAAAGAGTCTATATCAGCATTGACACAAGTAACAAAAGAACAAAAGGTGCAAGAGCTCTTGCTGTCCGTGACTCGAATGTCTCCAAATGGTGTTTGCGTGCAAGCAAGGGACTAGGAAGAAAGAGAAAAAAGGTTGTTGAGAACAACTATCTAATAAAGTTTCACACTTGGTCTCCTTTGGATTCTTATCTGGACTCGTCCCCAGACCACTAGCCAGGTACAAGTCAAACTGATCCACTCCCTTTCGACATTTTGAGCACTCATGCAATGGATGAGCGTGAGCAAGAAAGTTGACACCTAAAAGGCGAAACAGAAAGAAGGTGGAGGAGGAAGACAAAAAGGTGTGAAAGGCTCACATCAATGAGGACAATCATAGGCGAGAGAAGGCCATATGATAGATATGATGTGAGGAGTAGGGATTGCCATACAACGGATGCACATGTGAGCTAAAAGCTCTCCAAGGGAACTAGTGGGGGTGCATCTAACTTGCTCGCTCATGAAGACCTAGAGCTCGTTTGAGGAGGCTCATCATTGGAATATACAAGCCAAGTTCTATAGTGTGAATGGTCCCCACATAGCTATATGCATGATGATGATCTCTATGGAGTACAAGGGATAGAAGATGAAGTACTAGTGTGGATCTCTCAAAAGGAATAGTAGTATGCCCCCTTCTCTCTTTTTATTTTATTTTTCTCTTTTATTTTTATTTTTTGGTGGCCTCAATGGCTCTTTCTATTTAACTCTCATTTGTCCTCTTTGGGATCTTTTGATTTTGTCCTCTTTGGTATCTTTTCCTCACTTTAGGGGCAATACTCTATATTTTACAAGAATATAGGAGATCTTTCACACTTTACAAAGGTACTCATATAAAGAAAATGTAACTATCATGATGCAAATGTATGCCTCTGCCAGGGTAGCAGGATATGCAATGATACTAGCGCGTCATGTAGCAATGATTAGGGCAAGTCCCAACTAGCATGCGGCTCATTGATCAAGCAAGTAGCATGTATGACATGAAGATCAAGTCATGAGAAGGTGGATGTTGCATGGCAATGTATCTCGGGAAGGCTATGGAAATGCCTTGTAGGTAGGTATGGTGGTTGTTTTGAGGAAAGATATAACGAGGCTTATGATGACAGAGCGTATCATGCCAAGGGTGTGGATGCACCGGCGAAGTATGCGCCAACTCTCAAGGTGAGAAAGGGCAATGCACGGTACCGAAGAGGCTAGAAAAAGTATAGGTGGGTGGAAGTGTCAACTTTCGAATACTCACATTAGTCCGAAGAACTCATGCACTTATTATCGGTAACTCTCAATCTAATCAGGAGGTTCACAAAGAGACAGGTACCCCGAGGAGGAGTGTATGGGGGTTTGGTTATCCTTGTGCATCCTCGACTCATGGTACGTGAGTGTACTCTAATATTCGAACCCTCCAGAGGTTAGTGATCCATCTAGTAGCTAGAGTTCTCAACAGGGGTTTTCTGGTTTTTGAAAAACACACGGATTGCCCAAAATACGACATCTATCACTAATAGGCAAGAGATCTTGACACCATAAGTTCAAACATTACTCTAGTCAATACCTCAAAACTATTGCAAGTTACTACTACAAAGAGAATAGAAACTTTAACTACCTACTTTCAGTCAAGACACAGAACTCAGTGCAACAGGCAAACTCTCTAACAAGATAAAACATGCAACCTATAGAAAGTTCAACCTAAGACAAAAGAAAAGCTCTAGAAAAACTAAAGCACTACAACTAAACAGAACAGCAGCTAAGAAAAGAAAAAGAACAGCTCACAACTAAAAGAATAAGCATGCAAATCCTATGAGGAGTTCTAGTTCAAGCGGAGCGTGAATCTCTCCCACACAAAAGAGTAAGTTTGGGTCTAACTTGTTACTACAGCAAAGAAAGCAAAACAAACCTAGAAAAGTAAAGAGTGAGACGCTCCAAGCAAAGCACATAACGCATGAAGTGATAAAAATATAGTGCAACGAGGGACAAACTGATGATTGTTGATGAAGAAGGGGATGCATCGGGGGCATCCCCAAGCTTAGACGCTTGATTCTCCTTGAATATTTATTGGGGGTGCACATGGGCATCCCCAAGCTTGAGCGTTTGACACTCCTGAATCTTCTTTCATCATCCTCCATCGCGCACTTGAAAACTCTCTTCATACATAACTCATTGTAGGCTGATTAGAGAGGTTAGTACCCTAATAAAATAATTTTCCTCTACTGCAAATAAAGATTTCCAGGAAGAGCTACTGTTTCTCTTGCCTGCCAAGAAAAGTTTGCAAAGAAAAAGCAAGCATAAGGATTGCAAAACTGCGAAAAGATAAACCGGGGCAGAAGCTGAGAAAAACAGAACAATAGAGAAAGGAGAATTTTTTCGAGGTACTTCTACAACTCAAATCAAAAAACTTTGAACAGACGCCTGAAAGGTAATTGTATGGAGCATACTGTCAAAAAATTCAGATCAAAAAGATGATCTGGTGATTTATTGAGAATTTTTCCGTCAAGCAGACAGAATCTATTTCTGGACAGCAAGCACCAACTTTTGACCTTTCTTGCAATCTGAGGCTAAACTTGGCACAAAGCTTTAAAAGTAAAGGTACAATGATGTTGCTACAGTAGTAACAATCATCAAGAACACTAAGAAGAGAACAAAAGCAAAAAGAAAAACCTAAATTCGTTGCGGGCTGCCTCCCGAAAGCGCTTCTTTAGAGCCATTAGCTAGGATTAAAGCAGAAGATCAAGTTGCATCTATTTAACCATCATCATGATCATCGAAAAGCTCTTCAATAGTACAACTAGTCTTAATGGGTTTCTCAAATAAAGGACGAATGAAAATGCTTCTTGGAATAAAATCAAAAGGAGGGCAATCAATTGGAGTTTCATTAAAAATAAAGATAGGTGTCTCCTCCAAAGTTTTCACCGTTTCAACTCTCTTGGCACTGGGTGTGCTAGCTTTAGCTCAGGGAACCTTGGGTACGTAAACGGACTTAGGTTCCTTCTTTGATGGAGTTTCATCCTTTTTGGTTTTGATTGAGGAAAAGGTAGTTCCTAAAGTTTCAATAACTTCCTCAATCTTTTCTATCCTAGAAGACTTTTCATCAAGGGATTTGATAGTCTCCAAAGTTTTGACAATTTTCTGCATGGAATTATCTAGCCTATTCAAATTCCCTTGAATCTTGCGATCCAACTCATTCACCCTATCGATACTTGGCATCTCTAGCTCTATTTTTTCAAGTTTTCTCATAATGTGAGCTAAAGTAATGTCCTCCTAAATACTAACAATGGGGAGACTTCCAACAAGATTTTCAATAACATTAAGGGCTTCCCAAACTGGGGCCTCTATGAAGTTCCCATTGATAGAAGTGTCTAAAAGAAACCTATTCCAAGAAGTAATCCCAACATAAAAATTTCTAAGCAGGATAGTAGTGGATTGCTTCTTGGTGGCTCTTTTTTGAGAATCATTAATTCTATACCAAGCATCTTTCAAACTTTCACCACCTCTTTGAGTAAAGGTAAGAACTTCTGCCTCACCAAAGGCAAAAGGACCAGCCATAGTGGTAACTACTGACAAGGTAACATATGTTTTTGGTATTTTTGATTAGGGACACAAAAGTAAAAACTGAAAGGTAAACTAACAAGACTAAAAAGCAAAGGTAAAAGATAGTGTGCAACTCCCCTATCTTGTAGACTTGAGTCCCCCGCAACGGCGCCAGAAATTTGCTTGATGGCTTCTCGCCCCTCGTTGGTTACCCCAAGTGGAAGGTTTGAGATGCAGTGCAGCAGGAAGTTTCCCTCGGTGAAGATACCAAGGTTATCGAACCAGTAGGACTCAGGAGATACAAGTAGGTGGCAACGTCGCCAGAAATTGCTTCCTGACTAGGGTGTTGTCTTGGACCTGCACACAGCAACAAATAACTTTGCTCCCAACGAGCACAGAGGAGTTGTCAATTCCTCCGGCCTTGTCGTTTACAAAGGATCAACGCAAGAGATAAAAGGTGCAAAGGAAAGTAAAAGCTGAAAGTAAATTGAGGGTGTGAACAATAATGTGAAGATGGACCGGGGTCCCGTGATTTTCACTAGTGATGTCTCTCTCCCAAAAGACAATAAAAGTGCTAGCGAGGTAAACAAATCACAGTTGGGCAATTGACAGGATTATAAAGGCACCGCAATGCTAACTATGATGCAAAGAAAGGAAGGGCTCAAAAGAAATGGGCAGTACGCCAAGGTATGTAGACCGAAATCCATCTGCATCTACTACGAATCATCCACCTTGAGATATCTATCCAGAACATCTCGCTGGTATTAAGTTGCGAATCCCACCCAAAGTGTAAACTCAAAGCAACAGACAACTGCATTAAAAATAACTTTGCGTAAAGTAAACAATCCTTGCACCCGCAAGTACAAGCACCGTTGTTTTATCCCTGGTGGCAACAACACATCCCCTAGTCTCATGTTTCTGTCACTCAAGCCAGACATCAAGTGGTTGAACCCACAATCGAGCATAACGCTCTCTCTTGGAGTTGCAAATAAAATACTTGGCCAAAGCAAATACCGCAACGGAGAACATGCAAGAATTTACTCAAGAACAAAATATAAAAGAGAAGAACCAAATATATTACTCATCACAATCTGAACATAGTCTCATAATCCATCAGATCCCAACAAACTCAGCATAGCAATAGCAGAAATTACATAGATGCCTCGATCATGTGAGGCAGCTCACGAGGACTCGAAAGTGGAAGAACAAAAGGGGGAGATATTCATCACATAGCTACTGGTCACGGACCCATGGTCCAAGGGCAACTACTCACGGTACATCCGGGAGGCGTCCATGGCTATGGATGGTCTCCCAGAGGGGGTTCCTCCTTCCGGCAGGGTGCAGGGGAAGATTCTCCAGGGAGCCCCGATCTTGAAACGGCGGCGGCGGCGGTACAGAGGGGAGTTCGCGAGAAAGAGATCGATATTAGGGGTTTCCACCCCGAGGGGTAAATATAGGCGAAGGGGGGCATCGAGGGGACCCACGAGGCATTTAGGAGGGTCCCTGGCGCGGCCCAGGGTGGGTCCGCGCCACCTGCCCTCCTGGCTACCTGGTGGTGTCCCCCTTCCCTCTCTTGGTGATTCCAGAAGCTTCTGTTGCGCTGATTATTTATATATTTCCCCCGGAATTTTTGGAGCACTTTTAATGGCCGGAAAACATGAAATACAAAAACAGCAGAAAACAGAAACTGGCAACTGGGTGCACTGAGTTAATAGGTTAGTCCAAATAGGTTCAAAAAGTGTATGAAAGTTCAAGCAAAACATGGCAAAGTCACACAAAACATGCATGGAGCAAGCAGAAATTATAGATACGTTTGGGACGTATCAGTGATCGGGTGAAACCCGGTGTCGCAAGGTCGAGTGTCAAGGTGGCAAGAGTCGGTCTCCGTCCGATACGAGATAAGAGGGAAAAAATAATCGCCGATCGATAAATCAGGGATGCAAACACCGCAAACAAATCAGACAATCAAACAATTCACACCGAAAACAAAAATTTTAATTTTTGTGAAATCTGGGCTGTTACAATACAACACCACCAACAAGGGATCTCGTCCCGAGATCCAGGACGATCCGGGGAAGAGGGGAAGGGGAGAGAAAAGAGAGTCGACGATTCTTCAACACCACCAACAAGGGAATCTGCTCCATGTCGACGTCGAACTTCTGTCGAGATAATTTTCCGCAGAGAGACGACATCGTCGGAAAAATGAAACCATCGGTGTCAAGAGGAGGAACGACGACGATAACCGGATCAAAGGATAGTGTTTTCGACGCAAGTCGTGAAAGCACCGGGAAAAAGGAGAGAGGGAAAAGGACGACTCAGATGATATCTGAACCCGGAGAAGCTAAATGTACTACAGGAATCAATGTGGAGGCAGCAGCGTCCACGTCCTCTTGCATCGCCCCCCGCGCGGGGGATCGAGAGGATCAATCTAGCCGCAGCCGATTCACTCCATCCACTCCATCCCTCCTCTGTTGCCGCCAGTGGTTGGCGTCGGGAAAAGGCCGTGCGTTCGACGACAGAGGCTCTCCTCCCTCTTCAAGGTCTGTAATCAGCGCGGCGCGATCTGACTTGGAGAGCCCGGTCCGGAGCGCTGGCGGCCTGCGTCTCCAACGGCGCGGCCCCTCGGTGATCGGCATCCCCATGGTGGCCGGCGTCACCACGGATCCGTGGACGTGAGCCTTGGATCCGACGAGGGTTGAGATCAACGGCGGGGGTCGGCCTCCTTCGAGTCCTTTCAGATCGGCGGCGATGGCGTCGAGGGCTCGGTGGATTGGCCAGCGGCTGGTGGGGATGGCATCCAGTCATATCTGAACTGACCGATAAGCCTTGCTCGCTGGATGGCGACGGATATTGGTGGCCACCCAGTGCACACGAAGCTGGATGGAGGTTCGAGTGAATCCGAGTGAAAATCTAGTCCTAGGACAAGTGCCAAGACCGGCGATGGCGGCGTTCTTCTACGTTGCTCCCTTCTTGAAGGCATCATCGTGGAGAAGCTTCACACCCTTATCAGCTACCTCCGGGGGAAACCCTAGATCTGTTGATTTGCTGAGGGCGGCGCTCTTGTGTTGTTCTCCTTGGGGCGCCAGTCTTGGAGGTGTGCATTGGCTCGAGAGACCAGTGGACAGTTGATGCTAGCAAGGAAGATACTTCTCTTGCTTCTCGTTGGTTACCCCAAGTGGAAGGTGAGATGTAGCATAGCAACAGAATTTCCCCTATGTAGAGGATAGGGTTTGTCTCCCGTAGGACTCGCAGAGATAGAAGAAGGTGGGAAAGTGAACAGTGGCGCCAAGGTTGCTAACTTCGCCTGGACCTGCACACACAACAAATAACTTTGCTCCCAACGAGTACAGAGGAGTTGTCAATTCCTTCGGCCTTGCTGTTTACAAAGGATCAACGCAAGAGATAATAATAGTGGCAACTGAAAGTAAGAACTGAAAGTAAATTGAAGGTGTAAACAATGATGGAAATATGGACCGGGGTTCCGTGATGTTCACTAGTGATGTCTCCCTCCCAAAAGACGATAAAAGTGCTAGCGAGGTAAACAAATCACAGCTGGGCAATTGACAGGATTATAAACGCACCGCAATGCTAACTATGCTACAAAAGAAAGGAAGAGGCTCAAAAGAAATGGGCAGTACGCCAAGGTAAGTAGACCGAAATCCATGCGCAGTACGCCACGCTTCCCTCACCGGAGTCCTGAGGCCGCAACCCTCATTGGAGCCCCGAGGCCGCAGTCCTCGCCGGAGCTCCGCCTCGCAGTTCAAGGCGAGGGATCTGCACTCATCAGCGCCGAGGTTGCTAAGTTCGCCTGGACATGCACACACAACAAATAACTTTGCTCCCAACGAGTACAGAGGAGTTGTCAATTTCTCCGGCCTTGCTGATTACAAAGGATCAACGCAAGAGATAATAATAGTGGCAACTGAAAGTAAATTGAAGGTGTAAACAATGATGGAAACATGGACCGGGGTCCCGTGATGTTCACTAGTGATGTCTCTCTCTCAAAAGACGATAAAAGTGCTAGCGAGGTAAACAAATCACAGCTGGGAAATTGACATGATTATAAACACACCGCAATGCTAACTATGCTACAAAAGAAAGGAAGATGCTCAAAAGCAATGGGCAGTACGCCAAGGTAAGTAGACCGAAATCCATCTACATATACTACGAATCATCCACCTTGAGATATCTATCCAGAACATCTCGCTGGTATTAAGTTGTTAATCCCACCCAAAGTGTAAACTCAAAGCAACAGACAACTGCATTAAAAGAACTATGCGTAAAGTAAACAATCCTTGCACCCGCAAGTACAAGCATCATTGTTTTATCCCTGGTGGCAACAGCACATCCCCTAGTCTTGTGTTTCTGTCACTTAAGCTAGACATCAAGGGGATGAACCCACAATCAAGAATAACGCTCCCTCTTGGAGTTGCAACAAATCACTTGGCCAAAGTAAAATACGGCAACGGAGAACATGCAATAATTTACTAAAGAACACAAATATAAAAGAGAACAAAATATATTACTCTTCACAATCATAACATAATCTCATAATCCATCAGATCCCAGCAAACTCAGCATAGCAACATAGAAAACTACAAAAGTACCTCGATCATGTGAGGCAGCTCACGAGGTCTCGAAAGTGGAAGCACAAAGAGGGGAGGAGCACATCACATAGCTAATGGTCACGGACCCATGGTCCAAGGGGGACCCGATTTTTCCCGAATTTTTGGAGCATTTTTAATATGGGGGAAACATGGAATAGAAAAACAATAGAAAACTGGAACTGACACTATGGTGCACTGAGTAAATAAGTTAGTCCAAATATGATCAAAAGTGTATGAAATTTGTTCAAACTTTATAAAATACGACTTCAGTCAAATCTTATATGCGGGTAAAAAGAAATAGAGGGAGTACTTGACATATATACACAGGTTCAACCATGAAGCCCGAGATCAATCTCATGACAAGCTATAGACAAATTTAAGTGATTTTTTGTTGAATTTTTCTTGGTGATACATTGTCGCCTAGAACGATAGATGGGTTAAGCACCCTTTGATGCTAATGTGGTGTAAATTAATCTACTTACTTACTTAATAAACACACATTTAAGTTTCTTTTAATTAGAAGAACACATCTTACATCGTTTATATATTTTGTTAACTGCGAGATATAACATCCTCATACCTATACGCTTGTTTTAGTGGGTCATCACAAGATTCTATGGATTGGACGATTGGTACATATTAATTTTAGTTCCTTTAGTCATTTTTTTCCTTTATTGCTTTTCGTCGGTTTTATGATATTCTCTTTTTGTGAGTTTTCACTCGTTTTCTAAGGACCACTCCATTTAAGATTTTTTCACAGTATCGAAGTGCCTTCATGCGGACCGTGACTAATTGCTTCCAAACAAATTGTGTGGAAAATCATTTGAAAAAGTGAACCGTGCATGAAAGGTAGAACGAAAGTGTGATGAAAAAAAACTTGGTAAAAGATGGAACTTAGGTTCTTTTTAAATAGTATATAGAGAAAGAGAAAATGATTATTAGCACGAGATGTTTGCTTCCGTGAGGAGCAAATTTCAAAAAATAATTTCTCTGACACGAGAAAATGATTATTAATGAGAGGTGCGATCGCGCCTCTCATAGAGGCACATGAAAAACAAAAAAAAATTCTCGAGATGCATGATCACGTCACTCATGGAGGTACATGATTTTCCTACAAAGAAGGCCAAGCTTTGACAATGAAACACCAAAAGTTTTGATGTTGTTACAAAGAAGGCCAAAATTTGAACAAGTCAAAAGAAAATTTTGCTAGAAAATTTGGCAGCATAACGCGTTTTCGTGTTCATTCATCCATTCACCACTCTGTCATTCTCCAGTTTGAATGGTCACATCTCATCAATGTACCAAGACATCCTTTCCTTGTATTTAATACAAAAGGATCCATCAGGCACTCCACACCACTATAAACCTATCAAACTCAGCAGCAACCCAATTACAACCAATCGGCGTTACAAGCTCCACCCACCCATTGGTCTTCTTGCCCTTCGCAAGATCAAACTTCTACGTGGCCACGAGTCCAGACCAGTACCTGGGCAGGGAGAGACAAAGAGAGAACACGATTAACTAGTGGTCTCAAACCATAAATAAAAGACATATCAAATATAGAATTATTCAAATTATTAAGTATGAGTGCTCTTGGAGCAAGCTTCTACAAGTTTGATCAGGAGGTTTCTCGCATATGCAATATATGTTAGCAAGTACAAGAAGATCTTACAAGTTAATATAGTGCTGTCAAAAACATCATCCATGCCATTTTAGCATGTTGGAATCTATACCACCTCATATGATAACTGAAACATGATGGTGTATACTTATGGAAGTGCATGAAAAGTTCAAACCAAATACCAAATTACAGTAAAATAAAAGTAAACCTACAAGCTGGGGAATTCAAATATGCATGCAATGCTTGCTGCTTTGGAGCATTCTCAATTATAGGACAAATTCACGCGACGTACGCAAATATGCATGCAAATAAATGCTTCCTGCCTTCAACCATTTTGATTTATATATACGACTGATTAACATTAGCATGTGCAATTCAGTCTTCATGGTACTAGAAGGTTAAGATGCATGTACTCAAGACATGACTAAAGTTCTGATGCTTTGTAAAGTAATACATGATACTAGAACCAAAAATAGCAGTACAGGTTCATCTTTATATATACAAGGACATTAGTCAGGAGTTCATGGACGTTTGAGGCGAAACAGATTTCAAGGTCATTAATTAGGAACATATGTTAAAACAGAAGCAATCTGGGAGCTCACAATGTAGGTCGAGGTCACCGTCGCATCCCGTCCCCTTGAGCTTGCTGCCTGCCTACATGAGGAAGGAACAGGAAATCAATGATGCATCAGCGAAGGGAAGAAGAGCAAATGAAAGACCTCGATGGCGTCGGCACTCACTAGGGTCCGAGCAGTAAACCTTGATGAAAAACAAAGCAACTCCATGGCGTCGTAGCACTCAGGCAGAACCACACGCATGGCTGAGCTGTTGATTTCCTGTCCCAGCGCAGATCTGGCCACCGACATGGTCTGTTGGATCTCCCTCTCTCTCTCTCAACGAGGAGACAAAGAAGCCATCAGGCGGTCATGTCCTATCCGATGCACACGGCGGGCGAGCAGGTAGCTGAGCAGCCTTCTTAGGTTGAGAATAGCCAGATCCTCTTGCCAGCTGGATCTACAACCTTGAATAGGAAGAGAACCGTGCATGAAAGGTAGAACGAAAGTGTGGTGAAAAAAAAACTTGGTGAAAGATGAAACTTAGGTTATTTTTAAATAGTATGTAGAGACAGAGATATAAATTCACTGTATAAATAAAAAGTGTAATTTAGCGCAAAGTTACTATGAAAGTATTTTTAATTTTGCTTTCATCTCAAAGGTTTACACTAATAGCATTAATTCATTCCTCCTAAGAAAACTTCGTTATTTTAATATTACTTGATTTTCTTTATTTTCTTAAGGATAATACCAATAATGATAACTCATTACAACTTAGTAAATCATTTTAACGAAAATTTCACTATTATATATTCATTCTTACATCTTACAAAAACTTGTATTTTGTGTAAATTGTGTGCAAAAGTATCCATTATTTGATTTATTTTTAATTTAATGTATTCTTAAAATGTAAAACAACTGCCACTAGTATATTCTTTCTTAAAAAACTTCAAATTTTTATATTATTCTAGTTTGTACTTAAAAAAAATCTTCGTTGAGGGTTATATCGATTTCACAAATTCATTCCTTCTTAGTTCTTTATTACAAATCCCTATTATATGATTATTTTTAAATACTATCTTACATAATGTTGTGTAGTTTTTTTTCTTCAAAAATTCGCCATTATTTGTTTTTCCCTTTTAAAGTGTAATACCAATTACATTAATTCATTATTTCTTTGAGAATTTCATTCTTTTGATTTTGTTTAGTTTTTATATTATTTTGTCTCTTCTTCAAGTGTAATACCAATGCTACTAGTTCATTTATATTCGAAAACTTCTTTTTATTTGCCAACTTTCCACTATTATATGATTATTCTTGCATATTATAAAATAAGCAATCTGTAATTCGTGTGCAAATTATGTATTTATGTTATTTGTGCGTGGTTTTTAAATGGTAATATCAATGCCACTAATTTCCTTTTTCCTAGTAAACTTATTATTTCGGTTTTAGGTTTATTTTATTTTCTTCTTCTTCTAAATCAATAACTAAATTTTGCATCAATGCATCATCTATATAAGAAACATGAGCAAACAATAAGATAGAAAGATGGTTTTGTATAGCGGTTTAGCAAGCTACATAACTCTAAATTTAATGTTGTAGTCGAAAGTAACAAACTATTAGCACCATTTTCGATTTAACCAATACACGATAGCTTTAGCCAGAGCTCTTCAAAGGCTATATGGTTAGTCGGTGATTTAAACTTTGATCTAGTTATATGCGTGGGTAGTATTGTTTTTCACTTTCTTACTCTCATCGCGGTCATAATGATGAAAGAATACAAAAATATTTCATTTGATAACACAGGTACTTCTATTTCAACGACGACTAACAGAATAGCAGATTAGTACTATCATTTTAGCTCTATGGTATATCATAATATAGATTTGTCAATACAAGCTGCCTTATTCACTATCTCTTTTATATGCATGCCTGCTGACCCAAAAGTGTAGGGGGTCGCAACAGGTTTCACGGGTAAGAATAACCCAATTTATAGATTCGATCCAAGGGGAGCCAAAGAATATTTATAAGCTTTGACAGTCGAGTTGTCAATTCAACTGCACCTGAAAGATGCTTGTTGGGCAATAATTTATTAGTAGTAACGGTGGCAACGGAAATAGTGGTGGCAAACAGCGAAAATAAAAACAGCAAAGTAAAGCAATTAGTAACAAACAGAATTAAAAACACCGTAGGCTGAGAGTTGGAGCGTTGCATGGATGAGATATAGCATGTAATAGATTTAACATGGGACAAGGCTCATAGAAAAGTAATGATCATCTAGGAATATATCAAACATTAGACATGTATCCCAAGGGTAGTTGTGCGTGATTGCCATAAGAACTTGCACAACATCTTTTGTCCTACCATCCCGCTACCAACGGGACCAAAAAAACCCGAACAAAACATTAACAATTCATGGATACATGTAATCCTCAAGTTATAGTTCATCCCCTTTGGTGTCCCAAGATGTCACCATTGAGATCGCCGGTTCCGGACTATAATAGGTGCATACAACTTGTAGATAGGATCAAAAACACAAATATACTCATGAAAATAAATAGTGTTCATATATGAAATCATGGCACTCGGGCGCAAAGTGTTAAGAATTAAGAGAAACAAGATGCAACAAAGATGATAAACATAATAGTAGATGATAGACAACAAGCCCCCAACAATCTGACAAAATATTACATTATCAATCTCTTCCAATCCCTACCATCCCTTTTTCCTACAGCATGGAATTACTCACATGTGGATGGGGGAAACATGGAGGAATGATAGAGTGGCGATGGTGATGACGATGTCGACGATTTCTCACCGAAGGCCAAAACATCCTCCAGATTAGCTCTCTCGAGGAAGAATAGATGTGGCGGTGGCTCCACGACGGAAACTTAAGTATGGACATCTGTTTTAGGGTTTCCGTCTCACGAGTAACAATAAGGGCCAAAGGGGGGCTCGGGAGAGGTCCCACTGGTCCAAGCGCCAGCGTTTAGCTCTATGGTATATCATAATATAGATTTGTCAATACAAGCTGCCTTATTCACTCTCTCTTTTATATGCATGCCCGATGACCCACAAGTGTAGGGTGATGTGCGAGGTGATGATAGTGATTTCTCGCCCTTCGTTGGTAAACTCCAAGTGGAAGGCGTGATGTAGCACAGCAGCAAATTTTCCTCAGTAAAGATACCAAGGTTTGTCTCCAGTAGGACTCCGGAGATGATAAGTAGGTGTCAGCGGCGCAACTGACGCGGACCTGCACACAGACACAAATAACTTTGTTCCCAACGAAGTTCAGAGAGGTTGTCAATCTCTCCGGTCTTGTTGTTCACAAAGGATCAAACACAAAGAATAATGATAGCAACTGAAAGTACAAGCAGAAAAGTAAATGTGCGTGGAAACAGTAATGAGGATATGGACCGGGATACGTGATGTTCACTAGTGATGTCTCTCTCCCAAAAGACGATAAAACTGTTATGCGAGGTGAACAAATTACAGAAGGGAAATTGACAGGATTATGAACGCACCGCAATGCTAACTATGCTACAAAAGAAAGGAAGAGGCTCAAAATCACGGGCAGTACGCCAAAATAAGTAGACCGAAATCCAACTGGAGCTACTACTAATCATCCACCTTGAGATATCTATCCAGAACATCTCGCTGGTATTAAGTTGCGAGCCCCACCCAAAGTGTAAACCCAAAGCAACAGACAACTGCATTAAAAAGAACTTTGCGTAAAGTAAACAATCCTTGTAACCGCGGTTACAAGCACCGTTGTTTTCCCCCTTGTGGCAACAGCACATCCCCTAGACTCATGTTTCTGTCACTCAAGCGTGTCATCGGGGGGCATGAACCCACAATCGAGCAAAACGTTCCCTCTTGGGGTTACTACCTACTACTTGGCCAAAGCAATAAACAACAACGGAGAACATGCAAGAATTACTTAGGAACAAAAATATAAAAGATAAGAACCAAATATATTACTCAATCACAATCTGAACATAATCTCATAATCCATCAGATCCCGTCAAACTCAGCATAGCAACAGCAGAAAGATTACAAAAGTGCCTCGATCATGTAGGGCAGCTCACGAGGTCTAAATCATGAAGAACAAAAAGGGGAGGAGAACATAACATAGCTACTGATCACGGACCCATGGTCCAAGGAAAACTACTCACGAGACATCCGGGAAGCATCCATGGTGGAGAGGAGACTCCCGGAGGTCGGCTCTCCCTCCGGCAGGGTGCCGGGAAGAGGTCTTCTGTTGCTCCCGATCTCGGAAGCGCGGCGGCGGCGGAACAGAGGAGAGATCGCGAAAAAGGGTTCTGTTCTCAGAAGTTTCCCGTGACGGAGAATATATAGGCGAAGGGGGGCATCCAGGGGGGCACCAGGGGTCCAGGCCCCCCTGGCGCGGCCAAGCCCTAGGGCACGCCACCAGGGCGCCTGGGCCGCTGGTGGTGGCCCTCTAGCCCCACCCAGGTTCTTCCGGAAGGTTCCTTCGCGCTGATTTTTTATCAGATTTTTCCCGAATTTTTGGAGCACTTTTTATATGGGGAAAAATTGAAATAGAAAAACAGCAGAAAACAGGAATTGGCACTGTGGTGCACTGAGTTAATAGGTTAGTCCAAATATGATCAAAAGTGTATGAAAGTGTATCTAGATCATAGCAATATCACACAAAACATGCATGGAGCAAGCAGAAATTATAGATACGTTTTGGACATATCAAGGGGATCGCAACAGGTTTCACAGGTAAGAATAACCTAATTTATAGATTCGATCCAAGGGCAACCAAAGAATATTTATAAGCTTTGACAGTTGAGTTGTCAATTCAACTGCACCTGAAAGATGCTTGTTGGGCAACAATTTATTAGTAGTAAGGGTGGCAACGAAAATAGTGGTGGCAAACAGCGAAAATAAAAACAGCAAAGTAAAGCAATTAGTAACAAACAAAATTTAAAACACCATAAGCCGAGAGTTTGGCAGCATAACGCGTTTTCTTGTTCATTCATCCATTCACCACTCTGTCATTCTCCAGTTTGAATGGTCACATCTCATCAATATATCAAGACATCCTTTCCTTGTATTTAATACAAAAGGAGCCATCAGGCACGAGCAATGCTACATTCACGGAGGATTACGGGCTGGTTACGAGGCTGGTTAGCAATGATTTGTTGAGAAAGGGTGGGCCCAGCCGTTTAATTCAGAGGGGCCAATTAAATTAGGGAACGCACCCTGTCCGTGAAAGTCCGTCCTGTGTTTGCCCGTGTGTGTAGTATTATCGCATCAGGCACTCCACACCACTATAAACCTATCAAACTCAGCAGCAACCCAATTACGACCAATCGGCGTTACAAGATCCACCAACCCATTGGTCTTCTTGCCCTTCGCAAGATCAAACTTCTCTTTGGCCACGAGTCCATACCAGTACCTGGGCAGGGAGAGACAAAGAGAGAACACGATTAACTAGTGGTCTCAAACCATAAATAAAGGACAAACCAAATATAGAAGTATTCAAATTATTAAGTATGAATGCTCTTGGAGCAGGCTTCTACAAGTTTGATCAGGAGGTTTCTAGCATATGCAATATGTTAGCAAGTACAAGCAGATCTTACAAGTTAATATAGTGCTATCAAAAACATCATCCATGCCATTTTAGCATGTTGGAATATATACCACCTCATATGATAACTGAAACATGATGGTGTTTACTTATGGAAGTGCATGAAAAGTTCAGACCAAATACCAAATTACAGTAAAACAAAAGTACACCAACAAGCTGGGGAATTCAAATATGCATGCAATGCTTGCTGCTTTGCAGCATTCTCAATTATAGGACAGATTCACGCGATGTACGTAAATATGCATGGAAATAAATGCTTCCTGCCTTCAACCATTTTGAATTATATATACGACTGATTAATATTAGCATGTGCAATTCAGTCTTCATGGTACTAGAAGGTTAAGATGCATGCACTCAAGACATGACTAAAGTTCTGATGCTTTGTAAAGTAATAAATGATACTAGAACCCAAAAATAGCAGTATAGGTTCATGTTTATATATACAAGGACATTAGTAAGGAGTTCATGGACGTTTGAGGCGAAACAGATTTCAAGGTCATTAATTAGGAACATATGTTAGAGCAGAAGCAATCTGGGAGCTCACAATGTAGGTCGAGGTCACCGTCGCATCCTGTCCCCTTGAGCTCGCTGCCTGCCTACATGAGGAAGGAAAAGGAAATCAATGATGCATCAGCGAAGGGAAGAAGAGCAAAAGAAAGACCTCGATGGCGTCGGCACTCACTAGGGTCCGAGCAGTAAACCTTGATGAAAAACAAAGCAACTACATGGCGTCGTAGCACTCAGGAAGAACCACACGCATTGCTGAGCTGCTGATTTCCTGTCCCAGCGCAGATCTGGCCACCAACATGGTCTGCTGGATCTCCCTCTCTCTCTCTCAACGAGGAGACAAAGAAGCCATCAGGCGATCATGTCCTATCCGGTGCACACGGCGGGCGAGCAGGTAGCTGAGCAGCCTTCTTAGGTTGAGAATAGCGCAGATCCTCTAGCCAGCTGGATCTACAACCTTGAATAGGAAGAGAAGGTGAGAAGGAGAACGTAAATCAACATTTTGGTAGTGACATAAGTAAGAAAGCTACTATTGAAACCAATGACGTATCATCATTTCTCTAGAAAGCTATCTGTATGAGTTTACGTTCACTAGGACTTTAGCCAAACGATCACTAGACAAGCTCTGATGCAAGTTCCGAGATCAAATGGAGCCACTGCGTGTGAACACATCTGCTCATTCATCATCAGTTCTTTGATAGATTAACTGTGATCTTAACACCCTCTTTTTGTTCCAGCAGCAAGCATGTCAACTCTGAAAAATTCTGAATCAAGCAATGTAATGACAAATACTAACTTAACATTTGAATTAAACACCATGCCACCATGTTCTAAATAGTATGTAAAGAGATAGATTGTAAACTGAGACAGATTGTTAAGCTGGGGTTCCTAGCAGTTCTTTGATGTCTAGGTGAGGAGATGACTGCTAACAGTACGTTTCCTATCATATGATTTTTCTTACACACTTCAGTGGACCAATTTTTTTGCTGGCTTGATAAGGAAAAAAAAGCACGAAAGAAATAATGGTTCCCATACCAAAGCGTCTACTACTAGAAAAGGTAATCATACAAGCATGTCTCGTCATCTACGGAAGGGGTTCTGCTCGCTACCCCACAGGCTATGCGGAGCATTGAACGAAAAAACGCCAATGCTCCACTAATACAAGGAAAACTGCACCCACGCATCTACGTCTTCCACGGAAATCTAGCACCAAACAAAACAAAACATTGAAGAAAATTCAACCCAAACCTCCCTCCAGCAAATCTGCGCACATCATGGTATAATCATCAACGATCACAATCATGATGCATTCGACAAAATGTCCAGAAGTTACTCAACAGCACAAGACTGTGACAAGACCAAAGAATGGGAACTGAAAACGGCCAACAAACAAACAATGGCCCTTTAGCGACAAAGATTGAGACGCACAACAGTACTAAAGAAAATTTGCCTTCAGTTTTCCGACATTTGTCCTATTTGTCACCAACCAGAGTGTCTCCAGCAGCAATGCACTCATGGTCTGCACCAGAAACAAACCGCCAGAAAATATATGGCTTGGTATCACTATGTCACAGTAGAAGAAAATTACGAAGGAGGTACCTCTAACCTGCTCTTAAGGTAGAAAATATAAAATGTGACACTTCATGTATTACTAGCTACCACTATGCATCCTACAGCCCTACTAGACATGTTGACTCGATGTACATTCCCTGCATATGAACATCGGTGTCATCAATTAAATAAAAAAACAGACTCCAGAACTTCATAAAAAACACATGGCTAACAAACCAGTGTGGTGCGGCGTGCCGCCCTGCACTAGCCACGGGTCTCTCTTAGATACACAAGAACAAAACGAAACATTCAGTTTAAAAAGCTTGGTTTTGGAGACATCAAAGGAGGGGTCTAAATGTTGCACATCATCATCACATACAGTTGACAATGTACACAGCTTTTGTTAAATCCTGTAGTTATCCATGTACAACACCTGTACATGTGAGATATTGTCCTATAGCCACATGGAAGCTGTGACTCCATAAGTTTCAAGTCGGAAACATTCCATATGCTAGAATTCTGTACTAGTAGTAGTAGGTACCAATAACTTTCTGACTCTCATTGCCAATTTGGACATTTTCTAATTAAAAACAACGAAAAGGCACTGGCTTTACAAGTCTCAGCATTCGGTATGCTACTAGCTAAACAATGGATAATTCCACCTCCTCCTTTATTAAAATCTATTCGTCAACAGATTTTTTTAGATTGGCAAACATTTTTCCAATGGATCGACAGATCATTTCATCAGGCAATACTATAACAATTCATTCACTCATCTATGAATAGATAGATGATCTCATCTAATCGTACTAAAGACATTCACAAAAATGAAAGACAAAGAAGGGCTAAACTAAGACCAGACTTGAGCAACAGCTATACACCCATAGAAAATAAACACCAGTCTTGCAGGCTGGTACATGAACATTGTGTGTAAATAACTAAATATATAAACTTTCAAGGACTGACAACTTCTATGGATGCATCACTTCTTCATATAGCACACATAATTTTGACAACATCCACCCAAAAGTTTTGGCATGGTAATCATACAATAAAAGCAAAATAAATGAACAAGTTGAGCTTTATAAGAAACAACACAAAGACAATATGACGTGATCCATTAGCCAACTTTGACATGGAGAAAGAGACCTCGTAGAATATCATGGTTCAAATGAAGAGGGTACAAAAATCACATATGATGGACAAGCCTTGTGTGAAATAACAAAAGGTTACCTGCTACATCCTGGTGTGGCGAGTTGCTAACTCAAGTAAACTATGCAAACGTGCGGGCCTCGAAGCTTCTCCATATTCACCTGCAAAGAACTCACGTTTGCAGAAAGTTGACTGAAATATAGATGTAAACATTGCACCTATATGTACCTGCTCCGAACCTCCATTGTGTACCTTGCACTGCAGCAAGATGATGGCCTCTGACTCCTTGAGCATTCTTCAATGGCACAAATCTGTGTCTATCATCTGCACCCAACAGATGTAATGTAAGTAATTTAGTACAAACAAGCTGCGTGAAAATTGCGTGGTGAAATAATACGCATACTATTCTGGTTTGTCAGTAGTTAGAGAAAATATTCTAATATTACAAAAGAATTCATTGTGAACATCTTAAAGGTAAACATTATGTCAGGCGACACATCTTCAAAGTATAAGCCGTGTTATAGGAAACGATAGTCATGTACAGTACAGAGGTGAAGCCCAGCTCAACAATATCTTCTACACCGTGTGATAGATTCTGAACCATCACTCAGTTTTAACATCATATCCACATAAAATGCAGGATGCCATAATGACCCAACACAGTTTGACTATCCTGGGCATAGAGTTATATTGTACTATTAAGCAAGAAATACAAATATGCTAGCAGGAATTTCTCTTTGCTAAATAAAGCATCATTACACAACAAACTAGACATGTTTACAAATTTACCAAGAGCTACCATGCAGCTTGCTTTGAGATTAACCATGTTGTACTATTAGGCAAATACATACAAATGTGCTAGCAGCAAAAGGTTGAATCCCATTTTATCTTTTTTGCTAATTAAACAAACATTACATCACAAACTGGACTTGTCTTTGGTTTACCACAAGACGCAGGTAAGGAGTTCAGTCACTAATGAACAGCCACAGTGCACCTGACCAAACGAACTTCATATGAGATGAGAAGGATATGGTGGGGAGGTTGTGTGCTAGTGGATGGCGAACAGTGTGTGTAAATATGTGAATTGTCAAGAACTGAGAACTTGTATGGATGCATCACTTCATACAACATACAATGGTTAATGGTGAAGGCACACTCATGGTTGCTTGCCATTAATTTTGATGGAACTCACCAAGATACCAGCCCGTGCAACAGCTAAACGACACATTCTCTTTTTTTTTCAGGAATGCTAATCGAAAGATTGGTGTGGGAATTTCTGGCAGAAGCATTGTAACATGGCTACAATAATGAATCAAATCCCGGTGACATGCACATCAGTATATGCACTATAGCTAGGAGTCCTAGTGCAGTAACGAAAAATGGACATCAAATTAGGGAGAAAGAAAACTCACCACGGCTCGATGGCCGTGGACACACACACAACAGAAAAATGGATATCAAAGTTTCAGTCTTCTCACACCTAGCGCAGTTTTCTCCGAAGAAAATTTTCTGACGCCCAGTTTCAGTTTTCTCTCTGAAGAAAACTCAGCAGCGCTCGAGCGAGAGAGAGAGAGATAGATAGATAGATAGATAGAGAGAGAGAGAGAGAGAGAGAGAGAGAGAGGGTGATACCTGGACGAGCTCCATGGCGGCACATGGAGCAGAGCGGGCGTTCCGGGAAGAATCACACCGAACGCCGTGGCGGGAAGAGGCACACAGTGGTCTCTGGTGCACCTGCGCGCGTGAGTGAGGAAACAACATCAAGGAGCGGCCAAATCGAAACGAACAGAGGCAAGGAGGAGAAGAGACGATCTCCAGAGGTGAGGATACCTTCCACGGATGCGACTGTTGTGGGGTCAGAGCTCCATGACGGCGTCGCGGGAGAGAAAGATTGCGCGGTGCGTGGTTGTGGAGAAGGAGCCTGAGGTGGATCCTGCGTCGTGGTCGCTGGGAGCAGAGGATGCGGGCAGCAGCGTCCGGAGTGAGAAGGTGGCCGCTCCCTCACTCCTACTCTCCCGGGCGGTTCGACGGCGGCGGATCTGGGCGTGCCATGGCCACCGCCTGACCTGCTCGGTCGATCTGCCTCCCTCTTGTCATCTGGAGAGGGAAGAAGGGGAGAGGGTGGGGGCGGCGGCGAGGTCTCAAATGTTTGAGGGAGGGAGACAGGGCGGTGGGTAGCACCGGCGACGTCTTCTCTGTGAATCGGGAGTGGGTTGGGTGGGTTTCGTCTATTCTCTTTTCTTTCCTTTGGACTTTAGCGTGGGGGTGGAATTGGCTTCGTTTTGGGTTTGATGGTGAGCGTTGTCGCTTGCCTATTGGTGGATAGAAGATATCCACGGATCGATACCCCTCTTCCGGGCGCATCCACACCCATGGATTCATCCGAACCGAAATGTGCGGTGGATTTCGTTTCATTGCTGCTTCCTGATTGGTGGATAAGCAACACCCACGGATCGATCCCCTCTCGTATGTGCATCCGATGGTATGCGAAGAATTCTTTTGAATTTTTTAATGTTGATGACGCGTGACTCATTTCGGCACCGGGAGGTTCAAATTCTATAAAGCAACCCTTCAGCTCCATCTGTGCATCAGACGTCTATTTGTACTGCGATCGGTGTAAGGTACAACGAGGCACTAAACTGCTACTATTCTATAATTTATATCTTTTATAAAGCAAAACCCCACTAAGATGCATTTATGATTTCTATCTCAACATACAAGCTATCCACATCATCCATCATTGTAGCCAAGTATTTGTCCATGTCATCCACTAACAAAATTCCATTAAGATGCATGGATTTGTGGTATCTATCTCAACATGCAAGCTATCCACATCACCCATTATTGTAGCCAATATTTTTCCATCTCATCTACTTTCATTTACATGAATCTTATATCCTTTCAATTTACATCGTAAAGTCCTTATAGAGATCTCCGCTGCAACGCGCGGAGTATTCGTCTAGTTGTAACATAAAGATGCAACCAGATGTATTTCATAACTAAATACACCTATTTAAAAGCGTCACATAAAATGCTACTACGTCCAATCTTTATTACCTATCACTCAAACGAATGTATCTATATGTATTTCAGTATTAAATATATTTATTTGAGAGAACGTGATCGACAACGATGGTGGTAACACGAAAAGTTACCACTGACAATTACCTTTGTTGCTAAAACAAATGTATCTGGATATCTCCTAAATACATCCATTAGAGAGAACGTGATCGACAACCAGTGGCGGAGCTACAACGATAAAACTGGGCGGGCCAAACTAATAAAAAGCACACAAAAATTAAAGCCACCTCTCACTTTGCGTGCTTCGGCTCGCCACGGCTAGATATATCACATAAGATGAGGGATGGGTCGGCTCTAGTGGAGTAATACAGAGTACATGCGAGGCGTAGAGAGAAAAAAGGAATTGATCATTTATAATATTTCTTCTTCTTTAAATATAATATCAATCCCACTAATTAATTTCCTTGTAGAAATTTCAAAAAACAATATTATATATTTATTCTTGCATATTACAAAAAGTGTAATTTATATATATATATATATATATTGTGTGTAAATTTTGTCATCATTTATTATATTTCTTCGTAAAAAAATATGTGTAATTTTTTCCACTAATTAATTCTTTCGTAGACAATTTTTTAGTTTTGTCTTTATGATTCATTTCTTCTATCATAATATTTCAACAATCCACCCATTTATCATTCATTTGACAGTTAATACGTAAAGACATAATATGTATTTTCTCTACAGATAGCTAAGAGAATTTATATCCCAACCTTTTGTTGGAACCTACTACAATTAGTCATGTGTGTTCCACATGAAAAACTAAATAGATTTTTTATAACTAAAAACTGAATAGATTTGACTTAATTATCTTTTACATTATTTGCTCTTTATGATTTCTCATAGTATTAAATTCGCCGCCATCACAAGGAGATTGTCCACTAGATTCAGTGGGAGACGGTGAGCAAGTGTCATCCCTAGACGTATTAATTCCTTTGCCATTATATGAATCTGCAAACACGAAACATGTCAGACCTCTTTTGAAGCATGCATGTTAAAATAGAATTTCACACAATCTTCTTCTGTAAGAGTTTATTTTTGTGTCTTGTAGCTCCTCTAATTGTTACGTTGTTTGTGCGTGTTATAGAATAGTCCATCACTCTATACCATGGATTTTTTTCTAGTAGTAATAACACTAGAAAATTGCATCCCTCCTAGTATTAAGTAGTAACTATACAATGAAATATATACTGTATGTACATACCGGGCTTCGTATAACAATGGAAGTATTAGCGCCATGGGTTGCCAGGTCATAAGCAATTTCCATCCCCGAGTTCCCAGATCCAACAACCAAGACATTCTTGCCGAAGTAGCTCTTGCCTGACTTGTAGCGTGACGAGTGGATGACATCACTCAGAAAACTTTGCAGTCCAGGGATCACTGGAATGTTCTCTGCACTATTCTCACCACTTGCCACGACAAGAAACTTTGATGTGAACTTGACTACTGTGCACTTTGCCATGTCATGTGTCACAATGGACCAACTATTATTGTCACTGACATATGTGGATGACTCCACACTAGTAAGATACTTGGGTTTAATATTGAAACGCTCAACATAGTCATCCAAGTACTTCACAAACAAGGTTCTTGGTATGTATGTTGGCGCATCTAGGTATGACATGTGTGGTAACTCACAAAACTCCTTTGCAAGATGCAGCTTGAGGCGATCGTAGGCGCGGTTGCGCCAAAGCGATGCGTTGCAGCTTTCACGCTCGACGATGACATAGGGAATTGAGAATTGTCTAAGGCATGCTGCTGTTGCGAGGCCTGCTGGCCCGGCGCCTACAATCAACACTACAACATTCTCCATGTCAAATGGAAGAATTTGTTTCTGGGATCGGTTCAATGGAAGGCTGGAGAGTTTGTTTGTTTGCTCGATGAATTTTTGGTTGGATATGAGGGGCATATATATACTGGTATGATCCATGTGTCATCTATTTAGATTGAGCAATAAAAAAGGTAAATATTTATTGCCGCCTTATCTTGATGTGGATGAGTATTGATCTAAAAATGAACCGTTGGTGTGAAAGCTTGTCCAGATACGGAATAGAAAACAGGAAGGAAACACACTCTTGATCGATTAGTTTTATTGGAATCAACCGGGTATGGATATTTTTAGATTGAAAATTCTTTAGTGTTTCTTCCTTTTTTGTGGCCATCAGTAAAATCTGTATAGGATAAGGATACGTTCAACCTATACAAGTAGAGTAGTTAATAATCAAGCGAAAATTCTTAGCGTTTCTTTCCTTTCCAATGTTTTATGCAAGCATTTCTTTCCTTTTCCTATACTTGTAGACTTACTCGGTTTAGCCAGTTAGCCTTCTTTCATATGAGGGTGGAAGCTGCAGCCTGAAGGTGCACGTGTATGTTGTTTGTGATGCCAAAGTACATGTCACGCATTGCCTGTCAGGATGGATGTCCTTACACGCTCCTGGCCGGGTGCAACTGCATGTCCATAAAACCGACCGCAACTGCATGTCCATAGAACCGACGACAATTGCATGTCTATATACCCGGTTGCAACTATATATCCATAGAACCCGTAGAACCGGGACACATGAAATTCGGCTCTTGGAGTTGTTGGAGGCGCAGCCGACGCGGCTGGGCATGGGGAGGCATGAGCAGGGAGGACATCCAGCGTTGGGAGTCTGGAGGCAGAACTTGACATCTCGAGCATACCACGCTGGGGAGCTGTGGGACCTTGGGCTGGATAGGGATTTTCGTGGGAATGACCCCCGGGTAGGGTCACCCAGGAGAAACATTTCATCAAGGCAAAGATCACCGACCTGATGGTCGTCGATCTAATCAAGGACGAGCTAATCAAGATCAAGCAAGCAGTGGGCCGATCTGATCAGGTCGGAGGCCGATTGCCCCAAGAGAGTGCAATCGGCCTCACCTAGGATAATTCGGCCGAAGATAACAAGGCAACATCCGAGAAGAATCCCAGGTCGGACACCTGGCACAAGTTCATTCAATGCGCCATCCCGGGCGATCCGGGATGTCAGAGGCGTGCGGTCTTCTCCAGCGCCGATCACGCGGACAGGCCGACAGGACTAAGCTCATAGCTCCACTGTTCAGTAGCAAGACCTACAAGTTAGCGGCATGGAGGGCCGCAAGTCTACACCAGGTCAAAAGAGGGATATATACCTAATATTGAACTGTCATTCAAATGGATTGTATATAACTTATGCTATCATCTCACATTGGTTTAATCTAAAGAACCAGATCCCACATGATGGTCATTGGTCAGAGAGTGTCTCGATCATGTCTACTGTTTCCCGGACCGTAGGGTGTCACACTTAAGGGCAATCGATGCATTAAGGATTGATTCGGGATCATCGGTGAAAAGAGAGAAAACACCGGAAATGTATCGGGAGGTGCCGAAAGCTGTTCCGGATATTTTGAAAGGTTCAAAATAATATTTATTAATGTTTAAATATGTTTTAATATTTAATTGACAGAATTAAATATTAAAATGATTTAAATAATTAATTAAAATTATGAAAAGGTATTTGGGCCTTAAAAGGCCCATGAGGGGAAGGGGGAGCCTCCCCCCTTGGGCTTGGCGCCAAGGGAGGGGCCCATCCCCCTCCTAGCCGCACCACTCCCCCCCTTGGGGGTTTAGTCCCACATGAGGGAAGGGGAGGGAGTGGAGCCCCTCCTTGGCCTATATAAAGAGGGGTGGGGGTGCCTTTTTCTACTTAGGAGAGGTATAACGCATTCAATTATTTGCCCACCATTTTAAAAGCTCGCCCATGGGTTAGATGGATGGTGGCAACGACAAGAGGCGAGCACATGGAGTCGCTTGTCGATCAGCTCGACTCTACCAACAATCTTCGACACGTCATTGACACCGGTGACCAAGTGTGGGCGTGGTACGTGCGGAGAGTTTCGAGTGTGGGGTGTGCATGAAAGGACCTTCACCCGCAGCATGTGGAAACCATGAGATTTGGTGCGGATGCACGATCCAAACCCGCAGCTCCCTGGTGGTTGACCATTTGCATGTGGCCATACGTGCGTTGGTGCCGTCCTCGCCAAGTCCGGCGGTGCGCGATGCATATACAAGAAGCTGGCATGTAATGGTACCACAACCAATGCATTATGGCATCTCTGACGCGGGCCCCCTAAAATATCCGTGAAATGCGTTCATATATGGATCCACACGGAATACGTTAGGCATCCATACAACCATGCATATTTATTATATCCAGACATAAAGGTGGACCGAGCTGATTTAAATGGCACATTATATGGGTTGCGGTTGTTGGGAAGAGAGGGGAATGGAAAACGGTAACTCTTATACCCAGACGTCTGATATCTGTCAATCGTCAGACCGATCTTTTTCCGTGGGATTCCTTTCCATCGCATGACCCAGAGGCTCCAGAAAATTATGTTCCAACTGTCCGTTATCCCATAAAGAAAAAACACGGCCATGACCCCCCATAATCCTGCACCTTTCTACCTTGCTTGCTTCAGTTTCCTACCAATTATATTTGTGTTGTGTTGTTTTTCCATGGAAGAAAATTGTTCTTTTGATAGATGCAACTTTTATTTCGTTGGAAGCTGATTCTAGTCTGTTAGAAGCATGTGCCGTTCTCTCGCTGGAAACAAACAAATTTCTATTTCGTTTGAAGCAAGTTCTCTAGTGCATGAAATAAATTTCCTGATGCTTTTGAAGCAATATATCATATTGTTACACGATACACAGAAATTTGTTCTGACCAGGGAAACATAAATCTATTGTGTTCAACGCATAAAATGAAATTCTATGAAACTGAAGCAAATTTCATTAACCAAAGAAGCACATTTTTCAATCAATGGAAGCATAAAGTTGTTGCATTGAGAACAAACAATGAAGCAAATTCCATTAAACGCAGATGCTCAAGCGTCGATATGTAAAAGCATAAATTTGTTGTGTTTAAAATAAAACAAATTTCGTTTAGATTAGCTAGAAGCAAATTTCTGGTCCATAGGAAGCAAACTGGAGTCCTAATGGAAGCATTTCATAAGGAGGCAAACTAGTACTACTACATACTAGTCGGGAAACTCATTCGGGGGATAATTAGTTTTCTTAACAACCAAAATTTGTTTCCTAAAAATCTGGAAGAACCAAAGTACTCAATCTAGGAGGAAGTTAATAAATCCCATGTAATTAGTTTTAATTGGCTTTAATTTTGGTAAGTAACACCCATGAATGGTGCATGCTGGCCGATGTCCTCATCTAACGACTGTATGGGATTTAATCCAACGGCCATCTACTGGTCTGGTCTGAGGGATGCTAGGGATAAGTAGTCTGATCGCTAGCGGTCTCCAATGGAAAAGGGGAACCATGTGTGCTTGCTTTTGGTCGGACAGATTCCTTTCAGTTAAGGTCGAATTTGTGGGGAAAAAAAGGGATGTGCGGACGTTTAAGATGGCAAATGTGTTTTGAACGACGTGATAAAAATCTTTACGGGAGATTTGAGTTGGAGATGCATTCGTACCTTGGCGGCATATATACACATGCTTGAACGGGCGAGGAATGCTTAGTGGAAAATGGAGGACAGTGCGCGCATGCATGGAAGGACTTACTTAGTAAGCATGAATGTATATGAAACTGTTGGCGCTTTAATTCGTTTCATCTACTAAAGAAGGTGGATGTTTTTGTGTATGCAAATTAAACTAATAAGTAAGCAATGAATGAATAGAAGATTACTAGTACTCCCTCCGATCCATAATAAGTGTCGCTCATCTAGTACAAAGTTTGTACTAGTTTAGTACAAAATGAGCGACACTTTTTATGGATCGGAGGAAGTACTACTTAAGCTAGCTTAGCTTGGTAAGTAGCAGGGCCGTACCTAAGAATCCGGGGGCCCGGTGCAAAATATGAAATTGGGCCCTTTATATAGAAATACTAATTGTGAAATTACTATATAATTTATTTAGCACACTACAAATATAATATTGTCAATAATATTACAAGAGCACTACATGATGAGAAGAGAGCATATGAATCCAATGCTACCCTAAAATTTATTTGAGAATTTGTGAAGTGATTTGCTTCAACGATAACAGAGAAGTGGAAAAGAATAGGTTGTACTAGTTTCGAATATGATGCATGAGGAATTTACGAATTATATATGAAACAACTATTTATGTGTGGGCATATATTATTTATTTAGCATAATGCAGATATAGGTTGTGTTCGGATTTCGTTCACTCTGGTTCCACTTCAGAAAAAGGGGAAGTGCATTTTTAGTCGCTCCATAAAATATAACACGAAGCCGCCTGCTCAGCTTCAGGAGAGGAGGACATCTGAACAGCCTCATAATCTCCTCAATAATATTACAAGAGTGATAGATGATGAGAAGAAAAACTAATAGATGAGCACAAAGCATATTAATCCTTTACTACCATCAAATTTATTTGTAGAATTTGCCAAGTGATTTGCTTCAACGACAACGTTGGATGGGGAATTTTGTAATTATGAGATCACTATAATTTTTTAATTAACGAAGAACTGGAGACGAATAGTAGTACATTGTAACGCATGGGAATTTGTGAAGTAGCGCTGATTACTACCATTAATTGCTAGTAGTATTTAAGTGGAGTGAGAGATCAAGAGAAAGATGTGCGCTCTTGTGCTGGTTGGCCTTGAAATCTGAAATTCGTTGGCGTTGCAAGTTGGACAGTTGCACACAGGATATTACTAGTACCATTAATTGCTATTAAGATAATTTAGGGGCCCTAAAATCTCAGAGGCCCTGTGCCATCGCACACTCTGCACTTGCTTGCCGTACGGGCCTGCATATAGTTAAGGTCGAAGCTGTGACAGCGAGTGGGCACGTAGAAATGTGAGACGTGCACACATGCAAGCTAATAGTGCATGGTTAGTTAGTTGGGTCAGCCTTAGAAGAAAACTAGAAGTGTTTAAGCGCGCTTCGCTGCGCCGGTTTCTCCTTGGTGTATTGGCAATCTAAAAAATGAAAGAAAAGTTCATTTTCGCCTACCGCATATGTAAGATTCCCGATTTCTAGTTGTTCTAGCAAAACCAAGATGAATCATAAAAAGGTATTATAGGGAGCTGCAATCTAAAAAATGGATTTCAGCTACAATGAATAGCATATGAAGAACACGAAGCATGTATCCATTGTTCATGGTTGACAAAAAAACAAGGCCAAGATAAGTAGAAGAAAAAAAGGTTCTACGAACATGCTTGGGCTCGATATAATATATATTAAGAAATAGCAAGAATATCATGGCACACTCAACCTAAATTTCTTCAATATCACTATTAAACACAAATAAGTTTGAAACATTGAGTCATTTACCATACATTGATACCTAGAAATAAAAACCTTCCTTGGGTCGGGCCCATTCTTTTAAAATCTCAATGTACGGGTACAATTACTTCAAATTTGCAATTACACTTCCAGTTTGCACTAAGATGTCTTGCTTGTACCTGAACACAAATTATGTCAAAAACAAATACAACCGGGTTTAGATAGGATACAAACCAAATACATGTAAAGTACACATGGCAGCAGTATACATTTACACATGTAGACATCTACAATATCTGAAAAGGTTGTGTGCTTAGAGTTACAATCATAAATAGCGACATATTTCATTGCAAGAACAAAGCAATTATTGCTTCAGATTTTAAATATAACTTATATCTTAAAAATGGTACGTCGTCCTGCTCATTTCTCTTGTGTTGTAATCCGATAAACTACAATATCTTTTATTAGCTATGTTATTGCATAAATGGTGATGTATGACTAAATATTAAATATATGCACGATAACATTGCAAATGGACATCGAAAACCATATTGTGTATGAGTGTTCAATCAGTATGCCATTGCACAATAGATTGTTTTTTTTGAAAGGTAGAATCTGAACTTCCCTAAGGAAACCCCTTTAACCTCTCAGCAGAAGTCGAACAAAGAAATTAACAATAAGGTTTGAACATTAAATCAATAATTATTGGAACAAAAGAACACGTGAAAATACATATGAAGTTATCTTGCTGTTTTCAAGCTCTTTCGAGTTCAATATTATCTTCTCAATTAGTGTACCTTATACATTGCTACAAATATTAACATTGGAACGATCTGAAGTTTATTTGAACATGTTGTTCATTTCATCTTCTAAAATCCTAAGAGAAGCTAGCATCAAGAGATTTCATTAACATTTTAAGAGCGCTAACACTTTTTAATGTTACAATAATACTGGAAACATATCATTACTTAGGATAATATTAAAGCAACTTAATTACAATTATAATGTAAGTGATACACTAATCTACGCCACCAAACTGCTAAATCCATTTAGTACCCAAAGTATAGCAAGTAGCTAGAAGAAAACATGGATTTACCATAGAAGGGTGATTCTCCTAACTAAAAAGGTGTATAATGTCTTGCAATTTAACTCCCGTTGTCTTTGCAACTACATCTCACGGTTGCTGCTACGGCCATCCTACAAAGGGTTTTGTTGGCTGGTTTTAACACAGAACACTCACCCATCATAACACCAAAGAGATTTTGTTGAGATACCTATATGCATATGACTGATATTAGCCTAAGAAAGCCCACAGCCACTCACCAGCGCATGTGACATCTCTGCCATTATTAACACCTAAATTTTCAACAGAAACACCAAATGAAAACATACCTAACAAAGATAATTAATCACAAAATATGTATATACTATCATCGACATGCATCGAACAACACACATTAGAAAAAAATAAAGGAAAGATTCTTCAGGGATACCTGCTTATTAATCTATTTCAGGCTGACCATATGTATTGCTTCTTTATGAATACTAAGTAATTACTCCAAAAGCTAAGTTGAATTGTAAACTTGTTATATAAAAGGAAAATGTACTTATAAGCTGCAATGGTTAGGCTAAAAGAAATCAAATCCATACACGGTCAAGATCAATGACACACTGAGGCTTTTAGGTGGACTATAGTATATAATGTATTAGAAAAATAACATTATCACACGCATACTCTGCTAGTATACCATTTAATTAAAATTCTTGTTCACAGATTCTTCTTTGTCTTCAGACAACCAAACGATCCAAAAAAACACATAGGGGCTCTAATTAGTATGATTCAGCGATAAGTGAAAAAAGAAACGTATCACTCAGCATGTTGTTCTCATACTTGATGTTAAAAAATAAATCCCCATACTTGATATTAAAATAACTCAATCTATCATGTCATAGATCTTAATAAAAGTAATGTTTTCACATAAATTCAATCTATCGTGTAATAAATCTGAATAAAAGGCCTTCTAATACTACATAATGTTCCTAGCCAACCCAGCTTAACAGCACAAATTAGAAGCCTACAAAAATACACAACTTGACAAAACTCTCATGTGCAAGCCACCAAAGTCTGTAAGCGATAAACGAAAATGAATCAAAAGAAAACAATTATACCTCCATATCCAAAATATAGAAAAGATTTATGATGAATATACTTCTTCATAGGTTTTAGATAGCATGTAATTAGGTGCAGATTCCATGAGCAAACCTAAGGGAAAATCATAATCTTAATTTTTGGCGGGCATTTCTGAAGAGATCCTTTGACATGCAATCTGAACCGGATTAATCAGGCGTATCATCTGGTATTTATTCTAGCAAGAGATCATCAAGAAATACCAATGTAGTCCGGAATGCATTCAAATTTGAGTCATTTTGACATCACGGTCTGCCCATCTCTTCTACTACTGAATAAACTTTGATAATGTGAAATCATCATGGTACTTAAGGTCTTTACCTACCTAGCTACAAAATATGACTCCTAGCCCTTGGAGGTAGGTCGTTTAGATATGAGACATGCTTTTAAGAATCTTCAGCTTCACTAACAGAATTAACTTGTGCTAGCTAATTAATTACCAATCCACCAAACCGCAAAAATCACAAAAGTGAGGGCACCGATTAATGTAGTGACCCAATAGCTGCTCATGCTATGGTATATGTACATAATAAGCACACACATTATTTTGGTAAATGCAGGCACCATTATATTTTTCTTTTGGAAAGATTGGAATAAATATTTGTAGATAGATATGAAAATCAGAAAGAAATGTGTCTAGATTATGAAATACCTTACATGGGTCCCCTCCCTACCAATTAGGTAATGCTGCACTAAAAAATATCCTCATATTGAAAGCACAATAACAATGTTGGTAAGAGGAACACCACGAAATATGGATGATCACGGTTTAAAGGGAATTAGATGACATCATGTAACCATCACAAGCCATATATTTCATTAAAAAACACTTTGCTTTTTGGAATGGCTCTACAAAATTGCAAATACCTGCAATGAAGGTCTGATGCGTTGTTGTTGCTGACCGTCACTCACCACCTATTATGCTTGGCTTCAGAATGTGACAAGCCGCTCGAGATCTGAAGCAGCCTCTCCAATGTTTGATGTTGTAATGTCGCTACAACTTGTATGTGCATCTACATCTCATTGGCACTGTCTCCCATAATCCAGAAAGCTAAAACAATACTAACATGCACTAAAATTGAAAGCATGGTAAAAAATATATTTATGAAGTTGTAGAAGCCCAAGAAATATACTGACCTGTCGATTATAATAGTTACTAAAATAGTGAGTGAAGTTGCAGATGTGCGGCGACGACCTATGAGAGGCAAACTGGTTGTGCCAATGCCTATCTAGGCTCATGACAGTCAGCGGCCTGTGGGCGACGGGTCCAGGTTGATGACGGTACAACCCGACAGTCAATGTTGCTCCATCTAACGGTGGTGCAGCGGTATAGCATAGGCAAGGCTCAGTGGCTGGTATAGCGACGCAGAGGAGAGAAATCGAGGAGGGTGAAGGTGGTCAGGTAGGCAGGGTACACCACTGTAGCAAAGTGGAGGAGGAGGGCACAGGAAGCGGAGCCTTGGGGGAAGAGAGGAGGGGCAGCGGCGCCTGGGAAAAGGGAGGAGAGGGCCTGGATGGGAGGAGGGGCAGCGAGCCAGCGACGCTGGGCAAAGGGAGAAGAGGTCCTGGACGGGGGAGGGGCGGTGGCGTCTGGGAGAAGCCGTGGAGGCGTGGAGGAAGGAGGACTGGTATGTGTGGAACCAGGCCCGTACGGCAAGCAAGTGCAGAGTGTGCGATGGCACAGGGCCTCTGAGATTTCCAACTTGCAACGCCAACGAATTTCAGATTTCAAGTCCAACCAACACAAGAGCGCACATATTTCTCTTGATCTCTCACTCCACTTAAATACTACTAGCAATTAATGGTAGTAATCAGTGCTACTTCACAAATTCCCATGCGTTACAATGTACTACTATTCGTCTCCAGTTCTTCGTTAATTAAAAAATTATAGTGATCTCATAATTACAAAATTCCCCATCCATCGTTGTCGTTGAAGCAAATCACTTGGCAAATTCTACAAATAAATTTGATGGTAGTAAAGGATTAATATGCTTTGTGCTCATCTATTAGTTTTTCTTCTCATCATCTATCACTCTTGTAATATTATTGAGGAGATTATGAGGCTGTTCAGATGTCCTCCTCTCCTGAAGCTGAGCAGGCGGCTTCGTGTTATATTTTATGGAGCGACTAAAAATGCGCTTCCCCTTTTTCTGAAGTGGAACCAGAATGAACGAAATCCGAACACAACCTATATCTGCATTATGCTAAATAAATAATATATGCCCACACATAAATAGTTGTTTCATATATAATTCGTAAATTCCTCATGCATCATATTCGAAACTAGTACAACCTATTCTTTTCCACTTCTCTGTTATCGTTGAAGCAAATCACTTCACAAATTCTCAAATAAATTTTAGGGTAGCATTGGATTCATATGCTATCTTCTCATCATGTAGCGCTCTTGTAATATTATTGACAATATTATATTTGTAGTGTGCTAAATAAATTATATAGTAATTTCACAATTAGTATTTCTATATAAAGGGCCCAATTTCATATTTTGCACCGGGCCCCCGGATTCTTAGGTACGGCCCTGTGTGGAACCCAATCGGAATCAACCACCCCACAGACTGGAGCAAGGACACGTCCAGCGACGATTTTTTTTAAATGACTCAACGACGACCCAGTCAAAATCGGACACAATCTCAAATCGATCTCTCAATTGAATCTCAGCAATTTTACCCCTAGGGGGTTTAGTATATTAGGAGATGGATGCATGAGATGGATGCATGTGTGCGTGTCCATTAGATGAGTAGCATGCACGTACTAGCATGGATAAGACTAGTTGTTGGTTTGGCTTAGAAGAGATCCTAGTAATCAGTCCTTATCTCTAAGACGTGGGAGAGATTAGCCGAGTCGTGTGGCAGAGACGTGGGATTGCTAGTAGCCGGCAGTTTCTACTAGTTAGTTGAGTAATTAGTGGATCAACTAGTTGGAAACTTGAGCATGTGTTGTACGTGTACTACTTAAAGGGTTGTAACCGAGTCTGTACCCTGCCAGTGTGAGATGCCAGTGTGTGAGAAATACAAGAAAAGGCACAAGTTGTGTGCGTGCCAAGACTGTGTGTATCTTCTTCCACCTCTTTTGTGGGAACCGGTTCCTCTGCAGTACTGCCCTCTGACTTTGAGTCACTGGCGGATGGGTCCGGGCCCCTATGTCAGCCGCTGGGCAGTACTGCAGAGGATCTCGTTGCCTCTTGTGTGTGCGCGCGCGTGAGTTCCTTCTTCATTCTTAGGCAGCTCCAACAGCGTGCAGTTTTTTTTTCTTTTCTTGTGCGGGTGAAAGCTAATCAAAACGAAAAAAGTCAAGTACGCGAGTTTTGGCGGTTGGACTTGTTGATTCCGTCCGTGTATGTACGCGTTTTGGCAGTTTTTGGGCTATGCTATCGATTAGTGGTGCAGGTGCGTGAAGTCATCCGGTTGAAGCTAGCACCCGCAAAACAAAAAACAAAAAAAGAGGGGAGAAGAACGGCGAGTTTTGGCGCGTGCAGTTTTCGCGCTCTTGATTAGTGCCTACTCTTTGCTTTCCTGATGGATGCGACGCCGGCGGGTGCGGGTCATTTTGTTACGGGCGATGCTAGGCGTAAGTCGGCTTATTTTAGGAAAAAATCTGCCGCCTGTTCAGCCGTCTGATTAGGCTCACGTAACCCGTCCGATCAGAGCAAACGTCAGCCCACTGTCTTTCTCCTTTCTCTCGCATCCCATCCCCTCTGTAGCAGCAAAGAAGATGCAAGAAACAAGGGCAACAGCACCGGGACACCACCACACCCAGGCGACGCTTTATTGTAACCCCCGATGGCGAGCCAAAGCTGCAACGCAGCACCGATGGCGTCGACGAAGCTCCATTGCAGCACCAACAGCTGCGTCGGATCTCCATTGCAGCCTAACGAAACCCGCGATGCGCCAGTGAAGCTCCATTGCAGCACCAATGGTGCTCCATTGCAGCCCCAGGTGACGCTTCATTGCAGCCCCGGCGGCGCAGCGAAGCTCCGACGCAGCACCGACGGTGCTCCATTGCAGCCTAAACAAAACCGGCGATGCGCCGGCGAAGCTCCATTGCAGCACCAACGGCGCTCCATTGCAGCTCCAGATGACGCTTCATTGCAGCCCGGACGGCGCGGCGAAGCTCCGACGCAGCACCGGCGGCGCGATGAAGCTCCATTGCAGCCGGAGTTGAGGGAGCCCCGTAGCAATAGCGGCGGCTGTGTCCCTGGTGAGGATGCAACAACAGCAGCCGCGACCATGTGTGAGGATGCAATAGCAGCGGCTGCTCCGCCGGAGTATGAGTGGCAGACTCGCTGGAGAAGTAGGATTGGTGAGAGGGACTGAGGGAGAAGATGACCCGACTGGATTTGGACTCTGGAGAGGATAAGGTTGGGTGAATAAAAACTCCATCAAAGGGGATGGGGATGCAGTGGGCCCAGACACGTGTCAACGAGAGGAGGCGGCTTGACGGGAGAGAAAATCATCCGGTTTAAAGAAAGCATTTCCCTTCTGTTATTGGCCAGTGATAGGCGCCGGTCGACCGGGCGCTAGCCAGGCGCTGGTTAGACTGTAGCCGTCTGATCGGTGCGATTTAACGGTTCAGATTCACGCGTACTCCTTCGCGTACGACTGCAACATTTGCGGTACTTTTGCAACTTTTTTGGTACACGGATGCAATATTTTTGTATTTTGTGTTTTTGCAACAATTTTTTTTTATGGCTAATCATTTTTATAACTTTTTTGTTGTAGCAAAAACTCTTAACGGTAGTAGCCAAAACACACAACAGTGGAAGCAAAAAAATAAAACGGTTGCAACATTGTGCGTAACAAAAACATACAACGGTTGTAGCAGACAAAAGTAACGGTTGCAACAAAATTCATCGTCGCCGCCGTCGAGGTCGTAGCTCCGCAGTGGTGATGTAGCAAAAATCTTGGCCGATAATAGCAAAAACATAAAACGGTAGAAACAAAATGGTTCACTGATTGCAACATTACATACTCAGATATTACCCCTGTACATTGTGCATTGTAGCAAAAATACCAGTTTTTCCTTTGTAGCAAAAATATGATATGGTTGTAGCAAAAATATGATGCGGTTGTAGCAAAAAAAATTGATGGCTGTGCACGGGTCTGCTCATGGACATGGCGGCCATGACCGGCGGCGTGGGGGCACGAGGAGGTGCGGGCTCGACGGAGGAGAACTGGGCGGGCGCGGCTGGTCGGGAAGGTGCCGGATCTGGGCAGAGAAAGGACGCCGGCGAGGTTCCGGAGGCACGACGGCGAGCTCCTTGAGCTTCACGCGGGCGGCATCCATGGCGCGGGCGGCGACTCGCGGCAGCGGCGCACGACGGCGAAACACGGACAACGGCAATGGCGAGGGGCGGCGGCTCGCGGTGGCTGGCGACGGCCATGGCGCAAGTGACGCGCGCGGGGGGTGTTGCGCGGCTGCGCCGGATGCTGGCGACCGGCGCGACCCACTCGGCCGATGTCGGCCGTTCCCCATCATTTACCTTTTTTATTGGTACGCTCGGGTCCTGATCCGGCCAGGCCCAATGTACATACGCGCGTGATGTTGTTGGGCGCGACGTACTAGTACTGATCCGGCCAACGCGATCTGTGCGCCGCATGATGGTCGCCATCCTCGGCCTCCAGTTCTTCCAGCAGGCGTCCGGGGTAGCGGCGCTCGTGCTGTACGCGCCGCGAGTGTTCAACCACGTCGGGGTGACCTCCCAGCGCGCGGTTCTCGGCGCAACCATCCTCCTCGGAGTCACCAAGACCGTCTCCATCGTGATCCCGCTGTTCCTGGCAGACCGGCTCGGCCGCCGTCCCATGCTGCTCACCAGTGCGGGCGGCATGGCCGCGTCTCTGCTAGTCCTGGGCTTCTCTCTTCGAGAAGGCGCGGGCGCGGGGTGGGCCGCTGCAACGAGCGTGACGGCGGCGGCGATGTTCATGGCGACCTTCTCGCTGGGGTTCGGGCCAGTGATCTGGATGTACGGGTCCGAGATCCTGCCGCTCCGGCTACGCGCGCAGGGTACCGGCATCGGCACGGCGCTGAACCGGGTGATGAGCGCCGTGGTGGGGATGACCTTCATATCCATGTACGAGGCGGTGGGCATGGCCGGGAGCTTCTACATCTTCGCCGGGTGCGCAGCAGCGTCCTGGGTTTTCGTCTATGCATTCCTGCCAGAGACCAAGGGAAGGACCCTCGAGGAGATGGAGTCGCTCTTCCACGATTACACCAGTGGACAGACCCCCATACTATCCCGGTTCATATGGGCCTTCGGTCCCGGTTTCACCGGGAAAAGGACCAATAATTCGGGACCAATGATGGTTTCGGTTGGCCCACGAACCGGGACCAAACAGGCTTCACGTGGTCAGGCGCACAGCGAGGGGGGAGGGGTCATCGGTCCCGGTTGATAGAAAGAACCGGGACCGAAGAGGCTCCACTGCCCTCTTATTCTGCCGCGGCAGGATTTTCTGATTTTTTCCATTTATTTATTTTGTGTTTTGTATTCAATTAAATGGTACCATATATATATAAAGCAACAATGAACCACAATATATATTACACATTATCGTCACGAATATATCATATACACTATCTCATTTCTCGTGCTTGGTCGAACATGTATTACACAAACGGTACTCACACGAGTTCGATCTAATTTACATCGGTCCTTGGCCGCTTGTCTTCCAAAAAATGAGGGTGAAAGAACTCTCCGGTCGGAGCTATGCCATGGTCTAATAAGAATCCGACGATTTTCTCTTGAATTGCTCGCACGCGTTCTCGTGGTAGAAGACCGTCCCGCATTCGTTCGATCTAATTAAAAGAAAGGGATCAATATATATGAATGAAACTAAACACAATTTAACGCAATAAATTAGGTATTGAATGTTGTTTATCGTACTTCAATTTTCCTTATGTTTCGGGTTGCGGCCGTCTCTTTGGTCGCCTGGCGAATGAACTCGCAGACATAATATCCACATAAGTTATTCCCGGGTCCCTGTCTCAAACACTTTACGAGAACGGAGATCAATGAATATTATAATCAGCATGATAATTATACTGAAACTAGAATAAAAAAGATGCACGGATCTAGCAAGTAGTACTTACATTCAGGGGTTCAAATGTAAGCTCTGCCGGAAGACCCGGTGTTTTGGCGGTGAACCGTTTCCAAGCCCTCTGGAGGCATGCCTGCATGTCCTCCCATGATTTCATAGATTTGCGTCCCGGGTCCATGACTTTTACTACTCCTTCGTCCGGAACAATGATCAACAGAATAAAGTGAAAGCTGCACACGCATAAAGAGTCAATTATACGCTTAACACCGAGCAAGAAAAATAGAATGTGTGCGAGACAGTAACACTCACTCGAAGTTGTAAGGAAATAGTATTTCCCTTCTTGTGCCGAAATACGTCAACGATTGCAACAAGTTGTTCTCTGTCTGGTTGGGCTTCTCTTTGAGAGTTCTTTCATGAACGAACTGACAGTCAACGAACCCAATGTCATAGATTTGTCCTTTTTTGCATTCGAGAATCTTCATTCTGCATATATAGTTAGTTTAGTGATGAGTGTAAGATTGTACATGAAACGAATGAGCTGAGCTAGAAAGGCTTGATCACTGAAATTAATGGTACTTACAGACAATATGCACCGACGATAGATTTGTCGATGGCATCTCCATTGTAAAACTGAAATAATTCTGAGAATTCAATCAGATCGAAGCCTTGTCCATGCCCGTAATGCTCGTTCTGAAATTTAGCGTAGATCCAGTTTTTGGATTTAGCAGATTTTTCCATGTACCAGTCATGCAATTTTCGCATCTTTGTTGGTAGATCGTTGACTAACTCGGGTTTGACGAGAGGATACCCGTGTCGGTATTGGTATGCCGGTACGAATTCCTCGTCGTTCCAGCCGGTCTCAAACTCATCCAGACGACTCAGGTAATCAGTAATAGACAGTCCTACTGCGTGGGCTTTTGCTCCGTACTGTCTTATAAACTCCGGATCTTTGTTCGGATCATACGCATCGACCTGATGCTGCTGGGGGCGCGGCCAAGTGTACACTTTGAGCGGTTCGATCGATTGTTCTTTCTGTAGTCCGAGCTGGGCAATCTATTTTCCGACTCTCCGCTCTTTTGCCGCAGCCGACTTTGTAATAGAGCGTTCATAGTCTGATGTGAGCGGTATGGGGTTGTGAAGCTTCTTCTTCAGTTCCGCGCATGCGGCGTGATCTTCTGGGGTGTGCGGGAACAATGGCTCTATCGGCTTCTTCTTGTTGGCCACATCAATCTTCCACTTTTCATAAGACATTTTTGCGGACACTTCCAGTTCCTCAGGTGTCATCTCTCCGGGTAGCTTCTTCATATTCTGATGAGGAACTTTTGGGAGGGGTGATCGCTTACGTTTCGGTGATTTCTTGCTGCTGATGATGCTGCTGCCCCTCCTAGTATAGGTACGCTTCCGCTTCTGGCTCTGAGGCTCAGGAGATGGAGACGGCTGAGCCGGAGAGTGGTGAGGCGGTGAAGGCGATGGTTGCGGTGAAGAATGGTCACGTGGCGGCGAAGGTGGATTGCTCTTCTGAAGAGTGGGTGACCTTGGCGGCACATAATTTGGAAGCACGATGTGCTCCTTTCGCCATAGAACACTCCCCTTTTTGGCTTCTCCTAGTTCAGTCAGCTCCCTATCTTCACCTGCAGGGTGGTCCAGCTTCAGCTCCTCATAATCATCCATCACATCATCCACCATGACGACAGCGTACCCTTCTCGGTGGAGAGACTCGTCTCCCTCACCGGAATCGTTTAGAAACCGGCGGGTGACATCTTGACCTTCATTTTCGTTGATCATATCGTGAAGCAAGTTTTCCTCATTTTTATCTCTACGAAATATTGGATCCATAGTATCTGCAAATTAAGAATTGAAGGCTATTATAATGCAAATAATCAAAGTTTTAATCAATTTAAATCATTTAATAATCATTTAATAATCATCCCTCTTAGGAGAAGGCTACATGTAGAATTCACCAGATAATGTGGGCATAGTATGATGGACTCATAAACCTTAAGGTGTCAGCGACAAAGGATTTTATGAAGGCTTTCACTATCATGACACACTCAGAGTGACCACGGCCCGCTATCTAATACTATTAGCTAACAAGGCGCAGGTTCCACTGCTGTATATAATATTTATAATAGGCTGCATAGGATATAGGAAAGGTACAACAAGTGGCGACAATGACAGGCTATGCATTAGAATAGGAAAGTAACGTAGCAGCAGCATATGCCTAGTGCAACAGATAAAAATAGACAAGTAGGCGATATGTGGGAGAGGGGAAGTAGCTCTGCTTGCCTGGAAGCTCAACGGTAGGGGTACTGTCGTCGATGACGTAGTCGTAGGCGGCAGCGGTGTAGTCAACGGTAGCAGCGGGGTCTACCGGAGATTAAAGGGGGGAGAAACAGTAAATACACAGCATGACAGATGAAATGCAAACAACGATCTAACGTAGTTCGATACAATAAGCTCGGAGCGGGAATTCATCCGGGGATGAAATACCGGCTCCGGGTGATTACCGGACAGGGTGTCCGGAGGGGGGGGGATGATGCCGGAGGTGTCGTGGACATCCGACACACGTGTGGTTGGTGTATCCGGGTTAGTTGATCTATTCCGAACAACTTTCGTGTTCGGAATAAATTGATCCGGGTACTTTAACAGTACCGGACAAATCATCGGACAGACGGTCCGGAGGGGGACGGTTCGATGCTCGGCATGTTAGAGGGGTGTGGTGGGGGTATGGGTATCATAACTATAATCGTTGGTCTGTTCTGAGCAACTTTCGTATACAAAGTTTTTCGATCCGGGCAACCTTTATCGGTACCGGAAATTATCGGCAGACGGACCGGAAGGGGGGGGGGGGGTGTCGGTGTTCGGTGCGTTAGGGGGTGTGGTAGACATACGAATAGCGTATTATTATTCTACACATTTTTCTGAGCAAAATTGATATATAAATTATTTTAATCTGAGTTACGGATTAAAAGATATTAATTAAACAAGTTTATAATTAAACTAATTTAATTAGAGTTAATTAAACAGGGGTGGCCCCACATGTAAGTCTAACCTATGTTAATCAAACATTTTTAATTAAGTTAAGTGGGCTCTGACCCACATGTCATCTACACAATAGTTAGACTAATTAACCAAAATTAATCTAAATGGGCAGGGGCCCACTAGTCAGGGGCTGAGGGGGTTTTCTATTCCTGTTTATTTTTAATAGGCCATTAGGGGGGCACTGGACCCACTAGTCATAGGCTTAGGGGGGGGGGTTCAATTAGGCCTTAATTAAACCGCTGACAGGGCGGGCCCGCCGGGCAGAGACCCATGGTCTCGCCGGCGACGACAGCGGCTCCGGCGAGGTCGCCGTTCTCGCTGTGAGGGACGGGAGGAGGCGCTGTTGGGCTGGTTCGACGGAGGGGGCCAGCGCGCGTCGAGTGGTGGGGGTGGGGCCGCCGGGGAGTGGCCGGAAGCACGCCGGCGTCGTGCGAGGCGGCGGTGACGGCGGCGGTGTTGAGCTAGGCGGCGCCGGAGCACGGGACAACGAGGGCGGCCGTTCGGTGTACAGAAACGAGCGGGGAAGGAGGCCAATCGAAGCCACGCTCACCGTGGAGCACGTCGAGGAGGCAGGGGCACGGGGCGGCGTGGCGAACGGCGGCGAATTTCTCGTCGATGTTGCCGGGGCCGAGGAAGATGACGGCGTTGATCCGCGCGTGTGGTGGCTCCCGGGCTCCTCTCCTCTTGCGGCAGGGTACGAGGCGGCGAGGCGAACGGCGGCGAATCGGGCAGCCTGCCGGCGTCCGTAGAGGAATTCCGCGCGTCGACGAGATTTGGTGGAGTTGGGGGAGGAAGAAGAGATGCGCGCGTATATAGTAAGGGCCATCGGTCCCGGTTGGTAGCACCAACCGGGACCAAAGACTCAACGGTCCCGGTTGGTGCTACGACCCGGGATCGTTGGCCTGGCAGGGAGGGACGTGGTGCTGCCACGTCGCACCAGGGTCATCGGTCCCGGGTCGTAGCTCCAACCGGGACCGTTGAGTCTTTGGTCCCGGTTGGTGCTACCAACCGGGATCGTTGACCCTTTTTATGCAATCTTTTCGTCTTCCCGCCCTTTTCAAATTTATTTTCTTTTTTAATTAGTTAGGTGTTTCAATTTAAAAAGATTTTTTGTATGGAATTTGAAAAAACTTTTAACAGCAAAAGTGCTTCAATTTAATTAACTAATCCAAAACCATTTTTTGTTTTCAAAAATATTTATTTAACTATACAGTTTTACTATTTTAACTATACATTTTTACTATTTTCAATTAAAAATGCATTTTCAAATATTTATTGCATTTCATTTTTCTAAACTTATTTCAACTCAAGACTTTTGTTTGCATTCAACATGCACCATTCAAAGCCACATACTAAAATTTCAACCCTTTCTGTCTTCATTTGCTATTTTTCATGCATTTAATGATTTATTTTGAGCTAAATGACCTTGAAATTGGAAAGCACTACAACTGAACTCAGAAAAAGATGAAACTTGGCATGGTATAATCATTTGATCCATATAGCATGTGTGCAAAAGTTGAGAGGATTAAGACAAAAACTGGATGCACTTCGTGTACAAACTGGACCATCTCTTTCAAAGTAAGAGGGTTTGAGACGAAAACTCATCTGTTTCAAAGGCATTTCATTTTTCTAAACTTATTTCAACTGAAGACTTTTTTTGCATTCAACATGCAACATTCAAAGACACATACTAAAATTTGAACCCTTTCTGACTTCATTTGCTATTTTTCATGCATTTAATGATTTATTTTGAGCTAAATGACCTTGAAATTGGAAAGCACTACAACTGAACTCATAAAAGGTTGAAACTTGACATGGTATCATCATTTGATCCACATAGCATGTGTGCAAAAGTTCAGAGGATTACGACAAAAACTGGATGCACTTCGTGTACAAACTGAACCATCTCTTTCAAAGTACGAGGGTTTCAGACGAAAACTCATTTGTTTCAAAGGAATTTCATTTTTCTAAACTTATTTCAACTCAAGACTTTTTTTGCATTCAACATGAAACATTCAAAGCCACATACTAAAATTTGAACCCTTTCTGACTTCATTTTCTATTTTTCATGCATTTAATGATTTATTTTGAGCTAAATGACCCTGTAATTGGAAAGCACTACAACTGAACTCATAAAAGGTTGAAACTTGGCATGGTATCATCATTTGACCCACATAGCATGTGTGCAAAAGTTGAGAGGATTATGACAAAAACTGGATGCACTTCGTGTACAAACTAGACCATCTCTTTCAAAGTAAGAGGGTTTAAGACGAAAACTCATCTGTTTCAAAGGAATTTCATTTTTCCAAACTTATTTTAACTCAAGAATTTTGTTTGCATTCAACATGCAACATTCAAAGCCACATACTAAAATTTCAAACCTTTCTGACTTCATTTGCTATTTTTCATGCATTTAATGATTTATTTTGAGCTAAATGACCCTGTAATTGGAAAGCACTACAATTGAACTCCTAAAAGGTTGAAACTTGGCATGGTATCATCATTTGATCCACATAGCATGTGTGCAAAAGTTGAGAGGATTACGACAAAAACTGGATGCACTTCGTGTACAAACTGGACCCTCTCTTTCAAAGTACGAGGGTTTGAGACGAAAACTCATCTGTTTCAAAGGCATTTTATTTTTCTAAACTTATTTCAACTCAAGACTTTTTTTGCATTCAACATGCAACATTAAAAGACATATACTAAAATTTGAACCCTTTCTGACTTCATTTGCTATTTTTCAGTCATTTAATGATTTATTTTGAGCTAAATGACCGTGTAATTGGAAATCACTACAACTGAACTCAGAAAAGGTTAAAACTTGGCATGTGTGCAAACTGGACAACTGAAACAGTGGTGTCACATCATGTTCAAACTTGGCTAATTGCAAACATCACAAAAAAACCACCAATGGTTTAATACATTATTACACATCACTTGTTTCCTACATTGCTTATGATCGCTTCTTGGGCTGTAACCCCGGAGCATCTTCATTGCTTAATGGGATAGTTGGGTCAGTTTTCACTGTGAAGGGAGGAATTTCATGAAACTTATCGTAATCTTCGGACATGTCTGTCTTGTCCTCGACTCCCACGATGTTTCTTTTTCCTGAAAGAACTATGTGACGCCTAGGCTCATTGTCTGATGTATTCGTATCCTTGTTTTTCCTTTTTTCGGTCTAGAAGACATGTCCTTCACATAGAAAACCTGAGCCACATCTTTGGCTAGGACGAATGGGTCGTCTGTGTGACCAAGATTCTTGAGATCCACTGTTGTCATTCCGTACAGCTGGTCGACCTTTACCCCATCTCCATTCATGTTGACCCAACTGCACCGAAACAAAGGGACCTTAAAAGTAGGTCCATAGTCAAGTTCCCATATCTCATCTATGTAACCATAGTATGTGTCCTTTGTACCATCCTCGTTTGTTGCATCAAAGCGGACACCACTGTTTTGGTTGGTGCTCTTCTTATCTTGGGAGACCGTGTAAAATGTATTCCCATTTATCTCGTACCCTTGGAAAGTCAATACAGTCTCAGACGGTGTCGCGGCCAGCAAGTAGAGTTGATTTCCAATAATGGTGTCATGCATGAGACGTAATTGCAACCAAGTGCCGAAAGTCTCCATGTGTTTGACTTGAATCCATTGGTCATCCTCCCCCGGGAACTTGGAGCGTAGAACATTCTTGTGTTCCTCGATATACGGTTGGACTGTAACAACCCAGATTTCACAAAAATTAAAAATTTTGTTTTCGGTGTGAATTGTTTGATTGCCTGATTTGTTTGCGGTGTTTGCATCCCCGATTTATCGATCGGAGATTATTTCCCCCCTCTTATCTCGTACCGGACGAAGACCGACCCTTGCCACCCTGACACTCGACCTTTGCGACACCGGGTTTCACCCGATCACCGTCGCGAAAACCGCACGAGACCAGACGCAGCCAACGGAACGAAAAACCCCGTTTAATAATTAAACGGGATATTTTTATGGGGCGCCGAAAAATGTTGTCGGAACGTCACCGCAGTGAGGTACGATCGAAGAGCTCGACGCGCTGAGCGCGTGGTTCGAGATTTCGTCGGAATCGGAGTCCGTATGCACCTTCGGCGGTCACGAACGCGATCATCGGACACGCGAGAGGGGTACCGAGGGCGTTTGCGTCAACTGCCAGCCACCCATGCTATATAAAGACCACCACACTCCCACCCATTTTTAGAGTTTCCCTGAGCCAAAATTGCAGCCACACCCCCAGATTTGCCCCCAATTTTTGTCCAATTAGCCCAGATCCGAAAAACCCTAGCCCAGGCCATCCCTGGCCGTCAGATCTGGAGATCTGCGGCTCAGGAGGCGCCACGTCAGCCCCCTGCCTCCTCTCTCCTCCAGCCCATGGGCACGCCGCCGCCTGCATCCATGGCGCCGCCGCATGCGCCGCCGGCAGCAGCGGGCCACCGGCCGCCGGCCACCCTCTCTCCCCCGCGCCCTCTTCCTCTCCTCCTCTTCCTCCCGGTTCCTCTCTCACCCCATCTTCTCCCGCGCAGGAACCAAGCCGCCACCGCAGCCATGGAAACCGACCACGGGAGCTTGACGCCGCGCGCTGCCCGGAGCTCCTCCGACCGGATCCGGCGAGCAGCCGGCTGGAGCCGCCGCCCCCGCCGCTCCTGGTCCCCTCCTCGCGCGCCCCTCCTCGCCTAGCGCCGCCTGCCGCCGGTGGCCGGCGCGCCACCGGACTGTGCCGCCGCGGCCGTCCTCCCGCTCGGGAGCGAGCGGCTCCTCCTAGTCAGCCGGCCAGGTGGGCCGCCTCCAGGCCCGAGCGCCCCGGCCCGAAGGCCACGGCCCAGCTCCCTCCAGGCCGCCAGCCACTGCCTCTAGTGGGCCGAGCCCACTAGTGGGTGAGACCCCGTTTTTTTTCTTTTTCTCGTCTGTTTTTTTTCTTTTAGCTCTGTAATTTTTCTAAGTGCTGAGAAAACTGCTGCTGATTCAATTTTGCAACGACGATAGCAAGCGATCTGTAGCTCCGATGACGTTGCCCCCAAAACGAAAACTGCTTAGAATTGCGTGTACTTTAATCCGTCTTTTGTGAGTTAATTGTTTTGAGGTTGTTTAGATATAGTTTTTGCTGTTCAAACAGGGCATCAGGCCGTTAAACTGCTACTTTTCCTGTTATTGAGCTGCTGTTGTTATTTTGTTGCAACTTTGCATGATGATTGTAACAAATCCATGAGGCCTATTGCATTGATTCCTTTTGCGTTGCGTTAAGCAATGTTTCTACTTCAGTTTCGTGCATTCACATGCCATATTTTCCTGCTGCATCATGTTTATATTTTGCTCCAAAGTAGCTATCCTGATGTTATTGTGCTGCTATTGCTGAAACTGTTATTTTGTTGCAACTTCGGTCGACGATTGCTTCGCAACCGTTTATCGGAATTGAGTGATTCCAGTTGTATATTGTTAAGCATGATGTCTAATTTCATTCCATGTATTTCTATGTCATATTGCTGCACTTATGCATATAGATTTACCCCTGTTTATACAACATGTGTGCATAAATTGTTTTGCTTGTATCTTTTTAACCGTAACTCCGTTTGGGGTGTTCTTTATATGTAACTTGATTAGTTTTTCGTGTTCTTTGTGTTTATGCTATTGCTTGCTGCTGTTAACCAAGGTAAAATATGGTTTAGGACAGAACAGTACCAAATCTCTTAATCATCGTGCGGCACTTAGTGTTATGCCATGTATAGGATTGTGCCTCACTTAAATTGACTAGATCAGATAGTTTACTTTGTGCTTCACCTTTTTCCATGTTTGTGTGCTATGCCATGCTTGGGTGCCTTGCCATGTTAATAACCGTTGTTTGCTCACCTGTAGCTAAATAACTTGAACCACCGTAAATGTGCGGTATCGTCGTGTGTGACGAGTACTCCACTTAAATTGTTAGTAACCGCTCTCGACGGTAGGTGCGATGTCTCGTGTTACTTCTTGTTGATGCTTGCTCGTGTTTGCTCCGTAGTAATAGTGGTGCACCGTTGATTGCTTTCCAGTGTTTACTTCTTGTGTGCTCCCGCGGGTACCTCTCGGAGACGACGCGAGCGTGCGATCGACTACACCTTCGGAACCCGACTGATCAACAGGCAAGGACTTGCATTACTTATGATCCATTCTATTTCAACCAGCGGTTTGCATGCTAGTATAGGTTAGGTTCGATGTTTGATCCTACCACATGTTTACAGCCTCTTTCAAACCGATACAGCCATGTCCCTTCCCAGCAAACCTTGTACTGCTATGTTACTTTTGCTCGTTGCTCAGCCCCTGCTTAGTATGCATGCTTAGGATGCTACGATGTTACTCTGTTACTCCTGGGTTTGGGATATCACATTATTATTATATTATTGTTGATGATATGATTATTATTATAATGTTGACTATATTCGACGAAGGATGGGAGGTCTAGGCTATCCCGCCTCGACGCTTTGTTCCATTCGAGTCACCTAGGATCCGAGTTTCGGGTATTGGTTTTAAGACTGAGCGTGCCTAACCGCGTGTGGGATTTTATGGGGTCCCCTTCTCTTACCTACCTAGCTTCAAACATTTCTAGTGGTGGCCCAAGCTGATTTACCATTTGAAAACCGTGTGTGTGTCTGTCGGGTAGCTCCTGGCAGATATTATTTAAAACAACCAGGGCCAGGAGGACATAGTTTCTTGGCTGGCCCACCTTGTCCGGCTGAGGACCCGGTTATCCCAATGTGTGATGAACCGGGTATCCAAACCTGCGACAGACGGTAGAGACCAGATCGAGAGAGCGGCCGGCTCCTGAGATGGATGTCGACTCATCGGGGGCCACCCGGATTTGTTCGTTGTTAGTTAGAGGGACCTGTCGTTTCGGATCTCTTGGAACCAAATCATAAAATGGTTGCCTATAATGGGTAGCAACTGAGAGTGATGGACGTGCGTGCGGAGCCTCGTAATGGGCAGTTGGTACACCCCTGCAGGGTTAAATCTTTTTGAGAAGCCGTGTCCACGGTTATGGACGACTTGAGACCTACTCCTTGTTCATAGACAACAACAACTGAGATAATTTTAATATAACTTGATCAACGTGTGTGTGTGCCTTGACTGCTTCTTCTTCGTCGGGATGCGAAGAGGAGGACAAGGATAGGATAGGTGTTATGTTTGCGTAAGTAGTTGATAGCAAGACTTGTTGGAGGCGATTCCTCATCGAATGCTTGGCTTCTTATCTTACTCTCTAGATCGTTAGCCACTTCATAAATGCTAGTGCGGCAGCAACCTCACCACTTACCCCTTCCTTACCGTAAACTACTAGTTGTCCTAGAATGACGAGTGATGAAGTCCTTGCTGGGTCAGTGGACCACTACAGTTGGATGCTGAGTACCTCTGTACTCATGATACTACCCCCAAACTCTTTTCAGGGTTCTGATCGACAACAGGTATGGTGATCGACGTTTCACGTGGAGACTCGACGACGACTAGTTAGGCGGATCCCGGCGGAGGGCCTGGACCCGTGTGGTTATGGGATCGATGCTTTTCTCTTTGCCAGTAGGCATTTGCTTGTAGTCTGTACTCAGACATATATCTTCCGTTGTTGTATTATATTTGAGGCAGTTGTATGCCGATTGTATGAGATGTTGTATCCTTGTATCTGTAATGTTGTGATATCATGTTGGAAATCCGGGGCATATGGATTTGTCATATGTCGCGGTGGGTCCGATATGTGCTTCGTCCTCGGGTTCGGGCGGAAACGTCCGAATCTGAAACAGTACCGCATATCGGGCCTTACATGGACGAAGGTAGAACTTTGTAGAACTGTGTAGTGTGCTTGAGTCAAAGAATGCCCGTCCTGAAATATCTTTTCTTTCTTTCCTAGCGTTCCTTTTCCACTCAGTCTCCCCTCATACCACGATTCAGGCACACCAATCGGCTTAAGGTCAGGAATAAAGTCAACACAGAACTCAATGACCTCCTCTGTTCCATAGCCCTTGGAGATGCTTCCTTCTGTCCTTGCACGGTTACGAACATATTTCTTTAAAACTCCCATGAACCTCTCGAAGGGGAACATATTGTGTAGAAATACAGGACCTAGAATGGCAATCTCGTCGACCAGGTGAACCAGAAGATGCGTCATAATATTGAAGAAGGATGGGGGGAACACCAACTCAAAACTGACGAGACATTGGACCACATCCTTCTGTAGCCTTTCCAGACTTGCATGATCGATTACCTTCTGAGATATTGCATTGAGAAATGCACATAGCTTCACAATGGGTACTCAAACATTTTCTGGTAGAAGCCCCCGCAATGCAACCGGAAGCAACTGCGTCATAATCACGTGGCAATCATGAGACTTGAGGTTCTGGAATTTTTTCTCTGCCATATTTATTATTCCCTTTATATTTGACGAGAAGCCTGCCGGGACCTTGATACTTCTAAGGCATTCAAAAAAGATTTCCTTCTCTGCTTTGGTAAGAGCTTAGTTGCTTAGACGCCCTTTATCAGTATGCCTGTGGTATGGGTCTTTCATACGTTACTGGTCCTCCCGTGCTTCTGGTGTATCTTTTGACTTCCCATACACGCCCAGGAACCCTAGCAGGTTCACGCAAAGATTCTTCGTCACGTGCATCACGTCGATTGAAGAACGGACCTCTAGGTCTACCCAATAGGGTAGCTCCCAAAATATAGATTTCTTCTTCCACATGGCCGCGTGTCCGGTAACGGCGTCTTTCGGAACAGATTGACTGCCAGGACCCTTTCCAAAGATTACTTCTAGGTCCTTCACCATACCAAATACATCAACACCTTTAGGGATCTTAGACTTTTTCCGGTGACCTGCCTCACCGTTGAAATGCTTGCCTTTCTTTCTCACGATATGATTGGGCGGCAGAAATTGACGACACCCCAGGTACACAACCTTCTTACATTTATCAAAATATATACCTTTAATCTTATCTAAACAGTGCGTGCATGCATTGTATCCCTTGTTTGACTATCCTGAAATGTTACTAAGAGCGAGCCAATCATTGATGGTTACGAAAAGCAACGCTCGCAGGTCAAATTCCTCCTGTTTGTCCTCATCCCACACGTGTACACCTGGTTTGGCCCACAGCTCCAAAAGTTCATTGACTAATGGCCTTAGGTACACATCAATGTCGTTGCCGGGTTGCCTCGGTCCTTGGATGAGCACTGGCATCATGATGAACTTCCGCTTCATGCACAACCAAGGAGGAAGGTTGTAGATACATAGAGTCACAGGCCAGCTGCTGTGACTGCAGCTCTGCTCTCCAAAAGGGTTCATGCCATCTGTACTTAGACCAAACCATAAGTTTCTTGCTTCATCTGTATAGTTTGAGTGGCCTCTCTCGATTTTTCTCCACTGCGACCCATCAGCGGGGTGTCTCAACTTCCCGTCTTTCTTACGGTCTTCTTTGTGCCATCGCAGCAACATGGCATGCTCCTTGTTTCTGAACAGACGTTTCAACCGGGGTATTATAGGAGCATACCACATAACCTTAGCAGGAACCCTCTTCCTCGGGGGCTCGTCATCTCCCTCAGCATCACCAGGGTCATCTTGTCTGATCTTGTACCGACTCGCAGTGCATACCGGGCATTTATCAATACTCTCGTACTTTTCACCGCAGTACATGACGCAGTCATTAATGCATGCATGTATCTTCTGCACATCTAATCCTAGAGGGCAGATAACCTTCTTTGCTTCGTGTGTTGTCGCGGGCAATTCGTTATCCGGTGGAAGCTTCGACTTCATTATTTGCAGTAACTTCTCAAATCCGGTGTCAGAACAACCAAAATCTGCCTTCCATTTCAACAGTTCCAGTGTGGTACCGAGCTTTGTGCTGCCATCTTCGCAATTTGGGTACAAGGGCTTTTTGTGATCCTCTAGCATGGTCTCCAACTTCTCCTTCTCTTTTCCTGTTTCACAGTCTCGCTTTGCATCAGAGATGACCCGACCAAGACCATCAGCGGTCTCATCCGATTCCCGTTGTTCTTCTTCATTGTCACCTCGAGGAGCTCCATCTTCTTCATTGTCTTCCATTGCAGTGTCACCGAATTCTTCAGGGGACATAGGATAGCTATCATCATCCTCCTCTTCTTCATTGTCTTCCTGCCTAACCCCTCTTTCTCCGTGCTTGGACCAACAATAATATCCGGGAATGAAACCTCTCCGAAGCAGGTGGCCTTGAAGTGTTCTCGAGGAAGAGTACTCCGCCACGTTCCGACAGTCAATACAGGGACAAGGCATAAAATTATCCACTTTGTTTGCATTAGCCACATCGAGAAATGTATGCAGGTTTGTAATAAACTCGGACCCGCGTCGATCGCTGTACATCCATCGCATCCGTGCTTCGATCTGCGTCATATAATTAACCATTACAATAACTTCGTGAATAGTGAAAAGACCACTATATATGCACACGTGCAATATTTTTGTATCAGTTACAGATGGAGAAGATAAGGTTGCTAACCTCGGCCGAGGATACGGTGTTCTGAGGACCTAAGTGTGGCTCGGACATTTCGTCGAACACCTGGTGTGCAATCAAAGGAAAAAAATTCTAGAACCCACCCCACCCCAACACAATCCTGAATTTTTTTGACGCAAAATGGCAAAGTGCTGGCTGGGGGCTTATATAGCCAGGGCAAAGGTCCCGGTTTTTGCCAACAAACGGGACCAATGCCTCGCAGTGCGCCACGTGTTGGTCGCCAGAGCATTAGTCCCGGTTATTGGCAAAAACCGGGACCGTTGCCCCAATTGAACCGGGGCCGTTGCCCTATACATACGAACCGGGACCGTTGCGAGGCATCGGTCCCGGTTCTGAAATGAACCGGGAGCGATGCCTTTTTTGGGCTGGACGAAAGGGGGGTCTCTCCACTAGTGTTAGTTCACTTCCGCCAAGTCATCATCGCTCACAACTGAGTGATCAACAGTGTCCGAGTGCAAGCAAATACTCCCTCCGTCCCATAATATAGTAACGTTTTAAAGTTAATTTAATTTAAAAAACGATACTATATTATGGGAAAGAGGTAGTAGAGCTTTGGGATCTCGTGTTGTGGTGTCTGCCCTTTTGTATTTTGCCATATTGTGTTGTATCTCCAGCTAATGTGTGTTGTGTACTCTATGATGTAAATGGATGGGTTTTTTTAAAGTTGGATGTAACTGGAGGGTCGAACTTGTGATCGATGCTTTATTTTAAAGCGGAACGAAAACCTATTTTCTGGATAGATCTTTGGGATGCCCGGTGGTTTTTTGAAATTATTATGAAAGAAGGAACCCTCTGACTTTATACACTTATATATTATCAGCCTCCAACATATTTTTAGTGGAGCGCTGTAATTATTGTAACATCCGCCTGCCTCCCAGGTTGCAATGTAAGGGCATTCAAACATATCACAAGTGTATGTATTGCAAATCCTCGATAAACTACACATGCATGTTCATCATTTGTTTGAAAAGGAGAAAAAACCATATATTTTTTGCGGGTAATCAAACTTTATTATTCCACCTCAACAAAAGATTTCTCCGAATTACAGACTTCTGCGACACTTGGTGGGCCAGAACCAAGCCAGAACAGGTCAAAAAGAAAAAAAAAGCCTGTCCATCTATATGATATGCACAACTATAAATTATTAAAATCAAGTGCACAGTAACAAGATATCAAAGGTAATTAAAACAATCACACACGACAAAAGAAGGATATATGCCTATACACATATCCTAGTATCAATCGGTTGTATATAAACTCGTGCTATCATCTCACACAGGTTGCATTCAAAGACCATAGGATTTTGTGCTTTCACATGGTTTAGTAAAGGCCATAAGCTCATGTATCGCAAATCCTCGACAAACTACATAGACATGTTCATCTTTTTTTTGAAAATGAGAAAAAACCCGGCCTCTGCATCTGTTTAATACGCAGTTCAGTAAAAAAGTATCAAAGGTAATCAAGACAGCCACAAACGACAAAAAAGGGATATATACATACTATTGAAATGTCATTCAAATGGATTGTATATAACTTGTGCTATCATCTCACATTGGTTGAATCTAAAGAACACAGGTTTACGTTGCAATTGTTGGGAATGTGCCCTAGAGGCAAATAAAATATGTTTTATCGAGCATATTCCATTAGTTCATAATACGTTTGATACTATGCTATAACTGTATTAAGCGGAAACATTAATACAGGTGTGGTATACAAACAACCAGGTCCCTAGTAAACCCTAGTATACTAGTCCATTGGGCGATTGATGATCAAGGTTTCCTGATCATGAGACAATGGAGTCTGTTGACAATGGAGTCGTATCATTGGATAATGATATGATGGACATACACCCACCAGAAGTGTTGCGATGTGATCAAGTCACATAGTTCGACATTGCGATAACTATAACGTAGTGACCAGATCCTTTGACCGTAATGATCATACGTAATTGTCATTTATGAGGAGACTTTGATTTGTATCCCACCGCCTGACTGAAATATGCTGGCTATAATGGTGCACTTTGGGTATTCCGAAATAGATGGTTGATGAGTATGCAAATAGATCAAAGCGGGATTTGTCCATCCGTGTGACGGATAGGTACTCTGGGCCCACTCGGTGATGTTACATCATAAAGTTTGCAAACGTGTGACTAGGTCACGGAGTTGTAATATCACGGGAACGAGTAAACTTGTTTGTTGAGAATGAGGACGAACTAGGTATATTGGATACCGATGATCAAACCTCGAACAAGCAAAGTACCACGGGACAAAGGGAACAGGCACACGGTTAACGGATCCAACAGCGATTGAAGTTCATTCGATGGAAGCGCAGGGGCTATCAAGGATTGTAACCAGGTCCAATTGATTAGTCATTGATCAATGAGAATTGTCTCGATCATGTCTGCTGTTTCCCGGACCGTAGGGTGTTACACTTAAGGGTACTCGACGCAGTAAGGATTGATTCGGGATCACCGGAGAAATTGGAGAGAACACCGGAATTGTTCCGATGAAGGCCGGAAGTTGTTCCGGGTATTTTGAAAGGTTCAAAATATATTTAATAATGTTTAATATATGTTTTATTATTTAATTATCTGAATTAAATATTAAAATGTATTTAAATATATTAAAAATGAATTAAAAAGGTGTATGGGCCTCTAAGGGCCCATTAAGGGAGAGGGGAGCCTCCCCCCTTGGGCTTGGCGCCAAGGGAGGGGCCCACCCCCTCCTTAGGTCGGCGCACCTCCCCCCTTTGGTGGGATTAGTCCCACCTCGGGGAGGGAGGGAGGATCCCACCCCTCCTTGGACTATATAAGGAGGGGTAGGGGTGCCCTTTTGATTCAACAATTGAAGTTCTCTCTTCCTCCTTCTCTCCTACCTTTGAGCGGACTCCCCTTGTTTGGAGGCTGCACTGGGTTGGGGATTTCTCCACTATACGCACGCCGTCGTGCTGCTGGAATCGGGATCCGAATCCATCTTCTTTCCGCTGCTCTACTGGTTCGGAGCCCGGAGGGACGTCGGGTATACTGTATGTGTATAATCCCGCGAGGCACTACACTTGTGGTGCTACTTCATCGTCGTGGTCGTATCGCGAGGTCTTCATCAGCAACGTTCCGACGGGGACGTAATCCCGTCATCGGTCTGCAAGGATCGGGTGGCTACAGGAGTCATCGTGGATCTGCGCGTCATAGGGGATTGCCGGTACGACTACACCAACCACGTTCATGCGGGAACGTTTCCCGCTTAACGGACTACATACTGGTATGTGATCTATTTCTGTCCGTTACTTGCATCAGCATAGCATAGGTCTTGGGTATGGGTCTCGTAGGTTATGAAATTTTTTTGTTTTCTGCCCCGAACCCTAACAGTGGTATCAGAGCAAGGCTATGCGTAGATGTATTGTACGGATAGAACACATCTAGTATGTGGGCATCAATTCTTCTATTGTTACCCTCTCACGTGTACTCATTTAGCGTTGCGGCAATGTTTGATGAAGCGGCCCCCGACCGACCTTACGCGTTTACGCGAGACTGGTTCCACGCTTGACATATGGCTTGTACCATATAAAGTGGCTGGGGGGGGTGTCTGTCTCTCTGCATTAGCGATGCGAAGATGTTTGCAACGGAGGGCCCCGACAGGGGTGTAATAGAGACAATTGCGGGATTGGTGTTGTGGCTTGTTTTCGCAGGATAGAAAGCGGTTCTTTTCTCGAAACCCCTAGCAGCCACGTAAAACTTGCAAAAGATAAAGTAGAAAGGCGTTTTCAACTTTAATTTGCATGTCGGGGGGAATCATAGCATGTATGATTTATACTATTGCATCCTGTTTTGCTAATATGTTAGATATACGATGGTAGCATAATAGGATGATCCCTCACTAATCCAACAAAGTGTCCTTCCTTAGTGAAGCACCATCTGGAAAGTTCTTCATTATGGAGGCATCACGTGTCACACGGGTGTCAAACATTTTTACGTTCACAAGAGATGGGTGGAGCAAGCCTAGCATGTCCAGAAATATGGCCTTGCATACGCGGCATATACTCACTAAGGTTATTGTGGCGAGCCTGGCATGTGCAGACATGGCCTCGGGACACAAGAGACCGAAAGGTCGAGCATGAGTCACATGGATGATGTGATTGGCATGATGGCCTACCTTGAACAACATACTGATGGTCGTGTCACACGGGGGAGGTATGTTCTTCAAGGATCGTGTAATCACTTAGAATAAACTATGAGGGATGTTTGTCTGAGTGGGAGTTCCAGAATTGTTTTTGAAACATGAACTCCATATTATGAACTTAATCTTCATGTCTAAGAAAATATCATTGTAGATAACGTCATACCAATGTTTAGAACTATGGCTCTTTTAGTATGATAGAACTTAAGGTAAATGGGTCTTACTTCATTGATGTGTACCAACACCATTAGAGACATACTCATTAGTAATGACTTGCTAAACATATTACGAAGAACTGCTAGGAGATACACCTGACAACTCCGTAATCAAGGAAGATGATGATGAGTATCACACTCACCGTCACTTATGAATGACTGTCCAATACACCATAATTCATTCTATGGAATCTGAATTGTGAATGCATGTTAACCAACACGTATGACGTGCTAGGTGAACTTGAAAGCACTTGGTCACAAATCAGAGTAATGGAATATGAGTATATGGACGGGGTTTCTTTCAACCATGGTGGAAGGAACAACCTGCTGAGAAAGTCACTTGGAAAATGTATAAGATACATGGAACACCTTGTGTATAACTTGGACTACTGAATGACTGGTTACTTTGCGATAACTGGGGAGTTGCATCCGCTTCCTCCCAGTTACAAAGACCATGTCTGGACTATGTCATGAAGGAGAATCGTTCACCTGTCATGAGGTCATGGTTAAAGTCAAGAACTTTAAGAGTAGAACCAATGCAGGAATGGTCATTGACGGAGAAGGTATATTTGATATACGAGTTATAAATGTCTTTCCCACGAAACACTAATTGCGGTTGATTAAGTATTCGATGCTTGAACTTACTGCTTGAGAGTGGCTTGGAAGGGATGAGGTGACAATGTGTGCTGACGGCAATCAAGATAGTTGATGGTCGACAACACTCTCCCTCTACATCTATCAATTGATTAATATATGAATAAATTTTATGATCGTTTGAATGAGGACTTTATTAGTGTGTCTTGCATCTCGTGAAGACAATTATTCATATTAGTGAGAAACAAGTCAGTTGTTCTCCTTTTATGAATGATATCTCTTATGGTCACATTACGATTATGAATGAGTTATTCTTATATTGATGATAGTTGTTTGATCATTTATAAGAAATATTGTAATGCCAAGAAATATCCAGGCTTAATAATGACACTACAGTTTAAGTCATGAATGGTATGATGATGTCTTAAGATACTTGATCTCTTGACACATACAAACCATGCCTTTTAGGTGAGATGACTAAAACCTCGCATTCTGGTAAACGGAATGTGTACTGATTGTTGAGTATCATACATTGTGATGTATCGTATGTCAGCATGTGGTGAATTTCATTATTTCGTGAACTTCGTATGTGGACTTAGATGAATATTTGTATTCACTAATGAAACATGAGTCTGAAATAATTTGATATGATCAAAAGGGATTTCAGAGTAAAGATGGATATTAAATTAACAAGAAAGACAAGTCTCTACGATTTGATCAAAGTGACAAATGTTTTGAGTTAGCCTTGGGCATAAAGACTTGTGTGAAAGTTGTTCCACAAATTGCAATGTCTTGAGACACTTCAATATGATTGACGTGCCTGAACATTGTGATCATATTCTATCGAAAAGTGTATGGTCTAAGTTATCTCTTACCAAGTTACGTTATTATTGTTTAGAGTTATTAATTTAATATGCAAACACTCACTTCAGCATAGGGAACCATCTGAGTTCGTGGAAACCAACACCATATATGTCATGGTGTGTTGTGGTTTCTAGGAAGCTTGATTTATGTAAGATAAATTATCTTTGTAGTGTATCCTTAGACAACTATGGATGCATCTTCCACAACTAGAACCAAAAGGAGCAAAACTTGTATTGCTATGTTTGGTGTTTGTCAAGAATTGTTCTTGATAAATGTGGTAATGGAAGAAAAGTGAAAGTTCAACCAAGGTAATTGACCTTGCCTCCAAATGTCAGAGTAGTGCAACGGAATATGTTCTGGAAGAAAAGCTCTACAATAAGAGGAGAAACTAATGATAATGATCATGATCTTCTGATGGGAGCTTTTACTGAGAAAGGTAGGATTCAAGAATATATATTTGCCCCTGGTGCAAAATGATATTCATGATTCACTTGTCATGTTAATGGAACAAGACATTCCTACGAACTACAAAGAAGCGATGGTGGACCTAAGTACGAGATATGACTATGAGTCATGAAATCCTATGTTGAGTTACATTTAAGATTGCTTGAATCTTATCAAGTAAGGAGGTTACTTGATATTCACAATAACTTCAGAGTTATGAGGAATAAATGTGAACATCAAAGAGACGTCAAGATTGGTTTGTCACAAAGATTGTTTCTGACAAATTCAATGGGTTGACTACAATGTGTAGCAATGCTTGAGTCAAAGGGATATTCACTACGATTGATCCAGGATTGTTATCAATACCGTGACTTCCTCAAATCCTGTATTTGAAGAAGTGTTGTAATTGGTACAACAAGAAGGTTTTGGAAAAACATATGGATACTAGTGTGTCGTAAACTGAATTCTCATTTTGATGGATGATCAAAGGATTTTGGACTTAACCAAAATATCGAGGAAACATGCATTTGCATGAAACTGAGTGGGAGCTGAATAGTTTCCTGAAACTTAAATATGTAGACGACATATTTTGAGTGGGAGCTATGGGAGTATTATCCTAGACTTATAAGTAAATGACATATTTGAGTAGGAGCCATGTGGTTAGTATCCTGAACTTAATATGTGTCTGACATATCTAAGTGGGAGTCATGTGGATGTTATCCTTGTCTTATATGTGGCCGACATATTTGAGTGGGAGCAATATGAGTGTTATCCTATAACTTAATATGTGCATGACATATTTGAGTGGGAGCATGATAACATTCTCATATATGGATAACATATTATGAATGGTGCAGTTAGTGTTAATGATTATTTGAATCTTTCATAAATGAAGATGAATAAGTATTAAGCATTGAAGATCTATTAAGATAGATATGTGTTTAATAACATTGAGTCGTAATACTTACCTGGATAAGATTCTGAAGGAGTTCAGAATGGGACAAGTCAAGAAGTGGTCCTTACTTGTATATCCAAGAGAAGTGTTGAGTTAATCTCAGTACAAGAACAATGGTTAATGGTTAATGAAAGAAATGGATCTGTTGGATCCTCTATGCCTTTGTCATAGGTTCTTTCATATAAAACCAGAGTTTTGTACTCGACGTAATGTGACCCAAGTTCTTAGTAGTAAGAACATGCTGTGATATGATTTATGAGTAAATCATTGAACAAAGAGTTAAGTTTATCCTTCAGTGTCTGAAGAGAACTGAGGATACATCTCAAATTTGTAAAGGATAGTGGACTTGACCATAAATGTTATGCTGGTTCAAGTTTTGACACTAACCTAGAAAATTGAGATATCATACTAATGAATGCCTAAGTTGAAAGAAACATAGTTAGACATCAAAGTTGCATACAATGCACTAAGGATTGAATCTACATTGATGTGGCTGCCTTAGAAGTAGCAGGGGTTATATTATGGCTTAAGAAGTTCGACTTCTGATTGAGTGAGTTTCAAGTGTGCATGACTATGGGAAAGTCCGCGTGACCCACCGGATGTCATTGCTATGACACAGCAAACGAAGTCTCACTTCACCGCCAAATATATATACCTCATCATTATAGTGGATAATGAAGGAATGTCAAATTAGGTGACATTATGATTTGCAAAAGGACATACGGTTCTGAATGGTACCCAGACCGTTGATACAACCTCTTCCACGGGCAAGCATGATCAATAAGGAGTTATTATCCAGAGAAAATGCAACTAGATTATTTGTACTCTAGTGCAAGTGGGAGACCGTTGGGAATGTGCCCTAGAGGCAAATAAAATATGTTTTATCGAGCATATTCCATTAGTTCATAATACGTTTGATACTATGCTATAACTGTATTAAGCGGAAACATTAATACAGGTGTGGTATACAAACAACCAGGTCCCTAGTAAACCCTAGTATACTAGTCCATTGGGCGATTGATGATCAAGGTTTCCTGATCATGAGACAATGGAGTCTGTTGACAATGGAGTCGTATCATTGGATAATGATATGATGGACATACACCCACCAGAAGTGTTGCGATGTGATCAAGTCACATAGTTCGACATTGCGATAACTATAACGTAGTGACCAGATCCTTTGACCGTAATGATCATACGTAATTGTCATTTATGAGGAGACTTTGATTTGTATCCCACCGCCTAACTGAAATATGCTGGCTATAGCGGTGAACTTTGGGTATTACGAAATAGATGGTTGATGAGTATGCAAATAGATCAAAGCGGGATTTGTCCATCCGTGTGACGGATTGGTACTCTGGGCCCACTCGGTGATGTTACATCATAAAGTTTGCAAACGTGTGACTAGGTCACGGAGTTGTAATATCACGGGAACGAGTAAACTTGTTTGTTGAGAACGAGGACGAACTAGGTATATTGGATACCGATGATCAAACCTCGGACAAGCAAAGTACCACGGGACAAAGGGAACAGGCACATGGTTAACGGATCCAACAGCGATTGAAGTTCATTCGATGGAAGCGCAGGGGCTATCAAGGATTGTAACCAGGTCCAATTGATTAGTCATTGATCAATGAGAATTGTCTCGATCATGTCTACTGTTTCCCGGACCGTAGGGTGTTACACTTAAGGGTACTCGACGCAGTAAGGATTGATTCGGGATCACCGGAGAAATTGGAGAGAACACCGGAATTGTTCCGGTGATGACCGGAATTGTTCCGATGAAGGCCGGAAGTTGTTCCGGGTATTTTGAAAGGTTCAAAATATATTTAATAATGTTTAATATATGTTTTATTATTTAATTATCTGAATTAAATATTAAAATATATTTAAATATATTAAAAATGAATTAAAAAGGTGTATGGGCCTCTAAGGGCCCATTAGGGGAGAGGGGAGCCTCCCCCCTTGGGCTTGGCGCCAAGGGAGGGGCCCACCCCCTCCTTAGGCCGGCGCACCTCCCCCTTTTGGTGGGATTAGTCCCACCTCGGGGAGGGAGGGAGGATCCCACCCCTCCTTGGACTATATAAGGAGGGGTAGGGGTGCCCTTTTGATTCAACAATTGAAGTTCTCTCTTCCTCCTTCTCTCCTGCCTTTGAGCGGACTCCCCTTGTTTGGAGGCTGCACTGGGTTGGGGATTTCTCCACTATACGCACGCCGTCGTGCTGCTGGAATCGGGATCCGAATCCATCTTCTTTCCGCTGCTCTACTGGTTCGGAGCCCGGAGGGACGTCGGGTATACTGTATGTGTATAATCCCGCGAGGCACTACACTTGTGGTGCTACTTCATCGTCGTGGTCGTATCGCGAGGTCTTCATCAGCAACGTTCCGACGGGGACGTAATCCCGTCATCGGTCTGCAAGGATCGGGTGGCTACAGGAGTCATCGTGGATCTACGCGGCATAGGGGATTGCCGGTACGACTACACCAACCACGTTCATGCGGGAACGTTTCCCGCTTAACGGACTACATACTGGTATGTGATCTATTTCTGTCGGTTACTTGCATCAGCATAGCATAGGTCTTGGGTATGGGTCTCGTAGGTTATGAAAAATTTGTGTTTTCTGCCCCGAACCCCAACAACAATTACATTGGTTGTATATAACCTTCCAATTACATTGCAACTCTAAAAGGCTCGAGGAACCACACGCTTCCTAGATCGGTGGCAAACAACCACCCGTTTACGTAAGCGTGAGCCGGATGTGATAAATTTTAAATACGCAACGATGATAAGGAGCAATGCAGAGGAATTTCGAGTGTTGAACAATACAATCGGATAATGGAAATCGGCAAATCGGTGTGGAGGCTTGTAGCTACATAAGTTTTACTGTTCTAAATGGCATGTACTCCCTCCGTTTATTTTTACACGACATGTAAGATTTACTTGAGATCAAACTTCATAAAGTTTGACCAATTTTATATTCAAACTATCAATATTCATAATAAAAAAATAATATAATTAAGATACATCATTAAATTATTTTTTATTATTTTTATTATTGGTGTTTATATTTTTAATATAAATTTGTTCAAACTTTATAAAATATGACTTCAGTTAAATCTTATATGCGGGTAAAAAGAAATAGAGGGAGTACTTGACATATATACACAGGTTCAACCATTAAACCCGAGATCAATCGGATCTTCTAAATCAATAACTAAATTTTGCATCAATCCATCATCTATATAAGAAACATGAGAAAACAATAAGATAGAAAGATGGTTTTGTATAGCAGTTTAGCAAGCTACATAACTCTAAATTTAATGTTGTAGTTGAAATTAACAAACCATTAGCACCATTTTCGATTTAACCAATACACGATAGCTTTAGCCAGAGCTCTTCAAAGGCTATATGGTTAGTCGGTGATTTAAAATTTGATCTAGTTATATGCGTGGGTAGTATTGTTTTTCAGTTTCTTACTCTCATCGCGGTCATAATGATGAAAGAATACAAAAATATTTCATTTGATAACACAGGTACTTCTATTTCAACGATGACTAACAGAATAGCAGATTAGTACTATCATTGTATATCATAATATAGATTTGTCAATACGAGCTGCCTTATTCACTATCTCTTTTATATGCATGCCTGCTGACCCACAAGTGTAGGGGGTCGCAAGAGGTTTCACGGGTAAGAATAACCCAATTTATAGATTCGATCCAAGGGGAGCCAAAGAATATTTATAAGCTTTGACAGTCAAGTTGTCAATTCAACTGCACCTGAAATATGCTTGTTGGGAAATAATTTATTAGTAGTAACGGTGGCAACGGAAATAGTGGTGGCAAACAGCGAAAATAAAAACAGCAAAGTAAAGCAATTAGTAACAAACAGAATTAAAAACACCGTAGGCTGAGAGTTGGATGATTGGGCGTTGCATGGATGAGATATAACATGTAATAGATTTAACATGGGACAAGGCTCACAGAAAAGTAATGATCATCTAGGAATATATCAAACATTAGACATGTATCCCAAGGGTAGTTGTGCGTGATTGCCATAAGAACTTGCACAACATCTTTTGTCCTACCATCCCGCTACCAACTGGACCAAAATAAACCCGAACAAAACATTAAAAATTCATGGATACATGTAATCCTCAAGTTATAGTTCATCCCCTTTGGTGTCCCAAGATGTCACCATTGAGATCGCCGGTTCCGGACTATAACGGGTGCATACAACTTGTAGATAGGATCAATAACACAAATATACTCATGGAAATAAATAGTGTTCATATATGAAATCATGGCACTCGGGCCCAAAGTGTTAAGCATTAAGAGCAACAAGACGCAACAAAGATGATAAACATCATAGTAGATGATAGACAACAAGCCCCCAACAATCTGACAAAATATTACATGATCAATCTCTTCCAATCCCTACCATCCCTTTTTCCTATGGCATGGAATTACTCACATGTGGATGGGGGAAACATGGAGGAATGATAGAGTGGCGATGGTGATGACGATGTCGACGATTTCTCACCGGAGGCCAAAACATCCTCCAGATTAGCTCTCTCGAGGAAGAATAGATGTGGCGGTGGCTCCACGACGGAAACTGAAGTATGGACGTCTGTTTTAGGGTTTTCGTCTCGCGAGTAACAATAAGGGCCAAAGGGGGGGCTCGGGAGAGTTCCCACTGGTCCAAGGGCCGGCCTGTAGGGCGGCCAGGGGAGTGGCCGCGCCCTCTAAATAGGGGTGGGGCCCCTCTAGATCTTCTTATTATATAGAGTGGTATCTCAGGTTGGAGTAAAGCTCTATACATAGATTCTACCATGAATTTACCATTATGCTGTAGATTTCATCGAAATTCATCGGGCCCAGGTGACAACTGAATTGTGGATAGGCGTTGTACCAATGTATTCCACGATTCCAGTCTAGTATCGGTTAAATCTCTTTTAAACGTCACATTGGGAGGGAAGCTTTCCATGACTTTGGCGATAGTCTCACCCTTCTAACGTACAATGGTGTATAAAGCAGGATATTGTTCTCGGAGAGTGGTATTTCCCAACCACTTATCCTCCCAAAATCTAATCTCTGATCCACATCATTAATAGTGAATTATCCAAAACGGAAGAAATGTTTCTTTGTGGCCATCAATCCGGCCCAAAAGTGTGAGTCCTCATGCTTCCAAAGTATTTGGCATACTGCCTTGACACCAACATATTTCCTCCTTAGAAGGGTTTGCCATACACTTTCCTCTGACAAAATCTTAAATAGCCATTTGCCTAAGTGAGCTGAATTTGTGACCTCAAGATCATGGATCACTTAAAATAAGTTTAGAAGTGTCATTTACATGCAAGTATCATCTGATATCATCTCTTAAATATTTTCATGGCATCAACTTTGGAAAATAAATTTAAATATCTAAAAAATAAACTTTTGTATAAATGTTTAAATGGTATGTGTCTACAATCCCTACAAAATAGGATCAAAATTTTAAAGGTACAATGTTGGAAATGAATTACAAATCTGGCATGCATAGAATTACAAAAATATAAATGAAAAAATAAGAATATTCACATAAGGATTTTTTTTTGTTTTCAATGTGCCTTCTGATTTTGAACCTATTATTTTTAGGAGTTATAGACACATTTATCATGAACAATCACAATATTTTACAAATTTAAAGTATTTAGAATTATTATTATTTAAATGGGAGCATGTGGGAGTTACTAAGATTTGTTGGTACTCTCCAGAATTTTCTTGTCATGACAAGCCATAGACAAATTTAAGTGATTTTTTGTTGAATTTTTTGGGTGATATATTGTCGCCTAGAACGATAGATGGGTTAAGCACCCTTTGATGCTAATGTGGTGTAGATTAATCTACTTACTTACTTAATAAACACACATTTAAGTTTCTTTTAATTAGAAGAACACATCTTACATCGTTTATCTATTTCGTTAACTTCGAGATATAACATCCTCATACCTATACGCTTGTTTTAGTGGGTCATCACAAGATTCTATGGATTGGACGATTGGTACATATTAATTTTTAGTACCTTTAGTCATTTTTCCTTTATTGCTTTTCGTCGGTTTTATGCTATTCTCTTTTTGTGTGTTTCCACTGGTTTTCTAAGGCCCACTCTATTTAAGATTTTTTCACAGTGTCGAAGTGCCTTCATGCGGACCGTGACTAATTGCTTCCAAACAAATTGTGTGGAAAACATTTGAAAAAGTGAACCATGCATGAAAGGTAGAACGAAAGTGTGGTGAAAAAAAACTTGGTGAAAGATGGAACTTAGGTTCTTTTTAAATATTATATAGAGACAGAGATATAAATTCATTATATAAATAATAAAGTGTAATTTAGCGCAAACTTACTGTGAAAGTATTTTTAATTTTTCTTTCATCTCAAAGGTTTACACTAATAGCATTAATTCATTCCTCCTAAGAAAACTTCGTTGTTTTAATATTACTTGATTTTCTTTATTTTCTTCAGGATAATACCAATAATGACAACTCATTGCAACTTAGTAAATCATTTTCACGAAAATTTCACTATTATATACTCATTCTTACATCTTACAAAAAATTGTATTTTGTGTAAATTGTGTGCAAAAGTATCCATTATTTGATTTATTTTAAATTTAATGTATTCTTAAAATGTAAAACCAATGCCACTAGTATATTCTTTCTTAAAAAACTTCAAATTTTTATATTATTTTAGTTTGTATTTAAAAAAATCTTCGTTGAGTGTTATATCGATTTCACAAATTCATTCCTTCTTAATTCTTTATTAAAAATCCCTATTATACGATTATTTTTAAATACTATCTTACATAATGTTGTGTAGTTTTTTTTTCAAAAATTCGACATTATTTGTTTTTCCCTTTTAAATTGTAATACCAGTTACATTAATTCATAATTTCTTTGAGAATTTCATTCTTTTGATAGAGTTCAGTTTTTATTTTTTTTGTCTCTTCTTCAAGTGTAATATCAATGCTACTAGTTCATTTATCTTAGAAAACTTCTTTGTATTTGCCAAATTTCCACTATTATATGATTATTCTTGCATATTATAAAATAAGCAATGTGTAATTTGTGTGCAAATTATGTATTTATGTTATTTGTGCGTGGTTTTTAAATGGTAATATCAGTGCCACTAATTTTCTTTTTCCTAGTGAACTTATTATTTCGGTTTTAGGTTTATTTTATTTTCTTCTTCTTTAAATATAATATCAATGCCACTAATTAATTTACTCGTAGAAATTTCAAAAAACAATATTGTATATTTATTCTTGCATATTAAAAAAGTGTAATTTATATATATTGTGTGTAAATTTTGTCATCATTTATTATATTTCTTCTTAAAAAAATATGTGTAATTTTTTTCCACTAATTAATTCTTTCGTAGACAAATTTTAAGTTTTGTCTTTATGATTCATTTCTTCTATCATAATATTTCAATAATCCACCCATTTATCATGCATTTGACAGTTAATACGTAAAGACATAATATGTATTTTCTCTACAGATAGCTAAGAGAATTTATATCCCAACCTTTTGTTGGAACCTACTACAATTAGTCATGTGTGTTCCACATGAAAAACTAAATAGATTTTTTTTGAGAACTAAGAACTCAATAGATTTGACTTAATTATCTTTTACATTTTTTGCTCTTTATGATTTCTCATAGTATTAATTGCACTTTGTCCCTTCTTGTTAATCATCATGTTCAAGCACATGACTTTTGCATATATAAATTGAAGCAAATAAAATACAGTACACAACTTGGTTTGACAAAAACCACAAAAAAATGCACCATGAGAGTATAATGCCCTTGATTATAGTTTAAAAGTACTGCTTACTCCCTGATACATATGGACCTTGAAATAAACAGAAATTTAGCGCTGTAAAATAAGATAGATGTCGTAGGATAGATTGATAGGGGAAACAATGGATAGATTCTCAATGAATCAACATTCGAGCACACTTGCCCGGATAACTCAAGTGAAAGATAATTTAGCTGGACTTAGAGCTTATAATTGATTTGATATCATTGGCGATATTCTTGGCATCTACTGCAATACCAGCTAATCCTCTCCTCGCTAACCCAGCACAGTAGACTCCATTTTCACCTTTCCAATGATTTGGATATTCTTTGATTGGCATTCCATTGCCATTTAACATGCTCTCGCCATTCTGCAATAAGTTTTTGACGTAGAGCTTGTTAGGAGGTCTAACAATTATTGCACTAAGAAAACATACTCAAGCCATATTCAAACATCAGTGTTATTACCTTGAGCCATATATTTGCTGTGCTTTTGTATCCAGTTGCAAACACAATCACATCAAATGGTACTTTTTTACTACACTGAAATTGAACTATATTGCCAATGATATTACTAATGCCCCCATGAACCTATAGGAGATAAATGAAATATTGATAACTTGGCCTATTAAGGCAACATTTGTTATGAAATTTATGTCATGTCAAGGATATACTTACTTTGATAATACCTTTTTTGATTAACCCAACAATGCCAACATCAATAACAGCGGATCGACCGGTTTCTGACTTGAGGATCATTGGACCCATTTTTGGCCTTGTGATGCCATGCCTCGATAGGTCTCCAAATATTAAATTTGCCGCCATCACAAGGAGATTGTCGACTAGATTCAGTGGGAGACGGTGAGCAAGTGTCATCCCTAGACGTATTAATTCATTTGTCATTATATGAATCTGCAAACACGAAACATGTCAGATCTCTTTTGAAGCATGCATGTTAAAATAGAATTTCACACAATCTTTGTCTATAAGAGTTTATTTTTGTGTCTTGTAGCTCCTCTAATTGTTACGTTGTTTGTGCGTGTTATAGAATAGTCCATCACTCTATACCATGAATTTTTTTCTAGTAGTAATAACACTAGAAAATTGCATCCCTCCTAGTATTAAGTAGTAACTATACAATGAAATATATACTGCATGTACATACAGGGCTTCGTATAACAATGGAAGTATTAGCGCCATGGGTTGCCAAGTCATAAGCAATTTCCATCCCCGAGTTCCCAGATCCAACAACCAAGACATTTGTAACACCCCGGTTGTCACACTACAGTAATCACGTACAGTAATCAGGATTACTGTTGCTAATCACTGTTAATAATCTGTGTTGCTCAAAATGGCCTTGATCAAAATTTTGCTTTGATCAACTTGGTTCAGTTCAAATTCAAATTCCCCTTTGTTACTGTTGAAAGCAATGTGAATGATGGACCTTGATCATCATGGATCAAAACAAAGTCCAAATCATTTCAATAGAAGTCAAATCAAATCTTACAATGCCTTTGGTGAAATATGAAAAACAAAGTGCAGCATAAATCTTGCCCTAAAATTGTCCAACCACTTTTGATAATGCACTAATATTCAGTGGACCATGTTGGTATAGTTGGGGTAATTTATTGATCCACCAAATAATTCAAACAATTTTAAACAGTAGCTAAAACCCTCAAATTAATCATTTAATATTTATTTCAAATATTAAATGTCTTTTAAAATTGCCCAAACTTTTTGTGGCACTAACCTATAGTGTAATAGTAATTTTGGGGCACATCCAACATTTTACAAAAATGATTAGTGGTTAAAATAAATGCACCAAATGGAAATAACAGAAAAGAAAAAAAACATAAAAAGAAAGGCAAAACACCTATCCTACCCCCTGGGCGAGGCCCACCTCCCCAGCCCAAACCCCCTCTCCCCCTGGGCCGCAGCCCAACCGGCCTGCCCCACCACCCTCTCCTCCCTCCCCCCTGTTCATCCCCTGCGTGGCAGCCATCCATGGCGTGACCACGCCGTGGCGGCAATCCACGGCTCGCCGCCGGCAATAAGTTCCCCCCGCGCCCCCTCGGCCTCGAAACCCTAGCGCCCCGTGCCCGTTCCTTCTCCTCCCCCCACACCTCCCTCCCTCTGGTCCGGGCTGCCCCGAGCCGCCGGTGGGCACGTCGCCGCAGCCGACGCGGCCAACGGCCACCTCTGGCACGGTCGTCCTGTCCAGGAGGTTGGCCGCGCTCGACGACGTCTCCTCGCGCACGAAATTGGGCCGGGACGCCCTCAGTCGTCGCCTTCTTCGACCTTTCCCCGTCGGGATCGCCCACGGCCGCCTCGTCGATTTCCCCCACTCCGACCACCCCGAGCCGGGCCGAGACCTGCTCTACACCCACTGTGAGCCCTTCCTCCGGTTTTCCCCTTCCCCCCCGTCGATTCATGCGTGTGGACGCCATTGACCATGTTCGCGTCTCCGCCGTCCTCCATGGCTGGGCCGCGCCATGCCCGCGCCCTGGCTCGCGCTCACTGCCTGCTGGCCGCGCCCGGGCCACGCCAACAGCTCCTCCTGGCCGCGGCCACCACGATCGCCTGGCCACTGGATCCCCTCCCCCGCTCGTTGCTGTGCTCACTTCGTCCAACCATGGCCGGCCACCCCCTCCCGTACCCTACCCGCAGCTACTTCTCCCACTGGAGCCGCGCTGCTCTGCTCCACCATCGGGCTGCTGCCGGCACGCCCTCGCGCCTCGCGACGCCCACCCTTCGCTGGAGCGGCCTCCCCACCACGCTCTGCTCGCCGTCGGCGGTTAGGTGTGGTTAGCCAATAGGCTAACATCCAATGACAAGCGGGCCCTACCCCTGCTAATCACCCCTGGTTAGCTTAAATAAAAATAGCCCCTATTAACAGTACAACAAATGACATGTGGGCCCAACACTAAGATAACCCCTAGTTAAATTAAATGAGTTGATTAAGTCAACTGCCTATGACAGATGGGCCCCGTGCTTTTATCTTAAATGAAAACTGATTAATTTGCACATGTGTGACTTACAGATGGACCCCACTGTCAGATTAATATTTAAAAGAATTTAGATTAATTCGAGTGTATGACATGTGGGCCCTGGCCCTATTTAAATTGATTAAAAGTTATGACATGTTTGACTAGTCAACTCCACTGTTGTGGATAATGTTTATTTATTTAATAAAATAAAATCCAGAAATTGTTTAAATTGATTAAAACTTTGAAATTCAATATCTTTTAATCCGTAACTCGGATCGAAAAACTTTATACATCAAAATTGATCAGAAAAATATAACGAATACCAATATGTTATCCGTATGTCAACCACACCCCCCTAACACATCGAACATCGACACACCCCCTCCCGGATCGTCTGTCGGTAATTTCCGGTACCGATAAAAGTTGCCCGGATGAAAAACTTTCGTATACGAAAGTTGCTCAGAACGGATCCACGAATAAGAATACGATACTTATACCCACCCCACCCCTCTAACATACCGAACATCAAACCGTCCCCCTCCGGTAGCCCTGTCCGATACCGTTAAACTGACCGGATGAATTTATTCTGAACACGAAAGTTGTTCGGATTGTTTCAACTAGCACAGTTACACCATCCACACGTTTGTCGGATGTCCACGACACCTCCGGCATGAACCCTTCCCCCTTTGGACACCCTGTTCGGTAATCACCCGGAGCTGGCAGTTCATCCCCGGATGGATTCCCGCTCCGTGCAACGTGCATTGCACTGCGTTAGAACACCATTAACATTGCGTTTGCCATGTATTGTATTTGTATCGCTATTATTGTTGTGTATTTGTTGTTTCTCCCCCTCTCTTATTGTCCGGTAGTCCCGACAACCGCTGCCGATGCCCCTGTGATCGACTACGTCGTCGACGATCGTACCCCTCCCGCGAGCTTCCAGGCAAGCAGAGCCATTCTCTTCCCCAGATATCGCCTATCTTTTCCGTACTTTTCTTGCACTAGGCATGGTTACTGCTGCTGCTACGTTACAATCCTACTCAATTGCATAGCATGTTTTTGTCGCCCCTTGATGTACCTTCCTTTATCCTATGCTGCCTTATAAATATATATATTATTCAGCAGTAAACCCTGCGCATTGTTAGCTAGGTTTAGAATAGCGGGCCGTGATCACTCTGGTGAGTGAACGCGGATGACAAAATATTATAACTGCAACAGGTACGGATCAATGCAGACGCCCTAGGGAACCTACAACGGCGAGACTCTGACGAGTCGCTTCGAGTTTGACTTACGAGTGGACGAACTCGTATTTCACTCTCGTCGGCTCAGTAGCGTAGCATCACTGGGATGATACGAGAATATTCCTCTTTAGTTCATTCTGTTGATGTCTCAGTCGAACCTCTTCAAGTGTACCATCGAGGGTGATTCCTCCTGGTTTCACTTGATGGTAGGCACTCGAATCAACTGGTGTCCTTATAGGTAAGGAGTCGGGTGACCCAACGGTACCCGCGCAGGGTATCTTAGCGGAACGAGAGATCATGTGTATTCCACCGGTGTGCGGCGGGGCTGGTACTGTTCGTGGCCGATAGATATCCTGTTGGATGAAAGTCGAGCTCTTCGGAGCAAACGCGAGACAAGGTAAGGAGACGGCTCACCTTGTTGGTAACCGCACGAGTTGGTGGGACGTTAGGGCAGGCACCGATGTTACTGGTGGACCTGGCTGCTGTCGTTGTCCGCGACTCACCCGGATAGGGGCAACGATAACGGTTGTCCCGACAGATAATAATAAAATACTAAATGGTTCGGTGGATGACTTGAGAGGCCCGTTGGTCTGTACGCACTACCTTCATGTGGGATAAGGAGTTATGGGCTCCCCTGCGTCATAGTTTGTCCGAAAGCTCTTCAGACGTCAACAGTATCGCGGTCTGATTGGCGGGAAGCGGTGTGTCTTCTTCGCTCGAGCGGTGTATTTGGATTTGCTTTTGCTTCACCGGCCAGCCTCGCACCGTGCAGGAGCGTGCAAGGGTGAGGGACTTAGACCCCTTGGCGCATAGGATATAGTCCGGCGGATGGCCTCTCTGTTGAGCCAAGGATGGGCTGCGTCGTGTCGGATAGCTTTGGTGGAGCGTTCCCTAACAAGGTTCCCGCCACCCTGGAGATCCGAGCGTGCAGGCTGAACAGTAGTGCACCCCTGCAGGGAGTTTAATCTATTCGAATAGCCGTGTCCACGGTAACAGGACGCTTTATGCTGAAGCTGGATCTTACCACTACAAACTACTACTATTAAACTGTATGGTTCCAGGTTTTCTTCCTCGCGGGGATGTCGAGGAGGTGATCTCGGAGGCATTGTTAATTATGATTAGAACTTATTATTATACAATGCTGCAGCAACTTCTGCTGCATTGTTACTTTCATTACCGTCATATTAACTGTTGGCTGATTCTTACCTCATGCTTCAAGACTCGTCGGAAGATGCTAGTCTTCGATAGGCCTAGCTTCTTATCCTTGCTCTGACTTTCTATCTTGCAGTCCACTATATATACAGCCTCCCCTTTTCCATTGATACAAATGCATAGATGCTTAGTAGCGGACGTAAGACTCGCGGGTATGCTAGATACTCACCTGCTTTATTTTTCCCCTTTTATTGTTTTGCCTGATCGGCCGCTGCAGTCGACGTTGGAGCCTTGGAGTCCAGGAGCAGGAGATCCCCGATGCCGACCACCGCAACGTGAAGATCGCTGATGCCTTCTACGACGTCGAGTTCCCCTTTGACCAGGAGTAGTTTGGAGGTTCCCAGGCAGGAGGCCTCGCCTTTTCGATCGTTGTTGATATTTGTGCTAGCCTTCTTAAGGCAGCCTTGTACCCTTGTGTCTGTACTCAGATACTATTGCTTCCGCTAACTTTGTGCTCTCGAGCTGTTGTATTCGAGCCCTCGTGGCCCCTGGCTTGTATTGAACAACTTGTATTATTTTATTTGTAGAGTTGTGTTGTGATATCTCACCGTGAGTCCCTGATCTCGATCGTGTACCTTGCGTGTATGATTACTGTACACGGTCTGATTTTGGGGGCGTCACAACATTCTTGACGAAGTAGCTCTTTCCTGACTTGTAGCGTGACGAGTGGATGACATCACTCGGAAAACTTTGCAGTCCAGGGATCACTGGAATGTTCTCTGCACTGTTCTCACCACTTGCCACCACAAGAAACTTTGATGTGAACTTGACTACTATGCACTTTGCCATGTCATGTGTCACAATGGACCAACTATTATTGTCACTGTCATATGTGGATGACTCCACACTAGTAAGATACTTGGGTTTAATATTGAAACTCTCAACATAGTCATCCAAGTACTTCACAAAAAAGGTTCTTGGTATGTATGTTGCCGCATCTACTAGTTATGACATGTGTGGTAACTCACAAAACTCCTTTGCAAGATGCAGCTTGAGGCGATCATAGGCGCGGTTGCGCCAAAGCGATGCGTTGCAGCTTTCACGCCCGACGATGACATAGGGAATTGAGAATTGTCTAAGGCATGCTGCTGTTGCGAGGCCTGCTGGCCCGGCGCCTACAATCAACACTACAACTAACCCTTCATCCTTTATGAAGTATTTAAAGATAGGGCACTATCGTTAAACATGTTTGGACTTAGAGTGAGCTCTTAGCTTACTTTGCTTTGATCATGATGCTCATATCAAAATATGGTTTCTGTAGATCAAGCGTTCGGAACTTTGCCAATCACTATGATGGTGTTCCTGATCCAAATACCCTCATATGCAACTACTAGAGTTGCCATGTTTCACGTCTACGTTGTAGAAATCCCGCTATGTGCCTTAGCTTGAAAACCAATTATTCAACATCCTATTTTGCTACTTAGCTATAGACCGAAAAAGGAAAAATATTAAAATTCATTATGAAACTTTCTTTCATCTATTTGTAATGAACTCTTTAGTTTTCCTCATAGAACCTTTCTTCATCTGAGGTACTTCGAGAGAACTAATCTACTATTTAGATTTCGTTGGTGCTTGTTGCACTTTCAGGATATCCAATACCTTAGTGCTTTATTTTTCTAAAATATTTATTATCAATCAGTCATATGTTATTCACATATATGATTAGAATCGTGCTCCCACTTAATTCCATATCTTATATGATTATTGATGAAATAATAACTTTTATAACTTCATCAAAATCTATTACTCCAGCTCTGTGATATTTGCTTCAACTATGGACTGATCTTTGAAGCATTCTCACTTTTACTAATATCGTATAGATCATTAAATCCTTTCAGTTTGTATCATGCATACACCCTTTGTTTAATTTTCTCAGAAGAAAAATCCATATGTCATACTTCGGAAGTATGTCGCGATTATCAGTAATTTTCCATATGAACATTTGCATCACTACACATTTTGTAGTCAACCTTTTGAACTCTTTCGAAAAACTTATTTTACGATAAGTTGAGAAATATCAACGATTAAGCTATCGTCTATGTTCATATCTATGAAAGTCAAATCCACTCTAATGATTAGGTATCCTTAGAAGGGTTTGACCAAGTTCTCAACTTGATTTAGATGGATGCCTTTCATATAGTTTTTATGGTTTTTTAAGCCATACAGTGGAGTTAGTGCTCGTCATGGTTTCTTTTACACGACATGTAAGATTTATTTGAGATCAAACTTCATAAAGTTTTACCAATTTTATATTCAAACAATCAATATTCATAATAAAAAAATAATTAAGATACATCATTTATTATTATTATTATAGGTGTTTATATTTTTTAATATAATTTTGTTCAAACTTTATAAAATATGACTTCAGTCAAATCTTATATGCGGGTAAAAAGAAATAGAGGGAGTACTTGACATATATACACAGGTTCAACCATTAAACCCGAGATCAATCGGATCTTCTAAATCAATAACAAAATTTTGCATCAATGCATCATCTATATAAGAAACATGAGCAAACAATAAGATAGAAAGATGGTTTTGTCTAGCGGTTTAGCAACCTAAATAACTCTAAATTTAATGTTGTAGTCGAAATTAACAAACTATTAGCACCGTTTTCGATTTAACCAATACACGATAGCTTTAGCCAGAGCTCTTCAAAGGCTATATGGTTAGTCGGTGATTTAAACTTTGATCTAGTTATATGTGTTGTTAGTATTGTTTTTCACTTTCATACTCTCATCGCGGTCATAATGATGAAAGAATACAAAAATATTGCCTTTGATAACACAGGTACTCCTATTTCAGCGACGACTAACAGAATAGCAGATTAGCTTAATCTACCTACTTACTTAATAAACACATATTTTAAGTTTCTTTTAATTAGAAGCACACAACTTACATCGGTTATATATTTCGTTAACTGCGAGATGTAACATCGTCTCGCCTATATGCTTGTTTTAGTGGGTCATTACAAGGTTCTATGGATTGGACGATTGGTGCATATTAATTTTAGAACCTTTAGTCTTTTTCCTTCATTTCTTTTCTTTTGTTTATTAATATTCTCTTTTTGTGTGTTCCCACTGGTTTTCATTTGTTTCTTTTGGGAAATCTTTCTATTCAATTTTGTTTATTTCAATTTTGTGTTTTAATTTTTATAAATAAATGAAAACCTTTTTATACATGGTGAACATTTCGTATGCAGGTTGGGCATTTCCTAATACTGTATACATTAAACATTTCTAAAATACATGTTGTCCATTTTTTTCAAGTACAAGTTGAATATTTGTCTAAGGCACAATAAATTTATTTTTTAATACATGATAAAAAAATACTAAACAAACATTGAACATTCTCCATAAATGCTAAGGACATTACTTAAACTTTCAAGCTTCCCAAAAGTTCTAACAATTATCGCGTCACTTATGGAGGTACATGTCTGCTTCCGTGAGGAACAAATTTAAAAAATAATTTCTTTGACACGAGAAAATTATTATTAACGAGAGGTGCGATCGTGCCTCTCGTAGAGGCACGTGAAAAACATATATTTTTTCTCGAGATGCATGATCACGTCACTCATGGAGGTACATGATTTTCCTACAAAGAAGGCCAAGCTTTGACAATGAAACACCAAAAGTTTTGATGTTGTTACAAAGAAGGCCAAAATTTGAACAAGTCGAAAGAAAATTTTGCTAGAAAATTTGGCAGCTGATGTGCGAGGTAATGATAGTGATTTCTCGCCCTTCGTTGGTGAGCCCCAAGTGGAAGGCGTGATGTAGCACAGCAGCAAATTTCCCTCGGTGAAGATACCAAGGTTTGTATCTAGTAGGACTCCGGAGATGATAAGTAGGTGTCAGCGGCGCAACTGACGTGGACCTGCACACAGACACGATAACTTTGTTCCCAACGAAGTTCAGAGAGGTTGTCAATCTCTCCGGTCTTGTTGTTCACAAAGGGTCAAACACAAGGGATAATGATAGTAATTTAAAGTACAAGCAGAAAAGTAAATGAGCGTGTAAACAGTGATGAGGATATGGACCGGGATACGTGATGTTCGCTAGTGATGTCTCTCTCCCAAAAGACGATAAAATTGCTATGCGAGGTAAACAAATTACAGAAAGGCAATTGACAGGATTATGAACGCACCGTTGTTTTCCCCCTTGTGGCAACAACACATCCCCTAGACTCATGTTTCTGTCACTCAAGCGTGTCATCGGGGGGCATGAACCCACAATCGAGCAAAACGTTCCCTCTTGGATTCACTACCTACTACTTGGCCAAAGCAATAAACAGCAACGGAGAACATACAAGAATTACTTAGGAACAAAAATATAAGAGATAAGAACCAAATATATTACTCAATCACAATCTGAACATAATCTCATAATCCATCAGATCCTATCAAACTCAACATAGCAATAGCAGAAAATATTACAAAAGTGCCTCGATCATGTAGGGCAGCTCACGAGGTCTAAACCATGAAGAACAAAGAGGGGAGGAGAACATCACATAGCTACTGATCACGGACCCATGGTCCAAGGAAAACTACTCACGAGACATCCGGGGAGCATCCATGGTGGAGAGGAGACTCCCGGAGGTCAATCCTCCCTCCGGCAGGGTGCCGGGAAGAGGTCTTCTGGTGCTCCCGATCTTGGAAGCGCGGCGGCGGCGGAACAGAGGCGAGTTTGCGAAATAGGGTTCCTCTCTCGGAGTTTCCCCGTGACGGAGAATAAATAGGAGAAGGGGGGCAGCCAGAGGTGGACCAGGGGCCCCAGGCGCCCCCCTGGCGCGGCGAGGGGTGGGGCCGCGCCGGGTGGCCGCCTGGGCCCCCTGGCTCCCCTCTGGCCCCTCCCGGGCTCTTCTCTAAGCTTCATGTACGCTGATTTTTCCTGTATTTTTCCCGGAATTTTTCTGGCACTTTTTATATGGGGGAAAACTGAAATAGAAAAATAGCAGAAAACAGGAACTGGCACTGGGGTGCACTGAGTTAATAGGTTAGTAAAAATATGATCAAAAGTGTATGAAAGTTTATCTAGATCATAGCAATATCACACAAAACATGCATGTAGCAAGCAGAAATTATAGATATGTTTTGGACGTATCAACATCCCCAAGCTTAATTCCTGCTCGTCCTCGAGTAGGTATATGATAACAACATAATTTCTGTGGTGACATGCTAGCAACCATAAAAGAACTTTGAAAAGTAAAGCAATCAAGGTTAGAGATTCAATTCAAGTCATAACATGCAAGAGTCTATATTAGCATTGAAACAGGTAACAAAAGAACATTAGGTGCAAGAGCTCTCGCTGTCCGTGACTCGAATGTCTCCAAATGGTGTTTGCGTGCAAGAAGGGGGATAGGGAATACGAGAAAAAGTATTTTTGTGTTGTGAACTCAATCTACTAAAGTTTCACACTTGGTCTTCTTTGGAATCTTATCTTGACTCGTCCCCAGACCACTAGCCAGGTACAAGTCAATTTGATCCACTCCTTTTCGATATTTTGAGAACTCATGCAATGGATGAGCGTAAGCACAAGAGTTGACACTTAGGATGGCAAAGAGAGAAATATGGTGGAGGAGGAAGACAAAAAGGATGAGAAAGGCTCACATCAGTGAGGAAAATCATAGGCGGGAGATGCCAAATGATAGATATGATGTGAGGAGTAGGGATTGCCATGCAACGGATGCACATATGAGCTAGGAAGCTCTCCAATGGAACTAGTGGGGGTGCATCTAACTTGCTCGCTCATGAAGACCTAGAGCTCGTTTGAGGAGGCTCATCCTTGGAATATGCAAGCCAAGTTCTAAAGTGTGAAGGTCCCCACATAGCTATATGCATAATGATCATCTCTATGGAGTACAAGGATATAGAGGGATTACTAGTGTGGATCTCTCAAAAGGATAGTAGTGTTGCCCCTTTCTCTCTTTTTCTTTTTTTTCTTTTTTTTTGTATTTTTTTGTGGCCTCAATGGCTCTTTCTATGTAACTCTCATTTTTCCTCTTTGGGATCTTTTAATGTGTCCACTTTGGGATCTTTTCCTCACTTAAGGGCAACACTCTATTTTACAAGAAGGTAAAGGAGATCTTTCACACTTTACAAGGTACTCAAAATCATAAAGAATATGTAGCTATCATGATGTATGCAATGTATGCGTCTGCCAGTGTAGCAGGAACATGTATGACATGAAGATCAAGTCATGAAGAGGTGGAAGTTGCATGGCAATATAACTCGGAAAGGCTATGGAAATGCCTTGATAGGTAGGTATGGTGGCTGTTTTGAGGAAAGATATAAGGAGGCTTATGATGACAGAGCGTATCATGCCAAGGGTTTGGAAGTACTGGCGAAGGTGGACACCAACTCTCGGAGTGAGAAGAAGGCAATGCATGGCACAGGAGAGTCTAGCAAAATATGGGAAGGTGGAAGTGTCAACTTTCAATACTTACATTAGTCCGAAGAACTCATGCACTTATTATCGGTAACTCTCAATCTAGTAAGGAGGTTCACAAAGAGACAAGTACCCCGAGGAGGAGTGTATGGGGGTTTGGTTATCCTAGCGCATCATCGACTCATGGTACGTGAGTGTACTCTAATATTCGACTCCTCAGAAGAGTAGTGATCCATCTAGTAGCTAGAGTTCTCAACTAGTTTTGTAGGTTTTGAAAATACACACGGATTGCCCAAAATACGACACCTATCACAAATAGGCAAGATCTCTTGACACCAAAAGTTCAAACATTACTCACATAAATACCTCAAAACCATTGCAAGTCACTACTAAAATTAAATAGCAACCTCAATTACCTACTTCTCAAAACAAGACACAACTCAGTGCAACAACCAACTCTCTTTAACAAGATAAACATGAAAACTAAAAAGAGTTCCAGCAACAAACTAAACAAAAGCCAATGCTCTTGCTAAAGACAAACTAAGACTAAAACTAAACATGACAGTAGCTATGAAAAGATAAAGAACACACAACAGCAAAAAGATAGGCATGAAGAATCCTATGATGTGTTCTAAATTTTGAAAATGGAGCGTGTTTCTCTCCCACACAAAGTAAGACGGGATCTAACTTGTTATGAACAGCAAGAAAAGCTAAAGAAAACCAAAAACAAAACCTAAGAGCGAGACGCTCCAAGCATAGCACATAACGCATGAAGTGATAAAAATATAGTGAGACGAAGGACGAACTGATGATTGTTGATGGAGAAGGGAATGCACGGGTGATACGTCCAAAAAGCATCACTATTTTATATTGTGATTTCACCTTATTCATTGATATTTTCCACTTTAAAGTGTTGTTCTTATGTTGTTTTGGCTTATTTTACACAGTTTGCAACTTTCCGGTGCCGAAACAGCAGAACCAGGATTCAGCGGTGAAGCAGTGGAAACCAAGTTGCTGAAGCAGATCAAGTCCAAATACGATGAAATTTTACGGGGAGCATTTTTATGCCAAATGACTGGGAGTCACCGAAGGAGAAGGTGAGGGGACCCACCAGGCAGCCAGAAGGGTGCTTGGCGCGGCCCCCCTTCCTAGCTGCGCCAGGCACCCTCCTGGGTGCCTGGTGGCCCCTCTCGGTGCCCCCTTTCGCCTATATAACCCCTTGGGGGTAGAAACCCCTAAACAGGAGCTGCTTTCGCGAGACGCCGCTGCCACGGTGCGGAAACCTACAGAGGAGAAAACCAATCTCCGGCGGAGAGATTCCACCGGGGAGATCACCTCCCGGAAGGGGAGATCGTCGCCATCATCATCATCATCGTCACAGGCATCATCGAGATCATCATCAACATCATCCCCAACATCAGCACCATCTCCATCTACATCCAATCTCATCTCACAATTGCAACTTGTGTTGTAATCCGTACTATCTATCCCCTCTACTCTGTTGGTGTTGATTACGACTTTGTGGTGAATGCTATTGAGTTTTGTTGGAGAAATATTATTGTGTCCAGATTGTTCATCACCTATTTATCACCTCTGATCATGATCTCTTTTATGTCTTGTGAGTAGTTACTTTAGTTCTTGAGAACATGGGAGCAGTCTAGTTGTTAGTAGTCATATGATGTTGAAGTATTATGCGATGTGTGATACTTAAGTTGTGTTGTTATTTCTCTAGTGGTGTTATGTGAGTCGAACACATAACACTTCACCTTTAATGGGCCTAGAGGGAAACATTGTGCACAAAGGATGCTTATGGTGGGTTGCCGGAGTGACAGAAACCTGAACCCCAGTTCGCAGACTTTCACACAAGGGAGTTATGGATCCTTGATCGTAATGTTGTGGTTAGGCTTATGCCTTAATTACTACCTTGTATTTGCGGATGCTTGCAAGGTGTGTAATCATAAGAGTACACTTGTCTTAGTCTAGAAGGTGTACTAGCATTGATCCACCCACCGATACTTATCACACAATACATATTACTTGGCAAAGTATGGTGAAAGTGACTAGACTATCTCTCCCGTGTTTTCTCGAGAACGCTTTAGCCTTTATAAGTTCAGTTCTTAGGCTTATCCTTGTAAAAGGATTGGGCCACTTGCTACTCCTCAGTTACCCTGTTTACTTTGCCCGTCTTTTACTTTTCTGTTGCTTAAACCAAAAACCCCTAAATAATTACCTTTGAGTGTTTGCAGTCTTTCCTTATCCAGTGTCACTTATCAACACCTTCTACTCCTCGTTGGGATCGACATCCTTATTTATCGAAAAGCTACAATTGATCCCCTAGACTTGTGGGGGTTGGCGCGGTTAACAGGGAAGGCAACCCAACTAAACCTATTAACTTCTCCGCCATCAACGGGGGCATCCCCAAGCTTAGACGCTTGAGTCTCCTTGAATATTTGTTGGGGATGCATGGGGGCATCCCCAAGCTTGAGCGCTTGACACTCCTGGATCTTCTTTCATCATCTTCCATCGCACACTTGAAAACTCCCTTCATACATAACTCATCATAAGCTGATTAGAGAGGTTAGTACCCTTAATAAATAATTTTTTCCCACTGGATATAAAGATATTCTTGAAGAGCTACTGTTTCTCAAGAGTTCTAAATTTTTTTTGCAAATAAAAAGCAAGCTTAAGGTTTGCAAAAGTTAGGAGAGACAAAACGTGGCAGAATCTGTGAAAAATAGAACAGCAGGTAGTAAATAATTTTTTAGGGGCACTTATGCAACTCAAATTAAAAAACTCAGAACATAAGGAAGTTTCGTAATTGTATAGATCATACTGTGTAAAAATTTCAGCTCAAAAAGATGAACTGGGATTTTTCTGGATTTTTTCTGGTCACGAGGACAGAATCTGTTTTCTGGACAACATGTCACAACTTTTACTTCCCTTGCCGTAAGAGGCTATAACTTGGCACAAAGCTGAAAAATAAAGATACAATGATGTTGCTACAGTAGTAACAAACATCAAGACACAACAAAAGTAAAAAGAAAAACCTAAATTCGTTGCGGCTTGCCTCCTGAAAGCGCTTCTTTTATGCCTTTAAGCTAGGCATGATGCAAAAAGAAGAATCAAGTTTTATCAAGAGAAAGAGAATAACTGGCCCGAGTAACGGACTCAAAAGGTAACTTGATTTTCTTTCTAGGGAAGTGTTCCATCCCCTTTTTGAATGGGAATTGGAATTTTATATTCCCCTCTTTCATGTCAATAACCGCACCAATGGTGCGAAGAAAAGGACGTCCCAAAATAATTGGACACAAAGGTTCACACTCTATATCCATAACAACAAAATCAACGGGAACATAGTTGTCATTGACAATGAGAAGAACATCGTCGATCTTCCCCAAAGGTTTCTTTACGGAAGAATCAACAAGACGAACACCAAAAGAACAAGGCTCAAAGGGTTTCAATTCAAACATATCAAATATTCTTTTGGGCATAACGGAGGTACTAGCTCCAACATCACATAAAGCATAGCAAGATAAGTTATTTAATTTTATTTTGATCATAGGATCCCAACCATCATCTAGCTTCCTAGGTCTGGAGGCTTCTACTCTAAGCTTCTCCTCCCTAGGTTTGATGAGAGCATTTGTGATATGCTCCGTGAAGGCAAGATTAAGTGTGCTAGTGTGGGGGTCTCTAGACATTTTGTGTAACAAGCTAATAACTTCTGAGAGGGTACAACTATCAAAATCAATATCACTACTATCAAAGGTGGTAGTAGTGTCATCTAGGATCACTTGTTTGAAACCCTCCATGTTCATAGGAGTTTCTTCATCTACAGTTGAGGTATTAGCATCACCATTAATAGGTCCAACGGGACTAGGAGTGCATTGGGTGCTAATAGTTTGGGTATCCTCAACAATTTGGATAGTGGCAACTGTGTGGTGTGTAGGAAGGCTCTTAATTCTATCCTCTTCCATAGGGATAACTTCCGGCTTGGCTGCCATTTGATTTATCAAAGTAGATTGGGTGTGGGATATATTCGAAACATGGGTTTCGGTGGCGGTAAGTCTAGCCTGGAGATTAGAAATCTCACTGTTCAGGCTATCAAGTTGTTCACTAATATTGTGCAGAATGGCAGTATGCTCACCTATTTGCTTAGAAAAAGCTTTGTTTTGTTCAAACTGGGTGTGCATATAGTTCTTAGTAGCTTTCTCTATTTCTACCAACTTCTCATAGATAGGTAGGTCTCTTTTCGTATAAGCCGGATTATAGGAATTGTTGCTAGGGTAAGTGTTGTTGTTCCCATAGTTGGATGGAAACGGTCTAGGATTGCTAGCAAAATTTCCCCTATAAGCATTGTTGTTGAAGTTGTTTCTAATAAAGTTCACATCTACTTGTACTTGAGCAACCAAAGAATTTAAAGGAACATCATGAGGATCAATAGAGGGTTTCTTGGTAAGTAGAGACATAATTAAGTCAACTTTTTCATTGAGGGAGGTAATTTCCTCGACAGAGTTTACCTTCCTACATGTTGGAGCGCGTTGGTGTGCCATTGGGAATAATTGGTAATCATTTCATCGAGAAGCTTCGTGGCAGCACCAAGTGTAGTTGACATAAAGGTTCATCCCGCGGCCGAATCTAACAGGTTTCGCGAGGTAAAGTTCAAGCCTGCATAAAAAGTCTGGATAACCATCCAGGTAGTCAAACCATGTGTAGGGCATTTCTTAACAAGAGATTTCATTCGTTCCCAAGCTTGGGCAACGTGTTCATTATCCAATTGCTTAAAATTCATAATATTACTCCTCAATTGGATAATCTTAGCAGGAGGGTAGTACTTCCCTATAAAAGCATCTTTGCACTTATCCTAAGAATCTATGCTATTCCTAGGCAAAGATTGAAACCAGATTTTAGCATCTCCCCTTAAAGAGAAAGGAAAGAGCTTGAGCTTAACAACATCACCTTCTAATTATTTATACTTTTGCATATCACATAATTCAACAAAATTATTCAAGTGTAAAGCAGTATCATCTCCAGCACCAGAGAATTGATCTCTCATAACAAGGTTTAACAAAGCAGGTTTAATTTCATAAGAGTTAGCTGAAGTGGCAGGTGTGGCAATGGGAGTGTAGATAAAGTCTTGGTTGTTGTGACTGGTGAAATCACACAACTTGGTATTTTCAGTGGAACCCATAGTAACAGCAAGTGTGGCAGATTTTTTTGTAATTTTTGATAAAAGACACAAAGATAAAAACTGAAAGGTAAACTAACAAGACTAAAAAACAAAGGTAAAGGGTAGTGTGCAACTCCCCTATATTAGCACTCGGAGTCCCCGGCAACGGCGCCAGAAATTTGGCTTGATGTGCGAGGTAATGATAGTGATTTCTCACCCTTCGTTGGTGAGCCCCAAGTGGAAGGCGTGAAGTAGCACAACAACAAATTTCCCTCGGTGAAGATACCAAGGTTTGTCTCCAGTAGGACTCCGGAGATGATAAGTAGGTGTCAGCGGCGCAACTGATGCAGACCTGCACACAGACACAATAACTTTGTTCCCAACAAAGTTCAGAGAGGTTGTCAATCTCTCCGGTCTTGTTGTTCACAAAGGGTCAAACACAAGGGATAATGATAGTAATTGAAAGTAAAAGCAGAAAAGTAAATGAGCGTGTAAACAGTGATGAGGATATGGACCGGGATACGTGATGTTCGCTAGTGATGTCTCTCTCCCAAAAGACGATAAAATTGCTATGCGAGGTAAACAAATTACAGAAAGGCAATTGACAGGATTATGAACGCACCGCAATGCTAACTATGCTACAAAAGAAAGGACGAGGCTCAAAAGCATGGGCAGTACGCCAAAATAAGTAGGCCGGAATCCAACTGCATCTACTACTAATCATCCACCTTGAGATATCTATCCAGAACATCTCGCTGGTATTAAGTTGCGAGCCCCACCCAAGTGTAAACCCAAAGCAACAGGCAACTGCATTAAAAGAACTTTGCGTAAAGTAAACAATCCTTGTAACCGCGGTTACAAGCACCGTTGTTTTCCCCCTTGTGGCAACAACACATCCCCTAGACTCATGTTTCTGTCACTCAAGCGTGTCATCGGGGGGCATGAACCCACAATCGAGCAAAACGTTCCCTCTTGGAGTCACTACCTACTACTTCGCCAAAGCAATAAACAGCAACGGAGAGCATGCAAGAATTACTTAGGAACAAAAATATAAGAGATAAGAACCAAATATATTACTCAATCACAATCTGAACATAATATCATAATCCATCAGATCCTATCAAACTCAACATAGCAATAGCAGAAAATAATACAAAAAGTGCCTCGATCATGTAGGGCAGCTCACGAGGTCTAAACCATGAAGAACAAAGAGGGGAGGATAACATCACATAGCTACTGATCACGGACCCATGGTCCAAGGAAAACTACTCATGAGACATCCGGGGAGCATCCATGGTGGAGAGGAGACTCCCGGAGGTCAATCCTCCCTCCGGCAGGGTGCCGGGAAGAGGTCTTCTGGTGCTCCCGATCTTGGAAGCGCGGCGGCGGAGGAACAGAGGCGAGTTTGCGAAATAGGGTTCCTCTCTCGGAGTTTCCCCGTGACGGAGAATAAATAGGAGAAGGGGGGCAGCCAGAGGTGGACCAGGGGCCCCAGGCGCCCCCTGCCGCGGCCAGGGGTGGGCCGCGCCGGGTGGACGCCTGGGCCCCCCTGGCTCCCCTCTGGCCCCTCCCGGGTTCTTCTCGAAGCTTCCTGTACGCTGATTTTTCCTGTATTTTTCCCGGAATTTTTCTGGCACTTTTTATATGGGGGAAAACTGAAATAGAAAACAGCAGAAAACAGAAACTGGCACTGGGGTGCACTGAGTTAATAGGTTAGTCAAAATATGATCAAAAGTGTATGAAAGTGTATCTAGATCATAGCAATATCACACAAAACATGCATGGAGCAAGCAGAAATTATAGATACGTTTTGGACGTATCAGCAGCATAACGCGTTTTCGTGTTCATTCATCCATTCAACACTCATTCTCCAGTTTGAATGGTCACATCTCATCAATGTACCAAGACATCCTTTCCTTGTATTTAATACAAAAGGAGCCATCGGGCACTCCACACCACTATAAACCTATCAAACTCAGCAGCAACCCAATTACAACCAATCGGCGTTACAAGCTCCACCCACCCATTGGTCTTCTTGCCCTTCGCAAGATCAAACTTCTCCGTGGCCACGAGTCCAGACCAGTACCTGGGCAGGGAGAGACAAATAGAGAACACGATTAACTAGTGATCTCAAACCATAAATAAAGGACAGACCAAATGTAGAATTATTCAAATTATTAAGTATGAGTTCTCTTGGAGCAGGCTTCTACAAGTTTGATCAGGAGGTTTCTAGCATATGCAATATATGTTAGCAAGTACAAGCAGATCTTACAAGTTAATATAGTGCTGTCAAAAACATCATCCATGCTAGCATGTTGGAATCTATACCACCTCATATGATAACTGAAACATGATGGTGTTTACTTATGTAAGTGCATGAAAATTTCAAACCAAATACCAAATTACAGTAAAACAAAAGTACACCTACAAGCTGGGGAATTCAAATATGCATGCAATGATTGCTACTTTGCAGCATTCTCAATTATAGGACAAATTCACGCGATGTACGTAAATATGCATGCAAATAAATGCTTCCTGCCTTCAACCATTTTGAATTATATATACGACTGATTAACATTAGCATGTGCAATTAAGTCTTCATGGTACTAGAAGGTATGACTATTTTTTTATTTGACCAATTTTCATTTGACCAATTTTATATTCAAACTATCAATATTCATAATAAAAAATTAATATAATTAAGATACATCATTAAATTATTTTTTTATTTTTTATTATAGGTGTTTATATTTTTAATATAAATTTGTTCAAACTTTATAAAATATGACTTCAGTCAAATCTTAAATGCGGGTAAAAAGAAATAGAGGGAGTACTTGACATATATACACAGGTTCAACCATTAAACCCGAGATCAATCGGATCTTCTAAATCAATAACTAAATTTTGCATCAATCCATCATCTATATAAGAAACATGAGCAAACAATAAGATAGAAAGATGGTTTTGTATAGCGGTTTAGCAAGCTACATAACTCTAAATTTAATGTTGTAGTCGAAATTAACAAACTATTAGCACCATTTTCGATTTAACCAATACATGATAGCTTTAGCCAGAGCTCTTCAAAGGCTATATGGTTAGTCGGTGATTTAAACTTTGATCTAGTTATATGCGTGGGTAGTATTGTTTTTCACTTTCTTACTCTCATCGCGGTCATAATGATGAAAGAATACAAAAATATTTCATTTGATAACACAGGTTCTTCTATTTCAGCGATGACTAACAGAATAGCAGATTAGTACTATCATTTTAGCTCTATGGTATATCATAATATAGATTTGTCAATACAAGCTGCCTTATTCACTATCTCTTTTATATGCATGCCTGCTGACCCACAAGTGTTGGGGGTCGCAACAGGTTTCACGGGTAAGAATAACCTAATTTATAGATTCGATCCAAGGGGATCCAAAGAATATTTATAAGCTTTGACAGTCGAGTTGTCAATTCAACAACACCTGAAAGATGCTTGTTGGGCAATAATTTATTAGTAGTAACGGTGGCAACGGAAATAGTGGTGGCAAACAGCGAAAACAAAAACAGCAAAGTAAAGCAATTAGTAACAAACAGAATTAAAAACACCGTACGCTGAGAGTTGGATGATTGGGCGTTGCATGGATGAGATATAACATGTAATAATTTAACATGTGACAAGGCTCATAGAAAAGTAATGATCATCTAGGAATATATCAAACATTAGACATGTATCCCAATGGTAGTTGTGCGTGATTACCATAAGAACTTGCACAACATCTTTTGTCCTACCATCCCGCTACCAACGGGACCAAAAGAAACCCGAACAAAACATTAACAATTCATGGATACATGTAATCCTCAACTTATAGTTCATCCCGTTTGGTGTCCAAAGATGTCACCATTGAGATCGCCGGTTACGGACTATAACATGTGCATACAACTTGTAGATAGGATCAACAACACAAATATACTCATGAAGATAAATAGTGTTCCTATATGAAATCATGGCACTCGGGCCCAAAGTGTTATGCATTAAGAGAAACAAGATGCAACAAAGATGATAAACATCATAGTAGATGATAGACAACAAGCTCCCAACAATCTGACAAAATATTACATGATCAATCTCTTCTAATCCCTACCATCCCTTTTTCCTACGACATGGAATTACTCAAATGTGGATGGGGGAAACATGGATGAATGATAGAGTGGCGATGGTGATGACGATGTCGACGATTTCTCACCGGAGGCCAAAACATCCTCCAGATTAGCTCTCTCGAGGAAGAATAGATGTGGCGGTGGCTCCACGACGGAAACTGAAGTATGGACGTCTGTTTTAGGGTTTCCTTCTCGCGGGTAACAATAAGGGCCAAAGGGGGGGCTCGGGAGAGTTCCCACTGGTCCAAGCGCCGGCCTGTAGGGCGGCCAGGGGAGTGGCCGCGCCCTCTAAATAGGGGTGGGGCCCCTCTAGATCTTCTTATTATATAGAGTGGTATCTCAGGTTGGAGTAAATCTCTATACATAGATTCTACCGTGAATTTACCATTCTGCTGTAGATTTCATCGAAATTCATCGGGCCCAGGTGACAACTGAATTGTGGATAGGCGTTGTACCAATGTATTCCACGATTCCAGTCTAGTATCGGTTAAATCTCTTCTAAACGTCACGTTGGGAGGGAAGCTTTCCATGACTTTGGCGATAGTCTCACCCTTCTAACGTACAATGGTGTATAAAGCAGGATATTGTTCTCGGAGAGTGGTATTTCCCAACCACTTATCCTCCCAGAATCAAATCTCTGATCCACATCATTAATAGCGAATTATCCAAAACGGAAGAAATGTTTCTTTGTGGCCATCAATCCGGCCCAAAAGTGTGAGTCCTCATGCTTCCAAAGTATTTGGGATACTGCCTTGACACCAACATATTTCCTCCTTAGAAGGGTTTGCCATACACTTTCCTCTGACAAAATCTTAAATAGCCATTTGCCTAAGTGAGCTGAATTTGTGACCTCAAGATCATGGATCACTTAAAATAAGTTTAGAAGTGTCAGTTACATGCAAGTATCATCTGATATCATCTCTTAAATATTTTCATGGCATCAAATTTGGAAAATAAATTTAAATATCTAAAAAATAAACTTTTGTATAAATGTTTAAATGGTATGTGTCTACAATCCCTACAAAATAGGATCAAAATTTTAAAGGTACAATGTTGGAAATGAATTACAAATCTCGCATGCATAGAATTACAAAAATATAAAAGCAAAAATAACAATATTCATATAAGGATTTTTTTTTTGTTTTCAATGTGCCTTCTGATTTTGAACCTATTATTTTTAGGAGTTATAGACACATTTATTATGAACAATCACAATATTTTACAAATTTAAAGTATTTAGAATTATTATTATTTAAATGGGAGCACTTGGGAGTTACTATGACTTGTTGGTACTCTCCAGAATTTTCTTCTCATGACAAGCTATAGACAAATTTAAGTGATTTTTTGTTGAATTTTTTTGGGTGATATATGTGCGCCTAGAACGATGGATGGGTTAAGCACCCTTTGATGCTAATGTGGTGTAGATTAATCTACTTACTTACTTAATAAACACACATTTAAGTTTCTTTTAATTAGAAGAACACATCTTACATCGTTGCTTCCAAACAAATTGTGTGGAAAATCATTTGAAAAAGTGAACCATGCATGAAAGTTAGAACGAAAGTGTGGTGAAAAAAAAACTTGGTGAAAGATGGAACTTAGGTTCTTTTTAAATAGTATATAGAGACAGAGATATAAATTCATTGTATAAATAGAAAAGTGTAATTTAGCGCAAAGTTACTGTGAAAGTATTTTTAATTTTGCTTTCATCTCAAAGGTTTACACTAATAGCATTAATTCATTCCTCCTAAGAAAACTTCGTTATTTTAATATTACTTGATTTTCTTTATTTTTTTAAGGATAATACAAATAATGATAACTCATTACAACTTAGTAAATCATTTTCACGAAAATTTCACTATTATATACTCATTCTTACATCTTACAAAAAATTGTATTTTGTGTAAATTGTGTGCAAAAGTATCCATTATTTGATTTATTTTTAATTTAATGTATTCTTAAAATGTAAAACCAATGCCACTAGTATATTCTTTCTTAAAAAACTTCAAAATTTTATATTATTTTAGTTTGTATTGTAAAAAATCTTCGTTGAGGGTTATATCGATTTCACAAATTCATTCCTTCTTAGTTCTTTATTACAAATCCCTATTATATGATTCTTTTTAAATACTATCTTACATAATGTTGTGTATTTGTTTTTTCAAAAATTCGTCATTATTTGTTTTAACCTTTTAAAGTGTAATACCAATTACATTAATTCATAATTTCTTTGAGAATTTCATTCTTTTGATAGAGTTTAGTTTTTATTTTATTTTGTCTCTTCTTCAAGTGTAATATCAATGCTACTAATTCATTTATCTTAGAAAACTTCTTTTTATTTGCCAAATTTCCACTATTATATGATTATTCTTGCATATTATAAAATAAGCAATGTGTAATTTGTGTGCAAATTATGTATTTATGTTATTTGTGCGTGCTTTTTAAATGGTAATATCAATGCCACTAATTTTCTTTTTCCTAGTAAACTTATTATCTCGGTTTTAGGTTTATTTTATTTTCTTCTTCTTTAAATATAGTATTAATGCCACTAATTAATTTCCTCGTAGAAATTTCAAAAAGCAATATTATATATTTATTCTTGCATATTACAAAAAGTGTAATTTATATATATTGTGTGTAAATTTTGTCATCATTTATTAAATTTCTTCTTAAAAAAATAAGTGTAATTTTTTTCCACTAATTGATTCTTTCGTAGACAAATTTTTAGTTTTGTCTTTATGATTCATTTCTTCTATCATAATATTTCAATAATCCACCCATTTATCATTCATTTGACAGTTAATACGTAAAGACATAATATGTATTTTCTCTACAGATAGCTAAGAGAATTTATATCCCAACCTTTTGTTGGAACCTACTACAATTAGTCATGTGTGTTCCACATGAAAAACTAAATAGATTTTTTTTGAGAACTAAGAACTGAATAGATTTGACTTAATTATCTTTTACATTATTTGCTCTTTATGATTTCTCATAGTATTAATTCCACTTTGTCCCTTCTTGTTAATCATCATGTTCAAGCACATGACTTTTGCATATATAAATTGAAGCAAATAAAATACATTACACAACTTGGTTTAACAAAAACCACAATAAAATGCACCATGAGAGTATAATGCCGTTGATTATAGTTTAAAAGTACTGCTTACTCCCTGATAAATATGAACCTTGAAATAAACAGAAATTTAGCGCTCTTCAAAAAGTTAGATGCCGTAGGATAGATTGATAGGGGAAACAATGGATAGATTCTCAATGAATCAACATTCGAGCACACTTGCCCGGGTAACTCAAGTGAAAGATAATTTAACTAGACTTAGAGCTTATAATTGATTTGATATCATTGGCGATATTCTTGGCATCTACTGCAATACCAGCTAATCCTCTCCTCGCTAACCCAGCACAGTAGACTCCATTTTCACCTTTCCAATGATTTGGATATTCTTTGATGGGCAGTCCATTTCCATTTAACATGCTGTCGCCATTCTGCAATAAGTTTTTGACATAAAGCTTGTTAGGAGGTCTAACAATTATTGCACTAAGAAAACATACTCAAGCCATATTCAAACATCAGTGTTATTACCTTGAGCCATATATTTGATGTGCTTTTGTATCCAGTTGCAAACACAATCACATCAAATGGTACTTTTTTATTGCACTGAAATTCAACTATATTTCCAATGATCTTACTAATGCGCCCATGAACCTATAGGAGATAAATGAAATATTGATAACTTGGCCTATTAAGGCAACATTTGTTATGAAATTTATGTCATGTCAAGGATATAATTACTTTGATGATACCTTTTTTGATTAACCCAACAGTGCCAACATCAATAACAGCGGATCGGCCGGTTTCTGACTTGAGGATCATTGGGCCCATTTTTGGCCTTGTGATGCCATGTCTCGATAGGTCTCCAAATATTAAATTCGCCGCCATCACAAGGAGATTGTCCACTAGATTCAGTGGGAGACGGTGAGCAAGTGTCATCCCTAGACGTATTAATTCCTTTGTCATTATATGAATCTGCAAACACGAAACATTTCAGACCTCTTTTGAAGCATGCATGTTAAAATAGAATTTCACACAATCTTCGTCTGTAAGAGTTTATCTTTGTGTCTTGTAGCTCCTCTAATTGTTACGTTGTTTGTGCGTGTTATAGAATAGTCCATCAGTCTATACCATGAAATTTTTTCTAGTAGTAATAACACTAGAAAATTGCATCCCTCCTAGTATTAAGTAGTAACTATACAATGAAATATATACTGCATGTACATACCGGGCTTCGTATAACAATGGAAGTATTAGCGCCATGAGTTGCCAGGTCATAAGCAATTTCCATCCCCGAGTTCCCAGATCCAACAACCAAGACATTCTTGCTGAAGTAGCTCTTGCCTGACTTGTAGCGTGACGAGTGGATGACATCACTCGGAAAACTTTGCAGTCCAGGGATCACTGGAATGTTCTCTGCACTATTCTCACCACTTGCCACGACAAGAAACTTTGCTGTGAACTTGACTACTGTGCACTTTGCCATGTCATGTGTCACAATGGACCAACTATTATTGTCACTGTCATATGTGGATGACTCCACACTAGTAAGATACTTGGGTTTAATATTGAAACGCTCAACATAGTCATCCAAGTACTTCACAAACAAGGTTCTTGGTATGTATGTTGGCGCATCTACTGGGTATGAGATGTGTGGTAACTCACAAAACTCCTTTGCAAGATGCAGCTTGAGGCGATCATAGGCGCGGTTGCGCCAAAGCGACGCGTTGCAGCTTTCACGCTCGACGATGACATAGGGAATTGAGAATTGTCTAAGGCATGCTGCTGTTGCAAGGCCTGCTGGCCCGGCGCCTACAATCAACACTACAACATTCTCCATGTCAAATGGAAGAATTTGTTTCTGGGATTGGTGCAATGGAAGGCTGGAGAGTTTGTTTGTTTGCTCGATGAATTTTTGGTTGGATATGAGGGGCATATATATACTGGTATGATCCATGTGTCATCTATTTAGATTGAGCAATAAAAAAGGTAAATATTTATTGCCGCCTTATCTTGATGTGGATGAGTATTGATCTAAAAATGAACCGTTGGTGTGAAAGCTTGTCCAGATACGGAATAGAAAATAGGAAGGAAACACACTCTTGATCGATTAGTTTTATTGGAATCAACCGGGTATGGATATGTTTAGATTGAAAATTCGTTAGTGTTTCTTTCCGTTTTTGTGGCCATCAGTAAAATCTGTATAGGATAAGGATACGTTCAACCTATACGAGTAGAGTAATTAAGAATCAAGCGAAAATTCTTAGCGTTTCTTTCCTTTCCTATGTTTTATGCATGCATTTCTTTCCTTTTCCTATACTTGTAGACTTACCCGGTTTAGCCAGTTAGCCTTCTTTCATATGAGGGTGGAAGCTGCAGCCTGAAGGTGCACGTGTATGTTGTTTGTGATGCCAAAGTACATGTCACGCATTGCCTGTCAGGATGGATGTCCTTACACGCTCCTGGCCGGGTGCAACTGCATGTCCATAGAACCGACCGCAACTGCATGTCCATAGAACCGACGACAATTGCATGTCTATATACCCGGGTGCAACTATATATCCATAGAACCCATAGAACCGGGACAGATGAACTTAGGCTCTTGGAGTCGTTGGAGGCGCAGCCGACGCGGCTGGGCATGGGGAGGCATGAGCAGGGAGGACATCCAGCGTTGGGAGTCTGGAGGCGGAACTTGACATCTCGAGTAGACCACGTTGGGGAGCTGTGGGACCTTGGGCTGGATAGGGATTGTCGTGGGAATGACCCCGTGTAGGGTCACCCAGGAGAAACATTTCATCAAGGCAAAGATCACCGACCTGATGGTCGTCGATCTAATCAAGGCCGAGCTAATCTAGATCAAGCAAGCAGTGGGCCGATCTGATCAGGTCGGAGACCGATTGCCCCAAGAGAGTGCAATCGGCCTCACCTAGGATAATTCGGCCGAAGAGAACAAGGCAATATCCGAGAAGAATCCCAAGTCGGACACCTGGCACAAGTTCATTCAATGCGCAATCCGAGGCGATCCGGGATGTCAGAGGCGTGTGGTCTTCTCCAGCGCCGATCACGCGGACAGGCCGATAGGACTAAGCTCCTAGCTCCACTGTTCACTAGCAAGACCTACAAGTTAGCGGCATGGAGGGCCGCAAGTCTACACCAGGTCATCCGGGAGCACACGATGTGAGGTCCTCCCCTTTGTACATTTACCTTTGTACCCTGGGCTCAGCCTATAAGAGCACCGGGTACCCCTCCTGCGTGAGGGATGACGGAGTACTTATTGCAACTTCACCCACCAGAGAGAGATCAAGGAGAGAGTTGTGCTTAGAGCCCTCTTCTCCTTCCTCTCAAACAGCTCAAGGAGCATTCATTGTAGCCAGAGTTATTGCATATAACTAGCTCAGCAGGACTAAGGGGTGTTATCTCTACGGAGAGCCCCGAACCTGGGTACATCGCGGTGTCTCACTGTGTTTGCCCCCACTCCCGATTCCGGTACCATCGACTCCAACCTCGGTTTGTCCCCCTATTTAGCCATCCCCATGGCATCTGCCATTACATATCGACGACAGTTGGCACCCACCACGGGGCAGGCCGAGGCGTCGACTGGAGTTCTGATCCGGACGGGACCATCATCTGCATCGCGCGTGCGCTTCACCTCTGGCCTGGTCTTCAGGAGAAGAGCATGGGACTATGTCATTTACAACGCCTCGCGGTTTGGGGTAGGAATGCCTCTGCCGCGTGGCGTCATCATTCCTTTTGGCGGGCATCGCATCTTCGTCGCAGCGCTTCCTGAGGTCTTCCCCCGGGAGGTACGGGTGTTCTCTGAGCTCACAGATCCGCTGCCAGGCGGGCCGGATGATGTGGGAGCAGAGAGCACGACTTCGCACATCCGTCCGGAGGTCATGATGGCAGGAGCATCGAGTCGCCAGAGTTCTACTTCAGCGACCCGAGCCTCGAGGGAAGCAGCCAACGCACCAGCAGGCACAAGCAACCCACCGGATGTGCTCCGCACTCCCGTGGAGCTGAACGCCGATCCAGCAGTAGCGCACTCCGAGCTGGAGAAGGCTCCATTCTTAGATTCGCTGCGGGGTTTAGGGTTTTGATTTGATCTTTTGCATGTTAAGTTACGACAAACACTCCATTCTTCGATTGGGTTGTAACTTAAGTATTACTTCGGCTGTGAACTGTTTTATCATATATGTTAATAACCCCGTGCTTGCAAGTTGCTTTTCTACTTCTTATTTTGTAGGTGGTTATTTTCCTTAAGTTCACAGGTTATTGGATGATTGCATATTCTTCAAGACAAATTATCTTTGTATACAATTGATTCGCTAAGATATGTGTTAGGATTCCCATTGATGATATTCTTCAACAAGCATTTTCTTTGATTACATAAATCTTCGATGCTTGCATTCAGGGGGAGTCAAAAGCTTCATATCTTAGAGTTTGCTCTCAACCCAAATTCAAAATTCCATATCTTTTATCGATGCCTGTTTTGTCAACAACAGTCCAAAAAGGGGGAGATTGTAAGAGCAAAGTTATGCCCTCAAGAGTTTTGGATATTGTTGGTCAAAACAGTAGAGGAACTAACAAGTTTTCTAGTGTGAAACAGATGGTTAGGTTCCTGAAGTTATAGGTTGGTGATAAAGCTTCAACGAAGATTTATACTTTTACCGAAGCACATCCTCTGGAGTGAAGCTCATCACGGATGTCGACCCCTAAAAGGATAAGGAATCCTGAAGCTCGTCTCATCGAAGAAGATGATCAAGATGGCGCAAGACTTAGTTGTTTTTGCGTAATTCCTTTTACTTCTTTGAGTCATAGGAAAAACCGTACTATCAAGAGGGGTTTAGTAAATGTACTCCGAAGGTTTTGATGAAAAGACTCAGATCGAATCTAAACCAGTGAGAAACCAGAGTTGAAGAAATCTCATGTGAGCTAGGTAATGCTTCACCAGCGAAGACTTTGTTCTTTCGGCTCCTGAAGCAGAACCAAGTCCGTGAGTTAGCTTTACTTGGACTGCAAGTAAAGTTGCGCTTTGATTGGAAATATGACCGTTGGGGACAGGTGTCAAGCTGTCACATCGGGTCACTTCAGTCATTTCGCACCTAGGGATTGCCACCTATAAATACGCCACCCCCGCCCTCATTGGCCGGTGGCTGCTCCAAGGTTGATTCCCTATAGAGGAGAGAGAGAGCAACCCCACCGAAGCATTTCAAAAACCCATCCACAGAAGCACAAGTCCTATTGATCTGAGTTGATTCATTATGACTTAGGAAGAAGATTGCTAGCCTTTTTATCTTGGAGAACTGCAATTCTCCTAGACGGTTAGAGAGTTGTTCTTCAGAGAGCGAAGAGTTATTGTCGCCTCGAAGTCCAGTTTGTCAAAGGTTTCGGTGATTTCCTCAATAATCAACCACGAGTGAAGAACTGACCAAGATCAAGGAGATTGGTGCAGTGGAGATACGGACGGAGAGAGGTTAGCTCCTGTGTTCAATCACAAGTCCCTCCAACCAGACATAGCACTTTGCAGAGTGTGAACTGGTCGAACAAACATCGCCGAGTCAAGAGTTCGTTTTACTTTACGCACTTACATTCAGTTTGTCAATTGCTTCAGTGATATGCTTCAATGCAATTGATTCAATGCTTTTGATTCGCTAAGTTATGCTTCAATGATGTTCTGCTTCAATGTTTACCTGTCTGTTGAAACTCTTCTGCTGTTAAGTTATGCTTCACTTCATAGTTTCATGCAAAAATTTGAAGTGATCATTCACCCCCTCCCCCTCTGATCACATACTTGAACTTACAATTGGTATCAGAGCTAGGCACTCTTTATTTGGATTAACCTCCTGGAGTGTTTTCAAGTATGTCTTCTAGTATGTCTTTCGCAGCTATTCGCTCTGGCGAACCTATTCCTATTTTCAATGGGAAGGACTACCCGTACTGGAAGGACAAGATGAAAAGAAATATCATGGCTATCAACTCAACTGCCTGGCAAGTTGTCTTGTATGGAGTCACTGTTGCTGATGAGAAGGAGATCACCCCAGAAGAAGCAACGCTGATTGATCTTGATTCTGTAGTTTGGGTTTTCATCACCAATCACTTGACTCCTGAAAAGTATCATGAAGTGAAGAATATTCCAACTGCCAAAGGTGTCTGGGACTATCTTGAGAAGATTGGTGAAGGTGTTTCTACCAAGAAAGATGCCAGAATTGACACTCTCCGAAGCAAATTCTATCGCTTCAAGAGAAACAAGGGTGAAAAAGTCAGTTCTATTTACAGCAGACTCACAACTCTTGCCAATGAATTGATTTCCCTCGGTGCTGATGACATTACACCTCACTCTGTTGTGAGAACTCTGCTTCGCTCGTTAGATGACTCGTTTGATCACATTGTGCTGATGATCAAGGAAAGGACTGATTACAGACGTCTTGTTGCTGCTGATGTTCTTGAGAGACTCACTACCTTTGAAATGGAAGAAGAAGAGAAACGTGACATAAATGGTTCTCGAAGGAGATCCCATGCCCTGAAAGCAAAAGCTTCGCGTCATTCTTCACCCGAAGTCAGTTCTGCTTCAGGTGTCGAATCAGATGATCCCTCAAGCATTGGAAAAGATTTAGCACTGATCATAAGACGCTTCAATCGCTTTCAAAGAAAAGGCTTTTCTTCACCCAAGAAGAGTTATCCTTCAAGAAGCTCAAGTCGTTCTTCCTACCGTTCATCCTCTAGAAGCTCTCCATCAAAGGACAATTGCTGCTACAAGTGCAAGAAACCAGGTCACTACATTTCTGATTGCCCTCTGTGGGAAGCTGAGAACAAATCGAAGCATTCACTCAGAGACTCTTCATCGAAGTCTTACAGATCCTCCAGAAGTCATGAGTCAAAGAGACATGATTCTAGTTCAAGAAGAGAAAAGAAGAAAGATTCTGATGATGATAAGAAGAAGAAGTATCATAAGAAGCGTGAGAGTTCTTCATCGAAGAATTACTCGTCTCGTCGAAGCAGCTCTCACCGTGCCAAGGCCTATCTAGGAAAGGAGATGAACTCAGAAGATGAAGCCTCTGGTTCCGAAGCTGAACAAGACTCAAGGTCTGCTTCAGGGTCCAAATCAGATGGTGTTGCTGGTTTGGCCTTCGCTTCGGCAGATGCTTCAGTCAATGCTTCGAGCTCATTCTTCACCAACAACAGTAGTGAAGATGAAACTCCTGCATATTGCTTCATGGCCAAGGCAAAGGTATCTTCATCCAAGTCAAACTATGATACTTCTGATTATTCCTCATGTGAAAGTGACTCAAGGATAAGCTATGCTAAACTTGCTAAAATTGCTTCAATTCAACAAGATGAACTTGATTCACTAAGAAAAACCATTAAGAAATCAGAAACATTGTTGATCAATGAGATTGAGAAGAGTCAAACTTTAACTAATGAGCATGTTGCTCTGAAGGAGAAGTTTGAAGAATTATCCTCTCGGCATGATCTTCTTTCAGTTGATTATGAGAAGCTCACCTATGAATTTCTTCAGAGGAAAATGGCTCTCGAAAAACTGACAGAGGCTCATGAAGAATTGGAAAATGTTAATCTCTCTCTCATGGCTCAACAAGGTTCTGAAGAAAATCATAAAACTGAATCACCTTGTTTGGACTGCTTGGAACGAAGCAAAACTGATTCCAAAGGGAAAGCTCCTATTGTTATTGATGATACTAATGCCTCCGATGAGGAAAATCCTGCTGTTACCGAGGAACTCGTCAGGTTGAAAAACTTATTTGAAACAGGCATGTTCAAAAGTGTGCAAGGACACCAATATCTCTGTGATATCCTGAGGAAGGCTCTCCTTCACAGGAATCCCAGGAATGAAGGTGTTGGTTTCGAGAGGAAGATAAATCCTGATGGCACATATTGGGAACCTGAGCAGTATCCTAAGACTGTTTGGGTCCTAGCTAAGGAGAAACCCATTGATATTGCTAACCTTTCAGGTTTCGACTGCAAAATGAACAAAGTCATTGTGGATGAATCACTTGATTCAGACTACAAACTCATGAAAGATGAACAGGGAAAAGTTTCAGCTGAGTATGTAGGCACTCCACCAAAGAATGGATTCTATAAGAGGCAGATATGGGTGCAGAAAGCACTTGTGGAAAAACTGCCTGCTAACCATTCTATGCAGGGAAAGTCTTCGGTACCACCGAATCATTTCTACTCTCTTGAGACGAGAAATGATCCATTGGTGACCGAATCAAATGTTTCGCAGAAGCAATACTATCGTACTGGTCGCCACACGTATCGTCCTCATAATAATCATACTAAGATTGCATATGCTCATACTTATGCTAACCGTTCGCAGAGGACTTACATTTATGGTGTGCTTGATGGTTCATCGAAGCAATACACTCCTGTTCGATTTAATATTGCTTCGACCAGTGCTTCATCGTCTTCTCAGTCACCTGCTCGTTTGTGGGTGGTTAAGAAGAACTAATTCTTCTGCAGGGCTATGTCTCCGGTGGATCCGAATGGGTCATGGATAGTGGTTGTACCAATCATATGACCGGAGACAAGGAGTTGTTCACCGAAGAAAAACTATCTCAATCTTCTCTGAAGTACATTACCTTCGGTGATAACAACAAAGGTAAAGTGTTAGGTTTGGGTAAGATTGCCATATCGAAGGATAAGCACATTGACAAGGTTATGCTAGTCCATTCTCTTGGATATAATCTTATGTCTATCTCAAAGTTATGCGATATGGGTATGCTTGTGTTGTTTTTTGCTTCGCGTTGTGTTGTCTTTTCACAGGATGACTATTCGTTTGTCTTCGAGGGTTACCGAAAGGGAGATCTATACATTGTTGACTTTTCTTCGGGCCCTGCTGTTTCCACTTGCTTAATGGCAAAAGCTTCATCTGGATGGCTATGGCATCGAAGACTTGGTCATGCAGGGATGAGAAATCTTCATAACTTAGTGAAGAAGAATCATGTTGTTGGTCTTAGCGAAGTAAAATTCGATAAGGATCGTCTCTGCAGTGCTTGCGAAGCTGGTAAAATTACGAAGAAACATCATTCAGCGAAGACCATCATGACAACCACTCGTCCTCTTGAATTGCTTCATATGGATCTTTTTGGTCCTCAAAATTATGCAAGCCTGGGAGGAAACAAATATGGTCTAGTTATTGTTGATGACTTTTCTCGTTATACTTGGGTTTTCTTTTTGGATGACAAGAGCAAAGTGGTTGAAATCTTCAAATCATTCGCAAAGAGAGCTCAAACAGAATATGAATTATCTCTGAAGCATATCCGAAGTGATAATGGAACTGAGTTCAAAAATACTCATATTGAAGATTTTCTTGATGATCATGGTTTTACGCATGAGTTCTCTGCTGCCTATACACCTCAACAGAATGGTGTAGTTGAAAGGAAGAATAGAACTCTCATTGAGATGGCCAGAACTATGCTTGCTGAATACAAGACTCCTATTAGGTTCTGGGCCGAAGCAATCAATACTGCATGTCACATCATCAACAAGGTTTACCTTCACAAATTCTTGAAGAAGACTTCACATGAGCTTATCACTGGTAACAAACCAAATGTCTCATATCTTAGGGTATTTGGTGCTCCATGCTTTATTAGAGATATGAATCATAGCTCCAAATTTGCCCCTAAGGCACATGAAGGTATTCTTCTAGGTTATGGCTCAAACTCTCACACTTACAGAGTCTATAACTCTCACTTTGGGAAAGTCATGGAAACTGTAAATGTAAGGTTTGATGAAACTAATGGCTCTCAAAAGGAGCATTTGCCTCATGATCTAGATGAACCTCCTCTTGATGAAGTAATAAGGTACATGGCTATTGGTGAGATTCGCCCTGTTGAAGCCAATCAACGTCAAGCTGTTAGGGATGATGATGGTCCAATGTTCCCACACATAGCCCGGGGCGCTGGAAATCAACATCCTGAAGCAAATGATGAACAGGACGAAGAAGGTCAAGGGAACGAAGGAAATGCTAATCCTGAAGGAAATGCTGAAGCTGAAGGTGAAGCTGATCCCGAAGCTGATGCAGATCCTGAAGCAGAAGCTGAGCCTGAAGCAAATGATACTACGTTATCCCGAGTTCGAAGAAGAGTTGATGTGGATTCGATCCTCGAAGATATCAATCAACCAGGTCGTCCCACTACTCGATCTCGTACTCGTTTGGCTAACTTCTGTGGAAACTTTTCTTTTGTCTCCATGCTAGAGCCTTCAAAATATGATGAAGCCATGAAGGACCCTGATTGGTTATTGGCTATGATGGAAGAACTTCACCAATTTGAAAGGAACAAGGTCTGGTCACTTGTTGAAAGGCCAGATCCCACGAAGCACAACGTTATTGGCACAAAGTGGATATTTTGCAACAAGCAAGATGAAGATGGTATTGTGGTAAGAAATAAGGCTAGATTGGTAGCACAAGGTTACACTCAAATCGAAGGCATTGACTTTCGTGAAACCTATGCTCGAGTAGCCCATCTCGAATCCATTCGTGTCATGCTTGCTTTTGCTAACCACAAAAATATATTGCTATATCAAATGGATGTCAAAAGTGCATTTCTTAATGGTGAAATCGAAGAAGAAGTGTATGTTATGCAGCCTCCAGGTTTTGAAGACTTGAAGAATCCTGATATGGTGTACAGGCTTCACAAAGATTTGTATGGACTGAAGCAAGCACCTCGTGCTTGGTATGAAACACTGAAGGATTTCCTCCTGAAGAAAGGCTTCAAACCAGGAACAACTGACCCCACTCTTTTCACTCGATCATATAATAATGATCTATTTGTGTGTCAGATTTATGTAGATGATATTATTTTTGGCTGTACTAACACTGAAATCAGCGAAGAATTCGCAAGGATGATGTCGAAGAAATATGAGATGTCTATGATGGGAGAATTGAAGTTTATCCTTGGACTTCAGATTCGACAACAGAAGAATGGCACCTTTGTTTCACAAGAGAAATACTTGAAGGATTGCCTGAAGAAGTTTGATCTTGCTGAATGCAAGACCATTAGAACTCCCATGCCTACTAATGGTTTTGTTGATGCAGATGAGAAAGGGAAACCCTTCGATCAGAAGAAGTTTCGGTCTATGATAGGTTCACTCTTATACTTATGTGCATCTAGACCTGACATATGCTATCAGTTTGTATTTGTGCTCGATTTCAGGCAAATCCGAAGGAATCGCATCATATAGCTGTGAAGCGAATTCTTTGATATCTAGCACATACTCCTTCTTTGGGACTTTGGTATCCCAAGGGTACTCAGTTTGATTTGATTGGATATTCTGATTCAGACTGGGCTGGTGATAGGGTTGACAGGAAATCTACCTCAGGCACTTGTCATTTTCTTGGTAGATCTCTTGTATGTTGGGCTTCAAAGAAACAGAACTGTGTCTCAATATCTACTATTGAAGCTGAATACATTGCTGCTGGCTCATGCTGCACTCAAATACTTTGGCTTAAGCAAACGCTGAAAGATTATGGTATTTATGTGAAGAAAATCCCTCTGCTTTGTGACAATGAGAGTGCCATCAAGATTGCTCACAATCCTGTGCAACACTCTCGAACGAAGCATATTGATATTCGTCATCATTTTCTTCGAGATCATGTTCAGCGCGAAGACATTGAGATTAGCCATGTAAGAACTGAAGATCAATTGGCGGATATATTCACGAAGCCATTGGACGAGAAAAGGTTTTGTGCATTGAGATTTGAGCTGAACATCTTAGACTCACACAATGTTCAGTAAGATCGAAACTTTTCACTGTATATTATCACCTTCGTTGTGCTTTATTTGTTTAGTTTCGCTTGAGTTTTTCTTCGTCCAAGTTTAGCTTCGTTTGCCATTTGCTTTCTGTTCTGTGTTTAGTTTGTTGTATTTATTCATTTCCTTTGTCCCCTATGCTTATCACTTTTAGCTTCGATGTTGTTCTTCGAAGTGATAAGTTTCGGACCCTACCCCTCCATTCTGTTTCGCTCCCAATCTTTTCTATCTTGAATGTTAAGCACAATTGAAACGGAAAGCATATTGCTTCGAACGTCATTGAGTTCCGAATCAAATGCTTCCAACTTTATCGAAGTTTTTGCTCTCGGTCAAGACTTATTCTTCGGCCGTTGAGTCCCCGTCCTTTTCGGATCGTTGAGATTCGCTCGCGATACGCCACTTCATCTGAGCCGTTGAATCGGAAGAGTTAGTCACTGGAAACCGTTCGATTTGATCTGGTAACCGCTCCAGGTCAGGCCTATTTAAGGCGTTCCCCTCCACCGAAACGGTTCATCCCACGCTCATTCTCTCCGACTTCTCTGTCTTCTACCTCGAGCAACCGCAGAGCTCTCGTCGCCGTCGTCGCCGTCGCCGCTTCACTGCCGGAACGCCGCCGCCGTGGACATTCCTCGTCGACGCAGAGCACTTCTCCGCTCCCCGTCGCCGTAGCCGCCTTGCGTTACCAAGTTAGGGTACGCACAACATCTTGGATCCAATCGTGTTCTCTGTGTTCTTCATCTAGGGTTTGGATCTAAGTTTTGTTAGGGTTTTTTATTTCTTTTATAGGGCTGCTTGATCCGTGCTGTTTCTTGCTCCTTGGGAAAGCTGTTCTTAGAATCCAAAGTAATCCCATCTTCTCTCAGGTCAGTGCTTAAGACTCGATGTCGTCTGTGTTCTGGATTGGGTTAGGTCTTGTTCTCGAACTGGTTCTAGCCGAATCCATAACCAGAGTTGCATCCAATCTTAGATTGATCTGAGCTCCTGTCAAAATTGATTTGTTTTTGGTCGAAACCTTTGCCTGTGCTTATTCATTCCCTCTCCCTGTTTCCCTCTTGTCTATGATTCTGTTCACAGGATGTCTGACGAAGAGGCTGCAATGGGGAATGAGTCTCCGATTGTTGAAGGACTGGAAAATTACCCAGAGCCACCGAAGCAGAAGGGCAAAGGAGGCAAAACAAAGGAAGTGAATAATGCCCGAGGCATACCCGAAGCCATTCGCCTCAAGATGGGCTATGACACCCCGCCAGAAGATACAGATCATGATAGGAAGATTCGACTGCAAAGGATTCGTCGATATTGGGCTATTCGGTGGTACAAGTTCAAAAGCATTCCATCTTGGAAGTGGGCAATGCAATTCGCCTTCAGCCCACCTTATCGGTACACCACCGCTATGTGCGCTCAGTACACTGCAGCAAACCGAAAAAAGTACTACCCGAAGCCTCCGGCTGTCCCGCACCCAAATTCACTCAAGACCCCGGATGATTACCCTGAAGAGCAAGAGAGGCTTGCTATTCTGGCTGAGAAGAAGAGGATCCGAGACGAGAAAAAGGCAAGAGCTCTTGCTGCTGCAGGGCTTGATGAAGCCGAACCATCGAAGCCTAAGAAGAGGCGAAAGCTCAGGAAGCTGAGTGATTCACCCCCTCCTGCTTCAGAAGAGGAGGCTGAACACGAAGCAGATGACGAAGCTGAAGCAGCCGCTTGAAGACTCGATCGATGAAGATCCTGCTGATGAAGCAGATGATGAGTCAGAGCACTCACCCATTCCCCACAGTCCTAAGAAGAAACTGATTCGGATGCCTCTGAAGAAGAAGGCTGGAGCGAAGCCAACTGCTCCTAAAGGTGTTAAGTTTCAAGAACCATCAGATCCTCCTGCTCCCAAGAGGAACATAGATTTGACGAACTTGGTGGTAGAGGCACCCCTGTCCTCTAAGCCTCCTCGCCGTCCATTTCCAGCCGATCAGAGGACCAAGGAACGGCATGACCCGAAGGCTAAGCCTGTGGCTAAGCCTACTGTTGTGCCCGAAGTCAAAGCTTCCGAGCATACTAAAGCTCCGAAGCCAAAGGCAACTGTGGCTAAGCCTGGTTAGACTTATGCCCAGGTTGGCACAAAGAAGCTGTCAGAAGCTGAATTGCGGAAGAGAGACCGCATCAAAGCTGAACGTTTGCATGCCGAAGCTCAAGCCAAAGCTAAGGCTGAGAAAGAAGCCAAAGAGAAAGAGAAAGCTGATAGAGAAGCAGCTGAGCTAGAGAAGCAAAGGAAGGAGCTGGTCGTGGAAAACCAGCAAGATGAAGCGATGCGCAAGCTCGCTGAAGCTAAAGCTCAAGAGGCTAAGGCTGCCGCCGAAGCCAAACAGCTTAGCGAAGCTGAAGCTAAGCGTCAAGCTCAGCTTGATATTCTTCGCACGAAGAAAGCTGAGAAAGCTGCAAGGGCCGCTCAAAAGGAAGCCGCTGTGGACATGGCTCCGAAGGACCTTCCCCCGAAGCCAGTCGCAGCTCCTGTCCCCGAAGCCCATGATGAAGCTGAGCATAGTGAACACAATTTTCCAGATGCTTGAGAAGGCGAACTCTGGGACTGTTTAAGCCTGCATCAGGTATACTGTAAGCTTGCTGAAGCTGTAAATCCCAAGGCTGTGGATATTGGGAATATCTACATTTCACCAAATCTTTCAGCCATGCTCAAAACCTTGAACAATCAGCTGAGAGATTTGCACTCAAGGGACAGATCAGAAACTGCTAAAATTCTGAAATTCAAGAAGAAAGCAGATGATGAGTCTGATGAGGACTTCAAGAGCGAAGTCATTGCTGCTTCAAAGAATATTGCTGTTGTTAATGAACAAACGAAGCAAAATATTCAAGTCTTTCAAGACAAGTTAAAGTCTGCCATTGAAGAATGCTGCAAGACTCACAATGCTTCAGTCATGGCTCTTGATTCAAAGAAGCGCGAAGCCATGCTCAAGCAATTAGCTTCACCACTTCCTATATTGCAACAAAGGAAGAGGCGTCTCATTGCAGACACTGAAGAAGCTGATGAGGTGAGCTCTCATCCGGCCAAGAAGGCCCCTAGAAAGGCATTGCCCCCTCGATGCAGAATCATCAAGCTTGGCAAACCCACATTGAAGCCATCCGCCCCCGAAGTCGTTCCACCCCGTGCTCAAACTCCTCCTCCACCTCAACCCGCTCCACAACCATCCGCTCAAGACAATTTTGCACCAGAACCTTCTCCACCCCCTCAAGTCATTCCTGAAAAGGATTACTCTTCAGCTCACTCTGCTGAGGAGTCTGAAGACAAACAAGACAAAGCCCAAGATCAAGCTGTTAATGCTGAAGCCAATGCAGATGCAGAAGTCGAAGCTGAAGCCGAAGCAAATGAGTTGGCCATTGTAACTCAACCGCCAAGGCGAATCACAGATGCACGAAGGCATTGCATTCCTGCTCAAGACACACAGTTGGACTCCATCTATCCAAGAGAGACTTTTCCCATATTCCTGGGAGAAGGATCTTCTTCAAGACATGGTCCTGAATTTGACATTGAAATTCATCGCAAGAAGCTTCGATTCTTTGGCACTAGTCCATATGATTCCCCAAGAACTGCTGATGACCTTCGATTCTGGACCGCCGAACAGCAAATCTTGTACACGAAGCTTTACTGCCAGAAAGGTGTTCTGTTCAGACACAAGTACTTGGACATGCACAGTCTTTCATCTGCAACGTGCTTCCAAAACATCATGGAAACTATCGAAGCACAGAATCTGACTGGATTGTTTGCTATGGAAACTCCCTTCAACTCAGAGCTAGTGAAGCAATTCTATGCCACACTATATGTCTCTGGAATCCCAGATGAGACCAGCTCATGGATACTAGAATGGATGATTCAAGGGAAAGTGTTCCGAATGCACTCAGATGAATTCATGGAAATAGTGAACATCCCAAGGCACACAGGAGAGATTGCAAAGGTTCACATGTTGCCGGATCCCACTGAAGCTGAATTTGCATCTCTATTGGATCCCGAAGTCACTGGAGATCACATGCCAGAAAACATTCACCCGAAGCATCTGGTATTCCTATCGAAGAATTGGTTCTATATCTTGTCAAACTCGCTGATGCCTCTCAGTTCTGCGAATGAAGAATCAAACATTCTCTATCCTACTCGTCATGCTCTATTGAAGCTCACCCATGGACATGTGTTTGACTTCGAGGATTGTTTTCTTCGGTACATGGTACAAGCTGCAGAATTGGTAAATCAACTGAAGCCATATGCTCCTTGGCTGCAAGCCATTTGCAACCATGGACGCAGCGAAGATTACACTGCGAAGCATCACCCGAAGCTGTTCTGCGATACCATGAATATCTTCAGGCGGCCAAATGATCCTTTTGCAACTTATGTTGGAGTCAGACAGCACGTCAATGAACGCAATATGTTGAAGCGTTTCCAGAAAGAAGTGTACCACTTTGAAGTTGCAATTCGAAACCAACAACTGCTTGAAAACTTCATCGAAGGAAATCAGCGCCAGATGCAACATCTGTCTGATGAGATAAACAGAGTTGGTAACATTGCCTTGAACAACAACCAATACTTGAAGGTTTTGAAGCGTCACTCTTGGAAAGGCCTAAGGAAATTCAACTCAGTGAAGAAACTTGAAGCCGATCGCATATTCAAGGAGTACCCACATTTGCAGAGGCACTTCTCAAGAAATGACTCGATTGATCGCCCCAACCCCAAGATTCCTTCACTGGACAAGATTGATGAAGTTCTCTTTGTCAACCCTGCTGAACAGATTCGCCCCGATACCTTTTCGGATGAAGACTCTCACACATCGAAGCACGAAGACGATCCTCTCGACGACATCGACCTTGAATTGCTTCAAGCGCCGATGGACTTCGACGAGGAAGAGTCACCTGCTTCGACCGAAGGAGAAACTTCAGGCGATGCATCCTCTTCAGGCGAAGACAATGTGCAGGGTCCCAGGGTTGCAGCTAACGCATAGATGCTCTTGATCTACCTATCAACCTTTTGTCCAATTATTGACAAAAAGGGGGAGAAAGTAGCATCGAGTTTAGATTCGCTGCGGGGTTTAGGGTTTTGATTTGATCTTTTGCATGTTAAGTTACGACAAACACTCCATTCTTCGATTGGGTTGTAACTTAAGTATTACTTCGGCTGTGAACTGTTTTATCATATATGTTAATAACCCCGTGCTTGCAAGTTGCTTTTCTACTTCTTATTTTGTAGGTGGTTATTTTCCTTAAGTTCACAGGTTATTGGATGATTGCATATTCTTCAAGACAAATTATCTTTGTATACAATTGATTCGCTAAGATATGTGTTAGGATTCCCATTGATGATATTCTTCAACAAGCATTTTCTTTGATTACATAAATCTTCGATGCTTGCATTCAGGGGGAGTCAAAAGCTTCATATCTTAGAGTTTGCTCTCAACCCAAATTCAAAATTCCATATCTTTTATCGATGCCTGTTTTGTCAACAACAGTCCAAAAAGGGGGAGATTGTAAGAGCAAAGTTATGCCCTCAAGAGTTTTGGATATTGTTGGTCAAAACAGTAGAGGAACTAACAAGTTTTCTAGTGTGAAACAGATGGTTAGGTTCCTGAAGTTATAGGTTGGTGATAAAGCTTCAACGAAGATTTATACTTTTACCGAAGCACATCCTCTGGAGTGAAGCTCATCACGGATGTCGACCCCTAAAAGGATAAGGAATCCTGAAGCTCGTCTCATCGAAGAAGATGATCAAGATGGCGCAAGACTTAGTTGTTTTTGCGTAATTCCTTTTACTTCTTTGAGTCATAGGAAAAACCGTACTATCAAGAGGGGTTTAGTAAATGTACTCCGAAGGTTTTGATGAAAAGACTCAGATCGAATCTAAACCAGTGAGAAACCAGAGTTGAAGAAATCTCATGTGAGCTAGGTAATGCTTCACCAGCGAAGACTTTGTTCTTTCGGGTCCTGAAGCAGAACCAAGTCCGTGAGTCAGCTTTACTTGGACCGCAAGTAAAGTTGCGCTTTGATTGGAAATATGACCGTTGGGGACAGGTGTCAAGCTGTCACATTGGGTCACTTCAGTCATTTCGCACCTAGGGATTGCCACCTATAAATACGCCACCCCCGCCCTCATTGGCCGGTGGCTGCTCCAAGGTTGATTCCCTATAGAGGAGAGAGAGAGAGCAACCCCACCGAAGCATTTCAAAAACCCATCCACAGAAGCACAAGTCCTATTGATCTGAGTTGATTCATTATGACTTAGGAAGAAGATTGCTAGCCTTTTTTATCTTGGAGAACTGCAATTCTCCTAGACGGTTAGAGAGTTGTTCTTCAGAGAGCGAAGAGTTATTGTCGCCTCGAAGTCCAGTTTGTCAAAGGTTTCGGTGATTTCCTCAATAATCAACCACGAGTGAAGAACTGACCAAGCTCAAGGAGATTGGTGCAGTGGAGATACGGACGGAGAGAGGTTAGCTCCTGTGTTCAATCACAAGTCCCTCCAACCAGACGTAGCACTTTGCAGAGTGTGAACTGGTCGAACAAACATCGCCGAGTCAAGAGTTCGTTTTACTTTACGCACTTACATTCAGTTTGTCAATTGCTTCAGTGATATGCTTCAATGCAATTGATTCAATGCTTTTGATTCGCTAAGTTATGCTTCAATGATGTTCTGCTTCAATGTTTACCTGTCTGTTGAAACTCTTCTGCTGTTAAGTTATGCTTCACTTCATAGTTTCATGAAAAAATTTGAAGTGATCATTCACCCCCTCCCCCTCTGATCACATACTTGAACTTACACTCATGTTTCTGTCACTCAAGCTAGTCATCAGGGGGCATGAACCCACAATCATGCATAACGCTCCCTCTTGGAGTCACTACCTACTACTTGGCCAAAGCAATAAATAGCAACGGAGAACATGCAAGAATTACTCTAGAACATAAATATAAAAGAGGGGAATCAAATATATTACTCAAACACAATCTGAACATAGTCTCATAATCCATTAGATCCCAGCATACTCAGCATAGCAACAGCAGAAAGATTACATATGTGCCTCGATCATGTAGGGAAGCTCACGAGGTCTAATCCATGAAGAACAAAGAGGGGAGGAGAACATCACATAGCTACTGATCATAGAACCATGGTCCAAGGTGGACTACTCACGGTTCATCCGAGAAGCATCCATGGTGGTGGAGAAGCTCCCGGAGGTGGTTCCTCCCTCCGGCAGGGTGCCGGGAAGAGGTCTTATGGTGCTCCCGATCTTGGAAGCGTGGCGGCGGCGGAACAGAGGAGAGATTGCAAAAAGGGTTCCCGTCACGGGGGTTTCACGTCACGAGGATTATATGGGAGAAGGGGGGCAGCCAGGGGGCCACCAGGGGTCCAGGCGCCCCCCTGGCGCGGTCCCACCCTAGGGCGCGCCGGGAGGGCGCCTGGGGCCCTGGTGGGTCCCCTCTGCCCCCCCCCCTCGGTGATTCCCGAAGCTTCTGTATCGCTGATTTTTTATTGGATTTTTCCCGAATTTTTGGAGCACTTTTAATATGGGGGAAACCTAAAATAGAAAAATAGCAGAAAAAATGAACTGGCACTAGGGTGCACTGAGTTAATAGGTTAGTCCAAATATGATCAAAAGTGTATGGAAGTTCATCAATATCATAGCAATATCACACAAAAGAGGCATGGAGCAAGCAGAAATTATAGATACATTTTGGATGTATCAACATCCCCAAGCTTAATTCATGCTCGTCCTCGAGTAGGTAAATGATAAAAGCATAATTTATGTGGTGAAATGCTAACAACCATACAAGAAGTAATTCAATTCAAGTCATAACAGGCAAGAGTCTATATTTAGCGTTGAAACAAGCAACATAAGAACATAAAGCTGCAAGAGCTCTCGCTGTCCGTGACTCGAATGTCTCCAAATGGTTTTTGCGTGCAAGAAAGGGGATAGTGATATACGAGAAAAATGTATTTTTTTGTGTTGAGAACTCAATCTACTAAAGTTTGACACTTGGTCTTCTTTGGAATCTTATCTTGACTGATCCCCAGACCACTAGCCAGGTACAAGTCAAAGTGATCCACTCCTTTTCGAAGTTTTGGGCACTCGTGCAATGGATGAGAGTAAGCAATAAAGTTGACACTTAGGATGGCAAAGAGAATATGGTGGAGGAGGAAGACAAAAAGGTGTGAAAGGCTCACATCAATGTGGACAATCATAGGTGAGAGAAATCCAAATGATAGATATGATGTGAGGAGTAGGGATTGCCATGCAACGGATGCACATATGAGCTAAGGTAAGCTCTCCAATGGAACTAGTGGGGGTGCATCCAACTTGCTTGCTCAAGAAGACCTAGAGCTCATTTGAGGAGGCTCATCATTGGAATATACAATCCAAGTTCTATAGTGTGAAGGTCCCCACATAGCTATATGCATGAATGATAATCTCTATGGAGTACAAGATATAAGAGGGAGTACGAGTGTGGATCTCTCAAAAGGAATAGTAGTGTGCTGTGACGCCCCCAAAATCAATCCGTGTACAGTAATCATACACGCAGGGTACACGGCTGAGATTAGGGTGCCACGGTGAGAATATCACAGCACAACACTAAACACAAAAGGATAAACCAATATGTTACAATACCAGGGATCACGAGGATCCGAATACATAAGTTATATAATCATAATATCTGAGTACAGACATAGTTAGTCAAGTTTTGCCTTAAGAAGGCTAGCACAAATGACATCAGAGATACAGATCGAAAAGGCGAGGCCTCCTGCCTGGGATCCACCGAACTACTCCTGGTCAACGGGTAACTCGACGTCGTAGTAGTCGCCTCCGGGGTACTCTTGCTCCTGGGCTCCAACGTCGACTGCAGCGGCCGATCAGGCAAAACAAAAAGGGGAAATAAAGCAAGGGTGAGTATCTAGCATACCCGCGAGTCTTACGTCCGCTACTAAGCATTTATGCATGTATCAAATGGAAAGGGGAGGCTATATATAGTGGACTTCAAGATAGAAATCAGAATAAGGGTAAGAAGCTAGGCCTAACGAAGACTAGCATCTTCCGACGAGTCTTGCAGCATGAGGAGAGAATAGCCAATAGTTCAATAGCATGAATGTAATAACAATGCAGCAGAAGTTGCTGCAGCATTGTATAATAGTAAGTTGTATTATATAACAATTACATATGCCTCTGAGAATCCCTCTTCGACTTCCCTGCGAGGAAGAAAACCCGGAACCAACAGTTTAATAGTAGTAGTTTGTAGTAGTAGAGTCTGGCTTCAGCATAAAGCGTCCTGGTACCGTGGACACAGCTATCCGAATAGATTATCTTCCCTGCAGGGGCTGCACTATTGTTACCCTACACGCTCGGATCTCCAGGGTGGCGTACACCTTGTTAGGGAATGCCCCACCGAGGCTATCCGATACGCCGAAGTCCATCCTTCGAGCTCAACAGAGAGGCCATCCGCCGGTCTAAATCCTAAGTACAAAGGAACTTTGGACCCTGTCCTTTGTACTCCTGCACGGTACGAGGCTGGCCGGTGAAGCAGGCCCACTTCCCACTGCCGGAGTAAGCGGTCCAAGCCCGGCAATCAGCCCGAGGTAAAGCTGACGTCTGAAGAGCCCTCGAACGAGGCCACAACGCAAAGGGCCCACACCATAATCCCACGTGGAGGTAGTGCGTAAAGGGCACGCCGACCCACTCAAGTCATCCACCTGAACCATTAAGCATTTTAATTATTATCTGTCGGAACAACCGTTATAGTTGTCCTTATTTAGGTGAGCCGCGGACAACGACAGCAGTCAGGTCCACCCCCATTACCAGAGCTAGTGGCCGCCTGCCCTGTCGTCCCACCAACTCATGCGGCTACCAACAAGGTGAGCCGTCTCCTTACCTTGTCTCGCGTTTGCTCTTGGAAGAGCTCGACTTTCGTACAACAGGATATCTGTCGGCCACGAGCAATACCAGGCCCGCCGCACACCGGTGGAATACACCTGACCTGTCGTTCCGCTAGGATACCCTGCGCGGGCACCGTGGGGTCACCCGACTCCTTACCTTTAAGGACAACCGTGGTTCAGTACCCTAGGACGGCTATACAGAGTCAGCGACGAGTGGAGTACAAGGATTACTCCTCTATAGCTCACACTTGAGGTGGCTCAACAGAGCCGGAGTAGGGGCCTGTATCGGTGTCTTCTCTGAACCGTACCTATAGCTGTTTATAATGTATCATTTCCATGATCACTCCCAGAGTGATCACGGCCCGCTATCTAATCCTATTGACTAACAAGGCGCAGGGCTAACTGGTGATTATAAGATATATATATATATATATATATATATATATATATACATGGCAGCATAGGATAGCAGAAAGGTAATCAAGGGGCGACAATGATAAGCTATGCAGTTGAATAGGAGTGTAACATAGCAGTAGCAGCAATGCCTAATGCAAGAAATGTACGGAAAGATAGGCGATATCTGGGGAAGAGAATGGCTCTGCTTGCCTGGAAGCTCGACGGTAGGGGTAGGGTCGTCGACGTAGTAGTCATACTCAGCGGCGGTGTAGTCAGCGGCAGCAGCAGGGTCTACCGGAGAATAAAGGGGGGGAGAAACAGTAAATATAAAGCAAACATATGCAAACATATGAATGACATGGCAAATGCATCGATGTCGGTATTCTAATGCAGTACGATGTATCAGGCTCGGAGCGGGAATTCATCCGGGGATGATCTGCCAGCTCCGGGTGATTACTGGACAGGGTTCCCGGAGGGGGGGGGATCATGCTAGAGGTGTCGTGGTCATCCGACACACGTTTGGGTGGTGTATCCGGGGTAGTTGATCTATTCCGAACAACTTTCGTGTTCGAAATAAATTCAATCGGGTACTTTTAACAGTACCGAAGAAATCAACGGACAGACAGTCCGGAGGGGGAATGTCGATGTTCGTTGTGTTAGACGGGGGTGGTAGACCAACGGATAGCGTATCCGTATTCGTTGTATTTTTCTGATCAATTTTCATGTATAAAGTTTTTGAATCTGACTTACGATTTAAAAGATATTCAATTTTAAAGTTTTAATTCAATTTAAATCATTTTTTAAATTTATTTTATTAGTAAAAGAAACATTATCCATAGAGGGGTTGACCAGGTCAAACCTGACCAGTGGGTCCCACTGGTAATAAAAACATTTAATCAATTTAAATAGGGCCAGGGCCCACATGTCATACACTGTAATTTATCTAAAAAAATTTAAATATTAATCTCATAGTGGGGTCAAGATGTCAGACTCAGGGTTTTAACTTAACAATTTATTTAACAGGGCATAACTAATGGCCTAGGGCCCACTGGTCATTGACTTCCTAGTTAACAATTCCTTTAACTTAATTCAATTGGGGGTGGGGTCCTGCTGTCATAGGGACATTAAGCAAATTATGCACTAACTTAATTATCCATGTTAATTAACAGAAGCCGGCCCCACATGGCAGTGGCACATGGCCACTCCACGGCTCACAGCCGGCACGACCATGGGCACAACCGTGGCCGGCGACAAGCAGCGCCGCCAACGGGGCCAACAGTGGGGGCAGGGCGTGCGGCTGGTCCGCGGCCTGGACGTGGGCGCACACGCGGAGGGGGGGGCTGCAGTGCGGCGCGGCGAGCAGTGAAGAGCTCGGGAGCTCAAGCTCGCCATTAATGGCGGAACGAAGAGGGGCGCGGCTCTACGGAGCCGATTCGGCGGCGGGAAAACAGAGGAACGGACGTGAGAGCTCACCCCAAGCCCATGGGCGTTGTCTGGCGGAGCGAGGCGGCCGGAGCACGGCGAATTTGATGCCGGGGTGCCGCGGCCGTGGCGGAGGAACTCGCCCGATTCGGAGAGATCGAGGCGTGCCTGTCCGAGGTGAAGCGTGGGGGAGGCGAGGTCGTCGCGGGGGAAGCTCCTGGACGTGCTTTCCTGGCCGGAGGAGGTGGCTGGCCGCGCGGGTGCGGCGGTCGTGCCCACGGCCGCGCTCGGGGTAGAGGGAGGAGACGCGGGCGCGAGGCGAGGCGAGATCTGGGGTGCGCGGGGGAACAAGGGTTTGCAGCGCGGGCGAGGCGCCGTCTTGTAGCCACCGGGGAGGTGCGGGATTGCCGGCACGTCGACGGTGCCCGCCGTGGCACCGGCCGATGCGTGCCACGGGGGTGCCGCTTGAACAGGAGGAGGACGATGACTCGGGGGGTGGGTTGTGGGCTCAATTCGGGATAGGTGGGGGTAGTGGGCTGGGTGCTGGCCAAGTGGGAGGGGTGGGTTAGATTAGGTTGTTTCTTTTTATTTTATTTTTCCTTTTTGTTTAAATTCTTTTTGTATTTCTTTTATAGTCTTACGCATTTTTGTAAAATATGGGATGTGTCCCATAATTTAGTATTTACCAAAGGTTGGTTCCACAAAAGATTTGGGCAAGTGCAAAAGTCATTTAATATTTGCATTAAATATTAAATGATTAATTTGGGGTTTTATCTACTGTTTTGGATTTGTTTAGAATTATTTAGAGATTAATAAAATCTCCAACTTGGTGTGACATGGCCCACTAATTATTAGTGATTTAATAACAATGGAAGAAGAATTTTTGGACAATATTTATTTTGCACATTGTTTTTAATATTCCACCAAAGTCATTTGATTTGATTTCAATTCAAAGGCAATTTGAATTGAGCTTGGTATTGCTTTGATTCATCATGACCAAGGTACATGATCACACTGCATTCAACAATATCGAAGGCAATATGAATTTGAGCTGAACCAAATTGATCAAACAAATTTTTGAACAGTAGAGATGAACAGTAAGGGTGATTACTGTTCACTGACAGTGAGGGTGTTACATGTGCCCCCTACTCTCTTTTTATTTTCTTTTTCTCTTTTTTCTATTTTTTGTATTTTTTGGTGGCCTCAATGGCTCTTTCTATTTCTCTCATTTTTCCGCTTTGGGATCTTTTAATTTGTCCTCTTTGGGATCTTTTCATTTGTCCACTTTGGGATCTTTTCCTCACTTTAGGGGAAACACTCTATATATTACAATAAGTAAAGAAGATGTAACTATCATGAGTATGCAAATGTATGCCTCTGCCAGTGTAGCAGGATATGCAATGATACTAGCGTGTCATGTAGCAATGATTAGGGAAAGTCCCAACTAGCATGTGGCTCATCGATCAAGCAAGTAGCATGTATGACATGAAGATCAAGTCATGAGAATATGGATGTTGCATGGCAATATATCTCGGAAAGGCTATGGAAATGCCTTGATAGGTAGGTATGGTGGCTGTTTTGAGGAAGGATATGAGGAGGTTTATGATGACAGAGTGTATCGTCCCAAGGGTTTGGATGTACCGGCGAAGGTGGACGCCAAGTCTCAGAGTGAGAAGAAAGAAATGCACGGCACAGGAGAGGCTAGAAAAATATGGGAAGGTGGAAGTGTCAACTTTCGAATACTCACATTAGTCCGAAGAACTCATGCACTTATTATTGGTAACTCTCAATCTAATAAAGAGGTTTCACAAAGAGACAAATACCCCGAGGAGGAGTGTATGGGGGTTTGGTGATCCTTGCGCATCCTCGACTCATGGTACGTGAGTGTACTCTAATATTTGACCCCTCAGGAGAGTAGTGATCCATCTAGTAGCTAAAGTTCTCAACTAATTTTGTAAGTTTTGAAAATAAACACGGATTGCCCAAAATATGACATCTATCACTAATAGGCTAAAGCTATTGACAACAAAAGTCCAAACATTACTCAAAACAATACCTCAAAACTATTGCAAGTTAATGCTACAAAAAAATAGCAACCTCAATTACCTACTTCAAGTCAAGACACAAAACTCAGTGAAACAGGCAAACTCTCTAAACAAGATAAACATGAAAACTCAAGAGAGTTCCAGCAACAAACTAAACAAAATCTATTTAAAAAGATAAGCATGAAAACTAAGAGCTGAACATGACAGTAGCTATGAAAAAAATAGAGAACACACACAACAAAGATAAGCATGAAAAATCCTATGTTGTGTTCTAGATTTTGAAGGTGGGGCGTGTTTCTCTCCCACACAAAGAAAGCTGGGTTCTAACTTGTTATGAACAACAAGCAAAGCTAAAAAAACTAAAAATAAAACCTAAGAGTGAGACGCTCCAAGCATAGCACATAACGCATGAAGTGATAAAAATATAGTGAAACGAGAGGCGAACTGATAATTTTTGATGGAGAAGGGGATGCACGGGGGCATCCCCAAGCTTAGACGCCTGAGTCTCCTTGAATATTTCTTGGGGATGCACGGGGGCATCCCCAAGCTTGAGCGCTTGACACTCCTGAATCTTCTTTCATCATCCTCCCTCGCACACTTGAAAACTCCCTTCATACATAACTCATCATAATCTGATTAGCGAGGTTAGTTCCCATAATAAAATATATTTTTCTCTACTGGAAATAAGGATAATCTTGAAGAGCTACTGTTTCTCAAGATTTCCAAAATGTTTTTGCAAAGAAAAATCAAGATTAAGGTTTGCAAAATGAATAAAAGACAAAACAGGACAGAATCTGTGAAAAACAGACCAGCAGGTAGTAAAGAATTGTTTAGGGATACTGGGATTTTTCTGTGATTTTTCTAGTCACGAGGACATACGAAAGTTCCGTAATTATATAGATCACGTTGTGTAATAAATTCAGCTAAAAAAGATGAACTGGGATTTTTCTGTGATTTTTCTAGTCACGAGGACAGAATTAGTTTTCTGGACAGCATGTCACAACTTTCACTTCCTTTGTCATATGAGGCTATAAATGGCACAAAGCTTGAAAAGTAAAGATACAATGATGTTGATACAGTAGTAACAATCATCAAGACCACTAAAAACAGAAGAAAAACAAAAAGTAAATCCTAAATTCGTTGCGGGCTGCCTCCCGAAAGCGCTTCTTTAAAGCCATTAGCTAGGCTTAATGCAAATAGATCAAGTCTTTTCAAGAAAATAACCAGCCCGTGTGACGGACTCAAAAGGCAACTTAATATTTTTCCTAGGGAAGTGTTCCATCCCTTTCTTGAGAGGGAATTGGATTTTTATAATCCGTTCTTTCATATCAATAACAGCACCCACGGTGCGAAGAAGAGGACGTCCCAAAATAATTGGACAAGAAGGTTCACATTCAATGTCCATAATAGTAAAATCAACGGGAACATAATTGTCATTGACAATGATAAGGAAATCATTGATCTTCCCCAAAGGTTTCTTTACGGAAGAGTCAACGAGACGAACACCAAAAGAACAAGGATCAAAAGGTTTCAATTCAAATATATCATACATTCTTTTGGGCATAACGGAGGTACTAGCTCCAACATCACATAAAGCATAGCAAGAAAAGTTATTCAACTTAATTTTAATCAAAGGATCCCAACCATCTTCTAGCTTTCTAGGTATGGAGGCTTCTACCCTAAGCTTCTCCTCCCTAGCTTTAATGAGAGCATTAGTGATATGCTCCGTGAAGACAAGATTAAGTGTTCAGTGTGGGGGTCTCTAGACATCTTGTGAAGGAAACGAATAACTTCAGAAAGGGTGCAATTTTCAAAATCAAGGTCCCTACTATCAATTAAAGTGGTAGTGGTGTCCTTTAGGCTCACTTGTTTGGTAGCTTCTATAGTCATAGGAATTTCTTCTTCTACGGTTGAGGTCATAGCATCACCATTAATAGGTCCTATGGGACTAGGGGTGCATTGGGTGATAAGAGTTTGGATATCCTCAACCACTTGGATAGTAGCAATGGTATGGTGTGTAGGAAGGCTCTTAATTCTATCTTCTTCCTCCTTTTCTCTAGCCCATCTCTCTTTAAGTTTAGACATCATCCTAATGTTTTCATTAATTTGCATTTGAATAGCATTCATAGGAGTGACCTTCCTCTCCTCAAGAGGAGAAGTTCTAATTTTAAGCAATTCTACTTCATGGGCTAAATTGTCTACCTTCAACGAGAGGTTATCTAATTTGTCTAGTTTTTCCTCTACACTCTTGTTGAAGGCTTTTTGGGTAGTGATAAAGTCTTTAAGCATACTCTCTAATTCAGAAGTGGAGTTTTTGGTGCTAGGATAAGTGTTGTTGTTCCCATAGTTGTTGGAGGGGAACGGTCTAGGGTTGCTACCAAAATTACTCCTATATGCATTGTTGTTGAAGTTGTTTCTAGAGATAAAGTTCACATCTACCTGATCTTGAGCAATCAAAGAATATAAAGGAACATCATGAGGATCAATAGGAGATTGCTTGGTAAGTAGAGACATAATCAAGTCAACTTTTTCATTTAGGGAGGAGATCTCCTCGATAGAGTTTACCTTCCTACCTGTTGGAGCTCTTTTGGTGTGCCATTGGGAATAGTTGGTCCTCATCTCATCGAGAAGTTTTCTGGCAGCACCAAGTGTAGTTGACATAAAGGTTCCTTCCGCGGCCGAATCTAGCAAGTTCCGCGAGGTAGAGTTCAAGCCTGCATAAAAAGTTTGGATAACCATCCAAGTAGTCAAACCATGCGTAGGGCAATTCTTAACAAGAGATTTCATGCATTCCCAAGCTTGGGCAACGTGTTCATTATCCAATTGCTTGAAATTCATAATATAGCTCCTCAATTGGATAATCTTAGCAGGGGGGTAGTACTTCCCAATAAAAGCATCCTTGCACTTATCCCAGGAATCTATGATATTCCTAGGCAAGGATTGAAACCGGATTTTAGCTCCTTCTCTCAAGGAGAAAGGAAAATTCTTAAGCTTAACAATATCACCATCTAATTCTTTGTACTTTTGCATATCACAGAGCTCAATAAAATTGTTTAAGTGCAAAGCAGCATCATCTCCAGCACCGGAGAATTGATCTTTCATAACAAGGTTCAGCAAAGCAGGTTTAATCTCATAAGAAAGTGCTGAAGTAGCAGGTATAGCAATAGGAGTGCAGATAATGTCACTGTTGTTGTGACTATTGAAGTCACACAACTTGGTATTCTCGGAGGAACCCATAGTAGCAGCAAGCAAGATAACTATTTTTATATTATTTTAGTTTGTATTTAAAAAAATCTTCGTTGAGGGTTATATCAATTTCACAAATTCATTCCTTCTTAGCTCTTTATTACAAATTGCTATTATATGATTATTTTTAAATACTATCTTACATAATATTGTGTAGTTTTTTTTCAAAAATTCGCCATTATTTGTTTTTCCCTATTAAAGTGTATACCAATTACATTAATTCATAATTTCTTTGAGAATTTCATTCTTTTGATAGAGTTTAGTTTTTATTTTATTTTGTCTCTTCTTCAAGTGTAATATCAATGCTACTAGTTCATTTATCTTAGAAAACTTCTTTTTATTTGCCAAATTTCCACTATTATATGATTATTCTTGCATATTATAAAATAAGCAATGTGTAATTTGTGTGCAAATTATGTATTTATGTTATTTGTGCGTGCTTTTTAAATGGTAATATCAATGCCACTAATTTTCTTTTTCCTAGTGAACTTATTATTTCGGTTTTAGGTTTATTTTATTTTCTTCTTCTTTAAATATAATATCAATGCCACTAATTAATTTCCTCGTAGAAATTTCAAAAAACAATATTGTATATTTATTCTTGCATATTATCAAAAGTCTAATTTATATATATTGTGTGTAAATTTTTTCATCATTTATTATATTTCTTCTTAAAAAAATATGTGTAATTTTTTCCACTAATTAATTCTTTCGTAGACAAATTTTTAGTTTTGTCTTTATGATTCATTTCTTCTATCATAATATTTCAATAATCCACCCATTTATCATGCATTTGACAGTTAATACGTAAAGACATAATATGTATTTTATCTACAGATAGCTAAGAGAATTTATATCCCAACCTTTTGTTGGAACCTACTACAATTAGTCATGTGTGTTCCACATGAAAACCTAAATAGATTTTTTTTTGAGAACTAAGAACTGAATAGATTTGACTTAATTATCTTTTACATTATTTGCTCTTTATGATTTCTCATAGTATTAATTGCACTTTGTCCCTTCTTGTTAATCATCATGTTTAAGCACATGACTTTTGCATATATAAATTGAAGCAAATAAAATATAGTACACAACTTGGTTTGACAAAAACCACAAAAAATTGCACCATGAGAGTATAATGCCCTTGATTATAGTATAAAAGTATTGCTTACTCCCTGATACATATGAACCTTGAAATAAACAGAAATTTAGTGCGCTAAAAAAAGATAGATTTCGTAGGATAGATTGATAGGGGAAACAATGGATAGATTCTCAATGAATCAACATTCGAGCACACTTGCCCGGGTAACTCAAGTGAAAGATAATTTAGCTTGACTTAGAGCTTATAATTGATTTGATATCATTGGCGATATACTTGGCATCTACTGCAATACCAGCTAATCCTCTCCTCGCTAACCCAGCACAGTAGACTCCATTTTCACCTTTCCAATGATTTGGATATTCTTTGATGGGCAGTCCATTGCCATTTAACATGCTCTCGCCATTCTGCAATAAGTTTTTGACGTAGAGCTTGTTAGGAGGTCTAACAATTATTGCACTAAGAAAACATACTCAAGCCATATTCAAACATCAGTGTTATTACCTTGAGCCATATATTTGTTGTGCTTTTGTATCCAGTTGCAAACACAATCACATCAAATGGTACTTTTTTACTGCACTGAAATTCAACTATATTTCCAATGATCTTACTAATGCCCCCATGAACCTATAGGAGATAAATGAAATATTGATAACTTGGCCTATTAAGGCAACATTTGTTATGAAATTTATGTCATGTCAAGGATATACTTACGTTGATGATACCTTTTTTGATTAACCCAACAGTGCCAACATCAATAACAGCGGATCGACCGGTTTCTGACTTGAGGATCATTGGGCCCATTTTTGGCCTTATGATGCCATGCCTCGATAGGTCTCCAAATATTAAATTCGCCGCCATCACAAGGAGATTGTCCACTAGATTCAGTGGGAGACGGTGAGAAAGTGTCATCCCTAGACGTATTAATTCCTTTGTCATTATATGAATCTGCAAACACGAAATATGTCAGACCTCTTTTGAAGCATGCATGTTAAAATAGAATTTCACACAATCTTCGTCTGTAAGAGTTTATTTTTGTGTCTTGTAGCTCCTCTAATTGTTACGTTGTTTGTGCGTGTTATAGAATAGTCCATCACTCTATACCATGAATTTTTTCTAGTAGTAATAACACTAGAAAATTGCATCCCTCCTAGTATTAAGTAGTAACTATACAGTGAAATATATACTGCATCTACATACCGGGCTTCGAATAACAATGGAAGTATTAGCGCCATGGGTTGCCAGGTCATAAGCAATTTCCATCCCCGAGTTCCCAGATCCAACAACCAAGACATTCTTGCCGAAGTAGCTCTTGCCTGACTTGTAGCGTGACGAGTGGATGACATCACTTGGAAAACTTTGCAGTCCAGGGATCACTGGAATGTTCTCTGCACTATTCTCACCACTTGCCACCACAAGAAACTTTGATGTGAACTTGACTACTGTGCACTTTTCCATGTCATGTGTCACAATGGACCAACTATTATTGTCACTGTCATATGTGGATGACTCCACACTAGTAAGATACTTGGGTTTAATATTGAAACGCTCAACATAGTCATCCAAGTACTTCACAAACAAGGTTCTTGGTATGTATGTTGGCGCATCTACTGGGTATGAGATGTGTGGTAACTCACAAAACTCCTTTGCAAGATGCAGCTTGAGGCGATCGTAGGCGCGGTTGCGCCAAAGCGACGCGTTGCAGCTTTCACGCTCGACGATGACATAGGGAATTGAGAATTGTCTAAGGCATGCTGCTGTTGCAAGGCCTGCTGGCCCGGCGCCTACAATCAACACTACAACATTCTCCATGTCAAATGGAAGAATTTGTTTCTGGGATTGGTGCAATGGAAGGCTGGAGAGTTTGTTTGTTTGCTCGATGAATTTTTGGTTGGATATGAGGGGCATATATATACTGGTATGATCCATGTGTCATCTATTTAGATTGAGCAATAAAAAAGGTAAATATTTATTGCCGCCTTATCTTGATGTGGATGAGTATTGATCTAAAAATGAACCGTTGGTGTGAAAGCTTGTCCAGATACGGAATAGAAAATAGGAAGGAAACACACTCTTGATCGATTAGTTTTATTGGAATCAACCGGGTATGGATATGTTTATATTGAAAATTCTTTAGTGTTTCTTTCCTTTTTTGTGGCCATCAGGAAAATCTGTATAGGATAAGGATACGTTCAACCTATACGAGTAGAGTAATTAAGAATCAAGCGAAAATTCTTAGCGTTTCTTTCCTTTCCTATGTTTTATGCAAGCATTTATTTCCTTTTCCTATACTTCGTCACTGAGCTTAACGCTTTTAGGATCATCTCAATCCTGCTTATCTTAATCTACCCCTTCATCCTTTATGAAGTATTTAAAGATAGGGCACTATCGTTAAACATGTTTGGACTTACAATGAACTCTTAGCTTACTTTTCTTTGATCATGATGCTCATATCAAAATATGGTTTCTGTAGATCAAGCGTTCAGAACTATGCCAATCACTATGATGGTGTTCCTGATCCAAATACCCTCCTATGCAACTACTAGAGTTGCCATGTTTCACGTCTACGTTGTAGAAATCCCGCTATGTGCCTTAACTTGAAAAACAATTTTTCAACATCCTATTTTGCTACTTAGCTATAGACCGAAAAAGGAAAAAATTTACAAATCATTATGAAACTTTCTTTCATCTATTTGTAATGAACTCTTTAGCTTTCCTCATAGAACCTTTCTTAATCTGAGGTACTTCAAGAGAACTAATCTACTATTTAGATTACGTTGGTGCTTGTTGCACTTTCAGGATATCCAATACCTTAGTGCTTTATTTTGCTAAAATATTTATTCTCAATCACTCATATGTTATTCACGTATATAATTAGAATCGTGCTCCCACTTAATTCCATATCTTATATGATTATTGATGAAATAATAACTTTTATAACTTCATCAAAAACTATTACTCCAGCTCTGTGATATTTGCTTCAACTATGGACTGGTCTTTGAAGCATTCTCACTTTTACTAATATCGTATAGATCATTAAATCCTTTCAGGTTGTATCATGCATACACCCTTTGTTTAATTTTCTCAGAAGACAAATCCATATGTCATACTTCGGAAGTATGTCGCGATTATCAGTAATTTTCCATATGAACATTTGCATCACTACACATTTTGTAGTCAACCTTTTGAACTCTTTTGAAAAACTTATTTTACGATAAGTTGAGAAATATCAACGATTAAGCTATCGTCTATGTTCATATCTATGAAAGTCAAATCCACTCTAATGATTAGGTATCCTTAGGAGGGTTTTACCAAGTTCTCAACTTGATTTAGATGGATGACTTTCATATAGTTTTTATGGTTTTTAAAGCCATACAGTGGAGTTAGTGCTCGTCATGGTTTTCTTTTACACGACATGTAAGATTTATTTGAGATCAAACTTCATAAAGTTTTACCAATTTTATATTCAAAGTATCAATATTCATAATAAAAAAATAATTAAGATACATCATTAAATTATTTTTTTATTTTTTATTATAGGTGTTTATATTTTTTTAATGTAATTTTGTTCAAACTTTATAAAATATGACTTCAGTCAAATCTTATATGCGGGTAAAAAGAAATAGAGGGAGTACTTGACATATATACACAGGTTCAACCATTAAACCCGAGATCAATCGGATCTTCTAAATCAATAACTAAATTTTGCATCAATGCATCATCTATATAAGAAACATGAGCAAACAATAAGATAGAAAGATGGTTTTGTCTAGCGGTTTAGCAAGCTACATAACTCTAAATTTAATGTTGCAGTCGAAATTAACAAACTATTAGCACCCTTTTTGATTTAACCAATACACGATAGCTTTAGCCAGAGCTCTTCAAAGGCTATATGGTTAGTCGGTGATTTAAACTTTGATCTAGTTATATGTGTGGTTAGTATTGTTTTTCACTTTCATACTCTCATCGCGGTCATAATGATGAAAGAATACAAAAATATTGCCTTTGATAACACAGGTACTCCTATTTCAGCGACGACTAACAGAATAGAAGATTAGCTTAATCTACCTATTTACTTAATAAACACATATTTTAAGTTTCTTTTAATTAGAAGCACACAACTTACATCGTTTATATATTTCGTTAACTGCGAGATGTAACATCGTCTCGCCTATAAGCTTGTTTTAGTGGGTCATTACAAGGTTCTATGGATTGGATGATTGGTGCATATTAATTTTAGAACCTTTAGTCTTTTTCCTTTATTTTTTTTCTTTTTGTTTTTTAATATTCTCTTTTTGTGTGTTCCCACTGGTTTTCATTTGTTTCTTTTGGGAAATCTTTCTATTCAATTTTGTTTATTTCATTTTTGTGTTTTAATTTTTATAAATAAATGAAAACCTTTTTATACATGGTGAACATTTTGTATGCAGGGTGGGCATTTCCTAATACTGTATACATTAAACATTTCTAAAATACATGTTGTCCATTTTTTTCAAGTACAAGTTGAATATTTGTCCAAGGCACAATAAATTTATTTTTTAATACATGATAAAAAATTACTAAACAAACATTGAACATTCTCCATAAATGCTAAGTTCATTACTTAAACTTTCAAACGTTTCTTAAACTTTCAAGCTTTCCAAAAGTTCTAACAATTATCGCGTCACTTATGGAGGTACATGTCTGCTTCCGTGAGGAACAAATTTGAAAAAATAATTTCTTTGACACGAGAAAATGATTATTAACGAGAGGTGCCATCGTGCCTCTCGTAGAGGCACGTGAAAAACATATTTTTTTTCTCGAGATGCATGATCACGTCACTCATGGAGTTACATGATTTTGCTACAAAGAAGGCCAAGCTTTGACAATGAAACACCAAAAGTTTTGATGTTGTTACAAAGAAGGCCAAAATTTGAACAAGTCGAAAGAAAATTTTGCTAGAAAATTTGGCAGCATAATGCGTTTTCGTGTTCATTCATCCATTCACCACTCATTCTCCAGTTTGAATGGTCACATCTCATCAATATACCAAGACATCCTTTCCTTGTATTTAATACAAAAGGAGCCATCAGGCACTCCACACCAATATAAACCTATCAAACTCAGCAGCAACCCAATTAGAACCAATCGGCGTTACAAGCTCCACCCACCCATTGGTCTTCTTGCCCTTCGCAAGATCAAACTTCTCCGTGGCCACGAGTCCAGACCAGTACCTGGGCAGGGAGAGACAAAGAGAGAACACGATTAACTAGTGATCTCAAACCATAAATAAAGGACAGACCAAATGTAGAATTATTCAAATTATTAAGTATGAGTGCTCTTGGAGCAGGCTTCTACAAGTTTGATCAGGAGGTTTCTAGCATATGCAATATATGTTAGCAAGTACAAGCAGATCTTACAAGTTAATATAGTGCTGTCAAAAACATCATCCATGCCATTTTAGCATGTTGGAATCTATACCACCTCATATGGTAACTGAAACATGATGGTGTTTGCTTATGGAAGTGCATGAAAAGTTCAAACCAAATACCAAATTACAGTAAAACAAAAGTACACCTACAAGCTGGGGACTTCAAATATGCATGCAATGATTGCTACTTTGCAGCATTCTCAATTATAGGACAAATTCACGCGATGTACGTTAATATGCATGCAAATAAATGCTTCCTGCCTTCAACCATTTTGAATTATATATACGACTGATTAACATTAGCATGTGCAATTAAGTCTTCATGGTACTAGAAGGTATGACTATTTTTTTATTTGACCAATTTTCATTTGACTAATTTTATATTCAAACTATCAATATTCATAATAAAAAAATATAATTAATATACATCATTAAATTATTTTTTTATTTTTTTATTATAGGAGTTTATATTTTTAATATAGATTTGTTCAAACTTTATAAAATATGACTTTAGTCAAATCTTATATGCGGGTAAAAAGAAATAGAGGGAGTACTTGACATATATACACAGGTTCAACCATTAAACCCGAGATCAATCGGATCTTCTAAATCAATAACTAAATTTTGCATCAATCCATCATCTATATAAGAAACATGAGAAAACAATAAGATAGAAAGATGGTTTTGTATAGCAGTTTAGCAAGCTACATAACTCTAAATTTAATGTTGTAGTTGAAATTAACAAACCATTAGCACCATTTTCGATTTAACCAATACACGATAGCTTTAGCCAGAGCTCTTCAAAGGCTATATGGTTAGTAGGTGATTTAAAATTTGATCTAGTTATATGCGTGGGTAGTATTGTTTTTCAGTTTCTTACTCTCATCGCGGTCATAATGATGAAAGAATACAAAAATATTTCATTTGATAACACAGGTACTTCTATTTCAGCGATGACTAACAGAATAACAGATTAGTACTATCATTTTAGCTCTATGGTATATCATAATATAGATTTGTCAATACAAGCTGCCTTATTCACTATCTCTTTTATATGCATGGCTGCTGACCCACAAGTGTAGGGGGTCGCAACAGGTTTCACGGGTAAGAATAACCTAATTTATAGATTCGATCCAAGGGGAGCCAAAGAATATTTATAAGCTTTGACAGTCGAGTTGTCAATTCAACTGCACCTGAAAGATTCTTGTTGGGCAATAATTTATTAGTAGTAACGGTGGCAACGGAAATAGTGGTGGAAAACAGCGAAAATAAAAACAGCAAAGTAAAGCAATTAGTAACAAATAGAATTAAAAACACCGTAGGCTGAGAGTTGGATGATTGGGAGTTGCATGGATGAGATATAACATGTAATAGATTTAACATGGGACGTCCAAAATGGAAGTGATCGAGGAGTAAGATGACGTGGGCGGTGATACGTCCAAAATGCATCACTATTTTATATAATAATTTATCCTTATTAATTGATATATTTCACATTACGATGATGTTCTTATGTTGTTTTGGCTTGTTTTACACAGTTTGCAACTTTCCGATGCCGAAGCAGCAGACGCAGGATTCAGCGATAAAAAGTGGACGCTGAGTTGCTGAAGAAGAACACCTCCAAATTACCTGAAAATCTACGGGGGGTATTTTTAGGAGGATTGACGAAGACACGCGAAAGAGGGACCAGAGGGGGGGCATAGGGGCCCCAGGCGGCCACCTGGCGCGGCCCCCACCCTGGCCGCGCCGGGAGGGCTCCTGGAGCCCTGGGGCCACTCCTGGCTCCCCCCTCTGGCCTATATACTCTTCGTCATCCGAAAACCCAAGAAAGAAGAGTTTTTACGGAGTTTCGCCGCCACTCCGTGGAGGAAACCTACAGAGAAGAAAAGGGTTCTCCGGCAGGCAGATTCCGCCGAGGAGATCACCTCCCGGAAGGGGAGATCATCGCCATCGTCATCACCATCGTCACAGGCATCATCGAGATCATCATCAACATCATCCCCAACATCAGCACCATCTTCATCTTCATCCAATCTCATCTCACAATTGCAACTTGCGTTGTAACTCGTACTATCTATCCTCTCTACTCTACCGGTGTTGATTACTACTTTGTGGTGAATGCTATTGAGTTTTGTTGGAGAAATATCGTTATGTCCAGATTGTTTACCACCTATTTATCACCTCTGATCATGATATCTTTTATGTCTTGTGAGTAGTTACTTTAGTTCTTGAGGACATGGGTGAAGTCTTGTTGTTAGTAGTCATATGATGTCGAAGTAATATGTGTTGTTTGATATTTAAGTTGTGTTGTTATTTTCCTAGTGGTGTTGTGTGAGTCAAACACTCAACACTTCGCCTTATTAAGTACCTATGGGAATACATTGTGTATAAAGAATGCTTACAGTGGGTTGTCGGAGTGACAGAAACCTGAACCCCAGTGTGCACAATTTTGCACAAGGGAATATTGCATCCTTGATCTTATTGCTATGGTTAGGCTTTGCCTTAATTTCTATCTTGTATTTGCGGATGCTTGCAAGTTGTTTAATCATAAGAGTGCACTTATCTTAGTCTAGAAGGTGTGCTAGCATAGATCCACCCACTCAACACTTATCAACACGAAACATGTTATCAATACGGAGTATGGCGAAATCACGTGACTACCTCTCCATGTGTCCTCAAGAATGCTTTAGTCTTTATAAGTTCAGTTTCCAGGCTTATCGTTTGCTTAAAAGGATTGGGCCACTTGCTGCTCCTCAGCACTATTTACTTTGCTTGCTTTTGTCTTATTGTTGCTATATCTAAAACCCCTAAAAAATTATCTTTCATTGCTTGCAGTTATGCCTTGTCCAAAATCACTTATCAATACCTTTCGCTCCTCGTTGGGTTCGACACTCTTACTTATCAAAAATGATGTAATAGATCCCTTACGGTTGTGGGTCATCAAGTACCGTTTTATGGCGCCGTTGCCGGGGAGCATAGCGCTATTGGTAAGTGAAGCTGGTAAGGAAATTTTTCTATTGTTTTTATTTTTCTGTTGCTGCTCTTTGTCCGTATGGACAACCTAGCTATTGGATCGTTGCTTACGGGGAAACGCCCCACATCTGTGGTGGTTGTCCCTCCCCCTACTGAATTTGTGCCTTATAAAATACCAGCTGGTATTATCAATTGTGTTTTGGCTAATCGTTATGCAGGAGACAGACATCCCAGTGAACACTTGCTTTATTTGTCACAACTATGTTCACTATTTAAGCTTGCAGGTGTATCAATGGAGTTTGTCATGAGGAAATTGTTCTCCATATCGCTTATAGATAAAGCTTCAGATTGGTATAAGCTTCTCGATAACTCTCATTTGCTTGATTGGCAAGAGCTTATGTCTCTCTTTTATACCAAGTTTTATCCTCTTCATGAAATTCATCGAGACATAAATTATATCTATAACTTTAGGTCTCGTGACGGAGAAAGCATTTCTCAATCTTGGGGGAGATTTAAATCCCTAATGCTCAAATGTCCTATTCATGAGCTCCCCAAGGAAATTATACTTACAAATTTTTATGCTAGACTTTCTCGTCAGGATAAGGAGATGTTGGATGCCTCCTCTAGTGGGGTATTTCAGACAAAAAGCGTTGAAGAAAGATGGGATCTTATTGAAAGGATCCAAAGGAATACCGAAGACTGGGAAATAGATAAAGGTATTGAACCCACTATAAATTATGAGTATGATTATATAGAGAGCTATGTGAAAACTGATTACTTTAATACCTTTTGCTCTAAGATTGGTCTTGATTCCCATCTAATGATTGATTTTTGTAAAGACTTTGCCTCTCATATTGACTCTTCTAAGAAGAAGAAGGACCAGCATCATAAAACCTTCAAATAATTACCTATTGATATTCATGTTGCTGAACCTATTTTTCCTGCAGTTATATATGAAAAAAAAAACCTTTTCCCGCAAGGATAAGGGAGCACTCTTTTGTGACAGGCATAATAAATAAAAGTGAGAGAATAATTGATGAGTCTGACGACCATATCAAGGTCGATCCTCAAGTTGCATTGGTTAAGGGTCTTGTTACTAATAATGCTTTAGATTCCAATATAAACTTTTGTGTTGTTTCCACTAACCTTGTGACAGCCAAGAATAAAGGCTCAATTTCAGGTACTCCGGTAGTATTTGTTAAAATAGGAGATCACAATTATTATGGGCTATGCGATTTGGGATCGAGTGCTAGAGCTATCCCGTATTCACTTTATCAAGACATCATGGGTGAGATTTCACCTTGTGAACTTGAAGAAGTTGATGTTATTATTCATCTTGCAAACAGAGCAACTATCTCTCCTATCAGAATTGTGAGAGACGTTGAAGTCTTATGCGGAAAGGTAAAATATCCTTCCGACTTTCTAGTACTTGGCTCCGTAAGGGATAATTTTTGTCCTATTATTTTTGGTAGACCTTTTCTCAGAACTTGTGGAGCTATAAGAGATTGCAAGAAGGGTAAAGTTTCTGTTGAATTCAATGGTGAGCCATATGAATTTAACTTTTCTAAGTTCTCTAAGCAGCCTCGTCGTACTAACTTTCCTAGTAACGATAAGATTATTGAAGATATTGCTTCCATTGCTATTCCTCCTAATGATCCATTGCAGCAATATATGGAGGACTATGAGAATGATTTGCATATGCAGGAGAGAAATGAGTTGGACGAAATATTCTTAAGACAACCTGCTATCCTAAAGCAAAACCTTCCAGTTGAGCCTTTGGGAATTTTATCGAAACCAAAAGAAGATCCAGTGTTTGATCTTAAACCTCTTCCCGATACGCTCAAATATGCTTATTTAGACGAAAAGAAAGTATATCCTATTATTATCAATTCTAACCTTTCAGGGTATGAAGAAGAGCGACTATTGGAAGTACTTCGCAAAAATCGAGGTGCAATTGGCTATACCCTTAATGACCTTAAGGGGATTAGTACAGCTATTTGCCAACATACCATCAACCTTGAGCCAGATGCTAAACCAGTTGTTGATCATCAACGACGGTTGAATCCGAAGATGGTGGATGTTGTAAGGACTGAGATTCTTAAGCTTCTAGCCGCAGGTATTATCTACCCTATAGCTGATAGTAAGTGGGTAAGCCCGGTTCATTGTGTTCCAAAGAAAGGAGGTACAACTATGGTTCCTAATGATAATAATGAACTAATACCTCAGAGAATTATTATTGGATACAGAATGTGTATTGATTACAGGAAGCTGAACAAGGAAACTAGGAAGGACCACTACCCGTTGCGGTTCATCGACCAAATCCTTGAAAGGTTATCCAAAAATACTCACTTTTGTTATCTTGATGGTTATTTTGGCTTCTCTCAAATTTATGTTAACACTACTGATCAAGAGAAGACCACTTTTACTTGTCCCTATGGTACTTATGCTTACATGCGTATGCCTTTTGGTTTATGTAATGCCCCTGCTACTTTTCAAAGGTGCATGTCTGCTATTTTCATGGTTTTTGTGAAGAAATTGTGGAGGTACTCATGGACGATTTCTCCGTCTATGGAACCTCTTTTGACCATTGTCTCCACAACCTTAATAAAGTTTTGCAGAGATGTGAGGAGATAAATTTGGTGCTTAACTGGGAGAAGTGCCACTTTATGGTCAACGAGGGAATTGTTCTTGGCCACAAGATTTACGAGAGGGGAATTGAGGTGGACAGGGCCAAGATCGAAGCAATTCAAAGGATGCCCTATCCAAGGGACATCAAAGGTATTCGTAGTTTTCTCGGTCATGCTGGTTTCTATAGAAGATTTATTAAAGACTTTTCTAAGACTTCAAGACCCCTCACTAATCTTCTCCAGAAGGATGTTCCTTTTTTTAATGAAGATTGTAAGGAAGCCTTCGAAGTTCTTAAGAAAGCTTTAATAACCGCTCCTATAGTACAACCACGTGATTGGAATTTACCTTTTTAAATTATGTGTGATGCTAGTGATTTTGCTGTTGGAGCTATTTTAGGGAAAAGGGTTGATAAGAAGTTGAATGTTATATATTATGCTAGCAAAACCCTTGATAGTGCTAAAAAGAATTATGCTACTACTGAGAAGGAATTCTTAGCAGTAGTATTTGCTTGTGATAAGTTTAGAAAGTATATTGTTGATTCTAAGATTATTATTCATACTGACCATGCTGCCATTAAGTACCTTATGGGGAAGAAGGATGCCAAACCCAGACTCATCCGATGGGTACTCCTTCAAGAATTTGATTTGCAGATTGTCGATAGGAAAGGAGCAGACAATCCGGTGGCGGATAATCTTTCAAGGATGGAAGATATACCGCATGATCCCATTCCAGTCAATGACAGTTTTCCAGACAAACAGCTAGCTGTTGTAAAAGTACAATCTCTCTCCGATCCTTGGTTTGCATATTATGCTAACTTTATCGTTGCAAAGTTTTTGCCTCCAGGTTTAACATTTCAGCAAAGGAAGAAGTTCTTCCACGGTTTGAGGCATTACTTTTGGGAAGACTCACATCTTTTGAAAGAAGGTCCATATGGGATCGTGAGGAGATGCATACCGGAACACGAGCAGAGGGACATTCTAAAACAATGTCACGATAGTCTATATGGAGGACATCATGCCGGTGAGAGGACCGCACATAAGGTTCTTCAATCAGGTTTTTATTGGCCTACTCTCTTTAAGGATGCTAGAAATTATGTTTTATCCTGTGATAAGTGTCAGAGAGTTGGTAATATTAGTAGGAGGAATGAGAAGCCTATGAATTAATCTCTAGTGATTGAGCCTTTTGATTGCTGGGGTTTTAATTTTATGGGTCCTTTTCCTCCCTCGCACAAGTACACTCACATTTTAGTTGCTGTTGATTATGTAACCAAGTGGGTAGAGGCAATCCCCACTGAAAGTGCTGATCACAAGACATCTTTGAAAATGCTCAAGGATGTAATTTTTCCTAGGTTTGGAGTACCCAGGTACCTCATGACTGATGGGGGTTCGCACTTTACGCATGGAGCTTTTAGAAAATCTTTAGCACAGTACGATGTCAATCATAGAATTGCTTCACCGTACCACCCTCAAACTAGTGGGCAAGTGAGCTCACCAATAGAGAGATCAAATTGATCTTACAGAAGACAGTTAATAGAAATAGAAAAGATTGGTCGAATAAGTTAGGAGGTGCTCTGTGGGCGTATAGGACTGCTTACAAAAACCCCATGGGCATGTCTCCCTATAAGATGGTCTATGGCAAAGCTTGCTATTTGCCATTAGAACTAGAACACAAAGCTTTCTAGGCTATTAGAGAGCTTAACGCTGACCCGAAATTAGCTGGTGAAAAGCGTCTCATGAACTTGACTTCTCTAGATGAGTGGATAAGTAAAGCTTACGAGAGCGCTAAAATGTTCAAGGAAAAGGTAAAGAAGTGGCACGATAGGAGGATTCTGAAACGTGAATTTAATGTTGGTGATAAAGTTTTGTTGTTTAGATCCCGTTTCAGGTTTTCTCCAGGTAATCTGCTTTCTAGGTGGGAAGGGCCATTTCATATTGAAGAAGTCTACCGCTCGGGTGCAATCAAGATTAACAATTTCGAAGGCACCAAACATCAAGTTGTGAATGGGCAAATATTTAAGCATTACATAGCAGGAGACCCTGTCAATGTTGATGTGGATTTGGTATACACATCCACTCATGAAGAACATGTTGCAGCCCTGTTTCAGACACCAGTAGAAGCAGAATAAGGAAAGGTATGTATTACGGTAAGGAAACATCGCGAACCGCCATAAAAATCCCGTATTATGAGTTTTTGTAAAATTAGGAAAATTTGAGGCCTAAGTGGAGCCGGAGACAAGCTCCAGGGGGCCCAGACGCCCCCCTGGCTCGGCCTACCCCCTGGCCATACCGGGAGGCCTCCTAAGCACCCAGGAGTCCATCTCCGACCCCACTTTGGCTCGTTACCTTCCTTTCTGTGCAATTTTTTTTGCTATATATTTGCTCAGATTGTTCCGGCAATGTATCTCGCGATTTCGTGTGTTTTCTTTTCGCGCTGTTTCTTCCAGGACTAAAAGTTGAGTAGTAGAGATGTCTTCTTGTGGCTCGAGCAGAGAGGACTTTTTGGTCTGGCGTCTACATCGAGTCCAGAAGGATCTTAATCAAGGGAACCATGTTGATTGGGCTACAGAAGAAGAAATTGCCGCAAGACAAGCAGAGATGGAACACTCCGTGAGAGAGGAAGTCAATATTATCACTGCCCAACAACAAGGAGGTCCAAGCAATCCCATCATGGTGGGATCTGTCCAACCTCAATATGATCTTTCTCTTAACCTTTCAGGGCCCTCCACTTCACTTGATGATCAACGCAAGCTTTTCACCATCTCCGAGGCCTACCGCATCACCAACCAACTCTTTGAAGATTTTTGTGTACTAAAAATTCAAGTGGAAGTCTTCGAGTTAGAGAACCAAACCCTTCTTCGTGTCATCAGGGATCTGAAGAAACAACCACAAAAAGAATGAGGAGTGAAATCTCCTTGGGTAATGGCATCCCCTTAGCTTGTTCCAAGCTTGGGGGAGTGCCCGTATCTTTATCTTTATCTTTGTCTTTTAGAGTCAAGTAGAGTCGTATCATGTCTAGGGAAGTTATCTTATAAATTAGGTGTTTGCATTGAGGTCTATCACTCCTTTTTGGAGAGTTATGTATCCGTGAGTGTGGAGTCGTCTATGATGGAATATTAATGAGAAGTCTATTGGTTCCTTCGCTGCACTCGGTATTCTCTTCACGCAATCGACCTTATGATGATTCTTATGGGGAGTATTGACCTTATATCAGGTATGGCTTTGAAAACTTTATTTAATCTTGGCAAACATAGCTTTGGTCATAACAACAAGCATGATTTTCTCAAAGTAGCGACATAGCCAAAACCTTTATGTTATTATGCTTGAAGTGTTATGTTGACAAGGAAGACAACTTGTTGTGCTATTCTTATTTTAATGTTTATGCTTTATATTGCCTTGCATCTAAGTCATCATCAATTTTCTGTTCTCTCAAAGCCTTTGCTAGCCAAACCTCAGTACTAAGCGGAATTCTTCTTGTGCATCCTTACCCTGAAACCAATATCTTCCATATGAGTCCACCATACCTTCCTATTCGTGGTATTCCACTACCACTCTTAAAGCATAGAATTTATGTGTTATCCTTAAATGCTCAAAATCTTCTATTTTGTCCCCCTGTTTTAGCTCATGAGGAAGTAGTATTAAATTCATGATCTTCTTAAGTTGGACAAGTTTTATCCCGGGATTGCATGTCTATCTGCAAACCCCTAATACGAGGAGGAATTGGCATGAGTGCGCCCAGCTCACAAAAGATAATACAACAAACAAACCCTCCTTCACGCTTTGTTCATGAGAAATCAGAAAACTTTGGCAATGATAAACAAAGGAGATTGCAGGGATGTGATCGTCCCCGTGTGGGAGCCGTTCCTCGAAACTTGTCCAATCTGAGGAGTAATTGAGTTATCTATTAGCATTCTTGACAAATCATGCACCTCTCAAAACTTGTTTTCATTCTGTTTGATTTAAGGATAGCACTTGATTTTTCCCTACTTCCCTAGAGTAGGGCCTATCTTTTAGTTTTAGGTTGAGTCAGTTTTCCTACTTCTTTCTATTCTTAAAGAGAGCAGACACTTGATATGACAAGGATTCATTCATATAAATCTGCATTAAGATCTGTATTATCGCATCCTTGTTGATATTATCATTTGATAAGTAAGTTCTTTGTTAAGCCTGGCTGAAGCAAACATCTTCCTTTGTGTTAAAATTTTCACTTCATGCCTAACATCATGTTCTTTCAAAAATCTTCAATTGATCTCATCAAAATATAAAAAAAAAGCAAAAGTAAAAGCTATTAGTTGTTCTTTGACCAAAGGACATGTTTGTCTTGATTTGATGAGTTTCCTTAGCCCTACTCTTGGTTATAATTGTTATTACTCTTTCATAAGGGCCTTATGAGTTGAAGATTGTTGTTGAGGATGTTTGAGTTTGGTGAATAAATCATGATGCTTCTTGTCCATATTCTATTTATCGACACTTCACTCTCTAAACTTGTGGACAGGTTTACCGAGCTCAGTTTTCTCTTGGGGACAAGCGAGGTCTAAGCTTGGGGGAGTTGATACGTCCAAAATGCATCACTATTTTATATCGAAATTTATCCTTAATCATTGATATATTTCACATTACGATGATGTTCTTATGTTGTTTTGGCTTGTTTTACACAGTTTCCAACTTTCCTGTGCCGAAGCAGCAGACGCAGGATTCAGCGGTAAAAAGTGGACGCTGAGTTGTTGAAGAAAAACACGTCCAAATTACATGAAAATCTACGAGGGGTGTTTTTAGGAGGATTGACGAAGACACGCGGAAGAGGGACCAGAGGGGGCCACAGGGGCCCCAGGCGGACATTTGGCGCGGCCCCCACCCTGGTCGCGCCGGGAAGGCGCCTGGAGCCCTGGGGCCACTCCCGGATCCCCCTCTGGCCTATATACTCTTCGTCATCCGAAAACCCTAAAAAGAAGAGTTTTTATGGAGTTCCGCCGCCGCTCCGTGGCGGAAACCTACAGAGAAGAAAAGGGCTCTCCGGTGGGAAGATTCTGCCGAGGAGATCACCTCCCGGAAGGAGAGATCTCGCCATCGTCATCACCATCGTCACGGGCATCATCGAGATCATCATCAAAATCATCCCCAACGTCATCACCATCTTCATCTTCATCCAATCTCATCTCACAATTGCAACTTGCATTATAACTCGTACTATCTATCCTCTCTACTATACCGGTGTTGATTACTACTTTGTGCTGAATGCTATTGAGTTTTGTTGGAGAAATATCGTTATGTCCAGATATTTTACCACCTATTTATCACCTCTGATCATGATCTCTTTTATGTCTTGTTAGTAGTTACTTTAGTTCTTGAGGACATGGGAGAAGTCTTGTTGTTAGTAGTCATATGATGTTGAAGTAATATGTGTTGTTTGATATTTAAGTTGTGTTGTTATTTTCCTAGTGGTGTTGTGTGAGTCGAACACTCAACACTTAGCCTTATTAAGGACCTAGGGGAATACATTGTGTATAAAGAATGCTTACGGTGGGTTTCCGGAATGACAGAAACCTGAACCCCAGTTTGCACACTTTTGCACAAGGGAATAATGGATCCTTGATCTTATTGTTGTGGTTCGGCTTTGCCCTAATTTCTATCTTGTATTTACGGATGCTTGCAAGTTGTTTAATCATAAGAGTGCACTTATCTTAGTCTATAAGGTGTGCTAGCATAGATCCACCCACTCAACACTTATCAACACGAAACATGTTATCAATACGGAGTATGGAGAAAGCACGTGACTACCTCTCCATGTGTCCTCAAGAACGCTTTAGTCTTTATAAGTTCAGTTGCCAGGCTTATCCTTTGCTCAAAAGGATTGGGCCACTTGCTGCTCCTCAGCACTATTTACTTTGCTTGCTTTTGTCTTATTGTTGCTTATATCGAAAACCCCTAAAAAGTTATCTTTCATTGCTTGCAGTTATTCCTTGTCCAAAATCACTTATCAATACCTTTCTCTCCTCGTTGGGTTCGACACTCTTACTTATCAAAAAAGCTGCAATAGATCCCTTACGGTTGTGGGTCATCAGGCGGTACGTGTCGCGTCCTCACTCCTCGGGCTATTTAAAAGGCCAATGGGGCGGTAGTGGGATCCGGTGCGCCAGCTCGGTGGCCGGTGTGGCCGCGTGTATTTCCAATGCAGCATCAGGTCGGAGCGCAGAGGATCCGGCAGATGGGACTGGACGTGCGCGCGTGGCTCGAGGTGGCGGTTATGACATGTCAAATCGTGGCACGTCGCTCCGTATTCCACGGCGAATTCGAAGCGACAAGTTTTTGGTCAACATTCCAGTCAAACTAACCATTGGCCAGATCGGTTGAGGGGAAGAGCAATCGGCCAGTTGAGAGAAATCGGTCAGAAGAACAAGAGCAATCGGCCAGTTGAGAGCAATCGGTCAGAAGAACAAGAGCAATCGGAAGGCTGCAAGCAATCGGCCAATTGAGAGCAATCGGTCAGAGAACCAAAGCAGATACAAGACTCAAGAGAAGCAGGGAGGAACCTGTGCAGGCCCCGCTGTCGCTTAGTTCGGCAGGACCTCCGCAACTTCAGGGGCTACTGTCGTGGTAATGACCCCCGGGTAGGGTCACCGAGGAGAAACATTTGATCACCAACCTGATGGTTGCCGATCTAATCAAGGTCGAGCTAATCAAGATCAAGCAAGCAGTGGGGAGATCTGATCAGGTTGGAGGCCGATTTCCCCAAGAGAGTGCAATCGGCCTCACCTAGGATCATTCGACCGAAGAGAACAAGTCAACATCCGAGCAGAATCCCAGGTCGGACACCTGGTACAAGTTCATTCAATGCACAATCCCAGGAGATCCGGGTTGTCAGAGGCGTGCGGTCTCCACCAGCGCCGATCACGCGGACAGGCCGATAGGACTAAGCTCATAGCTCCAGCTTGCCTGAGCTCCAGCTTGCCTGAGACTGGCAGCTCCACTGTTCACTAGCAAGACCTACAAGTTAGCGGCATGGAGGGCCGCAAGTCTACACCGGTTCATCCGGGAGCACACGATGTGAGGGCCCCAGCTTGCCTGAGACTGGCAGCCCCTCCCCTTTGTACATTTACCTTTGTACCCCGGGCTCGGCCTATAAGAGCCCCGGGTACCCCTCCTGCGTGAGGGACTATGGAGTACTTATTGCAACTTCACCCACCAGAGAGAGAGCAAGGAGAGGGTTGTGCTTAGAGCCCTCTTCTCCTTCCTCTCAAACAGCTCAAGGAGCATGCATTGTAGCCAGAGTTATTGCATATAGCTAGCTCGGGTGGACTAGGGGTGTTATCTCTACGGAGAGCCCCAAACCTGGGTACATCGCGGTGTCTCACTGTGTTTGTCCCCACTCTTGATTCTGGTACCATCGACACCAACCTCGGTTTGTCCCCCTCTTTAGCCATCCCCATGGCATCTGCCGTTACATATCGACGACAGTGAGTGTGGTGCTGCAGTAACATCGAGGTGAGTAAGGTGACTGGGGCGACGAAGCATGTTGCGTTGTTGTGGGTGCGTCTGACCGTCCATGCATCTGCGCTACTGTGTGTGCGTGCTTTTCCTAATAACTAAAGATTTTGGTTGATTGGTGATTGCATCTACCAGTGCTAGTGATAGTTATATGTTGATTCATTGAATCTTCACTGATTGCTAATTGTACATGTGTGATACTGGTGTGTGCTCTGCCCATCTACTTTGCTTGCATATGCTGCTGCTGATCTCCCTTTGCTTTATGGAAAATCCACAAATGAATAAAGGGAGATACATTAAAGAAAGACAGCTTTTCCCATTTTATTCTTTTTGTAGATTTTCCATAGAAGTGTAGATATACATATTTGTTTTGGTACTCCACTGGGTCATAATGTAGTTAAGTTTCACGAAACATATTGGGTTATACGTCAAATATTGAATATATTATATATCAGATAGTAAAACTATGAAAAAGTTTCATCATGTTATGATGCAATTTTTTGTTGACTGTATTCATGGAGGTTTGTGTTTACAACTGATTCAACTTATCCCGTGCGGCGACTTACAAGATAATTTATAGGCGGTAGGAGAGACCTAGGTCAATATTGATCTGTACCCCCGCTCCGCTCTGTTAGAAGTTTACCTGAAGTAGAACAAAGTAAAAAAAACATACCTCGACTCAATACTGAAGAGAATGAGGTATTGTCTGCCCCATTTACCGAGAAAGAGGTGTTTGATGGAATAATGCAAATGGAACATAATAAAGCCCCCGGGCCAGACGAGTTTCCGGTCGAGTTTTGTAAGAAATGCTGGCATATCATAAAGGGTGATCTCATGCGTATGTTCCATGATTTGTTCGTTGGTCACCTTTAGCTTTTCCACCTAAATTTTGTCACAATAACGTTGTTCCCAAAAAAGGCGGAAGCTATTCGCATTGTGCAATTCAGACCGATTTGTCTTCTCAATGTTAGTTTCAATTTTTTTACTAAGGTTGCTACGAATAGGCTGACGCAGATAGCCCATTCGATAGTGGAAACAACTCAATCTGCTTTCATGCCAGGACGACACATCCTAGAAGGGGTGGTTGTTTTGCATGAGGCGCTTCATGAAATTCATATGAAGAAACTAGATGGTGTTATCTTCAAAGTGGATTTTCAGAAAGCCTATGATAAGGTCAAATGACCCTTCCTACATCAAGCCTCTCTGTTGATGACAAAGCTCATATGGAGAGTAAAAAGACGGGCGATCGTAAAATCGAGCCGCCTAGTGAGGAACATATTTCAAAGAATAATTTCTTTGACACGAGAAAATGATTATTTACGAGAGGTGTGATCGTGCCTCTCGTAGAGGCACATGAAAAACATATTTTATTTTTTTCTCGAGATGCATGATCGCATCACTCATGGAGGTACATGTTTGCTTCCGTGAATAACCTAAGGTTTTGATTTTCCTACAAAGAAGGCCAAGCTTTTACAATGAAACACCAAAAGTTTTGATGTCGTTACAAAGAAGAGGAAAATTTAAACAAGTCGGAAGAAATTTTGGCAGCATAACGCGTTTTCTTGTTCATTCATCCATTCACTACTCTGTCATTCTCCAGTTTGAATGGTCACATCTCATCAATGTACCAAGACATCCTTTCCTTGTGTTTAATACAATTGGAGCCATCAGGAACTCCACACCACTATAAACCTACCAAACTCAACAGCAACCCAATTACAACCAATCGGCGTTACAAGCTCCACCCACCCATTGGTCTTCTTGCCCTTCGCAAGATCAAAATTCTCCGTGTCCATGAGTCCAGACCAGTACCTAGGCAGGGAGAGACAAAGAGAGAACAAGATTATTCAAATTATTAAGTATGAGTGCTCTTGGAGCAGGCTTCTACAAGTTTGATCAGGAGGTTTCTAGCATATGCAATATATGTTAGCAACAACAAGCAGATCTTACAAGATAATATAGTGTTGTCAATAACATCATCCATGTCATTTTAGCATGTTGGAATCTATACCACCTCATATGATAACTGAAACATGATGGTGTTTACTTTAAGATGATGAAGTGCATGAAAAGTTCAAATCAAATACCAAATTACAGTAAAACAAAAGTACGCCTACAAGCCAGGGAATTCAAATATGCATGCAATGCTTGCTGCCTTGCAGCATTCTCAATTATAGGACTAATTCACTCGATGTACGTAAATATGCATGAAAATAAATGCTTCCTACCTTCAACCACTTTGATTTATATATATGACTGATTAACATTAGCATGTGCAATTCAGTCTTCATGGTACTAGAAGGTTAAGATGCATGCACTCAATACATGACTAAAGTTCTGATGCTTTGTAAAGTAATAAATGATACTAGAACCAAAAATAGCAGTACAGGTTCATGTTTATATATACAAGGACATTAGCAAGGAGTTCATGGACATTTGAGGCAAAACAGATTTTAAGGTCATTAATTAGGAACATATGTTAGAACAGAAGCAATCTGGGAGCTGGTCACCGTCGCATGCTGTCCCCTTGAGCTCGCTGCCTGCCTACATGAGGAAGGAAAAGTAAATCAATGATACATCGGGGAAAGGAAGAAGAGCAAGTGAAAGACCTCGATGGCATCGGCACTCACTAGAGTCCGAGCAGTAAACCTTGACGAGAAACAAAGCAACCTGATGGCGCCGTAGCACTCAGGCAGAACCACCCGCATGGCCGAGCTGCTCATTTCCTGTCCCAGCGCGGATCTGGCCACCGACATGGTCTGCTGGATCTCCCTCTCTCTCTCAACGAGGAGACAAAAAAGCCATCAGGCGGCCATGTCCTATCCGGTGCACACGGCGGGCGAGCGGGTAGCTGAGAAGCCTTCTTCGGTAGAGGATAGCGCAGATCCTCTAGCCAGCTGGATCTATAACCTTGAATAGGAAGAGAAGGCGAGGAGGATAGGGTAAATCAACACTTTGGTAGTAACATAAGTAAGAAAGCAACTATTGAAACCAATGATGTATCATCATTTCTCTAGAAAGATATATGTATGAGTTTTGACGTTCACTAGGACTTTAGCCAAACGATCACTAGACAAGCTCTGATGCAAGTTCCGAGATCAAATGGAGCCACTGAGTGTGAAGATATCTGCTCATTCATCATCAGTTCTTTGATAGATTAACTGTGATCTTAACACCATCTCTTTGTTCCAGCAGCAAGCATGTCAACTCTGAAAAAATCTGAATAAAGCAATGTAATGACAAATACTAACTTAACATTATAATTAAACACCATGCCACCATGTTCTAAATAGTATGTAAAGATATAGATTGTAAACCGAGACAGATTGTTAAGCCGGTGTTCCTAGCAGTTATTTGATGTGTAGGTGAGGAGATAACTACTAACAGTACGTTTCCTATCATATGATTTTTCTTACACTCTTCAGTGGACCAATTTTTTTGCTTCCTTGATAAGGAAAAAAAACACGAAAGAAATAACGGTTCCCATACCAAAGCGTCTACTACTAGAAAAGTTAATCATACAAGCATGTCTCGTCATCTACGAAAGGGGTTCTGCTCTCTACCCCACAGGCTATACGGAGCATGGATTGAAAAAACGCCAATGCTCCACTAATACAAGGAAAACTACACCCACGCATCTACGTCTTCCACGGAAATCCAGCACCAACAAAACAAAACATTGAAGAAAATTCAACCCAAACCTCCCTCCAGCAACTCTGCGCTCATCATGGTATAATCATCGACGATGACAATCACGATGCACTCAACAAAATGTCCAGAAGTTACTCAACAACACAAGACTGTGACAAAACCAAAGAATGGGAACTAAAAAAGGCCTAGCAACAAACAATGGCCCTTTAGCGACACAGAGTGAGACGCACAATAGTACTAAAGAAAATTTGCCTTCAGTTTTCCGACATTTGGCCTATTTGTCACCAACCATAGTGTCTCCAACAGCAATGCACTCATGGTATACACCAGAAACAAACCACCAAAAAATATATGGCTTGGTATCACTATGTGACAGCATAATAAAATTACGAAGGATGTACCTCTAACCTCTTGTAACACCCTCAGAATCAGTAACAGTAATCACTATAGTGATTCCACTGTTAGTGATCATTGTTGTTGATGATCAAGCCATGATCACCTTTGATCATAGCTCTGTCAAATTCCAACCCTGATAAGATTTTCAAATTTGTGTGGACTATTGAATTGCTCCAAGAATTGATGGGTGATTGATAACCATCATGCAAAAACTTAAACCAAGTTAACTCCTAGCCATTTGAATAATCACAAGTCAATGATAATTATGAATCCAATGTTGTGGGGTTATCAAATTGTTTTATAAATTAAAATAAAATGGAAATATTAGATAAACCACAATGATGAAACCTATTAATGGGATGCCTAGCAATCATTAAGCCATGTTACTATGGTACTGGTTATTTTAATTAAAATGATTTATTAATATTAAGGAATAAAACCAGAAGCTTGGGAATTATTAAATGGCCATGGTAAATTTAATAAACAAGTAGGAATTTTAAATGCACTAAAAATTGTGTAACCATTTTTTTATTAAATACCTAATAATCAGTAGGTCATATAAAAGATAAATGATATTTTATTAACTTATTTAAATAATGCAGATAAATATAAACAGTAGCAAAAATAGCTCCATTTAATATCTTGTGCATTGAATAAAATCTAGATGAATTTTATTGTGGCTCAAACTATTAAAGTGTAACACAATTAATTTTGCAAGTTTCACATTTTGCAAAATTCAATAGCTAGACAAATAAAATACAAACAGAAATAAATAAAAAAGGAAAAGAAAGAAACAAAGCAAATCTCCTATCCTACGCTCTGGCCGGAAGCCCCCCCGACCCATTTCCTCTCCTTCCTCTCCCACCAACTCCCTCCACCCCCCCCCCCCCCCGTACGTGCTCAGGGGACATGGCCATGGCCACTGCCTGGCCGGCCCCCTCTCACCTGCTCCCTCCCCCACCCCAACTGCCCCTCCCCCTTGCCGATAAGATCAAGCCACCCCCCTGGAGCTCCCATGTGCCCCCTCCTCCTCCCCACGCTCCCCTCCCCTCCTCAACCGCGCCGCCATGGCCACGGTTCGCGAGCACGCGCGGCCGCCGTGCCTCCCGTGCCCAACCGGCATGTCCAGGTGGAGCACCCTCGACGTGCTCTTCTTCCCCTACCACGCGCTCGGGTCGGAGGCCGCTGCCTCGCGCAAATCTGGCCCGTCGTCTCCACCACGGCCGCGCGCACCTCGACGTCGGCTCGCCGCCGTCATCACGCCCCAGCCGCCCCACGCACTCTACCGAACCCCTGTGAGCCCTCGCACCTGCCCGCCCCCTTCCACTCCGTTTTTGGACGCCCTTGAACCGTGCCCCGCCAGGGCCATCGACGGGAGCCACGCTCCCGTGCTGCTCGCCGCGGCTGCTGCCGAGCAGTTTGGCCTGGTCGGGCCCCGTCGTGCGGGCGCGCGTGTGAGCAGCCGCACCGCCGCCGCATTCCCCTCCGCAACCCCCTTTCCATTGTGCCCGGCGCCGCCGCGCTCCTGCTCGTCGGCCGTGGCCCCCCCCCCATTGCTAATAAACAGAGAAGATAACCCCCCTAATGAGGCTGACAGGTGGGCCCTCTTGGCAATTTAAATAAGCTAAGTAATTTTAATTAGCACACGTGTCCATGACAAGTGGACCCACCCACTGGTTAATTCTAGTTAAATAGTTAGCTAAGCAAATAGACAATGACACTTGGGTCCTACTGTTAATAGATTAAATAAAATGTTTTTATTAAATTGTGTCTATGACACCTAGGACCCACTGGTCAGTTTGACCAGTCAACCACCCTTGTGTATGACATGTGGGTCCACCCTGTCAGCACTATTCTGGATAATGTTTTGGATAATGTTGCTAATTAAATAATAAAATAAATTCTAAAAATCATTTAAATATTAGAAATTCAATATCTTTTAAACCGTAACTCGGATCGAAATATTTTATACATGAAAGTTGATCAGAAAAATGTAACGAATACGAATACGCTATCTATATGTCTACCACCCCCCTCTAACGTACCGAACATCGACATTCCCGCCCTTCGGGCCGTCTGTCGAAAATTCCCGGTACCGATAAAAGTTGTCTGGATGAAAAACTTTTGTATACGAAAGTTACTCAGAACGGATCCACGATTACGAATACGTTACTCATACTCCCACCACACCCCTCTAACATGCCAAACGTCGAACCGTTCCCCCCCCCCCTCCGGACCGTCTGTCCGATAAACTGTCCGGTACTGTTAGAGTACCCGGATGAATTTATTTCGAACACGAAAGTTGTTCGAAATAGATCAACTAACCCGGATACACCACCCACACCTGTGTCGGATATCCACGACACCTCCGGCATGATATCTCCCCCCTCCGGACACCTTGTCCGATAATCACCCGGAGCCGGTATTTCATCCCCGGATGAATTCCCGCTCCGAGCAACGTGCATCGTACTGCGTTAGAACCCCGTTTACAATTCATCTGTTATGTCTTGCATTTGTAATGCTATTATTTTTGTGTATTTATTGTTTCTTCCCCCCCCCCCTTAATCTCCGGTAGACCCCGCTGTTGCCGTCGACTACACCGATGCTGAGTACGACTACTTCGTCGACGACCGTACCTCTAATGTCGAGCTACCAGGCAAGCAGAGCCATTCTCTTCCCCAGATATCGCCTATCTTTCCGTACATTTCTTGCACTAGGCATTGTTACTGTTGCTGCTACGATTACAATCCTATTCAATTGCATAGCCTGTTTTTGTCGCCCATTGATGTACCTTCCTTTAATCCAATGCTGCCTATTATTACTTATGCATTATTCAGCAGTAAACCCTGCGCATTGTTAGCTAGGTTTAGAATAGAGGGTCGTGATCACTCTGGGAGTGATCGCGAGAATGATATATTACAACTAAAACAGGTACGGATCAATGCAGACACCCTAGGGAACCTACAACGGCGAGACTCTGCCGAGTCGCTTCGAGTTTGGCTTACGAGTGGAATGGACTCGTATTTCACTCTCGTCGGCTCAGTAGCGTACCATCACCGGGATGATACGAGGTTTACCTCTTTAGTTCATTCCGCTGATGTCTCTGTCAAACCTTTTTAAGTGTGCCATCGAGGGTGATACCTCCTGGTTTCACTTAATGGTAGGAACTCGAACCAACTGGTGTCCTTAAAGGTAAGAAGTCGGGCGACCCAACAGTGCCCGCGAGTGGTATTGCGATGGGACGACAGGGAGGCTACGACCAGTGTACCGGTGTGCTTGGCCCCTGATCGTTGGCCGCGAGAGTTACCAAACCACGAAAGTCGAGCTCCCCCAGGAGCACACGCGAGACAAGGTAAGGAGACGGTTCACCTTGTTGGTAACCGCAGAGACTTGGTGGGACGACAGGGCAGGCACCGATGTACTGGTGGTCCTGGCTGCTGTCGTTGTCCGCGGGTCAGTTAAGTCGAGGCAACGATAACGGTTGTCACGCAGGTTAATTAAAATGCTAAATGGTTCAGTGAATGTCTTGAGTTGGCTATATGCCATGTACGCACTACCTACCCGTGGGAATTACGAGTTATGGGCTCCTCTGCTTCGTAGTGTCGTCCGAGGACTCTTCAGACGTCAGCAGTACCGCGGCCTGCGCCGGGAAGTGGTGTTGTCTTATTTGCTCGCACGGTGGTGTCTTATTTGGATTTGCTTTAACTTCACCGGCCAGCCTCGCACCGTGCAGGAGTACGTCGGGGTTAGGGTCCAAAGCCCCGCGTACATAGGATATAGTCCGGCGGATGACCTCTCTGTTGAGTTTGAAAGATGGGCTATGAAGTGTCGGATAGCCTCGGTGGAGCGTTCCCTAACAAGGTTCCCGCCACCCTGGAGATCCGTGCGTGTAGCGTAACACAAGTGCCCCCCTGCAGGGAAGATTAATCTATTCGAATAGCCGTGTCCACGGTAACAGGACGCTTTATGCTGAAGTTGGATCTTACCACTGCAAACTATTATTATTAAACTGTATGGTTCCGGGTTTTCTTCCTCGCGGGGATGTCGAGGAGGTGAACTCGGAGGCATTGTTAATTATTACAACTTATTATTATACAATGCTGCAGCAACTTCTGCTGCATTGTTACTTCATGTTTTATATAAACTGTTGGCTGATTCTTACCTCATGCTGCAAGACCTCGTCGGAAGTTGCTAGTCTTCGTTAGGCCTAGCTTCTTACCCTTGCTCTGGTTTTCTGTCTTTCAGCCCACTATCTACAGCCTCTTCTTTCCGTTGATACAATGCATAATGCTTCGTAGCGGACGTAAGACTCGCGGGTATACTAGATACTCACCTGCTTTATTTCCTTTACTGTTTTGCCTGATCGGCCGCTGCAGTCGACGTTGAAGCCCCGGAGCAGGAGTTCCCGATGTCGACCACCGCAACGTGAAGACCCCCGATGACCAAGACCAGGAGTAGCTTGGAGGTTCCCAGGCAGGAGGCCTCGCCTTTTCGATCTGTTGTTATTTGTGCTAGCCTTCTTAAGGCAACCTTGTACCTTTGTGTCTGTACTCAGATACTATTGCTTCCGCTGACTTTGTGCTCTCGAGCTGTTGTATTCGAGCCCTCGTGGCCCCTGGCTTGTATTAAACATCTTGTATTATTTTATGTGTAGAGTTGTGTTGTGATATCTCATCGTGAGTCCCTAATCTCGATCGTGTACCTTGCTTACTGTACACGGCTTGATTTTGGGGGCGTCACACCTCTTAAGGTAGAAAATATAAAATGTGACACTTCATGTATCACTAGCTACCACTATGCATCCTAGATCCCTACTAGACATGTTGACTCGATGTACATTCCCTGCATATGAACATCGGCGTTATCAATTAAATAAAAAAGAAGACTCTGTAACTTCATCAAAAACACATTGCTAACAAACCACTGTGGTGCGGCATGCTGCCCTGCACTACCCACAGGTCTCTCTAGATACACAAGAACAAAACGATGTCGCGATGGGCAACGTCCAGTTTAAAAAGCTTGGTTTTGAATACATCAAAGGAGGGGTCTAAATGTTCCACATCATCATCACATACAGTTGACAATGTACACAGCTATGACCAAACAAAATGAAGGAGGTTAAAGGAGAAGTGGTAGGTTGTTAAATCCTTGTAATTATCCATGTAAAACACGTGTACATGTGAGATGTTGTCCTACAACCACATGGAAGTTGTGACTCCATAAGCTTCAAGTCAGAAACATTCCATATGCTAGAATTCGGTACCAATAACTTTTTGACTCTCATTGCCAATTTGGACATTTTCTAATTAAAAACAACGAAAAGGCATTGGCTTTACAAGTTTGAGCATTCCGTATGCTACTAGCTAAACAATGGATAATTTCACCTCCTCCTTTATTTAAATCTATTCGTCAACAGATTTGGTTAGATTGGCAAACATTTTTCCAATGGATCGACATATCATTTCATCAGGCAATCCTATAACCATTCATTCACTCATCTATGGATATATAGATGATCTCATCTAATCGTACTAAAGACATGCACAAAAATGAAAGACAAAGAAGGACTAAACTAAGGCCAGACTTGAGCAGCAGCTATACACCCATAGAACATAAACATCAGTATTGCAGGCTGGCATCTGAACATTGTGTGTAAATAACTAAATATATAAACTTTCAAGGACTGACAGATTCTATTATGCATCACTTCTTCATATAGCACACATAATTTTGACAACACCCACCCAAATGTTTTGGCTGGTAATTATACAATAAAAGCAAAATAAATGGACAAGTTGAGCTTTATAAGAAACAACACAAAGACAATATGACGTGATCCATTAGCCAACTTTGACATGGAAAAAGAGACCTCGTAGAATACGCAGTTAAGTAAAAAAGTATCAAAGGTAATCAAAACAGCCACAAACGACAAAAGAGGGATATGTACCTACTATTGAACTGTCATTCAAATGGATTGTATATAACTTGTGCTATCATCTCACATTGGTTGAATCTAAAGAACATAGGTTTATGTTGCAATTACATTGGTTGTATATAACCTTCCAATTACATTGCAACTCTAAAAAGGCTCGAGGAACCACAAGCTTTCTAGATCGGTGGCAAACAGCCACCAGTTTACGTAAGCATGAGTGGGATGTGATAAATTAAAAATACGCAACGATGATAAGGGCAACACAGAGGAATTCCGAGTGTTGGAAAATACAATTGGATAATCGAAATCGTCAAATCGATGTGGAGGCTTGTAGCTACATACGTTTTATTGTTTAGTAATGGCATGTACACCCTCCGTTTCTTTTTACAGGACATGTAAGATTTATTTGAGATCAAACTTCATAAAGTTTGATCAATTTTATATTCAAACTATCAATATTCATAATACAAAATTAATATAATTAAGATACATCATTAAATTATTTTATATATTATATTTTTTCATTATAGGTGTTTACATTTTTTTTTAATAAATTTGTTCAAACTTTATAAAATAAGACCTCATTCAAATCTTATATGCGGGTAAAAAGAAACAGAGGGGGTACCTGACATATACGGAGGTTCGACCATTAAACCCGAGAGCATCAATCGGATCTTCTAAATCAATAAGAAAAATTTGCATCAATGCATCATCTATATAAGAAACATGAGCAAACAATAAGATAAAAAGATGGTTTTGTATAGCGGTTTAGCAAGCTAAATAATTCTAAATTTAATGTTGTAGCGGAAATGAACAAACTATTAGCACCATTTTCGATTTAACCAATACATGATAGCTTTAGCCAGAGCTCTTCAAAGGTTGTATAGTTAGTCGGTTTATATGCGTGGGTAGTATTGTTTTTCACTTTCATACTCTCATCGTGGTCATAATGATAAAGAATAAAAAATTATTTCCTTTGATAACATAGGTACTTCTATTTCAGCGATGACTAACAAAATAGCAGATTAGTACTATCATTTTAGCTCTATGGTATATCATAATATAGATTTGTCAATACAAGTTGCCTTATTCACTCTCTCTCTTTATATGCATGCCTGATGACCCACAAGTGTAGGGAATCGCAACAGGCTTCATGGGTAAGAATAACCTAATTTAAAGATTTGATCCAAGGGGAGTCAAAGGATATTTATAAGATTTGCCAATTGAGTTGTCAATTCAACTGCACCTGAAAGATACTTGCTTGGCAACAATTTATTAGTAGTAACGGTGGCAACCGAAATAGTAGTGGAAAAAAACGAAAATAAAACAGCAAAGTAAAGCAGTTAGTAACAAGCAGAATTTAAAACACCGTAGGCTGAGAGTTGTATGATTGGGCACTGCATGGATGACATATAACATGTAATAGATTTAACATGGGACAAGGCTCACAGAAAAATAATGATCATCTAGGCATATATCAAACATTAGACATGTATCCCAAGGGTAGTTGTGCGTGCTTGCCATAAGAACTTGCACAACATCTTTTGTCCTACCATCCCGCTACCAACGGGGCCAAAAGGAACTTAGGGATTAAGGTGCTCTTGTCAAAGAGCACCCGAACAAAGCATTAACTATTCATGGTTACATGTAATCCTCGAGTTATAGTCCATCTCCTTTGGTGTCCCAAGCTGTCACCATTGAGATTGCCGGTTCTGAACTATAACAGGTGCATACAACTTGTAGATAGGATCAACAACACAAATATACTCATGAAATAAAAAGTGTTCAGATATGAAATCATGGCACTCGGCACAAAATTCCCAGCATTAAGAGCAACAAGATGCAACAAAGATGATAAACATCATAGTAGATGATAGGCAACAAGCCCCCAACAATCTGACAAAATATTACATGATCAATCTCATCCAATCCCTACCATCCCCTTTTCCTACAGCATGGAATTACTCACATGTGGATGGGGGAAACATGGAGGAATGATAGAGTGGCGATGGTGATGACGATGGCGACGACTTCCTCTCACCGGAGGCCAAAACAGCCTCCAGATTAGCTCTCCCAAGGAAGAATAGAGGTGGCGGCGGCTCCACGACGGAAATTGTAATATGGGCGTGTGTTTTAGGGTTTCTGTCTCACGAGTAACAATAAGGGCCAGGGGGCCTCTGTAGAGGTCCCATTGGTCCAGGCGCCGGCCTGTAGGGTGCGTCTAGGGGAGTGGTCGCGCCCTCTAAATAGGGGTGGGGCCCCTCCAGATTTTCCTATTATTATAGAGTAGTATCTCAGGTTAGAGTAAAGCTCTATACATATAATCAATCGTGAATTTACCATTTTGTTGTAGATTCCATCGAAATTCATCGGGCCCTGGTGACAACTGAATTGTGGATAGGCGTTGTACCAATGTATTCCACGATTCTAGTCTAGTACCGATTAAATCTCTTCTGAATGTCACGTTGGGAGGGAAGGTTTCCATGACTTTGGTGATAGTCTCACCCTTCTGACGTAAAATGGTGTATAAAGCGGGATATTGTTCTCGAAGAGTGGTATTGCCCAACCACTTATCCTCCCATAATCTAATCTCTGATCCATCCTTAATAGTGAATTATCCAAAGCGCAAGAAATGTTTTTTTTGTGGCCATCAATCCAGCCCAAAAGTGTGAGTCCTCAGGCTTCCAAAGTATTTGGGATACTTCCTTGGGACCAACATATTTCCTCCTTAGAAGGGTTTGCCATACACCTTCCTCCAACAAAATCTTAAATAGCCATTTGCCTAAGAGAGCTGAATTTGTGACCTCAAGATCAAGGATAACTTAAAATAAGTTTAGAAGTGTCTGTTACATGCAAGTATCATCTGATATCATCTCTTAAATATTTTCATGGCATCAACTTTGGAAAATAAGTTTAAATATCTAAAAAATAAACCTTTGTATGACTGTTCAAATGGTATGTGTCTACAATCCCTACAAAATAGGTTCCAAATTTGAAAGGTGCAATGTTGGAAAAGAATTACAAATCTAGCATGCATAGAATTACAAAAATATAAATGCAAAAATAACACTATTCATATAAGGATTTATCTTTGTTTGTTTTCAATGTGCCTTTTTATTTTGAACCTAATATTTTTAGGAGTTATAGACACATTTCTTATGAACGTTCACAGTTTTTTTACAAATTTAAAGTATTTAGAATTATTATTTTTTAAATGGGACCATGTGGGAGTTACTATGACTTGGTACTCTCCCTAATTTTCTTCTCATGGCAAGCTATAGACAAATTCAAGTGATTTTTTGTTGAATTTTTTTTGGTGATATATTGTCGCCTAGAACGATAGATGGGTTAAGCACCCTTTGTTGCTCATGTGGTGCAGATTAATCTACCTACTTACTTAATAAACACACATTTAAGTTTCTTTTAATTAGAAGCACACATCTTACATCGTTTATATATTTCGTTAACTGCGAGATATAACATCCTCTCGCCTAAACGCTTGTTATAGTGGGTCATCACAAGATTCTAGGAATTGGACGATTGGCACATATTAATTTTAGTACCTTTAGTGTTTTTTTATTTAGTGCTTTTCTTCGGTTTTATGCTATTCCCTTTTTCTGTGTTTCCACTGGTTTTCATTTGTTTCTTTTGGGGATTTTTATTTTCAATTTCGTTTATTTTATTTTTTGTAATACATGACAACTTCATTATACATGATGAACAATCTTTATATGCAGGTTGGATGTTTCCTAATACTGTATACATTAAACATTTCTAAAATACACGTTGAACTTTTTTTTCAAGTACAAGTTGAATATTTGTCCAAGGCACAATGAAATAATTTTTCAATACATAATAAAAATTACTAAACACACATTGAACATTTTCCATAAATGCCAAGGACATTTTTTACACTTTCAAACATTTTTGAAGTGTTGCAATAATTTTTTAATGGAACGAAACATTTTTGAAAAGTTGTTAGAACAAGTTTTTACATTGTATGAACATCCTTTAAAGTGTCAAAAGCATATTTGATAAAAAATATGCAAACATAATATAACATTGCGTATCCTTTTGCAATGTGTGGTGAACTTTTTAATAGTAAGTAAAGCAATTTTTTAAAACATATAGGTCCATTTTATAATATAAAAATATAAATGAAAAAAGAAACAAAGCAACTGGCTTTTGCTGCGCCGGCCAGTACGAGGTCCCATGAGGTGAGGCATGCTACTGTCTCGCGTCAAGCAAGGCATAGCCGTGCACCCGTGAATCCTATTTAAGGCGTGTGTACGATTAAAAGAGAGGAACTATCTAAGGATTATTCGTTCGGGAGCACCTGCAAGGATCATTTTGGTGCGCTGAGAGTGCGCCACCTGACGCGTTCTAAGCACTTCCTCGGAATTGGTTTTTTGTGTGTATAGGTTTTAGGTGTTTAGATGGGATTTTCGGTTATATCGGCTTTTCAATTTTTCACATAATTTTTTCTACATTTTGTGAAAAACAAATTTCAAAAAATAGTATCTTTAACACGAGAAAATGATTATTTACGAGAGGTGTGATCGTGCCTCTCGTAGAGGCACATGAAAAACATATTATTTTTTTAAGATGCATGATTGCGTCACTCATGGAGGTACATGTTTGCTTCCGTGAGGAACAAATTTCAAAAAATAAATTCTTTGACACAAGAAAATGATTATTTACGAGAGATGCGATCGTGCCTCTCGTAGAGGCAAATGACAAACATATTTTATTTTATTTCTCGAGATGCAATGATCGCGTCACTCATGGAGGTACATGTTTGCTTCCGTGAGGGGCATGCCCCGTGCTTCTAAAAAAGAAAAAAGAACTTATGATCGTGTATATCGTGATGACACAGAATTCCTTCTGCGAGAGACAGGCTCTGTGCTTCTAAAATATATAACTCGTGGAGACACATATTTATTTCCACGAGAGGCTCGCCCCATGCCTCTAAAACAAAAAAGAATGTGCTTTTTACAGGAGGTGGAGGGATAAGTTTGCTTCTGTAAGAGGCATGCCCAGCGCCTTTAAAAACAGAAAAAAAGAATCTCAAGATCACGATAAGTGGCACGGGTATTTTTGCCACTTATCAACCATGGAAGAAATGGGATGTTCGTTGCAACGACTACTACTTAACTACACATGTTGGACCATGACATGTTGAAGTTTTAATAGACATATTGTACTTTTTTGTTATATATACTAAATACTTTTAATGTAAAATAAATTTTATTTAATATAGACTGAATTTTTTGTTTTATACAATGAACATTTTTTTACATGTTGAATATATTTTTGAAATGCATATTGAACTTTTTTGGTATATATATTGAACCCTTTTGTAATATACATTGAACTTTATTATTTCATATGAGGAATAATTTTTTAATACGCTTCAAGCAATTTTTTAATACATACTGAAGTCTTTTTTTAGTATAAATTGAACTTTTTATTTTTCACTAGTTAAATACCCGTGCGTTACTACGGGCGAAACAATAGAGCTGTTACAAGAGAAAAAATGTCTATGGATGTCATTTCAACAACACTATCATGTAAAGAAAACACAGTATGTCATCAAAATAGCGATTATTTGTGTGCTATATAACAGTCATACATCATTATTCACACAAAAGCAAACGTTGCATCATTTGTACAGCAGCAACACATCACGACCTGTTCTTTGCTGTCCAATTTTTCATCTTCTTCCATGGCCTGTCAAGAGTGTTGTTATTCTCTAGACGATGCAGATGATTAGGATAGAGAGAAGCATGGGTTCCCCTTGTACGAACCTACCATTAAAAAATGAAATAAGCTGAGATAAGTTCTGATGAACTCTGTGAAAAGATTAATTATGATTTTAGATAGTTAGGAGAAAGAAGCTACGCATGACTACTTGACATTTGAACCACATTGCAAACCATGTCGCTTTAAAGATAATGATACAGAAACAAGGTCAAATCAAGATACGTGTGAACCATTATACTTGTGTTACAAAATAAAATAAAATGAAATGGTAGAACCAGAAATCAAATTTCTTCAGTCAAATTAAAGAGTCATTGCCACTTGAAATGTGAACTACAAGCATGACATCTGAACTCACCATTTCAGTGTTCAACCTTTTGTTCTTTAAGTTTGATGTTTTTTTTATCACTTCTCATGATAATTCAGCAAGTTATCCCATGGGGAAAGCATCTTGATCATATTGGTTACTAATTAATAATTTAAAATAACATGAAAATGGTAGCTTGAAAATAAGTGAAGCAACAACATGTTACTCAATCTGAAATATCATTTGGCTATAGAACTTTAAAAGTGGATTAAATAAATCAAAACTAAAGAAATACAACAACAAACAGCTTATAGCTCAATGTGACATCTTCATTCAGCTCAAGAAATAAGTGCCAAATTAGACTTGGATGCATCTATTAACATATCCTATAGATACAATCAACACTCTATTAGAAAGAGAAAAAAGAAAACAGCATGGCAGTGGTGGTGTTGTTTTAAACAATAGTTTTACCCACTACAATTGAAGGCAATCAAAATTATTCTCCGAATAGTTCCACTCCTCTTTGAGATGAATAGAAATATTTGCCAGCCTAGAAACAAAATCATAACACTACAATAAGAGTGGATTATTCAAATTAGCATGTTCTCCTTAAGAAAAGTGAAATGAAGGATATGTAAACAAAATGTCAAATTGCATCAACATAGTAGCCATGATATTCACAGTTTATAGAGGACAGAATTAAAAAATGCATTAAGGTCCATACCTCTCTTCTAGGACATGTAGATCGCTTGTCCCATGCAGAGTGTACGTTATCCAACCCTTGATGTGTTAAATCCATATATGGGTTACAAGTTCCAGCTTATCTCAAAGTCAATAGAGTTCGCCACTCGATCTTGGAACAAGAGTAATATGTGGACTCATTATGTAGCTCGATTTAATACCATTACAAGGCAAAAATAGAATAACAAGTGCTTGAACATTTTCTTGAAGGTTTTTGTAGCACTATTTTTTGGGTAATGCATATGTAAATTATTTTTTGCCTTACAAGATTGTTACTTTCTTGCAATGCCCAAAATTTCTAGTGGACATAAGACGGTAACCACAAATGATATATCATATATGTGATTATCCTGAGAGAGCAGTGAAGTTGGGTTTTTTCATTTTCGAGGTGTGCATTGCACATTGTACCTGCAAATAGGAAATAAGTGGATGGATCAGCCATCTTCTCCTCCAGCCTACGCTTCTTCTCAAGCACAACTTCATACATCTTCTACAAAACATATTTGGAATTGAAACATCTAGTTAATTATGAATGCAGCTACTCCGTTTTGAAAAAACAAGAACTGGAGCCGGGAAATTTGCTTTGAATGTAGTACCTTCAGGAAGATCACCCTTAAAGAAGGCCTTGGAGAAGTGACTTAATTTCTACCTTCATCAGATGACAAGTCCAAACTTAATTACTGGAAGGGTAACATGAAACAGAGATTAAAAGAATACATCGTTTGCCCACAACATTTGTATTAGCACTTTCAATAGATATGAAGTTGCAAAATGGGGCCATCTTAGTGCACGTGCCTACATGACCGAATGTACTTCTCTATGTGTCTGATAGAAAGAAAAAAACACAGTTTGCACTTGCTGCTTTTCAAAAAACGGGAGAAAGGAAGTCAGTGAGATTTCTTGAGCATTCGAGGCACGTGCTTCCTCCAGCTTGCAGCTTGGTGAAGCTAGGTCCGTTGAGAAAAAATAATCTATCGCCGCATCAACCTCGATTCTCCCAGCAACCCTCACGAACAACATTCTGAAGAGGCCTCCATATCCATTAATATCTACATGAAGGCCTCCTTCTGTCAAATGAAGCTGAACATGGAAACCACAAAAATAAGTGAGACTATTAACTATAAGATTGAGGTACAGAAACATAAATTTTATAAATAGGCAATGGACTGTGACTCCCTCTGAAGGAACTGGATTGCTCAAAAAACTCATAATGCATACATCGATACAGTACAACCACAGATTGATCTATCAAACATTCATTTTGATTTGAACAATGTTAGTTTAATCTCATTAACATCTTGATGTCAGGCCGCATACCAACATTTATTAACTGAATCCATCCACGAGCGCCGAAAGAACAAACACGCACCAGTTGGTCGTCCGCCGCTGCATCTCCACCTCATCGTGGACCCTGGACCCGAACATCCCGTCCGCCGCCGCCGCCGCTCCTCCTCTGAATCTCGCGTGGCCTGTCAGGGGAGCAGAGCCCGGAGATCACGACGACACTGTTGCTGCTGCTTCCGGCCGTCGCCAGCTAGGAACCGTGAAAACGGGATGGCCGCCATGCTCGCGCCGGCGCGTTCCGGCGAGGTCGGGGGCTTGGACAGCGATGAATGGGGCGCGGTGACGCAGATCCGCCTGGATCTCGCCGGATCCGTGACAACGAAGACGAACGGCGGGCTCGAGCTCGAGCAGCAGCGTCCATGGCGGCCGCAAGCTTGCAATTGAGAAAGAAAGAAGAGAGAGATGAGAAGGCGGGCTCGAGCTCAAGCAGTGGCGTCCATGGCGGCCACAAGCTCGCAATAGAGAAAGAAAGAAGAGAGAGATGAGAAGGAAAGGAAGGGAGGAGGAGCAACGCGCTCGGCTCGAGGCTAACCTGCGGCAGCGGCGCTGCTCGCCGGCACCGGAGCACGGGCGGCGCGAGGTGTGGGGATTTCGCGGGCGTGGGGAGGGGGGCGAGTGGGGTCAGTTTCTTTTCCGCGTGCGGAGGAGTGGAAGGCAATCGATCGTGCGAAAGATAGGATGGTCGAACCATCACGACAACGACGACGACATCTAGACCTTTAATAGTAGAGATATGATCACCATTTGTTATTACACAGCCAATAAATAATATATAATGAACAAAACCAGAAAACCGACCAAAAACAAAAAAAGAATGGAGAAAATAAAAAGCAAAAATGTCTGGCTGTAAATGAGTCGGCAGAATCGGGCAATCCTCGTCACAGGCACCTCTTTTGCTGGCACATGCGCATCAAATAGGAGGCTCACTCGCTTAACAGTTCAGCAGCTAAAACTAGCACCGAACCGGCCCATGAAACCGCCCTCACTTGGTCCGTGGTTGGCTGGCTCACTAGTTGTATGCTCGACTGGTTGCTAAAAAAATGTTATGGATGACTTTGCTTTTTAGTAGCTCTGAGAAAACACCAATAAACCAACCATGACTAGAAGATATTTGTTCAAAAAATTACAAAGTGTTTAATATTTGCTAATATCCATGGATTAAAAAATTTAATATTTGTTCAAAAATTTAATAAATCCAAAAATATTTAACAATCCTAAAAGATCGTAAATTTATAAATATTTAACAATTTAACAATTACTCCCTCCGTTCCAATATAACTGTCTTAACCTTAGTACTACTTTTTACTAAACCTAGTACAAAGTTGAGACGGTTATTTTGGAATGGAGGAAGTATTCATGAATTTGAAAATTATCCAACAATTCAAAAATGAAATATTCACGAATTTAAAATATGCATGCATTAAAAATTGCTAAATTGGTAATAAAAATTAAAATAAAGGAAAACAAGAAAGGGGAAATCAACCAAGCAAACCTGAAATAAAAACAAAGAAAAACCCAATGGAAAACTTCCAAAAACCATTGGAAAGGGGAGCCACATGGGTTATCTCATCTACCGAATGCAACGGGAACTGAGATGCGTTCTGTGCTAACTCATCTGTATTTATTGCTTCGGGCAACCGATATCACAACGAGATAAGGGAATTCCTATTCTTGGATACTATAACACGCGGATGGGCAGACCCAATAACTTGCGCGCTCAACAAAATATCACCAATATTATCCCAAAAATAGTTAATAAAATACAGATGCAAGAATATTATCATATTTGAAAGTGTTCATGTGTTAGGGAAAATTTTACACGAGTTCAAAAAAATGTTCATGGATTGGTAAAGTGCTTACAAATTAAAATATGTTCATTAATTTTGAAACAATATTCACAAATTTTAAAAAATGTTCATGAAGTAGAAAAAAGTAAAAAATATAAGAGAAAAAGGAAGCACAAGAATGCAAATTGTAAAACATTTAAGAAGTAAAAAATTTATAGAAAAGGTAACAAAATCTGAAGAGAAATAACAAAAAAATGATAGAAAACAGGTAAAGAAAATCTACAAAAAGAAAACCACACTAAATAAGGTGGCCCATGTGTGTATGTGTGTGCGAGCACGTGTTTGTATGTGTGTTACTTCCCCGATTCATAATAAATATCTCTTATCTAATAAAGCGACATTTATTATGGAACGAATGGAGTACATAGCAACTATTCATTGCAATGAGCTATTTATTTTGCTACCTATTATGTCTGTTAAGGGGCCTAGGCTATTTAGCGTATTCTCCCACACTTGTGAGTTCAACATATTTAGCTGATTTGGCCATGAGGCTTGAGCCAGAGATGGCATCTCGTCGTTACGTGGATGATCGAGACGAGACGAAGATTGTGTAAGAGTCGCAAACACTACAACCAACTATGTCCATCAGAGGTAGGCGTCGAAAACTAAGATGTGAAAAGTCACACATTAAAGTTTAAAATAATCTCAAGATATCTAGGTAGAATTTCCGATGAAAGGTTGTGCATTTAAAGTTTAAAAACAACCCAAAAAGATCACCTATGATACAATAATGAAGGTATAAAAATGTAAATTTAGGGAAATAGTAAGTTGATGAGAACTTTTATGTGTACGGCACACAAATTGATACATTTTATATAATTATATGTGCCAGGGCATGCCATGTCCAGTGATGTATCACAAGATGCACATATATTTTTCTTTCTTCAAAAACACTTGGAGCTTCTTTTCATGCGGGACAATGCCACAAGAGTAACGGGACATGACGCCGATAGTCGGTTGAAGTGCAACGAGGGATCTACCGGAAGACACATGTCCAAAGTTACTCATGCATGTCGATAGCCAACAATGGTCAATCCAGCCAAGCCTCCGACCGTACAAAGCACGGTGAAATCACTTGCACGAAGGTGTCCTGAGTTTCCATAACGTGCGTATGTCGCACCCGCAACGATGTAGTTACGGGTGCAAAAAAATCCGAATGCAACATTTTTAAAGTCGGCGGTGCATCGATACCCTATCGTTGAAATCACGAACTAAACCGATTACTTTCCTGTTATCAATGTGAAGAATTCAAATGCACCATAATCAAGCTGGTATTGTCCTTTCAGCCTGCCATGCCCTTTTCATTGATAGAACAGAACTACAATGTAATCTTGTTAAAAAAAAAATCCTGATCCTGTGAGGACCGAAGTATTCCTGCTAGATTGCTTTTCGAGTTCCAATAAAACCCAAGCAACGTTCCCTTCGGAAAAAATATGTGCATGCAGGAGCGGATTAAAAACATAATTGAAGTCGCATAACAATATGGCTTACTATGTGTGGATGGGGATGTGCGCCGCTCGAGTGTCGTCCAATGGACTGATCAAGATCTTATAGGATCCCATCATGACCAACATCTTTCTTTCTGAACGAAGGTTTATGTTGTTTTCCTCTGAAAGGAAGTGGGAAATGAAACTTTATAGAAAAAAAAAATCCATCTTCAACAAAGCAACCCTCGAGAATACAATAATTTGTCTTTGTATTTATGTTTTTTTTAATGGGCAGTTCTAGAGGAACGATGTTTTGCTGGCTAGTATAGTCCACAAACACACGGAGGAATAAGGCAATTCCATATTCTTATTTTCTTTTGTTCTATCTATGCATAAAAGCAAACACAATGGTGGCCCTAAACTGAAGATCCAAGAAAAAAATACGAGAAATCAAAGTTAGCAAGCATGTATGATCCATGTATCATTTTTTTCCGATAAAGTGATCCATGCATCATGCATGTCCATCACCCTTGGTGGTTCAAATATTCTCTGTGACACACACACGAGATTCTCGCGGAAAGCGGCAGATCAAAAGGAACTTCTTCCTTCTTCTTTTCAGATTCCAGCATCTGAACTTGACCCTAATGCTGGGTATCTATCTATCTTTCCCTTGGGTGCTACTGGTACCATGTTACATCAATCTAGCAGTCGCCAAGAAAAGCTTATAGGATTGAAACGAGTTGGCGTTGGTGGAAAAATGGGGATGGGAATATTGCTGGTGGGAATCCACACTTACAACCAAGTTCAACTTATGGTTTCCAAGACCTGTAAAAAATCGTGAGAAATTTTCAAAGCCAGACTTGCTATGAACCAAAAGAGCCCAGAGGAGAATTTCAGCGAAGGGTTTCATTTCCATCACATGGAATTCATACAGGAATTTTGCTCACCATATGAAAAATTTCCCAGGTCTAGTGGGTGCAGACGGTCATAGACTGCCGCATATTTTTCCATTGCTTTTTCGTTGCATCTGGACAGGCACTGACATGTAGATATATTCCTCTTTAGCCAAGCGGTGGGGTTCCATCTATGCGGCGATTCGAAGCGTGTGTCTCACTGACAGCCGGGCCATGGTAGCACGCCACAGAGAAGCCGACAGAAGCAACATGCAAGTCCACCTCGTCGATTCCCTCTCCACGGAGAGAATCTCTCCAGCTAGCTGCCCTTCATCTGTTTTTTTCTCCAAGGAAACAATCCAGAATAAGAAATGATTTTGGTTAGTTTAATCGATCTGCCCGTTTCATGATTTTTGGGATAGCTCGCACCGGTCCTTCAGAAGTGTACAGCTGCACGAGTGCGAATTTCTGGAGTCCGAGCTACACGCAGCCTTTTATTTTGAAAAAATCGTAAAACATATTTAGAAGTTTTGAAAACCGAAAAAAATATATGAAAACTTATATGTATTCCGTATGAACATGTCAAATTTGGCTTGAAAATATTGTAATATGAAATCTGCACAAAAAAACAAAATTTCAGCCCAAAACCAACAACAAAAAGGCTCATTTAAAATCAAATATTTGTCTTTTTCTCATACGCCACATGTGATAGTATAATGGTATGAAAATTTGCACATATGTCATATACATGTGTATATATATTCATAAAAAAATTCAATGCTTTTTGAATAATATAAAATATATTTTATAACTTGTTCAAATTAAAAGGCTACGTGTAGCTCGGTCTACGTTAGCGTTATCCGACAGCTGCACGCGTTTCATGGAATTCAGTCCAAATCATGGTAATGAAAAACTTATGAACATCAGTTGGTGGATTTGTTCATCTTCCTAATTAAATCTGTAACCTCTAAACACAAAAAATCGTGGGGACAATATTACAGCACAAATTGTCTCTGGCGTCTTGGTTTGCAGTCTTCTGGGCCGGTGCAACCACTACGACCTTGCTTTATGCTCATGCTCATCACAGAAGATCGAAAAGCTTTGCTTGTATGCAGTTCTTGGCAGTGTTTTACCCTGGCTATTTCTTTAAGACTCCATGCAAATTAAGAAAAGGGAGGATATTGGTAATGAGTTTGGTGGTGCCCTGTCACAATCTCTTGAAAGAATCTTGAGTAAGTGCCTCATCCTCATGGAAGCACCTTCACACCACAAAAGGATACATTTACTATGGATGTCATGCACCTCCAAGCTTCTATGGTCCAACCACAATGAAGGGATTAGGATCTGATCTAACCTCATCCCCACTAATAAATTAGGTTTGAGATGAGACAAGATAACATATAAGAATCTCTAGGGCCATGCTTATTTAAAAAATCCTAATCTCCGGTGCATAATTCAACGCGTAGAGAAAGAAAACGAGACGTACAAGTCTTCGGAGTAAAATTCAGGATCTCAAAGATTCTTCTTCAGGTTCAGCAGCCCTTCGGAATGGCTCTTGGCGCTCGGAAGGACCAGATAGATTATCCAGTTAATCAATTGCCGGTCCACATGTGCAGTCTACCAGATGTGCTATCAGGAGTTTAAAACTGCTTGGATTTTGGACTCTGGTCATTGGCGTGGCCAGACAGAGGGACTACTACTAGTAACAACTAAGAAAACATATTTATGAATGGAAGCCTGCTAATTATGCACCTCCTCCGTCCTAAAAATATAAGATCGTTTTTTACACCATGTAAGCTTGAAAAATAATCTGATATTGTGGAGTGGAGGGAGTATTTTCTTGCTAGATAGCTTCAATAAAATGTTGTCGTGAATCATATAACTACATATAACGCACAATTATACTCCTTCCATCTCATATATCGCACATGTCATCATCTTACAAAAATGACATAAGTATATGTGTGCTAATAAAATATAACGGAAAACTAGACACGGAAAATTTCTAAATTCCATGACTCATGGTTTCATTTGATGAATGGAGTCGCGGAGGGCCTCCCTATTTGTTAAAAATAAGTAGAAAATTTCATTTGTTAGCTTAATTAGTTTTTTAATCAGATTTATTACAACTTACCACCTCTGTTCCATAATGTAAACCATTTTTATACTAGTTCAATTAAAACTGAAAAACATCTTATATTATGGAACAGAGGAAGTACTAGTTAGTGCAACCCACAAAGAGTGGCATATGGTGCTGGGTAAGGTGGCCAAGCTTCAAGGGGACATCTAAAGTGGCTTGAAAGAGCACTTACCATGACATTGACAAACACCATTACAAAAGTTAGTACGTTTATATTGCTAGTGCTTTATGCTTGCAGTCACATTTGACTTGGAGATACGATAAGGATCTCGATAGGTGCTAAGGTGCAGAATCCTTTGCTGATCATATTAGTTAAGGTAGCACTATATGACACCCTCAAAAGCATAAAATAACAAATATCGGTTCAACTTTAAACATATTTCCAAAATACGCACGATTAAGCATTTGTAAGCACGCGAAAGATCCCCCGCAAAAAATAAAAAAACAAGCATGCTTGAAAGATGTGTTTTTTAATACATTATTATTAACTGTGTGGCAAAGCAAGTTGAGAGTGCAATATCTTCCTCTCTAAATTAGCTTCTTGCTTTGGTCCCCTTCCATCCATGGAAGAATAGAAAGGAAGAGAAAGGAATGGAATCTCTCGCTGACCTTATCACCAAAAGAATGTGATCGATCTATCTTTGTAATCCAAGCGTGTCTGTTGGGAGCTCTTTCCGCCTAAAGCCACGGTTCCTGTAAAGAGAGTGGCAGCATCATGCATTATCTTGACGTGCAGGCCCATCAACAATGGACTCCACCACTACTACTTATCCCTTCATCATCCATCCATCCGTCCATCCACGAGGGGGCTAGAGAGGACACATCTAGCTAAGCTAGCATGTTTGTTTGGCTAACAAGAGATATATGTGCGTACTGATTTTTTGACAATGACAAATCGGCCGGCGGGATGCATCATCATGCCAAATCTTTTGCAACTTGGTCAACATTAGTGGACGGGTTTGTAAAGCAATCAACAAGGCCTAACTACGATTGGAGTGGAGGAGCCCCAGGATATGTATGATCCATCATCACACATTCACACTGCCGCCCAAAGGCCGTTATGGAAATTTTGTTATCACATGTGGAGGATTTAAGTCTATCGTCACCATCGTTAGTGCACAGTTGGATGCAGATATAATAATTTACACGACGGAGCATGCAGTGATGCAGTGCACCGACGGAACCTCTCCAGATTCGTCGTTGGTGCGACAATGCTGTGCATTGATGGACGAGATAGGCTGCTGTACTAGCAATAGCACCCAAGCAAGCAAGGAATCCAATCCAGATCCAGCCAGGGCATCTCATCGGAAATCCTGGGCATCCCGTCGCTTGCGTCCAACGGCATATGGGGCACCACCACCAGAATCTCCAAGGATCCATTCCCAATCATGCCCGCCATTTGAACGAGCACGATTAATGAGCCGGTGCATGCGTGCCTCTTACTACTGCTTAATCTGCCCTTTCGTGCAGCCAAAAGGCCAAGAAGGAGAAAAAAAGGCCAAGGAAGAAACCGATTTCTATGTAAGTACAATAATGGTACTACAAGGCTTTCGATTATCTCTTTGGAGGAGTGTGAAGGAGTCCAGAATTAGGTGAGTGTGTACCGTCCATTGTGCTATCTCCCTGTCTGTCTTCAAGTTCAGATGGATAGGCTCAGAATTTTATTTGTCCGTCTTTCTTGCCGTAGCATGCTTCTTAGTAATTGATTGGGTAACATAGATGAATCTAAATTAAACTCCATGAAAGCATGAAGAGGCTATAGTGTCGGCACCATATGGGAGTGCATGCACATAGTATGCGGTAGTAGGAATGAGAATCTGTATGGTGGTTCACCCTCTTTCTTCCACCACCGAAAATGGAGGAATCTTTGTAGCTCCAGAAACGTGACGTTAGCTTGTCCCCTTGCCCATGGAAAAATGAAGATGATACTAGTAGAATCTCTCTCCCTGTGTCGTGTCCTCTCAGCAATGGCAGCAGCAACACTCACATTCATATCTCTCTCTACGAGCTGGCCCACTCGTACACGGAATCCTTATCCTCTCGCCAAACAGACAGTTTCTCCGCGTCTTTAAGCAACCTAGGCCACCACTCCACAGTGAAAAAAAAAAGTTTTTTGGAAAAAATGCATTGTAGGTGCATTCTGATCCCATCCAAAATGCATATCTTATTCATAGGCATACGCACCACATAAAGTGTGTCTAAATAAAATCGTATACTGCAAAGCAAAAATATGCTATAGTAGTATACAGTTTTGAAAATATAATGATGACGAGAACTGGATAAGTTTGAAAGTCTACAGTTTGTGCATAGGAGCTAGACTAGAATGGCGGTAGCCACGTGTCCCCGCGTCACTCCGTTGGTTATTCCGACTGCTAGACACCTACTCCGTCTCACCTACTGCACTGCACCAGCCGGATCTTCACACAGGAAACGATTCTTTGGTTGAATGGACCACGGAATACGCATGCCAAACGACAATCAAAGGGAATCTTCCAGCCATCAACCATCCTCTGACCCCTCCATCTTTCCCAATATCGCACAACACACCTCTGATTAATATTCCGATGATGCAAACGGAGAGAGAGGGGGCACGCAGGAGGGCTTCTGAGTAATTAAATCAATCAAGAGTGGGTTTTGTAGAAGTATGTGTAGAAAAGATTCCCGGGGGACGGGGCATCTTGGGCGCGTGGGAATGGGAGCATAGGAGGAGGCGGTATCTGGACGCCTCTTCCCTGTTACGCGACGAAACGCCTCTGCTTCTGTCTGCCTGCCATCCATTCATCCACTGAGCAGCATCTTCTTTTCTCCGACTCCCACCTCTATTTCAACTTTACCATCCTGCCCCTATCACTTTCATATAAATGTAAATGACTCATGTAAATTCAACCATATGGAGTACGTAAGAAGATCTCCAATGGAGATCCTCAAGACTAAGTAAACGTCGACTGACTGTCCGGAATGATTTAGCGATGCATAAGTGTAAACAATACAACTCCGTATCCATTCGGAATAATTTTCTGTGTAAACAATACAACTCCGTATCCATTCGGAATAATTTTCTGGCCCTTATTCGTTCGTGGATTGTCCGCTAGTTCATTTTTCGGCAAACCTAAATTAAATTGAGGAGGATTTTGCGGGTGTCCGAAAAGCAAAAATATCCTATCCCAACACCCCCAGCCCACCTCAAAACCCTTTAAGCCCGCAATTTCTCCATTTCCTCATTTCTCTTTATGTACTTGCTCCTTAACGGTCGTCGTCGTCGCACCACCGCAGCGTCGCCAAAGGCCTTGTTGGAGCTCAGTTGCGCCGCCCAACCATCACAGCGTAGCCAGGGCCTCATCGAATTCCTGCTCAACTCATCTCGCCTGTTCGCCATGCACGTACCATCCTTCCCTACGGATACCGTCTGTGGTGATGAACACGTCCGGCTAGTGTTCGTCCAAATATCCGTGCCAATTTTACTGACATTTTTTCTTCTCTTTTAAGAAATGGATTCGAAAGAGTAGATGTACAAGAACTTCATCGAGTCGTCCGATGATTCTTCCGAGGAGGATGAATATGTGGATGAAACGGTGATCATGCGGGCGGACCTTGCAGACGCGGAGCAAACGGAAATGCATGTGCTCAATTTCAAGGGATCGATCAAAGGTCATAGAGTGTTGAATCGCAACAGGACACGAGGGCACTTGATGCTGGTGGATGGTTATTTGCTTCGGATACACTTTTCGTGTATAATTTTCGCCGCTGCTTTCGGATGCGAAAGAATGTGTTCGATCGCATCAGCAATGGAGTCTGGTTCTACGATGCCTACTTTATCTTGAAAGGATGTCGTGGGGACAACTGGATTCTTCGGCTATCAAAAGTGCACGGCTGCATTGCGGATGCTTTCATATGTCACGACCGTGGATTCGTGGGACAAGTACCTCTAGATGTCCGAGAGCACTTGAACGGACACCATGGTGCAATTTGCTCATGTGTTGTGCATGTGTTTGGTCCTTGATATTTGAGAGAACGGATTGTTGCGGCACCCAAAGGCTCATGGCAATGAAAATATAGAACATTAGATGATACCTTTTGTACCATTGCAGCATCACCACAATTTTTAGAGCACTCGGCTGTAAATAATAGAGTGTGTTCTATGATAAGAAGAGGGGACCAAACTTTATTTGAAATTCTTGGATACCAAGGGGAAAAAATTGGAAACCACAGAAAAAAAATAGGCATTGTAACTGAGAGGATGTGGATGTCGCATAGAGGGGGTGAATAGGCATTGTAACCGAAGATCTACACCACAATGCTTGAGCTCCGCAACAACACTGAGCCTCTAGGGCGCCCAAGCACTCAAGAGTAATAACCTTTTCAAACTTCACTTCCACGTATCACCGTGGAAAACTCAAACCGGTGCACTAAATGCAATGGAAAAAAATCATAGAGTGGTCAATTCCCTGATTCTCAAATCCCACCAAAGCAACAAAAGCTATGAAGGAATGTGAAAGGAAGAACAAGGAGAACACAAATGAACTCCAAGATCTAGATCCACAAGGTTCCCATCACTTAGAGGAGAGATAAATTGATGGAGAATGTAGATCTAGATCTCCTCTCTCTTTTCCCTCAAAAAGATTTAAGAATCATTGAACAAATAGAGAGAAAGCAAGATCCAAGAAGTCAACAGTGGTGAAGGAAAACTTTCTCAAGAACGTTGGTCAATGGGGAAGAAAACCCCCTTTTATAGGACCCCATGAATCCAACTGTTATGTGATCTGCCTGCGCACAATCGATAATACCGTTGGGTGCGGAACATGGGCACACCACTTCAGGTAAGCGGTAGTAGAAAGAAGTACTACCGCTTCAAGCGGTAGTAGAGCGATAGTAGAAAGCGGTACTACCTCTTAACAGAAAGCAATATTACTGGGAAAACCACAACCTAAAGGATCACCATTGACACCCGGCGATAGGGCGAAAACCCAGAAACACTGCATGGCTAACCTATCAAAGTTTAGTACCAAACATGGCAACATAGCAAGAATACAACCATGTTTGTGTCGAAAAACCAACATCCAGTAACGTGGCATCTGTCGTGGATATAAATCTGACGATAGATGTAGGGGTATGAAAGGAGCTAAATGAATCTGTACGCAGAGAGGGTTGACGCAAAGGGATTATACAGGTTAGGCCTCTCCGTGGAGATAAAAACCTTAATCCTGTCCCAGGCTGACTGGGGTGTTCTTTCTTCAGAAATACTGAGAGTATAATGTGTTGCGCGTGCCCATGCCGAAGGGGAGGGGGTGGCTTATATAGAGTGCGCCCCTGCCTCCTTAATACCTTGGCTTAAATGGGTCTTAATTACAGGATTAAATACGTACTTAAATACAAAACGGTCTGCCCATTACTACTAATAAAAGAGGAGAAAACGCCTGCAACATTAAATGCCTCCCGTCCGTTGCGTTTCCCATCTTCCGAGTAGGGGGCCTCGCCGATTACTTTCGAGTATCGGTCTACTCGGATCTTGCTGGGCTTCCGAGTAGTTGCGTACTCAGAAGCGACTCCTGGTCTCCGAATAACATGTTAGTCGGAGACTGCCAATGCTTCGTGTTTTTTGTTGGTCTTATTTTGCTTGATGTGCTTTGGGGAAACCCAGGGCTTAAGGATATCCCTGGGTTTCCCTCGCCTAGGGGTATGCCTTTAGTATTACCACGACAGTATCCCCCAAGCGCTTTCGGGTGCTCGTAAGTGAGGTGACTGACGTTTGTTAGTCTTTCTGAGGTATGTGAAGATTGAACTCAGTAAGAGGCCCGGAAGGGCTTTATTGATGTTCAAACTTTTCCCTCGAGCGTAAGTTGGGCAGGTTAGCGGAAAAATTTGGCGACACTCAAACGTCTCTCGGAAGAGGTGGACTGAGGCCTCAGAAGGCGTGTCTCGGAGTAAAAGGCCTTAAACTCCATATGAAACAAATTTGTAAAGTTCAATGCCCTAGGACATCGTGCCGAGTCCTAGGCCATGCCACGTGGGACATTGATTCTTTACCCCCTGCGCTGGGTCTTACTGGTGGCCTGGCATTCTACGTCAGAGACGGGCCACCAGCGAGCTAGTTGCTCGGATTTCTACCCGAGTAACCGAGTGCGAGATTCTTCGTTTCGCGGGGAACCTTTGAGTGGTTCTCTTCGTGGTGCCTCCGAGTGGCAGCTTACTCGGGCGCTGCGGGAGCTTTGCAATTTCTTCCGAGTGATGGCGTACTCGGAGAGTTTGATCGATGTGCGTTGTGCTTCGCATCTTCCGAGTAGTTGAGGTGGTTCCGAGCTTCGGGTCGAAGTCAGATTTGATCTTTAACAAAGGATTCTGCCTTGTCAGAGAATCTTCTTGCCCAGATGAGTGGGGCGCACTATTTGGGCCTGTCTCCTCGATTCCCGTGGCGGTTTTATAGGGTAATAATTAACTGCCTGCGGGGAAGTGGGAGGGATTATGGGGAAGTGGAGGGGTTTTATGGGGAGAGGAACCGGCAAGCCCATTAGTGGGGTGCGGATCTGACGCGTGGCAGGCGCCACTTCAGCTATAAAAGCACCCCTACCTTTCGGCTTGGGCGGATCCGCTCATTTCCCCCCTGCGCAGCCGTTCCCGCTTCTCTCTCTCGCTTCGCCTCTTCCTTGCCCGCTCAATCTCGCCGCCAAGACATCTCCGCCGGCTGCTCGAGTTCCGCCCTGGGAGGCCGCCACTCGCGCTGCCCTTCCGCCGCCGCCGCGACCATGTCTGCGGGGGAGTGGCTTCCGTCGATCGTGACGGAGGACATGCTGCTGGGGTACCAGGACGCCGGCCTGGTTCCCCGTGAGGGTTGCCGTCTTCCCGCGGCTGGGGAAGAAGAGCCTGCACCGCGGGACGGTGAGAGAGTTCTCTTGCTTTCGCATGTGGATCGCGGCTTTTCTCTTCCCCCACATCCCTTCTTTTTAGATTTTTTGGCTTTCACGGGTGCTCAACTTCACCACCTTGTCCCCAATGCTGTTGCCCTCCTCTCTAGTTTCTTCACTCTTTGTGAGGGTTTCTTAGGCGTAGAGCCCCACTGACATCTTTTCCGTAGTATATACGCCATTAAACCTCAAAAGGCGAAGAAGTCCAGGGAGGGTGGCGGTGTTGAGTTCAATCATCTCTGCGGCGGCCTGTTCTTGGCTAAGAAGCAGGGGGTGCAGTATTTTGCCTCTTGCTGTCTGATTCTGTAAAGAACTGGCAAAATAGTTGGTCCTACTGCAAGGTGGCCGAGGGGCCGGGGGTGCGGACCTTGCCTCCTTACTCGGACATTAGGCTGACTTCTTCTCAGGGCTGGAACCCCCGACTCACTAATGCCGATAAGGAGCAGGTGCTCCCCTTGATGCGTGAGGTCATCCGGCTGAAGAAGAATGGTCTAGACGCCATAGATCTGATAGTCGCCTTTGTGATTCGGAGGATTCAGCCACTCCAGGCCAAGACTCGGGGGATGTGGACGTATTCTGGGTTGCAGGATGACACCCGCTATAGCAACACTGAGATGCCCCTGGACGAGTTTGAAATTCAAATGAAGATAATAACAAGTGTGACCCAGGGTCTTCAGACGACTGGCCGAGTGAGACCCCTTGGCATCGACAATCCTCCCACCTTGGTATGCTGATTCGTGCCATATGTATCTTGAATGTGCTTCATTTGTTGGATCTAACTCGGACCTCTTTATTTATTGTTAGGATTTTACCCAATTCCGCTGCCCTATTCCTCTGGCTCCGCAGCATCCTGCCAGTTACAAGACTTGTACGTCTCTAGAATTGTATCCCTTCACGGTGTTCCATTGGAAATCAATTCTGATCGTGGTAGCCTTTTCACCTCTAGATTCTGGGGAAGCTTTCAGAATGCTATGGGAACTCATCTCTCCTTTAGTACGGCTTTCCATCCTCAGTCTAGCGGTCAAGTCGAAAGGGTTAACCAAATTCTTGAAGACATGCTCAGAGCTTGTGTTATCTCATTCGGAAAGAATTGGGAGAAGTCTCTGCCATTCGCCGAATTTGCTTATAACAATAGTTTTCAATCTAGTCTGAACATGGCTCCTTTTGAACTCCTATATGGACGACGATGTCGAACACCTTTAAACTGGTCAGAAACCGGTGAAAGACAATTCTTTGGACCGGATATGATCAAGGAAGCAGAAGAGCAAGTTCGCATTGTTCGTGATCAATTGAAAGCAGCCTAGTCTCGTCAGAAAAGCTACTATGATCGTCATCATAGGCAAGAGAGCTACAATCTGGATGAGAAGGCTTATCTTCGGGTTACTCCTCTGAAGGGAACCCAACGTTTCGGTATCAAAGGCAAATTGGCCCCACGTTACATCGGACCTTTCCGCATTCTTGCCAAACGTGGAGAAGTTGCCTACCAAATTGAACTACCCCCGCACCTTTCCCGAGTACATGATGTATTCCATGTGTCCCAACTCAGGCGTTGCTTCAAGGACCCCATCCGCGAAGTCGACCATGAAACGCTTGATCTCCAAGATGACCTTTCTTATCGAGAATACCCCGTTCGTATTCTTGATTCCGCAGAGCGTGTCACTCGTCGTCAGAAGATTAAGTTTCTGAAAGTGCAATGGTCACACCACTCTGAGAGAGAAGCTACGCGGGAAAGAGAAGACTGTCTCAGTGCCGAGTACCCCACCTTCCTCCCGCAGACTTCTGAATCTCGGGACGAGATTTTGTTGAGTGGGGGCGAGTTGTCAGAACCCTCTGTTAGGCAATGTGCTAGGGTTAGCAAGTCTTTTGCATCATGTTAAAATTTTCAAAATAAATCTCTGAAATCAAAATCAAAAGCAAAATGGGAGAAGGAACCCCCCCCAGATGAATTAATTCAAAAGGCCAGATAAAAATATTTTCCAAAAATTCATGTTAGATTTTGAAAAGTCTTATAAATGAGTGTGATCACATATCAAGTGATGTGGGACCCACCCCATGCTCATGGATTTTTCAAATATTCAAACAGTGCCTTGGAATTAATCAAAACCCCCTATTTGAGTTCAGATTCAAATTATTTGAATTTTAAAAATGTTCAAACTTTATAAGTGGCTACTCTATATTATTATAAAGTCATACAAAAAGTTTTAGCATTTTTAAAAATGCCTAGCTATTTTAAATGGCATGGCCCACACAAGACAGAAAAGAAAAATAAGAAAAAGAAGAAGAAAACTTACCAGACGCCTAGGGGCGAAGGCCCACTTACCTCAGCCGGCCCAGCCCACGACACCCCTTGTCGTCTTCTTCCCCGCGCTGCCAAGCAGCTCGCTGGAGGGCAGAGCGCGGGCTGGACGCCACCTCGACGCCTTCGAGCTTCCAGGCCTCCCCAAGGCTTATCTCCACGCCACGGAGACGCCCAAGCCGTCGTGATCCTTTTCCCCCCTCTTCTGGCTCTCCTCTCTCCCTCCTGTGCTTGGCAACGACGACGGCAGCAACCCACCGGAGAGCACCGACGCTCGCCGCCGTGGCCACCGGCTAGCTCAGGCCTCCTCGACTTGTCCAGAAGGAGCGCGGTGTTCGACTACACCGAATCCCCCGCTCAATCGAGCTCGAGCGCCACTGCGTCCGACGCCAGCCTTGCCATCAAACTCCGGCCGCCGTGGAGATCAAGAAGCAATTCCTCCGCCGCCAGAGCCTCCCCGCCTCTTCCTTCTGCATCACCGTGCTCCCCGCACTCCGGTGAGCGAAAACCCCCTAACCCCGCCTTTTCCCTCACCCTCTAGCCATGGTCGCCATGGGAGCCGAGCACGGTTGCCGCCATGGTCGACCTGGAGCTCGCTCCCGTGCGCCTCCGTCTCCCCCAGCGTGTCCATGACACTCCTGGAGCCCCCAGCAACCCAACGCACCCACGTATGCCTCGTTTCGTGGCCGTTTTGCGAGCGCAGCTCCAAGCCATGGCTCCGGCCGCTGCCAAGGTTGAAGCCGACGACGAACGCGGCCTCCCCGGTGACGCTGCGGAGCTCGGGAAGATGCGCGCGGATGCGGGCTTTCGAATGGTGGTCCTGGCGCAGAGAATGGAGGCCAGGAGGAGGAGATAGCAGAGCGCCGCCGCGTTTGTGACGCCGGCGTTTAGCCGCCGGCAGGCCGCCGACGTGGCCATGTTTAGGGGCTTAACCCCACCTGGGTTAAGTGACCCTAGGTCACTGACACTGGGCCCTAGTGGCTTAATTAAGCCACTGGTTAAATTAAACAGCCGGGTTATTTAACCGAGAGGCTGACAACTCTGGCCCACACGTCAGACCCCCCCCCCACGTCAGCCTTGCGCAAGCATGACGCAGTAAATGAATTTCCAGAATAAAATGAATTAAAGAAATTCCAGAAAATCCAGAAAATATCCCAAACTTTGGAAATTCATAGAAAATTCATATTAACTCCAAATTGGACAAATAATATATGAAAAATGATCAGGAGAAAATAAGCTATCCAAATATCCAAATTTAAACTTTTTTTGAGTTGAATTTAAATTGGGACCAGTAGCATTTGTCATTTGATTTAATTGGAATTTATTCAAATTAAATTCAAATGCTTTTGCAACTTGGACCATGGCAACATGCTACATTTCAAACACACATCAGAGGCATATCATACACATTTCAAAATGGTTCAAATTGATCAAACAATGTCACATGTAACTTCGCTAAGTTTGAATTCAAATTGGAGTTTGAATTTGCAATTCAATTTGCAATATACTCCATTTAAATGGAATTGCTTCACACATCAAAGCATATACATCAAGTTTCAACCTTCCATCATGTGATTGTGCATTGTATTTACTTTGCTACCTTGTTTGTTGTTTGTCGAGTAGAGGTGGAACCGGAGCAGGAGGCTGCCCCCTTCGTTGAAGACCCAAAAACCGAACCTCGTCAGCAAGGCAAGCAAACCCCCATTGATCATGTCGATAAAATCCCACTTCCCTCTCATGTCTCGCTTATGCATTGTTTAGGATGATTACCATGATGCGTTTCTACCGCATAGATGAACCCATTCCTTTGCATGACCTATCATTTTGTCACAGTACTGAGCAAACCACAATCCTAGCAAATGTAGGAGTTGATTGATATCATGTGGCCCCTGCAATTGTTACTGCTTATTGCATGCTTAGAGTGATACCATGATGATACTTTTATGTGAGTCGGGATGGTAGTGATCATGATGATGATGGTAGAAAAGTGTTGGTGAATCTACCCTAATACAAGGTGAACGATGAGAGGCTGTGTAGGAGTACACGGTGGGTTGTCTCATTGAACACCGCCCTAAGTCCGAGTTCTTGTGTGGTGATCCAAGATGAAGAGTACAACCACACATTGGGCTCACTGACCCCTCTCAGCTTACTAACTCATCCCTTTCGATGTCCAGATGTCGCAATAGTTCGGAGTTCTAGTAGGTCTGTGGCCTGGATGCTAAGTGAGAGAACGGATCATCCGAGACCGGCTTATGCACCACGCACACATCACTTGGGTCCACTTCGGTAAACCGGCCGGGTTCACGATAGTGGTAGCCAACCCAGGTAGGCGGCTTTCTCGGACTAGATAGGCTATGAGGTAACAGTTGTGGTGAGCATCCTCGCCGACACTTCTTGAACGGTGTCGAGTACAAAGGCGGTAACTGATGATCATGTGTGTGTAGCGGTACACCCCTGCAGGGTTAACAAAACTATTCGAATAGCCGCGTCCGCGGTTAAGGACTGCTTGGAAAGCTTAGCTTGATTATTAGACAACTTGAACTGGATACTTCTAAAACACACCAAGATAAGTGTGAGTGCTATGGCGTGCTTTATCGTGGGTAAGTCGAGGAAGGCACCATAGTGGTGTAATTGGTTGGAGAAAGTAGTGGACTCGTGTACGCTTCTTACCTCAAGTCTGGTACTCGTAGTTCAGGATTAGCCAAGTCAAAGCTGGCACTTCTGCAAGTGAAACCCCACCTCCCTTTACCTTGATACATATGCATGAGTAGTATAGCTCCTATGTAAGTCTTGCTGAGTACGACTTTGTACTCACGTTTGCTTAATCTATGTTTTAGATGAACCCACTGACCCCGAAGGTGGCTTCTTCATCGAGTTGGACGACTGAAGATCAAGCTAGTCTAGTCCCAGTCAGACGACTGGTTCCCTCGTGGAGGGCATGTGTTTAAATAAGGCTTCTTAAGCCATTTGTTAAACTTGTCTGTACTCAGACATACTTTGCTTCCGCTTGTTGTTGTAATGTTGGATCACATGTTTGTGATCTCTGTGTGCACTCTATAAGAGTTATCAATAAAAATGTATACTTTGTAGAGAATTGCAATGATACCTACTGTTCATACAAGGCATGTGTGCTGCGTGTATGTTTATAACATGCATGTCTTTGTATGGGTTTTCGAGACCTTGGTTGTGATCTGGCTGGCGGTCTTTCATACACCAAGTGGCCCTTAGATGTGCGCAGCTTGGGGCATCGCGATGCGATTGTTCGAGGCTCTGTCTCGTGCACACTTTGTGGTATGATCGAGCCCGCCCTAGACCCCGACTAAGTGATCGGGCTGGAGTAAGTCTATGTAAGAGTTATGAGATAGTCGATAGTATGGTTGAGGCGACTTGTCTTTGAATATGGGAGTTCATCACTCATATCCTTAGACTTGTGTGCGGACGATGAGGACCCATCTCAGTTGATCATCCGGCCTGGATGGGATACCCCTCACGTACGATGCTTTCCGAGAACGTTCTGTGCTTGGCCTTGTCTGCTTAGACAAGTGGGTACGGTTCTCGGCTCTCCATATGACTATGTCCTAGCTGGACTTGCATACGCTAACCCCGGGTCCCGACAGACTTGGTATCAGAGCAGGACTGACTGTAGGACTAGTAGCCTTGGCCGAAGTCGATTCTAGCTTGCTGTAGTTATATAGTTACTCTGGGTATATAAGGGAACAACGTAAGGCTTCTTTTTTTCTCCTTACCCTCATCGTTCTGAGTTCTGAGTCACCCTCATCTTATTCTACGGGAAGATAGGACTAGGCTCTCCTCTGTCTGATTAGAACATCTCGTTGTTTGCTTCCTTGTAGCCGTAGGAAGGCTGTGATCGGTTGGTTAGAGTGGTTATGCTCCCTGATTTCTTACATCGTATGTAAGTGATGTTTCCATGTTGTAAGAAATTGTCTTTTTCTTGCAATTATAGCCGTTATGTTGTCCGAGTCATTCCAGGTTTATCTCATAATCTGATGCATTTGCAAACTCCTTCTTTCTGTTTCAGATGGCAGATCTTCCCCCTCGGCAGATTGTTCGTTTGACCAGGTGCCTCGGTGTGCGCGGCCATCCCGCCACGTTGATCGAGATGATGTCCTATGTGGGATATCAATGGTATCCTCAGTACACCGTCGAGGAGCAGTTCCACGACTTCAACCAGACCCAGTTCCACTGCATTGTCCGGATCTACCCGCACCACGTTGGAGTCACTCAGCCTATCCATTTTGGACATGGCATCGGCATTACCTAGAACATGGCTGTGCAGGATGCTGCATACTCATGTATTACCCTGCTGAGAGAGGAGCACACTATGCTGAGAGAGACCTCGTTCCGCTATATCCCTGCTGCACTTCCAGGAGAAGAGGGATATTACACCGGACTCTACTCAGATCACTCTGCAGAAGATCCAGTACTTCAGATGACTGCTAGGTTTGCTAGTGATCGAGATCGTGATGCACGCGCTCTCCGTTTTGAGCTTCACGCCACCCGTGTTCGTCTGTATCGAGCACTGACACTTTTTGCACCCTTCGTGAGTGTTGGATCAGTCGAGTATGATGCTATCTACCCTGTGAGGACTCAGATGCCTTCTCGAGTTGCTTGGCCCGAGATTGGAGGCATTTTTTCACCCCGTGGTCCTTTGCTTCCACCATACGCTGGACTTAGGCCCCATCCTTGCCCAAATGGATATCAGGGTCCACAGGCCTCTGTGTTTTCCGATGGTCACTTTTAGCTACCGGGATACGCGGGTAACTTTTACGAGGACTACTATGGAGATGGAGATGAGTGAGACCGCCTGTGGTCTTACTTAGTGAGGATGTAGTAGTATCTTAGTATATTGTACGCAAGGTGTCTAAGTTCCAGAGGCTTAGATAAATAATGTATAGGAAGTCAGAGTGCCTCTGAAGGATGTATCATCTTCATCACGTTTGTATTAGCTTGGTGCTTGTACTAAAACGATGTATGGTTTGTATGACAACTTGTGAATATATGGCTTGTATGCTTTTATCACCATGTTGTCAAGATGATTACTTCCTTTGCTCAATAATCCTTCCAGTACTTCAATACCTTGATTAGACTCTTCCAATCAACTCTGTTTGACTTTGGTTTTTCACCTTCAGGATGTCTCAAGGAACCCGTGGCCAGCTTGGTCGTAACCAGGGTCGTGGGAATGAACAGGAGGAAGGCAACCTTCCACCCCCACCCACGATGGCTCAGGTTCTGATGGAGGTTGAGAGGAACCGCCGAGACTCTCACCATCTGCTGGAAGTCATTGCCCGCAACACCACTCAGCAGCGCAACGAGTTGGTGTCTTTGAACGACTTCATCCGGCTTCATCCCCCGGTTTTCAGTTACTCCACCGAGCCCCTTGACGCTGATGACTGGCTTCGCAACATCGAGAGGAAGCTCCAAGCAGGCCATGTTGCAGATGGCGACAAGGTCAGCTATGCCACCTATCACCTTGAAGGTGCAGCTAGCTCTTGGTGGGAGAACTTCCTGAACATGCGTCCCGTTGGACCCCCCACATCTTGGGATGAATTCTGCACTTCCTTCCGCGAGCACCACATTCCCAAGGGTCTTATGGACTGCAAGCGTGAGGAGTTCTGCAACCTCACCCAAGGCAGAAGGACCGTTGACGAGTTTAGTCGTGAGTTCAACCGACTGGCTCGCTATGCTACTGAAGAAGTCTCCACCGACGCAAAGAAACAGGAGAGGTTCCGTCATGGACTAAATTCTGGACTCCGTCGTGAGCTCAACCTACATGACTTTGCCACCTTCCAGGTCCTTGTCAACAAGGCCATCAAGGCAGAGGACATGAACACCCCCAACGATTTTCGCAAACACCCTAGAGACGATGGTTCATCCAGTTCTGGCTCTCAGAAGCGCAAGATCTGGATCCCCAACAGTATGTTCCGTCAGAACAACCCACCGAGGCCATCCTATGTGGCGCCTCGTCCACCAACTCAGTTCCACCCAGCTCCACCAAACAACCCAGCTCCACGCACTGTCTTTGGAACCTGTTACAAGTGTGGTCAGGCAGGCCACTACTCCCGCGAGTGTCCCCAGAACCAGCTCTAGAATCAGAATGCTCCACCCCGTGCCGGAGGCAACAACAATGGTCGTGGCAAGCCACCCCAGAAAGTCTACACCACCAAACCCGCTCCTCCCGCCACTCATGGACGTGTGAACCAGATTGCCGCCAAAGAGACTGACGACACTACTGACGTCATTCTTGGTACGCTCCCAGTCAATTATGTTCCTACTTCCGTTCTTTTCGACCCAGGAGCATCTCATTCATTCATGTCGGAAAGTTATGCACTTCGTCATGAGTTATCTTTTGTTGAATTATCCACCCCCATGATTATTCAAACTCCAGGATCAAGATGGAAAACTAATAGAGTGAGCCATGGTAATCAGATTGCAATTGAGGGTTTAGTATTCCTTGCTTCACTCATAGCCCTCAAGTCTTCAGATATTGATGTCATCCTTGGCATGGATTGGCTATCAAGACAGAATGCCTACCTGGATTGCAGAGGCAAATTCGTGAAACTAACCCACCCTTCAGGCAAGACCGTCATCTATACCTCACCCAGAACAAGAACCCAAGTGCATAGGTCTTCATAGGAGGCATGCAAGCTTGGGTCGGCCTTCGTGAAGTTGCAGGAGGAGAAAACTGCTGCTCAGAGTGCGTATGAAGTGCTGCTTGAGGAGCACAACAAACTGAAGAAACAGCATGCTGAGGACAATGGTAAAAGCTCTTGGGTTTCTAAGCTGCCATTGTTCATCTTCTTATTTTTCCGTTTGACGTTGTGCTTGCAGAGGTGGCGAAGAAAGCCTTTGATGCGAAAGTCAAGGAGAATGATGATTTTGTTGCTAAGATGAAGAAAGAAATAGACTAGGTTGAGAAACGAGCCAAGGCTCACAAAGCGTTGGAGACCAGTCTTCATTATTACAAACAGGCAGTGAAGGAGAATGAGGCTTGCATCTCCAAGCTGGAGTCTGACTTGGAAAAACTATCCGAGCTGCGCACCGAAGATGCGAAGAAACATCAAGCCGAGTTGGAAACCACTCGGAAGGCGGTGAAGGCAACCGAAGAGTATTGCGCTGGGCGGTTCGCCGTTTTCAGTGAGACCTTGTTTGGTGAGTTTTTGGTTGTCCGAGTTGTGGTAGGGACCTGTTTCCCAGTCTTAGGTTGTGTACTCATCTTCTCCCTTGGTGCAGCATATGGGACAGATCCAGATGCCGAGCAAGCGCGCATGGCCGACTTTGCGGAAATCATGAAGAGAGATAACTATACGCCAGTGACCACAGAATTTGCTCTGGCTCGGGGATTGCTGACCATGAGGTGCGCTAAAGCGAAGAAATTTGCTGAAGAGGTTATGGGTGCCACCCTGGCCTTGAAGAGCAAGCTATCACCTGACGAGGGAAGCCGAGTGAAATTGGACACTGTTGTACCCGTCCTCCAGGAGGCTCCCCATCAGCTGGCCCGCTGGAAACGCTCAGCGGCACGGAGCGGTGTGAATTACGCAATGGCATTGACCAAGGCGCATTTTCCGGAGCGGGTCCATAATCTTGAGCGGGTTGGTGGTGGAGATCCGAAAGAAGGTCATAGCTGCACCTCCTTCCTGTCGCGCTATGCTAAAACTTCTAGCCGAATTGCCCTAATGCCCGATCTGGACTTCTTTGTTGAGTCGACTGGCGTGACTAGTGAGTCGGATGAGGCGGGCGAGGAATGAGTGAAGCGCAGCAAAAGACACTGGTTTGATATTTGCCTCGGGATGCCGAGTGGATCTGTAATAAGTTGCACTGTGTGGTTGTGTCATGACACTCTCTCGTTTGGTTGATGAACTCGTATTCTGTTTCTTAGTGGGAAACGAATATTTCTTTTGATGCTTGCTTTTCTTTTTGTATGAATTTTCTAAGGTTTCACTCGAGCTGCGCATAGTTCGGAAGAGAACCTGTTTTTATCGCTTTAAGCAGCCCCCAAGTCTACTTAGACTTGAAGGTACTTAGAGAAATTTTCTTTTGATGATCTGGTGGACAAGATCATCAATGCAGATGATGTTGTGCTTCCCCAAGCCTTTTGGGCGTTGGTGAGCTCTTAACATAAGTTCTCTAAGTTCTCGTCCGAGCTGCGCACATCTCGGAGAAAAACCTGTTTTACAACTTTAAGCAGCCCCCAAGTCTCCTGAGACTTGAAAGTACTTAGAATTTTTTTCTATTGAAGATCTTGTATACAAGGTCCTCAATGCAGATGATGTTGTGCTTCCCCAAGCCTTTGGGGCGTTGGTGAGCACTTAACATAAGTTTTCTAAGTTCTCGTCCGAGCTGCTCGCAGTTCAGATGGGAAACCTGATTAACAGTTTTCGTCCGAACTGCGCACATCTCGGAGAAAAACCTATTTTTACAACTTTAAGCAGCCCCCAAGTCTCCTGACACTTGAAAGTACTTAGAAAAAAATTCTATTGAAGATCTTGTATACAAGGTCCTCAATGCAGATGATGTTGTGCTTCCCCAAGCCTTTGGGGCATTGGTGAGCACTTAACATAAGTTTTCTAAGTTCTCGTCCGAGCTGCTTGCAGTTCGGATGGAAACCTGATTAACAGTTTTCGTCCGAGTTGCGCACAGCTCGGAGAAAAACCTGCTTTTACAACTTTAAGCAGCCCCCAAGTCTCCTGAGACTTGAAAGTACTTAGAATTTTTTTCTATTGAAGATCTTGTATACAAGGTCCTCAATGCAGATGATGTTGTGCTTCCCCAAGCCTTTGGGGCGTTGGTGAGCACTTAACATAAGTTTTCTAAGTTCTCGTCCGAGCTGCTCGCAGTTCGGATGGGAAACCTGATTAACAGTTTTCGTCCGAGCTGCGCACAGCTCGGAGAAAAACCTGTTTTTACAACTTTAAGCAGCCCCCAAGTCTCCTGAAACTTTGAAGTGCTTAGAAAAAATTTCTATTGAAGATCTTGTATACAAGGTCCTCAATGCAGATGATGTTGTGCTTCCCCAAGCCTTTGGGGCGTTGGTGAGCACTTAACATAAGTTTTCTAAGTTCTCGTCCAAGCTGCTCGCAGTTCGGATGGGAAACCTGATTAACAGTTTTCGTCCGAGCTGCGCACATCTCGGAGAAAAACCTATTTTTACAACTTTAAGCAGCCCCCAAGTCTCCTGATACTTGAAAGTACTTAGAAAAAATTTCTATTGAAGATCTTGTATACAAGGTCCTCAATGCAGATGATGTTGTGCTTCCCCAAGCCTTTGGGGCGTTGTTGAGCACTTAACATAAATTTTCTAAGTTCTCGTCCGAGCTGCGCGCAGCTCGGATAAAAAACCTGATGTTGAGTTATGAAAACAAATTGAGCGAGACACACTATGCGTACGAAGTAATATTTATTCATGTCTTACAAGCGTGCTCATGCATAGAAGCAGCGCAGTAATTGGGCGTTCCATGCATGAGGCTCTTCTATCTTATTAGTTACATCGTACAGATGATAGGCCCCATTGTGAAGTACTCTGGAGATGATAAATGGGCCTTCCCATGGGGGAGCGAGTTTGTGGTCCGAAGTTTGCTTGACGCGAAGTACCATGTCGCCCTCTTGGAAGGAGCGAGCTCGGACGTTCCGGTCGTGGTATCGGCGAAGGTCTTGCTGATAAAACGTCGAGCGGGTGAGAGCTAAATTTCGTTCCTCTTCCAGGAGATCAACGCCGTCTTGTCGTGCTTCTTCAGCTTCGGCTTCTGTGTACTGGCTTATACGGGGGGCATTGTGCTTGAGGTCACTCGGAAGGACTGCTTCTGAACTGTAGATGAGGAAGAAGGGGGTTGACCGAGTTGAGCGATTGGGAGTTGTACGCAATCCCCACAAGACTGAAGGGAGTTCGTCAACCCAAGCGCCCGCTGCTTCCTTTAGTTCCCGAAGTAGCCGAGGCTTGATTCCTTTGAGTATTAGTCCGTTGGCTCGTTCGACTTGGCCGTTGGACTGTGGGTGTGCGACTGAGGCGAAGTTGACCTGGATGCCATTGGACCAGCAGAATTTCTTGAATTCAGCCGAGTTGAAGTTCGATCCATTATCAGTAATGATGTCATGCGGGACACCGAACCGATGAATGAGGCCTTGCATGAAGCTGACTGTTGTGGCGGAGTCTTGGGTCTTGATAGGTTTTGCTTCTATCCATTTTGTAAACTTGTCTACGGCGACCAAAATGTGGGTGAAGCCATGCTTGCCTATTCGGAGCGGTCCGATCATATCCAGTCCCCAGACTGCAAATGGCCAGGCTAGGGGGATGTCTTCAGCTCGGAAGCTGGCTTGCGGGGCTGGTTGGCATAAAACTGGCAGCCTTCGCAGTGGTCCACGATGTACCGAGCATCGCTGAGGGCGTCGGGCCAGAAGAAACCAGCTCGGAAAGCTTTTGCCACCAACGTTCGACTTGAGGCATGATGGCCACAATCTCCCGAGTGGATGTCTTGTAGGATGCAGCGGCCTTCTTCCTCGGAGATGCATCACTGCGGGACATGAGTGATGTTGTTCCTGTACAGCTCCCCATTGATCACCGAGTAGGACTTGGATTTGCGGACGATCTGCTTGGCTTCTATCTCGTCATCAGGTAACTCCTGTTTTTGCAGGTAAGCAAGGATTTGAAGTGTCCACTCGGGGGGAATAACCTCCACATCAAAAACCAGATCCACTACTGCGGGTATATCCTCTTTGTTGGGGATGTTCTTATCAGGCAGCATATCTGGGTCGGCTTCTAGGAAAGGGTCCTCCTTGACTGTCGGGGAATGCAAATGCTCCAAATAAATCCCTGGTGGGATCTGACCCCGAGTGGAACCTAATTTGGCTAGGTCATCTGCTGCCTGATTCTTAGCCCTTGGAATGTGATGGAGCTCGAGCCCATCAAATTTTTCTCCAATTTTCTTACTGCTACGCAGTAGGTTGTCATTGCTGGACTTCTGATGTCCCACTCTTTCATTACTTGGTTGATTACCAGGTCTGAGTCTCCGAATACCATAAGTCTCCTGATTCCGAGTGAGATGGCCATTCACATACCGTACAGGAGAGCTTCATACTCGGCTTCGTTGTTTGTTGCTGGGAAATGAATCTAGAGGACGTATCTCATTTCATCCTTTCTTGGTGAGTCTAGTACCACCCCTGCCCCTGCGCCCTGTAACATCTTGGATCCATCAAAGAACATCGTCCAATGCTCTGGCGTTGGTTGTGGGGGATGCTGGACCTCAATCCACTCGGCCAGGAAGTCCACCAGTGCTTGTGACTTGATTGCTTTTTTGGCTTGGTAGCTGAGGTCAAAGGGCAGTAGGTCCAGACTCCATTTTTCTATTCTGCCTGTTGAGTATCTGTTATTCATAATTTCTGCCAGGGGAGCTTCAGAAACTACTATGATGGAATGATCCTGGAATTAATGTGCGAGCTTCTAAGATGCCAAATAAATTCCCATTGCCAGCTTCTGGTAGTGGGGGTATTTTTGCTTGGATGGGGTGAGGACTTTGGAGATGTAGTACACTGGTCTTTGTACCTTCTGTGATTTTCCTTCTTCCTCCCTTTTCACCACTATGGCTACGCTGACAACTCGGCTTGTGGCTGCAATGTATAACAACAGCGGCTCTTTTTCTTGGGGTGCTGCCAGGACTGGCCGAGTTGACAGCTGCTTTTTGAGTTCTTCAAACGCCGTTTGAGCTTCCTCTGTCCAGACGAAATTCGGCGATTTTTTCATCAGTTGGTAGAGAGGTAAGGCTTTCTCTCCCAATCTGGAGATGAAACGGTTGAGTGCTGCGAGGCAACCTGTTAACTTTTGGACGTCTCGGAGCTGCTTGGGAGGCTTCATGTTCTGAATTGCCGCGATTTTTTCCGGGTTGGCCTCTATCCCTCGCTCGAAGACCTTGAATCCAGGTAGCTTCCCTGCTGGCACGCCAAAAACGCATTTTTCAGGATTGAGCCTGATGTTGTAGGCTCGGAGGCTCTGAAAAGTTTCAGCTAGGTCAGCTAGTAAACTACTTTCTTTAGCCGACTTGATCACAATGTCATCCACATAGACTTCCACGTTTCTGCCGATCTGCTAGATCAGACAATTCTGCATCATGCGCTGGTACGTGGCGCCTGCGTTTCTCAGTCCGAATGGCATCGTGACATAACAGAAACATCCAAATGGGGTTATGAATGCTGTTTTGAGCTCGTCTCGTTCGTATATTCGGATTTGATGGTAACCCGAGTATGCATCGAGGAAACATAATCTCTCGCAACCTGACGTGGAGTCCACAATCTGGTCAATGCGAGGAAGAGGGAAATGGTTTTTTGGACAAACTTTATTGATATGACGAAAATCAACACAAGTTCTCCAAGATTTATCTTTCTTCAGAACTATTACAGGATTTGCTAACCACTCGGAGTGGAAGATTTCCCTAATGAATCCGGCTGCTAACAGTCTAGCTATCTCCTGCCCGATGGCCTTCCTTTTCTCAGAGGAAAACCGTCGGAGGGACTCTTTCACCGGTCTTGCTTTTGGATCTACGTGTAACTTGTGCTCGGCCAACTCCCTTGGGACTCCAGGCATATCGGCGGGCTTCCACGCAAAGATGTCCCAATTCTCACGGAGGAAGTTGACGAGCTCGAGTTCCTATTGGGGATCCAGATCGGTGGCGATGTTGGTGTATTTGTCTTCATCCGTGGGGTGTATCTGTACCCTCTTGGTCTCTTCGGCCGACTCGAATGAAGATGTCTTCTTTGGCTGCAACAACTCGGATGAGTCGGCGGCTTTTTTGTATTCGGCCAGCTCGACCTCAGCCATTTGCTGATCAGCTATCAGGGAGCCCTTCTGTAGCAGTTCTTCGGCTTGCTTGTAGTCTCCTGAGACGGTGATCACGCCGTGCGGGCCGGGCATCTTAAGTTTCAGATAGACATAGCAGGGGATGGCCATAAATTTCTCATAGGCCGGCCTTCCGAGTAAAGCGTGGTATGCAGTCGGGAAGTCCACTACTTCAAAGGTGATCTTCTCTTTCCGGAAGTTACTCGGAGTACCGAAGACCACATTGAGGGAGATCATTCCGAGTGAGTACGCCTTTTTCCCCGGGATTATCCCATGAAATTCCAGATAGCTTTTGCGGAGCTTGGACATTGGAATATTCATGCTCTTCAGGGTGCTTGCATATAGGATGTTAATTCCACTGCCGCCATCCATCAAGACATTTCTGATCCTGAAGTTCCCATTCTCTGTTTCCACCAAAGGATCCACGATCAGGGCGTGCCTGCCCGGGTGAGGAATGTGAGGAGGGTGATCCGAATGATCAAAGGTGATTGGGACGTCGGCCCACTTCATGTAACTCGGAACTGCCGGAGCTGCCGAGTTGACTTCTCTGAATCTTATCTTTTCTACTCTCTTCGACTCTCGTCATGCGAAGATGACCAGCACTCCGTCTTCTCTTGGGAAACCTTCGTTGTCCAGTTTTGGGCTGGGCGCCTTCTTTTTCCCGGTGTCCTTATCTTGCTGAGGGCCTGTTCTTGCATTCTAGGCTGCTCTCTTGATCAGGCGGCACTGCCGAGCTGTATGCTTTGGAATAACCAACTTTCCTTCGCCATCACGGGTGGTGTGGAGAGGACAAGGCTGATCCAGAACTTCATCGTCATTGGACGGCTTTTTCTGCCGCGGTTGCCACTCCTTGCGTGCTTGACCCTTGCCATGAAGACTCGAAGCGTTTGCTGCAGCCACCAGCTCTACGTCCGTTGGGGCGTCTTCTGCCTTTCTCTTGTTGTTGTTTTGGGTCTTCTGCTTCGAGTTCGGCGCCGAGTTGCCACCTGCTCTATGCTGCTGGTTCTTCTGCCGAATCTCCTCTTCACCATTGGCATACTTGTTCGCTATCTCCATCAGCTTCCCGAGTGAGGTGATGTGTGGTGATCTGGCCAGCTTGAGACTTAACTCCCTGTACTTGACCCCTTGTTTGAAGGCGTGAATGGCCTGGAACTCGGAGACGCCTTCCACCGAGTTGTGGAGTGTGATCCACCTCTGGATGTAGTCCCGAGTAGTCTCGGTGTTGCCTTGGACGCATAATTGTAGCTCGGTCAAGCCTCCAGGCCTCTTGTAGGTCCCCTCAAAATTCTTGATGAACACTCTCTCGAGGTCTTCCCAAACCCAGATGCTACTTGGGGGGAGATGATTCAGCCACGCCCGAGCTGAGCCCTCTAACATCAACGGCAGGTGCATCATGGCTATCTCGTCACCACCCCCTCCGATTTGCACGGCTATTCTGTAATCATCCAGCCATGTCTGGGGTTTAGCATCACCTCGGTATTTATCCACCCCTTGAGCTATCCTGAAGTGAGGCGATATAGGGGTAGATCGAATCCTTTCACTGAAACAAACCGGCCCTATGGGCATCGAGGGCCGAGCCTGCTCCTGACGATGAGTTCTGGATCGGTCGACTCGGCTCTGTACAAGATGACTGCGGGCGTCGTCTTCAACATCAAGATAACGGTCGTCCCAGTGCCGAGGGAACTCCTCTCTCCGCGGTGCGGGCCGACCCATCCCACGGGCCTTTGTCCTCCTGAGATCTTTATGCCGATACTGCTCTTGGCGATGATCTCCTCGGGGTTCATCTCTACGCCGAGGAAAATTGTTCTTGTTCCTCCATGCTTCCCCATAGGGCGTGTGTACTGACAGTGACGTCCTTGCGAGGGGAACTTGGGAATGGATCCGCTGTTGTGATTGACTGACAACAGCGTTTTGATCGACTGCGGTTTGTAACAAAAACGCCAGGTGCTGAATCTCTTCTGCCGCCGATCCACTGGGCTGCAGAGAATTTGTAATCCGAGTTGCCGCTATGAGATTTTCTACTGGGGTGCCCATAGCTCGGAAAGGCTCTCGACCTGGGCCCCGCAGTTGACGACTCGTTCTGCTTTGTCTGAGCCGAGCTACCTCCCGAGCTTGACGCTCGAGAGTATTTTCTAGCTCGGCCAGGCGTTCTCGCTCAGCCAAATTGGTTAATCTGGCTGCCTCCAGGCCTCGCCCTTCTGGAGTGCTTGTGTCAATGGGGGTGTTTAGCAGTCGCTCGACCGCTTCTGCTTCTTCCCGCTCTTCCCGAGTAAGGGGGAGGGGTTGCCGACTCGACTCTCCGAGCTCCAACCTTCGGAAAGCGGAAACACGTCGGGTCGGCTCCCGAGTGCCAGCCCTGGATGGGTTGTTCGCTTCATCTCGAGCGTGAGTGTCCCGAGCTGGCGATGGCTGAGAGGGCGAAGTCTCAGCCATGCACACTTCTGCAACCGCGACTGGGGCGTTACTGCTGCCTTCTTGCTCGGCACCTGACTCGGGGTCAGATGCCGCCGTGCCTTCTTCTTCAACCAAGTCGAACAGAGGCAAGAGAGATGATGTGGAGCTTTCTCTTGCGATCAGTTCGTCCAGGGCCTTGTGGGCTGACTCCACCGAGTCGATGACTGCCACCTGCTGGACCTTGACCGATTTTCCGCGATGGTGAGCGCGCGGGCAGCCCGAACGCTTCTTCTTGTGGCGGACAGATAACAGCGCGGGCGCTTGGCGATGGGCCGACAGCTGGAGGCGCAGGGCCCCTGACTCGTCAGCTCGGAAGTGAACGCTGCCTCTTGAGGGCAGCAATTGTGCCTGGAGCGGAGAATCCGCCAACCAAGCCGAATCATCAGCTATGAAAGCTAACGATCCGAAACGGAAAACCTCTCCGACGATAAGCTCAGAGCCGCGAATCAACAAAGAGGATGAGAAAAATGCCATCTCTACGATTGCTGATCAACTCAGCCCCACGGTGGGCGCCAAATGTCGTGGATATAAATCTGACAATAGATGTAGGGGTATGAAAGGAGCTAAATGAATCTATACGCAGAGAGGGTTGACGCAAAGGGATTATACAGGTTAGGCCTCTCCGTGGAGATAAAAACCTTAATCATGTCCCAGGCTGACTGGGGTGTTCTTTCTTCAGAAATACTGAGAGTATAATGTGTTGCGCGTGCCCATGCCGAAGGGGAGGGGGTGGCTTATATAGAGTGCGTCCCTGCCTCCTTAATACCTTGGCTTAAATGGGTCTTAATTACAGGATTAAATACGTACTTAAATACAAAACGGTCTGCCCATTACTACTAATAAAAGAGGAGAAAACGCCTGCAACATTAAATGCCTCCCGTCCGTTGCGTTTCTCATCTTCCGAGTAGGGGGGCCTCGCCGATTACTTCCGAGTATCGGTCTACTCGGATCTTGCTGGGCTTCCGAGTAGTTGCGTACTCGGAAGCGACTCCTGGTCTCCGAATAACATGTTACTCGGAGACTGCCAATGCTTCGTGTTTTTTGTTGGTCTTATTTTGCTTGATGTGCTTTGGGGAAACCCAGGCCTTAAGGATATCCCTGGGTTTCCCTCGCCTAGGGGTATGCCTTTAGTATTACCACGACAGCATCCAAAGTCAAAAGTTGCTACGCATCCAACCACCAAAAGCAGCACCTCTTCAACGACACTTCAAATGGGAGTCAATCCCCCGTAGCACCATAAATCTTCATCATCTGTGATGCATTATTCCGAAGTATCACCACACCCCTCTTCAGATCATCAGCATCGGCCTCCTCCTTCTATAGACCTGACTAGTACACAAGATCAGTGCAAGCCGAATAAACAATTTCAAAAGATCGCAATGGTATGAATTCAAAATTGGCCCTATTTTGAGTATCCAAATAGACCAACAGATCGCTGCCAGCCTAACCGTACGAAATATTTCGCCCTCGAGAAATGAAATAAGAGCAACTATGGCAGGTGCATCAAAACTGGTCAAACCTCCAAATTTGCAGCTCCGAATAGATCCCGTGAAACGATCAACCGGTAATTTTTTTTGCAGCTCCCCGCATATTTCTCCTTCCATACTTCAAATATGCATTTTTTTTATCGTTTCTGGAAGTCCCCGTATAGTGAAACTGCAAACTGGTCAACGCCTGAGTAGGCGGACTGAAACTCGACAACGATCACTGAAACCTCGCCGGAGCACGTGGAGGAGCTCGACAGCAGCCGATGTAGCCTCACATGAGTAGGCAGACTACCGAAGCGTCCGGAGCAAGCGGAGAAGAGCTTGGCAGTGCGCCGCCTCGCCGGAGTAGACAAACAACCGGAGTGTCACAGGAGGAGCTCGACATCGGCCGCTTGAATAGATGAAGGGCCGTTGCTTCGCTAAAATCTTTCTTTTACATTTTGTAGTACAATTATGCAATATCTGTTCTGACGAAATAAAAAATCATGCTGCAAAACATGAAAAAATATTTTGAGCTGCATATCAACTTTGCACTATTGATTTTAGCATATCTGCTAGAGCTGCCCTAAGGCAAAGAACCAAGTATAATTTTAACCGAATGTTGGAGTACAATGTTGATAAGTCTCATATCTCTAATACTAGTATGATCCAACCACTCAGGTCAGTTCAGTTACTCTCAGCACATTCCACCTGAAAAAACACACCTCTCAGTCTCATAATCTCTCATCCACTGTACACAACAAAAGAACAAAAAGCCTCAATCCTGAATCCTCGTCCTCAGTCCTCACTAGCGTGTTGCTGTGCAGCGTGCCTCTTAAAACTCTACAGATGATTCATGTTCTTCTCTCTTATCTGTGCTCAAGACGACGACGAAGCCTTGGTGCCGTTCCGCTGCATCTCCCAGCCGTAGCTCGCCGACCTGCCATCCTCCTCTTCGTTCTCCTCGCCGCCGTCGCAGCTGTCCCCGACGGTCACCGACATCCCTCTGCTCGACACGGTGAGCTGCAGGGGTCCCTGAGGCGAGCCGGACGACGAGCTGTGCTGCAGGGGTCCCTGCGACGAGCTGTGTTGCGACGTAGTGTACTGCTCCGTCAATGGCCATATTCCCGCCGACGGCTGCCGCTCGCCGTCGGATGCTCGCCGTGTGTGCAGCCTGTATTTCTGCAGGAAGAAAAATGCATTTCTGGTCAACAATGTTCCAATGCACATGTGGTTGGAAATTTTTGGAAATTGTAGATTAGATTGATGAACCGAAAGAAGGAAGTTAAGAACAAACCTGGAGGTGGCTCTTGACCTCATCATTGGTGAGCCCATCCACCTTCATCATCTCCCTGATCTGCTTTGGAGTGGCGGCTGCATCAATCAAACAGCAAAGCAAAATTTTCAGCACGCCAGCCACGAGGGAACATAAATCTTAATTGTTCAAAGCAGTTCAACAAACAAATGTGATTTAACTGCTCAACTCCCACCTTGCGGGCCACCGAGGCGCTGGAGCGCGGCGACGAACCGGCGGTGCAGCTCCGGCGACCAGCACCGCCTGGCCTTCCGCTGCGCCGACTGCTGCTCGCGTTGCTGCGCTCCGGCGTCCGTGACGGCGCTGCTGTTGGCGCTCGGGGCGGCCGGGCAGGGGGCGTCGATCGCCGGTGATGAGAGGGACAGGTCCGGGACTGCCATCGCCGCCGCCTCTGGTCTCGCCGGTGATTTTGCCATGGTTGGCAATCCGTTCAGTGGCATGTATGGATTGGACACCTGATGCAATTGAGATTGACTAGTTAGAAAAAAGAATATATGCTATCTGAAATTGTCTTCTTCACAAGTGGTGTGAGCTAAAGAGATTAGGAATTTACTGGTGATGGGATGCAAAATCTATATGATAAATTGACATTTTTTCAAGAAATAGTATGATCTGAAGATAGCAACAGGAGGAAGACAAGCCATCTTGGAATATTTATGATGCGAAAATCTCCAAAATAAAAACTGCAAATGAGCTGCTGGCCCAAAAATTCTCACTTTTCACTGAAGACACGAGTTGTGAAGATTCCTCGTTTTTCAGTGTCATATAGTTTAACAATTCGCCATCATTCTTGAACATTATACTGCTTTTAGTATTTTCAGTTCTTGACACTATATTAAAAACAATTCCCTTCCTAAAAAATCTTAATTAAACCATCTAGTTAGCATGATTAATTAATCAAAGATTATAAAAGCCCCCAAAATTCCATCTCGTTTTCTATTTATTTGTACTGATCATCCCCTTTCCGTGTTCCATAGAGTAGTTTTCATTTCAAGTCTCTACCTTGTGAGCCTGTTTCCCGGCGATGTCGCCATTGCTGTTGCTGGTGCTGGTGTGGCTCCCGCAGGTCCACAGCTGCGCGGAGCTCATCCAGCTCCGCTTGTCGCTCGCGTCAGCCTCCGTCTTGACGCCCTCCGCCTGCCTCTTCGCCGGCGGTGCCGGTGCCGGTGACGGCGACGGCGACGGCGCTGGGGCGAGCAGCTGCTCCGGTGCCGGTCGCCGGTGCTGCTCGATCTCATCTTTAAGCCACTCGATGACTGCACGCAACGCAACAGAAAAACAAAGTTCAGCCAAATAATCCAATAGCACCTAGAAAACTGTGTGAGAGGGGCGGACGGAGGGACTGACCGTCGGCGATGAGGTGGACGCTGATGGGGAGCTCGCGGCGGAAGACCTCCATCTTGGCCTTCTCGGCCTCGAGGCTCCGGGCGCACTCCTCCAGCCTGGCCGCCTTCTCCGCGGCGCCGGACCGGGCCACGGCGGCCCTGAGCGAGTCCGTCACCGTCCTAGCCGCGAGCGCTCGCAGACTGTGGTCTTCCCCAACTCCACTCCCACCGCCGCCGCCGCCGCCGCCGCCGAAGACCACGGACTCCTTGTGCACCGCAGAGGACCCCATCGCCGGCGCCAGTTCAGACTTCAGAGCTCCCTCTCCCAGTCTCGCTTCTGCAGTAGATCCACGGCGACGAAGAGGTGTTGAGGCGAGGTGGTAGGAGGAGTGGGAATGGAATGGGAAATGGGAATGGTGGTGCCGTTGGCGTGGTGGCGCTGCGTTTATACCGGAGCAGGAGGCGGTTCAGGTGGCCGGGGGCGAGGGCAGGACGGTCATTTTTAGGCAAAGGAACCGCATGGAATCGTCCACGGAAGATACTAGTACCGTCCTCTTTCTTGCTCCCTACTCTCATGATTATCCTTCCAAGTACTATAATAAAAATAGAAAAAAATAAAAAAACTTTCTTGATTGACCGTTCACAGGGTTTAGTTTACCAAGAGGTCCAGAGCCTTTCTAGCTAATTGCAGCAGTTGGGTTTTACTCTCACAGTAGCGAAGATTTTAGAAGCAACTGAAAATGGATTTTGTGATGGTGGGAGTGGGAGGGGCAGGATGGTCAAATTGATGTGGGGGGTGGGAGTCGGAGAAAAGAAGATGCTGCCCAGCATGCGGTGTGATGGTTGGAAGCAGAGGCGTTTCGTCGCGTAACAGAGAAGAGGCGTCCACATACCGCCTCCTCCTCGTTCATTCCCACGCGCCCAAGATGCCCCGTCCCCTGGGAATCTTTTCTCCACATTCTTCTACAAAACCCACTCTTGATTGATTTAATTACTCAGAAGCCCTCCTGCGTGCCCCCTCTCTCTCCGTTTGCATCATCGGAATATTAATCAGAGATGTGTTGTGCGATATTGGGAAAGATAGAGGGGTCAGAGGATGGTTGATGGCTGGAAGATTCCCTTTGATTGTCGTTTGGCATGCGTATTCCGTGGTCCATTCAACCAAAGAATCGTGCCTGCTGCTCTTTTTTTTTTGCTGCTTCGTCTCCTCTCCTGTGTGAAGATCCGGCTGGTGCAGTAGGTGAGACGTAGATGTCCACTCGGAATATCCAACGGGATGACGCGGGACACGTGGCTGCCGCCACTCTACTCTATTACAGTAGCTCCTATGCACAAACTGCAGATAGACTTGTTGGTGCCGAAAATGGACTCTCAAAGCTTCTCTTCATCTTTCTCCTTTCAAAAATGACGAAAATGGTGTGGTCTATGGCTTTGGGCGGTGCTCCTTCAGGCCTTGCCGGCGAGGTGCTCGGTACGGCGCGATGGCTCATGCTGCGTCCGGTGGCCCTACTTCGATGGTGCGACAACGGGCTGCTGGCCTGCGTGACGGGAGGGTCCTGCGTTGGGAGGTGGTGATTGGCGGGTTTGTCGGCGTGGGTGGGGGAAGATGTGCGGTGGTGATGGTGTGGGAGTGGGGGTGAAAACCTTGTCTCGGCCTTGTTCTGCGACCAACGATGGTGGCGGCTGTGGCAGTCGTTGACCTTCTTGAAGGCATCGTTGTTTTGCTGTCGCACCTCTACTGCCCACACTCGACATCTTGGCCTTTCAGGGGAAACCTTGACCTTTGGGTCGAACGACGGCGGTGCTTCGGCGTTGTTTACCCTCTTGGGGGCTTCTTCTCGGAGTTCGGCATCGGCAAGCGGGACCGGTGGATGATGGCGGAGGTGGCGTCCACACTTTTGTGGCAACGATGATGGTGGGAGTGATGAAGGCGACGTGGTAATGGGTGAGTTAGTTGGCTCTTCTCTGACGTGTTTACGAGATTGCCTCGGTTCGTTGTGTTGCTCTGAAGTTGAAGCTACGGTGGCGGGGGCCTGTAGTATATGACGACTGGCTGCAGGTCGACCTTTCGGTGATCTTCCATGGCGCCTACGTGCCTAGTTTCTGTCCTTCAGAGCTCTTTACCATAGTCGGAGCTGCGCTGTTTGGTCGCATGGTTTAGGGTTGGCGATGACGCCTCTTGGAGATATGTGGTGACGATGCCGCCTGTGTGCGGTCTCTGTGTGGCACTCTAGGCAGTGCGGTGTGTGGAGTATCTTAGGATGCTGCTCAACGAATGTGAGGGTTTTCGCTTGGTTTTCCCAAATTAATCGTGCAACTTTAATTCTCTCTTAATTAATGGATGTGGCAAAGCTTTTTCCACCATTTCAAAAAACATTGCACCATATTTTTGCTTTGCGATATACGATTGGTCAGACAGACTTCTGTGTAGTGGTAGTGCATATGTCGATGGATAAGGATAACTCCAAAGGCGCAATCTATTTGATCATTTTTTGTTCGCAGACGTTCGTCTGCATCGGCGCGGATCAAAATTACAGCTCAAGGGAATGCCGCAAACGGACCAATGTTTGTTTTTTGGTCCGCCGCGACCCAATTCCGGCCCAAATATGCGTTCGATTTGGATCCGTACGGACACGCGGAGGACGCGAGACGGGCGGTCTTCTTCATCCCCCTTGTTCGCCCTGGCCGATCTATCTACCTCACAACCGAAGCCCTCCCTCTCTGCTCCCCACTCTGCATCGCCGCCACCGCCGCCACTTGCGTCCCCCTTTCACTGCAGATACCCCCCCCCCCCCCACACACACACGTTCCCACACATTTGCGCCGCCACCACCATCAGCATCGCCGCCCGCCACCACTATTTGACAATATCAAGGTGAGAATGTTGTGCCCAATGATCCACCGACATCATACCAAAACTTCTTGCAGTTTCATGGTGACTTGCGGTATCGAGGAACTCACGTACAATTGCAGAATGATTTGATTGAGCATATGCGAGCTCACATAGGAGCTCGGTAGCATGAGCTCTTTTATTTATGCTACTATGTATGGTTTGTAATAAGAGTATTTCATATAATAAATGATTTATTTGGTTTGTAATATTATTGTGTGCTACAATAAATGATTTATTCGGTTTGTAATATTACTGTGTGCTATGATGTGTGGTTTTACAAAAATTATACCAAATCTATCAATGTTAGTTCCCGTAAGTGGCCTATAAAGATGCTATCTGGATCTATTTTAAAAAGTTTTCTTCACCTAAGAAACTTTCCTGAATAGATTCAGACAGCACCCACAAGTAGCTCACTATGGGAGCTACATTTCTAATTCCTCCGTTTTCGGGGGCTGGAACAAGAGGGTGAACCACCAAAAAGATTCTAATTCCTACCATTTGGTGCCGACACTGGCATCTTCCTTTTTCATTCATTCACATCGGTTTAGCTAAGTTAAACTCCTCGGGTCCAACGTTCAACCGGTTCATTTCGCATCGATGGGAAATTCAAGTCCAAAATACGAGTAAAAATATAACATATCACGACAATCCATTTATATATGAAAAACACAAATCTGAGTCTATCTGAAGTTGAAGACGGACAGGGAGATGGCACAGTCGTACTACGCCCTCACCTAATAATGGAATCCTTCAGACTCCTCCAAATAGATAACCCAAATCCTTATATATCATAAAACTATTACTGTGCACAGAAATCAGCTTATGCGTCTCTTGGCGTTTTGGCGGCACGAAAGGGCGGATTTAAGCAGAGTAGTAAGAGACACGCATGCACCGGCTAATTAATCGTGTTCGTATGATTGGATTTGGATCCTTGAAGATTCTGGTGGTGGGTGCCCATATGGCTTTGGACGCAAGGGATGGATTTCCGATGAGATGCCTGCCCTGAATGATAGATCTGGATTCCTTGCTTGCTTGGGTGCTAGACTGCTAGTACAGGTACAGCAGCTTATCTCGTTGATCGACAGCTTGTCGCACCAACGAATCTACACAGGTTCCCGTCGGTGCACTGCACCTCTGCATGCTCCACAGGGCACTCGTGTCAGTTATCATATCTACTAATGCAAGATTTGTGAACAAATCATCGCGATGATAGAGTTAAATCCTCCACAGTCCGATAACATTTTTGTTTCCTATAGTGGCCTTTGGGCGGCAGTGTGATGATGGATCATATCCTGGGGCGGCTGTTTTCAATTGTTTTAGCTCGGTACACCGGCGGCACACTACTATAGACGAGTTCATGCCATTTGTATAAGCGATCATTGCAAGTGTTGGTCCAATCGAGTTAGGCCTTCTTGATTGCTTTACAAATCCATCCACTAATGTTGACCAAGTTCCAAAAGATTTGGCATGATGACCCATTCCTTCCAGATTTGTCAATGTCACAAAAATCACTAGGTACGATACATCTCTTGTTAGTCAAATACTCCCTTTGTCTCAAAATAAGTGTCTTAACTTTCTACTAACTTTAGTACAAAGTTGTACCAAAGTTAAGACACTTATTTCGGGACGGAGGGAGTAATAATGACCTCGCATCCAATTTCAAATATGCTAAGAGCAACTCTAGATGAACCCTTACAAAAATTTAACTTCAAAAAATGCCTTGTCTTTCAAGAGTCAAACCGAACCTTGTCAATCCTTCAACCGGTTTAACTTCAAAATTTTATACTACATGTAGGTTGCGCCTCAAATTTAGGAGGACAAAGCAACTTCTCAGCAAAAAAATTGTTATCTCTCATGATCCCCCCCCGGCTCGCCTACATCCACATGGGGATCGTCCTCCTTGTCTTCGTCGTCCACCACACATTGCAACCGGAACCCCGCAGCCCCCCCTCCCCAGCTCTACTTTTATTTTTTTGAGGGTTTCACTTTTTATTGACTATCGCCAGTATTCGTGTCCCTAATCAATGAGAAGGGCCAACGTCAAATATGTATATCGTTCAAAAAGGAAACTTTGGCCCCAGAAATCTGCAATCCGAACACGCGGGAGAGGCGTTGGCTCGACGCTTTCCAATATGCGGCTGTACAATGTGACGACGCTCCGCTTCTACGACCGTCAGTGAAGGTAAATGTCCCCCTCGACAACCGCTCCCGTACTTCATCAAGCATCGAGTGGTTGCTCGCCGCAAGGCGAATAAGAATCGCAAGGCATTCAACTAGCTCGATGCCAAGCGCATCAACATGACCTCTATGGTCAAGCTCAGAGTGAAGAATCTAGAGCTCATTGCCTAGGAACAAGTGTGGCGCGCGCGAGGCCTACAAGAAGTGTAGCAACAACGATGACGATATTGGGCCCTCCGATGGGGCTGATCCATATTTCCCCTTCGGTTCCCCCGACTTCAAGGTGAAGTGGGACGAGATCATGATTCATGAACGACGAGTACCAAATTTGCTATGTAGTTTTAAGTTGGTTTAAATTTTGTAGAGTATGTTATGCAGTGGGAAACCATCTAATTGTGCTATATGTGATATGCTACTTTTGTTTTAATCGTGTAATCCAATCGTTTGATAAAGAACCGAACAACCACCCCGAGCACCCACCACCACTACCCGCGTTAGATCCATTTCTCATACGCCACCCCCGCCAAAGAAGTGTCGTGACGTGTTGCAGGAACTGTGGGGGTTGCTTGGGGCGCAAAATCTGCAATCCGAACATGCGGGACAAGCATTGGATGGACAATTTGCACTCCACAGAGCGGTTGGCTTGCATATATGACGTGGCGGTGGTCCGCTTCTACGACGGTCGGGTGAAGGAAAATGCCCCCCCTTGAGAGTTGCGTCACGTACTTCGTTGAGTACCGAGTGGCCTCCCGCCGCGAGGAGAAGGAAAATCGCAAGGCCTTTGACAAGCTCGAGGCCGAGCGCATCGACAAGGCCTCTATGGCCGAGCTCAGAGTGAAGAATTCAAAGCTCGTCGCCTAGGAACAAGTGTGGCGCGAGGCCTACAAGAAGCGTAGCAAATATTTCGACAACGTCGGGCCCTCTGATGGGGGATGATCCATATTTCCTTCGGCTCCTCCGACTTCTAGGTGAATTGGGACGAGAGCATGGACAATACGGAGTAGTTTTATTTATACTATGTAGTGTTAAGTTGGTTGGAATAGTCTAGAGTATGCTATGCAGTGGCAAACCATCTAATTATGCTATATGTGATATGCTAATTAATTTTGTTTTAATTGTGAATCAAGCAGTTTTAATTCACATTGAAATGAAATCTAGAAAGTTGTATCTTAGGAGTTTGGGTAGAGGCTATATTTTCTTAGAGCAACTCAGATCTGACAAATCTTCTTACTGCAAAAGTTAGATGGCGCCTACCTATAACTGATACGCAATATGTAATCGAACTTGGTAGAACAGATACGCCAACGCATACGCCAAATTTAAAAAAAATCAAACTTAAATATTTAGCGGTTACATTCATACCCGGAACTACGACGGAATATGGAAATATAGCAACAAAATAAAAATGTAATCCGGAACTACGTTGTCTGACCACTAGCCGTCGTGGAGGTGGTAGTCGCACACCGACTGCATGAGGACGAACGAGAGGTCGTATTCCTTCCGTGCGTCCCCCAGATGCTCGCCGACACCGTCTACGCCTGTCGCGGCAACTTACTTGCCTCGATTAGCTAGCCCTCGTTCCGCTTTCGCGCCATCGACGACCTCCTTGCTCCAACCTTGCCGGGTCGACGGGAGGACGTGAGGGGAGGGGCGAGGAGCTCGCCTCCTCATCGTTGCGAGTCTGCTTCGCGGGGGAGGGGAGCCGCTCAGCCCTCCACAACTGTGTCCTCCTCCGCTTGCCATCGGGATTTGTCGCCGGAGTTGGAGTGGGGGTGCGACGGAGGAGGAGTTGGATGCGGTGGCGGGGAGAGGATGGAATGCGAGATGGCAACCCTATCCCCCTCCCGCCCCGTACATATAGCGGCACGTAGAGGATTATGCGGTCAGTTCGCATAATTGTATGGGCTGGTCGGGATTTGACAGCTCTGTTTGAGTCAAAAATGCCATCGTACGTCACAAAATCAATATACATACAAGCTGGTGATGGGATGATGCATCTGCTAGAGTTGCTCTTAACTCCTTAAAATTGAAGAGATAAGATATAAGAAGATTTTCATAGGCTAAATTCTAACAATTCAGCTAGAGATGCCCTAAGCAATAATCAGATGCACAACTAAATCTTATTGGTACACAGTCACACTACATTGAACCGATAATCTGTGTTCTCCCACTTCCTTTGCAATCCTACCAGCTAGCTTAATTAGATGTGTCTCTCTCTAGCTCCCTCATGGATGGATGGATGATGAACGGATAACTAGTGGTGGAGTCCATTGTTGATGGGCCTGTACGTCAAGATAATGCATGATGCTGCCACTCTTTACAGGAACCGTGGCTTTAGGCGGAAAGAGCTCCTACAGGCACGCTTGGATTACAAAGATAGATCGATCACATTCTTTTGGTGATAAGGCCAGCGAGAGATTCCATTCTCTTCTCTTCCCTTCTATTCCATGGATGGAAGGGGACCAAAGCAAAGTAAGAAGCTAATTATAGAGAGGAAGATATATTGCATTCTCACTTGCTTTTTTTAAGCTAATTACCATAGAACAATTCTTCTATGGCATTTTATTAATGATAAAGTACAAGTATATAGCTTCAAAAAATCAGCCAATACCGGCTCGAGTAAAAATAAAATACATGAAATCCATTAACTAAGGTGTGATGCTAATTCTCACTTGTTTTGCCACAGGGTTAATAATAAGAAATGAAAAACACATCTCTCTCATGCTTGTAAATGCTCAAACTTGTGTATTTGAAAATATGTTTCGAGTTGAACCCAATATTTGTTGTTTTATACTTATGATGGTGTAATATAGTGTTACATTTAACTGATCAGCAAAGGATTCTGCACCTATCGAGATCCTTATCGTATCTCGAAGTCAAATGTGGCTGCAAGCATAGGCCACTAGCAATATATACGGGCTAACTTTCGCAATGGTGTTTGTCAATGTCATGGTAAGTGCTCTTTCAAGCCACTTTAGATGTCCCCTTAAAGCTTGGCCACCTTACCCATCACCATATGCCACTCTTTATGGGTTGCAGTAACTAGTAAGTAGTAACAACATAATAAGTCTAGTTAAAAACAACAAATTAACAAGTGGAAATTATGCATTTGTATTTTTTGTGTAATATTTTATCAGCACATGTATACTCCATGTAACGTATGTAAGATGATGACATATGCGATATATGAGAGGGCGACAAGGGGAACACCGGCGGCACCGCCATTATCCTCGCTCCCATCCACATCTCGTGTTGCTGTCATCGGAGGAGCACACAAGCGAAGCTCATGTTGGCTCCTTAGAAGGTGAAAATGGGGCATCTCGTGAGGGCGTCACCACTACAAGAAATGTGCTCATACATGACCTTTTTTAAAGTTCATGGCTGAATTCGTCATAAATCTATGACGAATTCACCTGAGATTGTCGTGAACCGTTTGAGGGGATCAAAATCCATATATAAATTACGACGATGTGAGTCAAAAATGTCGTGACTGCATAAGATGAGATCGTCATAATTTTTACGACGATTATAAAAACGTAGTAACATGTGCTAACTATGTTGACATGTCACCCGTGGGTCCATTCTATTCCACCTCACCCATATATTGAACTGTTTTTTCTTATATAACTTTTCTGTTGGGCTATATTTTTCATCTTTCATATATATTGGGCTGGTATTTTATCCTCCACGCTTGCTAATGGGCTGGTTTGTGGTGTGTTTAAAAGGCCCAGAGAGTCGAACTCACAGAACTGTCCGCCCGCAAAGTAAATGGAAAATAAATTGGTGCGCGCTGGGACTCGAACTCAGGATGTGTCCACCCAGATAGCACGCTCGGCACCACTACGCTAGCACTCGGTTTCTGATAAGTTAGACATCTAAATATATATATAGTTAATTTTGGATAGATACAACTGCCCTTCTCTGGTTTAACGATGCAGTTTTGGACTTAACGTTTTTAGAAAAGGACCGCGGCGGGGGATCTGGTGACCGCGACGGGGCTGATGCAGAGGTGAGCGCGACGAGGCTGATGCGAAGGTGACCGCGGCGGGGGATTATGCGGAGGTGACCGGCGGTGGTGGCTGGTGCGTCCGTGACCGGCGAAGGGGCTAGTGCGGGGGTGCTGAGCGGCGGAGGGAACTGGTGCGGGGGCGCTGAGAGGCAGAGGGACTTGGTGTGGAGCGGCGGAGGGAGCTTGGCGCGGTCTGGTCCGGCGGCAGAGGCGGCACACTTCTTCCCCTGCTTCTTCAAGGTATGAGTTCAGAACCAACCTAGTTCAGAACTCAACGCTAGTTCATCAGGCAGGCAGCAGGCAACCTGACACTTAAATGGTTGTTATCTTCTACTAATCCTAAACAAGCAGGCAGCCTGGACTAAAAGAAACTAACACTAATGTCAGATATTACCCAAAAGAAAATCATCAGGAGAAATTGAATTCTTTTAGATGGAACTGATTTTTTTTAAAGACCGGATGGAACTGATTTTTGTTAAAAGGGTAGGCTAATTCTTCCCCTGCTTCTTCCTGTGTCCGTGGCCAAATCACTTTGCACCTCATGATAATATCTGAGATAGGTTGGTGTCATATTTGAGTTATGAACTGGCTATTTTGTTGGATTTCATATATGAACTATCTATTTGTGTATGCATTGCCTGTTAGGTAGTGAAATAAATGAATTTGCTATTTTGATGGAGCTTATAATTTATGGATTTTCGGTTACTTTACTGAAATGGATGAATTTACTTTAAGTTCAGTTCAAATTTCTATTGAAAACCTGTTCGGCGTTCGTTAGGTACTAAAACCTGAGATTTTTAATTAATCGTTTAGTGAACTTAAGATATGTTCGCCAATCTATACTTTGTAGTGACTTTTTGTTTTGTTTTTGTTTTGTTTTGTTTTATGTAAAAATAAGCTGTAAAATTCAGACCAGGCTGCAGGACTGAACATTAGTTGCAAAAAGGTTCAGAACTAAACAAAGATGAAAGTACATGCATAGGAATAGGTCACAAATCTGAAACTAAAACTGATTCATCCCCAGCTAAACATCCAGTTTTCAGGACAAGAGCACCGCGAATACTAGTCTGATTGGCATGAAGCTATATGTGCGCCGAGGTTCAGGCAACAGTGCACGACGAAGAGGCTAGCTCCATCTGGAGACCTGCCTCTTATATCCTCTTTTGATCCAATTTGCAATCAACCATTTAACCATTGTCTCAGATGAACAAATTCTCTTATGAATCCACAGTAGTAAATTTGTGCCTTTTACTGCTAGCTTTGAATGCAAACAATATTGATAATATTGCTCACTATTGATTTATCTAGGTTTGCTTTGCTTTTTGCTAGCTAATTTTGGTCTCTAAGATTTGATTGATGCTAAGTTACAACATTTTTTTATCTTTGGCAAATGGATAGGAGCTGGATTAAAGGAGGAGTTAGAAGGCTTTCTGCTGAACATACAAAAGGTGTTGAAGAATTTATGCAATTTGTTCGCAAAAGTGCTGCCGAGGATGCTCAAGTTCTTTGCCCATGTCGAAGCTGTCTCAACCGTGGACAACAACCTCTAGGAACTGTAGAGGCTCATCTATTGATTTATGGGATGACAAGCACATATGATCGGTGGGTCTATCATGGAGAACCTTTGCATGCTGAACCTGAACCTGATGCAGACCCACACCGTGTTGATGAAGGCAATGATTATGTACAAGTTGATCCTCCAGCGGGTGCTGGTTTTGAGGAGGAGGGTGGAAATGAAGATGACAGAATTATTGAGTTGTTAAAGGATTTCTATAATTCAGAACGACAAGGTGACCGACAGAAGACAATCTTGCCGAGCTATTAGAGGAGGCGAAGCGCCCAGCTAGTGATGGTGGTAAATTGTCTAGATTTTCCTTCACCGTGAAGTTACTTCATGCCAAGTCTTTCTACCGGATGACCAATGTTCAATTCAACGCAATGCTCCGTGTCATGACCTTGCAATATCCAGATAGTGAAATTCCCAAATCTTATGATAAAGCATTGAGTATAATCAGCAGATTGGGACTTGGCTATGTTTCAATCCATGTCTGCCCGAATAACTGTGACTTATTTCGAAAGCAGTTTGCCAACTACGACAACTGTCCAAAATGTGATGCCTCTAGGTGGAAAAATGGTGATGCGAAGAAGCGGATAACGGCCAAGGTGTTGAGGCACTTTCCTTTGATTCCAAGGCTGCAGAGGATGTTTATTTCGAAGAAACAATCAGAGGAGGTACAATGGCACAAGTTGGGTCGAAAAGCCGTGGATGGTGAACTCAGCCATCTAGCTGACGGGAAGGCATGGGAAGAGTTGGACAAATTTGATGAATCATTTGCCGCTGATCCAAGGAACTTTAAACTCGGCATTGCCTCTGATGGTTTTAATCCATTTGGAAAAATGAGCACATCCTATAGTATGTGGCCTGTATTTGTGATGCCATAAAACCTTCCTCCATGGGCATGTATGGATCAGTCCAGCGTGATGATGGTGTTGCTGATTCCGGGTCCAGATTCTCCCGGAAAGGATTTTGACGTCTTTATGGAGCCCCTCGTAGATGAACTGCTCCTGCTATGGAAGGGTATGCTTACGTACGATGCCGGGAGTCCCGAAAATTTCAATCTACGTGTTGCGGTCTTATGGTGCATCCATGATTACCCGACGCTGCACACTTTATCAGGGAGGACCACAGGGGGGTATCAAGCATGCGTGCATTGTGACAAGGACCCTTGCTCAAAGAGAATAAGGAGCAAGATATGCTTTACTGGGCACCGCCGTTTTCTTACTCGCAAGCATCCTTGGCGGAAAAGCAAGGATTTTAGCGGCGAGACTGAAACTCACGACAAGCCAGAACAATTCACTCAAAAAGAGCTTGAGCAGCAACTTGACAAGGTCAAAGATGTGAGACCAGGAAAGCATGAAAAAAAGAAAGCGTGAGCAGGGTCAATGTTGGGACCGGAGGTCTATTCTGTGGGACCTCCCATACTGGAAACACCTGAAGTTTAGGCATAATCTCGATGTTATGCACATCGAGAAAAACATATGTGAGAATCTGCTAGGGACATTTCTGAATATCGAAGGAAAGACAAAGGACACGGTTAACTCCAGGCTAGATTTGTAAGACATGGGCATAAGAGAGGATTTGCACCTACAACTTTCTGAAGACGAAGAGTCATTCAAAATGCCAGAAGCATGGTATACGATGACTAAAGAAGAAAAGCGTGCATTCTGTGAATATATAATGAATGTGAGATTTCCAGATGGGTACGCCGCGAACCTAGCAAAATGTGTTTCTCCTGATGGATGCAAGCTTCAAGGACTGAAAACACATGATTTTCAGATCCTGCTCCAAAGGATTTTACCGGCGGGACTCCGAGGTTTGATGGATAAGGAAATATATGAAGCAGTTGCTGAGCTAGGGAATTTCTTTAACGAATTGTGCTGCAAAGCACTGAAGCTAGAAGTTCTAAAAAGACTTGAAATAGAAATCCCAATTGTCCTTTGCAAGCTGGAGAAGATTTTCCCTCCAGCTTTCTTCACTGTTATGGTTCATTTTGCCATCCATTTACCTGAAGAGGCAATGCTTAGAGGACCTGTACAATACGGCTGGATGTACCCGATCGAAAGAAGGCTGCTTACACTGAAGCGGTATGTGCGGAACACGGCCATACCGGAGGGATCCATTGCAGAAGCATATATTGTCTATGAGTGCTTGACATTTTGCTCGAGGTACTTTGACGATGTGGAAACGAGATTTAATCGACCGGGCAGAAACAGAGAGCGGGATGATTCGCAAGGTGGTGATCTCTCGGTTTTCAAGCATGGTGTGAACTTTGTTGGAGCTTCAGAATACGTGCATGCTGGTGATGACTATGACAAGATGGTGTGGTATGTCCTCAGAAGTTGCCCTGAGGTTCAACCCTATATCGAGTATGGCATCTCTTGTGCACTTAATTGTATCATTTTTCTCTGGTTGGAATGAACCCATTATTTAGGCCCGATGCTTTAACTGATTATTTTGTTGGCATTACAGCCTGTGCAAGGAAGAGCTGAACCAGCAAGGTATCATCAATGTTGATAGATGGCTTGCGAAGGGATTTTCTCAATGGTTTAAGACTCATGTGAGATATTTAGCATTTGATCAATTGACACGTAATTTTCCATGAGTCTTATTCACCCTGGTTTTATTTGTGCAGATTGGAAAATTGCATGAGAAGAACAATCTTAGTGACGATCTCTTTGCATTGGCATGCGAACCAGATAAGCGAGTGAGGAAGTATTCTGCGTGTATTGTTGATGGTGTCCGGTGATACGTCCCAAACGTATCTATAATTTCTGCTTGCTCCATGCATGTTTTGTGTGACTTTGCCATGATTTGCTTGAACTTTCATACACTTTTGAGCATATTTGGACTAATCTATTAACCCAGTGCACCCACCTGCCAGTTGCTGTTTTCTGCTGTTTTTGTATTTCAGGTTTCCGGCCATTAAAAGTGCTCCAAAAAATCCGGAAAAATCAGATAAAAACTCAGCGACCCGGAAGCTTCAGAATCACCAAGGCAGCGGAGGGGGGCCACCACCAGGAGACCAGGAGGATCCCTGGCGCGACCCCACCCTAGGCCGCGCCAGGAGGCTTCCTGGCTGCCCTGTGGGTCCCCTCGACACCCCCCATCCGCCTATATTTAACCCTCGGGGTGGAAACCCCTAATATCGATCTCTTTTCCACGAACTCGCCTCTGTACCGCCGCCGCCGCCGTTTCTAGATCGGGGCTGCCTGGAGAAGCTGCCCCGGCACCCTGCCAGGAGGAGAAACCCCCTCCGAGAGACCATCCATAGCCATGGACGCCTCCCGGATGTACCGTGAGTAGTCCCCCTTGGACCATGGGTCCGTGACCAGTAGCTATGTGATGTACTTCTCTCCCCTCTTTGTGCTTCCACTTTTGAGACCTCGTGAGCTGCCTCACATGATCGAGGCACTTTTGTAATTTCTGCTGTTGCTATGCTGAGTTTTCTGGGATCTGATGGATTATGAGACTATGTTCAGATTGTGATGAGTAATATATTTGGTTCTTCTCTTTTATATTTTGTTCTTGAGTAAATTCTTGCATGTTCTCCATTGCCGTATTTTACTTTGGCCAAGTGATTTGTTGCAACTCCAAGAGGGAGCGTTATGCTTGATTGTGGGTTCAGCCCCTTGATGTCTAGCTTGAGTGACAGAAACATGAGACTAGGGGATGTGCTATTGCCACCAGGGTGTAACACCCTCAGTTTCTGTAACAGTAATCATCATCACTGTTGAGCATCACTGTTTGTTAATCACTGTTATCCCCTGTCTTTAATCAAACTTTGCTTCTGCTCTTTTCAAACCATCCTGGTTGGTAATCAAAACCCAAATCCCAATGCATCTTCCTCATCAAGAAACTAAACCCTAGATGGAACTGCTTTGAAAAAAAATTAAAACAAAAGTGTTCAAATAAAGTTGTTCCATAAATCCTGAAACCATTTTTGTAAATTGCCTAAAATCATTATAATCATGTTGGACCAACTTTGGTAATTTTTGGAGTTATGAAAAATCTCAAACAATTATAACAGTAGCTTATAAGGTCCTTTTTAATCATAAAATATTTAAAAGAAATACCCACTGAGTTTTAACATGTACCAAACCTTTGGTGGCACCTACATGTGACATACAACTATTTTACAAACCCCCAACACATTTAAATAAAATGCAGAGCAATGGAAATAAATACAAGAGATAAAAGAAAGTCAACAAAAGAAATACAAAAAAAGGGAAAATTGTTTAAACTCGCCTAAGGCGACGGCCCAACCGGCCCACTCCCCTTCCCCACCTGTCCCCGTCCCCTCCGTCAACTGCCCCGTCGCCGTGGCGAGCTCGCCGTGGCTGGCGTCTCTCCCGGCCGCCCCCACCTCCCCTGTGCGCGCCGAGGCGATAAGAACGCCCCCAGCCATCCCCTGGACATCCTCCCCCTCCCTTTCCCCTCCTCCTCTCGCACGCATCGGGGAAAAACTCCCAAGCGCCGCCGTCGCCATTGCCGTGGCCAGTCGTGGCCAACGGGCTCGAGCCTCCCCGCCGTGGTGTCCAGCGGCTGCGCCGTCGTCGTCTTCGTCGACTACACCAGCGAATCAAGCCCGGGGAGCAGCCCAGCCTTCGCCGCGTCTTCTTCCCCCAACTTCGGTCGCCGTGCGTCGCGGAGGGAATTCGCCGCCGTCGAGACGCCATCGAGCCCACTGCCACCACTGCTACACTCGCGGTGAGCTCCTCTACCTTCCCCAAACCCCCGCGTAGCCCCTCGTGCACTGAATCAGCCGACGCCATTGGAGCCGTGGCTCCGTCGCCGCCGACGTGTTCTCCCCCGCGGCCTAGATCATGCTTTTGGCGCGCCGAGCACGTCCTCGTGTTCGCCTTGCTCCCAGGAACACCACCCCGTAGCGCATGCTCGAAATCCCTCTCCGTTGATGCGTTTCCGACGAGGCCCGAGCGCAGGCGGCCGTCTACCTCGTCGCTGACGTCACTCCGGCAACTCCACGCCCGCGCCACCGCTACCAAACGCCTCCCCGTCGCCTCCCTGTTCGATTGGGGCTAACCGCGCCCCCTCCTGAGCCCTGTGGCGTCGCCACCGTCAACCTCGTCGCCGGCGAGTCGCCGGTGAGGTTCCGATGAGGCTGCCAGGTGGGGCCCCGGTGCCAGCTAGTTAATTAGGGCTTAACCCAAACCCCTAAGCCACTGACAGTGGACCCCCCGGCTAATTACTCTGTTAGTTTAGCTGAAAAGATTAACAGAATAATAAACCCCCCAGACACTGACATGTGGGTCCCCTGGTCATTATATTAATTAAACATGTCTAGTTATCACTGGAGTCAATGACACCTGGGCCCATTTGTCAGTTTGATTTTTAAAAGAATTTAAAAGAAATTCCAGTGGCTGACATGTGGGCCCAGAGGCTATTTTGATTTATTAAAATGTTTTATAAATAAACAGAGGCTGACATGTGGGTCCCACATGTCAGACACTGTTTTGGATAATGTTCTGGATAATGTTGAATAAATAATAAAAGAAATCCAGAAAATCATTTAAATGATTTAAAACTTGGAAATTCAATAACTTTTAAACCGTAACTCAGATTCAAAAACTTTATACATGAAAATTGATCAAAAAAATATAACGAATACGAATACGCTATCCGTATGTCTATCCCACCCCTCTAACACAACGAACATCGAACCGTACCCCTTCGGACAGTCTGTCCGATAAGCTGTCTGGTACTGTTAGAGTACCCGGATGAATTTATTCCGAACACGGATGTTTCTCGGAATAGATCAACTAGCACGGATACACCCCCCTTATGTTTGTCCGGTACCCACGACACCTCCGGCTTGATCCTCCCCCCCTCCGGACACCTTGTCCGATAATCACCCGGAGCTGGCCGTTCATCCCTGGATGAATTTCCGTTCTGAGTAACGTGCCTTGCACTGCGTTAGAACACCGTTAACTTTTAATCTGTCATGTCATGCATCTGTTTGTGTATGCTTGCTGTGTATTTACTGTTTCTTCCCCCCTTAATCCCAGGTAGACTCCGCTGCTGCCGTCGACTACACCGCTGCTGAGTACGACTACTTCGTCGACGACCCTACCCCTACCGTCGAGCTTCCAGGCAAGCAAAGCCATTCTCTTCCCCAGATATCACCTACCTTTCCGTACTTTCTTGCACTAGGCATTGTTACTGCTGCTACGATTACAATCCTATTCAATTGCATAGCCTGATTTTGTCGCCCCTTGATGTACCTTTCTTATCCTATGCTGCCTATTATAATTATGCATATATTCAGAAGTGAGCCCTGCGCATTGTACGGATACAGTATATACAACTGCACAGGTACGGCACAAAGCAGACACCGCCAAAGGCCCCTATCTGGGTTATGCCTAGTCACCTCAAGTGTGAGCTATCAAGGAGTAATCCTTGTACTCCACTCGAGGCTGACTTTGTCTTACCGCCATAGGTTCCTGAACAGCGAATGTCCTTCAGGTGAGAAGTCGGGCGACCCAACGGTGCCCGCGAGAGGTATTGCGACGGGACGACAGGGAGGGTACGACCCGTGTACCAGTGTGCTTGGCCCCTGATCGTTGGCCGCGAGAGTTACCAAACTACAAAAGTCGAGCTCCTCCAGGAGCACACGCGAGACAAGGTAAGGAGACGGTTCACCTTGTTGGTAACCGCAGTGACTTGGTGGGACGACGGGGCAGGCACCGATGTACTGGTGGTCCTGGCTGCTGTCGTTGTCCGCGGGCCAGTTAAGTCGAGGCAACGACAACGGTTTTCACGCAGGTTAATTAAAATGCTAAATGGTTCAGTGGATGTCTTGAGTTGGCTATATGCCATGTACGCACTACCTACCCGTGGGAATTACGAGTTATGGGCTCCTCTGCTTCGTAGTGTCGTCCGAGGACTCTTCAGACGTCAGCAGTACTGCGGGCTGATTGCCGGGAAGTGGTGTTGTCTTATTTGCTCGCGCGGTGATGTCTTATTTGGATTTTCTTCAACTTCACCGGCCAGCCACGCACCGTGCAGGAGTACGTTCGGGTTGGGGTCCAAGGCCCGGCGTACTTAGGATTTAAACCGGCGGATGGCCTCTCTGTTGAGTTTGAAAGATGGGCTATGAAGTGTCGGATAGCCTCGGTGGAGCGTTCCCTAACAAGGTTCCCGCCACCCTGGAGATCCGTGCGTGTAGCGTAACACAAGTGCACCCCTGCAGGGAAGATTAATCTATTCGGATAGCCGTGTCCACGGTAACAGGACGCTTTATGCTGAAGCTGGATCTTACCACTAGAAACTATTATTATTAAATTGTATGGTTCCGGGTTTTCTTCCTCGCGAGGATGTCGAGGAGGTGAACTCGGAGGCATTGCTAATTATTACAACTTATTATTATACAATGCTGCAGCAACTTCTGCTGCGTTGTTACTTTATGCTTTATATAAACTGTTGGCTGATTCTTACCTCTTGCTGCAAGACATCGTCGGAAGATGCTAGTCTTCGATAGGCCTAGCTTGTTACCCTTGCTCTGGATTTCTGTCTTTCAATCCACTATATACAACCTCTTCTTTCCGTTGATACAATGCATAATGCTTAGTAGCGGACGTAAGACTCGCGGGTATACTAGATACTCACCTGCTTTATTTCCTTTACTGTTTTGCCTGATCGGCCGCTGCAGCCGACGTTGGAGCCCAGGAGCAGGAGTACCCCGGAGGCGCCTACTACGACGTCGAGTTCCCCGTTGACCAGGAGTAGTTCGGTGGATCCCAGGCAGGAGGCCTCTCCTTTTCGATCCGTGCCTCTGATGTGATTTGTGCTAGCCTTCTTAAGGCAAAACTTGACTAACTATGTCTGTACTCAGATATTATGGCTTGTATGACTTATGTATTCGGGTCCGCGTGACCCCCCTTTATTGTAATATATTTGTTTATCCTTTTGTGTTTAGTGTTGTGCTGTGATATTCTCACCGTGGCACCCTAATCTCAGCCGTGTACCCTGCGTGTATGATTACTGTACACGGATTGATTTTGGGGGCGTCACACAGGGATAAAACAACGGTGCTTTTATCCGCGGGTGCAAGGATTGTTTACTTTATGCAAAGTTCTTTTAATGCAGTTGTCTGTTGCTTTGAGTTTACACTTTGGGTGGGATTCGCAACTTAATACCAGCGAGATGTTCTGGATAGATATCTCAAGGTGGATGATTCGTAGTTGATGCAGTTGGATTTCGGTCTACTTACCTTGGCGTACTGCCCATTTCTTTTGAGCCCTTCCTTTCTCTGCAGCATAGTTAGCATTGCGGTGCCTTCATAATTCTGTCATTGCCCAACTGTGATTTGTTTACCTCGCTAGCACTTTTATCGTCTTTTGGGAGAGAGACATCACTAGTGAAAATCACGGGACCCCGGTCCATCTTCACATTACTGTTTACATCCTTAGTTTACTTTCAGTTGCCACTATTATTATCTCTTGCGTTGATCCTTTCTAAACAGCAAGGCCGGAGGAATTGACAACTCCTCTGTACTCGTTGGGAGAAAAGTTATTTGTTGTTGTGTGCAGGTCCACGTCAACCTCGTCTCCATCCGGCAACAATTTCTGCGCCGTTGACACCTTCTTGTATCTCTTGGAGTCCTACTGGTTCGATAACCTTGGTATCTTTACCGAGGGAAATTTTCTGCTACGCTACATCTCACCTTCCACTTGGGGTAACCAACGAGGAGTGAGAGAACTATCCTCACCGTATCAAGCCAATTTCTGGCGCCGTTGCCGGGGACTCCAGTCTACAAGATAGGGGAGTTGCACACTATATTTTATCTTTGCTTTTTAGTCTTGTTAGTTTACCTTTCAGTTTTTATATTTGTGTCCCTTATCAAAAATACCAAAATTACCTGCTGCTACTATGGGTTCCAATGAAAACACCAAGTTGTGTGACTTCACCAGTCACAACAACAGTGACTTTATCTGCACTCCTATTGCCACACCTGCCACTTCAGCTACCTCTTATGAAATTAAACCTGCTTTGCTAAACCTTGTTATGAGAGATCAATTCTCTATTGCTGGAGATGATGCTGCTTTACACTTGAATAATTTTGTTGAATTATGTGATATGCAAAAGTATAAAGAAGTAGAAGGTGATGTTGTTAAGCTAAAGCTTTTTCCTTTCTCTTTGAGGGACGGAGCTAAAATCTGGTTTCAATCTTTGCCTAGGAATAGCATAGATTCTTGGGATAAGTGCAAAGATGCTTTTATTGGGAAGTACTACCCACCTGCTAAGATTATCCAATTGAGGAGTAACATTATGAATTTCAGGCAATTGGATAATGAACACGTTGCCCAAGCTTGGGAACGCATGAAATCTCTTGTCAAGAACTGCCCCACACATGGACTGACTACCTGGATGGTTATCTAGACTTTTTATGCAGGCTTGAACTTTACCTCGCGGAACCTGTTAGATTCGGCCGCGGGAGGAACTTTTATGTCAACCACACTTGGTGCTGCCACAAAGCTTCTTGATGAGATGATGCTGAACTACTCTCAGTGGCACACCGAAAGATCTCCAACTGGTAAGAAGGTAAATTCTGTCGAGGATATCTCCTCTCTAAATGGAAAAGTTGACCTTATAATGTCTCTACTTACCAAGCAAGCTCCTATTGATCCTCAGGATGTTCCTTTAAATTCTTTGGTTGCTCAGGAACATGTAGATGTGAACTTTATCTCTAGAAACAACTTCAACAATAATGCTTATAGGAGTAATTTTGGTAGCAACAACCCTAGGCCTTTCCCATCCAACAACTATGGGAACGGTAATAGCAACTCCTACAGCCAGAATTATAGGGAAAGAGACCTACCCAGCTATGAGAAACTTATAGAAATAGAAAAAGCCACCAAAATCTATATGCACACACAGTTTGAACAAAACAAGGCCTTTTCCAGACAGTTAGATGAGCACTCCTCTATCCTTCAAAACATTAGCAAACAACTTGAGAGCCTGAATAGTGATATTTCCAGCCTCCAAACTAGACTCACTGCCATTGAGACCCATGTTTCAAACATGTCTCACACCCAATCTACCTTGATAAACCAGATGGCAGCCAAACCATAAGTCATTCCCAAGGAAGAGGATAGAATTAAGAGCCGTCCTGCTTTCCACACAGTAGCCACTATCCAAGTAGTTGAGGACGTCCAAACAGTTAGCACCCATCACACCCTAGTCCCACTGGACCTATCAATGGTGATGCTACCACCTCAACCATAGATGAAGAAACCTCTATGAACATAGAGGCTTTCAAACAAGTGAGCCTAAATGATATCACTACCTCCTTGATATATAGTAGTGACCTAGACTTTGACAACTGCACTTTACCTAAAGTTATTGGTTTCCTACACAAGATGTCTAGGGACCCCCACACTAGCACACTTAATCTTGCCTTCACTGAGCATATCACCAATGCTCTAATCAAAGTTAGGGAGGAGAAGCTTAGACTAGAAGCCTCCATACCTAGGAATCTAGAAGATGGTTGGGATACTATGATAAAAAATCAAATTGAATAACTTCTCTTGTTATGCTCTTTGTGATGTTGGAGCAAGTACCTCAGTTATGCCCAAAAGAATGTATGATATGCTTGAATTGAAACCTTTTGATCCCTGTTCTTTTGGTGTTCGTCTTGTTGATTCTTCCGTAAAGAAACCTTTGGGGAAGATTGACGATGTTCTTATCATTGTCAATGACAATTATGTTCCCGTTGATTTCACTATTATGGACATTGAATGTGACCCTTCTGGTCCAATTATTTTGGGACGTCCCTTTCTTCACACAGTTGGTGCTGTTATTGACATGAAAGAGGGGAATATCAAATTACAATTCCCTCTCAAGAAAGGGATGGAACATTTCCCTAGGAAAAAGATTAAGTTACCTTTTGAGTCCGTCACATGGGCTAGTTATTCTCTTGAAAAGACTTGATCTTCTGCTTTAAGCCTAGCTAATGGCTCTAAAGAAGCGCTTTCGGGAGGCAGCCCGTAACGAATTTAGGTTTTTCTTTTTTGCTTTTATTCTGTACTTAGTGGTCTTGATGATTGTTACTACTGTAGCAACATCATCTTTATTTTTCAAGCTTTGTGCCTTTTAGAGCCTCATACGACAAGGGAAGTAAAAGTTGTGACATGCTGTCCAGAAAACAGATTCTGTCCTCGTGACTATAAAAATCATGGAAAAATCCCAGTTCATTTTTTTGAGCTGAATTGTTTACACAGCATGCTCTATACAATTACTAAACTTTCGTATGTTCTGAGTTTTTTGATTTGAGTTGCAGAAGTACCCCTAAAAAATTCGTTTCTACCTGCTGGTCTGTTTTTCACAGATTCTGTCCTGTTTTGCTTTTTCTTCGTTTTGCAAACCTTAAGCTTGCTTTTTCTTTGCAAAAACTTTTTGGAAATCTTGATAAACAGTATCTCTTCAAGCTTATCTTTATTTGCAGTAGAGGAAAATTATTTTAGTTGGTTACTAACCTCTCTAATCAGTCTACAATGAGTTATATATGAAGGGAGTTTTCAAGTGCGCGATGGAAGATGATGAAAGAAGATCTTGGAGTGTCAAACGCTCAAGCTTGGGGATGCCCATGTGCACCCCCAATAAATATTCAAGGAGACTCAAGCATCTAAGCTTGGGGATGCCCCCGTGCATCCCCTTCTTCATCAACAATCATCAGTTCGTCCTTCGTCTCACTATATTTTTATCACTTCATGCGTTATGTGCTATGCTTGGAGCGTCTCGCTCTTTACTTTTCTTAGGTTTGGTTTTGCTTTGTTTGCTGTAGTAACAAGTTAGACCCCAGCTTACTCTTTTGTGTGGGAGAGATACACGCTCCGCTTGAACTAGAACTCCTCATAGGATTTGCATGCTTATTCTTCTAGCTGTGAGTTGTTCTTTTTCTTTTCTTAGCTGCTGCTCTGTTTAGTTGTAGTGCTTTAGTTTTTCTTGAGATTTTATTTTGTTTTAGGTTGAACTTTCTATAGGTTGCATGTTTTATCTTGTTAGAAAATTTGCCTGTTGCACTGAGTTTTGTGTCTTGACTAGAAGTAGGTAGTTGAAGTTGCTTTTCTCTTTGTAGTAGTAACTTGCAATAGTTTTGAGGTATTGACTAGAGTAATGTTTGACCTTTTGGTGTCAAGAGCTCGAACCTATTAGTGATAGATGTCATATTTTGGGCAATCCGTGTGTTTTTCGAAAACCAAAAACCCCTGTTGAGAACTCTAGCTACTAGATGGATCACTAACCTCTAGAGGGTTCGAATATTAGAGTACACTCACGTACCATGAGTCGAGGATGCGCACGGATAACCAAACCCCATACACTCCTCCTCGGGGTACTTGTCTCTTTGTGAACCTCCTAATAAGATTGAGAGTTATCGATAATACGTGCATGAGTTCTTCGGACTAATGTGAGTATTCGAAAGTTGACACTTCCACCCACCTATACTTTTTCTAGCCTCTTCGGTACCGTGCATTGCCCTTTCTCACCTTGAGAGTTGGCGCATACTTCGCCGGTGCATCCAAACCCTTGGCACGATACGCTCTGTCATCATAAGCCTACTTATATCTTTCCTCAAAACAGCCACCATACCTACCTACAAGGCATTTCCATAGCCTTTCCGAGATACATTGCCATGCAACATCCACCTTCTCATGACTTGATCTTCATGTCATACATGCTACTTGCTTGATCGATGAGCCGCATGCTAGTTGGGCCTTGCCCTATCATTGCTACATGACGCGCTAGTATCATTGCATATCCTGCTATCCTGGCAGAGGCATACTTTTGCATCATGATAGTTATATCTTCATTATTTGAGTACTTTGTAAAGTGTGAAAGATCTTCTATAATTTTTGTAAAATATAGAGTGTTGCCCCTAAAGTGAGGAAAAGATCCCAAAGAGGACAAAATCAAAAGATCCCAAAGAGGACAAATGAGAGTTAAATAGAAAGAGCCATTGAGGCCACCAAAAAAATACAAAAAATAGACAAAAAGAGAAAAAGAAAAATAAAAAGAGAGAAGGGGGCACACTACTATTCCTTTTGAGAGATCCACACTAGTACTTCATCCTCTATTCCTTGTACTCCATAGAGATCATCATCATGCATATAGCTATGTGGGGACCTTCACACTATAGAACTTGGCTTGTATATTCCAATGATGAGCCTCCTGAAACGAGCTCTAGGTCTTCTTGAGCAAGCAAGTTAGATGCACCCCCACTAGTTACCTTGGAGAGCTTTTAGCTCACATGTGCATCCGTTGCATGGAAATCCCTACTCCTCACATCATATCTATCATATGGCCTTCTCTCGCCTATGATTGTCCTCATTGATGTGAGCCTTTCACATATTTTTTGTCTTCCTCCTCCACCTTCTTTCTGTTTCGCCTTTTAGGTGTCAACTTTCTTTCTCACGCTCATCCATTGCATGAGTGCTCAAAATATCGAAAGGGAGTGGATCAGTTTGACTTGTACCTGGCTAGTGGTCTGGGGACGAGTCAAGATAAGAATCCAAAGGAGACTAAGTGTGAAACTTTAGTAGATAGTTGTTCTCAACAACCTTTTTTCTCTCTTTTTCCCAGTCTCCTGCTTGCACGCAAACACCATCTGGAGACATTCGAGTCACGGACAGCGAGGGCTCTTGCACCTTTTGTTCTTTTGTTGCTTGTGTCAATGCTAATATAGACTCTTGCTTGTTAAGACTTGAATTGAATTGCATGCTTTGATTGCTTTACTCAAAAGTCCTTATATGACGAGCAAGAATTAAGCTTGGGGATGTTGACACGTCCCAAACGTATCTATAATTTCTGCTTGCTCCATGCATGTTTTGTGTGACTTTGCCATGATTTTCTTGAACTTTCATACACTTTTGAGCATATTTGGACTAATCTATTAACCCAGTGCACCCAGCTGCCAGTTGCTGTTTTCTGCTGTTTTTGTATTTCAGGTTTTCCGGCCATTAAAATGCTCCAAAAAATCCAGAAAAATCAGATAAAAAATCGGCGACCCGGAAGCTTCCGGAATCACCAAGGCAGCGGAGGGGGGACCACCACCAGGAGACCAGGAGGGTACCTGGCGTGGCCCCACCCTAGGCCGCGCCAGGACGCCTCCTGCCTGCCCTGTGGGTCCCCTCGACACCCTCCGCCTATATTTAGCCCTCGGGGTTGAAACCCCTAATATCGATCTCTTTTCCGCGAACTCGCCTCTGTACCGCCGCCGCCGCTGTTTCTAGATCGGGGCTGCCTGGAGAAGCTGCCCCGGCACCCTGCCGGGAGGAGGAACCCCCTCCGGGAGACCATCCATAGCCATGGACGCCTCCCGGATGTACCATGAGTAGTCCCCCTTGGACCATGGGTCCGTGACCAGTAGCTATGTGATGTACTTCTCTCCCCTCTTTGTGCTTCCACTTTCGAGACCTCGTGAGCTGCCTCAAATGATCGAGGCACTTTTGTAATTTCTGCTGTTGCTATGCTGAGTTTTCTGGGATCTGATGAATTATGAGACTATGTTTAGATTGTGATGAGTAATATATTTGGTTCTTCTCTTTTATATTTTGTTCTTGAGTAAATTCTTGCATGTTCTTCGTTGCCGTATTTTACTTTGGCCAAGTGATTTGTTGCAACTCCAAGAGGGAGCGTTATGCTTGATTGTGAGTTCAGCCCCTTGATGTCTAGCTTGAGTGACAGAAACATGAGACTAGGAGATGTGCTGTTGCCACCAGGGATAAAACAACGGTGCTTGTATCCGCGGGTGCAAGGATTGTTTACTTTACGCAAATTTCTTTTAATGCAGTTGTCTGTTGCTTTGAGTTTACACTTTGGGTGGGATTCACAACTTAATACCAACGAGATGTTCTGGATAGATATCTCAAGGTGGATGATTCGTAGTAGATGCAGTTGGATTTCGGTCTACTTACCTTGGCGTACTGCCCATTGCTTTTGAGCCCTTCCTTTCTTTGCAGCATAGTTAGCATTGCGGTGCCTTCATAATTCTGTCAATTGCCCAGCTGTGATTTATTTACCTCGCTAGAACTTTTATCGTCTTTTGGGAGAGAGACATCACTAGTGAAAATCACGGGACCCGATCCATCATCACATTATTGTTTACATCCTTAGTTTACTTTCCGTTGCCACTATTATTATCTCTTGCGTCGATCCTTTGTAAACAACAAGGCCGAAGGAATTGACAACTCCTCTGTACTCATTGGGAGCAAAGTTATTTGTTGCTGTGTGCAGGTCCACGTCAACCTCGTCTCCATCCGGCAACAATTTCTGCGCCGTTGACACCTTCTTGTATCACTTGGAGTCCTACTGGTTCGATAACCTTGGTATCTTTACCGAGGGAAATTTGCTGCTACGCTACATCTCACCTTCCACTTGGGGTAACCAACGAGGAGTGAGAGAACTATCCTCACCGTATCATCCGGTACCACACTGTTGACCGCGAGAAAGATCGAAACACGCAGAATAGTGGAATTCGTACCGAGGGACACCATGAGGGCGCTGCCATCGACTTCTATGGTCAGCTCAAAAGCATTATATGGATGCAGTACAACACTATCAGAGGTGTCCGTCGTTCGGTCGTTTTATTCTGCTGTGACTGGTTTGATCTTAGTTGCAAGAAAAACTACACATGACTCGATGATGATGGACACTTCATAAGCATTAACACTGGAAAATGTTGGTACAAGAATGATCCTTTTATTCTAACAACACAAGCAACAATGGTATTCTATGTGCCAGACACTCGTTTGCATGGAAATTGGCGAGTTGTGCAGAAATTCCAGCATAGGCATTTGTGGAGTGTGACTGAAAATGAAATAGGAGATGGTCCTGGTGGTATCGGGCTAACATACCAAGATGATGACACCCCGGAAGTTCCAGTGCAAGCTCAAGAAGCCGATGTGCAAACCAGAATATTGCGAAGGGACAGGGAAGGTGTGTTTGTTGAGGCTGTAGTTGTAGAATGAATGAAGAAAAGGAGGAAGGAGGTAGCGGATGGTCATGAAAGCGAGGATGATAAAGAGAACTGGACTAACGATACGATGCTCCAATATTTTAGCGACATCGAACATGATATCGACGATGACGAGTAGCATCTCAACTTGCTGCCAAGGCCAAGCAAGCCGAGGAGAAGAAGAAACTGGCTGCAGTAGCATCTCAAATATGCACTTCACAGGAAACTCTTATCTTCCGTGCATACATCAAGGGGGAGTATTTCATCGATCTTAGCACCGGTTTATCATCGAAAACTCAAAACTTTCAAATTATTTATCGATGCCTGTTTTGTCAACAATCGTCCAAAAAGGGGGAGATTGTAAGAGAAAGTTTTGCCCCCGAAGGTTTTGGACATTGTTGGACAAAGCAGAAGTGGAACTAATATTGTTTTCGAGTATAAACAAATACTTAGGTTCCGAAAGAATGGTGTTCGTAAGGAGAAGGTCGAAGGACAACTCACTGCAGCGAAGCTGCAGTCATCTACCGAAACCTTTGAAGGAAGACGACCCCTAAAAATGTCGTCAAAGAAGAGGTCTCTCTCGAGTAAAAGCGCAACGAGGAGATAGCTGAAGCTGGTCGAAGACTTAGTCTTTTTACTAGTTTCTTTCTATTTTCTTGAGTCGTAGGAAAAACCGTACTATCAAGAGGGGTTTGCTAGTTGATATCTTAGTCGAAGTGAATTTGCTCTGCTCAACCTAAACCCACGAAAGCCTACCGAGAGAAATCTTACTGAGTCGGGTGAATAGCTCGAAGGCAAAGTCATCGCACTTCGTGCCTTCGAGAGAGAACTCGTTCGGTAAGTCAGCTTACTTGTTCCTCAAGGAAAGTTGCGCAGTGATTGGAATCCGACCGTTGTGGACACGCGTCAAGCAGTCACATCGGATCACTTCAGTCATTTTACCCATCGGGATCGCCAACTATAAATACTCCGCACCTACCCTCCATTTCGGGTTGGCTGCTTCACTGAAGATTCTACGACCGAAGTACTGTGAGCATCCCAAGTGAGATCCATCGAGAGAAAACCAAAACCCAAGTCTGAACTGAGTTGAGCAATTCACAGAGACTTAGGTTGAGATTAGCCGATCTTTTTTATCTTGGAGAACTGCAAGTCTCCTAGACGGTTAGGAGTTGCCTGTCAAGCAGTCGAAGAGAAATTGTCGCTGCTGAAGGAAGTTTGTAAAGGTCTCGGAGATGTCCTGAATCATCTACCACGAGTGAAAACTGGACAAGCTCGAGGAGTTTGTTGCAGTGAAGAATAGGACGGACAGAGTTTTGCTCCAGGTGGTCAATCACTAGTCCCTCCAACCAGATGTAGCACTTTGCAGAGTGTGAGCTGGTTTACCAAACATCGTCGTGTTAGGCTCGTTTTCCTTCTCGCATTTACATTAAGTATTTACTCGTTGCCTGTTTGCCTTCGATGTTTTCCTTCGCTCCCTATCCTTTCGAGCCATGCAAGTCATTCGATACTGTATTTTGAAAGTGCAATATATCGACCAGAGGAGGGGGGGTGAATGTGAGATTTTCAAATATCTCGAGGAATTTCTATTTCCTCAGGACTGAGGCAATACGAAATTGAGGAAGTTGAAACCCGAGGAAGAACAAATGAAGTACAAAAGCAAAGAAGTGAATGGAAAACAACCTACTGCACAACTAAGGTAGGATTGAAGCGCGGACAGAGGAATCAGTGCAGAGTGAACTCAGAAAGTAAAGCATCAGGATAAGTCATCAGTGCATAAATGTAATAACTGAGGTTGAAGAAATAGCACCAGGGCATTGAAGACGAAGACTTGATGAACCAGTTCGAGTTGTTGTGACAACTCTACGTCTGGTTGGAGAGGCTGAGATTGAACTCAGAAGACATAGTCTTCACCTTATTCTCCTTGAACTAAAGTCCTCGGACTCCGTCCAATAACTTAGGTGAGTCTTCAAGGTAGACTCCCAAAACCTTCACAGACTCAGTCACTCCGGGAACTCACAATTGCTTCTTGACTTCCTCAGACTGAAGACTTCTACACCGGCTGGAAGATCACAGTCTTCAAGAGTAAAAAAGCTTCAGATCACTCGAACCGACTTCCTCAGAAATGCTCAACTACTCAGGCTGGTGGTTTTCCTCACTTAGGTTCTTCAATGTCTTCAATGAGGTGGGTTGCTCTCGGATGACAAGTGTCAGTTTTTCTCTCGGAGCAGCCAACCCACAAATGGGGCTGGGGGTGGCTATTTATAGCCGCGGAGCAACCCCAGGTGAAAGGACATAAATGCCCATGCACGCAATTACTCTCGTGCCCTCGGATATGACCGTTGCTAGACAAGTTCTAGCTTCTCACCACGCAACACGTGGCACGGTCAAACTATTCTCTCTCCTCACAATCTTCAGAAGAATCGCACTGGCGATCTCTAGACTCCTCAACCTTAGTTAGTTGCCTCAGTGTCCTGAAGAACAACGTCTCAGACACCCGAGGACTGAACTTCTACTGCAGGAGATTTCCTCAGGGTTTTCTTCAGGATTTCTAATTGAGCACTTCCTCAGAAATACAGAACTCATTTTCCCCAACCCCTCCAACAGTGCGGTGTTTTCCTACGACTCAAGAAGTGTAAAAAGTCTTAGCGAAGACTACACTTCTACTTCGTCTTCAGTGTGAACGTCCTTAGGATCTGGTACAGCTTCAGCTTGAGCCGAACGCTTCAGGATCTGGTACTGCTTCAGCTTCAGCAGAATGCTTCAGGATCCTGATTCCTCAGGATTTCGCACAACTTCAGTCTTCAGGAAACACACCGATTTCTCCTTTGTTCCTCAACATTTTGGGGGGTCGACAACGGTGGTTAACCTCATCCTCACGGACTGTTTCCTGTGTATACTCACAAACACATCAGTCCCTTAACCGTTTTGTCATCAAATACTCCAAAACCTCAAAGGGGGCACTAGATGCACTTACAATCTCCCCCTTTTTGGTGATTTGATGACAATCAGGTTAAAGCTTCAACGGGATAAAATAAATAATTTTGAGTAAATACTAGAAGAATACAATTCATTGTTTCCGGATATAGAGATGCTCCTCCTGAGGATATGCATGTTTTGAGGACTTGATATAATTTTTTTTGAAAAACATGAGGAGCTCCTCCTATATCCCGGATTGTTTGAAACAATGCATCATATGGAATAATTTGGGGAATCAAACATAGCACTGAGTAATGTGGTTGCTGATGAATAACATGAGTAATAAATAAACTTGAAGAATATCATGAGGTAACTTAAGAGTATCAGAAACCACACAAAATACCAGTGTACAACTCATTACAAAAATGATCGGAAGAACGAGAGTTGTAACTGAGGAACCAATATGAACCCGCTTGAAGAGAACTATTTCACCCCCTTTGTCATTAAATGAACAAAAAGGAGAGACTACTGCTAACGTCCCAAAGAAGTGCCTCAGGATTGATCATCAGGACGGAGGCACGCCATGGCAGTGTGAGGACAAGCTGCAGTGTCTTCAACTTCTTCAGGCGAGAATTCTTGCGCTGAAGAAAAGGAGTCCATCGCCAAAGGTGGTGTCTTGCTTTTGGTGAACTGACGTGGAGGCCGAATCTCAGGAAGTGGAGGCTGTCTAAGGCCAAGCTTGGCGAGCTTTTCAGGAGTGATCACCTCAGTCAAAAGAGCATCAAGTCGCTGATACGTATGATGAGCATACTGATGAACTTTCTTCTGAGTTGTATGCATCTGCGCCATATAGCTGAGGATGTCACCGATCTGATGCTTCGTCCAGTCATGATTCCGATCCACCTTCTGATGCAGACTGATGAGGAGCTCACGATCAGTCATCAGGCGAGCTTGAGTTGTTTCCTCATTCGAGGCATGGGTGCGCTCCTCATGAGTGGTGTGTTGGGATACGGGGCAGAAAACACAATTTTTTCATACCTATGGTACCCGAACCCAAGATCTATGCTATGGCGATGTAAAGTAACGGAGGGAATCGGTGTTCATACCTTTGAAGACCGAAAGAGGGAAACATTCTTGCGAACGTGGCTGGCGTAGACTCGGAACTACGACCTCCCTGTCATGTAGAAGACCACCACCGGCAAGGATGACTCCCGGTAAACCTCTAGCGACGAAGTAGCACCACAGGTGTAGTGCCTCGAAGAGATTATACACGTACGGTACAATCGATGTTCCTCCCGGGCCCCGAACCAGGCGAGCAGCGGAAGAAAGACGGCTACGGATCCCGACTCCAGCAGAACGACGGCCTGCCTTATGGTGGAGAACTCCAATCCAGATGTAGACTCCAAACAAGGGGAGTCCACTTCCGGGAAGGAGAAGGAGGAAGAAGGAGATATTGGTGTGTTGGAAAAAGGGGGGTCTACCCCTCCTTATATAGGCCAAGGGGGGTGCCATCCTCCTCCCCTCCCCCATGTGGGACTAAACTCCCAAGGGGGGGGGGGAGTGCACCGGCCAAGGGGGGTGGTGGGCCCCACCCTTGGCGCCAAGCCCAAGGGGGGAGACCCCCTCCTCCCTTAATGGGCCCCATGGGCCCATTTAGCCTTTTCCCATTTTTTTAATTTATTTAAATATGTTTTAAATATTTAATTCAGATAATTAAATAATAAAACATTATTAAAACAATTAAACTTTATTTTGAACTATTCAAAATGTATGAAAACCATTCCGTCCTCCTCCGGAACTATTCCGGTGATTCCTCCTATTTCACCGATTGATCCCGTAAGTGTCCTATGCATCGATTGCCCTTAAGTGTAACACCCTAACGGTTCGGGAAACAACAGACATGGTCGAGACTCTTCTCATTGACCAATGACTAGTCAGTTGGACCTGGTTACAATCCTTGACAGCCCCTGCGCTTCTGTAACACCCTCAGTTGTCTGTAACAGTAATCCTTTTGCTAATGAAAATTACTGTTGCTAAATCATGCCATGATCAAATTTGAATCAAATCAAATCCAAAATGCCTTTTGTTGATATTAAAAAAACAATGTTGCAAATAAAACTTGTCCAAAAATTATACAACCACTTTTATTAAATCACAAATAATCAGTGGGTCATGCCCATGTGGTTATGGTATTTAATTATGCCTCTGGAAAATTTCAACAAATCAAACAGTAGCAAAAGCAGTGGCATTTGATACCTTTTAAATAAAACAACAATACAAGAGAATTTATATATGCCCCAAACTTTTTGTAGCACTGATGTGGGGTATAACAATAATTGTGGAGCCTAGTACATATTTTACAAAAATGCTAAAGTCTATAAAACAAATACAAACAGAAAAGACATAAAACAAAAAGCAAAAGAAAATACAAAACAACTAAACCTCGCCCTAGGCGAGGCCCACCCCCGGCCCAGCCGCCCACTCCTCTCTTCTCTCTCCCCCACCCCAACCACCCTCACCTGCTCCGTCGCCGTGGCGAGCCCGCCATGGCTGGGCGCCCTGTCGGCCTCCCCCACCTCCCTGTGGGCACGTCGAGGATAAGGGCAAGCCCCCCTCCCCCGTGGACACGGCCACATCCATTCACCCTCCCCCTCACCTCATCGTCTTCGGGGCATAGCTTCCCGAGCCGCCGCCGGCCACCGTCGCGCCCCGGCGTGGCCAACGCCCTCCGCAGGCCTCGCCGTCTTGTCCTGTGCGTCCCCCTCCGACGTCCTCTTCACCTTGAGCCAAGAATCGGACCGCGACCCCCGCACGACTACGAATCGGCTGCTTCTTCTACCTCGGGCCGTCGCGCCATTGACGCCACCGAGCTCTGCCTCGAGGTCCCCCGCGCCTGCTGCCAGCCCTGCTCGTCCCCTGTGAGCACCCCGCACTTTTCCCCTTGCTCTCCCGCGCTTATTGGTCACCGTAGTGTCGCCCCCACCCGTGCGCGCTTTGGCTGCCGCGGATGCGCTCGCCGTCGACGACTTGGACAGCTCTGGCCCGTGATAACGCCTCGACTAGGTGCGCCTTGATCTTCCAGTTCAAGGGATACTCCCGGCGCTCGAATTGGTTGCCAGGAACAGCCGGCCCGGTCGCCGGCGAGCACGGACATGGCCTTTGTGCCACTGACCCGTGGGTCCTAGCCCCTGCTAATTAGTCCCTAATTGTGTTTAGCAGAATAACCCCCTGTTAATTGGTCCATGTGTATATGACATGTGGGCCCGAGCCTTTTGTTTAAATTAAAACCTGCTGATTAAACCCTGAGACACTTACACTTGGGCCCCAGTTGTCAGTTTAATTAATTAGTAATTAAAAAGAAAATACAGTGGCTGACAGGTGGGTCCAGTGCATTACTTATAATAGAAATGAATTGTTTTAAATAACCAGAGGCTGACATGTGGGACCCACATGTCAGTTGACTGGTCAACTCTCTCTGTTGTGGATAATGTTGATTTATTAATTAAAAGAATTCTAGAAATTGTATTAAAATGATTTAAACTTTAAAATTCAATATCTTTTAAACCGTAACTCAAATTCAAAAACTTTATGCATCAAAATTGATCAGAAAAATATAACGAATACGAATACGCTATCTGTATGTCTATCACACCCCTCTAACACAACGAAGATCGAACCGCCCCCCTCCGGACTGACTGTCCGATAAATTGTCCGGTACTGCTAAAGTACCCGGATGAATTTATTTCGAACACGAATGTTTCTCAGAATAGATCAACTAGCACGGATACACCCCCTTATGTTTGTCCGGTACCCGCGACACCTCCGGCTTGATCCTTCCCCCCCTCCGGACACCCTGTCCGGTAATCACCCGGAGCCGGTAGTTCATCCTCAGATGAATTTCCGTTCCGAGCAACGTGCATTGCACTGCGTTAGAACACCGTTAACATTTCATCTTTCATGACATGCATTTGTTTGTATATGTTTGCTGTGTATTTACTGTTTCTTGCCCCCCTTAATCTCCGGTAGACCCCGCTGGTGCCGTCGACTACACCGCTGCTGATTACGACTACTTCGTCGACGACCCTACCCCTACCGTCGAGCTTCCAGGCAAGCAGAGCCATTCTCTTCCCCAGATATCGCCTATCTTTCCGTACATTTCTTGCACTAGGCATTGTTACTTCTGCTACTACGTTTCTTACCTATTCAATTGCATAACCTGTCATTGTCGCCCCTTGATGTGCCTTCCTTATCCTATGCTGCCTATATATATATATATGATATCCAGCAGTGAGCCCTGCGCATCGTTTGCTAGGATTAGATAGGGGGGCCGTGATCACTCAGGGGAGTGAACGCGGATACAAATATTATAACTGCACAGGTACGGTACAATGCAGACACCACCTTAGGCCCCCTAGCTCGGCTCTGCCGAGCCACAATCAAGTGTGAGCTATCAAGGATTAATCCTTGTACTCCACTCGTTGCTGACTCTGTATAGCCGCTCTAGGTACCTGAGCAACGGTTGTCCTTAAAGGTAAGAGGTCGGGCGACCCAACGGTGCCCGCGAGAGGTATTGCGACGGGACGACAGGGAGGGTACGACCAGTGTACCGGTGTGCTTGGCCCCTGATCGTTGGCCGCGAGAGTTACCAAACTACGAAAGTCGAGCTCCTCCAGGAGCACACGCGAGACAAGGTAAGGAGACGGTTCACCTTGTTGGTAACCGCAGTGACTTGATGGGACGACAGGGCAGGCACCGATGTACTGGTGGTCCTGGCTGTTGTCGTTGTCCGCGGGTCAGTTAAGTCGAGGCAACGATAACGGTTGTCACACAAGTTAATAATATGACTAATGGTTCAGTGAATGTCTTGAGTTGGCTATATGCCATGTACGCACTACCTACCCGTGGGAATTACGAGTTATGGGCTCCTCTGCTCCGTAGTGTCGTCCGAGGACTCTTCAGACGTCGGCAGTACCGCGGCCTGCGCCGGGAAGTGGTGTTGTCTTATTTTCTCGCGCGGTGGTGTATTATTTGTATTTGCTTTAACTTCACCGGCCAGCCACGCACCGTGCAGGAGTACGTTCGGGTTGGGGTCCAAGGCCCGGCGTACTTAGGATTTAGACCGGCGGATGGCCTCTCTGTTGAGTTTGAAAGATGGGCTACGAAGTGTCGGATAGCCTCGGTGGAGCGTTCCCTAACAAGGTTCCCGCCACCCTGGAGATCCGTGCGTGTAGTGTAACACAAGTGCACCCCTGCAGGGAAGATTAATCTATTCGAATAGCCGTGTCCACGGTAACATGACGCTTTATGCTGAAGCTGGATCTTAACACTACAAATTATTACTATTAAACCGTATGGTTCCGAGTTTGCTTCCTCACAGGGGAGTCGAGGAGGGAACTCGGAGGCATTGTTAATTATTAAAACTTATTATTATACAATGCTGCAGCAACTTCTGCTGCATTGTTACTTTATGCTTTATATAAACTGTTGGATGATTCTTACCTCATGCTGCAAGACATCGTCGGAAGATGCTAGTCTTCGATAGGCCTAGCTTCTTACCCTTATTCTGATTTCTATCTTGCAGTCCACTATATACAGCCTCTTTTTTCCGTTGATACAATGCATAATGCTTAGTAGCGGACGTAAGACTCGCGGGTATGCTAGATACTCACCTTTGCTTTATTTCCCTTTTTCGCTTTGCCTGATCGGCCGCTGCAGCCGATGTTGAGTCCAGGAGCAGGAGTACCCCGGAGGCGACTACTACGACGCCGAGTTCCCCGTTGACCAGGAGTAATTCGATGGATCCCAGGAAGGAGGCCTCGCCTTTTTGATCTGTATCTCTGATGTGATTTGTGCTAGCCTTCTTAAGGCAAAAATTGACTAACTATGTCTGTACTTAGATATTATGGCTTGTATGACTTATGCATTCGGGTCCGCGTGACCCCCCCTTTACTGTAACATATTTTTTTATCCTTTTGTGTTTAGTGTTGTGTTGTGATATTCTCACCGTGGCACCCTAATCTCAGCCGTGTACCCTGCGTGTATGATTACTGTACACGGATTGATTTTGGGGGTCACAGCTTCCATCGAATGAACTTCGATCGCTTTTGGAAACCGTTAACGATACAACGTAATCCCTTTGTGCTGCGGTACTTTGTTTGTCCGAGGTTTGATCGTCGGTATCCTACATACCGTGTTCACATCTCGTTCACAACAAACAACTTCTCTCGTCCATGATCATTGCATCTCTTGTGACCTAGTCATGTCCTTGCAAGCTGTTGATGCAATATCACCGAGTGGGCCCTGAGTACCTGTTCTGTCACAAGGGCTGACAAATCCCGCTCTAATCTATTAACATACTCATCAACCATCTATTTCGGAATACCCAAAGTGCACCGTTATAGCCAGCATATTTCAGTCAAGCGGTGGGATACAAATCAAAGTCTCCTCATAGATGACAATTACGTATGATCGTTACGGTCTAAGGACTAAGCCATACGTTACAAAGTCATAGCAACGATCACATTGCAATACTTTAGGTGGGTGTACGTCCATCACATCATTCCCCTTAACGATATGACCTCATTGTCAATGGACTTAAGTGTCGCCATGATCAGGAAAGCTTGATCAATCAATTGCCCAATGAGATAGTTTACCCGAGTTAAACTACGGACCATGCTTTATACTACACCTGTATTAGTATTTCCAAGTAATACAGTTATAGCCCAGTATAAAACGTATTATGAACAAAACGGATATGTGACAAATATCTGTGTTAATTTGTCTGTAGGGCACATATCCAACAGTCTCCCACTTGCACTAGAGTACAAATTACACTAGTTTACATCAGGTATGTATCTAACACCAATGGTCTCTCGGTGTTCTATAAACTTGCCCTGTGGAAGAGGTTTAGTCATCGGGTCTGCTGCGTTCAGATCCGTATGTATCTTGTGAATCCTAGTGTGTCCATCCGTGACGTAGTCTCGCTTCACATGGAACTTTCGGAGGATGTGCTTGGCTGTAGAGTGAGTTCGTAGCTCCTTCGCGTTAGCAATGGCACCCGTGTTGTCGCAGAAGATTCCCACGGGGTCAGTGCAGCTGGGAAAGACGCCAAGCTCGATCACGAACTTCTTCAGCCACAACGCCTCGTTAGACGCTTCTCAAGCGGCAATATACTCCGACTCCATTGTAGATTGGGCGACGACTGACTGTTTGCCGCTCCTCCAACTAATTGCGCCACCGTTCAACATGAAAACATATCCCGTCTGGGATTTCGAGTCATCTAGATCTGAGGCGAGGCTTGCGTCAACGTAACCCTTTACGGTGAGCTCCTCATCAACTCCTCCATAAACGAGAAAGAGATCCTTGGTTCTTCTCAAGTACTTAAGGATGTTCTTTACTGCTGTCCAGTGAGCCATTCCCGGGTTACTCTAGTAGCGATTAGTCATACTAATGGCCAGCGCTAAATCCGGTTTGGTACATAACATAGCATACATGAGAGAACCTATGGCTGATGCATAGGGCTTTGAGGACATCTCCTCCTTCTCTTTTGCTGTGGTTGGGCATTGAGTCACGCTTAATTTGACACCTTTTATAACTGGCAAGAGGCCTCTCTTGGAGTTACCCATACTGAACCTTTTCAATATCTTGTCAATATAAGTGTTCTGACTCAAGGCCAGCCGTCAATTAGGTCTATCTCTATAGATCTTAATCCCCAATATGTACGCGGCTTCACCTAGGTCCTTCATGGAAAATTGTCCATTCAGATATTCCTTCACTTCCTATAAGAATTTCTTATCGTTCCCTATTAGTAATATGTCATCTACATATAACACAAGGAATGCTACAGAGCTCCCACTCAGTTTCTTATAGACGCAGAACTCTTCGACGTTTTGGACAAATCCAAAAGCTTTAATGACCTCATCAAATCGAAGATTCCAGCTCTGAGATGCTTCCTTCAACCCATAGATGGACCGTTGAAGCTTGCATACCTTACCAGCGTTCCTTGGATCGACAAACCCCTCTGTTTGCATCATATACAACTCTTCCTCAATGTTGCCATTTAGGAATGCATTTTTCACATCCATCTGCCATATCTCGTAATCATGATATGCATCTATTGCTAGTAGGATCCGAATAGACTTTATCATCGCTACAGGAGAGAACGTCTCCTCGTAGTCAACTCCTTGAATTTGTCGGAACCCCTTCGCGACAAGTCGAACTTTGTAGACGGATACATTTCCGTCTGCGTCTTTTTTTTTCTTGAAAATCCATTTATTCTCGACGGCCTTGCGGTCCTCGGGAATATCCACCAAAGTCCATACTTTGTTGGTGTACATGGAGTCTATTTCGGATTTCATGGCTTCAAGCCATTTCTCGGACTCGGGTCCCTCCATTGCTTCTTTGTAACTTGTAGGTTCATCCGTCTCATCAGCCGAGATTGCATTCACAAGATGTCCGTAAAACTCACTAGGTTGACGGACTCTTGATGACCTACGTGGAATAAAAGGTTCCTCTTCATTCTCATCATGATCATCATCAATGTCTTGATCGTTATGAATGTCGTTCTGGCCATTCTCTTCAGCTCCCATTGTGGAAGATGGTTCCAGAACAATTTCCGTAGCCGTTTCTTCCAATTGGAGTGATTGGTCAGTCACTTCATCGAGGTCTATTTTCCTCCCACTCAACTCTTTCGCGAGAAACTCCTTCTCAAGAAAGTGTCCCGTCTTGGCAACAAACGTTTTGCTGTCAGACTTGTTGTAGAAGGTGTATCCACAAGTTTCCTTGGGATAGCCCACAAAGGTGCAATTATCCGCCTTGGTTTCAAGTTTGTCAGGCTGTAGTTTCCTAACATAAGCCTCACAACCCCAAATCTTCAGGTGAGACAACTTAGGTTTCGTGCCCCATTCTTCAAATGGTGTTGTCTTTACGGATTTGGATGGTGCCCTATTAAGAATATGAGCGGCAGTTTCTGATGCATACCCCCAGAATGACACAGGCAAATCAGTATGAGACATCATCGATCGTACGCTATCCAATAGGGTTCGATTACGTCGCTCAGCCACACCGTTTCTCTGAGGTGTGCCTGCCGGTGTAAGATGTGGTACTATGCCACAAGACTTCAGATGATTGCCAAACTCGTGACTCGAATACTCGCCACCTCGATCCGATCGAAGGTGCTTGATTTTCTTTCCGAGTTGATTTTCGACCTCATTCTAAAATTCCTTGAACTTTTCAAAGGTTTCAGAATTGTGCTTCATCAAGTAAATATACCCATATCTGCTGAAGTCATCAGTAAAGGTCACGAAGTAACGAAGACCATTGCGATTGGGGACGTTCATGGGTCCACATACATCCGTGTGTATGATCCCCAATAAGTCATCCGCACGCTCCATTATCCCATTGAATGGAGTCCTTGGCATTTTGCCCATGAGGCATGGTTCACATGTATCAAGGGATCCAAAATCCAATGACTCAAGAAGTCCATCCTTATGGAGCTTCTCCATGTGCTTTATACCAATATGACCAAGTCAGCAATGCCACATCTTCATGTGATCTTCATCATTCTTAAATCTTTTGGCCTCAATATTGTTAATGTGACACACGTCACCATCGAGATCAAGTACGAATAAACCATGCAACTCCGGTGCGTGAACATAAAACATTTCATCCTTATAAATCGAACAACCAATTGTATCAGACTTAAAAGAATAGCAATCTCGCTTCAAGCAAGAGCCACTAACGATGTTCACACTCAACGCGGGTACATAGTAGCAATTATTCAGAACTAAAACCAATCCCGAAGGGAGACTAAGATGCTTCGTGCCGACCGCCAAGACTTCAATTTGACAGCCATTCCCCACGCGCATCGTCACTTCATCCTTGAGCAAGCGTCTCCTATTCCTTAGTCCCTGAATGGAATTAGAAATATGAGCGACAGATCCTGTATCAAGTATCCAGGATGTGTTCCCGGCGCTTGTCAAGAGAAGATCAACAATATGTATATCAAATATACCTTCGTCTCTCTTGGCGACCTTGCCAGCCTTCTTGTCCTTTAGGTACTTGGGGCAGTTGCGTTTCCAGTGACCTTCACCCTTGTAGTAGAAGCACTCCACTCCGGGTTTAGGCTTGGGTACCTTGGGAGGAGCGACAACTAACTTGCCATCCCTCTTGGGGCCATCTCTCTTGGCCTTCTCCCGCCTGCTTTACTTCTTGAAGTCAGTGGTCTTGTTGACCATGAAGACGGCATGCTCCTTCTTGATCTCAACCTCGACGCTCTTTAGCATGGCGAACAACTCAGAAGGGGTTTTGGTCATCCCCTTCATGTTGTAGTTCATCACAAAGCCTTTGTAGCTAGGGGGAAGCGACTGCAACACCCTATCAACAGCAAGTTCATCTGGAATCTGGCATTCCAGAGCATTCAAGCGCTGAACGTAGCCAGACATTTTGACTACGTGCTCACTCACGCTGCCGTGCTCGTCCATCTTTGCTGAGAAGAAGGCTTCAGAAGCCTCGTACCGTTCAGCCCTGGCTTGAGGTGCGAAGACCGCCTTGAGGTCGGTGATAATCTCATATGCACCCATCCTCTCAAAGCTTTTCTGCAGCTCAGCCTCCATGGAGTAGAGCATGCCACTCTGGACAACGTTGTAATCATCAGTCCTGGAGAGATAGACATTCTTCTCGTCCTAAATGGCATCATCTGCTGGTGCGTCACCTAACGCGCCCTCTAGTACGTATGCCATCTTGAGGGGAATGAGGAGAATCCTCAGGGTGCGGAACCAGTTGGTGAAGTTTGTCTCATCTGTTTTTAGCTTATCTTTCTCTAGGAATGATCCTAAGTTGAACGAGGGGCGAGGTGCTGCCATCTACAAGGTTGATTCACAAGGATACATATTTAGACTTTTGTTCATAATGTGGAGTTTCAATTTAATCTCAAAATTCTAGAAAGCTCCCACTTAGATAAACACCTCTCAATTTAACTAAGTGATTACACAATCCCAGCCCCCATACCTCCCCCGATCGTCACGGCCATCAGTATGTGAACCAGGTAGGCCTCTAAGCCAATCACATCAGGCATGTGACTTGTGCTCGACCTTTCGGTCTCCCGTGTTCCAGGCCCACATCTACATACGTCAAGCCTGCCAATCGAACCTTGATGTTAGCTGTTCAGCAAGGCCATATCTGCATATGCCAGGGTTGCCGAACCCAACCTCATGCGAACTCCGTTGAATATGTAGGACAACTCCGGTATGTACGGAGCATCAAGCCATATGGGAGAACCTTCCAAGCGGTGCCCACCAAGGGAGAACACAATGTTGGTATTGTGAGAGATGGTCCTGTTTCGTGCTACCGTCGATATATCTAGCATACTAGCATAAAACAGGAAGTAAAACTGTAAATCATACAACCTATGACCCCCCTTCATGCAAAGCAAAGTTAAACGCCTTTCTACTTTAGCTTGTGCAAGTTTTACATGGCTGCTAGGGGTTTCGAGAGAGAGAACCTTTTCTATCCTGCGAAAAACATGCCTCAACATCGTCTCCCATCCGTCTCTATTACACCCCTGTCGAGGCCCTCTGTTGCAAACATCTTCGCATCGCTAATGCAGAGAGACAGACACCCCCCAGCCACTTTATATGGTACAAGCCATATGTCAAGCGTGGAACCAGTCTCGCGTAAACGCGTAAGGTCGGTCGGGGGCCGCTTCATCAAGCATTGCCGCAACGCTAAATGAGTACACGTGGGAGGGTAACGAATGAAGATTCGATGCCCACATCCTAGATGTGTTCTACCCGTACAATACATCTACGCATAACTAGCTCATGATACCACTGTTGGGATACGGGGCAAAAAACACAAATTTTTCATACCTACGGTACCCGAACCCAAGATCTATGCTATGGCAATGTAAAGTAATGGAGGGAATCGGTGTTCATACCTTTGAAGACCGAAAGAGGGAAACGTTCTTGCGAACATGGCTGGCGTAGACTCGGAACTACGACCTCCCTGTCGTGTAGAAGACCACCACCGGCGAGGATGACTCCAGGTAAACCTCCAGCGACGAAGTAGCACCATAGGTGTAGTGCCTCAAAGAGATTATACACGTACGGTACAATCGATGTTCCTCCCGGGCCCCGAACCAGGCGAGCAGCGGAAGAAAGACGGCTACGGATACCGACTCCAGCAGAACGACGACCTGCCTTATGGTGGAGAACTCCAATCCAGGTGCAGATTCCAAACAAGGGGAGTCCACTTCCGGGAAGGAGAAGGAGGAAGAAGGAGATATTGGTGTGTTGGAAAAAGGGGGGGGGTCTACCCCTCCTTATATAGGCCAAGGGGGGTGCCATCCTCCTCCCCTTCCCCATGTGGGACTAAACTCCCAAGGGGGGGGGGGAGTGCGCCGGCCAAGGGGGGTGGTGGGCCCCACCCTTGGCGCCAAGCCCAAGGGGGGAGACCCCATCCTCCCTTAATGGGCCCCATGGGCCCATTTAGCCTTTTCCCCATTTTTTAATTTATTTAATATGTTTTAAATATTTAATTCAGATAATTAAATAATAAAACATTATTAAAACCATTAAACTTTATTTTGAACTATTCAAAATGTCCGGAAACCATTCCGTCCTCCTCCGGAACTATTCCGGTGATTCCTCCTATTTCACCGATTGATCCCGTAACTGTCCTATGCATCGATTGCCCTTAAGTCTAACACCCTAACGGTCCGGGAAACAGCAGACATGGTCGAGACTCTTCTCATTGACCAATGACTAGTCAGTTGGACCTGGTTACAATCCTCGACAGCCCCTGCGCTTCCATCGAATGAACTTCGATCGCTTTTGGAAACCGTTAACGATACGACGTAATCCCTTTGTGCTGCGGTACTTTGTTTGTCCGAGGTTTGATCGTCGGTATCCTACATACCGTGTTCACATCTCGTTCACAACAAACAACTTCTCTCGTCCATGATCATTGCATCTCTTGTGACCTAGTCACGTCCTTGCAAGGTGTTGATGCAATATCACCGAGTGGGCCCAGAGTACCTGTCCTGTCACAAGGACTGACAAATCCCGCTCTGATCTATTAACATACTCATCAAACATCTATTTCGGAATACCCAAAGTGCACCGTTATAGCCAGCATATTTCAGTCAGGCGGTGGGATACAAATCAAAGTCTCCTCATAGATGACAATTATGTATGATCGTTACGGTCTAAGGACTAAGCCATACGTTACAAAGTCATAGGAACGCTGAACTATGTGACTCGATCACATTGCAATACTTTAGGTGGGTGTACGTCCATCACATCATTCCCCTTAACGATATGACCTCATTGTCAATGGACTTAAGTGTCGCCATGATCAGGAAAGCTTGATCAATCAATTGCCCAATGAGATAGTTTACCCGAGTTAAACTACGGACCATGTTTTATACTACACCTGTATTAGTATTTCCAAGTAATACAGTTATAGCACAGTATAAAACGTATTATGAACAAAACGGATATGTGACAAATATCTTTGTTAATTTGTCTCTAGGGCACATATCCAACATGGTGCGAGACAGAGGCTGGCGAATGTTTCCACCGAGCGAGTCCTGAGGAAGTACTGCTTCATAAAAGGGGCTTTGCCCTTGGCATTAGCATCAAGAGTGTGTTAAAGCACTTCAACCGGAGGAACATACGGATGATGATTAGCCTGATCAGGCTTGAAGTTGATGCCAGTCTTGGTGCAGATGAGCTTCATAATCCATGGAGCATATGGCTTCAGAATATGGGGATTATGAGCAGCATCCACCAACATCCTGAAGAAGAAGTCCGAGACATTAATTGGAGCCGACATGCAGAGGCTATATAGAATGTTCTTCATGATGCCCACGACTTCCTCAGCAGAGGATTCATATCCCTTGATGGGGCAGAAGGACTTAGCCAAAATTCTATACAAGGTGCTGGGCAGATACTGAAGCTCAGAAACGATGAACTTTGTCCGAGGTGGAGCTTCAGGGGCTTGTGGCTTCATGAGCATATTCATCAGGTCATACCGAAGAAGTGGAGCACCGTATGTGTTGGGGACTGAGGCTTCAGAAGGAGGGAGCGGAAGAATCTCCACAATCTCTGGGACTGAGGCAGTGTAGTGCTGATGCTGAGTCATCCATTCAAGCACCCAAATATTGATGTCTTTGGGGTCCCCTGAGACATATAGTGTTGCATAAAATTGAAGCACAAGTTCTTCATTCCAATGGATGCACTCGGAGCAAAACTGAAGCAGCTTGGCATGATACAAATCTTGCAGCACATTGTTGAAGCATGGGATGACCTCATCTAGCACTTCCATGCCTTCTAAGTCACCTGCTCGTTTGTGGTGGTTAAGAAGAACTAATTCTTCTGCAGGGCTATGTCTCTGGTGGACCCGAATGGGTCATGGATAGTGGTTTTACAAATCATATGACCGGAGACAAAGATTTGTTCACCGAAGACAAACTTACTGAATCTTCACAGAGATATATTACCTTCGGTGACAACAACAAAGGAAAAGTACTTGGTTTGGGTAAGGTCGCTATATCGAAGGATAAGCATATTGACAAAGTTATGCTTGTTCAATCACTAGGATATAATCTTATGTCTATCTCAAAACTTGGTGATATGGGTATGCTTGTACTGTTTTCTGCTTCTCATTGTGTTGTCTTTTCACAGGACGATTATTCCTTCGTGTTCGAAGGATATCGCAAAGGTGATCTTTATGTTGTTGATTTCTCTTCGGGACCTGCAGTGTCCACATGTTTAATGGCCAAAGCCACTTCTGGTTGGTTATGGCACCGAATACTTGGTCATGAAGGAATGAAAAATCTTCAAACTCTCATCTCGAAGAAGAACATCGTTGGAATTGATAATGTGAAATTCGATAAAGATCGTCTATGCAGTGCCTGTGAAGCAGGAAAGATTGCCAAGAAACATCATTCAGCAAAAACTATAATGACTACTACTCATCCTCTTGAATTGCTTCATATGGATTTATTCGGTCCTCAAAATTATGCTGGCCTTGGAGGAAACAAGTATGGTCTGGTTATTGTTGATGATTTCTCTCGATATACTTGGGTTTTCTTTCTAGAAGACAAGAGTAAGGTTGTTGAAATTTTCAAAACTTTCGCAAAGAGAGCTCAGACTGAATATGAATTATCTCTCAAGCATATCAGAAGTGATAATGGTACAGAATTCAAAAACACTCATATCGAAGAATTTCTTGATGAATATGGCTTCACTCATGAATTCTCGGCTGCTTATACACCGCAACAGAATGGTGTTGTCGAGAGAAAGAATCGAACACTTCTGGGCCGAAGCAATTAATACTGCATGTCATATCATCAACAAGATTTATCTGCACAAATTTCTGAAGAAAACTTCACATGAGCTTATTACTGGCAAAAAGCCGAATGTTTCATATCTCAGGGTTTTTGGTGCTCCATTTTACATCAGAGATATGAATCACAGCTCCAAGTTTGCCCCAAAGGCTCACGAAGGTTTTCTCCTAGGTTATGATTCGAATTCTCACACTTACAGAGTTTACAACTCTCATCTTGGCAAAGTTGTAGAAACTGTAAATGTTCGATTTGATGAAACTAACGGCTCTCGAAAGGAGAAATTACCTCTTAACCTGGATGAACCACCTTTGGATGAAGTTATCAGGTACATGGCTATTTGGGATATTCGGCCTGTCGAAGGAAATGCACATCAAGCCAACAAGGATGTTGATGGTCCAATGTTCCCACACATAGCCCGGGGCGCTAGAGATCAACATCCTGAAGCAAATGATGTAAAGGTCAAAGGAGAACGCATAAACGAAGAAAATGATCAACCCGAAGGAGAAGCTGAACCCGAAGGAAATGATCCCGAAGGACAAGCTGATCCCGAAGGTCAAGCTGATCCCGAAGAACAACCGGATCCGCAAGTTGTTGAAGAAGCTTTACCTCGTGTTCGAAGAAGAGTGGACGTCGACTCAATACTCGAAGAGATTCGTTTACCAGGTTTTCCCACCACTCGTTCTCGTACTCGTTTAACTAACTTCTGTGGAAAAATTTCGTTTGTATCCATGCCAGAACCATCGAAATTCGATGAAGCAATGAAGTACTCAGTCTGGACGACTGCAATGCTCGAAGAACTTAATCAGTTCGAGAGAAATAAAGCCTGGTCCCTTGTCGATAGACCTGATCCGAAGAAGCATAATATCATTGGTACGAAGTGGATTTTTCTCAACAAGCAAGATGAAGATGACATTGTTATAAGGAATAAAGGTCGACTAGTTGCACAAGGCTACACCCAAATCGAAGGTATTGATTTCGGTGAGACTTATGCACCAGTTGCTCGTCTTGAATCCATTCGTGTCATGCTTGCTTTTGCCAATTACAATGGTATATTGCTATATCAAATGGATGTCAAAAGTGCATTTCTTAACGGTGAAATCAAAGAAGAAGTATATGTTATGCAGCCACCAGGTTTTGAAGACCCGAAGAATCCTGATAAGGTGTACAGGTTGCACAAGGCCCTATATGTGTCGTGGATAGAATCCTGACAATAGATATGGGGGTATGAACGGAGCTAAATGAATCTGTACGTAGAGTGGGGTGACGCAAGAGGATTATACAGGTTAGGCCTCTCCGTAGAGATAAAAACCTTAGTCCAGTCCCAGGCTTACTGGGGTGTTCTTTCTTCAGAATACTGAGAAGTAGAGAAATGTTGCGCGTGCCCCTGCCAGAGGGGAGGGGGTGTCTTATATAGAGTGCGCTCCTGCCTCCTTAATGCCCTGGCATAAATGGGTCTTAATTACATGATTAAATATGTACTTAAATACAAAAAGGTCTGCCCATTACTACTAATAAAGGAGGAGAAAACGCCTGCAGCATTAAATGCCTCCCGTCCGTTGCGTTTTCCATCTTTCGAGTAGGGAGGGCTTCGCCGATCACTTCCGAGTATCGCTTTACTCGGATCTTGCTGTGCTTCCGAGTAGTTGCGTACTTGGAAACGACTCCTGGTCTCCGAGTAACATGTTACTCGGAGGCTGCCAATGCTTCGTGTTTTTGGTTGATTTCATTTTTCTTAATACGTTTTGGGGAAACCTAGGGTTTAAGGGTACCCCTGGTTTTCCTTCGCCTAGGGGTATGCCTTTAGTATTACCACGGCAATATGGGTTAAAGCAAGCACCTCGAGCTTGGTATGAAACTCTGAAGGATTTTCTTCTGAAGAAGGGTTTCAAACGAGGAACAACTGATCCGACTCTTTTTACTCGTGCATACAAAAATTATCTCTTTGTGTGTCAAATTTATGTCGATGATCTTATATTTGGCTGAACTAACCCTGATATCAGCGAAGAATTTGCTCGTATGATGTCGAAGAAATATGAAATGTCTATGATGGGAGAATTGAAGTTCTTTCTCGGGCTTCAAATCCGTCAACAGAAGAATGGGACTTTCATCTCTCAAGAGAAGTATCTTAGAGATTGCCTGAAGAAGTTTGATCTTGTCAGTTGTAAAACTATCAAGACTCCAATGCCTACGAATGTTCATCTAGATGCAGATGAGAAGGGCTAACCCTTCGATTTTCGGTTCGCTTCTCTACCTTTGTGCTTCTAGACCTGACATTATGCTATCAGTTTGTATGTGTGCTCGTTTTCAGGCAAACCCGAAAGAATCTCATCATATCGCTGTCAAGCGAATTCTTCGATATCTGGCTCATACACCAACTTTGGGACTATGGTATCCCAAGGGTGCCCAGTTTGATCTCGTTGTATATTCTGATTCTGACTGGGCTGGTGATCGAGTCGACAGGAAATCTACCGCAGGCACATGTCATTTTCTTGGTAGATCTCTTGTCTGTTGGGCTTCGAAGAAACAGAATTGTGTATCTATTTCTCCGGCTGAAGCCGAGTATATTGCTGCCGGTTCATGCTTCACTCAAATTCTGTAGCTCAAGCAAACACTGAAAGATTATGGTATTCTTGTGAAGAAAATTCCATTGCTATGTGATAACGAGAGTGCTATCAAAATTGCCCATAATCCAGTGCAACACTCTCGAACGAAGCATATTGATATTCGTCATCATTTTCTTCGAGATCACGTTCAGCGAGAAGATATTGTTATCAGCCATGTTCGCACTGAAGATCGATTGGCTGATATCTTTACGAAGCCCCTGGATGATAAAAGGTTTTGTGCACTAAGGTGTGAGTTAAACATATTGGACTCACGCAATGTGCAGTAAGATCCTAACTATCGATACTATGTATTATATGTTTTCTTTCTGTGTTGTTTACTTACGTTAGTTTTCTATCGTGTTTCTTTTTCGTTTGTCTTTGTTCGTTTGGTGTTGTCCTATACACTTATCACTCCGAGTTTTATCGTTGTTTTTCCCTCGGATTGATTAAGCATCGGACCCTGTTTTCCCTCTATTATATCCCTAGCCCATCTTTGCTTTTCTCTCGTGAACATGTATATTTGTACTCGATTAAGATTCCCTTCGAATGTCATTGATTCCGAAGGAAAATCTATCAAACGTTTATCTACCTTTATACTCGATGTTCGATGAATTTGGTCTCGGACGTGGAACAACTTTCTTTCGGTTCGTTGGGATTTTCCCGCGATTACCGCCACAAAATCCGTCCGTTGAATGCTAAGAGACGCGGAATCTGCGTCGTTGGATCAGATCTGACAGTTATGTTAGACCCCTCCTTTATAAATACTGATCCACCCCACCGGCACAGGCCACGCAATTCCCTTGACTTCATCTCTCCGCTCCCGAAGCTCTCCCTCGTGCGACACCGTGCTGCTCGTCGCCGTCGACTTTCTCGCCGCTTTGCTGCTGATACGTCCAAAATGCATCACTATTTTATATAGTAATTCTTTCTTATTCATTGATATATTTCATGATATGATGCTATTCTAATGTTGTTTTGGCTTATTTTGCACAGTTTGCAACTTTCCGGTGCCAAAGCAGCAGACGCAGGATTCAACGGTAAAAAGTGGACGCTGAGTTGCTGAAGAAGAATACCTCCAAATTACCTGAAAATCGACGGAGGCTATTTTCCAGAAGGATCACGAAGACACGCAAAAGAGCGACCAGAGGGGGGCCACAGGGTGCCCAGGCGGCCACCTGGCGCGGCCCCACCCCTGGCCGCGCCGGGAGGGCACCTGGACCCCCCGGGCCACTCCCGGCTCCCCCCTCTGGCATATATACTCTTCGTCATCCAAAAACCCAAAAAGGGGGAGAGTTTACGGAGTTCCACCGCCGCTCCGTGGATAAAACCTACAGAGAAGAAAAGCCATCTCTGGCGGGCAGATTCCGCCGGGGAGATCGTCACCATCGTCATCACCATCGTCACGGGCATCATCGAGATCATTATCAACATCATCCCCATCATCAGCACCATCTCCACCTCCATCCAATCTCGTCTCACAATTGCAACTTGTGTTGTAATCCGTATTATCTATCCTCTCTACTCTATCGGTGTTGATTACTACTTTGTGGTGAATGCTATTGAGTTTTTTTGGAGAGATAATATTGTGTCTAGATTGTTTATCATCTATTTATCCCCACTGATCATGATCTCTATTATGTCTTGTGAGTAGTAACTTTAGTTCTTGAGGACATGGGAGAAGTCTAGTTGCTAGTAGTCATATGATGTTGAAGTAATATGCGTTGGTTGATATTTAAGTTGTGTTGTTATTTTCCTAGTGGTGTTGTGTGAGTCGAACACTCAACACTTCGCCTTATCAAGGACCTAGGAGAATACATTGTGTATAAAGAATGCTTACGGTGGGTTGCCGGAGTGACAGAAACCTAAACCCCAGTTTGCACGCTTTTGCACAAGGGAACAATGGATCACCGATCGTATTGCTATGGTTAGGATTTTGCCTTAATTACTATCTTGTATTTGTGGATGCTTGCAAGGTGTTTAATCATAACAGTACACTTATCTTAGTCTAGAGGGTGTACTTGAAGGGAATATGCCCGAGAGGCAATAATAAAGTGGTTATTATCTTATTCCATGTTTATGATAAATGTTTATTTTCATGCTATAATTGTGTTAACCGGAAACGTTAATACATGTGTGTTTAATAAACAAAGAAAAGGTTCCTAGTAATGTCTCTCTTTATACTAGCTTGTTGATTAACGGATGATCAAGGTTTCCTGATCATTGACATTGGATGTCGTTAATAACAAGGTCATATCATTGGAGAATGATGTGATGAACATGCACCCACAGTAGTTATAGCAATACGATCATGTCATCAAAGTTTCTATTGCTGTATCAAACTTTCACGAAGTAACCCTAATCCTTAGACCATGAGATCACGTCAATCACTGACACCGGAAGAGTACTTTGATTCCATCAAACGTCACACCATAACAGGGTGATTATAAAGGTGTCGTTGGGTACTTGGAAAGTGTTAGTTGAGGCTCGTGGATCAAGAGTGGGATTTGTCCATCCAGATGACGGAGAGATATACTCTGGGCCCTCTCGGTGATATCACATTGACATCGCTTGCAAGCACGTGACTGGCTCACGAGGATGTTATATCACGGAACGAGTAAAGAGTACTTGTCGGTAACGAGATCGAACTAGGTATGGATGATACCAAATGATCGGATCTCGGACAAGTAAAATATCGCGAGACAAAAGGAATTGGTTACGGAGTAATGGTTCACACGATCACTAGTTCATCGTTGAGTAAGTGGGAGTCATCATGGATCTCCAGATCCCTCTGATGATTATTGATCGGAGAAGAGTCTCTGTCATGTCCATTTTATTCACGAACCGTAGGGTGACACACTTAAGGATTCGTTGACGCGTTTGAGTGGATACGGAACGCCGGAGAATATACTGGACAGCACATGGACTGTTTTTGATAAAACTGCTGGAACAGTTTCGGTATATCAAAATAGTGCAAAGGGATAATTGTTAATGTGTTCATTGAATGAAGTGTTCATCAATGAAGTACTCATTGAATGAAGTGTTCATTAATTTGAGTGACATTAAACAAGATAATTAAAAGTGTTTTAATGTGATAAACTCTTGGAATTTTGAGTGGAGAATTATGGAAGTTATGGGAATCATGTGTGACCCTTTGTTTTTGTGAGTGGAGAGTCCACCCACATGATGAAGGGAGAGGTGGGGGCACCTCTTGGGGCGTGCTACCCCTTGGGGGCTGCCTCCCCCTCCTATATATAGATGGGTGGAGACCCCTCTACTCACTCATTCCTCCATCTCTCATATGCCCTTTGGTTGGCATCTTCCTCCCCTTGCTAGCTGATCCAGTTTCACGAGTACGGTGCTTAGGCGAAGCCCTGCTCAAGATCTTCTCTACCACCACCACCACTATGTTGTAGTGCTTCTGGAGTTCCCGAGGATCCACTACTTCCGCTGCCCAACTGGAGCAAGGGGCGGAGGTCGTCACTGATCTGTACGTGTGACCGACTACGGAGACGCTGCCCGTTCGTGGCGTCAAGTCTTCATCACGACCTTGAGGTCGGCGAGTGTTCGACTACATCACCCACGAGAATAGTTCTCGTTAAAGCTTTTGGTCTTCGAGGGTGAGTCCTTCTCAAACCGTTACAAGTTATCTCCTAGATGTGATCTTGGCTGTTACAACCGTAGGAAAATTTTTGTTTTCTATGCAACGAACCCTTCAGTACTAGCATAGATCCACCCACTCAACACTTATCAACACAGCACATAGTACCGATAAGGAGTATGGTGAAAGCACATGACTACCTCTCCTGTGTGTCCTCAAGAACATTTTAGCTTTTATAAGTTCAGTTGCTAGGCCTCTCCTTTGCTCAGAAAGGATTGGGCCACTCGTTACTCTCTAGTACCTTTTATTTTGCTCGTTTTTACTTTCCTATTGCTTATACCAAGAAATTTTTTTGTTTTCTATGCAACGAACCCTTCAGTGGTATCAGAGCCTCGTCTATGCGTAGATGCTTTGTACGGTTAGAACACATAGAGATGTGGGCGTTGATCCTCTAGTTGTTACCCTCTTTTGTGCACTTGTTCATATTGCGGCAATGTTGGATTGAAGCGGCCCTAAGCGCAGATTGCGTGTCACGCTTGACATACGGCTTGTACCGTATAAAGTGGCTTTGGGGGTGTCAGTTTCTCTAACATTAGTGATATGGCATTTGCAACGGAGGGCCCTGGAAAGGGATGAAAAGAAACAACTAGCGAATCAACGTTGTGGTTCTTGTCCGTAGGTAAGATCGGTTCTTTCCTAGGAAGCCCAAAACCACGTAAAATTTGCAAAGATAATTTAGAAGCGTCTAACTTGTTTTTGCAGGGCATATGATGTGATATGGTCATTGTTACAAAATTGTTGTATGAAATGAGATTTATTGTAAACAACCGGCAGGAGCCATATGGTTGTGTTTTTCCTTTTTAAGGCCTGCGTGCTGTAGATATATCCATGAGATATATTGTAATGGAGAAGGACGACCATGGTGGTGGCGCCATGGACCTTGGTGCCGCGCCGGTGGCATGATGGAGATCATACCAAGACGCACAAGATGGAGATCTAATGCGAGAAGGACCATATCAAATTACATTATCCATGCATGTGATGTTTATCCTTTTATGCATCTTATTTTGCTTAGTTACGATCATGATCGCTGCGGTAGCATTATAAGATGATCCCTCTCACTTAATATCAAGATAATTATATGTTCTTCCTTAGTATGCACCGTTAAGAAAGTTCGTCGTTTCGAGACACCACGTGATGATCGGGTGTGATAGACTCTACGTTCGCATACAACGGGTGTTTTCAAGCCTAGCATGTACAGACATGGTCTTGAAATACATGCAAATACTAAGGTTCTACTTGGCGAGCCTAGCATGTACAGACATGGCCACGGAACATGGACCGAAAGGTTAAGCACGAGTCATATGGATGATATGATGAACCATATTGAGATGCTCGCCATTGCAGCTACACCGCCTCACGAGATGATCGGTCGTGGTGTAGTGAATTTGGTTCGTGTAATCACCAAAGACGACTCGAGGGATGTTGTTTTTGAGTGGGAGTTAGATGAACTCATTTTATCATGAACTAAATCAAAGTGAATTTGCATAGTTCGTTGTAGTCATTGGCATTTGTTTACTACCTTTGCGCTTAGCTATAATTGAGATAATAGAACTATAGAATTCTGGATATTTAACTTTACGGACTGGTACCGTATTGTTTGAGTGTCAATCTAAAGTTTAAAGTCTTATTGCAAACTTTAGCAAACCTTGCTTACTCCATAAAGTTTAATAATGTGTATTAAATCGAGAGTAACAATTCCAGTGTTAGTGTCTAAGTATCACACTTGCCTCCATGATCCTTGATATTCAAATGTTGTTTGTTATTATCAAGGTTATCTAGGAGCTGAAAGGATTGTTTCAGAAACTATCATGTGTGGAAGATATAGCGATATCTGAAACAATGTTTAGTTGCAATGTGATAGAGTAAAATTTAGTGAGAAACATGTTCTCATATTGTATGAGAATTTGTGAAGGTTGGAGACACTATGTGTCCTAATCTCTCAAAAAGGTTTTGGGAACTAATATTGTACTCACAGTTTGTCCCTATGAGCTATGGTAGTTTTGTCATGAAAGTTGTCATGATAGGATGAATGGAAGATGTAGGTAAAATGTTTACTACACTATAAGATTACTAAAGAATGGAATTTGGAAGAACACCAAACATTTGATGACGGTGATCTACATCAAAGTGAGAATCAAAGGGTGTTAGTATTTGACTAACACACTTTGGATTATGTGTCATATGAATGGTGCCACAAGTGATGTTGATAAATTCTTCTAAAAAGGAAAGGAATTGCTGAAAGAGGATCTAAAAAAAAATATTTTGGCGAAAAAGAAAAAGGAAAAGACTGGAAATTTCCAGCTCGGGTATATAGATGATATACATGTTATGGGTATATTCATTGCTTGTTAAACAGTGTGATTCTTGAGTATTGGATACTGATTGGTTGGTATGAAGTGTCATACAGAACAACGCAATACAAGAGTTGCAATGGCCTGAGTAACTAGCAAATGAATATGGGATGATTCTCATAAAAAAAACAAAATAAAGTGTTATTATGTTTATCGTTGGAATTAAACCTAGCCTTCAAGATTTATTTGAATAATTGTTATTCTGTTCTGGTGTTATACGAACAATAGTTGTTCAAATTATCACCATATTCATAGAAGATGGATGAACTCTATAAATCTTGTTGGAGAAATCACATCCATAATAACTGATGCTAAACATGTCGCAAGACAAATGATTATAAGATCACTTATGAGTGACACCACCGTTTGAATCATATTGGAAAGAAACACATGAAGAAACTCCATGGTGATGGAATTTTGGAGTCTTTTGATTTTGAATCAATTGACGGTTGTGAGAAATTTCTAGAGATGATTGAAACACCGTTTAAATCATATTGGAAAGATAACATGAAGAAACTCCATGTTGGTGGAATTTTGGAGTCTTTTGATTTTGAATCAATTGACGCTTGTAAGAATTTCCTAGAAATGATTGAAACTCCGTTCATAGGCAAAGAAGAACGGACGACTAACTTATTGGACATTATACATGTTGATGTGTATAGTTCATTATGTGTAGCCGTGTGTGGTGGGTCTTATAACTTCATATACTTTAACCGAGGATTTGAGTGGATATATGTGTATATTTACTTGATAAGGAAGAAGTATGAAATGTTTGAAAATGTTCAAATAAATTTCAAGATGAAGTGAAAATCATTGTAACGAGAAAATAAGAGTTTATGATTGGATCATAAAAGAAGATTTTTGAGTTAAAAGTTTAGAAAATGCCTGAGAGTTTAGGAATCGTTCCCAAAAACTTGCATTTCCCGAAACACCATAGGAGTATGGAGTGTTCGAGAGATGTAATCAAACCTTGTTTGACATGGTAAGGATCAAAGGTGTTATTTATAAAATTGCCATTATATTTTAAGGATTAAGCTTTAGAGACTACCGCTTTTCACTGAAAAGAGCGCCATCGAGATCCGTTGAAATGACACCATATGAGTTGTGGAATGGGATAAAACCCAATTTGTCTTTTCTTAAATTTTGGTATGCAAGGCATATGTAAAATGTTTACAACCAAAGTCGGATAAAGTACGTCTTTGTAGGTTATCCCAATGTAACCGTTGGGTATTCCTCCATAAAGACAAAAGTGTTTTGTGGCTAAGTGCATCAAGTTTCTTGAGAAGGAATTTTTTGCGAAAAGTTAAGTGGGAGGACAGTAGAACTTCGATTAGGTTGTTGAACCTAAGCTTTATGTGCTAATTGGCGCAGCGCCGGAAAGTGTCCCGGAAGCGGCCGCAATGCTCTTGGCTACCATGTCCCAAAGGTTGTGGTCACGGCGATCTAAGTTCCTATTGAACTGCGTAGTTCGGGTAATCGATCAAATAGTAAGATTTGAGATTGAATCATTGTTATTTGATAATAATGGACCGACTACATGCAAAGAAGCGATGATGGGCCCTGAATCCGTCAAAATGGATAGAAGCTATAAAATCCGTGATAGTTCCATACACGAGAAACCAAGTTTCTGAACTTGGAAGACCCTCTAGATACCGTGTTTGGATCTATAAAGAAACAGACGTGGATGTTCTCACATCTATGAAATATTCGACATATCGTTAAAATGGTTTACGATTATGTTCAAAGAGTTGGCTATGACAAGATTTGATCTTTCATAACGATATTTAGTCTGGACGGATTATTGTAGCAATCACTACATATGCTAGTTTTTGTATATGGTAGTTGAACAAACGGAACAACGTTCTTCTAATAGAATGGTTACCTAGGACGTGTACAGGACACGGTCCAAAGGGTTCTGTTAATTCAAAGGATGCTAAAATAGCATGCAAATTTCAATGGTTGAAATAAGCATTCACGGAGTTGGAATCTTCATCATGATGAAATTGTTAAAACGTTTAGTTTCATCAGAGACGGTGAATATGCTTGCTTTTGCAAGAAACTAAGTGGGAGCGCTGAGACATATTTCTAATACATTATGTAGAAGACATATTGTTGATTGGAAATGATGTATCTTTTATTGACACGGGTGAAGTTTCATTGAAAATTTGATTTTAATGGAAGATTTGGGCAAAACCAGTATATTGGGCTAATATGGTCTATATAGATAGATTGAGGTGCTAATATGGTTGGGCCGAAGTACATATATGAAATATTGAATAAGTTCAATATGGAAACGACGAGAAAGGTTCTTGCCGCATGGAAAAGGTTGAAGCGAGATTCAAGTGTTTTGACACTTGGTGAGTAAAATCACATGAATGATTTGATCAATCATGTACACCATGATATGTACAATTCCAGAATGTCCTATTGTAAGAGAAAGTTTTGCCCCCGAAGGTTTTGGACATTGTTGGACAAAGCAGAAGTGGAACTAATATTGTTTTCGAGCATAAACAGATACTTAGGTTCCGAAAGAATGGAGTTTGCAAGTAGAAGGTCGAAGGACAACTCGCTGCAGTGAAGCTGCAGTTATCTATCGAAACCTTTGAAAGAAGACGACCCCTAAAAATGTCGTCGAAGAAAAAGTATCTCTCGAGCAAAAGCGCAACGAGGAGAAAGCTGAAGCTGGTCGAAGACTTAGTCTTTTTGCTAGTTTCTCTTTATTTCTTGAGTCGTAGGAAAACCGTACTATTAAGAGGGGTTTGCTAGTTGAGATCTTTGTCGAAGTGAATCTGCTCTGCTCAACCAAAACCCACAAAAGCCTACCGAGAGAAATCTCACCGAGTCGAGCGAATAGCTCGAAGGCAAAGTCATTGCACTTCGTGCCTTCGAGAGAGAACTCGTTCGGTGAGTCAGCTTACTTGTTCCTCAAGTAAAGTTGCGCAGTGATTGGAATCCGACCGTTGTGGACACGCGTCAAGCGGTTGCATCGGGTCACTTCAGTCATTTTACCCATCGGGATCGCCAACTATAAATACCCCGCACCCACCCGCCATTTCGGGTTGGCTGCTCCACTGAAGATTCTAAGACAGAAGTCTGAGAGCATCCCGAAGAGATTCATCGAGAGAAAACCTACACCCAAGTCTGAACTGAGTTGAGCAATTCACTATGACTTAGGTCGAGATTAGCCGATCTTTTTATCTTGGAGAACTGCAAGTCTCCTAGACGGTTAGGCGTCGCCTGTCAAGCAGTCGAAGAGAAATTGTGACTGCTGAAGGAAGTTTGTAATGGTCTCGGAGATGTCCTGAATCATCTACCACGAGTGAAAACTGGACAAGCTCGAGGAGTTTGTTAAAGTGGAGAATAGGACGGAGAGAGTTTTGCTCCAGGTGTTCAATCACCAGTCCCTCCAACCAGACGTAGCACTTTGCAGAGTGTGAACTGGTTTACCAAACATCGCTGTGTCAGGCTCGTTTTCCTTCTAGCATTTACTTCAAGTATTTACTCGTAGCCTGTTTGTCTTCGATGTGCTCCTTCGCTCCAAATCCTTTCGAGCCTTGCATTACCTTCGATACTGTATTTCCTTCGAGATGTCTTTAGTCCTACGATGTCTACATGATTTTCTTCTAAGTTCCTTAGAATTTTTAGAAGTGATCATTCACCCCCTCCCCCTCTGATCATTCTTGAGCTTTCAATTGGTATCAGAGCTAGGCACTCCCTACGCTCTGCGTATTTTGGTCTAACAACCTGGAGTGTTGTCAAGAATGTCGTTTGCAGCTGTTCGCTCGGGGGAACCAATCCCTATTTTCAATGGGAAGGATTATCCCTATTGGAAGGACAAAATGAAGAGGAATATCATGGCTATCAACTCTGCCGCTTGGGAAGTTGTCAAGAATGGTGTAACTGTCGAGGACACTGATGCCATCACTCCTGAAGAGGCTAAGAAGTTGTCCCTTGATGCTGAAGTCTGGGTATTCATCACAAATCATCTGATTCCCGAAAAATATCATGAGGTCAAGAATATTCCTTCGGCCAAAGGTGTTTGGGATTATCTCGAAAAGATTGGTGAAGGTGTCTCCACTCAGAAAGATGCTCGAATTGACACCCTTCGAAGCAAGTTCTATCGGTTCAAGAGGCACGAGGGAGAAAAATTTTGTTCCATATACAGCAGACTCACTGCGCTGTCAAATGAACTGATTTCCCTCGTTGCAGATGACATTACCAATCGGATTATTGTCAGAACTTTGCTCCGTTCTCTTGATGATTCCTTCGACCACATTGTGCTGATGATTAAGGAAAGAACTGATTTCAAGGATATGGTTGCCGCTGATATTCTTGAAAGGCTTAATACTTTCGAGATGGAAGAAGATGAGAAGCGTGATGTCAATGGGAGTCGAAAGAAATCTCATGCACTCAAAGCCAGAGCTTCACATCACTCCTCTCCTGAAGCCAGTTGTGAATCTGATGGTGCCTCTGATGACCCCGAGAACATTGGAAAATATCTGGCACTAATAATGAGAAGATTCAATCGCTTTCAGAGAAGGAACTCCTCTTCACCGAAGAAAAACTTTTCTTCAAGACATTCAAATAATTCATCTCAACATCGATCATCATCTAGAAACTCTTCAGCGAAAGATAACTGTTGCTATAAGTGCAAGAAGCCAGGTCACTTCATTGCTGATTGTCCTCTCTGGGAAATTGAACATAAATCAAAGCACTCTCACAGCAGCTCTTCGAGCAAGTCTTACAGATCGAGCAAAAACCACGATTCGAAGAAATATGATTCAAGGTCCAGAAAAGACAAGAAAGATGGTTCTGATGATGACAAGAAGAAGAACTATCACAAGCATCGAGAGGGTTCTTCCTCTAAATCACATTCCTCTCGTCGACAGAATTCACATCGAGCCAAAGCCTATCTGGGTAAAGAGATGAACTCTGAAGATGAAGCTTCCGGTTCTGAAGCAGGATCAAAGTCAAGATCTGGTTCTGGTTCTGAATCTGATGGTGTTGCTGGAATAGCATTCGCCTCGAACAAGAATTCAAGTTCATTCTTCTCCAACCAGAGCAGTGAAGATGAATCTCCAGCTTACTGCTTCATGGCCAAGGCTAAGGTATCCTCATCTAAGAAATCCTACGATACTTCTGATGGATCTGCTTATGAAAGTGACTCTAGGATAAGCTATGCTAAACTTGCTAAAATTGCTTCTATCCAACAAGATGAGCTAGATTCTCTAAGTGAAACTATTCAAAAATCTGAGTCTCTGTTGATCAATGAGATTGAGAAGGGTCAAACTTTGACTAACGAGCATATTGCTCTGAAAGAAAAGTATGATGAGCTTTCCTCTCGGCATGAACTTCTCTCAGTGGACTACGAGAAGCTAACCTACGAATTCCTTCAAAGGAAAATGGCTCTCGAGAAACTGAGAGAGGCTAATGAAGAGTTGGAAAGTGTAAATCTCACACTCATGGCTCAACAGGGCTCAGAAGATAAAAATGAATCTATTTCACCTTGCTTGACTTGTTTGGAACGAAGTAAAATTGATTCTATTTCTGAGAGATCGAAAGGAAAGCAACCTATTGTTATCGATGATACTAACCCCTCGAACGAGGAAAACATTACCGAGGAACTCCTCAGGTTGAAGAATTTATTTGAAACAGGCATGTTCAAAAGTGTGCAGGGACACCAGTACTTATGTGATATCCTTCGAAAGGCTCTTCTTCACAGAAATCCCCGAAACGAAGGAATTGGCTTCGAAAGGAAAATCAATCCTGATGGAACCTACTGGAAACCCGAGCAGTATCCTAAAACTGTCTGGGTTCTTGCGAAAGAAAAGCCCATTGATATTGCTAACCTTTCAGGTTTCAGTTGCAAAATTGACAAAGCTATTGTTGATGAATCACTTGATTCTGACTACAAGCTTGTCAAAGATCAGGAAGGAAAGGTGTCGGCTGAGTTCGTTGGTACTCCTCCAAAGAATGGCTTTTATAAGCGACAGATTTGGGTTCGCAAATCTCTCGTAGAAAAACTGCCCCCTAACCATTCTATGCAGGGAAAATCCTCGGTACCACCGAATCACTACTATTCTCTCGAGGATAGAAATGAACCCTTGGTGCCTGCTTCAAATGTTCCCCAGAAGGATTACTATCGAATAGATAGAAATGTTTATCGCCATCGTGACAATAGCACCAAAATTGCCATTACCCATCGTTACTCAAACCCCTTGTCGAGGAATTATATTTATGGTGTGCTTGATGGTCCTGATCGACAATGCAATCCTGTTCGATATAATATTGCTGATCCATCTAGCTCTTCCATGCCTTCTAAGTCACCTGCTCGCTTGTGGGTGGTTAAGAAGAACTAATTCTTCTGCAGGGCTATGTCTCCGGTGGATCCGAATGGGTCATGGATAGTGGATGTACAAATCATATGACCGGAGACAAAGATTTGTTCACCGAAGAAAAACTGTCTGAATCTTCACAGAAATATATTACCTTCGGTGACAACAACAAAGGGAAAGTACTTGGTTTGGGTAAAGTTGCTATATCGAAAGACAAGCACATTGATAAGGTTTTGCTTGTACAATCTCTAGGATATAATCTTATGTCTATATCGAAACTTTGTGATATGGGTATGCTTGTACTGTTTTCTGCGTCTCGTTGTGTTGTCTTTTCACAGGATGATTATTCCTTCGTGTTCGAAGGATATCGCAAGGGTGATCTTTACGTCGTTGATTTTTCTTCGGGACCTGCTGTATCCACATGTTTAATGGCCAAAGCCACTTCTGGTTGGTTATGGCACCGAAGACTTGGTCATGCAGGGATGAAAAATCTTCAAACTCTTATCTCGAAGAAGAACATCGTTGGAATTGATAATGTAAAATTCGATAAAGATCGTCTATGCAGTGCCTGTGAAGCAGGAAAGATTGCCAAGAAACATCACTCTGCAAAGACCGTCATGACTACTACTCGTCCTCTTGAATTACTTCATATGGATTTATTCGGTCCTCAAAATTATGCTAGTCTTGGAGGTAACAAGTATGGTCTGGTTATTGTTGATGATTTCTCTCGATATACTTGGGTTTTCTTTCTAGATGACAAGAGCAAAGTTGTTGATATTTTCAAAACTTTCGCAAAGAGAGCTCAAGCTGAATATGAATTATCTCTCAAGCATATCAGAAGTGATAATGGTACTGAATTCAAAAATACTCATATCGAAGATTTTCTTGATGAATATGGCTTTACTCATGAATTCTCGGCTGCTTATACACCGCAACAAAATGGTGTGGTCGAGAGAAAGAATCGAACACTTATTGAGATGGCCAGAACAATGCTTGCTGAATACAAGACTCCTATCAGGTTCTGGGCCGAAGCTATCAACACTGCATGTCATATCATCAACAAGGTTTATCTGCATAAGTTTCTGAAGAAAACTTCACATGAACTCATCACTGGTAAAAAGACAAATGTGTCTTATCTCAGGGTTTTTGGTGCTCCATGTTATATCAGAGACATGAATCACAGCTCCAAGTTTGCCCAAAAGGCTCACGAAGGTTTTCTTCTAGGTTATGGTTCAAATTCTCACACTTATAGAGTTTACAACTCACATCTTGGCAAAGTTGTAGAAACTGTAAATGTTCGATTTGATGAAACTAACGGCTCTCAAAAGGAGCAATTACCTCTTAACCTGGATGAACCTCCTTTGGATGAAGTTATCAGGTACATGGCTATTGGAGATATTCGACCTGTCGAAGGAAATGCTCAACAAGCAAACAGGGATGATGATGGTCCAATGTTCCCACACATAGCCCGGGGCGCTGGAGATCAACATCCTGAAGAAATTGATGCACAGGTCGAAGGAGAACGCATAAACGAAGAATTAGCTGATCCCGAAGATCAACCTGATCCACAAGATGAAGAAACTTTTCCTCGTGTTCGAAGAAGAGTGGATGTCGACTCAATTCTCGAAGAGTTTCATTTACCAGGTCGTCCCACCACTCGTTCTCGTACTCGATTAGCTAACTTCTGTGGAAATTTCTCGTTTGTATCCATGCTAGAACCTTCAAAATTCGATGAAGCCATGAAGGACTCAGATTGGATGACTGCTATGCTCGAAGAACTTAACCAGTTCGAGAGAAATAAAGTCTGGTCCCTTGTCGATAGACCTGATTCCACGAAGCATAATATCATTGGTACGAAGTGGATTTTTCGCAACAAGCAAGATGAAGATGGCATAGTGGTAAGGAATAAAGCTCGACTGGTTGCACAAGGCTATACCCAAATCGAAGGTATTGATTTTGGTGAGACTTATGCCCCAGTTGCTCGTCTTGAATCCATTCGAGTCATGCTTGCTTTTGCCAATTACAATGGTATATTGCTATATCAAATGGATGTCAAAAGTGCATTTCTTAACGGTGAGATCGAAGAAGAAGTGTATGTTATGCAGCCACCAGGTTTTGAAGACCCGAAGAATCCTGATAAGGTGTACAGATTGCACAAGGCCCTATATGGGTTAAAGCAAGCACCTCGTGCTTGGTATGAAACGCTGAAGGATTTTCTTCTTAAGAAGGGCTTCAAACCAGGAACATCTGATCCGACTCTTTTTACTCGTGCATACAAAAATGATCTTTTTGTGTGTCAAATTTATGTCGATGACATTATCTTTGGCTGTACTAACCCTGATATTAGCGAAGAATTTGCTCGTATGATGTCGAAGAAATATGAAATGTCAATGATGGGAGAATTGAAGTTCTTTCTCGGGCTTCAAATCCGTCAACAGAAGAATGGTACTTTCATTTCACAAGAGAAGTATCTCAGAGATTGCCTGAAGAAGTTTGATCTTGTCAGTTGCAAAACTATCAAGACTCCAATGCCTACGAATGTTCATCTAGATGCAGATGAGAAGGGCAACCCTTTCGATCAGAAGAAATATCGCTCGATGATCGGTTCGCTTCTTTACCTTTGTGCATCTAGACCTGACATTATGCTATCAGTATGTATGTGTGCTCGTTTTCAGGCAAATCCGAAGGAATCTCATCATATTGCTGTCAAGCGAATCCTTCGATATCTGGCACTCACACCAACCTTGGGTCTTTGGTATCCCAAGGGTGCCCAGTTTGATCTCGTTGGTTATTCAGATTCTGACTGGGCTGGTGATCGAGTCGACAGGAAATCTACCTCTGGCACATGTCATTTTCTCGGTAGATCTCTTGTCTGTTGGGCCTCGAAGAAACAGAATTGTGTATCTATTTCTACGGCTGAAGCCGAGTATATTGCTGCCGGTTCATGCTGTACTCAGATTCTGTGGCTCAAGCAAACGCTGAAAGATTATGGTATTCTTGTGAAGAAAATCCCATTGCTTTGTGATAACGAGAGTGCAATCAAAATTGCTCATAATCCAGTGCAACACTCTCGAACGAAGCATATTGATATTCGTCATCATTTTCTTCGAGATCATGTTCAGCGAGAAGATATTGTTATCAGTCATGTTCGCACCGAAGAACAATTGGCTGATATATTCACAAAGCCCTTGGATGAAAAGAGGTTCTGTACACTGAGGTGTGAGTTGAACATCTTGGACTCACGCAATGTGCAGTAAGATCATAACTATCGGTACTATGTATAATACCTTATTATTGTTATTTACTTTCGTTAATTTTCTATCGTGTTTCTTTTTCGTTTATTTTGTTCGTTTGGTGTTGTCCTATACACTTATCACTCCGAGTTTTTATCGCTGGTTTTATCCTCGGATTGACTAAGTATCGGACCCCGTTTTCCCTCTACTCTATCCCTACCTGTTCTGTGCTTTTCTCTCGTGAACATGTATATTTTGTACTCGATCAAGATTCCCTTCGAATGTCATTGATTCAGAAGGAAAATCTATCGAAGTTTTATCTACTTTTATACTCGATGTTCGATGAGTTTGGTCTCGGACGTGGAGCAACTTTCTTTCGGTTCGTTGGGATTTCCCACGATTACCGCCACATAATCCGTCCGTTGAATGCGGAGAGACGCGAAATCTGCGCCGTTGGATCAGATCTGACAGCTCGGTCAGAACCTCCCTTATAAATACTGATCCACTCCACCGGCCTATACATCGCTATTCCTTCGACTTCGTCTCTTCGCCTCCAGAAGCTATCTCTCTCGCGCGCCGCCGTGCTGTCTTGTCGCCGTCGACTCCCTCGCCGCTTAACTGCCGGAAGGAAGCTGCCGGAGGCATTCCCGTCGACGAAGATCATCATCCGCGTCGCCGTAGTCGCCTCACATCACCAAGTTAGGGTATGTGTGGCTCTGGAGTCGATTCATCTCGTTCTGTTCTTCGTTTCCAGCTTTTGTGTTGATTTTTTTTGATTTCTCTTAGGTCTGTTTGATCCGTTTGGATCTTTGAAACTTGGGAAATCTGTTTCTAGCTTTTCTGTCGATTCCCCATCTGTCCTTGGTAAGAAATCCCTCGGATTCTCTCACTTAGGCAAATCCTACAGTATCGTTTCGATAGATTTAATCTTGTGCGATTTATTCATACAAGTTCTTCGTTAGATTTCCACCCGATGAAAATCTAGCCTAGCACTTTCATGAAAATTTGCGATAAGACAAATCTCTCGATAAGATTGCTGCATTCAAAATGTTTTTCCTCGAAATTGTTGGTACTTGTTCACAACTTTCCTATATTCCCTCGTATCCTTCTTTTTCGCAGGAAAATGTCTGGTAACGAAGGAAATATTAGAGTTCCCAAGCGTGTGGGAGGCCGAACAAGAATCACCAATAACTCTGAAGGTTTGTCTGAGGAAGTAATCATTGAGAAGAATTTGAGAACGCCGCCAGGATCTGAGGATGATCGTACAAGAGAGAATCGTTTGCAAGATATTCGGAGACTTCAAGCTCTTCGTTGGTATGAATACAAGTCTCTTATTCCTCGTTGGGAGAGGCTGTTTGCTATGAAGAATCCTTGGGTTGATGTCAAAGCTCTAAGGCCTAAGTGGACGAAATTTAATCGACCACCTCCTCCAGCTGATGCTCACCCTTCTGCCCTCAAAACTCCTGATGATTTTAAAGAGCTCGTTGAAGCACGTGAACTTCGAGCACAAAAGAGGAAAGAAGCTAAAGCTCGAAAGGAAGCAGCTGCTGCTAAAGCTGCCGAAGAAGTTGGCCCTAACGCCAAACCGAAGGGTGGCAAGAAGTCAGCCAAGAGACAGAAAAAGGTTGTAATAGTTTCACCTCCTGATGCAAGCTCCGAAGGAGAAGCTCATTCAGATGATCAAGATCCTGGTACAGAGGCTGATGTCGAGGACTTACCTCTGAAGAAAAAGCCGAGCAGTAGAGGCATAAGGATCCAGGAGCCAGCTCCACAGGCTCCTCGAGGAAATATTGACTTGACCAACTTGGTCACAGATCCACCTATTTCATCTGCTCCACCTGTTCCTGCTCGCCAACCAAAACCTTCGGCTCCATCGAAGGGAAAGCAAGCTCAAGTTGGTGAAGAGGATGAAACGCTTATTCAGCGAAAGGAAAGGCTGGCCAAGCAAAAGGAACAAGAAGAAAAAGACTTGATTAATTCTAAGCTCCTAAACTTTCACAGTCAGCCTGAGCATAAAAAGGCTCTGGTTGCTCAACAACTTGGCATTCTTCATTTGGTCAGTGAAAAATATCGACGACAGGTTTCTGCAGGCACTATCCCTAGTGACCCGAAAGAAAAGGTCACCGAGAAAGTTGTGACTCCCACAGTCACGAAAGAAAAGGTAATAGCCCCTAGTGCTTCGAAGAAGAATGCTGAGGCCCCTAGTGCCTCGAAGGATAAAGCAGTGGTCTCAAAACCCATTGCTGCTGCCAAAGCCACCAAGGAAGCCGAAAATAAAGCCAAGGAAGCAAGACAGAAGGCTCAAGCTGCTCCAGTTCCTCGAGCTGCACCAGCTCCTGCCCCTGTTGCACCTGCTGTATCCGGCCCTCGTGCCGATGAAGAAAGTTCCAATGAAGGAGAATCTAATGCAAATGATCCTTGGGATGCTGCACACATTTCTCACATTCTCTGGAAGATGGCTACTACACCGAGCAAAGTCACTGTCGAGGATGATGTTCCTGCTGAAATCCAAGAGCATGTTGCTCGATACATGATCCGCTGGGAAAGCTATATCACCCAGGATCGAAAGGATAAAGAGCAAGTCAGGTTTTACACCAGGCAACTCCAATAGGAAACCGAGGAAATTGAGTCCCGAAATTTTTTCAAGTCCAAGATTGCTTCTGCTGAAGCTTCCAGGAGGACTCAGAAGGAAAATTTAACTGCTGTGTTTGACAAGGTAAAACAAGTTGTGTCTGCCGTTTGCAAAGAGCATAATGATGCTCTGTTCCAAAGACAATCTCGAAAGAGAAAGTCTGCTGCCCCAACCTCTGAGCGTGGGACGCCAGAGATCGAGAAGAATGCAAAGAAGGCCAAGTCCACCGAGGTCATTGCTACCACAGAACGACAAGAAACTGAACCAAACCCCACCAAGCAACCCACTCCTCCCCGTAAGAAAACTCCACCACCTCGCCAAACAAGTTCACCGCCCCGACAACAAACACCTACACCTCCACCCCGACAACAAACACCTACACCTCCACCCCGACAACAAACACCTCCACCTCCACCTCCATCTCCACCCCGTCAACCCTCACCACCAAAAGCCTCGCCACCACCTCCAAATCCACCATCTCCACCTCATGTCATTCCATCGACCATCCCCGCCACTGCAATCCAAGCTCATGCAGAGACCGAGCAAGTTGCTCGTGTCGAGCAAGAAACTCCAGTCCAGAAAGATTACTCTTCTGCCCGGACTATGCCTGAAGGAGAAGATGTTGATGTTGACATCACGACAGTTTCCTCTCGACGAGATTCTGTCGTAAGCAATAGTTCTGGAGATGACAGTTCAAGTAATAATTCTTCATCCTCGTCATCCAGTTCTTCGAACGAAGAAATGGTTGATGCGTTTGCTCAATTTAATGAAGACTTGGAGGCCATGGAAATTGAAGAGGCCACACAAAATGCTCAAACCGACGAAGGAGATGCCGTCGTAGCTCAGGCCGAGGAGAATGCTCCTGCAGTCATTCCGGCTCAGGATATCGTAAACATTCCATCATCTATCTCTCGACCTGCTGAACCAGAGTTCCAGATGCCAGATAATGCTGCTGAGGTTTTTCCCATTGATGAGCTGCTTCACTCTGCTCATCCGAGAGAAATGCTGCCTTTGTTCCGCTCAGATGTTCCTCGAGGAGGTCCCATCTTCAAAAGGCGCGAACACAAGCCATTTTTCTTCGGTACCAATCCCTACGAGAAGCCCAGAAGTGCTTATTCTCTTCGGTTTTGGACCCAAGAGCAAGCCATCTACTATACTCGTGTGTTGTACAACAAGGCAAGAGTTTTCCAGCATCAATATCTTGATATGCCTTCGGTGTACTCCACTACTTGTTTTGAGAACATTGCCGAGACAATTGATAGCCTGCATGCTCACAAGATGTTTGCTCTCGATTGTGGTTACAATCCCGAGCTTATCAAACAGTTTTATGCAACACTTTATGTCTCTGGAGATCCTGAGAACTCGAAGACATGGAAATTTTACTATATGATTCAAGGCCAAGTTTTTCACATGACTGTCGACCAATTTCTGGCTATCATAAATTTACCTCGGTTCGAAGGATTACCTCACAAACTTCATGACTTACCTGCTGCAACTCCTGCTGAATTCTCTACGCTGATGGATCCAGAAGTCGTAGGAGATCACTACCCCACTGAGCCGAAGCCAAGACACTTGGTATTTGAAGCAAAGGCATGGTTCTATATTCTCTCGAAAACTTTGATGCCAATGCTTGATGTGCACGATAATTTTCCAATTCCAAATGATGTGCAACTTGCTCTGTTGAAGTTAGTCCACGGTCATCCCTTCGATTTTGAAGACTACTTCCTCAGAACCTTGGTGTCTTGTGCTGATGACCACAATTCCCACAAGCCATATGCACCTTGGCTGATGGCAATCTGCAATTACTCTCGGGACGTGCCTTTCCCCGTGTCAATTTACCCGAAGATTTTCACTCCTCCAGTTCGTGAAGTATTGCAGGTTGTTGCTCGACCCAACGACCCTTTTGCTGAGCACACTGGCATCCGCGCCCACTTAACTGAGCGCAATATTCGCTCGAAGTTTATCAAGCCAGTGCATCATATGGAAGTTTCTCTTCGGTCTCAACAAATGCTTCAACATCACATTGATCAAGATTTTATTCAGAAGCAAGCTCTGATGGATGAGATCAATCACTTGCGTAACATTACCATGAACAACAATCAGATGCTGCGTGAATGTCTTCGCCGTGATTGGAAAGGTCTTCGGAAGTTCAATTCCCTCGGTCAACTTCAACGTTGCGGGTTCGAAGAATATCCTCCCCATCTGAACAGGAATTGGGCCAATGATGATCGAGTAGATCGACCGGATCCCAGTATCCCTCGCCTACCGAAGAACAGAGATGTGCTAAGTGTCGATGATTATTATCATATCACTTTGGACAATTTATCCTCTGACTCCGAGCAAGAAGAAGAAGCCCCTCAACGTCAACCCAGAGTTCCCTCGCCACTTCCTCGAAGCCCCAGGACCCCGCCGGAATCGCAGCTGGAATCTTCAGGAGATCAACATTCATTCCGCACGAAGATTACACCTCCAGGCGCTCGTCCCATTCGTCGTGCTCCAACGCTCGCCGAATCTTCTCGTCGTCGCCGGAGCCAGCCTCGCGAGTAGGGATTTCTTTCAACCCTATTCTCTCGATCTTTTTGTACGTTGTGACAAAAAGGGGGAGATGTAGTGGCATCGAAGAAATTAGTTTGCCTACGGGGTTAAGGGTTTCGCATTCCATTCGATAAACTCTTGTTTTTGAGGTTTCTGAGTAGTTTCAACAAACTTTCGATTCATATTCGATCTGGTTGTAACTAACTCTAAGTAGGACTGTGAACTGCTACTCTTCTTCGTAAGATATCTATCTACTGCCTGCTATTCTTAACCATTTTTGCAGGAAGTTATCTTTCATATAAGTTCACAGGTCATTCGAGGAGATTGCATACTTCTCATTGGATACTATCTGGAATGCAATTTCTCTCGCTAAGACTATTGATGTTTTTCCCTCGACACTACTTGTCAAATATGCACTTCACAGGAAATCCTTATCTTACGTGCATACATCAAGGGGGAGTTCTTCATCAATCCTTAGCACTGGTTTATCATCGAAAACTCAAACTTTTTCAAATTATTTATCGATGCCTGTTTTGTCAACAATCGTCCAAAAAGGGGGAGATTGTAAGAGCAAGTTTTTCCCCCGAAGGTTTTGGACATTGTTGGACAAAGCAGAAGTGGAACTAATATTGTTTTCGAGCATAAACAGATACTTAGGTTCCGAAAGAATGGAGTTTGCAAGTAGAAGGTCGAAGGACAACTCGCTGCAGTGAAGCTGCAGTTATCTACCGAAACCTTTGAAAGAAGACGACCCCTAAAAATGTCGTCGAAGAAAAAGTATCTCTCGAGCAAAAGCGCAACGAGGAGAAAGCTGAAGCTGGTCGAAGACTTAGTCTTTTTGCTAGTTTCTCTTTATTTCTTGAGTCGTAGGAAAACCGTACTATTAAGAGGGGTTTGCTAGTTGAGATCTTTGTCGAAGTGAATCTGCTCTGCTCAACCAAAACCCACAAAAGCCTACCGAGAGAAATCTCACCGAGTCGAGCGAATAGCTCGAAGGCAAAGTCATTGCACTTCGTGCCTTCGAGAGAGAACTCGTTCGGTGAGTCAGCTTACTTGTTCCTCAAGTAAAGTTGCGCAGTGATTGGAATCCGACCGTTGTGGACACGCGTCAAGCGGTTGCATCGGGTCACTTCAGTCATTTTACCCATCGGGATCGCCAACTATAAATACCCCGCACCCACCCGCCATTTTGGGTTGGCTGCTCCACTGAAGATTCTAAGACAGAAGTCTGAGAGCATCCCGAAGAGATTCATCGAGAGAAAACCTACACCCAAGTCTGAACTGAGTTGAGCAATTCACTATGACTTAGGTCGAGATTAGCCGATCTTTTTATCTTGGAGAACTGCAAGTCTCCTAGACGGTTAGGCGTCGCCTGTCAAGCAGTCGAAGAGAAATTGTCACTGCTGAAGGAAGTTTGTAATGGTCTCGGAGATGTCCTGAATCATCTACCACGAGTGAAAACTGGACAAGCTCGAGGAGTTTGTTGCAGTGGAGAATAGGACGGAGAGAGTTTTGCTCCAGGTGTTCAATCACCAGTCCCTCCAACCAGACGTAGCACTTTGCAGAGTGTGAACTGGTTTACCAAACATCGCTGTGTCAGGCTCGTTTTCCTTCTAGCATTTACTTCAAGTATTTACTCGTAGCCTGTTTGTCTTCGATGTGCTCCTTCGCTCCAAATCCTTTCGAGCCTTGCATTACCTTCGATACTGTATTTCCTTCGATATGTCTTTAGTCCTACGATGTCTACATGATTTTCTTCTAAGTTCCTTAGAATTTTTAGAAGTGATCATTCACCCCCTCCCCCTCTGATCATTCTTGAGCTTTCACCTATGCTCTAAATGTTATGAGCATATACCAGAATGATTCATAAGATGATCATTGGACAATAGTAAAGATATCCTTACGTGCTTTGGAAGGACTAAGAATATATATTATGTATGTTGGACAATAGTTCATTGTAAAGTGTTACATTGATACTAGTTTTGTCGCAAGATACAATCTAAATTTATCTCAATTTTGGCGGTATGTTAAGGTGGCAAAATGTAATGGAAGAAAGTTCCATGATAGATTTGGAATAGTTTCAAATGGATTTGGATGAGTTCCAAAGTTAAGGAATTATAACGAATACTACAACGAAAGGCTAAGTATATGACTGTTCTAGCAGCAGCAAAGGAGGGCATTTGTGTCAAGAATTTTGTTTGACAAACTAGGTGTAGTTCAAAACGGGCTAATACTATGAAGATCTATTGTATGACAATAGATTCAACATGTTTTGAGCTCAAGGGACTAAGGTCTCACCGGAGGACCAAATTTATGCAATGCCATCTCATTAGTGAATGAGTGATGCGTAGAGACGCAAAGAAATGCAAATACACACGGACCTGAAGTGTCAGATCTGGAGATTAGGTTTACCACTAGCAATGCGTATGGATAACAGCTGAATGCCATAGGTGTTGGATGCGCAAGTACCAAACTAGATTATTGACTCTAGTGCAAGTGGGAGACTGAAGGGAATATGCCCGAGAGGCAATAATAAAGTGGTTATTATCTTATTCCATGTTTATGATAAATGTTTATTTTCATGCTATAATTGTGTTAACCGGAAACGTTAATACATGTGTGTTTAATAAACAAAGAAAAGGTTCCTAGTAATGTCTCTCTTTATACTAGCTTGTTGATTAACGGATGATCAAGGTTTCCTGATCATTGACATTGGATGTCGTTAATAACAAGGTCATATCATTGGAGAATGATGTGATGAACATGCACCCACAGTAGTTATAGCAATACGATCATGTCATCAAAGTTTCTATTGCTGTATCAAACTTTCACGAAGTAACCCTAATCCTTAGACCATGAGATCACGTCAATCACTGACACCGGAAGAGTACTTTGATTCCATCAAACGTCACACCGTAACAGGGTGATTATAAAGGTGTCGTTGGGTACTTGGAAAGTGTTAGTTGAGGCTCGTGGATCAAGAGTGGGATTTGTACATCCAGATGACGGAGAGATATACTCTGGGCCCTCTCGGTGATATCACATTGACATCGCTTGCAAGCACGTGACTGGCTCACGAGGATGTTATATCACGAAACGAGTAAAGAGTACTTGTCGGTAACGAGATTGAACTAGGTATGGATGATACCAAATGATCGGATCTCGGACAAGTAAAATATCGCGAGACAAAAGGAATTGGTTACGGAGTAATGGTTCACACGATCACTAGTTCATCGTTGAGTAAGTGGGAGTCATCATGGATCTCCAGATCCCTCTGATGATTATTGATCGGAGAAGAGTCTCTGTCATGTCCATTTTATTCACGAACCGTAGGGTGACACACTTAAGGATTCGTTGACGCGTTTGAGTGGATACGGAACGCCGGAGAATATACTGGACAGCACATGGACTGTTTTTGATAAAACTGCTGGAATAGTTTCGGTATATCAAAATAGTGCAAAGGGATAATTGTTAATGTGTTCATTGAATGAAGTGTTCATCAATGAAGTACTCATTGAATGAAGTGTTCATTAATTTGAGTGACATTAAACAAGATAATTAAAAGTGTTTTAATGTGATAAACTCTTGGAATTTTGAGTGGAGAATTATGGAAGTTATGGGAATAATGTGTGACCCTTTGTTTTTGTGAGTGGAGAGTCCACCCACATGATGAAGGGAGAGGTGGGGGCACCTCTTGGGGCGTGCTACCCCTTGGGGGCTGCCTCCCCCTCCTATATATAGATGGGTGGAGACCCCTCTACTCACTCATTCCTCCATCTCTCATATGCCCTTTGGTTGGCATCTTCCTCCCCTTGCTAGCTGATCCAGTTTCACGAGTACGGTGCTTAGGCGAAGCCCTGCTAAAGATCTTCTCTACCACCACCACCACTATGTTGTAGTGCTGCTGGAGTTCCCGAGGATCCACTACTTCCGCTGCCCAACTGGAGCAAGGGGCGGAGGTCGTCACTGATCTGTACGTGTGACCGACTACGGAGACGCTGCCCGTTCGTGGCGTCAAGTCTTCATCACGACCTTGAGGTCGGCGAGTGTTCGACTACATCACCCACGAGAATAGTTCTCGTTAAAGCTTTTGGTCTTCGAGGGTGAGTCCTTCTCAAACCGTTACAAGTTATCTCCTAGATGTGATCTTGGCTGTTACAACCGTAGGAAAATTTTTGTTTTCTATGCAACGAACCCTTCAGTACTAGCATAGATCCACCCACTCAACACTTATCAACACAGCACATAGTACCGATAAGGAGTATGGTGAAAGCACATGACTACCTCTCCTGTGTGTCCTCAAGAACATTTTAGCTTTTATAAGTTCAGTTGCTAGGCCTCTCCTTTGCTCAGAAAGGATTGGGCCACTCGTTACTCTCTAGTACCTTTTATTTTGCTCGTTTTTACTTTCCTATTGCTTATACCAAGAAAATCCCTAAAAAGTTATCTTTCAGTGCTTGCAGTTATCTCGTCACCAAAGTCACTTGCTATTACCTTCTGCTCCTCGTTGGGTTCGACACTCTTACTTATCGAAAACGCTGCAATCGATCCCTTACGTTGTGGGTCATCAGCTGCCGGAAGAAAGTCGCCGGAGACCTTCCCGTCGACGAGGAACTTCATCCGCGTCGCCGTAGCCGCCGCACATTGCTAAGTTAGGGTATGTGAGGCTCTGGACGCGATTCCAATCTCATCTGTTCATCGTGTCCATATTTGTTCTTGATTTTCCGTTATTTGTTTTAGGTCTGTTTGATCCGTTCGGATCATTGAACTTTGGGAAATCGGTTTGTAGGATTCTCTGTCGATTTCCAATCTGTTCTAGGTAAGCAATCCCTCGGATTCTATCACTTAGACATATCCCACAGATGCATATCGATAGATTTAGGCTTGTGCAATTATTTCATATAAGTTCTTCGTTAGATTAACACTCGATGGAAATCTAGCCCAGCACTTCCATGAAAAACTTGCTTCAAGACAAATTCCTCGATATGCTTACTGCGTTCAAAATGCTTTTACTCGAAATCAGCTGGTACTTGTTCACAACTTTCCTATATTCCCTCGTATCTATCTGTTTCGCAGGAAAATGTCTAGGAACGAAGGAAATGTCAGAGCACCCAAGCGTGTGGGAGGTCGTACAAGAATCACCAACAACTCTGAAGGTTTATCAAAGGAATTGATCATCGTGAAGAAATTGAGAACGCCTGAGGGCTCAGAAGATGAACGTACGAGAGAAAACAGGCTGCAAGAAATTCGAAGGCTTGAAGCGCTTCGTTGGTATGAGTACAAGTCAATTATTCCTCGCTGGGAGAGGCTGTTTGGTTTGAAAAATCCTTGGTCTGATCTCAAGTCATTAAGGCCCAAGTGGACAAAATATAATCGACCACCTCCTCCAGAAGATGCTCACCCATCCTCTCTCAAAACACCTGCTGATTTTAAAGAGTTGGTTGAGGCTAGATCTGCCCGAGCAGAAAAGCGAATGGAAGCCAAAGCACGAAAGGAGGCTGCTGCTGCTGAGGGTGCCGAGGAAGTTGGCCTAAGTGCTAAACCGAAGGCTGGCAAGAAATCTGCCAAGCGAAAGAAAAATGAAGTCATTGTCTCTCCACCAGAGGCAAGTTCTCAAGAAGAAGCAAACTCCGATGATCAAGACCCTGGCATAGAGGCTGACATCGAGGATATTGCTTTGAAGAAAAGATCGAGCAATAAAGGCATCAAGATCCAGGAGCCAGCTGCTAAGGCTCCTCGAGCAACAATTGACATGACCAACTTGGTCACAGATCAGCCTATTTCCTCTGCTCCCCCAGTTCAAACACGCAGACAAAAACCTTCGGTCGGATCGAAGGGAAAGAAAGCCCAAGTGGTTGAAGACGATGAGACACTGATCCAGCGAAAAGAAAGGCTGGCCAAGCAACAAGCTCTCGAAGCCCAAGACTTGCAAAAGGCAAAGCTGTTCAACTTTCACAATCAGCCCGAGCATAAAAAGGCCCAGGTTGCCAAACAGTTGGGCATTTTGCATCTGGTTAGCGACAAGTATAAACGCCAGATTGAAGAAGGCACTATTCCTAGTGCTCCGAAGGAAAAGGTCATGGCCCCTAGAGCCACCGAGAAAGTGGTGACTCCCACAGTCACGAAGGAAAAGGATGCAGCCGCTAGTGCTGCGAAGAAAAATGCTGAGGCCCCTAGTGCCTCGAAGGATAAAGCTGCGGCCCCTAGTGCCATAACAAAACCCGTTGCTGCTGCCAAGGCCACCAAGGAGGCCGAGAAGAAAGCCAAAGAGGCTAGGCAGAAGGCTCAGGCTGCTCCAGTTCCTCGAGCTCCTCCAGCTCCTACACCCGCCCCTGTTGCACCAGTTTTTTCCGGCCCTCGTGCCGATGAAGAAAGCTCCAACGAAGGAGATTCTGCCGCAAATGCTCTTTCGGATGCTGCTCAAATTTGTCATATCCTCTGGAAGATGGAAACCACACTGAGCAAATTCACTGTCGAGGATGATGTCCCAGCAGAAAGACAAGAGCAAGTTGATCGATACATGATCCGCTGGGAAGGATATCTCACCCAGGATCGCAAGGACAAAGAGCAAGAGAAGTTCTACTCCAAACAGCTCCGAGAAGAAACTGAGGACCTTGAGTCCCGCCAGTTTTTCAAGTCCAAAATCGCAACCCTTGAAGCATCCAGAAGGGCACAGAAGGAAAACATATCTGCTGTCAATGAAAAGGTTCGACAAGTTGTATCTGCAATGTGCAAGGAGCACAATGAAGCCCTGTCAAAATGACAATCTCGAAAGAGAAAGTATGCTGCCCCAACCTCTGCGCGTGGGACGCCAGAGATCGAGAAAAATGCTAAGAAACAAACGTCTACCGAGGTCGTTGCTGCAACATCACGACAAGAAACTGCACCACTCCCCGCCAAGCAACCCACTCCTCCCCATAAGAAAAGTCCACCACCTCGCCAAACCACTCCACCCCCTCGCCAAACCAATCCACCTCGACAACAAACTCCATCACCACCTCATGTCATTCCATCAACCACCCCAGCCATCGAACACTCAACACTTTGCCTTATCAACGACCTAGGAGAATACATTGTGTATAAAGAATGCTTACGGTGGGTTGCCGGAGTGACAGAAACCTAAACCCCAGTTTGCACACTTTTGCACAAGGGAACAATGGATCACCGATCGTATTGCTATGGTTAGGCTTTTGCCTTAATTACTATCTTGTATTTGCGGATGCTTGCAAGGTGTCCAATCATAAGAGTACACTTATCTTAGTCTAGAGGGTGTACTAGCATAGATCCACCCACTCAACACTTATGAACATAGCACATAGTACCGATAAGGAGTATGGCGAAAGCACATGACTACCTCTCCCGTGTGTCCTCAAGAACACTTTAGCTTTTACAAGTTAAGTTGCTAGGCCTCTCCTTTGCTCAGAAAGGATTGGGCCACTCGTTACTCTCTAGTACCTTTTATTTTGCTCGTTTTTACTTTCCTGTTGCTTATACAAGAGAAAACCCCTAAAAATTTATCTTTCAGTGCTTGCAGTTATCTTGTCACCAAAGTCACTTGCTATTACCTTCTGCTCCTCGTTGGGTTCGACACTCTTACTTATCGAAAACGCTGCAATCGATCCCTTACGTTGTGGGTCATCAAGTAACGTTTTCTGGCGCCGTTGCCGGGGAGGTAGCGCTACTAGTAAGTGAAGTTGGTAAGGAAGTTTTTATATTTCTGTTTTAGTTTTGCTGTTGCTGTTTTTGTCCTTATGGACACCCCTACTATTGCATCATTGTTCTTGGGGAGCCGCCCCACAACTAAGGTAGTCACTTCTGACCCTGCTGAAATTGTGCCTTACAAGATACCATCTGGTATTATCGATTATGTCTTAGCTAATCGCTATGCACGAGATAGACATCCAGGTGAACACTTGTTATATTTATCACAACTATGTTCATTATTCAAGCTTGCAGGTGTGTCACTGGAGTTCGTTATGAAGAAATTATTCTCCATATCACTTACGGATAAAGCTTCAGATTGGTATAAGCTCCTCGATAACTCACATTCTCTTAATTGGGAAGAGCTTATGTCTCTCTTTTATACAAAGTTTTACCCTCTTCATGAAGTTCATCGAGACAGGAATTACATCTATAACTTTAGGCCTCGCGACGGAGAGAGCATCGCTCAAGCTTGGGGGAGGCTTAAATCCCTAATGTTCAAATGTCCTATCCATAAGCTCCCCGAAGATATTATACTTACAAATTTTTATGCCAGACTTTCTCGTCAGGATAAGGAAATGCTAGATGCCTCCTCTAGCGGGGTATTTCAGACAAAGAGCGTTGAAGAAAGATGGGATCTCTTCGAAAGGATCCAGAAGAATACTGAAGACTGGGAAATTGATAAAGGTATTGAACCTGCTATAAATTTGAGCATGATTATATTGAGAGCTATGTGAAAACTGATTATTTTAATACCTTTTGCTCTAAGATTGGTCTGGATTCCCATCTAATGATTGATTTTTGTAAGAACTTTGCCTCTCATGTTGATTCTTCTAAGACGAAGAAGGATCAGTACCATAAGCCTTTCAAAGAAGTACCTATTGATATTCACGTTGCTGATCCTATTTTTCCTGCAGTTATATATGAACAGCCCCCTTTTCCTTCAAGAATAAGGGAGCACTTTTTTGTGACAGGCATAATAAATAAAAGTGAGAGAAGAACAGGCGAACCTGAGGACCAGATCAGAGTCGATCCTCAAATTGCTATGGTTAAAGATTTAGTTACTAATGATGTTTCAGATTCTATTATAAATTTTTGTGTTGTTTCAACTAACATTGTCACACCCAAGAATAAAAGCCCAATTTCAGGTACACCAGTTGTATCTGTTAAAATAGGAGATCACAATTATTACGGGCTATGCGATCTGGGATCAAGTGCTAGCACGATTCCTTATTCGCTCTATCAAGAGATCATGGATGAGATTTCACCCTGTGAACTTGAAGAGATTGATGTTACTATTCATCTTGCAAACAAAGCTACTATCTCTCCTATTGGGATTGTGAGAGATGTTGAAGTCCTATGCGGAAAGGTAAAGTATCCTACCGACTTTCTCGTACTTGGTTCAGTGCAAGATAGTTTTTGTGCTATTATTTTTGGTAGACCTTTTCTCAGAACTTGTGGAGCTATTATAGATTGCAAGAAAGCTAAAGTTTCTGTTGAATTCAATGGTGAGCCATATTAATTTAATTTTTCTAAGATCTCTAAACAGCCTCATGGTACTGAATTACCTAGTGATGATAAATTATTGAAAGTATTGCTTCTATTGCTATTCCCCCTAATGATCCTTTGCAGCAATACATGGAGGACCACGAGAATGATACTTATATGCAGGAAAGAAATGAAATTGATGAAATCTTCTTGAGACAACCTGCTATCCTGAAGCACAACCTTCCGGTTGAACCTTTAGGAATTCTATCCAAACCAAAAGAAGACCCGGTGTTTGATCTCAAACCTCTTCCTGATACGCTCAAGTATGCTTATTTAGATGAAAAGAAAGTTTATCCTGTTAGTATCAACTCTAACCTTTCAGGATATGAAGAAAAGCGATTATTGGAGATACTTCGTAAACACCGTGGTGCAATTGGCTATACCCTTGATGATCTTAAGGGAATTATTCCATCTATCTGTCAACATACTATCAACCTCGAGCCCGATGCTAAACCTGTTGTTGACCATCAATGACTGTTGAACCCAAAGATGATGGATGTTGTGAGGACCGAAATCCTCAAGCTTCTAGCCGCAGGTATTATCTACCCTATTGCTGATAGTAAGTGGGTAAGTCCAGTTCATTGTGTTCCTAAGAAAGGGGGGACAACTGTAGTCCCTAATGATAAGAATGAACTAATACCTCAGAGAATTATTATTGGATATAGAATGTGTATTGATTACAGGAAGTTAAAAAAGGCAACCAGGAAGGACCACTACCCGCTGCCCTTTATTGATCAGATGCTTGAGAGGCTGTCAAAAAACACCCACTTTTGCTATCTTGACGGGTATTCAGGCTTCTCTCAAATTCATGTTAACACTGTCGATCAAGAGAAGACCACTTTCACTTGTCCTTATGGTACTTATGCTTATAGGCGTATGACTTTTGGTTTATGCAATGCCCCTGCTACTTTTCAGAGATGTATGTCTGCAATATTTCATGGTTTCTGTGACGAGATTGTGGAAGTCTTCATGGACGATTTCTCCGTCTATGGAACTTCCTTTGACCACTGTCTCCACAATCTTAATAAAGTTTTGCAGAGATGCGAGGATACAAACTTAGTTCTAAACTGGGAAAAGTGCCACTTCATGGTTAACGAAGGGATCGTGCTTGGTCACAAGATTTCCGAGAGGGGAATTGAGGTGGACAAGGCGAAGATTGAAGCTATCGAAAGGATGCCCTACCCAAGGGACATTAAAGGTATTCGTAGTTTCCTCGGTCATGCTGGTTTCTATAGAAGATTTATTAAAGACTTTTCTGAGACCTCGAGACCCCTCAGAAGGATGTTCCTTTTGTATTTGATGAAGATTGTAAAGAGGCTTTCGAAGTTCTTAAGAAAGCTTTAATAACCGCTCCTATAGTATAACCGCCTGACTGGAGTTTGCCCTTTGAAATTATGTGTGATGCTAGTGATTTTTCTGTTGGAGCTGTTTTAGGACAAAGGGTTGATAAAAAATTAAATGTTATCTATTATGATATTAAAACCCTTGATTGTGCTCAAAAGAATTATGCTACTACTGAGAATGAATTCTTAGCGGTAGTGTTTGCTTGTGATAAGTTTAGGCAGTATATTGTTGATTCTAAAGTTATTATTCATACTGACCATGCTGCCATTAAGTATCTTATGACGAAGAAGGATGCCAATCCAAGACTAATCAAATGGGTACTCCTTCTTCAAGAATTTGATTTGTAGATTGTTGATAGAAAAGGAGCAGACAATCCTGTAGCGGACAATCTTTCAAGGATGGAAGATATACCGCATGATCCCATTCCAGTCAACGACAGTTTTCCAGACGAACAACTCGCCGTTGTTAAAGTACAATCTCTTTCCGACCCTTGGTTTGCAGATTATGCTAATTTTATCGTTGCAAAGTATTTGCCTCCAGGTTTAACATTTCAGCAAAGGAAGAAGTTCTTCCATGATTTGAGGCATTACTTTTGGGATGACCCACATCTTTTCAAAGAAGGTCCAGACGGGATCGTGAGAAGATGCATACCGGAACACGAGCAGAAGGACATTCTCAAGCAATGTCACGACAGTCCCTATGGAGGACATCACGCCGGTGAGAGAACCGCACATAAGGTTCTCCAATCAGGTTTTTATTGGCCTACTCTCTTTAAAGATGCTAGAAATTATGTTTTAGCCTGTGATAAATGTCAGAGAGTTGGTAATATTAGTAGAAGGAATGAGATGCCTATGAATTACTCACTAGTGATTGAGCCTTTTGATTGCTGGGGTTTTGATTTTATGGGTCCTTTTCCTTCTTCGCACAAGTACACTCACATATTAGTTGTTGTTGATTATGTAACCAAGTGGGTTGAAGCAATCCCCACCGAGAGTGCTGATCACAAAACATCTTTGAAAATTCTCAAAGATGTATTTTTCCCTAGGTTTGGTGTACCTAGGTATCTCATGACTGACGGAGGATCACACTTCACGCATGGAGCTTTTAGAAAAGCTTTAGCCAAGTACGATGTCAATCATAGAATTGCTTCACCGTACCATCCTCAAACTAGTGGGCAAGTTGAGCTCACCAATAGAGAGATCAAGTTGATCTTGCAAAAGACAGTTAACAGAAATAGGAAGGACTGGTCAAATAAGTTAGGAGATGCTTTGTGTGCGTATAGGACTGCTTACAAAAACCCCATGGGCATGTCTCCCTATAAAATGGTCTATGGAAAGGCTTGCCATTTGCCATTAGAGTTAGAGAACAAAGCTTTCTGGGTTGTTAGAGAGCTTAAGGTTGACCCAAAGTTAGCTGGTGAAAAGCGTCTCATGAACTTGACTTCTCTAGATGAGTGGAGAAGTGAAGCTCATGAGAGCGCTAAAATGTTCAAGGAAAAGGTAAAGAAGTGGCATGAAAGTAGGATTCTGAAACGTGAATTTAATGTTGGTGATAAAGTTTTATTGTTTAGATCCCGTTTTAGGTTTTCTCCAGGTAAACTACTTTCCAGATGGGAAGGGCCATTTCATATCGAAGATGTCTACTGGTCTGGCGCAATCAAGAACAATTTTGAAGGCACCAAACCTCAAGTTGTGAATGGGAAAATACTCAAGCATTACATGGCGGGAGATCCCGCCAATGTTGATGTAAATATAATACGCACAACAACTCATGAAGAACACGTTGCAGCCCTATTTCAGACACCGACAGAAGCAGAATAAGAAAAGGTATGTATTACGGTGAGGAAATATCGCGAACCGCCATAAAAATTCCACATTATGAGTTTTTGCAAAATAAGGAAAATTCGAAGCCTAAGCGGAGCCGGAGAGGAGCTCCAGGGGGCCCAGGCGCCCCCCTGGCGCGGCCTACCTCCTGGCCGCGCCGGGAGGCCGCCTGGGCACCCAGGAGTCCGTCTCCGACCCCACTTTGGCTCGTTACCTTCCTTTTGTTGCAGAAATTTTTTCTATATATTTGCCCGGATCGTTCCGGCAACGTATCTCGCGTTTTCGTGTGTTTTCTTTTCAATCTGTTTCTGCCAGGGTAAAAAGTTATTGTTAGAGATGTCTTCTTGTGGCTCAAGTTGAGAGGACTTCATGGGACGGTGTCTACGTGAAGTTCAGAAAGATCTCAACCAGGGGAAATACATAGATTGGGTCACGGAATAAGAAATCGCTGCAAGGCGAGCGGAGATGGAGCGTTCCGTTAGAAAAGAAGTCAAGATTATCACCACCCAGCAACCAGGGGGTTCATCAACACAAGGAGGAAGATCAAGCAACCGCATCATGGTGGGGAGTGTCCAACCTTATTATGATCTTTCTCTTAACCTTTCAGGAACGGCCCCTGCACTTGAAGATCAACGTACGATTTCTACCATCTCCGAAGCTTACCGCATCACCAATTAACTGTGTGAAGATTTCCGTGTACTAAAGGTGCAAGTGGAGATTTTGGAGAAGGAAAACCAAACCCTTCGCCGTGTCATCAAGGATTTGAAGAATCAACAACAACAAGAATGAGGAGTAAATCTGTATATAGTGGGGCATTCCCTAACAAGGTGTACGCCACCCTGGAGATCCGAGCGTGCAGGCTGAACAGTAGTGCACCCCTGCAGGGAGTTTAATCTATTCGAATAGCCGTGTCCACGGTAACAGGACGCTTTATGCTGAAGCTGGATCTTACCACTAGAAACTATTACTATTAAACTGTTGGTTCCGGGTTTTCTTCCTCGCAGGGAAGTCGAGGAGGGGAACTCGGAGGCATTATTACTTTTAATCATTACAACTTATATTATTCAATGTTGCAGCAACTTCTGCTTCATTGTTACTTTATTGCTTTATATAAACTGTTGGCTGATTCTTAACTCATGCTGCAAGACTCGTCAGAAGATGCTAGTCTTCGATAGGCCTAGCTTCTTACCCTTATTCTGATTTCTATCTTGCAGTCCACTATATACAGCCTCCCCTTTCATTTGATACAAATGCATAATGCTTAGTAGCGGACGTAAGACTCGCGGGTATGCTAGATACTCACCTGCTTTATTTCCCCTTTTTTTGTTTTGCCTGATCGGCCGCTGCAATCGACGTTGGAGCTTTGGAGTCCAGGAGCAGGAGATTCCCGAAGCCGACCACCACAACGTGAAGATCCCCGATGCCTTCTACGACGTCGAGTCCCCCCGTTGACCAGGAGTAGTTTGGAGGTTCGCAGGCATGAGGCCTCGCCTTTTCGATCGTGTTGTTTTTGTGCTAGCCTTCTTAAGGCAACCTTGTATTCTTGTGTCTGTGCTCAGATACTTTTGCTTCCGCTAACTTTGTGCTCTCGAGCTGTTGTATTCGAGCCCTCGTGGCCCCTGGCTTGTATTAAACAGCTTGTTTTATTTTATTTGTAGAGTTGTGTTGTGATATCTCACCGTGAGTCCCTAATCTCGATCGTGTACCTTGCGTGTATGTTTACTGTACACGGATTGATTTTGGGGGCGTCACAAGTTGGTATCAGAGCCGACTGCCTGTAGGACACCCCCTTCCAACTCCTTGGTCGAAGTCGAGTCTAGTTCTTGCAAAACTACTTTAATAACAGTGTCGTGTGGCTTATCGGCCCACGTCGCCAACTGGGTGGTATTAGGATCCTTTTTCTCCGTACCTTTACTCTGGGAATCTTCTCTCTCTTCCTTTCGTGTTAAAGATTTTTCTAACTCTGACTTTAGGTTCTCGTGACTACTTCCTTCCGGAGAGCCCCTCACTCCAGATGATCGCTTGCTTCACGAGAAGATTCCGAAGATTACTCTCCGATAAATTCCCGAGACCATTTGTGCCGACACCATGACCATTCCCTGCCACTGATAAGTCCGTATGTATAACGACATACACCTTTCGTTCATCCATTCAATCCCAGTTGCTCTTGTGTTCACAAGATGCATCGAAATACTTTCCGTTTTTTCGGAAATCCTTTGAGTCTACTGCCTTGCAGCTTCTTTTCACCCTGCGGATAATTCCTCATATTTATCAAGGATTCGTTCATCCTAAGTTGTTCGTGTGATTCCCAAAATACTTTGAAATACTATTCGATCTCGCAACAATCCTCGGCAGCCTACTGCTTTGGAGATTCTTCTTGCCTTCTTGCACTATGATTAATCCCGTTTGTCTTGTGGTCTTCGATACCCTTCCTTGGCATTGCCATTCCGATCTGTTGAATCATCGTGTGCGCGAGTGCACGCAATCATCAGTTGATCCCTAGGAATCCATTCTCCCGGCTCAGACGTCATTCCAGACATGAGCTGGATATCGGTAACTCAAACCTCGATTGATTGTCCGTATAATTCCGTTCAACTTATATAACCATGGTCAGAACATCTGCTTCTGATATCCCCTATTGGAAGTTATAATTCCTTTGTACTTGAGCATCGAATTATTCCGATGCCTCTACCTCCAATGTTTTGGTATTCTTTCTCCTTATGATTGAGTACCGATACTCGTCCCAGACTCTCTGTACGCCGCCTGACCTTTTTGGTGGATTACTACCTGCCATCCGCTTGTGTTCTAAATCATTGACGAGCTTCCCCTGATACGAAATGCCTTCGGCGAACGTTATCATCTGGTCCGTGTCATCAGCCTTCTGCTTTCAAACTGTATCTCTAGTTCCTATTGTTTGTCGTATAGATCCATAAAAATGTCCCTATGGGTTGTATCTATGCTTCATCCATCTGTGTGAACCCATGAACTTCTACGAGTCTTACTCTACTGGTGTTATGCCAGATAAACTTTTGAACGCTACAAATCCATCGGCAGCGAGAAGGGAATGAGAGGATATGCATTGCAGAAGTGGGAGTCGACCCTGAACCTTTGTGTTCATGCCCATGGATACGATGTAGAACTTATCATGGAAGCTTCTCGTAAGATAATTAACCCCCTTGGTATAAATTCTTCTACCCCTGTGATCCACCATTCTACCTTCGAGTAATACCGATGGTATCTCGAGGATATCATGCCTTTGCACTACATCTTATGAATTGTGATGAAACAATGTCTATCCCTGTCATAGCCATTTCATGGTTCTGGTTTGTCGTCAACCGAGAACACCGCTTACCTTTGGCTCCACCACCCCTTTTGCTTGGTGATGTGGATATTCGATTGCATTTTCTTGAAACCCCTCGACATAATGTGTCGTGGTCATCATCAACGTTTTGAATTCTCCCATGTGTCTATTGAATTCATGGTGAGAAATACCATCCTTCCCCTCGATGATTTGTGTTATCATCGATAACTTCCTTTGACTCCCTGCCAATACGACCTTGGTCATGTATATTGTTCTCTGCTTTCCCTTGGGAAAGATACCCCCTGATACTTATGTATCTTCACATTTCCTTTCCATTGGTCTGTTTAACCTTAATTTGAATATAAATTATCCGAGCAGTGATGATTCCCTGCTGATGTAAACACTTCGGTGTACTACTTTGTCAGTACAACCTGCTACTATTGTTGATGACTTTTCGGTGATCACCGATGGACAAGAACCTTGCCAATTGGTCCGCCTCGTCTTAACGAGCAGGAAAATGGTTCTCTTCGTCCCTCGCCCTTGGCACTGATGTTGTTGCCGACATAGCTGACAATCCGTTCTCTGACTTACCTTGCAACTTGATCGCATTGTTTGGCACCACCCTTCTTATTCAATGTGGGCCCATAACCCACAGTTCCACAGGATCGAAACCTGACTCTCTTGTACCTTTCTGTTCTCGAGGTTATTCCTATTGCTTGACCTCGTATGCAACTCACGAGTCCTCCACCTTGTGATATTCAGTTCGATATCAGACATAGTGCTTATGCCTGATGCTCTGTACCCCTTTTCATTCTCCGTTATCATCGTCGAATGCTTGCATATCCGCTTGAAAACATCTCATGCCTTCTTTTGTTTCTCTCGATGTATCTCCCTGAGTTTAACTCGTGAGATACTTTGTACCCCATTCCCTTGAACCATTTCGGTTGATTAACCCTGCGTCGATCCGACCCCCTAAGTGTCCCCTCCTAGCCTATCCGAAGGTACGATGAAGACCCTGAAAGAAGGATGACAACCCGTCGATATGCACTGATGCAGAGAAATGAAGACATCAACGTGAAGGATTGACTTCTTCGTGAAGGACAACAAGAACCGGAAGATTCGTTAGAATACGAAACCAAAGCTTTACCCCTTCCACTACCTTTAATTCTCGGGACGAGAATTCTTTGTAGTGGGGGAGATTTGTAACACCCCGGGTGTCACGCTACAGTAATCACCTTGTGCTAATGCCAAGTCACCTTGATTAACTTGTGATGATCACCTTGATCAAAGCTTGTTCAAATTTAAACCAAATAAAAAATTCCAGATACAAGTGGTAATAAAACGCGATTCAAAAATATCGCAACCACTTTTATTAAATGTCTAAAAATCAGTAGGTTTCAATAAAATAACTATGGTATTTTATTAAATTGTTTAGTTATTGCAAACAAAACAAACAGAGTCTAAACCATCCACTTTTAATCCTTTTTAAATAAAAAAAACCCAAATGATTTTATTATGCCACCAAACTTTTTGTGGCACTATAATATCATTGTGGCACTATAATATTTGAACTAGTTTCAATTGTTACAAAAATCAACAGATAGCTAGAATAAAATAGAACTGTACGCATGAATAACAGAAAAGAAAAAAAAATAGAAAACCTCTCTATCGCCCGCGGCAAACCCTCCCACTGGGCCGAGCCACCTCCTCCCGGCCCAACCCGCCAAATCCCTCTCCTTCTTCCTCCTCTTACTGCTCACCCCACCCCGTGGAGCATCCACGCCGACCACGCCTGCTGCCATCGCTGTGGCGGCCATCCGGTGGCCACCATCGAGCTTAAGTCCGCCCCACGCCCCCCTTGGCCCCCGAAACCCTAGCCCCTTCCATCCCCCCCCCCCGCGGCTCCCTCCCTCTCTCGTGTTCATCCCCGGTCTCGTTCGTGAGCTGCTGTGGGCGCAGTGCCGTCGACCCGCGGCCACCGGCGTCTCCAATGGGCGGGAGCACGTCCTGGAGGTGCGTCGCCTCGCCTCCTTCCTCCTCGTGCGCCAGGGAAGGCTAGGATGCCCCACGCCGTTCCAATTCGCCGGCTTCCTTCGGCCTGGCCGCGGCAGCCGCTGCTCGTTCCCCCTCCACCACGAGCACTCCGGCAACCGCCCTGATGCCTCCCTGCCCCCCTACTCGATCACCCTATGAGCGCCACCTCTCCCCCTCGTCTGCTGCTCCCCTGCTGCCCGAATCCGGTCGCCGCTGTAGCTCCTCCCCGTCGATGCCATGGCCGGCTGCGCCTGTGCTCTGTGTCCTCACCGCGCGGGGCTCCGGGTTCCCCTTAACCGCGCCCGCTTGGCCGCGCTAGCTTGGCCGGGCGCTGCGCCGCGGCTCGTCCGGCAGCCGGCCCGTGCCCGCTCGCTGCCCCTGGTCACCGGTGGGCGCAACCCCCCCCCCCTCGATTTTGATTACGGGCCTAATCCCCTATTAGTTAATCCACCTGTTAAACTAGGCTAAGCTAATTAGCCTCTGCGTATGACATATGGACCCCTCCGTTTAATAAGTGATTAAAATAAAATAGAAAATTGTTAGATAAGTGACTCTATGACATGTGGGTCCACTACTATTTTTGGATTAGTTTAAATAATTATTTGTCACTGTGTATGACATGCGGGACCCACTGGTCAGTTGACCAGTCAAAGGCCCAGCCAAAGACCGGTAGGCCCCACATGTCAGGGTTGACCAGTCAACCAGTACTATTTTGGATAATGATAATTTTAATAATAAAAGAAATCGGAAATTCATTTAAATTGATTTAAACTTTAAAATTGAATATCTTTTAAACCGTAAATCAGATAAAACTAATTTATATATCAAAACTGATCAGAAAAATACGTAGAATACGAATACGCTGTCCGTTGGTCTACCACCCCCTCTAACATACCGAACATCGAACCGTCCCCCTCCGGACTGTCTGTCCGATGATTCGTCCGGTACTGTTAAAGTATCCGGATGAATTTATTCCGAACACGAAAGTTGTTCGGATTGTTTCAACTATCACGGTTACCCCATCCACACGTTTGTCGGATGTCCACGACACCTCCGGCATGATATCTCCCCCCTCCGGACACCTTGTCCGATAATCACCCGGAGCCAGTAGTTCATCCCCAGATGAATTTCCGTTCCGAGCAACGTGCATTGCACTGCGTTAGAACACCGTTAACATTTCATCTGTCATGTCATGCAATTGTTTGTATATTATTGTTGTGTATTTATTGTTTCTCCCCCCCTTTTATTCTCCGATAGACCCCAACGTTGCCGCCGACTACACCGCTGCTGAGCACGACTACTTCGTCGACGACCCTGCCCCTACCGTCGAGCTTCCAGGCAAGCAGAGCCATTCTCTTCCCGAGATATCGCCTACCTTTCCGTACTTTCTTGCACTAGGCATTGTTACTGTTGCTACGTTACAATCCTATTCAATTGCATAGCCTGATTTTGTCGCCCTTGATGTACCTTCCTTATCCTATGCTGCCTATTATAATTATGCATTTTTCAGCAGTGAGCCCTGCGCATTGTTAGCTAGGATTAGATAGCGGGCCGTGGCCACTCAGGGGAGTGACGCGGATAGAAAATATATAATACTGCAACAGGTACGGATCAATGCAGACGCCCTAGGGAACGTACAACGGCGAGACTCTGCCGAGTCGCTTCGAGTTTGACTTATGAGGGGACTGACTCGTAATTCACTCCCGTCGGCTCAGTAGCGTAGTATCACTGGGATGATACGAGGGTATTACTCTTTAGTTCATTCCGCTGGTGTCTCGGCACCACCGTGGTGATACGAGAATATTCCTCTTTAGTTCATTCCGCTGATGTCTCTCTCGAACCTCGTTAAGTGTTCCATCGAGGGTGATTCCTCCTGGTTTCACTTAATGGTAGGCACTCGAATCAACTAGTGTCCCTAAAGGTAAGAGTCAGGCGACCCAACGGTGCCCGCGAGCGGTATATTGTCGGGAGCGACAGGGAGGGTACGACCGACGTTACTGGCGTGCTTGGTGTTGGAGATTGCGCGATAGAAAACAAAAAATTTCTCTCACATGCGGAAGCAACATCCAAGATCCAATCTAGAAGATGCTAGTAACGGGGAGAGTAGGTCATCAAACCCTCGAAGAACACGCGCGTTGAACGTTTATTTCAACGCAGCTTGGTGAAGTTGTTGGTGAAGTTCGATCCGATCAGCACTGCAAACGAGCAGTACCTCCGGAGGCTTGCACACGTACAGCTCGATGACGTCTCCTTCTTCTTGATCCAGCAAGCAAGAGGGAGAAATAGATGGGATCAATTCCAGCAGCACAACGGCGTGGTGGTGGATATGGTGAAGAGTTTCCCGTGGGCAGGGCTTCGCCAAGCGATGCACGTGAGGGAGGAGGAGGTGTGGAAGGACTTGGGGGTGTTCTTGGTGAGCCTCTCCCCTCTCTTATATAGGCAAGGAGGTTTTAGCCACTTCAATTCCCAAGTGATGAAACCCCTTCTCTCATTAAAAAGATGGTAACACCTTTCTTTTAAGAGTGGTAACCCTCCCATTGAAGGGCTTCCCATTTATTGGCATAATAAACCAAGGAGGGCTGGTCACATGGACTATTGGACCACCCTTGGTCGTCCAAAACAGGTGGGGCCCATAGTGGGACCCTCCGTAACCTTCTAGAACATTCCGACACTGCCGAAAAAATCCTGAACTTTTCCGGAACCCTGAAATCAACTTGCCTTATATAAATCTTTACCTCTGGACTCTTCCGGAGCTCCTCGTGATGTCTAGGATCTCATCCGAGACTCCGAACAATATTCGAACACCATTAATAAAATTATCCCAGAGCTATTCTAGCGTTACCGAGCGTTAAGTGTGTGACCCTACGGGTTCGAGAACGTGCAGACATGATCGAGACATCTCTCTGATCAATAACCATTAGAGGGACCAGGATATCCGTAATGACTCCCACACATTCAACGAAGATCTTTATCGATTGAACCACTATGTCGTGGACTACTATAATCCGTACACAATTTCCTTTGTCACACGATATTTTACTTACCCGTGATTCGATCATCGGTATCACTATACCTAGTTCAATCTCGTTACCGGTAAGTACTCTTTACTCGTTCTGTAATACAACATTCTCTGTGACTAACTCATTAGTCACGTGCTTGCAAGCGTTACCGAATGTCCATTACCGAGTGGGCCCAGAGTATATCTCACCGTCACACGGAGGGACAAATCCCAGTCTTGATTCATGTAATTCAACAAGTGCTTTCAGAGATACCTGTAAGACATCTTTATGATCACCCTGTCACGATGTGATGGTTGATGTCCCCAAAGTATTCTTCCGGTACCCGGGAATCACATAATCTCATGGTCTAAGAAACATGATACTTGACAATAAAACGCATGACAGTATAAACTTAATGAAACGATCAATATTGTTATGCTTAGTTGGGTCTGTCCATCACGTCATTCTTCTAATGACATGATCCCATTAATTAATAAACAACTCAGTTTCATGGTTAGGAAAACATAACCATCATTAATTAACGAGATAGTATAGTAGAGGCTTACTAGGGACGCGGTGTTGTTTATGCAACCACACATGCATTATGTTTCCGGTTAATACAATTATAGCATGGAAAATAAACATATATCATGAACACGGAAATATGATAATAAAATTTTTATTATTGCCTCTAGGGCATATTTCCAACACTTGGCCCCTTCTCGTATCTCGCGAGAGTTACCAAACCATGAAAAAGTCGAGCTCTACCAAGAGCACACGCGAGACAAGGTAAGGAGACGGTTCACCTTGTCGGTAACCGCGCGCTTTGACGGGACGACAGGGCAGGCCCCGACGTTACCGGTGGGCCTTGTTGCTGTTCGTTGTCCGTTGTGTTGTTAGTCAGACAGCGATAACGGTTATCTGCGAGATAATATTAAAATGCTAAATGGTTCGGTGGATGACTTGAGAGACCCGTTGGTCTGTACGCACTACCTTCACGTGGGATAATGAGTTATGGGCTCCCCTGCGTCGTAGTTTGTCCGAAAGCTCTTCAGACGTCAGCAGTACCACGGGCTGATAGCCGGGAAGCGGTCTTGTCTTATTTTCTGCAGCAGGTGTGTTTTGGATTTGCTTTTGCTTCACCGGCCAGTCTCGTAACATGCAGGAGCGTGCAAGGGTGAGGGACCTAGACCCCTTGGCGCATAGGATGTAGTCCGGCGGATGGCCGCTCTGCTGAGCCTAGGATGGGCTGCGATGTGTCGGATAGCCTCGGTGGGGCATTCCCTAACAAGGTGTACGCCACCCTGGAGATCCGAGCGTGCAGGCTGAACAATAGTGCACCCCTGGAGGGAGTTTAATCTATTCGAATAGCCGTGTCCACGGTAACAGGACGCTTTATGCTGAAGCTGGATCTTACCACTAGAAACTATTACTATTAAACTGTTGGTTCCGGGTTTTCTTCCTCGCAGGGAAGTCTAGGAGGGGAACTCGGAGGCATTATAATTTTTAATCATTACAACTTATATTATTCAATGTTGCAGCAACTTCTGCTTCATTGTTACTTTATTGCTTTATATAAACTGTTGGCTGATTCTTACCTCATGCTGCAAGACTCGTCAGAAGATGCTAGTCTTCGATAGGCCTAGCTTCTTACCCTTATTCTGATTTCTATCTTGCAGTCCACTATATACAGCCTCCCCTTTCCTTTGATACAAATGCATAATGCTTAGTAGCGGACATAAGACTCGCGGGTATGCTAGATACTCACTTGCTTTATTTCCCTTTTTTTTTGCCTGATCGGCCGCTGCAATCGATGTTGGAGCTTTGGAGTCCAGGAGCAGGAGATTCCCGAAGCCGACCACCACAACGTGAAGATCCCCGATGCCTTCTACGACGTCGAGTCCCCCCGTTGACCAGGAGTAGTTTGGAGGTTCCCAGGAAGGAGGCCTTGCCTTTTCGATCGTGTTGTTTTTGTGCTAGCGTTCTTAAGGCAACCTTGTATTCTTGTGTCTGTGCTCAGATACTTTTGCTTCCGCTAACTTTGTGCTCTCGAGCTGTTGTATTCGAGCCCTCGTGGCCCCTGGCTTGTATTAAACAACTTGTTTTATTTTATTTGTAGAGTTGTGTTGTGATATCTCACTGTGAGTCCCTAATCTCGATCGTGTACCTTGCGTGTATGTTTACTGTACACGGATTGATTTTGGGGGCGTCACAAAGTGATGAATCGGTTTCGCTAGGGTTGGATGCCTTATATAGGGATGGTCTGACAGGAGTTGTCAGATCAGATCAAACGCCCCCCAGCAACCGTCTCTCCGGATTCTGCGGCGAGGATTTCGTGGCGTTTCACGAGAAAATCTCAACGACCCGGATTTGACGGGATCTCAACGACCGAAGAATATGTCTTGGTCTTGAGTAAAACTTCTATAAAAATTGGAAGCATTTGATTCGGAACACAATGACGTTCGAAGAAAAATACTTTCTGTTTCAAATGTGCTCAACCATTTTAGACAGATAGAGTAAGAGGAAAAAAACAGAAGGGGATAGGGTCCGAAACTTATCACCTCGAAGAAAAACCTATAGAGAAGCTAAAGGTGATAAGCATGGAGGACTAAATCCAATCAAAATAAAAACTAGACATCGAAGCAAAAACAAATATCAAAACCAAAAACAAACTGCGAAGTAAATGAATATATACATGGAGGTAAAGGTTCGATCTTACAGTACATTTCGTGAGTCCAAAATATTGAGCTCACACCTTAACACACAGAACCTTTTCTCATCCAATGGTTTCGTGAATATATCAGCCAGTTGATCTTCAGTTCTGACATGACTAATCACAATATCTTCACGCTGAACATGATCACGAAGAAAATGATGGTGAATGTCAATATGCTTCGTGCGAGAGTGCTGCACAGGATTGTGAGAAATTTTGATTGCACTCTCATTATCACATAGAAGGGGTATTTTCTTCACATGAATACCATAATCCTTCAGCGTCTGCTTCAGCCAAAGTATCTGAGTACAACATGACCCAGCAGCAATGTATTCATCTTCAGCAGTAGATATTGATACACATTTTTTCTTCTTGGAAGCCCAACACACAAGTGATCTTCCAAGGAAATGACAAGTCCCTGAAGTTGATTTCCTATCAACACGATCACCGGCCCAATCTGAATCAGAATAGTTAATAAGATCAAATTGAGCTCCCTTGGGATACCATAAGCCCAAGGTTGGTGTGTGAGCAAGGTACCGAAGAATTCGCTTTACTGCAGTATGATGTGATTCCTTTGGATTGGCCTAAAAACGAGAACAAATACATACTGAAAGCATAATGTCAGGTCTAGATGCACATAAATATAAAAGAGAGCTAATCATGGATCGATATTTCTTTTGATTGAAGGCTTTGCCCTTCTCATCTGCATCTAGGAAGGCATTGGTAGGCATTGGAGTCTTAATTGTTTTGCAATCAGTGAGTCCAAACTTCTTTAGGCAATCCTTGAGATATTTTTCTTGAGAAATAAAGGTGCGATTCTTCTGTTGACGGATTTGAAGTCCAAGGAAAAACTTCAATTCTCCCATCATGGACATCTCATATTTCTTCGACATCATTTTGGAAAATTCTTTGCTGATTTCAGTGTTAGTGCAGCCAAAAACAATATCATCTACATATATTTGACAAACAAACAAATCACCATTATAAGATTGAGTGAAAAGAGTTGGGTCAATTGTTCCTGGTTTGAAGCCTTTCTTCAGAAGGAAGTCCTTCAGGGTGTCGTACCAAGCACGAGGTGCTTGCTTCAGCCCATAAAGAGCCTTGTGCAACCTGTACACCATGTCAGGATTCTTCGAGTCTTCAAAACCTAGAGGCTGCATAACATACACTTCTTCTTCGATTTCTCCGTTAAGAAAAACACTCTTCACATCCATTTGATAAAGTAGGATACCATTGAAATTTGCAAAAGCAAGCATAACACGAATGGATTCGAGACGAGCAACTGGAGCATAAGTTTTGCCGAAATCGATACCTTCGATTTGGGTGTACCCTTGTGCTACCAGTCGTGCTTTGTTTCTTACCACAATAACATCTTCATCTTGCTTGTTGCGAAAAATCCACTTTGTACCAATGATGTTGTGCTTCGTTGGATCAGGCCTTTCGATTAAGGACCAGACTTTGTTTCGCTCGAACTGATTAAGTTCTTCGAGCATGGCAGTTAACCAGTCTGGATCCTTCATGGCTTCATCAAACTTTGATGGTTCTAGCATGGAGACAAACGAAAAATTTCCACAGAAGTTAGCCAAACGATCATACGTCCAAAACGTATCTATAATTTCTGCTTGCTCCATGCATGTTTTGTGTGATATTGCTATGGTTTTGATACACTTTCATACACTTTTGATCATATTTGGACTAACCTATTAACTCAGTGCACCACTGTGGAAGTTCCTGTTTTCTGCTGTTTTTGTATTTCAGTTTTTCCCATTACTGATACGTCCAAAATGCATCACTATTTTATATAGTAATTCTTTCTTATTCATTGATATATTTCATGATATGATGCTATTCTCATGTTGTTTTGGCTTATTTTACACAGTTTGCAACTTTCCGGTGCCGAAGCAGCAGACGCAGGATTCAGCGGTAAAAAGTGGACGCTGAGTTGCTGAAGAAGAACACCTCCAAATTACCTGAAAAATGACGGAGGCTGTTTTCCAGAAGGATAACGAAGGCATGCAAAAGAGCAACCAGAGGGGGCCACTGGGTGCCCAGGCGGCCACCTGGCACGACCCCACCTCTGGCCGCGCCGGGAGGGCGCCTGGGACCCCTGGAGCACTCCCGGCTCCCCCCTCTGGCCTATATACCCCTCGTCGTCCAAAAACCCTAAAAAGAGAAGAGTTTCCGGAGTTCCGCCGCCGCTCCGTGGCGGAAACCTACAGAGAAGAAAAGCCATCTCTGGCGGGCAGATTCCGCCGGGGAGATCACCTCCCGGAAGGGGAGATCGTCGCCATCGTCATCACCATCGTCACGGGCATCATCAAGATCATCATCAACATCATCCCCATCATCAGCACCATCTCCATCTCCATCCAATCTTGTCTCACAATTGCAACTCATGTTGTAATCCGTACTATCTATCCTCTCTACTCTATCGGTGTTGATTACTACTTTGTGGTGAATGCTATTGAGTTTTGTTGGAGAAATATTATTGTGTTCAGATTGTTTATCATCTATTTATCCCCACTGATCATGATATCTTTTATGTCTTGTGAGTAGTTACTTTAGTTCTTGAGGACATGGGAGAAATCTAGTTGCTAGTAGTCATATGATGTTGAAGTAATATGTGTTGGTTGATATTTAAGTTGTGATGTTATTTTCCTAGTGGTGTTGTGTGAGTAGAACACTCAACACTTCGCCTTATCAAGGACCTAGGGGAATGCATTGTGTATAAAGAATACTTACGGTGGGTTGCCGGAGTGACAGAAACCTAAACCCCAGTTTGCACGCTTTTGCAAAAAGGGAACAATGGATCACCGATCGTATTGCTATGGTTAGGATTTTGCCTTAATTACTATCTTGTATTTGCGGATGCTTGCAAGGTGTTTAATCATAAGAGTATACTTATCTTAGTCTAGACGGTGTACTAGCATAGATCCACCCACCAAACACTTATCAACACGGCACATAGTACCGATACGAAATATGGCGAAAGTGCATGACTACCTCTCCCGTGTGTCCTCAAGAACACTTTAGCTTTTATAAGTTCAGTTGCTAGGCCTCTCCTTTGCCAAGAAAGGATTGGGCCACTCTTTACTCTCCAGTATCTTTTACTTTACTCGTTTTTACTTTCTTGTCGCTTATACCGAGAAAACCCCTAAAAAGTTATCTTTCAGTGCTTGCAGTTATCTCCTTACCAAAGTCACTTGCTACTACCTTCTGCTCCTCGTTGGGTTCGACACTCTTACTTATCGAAAACACTGCAATAGATCCCTCTACATTGAGGGTCATCAAGCTACGTTTTCTGGCGCCGTTGTCGGGGAGTGTAGCGCTACTAGTAAGTGAAGCTGGTAAGGAAGTTTTTATATTTCTGTTTTAGTTTTGCCGTTGCTGTTTTTGTCCTTATGGACGCTCCTACTATTGGATCGTTGTTCTTGGGGAGCCTCCCCCCAACTAAGGTAGTTACTCCTACCCCTACTGAAATTGTGCCTTATAAGATACCATCTGGTATTATCGATTATGTCTTAACCAATCGCTATGCAGGAGACAGACATCCAGGTGAACACTTGCTATATTTATCACAACTATGTTCATTATTCAAGCTTGCAGGTGTATCACTGGAGTTCGTTATTAAGAAATTATTCTCCGTATCGCTCACAGACTAAGCTTCAGATTGGTATAAGCTCCTCGATAACCCACACTCTCTTAATTGGGAAGATCTTAATTCTCTCTTTTATACAAAGTTTTACCCTCTTCATGAAGTTTATCGAGACAGGAATTACATCTATAACTTTAGGTCTCGCGAAGGAGAGAGCATCGCTCAAGCTTGGTGGAGGCTTAAGTCCCTAATGTTCAAATGTCCTATTCATATGCTCCCCAAAGATGTTATACTTAAAAAAATTTATGCCATGCTTTCTAATCAGGACAAGGAAAGGCTGGATGCCTCCTCTAGCGGGGTATTTCAGACAAAGAGCATTGAATAAAGATGGGATCTCATCGAAAGGATCCAGAAGAATACTGAAGATTGGGAAATCGATAAAGGTATTGAACCCGCTATAAATTATGAGCATGATTATATTGAGAGTTGTGTGAAAACTAATTAATTCAATACCTTTTGCTCTAAGATTGGTCTGGATTCCCATCTAATGATTGATTTTTGTAAGAACTTTGCCTCTCATATTGATTCTTCTAAGATGAAGAAGGATCAATACCATAAGCCTTTCAAGGAAGTACCTATTGATATTCACGTTGCTGTTCCTATTAATCCTACAGTTATATATGAACAGCCCCCTTTTACTTCAAGAATAAGGGATCACTCTTTTGTGACAGGCATCATAAATAAAAGTGAAAGAAGAACAGGAGAACCTGAGGACCAGATCAGAGTCGATCCTCAAGTTGCTATGGTTAAAGATTTAGTTACTGATGATGTTTCAGATTCTATTATAAATTTTTGTGTTGTTTCAACTAACATTGTCACAGCCAAGAATAAAAGCCCAATTTCAGGTACACCAGTTGTATCTGTTAAAATAGGAGATCACAATTATTACGGGCTATGCGATCTGGGATCAAGTGCTAGCGCGATTCCTTATTCGCTTTATCAAGAGATCATGAGTGAGATTTCACCCTGTGAACTCGAAGAGATCGATGTTACTATTCATCTTGCAAACAAAGCTACTATCTCTCCTATTGGGATTGTGAGAGATGTTGAAGTCCTATGCGGAAAGGTAAAGTATCCTACCGACTTTCTCGTACTTGGTTCAGTACAAGATAGTTTTTGTCCTATTATTTTTGGTAGACCTTTTCTCAGAACTTGTGGAGCTCTTATAGATTGCAAGAAAGGTAAAGTTTCTGGTGAATTCAATGGTGAGCCATATGAATTTAACTTTTCTACGATTTCCAAGCAGCCTCGTGGTACTGAATCACCTAGTGATGATAAAATTATTGAAAGTATTGCTTCTATTGCTATTCCCCCTAATGATCCTTTGCAGCAATACATGGAGGACCACGAGAATGATACTCATATGCAGGAAAGAAATGAAATTGACGAGATCTTCTTGAGACAACCTGCTGTCCTGAGGCACAAACTTCCGGTTGAACCTTTAGGAATTCTATCCAAACCAAAAGAAGATCCGGTGTTTGATCTCAAACCTCTTCCCGATACGCTCAAGTATGCTTGTTTAGATGAAAAGAAAGTATATCCTGTTATTATCAACTCTAACCTTTCAGGATACGAAGAAAAGCGATTATTGGAGAAACTTCGTAAACACCGCGGTGCAATTGGCTACACCCTTGATGACCTTAAGGGAATTAGTCCATCAATCTGTCAACATACTATCAACCTCGAGCCCGATGCTAAACCTGTTGTTGACCATCAACGACTGTTGAACCCAAAGATGATGGATGTTGTGACGACCGAGATCCTCAAGCTTCTAGCCGCAGGTATTATCTACCCTATAGCCGATAGCAAGTGGGTAAGTCCAGTTCATTGTGTTCCTAAGAAAGGAGGGACAACTGTAGTCCCTAATGATAAGAATGAACTAATACCTCAGAGAATTATTATTGGATATAGAATGTGTATTGATTACAGGAAGTTGAACAAGGCAACCAGGAAGGACCACTACCCGCTGCCCTTTATTGATCAGATGCTTGAGAGGCTGTCCAAAAACACCCACTTTTGCTATCTTGACGGGTATTTAGGCTTCTCTCAAATTCATGTTAACACTTCCGATCAAGAGAAGACCACTTTCACTTGTCCTTATGGTACTTATGCTTATAGGCGTATGCCTTTTGGTTTATGCAATGCCCCTGCTACTTTTCAGAGATGTATGTCTGCAATATTTCATGGTTTCTGTGAGGAGATTGTGCAAGTCTTCATGTACGATTTCTCCGTCTATGGAAATTTCTTTGACAACTGTCTCCACAATCTTAATAAAGTTTTGCATAGATGCGAGGATACAAACTTAGTTATAAACTGGGAAAAGTGCCACTTCATGGTTAACGAAGGGATCGTGCTTGGCCACAAGATTTCCGAAAGGGGAATTGAAGTGGACAAGGCAAAAATTGAAGCTATCGAAAGGATGCCCTATCCAAGGGACATTAAAGGTATTCGTAGTTTTCTCGGTCATGTTGGGTTCTATAGAAGGTTTATTAAAGAGTTTTCTAAGACCTCGAGACCCCTCACTAATCTTCTCCAGAAGGATGTTCCTTTTGTATTTGATGAAGATTGTAAGGAGGCTTTCGAAGTTCTTAAGTAAGCTTTAATAACCACTCCTATAGTACAACCGCCTGACTGGAATTTGCCCTTTGAAATTATGTCTGATGCTAGTGATTTTGCTGTTGGAGTTGTTTTAGGACAAAGGGTTGATAAAAAGTTGAATGTTATTTATTATGCTAGTTAGACCCTTGATAGTTCTCAAAAGAACTATGCTACTACTGAGAAGGAATTCTTAGCAGTAGTGTTTGCTTGTGATAAGTTTAGGCAGTATATTGTTGATTCTAAAGTTATTATTCATACTGACCATGCTGCCATTAAGTATCTTATGACGAAGAAGGATGCCAAACCAAGGCTCATCAGATGGGTACTCCTTCTTCAAGAATTTGATTTGCAGATTGTTGATACAAAAGGAGCAGACAACCCTGTAGAGGACAATCTTTCAAGGATGGAAGACATACCGCATGATCCCATCCCAGTCAACGACAGTTTTCCAGACGAACAACTTGCCGTTGTTAAAGTACAATCTCTTTCCGTTCCTTGGTTTGCAGATTACGCTAATTTTATCGTTGCAAAGTATTTGCCTCCAGGTTTAACATTTCAGCAAAGGAAGAAGTTCTTCCATGATTTGAGGCATTACTTTTGGGATGACCCTCATCTTTTCAAAGAAGGTCCATACGGGATCGTGAGAAGATGCGTACCGGAACACGAGCTGAAGGACATTCTCAAGCAATGTCACGATAGTCCCTACGGAGGACATCACGCCGGTGAGAGGACCGCACATAAGGTTCTCCAATCAGGTTTTTATTGGCCTACTCTCTTTAAAGATGCTAGAAATTATGTTTTATCCTGTGATAAATGTCAGAGAGTTGGTAATATTAGTAGGAGGAATGAGATGCCTATGAATTACTCACTAGTGATTGAGCCTTTTGATTGCTGGGGTTTTGATTTTATGGGTCCTTTTCCTTCTTCGCACAAGTACACTCACATATTAGTTGTTGTTAATTATGTAACCAAGTGGGTTGAAGCAATCCCCACCGAGAGTGTTGATCACAAAACATCTTTGAAAATTCTCAAAGATGTATTTTTCCCTAGGTTTGGTGTACCTAGGTATCTCATCACTGATGGAGGATCACACTTCATGCATGGAGCTTTTAGAAAAGCTCTAGCCAAGTACGATGTCAATCATAGGATTGCATCACCGTACCATCCTCAAACTAGTGGGCAAGTTGAGCTCACCAATAGAGAGATCAAGTTGATCTTGCAAAAGACAGTTAACGGAAACAGGAAAGACTGGTCAAATAAGTTAGGAGATGCTTTGTGGGCTTATAGAACTGCTTACAAAAACCCCATGGGAATGTCTCCCTATAAAATGGTCTATGGCAAGGCTTGCCATTTAACATTAGAGTTAGAGCACAAAGCTTTCTGGGATGTTAGAGAGCTTAATACTGACCCAAAGTTAGCTGGTGAAAAGCGTCTCATGAACTTGACTTCTCTAGATGAGTGGAGAAGTGAAGCTTACGAGAGCGCTAAAATGTTCAAGGAAAAGGTAAAGAAGTGGCATGACAGGAGGATTCTGAAACGTGAATTTAATGTTGGTGATAAAGTTTTATTGTTTAGATCCCGTTTCAGGTTTTCTCCAGGTAAACTACTTTCCAGGTGGGAAGGGCCATTTCATATCGAAGAAGTCTACCGGTCTGGTGCAATTAAGATTAACAACTTTGAAGGAACCAAACCTCAAGTTGTGAATGGGCAAAGACTCAAGCATTACATAGCGGGAGACCCCGTCAATGTTGATGTAAATATAATACGCACAACAACTCATGAAGAAGATGTTGAAGCCTTGTTTCAGGCACTGACAGAAGCAGAATAAGAAAAGGTATGTATTACGGTAAGGAAACATCGCGAACCGCCATAAAAGTTCCATATTATGAGTTTTAGCAAAATTAGGAAAATTTGAGGCCTAAGCGGAGCCAAAGACGAGCTCCGGGGGGCCCAGGCGCCACCCTGGCGCGGCCTACCCCCTGGCCGCACCGGGAGGCCGCCTGGGCACCCAGGACTCCGTCTCCGACCCCACTTTGGCTCGTTACCTTCCTTTTGTTGCAGAAATTTTTTCTATATATTCACCCGGATCGTTCCAGCAACGTACCTCGCGATTTCGTGTGTTTTCTCTTCGATCTGTTTCTGCCAGGGTAAAAAGCTATTGTTAAAGATGTCTTCTTGTGGCTCAAGTGGAGAGGACTTCATGGGACGGCGTCTACGTGAAGTTCAAAAAGACCTCAACCATGGGAAATACATAGACTGGGCCACAGAAGAAGAAATCGCTGCAAGGCGAGCGGAGATGGAGCGTTCCGTGAGAAAAGAAGTCAAGATTATCACCGCCCAACAACCAGGGGGTCCATCAACACAAGGAGGAAGATCAAGCAACGCCATCATGGTGGGGAGTGTCCAACCTTATTATGATATTTCTCTTAACCTTTCAGGAATGGCCCCTACGCTTGAAGATCAACGTACGATTTCTACCATCTTCGAAGCTTACCGCATCACCAATCAACTGTGTTAAGATTTCTGTGTACTAAAGGTGCAAGTGGAGATCTTGGAGAAGGAAAACCAAACCCTTCGTCGTGTCATCCAAGATTTGAAGAATCAGCAACAACAAGAATGAGGAGTAAATCTTCTCGGGTAATGGCATCCCCTCAGCTTGTTCCAAGCTTGGGGGAGTGCCGGGTATCTTTATCTTTATCTTAGTCCTTTAGAGTCAAGTAGAGTCGTGTCATGTCTAGGGAGTTTATTATATGAAATAGGTGTTTGCATTGAGGTCTATCACTCCGTCTGTGGAGAGATTGTATCCGTGAGAGTGGAGTCGTCTATAATGGAATATTAATGAGAAGTCTATTGGTTCCTTCGCTGCACTCGGTATTCTCTTCACGCAATCGACCTCATATGACGATTCTTATGGGGAGTATTGACCTTATATCAGGTATGGCTTTGAAAACTTTATTTAATTTTGGCAAACATAGCTTTGGTCTTGACAACATGCATGTTTTCTCAAGTAGCGACATAGCCAAAACCTTTATGTTATTATGCTTGTAGTGTTATGTTGACAAGGAAGACAACTTGATGTGTTATGCTTACCTTAATGTTTATGCTTTATATGTTTTGCATCTAAATTAGCATCAATTGTCTGTTCTCTCAAAGCCTTTGCTAGCCAAACTCTTTGCCAAGTAGATTTCTGCTTGTGCATCCATACCCTCAAAGCATTACCTTCCATATGAGTCCACCATATCTTCCTATTCGTGGTATTCCCCTACCACTCCTATAAGTATAGAATTTATGTGTTATCCTTAAATGTTCAAAATCTTCTGTTTTGTGCCTCTTGTTTAGCTCATGAGGAAGTAGTAGGTAATTCATGATCTTCTTAAGTTGGACAAGTTTTACCCCGGGATTGCATGTCTAATCTGCAAACCCATAATACAAGGAGGAACTGGCATGTGTGCGCCCAGCTCGAAAGATAATTTAACAGACAAACCCTCCTTCACGCTTGGTCTATGAGAAATCAGAAACTTTAGCAGTGATAAACAAAGGAGATTAAGGGGATGTGATCGTCCCCACTTGGGAGCCGTTCCTCGAAACTTGTCCATCTTAAGAAGTAATTGAGCTATCTATTAGCATTCGTTGACCAACTATGCACTGCCCCAAAATCTATTTTTATTCTGTTTGATTTAAGGATAGCACATGAGTTTTCCCTGCTTGCCCTTTACAAGGCCTTTCTTCCACCTTCATGTTGAGTCAGTTGTCCTACTTCCTTCTTTTCCCTAAGAGAACAGACATTTGATGTTGATGAGGATTCATCCATATAGAGCTGCATTAAGTTTTGCCATGCCACATCCTTGTTGACATTATCTTTTGATAAGTAAGTTGTTTGCGAAAGCTTTTTCCAAGCAAGCATCTTCCTTTGTGTTAGCATTTGCACTTCATGACTATTAACATGTTCTTCCAAAAGCTTCAAATTGTTTCATTAAAGAGGAAGAGCAAGAGTAAAAGTTATTAGTTGTCCTTTGACCAAGGATATGTTTGCCATAATTTGATGAGTTTCCTCAGCCTTACTTTTGATTATAATTGTTATTACTTTCTCATAAGGGCCTTATGAGTTGAGGTTGCTGTTGAGGATGCTTGGGTTTGATGAAGGAACCTTGATGCTTCTTGTCCGTATTCTATTTAGCGACACTTCACTCTCTAAACTTGTGGACAGGTTTACCGAGCTCAGTAATCGCTTGGGGACAAGCGAGGTCTAAGCTTGGGGGAGTTGATACGTCCAAAATGCATCACTATTTTATATAGCAATTCTTTCTTATTCATTGATATATTTCATGATATGATGCTATTCTAATGTTGTTTTGGCTTATTTTACACAGTTTGCAACTTTCCGGTGCCAAAGCAGCAGACGCAGGATTCAGCGGTAAAAAGTGGACGCTGAGTTGCTGAAGAAGAATACCTCCAAATTACCTGAAAATCGATGGAGGCTATTTTCCAGAAGGATCACGAAGACACGCAAAAGAGCGACCAGAGGGGGGCCACAGGGTGCCCAGGCGGCCACCTGGCACGGCGCCACCCCTGGCCGTGCCGGGAGGGCGCCTGGACCCCCCGGGCCACTCCCGGCTCCCCCCTCTGGCATATATACTCTTCGTCATCCAAAAACCCTAAAAGGGGGAGAGTTTACGGAGTTCCGCCGCCGCTCCATGGCGGAAACCTACAGAGAAGAAAAGCCATCTCTGGCGGGAAGATTCCGCCGGAGAGATCACCTCCCGGAAGGGGAGATCGTCACCATCGTCATCACCATCGTCACGGGCATCATCGAGATCATCATCAACATCATCCCCATCATCAGCACCATCTCCACCTCCATCCAATCTCGTCTCACAATTGCAACTTGTGTTGTAATCCGCACTATCTATCCTCTCTACTCTATCGGTGTTGATTAGTACTTTGTGGTGAATGCTATTGAGTTTTGTTGGAGAGATATTATTGTGTCCAGATTGTTTATCATCTATTTATCCCCACTGATCATGATCTCTATTATGTCTTGTGAGTAGTAACTTTAGTTATTGAGGACATGGGAGAAGTCTAGTTGCTAGTAGTCATATGATGTTGAAGTAATATGCGTTGGTTGATATTTAAGTTGTGTTGTTATTTTCCTAGTGGTGTTGTGTGAGTCGAACACTCAACACTTCGCCTTATCAAGGACCTAGGAGAATACATTGTGTATAAATAATGCTTACGGTGGGTTGCTGGAGTGACAGAAACCTAAACCCCAGTTTGCACGCTTTTGCACAAGGGAACAATGGATCACCGATCGTATTGCTATGGTTAGGCTTTTGCCTTAATTACTATCTTGTATTTGCGGATGCTTGCAAGGTGTTTAATCATAAGAGTACACTTATCTTAGTCTAGAGGGTGTACTAGCATAGATCCACCCACTCAACACTTATCAACACAACACATAGTACCGATAAGGAGTATGGCGAAAGCACATGATTACCTCTCCCGTGTGTCCTCAAGAACATTTTAGCTTTTATAAGTTCAGTTGCTAGGCCTCTCCTTTGATCATAAAGGATTGGGCCACTCGTTACTCTAGTACCTTTTATTTTGCTCGTTTTTACTTTCCTATTGCTTATACCAAGAAAATCCCTAAAAAGTTATCTTTCAGTGCTTGCAGTTATCTCCTCACCAAAGTCACTTGCTATTACCTTCTGCTCCTCGTTGGGTTCGACACTCTTACTTATCGAAAATGCTGCAATCGATCCCTTATGTTGTGGGTCATCAGCTGCCGGAAGAAAGTCGCCGGAGACCTTCCCGTCGACGAGGAACTTCATCCGCGTCGCCGTAGCCGCCGCACGTTGCCAAGTTAGGGTATGTGAGGCTCTGGACGCGATTCCAATCTCATATGTTCATCGTGTCCATATTTGTTCTTGATTTTCCGTTATTTGTTTTAGGTCTGTTTGATCCGTTCGGATCATTGAACTTTGGGAAATCGGTTTGTAGAATTCTCTGTCGATTTCCAATCTGTTCTAGGTAAGAAATCCCTCGGATTCTCTCACTTAGACATATCCCACATATGCATATCGATAGATTTAGGCTTGTGGATTATTTCATATAAGTTCTTCGTTAGATTAACACTCGATGGAAATCTAGACTAGCACTTCCAAGAAAAACTTGCTTCAAGACAAATTCCTCGATATGCTTACTGCGTTCAAAATGCTTTAGTCGAAATCAGCTGGTACTTGTTCACAACTTTCCTATATTCCCTCATATCTATCTGTTTCGCAGGAAAATGTCTGGGAACGAAGGAAATGTCAGAGCACCCAAGCGTGTGGGAGGTCGTACAAGAATCACCAACAACTCTGAAGGTTTATCAAAGGAATTGATCATCGAGAAGAAATTAAGAACGCCTAAGGGCTCAGAAGATGAACGTACGAGAGAAAACAGACTGCAAGAAATTCGAAGGCTTCAAGCGCTTCGTTGGTATGAGTACAAGTAAATTATTCCTCGCTGGGAGAGGCTGTTTGGTTTGAAAAATCCTTGGTCTGATGTCAAGTCATTAAGGCCCAAGTGGACAAAAGATAATCGACCACCTCCTCCAGAAGAGGCTCACCCATCCTCTCTCAAATCACCTGCTGATTTTAAAGAGTTGGTTGAGGCTAGATCTGCCCGAGAAGAAAAGCGAAAGGAAGCCAAAGCAAGAAAGGAGGCTGCTGCTGCTGAGGGTGCCGAGGAAGTTGGCCTAAGTGCTAAACCGAAGGCTGGCAAGAAATCTGCCAAGCGAAAGAAAAATGAAGTCATTGTCTCTCCACCAGAGGCAAGTTCTGAAGAAGAAGCAAACTCCGATGATCAAGACCCTGGCATAGAGGCTGACATCGAGGATATTGCTCTGAAGAAAAGATCGAGCAATAAAGGCATCAAGATCCAGGAGCCAGCTGCTAAGGCTCCTCGGGCAACAATTGACATGACCAACTTGGTCACAGATCCGCCTATTTCCTCTGCTCCCCCAGTTCAAACACGCAGACAAAAACCTTCGGTCGGATCGAAGGGAAAGAAAGCCCAAGTGGTTGAAGACGATGAGACACTGATCCAGCAAAAAGAAAGGCTGGCCAAGCAACAAGCTCTCGAAGCCCAAGACTTGCAAAAGGCAAAGTTGTTCAATTTTCACAGTCAGTCCGAGCATAAAAAGGCCCAGGTTGCTAAAAAGTTGGGCATTTTGCATCTGGTTAGCGACAAGTATAAACGCCAGATTGAAGAAGGCACTATTCCTAGTGCTCCGGAGGAAAAGGTCATGGCCCCTAGCGCCACCGAGAAAGTGGTGACTCCCACAGTCACGAAGGAAAAGGATGCAACCGCTAGTGCTGCGAAGAAAAATTCTGAGGTTCCTAGTGCCTCGAAGGATAAAGTTGCGGCCCCTAGTGCCATAACAAAACCCGTTGCTGCTGCCAAGGCCACCAAGGAGGCCGAGAAGAAAGCCAAAGAGGCTAGGCAGAAGGCTCAGGCTGCTCCAGTTCCTCGAGCTCCTCCAGCTCCTACACCCGCCCCTGTTGCACTAGTTGTTTCCGGCCCTCGTGCCGATGAAGAAAGCTCCAACGAAGGATATTCTGCCGCAAATGCTCTTTGGGTTGCTGCTCAAATTTGTCATATCCTCTGGAAGATGGAAACAACACCGAGCAAATTCATTGTCGAGGATGATGTCCCAGCAGAAATACAAGAGCAAGTTGCTCGATACATGATCCGCTGGGAAGGATATCTTACCCAGGATCGCAAGGACAAAGAGCAAGAGAAGTTCTACTCCAAACAGCTCCGAGAAGAAACTGAGGACCTTGAGTCCCGCCAGTTATTCAAGTCCAAAATCGCAACCCTTGAAGCATCGAGAAGGGCACAGAAGGAAAACATATCTGCTGTCGATGAAAAGGTTCGACAAGTTGTGTCTGCAATGTGCAAGGAGCACAATGAAGCCCTGTCAAAACGACAATCTCGAAAGAGAAAGTCTGCTGCCCCAACCTCTGCGCGTGGGACGCCAGAGATCGAGAAAAATGCCAAGAAACAAAAGTCTACCGAGGTCGTTGCTGCAACAGCACGACAAGAAACTGCACCACTCCCCGCCAAGCAACCCACTCCTCCCCGTAAGAAAAGTCCACCACCTCGCCAAACCACTCCACCCCCTCGCCAAACCAATCCACCTCGACAACAAACTCCATCACCACCTCATGTCATTCCATCAACCACCCCAGCCATGGAGACCCAAGCTCAAGCTGAGACCGAGCAACCTGCTCAGGTCGAACAAGAACATCAAGCCCCCATTTCCTCTGCTTAGAAGGATTTTTCCTCTGCCCAGACTCTACATGAAGGAGAAGAAGCTGATGTTGATATCACAACCGTTTCTTCTCGTCAAGATGTTGTCGAAGGAAATAGTTCTAGCGATGCCAGTTCAAGTGGAAGTTCTTCCTCCTCTTCATCAAAATCTTTGGACGAAGAAATGTTGGATGTATTTGCCTAGCTGAATGAAGATATGGAGGCCATGGAGACAAAGGAGGCCGCCCAAAATGCCCCTGCCGATGAAGGAGTTGCCGTCGCAGCACATGCCGTGGAAAATGCTCCTGCAGCCATCCCAGCTCAGGATATTGTCAATGTTCCATCTTCAATTCCTCTCCCTGCTAAGCCAATATATCAAATGCCTGATAATGCTGCTGAAGTCTTTCCGGTCGATGAGCTGCTTCATTCTTCTCATCCGAGAGAGATGCTGCCATTGTTCCGCCCTGATGTTCCTCGAGGAGGCCCCATCTTCAAAAGGCGAGAACACAAGCCATTTTTCTTCGGGACCAATCCCTATGAGAATCCCAGAAATGCATATTCTCTTCGGTTTTGGACCCAAGAGCAAGCCATCTACTACACCCGTGTGTTGTACAACAAGGTGAGAGATTTCCAGCATCAGTATCTTGATATGCCTTCGGTGTATGCAACTTCATGTTTCGAGAATGTTGCCGAAACAATTGATGGTCTGCATGCTCATAAAATGTTTGCTCTCGATTGTAGCTACAATACCGAGCTCATTAAGCAGTTTTATGCCACGCTGTATGTCTCTGGTGATCCTGAGAACTCGAAGACGTGGAAATTTGATTACATGATCCAAGGCCAAGTATTTCACATGACTGTCGATCAATTTCTGGCCATCATCAATTTACCTCGGTTCGAAGGATTACCGCACAAGATTCATGACTTACCTGCTCCAACTCCTGGTGAATTTTCCTCGTTAATGAATCCAAATGTCGTAGGAGATCACTACCCAGCTGAGCCGAAGCCGAGGCATTTGGTTTTTGAAGAAAAGGCATGGTTCTATATTCTTTCGAAGACCTTAATGCCTATGCTCGATGTGCACGATGATTTTCCCATTCCTCATGATGTGCAACTTGCTCTATTGAAGTTAGTCCATGGTCATCCCTTCGATTTTGAAGACTACTTCATTCGCACGTTGGTGTCTTGTGCTGATGATCACAATTCCCACAAGCCATATGCACCTTGGCTGATGGCGATCTGCAATTACTCTCGGGACGTGCCATTCCCCGTATCAATATTCCCGAAGATTTTCAATCCGCCTGTTAGGGAAGTATTGCAGATTATTACTCGACCCAACGATCAATTTGCAGAGCACACTGGCATCCGCGCCCAAATGACTGAGCATAATATTTCTCGAAGTTTATCAAGCCAGTTCACCACATGGAGGTTTCTCTTCGGTCCCAGCAAATGCTTCAACACCATATTGACCAAGATTTCATTCAGAAGCAGTCCATGATGGATGAGATAAACCATTTGCACAACATTGCCATGAACAACAACCAGATGTTGCGTGAATGTCTTCGCCGCGATTGGAAAGGGCTGCGTAAATTCAATTCCCTCGGTCAATTTCAACGATGCGGCTTCGAAGAATATCCTCCCCATCTTAACAAGAAGTGGACCAATGATGATCGAGTAGATCGCCCGGATTTCAATATTGCTCTGCTTCCGAAGAACAGGGACGTGCTCGGTGTTAATGATTTCTATCACATCACCGTGAAAATAATTTCTTCCGACTCCGAGAAAGATGAAGCGCCTCAACGCCAAGCGAGAGTTTACTCTCCACTTCCTCGAAGCCCCAGGACCCCGCCAGAATCGCAGCTGGAATCCTCTGGAGATCAACACTCCTTCCGCACGAAGATTACTCCTCCAGGAGCTTGCCCCATTCGTCGTGCTCCAACGCTCGCCGAATCTTCTCGACGTCGCCAGCGCCGCCCAAGCGAGTAGGGATTTCTTCCGACCCTATTCTCTCGACTTTTTGTACGTTGTGACAAAAAGGGGGAGATGTAGTGGCATCGAAGAAATTACTTTGCCTACGGGGTTAAGGGCTTTGCTTTTCGTTCGTTGAACTTTTGGACTTTGAAGTTTCCGAGTAGTTTCAACAAACTTTCGATTCATATTCGATCTGGTTGTAAGTAACTCTAAGTAGGTCTATGAACTGCTACCTTTCATCGTAAGATATCTATCTGCTGCTTGCGATACTTAACCTTTTGTAGGAAGCTATCTTTCGTATAAGTTCACAGGTCATTCGAGGAGATTGCATATTTCTTATTGGATATTATCTGAAATGCAATTTCACTCGCTAAGATTATTGATGTTTTCCCTCAACTCTACTTGTCAAATATGCACTTCACAAGAAACTCTTATCTTCCGTGCATACATCAAGGGGGGAGTATTTCATCGATCTTAGCACCGGTTTATCATCGAAAACTCAAAACTTTCAAATTATTAATCGATGCATGTTTTGTCAACAATCATCCAAAAAGGGGGAGATTGTAAGAGAAAGTTTTTCCCCCGAAAGTTTTGAACATTGTTGGACAAAGCAGAAGTGGAACTAATATTGTTTTCGAGTATAAACAGATACTTAGGTTCTGAAAGAATGGTGTTCTCAAGGAGAAGGTCGAAGGACAACTCACCGCAGCGAGGCTGCAGTCATCTACCAAAACCTTTGAAGGAAGACGACCCCTAAAAATGTCGTCAAAGAAGAGGTCTCTCTCGAGTAAAAGCGCAACAAGGAGATAGCTGAAGCTGGTCGAAGACTTAGTCTTTTTACTTGTTTCTTTCTATTTTCTTGAGTCGTAGGAAAAACTGTACTATCAAGAGGGGTTTGCTAGTTGAGATCTTAGTCGAAGTGAATTTGCTCTGCTCAACCTAAACCCACGAAAGCCTACCGAGAGAAATCTTACTGAGTCGAGTGAATAGCTTGAAGGCAAAGTCATCGCACTTCGTGCCTTTGAGAGAGAACTCGTTTGGTAAGTCAGCTTACTTGTTCCTTAAGAAAAGTTGCGCAGTGATTGGAATCCGACCGTTGTGGACACGCGTCAAGCAGTCGCATCGGGTCACTTCAGTCATTTTACCCATAGGGATCGCCAACTATAAATACCCCGCACCTACCCGCCATTCCGGGTTGGCTGCTCCACTGAAGATTCTAAGACAGAAGTACTGTGAGCATCCCAAGTGAGATCCATCGAGAGAAAACCAAAAGCCAAGTCTGAACTGAGTTGAGCAGATCACAGAGACTTAGGTTGAGATTAGCCGATCTTTTTATCTTGGAGAACTGCAAGTCTCCTAGACGGTTAGGCATTGCCTATCAAGCAGTCGAAGAGAAATTGTCGCTGCTGAAGGAAGTTTGTAAAGGTCTCGGAGATGTCCTGAATCATCTACCACGAGTGAAAACTGGACAAGCTCGAGGAGTTTGTTGTAGTGGAGAATAGGACGGAGAGAGTTTTGCTCCAGGTGTTCAATCACCAGCCCCTCCAACCAGACGTAGGACTTTGCAGAGTGTGAACTGGTTTACCAAACATCGTCGTGTCAGGATCATTTTCCTTCTCGCATTTACATTAGGTATTTACTCGTTGCCTGTTTGCCTTTGATGTTTTCCTTCGCTCCCTATCCTTTCGAGCCATGCAAGTCATTCGATACTGTATTTCCTTCGAGATGCCTTTAGTCCTTCGAAGTTCGCATGAATTGCTTCTAAGTTCCTTAGAATTTTTATAAGTGATCATTCATCCCTCCCCCTCTGATCATTCTTGAGCTTTTAGGGTGGTATAATATCAATATGCCATGCATTTTGGAATTTTTCTGAAAACCTTAGGCACCTTATATCAAGGAACGGAGGGAGTATAAATCACTTTAGCACTTCAGTTTTGTATTGATACATGGTGTATTGATAAGAAGTTAATATTTAGAACAAATTCTGAAGAACTTGAACAATCCACAATCATAAAAATATACAGAAGACAAATGGGAGTAGACAAATTACTGATGTATCAGATTTTGATAGGTAGACAAAATTTGAAAGTGCCATAACTAGTGCCATAACCAGTGCCAAATATTACATAGATAGGTACAAAAAGCAAGAACATACTTGTCCTTAACCAGTGCCAAATATTACATAGATAGGTACCAAAAGCAACAACCTACTTGTCCTTAACCAGTTCCAAATATTACATAGATAGGTACCAAAAGCAACAACCTACTTGTCCTTAGATAGGTACCATCACCTTACACTAGTTTACGAACTACAATTTTGAGTCCACCCAAGGTACGGCGGAACCAAAACACAAAGATGTCACCCTTCCTCATCTTGGTCTTGTCCACAACATACTTCCAATTGGTTGTCCCTTGTTCTTTGCCTTGCTGAAGATCATCCTAACTTGAGCAATGTTCTTCGTCTTATTGTAGACCTACAGGGAATTTTCTTCTTTCTATGCAAGATGCTTTTTGATGTGTCGAGTGGTGTACGGCTTGTTGAAGTACTACACACAAAAAAACATGGGCAACTTATCAAAAAGGAAACTTCGAGGCAACTTATCAAAAAGATGGGCAACTTATCAAAAAGGATGCTTCTTTACCATTTTTTCCTTCTCACGAATTACGTGAGCTTCTTGAAGGGTGCATACATAATAGGGTATGCTTGGATTTCAGCGCTTTAAATACTTAAATTGTGATGGATTCAAGGCAACATCGTTTGCATACACACAATGTTTGTCAAATGTAGCATTTCATGTTTTCTTCGGACCTACATGTAAGGCCACCGATGAATTTCTAGAGTTTGTTTACGTACGAGACTAGTGGCGTATGTATCATAGTCATACCTCGCTTTGTCATCTTGATAGCAGGCCTAGGAGCAGCTTCATCATCCGAGCTAAGCTCAATAACCTCCAGCTTCACCTAGATAACCAGTAGCAATGTCAATATATAGCAGCAGTTCAATGTTAAAAGGGACAATATATAGCAGCTGTTCAACATTAAAAGGGACAATATATAGCAGCAGTTCAACATTAAAAGGTACCTCTGTTTCAATGGTAGGGTGTGTAAGTGTAAGTCTCATAGTTGGATTCAGGGCCCTTTAGTGCACTGTTGGAACAATTAATATGAGGAAATCACATTCAGAAACTACAAGCTTCAGAAACTGAAAACATATCATCACAATTGAGAAATCTAGTACAGTACACTGGGGCTCCAAGAACCCAAGATTGCTAGTACAGTCAAGCTAACTTTAAGCCCAACATTTAACAAGCATACTACCGCACAACCTACACCCAGCTTTGAGGCTCCAAGAACCCAAGATTGCTAGCGCAAGTGCACCAAAGGACCTGGGTTTGATCTTCCTATGTCAACCAATTTCTCTCCAGGGATCTCCACATAAATCTAAGCACCTAATCGAATGAAGACTGAGTAGAATCGGGTAGAATATTAGCAGAGCATAAATCTAAGCACCTAAAGTGCTGCTACAGAAACAATCCACGGTCAAATATTAGCAGAGCATCAAACCGAGTATAATCGAGCATCAAACCGAGTAGCATCAAACAGTACTTAGATTTCCACCTAAAACTGTTGTTACATGGCCTGCACCCTGCACTGCATCAAATGTGCAGAGCGTGTAGAGGTACCTGGAGAAGAGTCGCATAGGTTCATTCAGAGAAACAACGGACCTGGGGGGGACCTGGGGGGAGGCACTTCAGGCGCGCGCGTCCTTGGTCCTCTTGATCCGCACCGACCGCGCGTCCTTCCGGCGCGCCATCAGCAGGAAGTCCTTCCGGCGTCTCGTGGATATTCTTCGGCTGCGGAGCAACAATACACAATTCGTTACCACATCAAGCAACGAGAGGGGGGGAGGAGTGCGTGTGGGAGGAGTCGAAGCGGGAGCTGTAAATTAGCTATCTTATTGCTAATTGTGTTCTTTATTCCCTGTTGTACATCTCATATGGTGGTTAATGTTGGTACTTCTCTTGTTTGCTGCCTTTGTAGGCAAATTTTGAGATGGACACGGAATCAAGTGAAATTCAGTACGCATGCACCGATATCCTGAAGAATTCATTGAAGAACAGACGCCATTATGTCAAGAAGGAGTACTTTGAAAAATTCGAAGCAAGCAAGGTTAGCATCAAGTCCCCTGTTTCAGACATAACAGATACTGAATGGCAAAGGCTGGTCCAGCTATGTTCAAGTCCAAGACACAAGGTATGTAAATGCTTACGGTTGCTTTACCTTGCCCATGCAAACTATGCTTGTATGGAAATGATGATCTGATGTGCACATATGTAGGAGACATGTGCCAAGAACAAGGTTAATCGAACAAAAGTTAAGTTTGCGCAGAAAACTGGTTTGAGATGCTATGTTTCTCATGTGCATGCAACTGTAAGATCAACACTGTTGTTCCTTTAGTTGTGTTCCTTTAGGCATAAGTATCAATTTGTTGCAAAAGCTAATGGTTGGTTTGTTGTTGAAAAACATTTCAGCAAGAGCAAAGAAAGGGTGAAGTGTTGTCTGCACTGGACATTTTCAAGGCGACGCACAACAACACCAAACACGGCTTCTCGGAGGATGTTCAAGTTTCTATAGTAAGTAATCTTCCATGGATTTGATTTTGGACGAGCCAGTATAAGTAGTATATGCATCAGCTCCTTTTGTGTCCAGAATTTTATTGTAACAACCAGTAAAATGCCTGTTTGGCTTTGTATTATTATCCTGCTATGCAGAGTCTAAAATATCTTGATTGCTCGGCTTATCAGAATATGGAATACCACACTTTTTATGTGCTGATACATGCTCCTCTCCCTGGTTCTATTAACAAGAAACAAGTATTGCTGATACCTGCTTGATTTGAGGAAATCATGTTCCTATCTTAGTTTCTGGAAGCATATGTATAGCAATATTCTTTCAATTTGGTTTTGGCTGTGATTTCACAAAAATCTGCAATGAAGTTTTTGATTTGCTAATGGCCAGATTGTGACATGGGAGACCTCTGAGTATTGTTTGTTGATATCACTGCTTCTTGTAACTTTAATTTGTCCCGAATAACTGCTGCAACTTTGATACCCAGAACTCTTTCTTAGTGGTGAAATAGGGTGTCTAGTAAAATGTGCAAATCATCTTGAGCATCACATGTAGTGCATAGTTTACTTAGGTGAATAGAGTATTTACCTGCTCTCTTACCTGATGGAAGTGCTTTCCTCATTACTGTCTGCTAATTTTGCTTTCTTTCTCATGGATCCAAACTGTTTCTCAATGCATCTATTATCTTTCAGACTGAGATGGAAGAGAAGATGACTGCTCCTCTACAAGAAGGCGAAGAGAAAAAGTCTTATATTTCAGTTGTTGCGGAAGTTCTGACCAAGCATCGCCCATCAAGAAAATTCTTGAAGAATGTTGGTCTGCAGCCAAACTCTACTAACAAGTCCAGCAAGTCAAATGTTGTTGTCAATGCTCGCGTGCTGGATCTGCAAGAGAAGCTTGAGATGTCGCATCAACGAAGTGAAGTCATGCGTGAAGATATGGATGCCATGAAGAGGAAGGCAGCAGAAGCTGAAGCTGCACAAGCCGAACGCGACAAGTCGTATGAGCTGCTGCTCAAGAAGGCGGAAGAAAACGATGTGAAGTACGCTCAGTCGATGACGCTGCTTGGAGCCAAAACAGGGAACTAGGTCGTTGATAACCCTCAACTGTAGGGGATCGAGATAGTCTTCGCGGGCAAGATAACCCAATTTATTGATTCGACACTTGGGGACACAAAGAATACGTACAGACTTTGACAATTGAGTTGTCAATTCAATCGCACCTGAAATAAACACTTGCTTACACAAAGGTATTAGTAGCAACTGTGATATGGTAGTGGTGGTAATGATAATAGTGGTGATAGTGATAGTGGAACAGCAAAGGTAAACAACTAGTAACCAGCAGAAGGAAAACACTGTAGGCTAGGGAGATGGATGGTTGGGCGCTGCTTGGATGAGAACGAACATGTAATAGATTCTAACACGGGCAAGGCTCACAGAAAAGAAAGGATCATCTAGGCAAATATCAAACATCAGGCATGTATCCCAAGGTAGTTGTACGTGCTTGCAATAAGAACTTTGCACAACATCTTTTGTCCTACCCTCCCGCTACAAACGGGGCCAAAAGGAACTTAGGGAGATTAAGGTACTCCTGTCAAAGAGCACCGGAACAAAGCATTAACAATTCATGGATACACGAAATCCTCAAATTATAGTCCATCCCCTTTGGTGTCCCAAGCTGTCACCATTGGGATCGCCGGTTCCGGACTATAATAGGTGCATACAACTCATAGATAGGATCAAGAACACCACAAACTCAAGAAAAAAAAGGGTGATCAGATCTGAAATCATGGCACTCGGGCCCAAAGTGGCAATCATTAAGAGAAACAAGTTGTAACAGAGATGATAAACACCAAGTAGATGATAGGCAACATGCCCCCAACAATATGATTGAACTATTACATGATCTAACTCATCCAATCCCTACCATCCCCTTTGCCTACAGCAGGGAATTACTCACACATGAGAGGAGAAGTCATGGAGGGGTGATGGAGAGGCGATGGTGATGACGATGGCGATGATTTCCCCCTCACCGGAGGCCAATTCAGCCTCCAGATTAGCTCTCTGAGGAAGAACAAAGGGTTGCGGCGGCTCCGTGACGTAGATTGGAAAAGCGACTTCTGTTTCGGGGTTTGTGCGTCGGGAGGATAAATAGGGGCCAAGGTAGGTCACCAGGGGTGTGGGACCCAGCCAGAAGGGCAGGCGGCGCGGCCAGGGGCTGGGCCGCGTCAGACACCCTCCTGGCTGCCCCCTGGCTGCCCTGTGGCCCCCCTTTGGCCCGGTGGAAGCTTCCGGAACACTAATTTTTTATATATATTTTTGGGATTTTTCCAGCGTACCTAAATATCCAGAAACCTGCACAAAAGAAAACAACACTGGTAGCTCTGCTGAAAACAGCGTCAGTCCGGGTTAGTTTCGTTCAAATCATGCAAGAATGAAGGAAAAACAATAGCAAAAGTGTTTGGAAAAGTACATACGTTTAGGACGTATCAACTCCCCCAAGCTTAGCTATTGCTTGTCCTCAAGCAATTCAGTTCAACGAACTGGACGCGACAAAGAAAACTTTGACAAACTCTTTTGCTTCATTAGATGTATATAAGCATGTACTACGAAAGAGTTTAGCAAGTTTTGACACCATGCTACAAGGACAATGCACGAAGCAATCCTTCTTTCATGTAATCAGTCACAAACAAACAAAAAGTAAACAATATGCTACTGAAAATCAATCTAAGATCACAATGCACATAGCATGAACATATCAGAGTGGTATCTCGCTAGCCTCCATGAGTGAAGCAAAACATAAATGCAAAAACTCCTCCGGAGTTTTTAAAGGAGACTAGAACTTAGAACTCAAAGTAAGAAACATCACAAGCATGCAGAAGACAATGTGTTACTTTGGGACAATGAATGTTACACTAAGAATGACAATTATGCTCTCATAGTTGGTGCTTTGGAGAAAGGAAGGTGGAGACTCTCGAACCGTGGCTTTTGATGGCAAGGTTGAAACCCGTGAAAGGAAGCAAAGACTAAACATGTGCCGGAGCTCTTGGTTTTGAAAACAAAGATAAAACTCTTTTGAGAGGTGCAACTCTCCAGTCAACGGTGAACGGTAAAGGTCTCTCAATATCTCCCATGCCAACCATATTAATGCCTTTTGCTTACACATGTTCCCTTATCCATAAATCCTTTGATGGTCTACGAAACCTTTTATTTTGCCTCAAGGATGGAAGGAGGATATCGTTCCATCTATCATAGGCAGCATTTGGTCCATTTCACTCCATCATCAAGTATGGGGGAGGTGTAACTCTCATATATATTTTATTGACTAGTTAAAACTTCCGTCAAAATATTTTTGGCATGAAAGATACTGATTTTCCCTCACCGCACCATGAGCTTGTACGGTTACAAAGGGGAAGCTTTTGAATAAATTTCGAGATGGCACAAGAAAGTCTAAGTTAGGAGTGGCCGGTAAATACCACATATAGGTAGGTATGGTGGACTCAAATGGAACAAGTGGGTTTAGAAAGGTGATTGTGGAAGCACAAGCAGAATTCCGCTTGGTGCTGGAGGAAGGCTAGCAAAAGACGGGGAAGCGACCAACTAGAGAGCATAACAGTCATAATCATGTAGAGCGACAAAGCAACATTGAATCGGGCATGAAAGTGATATAACTCACCCTGAAATAAAAAGATCATCAAGGCAAAACAGACTTTTTAGTCTTAACATGCGTGAACATGTGCCAAGTCAATCCAATAATCCCCCGGAGGGAAATACCACTTCAATATGCCACACCATGAACAATGCAATGCATGTCAATCATCTCAAGCAACACATTATAAACTCTAGCTATTTGAGACTAACCACAAAGAAATCATGAACCACTGGGAAAGCATTGTAAACATAGCACTATGTCGCTACAAGCTGGTCTCTAATCATAAGTACAGGCATATGTACAAAAGTAGAAACAGAAAGAGTTCATACCGGCTTTCCTTGTTGCATCCCTTCCGTCGATCTTCGTCATTACTGCCTTGTCACTTGCACGATCGAACGTAGGAAATTATAATCATCACGGACTCGAGCTGAACTCTGAAAACAAAGCAAACTAAAGAGAAAAAGAAACATATTTTTGGGTTTTTTTAAGTTTAACGAAAGCAAAAGAAAGGAGAATTGCAAACTAGAAGAACAAAGAAGAACATGAAAAAACTTGCAAAAAGATAAAAGCGAACCAACGGTAGATACAAAGGAAAGGGGAGGAGAGCACGTACTCCCCCAAGCTTAGGCTTTTGGCCTAAGTTGGGCTCCTCTACTACGGTCCCGCGGAGCTTCCTGCTCCGGGGTAATGGTAATCCCACGGGTTGTATGAGCCCTCCGGTGCGTACGCTGAAGTCCTCGGATCCTCCCACATGGAAGAGGAAGGTCCCGCCCCCCATCCAGAGGAAGAACCTTCACCCCAGGGGGTGACGGTCTCCTCCTGAACTGGTGGATATACCACGTGCTCCTCCTCGTCTAGCTCGACTCCCTCCGTGGGGTCGTGAAACTGGTATCTCCCCGTGATCTCATCAAACTCGGCCACTGAAAAACGAAATCCGTTCCTGCGAGAAAAATCAAACACAAGTGGTGCAGGTAGACGGACAGCGCGTTCCACACCGTCTTTAAACCGCAAAACATAATGAAGTGCATAGCGGTCTGAGGCCTTAGTAACAAAGAAATGCCTCTTCATGGCAGCCAAGTCAAGGCTAACAAAAGGAAAGACTGTATCATCTGGGCGCGGTTCTCCTTGGAGAAACTGCAAAAGAAGTGTGGCATAGACGCCACCAAAGAGGCCCCCCTTGTTACTATTAGTAGCAAGGCGTTTTGCGATAAGCGAACCCACATGATACTCGTGCTTCCCTCAGAGGGCATTCGCCATGATAGCAGTATCAGGCGTAGAAGTGATGCTCGTGTTGTCTCGAGCCAACACTCCTCTAGCAATATAATAGGCGAAATACCTGAGGTGAGGGAACATAATGCTGGAAATCTTCTGACGGTTGGATGCCCTCACTTCAGTGTTACAGAACTAGTCGAGGAGGGTGTTGAGTGCAACAGTTTGGACATTTTTCCTCTTCTTCTTTTTGACCAAGCCTGGCAAACCTAAAGCTTCACAAAATGTACTCATAGGCATGGTCAGCAAACTTTCATAAAGTCTAAACACTACAGTATCATTGTCAGGATAAAACCTGAAACTGTTAACAAAAATAGCGGTGAGTGTCTCGTACTGTGGTACACGGCTCGTAACGAGCCGTGTTAAACCTGCATGGGCACACAGAGCATAGAACTCTTCTCGTATGCCGGCATCCTCCATGAAGTCTTCGCATGGAAATGCCATGGCTCTTGCGGGTGACGCGTCCAACATCTCCATGGGTACGATATCTTCATTATAGCTTACCCTCGTGGCCGTAGGTGAAGCTGCGGAACACGTAACATGGCTAGAGCGCTCGGGCTTCTTCTTCCCAAGCCACTTTCCTAGCCTCTCCATTTCTGAAATTTTTAACAATTCACAAAAACGAAGATTTAAGCAAAACTAGTTTGGGCAAAACATTCTACTTACTTTACCAAGGCTCAAACTAGCAACAAAACTTGAAAAATAAATTTCTACACAAACATTTAAGCTCAACTAAACAGCACCAAGAACCACTAAATACTCACTAATGAAGCCACCAACTAGAAAACTAATTGGAGGGGTGAGGGAGTCACATACCAGAGAATATTTGTCCCAAATTTCAGCTCAAGTGAGTGGTTGTAGAGGGAGATCTAAGTTCCGTGCTCAAGAACAGCAAGAACACGAAACCAGAGCAAGAACACGAGTTTTCGGGGTGAAAGAGAGAGAGTGGAAGAAGAGATGCCAGCAGGGGGTGCCTGTGGGCCCCAGGAGGGTGGGTGGCGCGGCCAGGAGCTGGTCCGTGCCACCTGGCCTCCTGGGCAACGGGTGGACCCCCCCTGGTCAGCCACAGGTACTCCCCGATGGCTTTTTATCCGGAAATTTTTATTTTGAATTTTCTGGAATTTTCTGGGCAACTTCACTATAGAGAATTTTTCAAAGTTCAAAAAGCTGCAAAAACTTTCGTGAACTTGAGACAAAAGTTAGAACAAGTGAAGTTTTTAAACAAAAACTTGGGTAGAGCAAGGAGAATAAAAGCTAAAGGAAATGAAAACATAACAAGCTCAACTTTTTACTTATATAAAACTTGCTAGTTAGCAAGGTTGATCAAGTCTTACCAACACACCGGTGATATATAGCGCAGAAAGTTTCGCCTCTTATGAAGTGATCATTGCACTCTCACTTTAATGGACATGGTACCCACCATAATTGTTTTGTATTTGTGGTATACATGTAGTGGACAATCCCATTCTCCAATCTTCACGGTCTCGATATTCTCAATGGAGTTAAGGCCATGCCTTTTGTCGATTTTCTTCGGAAAATACACCGTGTGTTCTTTGTTATTTACGTTGAAGGTAACCTTCCCTTTATTGCAATCAATAACGGCACCTGCGGTGTTAAGAAAAGGTCTACCAAGGATAATGGACATGCTCCCATCCTCGGGCATGTCAAGCACAACAAAATCAGTAAGTATTAAGCAATTTGCAACTTCAACATGAACATCCTCACAAATACCGATCGAGACGGCCGTGGACTTGTCGGCCATCTGAAGAGGGATATCTGTAGGAATTAGTTTCTCTAAACAAATCCTTTTGTAGAGAGATAAGGGCATAACACTCACTCCTGCACCAAGATCACATAAGGCAGTTCTGACATAATTATTATTTATGGAGCAAGGAATGGTGGGTATACCTGGATCACCGAGCTTCTCAGGAATATTTCCACTGAAAGAGTAGTTAGCAAGCATAGTAGATATTGCCTCATTAGGGACTTTTCTTTTATTAGTAACAATATCTTTCATATATTTTGAGTAAGGAGGTAATTTAATAGCATCAGTCAAAGGAATTTGAAGAAAAAGAGGTTTCATCCGCTCACAAAACTTGTTGTAGTGCTCTTCTTCTTTGGTTTTGACGGACTTTCTTGGGAAAGGCATGGGTTTCTGTACCCATGGTTCTCGTTCCTTCTCGTGTCTCCTTGCAAGGAAGTCTTATCTAGTATACTTCTTGTGCTTATCGGGTGCTTCTTCTTCACGAACCTCGGGTGGATCATTCTTCTAAGTATCTTTTTCAGGTTCAGCACCGTCTTCAGTCTCAGCATCGGATGTAGATATGATGTTTGGATCCACAGCTTGTTCTTCTTCTTCTATAGGATCATTGAAATTGTCAGCTTCCTTGTGTTTATTTTTCTTCTTCTTCTTCTTTGGGGAGCTAACAATTTCTTCTTCCTGCACTTGAGAATCTTGCTCGATCCTCTTTGGATGCCCCTCTGGATAGAGAGGGTCCTGGGTGTGTGTGCCACCCCGGGTCTTTATACCGTAAGCTTGTAAATTGTCCTGTTTGGCATCATTAGCAAGCAAATCTTTTTGCACATTAGAAATTTTTTCAAGCTGAGTTTGAACCATATGAAAATGCTTCACAAGACATTTAACATCATTAACTGTTCTACCTAGCACATCAAGCAAACTTTTGATAACAAGAGTATTATCATGCAACTGACCTTGTATCTTCTTATTGAAGTGACTCTGCTTCATAATAAAATTATCAAGCTCATCTAAACATTGGTCAAGAGGTTTACCTTTAGGGATGTCACTTGTATTGAAATCTAAAAGAGAGTGTACTTCTACCATAGGTGGGTGAGTGGTAGGCTCACACAGCTTCTCAATTGGAGGTAGATTCTTCACGTCGTTAGCTTTAATACCTTTCTCTCTTATGGACTTCTTTGCTTCTTGCATATCTTCCGGGCTTAGGACTAGCATGCCCCTCTTCTTTGGTGGTGGAGGTGGTTCAGGCACGGACCAATCTTCATGGTTTTTGGCAATTTTGCCCAACAATTCTTCCGCATCGTCCGGTGTTCTTTGCCTGAAAACACAACCAGCACAACTATCTAGGTAGGATTTAGACCCATCAGTTAGACCAGCATAAAATATATCAAGTAATTCATTTTTAGGGATTTCATGTCCCGGTCTAGCCTTTAACAAACTGCAAAATCTCCCCCAAGCTTTAGGGAGATGTTCATCCTGCAACTGTTTAAAGTTATAAATTCTTTGTAAAGCAGCATGTTGCATATGAGCAGGAAAATACTTATCAACGAAAGATATATCCATATCTTGAGGACTCTGAAGGGAACCACATGGTAGTGCATCGTACCATGCTCTAGCATCTCCTTTCAAGGAAAAAGGAAGAAGCTTGGTCACATAAAAGTTCTGGATCCTTTCATCTGTGGTAAACAAGCCGCCTAACTCAGTGAGTTTGGTCAGGTGCCCGATAGCATCATCATTTTCTCTTTCATAAAAGGGATCAGCTTCAACCGTGGATATAAGTGAAAGGTCAACAGAGAAATCATAATCAGGATCAGTGATGCGTATAGGAGACGTAGCAAAAGTAGGATCAGGAGTAAACTTGTTCTTCAGGGAGTGTTTTGCTAGCAACTTCTTTATAGTAGCAGGGTCGGAATTAGCACATTCATTAAGTTCCCTGCAAAAATCATCATCAAGTGTAATATAATCATCCTCAAGGAGTTTCTCCTTAAGGTCAGCAAAGTTATGAATTTTTCCAATAGGTGTTTGGATAACAGGAATTTCAACACCCGAGAATCGGGCAGCAGCAGCAATCTGTTCTTCTATAAAAGAACCAAGTGAACTTGTAGTCTCAGAAGTAGTAGAAGCATCATCAAAAGTATCTGACATATTGCCAGACTCAGCAGAAGTAGCATGTAACTGAGGTGAATCAAACCGACTCATAACCGAAGGTGAATCAAGTTTAGCACTAGTGCTAAGAGCAGTACCTCGTCTCGTACGGGATGGTAAGATCGAAACTTTAGGGTCTCCCTTCTTACCCATAGTGGATAACGTGCAGCAGGTAGGATACTTCAAGTAGACCTGCAGATAAATCTATGGTCCCCGGCAACGGCGCCAAAAAACAGTACTTGATAACCATCAACTATAGGGGATCGAGATAGTCTTCGCGGGCAAGATAACCCAATTTATTGATTCGACACTTGGGGACACAAAGAATACGTACAGGATTTGACAATTGAGTTGTCAATTCAACCGCACCTGAAATAAACACTTGCTTGCACAAAGGTATTAGTAGCAATTGTGATATGGTAGTGGTGGTAATGATAATAGTGGTGATAGTGATAGTGGAACAGCAAAGGTAAACAACTAGTAACCAGCAGAAGGAAAACACTGTAGGCTAGGGAGATGGATGGTTGGGCGCTGCTTGGATGAGAACGAACATGTAATAGATTCTAACACGGGCAAGGCTCACAGAAAAGAAAGGATCATCTAGGCAAATATCAAACATCAAGCATGTATCCCAAGGTAGTTGTACGTGCTTGCAATAAGAACTTTGCACAACATCTTTTGTCCTACCCTCCCGCTACAAACGGGGCCAAAAGGAACTTAGGGAGATTAAGGTACTCCTGTCAAAGAGCACCGGAAAAAAGCATTAACAATTCATGGATACACGAAATCCTCAAATTATAGTCCATCCCCTTTGGTGTCCCAAGCTGTCACCATTGGGATCGCCGGTTCCGAACTATAATAGGTGCATACAACTCATAGATAGGATCAAGAACACCACAAACTCAAGAAACAAAAGGGTGATCAGATCTGAAATCATGGCACTTGGGCCCAAAGTGGCAAGCATTAAAAGCAACAAGTTGTAACAGAGATGATAAACACCAAGTAGATGATAGGAAACATGCCCCCAACAATATGATTGAACTATTACATGATCTAACTCATCCAATCCCTACCATCCCCTTTGCCTACAGTAGGGAATTACTCACACATGAGAGGAGAAGTCATGGAGGGGTGATGGAGAGGCGATGGTGATGACGATGGCGATGATTTCCCCCTCACCGGAGGCCAATTCAGCCTCTAGATTAGCTCTCCGAGGAAGAACAGAGGGTTGCGGCGGCTCCGCGACGTAAATTGGAAAAGCAACTTCTGTTTCGGGGTTTCTGCGTCGGGAGGATAAATAGGGGCCAAGGTAGGTCACCAGGGGGTGTGGGACCCAGCCAGGAGGGTAGGTGGCGCGGACAGGGGCTGGGCCACGCCAGGCACCCTCCTGGCTGCCCCTTGGCTGCCCTGTGGCCCCCTTTGGCCTGGTGGAAGCTTCCGGAACACTGATTTTTTATATATATTTTTTGGGATTTTTCCAGCGTACCTAAATATCCAGAAACCTTTACAAAAGAAAACAGCACTGGTAGCTCTACTGAAAACAACATCAGTCCGGGTTAGTTTCGTTCAAATCATGCAAGAATGAAGGCAAAACAATAGCAAAAGTGTTTGGAAAAGTAGATACGTTTAGGACGTATCAGTCGTTTTGGTAACAAATTTTGGTAGAAGTTTTTGTGTTTTTGATAACAGGTTTTGTGATAGCACTTGGTTTGGTAGCAGATTTTGTGATAGCGCTTGGTTCGATGGCAGATTTTTTCTACCTATTATGTAATTTTAGTACCAGATTGTGCTATAGGAGATTTTGGTTGTGCTACAGGTTTTAGTTATATTTTCAAATTTTGGTTGCGCTACAGATTTGGCTACATATTATCAAAACTGGATTTAAAATTTGTGGTCTGGGCTGTTATTTGGAGATGCTGCAGAATTATTTGTATGGGCTTTAAAGTTGTGTATGGGCTTCAAAGTTGTGTATGGGCTCTTATTTATAGACCCATTAACAGCATAAAAGAAAAAAGTTGTTGAATTCAAAAATAAAAAACGCCAAAACTGAACTGGCCCAAATGTATTTGGGCACTAAAAGGCCAGGGCCCAAATTACAATGAATAAAAGAAATTCGAAAAAATAATCCATAAGAGCTATAAATAGGCTAAGGCCCCAAAAGAAGCCCAATTCGAAAAGCCCAAGAATTCAAAACCAACCCATGTGAACAATTGAAATGGGTTGGGCTGATTTCAGCCACGACAGTTTGATTTCGTCACAGTTTTGCCACGTAGGACTGCCACATAGGATTGGGTTAGATTGCCAACGACGATTTAGGATCGTCGTAACGGTTACGACGATCCAGGAATCGTCGTGAAAGTTACGACGATTTCGACCAAAACGTCGTTGCTTTCAGTTTTTGACGCCTCGTTTTCGACGCTTGGTTTTTCGTCGTAAGATTGTCGTGAATTAAAAACAATGACGATGCTGCGACGAAAATATAGCGTCATGTATTACCGTATTTCTTGTAGTGCACGCGTCTGTTGGGTGCTATCGCGGAGGATCTACCTTGCGGCTTGTGGTGGCATCTTTGGGTATGCAGTAAGGGGCGTGGCATTGAGGCGTGATAGCCTCGCGGCGGTCGTTCAACGACTCCTGACCTGGAGCTGGTCGCTTTCTCTCCTTCCCCTGCTCGTTGGGATCCTCCATACGGATATGTGTCATGAGACTTAGCGATCCTCGTCGAGGATGGAGCTAGATGTGGGGATCCAAATCGGAAGATATCCCTAGTCATCTGTGACGGCACTGGCGCCCGAAGGCGCCATTTTTTCTTTATGTATACGTTCTTCAGATCTTCTTCTACCTCCACCACATCATGTGTCTCCCGCATGAAAACACTAAATGAGGTGCGTGCCGATGACATCTGTGACGTCGTTCCCTTCTTAATGGTGTTGTATTGGAAGATAATTGCCTAGTGGCTTCTTAATACATCCCAAATGTATCGACTTTTCCAAACAGTTTTGCTATTGTTTTGACCTCATTCTTGCATGATTTGAAAAAAACTAACCGGACTAACGTTGTTTTCAGCAGAGCTGCATGTATGTTTTTTATGTGCAGGAAAAGGGAATTTCAAACATCTCTGAAAAATCCAAGAAAATTCCCAAAAAATCCACATACCAGAAGAGTCCAGGAGCCAGAAGATGGACCAGAGGGTAGCCACCCCTGGCCCAGGCGGCCAGAGGGCGTGGCCTCCCCCTGGTCGCGCCCACCAGTCGCCTAGAAAGGTGGGGCCTCCCCCCAGGCTCCCCTTCGGCTCGTATTTTTAATCGCGACGAGGAAACCATGAAACAGACGCCCGTACTCCAGTTTTCCATCGCGGAGCCACCGCCACCTCTGTTCTTCCTCGGGGGAGCTAATCCGGGGGCTGCTTTGGCCTCCGGAGTGGGGAAATCAACGGCATTGCCACTCCATCATCCTTCCATGTCTCCCCCATCCATGTGTGAGTAATTCCCTGCTATAGGCGAAGGGAATGGTAGGGATTTGATGAGTTAGATCATTTAATAGTTCGTCAGATTGTTGGGGGCATGTTGCCTATCATCTACTATGGTGTTTATCATTTTTTCTACATCTTGTTGCTCTTCATGCTTAACACTTGGTCCCGAGTGCCATGATTTCAGATCTGAACCCTATATGTTTTTATAAGTATATTTGTGTTCTTGATCCTATCTACAAGGTGTATGCACCTATTATAGTCCAGAATCGGCGATCTAAATGGTGACAGCTTGGGACACCAAAGGGGATGGATTATAATTTGTGGAATCCATGTATCCATTGATCGTTAATGCTTTATTCTGGTGCTCTTTGGCAGGAGCACATTAATCTCCATAAGTTCCTTTCGGCCCCGTTGGTAGCGGGATGGTAGGACAAAAGATGTTGTGAAAGTTCTTATTGCAAGCACGCACAAATACCCTTGGGATACATGCCTAATGTTTGATATATGGCTAGATCATCATTACTTTTCTATGTGCCTTGCCCCATATTAGTTATATGTTATATCTCATCCATGCAGCGCCCAACCATTCATTCCCCTAGCCTACACTGTTTTAATCCTGCTTGTTACAAGTTACTTTACTTTGTTGCTGTTACATTCGTTGCTTTGTCACCATCACTTTCGTTGCCACCGTTACTTCCATCACACGATTGCTACTAATAAATTGTTGCCAAACAAGTATCTTTCAGGTGCGGTTGAATTGACAACTCAACTGTCAAAGCTTATAAATATCCTTTGTCTCCTCTTGTGTTGAATCTATAAGTTCGGTTATTCTTACCCGCGAAGATTGTTGCGATCCCCTACACTTGTGGGTCATCACTTCTACCTGTTGATTTGGCATTGGTGGCTATCTCGGTCAGAAGGTGGTGCAATGTTACATCTATGACGTCGACGATGACATGTCTTGGTGATTTGGCGCATCATGATATAGGTGTTGGACGTGTGTTGCTAGATTTGCGCACAATGGTGGCGCTGTTTGGCGTCGTAGTGGTATCGACAACGATTGGATCTGATAAGGTTAATGCGTTGACATCTCCTAAAGTTTGGACGACACAAGATGGTGGCGGTGGATTATGAAGCATGTGCATACGAAGCACGCTTAGTGCTCTCGTCTCGCTGTGGAGCGGATTAGATGATGTGTATTGGTACATGGTCATGGTACATCATCAAACTAGTAGGTGTAAGGGGAACTACAAAGGTGTGACCCACTTGTCTGCGTTTTGTCTACTAACCTCCGTTTGGGTCGCCGCAGACAAAAATCGCAGTCCAACGGGGCGACATGAACAGACTATTTTCCGTTTTTTTGCTCCGCCGAGACCCATTCCAGCACAAATTTGGGAGTGGATTTGGGTCTGTACAAACACGAAGCGAACTCCCTACATTGCCCCCTTTTATCTTCCCTGGCCCGCCTATCTGTAAGAAAGACCCCCCCCTCCTTGGTGCCTTGCCCCTTGGATTCAATATCCATCTCTAGCTTCATCGTCACGGACGCCGCTGCCATCAAACGCCCCCTCCCCCTCAATGATCAAAACTAGCAGTACCTGGATGATAATGTTGTACCTAATGGTCCATCGACATCATATGCAAACTTCCTTCAGTTTCATCATGATACGCATGATCGGGGAACTCACGTGTAGTTGTAGAACGATTTTGTTGAGAATGTATGAAATCACGTAGGAGACCAGTAACATGTGCTCCCTTTTTTATGTGCTACAATGATTTGAAGCAATGATTAAATTTTTTGGTCTGTAATAAAATGATTTGTATGGTTTGTAATAAAATGATTTGGTACAATAAATGATTTGTATAGTTTGTAGATATTATTTCATCCAATTTATGTTTTTTGGGTATCCCTTGCCGCCCCTCGGCGAGTCCCTCCGGCAGCGAGATGGTACTATGAATTTGCATCACGCCCCCACCGTTGGATTGAGTGATCCCGGGAGGTCGGATAGAAGCCGTACATTGACCCATATGGCGATCCAAATGAACAAAAGACGGACCAAATAAGGATCCATTTGGATCACACCCTTGGAATTTCCCTAATGACATATACCATTTTACCCCTATTGCAGTATGTGACCAGATTATTTACATGCAAACCTATAGGTAATGTGATATAATATGTTCTTCTTACATGACCACTGAAATATCAATCTACTATTATATCTATTCAAAAATTTGCACACAATTCATGTGTGTACCACGACAAATTATATCACATTACCTCCATGTTTGCATGTAAATAATCTAATCACATACTGAACTATGGGTAAAACAGTTCTTATGTCAAACTTAACACCGTTATGAATCAAAACTGACAAAAATGTAACACAGGAACAAAATAAAATTTAAGTGCCAAAAAGGAAAAAAAAAGTTTTTTGAACCAAATAAAAATTATCATTTAATAAAGGTACCTAGCTAGAAAATACATACATTAGCAAGCTTCCATTCATAATACGTTTTTTAGTTGTCACTGGTACTATTTTATCATGGCAATGACCGGGGTCCAACGTTAAAAAACCAAGCACTTAAAGTCCTGATAGCACATCTGGCAGGTCGAACATGTGGAGCGGGGATTGATTTACTTGATTTACTGGCCCTTTCGGATGCCAAGAGCCAAGGAACAAGAAAAACTAAGACCGTTCTGAAGAGCTGAAGAAGAATCTTTGAGATCCTGAATTTCACTCCGAAGACTTGTACATCTTGTCCTCTTTCTCTATCCGTTGAATTATGAGCCGGAGATTAGGGTTCTTTAAACAAGCATTGTCCAAGAGATTCTTATATGTTATCTTATCTCATCTTAGACCTAATTTATTAGTGGGGATGAGGTGAGATCAGATCCTAATCCCTTCATTATGGTTGGACCATAGAAGCTTGGAGGTGCATGTCATCCATAGTAAGTATATCCTTTTGTGGTGTGTAGGTGCTGCCATCAGGCACTCACTCAAGATTCTATTCTTTCACAAGGTTGTGACAGGGCACCACCCAATTCATTACCAATATCCACCCATTTCTTAATTTGCATGGAGTCTTAGTTAGTTGCAGAAATAGAATGGTAAAACACAGCCAAGAACTGCATACAAGCAAAGTTCCTAATGTTTTGTGATGAGCATAAAGCAAAGGTATAGTGGTTGCACCGGCCTAGAACACTGCAAACCAAGTCCAAAACACCCGTGACATCTGTTTTGATTTTATTCTCGCAGTTTTTTCTTGGTAGAGGCTCCAATGAAATGAGAATAGCTAACTCCAAAACTCACGAAGCAGCTCTATCGATTACACTAACCACAATCATTTCTTAACCCTGGACTGACAAGAAAACAAGTGAAGAAGGCAGCTAGCTGGAGAGATTCTCTCCGTGGAGAGGGAATCCACGAGGTGGACTTGCATGTTGCTTCTGTCGGCTTCTCTGTGGCGTGCTACCATGGCCCGGCTGTCAGTGAGACACACGCTTCGAATCGCCGCATAGATGGAACCCCACCGCTTGGCTAAAGAGGAATATATCTACATGTCAGTGCCTGTCCAGATGCAACGAAAAAGCAATGGAAAAATATGCGGCAGTCTATGACCGTCTGCACCCACTAGACCTGGGAAATTTTTCATATGGTGAGCAAAATTCCTGTATGAATTCCATGTGATGGAAATGAAATCCCACGTTGTATTTTTAGGGTCTTGGAAAACATAAGTTGAACTTGATTGCAAGTGTGGCTTCCAACTAGATATAAAGATACCGTCCTGATTTTTTTACCAACGCCAACTCGTTTTCAGGCGACTGCTAGATTGATGTAACATGGTACCAGTAGCACCCAAGGGAAAGATTAGATACCCAGCACTAGGGTCAAGCTCGGCTGCCGGAATCTGAAAAGAAAAATAAAGATATTCCTCTTGATCTGCTGCTTTCCGCGAGAATCTCGTGTGTATGTGACAAAGAATATTTGGAACCACCAAGGGTGATGGAGATACATGGACCGTGCATTCTGATTCTACCTTTGATTTATCGTTTAATTTTTCCTTGAATCTTGAGGCTTGCTTTTATGCATATATAAAAGAAAGGAAATAAGAATCTGGAATTGCCTTATTCCTCCTTGTGTTGTTTGTGGACTATATATGGGTCAGCACAACATCGTTCACTCTAAAACTGCTCATTTTACAATATCCATAATTTTATTGTATTCTCGCGCGTTGCTTTGTTGAAGATGGATATTTTTCTTCTAAAGTTTCATTTTCCACTTCCTTTTAGAGGAAAACAACGTAAAACTTCATGCATAAAGAAATATGGTGGTCATGATCGGATCCGATGAGATCTCAATCAATCCATTGGACGGCACTCGAGTTGCACTCATCCCCATCCACACATAGTGAGCTATATTATTATGCGACTCCAATTCACTTTAATTCTACTCTTGCAGACACATTTTTTTCCAAAGGAGAACCTTGATTGGCTTCTATTGGATAACAAAAAGCAGTCTAGCAGGAATAATTTGGAACCCACAGGATCAAGAGAAAAGCAATTTAGAAAGATTACTTTGTAATTCGGTTCTATCAATGAAAAGGGAATATCAGGCTCGAAGGACAATACCAACTTGATCATGGTGCATTTGAGCCCTTCACACGAAAGCAAGCTCCAAGTATCTTTTGAATAAGAGAGATTTTACAGTGCATCATGATACAGAAGAGGGGGTGTATTATTTGGATGATTCAACGGTTAAAACTACATAGGTACTTAAGCCCAAGGGCATAATGATCCCAAAAAACGGTTATCCAAAGAAAAAATCGATCCAAAGGGTAACATCGTTCAAAAAATCATACGAAACTATCCTTTCTTTTTTTTGTGAGAGGAAACATCGAATATGTTCAAAGTAATTTTTTTTATCGAAAATGCCCCTCGTGCCTTCTCATGATACAGGTGACATCAGCGTATCATATTCGGATCTAAACCGTTTAATCTGATCCGACAAACGATCCATATTCACTTCATGCACCGTAAAGAGACTTTTTGAAGAAAGAAAAATGTGTATACATCTTGTGGTACATCACTAGACATGCCATGACCTAGCACATAATTATATAAAATATGTCAATTTTGTGTCCTGTACAAACAAAAGTTCGCATCAACCTAGCCCTAAATTTTCATTTTTACACCTCCATTATTGTACCACAGGTGATTTTTCTGTGGGCTTTTTTAACTTTAATGCGCGGCCCTTCAAAGCAAATCCTACCCATTGATATCTTGAGATTTTTGCATACTATTTGTTTCAGGTTTACCTCTGTTGGTCATGGCTGGTTGTAGCATCTGCAGCTCTAACCAAGTCTTTGTCTCGTCTCTGCCATCCACGTAACGACACCATCTTGGTTCAGGCAACTAAATAGGTTGAGTCCCTCAGTGCGGGAAATTACGCTGAATGACCTAGGCTTCTTAAGAGACGCAATGGCTAGCAAAATAAATTACTCATTGCAATGAATGGTTGTAATATAACACACACACAAACATGTGCGCGCACATACAAACAGGCCGCCCTATTTAGTGTGGTTTCTTCTTGTAGATTTTCTCGACATGTTTTCTATCTTTTTGCCATTTCTCTTCGGATTTTGTTGTTTTTCTGTACTTTTTTTTTACTTCATAGAGGTTTTCCAATTTGCCTTTCTTTGCTTCCTTTTCCTCTTATGTTTTTTAAATTTGTTCTACTTCATGAATATTGTTTCATACTTAAGGATCATATTGTAATCTATAAGCATTTTTCAAATCCATGACCATTTCTTTGAACTCATGTAAATTTTCCCTAACACATGAACACTTTCAAATATGATAATATTCATGCATGCGTATTTTATTAGCTTGTAATAATATTAGTCAAATATATGTTTTTTCTCATCGGTGTTTCCCTTCCAAGGGACAAACAACTGATATTTTGTCAAGCGAGCAAGTTATTGGGTGGGCCCACCTGCACGTTGCGAGCAAGAATATTCCCTTATTTCATTGTCTATACTTGAAAATGATATTCCTCGCCGTTGCGTAAAATATAGATGAGTTCCCACAGAAGAACAGAACGCACCTTCTGTACACAGTGTTCGGTAAACGGGACAGCCCATGTGGCTCCCCTTTCCAATGGTTCCAGGAAGCTTTCGATTGTTTTTTTTTCTAGGTTTACTCGGTTGATTGTCCTTTTTAACTTACTAGGATAATGATCGTGCGTTGAAACGGAAGCACAATTTATATATCTGTAAATTTTGGTAAGAGATCATTGTAATTTATCTTTGTTTTATTACTAATGTGACAAAATCTGTTGACAATTGTTTGTGTGTCGGGGTTTCCTAACTATGTGTGCATAGTTTCTTAATTATATGTACGTGCTTATTATGGTTGATTGGTGGAGTATATTTGTTAATAGTAGAAAATTAGGCTGACGGTGGAGCTCAGGTTGGTTGACGAAATAGATGGCAAAACACGATGGAGGACCGTGAGGAACCATTAGGTTCTTTTTAGATTGTAGAGATTATTTATTTTCATTTTTTAAATTTCCATTTTATCAAATTCAATGCATGCTTTTTATAATTATTGAATAATTCTACTTTATTCTTTCAAATTTGTGGAAAATTCTAAAATTCACGAATACCTATAAAATTTGTAAATATTTTTGAATTTTATGACATTTAATAATTGTAAACGTTATTGGATTTGTGAATTTTTAAAATAAGTATTGAATACTTTTTAAATCAGTGAAAGTTTTTTTTAATTCCTAAGTGAAAATTTGAACATTTTATTTTATAAACTTCTTCAAATCCATACAATTTCATGGCTTTATTTAATCATTAATATAGTTCAACGGATGAAATATTGTCCGAGTATTTTAATTTTATCCAGATTCCAATGAATTACGTTTGAATTTATCTGACTCGGACAATTTTTTGTTGAAATGCTGGCGGACTTTAGCTGTAAGTATTAGATGACCAGCTCCCGCATCAGTATAAGCGGACCGGTCCCTCGATCCGCGGATGAATAATGTGTTCATTTTAGGGGTAGTGTTGAAGACGCGCTAAACAGTAACAACATAATAAGTTTGGTTAAAAACGGTAAATGAACAAAGTGGAATTTTCCATTTGTAGTTATATTTTACGACCACACATATACTTAATGTCACTTTGTATGATGATAACACACGCAGTATATGAGACTAAAGGAATATAATTGTGCATTTTATGTTGTTTATAGGGTCATCACAACATTTTTATTGAAGGTATGTAGTTAGAAAATAGTATTTTTTATTTATTAATGTAAGATTTTGCTAGTTTAAATTAAACTATAAAAATATTTAATGTTCATGAACAGAGTACATACATTATCAAGCTTTTGTTCATAAATTTGGTTTTTAGTTGTTAGTAGCACTCACTGATATTTTTAATCAAGTTTATAGAAAGATATCAACATTTACAATCTGAAATCAATATTATTAGATGCATCATGATTTTAGGTGTCATAGTATAACTTAATATTTCTATGTTTGAATTTCTTAATATAAAAATGTTGAATTTTATAAAATGTACTTTCTAATAATTTCTTAATATTATTAGATGCATCATGATTTCTTAATATTATTAATAATTTCTTAATATTATTAGATGCATCATGATTTCTTAGTAACATCGAATAAATTTTATATGGAAGTAAAAAGGATGGGTGGAGTACTATCCTGCCATACAAATGACAGGCACTGTCCTGAAAGCACATCTGGCTACGCCTGAACATGTGGACCGACTATTGATTAACTAGATAATCCGACCCTCCCGTGTGCCAACAGCCACGAGGCAAAGCCTGCAAGGAACAAGAAAAACTAAGACCATTCTGAAGGGTTGAAGAAGAATCTTTGAGATCCTAAATTTCACTCCCAAGACCTGTACATCTTGTCTTCTTTCTCTATCCGTTGAATTATGAGCCGGGGATTAGGGTTCTTTAAACAAGCATTGCCCAAGAGATTCTTATATCTTATCTAATCTCATCTCAAACCTAATTTATTAGTGGGGTATGACCATAATCCCTTCGTTGTGGTTGGACCATAGAAGCTTGGAGGTGCATGCCATCCATAGTAAATATATATCCTTTTGTGGTGTGAAGTGAATGAAGGTGCTGCCATGAGGCACTCACTCATGATTCTTTCACAGGATTGTGACAGGGCACCACCAACAAAGCGAAGAGATTATATAAGTCTATCCCATCATGGGTTACAAGTAAACTCATTTTTCTGGGCAAAAAAAATATGTCTTTATTCTGGATTGTTTCCTTGGAGAAGAAAGCAGATGAAGGCATCTACTCCGTAGCTGGAGAGATTCTTTCTGCGAGGAGAGAATCGACGAGGTGGACTTGCATGTTGCTTCTGTCGGCTTCTCTCTGGCGTGCTACCATGGCCCGGCTGTCAGTGAGACAGGCGTTTCGAATCGCCGCGTAGGTGCACCCCACCACTTGGCTAAAGAGGAATATATCTACATGTCAGTGCTTGGCCAGATGCAACGAAAAAGCAAAGGAAAAAAACGCGACAGTCTGTGACCGTCCGTACGCACTAGAGCAAAATATACCACTAGAACTTTTTCATACGGTGAGCAAAATTCCTGTATGAATTTCATGTGATCGATGGAAATGAAAGCCTTGGCTGAAATTCTCCTCTGGCCTCTGGAGTAGTAAAGTCTGCCCTTGAAATTTCCTAACGTTTTTTTACGGGTGTTGGAAACCATAAGTTGAACTTGATTGTAAGTGTGGCTTCCAACTAGATATAAAGATACCATATCCTCATTTTTCTACCAACACCAACTAGGTTGATGTAACATGGTACCAGTAGCACCCAAAGGAAAGATTAGATACCCAGCACTAAGGTCAAGCTCGGCTGCCGGAATCTGAAAAGAAAAATAAAGATATTCCTCTTGATCTGCTGCTTTCCGCGAGAATCTCGTGTGTATGTTGCAGACAATATTAGAGCCAGCATGGACCATGCATTCTACGGAGTATCTTTGATTTATCGTTTAATTTTTTTCTTGGATCTGGAGGTTTAGGGCCACCATTCTGTTTGCTTTTATGCATAGATAGAAGAAAGAAAATAAGAATCTGGAATTGCATTATTCCTCCCCGTGTTTGTGGATTATACGAGCCAGCAGAACATCGTTCACTCAAAACTACTCATTTTACAAAATCCATAAATAGTTAAATACAAGCAAGATTATTGTATTCTCAAGACGGATTTTTTCCTCTAAAGTTCGATTTCCCACTTCCTTTTAGGGGAAAACAACGTATACCTTCGTGCAAAAAGAAAGTCGTTGATCATGATCAGATCTAATGAGACCTCGATCAATCCATGGGACAATACTTGAGCTTCGTTCATTCCCATCCACACATAGTGAGCCATATTATTATGCTATTACTTCAATTCCGTTTTTAATTCGCTCCTGCAGGCACATGTTTTTCCAAAGGAGAACGTTTCTTGGGTTCTATTGGAACACAAAAAAGCAATCTAGCAGGAACAATTTGGTCCCCACGGGATCAGGAAAAAAGCAAACTAGCAAGATTACTTTGCAGTTCTGTTATATCAATGAAAAGGGCATCGTAGGCTGGATGGGCAATACCAACTTGATCATGGTGCATTTGAGACCTTCACACGAAATCAAGCTCCAAATGTTTTTGAAGGAAGCAAAATATATATACATCTTGTGGTACACCACTAGACATGGTGATTAGCGAGTACTTTTCAGTACTTTGGAGTACTCCCGCTAGAATTATTCGTTCCAGGTTTACCTCTGTTGGGCATGGCTGGCCGTAGCCTTTGTGACTCTAACCAAGTCTTTGTCTCGTCTCGGACATCCAACAACGAGACGCCATCTCTGACTCAGGCATCGTGTCCAAATATAGGTTGAGTCCACTAGAGCGAGAGATTACGCTAAATGACCTAAGCTCCTTCACTGATGCAATGGGTAGCAAAATAAGTTCATTTTAGTTGCTATATAACACACACAGACACACAAATACGCGCGTACACACAAACGGGCTGCCCTACTTAGTGTGGGTTCTTATTGTAGATTTTCTTGACCCTGTCATTTTTGCCATTTCTCCTTGGATTTTGTTGTTTTTTAGTATTTTCTTAACTTCATTGATTTCCAATTTACCTTTCTTCGCTTTGTTTTCCTCTTATGTCTTTTTTAAATTTTTTCTACTCCATGAATATATTTTTAAATCCATGAACCATTTTTTGATCTCGTGCAAAATTTTCCTAGCAAATGAACACTTTCAAATATGATATTATTCTTGCATGAGTATTTTATTAACTATTTTTGCAATAATATTAGTCAAGTACATGTTTTTTTCTAATCAATTTTTCCCTTCTAAGTGACAACAACTGATATTTTGTCGAGCGAGCAAGATATGAGTCGGTCCACCTGACCGTTATAGGGAGCAAGAATAGGAATTCCCTTATTTCTTCCTCTATACTAGAAAATGATATCCCTCGCCGTTGCGTAAAACACAGCTCTATACACAGTGTTCGGTAAATGGGACAACCCATGTGGCTCCCCTTTCCCATGGTTCTAGCCTTCTGGGCGATTGGTTTTCTCTTCTTTGTTTCTCTTTAGGGTTTACTTGGTTGATTACCCCTTTCAAATTTTTATTTATTTTTCATTTTTTACTTCCATTTTATCAATTTGTAATGCATGAATCTTTTAAATTAGTGAATAATTTATTTAATTTTCGATTTTTTGAAAAATTCCAAAATTCATGAATACTTGTTAAAATTTTCTTTTTTTCTAAGTTTTATAATGTTTTATAAATGTAGGCGATTTTGGATTTGTGAATTTCTGAAATAAATGTTAAACACAGTTTAAAGCCGTGAAAATTTAATTTAAAAAAAAGTGAAGTTTAAACATTTTATTTTTAAAAATTATCTAAAGCCAAACAAAATTCATGGCTTGTTTGCTGGTATTTTCCCAGAGCTAGTAACAAAGCAAAGTCATGTATAACTTTGTTTTTGCAACCAATCAGCTCCCCCCATCCTTAAAAGGTGTCATGTCTTCGGCCCAAATACTCACTGCTCGCGGGAATGAATCCTCCTGTTTGAAGCGTGCGTGTGTGTGTTTGCTCGATTGAGTCAGCCCATTTAAAACCAGCTATTTTCTTGGTTTACTTCTTCTTTTTATTTGTAGATGTTTTTTTTGGTTTTTTCATTATGGAAAATTTGTTTGGTTCCTATTAAAATATGTTGGCACATAAAAAATAAAATTTTCAATGTAAAAAGATTTCATTCTATATTAAAATTTTGTTCAATGTGTATTACAATTTTTTTTCATTGTATAAATTAGGGAATTAAATATATATATTAAAAAGGATCATTGTACATATATTTTTTAAATATACGTACAAAACTCAATATGAATTAAATATTAATTTGAACTTTTACAACATGTACATCGTATAAAATATCAGTGGATATTGATAAACTTATTTTAAATTAAGCAACTGTTGAATATATATCACAAAAAAATTCAATATACATTTTGAAAAGTTCATAATATTCTACCCTTTTTTTATAAAAGGAAATATGGAAGTGTAAAATAAAATAAAAACTGAAACAAAAACAAAACATAAAAATCGAAACAGGGGAAAAAAGTGAAAATGGAAAAAAAGTACGTCGGCCGAATCTACTTGTATCTTCTCTCTGGTTGGTTGCTTCCTTGCTGGGTATATTTGGCGCAACTTATTTCTTTGACGCAGACGCGCATCATATAGGAATCGCGAGCGCGCAGCTATACCTCGCTTGGCGCGAGACTTTAGCTCGCCTCACCACAGTTCTCAGGGACATCATACTGGACCAGCCCAGCAGAAGCCGGTAGCTTTGTTTCATTTTTCCTGTATATGTTTATATTATAAAATATTCTGTATATGTTTAAATAATATTTATATTTATTTTCCAAATTTCACCACGCATTGAAAATTTATCATGCAATGTAATTATTGTTACATATTTCATGAAATAAAGTCCATATCATTCAAAACATTGTTTATAGTTTAAAATTTTTCATACATTTTAAAACTATGCTTGTGACATTTTAAAAGATGTTCACACAAAGTAAACCATTTGTGCTGACAAATTTTCAAAAATATTATGTTCCATTAAAAAAAAAGTGAAGTTAAAAATTTGTTGGGAACACTTAAACGATGTTCGGAGATATAAGAAATGTCCTTGGCATTTATGGATTTTTTTAATATGTGTTTAGTAAATGTTCATAATTTGTTAATATATATTAATTATGCATATGAAAACTGTTCAATATATACTTGAAAAGGTTTAACGTGTATTTTATAAATTATTAATGTATACGGAGTATTAGGAAATATCGAACCTGTATACAAAAAATGTTCAGCATGTATGATAAACTTGACATGTATTTCAAAAAATTAAAACACGAAATGAAATAAACAAAAAATAAATGGAAAATATCACCAAAAGAAACAAATAAAGACCAATAGTGAAAATACACAAAAGGAAAAGAGTAAACAGCTAATAAAAGGAAAAAAACCTTAAGATTCTAAAATGAATATGTGAGATGATGTTAAATCTCGCATTTAACGAGATATATAGCCGATGTGAGATGTGTGATTCTAATTATTAAAAATAGATATGTATCTATTAGGTAAGTTGGCAGATTGATCTACACCCAGCATTAGCACTAAAGGTTGTCTAGCACATCTATCGTTCTAGGTGACAATATATCACCAAAACTTTTTTCAACAAAAAAACACTTGAATTTCTCAATAGCTCGTCGTGAGAAGAAAATGTGGGAGAGTATCAAGTCATACTAACTCCCATATGCTCCCATTTTAAATATTAAAAAATATAATAAAATTGCGAATGTCCATAAGAAATGTGTATATAACTCTTTAAAAATACCCGGTTCAAATTCAAAAGGCACATTGGGGAAAAAATCTAGATATAAATAGGGTTATATTTTTGCTTTTGTATTTTCATAATATTATGTATGCTAGTTTTGTAAAAATTTCAAAATGCATATCTCAAATTTGGTCCTATTTTATAGGGATTGTAGACACATACCATCTCAACATTCGCAAAAAGGTTTAATTTTTTAACAAAATTAAATTTATTTTACAAAATTGATATCATGAAAGTATTTAAGAGATGTTATCATAGGATACTTGCATGTAACCGACACACACAAATCATTCACTTGGCTACTTAGCTAGAACAGGATTATCGAACTTGATGTTTACGAAGCAGACACTATTTACATCATTGTGTATGCAATCAGTTTTCTCAAAGTTGTCTCACAAGTAAAGCACATTAACAAGGAGAAACATGTTTATATATGCATTTACTAGTTTATTATAGATTTTCTTTCAAATAAATAAAAAATAAAATTTGAAGATGATACTAATCACACTTGATCTCTGCAACAACATAATATTAAAAGTTAGTCGTGAGAGAGAATGCACGCATCCAAAATTATGGAAAAGAAAAGACACAATACTACAGTTAGTCAAGACACAAAGCTTGCAGGCATCCAAAATTAAGAAAAAAAAAGTACACTTGTAAAAGTCGAAGTTAGTTGAACAACCCACACAGCAAAACATTAATGATTGCCATCGTCATTGCAACACGAAACCTACAAGAAGCTTGCTATCAACGCCTTCGAAAAACGAAGGTGTATGACCGCCAATGTCAACGAATCCAAATATATATGTTAGATTGTTGATTTTTCATCCAAAAAGGTAAATATATGAGCAACCATCACACCATGACTTTAAGAAGGAAAAAATAAACCGTCATTGCTAGGCACAACCAATAAAGGTTTTACCTAGAGTTTTCACTTTGAAGCTGAGAGCACCACAAAACAAACTCATCTTTTGTTGCGGAAGTAGACTTGCTTGAATACTCCAATCAACTCCAAAATCAAGGATCAAAATGAAATTAACACGTCGAACATTTTCTAAGATGTGAGATCTACCACGAAAGACATCATCGTTGAGGGCGTCAACACCTATGCCATTATAGAGTAATCCCTACAATCAGCAAAACATGATGGACAAGTCACTTGGGCGAAAGGCATTATCGCGTGAATCTAAATGAACAAATCAGGCACACAACCTCCAGTGGCCTCTTTAGCGAATTTGCCACCTCCAATGACTCCATCACTAGCTCCATCGTCTGTACTGGCATCAATAGGTGTCCACCAGAAGGAGCCCAGTGCATGAAGCCATCACACTCCCCTCTGAGGTCACATCGGTGGGGGTATGAGACGCAAACACCATAGGGGATGCCAACACTCGCTTTATCATGCCGCACATGAGCCACATCATAGTTTCCCACACGAAACGTCTCGAGTCTCTGCTGCAAAAAGCATCACGCTGCTGATAGACCAAATCCTTGCCACCCTTCAATGTCAACCTATATAAGGCCACCCACCGCCAAAACCGTGCTTCCCACTGCAATTATAGTAGCACGACTACCGCAAAGATCCCAAGAGGCCCAACGAGCGCTGGGATAACACTTTACAAGGCTTCCAAGCAGGGACCTAGTAGCAACGGGAGTGCTCCCTCCTATCCATATTAATTATCGCTAAATCAGATGTATCTTAACATGTTTTAGTGCTAGATACATCCATTTTAATGTTCATTAATAGGAATCGGAGGGAGTACCACCGCATTGTTATCAACCATTTGTTCGGAATGTGCCCTAGAGGCAAATAAAATATGTTTTATTAAGCATATTCCATTAGTTCATAATAAGGTTTATACTGTGCTATAACTGTATTAAGCGGAAACATTAATACACGTGTGATATAAAACAACCAGGTCCCTAGTTAACTCTAGTATACTAGTCCATTGGGCAATTGATGATCAAGGTTTCCTGATCATGAGTAAATAAGTTGTTGACAATGGAGTCGTATCATTGGGAGAATGATATGATGGAAACAAACCCACCAGAAGTTGCAATGTGATCAAGTCACATAGTTCAACATTGCGATAACTACAACGTAGTGACCAGATCCTTTGACCGTAATGATCATACGTAATTACTTTTTATGAGGATGCTTTGATTTGCAACCCACCGTCTGACTGAAATATGCTGGCCCTAAAGGTGTACTTTGGGTATCCGAAATAGATATGTTAATGAGTATGCTAATATATCAAAGCGGGATTTGTCCATCCGAGTGACAGATAGGTACCCTGAGCCCACACGGTGATATTACATCATAAAGATTGCGCAATCATGTGACTAGGTCATTGGGTTGTAATATCACGGGAACGAGTAAACATGTTTGTCGGTAACGAGGATGAACTAGGTATATTGGATACCGACGGTCAAACCTTGGACAAGCAAAGTACCGCAGGACAAAGGGACCGTGCTCAACGTTAAACGGATCCGACAACGATGAAGTTTCATTCGATGGAAGCGTAGGGGCCATCTAGGATTGTAACCAGGTCTGATCGATTGTCATTGATCAAGAGAGTGTCTTGATCACGTCTGCTGTTTCCTGGACTGTAGGGTGTCACACTTAAGCGTATTAGACGCAATAAGGATTTATTCGGGATCACCGGAGAAATAAGAGAGAACACCGGAATTGTTCCGGTGGAGGCCGGAAATTGTTCTGGGTATTTTGCAAGGTTCAAAATATTTTTTAATAATTTTTAAATATGTTTTATTATTTAATTATCCGAATTAAATATTAAAATAATATTAAATATATTTAAAAATGGAAGAAAAGGCATATGGGCCTAAAGAGGCCCATTAGGGGAAGCGGGAGTCTTCCCCTTGGGCCAAGGTGCCAAGAGAAGGGCCCCACCCCCCTTGGTGCGCCACCCCCACTCTCCCCTTGGGATTAGTCCCACATGGGAAGTTGAGGTAGGTTTCCCCCCTCCTTGGCCTATATAAGGAGGGGTAGGGTACCCTTTTTCTTCATGAAAATTTGAGACAAGTTTCTCATCTCTCTTCCTCCTTTCTCCCTCCTCGAGTGGACTCCCCTTGTTTGGAGTCTACACTTGGTTGGGGATTTCTTCACCATACGCACGTCGTCGTGCTGCTGGAATCGGGATCCGTATCCATCTTCTTTCCGCTGCTCTTCTGGTTCGGAGCCCGGAGGGACGTCGGGTACACCGTATGTTTGTAATCCCGTGAGGCACTACACTTGTGGTGCTACTTCATCGTCGTGGCCGTATCGCGGCATCTTCACCGACAACGTTCCGACGGGGACGCAATCCCATCATCGGTCTCAAGGACGGGGTGGCTACATGAGTCATCGTGGAGCTGCGCGGCATCGGGGATTGCCGGTACGAATACATCAACCACGTTCATGCGGGAATGTTTCCCGCTTAACGGACTACATACTGGTATGTGACCTATTCAATCCGTTACTTGCATCACCATAGCAGAGGTATTGGGATTGGGTATCATAGGTTATGAAAATTTTGTATTTTCTGCCCCGAACCCCAACAGTGGTATCATGAGCAAGGCTATGCGTAGATGTATTGTACGGATAGAACACATCTAGTATGTGGCATCAATTCTCCAATTGTTACCCTCCCACGTGTACTCGTTTAGCATTGCGGCAATGTTCTGATGAAGCGGCCCCGACTGACCTTACGCGTTTACGCGAGACTGGTTCCACGCTTGACATATGGCTTGTACCATATAAGTGGCTGGGGGGTGTCTGTCTCTCTAACATTAGCTTTGCGAAGACGTTTGCAACGGAGGGCCCCAATAGGGGTGTAATAGAGACAATTGCTGAGTTGTTGTGGTTGTATGTTCGTAGGCATAGAAACAGTTCTATCTCGAAAGCCCTAACAGCCACGTAAAACTTGCAAAAGATAAAGTAGAGGCGTCTAAACTTTAATTTGCAGGGGGCATCATAGTTAGTATGATTTATATTGTTGCATCCTGTTTTGCTAATATGTTAGACATACGACGGTAGCATTATAGGATGATCCCTCACTAATCCAACAAAGTGTCCTTCCTTAGTGAAGTACCATCTGGAAAGATCCGCATTATGGAGGCATCACGTGTCACATGGGTGTCAAACATTTTAACGTTCAAATGAGATGGGTGGAGCAAGCCTAACATGTCCAGAAACATGGCCTTGCATACACGACATATAATCACTAAGGTTGTTGTGGCGAGCCTGTCATATGCAGATATGGCCTCGGGACACAAGGATCGAAAGATCAAGCATGAGTCACATGCATGATGTGATTGGCATGATGGCCTACCTTGAGAATATACTGATGGTCGTGTCACACAGGGGAGGTATAGTTCTCAAGGATTGTGTAATCACTTAGAATAAACTATGAGGGATGTTTATCTGAGTGGGAGTTCCAGAATTGTTTAAAAAAACATGAACTCCTATTATGAACTTAATCTTCATGTCTTAGCAAATATCATTGTAGATAATGTCATACCCAATGTTTAAAACTATGGCTATTTTATGTGTGATGCAGAACTTAAGGTAGATGAGTCTTACTTCATTGATTGAGTACCAACACCATTAGAGACATACTCATTAGTAATGACTTGCTAAACGTAATACTAGAACTGCTAGGAGATACACATGATAACTCCGTAATTAAGGAAGATGATGATAAGTATCGTACTCACCATCACTTATTAATGGTTGTCCAATACACTATACTTCATTCTATGGAATCTGAATTGTGAATGCATGTTAACTAACACGTATGACGTGGTAGGAGAACTTGAAAGCACTAGGTCACAAATCAGAGTAATGGAATATGAGTATATGGACGGGGTTTCTTTCAACTAAGGTGGAAGGAACAGCCTGCTGAGAAAGTCACTTGGAAAATGTATAAGATACATGGACACCTTGTGTATAACTTGGACTACTGAATGACTGGTTACTTTGCGATAACTGGGGAGTTGCATCCACTTCCTACCAGCTACAAAGACCACGTCTAGACCATGTCATGAAGGAGAATCGTTCACCTGTCATGAGGCCATGGTTAAAGTTGTGAACTTTAAATGTAGAACCAATGCAGGAATAGTCATTGACGAAGAAAGTATATTTGATATACGAGGTTATAAATATCTTTCCCCACAAAATATTAAGTGCGGTTGATTTGATTAAGTATTTGAAGCTTGAACATGCTGCTTATAGAGTGTCTTGGAAGGGATGAGGTGACAATGTGTGCTGACGATTATCAAGATAGTTGATGGTCGACAACACTCTCCCTCTACATCTATCATTTGATTAATTACATGAATAAATTCACAATCGTTTGAATGTGAGATTTATTAGTGTGTCTTGCATCTCGCGAAGACAATTATTCATATTAGTGAGAAACAAGTCAGTTATTCTCCTTTTATGAATGATATCTTTTATGGTCACATTAAGGTTATGAATGAGTTATTCTTATATTGATGATAGCAGTTTGATCATTTATAAGAAATATAGTAATTCCAAGAATTATCCAAACTTAATAATGAAACTACTGTTTTAAGTCATGAATGGTATGATGGCGTCTTGAGATACTTGATCTCTTGACACATGCAAACCATGACTTTTAGGTCAGATGACTGAAACCTCGCGTTCTGTTAAAACAGAGTGTGTACTGATTGTTGAATATCATACATAGTGATGTATCATATTTAAGCATGTAGTGAATTTCATTATTTCGTATGTAGACTTAGATGTGTATTCACTAATGAAACATGGGTCTGAAATGATTTGATCTGATCAAAAGGGATTTCAGAGTAAAGATGGATATTAAATTAACAAGAAAGACAAGTCTCTACGATTTGATCAAAGTGACAAATGTTTTGAGTTAGTCTTGGGCATACAGACTTGTGAAAGTTGTTTCACAAATTGCGATGTTTTGAGACACTTCAATATTGTTGATGTGCCTGAACATTGTAATCATACTATGTTGAATAGTGTATGGTCTAAGTTATCTCTTACCGAGTTACGTTATTATTGTTTAGAGTTATTAATTTAATGTGCAAACACTCACTTCAGTATAGGGAACCATCTGAGTTTGTGGAAACCAACACTATATAAGTTATGGTGTGTTGTGGTTTCTAGGAAGCCTGATTTATAATATAAATCATCTTTGTAGTGTATCCTTAGACAACTATGCATACATCTTTCATAACTAGAGCCAAAGGAGCAAAACTTGTATTGCTAAGTTTGGTGTTTCTCAAGAACTGTTCTTGACAAATGTGGTAATGGAAGAAAAGTGAAAGTTCAACCAAGGTAATTGACCTTGCCTCCAGATGTCAGAGTAGCGCAACGGAATATGTTCCGAAAGAAAAGCTCTACAATTAGAGGAGAAACTAATGATAATGATCATGATGTTTCGATGGAAGCTTTTACTAAACAAAGTAGGATTCAAGAATACATAGTTGCCCCTTGTGAAAAATTATATTAATGATTCACTTGTCAAGTTAATGGAACGAGACATACTTACGAACTACGAAGAAGCGATGGTGGACCTAAGTACGAGATATGACTATGAGTCATGAAATCCTATATTGAGTTACATTTAAGATTACTTGAATCTTATCGAGTAAACAAGTTACTTGATATTCTCAATAACTTCAGAGTTATAAGGAATAAATGTGAACATCAAATAAGACATCAATATTGATTTGTCACAAAAGATTGTTTCTGTCAAATTCAATAGGCTGACTACAATATGTAGCACTGCTTGAGTCAATGGGATATTCACTACGATTTATCCAAAATGTTATCAATACCGCGACTTCCTCAAATCCTGCATTTGAAGAAGTGTTGTAATTGGTACAACAAGAAGGTCTTGGAAAACATATGGATACTAATGTCTCGTAAACTGAATTCTCGTTTTGGTGGATGATCAAAGGATTTTTGGACTTAGCCAAAATAACGAGGAAACATGCATTTGCATGAAACTGAGTGGGACCTGAATAGTTTCCTGAAACGTAATATGTAGACGACATATTTTGAGTGGGAGCTATGGGACTATTATCCTAGCATTATATGTAACCGACATATTTGAGTAGGATCCATGTGGTTAGTATCCTGAACTTAATATGTGTCTGACATATCTAAGTGGGAGCCATGTGGATGTTATCCATATCTTATATGTGACTGATGATACGTCCCAAACGTATCTATAATTTCTGCTTGCTCCATGCATGTTTTGGGTGATATTGCTATGCTTTTGATACACTTTCATACACTGTTGATCATTGATGGGGATCAACCCCGGAAAATCCCATGGTCAGGGACCCTGGGTTAGTCATGAGAGGCACAGGTTGGACGATAGCTCGTCGGCAAACAGGAGGACACGTTCCCGCTCGATATTATTGATGAGGGAGATGCGATTACAGTGGATGCCAAGGCTGGAGCGCTCAAGGCTAGGGTTACAGATGATATTGGATGCCTTTGGCGTCGCCCCTCCTAGCCCTTATATACTGGGCTAGGTCTTGGGGAGTTCATCTACGTTTACAGGTAAGCTTTCCTAACCCTAGCTTGCTCCGTACGACAGGTCTTCGCACCTTCCTTGTGAGTCTCAGACTCCTACGTCGGTGCCAATTAGCGGGCCAAGGCGGGTCCAGGTGGGTCTTCATGGGCCTTCTATCTTCAGGGACACCGGATAGGCCTATCTGTGGGAGTCGTGGGGTCACCCCCTCGTCAGTAGCCCCCGAGTGCCTGGGGGACTCGAAGAGTCACGCAGGGACTCGAGTACATCCATTTGTCGGTCGTTTGTATGCGCGGTACAACCGCGGGTCGCTGGCAGTCTGGTGGCCATGACAAAACCTGTTTCGAGGGATGCTAAGCTGAAAGGGCCCAAGAAGTCGACTGGTCGAGCCTTGGTGAATTGTGCTAGTGGCAAATACCACAGTAGCCCAATCAAACCCACGTCCCTCGACGTGAGCTTGGAACACTGGTGTCGAGCAAAAGTCCTGCCGCTTCAGGCCTTACGGTGTTCATTTGCCGCCAGTAATGTGCATAGCCTAAGGCGCGTCCGCCCGGCTTTTTCTATCATGCGCAGCGCATGGAAAAGGTTGGGAGTGAAATCGCTCTTCGGCAAGTCCCAGCCCGGCCGAACTTCGCAGCGGGGTCTTACCTACACGCTAATCTTGTGTGGCATCTAGGCACAATGTGTCGTGTTCCAGGAATGTGTATTTTTGAGGCGCAGAGCCTAATAGTATTGCACCCGCTTGGTACAAACATCAAGCGAGTTGTTCACTCATTCACCCGCGGAGCTTGTTTCTAGTGCTCAGACGGGGGGTTCTTCGCGAGTAATCACTCGAATGCCGTTTCGGCTCTTGAGGTGAGGGAGCACCTGAGACTCTTAGCGCCGTATGATCTTGGCGAATGCATGTTTGTCTTGTGTCGGGTTGAGGGAGCACCCGAGACTCTTGTGAGTGCGAGTGATCACTCGAGCACATTGCTGACCTTTGGGTGAGGGAGCACCTGGGACTCTCATGATGTGCTCTCCCGATGGGAGTAAGATGTTTTTTTTCATCGGGAAAAAGATCTGAAAGATAGAATCTCTGAGCCTTGATGGCGTACTCAGTACGCCTTGCTGTGATATGACGTTGGCATGGTCTTCGGCGTGGTCTTCTGGTCTTTTGACCACTGTAGCCTGCCGAAGGAAATGACTTGGCGCTGTCCCGCCGAAATTTTCGCGTCGCGCGATCATGGTCCTCTTTTTGCGCGCGTAGTGGGCGGTGTTGTTACTGCGCCGGTTGGATTTTCCATACTTTTCGCCTGTTTATGGGATCGTGCCACGTTTTCTGGGCGGTAGGGTTGGGCGGTGGTCCTTCTTGCTAGGCTCTTGGGTTAAATACCTTGCGGCTGGGTAAATTGTAGGTTTTACCCAGCCATTGCCTTCCTCCTATTTCTCTGTTTCCTTCTTGTTCTTGAGCCTTCATCTTTTCTCCTCTGCGGGCTGCTGCGGGATCTATGACCAAGCGCGCTCGTACTGCTGTAGAGTCGGCCAAGATGTCCGGAAAGTGGGAGCGGTCCACGTTCGGGGCCGGAGATCTGGATGCGCTGGTTGCTGACGGCGTGGTGGTGGAGGGTGATGTGCGTCTCCCTGGTGATGAGTCGATTCCAGCGCCGGCGGCGGACGAGCGGGTATGCTTCCAGGCTTTCTTCCACCGCGGGTTTGCTCTTCCGCTGCATCCTTTCGTTTGTGGCTTGCTGTATTCCTATCGGCTCCAGTTGCATGACCTGACTCCCAACGGAATTTTGCACATTGCGTGTTTCATCACTCTTTGTGAGGCCTTCCTGGGGATTTACCCCCATTGGGGACTTTGGAGGCGCCTTTTTAGTATAAAAAGGACAAACTCTGAGTACGCCGTGGGTATGGTGGGTATCTCCATTGGGGATAAACATTCGTATTTTGACTTGGAGAAGATCGATTCCGTTAGCGGCTGGCGAAAAGGCTGGTTTTATCTGAAAGATCGCTGCATTGTTGGTCAGCAATTTGGTCTAGCTTCTTTCAATCCGGGAACGCGGGTGGTTAGACAGCCTTCGTGGTCTCATTCCTTGACCGAGGTGGAGTCGTCCGAGCTGACTCCGTTTTTGGAGAGGATTGCTGTGTTGAAGGATAACTTGACTGGTGGTCAGCTCATCTCTGTTTTTGTGGGCAGGCGAGTTCAACCGTTGCAACATCGAACTCGTCCTATGTGGCAGTACGAGGGACTCGGTGACTCGACGAGATGCTCGCCTCAAGAGCTTGAACCTGACGCCCTGCTGACTCGCATCCAACATGTTACCAAGTACTCGAGTATTTCGGAAATGCGCCTTGCCCTTCCGTATGCTTCTGATCACTCTCCGCCGCCGGTTGGTGTCCGTGTTCATTCATTTGTTTGGACAAGTACCTAGTTTTGCTCTCTTGTTGACATTGCTTGCCTTGCAGGGCCATGCTCCGTCGCTGTGTAATCCTCCGCAGCCGGAGGACGCCGATATTCTTGAAGAACCTGGTGCTTCCGCAGCTGATGATGCTGCTCCAACTGTTAATGATGAGGCTGTGCTGGTGGAAACTGGAGATAGTGAAGATTCGAGTCCCTTTCGCGTGAAGCGGTCGCGCCCCTTGAGCGCTGAAGATCATGATGCATTAAGTGAGGCTGTCCCACCGGCTGCTCCGTTTGCTGGGCCTTCCCCTTCGGCTGATACTCCGGCCGCTGCTCCGAAGAGGGTCAGGCTTGGGAGACTGGGGCGCCCTCGTGCTGCGCGTGTCGGGTAAGAATCTGCTGGATTTTTGCCCGTTCCCTTTTCCTTGTTTCTGCGTCTGATAATTCTTATCTTGTAGTGCTGCGACTGCTCCGGCTGCTTCGTGCACCAGTGCAGCTACTACTGACTTGAAGTCGACGGACTCTGGGGCCAAGCATCTTGAGGACTCCTCGACTGCTGCTGGTCAATCTGGGCCGTCGGCGACTCCTGTCGTTCCGACTGCGGGTGTAGTTCCTGGTGCTGTTGCTCCTGAGTCCAAGCCTACTGAACGTGGTCCCCCGTACTTTGGCCGGCTTGATCTGGCGATTGAAGACAAGGCTCGTGTTTTCGACCACGTCTCCAAGCTGGTAAGTTGATTCATGCCTGTGCGACTTTATCATTGGGGGCACGGCAGTGCTCCCGATGGGAGTAGCGTCCGAGGCTACAAGTAACTGCTTGTAGTTGCTTGTAGTTTTGTTTTTCCTTATCATCTGATTGTCTGGATTTTGCAGCCTGTTTTCCAACACTGTGAGCGTTTGATGATTGATGCTGAGCGTTGGCAACGGGCCCATGATTCTGCCCAGGATGCTTTGTCTGCTATGCATGGTGAGTTTTCATTCTTGCGCTGCTGAGTTTTGGACGCTGCGTCTTTTGTTCTGAGTACTGTCTCGCCTCGCAGACCATCGCCAGGCTGCCGAGAAGCAAGCCGAGAAGGCGGGGAGGACGGTTTCCATTCTTAAGGCTACCTTGGCTTCCAAGGAGGCGGAGTTGCATGGTCAACACGAGGAGATGGTTGGCCTTCGTCGGGCCGAAAACGCGCGTGCGCGGGTGGAAGCAGTCGAGGGCAAACGTCTTCGCGCCATGGCGGACTCGCTTGTGTGTAAGTTTGGCATTCATTCATTGGTCTTACTGTTCCTACTGTCTTCCCGTGATGACGGTTTTTTGCTTGATGCAACTGCTATAGGTGCGAAACCGATGGAAGCTGCTGCGTCAGGGTCTGGAGTTCTTCAAGGTGCTGTAGATGCTGTTGCAGGTGCTGTTGCAGTGGTTGGGGACGTCCGCACCCGGGCTTCCGATCTTGTGGGTCTTGCGCACGAACACCTTATGCCGGAGGGTTCAAAGGTGCCTGATGGCCTGGGCGCTCAGGTGGCTGCATTCGGCCCGGATGGGAAGCGTATGGAGGAGCTAGTTGCGGAGAGCGTGGTGAGTGGTTCTTCCACGGCCCTTGTCGTCCTTATGGGGCATGGGATTTCCATTGATGATTCCTTGGTTGAGACCATCCCGTACTATTCTGATGAGCAGATCGACCGAGCCAATAAACTGGCTCGTCGCCTGTAACATGTTGTAGATGCTCAGGATCCCCCTGTCGTAGGTGAGGGGGAGGCACAGTAGTGTTGCGCCGCTTTGAAACTTTGTCTGTAATTCGTGACTCCGTTGTGATGGTTGATCTTTTTCTACCTTTATCTGAGTGACTGCTTGGCTGTTCCTCTTGCTGTTTTTTGATTTCTTTGTTTTGTTCATCCTGCGGTAGGCTACTCCGGGCGTTCTTCATCCTTGTAATTCGCTAAAGGATGACGCTCGCGAGGGTGCCTACGAGTCCGTTTGCTTGCGACTGAAGGACGCTGAGCGAGAGATTGTTCGACTGAAGGGATCCGTAGCCGTTCAGCGTACTCGGCACGAGCGTGCCGAGGCCATGGTTGAGAACCTTGCTTCGTGGGTGGTGAAGTTGTCCGACCTCCTGCGGGGTGAGTTTCTCCTCTGCTTGGTTGCTCAATTCCGTTTAGTAGGTTTTGTTGTCTCTGTCTTGATCATGGTTTTTGACTTTCGAAGTGCTGGCAGGGAGATCTCGGGATGAATAGAGGGCCGTTCAATCGGAGATGTCATGGCTTGATGATCCCGGAGTGCAGGCGAGCAATCCCTTTTGGGCGGATGGGGCTCGTGCTCGAGCGTTTGCTTTTCTTCGTCTCGGAGTTGAGCGGGTGTCGGATGCTCTCAAATACTGCCAGCGGGTATTGGGTGGTATCCATGTTGAGTTCTATCCGCTGGAGGTGGTTCCTTCATCCTTTGAGAGGCTTTGTCGCGTATTTTCTCAGCCTGTCGAGCTACGTCGAGTGATGGATCATCAGATTCGTGCTGGAGCCCGAGCTGCTTTAGGTTTGGTCCATAGTCATTGGCCGGGGGGTGGATTTTGCTCAGGTGGTGGCGGGTCCTCCAGGCGGTAGGGATCATCCGATGAATGAGCACTACATGGCTGTAGATAAACCTTCGTTGTATATGCTTCTTCTTGGTGGTATATATTCCATGCTGTCTTGGTTTTGTCGCGGGGGGTCGTCTGCGTTGTAGTTGCGGGGGATGTTCCAGAGGGTTGCCGCAGCAAGCCCCCGAGTGTAAAAGTTTTTATGTGTCGCGGTTGCGAAGAGCGCCTCGGGGGGTGGCTGCTTCGGCGAGCCCCCGAGTGCCAAGTTAATGGGCCGCGATTGCGTAAGACGCCTCGGGGGGTGGCTGCTTCGGCGAACCCCCGAGTTCCAAGTTAATGTGCCGCGATTGCGGAGGACGCCTCGGGGGGTGGCTTCTTCGGAGAGCCCCCGAGTGCCAAGTTAATGTGCCGCGATTGCGGAGGACGCCTCGGGGGGTGGCTGCTTCGGCGAGCCCCCGAGTGTCAAGTTAATGTGCCGCGATTGCGGAGGACGCCTCGGGGGGTGGCTGCTTCGGCGAGCCCCCGAGTGCCAAGTTAATGTGCCGCGATTGCAGAGGACACCTCGGGGGGTGGCTGCTTTGGCGAGCCCCCGAGTGCCAAGTTAATGTGCCGCGATCGCGGAGGACGCCTCGGGGGGTGGCTGCTTTGGCGAGCCCCCGAGTGCCAAGTTAATGTGCCGCGATTGCGGAGGACGCCTCGGGGGGGTGGCTGCTTCGGCAAGCCCCCGAGTGCTAACAGATTTTGGGGAAAAATATTTATGTAATACTTTTCCTGCTGTTCCTTACAAAGAGTAAGGGGGGGGGTTCTGTTGAAGACAGATCCCTTTTGCTTAGAACGATGATGTAGTGGCCTTAAAGGCCTGGTAGCTTTGTCTCCGAGTGCCTGGGTTCTTCGGGTGATGTTCCTTTCCTTCTACGGGAGCGCTTCTTCTGCGAGTCCCGTGGTCCTGCTGCCTTGGTGGGCTACGAAGGCTTCTGCTATCTTGTGGAATTCCTTGTCGCAGCGGTCGGATCTGACGAAACTTCCGCTGATTGTGATGACCCCGTGTGGGCCTGTCATCTTCAGCTTGAGGTAGGCGTAATGGGGTACGGCCATGAAGCGAGCGAAAGCTGGTCGCCCGAGGATTGCCTGGTATTGCGACTTCCAGTCGACCACTTCAAAGTCCAGCGTTTCCTTGCGGAAGTTTGTCGCGTTCCCGAAGACTACCTCCAGGCTTATCCTTTCGAGGGGGTAGACTTCTTTTCCTGGTACGATCCCGTGGAAGGTTGTGCCTGAGGACTTGAGTGCATTGTTTTGGATGAGCATGTCGTCGAGTGTTCGGGTGAAGATGATGTTGATTCCACTGCCACCGTCCATGAATACTCGCGACATGTCGTAATTTCCGATTCTGGCCTCGAGTACTAGCGCGGCGTGCCCTGGTCAGGGAACGACTGGCGGGTGGTCGTCCCGGGAGAAAGCGATTTCTGTCTCCGACCCGCGCAGGTACTCTGGGACGACCGGGCTTCTGGGTACTGGTCTTCTTCTTCTGGTGTCCTTTGCCGTTCCTGGATGGCGGCCACCTGTCTTGTTGGCAGAGGAGGGGCTGGTGGCGCGTTGTGGGCGACTGGCCCGACTGCTATGCTTCCGAGTGGTCGTACTGTTGCGGCCGCGGAGCGGCTTTTCTCCTCGGCCAACTCGTTGAAGCTTCTGCAATTCCCGAGGGTGTGGGACGATCTGAGCTCTCCTCGCTCGTTTCTGAATCCGTGTATAGAACACGGTCCGTCGAGTTGTTCTTTGGCGGAGCGGAATGAGCGAGTGCCGTCGCGCGGCTGCCTTGTCCTCCATTCTCGTTTCTGAGCCTGGGGCTCGTCTTCTGGGTTGTCTCTTCGTTGTGGTCTGTTTTCATCGCGGTGCCTGCCGTTCCGATCGTCCGAGAAACCGGCGGCGACCATGTCGGGTCCTCTGTCGTCGTAGAAGTTCCGTCTGGGTCGCTTCCTTCTTCTCTCGGCTCCTCTATCTCCATTGTAGTCGTAGTCGTACTCTGATCGTGCAGTGTGGGTTTCTGTTTCATTACGAACATAATCTTCTCCGTCCGCCCAGATGTTGGCTAGTTCTAACAGCCGTGCGAGTGTTCGTACTTTCATTTGTCCGAGATGCTCCTTGAATTCAACGCGCTGTAGGCCTCGCCTAAACGCGTCGATCGCACTTTCGTCCGAGATGTCTTCCGCTGAATTCTTGAGTATCGTCCATCGCTGGATGTATGCTCGCAGGGTCTCCCTCGTTCCTTGTTTGCATGCCCGCATTTCCTCGAGTGAGGCTGGTCGCTTGTATGTGGATTGGAAGTTTTCTATGAAGGCTCCTCGGAGCTGGCTCCAGGAGCTGATGGATCCGCGCCGGAGATTCTTCAGCCAATGTCGAGCGGAGCTCTCGAGCATGAGCTGCACGTACTACATTGCCGTGACGTTGGTTCCTCTCTGAAACTTGACTGTTGTTAGGTAGTCATCGAGCCAAGCCTCCGGCTCCTCGAGTCTGTTGTACTTTAGTGTCTTGGAGTTCAGTTTGAACCCGTTTGGCATTCGCGTCTCACGTATGGCACGTGTGAAGCATAGTGCTCCACATGGCTCGATTTCCTCGTCGGAAGCCTCTTCGTCCGAGTACTCCTCGCGTGTTGCGCGTCTTCGCCTGCTACGGTTGACTCTGTTCTGTGTGATGTCATCTCGCGCATCTTGTCGAGTGCTGCAGCGCCTGTTGTTGTCGTCGTTGTCGTGCTTCTTGTTCCTGTCGCAGCGTCTGCGCCTGTCGTCGTTACTATCGTCGTCGTTGTCGTCTGGTGAACTGGGGTCCCTGCCCGGTGTCCGCTCGCGAGTCTGCCATTTTGTGCTGGATTTATTAGGCACCGAGGCATCGATGGCGTCCTTCATTATCTACAAAGCAATGGAAGTGTAGCGATCCGACTGGCCCTTTCTTCTTTTCTGGGCACGGGACAGGTAGTCCTGGGCGCTTATGAGTGCTTCTGCCGGAGTGAGGGGATCTTCTTCGTCATCGTCTTCCTCTAATCTGAAGTCGTCTTCGATTTTCTGCACCACTCTCGCCATTTATGTCCTACGCAGATTGTTGAGTTTCGATCTGTTGTGGGTGGGGGAGTCGCGGCCTGGTGAGTCACTTCTGGGAGATTGTCTGCGACTGCTTTTATTTTCGAGTTCCGCCTTCTCTTGCTTCTCCATGGCTAGGCGCCATTGTCTCGTCTGCTGGGTTAGCTCGCCCGCTAGCTTGTTGTATGCACTTAGCTCGTCCCTTGAGGCATCTGGTGGTAGTAGCCTGCCGAGGGCGACTACTTCCTTTACCATTGCCATTGATTCCTTGGACAAGTATATTTTTTTCTCTGGGTGGTTCGTCTGCCGCTGCAACTGGGGTTTGCTGCCTGCTGCGTGATGGTTGGCCGCCTTGGCCGGGTGCTTGCTGCTTGGCGGCTGACTGCTTTTTTGATTGCTGGGTCCTTGTCCCACCGGGACTTTCATTGGTATGGATCCCAGTTCTCCTAGCTTTACGACCATCTGTCTGGTGTTGCCGGGCCCTGCCGCCCTGCTGGTGGTTGGGGTGTCTTGACGAGTGCCCGGGTCGTTGACTCGTCCGTTGTTTCCTGACGCTGGTGCGCCAAATTCTGCCATGAACACTTGCGATGGTGTCCTTGCCGCCTCCTTGCTGATACGTGTGATGGTGCTTCTCCATGTTTGGGCTCCACTCGAGCGGTCGCGAGTGGCGTGGAGCCTTGAGTTGGGTGGGTAGCTACGACTGCCAGATAGGTTGGCCGTGCGGGCAGCGTCCGCTCCGGTCACTGCTGCAGGTGTTGCCGTGGGTGCGCGGGTGCCGTCGGTGAGGCGAAGAGTCCCCCAATGGTTGATGTAGATCTGATACACTCCGAAGATCAGATTGACGCCGGAGTGTAGATCGGTAAAGACTGGCTGGAGGGCCGGGAGGTGGGTCGTGAATCCGAGGGACTCAAACAGATTAGATCTTGCCGGAGCCGCCGCGTCGATGAGTGCCGATGATGATGAGGCCGCCGAGATCGCGTTCCCAACCTGCGCGGTTCCCACAGACGGCGCCAATTGACGGGGATCAACCCGAGCAAATCCCATGGTCAGGGACCCTGGGTTAGTCATGAGAGGCACAGGTTGGACGATAGCTCGTCGGCAAACAGGAGGACACGTTCCCGCTCGATATTATTGATGAGGGAGATGCGATTACAGTGGATGCCAAGGCTGGAGCGCTCAAGGCTAGGGTTACAGATGATATTGGATGCCTTTGGCATCGCCCCTCCTAGCCCTTATATACTGGGCTAGGTCTCGGGGAGTTCATCTACGTTTACAGGTAAGCTTTCCTAACCCTAGCTTGCTCCGTACGACAGGTCTTCGCACCTTCCTTGTGAGTCGCAGACTCTTACGTCGGTGCCAATTAGCGGGCCAAGGCGGGTCCAGGCGGGTCTTCATGGGCCTTCTATCTTCAGAGACACCGGGTAGGCGTATCTGTGGGAGTCGTGGGGTCCCCCCTCGTCAATCATATTTGGACTAATCTATTAACTAAATGCACCCTAGTGCCAGTTTCTGTTTTCTGCTGTCTTTTTATTTCAGGTTATCCCATTACGTAAAGTGCCAGAAAAATTCCGGGGAAAATATATAAAAAATCAGCGTACCGGAAGCTTCCAGAGCCCTAAAGGGGGGCCAGAGGGGACCCACCACGGTTCCAGGCGCCCTGTGGGCGCGGCCTAGGGTGGGGCCGCGCCGGGGGGTCGCCTGGACACCTGGTGCCCCTGGCTTCCCCCTTCGCCTATATTTACCTCGTCCTTCGAAATCCCCGAGGACTGATCCCTTTTTCACAATCTCGCCTTTGTTCCGCGCTTCCAAGATCGGGAGCGCCAGAAGACCTCTTCCCGGCACCCTGCCGGAGAGAGGATTGACCTCCGGGAGCTTCTCTACCACCATGGACGCTTCCCGGATGATCCGTGAGTAGTCCATCTTGGACCATGGGTCCATGGTCCATGATCAGTAGCCATGTGATGTCCTCTCCCCCTCTTTGTTCTTCATGGATTAGACCTTTTGCGCCGCCCTACATGATCAAGGCACATATGTAATTCTTTCTGGTGTTGCTATGTTGAATTTGCTGGGATCTGATGGATTATGAGATTATGATCAGATTGTGATGAGTAATATATTTGGTTCTTCTCTTTTATATTTTTGTTCTTGAGTAATTCTTGCATGTTCTCCGTTGCTATTTATTGCTTTGGCCAAGTAGTATGTAGTAACTCCAAGAGGGAGCGTTATGCATGATTGTGGGTTCATGCCCCCCGATGACTAGCTTGAGTAACAGAAACACGAGTCTAGGGGATGTGATGTTGCCACAAGGGGGAAAACAACGGTGCTTGTAACCGCGGTTGCAAGGATTGTTTACTTTACACAGAGTTCTTTTGGGTTTACACTTTGGGTGGAGCTCGCAACCTAATACCAGCGAGATGTTCTGGATAGATATCTCAAGGTGGATGATTAGTAGTAGGTGCAGATGGATTTCGGTCTACTTATCTTGGCGTACTTCCCATGCTTTTGAGCCTCTTCCTTTCTTTTGTAGCATAGTTAGCATTGGTTTGCGTCCGTAATCCTGTCAATTTCCCAACTGTAATTTGTTCACCTTGCATAGTTTTTTATCGTCTTTTGGGAGAGAGACATCACTAGTGAACTTCATGGGACCTCGGTCCATATTTCCACCACTGTTTGCACCCTCAATTTATTTCTGTTTTACTTTCTAGTTGCAGTTATCATTACCTTTTATCTCTTGCGTTTGACCCTTTGTAAACAACAAGGCCGGAGATATTGACAATCTCTATGAACTCGTTGGGAGCAAAGTTATTTGTATCTGTGTGCAGGTTCACGTCAACTCGTGCTAGTAATTTCTAGCGCCATTGTCACCTACTTGTCGTTGCTGGAGTCCTACGGGAGACAACCTTGGTATCTTTGCTGAGGGAAATTACTTCTACACTACATCTCAACCTTCCACTTGGGGTAGCCAACGAGGAGCACTACACACTCTCCATCAAGTAATTTGTGGCGCCGTTGCCGGGGATTCCAAGGCAGCAAAGAGTGGTCCCGTCAACCAGCTAATATCTGGCGCCGTTGCCCGGGACTCCACTCTTCAAGATAGGGGAGTTGCACACTATCTTTTATCTTTGCTTTTTAGTCTTGTTAGTTTACATTTTAGTGTTTGCTTTAGAGTTTTATATGAAAAACCAAAAAAATATTTGCTACCTTTTGTCTTTGTTTGCCTGCTGATGCTATCTTTAGCATGGGTGTGGAACCACCCAAATATGGTAGGATGGACATGTTTCACTTGGATCACCTTCGATCAATTTGTGCTCGCGCTAAAAACCCAACCGACTTGGTTGAGGTAAAATCATTGGATGAGCATGATCGTTATACACGACGCCGCTTATCTCAGAAAGGGAAACACTTATGTGATCAAATACAAGTTTCTTAATTCTATGCTGAGTGTTTATGCCACATTTATGATTTTACTTGCTGTTCTAATATAGATCGTAAACACCTTCCTTTCCAATGTGAGTTTAATGAAAATGAGATCTTATCTTATTATGCTAAAGGTGTTTATGATTACTTTGATGTTGAAAAAATATAAGAGTTTGTTGCTTTTAAGGGTGCTTATGAGATTGCTTCTTTGATTGAAAAGTATTACGATACTATTCACAAGTCCAATTTTTTTGCAGTGCTTAAATATTTCTTTGAGAATTATGTTTGCAATGATTATATTGAGGATTTTAAAAACAAAATTTTTGCTTCCCAAGAAGAGGCTAAAGATTGCTATGATGAGGAATCCTATGATTCCGAGGATTCACTTGATACATCGCTTTCTGAAGAATTTGATACTTGCTTTGTTGATGGCCATGATACCAATATGGTTTATGCTTGCGAAGATGAACTTGCTATAGTTCCTTATGTTAAGAATGAAATAGTTGCTATTGCACCCACACTTGATTGTCCAATTATCCTTTTGAAATCTCCAACTCATATTCCGGAGAATTGTGCTCTTATTAAGACTCAATGTGATGGGTTGCATTTATCTTATGTTCCTAAAGACCGTGTTGAAAATTATACAAGTGTGCTTGTAGGTCATGAACAACATGCTTTATGTGATAGTTATATTCTTGATGTTGTTCATGATGCTACTAAAAATTATTTTGAGAGAGGAAAGCCTGGTTTTAGAAACTTTCATGTTACAAAAACACCTCTCTTCATGTTGAAATTTTTAAAGTTGTTCTTGTTTTACCTTCCTATGCTTGTTTCTTTCTGCTTTCATGATTTATTTCTTTACAAAGTTCCTAGGCATAGGAAGTGGGTTAGACTTAAATGTGTTTCATATTTGCTTCTTGATGCTCTCTTTTGCTTAAACTCTTATTCTTATGAGAGCATCTTTTATAATTATCATGCCTAGCTAAAAGTCATAAAAGAAAGCGCTTGTTGGGAGGCAACTCAAGATATTTTACCTTCTGTTTTTAGTGGTCTTGATGATTGTTACTACTGTAGAAACATACTTGTATCTTTATTTTCAAGCTTTGTGCCAATTTTAGCCTCTGATTGCAAGAAAGTTCAAAAGTTGTGACATGCTGTCCAGAAAACAGATTCTGTCCTTGCACGGGAAAATTCAGCTAAAATCACCAGATAATATTTTTGATCTGAATTGTTTTGACAGCGCGCTCTATACAATTAGCTTTCAAGCGTCTATTCTGAGTTTTTTGATTTGAGTTGCAGAAGTACCCCAAAAAATTTATTTACTACCTGCTGGTCTGTTTTCACAAATTCTGCCACGGTTTTCCTTTCCTCAGTTTTGCAAGTCTTGCGCTAGCTTTTTCTTTGCAAAAACTTTTTGGCGGTCTTGAGAAACAGTAGCCCTTCAAGAAAATCTTTATTTCCAGTAGAGGCAACTTGTTTTATTATGGGTACTAACCTCTCTAATCAGATTATGATGAGTTATGTATGAAGGGAGTTTTCAAGTGTGCGAAGGAAGATGATGAAAGAAGATCCAGGAGTGTCACATGCTCAAGCTTGGGGATGCCCCCATGCACCCCCAAGAAATATTCAAGGAGACTCAAGCGTGTAAGCTTGGGGATGCCCCTGTGCATCCCCTTCTCCATCAACAATTATCAGTTCATCCTTCGTTACACTATATTTTTATCACTTCATGCGTTATATGCTATGCTTGGAGCGTCTTGCTCTTTACTTTATAGTTTTATTTAGCTTTGTTTGATGTTCATAACAAGTTAGAATCAAGCTTTCTTTGTGTGGGAGAGAAACACGCTCCACTTAAACTAGAGCACATCATAGGATTTTCATGCTTATCTTTCTTTTGTTGTGTGTTCTTTATCTTTTTTGTAGCTGTTGTCATGTTTAGCTCTTAGTTTTCATGCTTATCTTTTTAAGAGCTTTTAGTTAGTTTGTTGCTGGAACTCTCTTGAGTTTTCATGTTTATCTTGTTTAGAGAGTTGGCATATTGCATTGAGTTGTCTGTCTTGACTTAAAAGTAGGTAATTAAGGTTGCTATTCAATTGTAGTAGTAACTTGCAATAGTTTTGAGGTATTGTTGTAAGTAATGTTGGAACTTTTGGTGTCAAGAGCTTTAGCCTATTAGTGATGGATGTCGTATTTTGGGCAATCCGTATTTCTTTTCGAAAAACTACAACACTAGTTGAGAACTCTAGCTACTAGATGGATCACTAATCTTTGGAGGGATCGGATATTAAAGTACACTCATGTACCATGAGTCGAGGATGCGCAAGGATAACCAAACCCCCATACACTCCTCCTCGTGGTACTTGTTTCTATGTGAACCTCATGATTAGATTGAGAGTTACCGATAATAAGTGCATGAGTTCTACGGACTAATGTAAGTATTCGAAAGTTGACACTTCCACCTTCCCATATTTTCTAGCCTCTTCAGTACCGTGCATTGCCCTCTTCTCACTTAGAGAGTTGGCGTCTACCTCGCTGGTGCATCCAAACCCTTGGCATGATATGCTCTGTCATCATAAACCTCTTTATATCCTTCCTCAAAACAGCCACCATACCTACCTATCAAGGCATTTCCATAGCCTTTCCGAGATATATTGCCATGCAACATCCACCTTCTCATGATTTGATCTTCATGTCATACATGTTCCTGCTACACTAGCACAAGCATACATTTGCATACATCATGATAGCTTCATCTTCTTTATGCTGAGTACTTTTGTAAAGTATGAAAGATCTTCTATACTCCTTGTAAAATAGAGTGTTGCCCCTAAAGTGAGGAAAAGATCCCAAAGAGGACAAATTAAAATATCCCAAAGAGGACAAATGAGAGTTAAATAGAAAGACCCATTGAGGCCACAAAAAAAATAAAAAAATACAAAAAAGAGAAAAATAAAATAAAAAGAGAGAAGGGGGCAACACTACTATTCCTTTTTGTGAGATCGACACCCGTACTCCCTCTTGTATCTTGTACTCCATAGAGATGATCATATATGCATATAGCTATGTGGGGACCTTTATACTATAGAACTTGGCTTGTATATTCCAATGATGAGCCTCCTCAAATGAGCTTTAGGTCGTCTTGAGCAAGCAAGTTGGATGCACCCCACTAGTTCCATTGTAGAGCTTTCCATAGCTCATATGTGCATCCGTTGCATGGCAATCCCTACTCCTCACATCATATCTATCATTTGGCTTTCTCTCGCCTATGATTGTACTCATTGATGTGAGCCTTTCACACCTTTTTTTTCTTCCTCCTCCACCATCTCTCGCTTTGCCATCCTAAGTTTCAACTTTCTTGCTTACGCTCAACCATTGCATGAGTGCTCAAAATATCGAAAGGGAGTGGATCATTTTGACTTGTACCTGGATAGTGGTCTGGGGACGAGTAAATATAAGATTCCAAAGAAGACCAAGTGTGAAACTTTATTATATTGAGTTCTCAACAAAATAAACATTTTTCTCTCTCGTATTCCCAATCCCCCACTTCTTGCACGCAAACACCATTTGGAGACATTCGAGTCACGGACAGCGAGAGCTCTTGCACCTTTATGTTCTTATGTTGCTTGCTTCAATGCTAATATAGACTCTTTCTTGTTATGACTTTAATTGAATTACATGTCTTATTGCTTTACTTAAAAGTCCTTTTATGGTTGGTAGCATGTCACCACAGAAATTATGCTTGTTATCATTTACCTACTCGAGGACGAGCAGAAATTAAGCTTGGGGATGTTGATACGTCCCAAACATATATATAATTTCTGCTTGCTCCATGCATGTTTTGGGTGAAATTGCTATGCCTTTGATACACTTTCATACACTTTTGATCATATTTGGACTAATCTATTAACTCAGTGCACCCCAGTGCCAGTTTCTGTTTTCTGCTGTCTTTTTATTTCAGGTTGTCCCATTACGTAAAATGCGAGAAAAATTCCGGGAAAAATATATAAAAAATCAGCGTAGCTTCCAGAGTCCCGAAGGGGGGCCAAAGGGGAACCACCAGGGGTCCAGGCGCCTTGTGGGCGCGACCTAGGGTTGGGGTCGCGCAGGGGGGCGCCTGGACACCTGGTGGCCCCCTGGTTGCCCCCTTCGCCTATATTGACCTCGTCCTCCGAAACACCTGAGGACAGAACCCTTTTTCGCGACCTCACCTCTGTTCCTCCGCCTCCGCACTTCCAAGATTGGGAGCGCCAGAAGACCTCTTCCCGGCACCTTGTCGGAGGGAGGATTGACCTCCGGGAGCTTCTCCACCACCATGGACGCTTCCCGGATAATCCATGAGTAGTCCACCTTGGACCATGGGTCCATGATCAGTAGCTATGTGATGTCCTCCCCCCTCTTTGTTCTTCATGGATTAGACCTTGTGAGCTGCCCTACATGATCAAGGCACATATGTAATTCTTTCTACTGTTGCTATGTTGAGTTTGCTGGGATCTGATGGATTATGAGATTATGTTCAGATTGTGATGAGTAATATATTTGGTTCGTCTCTTTTATATTTTTGTTCTTGATTAATTCTTGCATGTTCTCCATTGTTGTTTATTGCTTTGGCCAAGTAGTAGGTAGTAACTCCAAGAGGGAGAGTTATGCATGATTGTGGGTTCATGCCCCCCGATGACTAGCTTGAGTGACAGAAACATGAGTCTAGGGGATGTGATGTTGCCACAAGGGGGAAAACAACGGTGCTTGTAACCGCGGTTGCAAGGATTGTTTACTTTACACAAAGTTCTTTTAATGCAGTTGTCTGTTGCTTTGGGTTTACACTTTGGGTGGGGCTCGCAACCTAATACCAGCGATATTTTCTGGATAGATATCTCAAGGTGGCTGATTAGTAGTAGGTGCAGATGGATTTTGGTCTACTTATCTTGGCGTACTGCCCATGCTTTTGAGCTTCTTCCTTTCTTTTGTAGCATAGTTAGCATTAGTTTGTGCCCGTAATCCTGTCAATTTCCCAACTGTAATTTGTTCACCTTGCTAGCTGTTTATCGTCTTTTGTGAGAGAGACATCACTAGTGAACTTCATGGTACCTCGGTCCATATTTCCACCACTGTTTGCACCCTCAATTTATTTCCTGTTTTACTTTCTAGTTGCCGTTATCATTACCTTTTATCTCTTGCATTTGACCCTTTGTAAACAACAAGGCCGGAGAGATTTACAACCTATCTAAACTTGCTGGGAGCAAAGTTATTTGTATATGTGTGTAGGTTCACGTAACTTGTGCTAGTAATTTCTAGCGCTGTTGTCACCTACTTGTCGTTGCTGGAGTTCTACGGGAGACAAACCTTGGTGTCTTTGCTGAGGTAAATTACTTCTACGCTACATCTCAACCTTCCATTTGGGGTAGCGAACAAGGAGCACTACACGCTCTCCATCAACTAACATATTTGAGTGGGAGCTGTGTGATTGCTATCCTGAACTTAATATGTGCATGAAATATTTGAGTGGGAGCATGACAACATTCTCATATATGGCAACATATTAATAATGGTGTAGTTGGTATTAATGATTATTTGAATCTTTCATAAATGAAGATGAACAAGTATTAAACATTGAAATCTATCAAGATAGATTAAATGCGTTTAATAATCATTGAGTCGGAATACTTTCCTGGATAAGATTATGAAGGAGTTTAGAATGGGACAATTCAAGAAGTTAGTTCTTACTTGTATATCCAAGAGAAGTATCGAGTTAATCTCAGTACAAGAACAATGGTTAAATAAAAGAAAGAAATGGATGTGCTACATCCTCTATGCCTCTGTCATTGGTTCTTTCATATAAAACCAAATTTTTGTACTCGACGTAATGTGACCCAAGTTCTTAGCAAGAAGAACATGTTGGGATATAATTTATGAGTTAATCATTGAACAAAGAGTTAAGTTTATCCTTCATAGTCTAGGGAGAACTGAGGATATATCTCTAATTTGTAAAGGATAGTGGACTTGACCATAAATGTTATGCTGGTTCAAGTTCTGACACTACCCCAGAAAATTGAGATATCATACTAAGAAATGGCTAAGTTGAAAGAAAAATGGATGGACATCAAAGTTTCATACAATGTACTAAGGATTAAATCTACATTGATGTGTCTGCTTTAGAAATGGCAGGAGTTATATTTTGGCTTAAGAAGTTCGACTTATCACTGAGTGAGTTTTCAGTGTGCATGACTATGCGAAAGTCAGCGTTACCCACCGGATTTCATTGCTGAAACACAACAAACGAAGTCTCACTCTACCGCCAAATATATATATATACCTCATCATTATAATGGATAATGAAGTAATGTCAAACTAGCTGACATTAACGATTTGTAAAAGACATACAGATCTGAATGGTACCCAGACTGTTCATACAACCTTTTCCACAAGCAAGCATGATCAATAACCATATATATGATATGGAGTTATGATCCACAAAAAATGCAACTAGATTATTTGTACTCTAGTGCAAGTGGGAGACTGTTGGGAATGTCCCCTAGAGGCAAATAAAATATGTTTTATTAAGCATATTCCATTAGTTCATAATACGTTTATACTGTGGTATAACAGTATTAAGCGGAAACATTAATACACGTGGGGTATAAAACAACAAGGTCCCTAGTTAACTCTAGTATACTAGTCCATTGGGAAATTGATGATCAAGGTTTCCTGATCATGAGTAAATAAGCTGTTGACAATGGAGTCGTATTATTGGGAGGATGATATGATGGACACACACCCATGATACACGAGAGATGATAATTGCTTCTCGCCCTTCGCTGGTTACCCCAAGTGGAAGGTGAGATGCAGCGTAGCGACAAGTTTCCCTTGGTGAAGATACCAAGGTTGAGAGTATCAACCAGTAGGACTCCGACAATGATAAGTACGTGTCCACGGTGCAACTGACGTGGACCTGCACACAACACAAATAACTTTGCTCCCAACGAAGTTCAGAGAGGTTGTCAATCTCTCCGGTCTTGTTGTTTACAAAGGATCAAACGCAAGGGATAATGATAATGATAGCAATGATAATGATAGTAAACAGTGATGAGAATATGGAGCGGGGTCCCGTGATGTTCACTAGTGATGTCTCTATCCCAAAAGACGATAAACTGCTATGCGAGGTAAAAAAATTACAGTTGGGCAATTGACAGGATTATAAACGCACCGCAACGCTAACTATGCTACAAAGAAAGTAAGAGGCTCAAAAGCATGGGCAGTACGACAAAATAAGTATACCGAAATCCAACTGCATCTACTACTAATCATCCACCTTGAGATATCTATCCAGAACATCTCGCTGGTATTAAGTTGCGAGCCCCACCCAAAGTGTAAACCCAAAGCAACAAACAACTGCATTAAAAAGCACTTTGCGTAAAGTAAACAATCCTTGCAATCACGGTTACAAGAACCGTTGTTTTCCCCTTGTGTCAATAGCACATCCCCTAGACTCATGTTTCTGTCACTCAAGCGTGTCATCGGGGGGCTTGAACCCACAATCGAGCATAACGTTCCCTCTTGGAGTTACTACCTACTACTTGGAAACAACAATAAATAGCAACGGTGAACATGCAAGAATTACTTAGGAACAAAAATATAAAAGATAAGAACCAAATATATTACTCTATCGCAATCTGAACATAATCTCATAATCCATCAGATCCCATCAAACTCAGCATACTAATAGCAGAAAGATTACATATGTTCCTCGATCATGTAGGGAAAATCACGAGGTCTAAACCATGAAGAACAAAGAGGGGAGGAGAACATCACATAGCTACTGATCAAGGACCCATGGTCCAAAGGAAACTACCCACGGTACATCCGGGAAGCGTCCATGGTGGAGGGGAAGCTCTCGGAGGTATATCCTCCCTCCGGCAGGGTGCCGGGAAGAAGTCTGTTGGTGCTCCCGATCTTGGAAGCGCGGCGGCAGCGGAACAGAGGCGAGATCGCAAAAAAGGGTTCTTTCTCCGGAAGTTTCACGTCACGGGAAATAAATAGGTGAAGGGGTCAGCCAGGGGGCCCACCAGGGGTCCAGGCGCACCCCTGGCGCGACCAAGCCCTAGGCCGCGCCAGGTGGCCGCCTGGGGCTCTGGTGGGTCCCACCTGGTTCTCCTTCGGGACTCCGGAAGGTTCCTTCACGCTGATTTTTCCCGAATTTTTGGAGCACTTTTAATATGGGGGAACACTGAAATAGGAAAATAGCAGAAAACTTAAACTGGCACTGGGGTGCACCGAGTTAATAGGTTAGTCCAAATATGATCAAAAGTGCATGAAAGTGTATCTAGAGCATAGCAATATCACACAAAACATGCATGGAGCAAGCAGAAATTATAGATACGTTTGGGACGTATCAACACACCAGAAGTGTTATAATGTGATCTCGTCACATAGTTCAACATTGCGATAACTACAACGTAATGACCAAATTCTTCGACCGTAATGATCATACGTAATTACTGTCTATGAGGATGCTTTGATTTGAAACCCACCACCTGACTGAAATATGCTGGCCATAAAGGTGTACTTTGTGTATCCGAAATATATATGTTAATGAGTATGCAAATAGATCAAAGCGGGATTTGTCCATCTGAGTGACGGATAGGTACTCTGGGCCCACTCGATGATATTACATCATAAAGATTGTAATATCACGGAAACGAGTAAACATGTTTGTCGGTAACGAGGATGAACTAGGTATATTGGATACCGACGATCAAACCTTGGACAAGAAAAGTACCGCAGGACAAAGGGACCATGCTCAATGTTAAACGGATCCAACAACGATGAAGTTTCATTCGATGGAAGCGCAGGGGCCATCTAGGATTGTAACCAGGTCTGATCTATGGTCATTGATCAAGAGAGTGTCGATCATGTCTGCTGTTTCCCGGACCGTAGGGCGTCACACTTAAGGGTATTCAACGCAATAAGGATTTATTCGGGATCACCGGAGAAATAAGAGAGAACACCGGAATTGTTTCGGTGGAGGCCGGAAATTGTTCTGGGTATTTTGAAAGGTTCAAAATAATATTTAATAAAGTTTAAATATGTTTTATTATTTAATTATGAGAATTTAATATTAAAATATAATTAAATATATTTTAAAATGGAAGAAAAGGCATATGGGCCTAAAGAGGCCCATTAGGGGAAGAAGGAGTCTTCCCCTTGGGCCAAGGCGCCAAGAGAAGGGGCCCACCCCCTTGGTGCGCCACCCCCCTCTCCCCTTGGGATTAGTCCCACATGGGAAGTTGAGGGAGGTTGCCCCCTCCTTGGCCTATATAAGGAGGGGTAGGGTGCCCTTTTTCTTCATGAAAATTTGAGACAAGTTTCTCATCTCTCTTCCTCCTTTTTCCTTCCTTGAGTGGACTCCCCTTGTTTGGTGTCTACACTTGGTTGGGGATTTCTCCATCATACGCACGCCGTCATGCTGCAGGAATCAGGATTCGAATCCATCTTCTTTCCGCTGCTCTTCTGGTTCGGAGCCCGGAGGGACGTAGGGTACACCGTATGTGTGTAATCCCGTGAGGCACTACACTTGTGGTGCTACTTCATCGTCGTGGCCGTATCGCGGCGTCTTCGCCGTCAATGTTCCGACGGGGACGCAATCCCGTCATCGGTCTCAAGGATCGGGTGGCTACATGAGTCATCGTGGATCTGCGCGGCATCAGGGATTGCCGGTACGACTACATCAACCACGTTCGCGCGGGAACATTTCCCTCTTAACGGACTACATACTGGTATGTGACCTATTCCATCTGTTACTTGCATCGCCATAGCATAGGTCTCGGTATTGGGTATCGTAGGTTATGAAACATTTGTGTTTTCGGCCCCGAACCCCTATACCATTTTGCTATCCTACCTACCAAGATGAACATGAAAATGTTGTCCTTTTATGACCCGTAATGACCACAAGTAACACACTTCAGCTTTGCGGCAACGCTTGGGGATCCACAGCACACGTAAACTGTGTTTGCGGTTTTCAAAATTCAGGGCCTTCACGTAAAGGCTTAGAATTTCGTAGGTCATTACTTTCGAAATTTATCTTCTTCAGCATATTTCCCTATTGGGTAAGATGCATGTCAAACATTGAGGTTTATGGAAATTAATGGTTCATTACTTATTGATGATTTGAGAACTAGATGAACACGCAAGTGTTGCGTGCCATTATACATGTAGTATCTCAATAGACTATTGATAGGCAATAGAAGACACATATGACAACATGTACTATTGCATATAATTGGGATGTGCTCTGGAGTGAAGTTAGAGCATATATAATTGGAGACTTTATATCGTCCCCAAACGTTCAGACAACATGCCTGGTCACTATGCGAACAACAATTTAACACCCAACCAAACCTCGTATAATGAGCCCAAACACCGGGGTTGATCATCACTCCCCAAACCCAGCTCATATATGGGACGTATCCGAGTAAACTGGAATGCACCTAGACTCATCCACCACAGCGCACTGACGGGCGGGGTCTATACCAAAACCCGTCCATCCAATGGATACCTCCTTTGGTTTAGGTCCGAACGGTGAGGACGCATTCATGAAGCCGCTTCGAGGCGCCACCCAAGAGAAAAAAACGGGGTATTTCTAAGCAGGACGAGGAGGCAATACCTCATGCATGTGTCGTCCCTGTCTCCTCCTCTACATCTTGCACTTTCAATCCAAGATCACCGTCAATCCTGGCCGCCTAGCAGCCGCCATGGTCCGCACTAAGATCACATACTACAATACATTGACCTTAGAGCATCAGGCAGACATCTAGGAGGAATGCGATCAACGGAGCAGCGTCACGTCTATTGCGATCGACATCCCTCCATATCAAGAGGAGGTGAAGGAAGCAACGATAGAGCAGGCCAGATTCGACATGAAGGATATGCTTGAGTATTTCGAGATTGCCCAAGCGAAGGAGGTGTTGGACCAGCATGCCATCCTAAAGTCCATCTAGTACGTGGCAGTGGTAGTGATACGTCCCAAACGTATCTATAATTTTTGCTTGCTCCATGCATGTTTTGTGTGATATTGTTATGATCTAGATACACTTTCATACACTTTTGATCATATTTAACCTATTAATTCAGTGCACCCCAGTGCCAGTTTCTATTTTTTGCTGTTTTTCTATTTCAGTTTTCCCCCATACTAAAAGTGTTCCAAAAATTCAGAAAAAATCAGACAAAAATCAGCGTGAAGGAACCTTCTGGAGTCCCGAAGGAGGACCAGGTGGGAGCCACCAGGTCCCCAAGAGGCCACCTGGTGCGGCCTAGGCCTTTGTAAGGCCCGATATGCGGTACTGTTCTAGATCTAGATGTTTCCATCCAGATCCGGGGACGAAGCACATACCGGTCCCACCGCGACATATGACAATGCCATATGCCCCGGATTTCCAACATGATATCACAACATTACAGATACAAGGATACAACATCTCATACAATCGGCATACAACTGCCTTAATACAACACAACAGCGGAAGATACATGTCTAAGTACATACTACAATCAAATGCCTAGTGGCAAAGAGAAAACATCGATCCCCATAACCACACGGGTCCAGGCCCTCCGCCGGGATCCGCCTAACTAGTCGTCGTCGAGTCTCCACGTGAAACGTCGATCACCGTACCTGTTTTCGATCAAGAACCCTGAAAAGAGTTTGGGGGTAGTATCATGAGTACAGAAGTGCTCAGCATCCAACTATAGTGGTCATCTGACCCAGCAAGGACTTTATCACTCGTCATTCTAGGACAACTAGTAGTTTACGGTAAGGATGGGGTAAGTGGTGAGGTTGCTGCCGCACTAGCGTTTATGAAGTGGCTAACGATCTAGAGAGTAAGGTAAGAAGTCAAGCATTCGATGAGGAATCGTCTCCAACAAGTCTGCTATCCACCTACTTACGCAAGCATAACACCTATCCTATCCTTGTCCTCCTCTTCGCATCCCGACGAAGAAGAAGCAGTCAAGGCACGCACACGTTGATCAAGTCATATTAAGATTATCTCAGTTGTTGTTGTCTATGAACAAGGAGTAGGTCTCAAGTCGTCCATAACCGTGGACACGGCTTCTCGAAAAGATTTAACCCTGCAGGGGTGTACCAACTTCCCATTACAAGGCTCCGCACGCACGCCCATCTCTCTCAGTTGCTATCCATCATAGGAAACCATTTTATGATTTAGTTTCGAGAGATCCGAAACGACAGGTCCCTCTAACTAACAACGAACAAATCCGGGTGGCCCCCGGTGGGTCGACATCCAGCTCAGGAGCCGACCGCTCTCTCGATCTGGTCTCTACCGCATGACTCTAGGTTTGGATTGCCGGTTAATTTCACATGAGACCGGGTCCTCAGCCGGTCATGATGGGCCAGCAAGGAACCATGTCCTTACTGGTCCGGGTTGTTTTAAAGGATGCCTGCCAGGAGCTACCCGACAGACGTATATGCATGGTTTTCAAATGGTAAATCATCTTGGGCCACCACTAGAAATTTTTGAAGCTAGGTAGGTAAGAAAAGGGGACCCCATAGCATCCCACACACGATTAGGCACGCTCAGTCTTGAAACCAATACCCGGAACTTGGATCCTAGGTGACTCGAATGGAACAAAGCGTCGGTGCGGGATAGCCTAGACCTTCCGTCTTTCGTCGAATATAGTCAACATTATAATAATCATATCATCAACAACAATATAATAATGTGATAGCCCAAAACCAAGGAGTAACAGGGTAACATCGTAGCATCGTAAGCATGCATACTAAGCAGCGGCTGAGCAACGAGCAATAGTAACATAGCAGTACATGGTTTGTTGGGAGGGGACATGGCTGTATCGGTTTGAAAGAGGCTATAAACATGTGCTAGGATCAAACATCGATCGAACCTATCCTATACTAGCATGCAAACCGCTGGTTGAAACTGAATGGATCATAAGTAATGTATAGTCCTTGCATGTTGATAAGTCGGGTTCCGAAGGTGTAGTTGATCGCAAGCTCGCATCGTCTCCGAGAGTATCCGCGGAAGCACACAAGACTGTAAACACTGGAAAGCATTCAACGAGCAAGCATCTATTACTACGAATCAAACACGAGCAAGCATCAACAAGAAGGCAACACGAGACATCGCACTACGGTATCGCATCTATCGTCGAGAGCGGTTACTAACAGGTTCAGCGGAGTACTCGTCACACACGGCGATACCGCACATTTACGATGGTTCAAGTTGTTTAGCTACAGGTGATCAACAAAGTTTGTTTCACATGGCATCTCACTCAAGCATGGCATAGCACAAAAACATGAAAAGGGCTGAAGCATAAGGTAAACTATCTATGCTAGTCAATTTAAGTGAGGCACAACCTAAACACGACATAACACTAAGTACCCCACGACAATTTAAGTAATTGGTACTGTTCTGCCCTAAACCATATTTAGGCTGGTTAACAGCAGCAAACAATAGCATAAACACAAAGTACACAAAAAACTAATCAAGTTACATATAAAACACACTCCAAACGGAGTTACGGTTAAAAAGATACAAGCAATACAAGTTTGGAAAACAATCTGCCAACATCAGGAAGCACACTTTAGAGCAATGCATAAACAGGATAATGAATGCAAACATGCTCACAAATGATATGCAACTAAAGTAGACATGGCAGGGAAGGCATGTCAAAAGGAATCATGCAAAAATGCATCATGAATTAGTAGTTATAAGAAACACAAAAAGCTATCAAACATTATTGGTCTAGGACTTAGTGAAAATCAAGAAAACAGGGCATAAACTGTTATTTTTATGCTGTACAAACAGGGGTAAATCTATATGAAAAAGTGTAGCAACATGACATAGCAATATATGAGCATGAAGTAGACATGATGGTGATTAGGTACAAACAAGAATCATGGTCATAGGCATAACAAATCAAAAGATATTAAGCAAGCAACATGGCATCGGAAAGTTACAGACTTAGAGAAAAACAGAGGTGGATGTCAAAAACAGCAGGATAGCAACTTTGGAGCTCATTAACTATATGACCAACAATCATATCATGACAATGCAATACATATAATGAAAGTAGACATGATGCTTAACAGGATGTAAAAAGAATCAATGCAATAGGCCTCATGGATGTGTCACAATCATCAATCAAACTTGCAATAAAATAACAGCAACATCAATTTCCAGAGATTAACATCAGTTAACAGCCTGATGCCCACTTCAACGCAGATTAACAACATCAAGATGGCCTCAAGTAAAAAATCTCACAAAAGATGGATTGAAGTACACACAATTCTAAGCAATTTTCCTTTTGCGCGCAACGTCATCCGAGTTACGGTTTACTCGGAAATTACAATGCAAAACAACATCAACAGCAATATTACACAGGACTTAGAAAAAAACAGAGGCAAGGAAAAAAAAAGAGAGAGAGAGCACCGGCCCTCACCCTGGGCCTCGGCCCAAATCGGCCTGGTAGGCACAGGAGGGGCGGCTGGGCCTGCTGACGTGCTGGGTCGGGGCGCTGGGTGGCTGGACCGGCCCACGATGGCACAGCGAGCGGGCAGGGGACGGCGGATCGGGATCCTCCCGATCCCAACGTCGACAGCGACCGCGGCGGGGTTGCAGGCCGGCGGCGGGCCGATCCGGCACGGCGGCGCAGTGCAGAGGAGGTGGCAGGGTCGGTCGGGCGCGGACCCCCGGTGGGAGGCGCGGAGGAGAGGTCCCCAGGCGGCGCGGTGGAAGACCAGGGGCAGGCGAGCTCGGAGTCGGGACCTCCTGTCCATGGCGCGGGTGGGGCGGCTCCCGTGGCGCGCCCTGCAGAGAGGAGGTGAGGAGGTGAGAGCAGAAGGTGAGGGTGAGGCGCGGAAGGAGGAAAGGAGAGAGAGGCGCAGTGGCTCGGCTTGCCGGCGACCGCCGGAGGCGAGTGCGGCGGCGGCGGCCTCCATGGGCGGCTGTTGCGTCCAGGAGAGAGAGAGGAGAGGTACGTGGAGGTCTAGGGCGCATCTGGGCCGTTGGATCGGCCAATCCGACGGTCCAGATCGCAGGGAAGGCTAGGGTTGCGAAAATGGGTTATTTTTGGATCAAAGGGGAGGGGTGGCTGCAATTCTGGCGAAGGGTAACCCTAGAAAGGGGTGGAAGAGTGGTGGTCTTTATATAGCCCAGGTGGCTGGCAGTTTGCAAAAACACACCCGGTTTTTCTCTCGCGAGCGGTGTTTACATTTCTGACCGCCAGGGGTCCGCAGGACCTCCGATTCGGGTAAAACTTTGAACTGCGCGATCAGCGCGTCGAGCCAGCGGCGTTCACCTCAAGTTGGAACCGTTCCGAGAACACTTTCCGGCGCGCTATAAAAATAACCCGTTTAATTATTAAACGGGATTTTTTTGTTCCGTTGGCTACGGCTGGTCTCGTGCGGTTTTCGCGACGGTGATCGGGTGAAACCCGGCGTCGCAAAGGTCGAGTGTCAGGGTGGCAAGGGTCGGTCTCCGTCCGGTACGAGATAAGAGGGGGGAATAATCGCCGATTGATAAATCGGGGATGCAAACACCGCAAATAAATCAGAAAATCAAACAATTCACACCGATTATTTTTTTAATTTTTGTGAAATCTGGGCTGTTACAGCCTTGGCTGCGCCAGGGGGGCGCATGGACCCCTGGTGGCCCCCCTGGCTGCCCCCTTCACCTATTTATTCCCGTGACGTGAAACTTCCGAAGACAGAACCCTTTTTCGCGATCTCGCCTCTGTTCCTCCGCCGCCGCGCTTCCAAGATTGGGAGCGCCAGCAGACTTCTTCCCGGCACCCTGCCGGAGGGAGGATCGACCTCCGGAAGCTTCCCCTCCACCATGGACGCTTCCAGGATGTGCCTTGAGTAGTTTCCTTTGGACCATGGGTCCGTGATCAGTAGCTATGTGCTTATTGGCTTCTCGCCCTTCGTTGGTTACCCCAAGTGAAGGTTTGAGATGCAGTGCAGCAGCAGTTTTCCCTCGGTGAAGATACCAAGGTTTGTCTCCAGTAGGACTCCAGAGATGATAAGTAGGTGTCGGCGGCGCAACTGACGCGGACCTGCACACAGACACAGATAACTTTGTTCCCAACGAAGTTAGAAGAGGTTGTCAATCTCTCCGTTCTTGTTGTTCATAAATGATAAAACGCAAGGGATAATGATAGCAACTTGAAAGTAAATGCAGAAAAGTAAATATAGCTTGGAATCAGTAATGAGGATATGGACCGGGATACGTGATGTTCACTAGTGATGTCTCTCTCCCAAAAGATGATAAAACTGCTATGCGAGGTAAACAAATTACAGAAGGGAAATTGACAGGATTATGAACGCACCGCAATGCTAACTATGCTACAAAAGAAAGGAAGAGGTTCAAAAGCACGGGCAGTACGCCAAGATAAGTAGACCGAAATCCATCTGCATCTACTACTGATCATCCACCTTGAGATATCTATCCAGAACATCTCGCTGGTATTAAGTTGCGAGCCCCACCAAAAGTGTAAACCCAAAGCAACAGACAACTGCATTAAAAAGAACTTTGCGTAAAGTAAACAATCCTTGTAACCGCGGTTACAAGCACCGTTGTTTTCCCCCTTGTGGCAACAGCACATCCCCTAGACTCATGTTTCTGTCACTCAAGCGTGTCATCGGGGGGCATGAACCCACAATCTAGCACAACGCTCCCTCTTGGAGTCACTACCTACTACTTGGCCAAAGCAATAAACAGCAACGGAGAACATGCAAGATTTACTTAGGAACAAAAATATAAGAGATAAAAAACAAATATATTACTCTATCACAATCTGAACATAATCTCATAATCCATCAGATCCCTCCAAAATCAACATAGCAACAGCAGAAATATTACAAAGGTGCCTCGATCATGTAGGGCAGCTCACGAGGTCTAAACAATGAAGATCAAAGAGGGGAGGAGAACATCACATAGCTACTAATCACGGACCCATGGTCCAAGGAAAACTACTCACGAGACATCCGGGGAGCATCCATGGTGGAGAGGAGACTCCTGGAGGTCAATCCTCCCTCCGGCAGGGTGCCGGGAAGAGGTCTTCTGGTGCTCCCGATCTTGGAAGCGCGACGGCGGCGGAACAGAGGCGAGTTCGCGGAATAGGGTTCTTCTTCTGGAGTTTTCCCGTGACGGGGGATAAATAGGCGAAGGGGGGCAGCCAGAGGTGGACCAGGGGCCCCAGGCGCCCCCTGGCGCGGCCATGGGTGGGGCCGCGCCGGGTGGCCGCCTGGGCCCCCCTGGCTCCCCTCTGGCCCCTCCTGGGCTCTTCTCGAGGCTTCCGTCACGCTGATTTTTTATCTTAATTTTCCCGAATTTTTCTGGCACTTTTTATATGGGGGAAAACTGAAATAGAAAAATAGCAGAAAACAGGAACTGGCACTGGGGTGCACTGAGTTAATAAGTTAGTCCAGATATGATAAAAAATGTATGAAAGTGTATCTAGATCATAGCAATATCACACAAAACATGCATGGAGAAAGCAGAAATTATAGATACGTTTTGGACGTATCAACATCCCCAAGCTTAATTCCTGCTCGTCCTCGAGTAGGTAAATGATAACAAGCATAATTTCTATGGTGACATTCTAGCAACCATATAAGGACTTTGAAAAGTAAAGCAATCAAGGTTAGAGATTCAATTCAATTCATAACATGCAAGAGTCTATATTAGCATTGAAACAAGTAACAAAAGAACAAAAGGTGCAAGAGCTCTCGCTGTCCGTGACTCGAATGTCTCCAAATGGTATTTGCGTGCAAGAAAGGGGATAGGGAATACGAGAGAAAAAAGTATTTTTTTTTTGAGAACTCAATCTACTAAAGTTTCACACTTGGTCCTCTTTGGAATCTTATCTTGAATCGTCCCCAGACCACTAGCCAGGTACAAGTCAATTTGATCCACTCATTTTCGATGTTTCGAGCACTCATGCAATGGATGAACGTAAGCACGAGAGTTGACACTTAGGATGGCAAAGAGAGAAATATGGTGGAGGAGGAAGACAAAAAGGATGAGAAAGGCTCACATCAATGAGGACAATCATAGGCAAGAGATGCCAAATGATAGATATGATGTGAGGAGTAGGGATTGCCATGCAACGGATGCACATACGAGCTAAGAAGCTCTCCAATGGAACTTGTGGGGGTGCATCTAACTTGCTCGCTCATGAAGACCTAGAGCTCGTTTGAGGAGGCTCATCCTTGGAATATGCAAGCCAAGTTCTATAGTGTGAAGGTCCCCACATAGATATATGCATAAAGATCATCTCTATGGAGTACAAGGATATAAAGGGAGTACTAGTGTGGATCTCTCAAAAGGATAGTAGTGTTGCCCCATTCTCTCTTTTAATTTCTTTTTCTGTTTTTCTTTTTTTTGTATTTTTTTGGTGGCCTCAATGGCTCTTTCTATTTAACTTTCGTTTGTCCTCTTTGGGATCTTTTATTGTGTCCGCTTTGGGATCTTTTCCCCACTTAAGGGCAACACTCTATTTTACAAGACGGTAAAGGAGATCTTTCACACTTTAAAAGGTACTCAAAACATAAACAAGGTTTAACTAACATGATGTATGCAATGTATATAGCTGCCAGTGTAGCAGGAACATGTATGACATGAAGATCAAGTCATGAAGAGGTGGAAGTTGCATGGCAATGTAACTCAGAAAGGCTATGGAAATGCCTTGATAGGTAGGTATGGTGGCTGTTTTGAGGAAAGATATAAGGAGGCTTATGATGACAGAGCGTATCATGCCAAGGGTTTGGATGTACCGGCGAAGGTGGACACCAACTCTCGGAGTGAGAAGAAGGCAATGCACGGCATGGGAAAGGCTAGCAAAATATGGGAAGGTGGAAGTGTCAACTCTCAATACTTACATTAGTCCGAAGAACTCATGCACTTATTATCGGTAACTCTCAATCTAATAAGGAGGTTCACAAAGAGACAAGTACCCCGAGGAGGAGTGTATGGGGGGTTTGGTTATCCTTGCGCATCCTCGACTCATGGTACTGGATGATTAGTAGTAGATGCAGATGGATTTCGGTCTACTTATTTTGGCGTACTTCCCGTGCTTTGAACCTCTTCCTTTCTTTTGTAGCATAGTTAGCATTGCGGTGCGTTCATAATCCTGTCAATTGCCCTTCTGTAATTTGTTTACCTCGCATAGCAGTTTTATCGTCTTTTGGGAGAGAGACATAACTAGTGAACATCACGTATCCCGGTCCATATCCTCATTACTGATTCCAAGCTATATTTACTTTTCTGCATTTGCTTTCAAGTTGCTATCATTATCCCTTGCGTTTTATCATTTGTGAACAACAAGACCGGAGAGATGGACAACCTCTCTGAACTTCGTTGGGAACAAAGTTATCTGTGTCTGTGTGCAGGTCCGCGTCAGTTGCGCCGCTGACACCTACTTATCATCTCTGGAGTCCTACTGGAGACAAACCTTGGTATCTTTACCGAGGGAAAACTGCTGATGCACTGCATCTCAAACCTTCACTTGGGGTAACCAACGAAGGGCGAGAAGCCAATAAGCAAGAGTATTTCTGGCGCCGTTGCCGGGGACTCCGAGTGCTAAGATAGGGGAGTTGCACACTACCCTTTACCTTTGTTTTTTAGTCTTGTTAGTTTATCTTTCAGTTTTTATCTCAGTGTCCTTTATGAAAAACCACAAAAATAGTTGCTACCTTTTGCCTTTGTCTTGCTTTGCCTATTTATGCTATCCTCACCATGGGTGATGAACCACCCAAATATGGTAGGATGGACATGTTTCACTTGGATCGTCTTCGATCAATTTGTGCTCGCGCTAAAAACCCGACCGACTTGGTTGAGGGAAAAATCATTGGATGAGGATGCTCATTATACGCGGCACCGCCTATCTCAGAAAGGGAAACACTTATGGGATCAAATACATGTTTCTTATTGCCATGCTAAACTTTTGTGCCACATTTATGATTTCACTTGATGTTCTAATATAGATCATAAACACCTCCCTTTCCAATGTGAGTTTAATGAAAATGAGATCTTATCTTATTATGTTAATGGTGTTTATGATTACTTTGATGTTGAAAAGATTGAAGAGTTTGTTGCTTTTAAAGGTGCCTATGAGATTGCTTCTTTGATTGAAAAGTATCACGATACTATTTTCGAGTCTGAAAACTTTGCAGTTCTTGCTTATTGCTTCGAGAATTATACTTCCAATTCTTATATTGAGGATTTTAAAAATAAAATGCTTGCTGCCCAAGAAGAGGCCAATGATTGCTTTGAGGAGGAATCCCATGATTCCGAGGACTCACTTGAAATATCCCTTTCTGAAAATTTTGATACTTGCTTTGTTGATGGCCAAGATGCCACTATGGATGATGCTGACAAAAATGAACTTTCTATAGTTCCTCATGTTAAGCATGAAATTATTGCTGTTGCACCCACACTTGATTGCCCTATTATCCTTTTGAAATCTCCAACTATTCCGGAGAATTTTGCTCTTATCAAGGCTCAATGTGATGGGTTGCATCTATCTTATCATCCTAAAAACCGTGTTGAAAACAATACACGTGTGCTTGTAGGTCATGAACAACATGATTTATGTGATAGTTATATTCTTGATGTTGTTCATGATGCTACTGAAAATTACTTTGAGAGAGGAAAGTTTGGTTGTAGAAACTTCCATGTTACAAAAACACCTCTCTTCATGTTGAAAATTTTGAAGTTGTTCTTGTTCTACCTTCCTATGCATGTCACTTTGTTCTTCTTTGATTTATTTTCTTACAAGATGCCTATGCATAGGAAGTGGGTTAGGCTTAAATGTGTTTCACATTTGCTTCTTGATGCTCTCTTTTGCTTCAATTCTTATTCTCTTGTGAGCATCTTTCATAATCTTTAAGCCTAGCTAATGGCTCTAAAGAAGCGCTTTCGGGAGGCAGCCCGCAACGATTTTAGGTTTTTCTTTTTTCTTTTGTTGTGTCTTGATGATTGTTACTACTGTAGCAACATCATTGTATCTTTATTTTTCAGCTTTGTGCCAAGTTATAGCCTCTTACGGCAAGGGAAGTAAATGTTGTGACATGCTGTCCAGAAAACAGATTATGTCCTCGTGACCAGAAAAATTCCAGAAAAATCCCAGTTCATCTTTTTGAGCTGAATTTTTTACACAGTATGCTCTATACAATTACGAAACTTCCGTATGTTCTGAGATTTTGATTTGAGTTACAGAAGTGCCCCTAAAGAATTCCTTACTATCTGTTGTTCTGTTTTTCACAGATTCTGCCACGTTTTGTCTCTCCTTACTTTTGCAAACCTTAAGCTTGCTTTTTCTTTGCAAATTTTTTTTGGCACTCTTGAGAAACAGTATCTCTTCAATAATATATTTATATCCAGTGGGTAAAAAATTATTTATTAACTTTTTGGCGGTCTTGAGAAACAGTAGCCCTTCAAGAAAATCTTTATTTCCAGTAGAGGCAACTTGTTTTATTAAGGGTACTAACCTCTCTAATCAGCTTATGATGAGTTATGTATGAAGGGAGTTTTCAAGTGTGCGATGGAAGATGATGAAAGAAGATCCAGGAGTGTCAAGCGCTCAAGCTTGGGGATGCCCCCATGCATCCCCAACAAATATTCAAGGAGACTCAAGCGTCTAAGCTTGGGGATGCCCCCGTGCATCCCCTTCTCCATCAACAAATCATCAGTTCGTCTTTCGTCTCACTATATTTTTATCACTTCATGTGTTATGTGCTATGTTGGAGCGTCTCGCTCTTAGGTTTTGTTTTTAGTTTTCTTTAGCTTTTCTTGCTGTTCATAACAAGTTAGATCCCGTCTTACTTTGTGTGGGAGAGAAACACGCTCCACTTTCAAAATCTAGAACACATCATAGGATTCTTCATGCCTATCTTTTTGCTGTTGTGTGTTCTTTATCTTTTCATAGCTACTGCCATGTTTAGTTTTAGTCTAATTTGTCTTTAGCAAGAGCCTTGTCTTTTTTTTAGTTTGTTGCTGGAACTCTTTTTAGTTTTCATGTTTACCTTGTTAAAGAGAGTTGGTTGTTGCACTGAGTTGTGTCTTGTCTTGAAAGTAGGTGATTGAGGTTGCTATTTAATTTTAGTAGTAGCTTGCAATACTTTTGAGGTATTGTTGTGAGTAATGTTTGGACTTTTGGTGTCAAGAGATCTTGCCTATTAGTGATAGGTGTCGTATTTTGGGCAATCCGTGTTTGTTTTCAAAACCTACAAAACTAGTTGAGAACTCTAGCTACTAGATGGATCACTACTCTTCTGAGGAGTCGAATATCAGAGAACACTCACGTACCATGACTCGAGGATGCGCAAGGATAAACAAACCCCCATACACTCCTCCTCGGGGTACTTGTCTCTTTGTGAACCTCATTATTAGATTGAGAGTTACCGATAATAAGTGCATGAGTTCTTCGGACTAATGTAAGTATTGAGAGTTGACACTTCCACCTTCCCATATTTTGCTAGCCTTTCCCGTGCCGTGCATTACCTTCTTCTCACTCCGAGAGTTGGTGTCCACCTTCGCCGGTACATCCAAACCCTTGGCATGATACGCTCTGTCATCATAAGCCTCCTTATATCCTTCCTCAAAACAGCCACCATACCTACCTATCAAGGCATTTCCATAGCCTTTCCCAGTTACATTGCCCTGCAACATCCACCTCTTCATGACTTGATCTTCATGTCATACATGTTCCTGCTACACTGGCACAAGCATACATTGCATACATCATGATAGTTACATATTCTTTATGATTTTGAGTACCTTGTAAAGTGTGAAAGATCTCCTTTACCTTATTGTAAAATAGAGTGTTGCCCTTAAGTGAGGAAAAGATCCCGAAGTGGACACATTAAAAGATCCCGAAGAGGACAAATGAGAGTTAAATAGAAAGAGCCATTGAGGCCACCAAAAAAATACAAAAAATAGAAAAAAGAGATAAAGAAACAAAAAGAGAGAAAGGGGCAACACTACTATCCTTTTGAGAGATCCACCCTAGTACTCCCTTTATATCCTTGTACTTCATAGAGATGATCTTTATACATATAGTTTGGAGAGCTTCCTAGCTCGTATGTGCACCCGTTGCATGGCAATCCCTACTCATCACATCATATCTATCATTTGGCATCTCTTGCCTAAGCTTGGGGATGCCCCCGTGCATCCCCTTCTCCATCAACAATCATCAGTTCGTCCTTCGTCTCACTATATTTTTATCACTTCATGCGTTATGTTCTATGCTTGGAGCGTCTCGCTCTTAGGTTTTGTTTTTAGTTTTCTTTAGCTCTGCTTGATGTTCATAACAAGTTAGATCCCTTCTTACTTTGTGTGGGAGATAAACACGCTCCACTTTCAAAATCTAGAACACATCATAAGATTCTTCATGCCTATCTTTTTGCTGTTGTGTGTTCTTTATCTTTTCATAGCTGCTGCCATGTTTAGTTTTAGTCTTAGTTTGTCTTTAGCAAGAGCCTTGGCTTTTGTTTAGTTTGTTGCTGGAACTCTTTTTAGTTTTAATGTTTATCTTGTTAAAGAGAGTTGGTTGTTGTACTGACTTGTGTCTTGTCTTGAAAGTAGGTAATTGAGGTTGCTATTTAATTTTAGTAGTAGCTTGCAATAGTTTTGAAGAATTATGTGAGTAATGTTTGGACTTTTGGTGTCAGGAGCTCTTGCCTATTAGTGATAGATGTCATATTTTGGGCAATCCGTGTTTATTTTCAAAACCTACAAAACTAGTTGAGAACTCTAGCTACTAGATGGATCACTAATCCTTGGAGGGATCAAATATTAGAGAACACTCACGTACCATGAGTCGAGGATGCGCAAGGATAACCAAACCCCCATACACTCCTCCTCGGGGTACTTGTCTCTTTGTGAACCTCCTTATTAGATTGAGAGTTACCGATAATAAGTACATGAGTTCTTCGGACTAATGTAAGTATTGAGAGTTGACACTTCCACCTTCCCATATTTTGCTAGCATTTCCCGTGTCGTGCATTGCCTTCTTCTCATTCCGAGAGTTGGTGTCCACCTTCGCCGGTACATCCAAACCCTTGGCATGATACGCTCTGTCATCATAAGCCTCCTTATATCTTTCCTCAAAACAGCCACCATACCTACCTATCAAGGCATTTCCATAGCCTTTCTGAGTTACATTGCCATGCAACTTCCACCTCTTCATGACTTGATCTTCATGTCATACATGTTCCTGCTACACCGGCAGCGACATACCTTGCATACATCATGATAGTTACATACCTTGCATACATCATGATAGTTACATCTTCTTTATGTTTTGAGTACCTTGTAAAGTGTGAAAGATCTCCTTTACCTTCTTGTAAAATAGAGTGTTGCCCTTAAGTGAGGAAAAGATCCCAAAGTGGACACATTAAAAGATCCCAAAGAGGAAAAATGAGAGTTAAATAGAAAGAGCCATTGAGGCCAAAAAAAATACAAAAAAATAGAAAAAATAGAGAAAAAAGAAATAAAAAGAGAGAAAGGGGCAACACTACTATCCTTTTGAGAGATCCACACTTGTACTCCATAGAGATGATCTTTATGCATATAGCTATGTGGGGACCTTCACACTATAGAGCTTGGCTTGCATATTCCAAGGATGAGCCTCCTCAAACGAGCTCTAGGTCTTCATGAGCGAGCAAGTTAGATGCACCCCCACTAGTTCCATTGAAGAGCTTCTTAGCTCGTATGTGAATCCGTTGGATGGCAATCCCTACTCCTCACATCATATCTATCATTTGGCATCTCTTGCCTATGATTGTCCTCATTGATGTGAGCCTTTCTCATCCTTTTTGTCTTCCTCCTCCACCATATTTCTCTCTTTGCCATCCTAAGTATCAACTCTCGTGCTTACGCTCATCCATTGCATGAGTGCTCGAAATATCGAAAAAGAGTGGATCAAATTGACTTGTACGTGGCTAGTGGTCTGGGGACGAGTCAAGATAAGATTCCGAAGAGGAGCAAGTGTGAAACTTTAGTAGATTGAGTTCTCAACAAAAATACGTTTTTTCTCGTATTCCCTATCCCCTTTCTTTCACGCAAACACCATTTGGAGACATCCGAGTCACGGACAGCGGGAGTTCTTGCACCTAATGTTCTTTTGTTACTTGTTTCAAGGCTAATATAGACTCTTGCATGTTATGACTTGAATTGAATCTCTAACCTTGATTGCTTTACTTTTCAAAGTTCTTATATGGTTGCTAGCATGTCACCACAGAAATTATGCTTGTTATCATTTACCTACTCGAGGACGAGCAGGAATTAAGCTTGGGGATATTGATACGTCCAAAATGTATCTATAATTTCTGCTTGCTCCATGCATGTTTTGTGTGATATTGCTATGATCTAGATACACTTTCATACATTTTTTTTATCATATTTGGACTAACCTATTAACTCAGTGCACCCCAGTGCCAGTTCCTGTTTTCTGCTGTTTTTCTATTTCAGTTTTTCCCCATATAAAAAGTGCTAGAAAAATTCGGGAAAATTCAGATAAAAAATCAGCGTGACGGAAGCTTCGAGAAGACCCCGGGAGGGGCCAGAGGGGAGCCAGGGGGCCCAGGCGGCCAACCGGCGCGGCCCCACCCCTCGCCGCGCCAGGGGGGCGCCTGGGGCCCCTGGTCCACCTCTGGCTACCCCCCTTCGCCTATTTATCCCCCGTCACGGGAAAACTCCAAAAGAGGAACTCTATTCCGTGAACTCGCCTATGTTCCGCCGCCGCCGCGCTTCCAAGATCGGGAGCACCAGAAGACCTCTTCCCGGCACCCTGCCGGAGGGAGGATTGACCTTCCGGAGTCTCCTCTCCACCATGGATGCTCCCCGGATGTCTCGTGAGTAGTTTTCCTTGGACCATGGGTCCGTGATCAGTACCTATGTGATGTTCTCCTCCCCTCTTTGATCTTCATTGTTTAGACCTCGTGAGCTTCCCTACATGATCGAGGCACCTTTGTAATATTTCTGCTGTTGCTATGTTGAGTTTGGAGGGATCTGATGGATTATGAGATTATGTTCAGATTGTGATAGAGTAATATATTTGGTTTTTATCTCTTATATTTTTGTTCCTAAGTAATTCTTGCATGTTCTCCGTTGTTGTTTATTGCTTTGGCCAAGTAGTAGGTAGTGACTCCAAGAGGGAGCGTTGTGCTAGATTGTGGGTTCATGCCCCCCGATGACACGCTTGAGTGACAGAAACATGAGTCTAGGGGATGTGCTGTTGCCACAAGGGGGAAAACAACGGTGCTTGTAACCGCGGTTACAAGGATTGTTTACTTTACGCAAAGTTCTTTTTAATGCAGTTGTCTGTTGCTTTGGGTTTACACTTTGGGTGGGGATCGCAACTTAATACCAGCGAGATGTTCTGGATAGATATCTCAAGGTGGATGATTAGTAGTAGATGCAGATGGATTTCGGTCTACTTATTTTGGCGTACTGTCCGTGCTTTTGAACCTCTTCCTTTCTTTTGTAGCATAGTTAGCTTTGCGGTGCGTTCATAATCCTGTCAATTGCCCTTCTGTAATTTGTTTACCTCGCATAGCAGTTTTATCGTCTTTTGGGAGAGAGGCATCACTACTGAACATCACGTATCCCGGTCCATATCCTCATTACTGATTCCAAGCTATATTTACTTTTCTGCATTTACTTTCAAGTTGCTATCATTATCCCTTGCATTTTATCATTTGTGAACAACAAGACCGGAGAGATTGACAACCTCTCTGAACTTCGTTGGGAACAAAGTTATCTGTGTCTGTGTGCAGGTCCGCGTCAGTTGCGCCACTGACACCTACTTATCATCTCTGGAGTCCTACTGGAGACAAACCTTGGTATCTTTACCGAGGGAAAACTGCTGCTGCATTGCATCTCAAACCTTCACTTGGGGTAACCAACGAAGGGCGAGAAGCCAATAAGCAGCATCCCCAAGCTTAGACGCTTGAGTCTCCTTGACTATTTATTGGGGATGCATGGGGGCATCCCCAAGCTTGAGCGCTTGACACTTCTGGATCTTCTTTCATCATCTTCCATCGCACACTTGAAAACTCATCATAAGCTGATTAGAGAGGTTAGTACCCTTAATAAATAATTTTTTACCCACTGGATATAAAGATATTCTTGAAGAGCTACTTTTTCTCAAGAGTTCCAAAAAGTTTTTGCAAAGAAAAAGCAAGCTTAAGGTTTGCAAAAGTAAGGAGAGACAAAACGTGGCAGAATCTGTGAAAACAGAACAACAGATAGTAAAGAATTTTTTAGGGACACTTCCGCAACTCAAATAAAAAAACTCAGAACATACGGAAGTTTCGTAATCGTATAGATCATACTGTGTAAAAAATTCAGCTCAAAGATGAACTGGGATTTTTCTGGATTTTTTCTGGTCACGAGGACAGAATCTGTTTTCTGGACAGCATGTCACAACTTTTACTTCCCTTGCCGTAAGAGGCTATAACTTGGCACAAAGCTGAAAAATAAAGATACAATGATGTTGCTACAGAAGTAACAATCATCAAGACACAAAAAAAGCAAAAAGAAACACCTAAATTCGTTGCGGGCTGCCTCCCGAAAGCGCTTCTTTAAAGCCATTAGCTAGGCATAATGCAAAAGATCAAGTTGTATCAATCGAATCATTATCAAGATCATCAAAAATCTCTTCAATTGTACAACTAGTCTTAAGAGGTCTTTTAAATAAAGGCCTAATGAAGATACTTCTCGGGAGAAAACCAAAAGGCAGGAAATCAATGGAAGATTCATTTATAAAATTATCAAAGAGAGGTATTTCTTCCAAAGTTTCCACGGTTTCAACTTCTTTGGCAATAGGTGGTTTATTTTTAGATCGGGGAACCTTAGGAACATAAATGAACTTGGGTTCCCTTCTTGCCGAAGTCTCTACTTTTTTTGGTTTGATTGAGGAGAAAGTAATTCCTAGAGTATTAATGATTTCCTCAATCTTATCTATCCTAGAAAGATCCGTATTCCGGGATTTGATGTCCTCCAAAGTTTTAATAATTTTAAGAATGGAGCTATCAAGCCTATTCAAATTCCATTGAACCTTGCGATCCAACTCATTTATCCTAGATATACTTGGTATTTCTAACTCTATCTTTTCAAGTTTCTACATAATGTGAAATAGAGTTATATGTTCTTGTATGCTAGCAATAGGGAGATTTCCAACAAGATTTTCAATAACATTAAGAGACTCCCAAGTCGGGGCTTCTAGAAAATTCCCATTGATAGCATTATCTAATATGAACCTATTCCAAGGAGTAATCCCAACATAAAAATTTGTAAGCAAGATAGTAGTGGATTGCTTCTTGGTGGCTTTTTTTGAGAATCATTAATCCTATACCAAGCATCTTTTAAACTTTCTCCACCTTTTTGTTTAAAGGTGAGAACCTCTGTCTCAACAAAGGTAGAAGGGCCAGACATAATGACAACTAGCAAGATAAATAATTTTTTTGTAAATTTTGATAAAAGACACAAAGATAAAAACTAAAAGGTAACCTAACAAGACTAAAAAACAAAGGTAAAGGGTAGTGTGCAACTCCCCTATCTTAGCACTCGGAGTCCCCGGCAACGGCGCCAGAAATACTCTTGCTTATTGGCTTCTCGCCCTTCGTTGGTTACCCCAAGTGAAGGTTTGAGATTCAGTGCAGCAGCAATTTTCCCTCGGTGAAGATACCAAGGTTTGTCACAAGTAGGACTCCAGAGATGATAAGTAGGTGTCGGCGGCGCAACTGACGCGGACCTGCACACAGACACAGATAACTTTGTTCCCAACGAAGTTCAGAGAGGTTGTCAATCTCTCCGGTCTTGTTGTTCACAAATGATAAAACGCAAGGGATAATGATAGCAACTTGAAAGTAAATGCAGAAAAGTAAATATAGCTTGGAATCAGTAATGAGGATATGGACCGGGATACGTGATGTTCACTAGTGATGTCTCTCTCCCAAAAGACGATAAAACTTCTATGCGAGGTAAACAAATTACAGAAGGGAAATTGACAGGATTATGAACGCACCGCAATGCTAACTATGCTACAAAAGAAAGGAAGAGGTTCAAAAGCACGGGCAGTACGCCAAGATAAGTAGACCGAAATCCATCTGCATCTACTACTCATCATCCACCTTGAGATATCTATCCAGAACATCTCGCTGGTATTAAGTTGCGAGCCCCACCCAAAGTGTAAACCCAAAGCAACAGACAACTGCATTAAAAATAACTTTGCGTAAAGTAAACAATCCTTGTAACCGCGGTTACAAGCACCGTTGTTTTCCCCCTTGTGGCAACAGCACTTCCCCTAGACTCATGTTTCTGTCACTCAAGCGTGTCATCGGGGGGCATGAACCCTCAATCTAGCACAACGCTCCCTCTTGGAGTCACTACCTACTACTTGGCCAAAGCAATAAACAACAACGGATAACATGCAAGAATTACTTAGGAACAAAAATATAAGAGATAAAAACCAAATATATTACTCTATCACAATCTGAACATAATCTCATAATCCATCAGATCCCTCCAAACTCAACATAGCAACAGCAGAAGTATTACAAAGGTGCCTCGATCATGTAGGGCAGATCACGATGTCTGAACAATGAAGATCAAAGAGGGGAGGAGAACATCACAGGATGGATCACTAATCTAGAACACATCATAGGATTTTTGTAGTAACTTGCAATAGTTTTGAGGTATTGATGTGAGTAATGTTTGAAGTTTTGGTGTCAAGAGCTCTAGCCTATTAGTGATAGGTGTCGTATTTTGGGCAATCCGTGTTTATTTTCAAAACCTACAAAACTAGTTGAGAACTCTAGCTACTAGATGGATCACTAATCTTTGGAGGGATCGGATATTATAGTACACTCATGTACCATGAGTCGAGGATGCGCAAGGATAACCAAACCCCCATACACTCCTTCTCGGGGTACCTGTCTCTTTGTGAACCTCCTTATTAGATTGAGAGTTACCGATAATAAGTGCATGAGTTCTTTGGACTAATGTAAGTATTGAAGTTGACACTTCCACCTCCTCATATTTGCTAGCCTCTTCCGTGCCGTGCATTGCCTTCTTCTCACTCCGAGAGTTGGCGTCCACCTTCGCCGGTACATCCAAACCCTTGGCATAATACGCTTTGTCATCATAAACCTCCTGATATCCTTCCTCAAAACATCCACCATACCTACCTATCAAGGCATTTCCATAGCCTTTCCGGGATATATTGACATGCAACATCCACCTCTTCATGACTTGATGTTCATGCCATACATGTTCCTGCTACACTGGCAGAGGCATACATTGCATACATCATGATAGCTACATCTTTAAGTTTTGAGTACCTTGTAAAGTGTGAAAGATCTTCTATACCCTCTTGTAAATTAGAGTGTTTCCCTTAAGTGGATAAAAGATCCCAAAGAGGACAAATGAGAGTTAAATAGAAAGAACCATTGAGGCCACCAAACAAATACAAAAAAATAGAAAAAGTAGAAAAAGAAATAAAAAGAGAGAAAGGGGCAACACTACTATCCTTTTGAAAGATCCACACTAGTACTCCCTCTTATCCTTGTACTCCATAGAGATGATCATACATGCATATAGCTATGTGGGGACCTTCACACTATAGAACTTGGCTTGCATATTCCAAGGATGAGCATCCTCAAACAAGCTCTAGGTCTTCATGAGCGAGCAAGTTAGATGCACCCCCACTAGTTTCATTGGAGAACTTTTCTTAGCTCATATGTGCATCTGTTGCATGGCAATCCCTACTCATCATATCTATCATTTGGCCTTCTCGCCTATGATTGTCCTCATTGATGTGAGCCTTTCTCACCTTTTTGTCTTCCTCCTCCACCATATTTCTCTCTTTCCCATCCTAAGTGCCAACTCTCATGCTTACGCTCATCCATTGCATGAGTGCTCAAAATATCTAAAAGGAGTGGATCAAATTGACTTGTACCTGGCTAGTGGTCTGGGGACGAGTCAAGATAAGATTCCAAATAAGACCAAGTGTGAAACTTTAGTACTCCCTCCGATCGAAATTAATCGACGCACACTTAGTATAAATTTGTCCTAGAGTTGTACTAAGTGTGCGTCAATTAATATGGATCGGAGGGAGTAGATTGAGTTCTCAAGAAAAATACTTTTCTCTCGTATTCCATATCCCCCTTCTTGCACGCAAACACCATTTGGAGACATTCGAGTCACGGACAGCGAGAGATCTTGCACCTAATGTTCTTTCGTTGCTTGTTTCAATGCTAATATAGACTCTTGCATGTTATGACTTGAATTGACTCACATACCTTGATTGCTTTACTTTCAAAGTTATTATATGGTTGCTAGCATGTCACCACAGAAATTATGCTTGTTATCATTTACCTACAGGAGGACGAGCAGGAATTAAGCTTGGGGATGTTGATACGTCCCAAACGTATCTATAATTTCTGCTTGATCCATGCATGTTTTGTGTGATATTTCTATGATCTAGATACACTTTCATACACTTTTGATCATATTCGGACTAACCTATTAACTCAGTGCACCCCAGTGCCAGTTTCTGTTTTCTGCTGTTTTTCTATTTCAGTTTTCCCCCATATTAAAAGTGCTCCAAAAATTCGGAAAAAATCTGATAAACGTGAAGGAACCTTCTGGAGTCCCAAAGGAGGACCAGGTGGGACCCACCAGTGCCCCAGGCGGCCACCTGGCGCGGCCTAGGGCTTGGCCGCGCAAGGGGGCGCCTGGACCCCTGGTGGCCCCCCTGACTGCCTCCCTTTGCCTATTTATTTCTCGTGACGTGAAACTTCCGAAGACAGAACCATTTTTCGCGATCTTGCCTCTGTTCCGCCGCCGCCTCGCTTCCAAGATCAGGAGCGCCAGCAGACTTCTTCCCGGCACACTGCCGGAGGGAGGATCGACCTCCGGGAGCTTCCCCTCCATCATGGACGCTTCCCGGATGTGTCGTGAGTAGTTTCCTTTCGACCATGGGTCCGTGATCAGTAGCTATGTGATGTTCTCCTCCCCTCTTTGTTCTTCATGGTTTAGACCTCGTGAGATGCCCTACATGATCAAGGCACATATGTAATCTTTCTGTTGTTGCTATGCTGAGTTTGATGGGATCTGATGGATTATGAGATTATGTTCAGATTGTGATAGAGTAATATATTAGGTTTTTATCTTTTATATTTTTGTTCCTAAGTAGTTCTTGCATGTTCTCCGTTGCTGTTTATTGCTTTGGCCAAGTAGTAGGTAGTAACTCCAAGAGGGAACGTTATGCTTGATTGTGGGTTCACGCCCCCCCGATGACACGCTTGAGTGACAGAAACATGAGTCTAGGGGATGTGTTGTTGCCACAAGGGGGAAAACAACGGTTCTTGTAACCGCGGTTGCAAGGATTGTTTACTTTACGCAAAGTGCTTTTTAATGCAGTTGTCTGTTGCTTTGGGTTTACACTTTGGGTGGGGCTCGCAACTTAATACCAGCGAGATGTTCTGGATAGATATCTCAAGGTGGATGATTAGTAGTAGATGCAGTTGGATTTCGGTCTACTTATTTTGGCGTACTGCCCATGCTTTTGAGCCTCTTCCTTTCTTTGTAGCATAGTTAGCATTGCGGTGCGTTTATAATCCTGTCCATTGCCCAGATGTAATTTGTTTACCTTGCATAGCAGTTTTATCGTCTTTTGGGAGAGAAACAACACTAGTGAACATCACGGGACGTCGGTCCATATTCTCATCACTGTTTACACGCTCATTTACTTTCCTGCTTTTACTTTCTAGTTGCTATCATTATCATTATCCCTTGTGTTTGATCCTTTGTAAACAACAAGAGTGGAGAGATTGACAACCTCTTTGAACTTCGTTGGGAGGAAAGTTATTTGTGTTGTGTGCAGGTCCACGTCAGTTGCGCTGTTGACACCTACTTATCATTTCCAGAGTCCTACTGGTCGATACTCTCAACCTTGGTATCTTCACCAAGGGAAACTTTCCGCTACGCTACATCTCACCTTCCACATGGGGTAAGCAACGAAGGGCGAGTAGAAATTATCATCTCTCGCGTATCAAGTAGTTGCGAACGCCACTTCATTCACGAGGAAAACATGGAGCATGACCAGCTCTTTGTGGACGAGGAGGAGGAGGAGTCACTGATGTTTCTCCCGATTGCCAATGACCACGAGGCTGACGCCTCTACCAAGGAGATTATCAATATTTTCGATGATGGGTAGTTGAGTTTGCTAGTGTTCTACTCAGCGTAGTGTAGGATCCTCCATTTTCCTTCTTCATGGACGGTTGTATGTCATTGTATGAAATGAGGATTTCAAAATGGGGAGTGTGGTTGCAATGTGTGAAAACTGAGGGTCAAGAGTTACATGTGAAGGTTTGAAGGCTCACTGTTGATAGGTCTAGCATTTTGATCTAAAGGTCCCACTCCATTTCTACCTCCCTCCCCCTCTCACAAATGAGAGCATCTACAACCGAGCCATCACCTTTGGGAAAAGAAAGATAACTCTCTGGGAAGGAATGCTTTTACCTCAGATCGAGAAGTTTATATCCTCAAGAAAGTTTGTAGAAGTAAAACCATGACCCCTAGGGTCAAAATTTTTGCTTGGAGACTAATTAGGGCAGTCATCGCTTCATGATTAATAGCTTCCAGGCACTATAAACATATTAAGGAGTGTTGCAGGTGCAGTCTAATTGAATCAGACTTACTTTTTTCAATGTAGTTTTTTTGAATCAATATAGTTCCACCTTGGATTCAGAACTGATATATTGAAATCTAATTTATATCCCATTGATATCATTCAAATGATCCTATCCTCTCAACTTGTTGTACTAAAATTAGACGCTATTTCCCCTATCCTTTGGAATATATGGAAAATTAAAAATGTCTTTTTTTTAAATGAAAAAATAATGAAATACTATGCATGCTATAGATGCTATAAAGACAATGCTTAATGCGGGTTCAATGGGGGACAACAGGGTAGGAAATAAGTCTCATAATGGTAACTACTCCAACTCTTCTCCAAGTACAAATTTGCATTTTCAAATCGCATGTCTTTTCACCGATGTTGATGCAACATACAATCATGTCGTGGTGGCGGATGAAGCATCTCTTTGGCATTTTGCTGAGAAATAGGACTAGTCGACATTTCAATCTTCATTTTGGGTGCAGCTGAGAAAATCCATTCCGTCTCGTAGGCGAAAGCATTGCAATTACTGATTGCAGCTACTATCGTCAAGGCTTTGAATTGGAACAATGTTTTCTTTATCTCTAATTTCAGGACATTTTTGCAAGCTGCTAAAGTCAAAGATCTACTCCAACATACAAACAATTGTCGGACCATACCAGTTCTAGCAGAAATATTCAGTCTTCTAGTCATACACAATGTAGGAGAGAATACATTCCAAGACTCAAAAATCTCATTGCTCACTCTCTAGAAATAAAGGCTTTCTGCAGCAGTTCATCCCCTAGTTGCAACTTATTATATATCGGGGGAGACTTGTATAGGATCTGCTCTTTTGGTGAGATCGTGGGATCCCCAAAATTTCATATTTACACAATCCAGAAAAAATCTGAATTTTTTGGACAACATACCCTCTGGGTATGTCTACAACTCCAAAAAATATCATTTCAAAACTTGATCTACAGATAGAAATTCGAAAAGGTTAAATTCAACTATGAATAGTGTCAGCTTTGGGTGAATATTATTTGACACTGTTCACATCCAATTTTATATTTTTTGGTCCTCTAAATGTATTTCGAATTAGGAGCAGAAACTTTTTGAGGATGTACATCAGACATGGGTGTATGTCTCCAAATATTTTCAGAATTTTTGAACATGATTTGTATCTTCAAAAAGATTGATCTTATCGATCTCACCTAAGGGCAGATCCTATACAAGTCTCCCCCATTATATACCAAAGCTTCTGATTGTAATTCAAGAAAGGCTTTGAAATCTATCTTTTTCCCGTGAGAAAGCTTATCTTTGTTCAGTGCCATGGTTGCCAAGAAAAGTTTAGTCCTCTTTGATTTTGTCCAGTTGCCAAAAATCCTTAGCCCTCACATCAGTCTCAAACATATGCACGAACAAACCCATCATCGCCTGAATCAAAAATTGCCACCCAATCTGACTCTGCATAGCCAACCCGAAACATTCGAGTTAACTCATACCCCTAAAACAAGACTGTTTCTGGAACATATATGTATGCCCGAACGCGTCTGTCACATCGGACTGATCCACCCCCATCCCCACAAAAATTTCACCCAGGCGCAACCCTGGTGGTCACTATCATCCTCTCCTCCCCTTCTAGTCGACTCTCGTCCGGTCTCCTCCACGTCCATTCCCCTCCCATGTCCCATGGGGACATGGACAGCATCGAGAGTGATTTCGACGATGGATCTGACGGCAAGGTGGATCCCATCGACTAGCACACCTTGTTGCACTTGAATTAAGATGACAATGATGAGGCCCTCGTCCTGAGTGTGAATTTCTGTAGCCCGAGCTACATGTGCCCTGTTATTTTAAAAAAATCAAAAAACATATTTAAAAGCTTAAAAAAAATTCGAATTTTTTTCTATGGATACTTATGTGTATTCCTCACACACGTGTAAAATTTCGTTTGAAAATCTTATAATATACAGTCTGCCGAAAAATAACAAAATTTCGGTCCAAAAACAAGAAAAAAAAGCCCATTTAAAATCAGTTATTTGTCTTTTTTATTCCCGTGGCGCATTAAGGCATAATGGTATGAAAATTGGTACAAATCTCCTATACATGTGTATGTATATGCATAAAAAAATTAAATTTATTTTGAACTGTTTATCTATTTTTTATGATTTTTTTTAAAAACGAGCTACAAGGAGCCATGCCTACATTTGCATTTTTCGCCCTCGTCCTCTGCTTTGTCCCTGATCACCCAATGAGGTAGTGCAGCCCATCGGCCCATCACGGCCCGCGCCGGTTCGGATTCGCCACCCTCTCTGCCCCTTCCCTTTCCATACGACCCTTGCTCCTCCCAGCCTACGTGTGTGCTTGTTCCCGCATCTCCAAGCGCACGAAAGAGGATTCCCAAGTCGATGGCGTGGCTGAACAGCGCGCGAGGCACCGAACTCAGAAGGTTGGTTCCTCCCGCGACAGACATGGGTCATGCAGGTCTGCGTCGATCGACCCGGAGAACCAGCTCCTTCACGACATCATTCTCCAATAACCGGCCTCAACGAAGATGGACCCCACAATGCCAGCGCAAAACTGCTCCGGGTCGACATATAGGGAGACCATTGTGGCGAAAGTCACATGGCTCACCAAGGCGCAAGCCTACGTCGTCCTTGGTGTTTGGTCAAGATTATCTCCTTGTTGTCTTCATACAGTGGCATGAAAAACGACGACGACGGTTGATCCTCTCCCACGACCTACACCTACATGAAGGAATAATATCAACCCTCCGATGACCCAAAGGGGAAGGAACTGGCAAGAAAATGGTGAAGTCCAAGGCCTTATCGTAGGATGAAGTTTTGTAAATTTGCTATGTCCGATTAAATTTACTATGTCTGATCTTCTGTGAACTTTACTATATTTGACCAATGATTTATGCTATGTCCAATTTATCTGTGTGTTATTTTGATCACATTGCATTGAGTTGCTTGGAATTGAGGGTTCGGATATGAGAAGGACAACTATAATCAAGACCAGACGAGGGATGATCGACGTTGTCCACGTACACGTCGAGGGTCAAATTAGTCATCTCCAGTTATTATGCTCTTAGATCAGGCGACCGGCCTTCCCCATCCCAATCGACTCGTCCAGCTTCCCCCCCTCTCTCTCTCTCTCTCTCTCTGTGTTGTAGGATGCATTTTTTTTCTACCGAGCTTTGTAAAGGAGAAGATTGTATTGTCTCACGCTGCAAGTGGATGTGGGCTGCCCACGGTACCCACATCAAAGCCCACATAAAAAATGTTCGTGGACACCCGTGGACAGCCTTAAAAAATAAATGGGATTTGTGGGCTTTCCCACATAACCCACTTTGCCCACATAACCCTAATGAGATGTGATGCGCTGCCGCAAGCTTTCCTCGGCCGCGCGCCGCCTCCTCGCACACTTCGTCTCCGGCCTTGCGCCGCCTCCTCGCCCACTCCGTCTGCGGCCGCGCGCCGCCTCCTCGCCTCCTCTTGCATCTCGTTGGCGCGCTCGCCCGGCGCAGCTCGTGGGCGTGTTGGGGATGGAAATCCCTAACAACTTCCCCCCATGGCCAAACGTGGATGCTGCGGGGGCCGATAGCGCCACAGCCCCGGCGCCGATTTCTACCTCAGCCATGCCCACCTCGACGCCGCCATCTACCTCTGCCATGTCCCCCGAGCTGCCGTCGACCTCGGCCTTACCCACCCCGGCGCCACCAACTACCTCTGTCATGTCCATCGAGCTGCCATCAACCTCGGCCATGCCCATCCTGGCGCCAATGTCTACCTCCCCCAGGGCCACCATTCCCGCTGCCGGCAAGTCCCACAAGAAGCCTGAACATGAAGCTCAAAGGCCAGGTTCCAAGAAGAGCAAGAAGATTGCAACTCAGGTAATACTTTTGATCTCCAAGTTCTTCACTTTAAACTGTGCTAGCTAGTAGCTATTGTAACAGCCACTGAAACTGAAATCATGACATTTTATTTGGAGCAGTTTGTGGAACAGGATGCTGCGGGGGATGAACATGACATTGCCCCGGCGCCGCCGTCTGCCTCCGCCATGCCCACCGAGCTGCCGTCGACCTCTGCCATGACCTCTGGCAAGTCCCACAAGAGGCCATGTTCTAAGAAGAGCAAGAAGGTCTCCACGTTCTTCCTTTTTGAACAATCTAGCTATTGTGTCTGTCACTTAAATCTGAAAATCTGAACAAGTAGCCACTGTTTGTTGTACCGTGCTTGTAATTTTGTTGAACATCGTTACACTTGTTTTTGGTTACCTAGCTATTATATCTTGCTAGGCTAGCACTGAGCAATTGAGATTGTAAAACACCAAAATTTCGTTTCTTCTGACTTCATGGATCGATCTTGTGTGCAGCCTCTGTTTTCTGCCTTTTCAGTTGTAGCAAGAAGTTCACTGTTTGCTCCATTGTTCCTCAACTGTTTCTCCTTAGAATGCAAGATTTTACTACAACTACTTCACTGTTGGAGGACTGAGACCTTTGTTCCTCAACCTAGAGCCTCAACCTCAGAATGGTCTCGTAATAGCAATAAAATAAAACTGTAAAGTCGAACTGGCGCCTGCTTTTGCTCTCCATTGTCGGTGATATTCTTTTGCCAAAGATCGTACCGGCCGACGTGTCTAATTCGACAACAATCTAGATTCTTTGCTGAATATTACAGATTGCTAAAACAGATTGCTGATATTTTATTTAACTTGTTTTAGGCATCTCCAATGGTAATGACGAGGTCACCGGTGGTCAATATTCTAGCGAGATCAGCTGCATTGAAAAGAGCATCATCAGCGGTGAGGCATGCTTCTGCAAAAAGGGCAAAGTCAACCCACCCACTTGAGTCTCCTTCACAACTGACAACAAGACAAAATACTCCTTCACTTCAAGACCTATCTCCGGCTGCTGGAACAACTAGTTCACATGGTAAGATCTTTAAGTTCTATGTTCCCATGAATGTTCTATGTTCCCACAAATGTTCTGTTTGTTTTAGAGAATTTATTATGATTTCCCATGCATGCAGGGTGGATGCGTAGACGCCGCAAATTGGTATCACGCATTTGGGACGAGGTTGAGCCAATATATGATGGCAAAATACTTGTGGAAGGGCGATGCATTCATTGTCGTCAAGTTTTTCCGGCTACACGAGACACCGGGAGCAGTCACATAGGTCGACATTTGAAGGTATGCCCAATGAAAAATGCAATGAGTGAAATGATTGATAAGCTAGGTCCTCCTGAAGGTGCAGATCCGAATTGGAAATTTGCTGCCGGAGTCACACGTCGTGCATTAGTTAAGTTAATTGCTGTGAATGAAATGCCATTCTCTCTTGTTGAATACAAACCATTTCGAGAATTTGTCGCTACATTAAACCCATGGTTCAAAATGATTTCGAGAACAACCGCAAGAAGTGATTGCATGGAAAATTTCAAAAGTCATAGTTTGAAATTGAAGAAATATTTCAATGACTCTAGCAGCAGGGTATCTTTAACTGCAGATATGTGGACCTCTAACCAAACGTTGGGTTATCTGTGCATTACATGTCATTTGATTGACAGTGATTGGGAACTTAAAAAATGGGTTGTCTGTTCAATACTATTGTCACAAAGTATTGAAGCATATAAGTATCGAATTATCTTAATCCATGAAGACAACCTGCAAATTACAACTTGATTTCCGTACGTAACAGTTGGAGAAGGTTGAATTGTCACAGAATACTGAAACATATAAGTATCGAATTGTCTTAATCCATGGAGACAGCCTGCAAATCACAACTTGATTTCCTACGTAACAGTTGGAGAAGATTGAATTGTCACAGAATATTGAAGCATACAAGTATCAAATTATCTTAATCCATGGAAACATCCTGCAAATCAAAACTTGATTTCTACAGAGCAGTTGGGAAAGATTGAATTACCACAAAACACTGAAGCATATAAGTATCGAATTATCCTAATCCATGAAGACAGCCAGCAAATCACAACTTGATTTCCTACAGAACAGTTGGAAAATTACACTGCGATTGCTTGTATTTTTCTGGTACTGAAATGGCCCATCTGGAAAGTAGACGTCAAGGTACTATTGAATTCTGAACTTGATTGGCTAACAGGGATTGGAAGCTACCCAACCAAAATCAGGTAATTTCGACGGAAGAGGTACTGTGACTCCGTGAGCAGATTTCTCTGTTTGATAGCCAGTTTTTTTTAACTCAAAGGTGTGCGCGGAAAACACAGATAAGTAAGCACAAATCATGACATCAGACCAGAGTGAATGTAACAGTAATGTACACAATACACACATCGTTTAGTATAATTCAAACTGTTTCACATCCCATGTAGAAATTGATGAACCAACGATTTAACTGAACATAAAAATGAAGTAACAAAGTTTATTCAAATGCACCTGCTCTAGACTTTCAATTCCAAGTACTAGTAACGGAAAGGAACATGTTTAGGAGAACTGTTTTGATGTCTTTCTTATAGCGATTGTGGAAAGTCAATCAATGCCCTGGTTTGTCGCCTATGATATACAGACCAGTGTTGAACGATCTATTCTACACAGTTGTCAGCTTACAAGGTTAGGGCTCAGAAACCCTTTCTAAAATTTAACGCTTGATTACAACAAACTTATTCGATTCGAACTTATCAATGGCTCACACCTTAAAGCCGAAGTTCAGCTCAAAGGGGAAAAAAGGAAGCCTAGTTGAGAAGGATTTTGTTTATGCCAAATTTCCAACGATAATTCAAAACGGGGTCCAGGCTCATCTACATGGTGAACAGTAAAATAAATAAAAATTAAATCTGAATTTTCTTTGGAGTGCAAGATGAAATTCAAGTTGTTTGGATATTCTAGGATTTCGTAGCAAAAAAAAATATAAACACCTATGTGGGTGCGGCGTTTTGGCTCCTAGGTGCATGTGCTTCCATTAGTAATAGTTAAATTATTTAAAATATAAAAAATTGATTTTTTGTATGATGCAACATGCTCATGTGCGCAAAGTCCATGCCAAATTTCGTAGCGCTTGAACATTCGATAGTCCTCGAAAAAAATGACAAATTTTAGGACTGTGAGAGACTTTTGAAAACTGCACTATTTATCAAAGATTTCGTGTTTCTTGCCACGAACTCCTCATGTCCAAACACCCTAAAATTTTACACGGATATCACACGCATGAGCATATTGCATTTCACAAAAAAACATATTTTTTTGAATTTGTTTACAATTTTTTTTATTTACTAGTTAGTGGGTGCGTGCGCTCCTGTGAGCCGTTTGAGATTTTCGCCTATGAACATTGTTGTTTCCAAAAGTATCTCATATATCTAAAATTTGATTTTTTTTCTTCTAAGAGCTCCTGAAATGCTGAAACTCTACTAAATTTGGTACATACTTCACGCACATGAGCATCTTGCATCACAAAAAAAACAATTTTTTTGAAATTTTTATTACTATTTTTAATGATTTTATTATTCGGATGTAGATGCACCTGAGAGCCAAAACACCTCGTCCGAATTTGAAGTTGAAGGACAAGCCACAATTGAAAAAAGCACCCACGAAAGAGGAGGAAGACGGCAACGAGAAGCTCATCCATGCCGAGAAGGCATGCGCGTCCGTGAACGAGGACACGCTCGCGCTTGCCACGCAGCAAGCGAACACAAAGAAACGAGTTTTCCTCAATTCCATTTGCTTGGAGTCGATCACGAACCGACGGATTCAATCTGAACATCGTCCACATATCGAACAAAAAGTTGTTTAATTATAGTATTATCAGTACATCATGTAGATCTTAATAGTAATTTAAACTGCATGATTTATATGAAATAGAACTTTTAATACGAGGATTATGGTTTTGAAATGTTAAAACTTAAGCATGTCCCAATGTTGTCCTCAAAATAGTCACCTATTGTAAGATGAGTAATTCGAACTTGAATCCCGGCTCATACGCTCCTGCACAAGAAACTCTTCAAAAGACATACGAAAAAAGATAAAAAATCCAAATTTATTTGCTGTGAAATATGCTTAGGGGCTAGATATTCATGTAAAATTTGAGATTGTTTAGATATCTAGAAAGTTTGTGGTAAAAAGACAAAACTCAGTTTAAAATAGTGCATGAACGGTAGCATTTAAAGAAACTACAAATTTATCTTTTTTACCGTGAGCTTCCTAGATGTTTGAACTTATTTGAAATTTGCACGAATATCTCGCATGTAAGCATCTTCCACCAAAAATTTTGAATTTTAAAAAAATATCATTTTATTTATTTATTTGCACCCGGACACCAAATTGACGCTCTCCCCTTAGGCCGTGCTATATTTCTACCGAGCTTAGTGAAGGAGAAAATTGAATTATATATGTTCAGCCTATTCTAAGATAAGTACCGTAGATTTGTTTAAATATGGATGTATTTAGATTTAGTTTTACATCTAAATACATTCATATCTATACAAATTTGCGATACTTATTTTTAGGATGGAGGGAGTATAAAGAAAGGTTGGCAGCATATAAGAAGTATCGAATTATCTTGACCTTGACCACAAAGACTGCAAATCAGCACATGGTTTCCTACCGAACAGTTTGAAAATGACAGTGCGCTTTGCTGCATTTCTCTTTCTCACGAATTGAAATGGTCACGTTGAAAGGAGACGTTAAGGTACCATTGATTTCTGCTAACAGTGACTGAAAGCTACCCAACAAGAATCAGTTAGTTTTGACGTAAAAGATGTCGTGAGAAGATTTCTTTGTTCGGTACAGTTTTTATTCGAAGATATCAACGCAGAAGACAATATCAAACCTGTAACTGCAACGCACACAGCGTTTACTTTCCACATTGTGAATGTATAATGCGAACTATAATCTTATCCAATGTAGAAGAGAATGACCCCAAAACTGAAAAGGGTGGAGTAGGACAACTCAAAAGGAGGATAAACGCCGATGGAGGACCGTCGATTTAGAGCATCTCCAGCCGCTGCCCCAAGAGGCCCTGAGACGTCTTTTTCTGCGCCGGGTGGACGAAATTCGCCCAGCCGCGCTCCCAAGAGTTCGTTTAGCGCCGGATTCGGCCGAAAGTGGATCCGGCGATCCCAAGCCAAACCCAGCGCCCTGGGGGTCTCTTGGGGCGCCGGATGAAACGAAACGACGCGTGGGGCCGTTCTGTCGGTGTGATAGGCCTTTCCCTCCCGCCGTTTTCTCCCCTCCCTCCTGCCGTTTTCTCCCCTCCCCCCCCCCCCCCCGCCATTTTCCCCGGCTCCCGCCATTTCCCCCAGATCTCCCCCATGGCGCCGAAGAAGAAATACGAGGCCCCTCGACGCGTTGAAGGCGCACCAGTTCCGCCGACCAAGCAGCCCAGGAAGCCGAGAGCGCCGCCACCAAGGCCGGAGGGCTTTACGGACTCCGAGTGGCTCGCCGACGAACAACGCCGCTCGTTTTCCACGACCGACCGGCGCAACCGCCTCTTGAGCCAGAAGTCCCGGGAGATCACGAAGGCCACGCAGGAGGCGACGGAAGCCGCGGCGAGGCGTGAGCTCCAGGACACACTCGCGCAGGCTGCGGCGGCCAAGGAGGTAATTGCGGCGGCGGCTCTCCGATCCGGCGGGGTGTTGTTCGCTCTGCCAACTCAGCAGAGCGTCACCTCCCCCGCCGGCAACTTCTCGCCTTCTACGCCGTCGGCATGGGCGGCGTCGCCTGACCACAGCGACTTCAACCCCAACCTCGCCTTCTCCCACATGCCTCTGCCACGGACAACCTCGGCGTCCTGCTCGCCGGTCTACTCGCCGGCCTACGTGACTACATCTGCCGCGTCCTTGCTGCGCCGAGAATCCATCCCGTTCTCCACAGAGATGGAGGACATCATCGCCGTGGGGTCCGAGGCACGCGTCGCCGTCGGTTCAGAGGCCTTCTTCGCCGACGACACCGACTTCACCCAGCGCGCCGACGAGGAGTCGCAAGACTTTGAGGTGCACGCCAACGAAGAAGAGACCCAGGAAGCGCCGAAGGAGTTGGCCGGCAAAGGGAAGAAGAAGAGGAAGAGCGGCGAGCCGTCCTTGAACCGCTACAAGTGGACGGCCAAGGAGGACGAGTGCCTCGCCGGGGCATGGAAGATGGTGAGCTTGGACCCATCACTGGCTCCAACCAAAACGGTGACACGTACTGGAAGAGGATCAAGGCGGCTTTCGACGAGCGCAAGATGGTCGACCCCAAATTCAAGGACGTCTACATGGAGCGCGGCGCGAAAGCCATGTCAAACCACTGGGCGTCAGTGCAGACGGCGTGCAACAAGTGGCACGGCACCCAGGAGGAGGTGAACGCCCGGCCGAAAAGCGGCGCCAGCGCCGATCAAAAGGTATGATCTCGACGCGAACTCGCCGCAATCTCGCCGTTCGCACGCCTATACTGACATCCGTTTGGTAGTACGCGCGCATGTTCACCATGTATCAAGATGACACCGGCACCGAATTCAAGTTCATCCACGTCTTCCCGCTGATCGAGATGTGCGACAAATGGGCGGAATGCCGCGTGTTGCTCGCCAAGACCAAGAACGGCGTTGTGACGCCCCCAAAATCAGACCGTGTACAGTAATCATACACGCAAGGTACTCGATCGAGATCAGGGACTCACGGTGAGATATCACAGCACAACTCTACAAATAAAAATAATACAAGTTGTTTAATACAAGCCTTGGGCCACGAGGGCTCGAATACAACAGCTCGAGAGCACAAAGTTAGCGGAAGCAATAGTATCTGAGTACAGACACAAGGTACACATCATTTGCCTTAAGAAGGCTAGCACAAATATCAACAACGATCGAAAAGGCAAAGCCTCCTGCCTGGGAACCTCCAAACTACTCCTGGTCAAAGGGGAACTCGACGTCGTAGAAGGCATCGGGGGTCTTCACGTTGCGGTGGTCGACATCGGGGATCTCCTGCTCCTGGACTCCAAGGCTTCAACGTCGACTGCAGTGGCCGATCAGGTAAAACAAAAGGGGGGAAAAATAAAGCAGGTGAGTATCTAGCATACCCGCGAGTCTTACGTCCGCTACTAAGCATTATGCATTGTATCAACGGAAAGAAGAGGTTGTATATAGTGGACTGCAAGATAGAAATCAGAATAAGGGTAAGAAGCTAGGCCTATCGAAGACTAGCATCTTCCGACGAGTCTTGAAGCATGAGGTAAGAATCAGCCAACAGTTCATATAAAGCATAAAGTAACAATGCAGCAGAAGTTGTTGCAGCATTGTATAATAATAAGTTGTAATACTTAGCAATGCCTCCGAGTTCCCCTCCTCGACCTCCCCACGAGGAAGAAAAACCGGAACCAACAGTTTAATAGTAGTTTGTAGTGGTAGAGTCTGGCTTCAGCATAAAGCGTCCTGTTACCGTGGACACGGCTATTCGAATAGATTAATCTTCCCTACAGGGGTGCACTGGTGTCATACTACACGCTCGGATCTCCAGGGTGGCGTACACCTTGTTAGGGAACACCCCACCGAGGCTATCCGACACGCCGAGGCCCATCCTACGACTCATCAGAGAGGTCCCCACCGGTCTACAGCCCTAAGTGCAAGGGGGTCATAGGCCTATCACCCCTCGCTCTCCGGGTCGTTGTGAGGACGGTGGATACCACGCAACTCTATCATGGATGCGGATCCGACCGCGCCACAATGCTGAACTGGACGTATTTCAGAGCTTTCGAACGAGACCACAACGCGGAGGGCCCACACCATAATCCCACGTATAGGTAGTGCGTACAAGCCAAAAGGCTACTCAAGTCATCCGCCGAACCCGTTAAGCATTTTATTAATTTTCTGTCGAGACAACCGTTATCGTTGCCCCTTATTGAATGAGTCGCGGACAACAACAGCAGTCAGGACCACCAGTAACATCGGTGCCTGCCCTAACGTCCCACTAACTCGTGCGGTTATCAACAAGGTGAACCGTCTCCTTACCTTGTCTCGCGTTTGCTCCGAAGAGCTCGAATTTCGTACAACAGGATATCTGTCGGCCACGAACAGTACCAGGCCCGCCGCACACCGGTGGAATACACCTGACCGATTGTTCCGCTAAGATACCCTGCGCGGGCACCGTTGGGTCACCCGACTCCTTACCTGTAAGGACACCAGTTGATTCGAGTACCTACCATCAAGTGAAACCAGGAGGAATCACCCTCGATGGTACACTTGAAGAGGTTCGACAGAGACATCAGCGGAAGGAACTAAAGAGGAATATTCTCATATCACCCCGGTGGTGCCGAGACACCAGCGAAATGAACTAAAGAGGTAAACCTCGTATCATCCCGGTGATACTACGCTACTGAGCCGACGAGAGTGAAATACGAGTCCATTCCACTCGTAAGTCAAACTCGAAGCGACTCGGCAGAGTCTCGCCATTGTAGGTTCCCTAGGGCGTCTGCATTGATCCGTACCTGTTGCAGTTATAATTTTTTGTAATCCGCGTTCACTCACCAGAGTGATCACGGCCCTCTATTCTAAACCTAGCTAACAATGCGCAGGGTTCACTACTGAATAGAATATATATATATATATATATATATATTTAGCAGGAAGCATAGGATAAGGAAGGTACAACAAGGGGCGACAAAAACATGCTATGCAATTGAATAGGATTGTAACGTAGCAGCAGCAGTAACCATGCCTAGTGCAAGAAATGTACGGAAAAGATAGGCGATATTTGGGGAAGGAAAATGGCTCTGCTTGCCTGCAAGCTCGACGGTAGGGGTAGGGTCGTCGACGAAGTAGTCGTACTCAGCAGTGGTGTAGTCGACGGCAGCAGCGGGGTCTACCGGAGATTAAGGGGGGGAAAGAAACAATAAATACACAGAAATAATAGTAATAAAAATACAAGACATGGAAAACGCAGGGTTGCCGGTGTTCTAACGGAGTGTTAAGTATTCAGTCGGAGCGGAAATTTATCCGGGGTTGACTCATCGGTACCGGTTGATTACCGGACCGATGATCCGAAGGGGGAAGGTTCATGTCGGAGATGTCGTGGACATCCGACACATGTGTGGGTACTGTATCCGGGTTAGTTGATCTATTCCGAACAACTTTCGTGTTCGAAATAAATTCATCTGGATACTTTAGCAGTACCGGACAATTTATCGGACCGCCGGTCCGGAGGGGGACGGTTCGATGTTTGTTGTGTTAGAGGGGTGTGATAGACATACGGATAGCGTATTCGTATTCGTTATATTTTTCTGATCAATTTTCATGTATAAAGTTTTAAAATCTGAGTTACGGTTTAAAAGATATTGATTTTTAAAGTTTTAATCGTATAAAAGAATTTCTAGATTTATATTTATTATTAATCTAACATATCCAGAACAGTGAAGTTTGACTGGTCAAACTGACAAGGGGGACCCACCTGTCATAGGCTAGGTGGCTTGACTGGTCAACTGACCAGTGGGCCCCATGTGTCATAGACACATGCAACAAATTGATTTTATTTAAAATCAATAGCACAAGGGGACCCACATGTCATTGAGTCATATTTTAATAACCCAATCTATTTGTTTAATTAACCAAGGGTTAAGGGGGGTGCTGGACCCACATGTTATTTTCAGTGGGGAAATTAAGCTAGCCAGTTTAACTTATACAAGGGCTAGGCCCCACTTGTCATCCAAACCCATTACTAACAGGGGTTAGGGGGGTTCGTAACCCCGAGCCAGAGGGCACGCCGGCCATGGCTGGCCGTCGGCGAGCCTCGGCCAGGGCGCAAGAGGGGGCATGGGCGCCGCGAGGAGGGGCGTTGCGGGGCGGCGGCGAACACGGACGCGTGCGGAAGGCCACAAAGAGGCAGGGCACGGTCAAGCGCGTGGCAGCAGCCATGGTGCGCGGCGGCTGCAGCAGTGCATGGCGGTGGGCAACAAAGCAGCAGCCGCAGCTTATAGCCACGGGTGGCGCGGCCATGCGGCTACACGCAGAGCGCGACCGGGGCGCGGGCTGGACGCGGCCGGGACCAGAGGCACGACGGCCACTGTGACCTGCCGCGGCGGTCGGAGCGCGAACAAGTGGCGACGAACCTACGCGACATAGGGGAGGAAGGAAAGGGGTTGAGGAGGTTCGTGAGCTCACCCGGAGCTCGAAGGATACGGCAGCAGGCTCAGGGGAGCAACGTAGCCGACGAATCGCGGCGGCGACTGTCGATGGTCGTGGCGGAAGTAGGAGAAGGGGGCGACGATGTTGGTGCGGCTCCGGCCGAATTAGCGCATGGGGAAGACCGAGCAGTCGAAGGAGGGCCTCCAGAACATGCTCCCCGCCGACGAGGTGGTCTTTGGCCGCGTGGGCGCTGAGGCGGCGACGACGGGAAACCAGCGAGCGGCCCGGGTGTGGCGAACAGAGATACCAGGTGGGAGGGCAATGGGGGAGGGGGTGTCCATGGGTTGCAGGGGTGTGCCCTTAGCGACAAGGGAGCAGGTGAGGGAGAGGGGACCGGCCTGGCTGTGCGGCCATGGCCGTGGAGCCACGGGGGGGAGCAGGTGAGGGGCAGGGAGCAGTTGAGGAAGAAGACAAGGGGGGGTAGGGGTGGGCTGGGCCAGGTGGGCTGGTGCCCTGGCGTAGATTAGGGATTTCCATTTTTTTTGTTTTTCTGTTAATCATTTCCTTTACTTTTCTTATTTATTTGGATGGCATTTGATTTTTGTAAAACATGAAATAAACCCTAATATTATTTTTACAAGTTATAATGATGCCACAAAAAGTTTGGTACAAAAATAAAATCATTTAGACCTTTAAATTATTTAATATGAAGTAAAAGCTATTATTTAGCTACTGTTTTGTTTGTTTGTATTATTTGAATATTTTAAAAACATGCCATTTGTATTTTAATATACCTTAATGAGATTTGGACATTTTATAAAATGGTTTGCAATATTTTTGGTTTCACAAATTTTAGTGCATTTAAAATTCCTACTTGTTTATTAAATTTACCATGGCCATTTAATAATTTTCAAGCTATTGTTTTTATTTCATAAAACTTCTAAAATACTTTAATAGAATATCCATTGTTATTTTAATCATGGCCTAATGATTGCTAGGCATTTTATAAATAGATTCCATCATTTTGGTTTAACTACATTTTCATTTTTATATTAACCTTCAAAACAATTTTGATGACCCCACAACATTGGTTTCACAATCATCATAGACTTGACTAAGGGTGACTTGGTTTAACCATGATCATGTTGATTGACTGGCATCCACAATTCTTGGAGCAAAGTTTTATAATTTACCCAATTTGAAAATTTTGTCCGGGTTGGAAATTGACAGAGCTATGATCAAAGGTGATCATGGCTTGATCATCAACAGTAATGATCACTAACAGTGGAATCACTGTAGTGATTACTGTTACTGATTCCGAGGGTGTTACAAATCTCCACCACTGCAAAGAATTCTCGTCCCGAGAATTAAAATTAGTGTAAGGGGTAGAGTTTCGGTTTCGCCTTCTAACAAATCTTCTAGTTCTTGTTGTCCTACTCGAAGAATTTAATCCTTCATGTTGAGGTCTTCATCTCTTTGCATCGGTGCATCTCGATGGGTTTTCATCCTTTCCTCGGGGCTTCATCGCACTCACGAATAGGTTAAGAGGTAAAGCTTAAGGGGGTCGGATCGATACAAGATCAATCAAATGGGGTTGCTCAAGGGTATGGGGTACAAAGTCCTTCCGAGTTTAAGCTCAGGGAAGTACGTCGAGAGGAGTTTTAAGCGGATAGGCACGTATTCGATGCCGATGACGAATGGTGGGAAAAGGGGCCCCGATCATCAGGCACAAGCACTGAGTCTGATATCGTACGGTATATCACAAGGTCGATGACAAGAGTCAGGTTTCGGTCCTGTGGAACTGTGGGTTATGGGCCCATAGAGAATTAGAAGGATGGCAACAAACAATGCGATCAAGTTGCAAGGTAAGTCAGAGAACAGCTTGTCAGCTATATCGGCAACAACGTTGGTACCAGGAGCAGTGGACATTGAGAACCATTTTCCTGCTCGTTAAGACGAGGTGGACCAATAGGTAAAGTTCTCGTCCATCGGTGGTTACCAAAAAGTTATCAACAGTAGTAACAAGTTGTACGGACAAGGTAGTACACTGAAGTCTTTACATAAGCAAAGAATTATCACTCGGATAATTTATATTCAAATAAAGGTTAAACAGACCGATGGAAAGGAAGATGTGATGATACAAAAGTATCAGGGGTATATCTTTCCCAAGAGATAGCAGAGCAAGACATACATGACCAAGTTGTATTGGCAGGGAGTCAAGGGAGGTTGTCGATGATAAACCAAATCATCGAGGACAGGGATGGTATTTCACACGATGAATCCAATTGACACATGGAAGAAGCCATGTAAGATTAGTCGAATAATAATCCACGAAAAGGTCGGATGGTTCGCAAAGGATGCGGTGTGAGTATCGGCACTCAATCGGGAGGAGAAAGAATGCAAAGGCATCGAGTGATAGAAGCATCGGAATAATGTGATGCTTAAGTACAAGGTAATTATGATTTCCAGATTGGGAGGTGGATGTAATTACCCACACGGACTTATCGGTGGAAGGGGATTGCAAAGGCGATGAACACGTTGGTTCTCGGGAATTTATCGGAGCGTAATCTTTGGAATCTTCAGGTGAAGCAAGCGATCATCTTGGGTGAAGGGCTCTCCGGGTAGATGCGACCACAAGATCCTACTGTCAGAGTTTGTAAAATTTCCCGAAAGGATAAGAGAATAGAATCCCAGAGTAAAGGTACGGAGAAAAAGATCCTAATACCACCCATTTTGCGACGTGGGACGATAAGCCACACGACACTGTTAGTAAAGTAGTTTTGAAAAGACTAGACTCAACTTCAACCAAGGAGTGGAAAGGGGGTATCCCACAGGCAGTCGGCTCTGATACCAACTTGTGACGCCCCCAAAATCAGACCGTGTACAGTAATCATACATGCAAGGTACACAATCGAGATCAGGGACTCACGGTGAGATATCACAACACAAATCTACAAATAAAAATAATACAAGCTGTTTAATACAAGCCTTGGGACACGAGGGCTCGAATACAACAGCTCGAGAGCACAAAGTTAGCGGAAGCAATAGTATCTGAGTACAGACACAAGGTACACATGATTTGCCTTAAGAAGGCTAGCACAAATATCAACAACGATCGAAAAGGCAAGGCCTCCTACCTGGGAACCTCCAAACTACTCCTGGTCAAAGGGGAACTCGACGTCGTAGAAGGCATCGGGGGTCTTCACGTTGCGGTGGCCGACATCGGGGATCTCCTGCTCCTGGACTCCAAGGCTTCAACGTCGACTGCAGCGGCCGATCAGGTAAAACAAAAGGGGGGGAAATAAAGCAGGTGAGTATCTAGCATACCCGCGAGTCTTACGTCCGCTACTAAGCATTATGCATTGTATCAACGAAAAGAAGAGGCTGTATATAGTGGACTGCAAGATAGAAATCAGAATAAGGGTAAGAAGCTAGGCCTATCGAAGACTAGCATCTTCCGACGAGTCTTGAAGCATGAGGTAAGAATCAGCCAACAGTTCATATAAAGCATAAAGTAACAATGCAGCAGAAGTTGCTGCAGCATTGTATAATAATAAGTTGTAATACTTAACAATGCCTCCTAGTTCCCCTCCTCGACCTCCCCGCGAGGAAGAAAAGCCGGAACCAACAGTTTAATAGTAGTTTGTAGTGGTAGAGTCTGGCTTCAGCATAAAGCATCCTGTTAACGTGGACACGGCTATTCGAATAGATTAATCTTCCCTGCAGGGGTGCACTGGTGTCATACTACACGCTCGGATCTCCAGGGTGGCATACACCTTGTTAGGGAACACCCCACCGAGGCTATCCGACACGCCGAGGCCCATCCTACGGCTCATCAGAGTGGTCCCGGCCGGTCTACAGCCCTAAGTGCAAGGGGGTCATGGGCCTATCACCCCTCGCTCTCCGGGTCGTTGTGAGGACGGTGGATACCACGCAACTCTATCATGGATGCGGATCCGACCGCGCCACAATGCTGAACTGGACGTCTTTCAGAGTTTTCGAACGAGACCACAACGCGGAGGGCCCACACCGTAATCCCACGTATAGGTAGTGCGTACAAGCCAAAAGGCTACTCAAGTCATCCGCCGAAGCCGTTAAGCATTTTATTAATTTTCTGTCGAGACAACCGTTATCGTTGCCCCTTATTGAATGAGTCGCGGACAACGACAGCAGTCAGGACCACCAGTAACATCGGTGCCTGCCCTGACGTCCCACCAACTCGTGCGGTTACCAACAAGGTGAACCGTCTCCTTACCTTGTCTCGCGTTTGCTCCGAAGAGCTCGAATTTCGTACAACAGGATATCTGTCGGCCACGAACAGTACCAGGCCCGCCCCACACCGGTGGAATACACCTGACCGATCGTTCCGCTAAGATACCCTGCGCGGGCACCGTTGGGTCACCCGACTCCTTACCTGTAAGGACACCAGTTGATTCGAGTACCTACCATCAAGTGAAACCAGGAGGAATCACCCTCGATGGTACACTTGAAGAGGTTCGACAGAGACATCAGCGGAAGGAACTAAAGAGGAATATTCTCATATCACCCCGGTGGTGCCGAGACACCAGAGAAATGAACTAAAGAGGTAAACCTCGTATCATCCCGGTGATACTACGCTACTGAGCCGACGAGAGTGAAATACGAGTCCATTCCACTCGTAAGTCAAACTCGAAGCGACTCGGCAGAGTCTCGCCATTGTAGGTTCCCTAGGGCGTCTGCATTGATCCGTACCTGTTACTGTTATAATTTTTTGTAATCCGCGTTCACTCACCAGAGTGATCACGGCCCTCTATTCTAAACCTAGCTAACAATGCGCAGGGTTCACTGCTGAATAGAATATATATATATATATATATATATATATATATATATATATTTAGCAGGCATCATAGGATAAGGAAGGTACAACAAGGGGCGACAAAAACATGCTATGCAATTGAATAGGATTGTAACGTAGCAGCAGCAGTAACCATGCCTAGTGCAAGAAATGTATGGAAAAGATAGGAGATATCTGGGGAAGGAAAATGACTCTGCTTGCCTGCAAGCTCGACGGTAGGGGTAGGGTCGTCGACGAAGTAGTCGTACTCAGCAGCGGTGTAGTCGACGGCAGCAGCGGGGTCTACCGGAGATTAAGGGGGGGAGAAACAATAAATACACAGCAATAATAGCAATACAAATACAAGACATGGAAAACGCAGGGTTGCCGGTGTTCTAACGCAGTGTTAAGTATTCAGTCAGAGCGGAAATTTATCCGGCGTTGACTCATCGGTACCGGTTGATTACAGGACCGATGATCCGGAGGGGGAAGGTTCATGCCGGAGGTGTCGTGGACATCCGACACATGTGTGGGTGCTGTATCCGGGTTAGTTGATCTATTCCGAACAACTTTCGTGTTCGAAATAAATTCATCTGGATACTTTAGCAGTACCGGACAATTTATCGGACCGCCGGTCCGGAGGGGGACGGTTCGATGTTCATTGTGTTAGAGGGGTGTGATAGACATATGGATAGCGTATTCGTATTCGTTATATTTTTCTGATCAATTTTCATGTATAAAGTTTTTAAATCTGAGTTACGGTTTAAAAGATATTGAATTTTAAAGTTTTAATCGTTCAAAAGAATTTCTAGATTTATATTTATTATTAATCTAACATTATCCAGAACAGTGAAGTTTGACTGGTCAAACTGACAAGGGGGACCCACCTGTCATAGGCTAGGTGGCTTGACTGGTCAACTGACCAGTGGGCCCCATGTGTCATAAACACATGCAACAAATTGATTTTATTTAAAATAAATAGCACAAGGGGACCCACATGTCATTGAGTCATATTTTAATAACCCAATCTATTTGTTTAATTAACCAAGGGTTAAGGGGGGTGCTGGACCCACATGTCATTTTCAGTGGGGAAATTAAGCTAGCCAGTTTAACTTAAAGAAGGGCTAGGCCCCACTTGTCATCCAAACCCATTACTAACAGGGGGTTAGGGGGGTTCGTAACCCCGAGCCAGAGGGCACGCCGGCCATGGCTGGCCGCCGGCCATGGCTGGCCGCCGGCGAGCCTCGGCCAGGGCGCAAGAGGGGGCATGGGCGCGGCGAGGAGGGGCGTTGCGGGGCGGCGGCGAACACGGACGTGTGCGGAAGGCCACAAAGAGGCAGGGCACGGTCAAGCGCGTGGCAGCAGCCATGGTGCGCGGCGGCTGCAGCAGTGCACGGCGGTGGGCGACAGAGCAGCAGCCGCAGCTTACAGCCACGGGTGGCGCGGCCATGCGGCTAAACGCAGAGCGCGACCGGGGCGCGGGCTGGACGCGGCCGGGACCAGAGGCACGACGACCACTGTGACCTGCCGCGGCGGTCGGAGCGCGAACAAGTGGCGACGAACCTACGCGACAGAGGGGAGGAAGGAAAGGTGTTGAGGAGGTTCGTGAGCTCACCCGGAGCTCGAAGGATACGACAGCAGGCTCAGGGAGCAACGTAGCCAACGAATCGCGGCGGCGACTGTCGATGGTCGTGGCGGAAGTAGGAGAAGGGGGCGACGATGTTGGTGCGGCTCCGGCCGAATTAACGCATGGGGAAGACCGAGAAGTCGAAGGAGGGCCTCCAGAACATGCTCCCCGCCGACGAGGTGGTCGTTGGCCGCGTGGGCGCTGAGGCGGCGACGACGGGAAACCAGCGAGCGGCCCGGGTGTGGCGAACAGAGATACCAGGTGGGAGGGCAATGGGGGAGGGGGTGTCCATGGGTTGCAGGGGTGTGCCCTTAGCGACAAGGGAGCAGGTGAGGGAGAGGGCACCGGCCTGGCTGTGCGGCCATGGCCGTGGCGCCACGGGGGGGAGCAGGTGAGGGGCAGGGAGCAGTTGAGGAAGAAGACAAGGGGGGGTAGGGGTGGGCTGGGCCAGGTGGGCTAGTGCCCTGGCGTAGATTAGGGATTTCCATTTTTTTTTATTTTTCTGTTAATCATTTCCTTTACTTTTCTTATTTATTTGGATGGCATTTGATTTTTGTAAAACATGAAATAAACCCTAATATTATTTTTACAAGTTATAATGATGCCACAAAAAGTTTGGTACAAAAATAAAATCATTTAGACCTTTAAATTATTTAATATGAAGTAAAAGCTATTATTTAGCTACTGTTTTGTTTGTTTGTATTATTTGAATATTTTAAAAAAATACCATTTGTATTTTAATATACCCTAATGAGATTTGGACATTTTATAAAATGGTTTGCAATATTTTTGGTTTCACAAATATTAGTGCATTTAAAATTCCTACTTGTTTATTAAATTTACCATGGCCATTTAATAATTTTTAAGCTAATGTTTTTATTTCATAATACTTCTAAAACACTTTAATAGAATATCCATTGTTATTTTAATCATGGCCAAATGATTGCTAGCCATTTTATAATTAGATTCCATCATTTTGGTTTAACTACGTTTTCATTTTTATATTAACCTTCAAAACAATTTTGATGACCCCACAACATTGGTTTCACAATCATCATAGACTTGTGATTATTCTAATGACTAAGGGTGACTTGGTTTAACCATGATCATGTTGATTGACTGGCATCCACAATTCTTGGAGCAAAGTTTTATAATTTACCCAATTTGAAAATTTTATCCGGGTTGGAAATTGACAGAGCTATGATCAAAGGTGATCATGGCTTGATCATCAACAGTAATGATCACTAACAGTGGAATCACTGTAGAGATTACTGTTACTGATTCCGAGGATGTTACAGGCGTCTACGACCCAGACGCGCCGGCGCCGCCGGCGTCCGAAGGGCGTGTAACACCCTCACTGTCAGGTGAACAGTAATCACCATTACTGTTCCTCAGTACTGTTCAAAATTTTGTCTGATCAATATGGTTCAGTTCAAACTCAAATTACCCTTTGATATTGTTGCAAGAAATGTGAACCATGGGCCTTGATCATCATGGATGAAAACAAAGTCCAATCCATAAACTTTTGAAATCAATTCAAATCTAAAAAAAATGCCTTTGGAGAAATATTAAAAACTAAGTGGAATATAAACTTTCTCCCAAAATTGTGGAACTACTTTTATAAAATCACGAATATTCAGTGGACCAAATCCATATGGGTTTGGGTAATTGTTGTGCTATGGAAAATTCCAAACAATTCAAGCAGTAGCCAAAAACCCCATATTAATCATTTAATATTATAATAAAATATTAAATGACTTTTAAAAGTGCCCAAATCTTTTGTGGCACCAACCTTAGGTAAATACTAAATTATGGGACACATCCCACATTTTACAAAAATGCCTAAGTGGGTGAAACAAATATAAAACAGAAATAAACAAAAGAAAGAAAAGAGAAAAGAGAAATAATAAAAACCTAGTCAACCCCCCCCCCTCTGGTCCGAGGCCCACCCCCATTCCCCTTCCCCCTGGGCCAGATAGCCCAGCCCACCCTGCCCTCGTCCTCTTCCTCGCTACAGTGGGGGAGGGAGGGACGGCTATGCCGTGGCGTGCATCGCGCGGACAAGCCGTGCCGCCGTGGCAGCTATTCGGCGGCTCGCCGGCGTGGTATAGCCCCCCCCCCCGACCCCGTGGAACCCTAGGCTCCTCTCACTTTCCCCCTTAACGCCGCCGCTCCCTTTTCCCGTGTTCGGTCGAGCGCAACCGTGGGCGCCGCCGCGCACCGGCGTGGCCACTGGCCGCCCCAGCCCACGCCGCCACGTCCATTCGAATCGCCATCGCCGTCTTCCCCACCGTGTAGAAGGAGACGAGCGGGGGTCCACTTCACCGTGCGAATCATCGCCGTCATCATCTTCGGCTCCGGCGAGGTTGCAGACGAATTTCAGCCGCGACCCTTCCTCCCCGCGCACGCTGCCCCTTCTACACGTTCTCGCGGTGAGCCCTCCCGGATTTGCCCCAGTCCACGCTCGATCTGGATGCGTAGAACACCGTGCCGTCATGGACGTGCTCCGGCCGCCGCCATGGCCACCCATACGCGAACTCCCGTGCGGCTCATGCCGCGCCATCTACCCCGGCGTGCTCCTCGCGCTCCGTGGCTTCGGTTTGGTCACTACGCGCGCTCGCTTAAGCCCCGTAGCGCCGACTGCCACTGAGCCCGTACACCGCCGCCGCGAGCTAGCTCGTGTTCGTCGTCTCCGGCCATGCCTCACGCTGCTACGACCACCGGGCGATGCGCCGCTCCTTGTTGGTTCGAACAAGCTTGGGGGCGCCCCCTCCGGCGGCTTGTGGCGAGCACACAGTCGCCGGCCATGGCGCTGCTCGCCGCCGGCGTACGCAGGCAGTGGCTGGTGCCACTGACCTGTGGCCCCCCCTTCGTGAGAAACTCCATTTGCCACTAATGGGCCAATGACAGTGGGCCACCCCCTCTGTTAATTATCCAGTGATTAAAATAAATAAAAACTGTTAGGACTAACCCCACTGACTATGACATGTGGGGCCCCACTGTTAATTAGATTTAATTAAAATGTTTTATTAACTGTGAGGCTGAGCAGTGGGACCCACTGGTCAGTTTGACCTGGTCAACCCCCTCTGTGGATAATGTTGGATTTAATATTAAAAGAAATTCAGAAATTCTTTTAAAAATGATTTAAACTTCAGAAATGAATATCTTTTAAACCGTAACTCGGATTGAAAAACTTTATACATCAAAATTGATCAGAAAAATATAACGAATACGGATACGCTATCCATATACCAACCGCACCCCTCTAACACAACGAACACCGACATCCCCCCCTCCGGGCTGTTTGTCGATAATTCCCGGTGCCGGTAAAAACCTGTCGGATGAATTTATTCCGAACACGAAAGTAGTCCGGAATGGTTCCACTAACACGGATACACCCCCTTATCTTTGTCGGATGACCACGACACCTCCGGCATGAACCCTTCCCCCTCCGGACACCCTGTCCGGTAATCACCCGGAGCCGATAGTTCATCCCCGGATGAATTCCCGCTCCGAGCAACGTGCATTGCACTGTGTTAGAACACCGTTAACATTTCATCTGTCATGTCATGCATATGTTTGTATTTTATTGCTGTGTATTTACTGTTTCTCCCCCCCTTTATTCTCCGGTAGACCCCGCTGCTACCACCGACTACCCCGCTGCCGGGTACGACTACTTCGTCGATGACCCGACCCCTACCGTCGAGCTTCCAGGCAAGCAGAGCCATTCTCTTCCCCAGATATCGCCTACCTTTCCGTGCTTTCTTGCACTAGGCATTGTTACTGCTGCTGCTACGATTACAATCCTATTCAATTGCATAGCCTGATTTTGTCGCCCCTTGATGTACCTTTCTTATCCTATGCTGCCTATTATAATTATGCATATATTCAGCAGTGAACCCTGCGCATTGTTAGCTAGGGTTAGATAGCGGGCCGTGATCACTATGGGAGCGATCGCGGATACATTAAATACAACTGCACAGGTATGGTACAATGCAGACATCGCCAAAGGCCCCTATCTGGGTTCTGCCTAGTCACCTCAAGTGTGAGCTATCAAGGAGTAATCCTTGTACTCCACCCAAGGCTGACTTTGTCTTGCCGCCATAGGGTCCTGAACAGCGGTTGTCCTTAAGGTAAGAAGTCGGGTGACCCAACGGTGCCCGCGAGCGGTATTGTGTCGGGAACGACAGGGAGGGTACGACCGACGTTACTGGCGTGCTTGACCCCTGCTCGTATCGCGCGAGAGTTACCAAACCACGCAAAAGTCGAGCTCTACCAAGAGCACACGCGAGACAAGGTAAGGAGACGGTTCACCTTGTCGGTAACCGCGCGCTTTGACGGGACGACAGGGTAGGCCCTGACGTTACCGGTGGGCCTTGTTGTTGTTCGTTGTCCGTTGTGTTGTTAGTCAGACAGCGATAACGGTTGTCTGCGAGAAAATATTAAAATGCTAAATGGTTCGGCGGATGACTTGAGAGACCCGTTGGTCTGTACGCACTACCTTCACGTGGGATAAGGAGTTATGGGCTCCCCTGTGTCGTAGTTTGTCCGAAAGCTCTTCAGACGTCAGTAGTACCACGGGCTGATAGCCGGGAAGCGGTCTTGTCTTATTTGCTGCAGCAGGTGTGTTTTGGATTTTCTTTTGCTTCACCGGCCAGTCTCGTACCGTGCAGGAGCGTGCAAGGGTGAGGGACCTAGACCCCTTGGCGCATAGGATATAGCCCGGCGGATGGCCTCTCTGCTGAGCCTAGGATGGGCTGCGTCGTGTCGGATAGCCTCGGTGGGGCGTTCCCTAACAAGGTTCACGCCACCCTCGAGATCCGAGCGTGCAGGCTGAACAGTAGTGCACCCCTGCAGGGAGTTTAGTCTATTCGAATAGCCGTGTCCACGGTAACAGGACGCCTTATGCTGAAGCTGGATCTTACCACTAGAAACTATTACTATTAAACTGTATGGTTCCGGGTCTTCTTCCTCGCAGGGAGTCGAGGAGGGGAACTCGGAGGCATTGTTATTATTAATCATTACAACTTATATTATACAATGTTGCAGAAACTTCTGCTTCATTGTTACTTTATTGCTTTATATGAACTGTTGGCTGTTTCTCTTCTCATGCTGCAAGACATCGTCAGAAGATGCTAGTCTTCGATAGGCCTAGCTTCTTACCCTTATTCTGATTTCTATCTTGCAGTCCACTATATATACAGCCTCCCTTTTCCGTTGATACAAATGCATAATGCTTAGTAGCGGACGTAAGGCTCGCGGGTATACTAGATACTCACCTTCGCTTTATTTCCCCTTTTATGTTTTGCCTGATCGGCCGCTGCAGTCGACGTTGGATCCCAGGAGCAGGAGTACCCCGGAGGCGGATACTACTACGTCGAGACCCCCGCTGACCAGGACCAGGAGTAGTTTCGGAGGCTCCCAGGCAGGAGGCCTTGCCTTTTCGATCTGTATCTCTGATGTTATTTGTGCTAGCCTTCTTAACGCAAAACTTGACTAACTATGTCTGTACTCAGATATTATGGCTTGTATAACTTATGTATTCGGGTCCGCGTGACCCCCTTTCTTGTAACATATTGGTTTATCCTTTTGTGTTTAGTGTTGTGCTGTGATATTCTCACCGTGGCACCCTAATCTCAGCCGTGTACCCTGCGTGTATGATTATTGTACACGGATTGATTTTGGGGGCGCTACAAGTTGGTATCAGAGCCGACTGCCTATAGGAAGCCACCCCACCACTACCTGGTCGAAGTTGAGTCTAGACTTGAAAAACTATTTTGCTAACTTAATATTTGGCTTACGGGCCCACATCGATGTCACTACGTGTGATATCTATGGTATTAGGATCCTTTTCTCCTTACCTATGCTCTGGGAATCTGCTCTCTTATCCTTGCTGGTAAGTTTTACAAAATCTGACATTAGGATCATGTTCTCTTGATTCCACCCGGCGTTTTGGTGCGTTCCCCATTGATTGAGTCGTGTTGCAGGAGTTCTACCCCAGGTCCCGGACCGCGGATCCCATTCTCATTCTGGGCAGGCCGCGCGTCCTCTGGCATTAACTCCTGTGGCCAATAGTTTTCTTGCGGCGTGATTGACATAGTGGAATCTATGTCGCGTCGTGTAATCCTTACCGCGGTCTGCGCGCCGCCTAGTGTGTCCTTTTTCCTTAGTTTCTACGACGTTACGCTGCCCGATTTTCGATTGATTCTATGTGTGGATGTGTATGTCTTATATGACTACTCCTATATATCTGTGCCTCCTCTTTGTTGTCGTATTACCTATTACTCGTTTCCGACATCTCGTTAAAATGTTCATCGCTGAAATACCCCTGTTAAATTCTAGCTGGATGGCTGGTCGTGGTGGTCGTGGTCGTGGTCGTGGTGCCAACGATCCACCTCCGCCGCCGGACTACATGGCCGCGATGATGCAGCAGTTTCAGATGAACCAAGTGTTTATGCAAGGAGTCATAGATCAGATCGAGAATCAGAACCAGAACTAGAACCAGCACCAGAACCAACCGCATGTGGTTACTCTGCGGGATTTCATGCGTCTCAATCCCCCTCTCTTCCACCAACCGGAACAGCCGCTGGATGCTGATGATTGGCTTCGTGACATCACTCGTCAGCTGGAGTTCGCTAATGTGAGCGCTGCTGATTATGTCAACTTCACGTCCTATTTCCTGCGTGGTCCCGCTGCTCAGTGGTGGGACACTTACAAGGGCTCGCTAGCTGAAGGGACTGTCGTCACCTGGAATGACTTCAAGACTGCCTTCCGTGCTCGTTATGTCCCCCAGGCGATTATGAACTGTATGAAGGCCGAGTTCCGCAACCTCGTTCAGGGCAACAAAACTGTCGAGGCATACCAGAGGGAATTCCTCCGCCTCTCCCGCTATGCTGCAAGTGACCTCCCCAATGATGCAAGTAGGCAAGAGAAGTTCCGTGATGGGCTCAACCCAGATCTCCAGCTTGCACTGGCTTTGCACGCCTTCCCCGACTTCGCCACCATGGTGAACCAGACTATCACTCTTGAGACAGCTCAGCTTAAGTTCGGTGGTTCGCCGAAGCGCCCCCGTGATGCTGGCTCATCTTCGGGCACAGCACAGAAGCAACGCGTTTGGCTTCCACACAGTCTTATGCGTCCAACTTCCCCTGCACCAAGGCCGTCGTATGTTGCACCCTGTCTGCCTCCGCCCCCGCCGAGACAGCCGAAGACTGAGACTGCACCCCTCCGTCCTCAAGATGGCATGTGTTTCAAGTGTCGTCAGCCAGGCCATATTTCCAGAGACTGCCCTCAGCGACAGAATCAACTGTTAGTTCACCCTGCTGGCCGCGGAAATGGTCGTGGCAACAATGGGACCCTCAACTATAATACTGGGTCAAATCCTCATGCTCGTGGTCATGCTTACAACATTGATGTTGAAGCATCTCAGGAACAGCCCGCTACTGTGATGGGTACACTCCTCGTTAACTCAATACCTGCTACTGTTTTATTTGATACAGGAGCATCGCATTCATTTATGTCTGGAGCATTTGCATCTAAGCATGGCATATTCCACGAAAATATGCGCACCCCCTTGGCCGTTAAAACACCCAGCGGCATGTGTCACGTTGACATGCTAGCACCTAACATCACCGTCGAGATCGAAAGGATTGAGTTCCTTGTCTCCCCACATATTCTGAAAACCTCCACCATCGACCTTATCCTTGGCATGGATTGGCTGAAAACCCACAATGCCGCACTTTATTGTGGCACCAAGGTCATCCAACTTTTTCATCCTTCTGGCGCGATTGTGAGTCACACTGCCATTGTGTCGATGAATGCCGAAGCTCGTATATATGCTCTGAATGCCTTGAATGTCGCACCTCTCGAAGGGATTGAGAAAGTCCCAATCGTTTGTGATTTTACCGACGTATTCCCAGAAGAACTGCCGGGGATACCCCCGATTAGAGAAGTTGAATTCGTCATCGACTTGAAGCCTGGCACCGTCCCTATTGCCAAGCGCCCATATAAGATGCCACCTCACCACCTCCTTGAATTGAAGAAGGAGATCGACACGGCCCTCGAGAAAGGCTTCATCCGTCCAAGTTCCTCTGCTTGGGGAGCACCTTCGCTCTTTGTCAAGAAGAGTGATGGCACGAACCGTTTGGTCCAAGATTACCGACCTATCAACCAAGCCACGATACAGAACAAGTACCCCCTCCCTCGGATCAATGATCTTTACGATCAACTTGCTGGATCCACGGTGTTTTCAAAACTAGACTTAAGGTTGGGTTACCATCAAATCCGAGTCCGTGATGAGGACATCCCGAAGACCGCATTCATTACTCGCTATGGTTCATATGAGTACACTGTCATGTCCTTTGGCTTGACGAATGCACCAGCCACCTTCTCCAGATTGATGAACTATATATTCATGGAATACCTCGACAAGTTCGTCGTGGTTTATCTGGATGATATATTGATTTACTCCAAGACCGATGCAGAACATGCTGAACATCTTCGTCTTATACTGGAAAAGCTTCGAGAACACAAACTATATGCTAAGTATTCTAAGTGTGAGTTCTGGCTTCCTGAAGTAACCTACCTTGGTCATGTGATTTCCAAGGATGGAGTTGCCGTCAACCCCGAACGTATCCAGACTATTCTTGATTGAACTCCGCCCCGGACTGTCAAGCAAGTCCGAAGTTTCCTCGGCCTTGTCAGCTATTGCCGCCGTTTTGTTGAGAATTTCTCCAAGATTGCCAAGCCTCTGACTAATCTGCTTCACAAAGGCGTCAAGTTTGAGTGGACTGATAAATGTCAAGAAAGTTTTCAAGCTCTGAAGGACAAGCTCACTTCACCCCCGGTGCTTGCTCCTCCTGATACTCAGAAGGACTTCGTGATTTATTGCGACGCGTCTCGTCAAGGATTAGGTTGTGTCCTAATGCAAGAGCGCAAAGTAATTGCTTATGGCTCTCGTCAGTTGCGTGCTCACGAAGAAAACTATCCAACTCATGATCTCGAATTGGCAGCGGTAATTTATGCATTGAAGCTGTGGCGACATTACCTCGTTGGTAATCGTTGCGAGATCTTCACCGACCACCAAAGCCTGAAGTACCTATTTACTCAACCAGACCTGAATCTCCGCCAACAGAGATGGCTCGAGACAATAGCCGACTACAACATGGGAATTTCTTACACCCCTGGCAAAGCTAATGTGGTGGCCGATGCCTTAAGCCGCAAAGCCTACTGTTCTGAACTCGAAGTCCAGATAGGGCAGCCACTTCTGTATGAAGAGCTCCGCAAGTTGAACCTTGAAATTGTTCCGCAGGGACATGTGGATAACCTTGTTGTTGAGCCGGACCTCGACATCACCATCAAGTGGATACAAACATGTGACTCTGATGTCGAGAAGATTAAGAAGTATATCGCTAGAGGAAAACCATCATGCTTCACTGTTGCTGATGATGGTACGTTGTATTTCAAGAATCGTTTAGTGGTCCCTCGGAGTAAGCCCAATCTAAACTTGACCCCGCGCGTTATGAAAGAAGCTCATGATACTCCTTTGTCGATTCACCCTGGTAGTACCAAGATGTACCAAGACCTTCGTCAGCGGTACTGGTGGTCTAACATGAAGCAAGACATCGCTCGATATGTTGATGAGTGTGACGTTTGCCGTCGCGTGAAAGCCGAACATCAAAGACCTGCTGGAACTCTGCAACCACTCTCTATTCCTGAATGGAAATGGGACAAGATTGAAATGGACTTCGTCACCGGATTTCCCCGATCACAGAAAGGTCATGATGCGATCTTTGTCGTCATCGACCGATTCTCCAAGGTTGCCCACTTTCTGCCTATCAAGGAGACGATTTCTGCTAGTCAGTTAGCAGACTTATATGTTTCCAGAATTGTTTCCCTCCACGGTATTCCGTTGGAGATCAGTTCCGACCGAGGCAGCATTTTCACCTCGAAGTTCTGGGATAGTTTCCAAGAAGCTATGGGCACTCACCTAAGCTTCAGTATTGCTTATCACCCCCAGTCGCAAGGCCAAGTCGAACGAGTCAACCAAGTGCTTGAAGATATGCTTCGAGCTTGTGTCATTTCATTCGGTAAGAAATGGGAGGAATCTCTTCCATTTGCTGAATTCTCGTATAACAATAGCTATCAAGCTAGTCTGAAGATGGCACCCTTTGAAGTTCTCTATGGACGTAAGTGTCGAACCCCTCTGAATTGGTCAGAAACTGGAGAAAGAGATCTCATTGGTCCGGACATTATTCAGCATGCCGAAGATCAGGTTCGCGTTATTCGTGAACACCTGAAAGCTGCTCAGTCCCGCCAGATGAGCAACTATGATCGCAAGCACAAAGAAATGGTCTATCAACCTGGCGAATACGCGTACCTCCATGTCACTCCGATGAGAGGCACTCATCGTTTCGGAATCAAAGGAAAGTTAGCTCCTCGCTACATTGGCCCGTTCCGTATTCTTTCCCGGAATGGACCAGTGGCATACCGTTTGGAATTGCCGCCGAACCTCTCTCAAGTCCACGGTGTCTTCCACGTGTCGCAACTCCGACGCTGCTTCAAGGACCCCATCCGTGAAGTGGAACATGATATGATTGAGCTTCAGGAAGACTTGACTTATCAAGAGCACCCGAGTCGTATTCTTGATCAGTCTGAACGCAAGACCCGCAACAATACGACCAAGTTTCTCAAAGTTCAGTGGTCGAATCATTCTGAAGATGAAGCCACTTGGGAACGCGAAGATCGTCTTCGTGAAGAATACCCCGATCTTTTCCCCTCTACCACCTAAATTCTCGGGACGAGAATTCTTGTAGTGGGGGAGATTTGTAACACCCTCACTGTCAGGTGAACAGTAATCACCATTACTGTTCCTCAGTACTGTTCAAAATTTTGTCTGATCAATATGGTTCAGTTCAAACTCAAATTACCCTTTGATATTGTTGCAAGCAATGTGAACCATGGGCCTTGATCATCATGGATGAAAACAAAGTCCAATCCATAAACTTTTGAAATCAATTCAAATCTAAAAAAATGCCTTTGGAGAAATATTAAAAACTAAGTGGAATATAAACTTTCTCCCAAAATTGTGGAACTACTTTTATAAAATCACGAATATTCAGTGGACCAAATCCATATGGGTTTGGGTAATTGTTGTGCTATGGAAAATTCCAAAAATTCAAGCAGTAGCCAAAAACCCCATATTAATAAAATATTAAATGACTTTTAAAAGTGCCCAAATCTTTTGTGGTACCAACCTTAGGTAAATACTAAATTATGGGACACATCCCACATTTTACAAAAATGCCTAAGTGGGTGAAACAAATATAAAACAGAAATAAACAAAAGAAAGAAAAGAGAAATAATAAAAACATAGTCTACCCCCCCTCTGGTCCGAGGCCCACCCCCATTCCCCTTCCCCCTAGGCCAGGTAGCCCAGCCCACCCTGCCCTCGTCCTCTTCCTCGCTACAGTGGGGGAGGGAGGGACGGCTATGCCGTGGCGTGCATCGCGCGGACAAGCCGTGCCGCCGTGGCAGCTATCCGGCGGCTCGCCGGTGTGGTATAGCCCCCCCCCCCCCCGACCCCGTGGAACCCTAGGCTCCAAACGGTATGTCACTTTCCCCCTTAACGCCGCCGCTCCCTTTTCCCGTGTTCAGTCGAGCGCAACCGTGGGCGCCGCCGCGCACCGGCGTGGCCACCGGCCGCCCCAGCCCACGCCGCCACGTCCATTCGAATCGCCATCGCCGTCTTCCCCAACGTGCAGAAGGAGACGAGCGGGGGTCCACTTCACCGTGCGAATCGTCGTCGTCATCATCTTCGGCTCCGGCGAGGTTGCAGACGAATTCCGGCCGCGACCCTTCCTCCCCGCGCACGCTGCCCCCTCTACACGCTCTCGCGGTGAGCCCTCCCGGATTTGCCCCAGTCCACGCTCGATCTGGATGCGTAGAACACCGTGCCGTCATGGACGTGCTCCGGCCGCCGCCATGGCCACCCATCCACGAACTCCCGTGCGGCTCATTCCGCGCCATCTATCCCGGCGTGCTCCTCGCGCTCCGTGGCTTCGGTTTGGTCACTACGCGCGCTCGCTTAAGCCCCGTAGCGCCGACTGCCACTAAGCCCGTACACCGCCGCCGCGAGCTAGCTCGTGTTCTTCGTCTCTGGCCATGCCTCACGCTGCTACGACCACCGGGCGATGCGCCGCTCCTCGCTGGTTCGAACAAGCTTGGGGGCGCCCCCTCCGGCGGCCTGTGGCGAGCACACAGTCGTCGGCCATGGCGCTGCTCGCCGCCGGCGTACGCAGGCAGTGGCTGGTGCCACTGACCTGTGGCCCCCCCTTCGTCAGAAACTCCATTTTCCACTAATGGGCCAATGACAGTGGGCCACCCCCTCTGTTAATTATCCAGTGATTAAAATAAACAAAAACTGTTAGGACTAACCCCACTGACTATGACATGTGGGGGCCCACTGTTAATTAGATTTAATTAAAATGTTTTATTAACTGTGAGGCTGACCAGTGGGACCCACTGGTCAGTTTGACCTGGTCAACCCCCTCTGTGGATAATGTTGGATTTAATATTAAAAGAAATTCAGAAATTCTTTTAAACATGATTTAAACTTCAGAAATGAATATCTTTTAAACCGTAACTCGGATTGAAAAACTTTATACATCAAAATTGATCAGAAAAATATAACGAATACGGATACGCTATCCGTATACCAACCGCACCCCTCTAACACAACGAACACCGACATCCCCCCCCTCCGGGCTGTCTGTAGATAATTCCCGGTGCCGATAAAAACCTGTCGGATGAATTTATTCCGAACACGAAAGTTGTCCGGAATGGTTCCACTAACACGGATACACCCCCATTATCTTTGTCGGATGACCACGACACCTCCGGCATGAACCCTTCCCCCTCCGGACACCCTGTCCGGTAATCACCCGGAGCCGATAGTTCATCCCCGGATGAATTCCCGCTCCGAGCAACGTGCATTGCACTGCGTTAGAACACCGTTAACATTTCATCTGTCATGTAATGCATATGTTTGTATTTTATTGCTGTGTATTTACTGTTTCTCCCCCCCCCTTTATTCTCCGGTAGACCCCGCTGCTACCACCGACTACCCCGCTGCCGGCTACGACTACTTCGTCGACGACCCGACCCCTACCGTCGAGCTTCCAGGCAAGCAGAGCCATTCTCTTCCCCAGATATCGCCTACCTTTCCGTACTTTCTTGCACTATGCATTGTTACTGCTGCTTCTACGATTACAATCCTATTCAATTGCATAGCCTGATTTTGTCGCCCCTTGATGTACCTTTCTTATCCTATGCTGCCTATTATAATTATGCATATATTCAGCAGTGAACCCTGTGCATTGTTAGCTAGGGTTAGATAGCGGGCCGTGATCACTATGGGAGCGATCGCGGATACATTAAATACAACTGCACAGGTACGGTACAATGCAAACATCGCCAAAGGCCCCTATCTGGGTTATGCCTAGTCACCTCAAGTGTGAGCTATCAAGGAGTAATCCTTGTACTCCACCCGAGGCTGACTTTGTCTTGCCGCCATAGGGTCCTGAACAGCGGTTGTCCTTAAGGTAAGAAGTCGGGCGACCCAACGGTGCCCGCGAGCGGTATTGTGTCGGGAACGACAGGGAGGGTACGACCGACGTTACTGGCGTGCTTGGCCCCTGCTCGTATCTCGCGAGAGTTACCAAACCACGCAAAAGTCGAGCTCTACCAAGAGCACACGCGAGACAAGGTAAGGAGACGGTTCACCTTGCCGGTAACCTCGCGCTTTGACGGGACGACAGGGTAGGCCCCGACGTTACCGGTGGGCCTTGTTGTTGTTCGTTGTCCGTTGTGTTGTTAGTCAGACAGCGATAACGGTTGTCTGCGAGAAAATATTAAAATGCTAAATGGTTCGGCGGATGACTTGAGAGACCCGTTGGTCTGTACGCACTACCTTCACGTGGGATAAGGAGTTATGGGCTTCCCTGCGTCGTAGTTTGTCTGAAAGCTCTTCAGATGTCAGCAGTACCACGGGCTGATAGCCGGGAAGCGGTCTTGTCTTATTTGCTGTAGCAGGTGTGTTTTGGATTTGCTTTTTCTTCACCGGCCAGTCTCGTACCGTGCAGGAGCGTGCAAGGGTGAGGGACCTAGACCCCTTGGCGCATAGGATATAGCCCGGCGGATGGCCTCTCTGCTGAGCCTAGGATGGGTTGCGTCGTGTCGGATAGCCTCGGTGGGGCGTTCCCTAACAAGGTTCACGCCACCCTCGAGATCCGAGCGTGCAGGCTGAACAGTAGTGCACCCCTGCAGGAAGTTTAATCTATTCGAATAGCCGTGTCCACGGTAACAGGACGCTTTATGCTGAAGCTGGATCTTACCACTAGAAACTATTACTATTAAACTGTATGGTTCCGGGTCTTCTTCCTCGCAGGGAGTCGAGGAGGGGAACTCGGAGGCATTGTTATTATTAATCATTACAACTTATATTATACAATGTTGCAGCAACTTCTGCTTCATTGTTACTTTATTGCTTTATATGAACTGTTGGTTGTTTCTCTTCTCATGATGCAAGACATCGTCAGAAGATGCTAGTCTTCGATAGGCCTAGCTTCTTACCCTTATTCTGATTTCTATCTTGCAGTCCACTATATATACAGCCTCCCTTTTCCGTTGATACAAATGCATAATGCTTAGTAGCGGACGTAAGACTCGCGGGTCTACTAGATACTCACCTTCGCTTTATTTCCCCTTTTATGTTTTGCCTGATCGGCCGCTGCAGTCGACGTTGGAGCCCAGGAGCAGGAGTACCCCGGAGGCGGATACTACTACGTCGAGACCCCCGCTGACCAGGACCAGGAGTAGTTTCGGAGGCTCCCAGGCAGGAGGCCTTGCCTTTTCGATATGTATCTCTGATGTTATTTGTGCTAGCCTTCTTAAGGCAAAACTTGACTAACTATGTCTGTACTCAGATATTATGGCTTGTATAACTTATGTATTCGGGTCCGCATGACCCCCTTTATTGTAACATATGGGTTTATCCTTTTGTGTTTAGTGTTGTGCTGTGATATTCTCACCGTGGCACCCTAATCTCAGCCGTGTACCCTGCGTGTATGATTACTGTACACGGATTGATTTTGGGGGCGCTACAGGGCGCCCCGCCGAGGGTAACAAGAAGGCCAAGGCGTCGAAGGCCAAGGCGCCGGCTGCCGAGCGCCTGCAGTCGGCCATCGAGAAATGCATCGCCGACGCCGCAAGCAACGCCGCGATCAGGGAGGAGACGTCCAGGGCGAGGTGGGCCGAGCTTTTGTGCAAGCAGGACGCCAAGCTTGACCTCCTGAGGAACACCGCCGCCGCCAAGAAGAGGAACACCGATCTCTCCTTCCTGTCGACAATGGCGACGATGGATTTGGGATCGGTGGATGCGCAGATGAGGGCCTGGCTTGTCTCTGAGCGCGACAAGATCTTGCCCCAGATGGCGCCACCCGTTGTCACGCCGCCCGCGCCCCCCACAGCCCCGCCTGCGCTGGGGGTGCCTACCTCGCCCAAGGGCACGCCGTCCACGCCGATTGAGACATTCGGCGAGTCACTGGCTTCTGCGGTCGAACTGGACCGCCTACTTTGAGCTGTCGGCCGGCCTACTTTTTTGTTCCCCGCGTAGTCACGCCGCATGTGGCATGTTTGATCGCTGAACCATGGCGCGTTGGTCGCCGAACTTTGTTGTTTTTTGAAGCGGGAAACTATTCGAACTTGTGTGCGCGTCGCCGTTTTCTTGGGTTCGTCCTTGGCGACGCGGCTGGGGGGAAACTCGCCCCAAGCGTTATCGCCGCCCGAGCGCCCCCCAAGCGGCGCTAAAAATAGCGACGAAAATCGTCTTGGGATGCTCTTAATGAACTTGATCAATCAAGTTGAACGATTTTAGAGGTGATGGACCCGTTCGGACTTAACTGAGTTTATGCGGGTATCGAACAACCCAAACATCTGGGCTGGCTAAATGTGCTTTGGCCATCCACGAATTGCGGTTTGAGGGGTCAAGTTGTAGATACTATCAACGCCGACGCCGGGCTGAGGGGACAAAATGAATGATCGGGAAAAATGTTCATCAGCCGGTAGATCGCGCGCGTGGTGGCAACGATCGCTCTCATCGTTCGCCTTTAAACACACACAAAAGGTGAACCAGTTTGCAATTGAATCCTTGTTACAAACTTTGTTTTGCAACATGTAGCATGTTTACACTTTACAATGGTTGTGTGGCATACGCTGTCACAGATTATGTAATATAGATTGTTGCATTGGTTTGAGTGTAACAAGTTGCATAGATTGATTCTGAATACACATTCCACACAATCATAGTTTTGCAATTGGATCACGCCTTGGCTTCATTTTATTAAAAAAAAATGGTTCACAAGCTTTGCAACATGGTTATTGTTGAAAAGCCCTGAGCTTAATGAGGGAACTCTATTGCAAGCCTTCTTTTGCAATGAGCCTTCTTTTGCAAAAGCAGATGCGCTACAATGGAATTCTATTTCTACGGAACTTAGTGAGGGAGAAGATTGAATTAGCACAAAAAAGTTCGGCAGCGCATAACAAGTATCGAATTCTCAAGACCAGGACTGCAAATCACCACATGGTTTCCTACCAAACAGTTTGAAGATGACAGTGCGCCTTGCTGTATTTCTGACGAATTGAAATGGCCCATGTGGAAAGCCGACGTTAAGGTAGCATTGATTTCTGCCAACAGTGATTGAAAGCCACCCTACCAGAATCAGATAGTTTTGATGTAACAGGTACCGTGACCACATTTCTTTGACAATTGTAAATGTATAATTCGAACTACAATCTCATCCCATGTAGAACAATCGTGTGTGTATAATTCGAACTATAATCTCATCCCGTGTAGGAGATGATGACCCAGCAACTGAACCCAACGAAACAATGAAGCAACAGAGTTTGGTAAAGATGAAATTATCAGCTGATTACAGCAGCAAACTTATTCGATTCGAACTCATCAATGGCTCAGACCTTGAAGCTGAAGTTGAGAAGTATCTTGTTCAGGCCAAATTTCCAGCCGCCGCTCCCCTTGCTATTCCCCGTCGCCTGCACCGGCTCAGACCCATTGCCGTCCGCGGCGACAGTTTTCTGCCATAGCATGAAGCTCCTGCATCCATTGAAGCTTATCCTCTCATCGGCCTTCAGAGCTGCAACGAACGAAGATGAAGTTCAGGGACGTGCTAGCCATGAAATAGAGTAAATTAGCATCTATTATCATGGAGCCATGCTTACCGTCGGATCTGCCATTGGCTGTGTAGAGGAGGAAGTTTGCGGCATCGGCGCCGAGCAGCGGCATGCGGCCCTCGCGGGCGTAGCAGCGGAGCGCGGCGCGGATGAGCCCGTTGACCGACTCTCCCTCGTCGACGAGGAAGCGCAGCGGGCCGGCGCTCCCGAGGACGGTGACCGTCACCAGCACGCGCGCCGCCGCCGCGGCCTTGCCGCCGCGTGGCTCAACCTTCCTCAGCTTCATCGGCAGCGTCGACGGCAGCGCAACAGCCATAATCAATCAAATTCAAATCGAACGAACCCTAAACAATCAAAAATCTTCTTCTCTTCTCTCTTTTCTCAATCAATTCTCTTCTTCGCGAGGAATTAACGAACTCAAAATCGAATCGAAACAACCAGTGGGGAATCGAAAGAATTCTGGGAAGGTTTGGTCGGGAGGCCGCTCAGGGGTCGAGGCCGATGCAGCGGTGGTACCAGCCCTGCATGCAGGCGCCGAAGCAGCGGAAGGAGGCGGAGGAGGAGTCCCTCTCCGGCTGCGGCGGCGAGGAGGAGATCGTGCGGGTTCCCACCATTCACAAGGGGGCGGGTCTCGTGCTCGCGCGACGGTGGTCGGAGGAGATCTGGGGCGCTCGGCGGCGGCGGCGAGAGGAGGAAGGAGGAGACGGGCTCGGTTTCGTGTGCGGACGGATCGAAGCGTCAAGGGACGGAATATATGGTACGGCTCCGCTGAGGCTGAGGCGGCGGCCGCGTGGAGGGTTGCGCTGGTCTTCGAGGTTTCGAGAGAGAGCGCGTGATCTGGGCGGTTGGTGGCGGTGGATGGACGGGTGGATGCGGTTCTAGGGCGTCCACGCGGTTGGGACGCTTCTTTGGTGCCAAGCTGCCCCTCTACACGCAATGTTTTAGGACACCGAGGGGGCTTTTAAAAATACAGAAGTAGAGGACAATTTTTTTCCTTTTTTAACACTAAATTTTGCCTGGCAAATTTCATGTGATTTTACCCAAAGATTGCAAAGAACTTGTCACCGGCCACTATCCAACGTGCGGATAACTATATCAAGATCTGATATGGAAGTTCAAAGGAAAAAAGCTGATTTCAGTTCGTTTTGTAAAATTGAGGAGCTTTCGCTTTGATTTCATTTTATTGAAAATAAACTAATAGCATATAAAAGGCCTACTTCAGAATGCAATTTTGTTAGGACCAACAAGAGAAAGGAAAAATATCAAGCGTCGATACCTGTCGGTTGAGTATAAAACTCAGTCTAATCTGTCGGTAAATATCTTCAATCATTTTCTAAATTGAATAGCAATATACATGTTTGTGTGGGGGGCATTTCATGTGTATAGCTATTTTTTTTATAAACAATCAATGGAAGAAGATAAACCGCCCAACTGTTAAAAGACCTCGTTATGCGTCTGTCGTTAGGACGGAACGAGATCCGCCCGAACGAATCATGCGGGTGGGAGCGAGGATCGACCGCTCGGTACAGCCAGCTCCCCAGCCCATACGCTTTTTTACGTGGGCTATTTTATTGGGGCAGGGGCGGGTAAAAAATTAAAAACATCTATTTTCTATAAAATATATGTTTATAATTGAAGATACATGTTAATTTTATAGAAAATACTACGAGTTTTTTATGTGCAAAAATAACGATTTGCCATGTGCAAAAAGATCCATCACAACCTAAATACAATAATCTAAGGGTTTGTCTAGGGCACATCTAGATGTGCTCTAGAGCACATCTAAGTGTTCAATCAAACTAGGAAGACAAAGAAAAAATATAAAATATATATTTAAATGAATTTTTATGTAAAATCAATAGTATAGGATTTAGATGTGCTCTATCTTAGGGCACATCTAGATGTGCCCTAGCAAATCTGATAATCTAAACAAACGTGGCAAAATTGCCATGAGATGAAAACCCTATTGCACTATTATAATCATGGCAAATTTGCCATGTTCAATAATTTCAACAAAATGTGTGGTAGATTTGACATGCTCTACTCAAAATAGATTTGCCATGTTCTACTCTCCGTTTCAAATTAGATAACTTTCATTGGTGTACATGTCTACATATACATATGGACAAATGGAAATCATCTAATTTGGAACGGAGGGAGTATAAAATAGTCATGTTCAACAAAATCAACAAAACTTGTAATGTTTCGTAAAGTATCATGACCCGCATGTAAGAATTGTCATGTCCTACGAACAAGAATTGACATGTCCTATGAACAAGAATTGGCATGTCCTATGAACAAGAATTGTCATGTCTTATGAACAAGAATTGTCATGTCCAACGAATAAGAATTGTTATGTCCTTCGAATAAGAATTGACATGTCCTACGAACAAGAATTGTCATTTACAACAAACAAGAAATACTACAACTAAAGTTCTCATGGTGAAATACTTGAAATTGCCATGATACATAACTGTCGTGGTCATGGTACTAAAATTGCCATAGTCAGAAACTAAATTTGCCATGGTCTAAAAACTAAATTTGCAATGATGTATTAATGCAAAAGTGTCATGATCCATGGAGTAAAATTTGCATCCCTCCTCCCGCCATCGCACGTCGATATGCGCCGGAGAATCTTCTATACGCATCTGGATCCCGGGAACCCGCCATGTCATGCACCTGGATCGACGGATATCTACTCGACGCAACTCCCCAGGATGCTCGCCGATGAGTGAAAAAGTATCTAAAAACAATGGTAGTTTTAAATCTAGCAAAAAAATAGATGAAACAAATCATGGTAATTTAGTATAGACACCGTGACAATATCAGTGTAAACAACATGACAACTTTTGGTCCAAATTTTTTGACGAAACATGCCAACATGAGATCTAGTTTTGAAGATCTCGCCGCGATGAATTTAATGGTATGAAAGAAATTTTAATCTGTTTTTATTTAAGAGGTGAAACATTTTGAAAACTGGAAAACGAAAAAGATTCTGCTGACTCGTACCATGTGCGTGGGAAGTGGAGAAGGTGGTGTGCAAGCCGACGGCGGTTGCACCGAACGCTCGCCCAATCTGACATGGTGACGCCCCTTGCAAAAAAATGGTGGATCGGGCGTTCGGGCTAAAAGTGGTTGCGCCTGACGTCTGATACGTCCCAAACGTATTTATAATTTCTGCTTGTTCCATGCACTTTTATGTGACATTGCTACATGTTTTGCTACACTTTTATATCATTTTACACATATTTGGACTAACCTACTAACTCAGTGCACCCAATGCCAGTTCCTGTCTGCTGATATCTTTAGTTGCAGTGATTTTTCTCCAAGTTAAAATGCGAGAAAAATTCCGGAAAAAGCAGAATAAAAATCAGCGTCAAGGAAGCTTCCGAAGCCACTGAAGAAGAGCCATAGGGGGTCACCCCCTCCCAGGCGTCCAGGTAGCGCGGCCCCAACCCTGGCCGCGCCACCAGGGTGCCTGGGAGGTGGGCCCCACCTCTGGTGATATGGGGTGGCCCGATCTTCTCAGTAAGCGTACGGTGAATATGAGGGCGATATGAGATAACTTGTATGTAGCCGATGAACTCTCCTCGCTAGATCCCTGTTGCCAATGCGACAACTCTCTATCCTTTGGATATTCACAACTTCACACAATTGCGCAACGTAATCGTCGACCACGAGACAGTAATTTGCAATCTACTAATTCCTAGTGGAACAACAGATCACACAGAACTTGCAGTAGCCAAACTTCGGATCGATACAAATTGAAGTTGATGATTCAAGATGAATGCTTAGAAGCAAATCTCTGAACTAGGGTTTATCTAAAACGTGGTCTAACCCTAAAACGCGTTGGGGGCTAGGTATTTATAAGCTAGGGGGTCTAAAGTTGGATACAAGGGCCGTAGCCCTGAAATATGTGCGGAGGCAGTGTCGGACGTCCGGTGGGTATCGGATGCCCGTCGGGACCATCAGACATCCGGTTGGCATCGGATTTCCGGTATTTATAACGCCAAACCCTTGTGTACTCGGTGCACCCTAATTCCGGCAAATGTCGGATTTTCGATAGTTTTGTCACCAAAGCTTCTGTCCTCGAGGTACCCTATTTCCGGTACGGGTCAGACGTCCGGTGGTCGGACGTTTGGTAGGCGTCGGACATCCGTTCCCTGGAGCTTCTTTTTGATTGATGGCGAGGTTGCTCGCTTCCCTGTCAACAGCGTCGGGCGTCCGGTTCCTGGAGCATCATCATATCGTTCCCGAACCTCGTTTCTCTTTTCTGCTTCTCGTCTTCTTCATGGTACCTGATCATGCATACATACAAAGACTTAGGCAGTATATAATTCTCATTAAGCACAACATCAGATTCTATTAAGAGCAAGTTCACATGTTGTTCAATTAGCTTTGCACGAGCTCTAGTAATAGGTACAAGTCTGATTTGATTGGCTTGTTCATTAGGAATAGTTGGGGATGTACTATCAGTAGGGATGTCCTCATCATCTCCCCCCCTTCAAAAGACGTCGACCTCGACGCTCCAAGGTCATCTCCCATGTATGGTGATAGATCAGCAACGTTGAAACTGTTGCTAGCGCCCTCAAACTCAGCAATGGGAATATTAATCGAGTAGGCATTGTCATTGATCTTGGCTAACACCTTGTAAGGACCAGCACCACGCGACTTCAACTTGGAATCCTGCAACCCTGGAAATCTATCCTTGCGCAAATGCACCCACACCATGTCTCTAGGCTGAAATAGGACTTTCTTCCGTGACTGGTTCCTTGCAGCAGCAACGTTCTTGCCTTGCTTCTCAATAGCCTCTCGTGTCTTCTCATGAATCTTCTTCACATAATGTGCTCTGTGGAATGCCTCCATATTAACTCGTTCCTGCAATGGAAGAGGCGGCAAATCAAGCGACATAATAGGCTTAAAACCATACACTACCTCAAAAGGACAAAGCTTAGTAGTAGTGTGTACTGCCCTATTATAAGCAAGCTCAACATGTGGCAAACACTCCTCCCATTCACGCAGATTTTTCTTGATCATAGCTCGCAACAATTGGGACAATGTTTTGTTCACCACCTACGTTTGACCATCAGTTTGGGGATGACATGTAGTGTTGAACATCAACTTAGTCCCCAACTTTCCCCAAAGTGTCTTCCAGAATTAGCTCACAAACTTCACATCCCTGTTAGAAACAATTGTCTTGGGCACTCCATGCAAGCGTACAATCTCCCTGAAAAACAGGTTAGCAACATGCGACGCATCGTCGCTCTTATGGCATGCAATAAAATGTGCCATCTTGGAAAATCTATCCACTACCACAAATATACTATCATGACCATGTTTAGTGCGTGGCAATCCTCACACAAAATCCATACTAATATCTTCCCAAGGCGTGGTAGGAGCCAATAGTGGATTATACAAACCGTGAGGCTTCAGCTTAGACTTGGATGTGTTCCATACAATGCAACACCGAACAAACCTGTCCACATCACGCCTCATCCTGGGCCAATAAAAATTATCAGCAATCATGAGTAGTGTCTTCTCACGCCCAAAGTGACCCATCAAACCTTCTGCATGTGATTCCTACAACAATAGAAAACACACAGACGATTCTGGAACACAAAGTTTGTTAGCTCGAAACAAAGATCTATCATGGATGTGGAACTTGTCCCATGCATTTCGAAGCAAACACAAACGATATGGTTCAGCAAAATCATGATCAGTTGCATATAAATCACACAAGCTCTTTCAACCAGGAATCTTAACATCAAGATGTGTTAATAACATATTCTTCCTAGAAAGAGCATCAGCAACAACATTATCTTTCCCTTTCTTATATTTGATTATGTAGGGAAAAGACTCAATGAACTCAACCCACTTAGCTAGGCGTCTATGAAAATTAGATTGAACTTTCAGATATTTCAAAGCTTCATGATCAGAATGTATGATAAATTATTTTGGCCACAAATAATGTTGCCAAACCTCAAGAACTCGAACAAGTGCATACAATTCTTTATCATAAACAGGATAATTCAATCTAGCACCAAAAAGATTCTCACTGAAATAAGCTATAGGTCTACCTTCTTGCATCAAAACACCACCAATGCCTATACCACTAGCATCACATTCAACCTCAAATTGTTTAGAAAAATCTGGTAATGCAAGTAATGGTGCAGAAGTAAGCAAACGTTTCAGCTCATCAAATGAAAGGTCTTGGGCAACGACCCAAACAAAAGGCACACATTTCTTTGTCAACTCATTCAACGGTGCAACATTAGTACTAAAGTCTTTCACAAAACGTCTATAAAAACCAGCTAAGCCGTGAAAACTTCGTAGTTGACTAACATTCATGGGAGTAGGCCAATTTTGAATTGCTTCAATTTTAGAAGAATCTACTTCTACCCCATGCTTAGATACAACGTATCCTAGAAATATGACCTTATCTTTTGCAAATGTGCACTTCTCAAGATTAGCATATAATTTAGCATCACGCAACACTTGCAAAACTTGTCTAATATGCTCAGCATGTTCAAAATCATTGCGGCTGTAAATAAGTATATCATCAAAATAGACAACCACAAAACGTCCAATAAACTCTCGCAAAACATGGTTCATTAATATCATGAAAGTACTAGGAGCATTAGTATTACCAAAAAGCATAACTAACCACTCATATAAACCAAACTTAGTTTTGAAAGCAATTTTCAATTCATCCCCTTCTTTCATCCTAATTTGATGATATCCACTAAGTAATTCAATCTTAGAGAAAATAGCAACACCACTCAATTCATCAAGCATATCCTCTAAACGTGGAATATGATGACGATATCGAATAGTGATATTATTTATAGCTCTCCAATCTATGCACATACGCCATGTACCATCTTTCTTAGGAACCAAAATAACAGGAACTTCACAAGGGCTAAGACTGACACGAATATACCCTTTGTCCACAAGCGCTTGCACTTGTTGCTGAATTTCCTTCGTCTCTTGGGGATTGGTCTTGTATGGTTCCCGGTTGGGGAGAGTAGCACCCGGAATAAGATCAATTTGGTGCTCAATACCACGAAAGGGTGGTAATCCCGCTGGAACCTCCACCGGGAACACATCATCATAGTCCTGAAAAACAGTAGACACACTAGAAGAAAGAGGATGATTATCAATAGAAAGCAAAACCTCGCCTTTGTACATAAGCACAAGTGGCATGGCTGTAGGATCCTCACTAAATTCTCTCATGTCTTCTTTGGTGGCTAATATAAGCAAACTAGTCTCTCTCTCACTTTTTGTTATATTATCACTCACACCTATTACATTGTTCTCTCGTGTAGGTCCTAAATTCACCTCTACTTTCTGACGAGTCTCATTCACAATTTGCTGCGGGGACATAGGATGGAGATTAACTTTCTTTCCCTTGAACTCCAAATGATATGTATTGGCTCGGCCATTGTGTTGCACATGGCGGTCATATAACCACGGCCGACCCAATATGAGGTGGAAAACTTTCATAGGCACCACATCAAAATCAATGGAATCCTGGTAGGGGCCTATATCGAAATTCACGCGCACCATATGATTCACTTTCATCTCACCACTGTCACTCAACCATTGGACATAATTCGGATTTGGGTGAGGTAAGTATTTCAGATTTAGCTTGGCACATAACTCCTTGCTTGTGAGGTTGCGGCAGCTACCTCCATCAATGATTACTTTGCAAGATTTGTTGGGGCCAACTAATGCTTTGGTTTGAAACATATTGCAACGCTAAGATTCAGATTTGGGCTGCACAGTAAGAGCACGTTGTTACACAACAATAGTAGGAGAAGGCGAGGGAAAAGCATACATGCCTTCTTCACTGTTGTATCCTTCGTCATCGAATGCGGATGGGTCTTCATCATCACCGGTTTTGTCGTCGATATGTAACGGCAGATGCCATGGGGATGGCTAAAGAGGGGGACAGACCGAAGTTAGTGTCGCTGGTACCGGAAACGAGAATGGGAACACACGGTGAGACACCACGATGTACCCAGGTTCGGGGCTCCCCGTAGAGATAACACCCCTAGTCCTGCCGAGCTAGCTATATGCAATAACTCTGGCTACAATGAATGCTCCTTGAGCTTTTTGAGAGGAAGAAGAAGAGGGCCTCTGGTCTCTACTCTCTCCTTGCTCTCTCTGATGGGTGAGATTGCAATAACTACTCTGTCGTCCCCCACGCAGGAGGGGTACCCGGGGCTCTTATAGGCCGAGCCCAGGGTACAAAGGTAAATACACAAGAAGAAGGGCCCAACTGTCTGTCTCAGATCGGCTAGGAACCTAACATCGTGCTTCTCTGGATGACCCGGTGTAGACTTGCGGCCCTCCATGCTGCTATCCGTAGACCTCGGTAGTGAACAGTGAGTCTAGATACTTAGGCCTGTCGGCCTGTCCGCGTGATTGGCGCTGGAGGAGACCGCACGCCTCTGACAGTTCCGATCTTTAGGGATTGCGCATTGAATGCTCTTGTACCAGGTGTCCGATCTGGACCTCTGATCGGACGCTGCTCTTCTTACTTCGGCCGGATGCTCCTGGGTGGGGCCGATTGTGCGTGCTCCGGGGCAATCGGCTCTCACTTGGAACAGTTCGTCCCACTTCTTGGTTACTCTTGTTTAGCTCGGCCTTGATTAGATCAGTGACCACTAGGTCGGTGATCTTTGCTTTGATGAACTATTTCCCCTGGGTGACCCTACCCGGGGGTCATTCCCCCGACAGTAGCCCCTGAAGCTGCGGAGGTCCCGCCGAACTCAGAGATGGCGAGACCTGCACAGGTTCCTTAAAAATGCTTTCCTTGTCTCTGACCGATTGCTCCAATAGGCCGGTTGCTTGCTACCTGCTGATTGCTCTTGATCTTCCGATTACTCTTATTCGTCCGATTGCTCTTGTTCTTCTGATTGCTCTTGATCTTCGTATCAACTGCTCTCAATGGGCCGATTGCACTTAATTGGCCGATTGCGCTTGACTTCCTCGACTGATCCGCCCAACGGTTGGTTTGACTGGAATGTTGACCGAACTTGCCGCTTCGAATTCGCTGAAGAATACGGGACGTCGTGCCATGATTTGACATGCCATAACCTCTGCCTCGACCCACGCGCGCACGTCCCGTCCCATCCTCCAGATCTTCTGTGCTCCGGACTGACACCGCTCCGTGGATACACTCGGCCACACCGCCTGTCAAATCGGCACACCCGATCCCACTACCTCCTTGTCGTGTCTTTAAATACCCGACGGGGTGAGAGATGCATCTCGCACCCCTCACTCCATCTTCTTCCTCAAGCTTTCCTCCATTGCTTCCGCTGCCGCACCGCTCGCCCCGCCGTGCTTCTGCTGCTTCCTCCGCCGCCCAGAGCCGCCGCCCCGAAGCCTGAGCCGCCGCACTTCACCGCCCTTGCCACCACTCCTCCTCCTCCACCATAGGTGGGCTTGGATCTAGATTTCCTCCGCCTTCGCCGCCGTCTTCTCCGCTGCCGCCGCCTTCTTCCTCGTCTCTGTCTCGCTCCTCCTCGCCCACCAAGGAGTCTGACGCCTCCATGGGGGCCGCCGCCGCCGCCGGCTCCCAGAGGGGAGCTTGGAAGGGCTCCAATGTGACAGAGATGAAGGTCGCGCTCCTCCGCCGGTCTCGCAAGATCCCGGCGGACCTTGACTTCCGCATTCCCGGCGACGAGATCGTGCCCGCGCCCCGGGATGGCGGACGTGTTGTCTTCCTTGCGCACTTCGAGCGCGGGTTTGGACTTCCGGTGAGCCAATTTTTTCACGACTTCCTCGCCTTCTATCGCATGCAGCCACATCATCTTGGAGCCAACGCTATCATGCTGCTCTCCACTTTCGTGGCCCTATGCGAAGGTTATCTCGGAGTCCGGCCCACCATTGGGCTCTGGTGCATTTTTCACTTCCGCAGCTTCCAAGTGGGCACTGGTGTGTACACTATCAACCCCAAGACCAAGAAAAAAGAGGAGGTCAAGGTGATGGCCGAATGCGGTGGCGCCACCATCTACCTCCGCTAGGTCGGACTCTATCCTCATCCCCAACTGCCTCAGTCCATCAAGAACTGGAAGACGGGGTTCTTTTATGTTTCCTCACCACGGAATCAAGACTTGTTGAATCTGCCCGAGTTCTCTCTGCCCCCACCGACTGCGAAGTATCATTGGGCTGAGAAACCGGGGGACGGGGATACCGATCTGGATCACGAGATGGCGTATATCCAGAAACTGATGGAACAAGGGCTGCAGCCCGCCGATCTGGTGGCGACCTGGCTCTGCCGCCGAGTGCTCCCACTGCAACGCCACTGCCACCGGATCTGCAACATGCACATGCGTCGCGACCCCACTCGGATTTCCACATTCCGAATAGATGAGAAAGAATTCTTCCACCGAATCAACAGCATTACCAATCTTAAAGTTACTGAACCTTTCGAGTTCGGGCTGAAGCCGTTCAGCCGATCTCGGCCCTGCCCCGAGGTATGCTTCAATTATAACCCTCTGCTCTAGCTTTTTTCTTTCCTTCATACTAATTTTGATCGGATCCTTTTCCTCAGGAATTCCTAGCCTCTAGGCTCATGCAGGACGGACAGTCCGCTTCAAGCTACCACCCTGACCGAGCTGAAGAAGACGCCCAGGACTTGGAGCTTGAAGAAGAGACCGAATCCGAGACCGAAGCCCGAACTGCTTCCCTCGGACTCGGCTTCAAGAAGCCGGGTGAGTCTGATTCCTCCGTCAAACGCTTCATGGCCGAATGGAGCAGTGATTCTGATCCTCTTGGTGACCTCGGCGCAGAATCCGAGCCCGCCGAACAGACACTGCCCAAGGGCAAACGCCCTCGACCTGAAGACGCCGGCCCTTCCAAGATTGCCAAGAAGAAAGGGAAAACGGGCACGCGCCGAGCTGCCCCTGAAACTAGTGGCCCTGTGCTTTCTCCTACCCCACTGAATATCGCTCGCCCTGGCTTTTCCATGGCCAAATTTGTTGCTCCACTTCCTAGAGCTTCCGGGTACATATCTTCACCTCTTGTTCTTCTTGATTTTTCCTGTGCTGCATTGCTCACTTGTGTTCTTTTATCACAGGGCTGCCCGATCTGTGGACCCTGCCGGACCTGGGGGTGCGCCGATTTCTCCCCCTGCCCCCTCTGCTGCTCCTGTCTACACGACCCAGGCAACCTCGGCCACCTCCAATGTGTCCGTGCCTTCTCGCAAGAAAAGTGCCGCTGACACCCATAAAGCCGAGCGGGCCAAGAAGAAAGCTACTGCTGCCGCGACCCAAACGCGACCGATCGCTCCGCCGCCGACCTCTGCTGCTCTTCCGACTGCTGGCACGCAGTCGGCCACTCCTGCTCCGACCGCTGCTGTTGCTTCTCCAATTCTGCTAGACCATTCTGGCATCGCGCATGTTGATGTGCCGATGCCAGATCGGCCTACCGCTAATCCTCCTTAGCCTGAGGCTTCTCCAGCCCAGGCCACTGCTGCTGACCCATCCCCCGCTGCTGGCTCGGGGAGCGCCGCTGTCATCTCCACTGAGCCCACCGTTGTTCCACCTACTGCTCCGCTTGTCACTCATGTTGCTGCTGCCAGATCCAGTGCTTCTACAACATCGTCCTCCGGTGTCCTTGTTCGCCAACCGCCATCCGACTGCCAGCTCGTACTGGCCGATCGGTTCCGTGAGGCATACCTTGGAACCTCCGATGTTTTGCCTGTCCGACCTATTGTCGACTCGGCCACTCCTCCGCCTCGTGGCTCCGAGGACCAACTTCCGTCCCAACTTCTGGATCGGCTAGGTGGTCTCGCCACCGACATCCGACGCTTCACCGATGCCTCGCTGGGTCAAATTCTTGCGTCCAACCACTCTGTTACTGTAAGTTCTCTTTTCAGTGGGGGCGCGCCTAGCGCACCCACTAGGTGTAGTCCCCAAGATTCGGGCCAATTGCTTGCAATCTGCTCGGATCTTCTTTTCTCTTTGTTACCTTATGCTCTTGCTTTAACTTTGATCGGCCCATTTTTCAGGCCATCTGTGATAGGCGTAAAGCTATATTTGATGAGCTTCTGGCCGCTTATTCAGCGGGTCAGAAGTCCATTGCTTCTCTGAAAAAGAACGCCGATGCCCAAGCTGTCAAGATTCAGGAACTCACAGGTATATTCTGCTTGTCCTTTCTTGCTTCCTCCGATTATGGTAATGTCCTTACTCTATTGCGCACTTGTAGCCGCTGCCACTCGCTCCTCCGAGCTGGAGGCTGCTCAGAAGAGAATCGCCGAACTGGAGATCCAGCTCGGTGAGAAGAATAGCCAGCTCGGCCCCGCCGAACAAGACAACCAGCGCCTGGCTGCTGCCGAAACTGAGCTTCAAGCCAAACTTCAACGAGCTGTCGATGATCTTGCCGCTTCCCGACGCGCTCATGAACATGAACTTCAGAGGCTCTCCAATGCCCGAATTGAGGTTGAGGGCCAACTCATGAAGGAAAGGGATGCTGATGTTAAACGTGCTGAGGACATGGACGCCCAGCAGATCATAGAGATCCAGCGCGCACAAGCTAGTGTTGATCTTTCCCACACCTGCCTCCACCGAGTAGATCTTGCTCTTGCAGGTAGTTATTGCTTTTGCCACTTGATACGTCCAAAACGTATCTATAATTTATGCTTGCTCCGTGCATGTTTTGTGTGATATTGCTATGATCTAGATACACTTTCATACACTTTTGATCATATTTGGACTAACCTATTAAATCAGTGCACCCCAGTGCCAGTCCCTGTTTTCTGCTGTTTTTCTATTTCAGTTTTCCCCCATATAAAAAGTGCCAGAAAAATTCGGGAAAATTCAGATAAAAAATCAGCGTGACGGAAGCTTCCAGAAAAGCCCGGGAGGGGCCAGAGGGGGGCCAAGGGGGGGCCAGGCGGCCACCCGGCGCGGCCCCACCCCTAGCCGCGCCAGGGGGTCGCCTAGGGCCCCTGGCCCACCTCTGGCTGCCCCCTTTCTCCTATTTATCCCCTGTCACGGGACAACTCCAGAAGCAGAACCCTATTCCGCGAACTCGCCTCTGTTCCGCCGCCGCCGCGCTTCCAAGATCGGGAGCACCAGAAGACCTCTTCCCGGCACCCTGCCGGAGGGAGGATTGACCTCCGGGAGTCTCCTCTCCACCATGGATGCTCCCCGGATGTCTTGTGAGTAGTTTTCCTTGGACCATGGGTCCGTGATCAGTAGATACGTGATGTTCTCCTCCCCTCTTTGATCTTCATTGTTTAGACCTCGTGAGCTGCCCTACATGATCGAGGCACCTTTGTAATATTTCTGCAATTGCTATGTTGAGTTTGATCTGATCTGATGGATTATGAGATTATGTTCAGATTGTGATAGAGTAATATATTTGGTTTCTATCTTTTATATTTTTGTTCCTAAGTAATTCTTGCATGTTCTCCGTTGCTGTTTATTGCTTTGGCCAAGTAGTAGGTAGTGACTCCAAGAGAGAGCGTTGTGCTAGATTGTGGGTTCGTGCCTCCCCGATGACACGCTTGAGTGACAGAAACATGAGTCTAGGGGATGTGCCGTTGCCACAAGGGGGAAAACAACGGTGCTTGTGACCGCGGTCACAAGGATTGTTTACTTTACGCAAAGTTCTTTTATTGCAGTTGTCTGTTGCTTTGGGTTTACACTTTGGGTGGGGCTCGCAACTTAATACCAGCGAGATGTTCTGGATAGATATCTCAAGGTGGATGATTAGTAGTAGATGCAGATGGATTTCGGTCTACTTATTTTTGCGTACTGCCCGTGCTTTTGAACCTCTTCCTTTCTTTTGTAGCATAGTTAGCATTGCGGTGCGTTCATAATCCTGTCAATTGCCCTTCTGTAATTTTTTTACCTCGCATAGCAGTTTTATCGGGAGAGATACATCACTAGCGAACATCACGTATCCCGGTCCATATCCTCATTACTGTTTCCAAGCTATCTTTACTTTTCTACTTTTACTTGCTATCATTATCACTTGTGTTTTACCCTTTGTGAACAACAAGACCGGAGAGATTGACAACCTCTCTGAACTTCGTTGGGAACAAAGTTATATGTGTCTGTGTGCAGGTCCACGTCAGTCGCGCCGCTGACACCTACTTATCATATCCGGAGTCCTACGGGAGACAAACCTTGGTATCTCCACCGAGGGAAACTCGCTGCTACACTGCATCACGCCTTCCACTTGGGGCTCACCAACGAAGGGCGCGAAGCCGCTAAGCAAGAGAATTTCTGGCGCCGTTGCCGGGGACTACGAGTGCTAAGACAGGGGAGTTGCACACTACCCTTTACCTTTTTTTTAGTCTTGTTAGTTTATCTTTAAGTTTTTATCTTTGTGTCTTTTATCAAAAACTACAAAAAATATATTTATTTTGCTAGCTGTCATTATGTCTGGTCCTTCTGTTTTGTTGAGACAGAGGTTCTCACCTTTAAAAAAAAGGTGGAGAAAGTTTAAAAGATGCTTGGTATAGAATTAATGATTCTCATAGAAAAGCCACCAAGAAGCAATCCACTACTATCTTGCTTAGAAATTTTTATGTTGGAATTACTCCTTAGAATAGGTTCATATTAGATACTGCTATCAATGGGAATTTTCTAGAAGCCCCGACTTGGGAGTCTCTTAATGTTATTGAAAATCAATTTGAGGGTTTTTATGATTCTGATCTTGGATACCCTTGATTCTTCTTTTTGCATTATGCCTAGCTAATGGCTTTAAAGAAGCGCTTTCGGGAGGCAGCCCGCAAAGAATTTAGGTTTTTCTTTTTGCTTTTGTCGTGTCTTGATGATTGTTACTACTGTAGCAACATCATTGTATCTTTATTTTTCAGCTTTGTGCCAAGTTATAGCCTCTTACGGCAAGGGAAGTAAAAGTTGTGACATGCTGTCCAGAAAACAGATTCTGTCCTCGTGACCAGAAAAATTCCAGAAAAATCCCAGTTCATCTTTTCGAGCTGACATTTTTACACAGTATGCTCTATACAATTACGAAACGTCCGTATGTTCTGAGTTTTTTGATTTGAGTTGCAGAAGTGCCCCTAAAAAAATCTTTACTATCTGCTGTTCTGTTTTTCACAGATTCTGCCACGTTTTGTCTCTCCTAACTTTTGCAAACCTTAAGCTTGTTTTTTCTTTGCAAAAACTTTTTGGCACTCTTGAGAAACAGTAGCTCTTCAATAATATCTTTATATCCAGTGGAGAAAAATTATTTATTGAGGGTACTAACCTCTCTAATCAGTTTATGATGAGTTATGTATGAAGGGAGTTTTCAAGTGTGCGATGGAAGATGATGAAAGGAGATCCAGGAGTGTCAAGCGCTCAAGCTTGGGGATGCCCCCATGCATCCCCAACAAATATTCAAGGAGACTCAAGCGTCTAAGCTTGGGGATGCCCCCGTGCATCCCCTTCTCCATCAACAAATCATCAGTTCGTCCTTCGTCTCACTATATTTTTATCACTTCATGTGTTATGTGCTATGTTGGAGCGTCTCGCTCTTAGGTTTTGTTTTTAGTTTTGTTTAGCTTTTCTTGCTGTTCATAACAAGTTAGATCCCGTCTTACTTTGTGTGGGAGAGAAACACGCTCCACTTTCAAAATCTAGAACACATCATAGGATTCTTCATGCCTATCTTTTTGCTGTTGTGTGTTCTTTATCTTTTCATAGCTACTGCCATGTTTAGTTTTAGTCTAATTTGTCTTAAGCAAGAGCCTTGTCTTTTGTTTAGTTTGTTGCTGGAACTCTTTTTAGTTTTCATGTTTAACTTGTTAAAGAGAGTTGGTTGTTGCACTGAGTTGTGTCTTGTCTTGAAAGTAGGTGATTGAGGTTGCTATTTAATTTTAGTAGTAGCTTGCAATACTTTTGAGGTATTGTTGTGAGTAATGTTTGGACTTTTGGTGTCAAGAGATCTTGCCTATTAGTGATAGGTGTCCTATTTTGGGCAATCCGTGTTTGTTTTCAAAACCTACAAAACTAGTTGAGAACTCTAGCTACTAGATGGATCACTACTCTTCTGAGGAGTCGAATATCAGAGAACACTCACGTACCATGAGTCGAGGATGCGCAAGGATAAACAAACCCCCATACACTCCTCCTCGGGGTACTTGTCTCTTTGTGAACCTCATTATTAGATTGAGAGTTACCGATAATAAGTGCATGAGTTCTTCGGACTAATGTAAGTATTGAGAGTTGACACTTCCACCTTCCCATATTTTGCTAGCCTTTCCCGTGCCGTGCATTACCTTCTTCTCACTCCGAGAGTTGGTGTCCACCTTCGCCGGTACATCCAAACCCTTGGCATGATACGCTCTGTCATCATAAGCCTCCTTATATCCTTCCTCAAAACAGCCACCATACCTACCTATCAAGGCATTTCCATAGCCTTTCCGAGTTACATTGCCCTGCAACATCCACCTCTTCATGACTTGATCTTCATGTCATACATGTTCCTGCTACACTGGCACAAGCATACATTGCATACATCATGATAGTTACATCTTCTTTATGATTTTGAGTACCTTGTAAAGTGTGAAAGATCTCCTTTACCTTATTGTAAAATAGAGTGTTGCCCTTAAGTGAGTAAAAGATCCCGAAGTGGACACATTAAAAGATCCCGAAGAGGACAAATGAGAGTTAAATAGAAAGAGCCATTGAGGCCACCAAAAAAATACAAAAAATAGAAAAAAGAGATAAAGAAACAAAAAGAGAGAAAGGGGCAACACTACTATCCTTTTGAGAGATCCACACTAGTACTCCCTTTATATCCTTGTACTTCATAGAGATGATCTTTATACATATAGTTTGGAGAGCTTCCTAGCTCGTATGTGCACCCGTTGCATGGCAATCCCTACTCATCACATCATATCTATCATTTGGCATCTCTTGCCTATGATTGTCCTCATTGATGTGAGCCTTTCTCATCCTTTTGTCTTCCTCCTCCACCATATTTTTCTCTTTGTCATCCTAAGTGTCAACTTTCGTGCTTACGCTCATCCATTGCATGAGTGCTCAAAATATCGAAAAGGAGTGGATCAAATTGAATTGTACCTGGCTAGTGGTCTGGGGACGAGTCAAGATAAGATTCCAAAGAAGACCAAGTGTGACAATTTAGTAGATTGAGTTCTCAACAAAAATACTTTTTCTCATATTCCCTATCCCTTTTCTTGCACGCAAACACCATTTGGAGACATTCGAGTCACGGACAGCGAGAGCTCTTGCACCTAATGTTCTTTTGTTACTTGTTTCAATGCTAATATAGACTCTTGCATGTTATGACTTGAATTGAATCTCTAACCTTGCTTGCTTTACTTTTTAAGGTTATTTTATGGTTGCTAGCATGTCACCACAAAAATTATGCTTGTTATCATTTACCTACTCGAGGACGAGCAGGAATTAAGCTTGGGGATGTTGATACGTCCAAAACGTATCTATAATTTCTGCTTGCTCCGTGCATGTTTTGTGTGATATTGCTATGATCTAGATACACTTTCATACACTTTTGATCATATTTGGACTAACCTATTAACTCAATGCACCCCAGTGCCAGTCCCTGTTTTCTGCTATTTTTCTATTTCAGTTTTCCCCCATATAAAAAGTGCCAGAAAAATTCGGGAAAATTCAGATAAAAAATCAGCGTGACGGAAGTTTCCAGAAAAGCCCGGGAGGGGCCAGAGGGGGGCGAAGGGGGGGCCAGGCGGCCACCCGGCGCGGCCCCACCCCTGGCTGCGCCAGGGGGGCGCCTGGGGCCCCTGGCCCACCTCTGGCTGCCCCCTTTCGCCTATTTATCCCCCGTCACGGAAAAACTCCAGAAGCAGAACCCTATTCCGCGAACTCGCCTCTGTTCCGCCGCCGCCGTGCTTCCAAGATCGGGAGCACCAGAAGACCTCTTCCCGGCACCCTGCCGGAGGGAGGATTGACCTCCGGGAGTCTCCTCTCCACCATGGATGCTCCCCGGATGTCTTGTGAGTAGTTTTCCTTGGACCATGGGTCCGTGATCAGTAGCTATGTGATGTTCTCCTCCCCTCTTTGATCTTCATTGTTTAGACCTCGTGAGCTGCCCTACATGATTGAGGAACCTTTGTAATATTTCTGCAATTGCTATGTTGAGTTTGATCTGATCTGATGGATTATGAGATTATGTTCAGATTGTGATAGAGTAATATATTTGGTTTCTATCTTTTATATTTTTGTTCCTAAGTAATTCTTGCATGTGCTCCGTTGCTGTTTATTGCTTTGGCCAAGTAGTAGGTAGTGACTCACAGAGGGAGCGTTGTGCTAGATTGTGGGTTCGTGCCTCCCCGATGACACGCTTGAGTGACAGAAACATGAGTCTAGGGGATGTGCCGTTGCCACAAGGGGGAAAACAACGGTGCTTGTGACCGTGGTCACAAGGATTGTTTACTTTACGCAAAGTTCTTTTATTGCAGTTGTCTGTTGCTTTGGGTTTACACTTTGGGTGGGGCTCGCAACTTAATACCAGCGAGATGTTCTGGATAGATATCTCAAGGTGGATGATTAGTAGTAGATGCAGATGGATTTCGGTCTACTTATTTTGGCGTACTGCCCGTGCTTTTGAACCTCTTCCTTTCTTTTGTAGCATAGTTAGCATTGCGGTGCGTTCATAATCCTGTCAATTGCTCTTCTGTAATTTTTTTACCTCGCATAGCAGTTTTATCGTCTTTTTGGAGAGAGACATCACTAGCGAACATCACGTATCCCGGTCCATATCCTCATTACTGTTTCCAAGCTATCTTTACTTTTCTGCTTTTACTTGCTATCATTATCACTTGTGTTTTACCCTTTGTGAACAACAAGACCGGAGAGATGGACAACCTCTTTGAACTTCGTTGGGAACAAAGTTATCTGTGTCTGTGTGCAGGTCCACGTCAGTCGCGCTGCTGACACCTACTTATCATATCCGGAGTCCTACGGGAGAAAAACCTTGGTATCTTCACCGAGGGAAACTCGCTGCTACACTGCATCACGCCTTCCACTTGGGGCTCACCAACGAAGGGCGTGAAGCCGCTAAGCACCACTCCGATCTAACTTTGCCATTGATCGGACTAACTTCCTTCTCCGATTGCTCCTGCCAGATGCCTGGACCCACTCCAACACCGTCGCTGATGAAGCAGTTGCCGCAACCCGCCAAGTGCGGGGTGTGGTAGTTGCTGCCGATGCCGGCTGGGACGCCGAAGACTTCGTGGTTGCCCTGGATGCTCGGATTCCTCACGTGAAAGGTGCCCTGTGCACATACAAGACTTGCATACAGAATTTGAATGACAAGCTGTTCAAGGGCAAGCAGAAAACCATTGCCTTTGATAAGAATGAAGATGTTGCTTGGAGTCTGAAAGCTGTAGGCCGCCAGGTTGACCATATGCTCGATTCTGCCTTCCGATCTAGGGTGCAGGCTGCCCTCTCTATCGCGAAGAGCTGGTATCCTGGAATTGATCTGCAACTGATGACTGCTCTACGGGAGGGTTCGGAAGAATCCATCGGCGAGCTCTAGACTCAGATCTGCCATATTGCCCAAGAGCTTGCAAATGGTATGGATCTCCTGGAGGTCACTCCCTATGTTGATTCTGCTGGCCAGCCGGCTGGAGTTGCCTCCTTTAGCGACCTTATGTACACCAAAAGAGAGGAAAAGGCGCCTCAGTCCCGACCTACTCGTCAGGTCGGCAGCGAGAACTCCCACTCTTCAGATTACGCCGATGATGATGCTGAGGAAGAGAGCGAGGGTTCCTCCGATGGGCACTCGGTGAGTGCCGCCCAGGAGCCCCCTTGCGATCAAGCCAAGACCACCGCCTCTTCTGCTCCCGAAGGTGACACCGGTACGGCTCCGACCGCTCCCTCTGCGCCAGATGCACCGGATGCTCCAGATGCACCAGCTGCTTAAGCTCGGCACACCGACCTTGTTTCCTGCTTTGGCTCGATAAACAGTTAAATTCCAAGTGCGCCCGTCGAGGGCCACTTCCATGTAATGAATACCATTCGGCCAACTGGCCCTATCTTTGCTTGTGAATTTAATCTTTGCGTAAATGATCATGGCACTCCGCCTTTGCATTTTCCGACCGATTGCCTTTTTCTTTGCCATTTGTTCTTTCTTGGTCGAAACTCCCACCAACCTTACAGCCGACCTGCGGTCTGTGGTCGGATCGGAGAATAGACCTTAAAAGAATTTTTGACAAATACTTCTAGGTTCCCAGTTTTTCTCGCAAAGGTTAAAGTTTCGTAGCTGGGCCGCTTGCAACCTGCCGATTGCCTGGCCAGCCAGCCTGGTCGCAATCGGCGGGTTGTGAACGGCTTGCTCCGAACTAGATATACCTTGAGTATAAACTCTCCGATTGACTGTTCTGTTCGGCCGGATTCCTCCGACATTACAGCCGACCTGCGGTCTGCATTCGGTTCAGACCGACTTTCACAAAACTCTTCACTCGTTTCGCTTTTTCTCCAAGTATACCCTTTTCGGGGCAACCGGCCAGTCCCCGGGTCTGCTTTCGCTGACCCTGGAACTGAGACATGCTAAAACAAATAATTTCATAACTCCTGCCGAATGCGATCTCACGGACGCACGGCTATTCTCATTGATAGTAATTCCACAAAGGGAGGGAATACAACAATACCATTCAACTGTAAAACGGACATAACAGCTCGGCGTTCCAAGGACGCTCCATTTTTTGCCCCGAAGTATCCACGTATCGGGTCGGCTTCCTGAGATCAATGAGGTAATATGCATTGTTTTTGAGTGCTCGACTGACGACGAATGGACCTTCCCAAGGAGAGGATAACTTGTGCTGGCCATCCGATTTCTGGATTCGGCGCAACACCAAGTCGCCCTCACGAAAAGCTAGGGGACGGATCTTCTTGTTGTGGTAGTGATGCAGCTTCTGCTGGTATATTGCCGACCTGGACAAAGCCAGGAGGCATGCTTCTTCTTTGAGATCAATGCCGTCCTCACGAGCTTCCTTGGCTTCTGCTTCCGTGTACATGGTATGATGAGGTGAATCGAACTCAATGTCGCAAGGGAGCATTGCTTCGGTGCCATATACTAGGAAGAAAGGGGTGAATCCAGTTGAACGGTCCGGCGTGGTGCACAAACTCCAAAGTACTGCTGGCAACTCATCAATCCATGCGCCTGGTGCTCTTTCCAGTGGCTCCATCAATCTTGGCTTGATTCCGGACAAAATGAGACCATTCGCCCGCTCTGCTTGACCATTTGACTGGGGGTGTGCCACAGACGCGACGTCCAGCCGGATGCCCTGCTGGGAGGCAAACCGAGCTAGCGCCCCCTTTGCAAAGTTTGTTCCATTGTCAGTGATGCTGCTGTGTGGCACTCCATATCTGACCATCATGTCTGCTATGAACCTGACCGCAGTCGGCCCATCCAGTTTCTTGATCGGCCTTGCCTCTATCCACTTGGTAAATTTGTCAACTGCTACCAGTAAGTGTGTCATACCACCTCTCGCTGTCTTGAACGGCCCTACCATATCCAGACCCCAGACTGCAAATGGCCATGTGATCGGAATTGTCTTCAGTGCTGAGGCTGGTAGGTGGCTCTTTGCTTTAAATCTTTGACACCCATTGCAATGCTTGACCAGATCTTCTGCCGCTGCTTTCGCAGTTGGCCAATAGAAACCATGGCGAAAAGCCTTGGCGACTATTGCTATTGCTGATGCATGATGACCGCATTCACCTTGGTGGATGTCTCGGAGCAGCTTCAGCCCCTTGTCCTCTTCCACACATCGCTGAAGAACTCCTGTTGCGCTTCGGTGCACCAGCTCGTTGTTGATGATTGTGTATGCTCCAGATCGGCGCTGGATTTGCCGAGCTTCTACTTCATCTTCTGGGAGTATGCCGTCTACTAGGAAATCTCTGAATGGTTCTGCCCATGATGGTGCCGCCACAATCAGCATTACAGTAACTGTTTCTGGCTCTGGTTGTGCGTCTACCGCTACTGGCAGCTCGGAGGGGGAAGAGCCGACTGCATCTGGCATGGTTTCTTCAGTCCCCGAGCTGACGGCAGCAACCCCTGGTTCACAATCGGCGGGCCCTAGTGCTGCCGAATGCTCCTTTGCTTTTTGCTTTTTTTCTTCTAGTTCTACCATCTTCAGGTCGGCTGGAATGAAGATTGACTCTGATTCTAGGGAAGGCTTGATGGATGGCTTGTGGATATTTTCTAGTGATATTCCTGGAGGAACTTCCTTTCTGGTGGATCCCAACTTGGACAGTACATCTGCTGCTTCATTTTCAGCTCTGGGAATGTGATGGAATTCACACCCCTCAAAGAATCCAGACAACTGCTGCACAAGGAATCTGTATCGTGCCATACTTTTATCTTTTGTATCCCAAGTGCCAGTGCATTGCTGCACCACCAGATCGGAATCACCATAACATAGAATTCGCCGAATGCCAATCTCCTTGGCCACTCGGACACCGTGCACCAAAGCTTCGTATTCGGCCACATTATTTGATGCTGCAAAGTGAATCTGCAGTACATATTCAAGCTTGTCACCTTTTGGGGAAGTGAGAACAACGCCATCCCCTAGTCCGGTCATCATCTTGGAGCTATTGAAATGCATTTGCCAGGACTGAGAGTCCGGACAGGGGGGTATATATTGAGTTTCTGCCAATCCACCAAAATATCCGCCAGAACCTGAGACTTGACCGCCGTCCGAGGCTCATACTTGATCCCATGTGTTGCGATTTCTATGGCCCATTTTGCCACCCGACCGGATGCGTCCCGACTGCCAATGATTTCTGCCAATGGAGCCGAACTGACCACCGTGATCGGATGCGCCTGGAAATAAGGCTTCAACTTTTTTTCTACCATGTACACACCATAGCACATCTTCTGATAGTGGGGATAGTTTTGCTTGGAGGTGGAGAGCACTTCACTGACAAAATATACTGGCCTCTGGACTGTTTGCGCCTTGTCCTTTTCAGGACACTCGACCACCATAACAATACTAACCACCAATTGGTTGCTGCAATGTACAACATCATTGGCTCTTTGTCCTTCGCAGCCGCCAACACTGGAGCAGTGGACATCATATGCTTGAGCTGTTTGAATGCCTCGTCCGCCTGCGGTGTCCAACTAAACTTGTCTGTTTTCTTCATTAGTTGGTACAGTGGGATTGCCTTCTCTCCCAGCCGACTGAGAAATCGGCTAAGCGATGCCAAGCATCCGGTGAACTTCTGCACATCTTTGAGATTTCTGGGCTTGCCCATCCTCTCAATTGCTGCAATCTTCTCAGGGTTGCACTCTATCCCTCTCTCGGACACCAGAAAACCAAGCAACTTGCCGGCTGGCACGCCGAACACACACTTCTCTGGGTTGAGCTTGATCTGGTATGCCCGCAAATTTGCGAATGTCTCCTTGAGGTCATCCAACAAGGTCGATCCCAGCACCGACTTGACCACGAGGTCATCTACATATACATGTATGTTCCGACCTAACTGAGGCCGAACACACCACTGCATAGTACGCTGATAAGTCGCGCCGCCGTTTTTCAGGACGAATGGCATGGTGATGTAGCAATAAGCCCCAAAAGGGGTAATAAAAGCTGTTTTAATCTGATCGTTTACATCAAGCTTAATCTGGTGATAGCCTGCTGTGGCATCCAGAAAGCACAGGAGCTGACAGCCAGCCGTAGAATCAATTACTTGATCGATACGGGGCAACGCAAAGGGATCCTTGGGGCAGGCCTTATTCAGGCAAGTGTAATCTATACACATGCGCCAAGTTCCATTCTTCTTCGTGACCAGAACTGGATTAGCTAACCAGTCTGGGTAGAACACTTCCTTGATAAATCCTGCTGCGAGCAACTTGGCTATCTCATCGCCGATTGCTCCTCTCTTCTCTTCTGAAAAACGCCGAAGTGGCTGCTTGATCGGCATGGATCCAGGTCGGATATGAAGCTTGTGCTTGGCAAGTTCCCTCGGTACACCAGACATGTCATGTGGGGACCATGCGAAGATGTCACGGTTCTCACGGAGGAACTCGACGAGCTCGCCTTCCTATTTGCTGCTGAGTCCGGCCCCAACAATGACGCACTTGCTCGGGTCGGAGGGGTCCAGGGCGATCTTCTTGCTGTCCTTTGCCGCTTGAAATATGGTCTCATCATCCGGCCTCTTGTCCTTCGTTCTCGGCATGGGGTCCTTCATTTGGGCTTGGACTGCTGCCACCACCTTGTCCAGCTGGCGCCGTTCTGCATCTATGACCAGAGCATCAGCTAGCTTGGAACCAGCGGATGAACACTCCAGTGACTTCCTGTAGTCACCGCACACAGTGATTGGACCATTCGGCCCTGGGAGCTTCATCTTCAAGTATGGCTGCATGATGTTGAACATGAACTTGGTGATTGCAGGCGACCCGAGCAGAACATGGTATGGGCTGCTCAGATCGGCCACCTCGAACCAGATCGTCTCTCGGCGGAAATTCTCTTCCGACCCGAATACTACCTCAAGCCGAATGCGGCCTAATGGGGTACATGACAGGCCGGGCACTATCCCATGGAACGTAGTTCTGCTGGGCTCTAACTCGCTCTCGCTGATGCCGAGCTTGATCATTGTGTCTCTGTACAGAATGTTGATGGCACTGCCTCCATCAATAAGCGTCCTGGTGAACTTGCATGAATACAATGGTGCCTCCAAGATTGCATCCACCACGAGCATGTAACTGCCCGGGTTGGGCATTATGCTCGGGTGGTCTTCTGGGCCCCATGTTATGGCATTGTCCGACCAGTTCAACCTCTGAGAAATTGCTGGCATGGTGGCATTGACTGCCTGCTCACGAGCTCTCCGACTGCCCTTGTCATCTGACTTGCTGGTGAAGATCATATATGCTGCATCATGACGTGGGAACTGGTGCCGAGCATTTGCTGGGGGTGGGCCTGGGGGTGGGGGTGGCGGTGGGGGTGGATTTCTTGCCCCTTCCTTTGCCAAACGCTCAACCCAAATGCACTGCCAAGTGGTGTGCGATGCGGGCTTGCCTACTCCACTATGCATCTTGCAGGGCTGGTTCATCATGTCCTCAAACATGTACGGGGGCCTGGGTTGACCTGGCGGTCTCTCTGTAGGCTTCATCTTCCGACTGCCTCCCGCAGCCCCTTGTTCCTCTTGGTGTTGCACTGTTGCTACCTGCTGATTTCCATACTGGGCATCCGGCTGCTCATCCTTCCTCTTGTTGAAACCAGTGTTGTTGTTGTTGTTGAAAATGGGGTTGTTGTTGTTGTTGTTGTTGTTGTTGTTCTCGCGCCTCTCGCGCCGGTTGGGACCATTTTCTTCTGTCGATTGCTTCTGCTGGCCGGATGGCTTCCCTTGGATGAAACCGCTGGGACTTAACGTGATCGGGCGCATTGCAGAATCAGATGCGGAGAATGAATTGGCTATCCTCATTAGGTCGGCCAAAGATGTTATCTCCTTGCGCAGGAGCTTGTGCTTCAACAAAGACCTGTCCAAGCAGCCGTCAGTGAAGTACTGGATGGCTTGGATTTCATGAACTCCCTCGCAAGTGTTCCTGAGCTTGATCCACCGCTGAAGGTAATCGCGCAGGGGCTCGTCCTTTCCTTGTGCGCAGAGAGCCAGGTGACGAGGCAGACCTGGGCGCTCATAAGTACCCGTGAAATTGCGGACAAATGCGTCCTCAAAATCCTTCCAGCAATTGACACTGTTGCTGGGAAAACTATTCAACCAGGACCGAGCTGAACCTTGGAGTATGAGCGGAGCATAGTGTACTGCTACACGCCGACCACCTCCTGCGATACCGACGGCTGTCATATAATCGACCAACCAATCTTCTGGCTTGACTGATCCATTGTACTTGGGGGTGTCCCTGGGCAATGTGAAACCTTTGGGGAACTGCTCTTGCCGAATGTGCGGGCTGAAACATGCTGGACCCGCCGGCGCGTCATCCTTCGGTTGCTTATCCTACTGCAACTGCTCAATTCGGTGTCTTGCGTCGTTGTCTGCGATTACTCGGGGACCTAACCGCTGGCTTATTGCCAGCCGGAATGACGCCGCCGGTTGCTCATTACGCCTGCTGTTAACTGCTGGCTCATCCCTCCGACTGCCTCCTGCAGGCCCTTGATTTTTCCGACTGCGGTGCAAACTGCCATGCGGTGAAGATGCTTGCCTCTGCTGTCGCTGCGGCGCATTCGGCTGATTCGCACCCGCAGTCGCCCGAAGCTATTTTGATGCTTCTGGCCCTTGCTGCTCGGTGGCTGCCCTTTGCTGCTGGTTCGCTGTGGTTATGAGGTTGCGCATTCGGCGCGTCCTCTGCCGCAGCTCTTCTCCTTCCAGATGCTCCAGCTCGGTGGCGATCTGCTGGGCAGCTCTCATGTTCTTCACAGGAGAACTGTATGAAATCTGCGGTGCCACAATGATGGATGCTACAGGCTGCTGGGCTCCTCCCAACTCTCTGCCGACCTCTCGGCCTGCTAGCCGAAGCTCCTCAATGACTGGGGGTGGGACAACACGCTGCCGGATGCCATGCGTTGCGTTGTACTCCCGAACTGATGCCTCCATTCGGCGCTTTTCAGCGTCGATCCGATCTGATTGCTCCTTCAGAGCTTGACGCACCTTCTCCAGCTCGGCGTGAGCCACAACTGGATCGGCATGAAGATCCACGGGAGTGCTGAGCACATCCGGCGGGTTGCTTGGGCCTCTTGCTGCAGTTGCTTCCCTCGCGGCTCGGGAAGCTGAAGTGGAACTGTGGCGACTTGACGCCCCTGCCACCATGACCTCCACACGGATGTGCGCAGTCGTGCCCTCTGTTCCCACGGCATCCGGCCCTCCTGGCAGCGGATCCGTGTGCTCATAAAACACCCGAACCTCCCTGGGAAACACGTCAGGGATTGCTGCGACGAAGACGCGATGTCCACCGAAAGGAATGATGACGCCACGCGGTAGAGGCATTCCAGCCCCAAACCTCGAGGCGTTGTCGATGATGAAATCCCACGCTCCGCTCCTCATCACCAGGCCAGAGGCGAAGCGCACGCGCGATGCAGATGATGGTCCCGTCCGGATCAGAACTCCAGTCGACGCCTCGGCCTTCCCCACGGTGGGGGCCAACTGTCGTTGATATGTAACGGCAAATGCCATGGGTATGGCTAAAGAGGGGGACATACCTAAGTTAGTGTCGCTGGTACCGGAAACGAGAATGGGAACACACGGTGAGACACCACGATGTACCCAGGTTCGGGGCTCTCCGTAGAGATAACACCCCTAGTCCTGCCGAGCTACCTATATGCAATAACTCTGTCTACAATGAATGCTCCTTGAGCTGTTTGAGAGGAAGAAGAAGAGGGCCAATAGTCTCTACTCTCTCTAGTGGGTGAGATTGCAATAACTACTCTGTCTTCCCCCACGCAGGAGGGGTACCCGGGGCTCTTATAGGCCGAGCCCAGGGTACAAAGGTAAATACACAAGAAGAAGGGTGTCAGAACCCTCTGTTAGGTAATGTGCTAGGATCAAAGTAACCTTGCATCATGTCAAAATTTCAAAAGAAATCTTTGAAATCAACTTCAAAATCAAAATGGGAGAAGGAAACCCCCCAGATGAATTAATTTAAAAGGCCAGATAAAAATCTTCTCCAAAAATTCATGTTAGAATTTTGAAAAGTCTTATAAATGAGTGTGATCACATATCAAGTGATGTGGGACCCATCCCATTCTCATAGATTTTTCAAATATTCAAACAGTGCCTTGGAGTTAATCAAATAACCCTATTTGAGTTAAGATTCAAATTATTTGAATTTTAAAAATGTTGAAACTTTACAAGTGGCTAGCCTAGTATTTTGTGATGCCACATAAAAAGTTTCAGCATTTTATAAAATGGTTTGATATTTTTATCAGAGCCAAAACAAAACTACAGAAAAAGAAAGGAAGGATTAAACAGAGAGGAAAATAAAAAAGGGAAAGGAGCCCACTTACCTGGGCCACCTCGGCCCAACTTACCGCACCGCAGCCCAAGCCCGCATCCTCCCCTTGTCGTCTTCCCCAACGCGGCAAGCTTCTCGCTGGAGCACATGCCGACGCCGGCGAGCACCTGCTAGCCTGCCTGGCGCCTCCCGAGTCGTCTAGTCGCGTCTGGAGACTCCCCTCAGCCGCCCTGATCCATTCCCCCCTCCTCATCGTCTTCCCCTCCCTCCTGCGCCCGATTTCGTCGCCGCCCGTAAGCATTCGTGGAGCACGCCGCCGTCTTCACGCGGCCACCGTCGACGAGAGACCGCTACGCCAAGTCCAACCGCTCCGCCGTCGTCCACTACCTCAACCTGCAGAAGGAATCGGAGCCAGATGCCCCCAAGAACTCGCTAGCTTCATCTCCTTCGTCTCCGGCCGCCGTGGATCGACCTCAAATTCCGGCAGCACCAGAGCCTCCCCGAGCAAGCCGTCGCTTCAGTTAGACTCAGGGTGAGCTCTGGATCAAAACCCCTCTTTCTCCCCCCTCGATTGCTTCCTCTAGCCGGATCCGCCATGGAAGCCGAGCACGGTTGCCGCCGCGGTTGACCATACGCTCGCTCCCGTGCGCCTTCGTCCTCACCAGTGCGTCCGTAGTGCTCCTGGAGTCCCCAGCAACCCAACGCAACCATGCACGTTTCTCCCCGTGGCCATTTTGCAAGTTCTACTCCAAGCCGTGGCTCCGGCCGCCGCCAAAGTTGAAGCCATCGACGAACGTGACCTCCCCGGCGACGTACAGGTGGTGCTTTCGACGCGGCTCATCTCGGGCTTTCAAACGGTGGCCCTGGCGCAGAGAATGGAGGCCAGGAGAGGGAGAACGCAGAGCGCCGCCGCGGTCTGGTCGCTGGCGTTTAGCCGCCGGCGGGTTAGCCCAACCCCCCCCCCCCCCCCCCCCCCCCCCCCGTTAATCACCCCTCTAATGACCCCCTGGGTCACTGACCAGTGGGCCCAGTGGCTTAATTAAGCCACTGGATTAGATTAACCAACCGGTTAATTAAACCCAGCCACTTAAAGGTGGGACCCCCTTGTCAGCCCCCCCCGACGTCAGCCTAGCGCATTAAATCTATTAAATGAATTTCCAGAAAATCAAATTGAATTAAAGAAATTCCAGAAAATACCCCAAACTTTGGAAATTCATAGAAAATTCATATTAACTCCAAATTGGACAAATAATATATGAAAAATGATCAGGAGAAAATTATCTTTCCAAATATGCAACTTTCAACTATGTTTGGGTTGATTTTAAAATGGGACCAGTAGCATATGTCATTTGAATTATTTGGAATTAATTCAAATTCAATTCAAATGATTTTGCAACTTGAACCATGGAATTCAATTTGCAATATACTCCATTTAAATGGAATTGCTTCACACATCAAAGCATATACATCAAGTTTCAACCTTCCATCATGTGATTGTGCATTGTATTTACTTTGCTACTTTGCTTGTTGTTTGTCGAGTAGAGGTGGAACCGGAACAGGAGGCTGCCCCCTTCGTTGAAGACCCAGAACCCGAACCTCGTCAGCAAGGCAAGCAAACCCCCATTGATCATGTCGATAAAATCCCACTTCCCTCTCATGTCTCTCTTATGCATTGTTTAGGATGATCACCATGATTCGTTTCTACCGCATAGATGAACCCATTCCTTTGCATGACCTATCATTTTGTCACAGTAATAAGCAAACCACAATCCTAGCAAATGTAGGAGTTGTTTGATATCATGTGGCCCCTGCAAATGTTTATCGCTTATTGCATGCTTAGTATGATACCATGTTGTTACTGTGATGTGAGTCGGGATGGTAGTGATCATGTTGATGATGGTAGAAAAGTGTTGGTGAATCGACCCTAATACAAGGTGAACGATGAGAGGCTGTGTAGGAGTACACGGTGGGTTGTCTCGTTGAACACCGCCCTAAGTCCGAGTTCTTGTGTGGTGATCCAAGATGAAGAGTACAACCACACATTGGGCTCACTGACCCCTCTCAACTTACTAACTCATCCCTTTCGATGTCCAGATGTCGCAATAGTTCGGAGTTCTGGTAGGCTTGTGGCCTGGATGCTAAGTGAGAGAACGGCTCATCCGAGACCGGCTTATGCACCACGCACACATCACTTGGGTCCACTTCGGTAAACCGGCCGGGTTCACAATAGTGGTAGCCTACCCAAGTAGGCGGCTTTCTCGGACTAGATCGGCTATGAGGTAACAGTTGTGGTGAGCATCCTCGCTGACACCCCTTGAATGGTGTCGAGATCAAAGGCGGTAAATGATGATCATGTGTGTGTAGCGGTACACCCCTGCAGGGTTAACAAAACTATTCGAATAGCCGCGTCCGCGGTTATGGACTGCTTGGAAAGCTTAGCTTGATTATTAGACAACTTGAACTGGATACTTCTAAAACACACCAAGATAAGTGTGAGTGCTATGGCGTGCTTTCTCGTGGGGAAGTCGAGGAAAGCACCATAGTGGTGTAATTGGTTGGAGAAAGTAGTGGACTCGTGTACGCTTCTTACCTCAAAGTCTGGTACTCGTAGTTCAGGATTAGCCAAGTCAAAGCTGGCACTTCTGCAAGTGAACCCCACCTCCCTTTACCTTGATACATGTGCATGAGTAGTATAGCTCCTATGTAAGTCTTGCTGAGTACGACTTTGTACTCACGTTTGCTTAATCTATGTTTTAGATGATGCCCCTGACCCCGAAGGTGGCTTCTTCATCGAGCTGGACGATTGAAGACCAACTAGTCTAGTCCCAGTCAGACGACTGGTTCCCTCGTGGAGGGCTTGTGTTTAAATAAGGCTTCTTAAGCCATTTGTTAAACTTGTCTGTACTCAGACATAATTTTCTTCCGTTTGTGTTGTAATGTTGGATCACATGTTTGTGATCTCTGTTTGCACTCTATAAGAGTTATCAATAAAATTGTAAACTTTGTAGAGAATTGCAATGGTACCTGCTGTTCATACAAGGCATGTGTGCTACGTGTATGTTTATAACATGCATGTCTTTGTATGGGTTTTCGAGACCTTAGTTGTGTTCTGGCTGGCGGTCTTTCATACACCAAGTGGCCATTAGATGTGCGCAGCTTGGGGCATCGCGATGCGATTGCTCGAGACTCCGTCTCGTGCACACTTTGTGGTATGATCGAGCCCGCCCTAGACCCCGACTAAGTGATCGGGCTGGAGTAAGTCTATGTAAGAGTTTTGAGATAGTCGATAGTATGGTTGAGGCGACTTGTCTTTGAATATGGAAGTTCACCACCCATACCATTAGACTTGTGTGCGGACGATGAGGACCCATCTCAGTTGATCATCCGGCCTGGATGGGATGCCCCTCACGTACGATGCTTTCCGAGAATGTTCTGTGCTTGGCCTTGTCTTCTTAGACAAGTGGGTACGGTTCTCGGCTCTCCATATGACTATGTCTTAGCTGTACTTGCATACGCTAACCCCGGGTCCCGACAGACTTGGTATCAGAGAAGGACTGACTGTAGGACTAGTAGCCTTGGCCGAAGTCGAGTCTAGCCTTCTATAGTTATATAATTACTCTGGGTATATAAGGGAATAACGTAAGGCTTCTTTTTTCTCCTTACCCCCTTCGTTCTGAGTTCTGAGTCACCCTCAGCTTATTCTACGGGAAGATAGGACTAGGTTCTCCTCTGTCTGATTAGAACATCTCGTTGTTTGCTTCCTTGTAGCCGTAGGAAAGTTGTGATCGGTTTGATAGAGTGGTTATGATCCCTGATTTATTACATCGTATGTAAGTGCTGTTTCCATGTTGTAAGAAATTGTCTTTTTCTTGCAATTACAGCCGTTATGCTGTCCGAGTCATTCCAGGTTTATCTCATAATCTGATGCATTTGCAAACTCCTTTCTGTTTCAGATGGCAGATCTTTCCCCTCGGCAGATTGTTCGTTTGACCAGGTGCCTCGGTGTGCGTGGCCATCCCGCCACGTTGATCGAGATGATGTTCTATGTGGGATATCGATGGTATCCTGAGTACACCGTTGAGGAGCAGTTTCACGACTTCAACCAGACGCAGTTCCACTGCATTGTCCGGATCTATCCGCACCATGTTGGAGTCACTCAGGCTATCCACTTTGGACATGGCATTGGCATTACCGAGAACATGGCTGTGCAGGATGCTGCATACTCATGTATGACACTGCTGAGAGAGGAGCACACTTTGCTGAGAGAGACCTCTTTCCGCTATATCCCTGCTGCACTTCCAGGAGAAGAGGGATATTACACCGGACTCTACTCAGATCACTCTGCAGAGGATCCCGCATTTCAGGTGACTGCTAGGTTTTCTAGTGATCGAGATCGTGATGCACGCGCTCTCCGTTTCGAGATCCACGCCACCCGTGTTCGTCTGTATCGAGCACTGACACTTTTGGCACCCTTTGTGAGCGTTGGATCAGTTGAGCATGATGCTATCTACCCAGTGAGGACTCAGATGCCTTCTCGAGTTGCTTGGCCCGAGATTGGAGGCATTTTCCACCCCGTGGTCCTTTGCTTCCACCCTACGCTGGACCTAGGCCCCATCCTTGCCCAAATGGATATCAGGGTCCACAAGCCTCCGTGTTTTCCGATGGTCACCTCCAGCTACCGGGATACGCGGGTAACTTTTATGAGGACTACTATGGAGATGGAGATGAGTGAGACCGCCTGTGGTCTTACTTAGTGAGGATGTAGTAGTATCTTAGTGTATTGTACGCAAGGGTCTAAGTTCAAGAGGGTTAGATAAATAATGTATAGGAAGTCAGAGTGCCTCTGAAGGATGTATCATCTTCATCACGTTTGTATTAGCTTGGTGCTTGTACTAAAATGATGTATGGTTTGTATGACAGCTTGTGAATATATGGCTTGTATGCTTTATCACCATGTTGTCAAGATGATTACTTCCTTTGCTCTGTAATCCTTCCAGTACTTCAATTCCTTGTTTAGACTCTCCCAATCAACTCTATTTGACTTTGGTTTTCCCTTCAGGATGTCTCAAGGAACCCGTGGCCAGGTTGGTCGGAACCAAGGTCGTGGGAATGACCAGGAGGAAGGCAACCTTCCACCCCCACCCACGATGGCTCAGGTTCTGATGGAGGTCGAGAGGAACCGCCGAGACTCTCACCATCTGCTGGAAGTCATTGCACGCAACACCACTCAGTAGCGCAACGAGTTGGTGTCCCTGAACGACTTCATCCGACTTCATCCCCCGGTTTTCAGTTACTCCACCGAGCCCCTTGACGCCGATGACTGGCTTCGCAGCATCGAAAGGAAGCTCCAAGCAGGACGTGTTGCAACTGGTGACAAGGTCAGCTATGCCACCTATCACCTCGAAGGTGCATCTAGCTCTTGGTGGGAGAACTTTCTGAATATGCGTCCCGTTGGACCACCTGCATCTTGGGAGGAATTCTGCACGTCCTTCCGCGAGCACCACATTCCCAAGGGTCTTATGGACCGCAAGCGTGAGGAGTTCTGCAACCTCACCCAAGGCAGAAGGACCGTTGACGAGTTTAGTCGTGAGTTCAACCGACTTGCTCGTTATGCTACCGAAGAAGTCTTCACCGACTCCAAGAAGCAAGAGAGGTTCCGTCGTGGCCTCAACACTGGACTCCGTCGTGAGCTCAACCTACATGACTTTGCCTCATTCCAGGTCCTTGTCAACAAGGCCATCAAGGCAGAGGACATGAACACCCCAACGACTTCCGCAAACACCCTAGAGATGACAGTTCATCCAGTTCTGGCTCCCAGAAGCGCAAGATCTGGATCCCAAACAGCATGTTCCGCCAGAACAACCCACCGAGGCCATCCTATGTGGCGCCTCGTCCACCAACCCAGCTCCACGCACTGTTTTCGGAGCCTGTTACAAATGTGGTCAGGCAGGCCACTATTCTCGTGAGTGTCCCCAGAACCAGCTCCAGCATCAGAATGTTCCACCACGTGCCGGAGGCAACAACAACAATGGTCGTGGCAAGCCACCCCAGAAGGTCTACACCGCCAAACCCGCTCATCCCGCCACTCGTGGACGTGTGAACAAGATCGCCGCCGAAGAGACTGACGACACCACTGACGTCATTCTTGGTACGCTCCCAGTCAATTATGTTCCTACTTCCGTTCTTTTCGACCCAGGAGCATCTCATTCATTCATGTCGGAAAGTTATGCACTTCGTCATGAGTTACCCTTTGTTGAATTGTCCACCCCAATGATTATTCAAACTCCAGGGTCAAGATGGCAAACTAGTAGAGTAAGCCATGGTAATCAAATTGCAATTGAGGGTTTAGTATTCCTTGCTTCACTCATAGCCCTCAAGTCTTCAGACATTGATGTCATCCTTGTCTTGGATTGGCTATCAAGACAGAATGCCTACCTGGATTGCAAAGGCAAATCCGTGAAACTCACCCACCCTTCAGGCAAAACCGTCAACTATACCTCACCCAGAACAAGAACCCAAGTGCATTCTTTGAATGTACTTCCCCTTCCCGAACTTGAAGATATTCTGGTGGTTCGTGACTTCCCGGATGTCTTTCCTGAAGAGCTGCCGGGTATGCCACCCGACAGATGTGTAGAGTTTATAGTGGATCTTGCCCCAGGAACCGCACCAATTTCTAGACGCCCATACAAAATGGCCCCACGTGAGTTAGCTGAGCTTAAAACCCAACTGGAAGCTTTGTTGGAGAAAGGCTTCATCCGCCCTAGCTCATCGCCATGGGGTTGCCCTGTTCTGTTCGTAACGAAGAAAGATGGAACAGAAAGGATGTGCGTAGACTATCGCCCGCTAAATTTAGCGACGATAAAGAACAAGTACCCATTGCCCAGGATCAATGATCTTTATGATCAACTTGCAGGATCCTCTGTCTTCTCCAAGATGGATTTGAGATTAGGTTATCATCAAATCAAGATCCGAAACGAGGACATTCCCAAAACGGCTTTTACTACTCGTTATGGTCTTTACGAGTACACCGTCATGTCCTTTGGTTTAACCAATGCCCCCGCCACTTTCTCACGCATGATGAACTCGATCTTCAAGGAGTATTTGGACCAGTTCGTCGTGGTTTACCTCGATGACATCCTTATATACTCGAAAAACGAAGAAAAACATGCCGAACACATAAGGCTGGTATTGATGAAACTTAGAGAGCATCGCCTGTATGCTAAATTCTCCAAGTGTGAATTCTGGCTACCAGAAGGGACCTACTTAGGCCACGTGATTTCTGCAAAAGGCATTGCTGTGAATCCCGAGAGAGTACAGGCCGTCCTTGACTGGACTCCACCTGAATCGGTTAAGCAAGTTAGGAGTTTTCTTGGCCTAGCCAGCTATTGCCGACGCTTCGTCGAGAACTTTTCTAAAGTTGCAAAGCCTCTAACTGAACTCCTCAAGAAAGATAAGAAATTCCTATGGAAGAGCTAAAAAGAAGATTGACTTCTGCACCCGTACTTGCACCTCCAGACACTAAAAAGGATTTCGAGATCTATTGTGATGCATCACGGCAAGGGTTAGGATGCATACTTCTGCAAGATCGACATGTGGTAGCTTATGCTTCACGCCAGTTGCGGCCACATGAAGAGAACTATCCTACCCATGACCTTGAACTCGCTGCCGTAGTTCATGCCCTAACAACTTGGCGATATTACCTCCTTGGTAACCGTTGCGAGATTTATTCCGATCACCAAAGCTTCAAGTATATTTTCACCCAGCCAGATCTTAACCTCAGGCAAAGACGCTGGATTGAGTTGATAAAAGATTACGACGTAGGAATTTCTTACACCCCAGGCAAAGCCAATGTCATGGCTGATGCACTAAGTCGTAAGTCGTATTGTAACAACCTCATGTTACAACAGTATCAACCACTTCTTCATGAGGACTTTCGCAAGCTCAATCTTGAGATTGTTCCTCATGGCTATCTTTCTACCTTGGTGGCGAAACCAACTCTTGAGGATCAAATCATAGTTGCCCAAAGGCGTGCACGAAGTGTTCGCCGGATCAAGGAGAACATTGCTAGCGGAGTTGCTAAATGTTTCTCCACAGATAGCAAGTGAACGGTATTCTTTGAAAATCGTTTGGTAGTACCTAAGAATAAGGAATTAAGGCAACTCATCCTCAAGGAAGCCCATGACACACCCCTCTCAATTCATCCCGGTAGCACAAAAATGTACCGAGATCTACGCCAGAGATTTTGGTGGACTAGGATGAAGAGAGACATTGCTCAATTTGTTGCCGAATGTGATGTTTGTCGTCGCATTAAGGCAGAACATCAAAGACCTGCTGGTACACTGCAACCTTTGTCTATTCCCGAGTGGAAATGGGACAAAGTCGGTATGGACTTCATCACCGGCTTTCCAAGAACCCAGAAAGGAAACAATGCCATCTTCGTTGTCATAGATAGGCTTTCCAAAGTTGCTCACTTCCTTCCGGTTCGCGAGTCTATAACTGCTAGCCAGTTAGCGGACTTGTACATCTCTAGAATTGTATCCCTTCACGGTGTTCCTTTGGAAATCAATTCTGATCGCGGTAGCCTTTTCACCTCTAGATTTTGGGGAAGCTTTCAGAATGCTATGGGAACTCATCTCTCCTTTAGTACAGCTTTCCATCCTCAGTCTAGCGGACAAGTCGAAAGGGTTAACCAAATTCTTGAAGACATGCTCAGAGCTTGTGTTATCTCATTCGGATAGAATTGGGAGAAGTCTCTTCCATTTGCCGAATTTGCTTATAACAATAGTTTTCAATCTAGTCTGAACATGGCTCCTTTTGAACTCCTTTATGGACGACGATGTCGAACACCCCTAAACTGGTCAGAAACCGGTGAAAGACAATTCTTTGGACCGGATATGATCAAGGAAGCAGAAGAGCAAGTTCGCATTGTTCGTGATCAATTGAAAGCAGCCCAGTCTCGTCAGAAAAGCTACTATGATCGTCATCATAGGCAAGAGAGCTACAATCTGGATGAGAAGGCTTACCTTCGGGTTACTCCTCTGAAGGGAACCCAACGTTTTGGTATCAAAGGCAAGTTGGACCCACGTTACATCGGACCTTTCCGCATTATTGCTAAATGTGGAGAAGTTGCCTACCAACTTGAACTACCTCCGCACCTCTCCCGAGTACATGATGTATTCCATGTGTCCCAACTCAGGCGTTGCTTGAAGGACCCCATCCGCGAAGTCGACCATGAAACGCTTGACCTCCAAGATGACCTTTCTTATCGAGAATACCCCGTTCGTATTCTTGATTCCGCAGAGCGTATCACTCATCGTCAGAAGATTAGGTTTCTGAAAGTGCAATGGTCATACCACTCTGAAAGAGAAGCTACGTGGGAAAGAGAAGACCGTCTCAACGCCGAGTACCCCACCTTCCTCCCGCAGACTTCTGAATCTCGGGACGAGATTCTTTTGAGTGGGGGCGAGTTGTCAGAACCCTCTGTTAGGTAATGTGCTAGGATCAAAGTAACCTTGCATCATGTCAAAATTTCAAAAGAAATCTTTGAAATCAACTTCAAAATGAAAATGGGAGAAGGAAACCCCCCAGATGAATTAATTCAAAAGGCCAGATAAAAATCTTCTCCAAAAATTCATGTTAGAATTTTGAAAAGTCTTATAAATGAGTGTGATCACATATCAAGTGATGTGGGACCCATCCCATTCTCATAGATTTTTCAAATATTCAAACAGTGCCTTGGAATTAATCAAATAACCCTATTTGAGTTAAGATTCAAATTATTTGAATTTTAAAAATGTTGAAACTTTACAAGTGGCTAGCCTAATATTTTGTGATGCCACATAAAAAGTTTCAGCATTTTATAAAATGGTTTGATATTTTTATCAGAGCCAAAAAAAAATACAGAAAAAGAAAGGAAAGATTAAACAGAGAGGAAAATAAAAAAGGGAAAGGAGCCCACTTACCTGGGCCACCTCGGCCCAACTTACCGCACCGCAGCCCAAGCCCGCATCCTCCCCTTGTCGTCTTCCCCGGCGCGGCAAGCTGCTCGCTGGAGCACATGCCGACGCCGGCGAGCACCTGCTAGCCTGCCTGGCGCCTCCCGAGTCGTCTAGTCGCGTCTGGAGACTCTCCTCAGCCGCCCTGATCCATTCCCCCCCTCCTCATCCTCTTCCCCTCCCTCCTGCGCCCGATTTCGTCGCCGCCCGTAAGCATCCGTGGAGCACGCCGCCGTCTTCACGCGGCCACCGTCGACGAGAGACCGCTACGCCAAGTCCAACCGCTCCGCCGTCGTCCACTACCTCAACCTGCAGAAGGAATCGGAGCCAGACGCCCCCAAGAACTCGCTAGCTTCATCTCCTTCGTCTCCGGCCGCCGTGGATCGACCTCAAATGCCGGCAGCACCATAGCCTCCCCGAGCAAGCCGTCGCTTCAGTTAGACTCAGGGTGAGCACGGGATCAAAACCCCTCTTTCTCCCCCCTCGATTGCTTCCTCTAGCCGGATCCGCCATGGAAGCCGAGCACGGTTGCCGCCGCGGTTGACCATACGCTCGCTCCCGTGCGCCTTCGTCCTCACCAGTGCGTCCGTAGTGCTCCTGGAGTCCCCAGCAACCCAACGCAACCATGCACGTTTCTCCCCGTGGCCATTTTGCAAGTTTTACTCCAAGCCGTGGCTCCGGCCGCCGCCAAAGTTGAAGCCATCGACGCACGTGACCTCCCCGACGACGTACAGGTGGTGCTTTCGACGCGGCTCATCACGGGCTTTCAAACGGTGGCCCTGGCGCAGAGAATGGAGGCCAGGAGAGGGAGAACGCAGAGCGCCGCCGCGGTCTGGTCGCTGGCGTTTAGCCGCCGGCGGGTTAGCCCAACCCCCCCCCCCCCCCCCCCCCCCCGTTAATCACCCCTCTAATGACCCCCTAGGTCACTGACCAGTGGGCCCAGTGGCTTAATTAAGCCACTGGATTAGATTAACCAACCGGTTAATTAAACCCAGCCACTTAAAGGTGGGACCCCCTTGTCAGCCCCCCCCCGACGTCAGCCTAGCGCATTAAATCTATTAAATGAATTTCCAGAAAATCAAATTGAATTAAAGAAATTCCAGAAAATACCCCAAACTTTGGAAATTCATAGAAAATTCATATTAACTCCAAATTGGACAAATAATATATGAAAAATGATCAGGAGAAAATTATCTTTCCAAATATGCAACTTTCAACTATGTTTGGGTTGATTTTAAAATGGGACCAGTAGCATATGTCATTTGAATTATTTGGAATTAATTCAAATTCAATTCAAATGATTTTGCAACTTGAACCATGGAATTCAATTTGCAATATACTCCATTTAAATGGAATTGCTTCACACATCAAAGCATATACATCAAGTTTCAACCTTCCATCATGTGATTGTGCATTGTATTTACTTTGCTACTTTGCTTGTTGTTTGTCGAGTAGAGGTGGAACCGGAACAGGAGGCTGCCCCCTTCGTTGAAGACCCAGAACCCGAACCTCGTCAGCAAGGCAAGCAAACCCCCATTGATCATGTCGATAAAATCCCACTTCCCTCTCATGTCTCTCTTATGCATTGTTTAGGATGATCACCATGATTCGTTTCTACCGCATAGATGAACCCATTCCTTTGCATGACCTATCATTTTGTCACAGTAATAAGCAAACCACAATCCTAGCAAATGTAGGAGTTGTTTGATATCATGTGGCCCCTGCAAATGTTTATCGCTTATTGCATGCTTAGTATGATACCATGTTGTTACTGTGATGTGAGTCGGGATGGTAGTGATCATGTTGATGATGGTAGAAAAGTGTTGGTGAATCGACCCTAATACAAGGTGAACGATGAGAGGCTGTGTAGGAGTACACGGTGGGTTGTCTCGTTGAACACCGCCCTAAGTCCGAGTTCTTGTGTGGTGATCCAAGATGAAGAGTACAACCACACATTGGGCTCACTGACCCCTCTCAACTTACTAACTCATCCCTTTCGATGTCCAGATGTCGCAATAGTTCGGAGTTCTGGTAGGCTTGTGGCCTGGATGCTAAGTGAGAGAACGGCTCATCCGAGACCGGCTTATGCACCACGCACACATCACTTGGGTCCACTTCGGTAAACCGGCCGGGTTCACAATAGTGGTAGCCTACCCAAGTAGGCGGCTTTCTCGGACTAGATCGGCTATGAGGTAACAGTTGTGGTGAGCATCCTCGCTGACACCCCTTGAATGGTGTCGAGATCAAAGGCGGTAAATGATGATCATGTGTGTGTAGCGGTACACCCCTGCAGGGTTAACAAAACTATTCGAATAGCCGCGTCCGCGGTTATGGACTGCTTGGAAAGCTTAGCTTGATTATTAGACAACTTGAACTGGATACTTCTAAAACACACCAAGATAAGTGTGAGTGCTATGGCGTGCTTTCTCGTGGGGAAGTCGAGGAAAGCACCATAGTGGTGTAATTGGTTGGAGAAAGTAGTGGACTCGTGTACGCTTCTTACCTCAAAGTCTGGTACTCGTAGTTCAGGATTAGCCAAGTCAAAGCTGGCACTTCTGCAAGTGAACCCCACCTCCCTTTACCTTGATACATGTGCATGAGTAGTATAGCTCCTATGTAAGTCTTGCTGAGTACGACTTTGTACTCACGTTTTCTTAATCTATGTTTTAGATGATGCCCCTGACCCTGAAGGTGGCTTCTTCATCGAGTTGGACGACTGAAGACCAACTAGTCTAGTCCCAGTCAGACGACTGGTTCCCTCGTGGAGGGCTTGTGTTTAAATAAGGCTTCTTAAGCCATTTGTTAAACTTGTCTGTACTCAGACATAATTTGCTTCCGTTTGTCTTGTAATGTTGGATCACATGTTTGTGATCTCTGTTTGCACTCTATAAGAGTTATCAATAAAATTGTACACTTTGTAGAGAATTGCAATGGTACCTGCTGTTCATACAAGGCATGTGTGCTGCGTGTATGTTTATAACATGCATGTCTTTGTATGGGTTTTCGAGACCTTAGTTGTGTTCTGGTTGGCGGTCTTTCATACACCAAGTGGCCATTAGATGTGCGCAGCTTGGGGCATCGCGATGCGATTGCTCGAGACTCCGTCTCGTGCACACTTTGTGGTATGATCGAGCCCGCCCTAGACCCCGACTAAGTGATCGGGCTGGAGTAAGTCTATGTAAGAGTTTTGAGATAGTCGATAGTATGGTTGAGGCGACTTGTCTTTGAATATGGAAGTTCACAACCCATATCATTAGACTTGTGTGCGGACGATGAGGACCCATCTCAGTTGATCATCCGGCCTGGATGGGATGCCCCTCACGTACGATGCTTTCCGAGAACGTTCTGTGCTTGGCCTTGTCTGCTTAGACAAGTGGGTACGGTTCTCGGCTCTCCATATGACTATGTCTTAGCTGTACTTGCATACGCTAACCCCGGGTCCCGACAAAGGGCCCCGCTGTCTGTCTGAGATCGGCTAGGAACCTAACATCGTGCTTCTCTGGGTGACCCGATGTAGACTTGCGGCCCGCCATGCTGCTATCCGTAGACCTCGGTAGTGAACAGTGAGGCTAGATACTTAGGCATGTCGGCCTTTCCGCGTGATCGACGCTGGAGGAGACCGCACGCCTCTGACATTCCCGATCTTCAGGGATTGCGCATTGAATGCTCTTGTACCAGGTGTCCGATCTGGACCTCTGATCGGACGCTGCTCTTCTTACTTCGGCCGGATGCTCCTGGGTGGGGCCGATTGCGCCTACTCCGGGGCAATCGGCTCTCACTTGGAACAGTTCGGCCCACTTCTTGGTTACTCTTGTTTAGCTCGACCTTGATTAGATCAGTGACCACTAGGTCGGTGATCTTTGCTTTGATGAACTATTTCCCCTGGGTGACCCTACCCGGGGGTCATTCCCCCGACAGGTTTCATACTCGTCGGTTTCTTCATTAACAAACATGACCTTTTGTCACAACCCACTAGTGAAATTACTATTCATGTTGTAATTTTACTTTGTCCAATGGCTATGAAACTTGTTCACATGCAAGATGATGTAATATGTTGTGGTGATCTTGAATGCCATCCATGTTGGAGCTCTAATCAATCTTTGTGATCAAAGAAGGGTTTTGTGGGAATTGTTCCATTTGCATGTGTGCTCCCTAAGCTTCAATTTTGGCATAGCCAAATGCCCCTCCCTCAAAAGCATTGTCATGGGTTTACTTTGAATTTTTGATCTCTGAAAAATCAAGTTGCAGTCCAAATGCAATTTAAATTCAAAATAATCCCAAGATTTTACTTGTCCCAAATTGGTTCAAATTAATTTTGTAAAATCAAGGAAACTCTCCTAATCATGGAACACATTTTTGTGTGACTCTTTTCCTTTTCTTTTTGCCACCAAAATCCTTGGTTGTTTTCTGTTTTTGCTAAATGGAAAAACCTAAGCTTTCTTTTATTTTCCCTTCTCTAGAAAGCGGGAACCAGGCCGAGCCCAACCTGGCATGCTTCTCCTCCCTGCAGTCCAGCCATGCGAACGGGTACAGACTCAATCCTAGCCGCCCATTCTGATCTACGGCTCGGACTAAACGGGATGGAGACGGCCACCTGCTCTGTCACCTCACGGCGTGGACGCCGATAGGGAGGAGAGACCGGCACCTTCCAACTGCGGCTGTCTCCGGCCGTCAAACCAGTCGCCACACCCCCTATAAGAGGCCACACCTCTAGGGTTTCCTTTCCCCTCTCAATTCCAGCTGCCGTCGCCACCATGCTCTCCTTTCCCCTCCCTTGTTCCGCCGGCGGCGACCTCTTATTCGCCGCCATCCCTCAGCGTTGTCGACGAGGAGCTCTTCCAGGGCTTCCTCACCACCGACTCTGTCTTCCCCAAGCAGCAGCTTCGTCGCAAGGACCAAGGCCGAGCGGCCGCCACCTCTTCCTCCGCCTCGATCCTATTCGTCGACGACAGCGACGTCTTCCTCCACGGTGAGATCGTCCTCGAGCACCCCGCGGTGAGATCGTCCTCGAGCACCCCGCGGTGAGATCGTCCTCGAGCACCCCGCGGTGAGCCTCCGATTCGCTCCCCTCTCCTATTTTCGTAGTCTTAGCCGCGCGTAGTCGTCCCGGTTGAACTCGCGGCGCCGCCTGCTTTGTTTCCGTGTCGCCAGCGTCGAGCCGTGACCGTCCTGTGGCGAGGGAGCGTGCGCGCGTGTGCCCTGCGAGTTCTAGTGCGCGTAGTGCATGAAAGGGGCCCCTTTGTCCGTCGAGAGCGTGGCCAGATCCCCATCTTGGCCGCGCGACTGCCATTTGAAGTTGCAGAGGCAGTGCGCCGCCTTGAGATTCCGGCGAGACTAGAGCCGCCGTCGTCGTGACCCCGCTGCGGGCGTTGGCAAAAACAGGTTCTGGGATGTCCCATCTACGCTCGGAGACACTCCTTCGAGTCGTCTGACCATCAAGGGTGACATAATCGTCGCCGAAAGTTCACCGCCGTGTCGAGTTTCAGTCGACAATGCTCTACATTCAGGCATCCATGAGGCAAGGGTCTTCTTCCTATGCTCGTGTTGCCTGTCGAGATCCGAGCAAGTGGTGTAGTGGTTGGCTTCCTAAGATGCGAGCGCGAGGTCGCTCGTTCGAGCCTCGCCAGGGACAAAGTCCCCACCTTTTTGATTTTTTCCAGAGGCTGACAAGAAGGCCCTGCAGGTTAGTGGATGATGTCACTGCGGTGTGGATTTGGGCCGAGCCTAGTGGTTGCTAGGCGCCTGTGCAGGTGGGATGGTTCCTTGCTGGGCCCTTACCAACCGAAGCCAGCCCAAGGGGGCTTCCCCTGTTTTTTTCCTATTTCTTTTCCTTTTGATTAAAATCCCCAAATCTTGGTAATTTGAATCTTTCAAATGCTAGCTCCAATGCCCACATGTTGTACATGAATTTGGGGCAGAAATTGCAAGGAATCTAATGGTGCTACCCATTTTTATTTTGTGCAACACAAAATGGGTGATGTGTACAATAGTCACATGTGCCACCATTTTTTTCTTTTTCAAATCTCTAGCTCATGTGAAATATTTTCACCTTGTTGATCTTTTCCATCCAGACCTCCCCCATCATGTTGTTACATGATAGCAGATCTTTTTCTTCACATCAAGTTTTGCAACTTATGTCTCTTCCTTTCACAACTTTGAGTTTTTGAAACTTTGTCCGGTGTCAACTTTCGTCGACACCTTTCCGTCTCCGGAATAGATAGTTTACTTTAACTTTGTTATGCATTCTTTTATTCCTTCATGCTTATGCCATGTCGTGTAATCCATGTCACTTGCACCTAAACTTAAGGTCATGACCAAGACCATTAAATTAATAATTTCATATGGAGAATCGTTGATGTGTCATCGCGATCTTCATTTAAACTTGACTAGCTAGGGTCACACCATGCCTTAAACCTGAACATGCAATTCATGCTTGTGCATCTTTGATCCCGATGCTTAGTTGTGGTGCTTTTCTTTGCCGGTACCGTACATTAGAGCCTGAGCTTGCCGAGGAGACTTACGTGGAGCTGTCCGACACCGAGTCCGAGGACCCTGCTACGTTTGCTCCGTCGACTACTTACCCAGGCAAGGGGGGGACTATATCATTCTATATAGCTTTCAACTCACTTTCCTAGCTGTACTTAGAACGGTTGTTTGATCCTGATACGTCCAAAATGCATCACTATTTTATATCGTAATTTATCCTTATTCATTGATGTATTTCACATTACGATGATGTTCTGATGTTGTTTTGGCTAGTTTTGCACAGTTTGCAACTTTCCGGTGCCGAAGCTGCAGACGCAGGAATCAGCGGTAAAAATAGGATGCTGAGTTGCTGAAGAAGAATACCTCCAAATTACCTGAAAATCGACGGAGGATATTTTCTAGAAGAATAACGAAGACTCGACGAAGAGGGGCCAGAGGGGGGCCACAGGGGCCCCAGGCGGCCACCTGGCGCGGCCCCACCCCTGGCCGCGCCGGGAGGGCGCCTGGAGCCCTGGGGCCACTCCCGGCTCCCCCCTCTGGCCTATATACTCATCGTTACGCGAAAACCCTAAAAAGAGAAGCTTTCATGGAGTTCCGCCGCCGCTCCGTGGCGGAAACCTACAGAGAAGAAAAGGGTTCTTCGGCGGGCAGATTCCGCCGAGGAGATCACCTCCCGGAAGGGGAGATCATCGCCGTCTTCATCACCATCGTCACGGGCATCATCGAGATCATCATCAACATCATCCCCAACATCATCACCATATCCACCACCATCCAATCTCACCTCACAAGTTCATCTTGTGTTGTAATCCGTACTATCTATCCTCTCTATTCTACACTGTGTTGATTACTACTTTGTGGTGAATGCTATTGAGTTTTGTTGGAGAAATACCATTGTGTCCAGATTGTTTATCATATATTTATCACCTCTGATCATGATCTCTTTTATGTCTTGTGAGTAGTTACCTTAGTTCTTGAGGACATGGGAGAAGTCTAGTTGCTAGTAGTCATATGATGTTGAAGTAATTTGTGTTGTTTGATATTTAAGTTGTGTTGTTATTTTCCTAGTGGTGTTGTGTGAGTCGAACACTCAATACTTCGCCTTTTTAAGGACCTAGGGGAGTACATTGTGTATTAAGAATGCTTACGGTGGGTTGCCGGAGTGACAGAAACCTGAAACCCAGTTTGCACACTTTTGCACAAGGGAATACTGGATCCTTGATCTTATTGTTGTGGTTAGGCTTTGCCTTAATTTCTATCTTGTATTTGCGGATGCTTGCAAGATGGTTAATCATAAGAGTGCACTTATCTTAGTCTAGAAGGTGTGCTAGCATAGATCCACCCACTCAACACTTATCAGCTCAACACTTGTTATCGATACTGATTATGGCAAAAGCACGTGACTACCTCTCCATGTGTCCTCAAGAACGCTTTAGTCTTTATAAGTTCAGTTGTCAGGCTTATCCTTTGTTCAAAATGATTTGTCAACTTGCTGCTCCTCAGTGCTATTTACTTTTCTTGCTTTTATTTTATCGTTGCTTATATCGAAAACCCCTAAAAAGTTATCTTTCAGTGCTTGCAGTTATTCCTTGTCCAAAGTCACCTATCAATACCTTTCGCTCCTCGTTGGGTTCGACACTCTTACTTAAAGAAAACGCTACAATAGATCCCTTTACGTTGAGGGTCATTAGATCCTACCACCATATACTTGTGCCTCTCGATTAAACCCAAACAGACATGCCCCCACATCCTAGCAAAACCTTGTTTGGCTATGTAACTTGCTTTCTTAACCATTGCTTAGTGTGTAGGCCCTTACCTGCTTGCTTAAACATTGCTTAGTATGTAACTTGTGTTGTAATCCGTACTATCTATCCTCTCTACTCTACCATTGTTGATTACTACTTTGTGGTGAATGCTATTGAGTTTTGTTGGAGAAATACCATTGTGTCCAGATTGTTTATCATATATTTATCACCTCTGATCATGATCTCTTTTATGTCTTGTGAGTAGTTACCTTAGTTCTTGAGGACATGGGAGAAGTCTAGTTTCTAGTAGTCATACTAAGCAGGTAAGGGCATACACATACTAAGCAATGGTTAAGCAAGAAAGTTACATAGCCAAACAAGGTTTTGCTAGGATGTGGGGGCATGTCTGTTTGGGTTTAATCGAGAGGCACAAGTATATGGTGGTAGGATCTGATGACCCTCAACGTAAAGGGATCTATTGTAGAGTTTTCGATAAGTAAGAGTGTCGAACCCAACGAGGAGCAAAAAGTATTGATAGGTGATGGTGGACAAGGAATAACTGCAAACACTGAAAGATAACTTTTTAGGGGTTTTCGATATAAGCAGCGATAAGATAAAAGCAAGGAAAGTAAATAGCACTGAGGAGCAGCAAGTGGCCCAATACTTTTGCGCAAAGGATAAGCCTGACAACTGAACTTATAAAGACTAAAGTGTTCTTGAGGACACATGGAGAGGTAGTCACGTGCTTTCGCCATACTCCGTATCGATAACAAGTGTTGTGCTGATAAGTGTTGAGTGGGTGGATCTATGCTAGCACACCTTCTAGACTAAGATAAGTGCACTCTTATGATTAAACATCTTGCAAGCATCCGAAAATACAAGATAGAAATTAAGGCAAAGCCTAACCACAGCAATAAGATCAAGGATCCATTAGTCCCTTGTGCAAAAGTGTGCAAACTGGGGTTCATGTTTCTGTCACTCCGGCAACCCACCGTAAAAATTCTTAATACACAATGTATTCCCCTAGGTCCTTAATAAGGCGAAGTGTTGAGTGTTCGACTCACACAACACCACTAGGAAAATAACAACACAACTTAAATATCAAACAACACAAATTACTTCAACATCATATGACTACTAACAACTAGACTTCTCCCATGTCCTCAAGAACTAAAGTAACTACTCACAAGACATAAAAGATATCATGATCAGAGGTGATAAATATATGATAAACAATCTGGACATAATGGTATTTCTCCAACAAAACTCAATAGCATTCACCACAAAGTAGTAATCAACACCGGTAGAGTAGAGAGGATAGATAGTATGGATTACAACACAAGATGAACTTGTGAGGTGAGATTGGATGGTGGTGGATAGGGTGCTGATGTTGGGGATGATGTTGATGATGATCTCGATGATGCCCGTGACGATGGTGATGACGATGGCGATGATCTCCCCTTCCGGGAGGTGATTTCCTCGGCGGAATCTGCCCGCCGGAGAGCCCTTTTCTTCTCTGTAGGTTTCCGCCACGGAGCGGTGGCGGAACTCCGTGAAAGCTTCTCTTCTTAGGGTTTTCGCGTAACGAGTAGTATATAGGCCAGATGGGGGAGCCGGGAGTGGCCCCAGGGCTCGAGGCGCCCTCCCGGCGCGGCCAGGGGTGGGGCCGCGCCAGGTGGCCGCCTGGGGCCCCTGGGCCCCCCTCTGGCCCCTCTTCCGCGAGTCTTCGTTATTCTTCTGGAAAATACCCCCCGTCTATTTTCAGGTAATTTGGAGGTATTCTTCTTCAGCAACTCAGCGTCCACTTTTTACCGCTGAATCCTGCGTCTGCTGCTTCGGCACCAGAAAGTTGCAAACTGTGTAAAATAGGCCAAAACAACATAAGAACACCATCGTAATATGAAATATATCAATGAATAAGGATGCATTACGATATAAAATAGTGATGCATTTTGGACGTATCAACTCCCCCAAACTTAGACCTCGCTTGTCCCCAAGCGAAAACTGAGCTCGGTAAACCTGTCCACAAGTTTAGAGAGTGAAGTGTCGATAAATAAAATACGGACAAGAGGCATCATGATCTTTTCACCAAACTCAAACATCCTAAACAGCAAACTCCAACTCATAAAAGCCCTTATGAAATAGTAATAACAATTATAATCAAAAGTAGGGCTAAGGAAACTCATCAAATCATGGCAAACAAGGCCTTTGGTCAAGGGACAACTAAAAGCTTTTACCTTTGCTCTTTCTCTTCATATTTTGAAGTGATAATTTGGATCTTTTTGAAAGAACAAGCTATTAGTCATGAAGTGCAAATGTTAACACAAAGGAAGATGTTTGCTTGGTAAAGGATTTTGCAAACAACTTACTTATCAAGAGATAATGTCAACAATCATATGGCATGGCCAAATTTAATGCAACATTATATGGATGAATCTTCATCAGCATCAAGTGTCTGTTCTCCTTGGGGAAGGAGGAAGTAGGGAAAACTGACTCAACACAAAAGTAAAGGAACTAACAGACTTGTTAAAGGCAAGCAGGGAAAACTCAAGTGCTATCCTTATATCAAACATAATGAAAACAAGTTTTGAGAGGTGCATGATTTGTCAATGAATGCTAATAGATAACTCAATTGCTTCTCAGATTGGACAAGTTTCGAGGAACGGATCTCAAAAGGGGAAGGCCACATCCCCGCAATCTCCTTTGTTTATCACTGCCAAAGTTTTCTGATTTCTCATGAACAAAGCGTGAAGGAGGGTTGTTGGTTGTGATTATCTTTTGTGAGCTGGGCGCACTCATGCCATTTCCTCCTCGTATTAGGGGTTCACAGATTAGACATGCGATCACGGGGTAGAACTTTTCCAATTTAAGAAGGTCATGAGTTAACTACTACTTCCTCATGAGCTAAAACAGGGGCACAAAACAGAAGATTTTGAACATCCAAGGATAACACAAAAATTCTATGCTTTAGGAGTGGTAGTGGAATACCACGAATAGGAAGGTATGGTGGACTCATATGGAAGGTACTGGTTTCAGGGTATGGATGTACAAGCATAATTCCGCTTAGTACAGAGGTTTGGCTAGCAAAGGCTTTGAGAGAACAGACAATTGTGTGACACCCTGGATTTTGGAACTTTCTTTTTCCAAAAACTTTCCTGATTTATTTCTGGATTTGCGATTGGATTTGATTTTGATCACCTCGTTGGACTTGAAACTTGAGAATATTTTCTTCCCATGCTCAAGTGGCCCTTGTTTCCAAGCCTCTCCATGTCATTCCATTGAACCACCTCATCCAAGCCACCATTTTATCCAAACCATATACTCCTTTTTCCATTAAAAGGGATATTCCTATTATTTGAGGTTTGTGAAGCAACCCATATTTATGTTGCTCCATAAATCCCAAAATAATTCCCACATGTCATTGACATCATATCTTGCCAAATTCTCCAAAAACATTTCATAGCCCAAGTGGATTTTTCCTCTAGAAAAATTCATTTGTCTATGGGGGCAGAATGGAGCTTTGTGAAGGGAGTGCCACTTCTCTTGATCCATTGCTGGTGAAACTATTTGTGCAAGCTCATATGATCATGTCATTGATCTCCACCAAATTCCACCACCATTTGACTAGCCAACCTCCCACAATAAATTCCCAAAGTTTGGGTGCAGCAAAGGGGCATTGTGAAGCAAGTGCATGATAGGGGATCCCATTTGCCTTGAAACTTTTTGAGCATGATCCTACCACCAAATAACTCCACCAAACCAGATTTGAGCCAAAGCACATTACCCATGTGAGTGCATTGTCAATGTTAAGTTTCTGGTCAGTCGGCCACATTGTGAAGCAAGTTCTATCTATGTGTGTCCAATGGCTATGAAATTTTATACACATATGCACCATGCCAAATAACACATGTACTCCAATGTTCAGCCAAATCCACCAATCCTATGAGATGCTAGCTTCAACTTTGCATTCTGGCCTATTTGGACATTTGTAAAGGAAGTGCTAGCTAACTTACTCCAATTGAGATGAAACTTGGTGTACATACTCATACTAGGGTACGATTGAGCTATGCAAAAGATCATGCCTAGGGGAGCTATATACAAGCCATGCCATAGCACAAACACCTTTTGCAACATTGTGCCATTTACAAAGGAGGTGCCATGTACATAGATCCATTTGAGCCCAAACTTTCCAGATCACTAGTCCCTCCTATCCTAAAGCCAGAAGACAACTTGACCCTATCCAAACCCTCACCATGTGAGCACAACTTAAGCTCCAAGTTTGCTGCATCCAACTGTTGGTTGAGATAGAGATCACTACAGTGTCCCATATAACCAGTCAATCATACCACAGTGATCAGCGTGCGAAGGACTCCATGTTAGACAGACTTGGCCACGAAGAATTCCATCCATAGCTTGGTGGCCACGCCATTGGCGTGCTCTGGATGCGCACTGTGCGCGCGCGCATGCTCTGCCCGTGTGCCCGACACGTCGCCGTCTCGCCACTGTGCACTCCGTCTTCTTCTGGTTGGCAATCCGCGCCGCACGGCTTTCCCGCCTCCCCACGAAGCACGCCGCCCCTTCGAGTCGCCATCGTGGCCGCCAGCTTGCCGCACGCCTCGGCCGCACCTCTTTGTCGCGGCTCGGAGCTCGGATTCCATCTTCCCCTATATAAGGGCTTGCTCCCTTGGACCTCCAGCAGCACCACCAGCCTCCCCGCATCCTCCTAGCCCTTTCCCCTCCATCAATTTGGTCCCGGAGCGCGCCCTTCTCCCCCACTGTCGTCGTAGTCGCCGTCGGCCCCGCCTTGAATTCGTCCAGCCCGAGCTTTTTTTCCCCTCCTGGACGAGCCCGAGCACCCCCTAGCCACCTCCCGTAGCCTCGCCACCCCCAGAACGTCGCCAGGACCTCCCCCTCTGCCACCTCGTTGCACAACCGCGGCCGCCGTGTGCGGACTAGTGGAGGCAGCACCCCAGGCAACCGCGAGGCCCCCAGTGGGTGCGGCTCGAGCCGCCACGCCCGGGAGGTCCCTCGGCGGCCTCCTGCTCCCGCCAAGACGAAGAGCCCGCCGGCCTCGAGCCTCCATTATCCCTGCGGCTAGAGGTAGAAGAAAGGAGCAGGGGATGAGAGAGAGGGAGCTGACGGGCGAGCCCCGCCTGTAAGTGGCCCGTCCCGACTGACCTCTAGGGCCCACTGATCAGATTTAAGTGGAGGCACTTTTCGGAGAGTGCGCTTTCCCTAAGGGAAAGCGTATTTCTTTCTTCCATAGCCCAAAGTGCGCTTCTCTGCCCTGAAAGCGCATTTTTCTCTTCAGTGCCCGAAAATACGCTTTCTCCGTTCGAAAGCGTATTTCCAAAAACCCTCAGCAGTGAACGTTCACTGGTTAGGCAGATCTTCCATCTAAACGAACGAACGCTCATATCTCCGCAACTGTAACTCTAATTGAGGTGATTCTTTTTGCATTGCTTTCGTATCGATCTCCTCTTCAGTTTGGCATAGGTTTCATGCCATGGTTTTGATGATGTTCCTTACTGGTCAAGCAAAAGATGGTGTTTGACCTTTTTTCCCATTGCTCTATTTGGAATATTTTTGCAGGGCGTTGTCGGTGTCTGAGACCGAGGGTGTTTCACACCTGGTTGGTGAAAGGCAAGCCACAATACCCTTTGAACCTTTGCAAAGATTTAACATGCTGCTAAAATTGTTCTTCGATGATATGATTATATCGATGACCGTGATCCTGTTGCCATGCTATGATTGATGTTATCATTGCCAAGCTATACTTGAATATGCTAATACTATGCTATGTCTTAACCATGTTGCATCCATGCCATGCTTTGATTATGTCATTACCATGTTATGTTCTGAATCATCGTAACCACAACACACCAACACCATGTTAAGTGCTCATGTTATCTTTATGCTAGTTCATGCTATGCCTAAGTTATGCTTAACTGCATTCATAATGTTGCCATGTTAATAATCTTGATCATTGTAACACGGATAAGTTCACCATCTAAAATGTGTTTGATCATATCTGAAACTGTCATGTTAATATGCTATGCATTGTTATGATCTGATACTCATGTTGCACCTGATACTTGTGTTCGCTGTTGGAGATATGCTTCGTGACAAGTTGATCAGGTGCCACCGAACCGGATTTATCCGTGCAGCCACATTTGCTTGTATGGGCAGGCCTTGATTCGGTCTACCGGTGGGCATCTCTTATTTGTATCACCAAAGAGGGGAGGTTATGCACGCACGCTACCCTGGCCCCGATAGGTGGTGATAACCTTGACAACCAGAGTTGTTATGCGCGTGGTCCAGTGTTGGACAAAGTTTAAGGACCAAGTGATGGTCAGAGTGGTTCTGGTGGTAACGAAGGACACCTAACCAAAGGGCTACCCAAGACGGGATGTCGGTGATACGGTAAGAGGGACACGCGGTAGCATCAGTCTCGTTGGAGAATTCCTTGTCCACTCCTGCGGTACGAGTTCCAAGGATCCTGTGGGACAAGTACCGAGGTCCTGGATGGAGGAAGAACTCCATAGTGTGGGTAACGTGCACAAACTCTGCAGAGTCACACAAATCTATTCGAATAGCCGCGTCCACGGTAATGGACACAGTTCGTACTAGGTCACACCTTATGATCAACATGAGTTCGGTGGTATGTTTGTGGTAAGTGGATTGGTCATGCGATGACCGGATTGGTTGGGTGGTAACGAAGGACACCTAACCCGTTGAATGGTCATGCGATGACCCGTTTGGTCCTGCGACGACCCGTGGAAGTGATTGGTCACGAAGTGACCCGGTGCTTGAGTCCGTAAGTACTCCGAGGTAAGCCACGTGATCATCCGACGATCATGTGGGGTCCATTGTGTGTGCATTAGTCTTAGTGATGTTAATATGCTTGATGATTATCTGCATGCATGATATTGTTGCTCACCTGTTTAATTGACTAATATACTTTAACCTGTTGCCATGTTATTGTTTTGCCTTAATGCATGGTTGTTGTGAGCTTGCAAGTACATTCAATGTACTCACCTGGCGTGTTATGCCATATTTGGAGGCCGTGCTTGGATGCGTAGGACGACGTTCCCGGTGTTTGCGAGCTAGGAGGTGTCCCAGACAGTGTCCCTGTGGATTGGAGTTCATCACCGCCATTATTGTTCCGCTGCCGTCGTTATTCCGCTGCTGCTTGGTGTAGAGCTGAGGCTAGCCGGAGGAGCAAGCTCTGTCACCGCTAGCGTTGTAATAGACCTCGTGTACTCCTATCTTTGGTAATAGCACGTTGTTCAGTTCTATATCAATCAATGTCGTGTTCTAGAGGACTTGATCTCTGGGCTGGTGCACGGGGCGTTCCGGTCCTCTGAGCCAGGGTGCCACAACGATTGGTATCAGAGCAGGACTGGCTATAGGACCCACTAGCCCGCGCGAACGTTAGAGGGACGTTAGATGGACGTTAGATCTAGTGTATAGCTTGCTTGTGTGATGCTATTTCCTGTTGCATTTGTTTTCTGCATATAGACGGTATGTTTTCGCTAACGATCTGATCTGACGAGTGTAGATGGAGGAATAACCGGTGGGCTACACAGGATCCTCGTCCGCGACCAACTTTGACTACCTCCTTGCAGACATATGGTGGACTCTCTACCCCAGTGGAGAGCTTCCAAGGTACCAAGTTTCCCAGACGTCGATCGGAGGGTAGCTGCTTGAGTACGGTGCCAGCGTCTACATGTCAGCCACCATCCCCATCAGTGTGCGCTCCTACAACTTCCAGGGTGGACCCGCTTCTACCCCGGATCGTGCCATTCAGCTTGCCGCGATGGCGGGCCTGTTAGGCCTACGCCACCAGGAGAGTGCGATGCATCAGAATCGCGCCTTTCATTTCTATCCCACCTTGGGTGTGACTCCGCAAAAAGTAAGGTTTCCTCGCCCCCTCGCGGAAGCCGATGCAGCGGTGATCACCATGTCCCGCTACATGATCTCCCAGTACGCCCTCATCGTCGAGCCAGTCCGTGATGCAAGGGATGCAAGGAGAGCTCTTGCCGCAACCCTATCGTTGTCGACTTCTCCTCCCACTCCTGCCACTCCCGGCAAACCGCCGTCAGATCAACGCCTGAGCTTCGCGTAGTTCGTGATGCATGAGTAGTAGTGTTTCATGTTGCCCGTTGCATGTTGATGTGTGTAGCAATAATTTGAGATCCTGCGTGTGATCTCAGTGCTTGTTGAGTATTGTTTTTACTGTTTAGTTGGTTCTCGTTGTTGGTTATTTGTTCGTTTCCTCGGCAGTTACTAACTCTGTTTTGGCAGGTGTTAGATGACTTGGATGGACCCTTGCTTGTTGTTCCCCGATATTGGCACCACGTCTAGTTCTGAGATGATGCATCATCGGCCGTCCGGAGTGGATGCCTGTTTTACATTTCTCTTTTGAACAACCGACCCGTGTTCTGAGCTACTTTTCGACCGTCTCGGGTAGTTGTTGAGTTTTTGTTCGCAGTGGAGACCCTATGCTCTGAGATGTTTTCTCAGCCATCTTAGGTGACCTCTGCATTCTTTTTATCAACATTGCCTCATGCTCTGAGCTGATTTCGGTCGGCCGTCTTGAGCAATGCTTGAGATATTCAGTACAAGTCCCAGATCTGAGTTGTAAAGACCGTTCTGGTGGCTACTGGGTTATTCGCTGTTTTCTTTGCAAGGAGTCCAGATAGTCATCGACCACCGCTAAAGCCGATGAGGTAGCAAGCCTCTTGTCGTTTGCTTTTGCTCCGTGGCTTTCTTCGTTGGTTCTTCGTTTGGTTCTTTGGTGCCACTTTATCCGCCCGATGGAAAGTTGCTCATAACCCCGCATTCCTCGAAGAACCAGTGCAATACCGCAGAGCAGCATGAAGACACCAAGTCAAGGACCCACACCAGATTGCAGCAGGAGTGTTCAACCCCATATGAGTTCTGCCTGAATGAACCAAGTCAGCATTTTTCTGGTGGATGTTACAGTCATGAAGATTCTATCAGTGGAAGACCGCAAAGAAATAAGGAAATCAACCAGACAGGAATGACGCATACCCGGTTGCATCTCATACGCTTTTGCTCAAGTATGAAGCATATGGAAACCATCAGGCCTTCAACCAAAACAGCCTGAAGACTCGGACAGTTAAGGTCCGCAAATATGCGGGAAATCAGCAAGTCAAACGGGACTTTTACCCAATTACGTGGGAAGCAAGTGGCTCCCGAATGGATGCTACCCAAGCTATCCCTTGAGTCCCGTCTACATCAACTACGACAGCCGCAGAGAATCAAGCAAAGATAAGCAGAAACTGTGACCCACGAGTATATGCACCCAAGGCAGGACAAACACCAGCTACAATCCTATGCAATACAAATTATTTTAGTATATTTCGGAAGGCGGCCAAGACATATCATGAAGCCCAGATGATCGGAAGAATGTTTCCCCCTCATCAGCCGACAGTCAGAAGCCCATCAGACACCGTGGTCAGATCGGTCTCCACGTCATTGAGGGAATGCTTCCAGCAGAAGGAACTTCAGCCTTCCGTGACAAGGTACCAGGCACAACCGACATGTACAGTGTGCCAGCCTTCCTCCACAAGCCACCGACTGAAACTTACAGTGCAAGACACTCGATCGTGCTCTGTACGCCACAGGTATGGACTCCAACACAAGCCGCTCGGTCATCTAAAGTAAATTTCCGCAGAAACTTCCAGCAGAAGGGACCGGTATGTCCACAATGCAAGATGCAAACTTCCGTAACAAGACAACGCATCTTCGTCAGTAAGTCATTAAGAAAGCTTCCAAGGCAAGGCACTCAGCCTTCTTCAACAAGTTATCGAGGTAGCTTCCCGTGTACGACACACTGCCTTCCTTGATACGCCACCGAAGCAAGCTTCCGGGGTACGGTACCCAACCTTCCCCAGCAAGCTACCCCAAACTTTGCGGACAAGATACCGGTCTTCCTCGACACGTCATCATACCTGCAACAGTATTGTCAGAAATCCAGCCATGCATGACAGTGAAGATTTCAGCATCGTCAGGACCCGCATATGGTTATGGGTATTCTTATCAAGTATGAAAGCTAACCCGGTGCAGATACCACCATGCTCGCAATCAAGGAAGAATTATGCACATCAACGACGGTGAAGAACCGCAACTCCCGGGAAACAAGTCAGCAGAAGAGGCGGATACACATCTCAGCCTGGAAGAAAGACTGACAAAGTCGTAAAGAAACACCCTGAAGAAAGGAAGCAAGGAGAATTGAATCCTACTCCCGTCATGAAGGTCAGCTCCTCACGACCGACAAGGCCCCGAAGCAGAATAATCTGGAGACCCCGTTCATTGCAACCAAGGTTATCAGGATGAAACAAGAGACAAAAGGTGATGGTAACCTGTCTATCTCAAAGATTGCGGCAGGACACTAAGCTGTGATGCAAGAAGAAAAGAAACCTGACTAAAGAAAAGCCAGTACAAGAAAGGTGATTGCCACAGGAGCGAGACCCAGGGCAGACAAACATGGCATATGTCAAACCTGGCTGCAATCTGAGCAAGCGTGGCACCTCGCAAGTGGTCGGAGATATGCAACTCTCGAGCCGATGGGTTAGGAAAAATGAATCGCATGGACCTCAAGTCAAATTTGCCGCGATCAGTTGAAGTCATGTGGACCACCGTGAATATCTACCCCAAAGAAAGCTCATTCACTATGGGCCAAGGATCGCGTGCCGATCCAGTTAGCCTGAGCAGTTACTCAAGTTCAGAATCGTCCGTCTGGCCGAGATACCCCAGTCTGCTTCATTAAAGGTCACCTTATCAACTCGGCATTTCAGATACAAGAACCGGATTGAAGCATATCATGACCTATCGCCACCCGGATAGGCCACCAGTTAGGAAAATCTCAGCGTGGGTGAATGTCCAAAATTTGTGCCCCATTCCGAATCCGTGAATAAGGTGGACATGCCCAAAAGAAATGCGAGGCAACCCCACGTGCCGTCAGTCAAGGTCCCGATAGTAATTATTCTGAGATACCAACTACCGATGAAGGCCAACACAAAGATTCAAGACCGTACCACGAGTAAAACCCGAGGTACCCTAAACACAGCATGGGTATCGTCAGCATTCAGCCGATGACAAGACATTCCGTTACCATACAAGTCAGATGATATGAGGATTGAAATCAGCAGGAAAGGATGTGAGGTATCAAGGAAGAACAGTTTGTCAGAGCTACAGATCGGGTGAAGTAAACCCCCTCAGCAGAGATATATTGGATGCTACCCTGGGAACAATATGCGGAAAAAGGAAATCCGAGAAGCAGCAAGTTTCCTAAGGATGGTAAGTTTGCGATGGTTCCCTTAGTAACGAAATATCGAGGACGAGATTTTTCTAAATGGGGTAGGTTTGTGACACCCTAGATTTTGGAACTTTCTTTTTCCAAAAACTTTCCTGATATATTTCTGGATTTGCGATTGGATTTGATTTTGATCACCTCGTTGGACTTGAAACTTGAGCATATTTTCTTCCCATGCTCAAGTGGCCCTTTTTTCCAAGCCTCTCCATGTCATTCCATTAATCCACCTCATCCAAGCCACCATTTTATCCAAACCATATACTCCTTTTTCCATTAAAAGGGATATTCCTATTATTTGAGGTTTGTGAAGCAACCCCTATTTATGTTGCTCCATAAATCCCCAAATAATTCCCACATGTCATTGACATCATATCTTGCCGAATTCTCCAAAAACATTTCATATCCCAAGTGGATTTTTCCTCTAGAAAAAATCATTTGTCTGTGGGGGCAGAATGGAGCTTTGTGAAGGGAGTGCCATTTCCCTTGATCCATTGCTGGTGAAGTTTTTTGTGCATGCTCATATGATCATGGCATTGATCTCCACCAAATGCCACCACCATTTGACTAGCCAAACTCCCACAATAAATTCTCAAAGTTTGGGTGCAGCAAAGGGGCATTGTGAAGCAAGTGCATGATAGGCGATCCCATTTGCCTTGAAACTTATTGAGCATGATCCTACCACAAAATAACTCGACCAAACCAGATTTGAGCCAAATCCCATTACCCATGTGAGTGCATTGTCAATATTAAGTTTCTGGTCAGTGGGCCACATTGTGAAGCAAGTGCAATCTATCTGTGTACAATTGCTATGAAATTTTATACGGATATGCACCATGCGAAATAACCCCAGTAAACCAATTTTCAACCAAATCCACCAATCCTATGAGATGCTAGATTCAACTTTGCATTCTGGACTATTTGGACATTCGTAAAGGAAGTGCTAGCTAACTTACTCCAATTGAGATGAAACTTGGTTTACATACTCATCCTAGGGTATGATTGAGCTTTGAAAAAGATCATGCCTAGGGGAGCTATGTACAAGCCATGCCACAACACAAACACCTTCTGCAGCATTGTGCCATTTAAAAAGGAGGTGCCATGTACATTGATCCATTTGAGCCCAAACTTTCCAGATCACTAGTCCCTCCTATCCTAAAGCCAGAAGACAACTTGAACCTATCCAAACCCCCACCATGTGAGCACAACTTAAGCTCCAAGTTTGCTGCATCCAACTGTTGGTTGAGATAGAGATCACTACAGTGTCCCATATAACCAGTCAATCATACCACAGTGATCAGCGTGCGAAGGACTCCATGTTAGACAGACTTGTCCACGAAGAATTCCATCCATAGCTTGGTGGCCACGCCATTGGCGTGCTCTGGACGCGCACTGTGTCCGCGCGCGTGCTCTGCCCGTTTGCCCGACGCGTCGCCGTCTCGCCACTGTGCACTCCGTCTTCTTCTGGTTGGCAATCCGCGCCGCACGGCTTTCCCGCCTCCCCACGCAGCACGCCGCCCATTCGAGTCGCCATAATGGCCGCCAGCTCGCCGCACGCCTCGGCCGCACCTCTTTGTCGCGGCCCGGAGCTCGGATTCCATCTTCCCCTATATAAGGGCTTGCTCCCTTGGCCCTCCAGCAGCACCACCAGCCTCCCCGCATCCTCCTAGCCCTTTCCCCTCCATAAATTTGGTCCCGGAGCTCGCCCTTCTCTCCCACTGTCGCCGTGGTCGCCGCCGGCCCCGGCTTGAATTCTTCCAGCCCGAGCCTTTTTCCCCCTCCTGGACGAGCCCGAGCACCCCCTAGCCACCTCCCGTACACTTGCCACCCCCCAGAACGTCTCCAGGACCTCCCCATCTGCCGCCTCGTTGGACAACCGTGGCCGCCGTGCGCGGACTAGTGGAGGCAGCACCCCTGGCAACCGCGAGGCCCCCAGTGGGTGTGGCTCGAGCCGCCACGCCCGGGAGGTGCCTCGGCGGCCTCCCGCTCCAGCCAAGACAAAGAGCCCGCCGGCCTCGAGCCTCCATTGTCCCTGCGGCTGGAGGTAGAAGAAAGGAGCAGGGGAGGAGAGAGAGGGAGCTGACGGGCGGGCCCCGCCTGTAAGTGGCCCGGACCGGCTGACCTCTAGGGCCCGCTGATCAGATTTAATTGGAGGCACTTTTCGAAGAGTGCGCTTTCCCTAAGGGAAAGTGGATTTATTTCTTCCATAGCCCAAAGTGCGCTTCTCTGCCCTGAAAGCGCATTTTTCTCTTCAGTGCCCGGAAATATGCTTTCTCCGTTCGAAAGCGTATTTCCGAAAACCCTCAGCAGTGAACGTTCACTGGTTAGGCAGATCTTCTATCTAAATGAACGAACGCTCTTATCGCCGCAACCGTAACTCCGATTGAGGTGATTCTTTTTGCGTTGCTTCCGTATCGATCTCCTCTTCTATTTGGCATAGGTTTCATGCCATGTTTTTATGCTATTCCTTACTGGTCAAGCAAAAGATGGTGTTTGACCTTTTTGCTTGTTGCTCTATTTGGAATATTTTTGCAGGCCGTTGTCGGTGTCCGAGACCGAGGGTGTTTCACACCGGGTTGGTGAAAGGAAAGCCACAATACCCTTTGCACCTTTGCAAAGCTTTAACATGCTGCTAAAATTGTTCTTCGATGATATGCTTATATCGGTGACCGTGATCCTCTTGCCATGCTATGGTTGATGTTATCATTTCCATGCTATACATGAATATGCTAATACTATGCTATGTCTTAACCATGTTGCATCCATGCCATGATTTGATTATGTCATTGCCATGTTATGTTCTGAATCATCGTAACCACAACACACCAACACCATGTTAAGTGCTCATGTTATCTTTATGCTAGTTCATGCTATGCCTAAGTTATGCTTAACTGCATTCATAATGTTGCCATGTTAATAATCTTGATCATTGTAACACGGATAAGTTCACCATCTAAAATGTGTTTGATCATATCTGAAACTGTCATGTTAATATGCTATGCATTGTTATGATCTGATACTCATGTTGCACCTGATACTTGTGTTCGCTGTTGGAGATATGCTTCGTGACAAGTTGATCAGGTGCCACCGAACCGGACTTATCCGTGCAGCCACATTTGCTTGTATGGGCAGGCCTTGATTCGGTCTACCGGTGGGCATCTCTTATTTGTATCACCAAAGAGGGGAGGTTATGCACGCACGCTACCCTGGCCCCGGTAGGTGGTGATAACCTTGACAACAAGAGTTGTTATGCGCGTGGTCCAGTGTTGGACAAAGTTTAAGGACCAAGTGATGGTCAGAGTGGTTCTGGTGGTAACGAAGGACACCTAACCAAAGGGCTACCCAAGACGGGATGTCGGTGATACGGTAAGAGGGACACGCGGTAGCATCAGTCTCGTTGGAGAATTCCTTGTCCACTCCTGCGGTACGAGTTCCAAGGATCCTGTGGGACAAGTACCGAGGTGCTGGATGGAGGAAGAACTCCATAGTGTGGGTAACGTGCACAAACTCTGCAGAGTCACACAAATCTATTCGAATAGCCGCGTCCACGGTAACGGACACAGTTCGTACTAGGTCACACCTTATGATCAACATGAGTTCGGTGGTATGTTTGTGGTAAGTGGATTGGTCATGCGATGACCGGATTGGTTGGGTGGTAACGAAGGACACCTAACCCGTTGAATGGTCGTGCGACGACCCGTGGAAGTGATTGGTCACGAAGTGACCCGGTGCTTGAGTCCGTAAGGACTCCGAGGTAAGCCACGTGATCATGCGGGCATCATGTGGGGTCCATTGTGTGTGCATTAGTCTTAATGCTGTTAATATGCTTGATGATTATCTGCATGCATGATATTGTTGCTCACCTGTTTAATTCACTAATATACTTTAACCTGTTGCCATGTTATTATTTTGCCTTGTTGCATGGTTGTTGTGAGCTTGCAAGTACATTCAATGTACTGACCTGGCGTGTTATGCCAGATTTGCAGGCCGTGCTTGGATGCGTAGGACGACGTTCCCGGTGTTTGCGAGCTAGGAGGTGTCCCTATGGATTGAAGTTCATCACCGCCGTTATTGTTCCGCTGCCGTCGTTATTCCGCTGCTAGAAAGTTATGCTGCTGCTTGGTGTAGAGCTGAGGCTAGCCGGAGGAGCAAGCTGTGTCACCACTAGCGTTGTAATAGACCTCGTGTACTCCTATCTTCGGTAATAGCAAGTTGTTCAGTTCTATATCAATCAATGTCGTGTTCCAGAAGACTTGATCTCTGGGCTGGTGCGCGGGGCATTCCGGTCCTCTGAGCTAGGGTGCCACAACGATTGGTATCAGAGCAGGAATGGCTGTAGGAACCGCTAGCCCGCGCGAACGTTAGAAGGACGTTAGATGGACGTTAGAGCTAGTGTATAGCTTGCTTGTGTGATGCTATTGCCTGCTACATTTGTTTGCGCATATAGACGGTATGTTTTCGCTAACGATCTGATCTGACGAGTGTAGATGGCGGAATACCCGGTGGGCTACAAAGGATCCTCGTCCGCGACCAACTTTGACTACCTCCATGCAGACGTATGGTGGACTCTCTACCCGAGTGGAGAGCTTCCAAGGTACCAAGTTTCCCAGCGCCGATCGAAGGGTAGCTGCTTGAGTACGGTGCCAGCGTCTACGTGTCAGCCACCATCCCCATCGGTGTGCGCTCCTACAACTTCCAGGGTGGACCCGCTTCTACCCCGGATCGTGCAATTCAGCTTGCCGCGATGGCGGGCCTGTTAGGCCTACGCCACTAGGAGAGTGCGATGCATCAGAATCGCGCCTTTCATTTCTATCCCACCTTGGGTGCGACTCCGCAGCGAGTAAGGTTTCCTCGCCCCCTGGCGGAAGCCGATGCAGTGGTGTCAGAGGAAATACCCCCGGGTATACCAAAGTCACCGATTCGACGGAACGCCAACTGCGCGCCTTCGCCGACTGCGCTCCGGCTCGGCCCCCGCCGACTGCTCCATGCCGATTGCGCGCCAGCTCGGACACGGTGGGCGCCAACTGTCGTCGATATGTAACGCCAGATGCCATGGGATGGCTAAAGTGAGGGGAAGACGCGAGGGAGAGAATGTCGATGGTGCCGGAATCGGGTTGGGCACAAACACGGTGGAGGGCACCACGATGTACCCAGGTTCGGGGCTCTCCGGAGAGATAACACCCCTACTCCTGCTTGTCTCTTATATATCAATGCTCTGGCTACAATAACTGCTTCTCTATCCTCTCAAGGGAAGGTGAGCGCCGCCGCCGTGGGCAAGGCTCTCTCCTGCGTCCCTGAGGAGTAACTACAAGCAGTGAACGAACTGAGGGGAAAGTGAGTAATGGTGGTCTAGGATGAGTCGTCCCTCACGCAGGAGGGGTACCCTGGCTCTTATAGTGTGAGCCCAGGGTACTTCGGTAACTTCATTGCCGAATGGGCCCAGATGTCATCCTCTAATCGGCCTGGGCCCACCGACTGCTCCTCTCCGGCTGATCCGAAACCTACGAGCGGCGGCCCATGTTGTAGACTCGTAGAGCGTAGGGATGAACAGTGGAGCTAGGGGGTGCGGTCTTGTCGGCCTGTCCGCGGAATCGGCGGAGAGGTCGACACCGTATCTCCCCCAGATCTTTGACATGACCTGGCCTTCCTGCCACCCGGATATCTGGGGATATGGCATTTATGACCTCGTAATCATACCCCCGACTGGGTATTAGGTGGTTACGATTGCGCCTGGACCGACTGGTGGTACCTGGCAAAGTCGATTGCTCTGGGCAATCGGCCTTCCAGGTATCAACCTCGGCCCAGCTGCGGACCAATCGGATGATCGTCTTGGTGAAGGAAGGTTGGTCCGATTGCGCCTGGGCCGACTGCTGGCATTTGATACGGCTGATTGCCTTGGAGCAATCGGTCGTACATCTTCCCAGCTCGGCCCAGCTGCGGTCCAATCGGTCCATCCTTGTCTTGAAAGGTTGCTTCCGCTTGGGTTAGCCTACCCGGGTACCGGTCCCCCGACAGTAGCCCCTAAAGCTGTAAAGGTCCCTCGGTCACTTGACCGCGGGGCCTTTGCAGTTTTTATTTTCTCTTGATATCCTCCGATTGCTATGGCTTCATCGAGTGCGTCATTCCGAGTTCACCGACCGACTCGGAGATCACACATGGCTGACCAACTTTTCGTCCGATTCGATCTGGTTCGCTCCCAATTCGTGTCTTCACTTTTCGAGAAAGACATCTTTCGCCGATTTAGTTCCAACAGTTACCTCCGATTCTTCCGGGATGTGATCAATGAGCTGGGACCCATGAACCACACGCGACTTGACATAACTGCAGGGCCTGACCCCCACGTCGCACGCCTCGCCTTTTGCGCCAGGATCCTTTGCGCTGGTTTGCCGGTTGCCCTTCCTGTGCCCTAGGCCACACCGAGCCACACAACCGCAGACGCATCCCACTTACCTCCCCCGCCGCCCATATAAGCCACAGGGGAGGGCCTTCGCCTCTTCCTTCTCCCAGACGCCATCTTCAACCTCTAGCTCTCTATCTCCTCTGCGCCATTGCAGCTCCACGCGAAGCTCTCTGCCGCGGACCTCTGCACCTTGGATCTGCTCCGGCCACAGACTTGTGCTCTCTACCACTTCCGCCGCCTCCGCGGTAACTCTTCACCGCTGCTCTCGCGCTCTGCCTCCCTATTTTTCTCTCTTCTTCTCCCCTCCCGCGAACGCCATGGCGCCACGGCGAGACATCTCCAAGGAGAGCCGCGGGTGCTGGAAAGGTTCTTAGGCTACCGCCGGCGCCGTCGAGTCCCTGATTCGCGCCCGGAAGATGCTTGCGGAGGTCGAGTGGCGCATTCCCGGCGCCGAGGTCGTGCCCAGCGCGCGCGCTGGCGAGAGGGCGTGTTTCTCGCTCACTTCGAGCGTGGATTCGGCTTTCCCGCCAGCACCTTCTTCCGCGGGTTCCTCGATTTCCACCGACTGCAACCACACCATCTCGCAGCCAACTTCATCATGATTCTCTCCGGTTTCGTGACACTCCGCGAAGGGTATCTCGGCTGTCGTCCCAGCATTTCCCTCTGAAAACGATTCTTCAATCTCCGAGCTCAAAATGCTCGGACGGGAACTGTGGTGCCCTCCACCATCGAAGGCGGCGACCTGACATACCCGACTGACATGACCGACTGCGGCAGTTGCCTTGTCGCAGCCGGCAAGCCGAAGTACAAGAGTTCCGAGATCGTCCAATCATGCAAAAATTGGCAGACCTCATTCTTCTACGTCAAGTCACCTGATTAAGGGCCCGATCTCCTGAATCTGCCCGAGAGCTCCCTTCGCCCGCATCGATTGCGCTCGGACCGCGCCAAGTGCCCCCTCTGCTCTGGCTAGCCTCCGGTCGCGCCCCGCCTCGCCAGGTCCGAGCTGGTCAGCCGCCGCTCCCGCTTGAGCACGACGCTGGGTTGGCTCCGACTGCGCTTACCGGCCAGGCCGGCTTCGGCTGCGCTCGCGGCCAGGTCGGCTCCTCTCCGACGTCGTGCCCACTGAGCATCAGGTCGGCCTCGGGCTTGCCGGCCGCTTTTCCTGGTGCGTCCAGTTAACGTCACCACTCAGTTGAAGAAAAGTGCAGAGCAAAGTTCAGTAAAAGAGAAGAGGCATCCGATTGCCAAAAAAAAAGAATCCGACTGCACGGATGGCTGGACAGATTGCGCTACTAGTCCGATTGTGATACCCATCTTGATGCAGCAAAGACAGAGAGTTGGGCGGGCTGCTGGACCGGCTGCAGATTGCGTCAGATCGGCCAGTCGACTGCAAAAAAAAGCGTCAGTTAGGTCGGCCGATGTCAATCCGATTGCGCTGACCGGTCAGCCGATTGCGAAAAAGAAGTGTGGTTGTGACCCGGATGGCAGACCATCCGCTGGAGCAACCACAAGGGATCACTTGCCCGAATAACTCGACGAGTCACTCGGAGGCTCGGAGGACGAACCCGCCGAGTGCCCCGTCTTCATCAACAAAAGACTCTCCGAATGACTCGACAAGCCACTCGGAGGTTCGGAGGATGAGCATGCCGAATGTCCCGTCTACTACATCAATAGAAACCCCCCGGATGACTCACCAAGTCACCCGGAGGCTACACCTTCACCCAGTGGGTGTTCCGACTACGCCAAAAAATTCAATGTGAGTTCCACTCAATACTGCTCACCATAGTAGTCTTCGGGGGTTATCTCCGCATTATTTCTAGTCGGCTGCATGTTCGGCCCGGGACCGGCTGCCTCTCGGCAGGCCGGATAACCCAAATAGTTATTTCCGACAGACGGATTAGTAGTGTGTACGGGGCCGAAGGCCTGCGATTTGATCCATCTGCAGACCGCATGCCGGCTGCAACGCTGGCAAAAAGCAAAAGATGGAGGTCACCACACATGAACAACGTACAAAGAGAAAACAATTTGGACGACCCGATCGTTTTTCTTTTTGGAAAGTTTGCTCGGTTGAGTTTGCTCCCCAAAGTCTAAGTACTGTACACTTCATCTTGCGGCCGACTGTTCGATCCATCTACAGACCGCAAGCCGGCTATAATGCTGGCGAGAGCAAGAGCCAAAGGGTGGAATGAACAGAAAAATGACTGCGGGGCGAAGGCAAAGCCGAGTCGGCCTCCCGATTGCACAAATCTACATTTTTAGAAAAATAAGAAGTATTTGATATATCCGAGATAACTAACGTGTGTCTTATGCATGATTGTTTCCGGGGGAAAACGACTGAGACCCTCGACGCCATCGACTACAACAAAATCAAGGAACCCTCCGGATGACTCTCCGAGTCACCCGGAGGCTCGGAGGCTACACCCAGTGGGTGCGCTTGCGCGCCCCCACTGGAAAGAAGCTGCACCAAGTGCGATCGGCGTTCGGCTACACCAACAAAGAAGAAACCCTTCGGATGACTCACCGAGTCACCCGGAGGCTCGGAGGCTATTGTCGGAGGAAATACCCCCGGGTATACCAAAGTCACCGATTCGACGCAACGCCAACTGCGCGCCTTCGCCGACTGCGCTCCGGCTCGGCCCCCGCCGACTGCTCCATGTCGATTGCGCGCCAGCTCGGACGCCTGTCGATTTCCCCATGCCGATTGCCCGCACTCGGCCGACTGTCCGCGCACTCGGCCGACTATTCGCGCACTCGGCTGTCCAAGAGGTCAACCGAGATGAAAAGCCGACAAGACAACTGAGTGACATCTCTAGTCATGTCAGGAATAGTATAGTGGTTAGATGTCACATTACATCACATCGAGGGGTCACCTCACATCTACTCCCTTTCGTCCTCTTTCCCTTGTCCTCACCCATGGAGCATCCTTGCCACCACTATATAAGGGGCAAGGCATGCCCACGGTGGAGGAGAGAGCACTCCACTCTTTCATCCCTTCCATAGAACCCAGCTCGGCCGTAGCAGATATACAACTCAAGGAGCAAACATGTACACAGATATGCCTATAGTCCAGACAGGCAGGAGTAGGGGTTTTATCTCTACAGAGAGCCCCGAACCTGGGTACTTCGCGGTGTCCGACTGTGCCTGTACCTAGACCTGTGCCGGAGCGCCGGTCATCTGCGCGTTGTTCCCCCACCTTTAGCCATCCCCATGGCATCTGCCGTCACATATCGACGAGAAGCGGTTATCACCATGTCCCTCTACATGATCTCCTAGTACGCCCTCATCTTCGAGCTAGTCCGTGATGCAAGGGATGTAAGGAGAGCTCTTGCCGCAGCCCTATCGTTGTCGACTTCTCCGCCCACTCCTGCCACCCCCGGCAACCCGCCGTCAGATCAACGCCTGAGCTTCGCGTAGTTCGTGATGCATGAGTAGTAGTGTTGCATGTTGCCTGTTGCATTTTGATGTGTGTAGCAATAAGTTGAGATCCTGCGTGTGATCTCAGTGCTTGTTCAATATTTTTTTTACTGTTTAGTTGGTTCTCGTTGTTGGTTATTTGTTCGTTTCCTCGGCGGTTACTAACTCTGTTTTGGAAGGTGTTAGATGACTTGGATGGACCCTTGCTTGTTGTTCCCCGATATTGGCACCACGTCTGGTTCTGATCTGATGCATCGTCTGCCGTCCGGAGTGGATGCCTATTTTACATTTCTCTTTTCAACAACCGACCCGTGTTCTGAGCTACTTTTCGGACGTCTCGGGTAGTTATTGAGTTTCTTTTCGCAGTGGATACCCTATGCTCTGAGCTGTTTTCTCAGCCATCTTAGGGGACCTCTGCATTATTTTTATCAACATTGCCTCATGCTCTGAGCTGATTTCGGTCGGCCGTCTTGAGCAATGCTTGAGATATTCCAGTTCAAGTCCCAGATCTAAGTTGTAAAGATCGTTCAGGTGGCTACTGGGTTATTCGCTGTTTTCTCTGCAAGGAGTCCGGATAGTCATCGACCACCGCTAAAGCTGATGAGGTAGCAAGCCTCTTCTCCTTTGCTTTTGCTCCGTGGCTTTCTTCGTTAGTTCTTCGTTTGGTTCTTTGGTGTCACTTTATCCGCCCGATGGAAAGTTGCTCATAACCCCGCATACCTCAAAGAACCCGTGCAATACCGCAGAGCAGCATGAAGACACCAAGTCAAGGACCCACACCAGATTGCAGCAGGAGTGTTCAACCCCATATGAGTTCTGCCTGAATGAACCAAGTCAGCATTTTTCCGGTGGATGTTACAGTCATGAAGATTCTATCAGTGGAAGACCGCAAGGAAATAAGGAAATCAACCAGACAGGAATGACGCATACCCGGTTGCATCTCACACGCTTTTTCTCAAGTATGAAGCATATGGAAACCATCAGGCCTTCAACCAGAACAGCCTGAAGACTCAGACAGTTAAGGGCCGCAATGATGCGGGAAATCAGCAAGTCAAACAGGACTGTTACCCAATTACGTGGGAAGCAAGTGGCTCCAGAATGGATGCTACCCAAGCTATCCCTTGAGTCCCGTCTACATCGACTACGACAGCCGCAGAGATTGAAGAAAATATAAGCAGAAACTGTGACCCACGAGCATATGCACCCAAGGCAGGACAAACACCAGCTACAGTCCTATGCAATACAAATTATTTCAGTATATTTCAGAAGGCGGCCAAGACATATCATGAAGCCCAGATTGTCGGAAGAATGTTTCCCCCTCATCAGCCGGCAGTCAGAAGCCCATCAGACACTGTGGTCAGATCGGTCTCCACGTCATTGAGGGAAAGCTTCCAGCAGAAGGAACTTCAGCCTTCCGTGACAAGGTACCAGGCACAGCCGACTTGTACAGTGTGTCAGCCTTCGTCCACAAGCCACCAGCAGAAGCTTACAGTGCAAGACACTCGATCGTGCTCGGTACGCCACAGGGATGGAATCCAGCACAAGCCGCTCGGTCTTCTAAAGTAAATTGCCGCATAAACTTCCAACAGAAGGGACCGGTATGTCCACAATGCAAGAGGAAAACTTCCGTAACAAGACATTCCATCTTCGTCAGTAAGTTATTAAGAAATCTTCCAAGGCAAGGCACTCAACCTTCTTCAGCAAGTTATCGAGGCAGCTTCCTGTGTACGACACCCTGCCTTCCTCGATACGCCACCGGAGCAAGCTTCCGGGGTACGGTACCCAACCTTCCCCAACAAGCTACCCCAAGCTTCGCGGACAAGATACCAGTCTTCCTCGACGCGTCATCATACCTGCAACAGTATTGTCAGAAATCCAGCCATGCAGGACAGTGAAGATTTCAGCATCGTAAGGACCCGCATATGGTTATGGGTATTCTTATCAAGTATGAAAGCTACCCCGGTGCAGATACCACCATGATCGCAATCAAGGAAGAATTATGCACATGAACGACGGCGAAGAAACGCAACTCCCGGGAAACAAGTCAGCGGAAGAGGCGGATACACATCTCAGCCTGGAAGACTGACTGACAAAGTCGTAAAGAAACACCCTGAATAAAGGAAGCAATGAGCATTGAATCCTGCTCCCGTCATGAAGGTCAGCTCCTCATGACCGACAAGGCCCCGAAGCAGAATAATCTGGAGACCCCGTTCATTGCAACCAAGGTTATCAGGATGAAACAAGAGATAAAAGGTGATGGTAACCTGTCTATCTCAAATATTGCGGAAGAACAATAAGCCGTGATGCAAGAAGAAAAGAAACCCGACTAAAGAAAAGCCAGTACAAGAAAGGTGATTGCCACAGGAGCGAGACCGAGGGCAGACAAACATGGCATATGTCAAACCTGGCTGCAATCTGAGCAAGCGTGACACCTCGCAAGTGGTCGGAGATATGCAACTCTCGAGCCGACGGGTTAGGAAAAATGAATCGCATGGACCTCAAGTCAAATTTTCCGCGATCAGTTGAAGTCATGTGGACCACCGTGAATATCTACCCCAAAGAAAGCTCATTCACTATGGGCCAAGGATCGCGTACCGATCCAGTTAGCCTGAGCAGTTACTCAAGTTCAGAATCGTCCGTCTGGCTGAGATACCCCAGTCTGCTTCATTAAAGGTCAGCTGCTCAACTCGGCATTTCAGATACAAGAACCGGATTGAAGCATATCATGACCTACAGCCACCCGGATAGGCAACCAGTCAGGAAAATCTCAGCGTGGGTGAATGTCCAGAATATGTGCCCCGCTCCGAATCCGTGAGTACGGTGGACATGCCCAAAAGAAATGCGAGGCAACCCCACGTGCCGTCAGTCAAGGTCCCAATAGTAATTATTCTGAGATACCAACTACCGATGAAGGCCAACACAAAGATTCAAGACCGTACCACGAGTAAAACCCAAGGTACTCTAAACACAGCATGGGTATCGTCAACATTCAGCCGATGACAAGATATTCCGGTACCATACAAGTAAGAAGATATGAGGATTGAAATCAGCAGGAAAGGATGTGAGGTATCAAGGAAGAACAGTTTGTCAGAGCTACAGATCGGGTGAAGTAAACCCCCTCAGCAGAGATATATTGGATGCTACCCTGGGAACAGTATGCGGAAAAAGGAAATCCGAGAAGCAGCAAGTTTCCTAAGGATGGTAAGTTTGCGATGGTTCCCTGAGCAACCAAATCTTGAGGACGAGATTTTTCTAAGGGGGGTAGGTTTGTGACACCCTGGATTTTGGAACTTTCTTTTTCCAAAAACTTTTCTGATTTATTTCTGGATTTTCGATTGGATTTGATTTTGATCACCGCATTGGACTTGAACTTGAGCATATTTTCTTCCCATGCTCAAGTGGCCCTTGTTTCCAAGCCTCTCCATGTCATTCCATTGATCCACCTCATCCAAGCCACCATTTTATCCAAACCATATACTCCTTTTTCCATTAAAAGGGATATTCCTATTATTTGAGGTTTGTGAAGCAACGCCTATTTATGTTGCTCCATAAATCCCCAAATAATTCCCACATGTCATTGACATCATATCTTGCCAAATTATCCAAAAAAATTTCATAGCCCAAGTGGATTTTTCCTCTAGAAAAATTCATTTGTCTGTTGGGGCAGAATGGACCTTTGTGAAGGGAGTGCCATTTATCTTGATCCATTGCTGGTGAAACGTTTTGTGCAAGCTCATATGATCATGTCATTGACCTCCACCAAATTACACCACCATTTGACTAGCCAAACGCCCACAATAAATTCCCAAAGTTTGGGTGCAGCAAAGGGGCATTGTGAAGCAAGTGCATGATAGGGGATCCAATTTGCCTTGAAACGTTTTGAGCATGATCCTACCACCAAATAACTCGACCAAACCAGATTTGAGCCAAATCCCATTACCCATGTGAGTCCATTGTCAATATTAAGTTTCTGGTCAATGGGACACATTGTGAAGCAAGTGCTATCTATTTGTGTCAAATGGCTACGAAATTTTATACACATATGCACCATGCCAAATAACCCCAGTACACCAATTTTCAGCCAAATTGACTAATCCTATGAGATGCTAGCTTCAACTTTGCATTCTGGCCTATTTGGACGTTTGTAAAGGAAGTGCTAGCTAACTTACTCCAATTGAGATGAAACTTGGTGTACATACTCATCCTAGGGTATGATTGAGATATTCAATAGATCATGCCTAGGGGAGCTATGTACAAGCCATGCCACAGCACAAACACCTTCTGCAGCATTGTGCCATTTACAAAGGAGGTGCCATGTACATTGATCCATTTGAGCCCAAATTTTCCAGATCACTAGTCCCTCCTATCCTAAAGCCAGAAGACAACTTGAACCTATCCAAACCCCCACCATGTGAGCACAACTTAAGCTCCAAGTTTGCTGCATCCAACTGTTGTTTGAGATAGAGATCACTACAGTGTCCCATATGACCAGTCAATCATACCATAGTGATCAGCGTGCGAAGGACTCCATGTTAGACAGACTTGGCCACGAAGAGTTCCATCCATAGCTTGGTGTCCACACCATTGGCGTGCTCTGGACGCGCACTGTGCGCGCGCGCGTAATCTGCCCGCGTGCCCGACGGGTCGCCGTCTCGCCACTGTGCACTCCGTCCTCTTCTGGTTGGCAATCCGCACCGCACGGCTTTCCCGCCTCCCCATGTAGCACGCCGCCCGCCATCTTGCCCGCCAGCTCACCGCACGCCTCGGCCGCACCTCTTTGTCGCGGCCCGGAGTTCGGATTCCATCTTCCCCTATATAAGGGCTTGCTCCCTTGGCCTTCCAGCAGCACCACCAGTCTCCCCGCATCCTCCTAGCCCTTTCCGCTCCATCAATTTGGTCCCGGAGCGCGCCCTGCTCCCCCACTCTCGTCGTGGTCGTCGCCGACCCCGGTTTGAATTCGTCCAGCCCGAGCCTTTTTCCCCCTCCTGGACGAGCCCGAGCACCGCCTAGCCACCTCCCGTAGCCTCGCCACCTCCCAGAACGTCGCCAGGACCTCCCCCTCTGCCGCCTCGCTGCACAACCGTGGCCGTCGTGCGCGGACTAGTGGAGGCAGCACCCCCGGCAACCGCGAGGCCCCCAGTGGGTGCGGTTCGAGCTGCCACGCCCAGTAGGTGCCTCGGCGGCCTCCCGCTCCATCCAAGACGAAGAGCCCGCCGGCCTCGAGCCTCCATAGTCCCTGCAGCTGGAGGTAGAAGAAAGGAGCAGGGGAGGAGAGAGAGGGAGCTGACGGGCGGGCCCCACCTGTAAGTGGCCCGGCCCGACTGACCTCTAGGGCCCGCTGATCAGATTTAAGTGGAGGCACTTTTCGGAGAGTGCGCTTTCCCTAAGGGAAAGCGGATTTCTTTCTTCCATAGCCCAAAGTGCGCTTATCTGCCCTGAAAGCGCATTTTTCTCTTCAGTGCCCGAAAATACGCTTTCTCCGTTCGAAAGCGTATTTCCGAAAACCCTCAGTAGTGAACGTTCACTGGTTAGGCAGATCTTCTATCTAAACGAACGAATGCTCATATCTGCGCAACCGTAACTCCAATTGAGGTGATTCTTTTTGCGTTGCTTTCGTATCGATCTCCTCTTCAGTTTGGCATAGGTTTCATGCCATGTTTTATGCCGTTCCTTGCTGGTCAAGCAAAAGATGATGTTTGACCTTTTTGCCCGTTGCTCTATTTGGAATATTTTTGCAGGGCGTTGTCGGTGTCCGAGACCGAGGGTGTTTCACGCCTGGTTGGTGAAAGGCAAGCCACAATACCCTTTGCACCTTTGCAAAGCTTTAACATGCTGCTAAAATTGTTCTTCGATGATATGCTTATATCGGTGACCGTGATCCTGTTGCCATGCTATGATTGATGTTATCATTGCCATGCTATACTTGAATATGCTAATACTATGCTATGTCCCATGCTTTGATTATGTCATTGCCATGTTTAATTCTGAATCATCGTAACCACAACACACCAACACCATGTTAAGTGCTCATGTTATCTTTATGCTAGTTCATGCTATGCCTATGTTATGCTTAACTGCATTCATAATGTTGCCATGTTAATAATCTTGATCATTGTAACACGGATAAGTTCACCATCTAAAATGTGTTTGATCATATCTGAAACTGTCATGTTAATATGCTATGCATTGTTATGATCTAATACTCATGTTGCACCTGATACTTGTGTTCGCTGTTGGAGATATGCTTCGTGACAAGTTGATCAGGTGCCAACGAACCGGACTTATCCGTGCAGCTACATTTTCTTGTATGGGCAGGCCTTGATTCGGTCTACCGGTGGGCATCTATTATTTTTATCACCAAAGAGGGGAGGTTATGCACGCACGCTACCCTGGCCCGGTAGGTGGTGATAACCTTGATAGCCAGAGTTGTTATGCGCGCAGTCCAGTGTTGGACAAAGTTTAAGGACCAAGTGATGGTCAGAGTGGTTCTGGTGGTAACGAAGGACACCTAACCACAGGGCTACCCAAGACGGGATGTCGGTGATACGGTAAGAGGGACACGCGGTAGCATCGGTCTCATTGGAGAAGTCCTAGTCCACTCCTGCGGTACGAGTTTCAAGGATCCTGTGGGACAAGTACCGAGGTGCTGGATGGAGGAAGAACTCCATAGTGTGGGTAAGGTGCACAAACTCTGCAGAGTCACACAAATCTATTTGAATAGCCGCGTCCACGGTAATGGACACAGTTCATACTAGGTCACACCTTATGATCAACATGAGTTCGGTGGTATGTTTGTGGTAAGTGGATTGGTCATGCGATGACCGGATTGGTTGGGTGGTAACGAAGGACACCTAACCCGTTGAATGGTCATGCGATGACCCGTTTGGTCGTGCGACAAACCGTGGAAGTGATTGGTCATGAAGTGACCCGGTGCTTGAGTCCGTAAGAACTCGGAGGTAAGACACGTGATCATGCGACGATCATGTGGGGTCCATTGTGTGTGCATTAGTCATAATATTGTTAATATGCTTGATGATTATCTGCATGAATGACATTGTTGCTCACCTGTTTAATTCACTAATATACTTTAACCTGTTGCCATGTTATTGTTTTGCCTTGTTGCATGGTTGTTGTGAGCTTGCAAGTACATTCAATGTACTGACATGGCGTGTTATGCCAGATTTGCTGGCCGTGCTTGGATACGTAGGACGACGTTCCCGGTGTTTGCGAGCTAGGAGGTGTGCCAGCCAGTGTCCCTATGGATTGGAGTTCATCACCGCCGTTATTGTTCCGCTGCCGTCGTTATTCCGCTGCTAGAAAGTTATGCTGCTGCTTGGTGTAGAGCTGAGGCTAGCCGAAGGAGCAAGATGTGTCACCGCTAGCGTTGTAATAGACCTCGTGTACTCCTATCTTCGGTAATAGCAAGCTGTTCAGTTCTATATCAATCAATGTCGTGTTCCAGAAGGCTTGATCTCTGGGCTGGTGCACGGGGCGTTCCGGTCCTCTGAGCTGGGGTGCCACAAATTTATGATGACTTGGATGCAAAGAAATATAAAGCATAAATATTAAAACAAGCATAACACATCAAGTTGTCTTCCTTGTCAACATAACACTACAAGCATAATAACAAAGAGGGTTATGGCTATGTCGCTACTTTGAGAAAAATAACATGCTTGTTGTTATGACCAAAGCTATGTTTGCCAAGATTAAATAAAGTTTTCAAAACCATACCTGATATAAGGTCAATACTCCCCATAAGAATCATCATAAGGTCTATTGCGTGAAGAGAATACCGAGTGCAGCAAAGGGACCAATAAACTTCTCATTAATATTCCATCATAGACGACTCCACACTCACGGATACATAACTCTCCAAAAAGGAGTGATAGACCTCAATGCAAACACCTATTTTATAAGATAACTTCCCTAGACATGATATGACTCTACTTGACTCTAAAAGACATAGATAAAGATAAAGATACCGGGCACTACCCCAAGCTTGGAACAAGCTAAGGGGATGCCATTACCCAAGGATATTTACTCCTCATCCTGTTGTAGTTGCTTCTTCAGATCCCTCATGACACGGCGAAGGGTTCGGTTCTTTGACTCCAAGACTTTCACCTGTACTTGTAGCACACAGAAGTCTTCACAGAGTTGGTTGGTGACGCGGTAGGCCTCGGAGATGGTGGAAAGCAAACGTTGATCTTCAGGTGAGGTGGAGGGCCCTGAAAGGTTAGGAGAAATACCATAATGAGGTTGGACAGATCCCAAAATGATGGGATTGCTTGGGCCTCCTTGTTGTTGTGCGGTGATAGTCTTGACTTCCTCCCTCACGGCGCGCTCCATCTCCGCTTGTCTTGCGGCAGTTTCTTCTTCGGTAGCCCAATCAACGTGCTTCCCTTGATTAAGATCCTTCTGGATTTGGCATAGACGCCACCCCAAGAAATCCTCTCCGCTCGAACCACAAGAAGACATCTCTACTACTCAACTTTTAGTCCTGGCAGAAACAACTCGAAAAGAAAACACAAGAGATCGCGAGATACGCTGCCGGAACAATCCGGGCAAATATATAGCAAAAAATTATGCACAGGTAGGAAGGTAACAGGTCAAAGCGGAGTCGGAGACGGGCTCCGGGGTGCCCAGGCGGCCTCCCGACGCAGCCAGGGGGGCGCCTGGGCCCCCTGGAGCTGGTCTCCGGCTCCACTTAGGCCTAAAATTTTCTATATTTTGCAAAATACATAAGTTGGAACTTTCAAGACTGTTTCGCGACGTTTCCTTACCGTAATACATACCTTTCCTTATTCTGCTTCTGCTGGTGTCTGAAACAGGGCTGCTACATGTTCTTCGTGAGACTTTGTGTATACCAAACCCACATCAACATTGATAGGATCTCCTGCTATGTAATGCTTAAGTATCTGCCCATTCACCACTTGAGGTTTAGTACCTTCAAAATTGTTAATCTTGATCGCACCCGAGCTGTAGACTTCCTCAATATGAAATGGCCCTTCCCACCTGGAAAGTAGTTTACCTGGAGAAAACCTGAAACGGGATCTAAACAACAAAACTTTATCACCAACATTAAATTCACGTTTCAGAATCCTCCTATCGTGCCACTTCTTACCTTTTCCTTAAACATATTAGCGCTCTCGTAAGCTTCACTTCTCCACTCATCTAGAGAAGTTAAGTTCATGAGGCGCTTTTCACCAGCTAATTTTGGGTCAGCATTAAGCTCTCTAATAGCCCAGAAAGCTTTGTGTTCTATTTCTAATGGTAGATGGCAAGCCTTGCCATAGACCATCTTATAGGGAGACATGCCCATGGGGTTTTTGTATGCAGTTCTATAGGCCCACAAAGCATCTCCTAACTTATTTGACCAATCCTTTCTATTTCTATTGACTGTCTTCTGTAAGATCAACTTGATCTCTCTATTAGTGAGCTCAACTTTCCCACTAGTTTGGGGGTGGTATGGTGAAGCAATTCTATGATTGACATCGTACTTGGCTAAAGCTTTTCTAAAAGCTCCATGTGTAAAGTGTGATCCTCCATCAGTCATGAGGTATGTGGGTACTCCAAACCTAGGAAAAATTACATCGTTGAGCATTTTCAAAGATGTTTTGTGATCAGCACTTTCAGTGGGGATTGCTTCCACCCACTTGGTTACATAATCAACAACAACTAGAATGTGAGTGTACTTGTGTGGGGAAGGAAAAGGACCCATAAAATCAAAACCCCAGCAATCAAAAGGCTCAATCACTAGAGAGTAATTCATAGGCATCTCATTCCTTCTACTAATATTACCAACTCTCTGACACTTATCACAAGATAAAACATAATTTCTAGCATACTTAAAGAGAGTAGGCCAATAATAACCTGATTGAAGAACCTTATGTGCGGTCCTCTCACCGGCATGATGTCCTCCATATGGATTGTCGTGACATTGTTTGAGAATGTCCCTCTGCTCATGTTCCGGTACGCATCTTCTCACGATTCCATCTGGACCTTGTTTGAAAAGATGCGGGTCATCCCAAAAGTAATGCCTCAAACATGAAAGAACTTCTTCCTTTGCTGAAATGTTAAACCTGGAGGCAAAAACTTTGCAACGATAAAGTTAGCGTAATCTGCAAACCAAGGGTCGGAGAGAGATTGTACTTTAACAACAGGTAGTTGTTTGTCTGGGAAACTGTCGTTGACTGGAATGGGATCATGCAGTATATCTTCCATCCTTGAAAGATTATCCGCCACCGGATTGTCTGCTCCTTTCCTATCGACAATCTGCAAATCAAATTCTTGGATAAGGAGTACCCATCGGATGAGCCTTGGTTTGGCATCCTTCTTCTCCATAAGATACTTAATGGCAGCATGGTCAGTATGAACAATAATCTTAGAATCAACAATATACTTCCTAAACTTATCACAAGCAAACACTACTGCCAAGAATTCCTTCTCAGTAGTAGCATAATTCTTTTGAGCACTATCAAGGGTTTTGCTAGCATAAGATATAACATTCAGCTTCTTATCAACCCTTTGTCCTAAAACAGCTCCAACAGCAAAATCACTAGCATCACACATAATTTCAAAAGGTAAATTCCAATCAGGTGGTTGTACTATAGGAGCAGTTATTAAATCTTTCTTAAGAACTTCGAAGGCTTCCTTACAATCTTCATCAAAAACAAAAGGAACATCCTTCTGGAGAAGATTAGTGAGGGGTCTCGAAGTCTTAGAATTTTTTTAATAAATATTCTATAGAAATCAACATGACCGAGAAAACTATGAATACCTTTGATGTCCCTAGGATAGGGCATACTTTCAAGTGCTTCGATCTTGGCCCTGTCCACTTTAATTCCCCTCTCGGAAATCTTGTGGCCAAGAACAATTCCCTCGTTGACCATAAAGTGGCACTTATCCCAGTTAAGCACCAGGTTCGTCTCCTCACATCTCTGCAAAACATTATTAAGGTCGTGGAGACAATGGTCAAAAGAGATTCCATAGACGGAGAAATCGTCCATGAATACCTCCACAATTTCGTCACAAAAACCATGAAAGATAGCAGACATACACCTTTGAAAAGTAGCAGGGGCATTACATAAACCAAAAGGCATACATCTGTAAGCATAAGTACCATAGGGAAAAGTAAAAGTGGTCTTCTCTTGATCAGCAGTGTTAACATGAATTTGAGAGAAGCCAGAATAACCATCTAAGTAGAAAAAATGAGTATTTTTGGATAACCTTTCAAGCATTTGGTCGATGAACGACAACGGGTAGTGGTCCTTCCTGGTTGCCTTGTCCAGCTTCCTGTAATAAATACACATTTTATATCCAATAATAATTCTCTGAGGTATTAGTTCATACTTATCATTAGGAACTACAGTTGTTCCTCCCTTCTTTGGAACACAATGGACCGGGCTTACCCACTTACTATCAGCTATGGGGTAGATAATACATGCGGCTAGAAGCTTGAGAATCTCAGTCCTTACAACATCCATCATTTTCGGATTCAATCGTCGTTGATGATCAACAACCGGTTTAGCATCAGGCTCAAGGTTGATGGTATGTTGACAAATAGACAGACTAATCCCCTTCAGGTCATCAAGGGTATAGCCAATTGCACCTCGATGTTTGCGAAGTTCTTCCAATAGTCGCTCCTCTTCATACCCTGAAAGGTTAGAATTGATAATAACAGGATATACTTTCTCTTCATCTAAATAAGCATATTTGAGCGAATCGGGAAGAGGTTTAAGATCAAACACTGGATCTTCTTTTGGTTGACACAAAATTCCCAAAGGCTCAACTGGAAGGTTGTGCTTTAGGATAGCAGGTTGTCTTAAGAATATTTCATCCAGCTCATTCCTCTCCCGCATATGCAAATCATTCTCGTGGTCCTCCATATATTGCTGCAAAGGATCATTAGGAGGAATAGCAATGGAAGAAATATCTTCAATAATCTTATCATTACTATGTAAATCAGTACCACGAGTCTGCTTGGAGAACTTTGAAAAGTTAAATTCATATGGCTCACCATGAATTCAACAGAAACTTTACCTTTCTTGCAATCTATTATAGCTCCACAAGTTCTGAGAAAAGGTCTACCGAAAATAATAGGGAAAAAATTATCCCTTACTGAACCAAGTACTAGAAAGTCGGTAGGATACTTTACCTTTCCGCATAAGACTTCAACGTCTCTCACAATTCCGATAGGAGAGATAGTTGCTTTGTTTGCAAGATGAATAGTAACATCAACTTCTTCAAGTTCACAAGGTGAAATCTCACCCATGATCTCTTGATAAAGTGAATAAGGGATAGCACTAGCACTCGATCCCAAATCGCATAGCCCATAATAATTATGATCTCCTATTTTAACAGATACTACTGGAGTACCTGAAATTGGGCCCTTATTCTTGGCTGTGACAAGGTTAGTGGAAATAGCACAAAAATTTATATTGGAATCTAACGCATCATTAGTAATAAGATCCTTAACCAATGCAACTCGAGGATCGACCTTAATCTTGTCCTCAGGCTCATCAATCATTCTCTCACTCTTATTCATTATGCCTGTCACAAAAGAGTGCTGCCTTATTCTTACGGGAAAAGGGGGGTTTTCATATATAAGTGCAGGCACAATAGGGTCAGCAACATGAATATCAATAGGTAATTCTTTGAAGGGTTTATGATGTTGACTCTTCTTCTTCTTAGAAGAGTCGATGTGAGAGGAAAAATCCTTACAAAAATCAATCATCAGATGGGAATCAAGACGAATCTTAGAGCAAAAGGTATTAAAGAAATCAGTTTTCACATAGCTCTCTATATAATCATGCTCATAATTTATAGTGGGTTCAATACCTTTATCTATTTCCCAATCTTCGGTATTCTTCTGGATCCTTTCAAGGAGATCCCATCTTTCTTCAATGCTTTTTGTCTAAAATACCCCACTAGAGGAGGCATCCAACATCTCCCTATCCTGACGCGAAAGTCTGGCATAAAAGTTTGTAAGTATAGTTTCCTTGGGGAGCTCATGAATAGGACATTTGAACATTAGAGATTTCAATCTCCCCCAAGCTTGAGCGATGCTTTCTCCGTCACGAGACAAAAAAGTTATAGATATAATTCCTGTCTCGATGAATTTCATGAAGAGGATAAAACTTGGTATAAAAGAGAGACATAAGCTCATGCCAATAAAGCAAATGAGAGTTATCGAGAATCTTATACCAATCTGAAGCTTTATCTATAAGCGATATGGAGAATAATTTCTTAATGACAAACTCCTTTGATACACCTGCAAGCTTAAATAATGAACATAGTTGTGATAAATATAGCAAGTGTTCACTGGGGTGTCTATCTCCTGCATAACGATTGGCCAAGACACAATCGATAATACCAGCTGGTATTTTGTAAGGCAAAATTTCAGTAGGGGAAGGTACAACCACCACATATGTGGGGCGTTTCCACATAAGCAACGATCCAATAGCTAAGTTTTCCATACGTACAAAGAACATCAGCAGCAAAATAAAAGCAACGATATACAAATTCCTTACCAGCTTCACTTACCAATAGTGCTATGCTCCCCGGCAACGGCGCCCAAAAACGTAGCTTGATGACCCTCAACGTAAAGGGATCTATTGTAGTGTTTTCGATAAGTAAGAGTGTCGAACGAGGAGCGAAATGTATTGATAGGTGATGGTGGACAAGGAATAACTGCAAACACTGAAAGATAACTTTTTAGGGGTTTTCGATATAAGCAGCTGATGTCTACGCACGCTTCTATTCTTGTAGACTATGTTGGGCCTCAAGCGCAGAGGTTTGTAGGACAACAACAATTTCCCTCAAGTGGATGACCTAAGGTTTATCGAACTCAGGGAAGTAGAGGTTGAAGATGGTCTCTCTCAAGCAACCCTGCAATTAAGAAACAAGAAGTCTCTTGTGTCCCCAACACACCTAATACAACTAGGAGTTATATAGGTGCACTAGTTCGGCGAAGAGATGTTAAAATATGGGTGATAGGTGTGGCAAAGCAAGGTAATATAAATCTGTAATAAAAAGTACAGCAAGGAAACAAGTGATAAAAGTGAGCAAAAATTGTATTGCAATGGTGGAAACAAGGCCTAGGCTTCATACTTTCACTAGTGGCAACTCCCAACAACATTAACATAGTCTAATCACATGATATTTTTCATAAAACATGCAATGGAGACGTACTCGGAGGTCATTCCTTTGTGATCAAGAGAGGACGAGAATTGTGTAGGGCTACAAAAGCACACCTCAAAGTTCGTAGTTCTCATCTATGGATTTCCCAATGTCACCGCGGCCATCCAAAGAGAGTACCACAATCACCACAACATATCTAAAGGATAGTCAAAGACAAGCACCAAGAGACTCTCAATCTTTAATCCACACACAAAAGAGGAAATCACTCATGAAAATATTCTTCTAACCCATGTCCAATAGACCATTGTCACCATGGTCTCGGGGATTATACTAGATAGAATCAAGTGAGTACATCAAATCCAATACATAGAAGAAGGGGAAACATCATGGGATCACCCTAGATTAACATAGCCAATGATCACAACAAAGATCACATCATGGGAGAGAGAGAAACCACATAAATCAAGATACAATCCTTAGCCCCGAGGAGGAACTACTCACACATGGACATGGTGAGAGGGAGAGTTGTTGATGGAGAGGTGCAGCCCGGAGGAGATGAAGGAGACGGCGACGGCGGCGACCACGGCCACGGCGGTGACCACGGCCCTTGGCCCCTTCTTCTTCCTTGGATATGGTGCTGCTGTGGAGATTGATCTCCCCCTCAAGCCGACTGCCAAGAGGGAGGAATTTTCGTGGTGCCCTTTGACCTAGGTTTCCTCTCTTTAACTCTCGGATTCCCGTCATCCAGATTACGTCATCTGTATTTCGGGGTTTCTGGAAGCATCCGTACTCCGATTGGGCCGATTTTATGTCTAAATCCACCGGAAAAAAATTCCCTACAACTTTGTAGTTTTAAGTTTTTCCGTTTGAGGCCGTCTTCTAGCGTTTCCGAGGCGATCTTTAAAACCTGTCTGGTGGGGACAGATTTCGGGAGAGTTAGAGTCCAACTCCTACAAGGCTCTTTTTGTGATTTTTCTTTTATCCAAGTAATTCCTACACATAAAGTACAAAAACAAGAACTTGTGCACTCTTGCAACCATTAATAGGTTAGTTCCAAAATATGTTATAAAAAGATATGAAAGTGTATCAAAAGCATAGCAATATCACACAAAACATGCATGGAGCAAGAAGAAATTATAGATACGTTTGGGACGTATCAGCAGCGATAAGATAAAAGCAAGCAAAGTAAATAGGACTGAGGAGCAGAAAGTGGCCTAATCCTTTTGTGCAAAGGATAAGCCTGACAACTGAACTTATAAAGACTAAAGTGTTCTGAGGATACATGGAGAGGTAGTCACGTGCTTTCGCCATACTCCGTATCGATACCAAGTGTTATGCTGATAAGTGTTGAGTGGGTGGATCTATGCTAGCACACCTTCTAGACTAAGATAAGTGCACTCTTATGATTAGACATCTTGCAAGTGATACGTCCAAAATGCATCACTATTTTATATAGTAATTCTTTCTTATTCGTTGATATATTTCATGATATGATGCTATTCTTATGTTGTTTTGGCTTATTTTACACAGTTTGCAACTTTCCGGTGCCGAAGCAGTAGACGCAGGATTCAGTGGTAAAAAGTGGACGCTGAGTTGCTGAAGAAGAATACCTCCAAATTACCTGAAAATCGACGGAGGCTATTTTCCAGAAGGATCACGAAGACACGCAAAAGAGCGACCAGAGGGGGGCCACAGGGTGCCCAGGTGGCCACCTGGCGCGGCCCCACCCTTGGCCGCGCCGGGAGGGCGCCTGGACCCCCGGGGCCACTCCCGGCTCCCCCCTCTGGCCTATATACTCTTCGTCATCCAAAAACCCTAAAAGAGGGAGAGTTTACGGAGTTCCGCCGCCGCTCCGTGGCGGAAACCTACAGAGAAGAAAAGACATCTCTGGCGGGCAGATTCCGCCGGGGAGATCACCTCCCGGAAGGGGAGATCATCACCATCGTCACGGGCATCATCGAGATCATCATCAACATCATCCCCACCTTCAGCACCATCTCCACCTCCATCCAATCTCATCTCACAATTGCAACTCGTGTTGTAATCCTTACTATCTATCCTCTCTACTCTATCGGTGTTGATTACTACTTTGTGGTGAATGCTATTGAGTTTTGTTGAAGAAATATTAGTGTGTCCAGATTGTTTATCATCTATTTATCCCCACTGATCATGATCTCTTTTATGCCTTGTGAGTAGTTACTTTAGTTCTTGAGGACATGGGAGAAGTCTAGTTGTTAGTAGTCATATGATGTTGAAGTAATATGTGTTGATTGATATTTAAGTTGTGTTGTTCTTTTCCTAGTGGTGTTGTGTGAGTCGAACACTCAACACTTCGCCTTATCAAGGACCTAGGGGAATACATTGTGTACAAAGAATGCTTACGGTGGGTTGCCGGAGTGACAGAAACCTAAACCCAGTTTGCATGCTTTTGCACAAGGGAACAATGGATCACCGATCGTATTGCTATGGTTAGGCTTTTGCCTTAATTACTATCTTGTATTTGCGGATGCTTGCAAGGTGTTTAATCATAAGAGTACACTTATCTTAGTCTAGAGGGTGTACTAGCATAGATCCACCCACTCAACACTTATCAACACATCACATAGTACCGATACGGAATATGGCGAAAGCACATGACTATCTCTCCCGTGTGTCCTCAAGAACACTTTAGCCTTTATAAGTTCAGTTGCTAGGCCTCTCCTTTGCTCGGAAAGGATTGGGCCACTCGTTACTCTTCAGTGCCTTTTACTTTGCTCGTTTTTACTTTCCTGTTGCTTATACCAAGAAAACCCCTAAAAAGTTATCTTTCAGTGCTTGCAGTTATCTCCTTGCCAAAGTCACTTGCTATTACCTTCTGCTCCTCGTTGGGTTCGACACTCTTACTTATCGAAAACGCTGCAATAGATCCCTTACGTTGTGGGTCATCAAGTAACGTTTTCTGGCGCCGTTGCCGGGGAGCGTAGCGCTATTAGTAAGTGAAGTTGGTAAGGAAGTTTTTATATTTCTGTTTTAGTTTCGCTATTGCTTCTTTCGTCCTTATGGACACCCCTACTCTTGGATCGTTGTTCTCGGGGAACCGCCCCACAACTAAGGTAGTTACTCCTGCCCCTACTGAAATTGTGCCTGATAAGATACCATCTGGTATTATCGATTATGTCTTAGCTAATCGCTATGCAGGAGACAGACATCCAGGTGAACACTTGCTATATTTATCACAATTATGTTCATTATTCAAGCTTGCAGGTGTGTCACTGGAGTTTGTTATGAAGAAATTATTCTCCATATCGCTTATGGAAAAAGCTTCGGATTGGTATATGCTCCTCGATAACTCACATTCTCTTAATTGGGAAGAGCTTATGTCTCTCTTTTATACAAAGTTTTACCCTCTTCATGAAGTTCATCGAGACAGGAATTACATCCATAACTTTAGGTCTCGCGATGGAGAGAGCATCGCTCAAGCTTGGGGGAGACTTAAATCCCTAATGTTCAAATGGCCTATCCATAAGCTCCCCAAAGATATTATACTTACAAATTTTTATGCCAGACTTTCTCGTCAGGATAAGGAAATGTTGGATGCCTCCTCTAGCGGGGTATTTCAGACAAAGAGCATTGAAGAAAGATGGGATCTCATCGAAAGGATCCAGAAGAATACTGAAGACTGGGAAATCGATAAATGTATTGAACCTGCTATAAATTATGAGCATGATTATATTGAGAGCTATGTGAAAACTGATTATTTTAATACCTTTTGCTCTAAGATTGGTCTGGATTCCCATCTAATGATTGATTTTTGTAAGAACTTTGCCTCTCATGTTGATTCTTCTAAGATGAAGAAGGATCAGTACCATAAGCCTTTCAAAGAAGTGCCTATTGATATTCACGTTGCTGATCCTATTTTGCCTACAATTATATATGAACAACTCCCTTTTCCTTCAAGGATAAGGGAGCACTCATTTGTGACAGGCATAATAAATAAAAGCGAGAGAAGAACAGGCGAACCTGAGGACCAGATCAGAGTCGATCCTCAAGTTGCTATGGTTAAAGATTTAGTTACTACTGATGTTTCAGATTCTATTATAAATTTTTGTGCTGTTTCAACTAACATTGTCACAGCCAAGAATAAAAGCCCAGTTTCAGGTACACCAGTTGTATCTGTTAAAATAGGAGATCACAATTATTACGGGCTATGCGATCTGGGATCAAGTGCTAGCGTGATTCCTTATTCGCTTTATCAAGAGATCATGGGTGAGATTTCACCCTGTGAACTCGAAGAGATTGATGTTACTATTCATCTTGCAAACAAAGCTACTATCTCTCCTATTGGGATTGTGAGAGATGTTGAAGTCCTATGCGGAAAGGTAAAGTACCCTACCGACTTTCTCGTACTTGGTTCAGTGCAGGATAGTTTTTGTCCTATTATTTTTGGTAGACCTTTTCTCAGAACTTGTGGAGCTATTATAGATTGCAAGAAAGGTAAAGTTTCTGTTGAATTCAATGGTGAGCCATATGAATTTAACTTTTCTAAGATCTCTAAGAAGCCTCGTGGTACTGAATTACCTAGTGATGATAAAATTATTGAAAGTATTGCTTCTATTGCTATTCCCCCTAATGATCCGTTGCAGCAATACATGGAGGACCACGAGAATGATACTCATATGCAGGAAAGAAATGAAATTGATGAAATCTTCTTGAGACAACCTGCTATCCTGAAGCACAACCTTCCGGTTGAACCTTTAGGAATTCTATCCAAACCAAAAGAAGACCCGGTGTTTGATCTCAAACCTCTTCCCGATACGCTCAAGTATGCTTATTTAGATGAAAAGAAAGTATATCATGTTATTATCCACTCTAACCTTTCAGGATATGAAGAAGAGCGATTATTGGAGATACTTCGTAAACACCATGGTGCAATTGGCTATACCCTTGATGACCTTAAGGGAATTGGTCCATCTATCTGTCAACATACTATCAACCTCGAGCCGATGCTAAACCTGTTGTTGACCATCAACGACGGTTGAACCCAAAGATGATGGATGTGGTGAGGACCGAAATCCTCAAGCTTCTAGCCGCAGATATTATCTACCCTATAGCTGATAGTAAGTGGGTAAGTCCAGTTCATTGTGTTCCTAAGAAAGGAGGGACAACTATAGTCCCTAATGATAAGAATGGACTAATACCTCAGAGAATTATTATTGGATATAGAATGTGTATTGATTACAGGAAGTTGAACAAGGCAACTGGAAGGACCACTACCCTCTGCCCTTTTTTGATCAGATGCTTGAGAGGCTGTCCAAAAACACCCACTTTTGCTATCTTGACGGGTATTCAGGCTTCTCTCAAATTCATGTTAACACTGCCGATCAAGAGAAGACCACTTTCACTTGTCCTTATGGTACTTATGCTTATAGGCGTATGCCTTTTGGTTTATGCAATGCCCCTGCTACTTTTCAGAGATGTATGTCTGCAATATTTCATGGTTTCTGTGAGGAGATTGTGGAAGTCTTCATGGACGATTTCTCCGTCTATGGAACTTCCTTTGACCACTGTCTTCACAATCTTAATAAAGTTTTGCAGAGATGCGAGGATACAAACTTAGTTCTAAACTGGGAAAAGTGCCACTTCATGGTTAACGAAGGGATCGTGCTTGGCCAAAAGATTTCCGAGAGGGGAATTGAAGTGGACAAGGCGAAAATTGAAGCTATCGAAAGGATGCCCTATCCAAGGGACATTAAAGGTATTCATAGTTTTCTCAGTCATGCTGGTTTCTATAGAAGATTTATTAAAGACTTTTCTAAAACCTCGAGACCCCTCACTAATCTTCTCCAGAAGGATGTTCCTTTTGTATTTGATGAAGATTGTAAGGAGGCTTTCGAAGTTCTTAAGAAAGCTTTAATAACCGCTCCTATTGTACAACCGCCTGACTGGAGTTTTCCCTTTGAAATTATGTGTGATGCTAGTGATTTTGCTGTTGGAGCTGTTTTAGGACAAAGGGTTGATAAAAAATTGAATGTTATATATTATGCTAGTAAAACCCTTGATAGTGCTCAAAAGAACTATGCTACTACTGAGAAGGAATTCTTAGCAGTAGTGTTTGCTTGTGATAAGTTTAGGCAGTATATTGTTGATTCTAAAGTTATTATTCATACTGACCATGCTGCCATTAAGTATCTTATGACGAAGAAGGATGCCAAGCCAAGACTCATCAGATGGGTACTCCTCCTTCAAGAATTTGATTTGCAGATTGTTGATAGAAAAGGAGCAGACAACCCTGTAGCGGACAATCTTTCAAGAATGGAAGATATACCGCATGATCCCATTCCAGTCAACGACAGTTTTCCAGACGAACAACTTGCCGTTGTTAAAGTACAATCTCTTTCCGATCCTTGGTTTGCAGATTATGCTAATTTTATCGTTGCAAAGTATTTGCCTCCAGGTTTAACATTTCAGCAAAGGAAGAAGTTCTTCCATGATTTGAGGCATTACTTTTGGGATGACCCACATCTTTTCAAAGAAGGTCCAGACGGGATCGTGAGAAGATGCATACCGGAACACGAGCAGAAGGACATTCTCAAGCAATGTCACGATAGTCCCTATGGAGGACATCACGCCGGTGAGAGAACCGCACATAAGGTTCTCCAATCAGGTTTTTATTGGCCTAATCTCTTTAAAGATGCTAGAAATTATGTTTTAGCCTGTGATAAATGTCAGAGAGTTGGTAATATTAGTAGAAGGAATGAGATGCCTATGAATTACTCACTAGTGATTGAGCCTTTTGATTGCTGGGGTTTTGATTTTATGGGTCCTTTTCCTTCTTCGCACAAGTACACTCACATATTAGTTGCTGTTGATTATGTAACCAAGTGGGTTGAAGCAATCCCCACTGAAAGTGCTGATCACAAAACATCTTTGAAAATGCTCAAAGATGTAATTTTCCCTAGGTTTGGTGTACCTAGGTATCTCATGACTGATGGAGGATCACACTTCACGCATGGAGCTTTTAGAAAAGCTTTAGCCAAGTACGATGTCAATCATAGAATTGCTTCACCGTACCATCCTCAAACTAGTGGGCAAGTTGAGCTCACCAATAGAGAGATCAAGTTGATCTTGCAAAAGACAGTTAACAGAAATAGGAAGGACTGGTCAAATAAGTTAGGAGACGCTTTGTGGGCGTATAAATCTGCTTACAAAAACCCCATGGGCATGTCCCCCTATAAAATGGTCTATGGCAAGGCTTGCCATTTGCCATTAGAGTTAGAGCACAAAAATTTCTGGGCTGCTAGAGAGCTTAATGCTGACCCAAAGTTAGCTGGTGAAAAGCGTCTCATGAACTTGACTTCTCTAGATGAGTGGAGAAGTGCAGCTTACGAGAGCGCTAAAATGTTCAAGGAAAAGGTAAAGAAGTGGCATGACAGGAGGATTCTGAAACGTGAATTTAATGTGGGTGATAAAGTTTTATTGTTTAGATCCCGTTTCAGGTTTTTTCCAGGTAAACTACTTTCCAGGTGGGAAGGGCCATTTCATATCGAAGAAGTCTACCGGTCTGGTGCAATCAAGATTAACAATTTTGAAGGAACCAAACCTCAAGTTGTGAATGGGCAAAGACTCAAGCATTACATGGCGGGAGATCCCGTCAATGTTGATGTAAATACAATACGCACAACAACTCATGAAGAACATGTTGCAGCCCTGTTTCAGACACCGACAGAAGCAGAATAAGAAAAGGTATGTATTACGGTAAGGAAACATCGCGAACCGCCATAAAAGTTCCATATTATGAGGTTTTGTAAAATTAGGAAAATTCGAGGCCTAAGTGGAGCCGGAGAGGAGCTCCAGGGGGGCCAGGCGCCCCCCTGGCGCGGCCTTCCTCCTGGCCGCGCCAGGAGGCCGCCTGGGCACCCAGGAGTCCGTCTCCGACCCCACTTTGGCTCGTTACCTTCCTTTTGTTGCAGAATTTTTTTCTATATATTTGCCCGGATCGTTCCGGCAACGTATCTCGCGATTTCGTGTGTTTTCTCTTTAATCTGTTTCTGTTAGGAATTCTTTTAGCTAGACCTAGGTGCCATGGCTTCCCCAATTTCCCCCAAAGACAAGTTCGTCGTCAACGTCATCAACCCTTACCTCGCTGAGGTGAACAAGCACCCCCAGGTCCTTCGTGTGGAGGACGGTGTTCTCCACAAGGAAGATTTGAAGGGACCAGTCATGGAGGGGAGCACCGAGGAGCGGCTGAAGGAGATGGAACATGAGTTCTTCAAGTTCAAGAAGATGGTGGAGCGTGGTGTTGAAGCCAACTTCGACATCAGGAACGAGATCAAGGCTTCCCATAAGAAAGAGATGAAGGAGATGTGGTCAAGTTTGTCCGCACTAGAAGAAAAAGTTTACGAGCTCCAAGCACAAATCTATGATCTGCACAACCAGAACTGTGAGTATGAACTAAAGTTTCTGCGCATGGGTTTAGGTGCTGAGTGCAGGATCCTGGAGACGGGAATGTCCTTCGAGACTAGAGAGGAGCTACCATGGAAGCGCTTCACCAAGGAGTACCTGACTGAGAAGAACATGAATGAGGAGTAAATCTCCTCGGGTAATGGCATCCCCTTAGCTTGTTCCAAGCTTTGGGGAGTGCCGGGTATCTTTATCTTTATTTTAGTCTTTTAGAGTCAAGTAGAGTCGTATCATGTCTAGGGAGTTTATTATATGAAATAGGTGTTTGCATTGAGGTCTATCACTCCGTCTGTGGAGAGATTGTATCCGTGAGTGTGGAGTCGTCTTTATTGGAATATTAATGAGAAGTCTATTAGTTCCTTCGCTGCACTCGGTATTCTCTTCGCGCAATCGGCCTCATATGACGATTCTTATGTGGAGTATTGACCTTATATCAGGTAGGGTTTTGAAAACTTTATTTAATTTTGGGAAACATATCTTTGGTCATGGCAACATGCATGTTTTCTCAAGTAGCGACATAGCCAAAACATTTATGTTATTATGCTTGAAGTGTTATGCTGACAAGGAAGACAACTTGATGTGTTATGATTACCTTAATGTTTATGCCTTATATGTTTTACATCTAAATTAGCATCAATTGTCTGTTCTCTCAAAGCCTTTGCTAGCCAAACTCTTTTCCATGTAGATTTCTGCTTGTGCATCCTTACCCTGAAACCATTACCTTCCATATGAGTCCTCCATACCTTCCTATTCGTGGTATTCCCCTACCACTCCTATAAGTATAGAATTTATGTGTTATCCTTAAATGTTCAAAATCTTCTGTTTTGTGCCTCTTGTTTAGCTCATGAGGAAGTAGTAGGTAATTCATGATCTTCTTAAGTTGGACAAGTTTTACCTCGGGATTGCATGTCTAATCTGCAAACCCATAATACGAGGAGGAACTGGCATGGGTGCGCCCAGCTCGAAAGATAATATAACAAACAAACCCTCCTTCACGCTTGGTCTATGAGAAATCAGAAACTTTGGCAGTGATAAACAAAGGAGATTAAGGGGATGTGATCGTCCCCACTTGGGAGCCGTTCCTCGAAACTTGTCCATCTTGAGAAGTAATTGAGCTATCTATTAGCATTCGTTGACAGACTATGCACCGCCCCAAAATCTATGTTAATTCTGTTTGATTTAAGGATAGCACATGATTTTCCCCTGCTTGCCCTTAACAAGGCTTTTCATCCACCTTCATGTCGAGTCAGTGTCCCACTTCCTTCTTTTCTCTAAGAGAACAGACATTTGATGTTGATGAGGATTCATCCATATAAAGCTGCATTAAGTTTTGCCATGCCACATCCTTGTTGACATTATCTTTGATAAGCAAGTTGTTTCCGAAAGCTTTTGCCAAGCAAGCATCTTCCTTTGTGTTAGCATTTGCACTTCATGACTATTAACATGTTCTTTCAAAAGCTTCAAATAGTTTCATTAAAAAGAAAGAGCAAGAGTGAAAGTTACTAGTTGTCCTTTGACCAAGGATATGTTTGCCATAATTTGATGAGTTTCCTCAGCCCTACTTTTGATTATAATTGTTATTACTTTCTCATAAGGGCCTTATGAGTTGAGGTTGCTGTTGAGGATGATTGAGTTTGATGAAGGAACCTTGATGCTTCTTGTCTGTATTCTATTTATCGACAATTCACTCTCTAAACTTACGGACAGGTTTACCGAGCTCAATATTCGCTTGGGGACAAGCGGGGGCTAAGCTTGGGGGAATTGATACGTCCAAAATGCATCACTATTTTATATAGTAATTCTTTCTTATTCATTGATATATTTCTTGATATGATACTATGCTTATGTTGTTTTGGCTTATTTTACACAGTTTGCAACTTTCCGGTGCCGAAGCAGCAGACGCAGGATTCAGCGGTAAAAAGTGGACGCTGAGTTGCTGAAGAAGAATACCTCCAAATTACCTGAAAATCGACGGAGGATATTTTCCAGAAGGATCACAAAGACACGCAAAAGAGCGACCAGAGGGGGGCCACAGGGTGCCCAGGCGGCCATCTGGCGCGGCCCCACCCCTGGTTGCGCCGGGAGGGCGCCTGGACCCCCGGGGCCACTCCCGGCTCCCCCCTCTGGCCTATATACTCTTCATCATCCAAAAACCCTAAAACAGGGAGAGTTTACGGAGTTCCGCCGCCGCTCTGGCGGGCAGATTATGCCGGGGAGATCACCTCCCGGAAGGGGAGATCGTCACCATCGTCATCACCATCATCACGGGCATCATCGAGATCATCCTCAACATCATCCACATCATCAACACCATCTCCACCTCCATCCAATCTCATATCACAATTGCAACTCGTGTTGTAATCCGTACTATCTATCCTCTCTACTCTATCGGTGTTGATTACTACTTTGTGGTGAATGCTATTGAGTTTTGTTGGAGAAATATTATTGTGTCCAGATTGTTTATCATTTATTTATCCCCACTGATCATGATCTATTTTATGCCTTGTGAGTAGTTACTTTAGTTCTTGAGGACATGGGAGAAGTCTAGTTGTTAGTAGTCATATGATGTTGAAGTAATATGTGTTGGTTGATATTTAAGTTGTGTTGTTATTTTCCTAGTGGTGTTGTGTGAGTCGAACACTCAACACTTCGCCTTATCAAGGACCTAGGGGAATACATTGTGTACAAAGAATGCTTACGGTGGGTTGCCGGAGTGACAGAAACCTAAACCCCAGTTTGCACGCTTTTGCACAAGGGAACAATGGATGACCGATCGTATTTCTATGGTTAGGCTTTTGCCTTAATTACTATCTTGTATAGCGGATGCTTGCAAGGTGTTTAATCATAAGAGTACACTTATCTTAGTCTAGAGGGTGTACTAGCATAGATCCACCCACTCAACACTTATCAACACAGCACATAGTACCGATACGGAATATGGCGAAAGCACATGACTACCTCTCCCGTGTTTCCTCAAGAACACTTTAGCCTTTATAAGTTCAGTTGCTAGGCCTCTCCTTTGCTCGGAAAGGATTGGGCCACTCGTTACTCTTCAGTTCCTTTTACTTTGCTCGTTTTTACTTTCCTGTTGCTTATACCAAGAAAACCCCTAAAAAGTTATCTTTCAGTGCTTGCAGTTATCTCCTTGCCAAAGTCACTTGCTATTACCTTCTGCTCCTCGTTGGGTTCGACACTCTTACTTATCGAAAACTCTGCAATAGACCCCTTACGTTGTGGGTCATCAGCAAGCATCCGCAAATACAAGATAGAAATTAAGGCAAAGCCTAACCACAACAATAAGATCAAGGATCCATTAGTCCCTTGTGCAAAAGTGTGCAAACTGGGGTTCAGGTTTCTGTCACTCCGGCAACCCACCGTAAGCATTCTTAATACACAATGTATTCCCCTAGGTCCTTAATAAGGCGAAGTGTTGAGTGTTCGATTCACACAACACCACTAGGAAACTAACAACACAACTTAAATATCAAACAACACAAATTACTTCAACATCATATGACTACTAACAACTAGACTTCTCCCATGTCCTCAAGAACTAAAGTAACTACTCACAAGACATAAAAGAGATCATGATAAGAGGTGATAAATATATGATAAACAATCTGGACATAATGGTATTTCTCCAACAAAACTCAACAGCATTCACCACAAAGTAGTAATCAACACCGGTAGAGTAGAGAGGATAGATAGTACGGATTACAACACAAGATGAACTTGTGAGGTGAGATTGGATAGTGGTGGAGAAGGTGCTGATGTTCGTTATGATGTTGATGATGATCTCGATGATGTACGTGACGATGGTGATGACGATGGCGATGATCTCCCCTTCCGGGAGGTGATCTCCTCGGCGGAATCTGCGCACCGGAGAGCCCTTTTCTTCTCTGTAGGTTTCCGCCACGGAGCGGCGGCGGAACTCCGTGAAAGCTTCTCTTCTTAGGGTTTTCGCGTAACAAGGAGTATATAGGCTAGAGGGGGGAGCCGAGAGTGGCCCCAGGGCTCCAGGCGCTCTCCCGGCGCGGACAGGGGTGGGGCGGCGCCAAGTGGCCGCCTGGGGCCCCTGTGGCCCCCCTCTGGCCCCTCTTCGGCGAGTCTTCGTTATTCTCTAAGACTCGCCGAAGAGGGGCCAAAGGGGGGCCACAGGGGCCCCAGGCGGCCACCTGGCGCCGCCCCACCCCTGTCCGTGCCGGGAGAGCGCCTGGAGCCCTGGGGCCACTCCCCCCCTGTAGCCTATATACTCCTTGTTACACGAAAACCCTAAGAAGAGAAGCTTTCACGGAGTTCCGCCGCCTCTCCGTGGAGGAAACCTATAGAGAAGAAAATGGCTCTCCGGTGGGCAGATTCCGCCGAGGAGATCACCTCCCGGAAGGGGAGATCATCGCCATCGTCATCACCATCGTCACGAGCATCATCGAGATCATCATCAACGTCATAACGAACATCAGCACCTTCTCCACCACTATCCAATCTCACCTCACAAGTTCATCTTGTGTTGTAATCCGTACTATCTATCTTCTCTACTCTAGCGGTGTTGATTACTACTTTGTGGTGAATGATGTTGAGTTTTGTTGGAGAAATACCATTATGTCCAGATTGTTTATCATATATTTATCACCTCTGATCATGATCTCTTTTATGTCTTGTGAGTAGTTACTTTAGTTCTTGAGGACATGGGAGAAGTCTAGTTGCTAGTAGTCATATGATGTTGAAGTAATTTGTGTTGTTTGATATTTAAGTTGTGTTGTTATTTTCCTAGTGGTGTAGTGTGAGTTGAACACTCAACACTTCGCCTTTTTAAGGACCTAGGGGAATATATTGTGTATTAAGAATGCTTACGGTGGGTTGCCGGAGTGACAGAAACCTGAACCCCAGTTTGCACACTTTTGCACAAGGGAATACTGGATCCTTGATCTTATTGCTATGGTTAGGCTTTGCCTTAATTTCTATCTTGTATTTGCGGATGCTTGCAAGATGGTTAATCATAAGAGTGCACTTATCTTAGTCTAGAAGGTGTGCTAGCATAGATCCACCCACTCAACACTTATCATCTCAACACTTGTTATCGATACGGATTATGGCGAAAGCACGTGACTACCTCTCCATGTGTCCTCAAGAACGCTTTAATCTTTATAAGTTCAGTTGTCAGGCTTATCCTTTGTTCAAAAGTATTGGGCCACTTTCTGCTCCTCAGTGCTATTTACTTTGCTTTCTTTTATTTTATCGTTGCTTATATCGAAAACCCCTAAAAAGTTATCTTTCAGTGCTTGAAGTTATTCGTTGTCCAAAATCACCTATCAATACCTCTCGCTCCTCGTTGGGTTCGACACTCTTACTTATAGAAAACGCTACAATAGATCCATTTACGTTGAGGGTCATCAGATCCTACCACCATATACTTGTGCCTCTCGATTAAACCCAAACAGACATGCCCCCACATCCTAGCAAAACCTTGTTTGGCTATGTAACTTGCTTGCTTAACCATTTCTTAGTATGTGTAGGTCCTTACCTGCTGCTTATACCCATTGCTGCTTGGTGGATTATCATGCTATTATCAGAAATTGGTTGATAATTATTAATATGATGTTAACTTATATTTGACGAAGGATGGGAGACCGGGCTGCTCCCGCCATGTGTTTTGTTCCATTTGATTCACCTTGGTCCCGAGTTCTGGGTATTGTGTTTCTTGACGAGCGTGCCTAATCGTGTGTGGGATTCTATGGGGTCCCCTTGTCTTACCTACCTAGCTCCAAACGATTCTAGTGGTGGCCCGAGCTGATTTACCATTTCGAACTCGTGTGTGTATCTGGTTTTCACTCCAACATATTTAAAACAAACAAGACCAGTGGGATGGAATATCCTGTTGGCCCAAACTATCCGGCTGAGGATCCGACCTCGAGATTGAGTACCGATACCCGAACCTGCGACATACGGTAGAGACCAATTCAAGAGCGAGGTTGGCTTTTGAGTTGGATGTCGACTCACCAGGTGCCACTCGGAATTGTGCGTTGTTAGTTAGAGGGACTCTGATGCTCTGGAGTTTCAGGCGCCTTCACCCGTCAAGTGGAAATCGGGCGTACATCGGAAGCCTATGATTGGCAGTTGGTACACTTCTGCAGGGTCAAATCTTTTCGAAAAGACGTGTCCGTGGTTATGGACGACTTGAGACCTACTCCTTGTTCATAGAATAACATCAACTTAATCATGCTTTAAAATTGCCAACCTGTGAGTTGCCTTGATTGCTCTTCTTCGTCCGGAGCGACAAAGAGGTGACAATGTTGTGTTATGTTTGGCGTAAGTAGGTGAGTAGAGCCTTATGGATGAGATCACCAATGGATTCTTGGTCCTTTCCTTACTCTAGTGGATCGTTCGCCACTCATATATGCTAGTGCGGCTACAACCTTGATACGTGCCAAACGTATCTATAATTTTTGCTTGCTCCATGCATGTTTTGTGTGATACTGTTATGATCTAGATACACTTTCATACACTTTTGATCATATTTGGACTACCATATTAACTCAGTGCACCACAGTGCCAGTTCCTGTTTTCTGCTGTTTTTCTATTTCAGGTTTTCCCCATATTAAAAATGCTCCAAAAATTCGGGAAAATCAGATAAAAAATCAGCGTGAAGGCACCTTCCGGAATCACCTAGGTGGGGCTAGAGGGCCACCACCATGGACCTAGGTGGCCACCTGGCGTGGCCTAGGGTCTGGCCGCGCCGGGGGGCGCCTAGACCCCTGGTGGCCCCCCTGGCTGCCCTCCTTCGCCTATATATTCTCCGTGACGGGATTCTTCCGAAGACAGAACCCTTTTTCATGATCTCGCCTCTGTTCCTCCGCCGCCGCGCTTCCAAGATCGGGAGCGCCAACAAACTTCTTCCCGGCACCCTGCCGCAGGGAGGATTGACCTCCGGGAGCTTCCCCCCACCATGGACGCTTCCCGGATGTGTCGTCAGTAATTTCCCTTGGACCATGGGTCCGTGATCAGTAGCTACGTGATGTTCTCCTCCCCTCTTTGTTCTTCATGGTTTAGTCCTCGTGAGCTACCCTACATGATCGAGGCACATATGTAATTTTCTGTTGTTGCTATGCTGAGTTTGCTGGGATACGATGGATTATGAGATTATGTTCAGATTATGATTGAGTAATATATTTGGTTCTTATCTCTTATATTTTTGTTCTTAAGTAATTCTTGCATGTTCTTCGTTGCTGTTTATTGCTTTGGCCAAGTAGTAGGTATTGACTCCAAGAGGGAACGTTATGCTCGATTGTGGGTTCATGCCCCCCGATGACACGCTTGAGTGACATAAACATGATTCTAGGGGATGTGTTGTTGCCACAAGGGGGAAAACAACGGTGCTTGTAACCACGGTTGCAAGGATTTTTTACTTTATGCAAAGTGCTTTTTAATGCAGTTGTCTGTTGCTTTGGGTTTACACTTTGGGTGGGCTCGCAACTTAATACCAGCGAGATGTTCTGGATAGATATCTCAAGGTGGATGGTTAGTAGTAGATGCAGTTGGATTTCGGTCTACTTATTTTGGCGTACCGCCCATGCTTTTGAGCCTCGTCCTTTCTTTGTAGCATAGTTAGCATTGCGGTGTGTTTTTAATCCTGTCAATTGCCCATCTGCAATTTGTTTACCTCGCATAACAGTTTTATTGTCTTTTGGGAGAGAGACATCACTAGTGAACATCATGGGCAAAGTTGTCAGAATTGAGATTCTGAATCAGATCGGAACTCCATTGATAGGATCGTGAATCATAGAATCTTAACCACTAAGATCATAGAATCTTAGATTCTATGAGAAAAATCGTAGAATCAGAGGGGCTAATTTGGATCGTAAGGTCGTAAGATTCTAAGAATTGAGTCATGATTCTGACAACTTTGATCACGGGACCCCGGTCCATATTATCATTATTGTTTACACGCTCATTTATTTTCCTCCTTTTACTTTCTAGCTGTTATCATTATATTATTATCTGTTGCGTTGATCCTTTGTAATCAACAAGGCCGGAGAGATTGACAACCTCTCTTTACTCGTTGGGATCAAAGTTATTTGTGTCATGTGCAGGTCCAGGTGAAGCAAGTGGTTCTTTTCAGACGGTGCATCACTTGTAGAACCACCTAATTATCATTGCCAGAGTCCTACGGGAGACAAACACTATCCTCTACATTGGGGAAATTTTCCGCTATCCTACATCTCACCTTGCACTTGGGGTAACCAACGAGGAGAGATATCAAGCAAATTTCTGGCGCCATTGCCGGGGACTCCGAGTGCTAAGATAGGGGAGTTTCCCACTACCTTTTACCTTTGCTTTTTAGTCTTGTTAGTTTACCAGTTATTATCTTTGTGTCTTATATCAAAAATTACAAAAACATCTGCCACACTTGCTTCTACTATGGATTCCACTGAAAATACCAAGTTATGTGACTTCACTAGTCACAACAACGAAGAATTTATCTGCACTCCTATTGCCACACCTGCCACTTTAGCTACCTCTTATGAAATTAAACCTGCTTTGCTAAACCTTGTTATGAGAGATCAATTCTCTTGTGCTGGAGATGATGCTGCTTTACACTTAAATATTTTTGTTGAGTTTTGTGATATGCAAAAGTATAAAGAAGTAGAAGGTGATGTTGTTAATATCAAGCTTTTTCCTTTCTCCTTGAGGGAAGGAGCTAAAATTTGGTTTCAATCTCTGCCTAGGAATAGGATAGATTCTTAGGATAAGTGCAAATATGCTTTTATTGGGAAGTATTACCCACCTGCTAAAATTATCCAATTGAGGAGTAACATTATGAATTTTAAGCAATTGGATAATGAACACGTTGCCCAAGCTTGGGAACATATGAAATCTCTTGTCAAGAAATGCCCTACACATGGTTTGACTACTTGGATTGTTATCCAGACTTTTTATGCAGGCTTGAACTTTACCTCGCGGAACCTGTTAGATTCGGCCGCGGGAGGAACCTTTATGTTAACTACACTTGGTGCTGCCACAAAACTTGCGGATGAGATGATGACCAACTATTCCCAATGGCACACCGAACGCGCTCCAACAGGTAGGAAGGTAAACTCTGTCGAGGAGATTACCTCCCTAAATGAAAAGGTTGACTTGATTATGTCTCTACTTACCAAGCAACCCTCTATTGATCCTCATGATGTTCCTTTAAATTCTTTGGTTACTCGGGAACAAGTAGATGTGAACTTTATTTCCAGAAAAAACTTCAACAACAATGCTTATAGGGGCAACTTTGCTAGTAATCCTATACCGTTTCCATCCAACTATGGGAACAACAACACTTATCCTAGGAACAAGAACCCCACTTTTGAACTAGAAACATGCTTAGAGACTTTATCACTGCCCAAAAAGCCTTCAACAAGAATGTAGAAGAGAAATTAGCTAAGTTAGATAATCTCTCTTTGAAGGTAGATAGTTTAGCCCTTGATATCGAGATGCTAAAAATTAGAACCTCTCCCCTTGAGGAGAGGAAGGACATTCCTTTAATGCTATGCAATTACAAATCAATGAAAATATTAGGATGATGGCTAAACTTAAAGAAAGATGGGCTAGAGAAAAATAGGAAGAGGATAGGATTAAGAGCCTTCCTACACGCCACACAGTTGCCACTATGCAAATTGTTGAGGACACCCAAACTGTTAGCACCCAACACACTCCTAGTCCCATTGGACCTATTAATGGTGATGCTAATACCTCAACCGTAGAAGAAAAAAACTCCTATGAACATAGAGGGTTTCAAACAAGTGAGCCTAGATGATACTACTACCACCTTTGATAGTAGTGATATTGATTTTGATAGTTGCATCCTCTCAAAAGTTATTAGCTTACTACACAAAATGTCTAGAGACCCTCACACTAGCACACTTAATCTTGCCTTCACGGAGCATATCACTAATGCTCTCATCAAAGCTAGGGAGGAGAAGCTTAGAATATAAGCCTCCATACCTAGGAAGCTAGATGATGGTTGGGACCCTATGATAAAAATTAAATTAAATTAATTCTCTTGCTATGCTTTATGTGACGTTGGAGCTAGTACCTCCGTCATGCCCAAAAGAATGTATGACATGTTTGAATTAAAACCTTTTGATTCTTGTTCTTTTGGTGTTCGTCTAGTTGATTCTTCCGGAAAGAAACCTTTGGGGAAGATCGACGATGTTCTTATCATTGTCAATGACAATTATGTTCCCGTTGATTTTATTATTATGGACATAGAGTGTGAACCTTTATGTCCAATTATTTTGGGACGCCCTTTTCTTCGCACCGTTGGCGTTGTTATTGACATGAAAGAGGGGAATATAAAATTTCAATTCCCTCTCAAAAAGGGGATGGAACACTTCCCTAGAAAGAAAATCAAGTTACCATTTGAGTCTGTTACACGGGCTAGCTATTCTCTTTCTCTTGATAAAACTTGATTCTTCTTTTGGCTTATGCCTAGCTTAAAGGAATAAAAGAAAGCGCTTGTTGGGAGGCAACCCAAGATATTTTTACTTCTATTTTTAGTGGTCTTGATGATTTCTACTACTGTAGCAACATAATTGTATCTTTATTTTCAAGCTTTGTGCCAAGTTATAGCCTCTTATGATAAGGGAAGCAAGAGTTGTGACATGCTGTCCAGAAAACAGATTCTTTCTGCTTGATGGAAAAAACCGAAACAAGTCACCAGTTCATATTTTTGAGCTGAATTTTTTACGCAGCATGCTCTATACAATTGTGAAACTTTCATATGTTCTGAGTTTTTTTATTTGAGTTGCAGAAGTACCCATAAAAATTTATTTACTACCTGTTGTTCTGTTTTTCACAGATTCTCCCACGTTTTGCCTTTCCTTACTTTTGCAAATCTTAAGCTTGATTTTTCTTTGCAAAAACCTTTTGGAAATCTTGAGAAACAGTATCTCTTCAAGAATATATTTATATCGAGTGGGGAAAAATTATTTTATTAAGGGTACTAACCTCTCTAATCAGCTTATGATGAGTTATGTATGAAGGGAGTTTTCAAGTGTGCGAGGGAAGATGATGAAAGAAGATCCGGGAGTGTCAAACGTTCAAGATTGGGGATGCCCCCATGCATCCCCAATAAATATTCAAGGATACTCAAGCGTCTAAGCTTGGGGATGCCCCCGTGCATCCCCTTCTTCATCAACAATCATCAGTTCATCCCTCGTTGCACTATATTTTTATCACTTCATGAGTTATGTGCTATGCTTGGAGCGTCTCGCTCTTAGGTTTACTTTTTTTTCTTTAGCTTTGCTTTATGTTCATAACAAATTAGACCCCAACTTACTTTGTGTGGGAGAGAAACACGCTCCACTCCAATGTAGAACACATCGTAGGATTTTTCATGCTTATATTTTTACTGTTGTGTGTTCTTTATCTTTTCGTAGCTACTGCCATGTTTAGTATTAGTTTTATTTCATATTTTGGAAGAGCCTTGGCTTTTGTTTAGTTTGTTGCTGGAACTCTCTTTAGTTTTCATGTTTATCTTGTTAAGAGAGTTGGTTGTTGCACTGAGTTGTGTCTTGTCTTGAAAGTAGGTAATTGAGGTTGCTATTTAATTTTAGTAGTAACTTGCAATAGTTTTGAGGTATTTTTGTGAGTAATGTTTGAACTTTTGGTGTCAAGAGCTCTAGCCTATTAGTGATAAGTGTCGTATTTTGGGAAATCCGTGTTTATTTTCAAGAACCTACAAAACTAGTTGAGAACTCTTGCTACTAGATTGACCACTAATCTTTTGAGGGATTTGATATTAGAGTAGACTCACGTACCATGAGTCGAGGATACGCAAGGATAACCAAACCCGCATACACTCCTCCTCGGGGTACTTGTCTCTTTGTGAACTTCCTCATTAGATTGAGAGTTACCGATAAAAAGTGCATGAGTTCTTCGGACTAATGTAAGTATTGAAAGTTGACACTTCCACCTCCTCTTATTTGCTAGCCTCTTCCGTACCGTGCATTGCCCTCCTCTCACTCCGAGAGTTGGCGTCCACCTTCGCCGGTGCATCCAAACCCTTGGCATGATACGCTTTTTCACCATAAACCTCCCTATATCTTTCCTCAAAACAACCACCATACCTACCTATCAAGGCATTTCCATAGCCTTTCCGAGATATATTGCCATGCAACATCCACCTCTTCATGACTTGATCTTCATGTCATACATGTTACTGCTACACTGGCAGAGGCATACATTGCATACATCATGATAGCTACATCTTCTTTATGTTTGAGTACCTTGTAAAGTGTGAAGATCTTCTATACCTTCTTGTAAAATAGAGTGTTGCCCTTAAGTGAGGAAAAGATCCCCAAGTGGACAAAATAAAAGATCCCAAAGAGGTAAAATGAGAGTTAAATAGAAAGAGCCATTGAGGCCACCAAAAAATAGAAAAAAATAGAAAAAAGAGAAAAAGAAATAAAAAGAGAGAAAGGGGCAACACTACTATCCTTTTGAAAGATCCACACTAGTACTCCCTCTTATCCTTGTACTCCACTAGTAAGCGTGCACGTGCAATGCACGTTTTATACAAAATTATTAGTGAAATCTTTAAGTGATGGGTTCATAGTTCAAACATGAGCAAGGGTTATGTTGGTGTAAGATTTGCCAAAATACTGTTCCAAAAAACTCTTTAGCAAAGTAGGGAGATGATATATCCCTGCTTGGTATAAGTTTTAGGAAAAAATAATAAGAAACCAATTAAAAAGAACTAAATATTAATAGGTATTTCATTACTCATAATGTTCATAATATCGGCACATCATTATCTGTAGATTACATCAACTATAGAGTTATGAATTTAGATTTCTTATGATACATTTTCATAGAATTTACATATATAATTCCTCTGTTTCTAAATATACCATCTTTTAGAGATTCATTTTTCTATAGGGAAACAACTCACCTCACCAAGAAGTTAACATGTCTTCCATTCCTCCTTGAAGTCCTAGAACTGCAGCCTCCAGTTTGCCTATCGCAGGAGCAACAACAACACCAGTGTGGCCGTCTCCTGGACTTTGTACATAATTTTGTCTCTGGCATAATCTACAGTTTCACTCCTGCCCACACATAGACTGACTTGCTCAACATATGTTAGTATTGCTGATCTATATTTTCTTGCAAACACGCATTGAACCATTTTCCGAACATTTGAAGAAAGCACTCAAATTTCCATGATGTGACGCCCCCAAAATCGGACCGTGTACAGTAATCATACATGCAAGGTACACGATCGAGATCAGGGACTCACGGTAAGATATCACAACACAACTCTACAAATAAATATAATACAAGTTGTTTAATACAAGCCAGGGGCCACGAGGGCTCGAATACAACAGCTCGAGAGCACAAAGTTAGCGGAAGCAAAAGTATCTGAGTACAGACACAAGAATACAAGGTTGCCTTAAGGAGGCTAGCACAAATATCAACAACAATCGAAAAGGCATGGCCTCCTGCCTGGGAACCTCCAAACTACTCCTGGTCAACGAGGAACTCGACGTCGTAGAAGGCATCGGGGGTCTTCACGTTGCGGTGGTCGACATCGGGGATCTCCTGCTCCTGGACTCCAAGGCTCCAACGTCGACTGCAGTGGCCGATCAGGCAAAACAATAAAAGGGGGAAATAAAGCAGGTGAGTATCTAGCATACCCGCGAGTCTTACGTACGCTACTAAGCATTATGCATTGTATCAAATGGAAGGGGGCTGTATATAGTGGACTGCAAGGTAGAAATCAGAATAAGGGTAAGAAGCTAGGCCTATCAAAGACTAGCATCTTCTGACGATGTCTTGCAGCATGAGAAGAGAAACAGCCAACAATTCATATAAAGCATAAAGTAACAATGAAGCAGAAGTTGCTGCAACATTGTATAATAGTAAGTTGTAATGATTAATAATAACAGTTCCTCCGAGTTCCCCTCCTCGACTTCCCTGCGAGGAAGAAAAACCAGAACCATACAGTTTAATAGTAATAGTTTGTAGTGGTAAGATTCAGCTTCAGCATAAAGCATCCTGTTACCGTGGACACGGCTATTCGAATAGATTAAACTCCCTGCAGGGGTGCACTACTGTTCAGCCTGCACGCTCGGATCTCCAGGGTGGCCTGAACCTTGTTAGGGAACGCCCCACCGAGGCTATCCGACACATCGCAGCCCATCCTAGGCTCAACAGAGAGGCCATCCGCCGGACTATATCCTATGCGCCAAGGGGTCTAGGTCCCTCACCCTTGCACGCTCCTGCACGGTGCGAGTCTGGCCGGTGAAGCAAAAGCAAATCCAAACACACCTGCTGCAGCAAATAAGACAACACGGCTTCCCGGCAATCAGGTCGCAGTACTGCTGACGTCTGAAGAGCTTCCGGACGAACTACGACGCGGAGGGCCCACACTGTAATCCCACGTGTAGGTAGTGCGTACAGGCCTTTGCGGCCTCTCAAGTCATCCGCCGAACCATTTAGCATTTTAATATTATCTCGCAGACAACCGTTATCGCTGTCTGACTAACAACACAACGGACAACGAACAACAACAAGGCCCACCGGTAACGTCGGGGCCTGCCCTGTCGTCCCGTCAAAGCGCGCGGTTACCGACAAGGTGAACCGTCTCCTTACCTTGTCTCGCGTGTGCTCTTGGTAGAGCTCGACTTTTTCGTGGTTTGGTAACTCTCGCGAGATACGAGCAGAGGCCAAGCACGCCAGTAACGTCGGTCGTACCCTCCCTGTCGTTCCCGATACAATACCGCTCGCGGGCACCGTTGGGTCGCCCGACTTCTTACCTTAAGGACAACCGTGCTCAAGTACCTAGAGCGGCTATACAGAGTCATCAACGAGTGGAGTACAAGGATTACTCCTTGATAGCTCACACTTGAAGGTGGCTCGGCAGAGCCGAGCTAGGAGGCCTTAGGCGGTGTCTGCATTGTACCGTACCTGTGCAGTTGTAATAAGTTGCATTCGCGTCACTCCCCAGAGTGGTCACGGCCCGCTATCTAATCCTAGCTAACAATGCGCAGGGCTCACTGCTGAATAATGCATAATTATAATAGGCAGCATAGGACAAAGGAGGTACATCAAGGGTGACAAAAACAGGCTATGCAATTGAATAGGATTGAAATCGTAGCAGCAACAGTATCAATGCCTAGTGCAAGAAAGTACGGAAAATGTAGGTGATATCTGGGGAAGAGAATGGCTCTGCTTTCCTGGAAGCTCGGTAGTAGCGGTACGATCGTCGACGAAGTAGTCGTACTCAGCAACGGTGTCGTCGGCGGCAATGTCGGGGCCTACCAAAGAATAAGGGGGGAGAAACAATAAATACACAACAATAATAGCAATACAAATTCAAGACAAGGCAAACACATTGTTGACGGTGCTCTAACGCAGTGTTAAGAATGTTTAGGCGGAGCGAGAATTTATCCGGGGATGATTCATCAGTATCGGTTGATTACCGGACCGATGATCCAGAGGGGAAGGGTCCATGTCTACAGTGTTAGAGACATCTGGCAGACATGTGGATAGTGGATCCGTGTTCGTTGATTGATTCTGAACAACTTTTATGTTCAGAACAATTTCATCCGACAAGTTTTACCGGCACCGAAAAATTACCGGACAGTGCAACCGGAGGGGGAAAGTCTCGGGTTCGGTATGTTAGAGGGGTGCGGTGGGTACACGGGTGGCGTATCCGTATTGCTGGCATTTTTCTGAGCAACTTTGATATATAAATTATTTCCATCGGAGTTACGGATTAAAAGTTATTAATTTCTAAAGTTTAAATCATTTTAAATGAATTTCTGAATTTCTTTTATTATTTAATTGGCAACATTATCCAGAATAGTAAATTTGACTAGTCAACCTAACAGTTGGGACCCACATGTCATACTCTGGCATTTAAATTAATCCTTATATTTATTTAATAGCAAGTGGGGCCAACTTGTCATTGTCTCGCTTGGGTTCCACCAAAATTTTACTAAGTCTGGGATTTTTGCGGGGTTAAGCATCCAGTAGCACATTCGGAAGGCTACGGTTTAGGGTTCTACTCCCCCGATGAATTTGTGCCGTATATCAAAGTTGAACAATTTTCTGCGATCTTTAATCTGGTATGGAAGGCATCCATGTTAGATTTCATCTACTCTATCAAAACTTTGTTTGAAAATGGCTACTTAATGCAATTTCATAAACTTGTTAAAATTAACCATCTTTGTTCGATGAATGCCATTGATTTATAGTTCCTATGGAGATACATTCAATACATGTTTTGCACTACATCATGTGTACTATCATGACATACCCCTCCTTGCCATTACAAGTCCAATTAGTAGGTCAATTTCTTGCTCTAAGTTTTCTATGGTGACTCAAGTGTTTTTCTGTTCACATAAATTTGACTTTTGTAATTTTTATAGCATTTAATCTGTGCATTAAATGGACATGGCATAATGGAATAAAATGAAGCTAGATAAGTGTACTAACAACCCATATAATTTCTAGCTATGTTAGTCTTTGTTTGCCTGTTGTGTGTTGTTGTTCAAGATGGTGTCCAGTGAGGTATTCAGCAAGACGTAGTAGTTCTACATCTTCAGAACAGTAGCAGTTGCTATTAGCCGGAGCAGCTTCAGTTAGCAGCGGCAGCCGACGACGGCGGCAGCAGCAGCTTCAGCCAAGCAGAAGAACAGTGGCATCTAGCAAGGCAACAACGTTGCAGCTGCGGTGCACTGGATGAGTGCCCAGGTTGGCCACACACACATGCCATACACCCACACACGACACACATATTGCACCCACACACAGGGCCGGCCTTGGCCAACATTGAGCAGCGGCGGGCGTCGCGAGGTCAACCAGCGGGACGAGGGGCCGCGACGGGGGCGTGGTGAGCGTGAGCGCGGGCAGGTTGGCGCGCCGGCGCGTCCGGTGGCGGAGGCCGGAGCCATCTTCACATTGGTACGGAGTGAAGGGGAATGAGAGGGACAGCGGGGCGGCTCACAAGGGTAGGGGCGTCGCGGCTGGGCACTGGTTTGAGGTGGCGGTGGCGACCCGGCTGGCGAGGAGGGGCACCGGAGCCACGCGGTAGCCATGGCGGCGCCGTGCATCGGCGACCTGGCGGCTAGGGTTGGGCAGGGTTGTTAGAGGAAGGGGGTGCACGGAAAATCGGTAGGGGGGAGGGGGAGCAGCGCCACCGAGGGCGTGCTGGGGCGGTGCTGGACCACGCCGGAGGCCGCCGGCAGTGGCCGGAATCAGCCCGCAGCCGTGGCGGCGGAGTGAGGGGATCGGGGGGATCGGGGAGGGAGGAGAGACAGGATCGAGAGAGATGGGGAGGGGGCCGGCTCGCCCGTGCTGTGTAGGGCGCCAGGGGGGCAAGTGGGCTGGGGTGGGGTTTGGGCCGGGGGGTTAGCGCCTAGGGCGTAGTAGTATAGGCTAGTTTGCATTTTCTTTTTCTTTTTCTTTTCTTTTTCTTTTTGTTGGCAATTGTTTAGTCAGCTTTTGCATTTTTATAAAATATGGAACATATACCATAATTAGGGTTGCACTATATAACAGTGCCCCAAAAAGTTTGGTACTTTTTTGAAATTCATTTGATATTTTTTTTAAATATGCAATGGGTAAATGATGTTGTTTTGGGTCTGTTTAGATTTGTTTAAAATATCTTATGGCTCAATAAATACTCCAAGTTGGTTTACCATGGTCCACTGGTTTTTAGGGATTTTACAAAAGTGGTTTCATAATTTTTGGACAAGTTTCAATTGTCACTTATTTTTAACAGCAACCAAAGGCATTATGGATAAGATCAATTGCAAAGTTGATCACGGCATGATCAACAACAGTGATTAGCAACAGTGATAATCATTTACAAAATGATTTCTGTAGTGATTACTGTTGCACGACAGTGAGGGTGTTACACATGACGAAATCACAATCATCGAATGAACTTGTACATGACTAAATCGGTGCGATTTACAAAAATCATAAGTAATCTTGGCTTGGCACATCCTTTGCAGACTCATTAGGATTGAAAATATCGTCCCCAGTAAATAATCTAAATACTTCCTCCGTCCCAAATTACTTGTCGCTCAAATGGATGTATCTAACACTATTTTAGTTCTAGATACATCCATTTGAATGACATGTAATTCGGGGTGGAGGAGTAGTTGATTGCGAAACCTGTACTGGACATTGGACATGTGACATGGTCTTATGAGCATTGCAAATTTAAAGAGGTTATTCTAGAATAATCATGGCAGTGTTGACAAAGGGCTAGTGCACATGAATAGAACCCCATAGAACCATGGCCCCAACAGTGCATGCCAATGCATATAATTCATTGATTGGCTTCCAATGCATAAACATATTTTCTTCCTATAATGCTTAATAATTTGGTTCGGTAAATTCGAAATTTGTGAAGCACTTGCACAACATGAAGAATAGTGCATCCACCGTGATATAGTGTAACAAACTGATGGCCGATCAATAGATTGTATTTTTATAAATATTAAGCGTGCACGATGCACATCTCAAATATTGACCAAGATTTTTTAGCAAAGGTATATATGAAAACAATTCTTACAAAATGTATAGTCAAATGGATACAAGAGAAATTCATGTCGTTCCAGTTGTATTTTCAAAAGTGAGATAGTAATGCATTTCTCATTCAAATTGTTAAGAGAGATACACCTTGCTAAATGAACCAAACAACTACATAACCCAATCCATCAAATCAATGGAAAAAAGCCTCTAAAATATTATTGAAAAGTTGGACATTGTTTTTTGCCTCGTCCATCAGGTTCGCCCCACTTACTTTCCATGCATCATCAACAAGTCAGACGGTAAAGATAGTACATACAAAAATCCACTGTCATGCGCAAGATTGATAGAAGGGAAAATTGAACACTCTGTAAACTTATATCATCATAGCAGTAAAGAGTTATTTTACTGTTAACATGAAGTCAATAACCATGTGTAGATTCAATTTTTCTTGCACTTCCTTTGATTAACTTCTTTTGTTTTGTTTTTCCTACCTTTTTTTCTTTGTTTGTAATCTTTTCGTCTTCTTGACACAATAAAAAGTTATAGTAGGGCCATGCATTATTATTCAAGATAAAAACAATGAAGCCAAACTATTAATCAGTGCAACCAGTCATGTTTGAAACTAATGCCACATATGACCTCTCACCTAATTTATGAATTTAACAAATGGTTATGAATCTAATAAATTGTTTATAAACATAAGGATCTTGCTTTTGGAGAGCCGAATCCACTCACATTCATGCTGGAAAAAAAGGTTATGTGACATCCTACAGAATCTCGATCGGGCATTGACTATAGAATTTAATTGACTAATCTAGATTGGCCAATTGTAGTTCATACCAACCCATCAATATGAATCCTAGTATTACCAGAATCGAAAGTGAGTTGAATCAAACTAACACAGAGATAATCAGATACGACTTTTATTTACAAAATATGCTCTTTTGTACTTCCTTGAAGTGAGATGTATCAGACTAACACAGAGATAATAAAATACTCCATGAGACCCGGCCATTTATTAGCATCATAGTGCATCAATGTGTTCTTTGGAAAGGGAAAAAATAAGAGGGGTGATGTACCTTGGCAAGTGGGAGGTGAGAGGATCCATGAGTGCGAGCCGGTGAGATGCCGCCGCTGGGCCGATGCACTTTGGCAAATGGGAGCCGAGATATGATCCATGAGGGCGAGGTGCCGCCGCCTGCTGCATGGACCAGGTTTGGTCGAGTTCGGACGGGGGCGGTGGTGTTGACATGATCGTGGATGCGCCGATGTGGTTGGGCGGACTCGCCGGCGTTGGCGGCCTCAATGGCCTAGACGGGCTTGCCTCGATGGCCAGAGGACGGACGTGCGATGGAGTCTTTCCTGGTGCGACGGACAGTGTTGCAGGCGCAAGAAGGAGGGCACCGCGAGGAGGATGGGAAGGGAGGAGCGGCGGCGCAGCGCAGGTCTCACGCAGAAGATGGAATTCCTAAATCATAGGGCTGCGGGGACGCGTAGCGCTAGGACGGTTAGCAGACCAAGGAGTTCGGTGGGCAAAACATGCGATCTGAGACATTGATCCGAGCGGCAGACCATTAGGGTAATATGGACAATAGGATGCGGTCAGATTGATTTGATCGAAGGGCACTGGACATCCTGTGTACAATTTGTTGTGTAGCTTTAGAGGTATTTACGTTTGCTTTTTTAATATTAGTATAGATAGAGATGATCATTTATGCATATAGCTATGTGGGGAGCTTCACACTATAGAACTTGGCTTGCATATTCCAAGGACGAGCCTCCTCAAACGAGCTCTAGGTCTTCATGAGAGAGCAAGTTGGATGCACCCCCACTAGTTCCATTGGAGAGATTTTCTTAGCTCATATGTGCATTCGTTGCTTGGCAATCCCTAATCCTCATATCATATCTATCATTTGGCCTCTCTCGCCTATGATTGTCCTCATTGATGTGAGCCTTTCTCACCCTTTTTGTCATCCTCCTCCACCATATTTCTATCTTTTCCATCCTAAGTGTCAACTTTCTTGCTTACGCTCATCCATTGCATGAGTGCTCAAAATATCGAAAAGGAGTGGATCAAATTGACTTGTACTTGGCTAGTGGTCTGGGGATGAGTCAAGATAAGATTCCAAAGAAGTCCAAGTGCGAAACTTTAGTAGATTGAGTTATCAACAAAAATACTTTTTTCTCGTATTCCCTATCCCCCATCTTGCACACAAACACCATTTGGAGACATTCGAGTCACGGACAGCGAGAGCTCTTGCACCTAATATTTTTTTGTTGCTTGTTTCAATGCTAATATAGACTCTTGCATGTTATGACTTGAATTGAATAACATACCATGATTGCTTTACTTTTCAAAGTTATTATATGGTTGGTAGCATGTCACCACAGAAATTATTCTTGTTATCATTTACCTACCCGAGGATGAGAAGGAATTAAGCTTGGACTAACTTATTAACTCAGTGCACCACGGTGCCAGTTCCTGTTTTCTGCTGTTTTTATATTTCAGGTTTCCCCCATATTAAAAATTCTCCAAAAAATCGAGAAAAATCAGATAAAAAATCAGCATGAAGGAACCTTTCGGAATCACCTGGGTGGGGCCAGAGGGTGACCACCAGGGTCCTAGGCGGCCACCTGGCGCGGCCTAGGGTCTGGCCGCGCCAGGGGGCTCCTGGACCCCTAGTGGGCCCCTGGCTGCCCCCCTTCGCCTATATATTCTCCGTGACGGGATTCTTCCGAAGACAAAACCCTTTTTTGCGATCTCGCCTCTATTCCGCCGTCGTCGCGCTTCCAAGATCGGGAGCGCCAGCTGACTTCTTCCCGGCACCCTGCCGGAGGGAGGATTGACCTCCGGGAGCTTCCCCTCCACCATGGACGATTCCCGGATGTGTCGTGAGTAGTTTCCCTTGGACCATGGGTCCGTGATCAGTAGCTATGTGATGTTCTCCTCCCCTCTTTGTTCTTCATGGTTTAGTCGTCGTGAGCTGCCCTACATGAGCAAGGCACATATGTAATTTTCTGCTGTTGCTATGCTGAGTTTGTTGGGATCTGATGGATTATGAGATTATGTTCAGATTGTGATTGAGTAATATATTTGGTTCTTATCTCTTATATTTTTGTTCTTAAGTAATTCTTGCATGTTCTCTGTTGTTGTTTATTGCTTTGGCCAAGTAGTAGGTAGTGACTCCAAGAGGGAACGTTATGCTCGATTGTGGGTTCATGCCCCCCGATGACACGCGTGAGTGACAAAAACATGAGTCTAGGGGATATGTTGTTGCCACAAGGGGGAAAACAACGGTGCTTGTAACCGCGGTTGCAAGGATTGTTTACTTTACGCAAAGTTCTTTTTAATGCAGTTGTCTGTTGCTTTGGGTTTACACTTTGGGTTGGGCTCACTACTTAATACCAGCGAGATGTTCTGGATAGATATCTCAAGGTGGATGATTAGTAGTAGATGCAGTTGGATTTCAGTCTACTTATTTTGGCGTACCTCCCATGCTTTTGAGCCTGTCCTTTCTTTGTAGCATAGTTAGCATTGCGGTGCGTTTTTAATCCTGTTAATTGCCCAGCTGTAATTTGTTTACCTCGCATAGCAGTTTTATCGTCTTTTGGGAGAGAGACATCACTAGTGCACATCACGGTACCCCGGTCCATATTCTCATTATTGTTTACACGCTCATTTATTTTCCTGCTTTTACTTTCTCTCCTGTCGGGACCCGGGGTTAGCGTATGCAAGCCTCGCTACAACACAATCATATGGAGAGCCAAGAACCGTACCCACTTGTCTAAGCAGACAGAGGAGAGCCTAGTCCTATATTCCCTTAGAATAAGATGAGGGTGACTCAGAACTCAGATCGATGAGGGTAAGGAGAAAAAAGAAGCCTTACGTTGTTCCCTTATATACCCAGAGTAACTATATAACTATAGAGTGCTAGACTCGACTTCGGCCAAGGCTGATAATCCTACAGTCAGTCCTGCTCTGATACCAAGTCTGTCGGGACCCGGGGTTAGCGTATGCAAGCCTCGCTACAACACAATCATATGGAGAGCCGAGAACCGTACCCACTTGTCTAAGCAGACAAGGCCAAGCACAGAACGTTCTCGGAAAGCATCGAACATGAGGGGCATCCCATTCAGGCCGGATGATCCACTGAGATGGGTCCTCATCGTCCGCACTCAAGTCTAACTGATATGGGTGGTGAATTCCCATACTCATAGACAAGTCGCCTCAACCATACTATCGATTGTATTATAACCCTTACATAGACTTACTCCAGCCCGATCACTTAGTCGGGGTCTAGGGCGGGCTCGATCATACATCAAAGTGTGCACGAGACAGAGTCTCGAACAATCGCATCGCGATGCCCCAAGCCGCGCACATCTAAGGGCCACTTGGTGTATAAAAGACCGCCAGCCAGATCACAACTAAGGTCTCGAATACCCATACAAAGACATGCATGTTATAAACATACACGCAGCACACATGCCTTGTATGAACAGCAGGTATCATTGCAATTCTCTACAAAGTAAATATCTTTATTAGTTAACTCTTATAGAGTGCACACAGAGATCACAAGCATGTGATCCAACATTACAACAAGCATACGGAAGCAAAGTAGGTCTGAGTACAGACAAGTTTAACAAATGGCTTAGAGAAGCCTTATCTAAAAACAAGCCCTCCACGAGGGAACCAGTCGTCTGACTGGGACTACACTAGCTTGGTCTTGGTCTGAGTCTTCAATCTTTGAGCTTCAGGTAGAAGCCACCATCGGGTTCGGTGGGTTCATCTAAAACATAGATTAAGCAAACGTGAGTACAAAATCGTACTCAGCAAGACTTACATAGGAGCTATACTACTCATGCACATGTATCAAGGTAAAGGGAGGTGGGGTTCACTTGCAGAAGTGCCAGCTTTGACTTGGCTAGTCCTGAACTACGAGTACCAGACTTGAGGTAAGAAGCGTACACGAGTCCACTACATCTCTTCAACCAATTACACCACTATGGTTACTTCATCGACTTCCCCACGAGAAGCACACCATAGCACTCACGCTTATCTTGGTGTATTTTAGAAGTATCCAGTTCAAGTTTTCTAATAATCAAGCTAAGCTTTCCAAGCAGTCCATAACCGCGGACGCGACTATTCGAATAGTTTTGTTAACCTTGCAAGGGTGTACCGCTACACACACGTGCCATCAGTTACCGCCTTTTGCGTGTCACCGTTCAAGAGATGACAGCGAGGATGCCACCACAACCGTTACCTCATAGCCGATCTAGTCCATGAAAGCCGCCTATCTGGGTTGTCTGCCACTATCGTGAACCCGGCCGGTTTACCGAAGTGGACCCAGACGATGTGTGCGTGGTGCGAAAGCCGGTCTCGGATGAGCCGTTCTCTCACTTGGCTACCAGGCCACAATACCTACAGAAATCCGAACTATTGCGACATCTGGACATCGAAGGGGATGAGTTAGTAAGCCGAGAGGGGTCAGTGAGCCCAATGTGTGGTTGTACTCTTCATCTTGGATCACCAAACAAGAACTCGTGTTAGGGCGGTGTTCAACGAGACAACCCACCGTGTACTCCTACACAGCCTCTCATCGTTCACCTTGTATTAGGGTAGATTCACCAACACATTTCACTTGCATCAACACCATGTTTATCATCATCCCGACTCACATCATAAGCAACCTCATTGTACCACTAAGCATGCAATAAGCAGTAACAGTTGCAGGGGTCACATGATATCAATCAACTCCTACATCTGCTAGGATTGTGGTTTGCTTACTACTGTGACAAGATGATAGGTCATGCAAAGGACATGGGTTCAACTATGCGATAGAAACGTTATCATGGTGATCATCCTAAACAATGCATAAGCGAGACATGAGAGGGAAGCGGGATTTTATCGACATGATCAATGGGGGTTTGCTTGCCTTGCTGACGAGGTTCAGTCACGGGGTCTTCAACGAAGGGGGTGATCTCGGTTCCGGCTCCACTTCTATCAGCAACATGACAATCATAGGATCAACATAATGTACAATGCACAATCACATGAATAAGATTGTAATGGTGATGTCCAAGGTACTGGTGTGTTGAGCATTCCATTTTAAAGGAGTATATTGCATTTGAAATGCAAATTCAAACTCCAATTTGAAATCAAACTTGATCGAGTTACATGTGACATTGTTTGATAATTTTGAATCATCTTCAAATGTGTATGATATACCTCTGAAGTGTGGTTGAAATATAGTATAATTCCATGGTCCAAGTTGCAATATCATTTGATTTGAATTTGAATTAATTTCAAATAAATCAAATGACATATGCTACTGGTCCCATTTTAAAATCAACTCCAACATAGTTGAAAGTTGCATATTTGGAAAGATAATTTTCTCCTGATCATTTTTCATATATTATTTTCTATATTTGGAGTTAGGATGAATTAATTATGAATTTCCAAAGTTTGTCCTATTTTCTGGAACTTTTAGAATTTCTTTAAATCTTTTAATCTCTGGAAATCCTTTATTGCGTCATTGCGGTGTCATGCTGGCGTCAGGGGGGGGGGGGTTGACCCGAGTCAAACTGACAAGGGGCCCCACTGGTCAGCCTCTGCGGTTTAATCCCGTGGTTAATTTAATTAAGCAGAGGGATTAGGGGCTGGGGCCCCACCTGTCATAGAGAGGAGGGGGGTTAGGAGAGTGATTAGGGCCTAAGTGCCCGGCGGTTAGCCGCCGGTGGCACGGGCACGGCGGCGCCTCACCGGAGCAACGCTCCAGGCCACCAGGGAGCTCACCAGGGACACCATCCGGAAGCCCTCACGCGTGCGCATCTAGCGGGCCACACCAGGGACCTTGGGGTGGCCGGAGAGCACGCCGGCGACGAGAGGCCGCGGCGGCAGAAGCACGGCGACGTCGGGAAGGCGCTCTGGAGCACGCCTTTGACCTTGGCTTGGCGCAAAAACTTGCTGGGGTGACCAGGAGTGCAGCAGGCTAGGCGGTTGGGGTGGTGGTGCATGGGAACAAGGGCGACGTCGATCATGGCGACGCCATGCCCCTGCTCTCATGGCAGAACCGGCTAAGGCTACAGAGGAGGTGCGGGACCAAGGGGGAAACATTCAGGAGCTCACCCCGATTCTAGAAGTAGCAGAGGCAAGCTCGGGGAGGTCCTGTGGCGGAGGAATTCGGCGACGAACTCCGGCGGTCGTAGAGGAAGAAGAACTTGCGATTTGCGGGCTCCCGTGGCTCCGGCCTCCTGATTTCTTGCGGGGTGGCGAAGTCGAAGGCGTTGGTTGCAGGGGACACCTCGGCTTGTCTCCTCGTCGGCGTTGGCCACGCCGGGGTGCGACGGTGAGCTGCGGCGACGCACGGGTCCTCGAGTGAACGCACGGGAGAGAGAGAGAAGGAGGTTCTAGAGGGGGGGAAAGGAACGGGGGCGTCGTGGGAAGCTCCGTGGCGCGCTTAGGAGGAGGGGGAGGCTCTGGAAGCCGCGAGGCGTCGCGGTGGCGTCGTCGGTGGCGTCGGTGGACTTCCACCGAGCACCTTAGGGGCGCGGGGAGGTAGAAGACAAGGGAGGAGTCCAGCGGGCTGGACTGGGCCAAGGAAGTTGGGCCTCGCCCAGGCGCCAGGTAGGTCTGCTATTTTCTCTTCTTTTTATTTCTCTGTCTTTTGTTTGCTCCAATAAATAAAAATACCAGAGCATTTTATAAAATCCTCAAAACTTTTATGTGACCTTACATGATATAACACTAGCCACTCACAAGTTTTGGGAAATTTTGAAATTCAAATAATTTGAATTTCAATTCAAATAGGGTTTTATTTAATTTCCAAAGCCACTGTTTGAATATTAGAAAATTCCATGAGCATGGGATTGCTCCCAAACCATTTTTAAAATGATCAGCACCATTTATAGGAATTTTCCAAACATTCAAATGATTTTTGGAAAAAGATTTTTATCTGGCCATTTGATTTAATTTCTCAGGGATTTTCTTTTCCCCCAATTTTGATTTTCTTTTTGATTTTTTTCACATGATGCAAAAGGGCACTTGATCCTAGAACATACCTAACTTGGGGTTGTGACAACTCGCCCCCACTCAAAAGAATCTCGTCCCGAGATTCAGAAGTCTGCGGGAGGAAGGAGGGGTACTCGGTAAGGGGACGGTCTTCTCTTTCCCACGTGGCTTCTCTTTCAGAGTGGTGTGACCATTGCACTTTCAGAAACCTAATCTTCTGACGACGAGTGACACGCTCTGCGGAATCAAGAACACGAACGGGGTATTCCCGATAAGAAAGGTCATCTTGGAGATCAAGCGTTTAATGGTCGACTTCGCGGATGGGGTCCTTGAAGCAACGCCTGAGTTGGGACACATGGAATACATCGTGTACTCGGGAAAAGTGCGGGGGTAGTTCAAGTTGGTAGGAAACTTCTCCACGTTTAGCAATAATGCGGAAAGGTCCGATGTAACGTGGGGCCAACTTGCCTTTGATACCGAAACGTTGGGTTCCCTTCAAAGGAGTAACCCGGAGGTAAGCCTTCTCATCCAGATTGTAGCTCTCTTGCCTATGATGAAGATCATAGTAGCTTTTCTGACGAGACTGTGCGGCTTTCAATCGATCACGAACAATGCGAACTTGCTCTTCTGCTTCCTTGATCATGTCCGGTCCAAAGAATTGTCTTTCACCGGTTTCAGACCAGTTTAGTGGTGTTCGACATCGTCGTCCATAAAGGAGTTCAAAAGGAGCCATGTTCAGACTAGATTGAAAACTATTGTTATAAGCAAATTCGGCGAATGGAAGAGATTTCTCCCAATTCTTTCCAAATGAGATAACACAAGCTCTGAGCATGTCTTCAAGAATTTGGTTAACCCTTTCGACTTGACCGCTAGATTGAGGATGGAAAGCTGTACTAAAGGAGAGATGAGTTCCCATAGCATTCTGAAAGCTTCCCCAAAATCTAGAGGTGAAAAGGCTACCGCGATCAGAATTGATTTCCAAAGGAACACCGTGAAGGGACACAATTCTGGATATGTACAAGTCCACTAACTAACTAGCAGTTATAGACTCGCGAACCGGAAGGAAGTGAGCAACTTTGGAAAGCCTATCTATGACAAGGAAGATGGCATTGTTTCCTTTCTGGGTTCTTGGAAAGCCGGTGATGAAGTCCATACCGACTTTGTCCCATTTCCACTCGGGAATAGATAAAGGTTGAAGTGCACCAGCAGGTCTTTGATGTTCTGCCTTAATGCGACGACAAACATCACATTCGGCAACAAATTGAGCAATGTCTCTCTTCATCCTAGTCCACCAAAATCTCTGGCGTAGATCTCGGTACATTTTTGTGCTACCGGGATGAATCGAGAGGGGTGTGTCATGGGCTTCTTTGAGGATGAGTTGCCTTAGTTCCTTATTCTTAGGTACTACCAAACGATTTTCAAAGAATATCGTTCCTTTGCTATCTGTGGGGAAACATTTAGCAACTCCGCTAGCAATGTTCTCCTTGATCCGGCGAACACCTCGTGCACGCCTTTGGGCAACTATGATTTGATCCTCAAGAGTTGGTTTCGCCACCAAGGTAGAAAGATAGCCATGAGGAACAATTTCAAGGTTAAGCTTGCGAAAGTCCTCATGAAGAAGTGGTTGATACTGCTGTAACATGAGGTTGTTACAGTACGACTTACGACTTAGTGCATCAGCCATGACATTGGCCTTGCCTGGGGTGTAAGAAATTTCTACGTCGTAATCTTTTATCAACTCAATCCAGCGTCTTTGCCTGAGATTAAGATCTGGCTGGGTGAAAATATATTTGAGGCTTTGGTGGTCGGAATAAATCTCACAACGATTACCAAGGAGGTAATGTCGCCAAGTTGTTAGGGCATGAACTACGGCAGCGAGTTCAAGGTCATGGGTAGGATAGTTCTCTTCATGTGGCCGCAACTGGCGTGAAGCATAAGCTACCACATGTCGATCTTGCAGAAGTATGCATCCTAACCCTTGCCGTGATGCATCACAATAGATCTCGAAATCCCTTTTTGTGTCTGGAGGTGCAAGTACGGGTGCGGAAGTCAATCTTCTTTTTAGCTCTTGAAAGCTTTCCTCGCACTTGGGAGTCCATTGGAATTTCTTATCTTTCTTGAGGAGTTCAGTTAGAGGCTTTGCAACTTTAGAAAATTTCTCGACGAAGCGACGGCAATAGCTGGCTAGCACAAGAAAACTCCTAACTTGCTTAACCGATTCAGGTGGAGTCCAGTCAAGGACGGCCTGAACTCTCTCGGGATTCAAAGAAATGCCTTTTGCAGAAATCACGTGGCCTAAGTAGGTCACTTCTGGTAGCCAGAATTCACACTTGGAGAATTTAGCGTACAGGCGATGCTCTCTAAGTTTCATCAATACCAGCCTTAAGTGTTCGGCATGATCTCCTTCGTTCTTCGAGTAGATGAGAATGTCATCGAGATAAACCACAACAAATTTATCTAGGTACTCCATGAAGATCGAATTCATCATGCGTAAGAAAGTGGCGGGGGCATTGGTTAAACCAAAGGACATGACGGTGTACTCGTAAAGACCATAACGAGTCGTAAAAGCCGTTTTGGGAATGTCCTCGTTTCGGATTCTGATCTGATGATAACCTAATCTTAAATCCATCTTAGAGAAGACAGAGGATCCTGCAAGTTGATCATAAAGATCATTGATCCTGGGTAATGGGTACTTGTTCTTTATCGTCGCTAAATTTAGCGGGCGATAGTCTACGCACATCCTTTCTGTTCCATCTTTCTTCGTTACGAATAGAACGGGGCAACCCCATGGCGATGAGCTAGGGCGGATGAAGCCTTTTGCCAACGAAGCATCAAGTTGGATTTTAAGCTCAGCTAACTCATGTGGGGCCATTCTATATGGGCGTCTGGAAATTGGGGTTGTGCCTGGTATAAGATCCACTATGAATTCTACACATATGTCGGGTGGCTAGGCTTAAGGGGTTGGATCTCTGGATAGCTTCCTAGAGGATGACCAAGCTTTACTAGGGGCTACAACAGATATGTCAGAGTAGCAAAGTACCCCAACACGATGGTTAGTGTGGTTCTTCTGGCTAGAAGACATCTAAAGTGGGAGGAAGGGCTGCAATTGAATCACTATAGGTTTCTAGAAGAAAACCTACATCAAACACTAAAGAACTGTCGGGAATGCCACCTAGAAATCTTCTAAAGGACAACCGAAAGGGGGAGAAGGATTCTTTGCAATTGCATCAGATTATGAAGAAACCTGGAATGACTCGGACAACATAACGGCTGTAATTGCAAGAAAACAATTTTCTTCCAATGTAGATACAGCACTTACATAATACGATGTAAGAAATCAGCATTACAACAATGCTAGGAAACCGGACACAACTTTCCTACGGCTATAAGGAGGCAATCAACGAGATGTTCTAGTAAGACAGAGGAGAGCCTAGTCCTATATTCCCGTAGAATAAGATGAGGGTGACTCAGAACTCAGATCGATGAGGGTAAGGAGAAAAAAGAAGCCTTACGTTGTTCCCTTATATACCCAGAGTAACTATATAACTATAGAGTGCTAGACTCGACTTCGGCCAAGGCTGATAATCCTACAGTCAGTCCTGCTCTGATACCAAGTCTGTCGGGACCCGGGGTTAGCGTATGCAAGCCTCGCTACAACACAATCATATGGAGAGCCGAGAACCGTACCCACTTGTCTAAGCAGACAAGGCCAAGCACAGAACGTTCTCGGAAAGCATCGAACATGAGGGGCATCCCATTCAGGCCGGATGATCCACTGAGATGGGTCCTCATCGTCCGCACACAAGTCTAACTGATATGGGTGGTGAATTCCCATACTCATAGACAAGTCGCCTCAACCATACTATCGATTGTATTATAACCCTTACATAGACTTACTCCAGCCCGATCACTTAGTCGGGGTCTAGGGCGGGCTCGATCATACATCAAAGTGTGCACGAGACAGAGTCTCGAACAATCGCATCGCGATGCCCCAAGCTGCGCACATCTAAGGGCCACTTGGTGTATAAAAGACCGCCAGCCAGATCACAACTAAGGTCTCGAAAACCCATACAAAGACAGGCATGTTATAAACATACACGCAGCACACATGCCTTGTATGAACAGCAGGTATCATTGCAATTCTCTACAAAGTAAATATCTTTATTAGTTAACTCTTACAGAGTGCACACAGAGATCACAAGCATGTGATCCAACATTACAACAAGCATACGGAAGCAAAGTAGGTCTGAGTACAGACAAGTTTAACAAATGGCTTAGAGAAGCCTTATCTAAAAACAAGCCCTCCACGAGGGAACCAGTCGTCTGACTGGGACTACACTAGCTTGGTCTTGGTCTGAGTCTTCAATCTTCGAGCTTCAGGTAGAAGCCACCATCGGGTTCGGTGGGTTCATCTAAAACATAGATTAAGCAAACGTGAGTACAAAATCGTACACAGCAAGACTTACATAGGAGCTATACTACTCATGCACATGTATCAAGGTAAAGGGAGGTGGGGTTCACTTGCAGAAGTGCCAGCTTTGACTTGGCTAGTCCTGAACTACGAGTACCAGACTTGAGGTAAGAAGCGTACACGAGTCCACTACATCTCTTCAACCAATTACACCACTATGGTTACTTCCTCGACTTCCCCACGAGAAGCACACCATAGCACTCACGCTTATCTTGGTGTATTTTAGAAGTATCCAGTTCAAGTTTTCTAATAATCAAGCTAAGCTTTCCAAGCAGTCCATAACCGCGGACGCGGCTATTCGAATAGTTTTGTTAACCTTGCAAGGGTGTGCCGCTACACACACGTGCCATCAGTTACCGCCTTTTGCGTGTCACCGTTCAAGAGATGACAGCGAGGATGCCACCACAACCGTTACCTCATAGCCGATCTAGTCCATGAAAGCCGCCTATCTGGGTTGTCTGCCACTATCGTGAACCCGGCCGGTTTACCGAAGTGGACCCAGACGATGTGTGCGTGGTGCGAAAGCCGGTCTCGGATGAGCCGTTCTCTCACTTGGCTACCAGGCCACAATACCTACAGAAATCCGAACTATTGCGACATCTGGACATCGAAGGGGATGAGTTAGTAAGCCGAGAGGGGTCAGTGAGCCCAATGTGTGGTTGTACTCTTCATCTTGGATCACCAAACAAGAACTCGTGTTAGGGCGGTGTTCAACGAGACAACTCACCGTGTACTCCTACACAGCCCCTCATCGTTCACCTTGTATTAGGGTAGATTCACCAACACATTTCACTTGCATCAACACCATGTTTATCATCATCCCGACTCACATCATAAGCAACCTCATTGTACCACTAAGCATGCAATAAGCAGTAACAGTTGCAGGGGTCACATGATATCAATCAACTCCTACATCTGCTAGGATTGTGGTTTGCTTACTACTGTGACAAGATGATAGGTCATGCAAAGGACATGGGTTCAACTATGCGATAGAAACGTTATCATGGTGATCATCCTAAACAATGCATAAGCGAGACATGAGAGGGAAGCGGGATTTTATCGACATGATCAATGGGGGTTTGCTTTCCTTGCTGACGAGGTTCAGTCACGGGGTCTTCAACGAAGGGGGTGATCTCGGTTCCGGCTCCTCTTCTATCAGCAACATGACAATCATAGGATCAACATAATGTACAATGCACAATCACATGAATAAGATTGTAATGGTGATGTCCAAGGTGCTGGTGTGTTGAGCATTCCATTTTAAAGGAGTATATTGCATTTGAAATGCAAATTCAAACTCCAAACTTGATCGAGTTACATGTGACATTGTTTGATAATTTTGAATCATCTTCAAATGTGTATGATATGCCTCTGATGTGTGGTTGAAATATAGTATAATTCCATGGTCCAAGTTGCAATATCATTTGATTTGAATTTGAATTAATTTCAAATAAATCAAATGACATATGCTACTGGTCCCAATTTAGAATCAACTCCAACATAGTTGAAAGTTGCATATTTGGAAAGATAATTTTCTCCTGATCATTTTTCATATATTATTTTCTATATTTGGAGTTAGGATGAATTAATTATGAATTTCCAAAGTTTGTCCTATTTTCTGGAATTTTTGGATTTTCTTTAAATCTTTTAATCTCTGGAAATCCTTTATTGCGTCATTGCGGTGTCATGCTGGCGTCAGGGGGGGTTTGACCCGAGTCAAACTGACAAGGGGCCCCACTGGTCAGCCTCTGCGGTTTAATCCCGTGGTTAATTTAATTAAGAAGAGGGATTAGGGGCTGGGGCCCCACCTGTCATAGAGAGGAGGGGGGTTAGGAGAGTGATTAGGGCCTAAGTGCCCGGCGGTTAGCCGCCGGTGGCACAGGCACGGCGGCGCCTCACCGGAGCAACGCTCCAGGCCACCAGGGAGCTCACCAGGGACACCATCCGGAAGCCCTCACGCGTGCGCATCTAGCGGGCCACACCAGGGACCTTGGGGTGGCCGGAGAGCACGCCGGCGACGAGAGGCCGCGGCGGCAGAAGCACGGCGACGTCGGGAAGGCGCTCTGGAGCACGCCTTTGACCTTGGCTTGGCGCAAAAACTTGCTGGGGTGACCAGGAGTGCAGCAGGCTAGGCGGTTGGGGTGGTGGTGCACGGGAACAAGGGCGACGTTGATCATGGCGACGCCATGCCCCTGCTCTCATGGCGGAACCGGCTAAGGCTACAGAGGAGGTGCGGGACCAAGGGGGAAACATTCAGGAGCTCACCCCGATTCTAGAAGTAGCAGAGGCAAGCTCGGGGAGGTCCTGTGGCGGAGGAATTCGGCGACGAACTCCGGCGGTCGTAGAGGAAGAAGAACTTGCGATTTGCGGGCTCCCGTGGCTCCGGCCTCCTGATTTCTTGCGGGGTGGCGAAGTCGAAGGCATTGGTTGCAGGGGGTACCTCGGCTTGTCTCCTCGTCGGCGTTGGCCACGCCGGGGTGCGACGGTGAGCTGCGGCGACGCACGGGTCCTCGAGTGAACGCACGGGAGAGAGAGAGAAGGAGGTTCTAGAGGGGGGGAAAGGAACGGGGGTGTCGTGGGAAGCTCCGTGGCGCGCTTAGGAGGAGGGGGAGGCTCTGGAAGCCGCGAGGCGTCGCGGTGGCGTCGTCGGTGGCGTCGGTGGACTTCCACCGAGCACCTTAGGGGCGCGGGGAGGTAGAAGACAAGGGAGGAGTCCAGCGGGCTGGACTGGGCCAAGGAAGTTGGGCCTCGCCCAGGCTCCAGGTAGGTCTGCTGTTTTCTCTTCTTTTTATTTCTCTGTCTTTTGTTTGCTCCAATAAATAAAAATACCAGAGCATTTTATAAAATCCTCAAAACTTTTATGTGACCTTACATGATATAACACTAGCCACTCACAAGTTTTGGGAAATTTTGAAATTCAAATAATTTGAATTTCAATTCAAATAGGGTTTTATTTAATTTCCAAAGCCACTGTTTGAATATTAGAAAATTCCATGAGCATGGGATTGCTCCCAAACCATTTTTAAAATGATCAGCACCATTTATAGGAATTTTCCAAACATTCAAATGATTTTTGGAAAAAGATTTTTATCTGGCCATTTGATTTAATTTCTCAAGGCTTTTCTTTTACCCCAATTTTGATTTTCTTTTTGATTTTTTTCACATGATGCAAAAGGGCACTTGATCCTAGCACATACCTAACTTGGGGTTGTGACATCACCTTCCACTTGGGGTAACCAACGAGGAGAGATATGAAACCTCAACCACCATCCTTCCTTACTGTGAGAAGTTAGTTATATTGTATTCATATATTCTCACCCCCTTGCGCCTTTCTTTCACGTTATGTACAAACGATTGGATCTTCATACTACTACTTCGACAAGAGTACCGGCAAGTACTTTGTGGAGGTTCCACCGGAGGAGGAGGGCGACGACTTCGCAAAGTAGACCTACAGTTGAGTTTCGACGATCTGCGGGTGGACGGCATGTTTATTTGTAGCCCTCTCTAGGGCAATTTGCATATTGTCCATACTCGAACGTGTGTGTCTTTTGAGATGATGATGTGATGTACTGTTGGACCATGAGGTCTCAGAATGATGTAATAATACCATTGACAACTGTATGCCGTGGATCTATATATTTATATCTTAGTTATGTCCATGCACTTTACCTGTTGTCGAGAATTCGGCAGCAAAATGAGTGCGAGTTTCGTGCGCTGGTGGCTAGTTATGCGCTCCCATCTCAACTCGGATGCGAAAACGTCTAACTCGAGATGGTACCGCATCGCGGTCCTTACAACTTGGTATCAGAGAAGAACTAACTGTAGGACCCCTTACTGGCCGAAGTCGAGTCTAGAAACTATTTTGTAGTTACTAAGGAAAAATCGGAGAGTAGGAACTCTTTCTTTTTCTTCTTAACCCACCCTCCCACCCCCTTTTCCGTGAGGAAGTGAAACGATGTTTTCTCTCTACAACTCATCTTATTCAACAAAACTAGGTTCTCGTTTACATGGTACTCCAATTTCTATATAATTCTTTGCTAGCGACGAGAAGGGTTGGCGTACGTTGAGAACACCGAGACGCCACTTGAGGTTGACAGCTCCACCTCGCTTACGACGTACCTCAGGTGAAACTCCTATACAGGGATGGTTAGCATCCTCTGGATGTGGTTCCTCCCCCTACAGGAGACCGCTTCCGCGGGACGCTCAGGGAAGATGTTTCAACGTTCAGGTCCTCAACCACTCGTATATATTGTTGTGTGCTTGCTAGAATATTATTATCTTGGATTCGGATGATCTCGGTTTGGGGGCTCAAGTAGCACCTAGCTTTTGGACTTTCTGGGTTAACCTTGGTGGATATTCAGCTTTCGGCTTCCTCATACCTCGTGAGGAAGTTTTTTTTGAAACCTTTTCTGAAAGTGGGTTAAAACCCAATGCCCTTTTCCATTTTCAATATAAAGGGAGCGTCAAATATTTACATTGGTGGGGGAGTGAGAGAGAGGGGGAAGGAGGCCCACCAGGGGTGGGTAACTAAGAAGAAACTACAGGGGGAGGGGTAAGAAGTGAGTTACAGGGGGAGAAAAATGGGGATCAAGAGAGAGATAACAATCTGGAGATGAAGGGATATAACCCCTCCTTATTCCTATGACGTAACATGTCAAAATTCTTCTTCAACCTGGCCGTCCAAGAGTCCACCGATGGAAGAGTGCCCCGGAAATGCTTATCATTCCGCTCCTTCAACAAGTTCCACGCTGCCACCACGAAGAATTCCATGAACATCAGTCTAGCCCACGCATATTTACCGGAATAAACCAACTCAAGCCTATTACCACAGGTAGGCCAAGAGATTCCCAGAATTACTCCAGCAGAGCTGTCTGAACGTGCAGTGGAAAAACATATGCTCCAACGTCTCCTCAGGGGGAGGCACACATAGCAGGCACCCGTAATCATCATTAGCTAGGGTGAAGTGCCTTCGACGGAGCATATTGCGGGTGTTGAGAAGGTCAGTCAGGAGGAGCCACACGAAAACTTTCCACTTATTCGTGCAGCTGGATTTCCAAATCCAGTAAAAGGCAGCATCAACCTCCACCTCCCGAAAACAATGCAAGTAGAAGCGGCGCGAAGAAAATAGTTTGTTAGGCCAAATGCTCACCCATTCATCCACTCCCCCAGCCACAGGTCTTACCTCAGACGTGATTTGCTGTAGATCATGCAATTATTCTCTAGCTTGCACAGAGACATGCAACCAAAAAATCTCGCACAGGGTGGTCGCAGCAAGCAAATCCTGAACTGTGACATCTTCGTTTTTCGAAAAAGAGAAGATGCGCGGGTGACTATCCGATAGGACCACCCCAGCAGGCTCCCATAAATCCTTCCAGAACAAGACCGAGGACCCCTCACCCACGGGAAACAAGATGAGAAAGACATGTGAGGAAGTTTTGTTGTCAATATTGTTTTATCTTCTGGTTTCATCAATATTTCTGCCATGTTCTCATAAGTGTCCCTGTATACAGGGTGCCGAGAGGGAACATGCCGCCGCCGGAGAACCATATCCTTGGGAAGGCTGTGGCCACAGTGGCTCAGGGCACAGCTGCGATTATGCAGTTGCTCCAGAACGAGACAGCCCAGAGGAACGATCGACCACAACACATAACTCTGCAGCAGTTCCTCGCCATCAACCCCCAGGTTCTCAGAGGCTCGAGACCTGCTGGAAGCGGATGATTGGCTGCCAGAGATCAAGAAGCAATTCAATGCGAACACCGTCAGGCCAGTCGACTACGTCACCTTCGCCTCCTTCCAGCTCCAGGGTGCAGCAGGCAGCGGGTACACTACCTACAAGGCCAACAGAGGCGATGTTTGATCACTTGGGAAGACTTCGTCAGAGACTTCAGAGCAACGCATATTCCAAGTGGCTTGATGGATAGGAAGCGTGAGGAGTTCCAGGCTCTGAGAAATGGTGATAGGTCAGTCCAGGAGTACAACATGGCCTTCGTCAGGCTCGCCGGGTACGCTCCTGAGGAGGTCTCCACAGAGGCCAAGCGGATTGCCAGGTTCCGCAGGGGTCTCAGCACAGATATCAAGTATGGACTCACCCAGTGCAACCCTAAGTTGTTCTTAGAGTTCGTCGACGCAGCGATCCGACAGGAGCCAGCCAAGGCAGATTGGTATACGGAGATAAAGCGACACAGAGAGTACAACTCAGCAGCGATGGCCCACAAGAAGCCAAAGACCTGGGTCACAGAGGCACCACCTGAAGGGTTCGTTGCATAGAAAACAAAAAATTTCCTACGGTTGTAACAGCCAAGATCACATCTAGAAGATCACTTGTAACGGTTTGAGAAGGACTCACCCTCGAAGACCAAAAGCTTTAACGAGAACTATTCTCGTGGGTGATGTAGTCGAACACTCGCCGACCTCAAGGTCGTGATGAAGACTTGACGCCACGAACGGGCAGCGTCTCCGTAGTCGGTCACACGTACAGATCAGTGACGACCTCCGCCCCTTGCTCCAGTTGGGCAGCGGAAGTAGTGGATCCTCGGGAACTCCAGCAGCACTACAACATAGTGGTGGTGGTGGTAGAGAAGATCTTGAGCAGGGCTTCGCCTAAGCACCGTACTCGTGAAACTGGATCAGCTAGCAAGGGGAGGAAGATGCCAACCAAAGGGCATATGAGAGATGGAGGAATATTTGTGTAGAGGGGTCTCCACCCATCTATATATAGGAGTGGGAGGCAGCCCCCAAGGGGTAGCACGCCCCAAGAGGTGCCCCCACCTCTCCCCTCATCATGTGGGTGGACTCTCCACTCACAAAAACAAAGGGTCACACATTATTCCCATAACTTCCATAATTCTCCACTCAAAATTCCAAGAGTTTATCACATTAAAACACTTTTAATTATCTTGTTTAATGTCACTCAAATTAATGAACACTTCATTTAATGAGTACTTCATTGATGAACACTTCATTCAATGAACACATTAACAATTATCCCCTTGCACTATTTTGATATACCGAAACTATTCCAGCAGTTTTATCAAAACAGTCCATGTGCTGTCCAGTATATTCTCCGGCCTTCCGTATCCACTCAAACGCGTCAACGAATCCTTAAGTGTGTCACCCTACGGTTCGTGAATAAAATGGACATGAAAGAGACTCTTCTCCGATCAATAATCATCAGAGGGATCTGGAGATCCATGATGACTCCCACTTACTCAACGATGAACTAGTGATCGTGTGAACCATTACTCGGTAACCAATTCCTTTTGTCTCGCGATATTTTACTTGTCCGAGATCCGATCATTTGGTATCTTCCATACCTAGTTCGATCTCGTTACCGACAAGTACTCTTTACTCGTTCCGTGATATAACATCCTCGTGAGCCAGTCACGTGCTTGCAAGCGATGTCAATGTGATATCACCGAGAGGGCCTAGAGTATATCTCTCCGTCATCTGGATGGACAAATCCCACTCTTGATCCACGAGCCTCAACTAACACTTTCCAAGTACCGAACGACACCTTTATAATCACCCTGTTACGGTGTGACGTTTGATGGAATCAAAGTACTCTTCCGGTGTCAGTGATTGACGTGATCTCATGGTCTAAGGATTAGGGTTACTTCGTGAAAGTTTGATACAGCAATAGAAACTTTGATGACATGATCGTATTGCTATAACTACTGTGGGTGTATGTTCATCACATCATTCTCCAATGATATGACCTTGTTATTAACGACATCCAATGTCAATGATCAGGAAACCTTGATCATCCGTTAATCAACAAGCTAGTATAAAGAGAGACATTACTAGGAACCTTTTCTTTGTTTATTAAACACACATGTATTAACATTTCCGGTTAACACAATTATAGCATGAAAATAAACATTTATCATAAACATGGAATAAGATAATAACCACTTTATTATTGCCTCTCGGGCATATTCCCTTCAGTCTCCCACTTGCACTAGAGTCAATAATCTAGTTTGGTACTTGCGCATCCAACACCTATGGCATTCAGGTGTTATCCATACGCATTGCTAGTGGTAAACCTAATATCCTGATCTGACACTTCAGGTCCGTGTGTATTTGCATTTCTTTGCGTCTCTACGCATCACTCATTCACCAATGAGATGGCATTGCATAAATTTGGTCCTCCGGTGAGACCTTAGTCCCTTGAGCTCAAAACATGTTGAATCTATTGTCGTACAATAGATCTTCATAGTATTAGCTCGCTTGGAACTACACCTAGTTTGTCAAACAAACTTCTTGACACAAATGCCCTCCTTTGCTGCTGCTAGAGCAGTCATATACTTAGCCTTTCCTTGTAGTATTCGTTATAATGTCTTAACTTTGGAACTCATCCAAATCCATTTGGAACTATTCCAAATCTATCAGGGAACTTTCTTCCATTACATTTTGCCACCTTAACATACCGCCAAAATTGAGATAAATTTAGATTGTATCTTGCGACAAAACTAGTATCAATGTAACACTTTACAATGAACTATTGTCCAACATACATAATATATATTCTTAGTCCTTCCAAAGCACGTAAGGATATCTTTACTATTGTCCAATGATCATCTTATGAATCATTCTGGTATATGCTCATAACATTTAGAGCATAGGACATTCTGGAATTGTACATATCATGGTGTACATGATTGATCAAATCATTCATGTGGTTTTACTCACCAAGTGTCAAAACACTTGAATCTCGCTTCAACCTTTTCCATGCGGCAAGAACTTTTCTCGTCGTTTCCATATTGAACTTCATTCAATACCTCATCTATGTACTTTGGCACAACCATATTAGAACCTCAATCTATCTGCATAGACATTGATGTCCAATATTCTGGTTTTGCCCAAATCTTCCATTAAAATCAAATTTTCAATGAAACTTCACCCGTGTCAATAAAAGATACATCATTTCGAATCAACAATATGTCTTCTACATAATGTATTAGAAATATGTCTCAGCGCTCCCACTTAATTTCTTGCAAAAGCAAGCATCTTCACCGTCTCTGATGAAACTAAACGTTTTAACAATTTCATCATGATGAAGATTCCAACTCCGCGAATGCTTATTTCAACCATTGAAATTTGCATGCTATTTTAGCATCCTTTGAATTAACAGAACCCTTTGGACCGTGTCCTGTACACGTCCTAGGTAACCATTCTATTAGAAGAACGTTGTTCCGTTTGTTCAACTACCATATACCAAGACTAGCATATGTAGTGGTTGCTACAATAATCCGTCCAGACTAAATATCGTTATGAAAGATCAAATCTTGTCATAGCCAACTCTTTGAACATAATCGTAAACCATTTTAACGATATGTCGAATATTTCATAGATGTGAGAACATCCACGTCTGTTTCTTTATAGATCCAAACACGGTATCTAGAGGGTCTTCCAAGTTCAGAAACTTGGTTTCTCGTGTATGGAACTATCACGGATTTTATAGCTTCTAGACATTTTGACGGAGTCAGGGCCCATCATTGCTTCTTTGCATGTAGTCGGTCCATTATTATCAAATAACAATGATTCAATCTCAAATCTTTCTATTTGATCGATTACCCGAACTACGCAGTTCAATAGGAACTTAGATCGCCGTGACCACAACCTTTGGGACACGGGAGCCAAGAGCATTGCGGCCGCTTCCGGGACACTTTCCGGCGCTGTGCCACTTAGCACATAAAGCTTAGGTTCAACAACCTAATCGAAGTTCTACTGTCCTCCCACTTAACTTTTCGCAAAAAATTCCTTCTCAAGAAACTTGATGCACTTAGCCACAAAACACTTTTGTCTTTATGGAGGAATAACCAACGGTTACATTGGGATAACCTACAAAGACGTACTTTATCCGACTTTGGTTGTAAACATTTTACATATGCCTTGCATACCAAAATTTAAGAAAAGACAAATTGGGTTTTATCCCATTCCACAACTCATATGGTGTCATTTCAACGGATCTCGATGGCGCTCTTTTCAGTGAAAAGCGGTAGTCTCTAAAGCTTAATCCTTAAAATATAATGGCAATTTTATAAATAACACCTTTGATCCTTACCATGTCAAACAAGGTTTGATTACATCTCTCGAACACTCCATACTCCTATGGTGTTTCGGGAAATGCAAGTTTTGGAACGATTCCTAAACTCTCAGGCATTTACTAAACTTTTAACTCAAAAATCTTCTTTTATGATCCAATCATAAACTCTTATTTTCTCGTTACAATGATTTTCACTTCATCTTGAAATTTATTTGAACATTTTCAAACATTTCATACTTCTTCCTTATCAAGTAAATATACACATATATCCAGTCAAATCCTTGGTTAAAGTATATGAAGTTATAAGACCCACCACACATGGCTACACATAATGAACTATACACATCAACATGTATAATGTCCAATAAGTTAGTCGTCCGTTCTTCTTTGCCTATGAACGGAGTTTCAATCATTTCTAGGAAATTCTTACAAGCGTCAATTGATTCAAAATCAAAAGACTCCAAAATTCCACCAATATGGAGTTTCTTCATGTTATCTTTCCAATATGATTTAAACGGTGTTTCAATCATCTCTAGAAATTTCTCACAACCGTCAATTGATTCAAAATCAAAAGACTCCAAAATTCCATCACCATGGAGTTTCTTCATGTGTTTCTTTCCAATATGATTCAAACGGTGGTGTCACTCATAAGTGATCTTATAATCATTTGTCTTGCGACATGTTTAGCATCAGTTATTATGGATGTGATTTCTCCAACAAGATTTATAGAGTTCATCCATCTTCTATGAATATGGTGATAATTTGAACAACTATTGTTCGTATAACACCAGAACAGAATAACAATTATTCAAATAAATCTTGAAGGCTAGGTTTAATTCCAACGATAAACACAATAACACTTTATTTTGTTCTTGATGAGAATCATCCCATATTCATTTGCTAGTTACTCAGGCCATTGCAACTCTTGTATTGCGTTGTTCCGTATGACACTTCATACCAACCAATCAGTATCCAATACTCAAGAATCACGCTGTTTAACAAGCAATGAATATACCCATAACATGTATATCATCTATATACCCGAGCTGGACATTTCCAGTCTTTTCCTTTTTCTTTTTCGCCAAAATATTTTTTAGATCCTCTTTCAGCAATTCCTTTCCTTTTTAGAAGAATTTATCAACATCACTTGTGGCACCATTCATATGACACATAATCCAAAGTGTGTTAGTCAAATACTAACACCCTTTGATTCTCACTTTGATGTAGATCACCGTCATCAAATGTTTGGTGTTCTTCCAAATTCCATTCTTTAGTAATCTTATAGTGTAGTAAACATTTTACCTACATCTTCCATTCATCCTATCATGACAACTTTCATGACAAAACTACCATAGCTCATAGGGACAAACTGTGAGTACAATATTAGTTCCCAAAACCTTTTTGAGAGATTAGGACACATAGTGTCTCCAACCTTCACAAATTCTCATACAATATGAGAACATGTTTCTCACTAAATTTTACTCTATCACATTGCAACTAAACATTGTTTCAGATATCGCTATATCTTCCACACATGATAGTTTCTGAAACAATCCTTTCAGCTCCTAGATAACCTTGATAATAACAAACAACATTTGAATATCAAGGATCATGGAGGCAAGTGTGATACTTAGACACTAACACTGGAATTGTTACTCTCGATTTAATACACATTATTAAACTTCATGGAGTAAGCAAGGTTTGCTAAAGTTTGCAATAAGACTTTAAACTTTAGATTGACACTCAAACAATACGGTACCAGTCCATAAAGTTAAATATCCAGAATTCTATAGTTCTATTATCTCAATTATAGCTAAGCGCAAAGGTAGTAAACAAATGCCAATGACTACAACGAACTATGCAAATTCACTTTGATTTAGTTCATGATAAAATGAGTTCATCTAACTCCCACTCAAAAACAACATCCCTCGAGTCGTCTTTGGTGATTACATGAACCAAATTCACTACACCACGACCGATCATCACGTGAGGCAGTGTAGCTGCAATGGCGAGCATCTCAATATGGTTCATCATATCATCCATATGACTCGTGCTTAACCTTTCGGTCCATGTTCCGAGGCCATGTCTGTACATGCTAGGCTCGCCAAGTGGAACCTTAGTATTTGCATGTGTTTCAAGGCCATGTCTATACATGCTAGGCTTGAAAACACCCGTTGTATGCGAACGTAGAGTCTATCACACCCGATCATCACGTGGTGTCTCGAAACGACGAACTTTCTTAACGGTGCATACTAAGGAAGAACATATAATTATCTTGATATTAAGTGAGAGGGATCATCTTATAATGCTACCGCAGCGATCATGATCGTAACTAAGAAAAATAAGATGCATAAAAGGATAAACATCACATGCATGGATAATGTGATATGATATGGTCCTTCTCGCATTAGATCTCCATCTTGTGCGTCTTGGTATGATCTCCATCATGCCACCGGCGCGGCACCAAGGTCCATGGCGCCACCACCATGGTCGTCTTTCTCCATTACAATATATCTCATGGATATATCTACAGCACGCAGGCCTTAAAAAGGAAAAACACAACCATATGGCTCCTGCCGGTTGTTTACAATAAATCTCATTTCATACAACAATTTTGTAACAATGACCATATCACATCACATGCCCTGCAAAAACAAGTTAGACGCTTCTAAATTATCTTTGCAAATTTTACGTGGTTTTGGGCTTCCTAGGAAAGAACCGATCTTACCTACGGACAAGAACCACAACGTTGATTCGCTAGTTGTTTCTTTTCATCCCTTTCCAGGGCCCTCCGTTGCAAATGCCATATCACTAATGTTAGAGAAACAGACACCCCCGAAGCCACTTTATACGGTACAAGCCGTATGTCAAGTGTGACACGCAATCTGCGCTTAGGGCCGCTTCAATCCAACATTGCCGCAATATGAACAAGTGCACAAAAGAGGGTAACAACTAGAGGATCAACGCCCACATCTCTATGTGTTCTAACCGTACAAAGCATCTACGCATAAACCTGGCTTTGATACCACTGAAGGGTTCGTTGCATAGAAAACAAAAATTTTCCTACGGTTGTAACAGCCAAGATCACATCTAGAAGATCACTTGTAACGGTTTGAGAAGGACTCACCCTCGAAGACCAAAAGCTTTAACGAGAACTATTCTCGTGGGTGATGTAGTCGAACACTCGCCGACCTCAAGGTCGTGATGAAGACTTGACGCCACGAACGGGCAGCGTCTCCGTAGTCGGTCACACGTACAGATCAGTGACGACCTCCGCCCCTTGCTCCAGTTGGGTAGCGGAAGTAGTGGATCCTCGGGAACTCCAGCAGCACTACAACATAGTGGTGGTGGTGGTAGAGAAGATCTTGAGCAGGGCTTCGCCTAAGCACCGTACTCGTGAAACTGGATCAGCTAGCAAGGGGAGGAAGATGCCAACCAAAGGGCATATGAGAGATGGAGGAATATTTGTGTAGAGGGGTCTCCACCCATCTATATATAGGAGTGGGAGGCAGCCCCCAAGGGGTAGCACGCCCCAAGAGGTGCCCCCACCTCTCCCCTCATCATGTGGGTGGACTCTCCACTCACAAAAACAAAGGGTCACACATTATTCCCATAACTTCCATAATTCTCCACTCAAAATTCCAAGAGTTTATCACATTAAAACACTTTTAATTATCTTGTTTAATGTCATTCAAATTAATGAACACTTCATTTAATGAGTACTTCATTGATGAACACTTCATTCAATGAACACATTAACAATTATCCCCTTGCACTATTTTGATATACCGAAACTATTCCAGCAGTTTTATCAAAACAGTCCATGTGCTGTCCAGTATATTCTCCGGCCTTCCGTATCCACTCAAACGCGTCAACGAATCCTTAAGTGTGTCACCCTACGGTTCGTGAATAAAATGGACATGAAAGAGACTCTTCTCCGATCAATAATCATCAGAGGGATCTGGAGATCCATGATGACTCCCACTTACTCAACGATGAACTAGTGATCGTGTGAACCATTACTCGGTAACCAATTCCTTTTGTCTCGCGATATTTTACTTGTCCGAGATCCGATCATTTGGTATCTTCCATACCTAGTTCGATCTCGTTACCGACAAGTACTCTTTACTCGTTCCGTGATATAACATCCTCGTGAGCCAGTCACGTGCTTGCAAGCGATGTCAATGTGATATCACCGAGAGGGCCTAGAGTATATCTCTCCGTCATCTGGATGGACAAATCCCACTCTTGATCCACGAGCCTCAACTAACACTTTCCAAGTACCCAACGACACCTTTATAATCACCCTGTTACGGTGTGACGTTTGATGGAATCAAAGTACTCTTCCGGTGTCAGTGATTGACGTGATCTCATGGTCTAAGGATTAGGGTTACTTCGTGAAAGTTTGATACAGCAATAGAAACTTTGATAACATGATCGTATTGCTATAACTACTGTGGGTGTATGTTCATCACATCATTCTCCAATGATATGACCTTGTTATTAACGACATCCAATGTCAATGATCAGGAAACCTTGATCATCCGTTAATCAACAAGCTAGTATAAAGAGAGACATTACTAGGAACCTTTTCTTTGTTTATTAAACACACATGTATTAACGTTTCCGGTTAACACAATTATAGCATGAAAATAAACATTTATCATAAACATGGAATAAGATAATAACCACTTTATTATTGCCGCTCGGGCATATTCCCTTCACCACCGCAGAGACAACAGTTCCAGCCGAGGGGGCACTTGTCCGTACTTTTTACAGCCCTCCCATCCCAGTTCATCACGTGCCTCGCTCTACACCGACACATGCGAGGCCCAGGCCGCAGCCCCCGCCCAAGTCGGGCGTGATCTGCTACAAGTGTGGAGTGTCGGGGCACTACTCAGATAAGTGCACTGGCCCACGCTTTGCACAGCTCCCACCGCCCCCACCTCGCTCTACTCCGAGCAATGCGATGGTGAGGGCCCAACCACGTGGATCTCGACTAAACAACGTGATGATGGAAGATGCACACCAGTCGTCAGACATTGTGTTTGGTAGGTTGCTTGTTAGTTCAGTTCTTGCGACCGTATTGTTTGATTCCGGAGCTTCCCATTCTTTCATATCAAATGCTTTTGCTATGTCACTTGACCTTCCAAGAGAGCAGTTGTCCAAACCCCTCTCAGTTTGTTCTCCGGGCTCTAGATTGGAGTCTTCCAAAGTTGTGCCGAATGTGGAGATCCGTATCCACGGTGTTATCTTCTCAGCATCCCTGATTGTCTTGCCTTGTTCCGATATCGATGTCATCCTCGGCATGGATTGGATTGTGCAGCACAAGGCCAATATTGATTGACCTTCAAGATCCGTGAGTTTGACACATGATTCAGGTGTAGAGATCTGGTACACTTGTGGCTCAATGGCAGGAGCAACACAGTTGTATGCTCTGAACGCAGGAGTCACACCTTTGCTCGAAGAAGTCAAAGTTGTCTGTGAGTTTCCGGACGTCTTCCCAGAGGAGCTTCCAGGTATTTCCCCAGTTCGAGCTATTGAGTTCGTCATTGAGCTAGAGCCCGGTACACAGCCGATTTCTCAGCATCCGTACAAGATGTGTTCGGAGGAGTTGATTGAGCTAAAGAAGCAATTGACAGAGTTGGAGGCAGGCGGTTTCATCCGCGCGAGCACTTTCCCTTGGGGTGCACCTGCTTCGTTTGTGAAGAAGAAAGATGGGACTAGCCGCTTCGTCCAGGACTATCGTGGCATCAACAAAAAGACCATCAAGAACAACTACCCTTTACCACGCATCAATGACATGTTTGAACAACTTCATGGGGCAAAGGTGTTTTCCAAGCTCGACTTGCGAATGGGCTATCACCAAATTCGAGTTCAAGAAGAAGATATCCACAAGACCACTTTCAGCACACGTTATGGACTATATGAGTTCACAGTCAAGACGTTTGGCTTCTTATACTCTATCCTCGTTGGTTACCCCAAGTGGAAGGTTAGATGTAGTGTAGCGGCAAATTTCCCTTGGTGAAGATACCAAGGTTGAGTATCGAACCCATAGGACTCCTGATAATGGTAAGTAGGTGGCAAGGAAACAATGGCACCGTTTTAGACAAAAGTTGCTTCCTTGACCTGGACCTGCACACAACACAAATAACTTTTCTTCCCAACGAGTACAGAGAGGTTGTCAATCTCTCCGGCCTTACTGTTCACAAAGGATCAACGCAACAGATAATAATGATAATGATAGCAGCTAGAAAGTAAAAGCAGGAAACAAGAGAGCGTGTAAACAGTGATGATAATATGGATCAGGGTCCCGTGATGTTCACGAGTGATGTCTCTCTCCCAAAAGACGATAAAACTGCTATGCGAGGTAAACAAATCACAGCCGGGCAATTGACAGGATTAAAAACGCACCGCAATGCTAACTATGCTACAAAGAAAGGACGAGGCTCAAAAGCATGGGCGGTACGCAAAAATAAGTAGACCTAAATCCAACTGCATCTACTAATAATCATACACCTTGTGATATCTATCCAGAACATCTAGCTGGTATTAAGTTGCAAGCCCCACCCAAAGGGTAAACCCAAAGCAGCAGACAACTGCATTAAAAGCACTTTGCGTAAAGTAAACAATCCTTGCAACCGCGGTTACAAGCACCATTGTTTTCCCCCTTGTGGCAACAGCACATCCCCTAGACTCATGTTTCTATCACTCAAGCGTGTCATCGGGGGGGGGGGCATGAACCCAAAATCGAGCATAACAGTCCCTCTTGGAGTCACTACCTACTACTTGGCCAAAGCAATAAACAGCAACGGAGAACATGCAAGAATTACTTAGGAACAAAAATATAAAAGATAAGAACCAAATATATTACTCAATCACAATTTGAACATAATCTCTTAATCCATCAGATCCCAACAAACTCAACATAGCAACAACAGAAAATTGCATATGTGCCTCGATCATGTAGGGGGCTCACGAGGACTAAACCATGAAGAACAAAGAGGGGAGGAGAATGATACGTCCCAAACGTATCTATAATTTCTGCTTGGTCCATGCATGTTTTGTGTGATATTGCTATGGTCTAGATACACTTTCATACACTTTTGATCATATTTGGACTAACCTACTAACTCAGTGCACCCCAGTGCCAGTTTCTGTTTTCTGCTGTTTTTCTATTTCAGTTTTCCCCCATATTAAAAGTGCTCCAAAAATTCAGGAAAAATCAGATAAAAATATGTGTGAAGGAACCTTCCGGAGTCCCTAAGGGAGACCAGGTGGGACCCACCAAGGTCCCAGGCGTCCACCTGGCGCGGCCTAGGGCTTGGCCGCGCCAGGGGGGCGCCTGGACCCTGGTGGCCCAACTGGCTACCCCCCTTCGCCTATATATTTCCCGTGACTTGAAACTTCCGAAGAGAGAACCCTTTTCCGCGATCTCGCCTTTGTTCCGCTGCCTCCGCGCTTCCAAGATTGGGAGCGCCAGCAGACCTCTTCCCGGCACCCTGCCGGAGGGAGGATCGACCTCCGGGAGCTTCCCCTCCACCATGGACGCTTCCCGGATGTGACGTGAGTAGTTTCCTTAATACCAGCAAGCTGTTCTGGATAGATATCTCAAGTTAGATGATTAGTAGTAGATGAAGTTGGATTTCGGTCTACTTATTTTGGCGTACTGCCCATGATTTTGAGCCTCTTCCTTTCTTTGTAGCATAGTTAGCATTGTAGTGCGTTTATAATCCTGTCAATTGCCCATCTGTAATTTGTTCACCTCGCATAGCAGTTTTATCGTCTTATGGGATAGAGACATCACTAGTGAACATCAGGGGACCCCGGTCCATATTCTCATCATTGTTTACACGCTTATTTACTTTTCCGTTTTTACTTTCAGTTGTATCATCATTATGATTATCCCTTGTGTTTTGATCCTTTGTAAACAACAAGACCGGAGAGATTGACAACCTCTCTGAACTTCGTTGGGAGCAAAGTTATTTGTGTTGTGTGCAGGTCCATGTCAGTTGTGCCGCTGACACCTACTTATCATCTCCGGAGTCTCACTGGAGACAAACATCGGTATCTTCACCGAGGGAAACTTGCCACTACGCTGCATCTCACCTTCCACTTTGGGTAACCAACGAAGGGCGAGAAGCAATCATCATCTCTCTCATATCAGAGGAGAACACATAGCTACTGATCACGGACCCATGGTCCAAGGGAAACTACTCACGACACATCCGGGAAACGTCCATGGTGAAGGGGAAGCTCCCGGAGGTCAATCCTCCCTCTGGCCGGTTCCGGGAAGAGGTCTGCTCGCGCTCCCAATCTTGGAAGCACGGCGGCGGCGGAACAGAGGCGAGATCGAGAAAAACGGTTCTGTCTTCGGGGGTTGCGTGACACAGAGAATATATAGGCGAAAGGGGGAGCCAGGGGGCCACCAGGGGTCCAGGCGCCCCCTTGTGCGTCCCCACCCTAGGGCGTGCCAGGAGGGCACCTGGGGCCCTAGTGGGTCCCCTCTGGCCCCTCCCGGGTGATTTTTTATCTGATTTTCCCGAATTTTTGGAGGATTTTTAATATGGGGGAAACCTGAAATAGAAAAATAGCAGAAAACAGGAACTGGCACTGTGGTGCACGGAGTTAATAAGTTAGTCCAAATATGATCAAAAGTGTATGAAAGTGTATCTAGATCATAACAATATCACAGAAAACATGCATGGAGCAAGCAGAAATTATAGATACGTCTGGGACGTATCAACATCCCCAAGCTTTATTCCTGATCGTCCTCGAGTAGGTAAATGATAACAAGCATAATTTCTGTGGTGACATGCTAGACACCATATAAGAACTTTGAAAGTAAAGCAATCAAGGTATGTGATTCAATTCAAGTCATAATAGGCAAGAGTCAATATTAGCATTGAAATAAGCAACATAATAACATTAGGTGCAAGAGCTCTCGCTGTCCGTGACTCGAATGTCTCCAAATGGTGTTTGCGTGCAAGAAGGGGGATATGGGAATACGACAGAAAAATATAGTTGTTGAGAACTCAATCTACTAAAGTTTCACCCTTGGTATTCTTTGGAATCTTATCTTGACTCGTCCCCAGACCACTAGCCAGTACACGTCAATTTGATCCACTCCTTTTCGATATTTTGAGCACTCATTCAATGGATGGGCGTAAGCACGAAAGTTGACACTTAGGATGGAAAAGGGAGAAGTATGGTGGAGGAGGAAGACAAAAAGGTGAGAAAGTCTCACATCAATGAGGACAATCATAGGTGAGAAGGCCAAATGATAGATATGATGTGAGGAGTAGGGATTGCCATGCAACAGATGCACATATGAGCTAAGAAAAGCTCCCCAATGGAACTAGTGGGGGTGCATCCAACTTGCTCGCTCACGAAGACCTAGAGCTCGTTTTAGGAGGCTCATCCTTGGAATATGCAAGCCATGTTCTATAGTGTGAAGGTCCCCACATAGCTATATGAATAAATGATCATCTCTATGGAGTACAAAGATAAGAGGGAGTACGAGTGTGGATCTTTCAAAAGAAATAGTAGTGTTGCCCCTTTCTCTCTTTTTATTTTATTTTTCTCTTTTTTCTATTTTTTGTATTTTTTTGGTGGCCTCAATGCTCTTTCTATTTAACTCTCATTTGTCCTCTTTGGGTTCTTTTAAAATTTTCCACTTTGGGATCTTTTCCTCACTTAAGGGCAACACTCTATTTTTCGAGAAGGTATAGAAGATCTTCACACTTTACAAGGTACTCAACATAAAGAAGATGTAGCTGTCATGATGTATGCAAATGTATGCCTCTGCCAGTGTAGCAGGAACATGTATGAGAAGGTGGATGTTTCATGGCAATATATCTCGGAAAGGCTATGGAAATGCCTTGGTAGGTAGGTATGGTGGCTATTTTGAGGAAAGATATAAGGAGGTTTATGATGAAAGAGTGTATCATGCCAAGGGTTTGGATGCATCAGCAGGTAGGCGCCAACTCTCGGAGTGAGAAGAGGGCAATGCGCGGTACCGAAGAGGCTCGAAAATATGAGGAGGTGGAAGTGTCAACTTTCAATACTTACATTAGTCCGAAGAACTCATGCACTTATTATCAGTAACTCTCAATCTAATGAGGAGGTTCACAAAGAGACAAGTACCCCGAGGAAGAGTGTATGGGGGTTTGGTTATCCTTGCGTATCCTCGACTAATGGTACGTGAGTGTACTCTAATACCGATCCCTCCAAAGAGTAGTGATCCATCTAGTAGCTAGAGTTCTCAACTAGTTTTGTAGGTTTTTGAAAATAAACACGGATTTCCCAAAATACGACACCTATCACTAAAAGGCTAGAGCTCTTGACACCAAAAGTTCAAACATTACTCACAACAATACCTCAAAACTATTGCAAGTTACTACTACAATTAAATAGCAACCTCAATTACCTACTTCAAGACAAGACACAACTCAGTGCAACAACCAACTCTCTTAACAAGATAAACATGAAAACTAAAGAGACTTCCAGCAAAAAACTAAACAAAAGCTAAGGCTCTTGCAAAAGACAAACTAAAACTAAACATGACAGTAGCTACGAAAGATAAATAACACACAACAGCAGAAAGATAAGCATGAAAAATCCTATGATGTGTTCTAGTTTGAAGCGGAGCGTGTTTCTCTCCCAAACAAAGTAAGCTGGGTTCTAACTTTTTATGAACAGCAAGCAAAGCTAAAGAAAACTAAAAAATGAAACCTAAGAGCGAGACGCTCCAAGAATAGCTCATAACGCATGAAGTGATAAAAATATAGTGACACGGAGGACGAACTGATGATTGTTGATGGAGAAGGGGATGCACGGGGGCATCCCGAAGCTTAGATGCTTGACTCTACTTGAATATTTATTGGGGATGCATGGGGGCATCCCCAATCTTGAGCGTTTGACACTCCCGGATATTCTTTCATCATCTTCCATCGCACACTTGAAAACTTCCTTCATAGATAACTCATCATAAGATGATTAGAGAGGTTAGTACCCTTAATAAAATATTTTTTATCCACTGGAAATAAAGATATTCTTTAAGAGCTACTGTTTCGCAAGATTTCCAAAAAGTTTTGCAAAGAAAAATCAATCTTAAGGTTTGCAAAAGTAAGGAAAGGCAAAATGTGGTAGAATCTGTGAAAAACAGAAGAACAAGTAGTAAATAATTTTTTCGGGGTACTTTTGCATCTTAAATCAAAAAACTCATAACATACGAAAGTTTCACAATTGTATAGATCATGCTGTGTAAAAAATTCAGCTCAAAAAGATGAACTGGTGATTTGTTTTTTTTTCCGTCAAGCAGACAGAATCTGTTTTCTGGACAGCATGTCACAACTTTTGCTTCCCTTATCATAAGAGGCTAAACTTGGTACAAAGCTTGAAAATAAAGATACAATGATGTTGCTACAGTGGTAAAAATCATTAGGACCACTAAAAACATAAGTAAGAAACATCTTGGGTTGCCTCCCAACAAGCGCTTTCTTTAACGCCTTTAAGCTTGGCATAAAGCAAAAAAAAAGAAAAAAAAGGAAGAATCAAGTTTTATCAAGAGAGAGAGAATAGCTAGCCCGCGTAACGGACTCAAAAGGTAACTTGAATTTATTTCTAGGGAAGCGTTCCATCCCCTTTTTGAGAGGGAATTGGAATTTTATATTCCCCTCTTTCTTGTCAATAACAGCACCAACGGTGCAAAGAAAAGGACGTCCCAAAATAATTGGACATAAAGGTTCACACTCTATATCCATAATAATGAAATCAACGGGAAAATAATTGTCATTGACAATGATAAGAACATCGTCGATCTTCCCCTAAGGTTTCTTTACGGAAGAATCAATGAGACGAACACCAAAAGAACAATGATTAAAAGGTTTCAATTCAAACATGTCATACATTCTTTTGGGCATAACGGAGGTACTAGCTCCAACATCACATAAAGCATAGCAAGAGAAGTTATTCAATTTAATTTTAATCATAGGATCCCAACCATCCTCTAGCTTCCTAGGTATGGAGGCTTCTACCCTAAGATTCTCCTGCCTAGCTTTGATGAGAGCATTAGTGATATGCTCTGTGAAGGCAAGATTTATTGTGCTAGTGTGGGGGTCTCTAGACATTTTGTGTAGCAAGCTAATAACTCCTGAGAGGGTGCAACTATCAAAATCAATATCACTACTATCAAAGGTGGTAGTAGTGTCATCTAGGATCACTTGTTTGAAAGCCTCTATGTTCATGGGGGTTTCTTCTTCTATAGTTGAGGTATCAGCATCACCATTAATAGGTCCAATGGGACTAGGAGTGTGTTGGTGATGAGAAGAGAGTTGACTAGTGCAACTCCTCTCCTCATTGGTTACCCCAAGTGGAAGGTGTGATGTAGGATAACGGAAAATTTCCCTTGGTGAAGATACCAAGGTTGATTTCAATCCAGTAGGACTCCGGAGATGATAAGTAGGTTTAAGCGGCGCAACTGACATGGACCTGCATACAACACAAATAACTTTTCTCCCAACGAGTACAGAGAGGTTGTCAATCTCTCCGGCCTTGCTGTTTACAAAGGATCAACGCAGCAGATAAAAGTGATAATGATAGCAACTGGAAAATAAAAGCAAGAAAGTAAATGAGCGTGTAAACAGTGATAAGAATATGGACCGGGGTCCCGTGATGTTCACTAGTGGTGTCTCTCTCCCAAAAGACGATAAAACTGCTATGTGAGGTGAAAAATTACAGCTGGGCAGTTGACAGGATTATAAACGCACCGCAATGCTAACTATGTTACAAAGAAGGGAAGAGGCTCAAAAGCATGGGCAGTACGCCAAAATAAGTAGACCGAAATCCAACTGCATCTACTACTAATCATCCACCTTGAGATATCTATCCAGAACATCTCGCTGGTATTAAGTTGCGAGCCCCACCCAAAGTGTAAACCCAAAGCAACAGACAACTGCATTAAAAAGAACTTTGCGTAAGGTAAACAATCCTTGCAACCGCGGTTACAAGCACCGTTCTTTTCCCCCTTGTGGCAACAACACATCCCCTAGACTCATGTTTCTGTCACTCAAGCGTGTCATCGGAGGGCATGAACCTACAATCGAGCATAACGTTCCCTCTTGGAGTTACTACCTACTACTTGGCCAAAGCAATAAACAGCAACAGAGAACATGCAAGAATTACTTAGGAACAAAAATATAAAAGATAAGAACCAAATATATTACTCAATCACAATCTGAACATAATCTCATAATCCATTAGATCCCATCAAACTCAGCATAGCAACAGCAGAAAGATTACATGTGTGCCTTGATCATGTAGGGCACCTCACGAGGTCTAAACCATGAAGAACAAAGAGGGGAGGAGAACATCACATAGCTACTGATCACGGACCTATGTTCCAAATAAAACTACTCACATCACATCCGGGAAGCGTCCATGGTGGAGGGGAAGCTCCCGGAGGTCGATCCTCCCTCCGGCAGGGTGCCGGGAAGAGGTCTGCTGGCGCTCCCGATCTTGGAAGCGCGGAGGCGGCGGAACAGAGGCGAGATCATGAAAAAGGGTTCTCTCCTCGGGGGTTTCGCGTCACGGGGAATAAATAGGCGAACGGGGGCAGCCAGGGGGGCACCAGGTGTCCAGGCGGCCAGCCGGTGCGGCCCCACCCTAGGCCGCGCCACCTGGCCGCCTGGGCATCAGGTGGGGCCCCTTTGGCCCTCCTTCGGCACTCTGGAAGCTTCTGTTGAGCTGATTTTTTATCTGATTTTTCCTGGATTTTTGGAGCACTTTTAATACGGGGAAAAACTGAAATAGAAAAATAGCAGAAAACAGAAACTGGCACTGGGGTGCACTAAGTTAATAGGTTAGTCCAAATATGATCAAAAGTGTATGAAAGTGTATCTAGATCATAGCAATATCAAACAAAACATGCATGGAGCAAGCAAAAATTATAGATACGTTTGGGATGTATCAACATCCCCAAGCTTAATTCATGCTCGTCCTCGACTCATGGTACGTGAGTGTACTCTAATACCCGAGGAGGAGAGTATGGGGGTTTGGTTATCCTTGTTCATCCTCTACTCACGGTACGTGAGTGTACTCTAATATCTGATCCCTCCAAAGATTAGTGATCCATCTAGTAGCTAGAGTTCTCAAGTAGTTTTTGTAGGTTTTGAAAATAAACACGGATTGCCCAAAATACGACACCTATCACAAATAGGCTAGAGATCTTGACACCAAAAGTTCAAACATTACTCACATCAATACCTCAAAACTATTGCAAGTTACTCCTAAAATTAAATAGCAACCTCAATTACCTACTTTCAAGACAAGACAAAACTCAGTGCAACAACCAACTCTCTTAACAAGATAAACATGAAAACTAAAGAGAGTTCCAGCAACAAACTAAACAAAAGCCAAGGCTCTTTCTAAATACAAACTAAGAATAAAACTAAACATGGAAGTAGCTACGAAAAGATAAAGAACACATAACAGCAAAAAGATAAGCATGAAAAATCATATGATGTGTTCTAGAATGGAGTGGAGCGTGTTTCTCTCCCACACAAAGTAAGAAAGGATATAACTTGTTATGAACAGAAAGCAAAGCTAAAGAAAAATAAAAACAAAACCTAAGAGCGAGACGCTCCAAGAATAGCACATAACACATGAAGTGATAAAAATATAGCGAGACGAAGGACGAACCGATGATTGTTGATGGAGAAGGGGATGCATGGGGGCATCCCCAATCTTAGACGCTTGAGTCTCCTTGAATATTTATTGGGGATGCATGGGGGCATCCCCAAGCTTGAGCGCTTGACACTCTCGGATCTTCTTTCATCATCTTCCATCGCACACTTGAAAACTCCCTTCATACATAACTCATCATAAGCTGATTAGAGAGGTTAGTACACTTAATAAAATAATCTTCCCCACTGGTTATAAATATATTCTTGAAGAGCTACTATTTCTCAAGATTTCCAAAAGGTTTTTGCAAAGAAAAAGCAAGCTTAAGGTTTGAAAAGTAAGGAGAGGAAAAACGTGGCAGTATCTGTGAAAAATAGAACAACAGGTAAGAGAGAAATTTTTTGGGGCACTTCTGCAACTCAAATAAAAAAACTCATAACATACGAAATTTTCACAATTGTATAGAGCATGCTGTGTAAAAAAATTCAGCTCAAAATATGAACTGGTTATTTGTTCCAATTTTTCCGTCAAAAAGACAGAATCTGTTTTCTGGACAGCATGTCACAACTTTTGCTTCCCTTATCATAAGAGGCTATAACTTGGCACAAAGCTTGAAAATAAAGATACAATGATGTTGCTACAGTAGTAACAATCATCAAGACCACTAAAAACATCTTGGGTTGCCTCCCAACAAGTGCTTTCTTTTACGCCTTTAAGCTAGGCATAAAGCAAAAGATCAAGTTGTATCAAGCGAATCATCATCAAGATCATAAAAAAGCTCTTCAATTGTAAAACTAGTCTTAAGAGGTCTTTCAAATAAAGGCCTAATCAAGATACTTCTAGGGAAAAACCAAAAGGCGGAAAATCAATGGGAAATTCATTTATAAATTTATCAAAAAGAGGCACTTCTTCCAAAGTTTTCACGGTTTCAACTTCCTTGGCAATGGGTGGATTATTTTTAGATTGGGGAACCTTAGGGACATAATTGAACTTAGGTTCCTTTCTTGCTGGAGTTTCTACCCTTTATGGTTTGATTGAGGAGAAAGTAGTTCCAAGATTATTAATGATTTCCTCAATCTTATCAATACTAGAAGCATCCATACCATGGGATTTGATGTTCTCCAAAGTTTTAATAATTTTAAGCATGGATCTATCAAGCCTATTCAAATTCCCTTGAATATTCCGATCCAACTCATTTATCCTAGTTATACTTGGTATTTCTAACTCTATCTTTTCAAGTTTCTTCATAATGTGAGCTAGAATTATATTTTCCTGTATGCTAGCAACAGGGAGATTCCAACAAGAATTTCAATAACATTAAGAGACTCCCAAATTGGGGCTTCTAGGAAATTCCCATTGATAGCAGTATCTAGAATGAACCTATTCCAAGGAGTAATCCCAACATAAAAATTTCTAAGAAGGATAGTAGTGGATTGCTTCTTGGTGGCTCTTTTCTGCAAATCATTAATTCTATACCAAGCATCTTTTAAACTTTCACCACCTTTTTGTTTAAAGGTGAGAACTTCTGTCTCAACAAAGACAAAAGGACAAGACATAATGGCAACTACTAGCAAGATAAATAATTTTTCTGTGATTTTTGAAATAAGACACAAACATAAAAACTAAAAGGTAAACTAACAAGAATAAAAAGCAAAGGTAAAAGGTAGTGGGCAACTCCCCTATCTTAGCACTCGGAGTCCCCGACAACGGCGCCAGAAATTCGCTTGATGACTGATGTCACGAGAGTTTACTTCTCGCCCCTCGTTGGTTACCCAAAGTGGAAGGTGAGATGTAGCGTAGCGGCAATTTCCCTTAGCGAAGATGCTAAGGTTTAGGATCGACCAGTAGGACTCCAACAGATACAAGAAGGTGGTGAAGTGAACAATGGCGTCGTTCACAACTCAAGGTTGCTTACTTCACCAGGACCTGCACACACAGCAAATAACTTTGCTTCCCAACGAGTACAGAGGATTTTTCAATTCCTCCGGTCTTGTTGTTTACGAAGGATAAAACGCACGGGATAATAATGATAGTGATAGAAACGGAAAAGTAAATAAAGCAGTAAATTGATAGCGGGTGTAAACAGTATTGGAAATATGGACCGGGGTCCTATGATGTTCACTAGTGATGTCTCTCTCCCAAAAGACGATAAAATAGCCATGCAAGGCAAACAAATTACAGCTAGGCAATTGACATGATTATGTGCGCAAGCCAATGCTAATTATGCTATAAAGAAAGGAAGAGGCTCAAAAGCACGGGCGGTACGCCAAGACAAGTAGACAGAAATCCATCTGCATCTAACTACTAATCATCCACCTTGAGATATCTATCCAAAACATCTCGCTGGTATTAAGTTGTGAATCCCACCCAAAGTGTAAACTCAAAGCAACAGACAACTGCATTAAAGAACTTTGCGTAAAGTAAACAATCCTTGCACCCGCAAGTACAAGCACCGTTGTTTTCCCCCTTGTGGCAACAACACATCCCCTAGACTCATGTTTCTGTCACTCAAGATAGTCATCGGGGGGCATGAACCCACAATCATGCATAACGCTCCCTCTTGGAGTCACTACCTACTACTTGGCCAAAGCAATAAACAGCAACGGAGAACATGCAAGAATTACTCAAGAACATAAATATAAAAGAGGAGAATCAAATATATTACTCAAACACAATCTGAACATAATCTCATAATCCATCGGATCCTGATACGTCCAAAACGTATCTATAATTGCTGCTTGCTCCATGCATGTTTTGTGTGATATTGCTATGATCTAGATACACTTTCATACATTTTTGATCATATTTGGACTAACCTATTAACTCAGTGCACCCCAGTGCCAGTTCCTGTTTTCTGCTGTTTTTCTATTTCAGTTTTCCCCCATATAAAAAGTGCCAGAAAAATTCGGGAAAATTCAGATAAAAAATCAGCGTGGAGGAAGCTTCGCGAAGAGCCCAGGAGGGGCCAGAGGGGAGCCAGGGGGCCTAGGCGGCCACCCGGCGCGGCCCCACCCCTGGCCGCGCCACGGGGGCGCCTGGGGCCTTTGGTCCACCTTTGGCTGCCCCCCTTCGCCTATTTATTCTCCGTCACGGGAAAACTCCAGAAGAAGAACCCTATTCCGCGAACTCTCCTCTGTTCCGCCGCCGCCGCGCTTCCGAAGATCGGGAGCACCAGAAGACCTCTTCCCGGCACCCTGCCGGAGGGAGGATTGACCTCCGGGAGTCTCCTCTCCACCATGGATGCTCCCCGGATGTCTCGTGAGTAGTTTTCCTTGGACCATGGGTCCGTGATCAGTAGCTATCTGATGTTCTCCTCCCCTCTTTGATCTTCATTGTTTAGACCTCGTGAGCTGCCCTACATGATCGAGGCACCTTTGTAATATTTCTGCTGTTGCTATGTTGAGTTTGATAGGATCTGATGGATTATGAGATTATGTTCAGATTGTGATAGAGTAATATATTTGGTTTTTATCTCTTATATTTTTGTTCCTAAGTAATTCTTGCATGTTCTCCGTTGCTGTTTATTGCTTTGGCCAAGTAGTAGGTAGTGACTTCAAGAGGGAACGTTGTGCTAGATTGTGGGTTCATGCCCCCCGATGACACGCTTGAGTGACAGAAACATGAGTCTAGAGGATGTGTTGTTGCCACAAGGGGAAAACAACGGTGCTTGTCACCGTGGTCACAAGGATTGTTTACTTTACGCAGAGTTCTTTTTAATGTAGTTGTCTGTTGCTTTGGGTTTACACTTTGGGTGGGGCTCGCAACTTAATACCAGCGAGATGTTCTGGATAGATATCTCAAGGTGGATGATTAGTAGTAGATGTAGATGGATTTCGGTCTACTTATTTTGGCGTACTGCCTATGCTTTTGAACCTCGTCCTTTCTTTTGTAGCATAGTTAGCATTGTGGTGCGTTCATAATCTTGTCAATTGCCTTTTTGTAATTTGTTTACCTCGCATAGCAATTTTATCGTCTTTTGGGAGAGAGACATCACTAGCGAACATCACGTATCTCGGTCCATATCCTCATTATTGTTTCCATGCTATATTTACTTTACTTCTTTTACTTGCTATCATTATCCCTTGCATTTTATCCTTGTGAACAACAAGACCGGAGAGATTGACAACCTCTCTGAACTTCGTTGGGAACAAAGTTATCTGTGTCTGTGTGCAGGTCCGCGTCAGTTGCACCGCTGACACCTACTTATCATCTCTGGAGTTCTGCTGGAGACAAACCTTGGTATCTTCACTGAGGGAAAACTGTTGCTGCACTACATCTCAACCTTCCACTTGGGGTAACCAACGAAGGGGCGAGAAGCCATCAAGCAAGTTTTCTGGCGCCGTTGCCGGGGACTCCAAGTGCTAAGATAGGGGAGTTGCACACTACCCTTTACCTTTGTTTTTTAGTCTTGTTATTTTATCTTTCAGTTTTTATCTTTGTGTCTTTTATCAAAAACTACAAAAAAAATCTGGCACACTTGCTGCTACTATGGGTTCCACTGAAAACACCAAGTTGTGTGACTTCACTAGTCACAACAACCAAGACTTTATATGCACTCCCATTACCACACCTGCCACTTCAGCTACCTCTTATGAAATTAAACCTGCTTTGCTAAACCTTGTTATGAGAGATCAATTCTCTGGTGCTAGAGATGATGCTGCTTTACGATACGTCCAAAACGTATCTATAATTTCTGCTTGCTCCATGCATGTTCTGTGTGATATTGCTATGATCTAGATACACTTTCATACACTTTTGATCATATTTGGACTAACCTATTAACTCAGTGAACCCCAGTGCCAGTTCCTGTTTTCTACTGTTTTTCTATTTCAGTTTTCCCCCATATAAAAAATGCCAGAAAAATTCCGGGAAAAATACAGAAAAAATCAGTGTACAGGAAGCTTCCAGAAGAGCCCGGGAGGGGCCAGAGGGGGGCCAAGGGGGGGCCAGGCGGCCACCCGGCGCGGCCCCACCCCTGGCCACGCCAGGGGGCGCCTGGGGCCCTTGGCCCACCTCTGGCTGCCCCCTTTAGCCTATTTATCCCCCGTCACGGGAAAACTCCAAAAGAGGAATCCTATTCCGCGACCTCGCCTCTGTTCCGCCGCCGCCGCGCTTCCAAGATCGGGAGCACCAGAAGACCTCTTCCCGGCACCCTGCTGGAGGGAGGATTGACCTCCGGGAGTCTCCTCTCCACCATGGATGCTCCCCGGATGTCCCGTGAGTAGTTTTCCTTGGACCATGAGTCCGTGATCGGTAGCTATGTGATGTTCTCCTCCCCTCTTTGATCTTCATTGTTTAGACCTCGTGAGCTTCCCTACATGATCGAGGCACCTTTGTAATATTTCTGCTATTGCTATGTTGAGTTTGATCGGATCTGATGGATTATGAGATTATGTTCAGATTGTGATAGAATAATATATTTGGTTTCTATCTTTTCTATTTGTGTTCCTAAGTAATTCTTGCATGTTCTCCGTTGCTGTTTATTGCTTTGGCCAAGTAGTAGGTAGTGACTCCAAGTGGGAGCGTTGTGCTAGATTGTGGGTTCATGCCTCCCTGATAACACACTTGAGTGACAGAAACATGAGTCTAGGGGATGTGCTGTTGCGACAAGGGGGAAAACAACGGTGCTTGTAACCACGGTTACAAGGATTGTTTACATTACGCAGAGTTCTTTTTAATGCAGTTGTCTGTTGCTTTGGGTTTACACTTTGGGTGGGGCTCGCAACTTAATACCAGCGAGATGTTCTGGATAGATATCTCAAGGTGGATGATTAGTAGTAGATGCAGATGGATTTCGGTCTACTTACTTTGGCGTACTGCCCGTGCTTTTGAACCTCTTCCTTTCTTTTGTAGCATAGTTAGCATTGCGGTGCGTTCATAATCCTGTCAATTGCCTTTCTGTAATTTGTTTACCTCGCATAGCAATTTTATCGTCTTTTGGGAGAGAGACATCACTAGCGAACATCACGTATCCCCGGTCCATATCCTTATCACTGTTTCCACGCTACATTTACTTTACCGCTTTTTATTTGCTATCATTATCCCTTGCATTTTATCCTTTGTAAACAACAAGACCGGAGAGATTGACAACCTCTCTGAACTTCGTTGGGAACAAAGTTATCTGTGTCTGTGTGCGGGTCCACGTCAGTTGCGCCGCTGACACCTACTTATCATCTCTGGAGTCCTGCTGGAGACAAACCTTGGTATCTTCACCGAGGGAAAACTGCTGCTGCACTACATCTAAACCTTACACTTAGGGAAACCAACGAAGGGGCGAGAAGCCATCAAGCAAGTTTTCTGGCGCCGTTTCCGGGGACTCCAAGTGCTAAGATAGGGGAGTTGCACACTACCCTTTACCTTTGGTTTTTTAGTCTTGTTAGTTTATCTTTCAGTTTTTATCTTTGTGTCTTTTATCAAAAATACCAAAAATACCTGCCACACTTGCTGCTACTATGGGTTCCACTGAAAACACCAAGTTGTGTGACTTCACTAGTCACAACAACCAAGACTTTATCTGCACTCCCATTGCCACACCTGCCACTTCAGCTACCTCTTATGAAATTAAACCTGCTTTGCTAAACCTTGTTATGAGAGATCAATTCACTGGTGCTGGAGATGATGCTGCTTTACACTTGATTAATTTTGTTGAATTATGTGATATGCAAAAGTATAAAGAAGTAGAAGGTGATGTTGTTAAGCTCAAGCTCTTTCCTTTCTCTTTAAGGGGAGATGCTAAAATCTAGTTTCAATCTTTTCCTAGAAATAGCATAGATTCTTGGGATAAGTGCAAAGATGCTTTTATAGGGAAGTACTACCCTCCTGCTAAGATTATCCAATTGAGGAGTAATATTATGAATTTTAAGCAATTGGATAATGAACACGTTGCCCAAGCTTGGGAACGAATGAAATCTCTTGTTAAGAAATGCCCTACACATGGTTTGACTACTTGGATGGTTATCCAGACTTTTTATGCAGGCTTGAACTTTACCTCGCGGAACCTGTTAGATTCGGCCGCGGGAGGAACCTTTATGTCAACTACACTTGGTGCTTCCACTAAGCTTCTCGATGAGATGATGACCAATTATTGCACATGGCACACTGAACGCGATCCAACAGGTAGGAAGGTAAATTCTGTTGAGGAAATTACCTCCCTCAATGAAAAAGTTGACTTAATTATGTCTCTACTTACCAAGCAACCCTTTATTGATCCTCATGATGTCCCTTTAAATTCTTTGGTTGCTCAAGAACAAGTAGATGTGAACTTTATTGCTAGAAACAATTTCAACAACAATGCTTATAGGGGAAATTTTGCTAGCAATCCTAGACCGTTTCCATCCAACTATGGGAACAACAACACTTACCCTAGCAACAAAAACCCCTCTTCTGAATTAGAAAGCATGCTTAGAGATTTTATCACTACCCAAAAAGCCTTCAACAAAAATGTAGAAGAGAAATTATCTAAAATAGATAACCTCTCTTTGAAGGTAGAAAGCTTAGCCCTTGATATTGAGATGCTTAAAATTAGAACCTCCCCCCTTGAGGAGAATAAGGCCACTCCTATTAATGCTATCCAGTTACAAATCAATGAAAACATTAGGATGATGGCCAAACTCAAAGAAAGATGGGATAGAGAAAAAGAGGAACAGGATAGAATTAAGAGCCTTCCTACACACCACACAGTTGCCACTATCCAAATTGTTGAGGACACTCAAACTATTAGCACCCAATGCACTCCTAGTCCCGTTGAACCTATTAATGGTGATGCTAATACCTCAACCATAGAGAGAGAAACTCCTATGAACATAGAGGGTTTCAAACAAGTGAGCCTAGATGACACTACTCCACCTTTGATAGTAGTGATATTGATTTTGATAGTTTTACCCTCTCATAAGTTATTAGCTTGCTACACAAAATGTCTAGAGACCCCCACACTAGCACACTTAATCTTGCCTTCACGGAGCATATCACAAATGCTCTCATCAAAGCTAGGGAGGAGAAGCTTAGAGTAGAAGCCTCCATACCTAGGAAGCTAGATGATGGTTGGGACCCTATGATCAAAATTAAATTGAATAACTTCTCTTCCTATGCTTTATGTGATGTTGGAGCTAGTACCTCCGTTATGCCCAAAAGAATATTTGATATGTTTGAATTGAAGCCTTTTGAGCCTTGTTCTTTTGGTGTTCGTCTTGTTGATTCTTCCGTAAAGAAACCTTTGGGGAAGATCGACGATGTTCTTATCATTGTAAATGACAACTATGTTCCCGTTGATTTTATTGTTATGGATATAGAGTGTGAACCTTTGTGTCCAATTATTTTGGGACGTCCTTTTCTTCGCACCGTTGGTGCGGTTATTGACATGAACGAGGGGAATATAAAATTCCAATTCCCATTCAAAAAGGGGATGGAACACTTCCCTAGAAAGAAAATCAAGTTACCTTTTGAGTCCGTTACTCGGGCTAGTTATTCTCTTTCTCTTGATAAAACTTGATTCTTCTTTTTGCATTATTCCTAGCTAATGGCTTTAAAGAAGCGCTTTCGGGAGGAAGCCCGCAACGAATTTAGGTTTTTCTTTTTTCTTTTGTTGTTTCTTGATGATTTTTAGTACTGTAGCAACATCATTGTATCTTTATTTTTTTTACTTTGTGCCAAGTTATAGCCTCTTACGGCAAGGGAAGTAAAAGTTGTGACATGCTGTCCAGAAAACAGATTCTGTCCTCGTGACCAGAAAAATTCCAGAAAAATCTCAGTTCATCTTTTTGAGCTGAAATTTTTACACAGTGTTCTCTATACAATTACGAAACTTCCGTATGTTCTGAGTTTTTTGATTTGAGTTGCAGAAGTGCCCCTAACAAATTCTTTACTATCTGCTGTTCTGTTTTTCACAGATTCTGCCACGTTTTGTCTCTCCTAACTTTTGTAAACCTTAAGCTTGCTTTTTCTTCGCAAAAACTTTTTGGCACTCTTGAGAAACAGTAGCTCTTCAAGATTATCTTTATACCCAGTGGAAAAAATTATTTATTAAGGGTACTAACCTCTCTAATCAGCTTATCATGAGTTACGTATGAAGGGAGTTTTCAAGTGTGCGATGGAAGATGATGAAAGAAGATCCAGGAGTGTCAAGCGCACAAGCTTGGGGATGCCCCCATGCATCCCCAATAAATATTCAAGGAGACTCAAGCGTCTAAGATTGGGGATGCCCCCATGCATCCCCTTCTCCATCAACAATCATCGGTTCGTCCTTCGTCTCGCTATATTTTTATCACTTCATGTGTTATGTGCTATTCTTGGAGCGTCTCGCTCTTAGGTTTTGTTTTTATTTTTCTTTAGCTTTGCTTTCTGTTCATAACAAGTTATATCCTTTCTTACTTTGTGTGGGAGAGAAACACGCTCCACTTTCAAAATTTAGAACACATCATAGGATTCTTCATGCCTATCTTTTTGCTGTTGTGTGTTCTTTATCTTTTCATAGCTGCTGCCATGTTTAGTTTTAGTCTTAGTTTGTCTTTAGAAAGAGCCTTGGCTTTTGTTTAGTTTGTTTCTAGAACTCTTTTTAGTTTTCATGTTTATCTTGTTAAAGAGAGTTGGTTGTTGCACTGAGTTGTGTCTTGTTTTGAGAAGTAGGTACTTGAGGTTGCTATTTAATTTTAGTAGTAGCTTGCAATAGTTTTGAGGTATTGTTGTGAGTAATGTTTGGACTTTTGGTGTCAAGAGCTCTTGCCTATTAGTGATAGGTGTCGTATTTTGGGAAATCCGTGTTTATTTTCAAAAACCAACAAAACTAGTTGAGAACTCTAGCTATTAGATGGATCACTACTCTTCTGAGGAATCGAATATCAGAGAACACTCACGTACCATGAGTCGAGGATGCGCAAGGATAACCAAACCCCCATACACTGCTCCTCGGGGTACTTGTATCTTTGTGAACCTCCTCATTAGATTGAGAGTTACCGATAATAAGTGCATGAGTTCTTCGGACTAATGTAAGTATTGAGAGTTGACACTTCCACCTTCCCATATTTTCCTAGCCTCTCCTGTGCCGTGCATTGCCTTCTTCTCCCTCCGAGAGTTGGTATCCACCTTCGCCGGTACATCCAAACCCTTGGCATGATACGCTCTGTCATCATAAGCCTCCTTATATCTTTCCTCAAAACATCCACCATAACTACCTATCAAGGCATTTCCATAGCCTTTCTGAGTTACATTGCCATGCAACTTCCACCTCTTCATGACTTGATCTTCATGTCATACATGTTCCTGCTACACCGGCAGCGACATACCTTGCATACATCATGATAGTTACATCTTCTTTATGATTTTGAGTACCTTGTAAAGTGTGAAAGATTTCCTTTACCTTCTTGTAAAATAGAGTGTTGCCCTTTAGTGAGGAAAAGATCCCAAAGTGGACACATTAAAAGATCCCAAAGAGGACAAATTAGAGTTAAATAGAAAGAGCCATTGAGGCCACCAAAAAAATTCAAAAAAATATAAAAAAGAGAAAAAGAAATAAAAAGAGAGAAAGGGGCAACACTACTATCCTTTTTGAGAGATCCACACTAGTACTCCCTTTATATCCTTGTACTCCATAGAGATGATCTTTTTGCATATAGTTCCATTGGAGAGCTTCCAAGATCGTATGTGCATCCATTGCATGGCAATCCCTACTCCTCACATCATATCTATCATTTGGCATCTCTTGCCTATGATTGTTCCCATTGATGTGAGCCTTTCTCATCCTTTTTGTCTTCCTCCTCCACCATATTTTTCTCTTTGCCATCCTAAGTGTCAACTCTCGTGCTTACGCTCATCCATTGCATGAGTGCTCAAAATATCGAAAAGGAGTGGATCAAATTGACTTGTACCTGGCTAGTGGTCTGGGGACGAGTCAAGATAAGATTCCAAAGAAGACCAAGTGTGAAACTTTAGTAGATTGAGTTCCCAACACAAAAATACTTTTTTCTCGTATTCCCTATCCCCTTCTTGCACGCAAACACCATTTGGAGACATTCCAGTCACGGACAGCGAGAGATCTTGCACCTAATGTTATTTTGTTACTTGTTTCAATGCTAATATAGACTCTTGATTGTTATGACTTGAATTGAATCTCTAACCTTGATTGCTTTACTTTTCAAAGTTCTTTTATGGTTGCTAGCATGTCACCACGGAAATTATTCTGTTATCATTTACCTACTCGAGGAAGAGCAGGAATTAAGCTTGGGGATGTTGATACGTCCAAAACGTATCTATAATTTCTTCTTGCTCCATGCATGTTTTGTGTGATATTGCTATGATCTAGATACACTTTCATACATTTTTGATCATATTTTGACTAACCTATTAACTCAGTGCACCCCAGTGTCAGTTCCTGTTTTCTGCTGTTTTTCTATTTCAGTTTTCCCCCATATAAAAAGTGCCAGAAAAATTCGGGAAAATTCAGATAAAAAATCAGCGTGGAGGAAGCTTCGCGAAGAGCCCGGGAGGGGCCAGAGGGGAGCCAGGGGGCCCAGGCGGCCACCCGGCGCGGCCCCACCCCTGGCCACGCCAGGGGGGCGCCTGGGGCCCTTGGTCCACCTCTGGCTGCACCCCTTCGCCTATTTATTCTCCGTCACGGGAAAACTCCAGAAGAAGAACCATATTCCGCGAACTCTCCTCTGTTCCGCCGCCGCCGCGTTTCCGAAGATCGGGAGCACCAGAGGACCTCTTCCCGGCACCCTGCCGGAGGGAGGATGGACCTCCGGGAGTCTCCTCTCCACCATGGATGCTCCCCGAATGTCTCGTGAGTAGTTTTCCTTGGACCATGGGTCCGTGATCAGTAGCTATGTGATGTTCTCCTCCCCTCTTTGATCTTCATTGTTTAGACCTCATGAGCTGCCCTACATGATCGAGGAACCTTTGTAATATTTCTGCTGTTGCTATGTTGAGTTTGATAGGATCTGATGGATTATGAGATTATGTTCAGATTGTGATAGAGTAATATATTTGGTTTTTATCTCTTATATTTTTGTTCCTAAGTAATTCTTGCATGTTCTCCGTTGCTGTTTATTTCTTTGGCCAAGTAGTAGGTAGTGACTTCAAGAGGGAACGTTGTGCTAGATTGTGGGTTCATGCCCCCCGATGACACGCTTGAGTGACAGAAACATGAGTCTAGGGGATGTGTTGTTGCCACAAGGGGGAAAACAACGGTGCTTGTGACGCGGTCACAAGGATTGTTTACTTTACGCAGAGTTCTTTTTAATGCAGTTGTCTGTTGCTTTGGGTTTACACTTTGGGTGGGGCTCGCAACTTAATACCAGCGAGATGTTCTGGATAGATATCTCAAGGTGGATGATTAGCAGTAGATGCAGATGGATTTCGGTCTACTTATTTTGGCGTACTGCCTGTGCTTTTGAACCTCGTCCTTTCTTTTGTAGCATAGTTAGCATTGCGGTGCGTTCATAATCCTGTCAATTTCCTTTCTGTAATTTGTTTACCTCGCATAGCAATTTTATCGTCTTTTGGGAGAGAGACATCACTAGCGAACATCACGTATCCCGGTCCATATCCTCATTATTGTTTCCACGCTATATTTACTTTACTGCTTTTACTTGCTATCATTATCCCTTGCATTTTATCCTTGTGAACAACAAGACCGGAGAGATTGACAACCTCTCTGAACTTCGTTGGGAACAAAGTTATCTGTGTCTGTGTGCAGGTCCGCGTCAGTTGCACCGCTGACACCTACTTATCATCTCTGGAGTCCTGCTGGAGACAAACCTTGGTATCTTCACCGAGGGAAAACTGTTGCTGCACTACATCTCAACCTTCCACTTGGGGTAACCAACGAAGGGGCGAGAAGCCATCAGATCCCAGCAATCTCAGCATAGCAACAGCAGAAAATATTACGTATGTGCCTCGATCATGTAGGGCAGCTCACGAGGTCTAATCCATGAAGAACAAAGAGGGGAGGAGAACATCACATAGCTACTGATCATAGACCCATGGTCCAAGGTGGACTACTCACGGTTCATCCGGGAAGCATCCATGGTGGTGGAGAAGCTCCCGGAGGTGGTTCCTCCCTCCGGCAGGGTGCCGGGAAGAGGTCTTCTAGTGCTCCCGATCTTGGAAGCGCGACGGCGGTGGAATAGAGGAGAGATCGCGAAAAAGGGTTCCCGTCTCGGGGTTTTTGCGTCACGGGGAATAAATAGGCGAAGGGGGGAAGCCAGGGGGCCACCTGGGGTCTAGGCGGCCCCTGGGGCGCGCCGGGAGGGCGCCTGGGGCCCTGGTGGGTCCCCTCTGGCCCCCCTCCGCGATTTCGGAAGCTTCCTGTACGCTGATTTTTTATTGGATTTTTCCTGAATTTTTGGAGCACTTTTAATATGGGGGAAACCTGAAATAGAAAAACAGCAAAAAACAGGAACTGGCACTGGGGTGCACTGAGTTAATAGGTTAGTCCAAATATGATCAAAAGTGTATGGAAGTTCATCAATATCATAGCAATATCGCACAAAAGAGGCATGGAGCAAGCAGAAATTATAGATACGTTTTGGACGTATCAATTACAAGAGAGTTGACTAGTGTAATGCCTCTCCTTGTTGGTTACCCCAAGTGGAAGGTGTGATGTAGGATAACAGCAAATTTCCCTTGGTGAAGATACCAAGGTTGAGTTCAATCCAGTAGGACCCCGGAGATGATAAGTAGGTGTCAGCGGCGCAACTGACGTGGACCTGCACACAACACAAATAACTTTGCTCCCAACGAGTATAGAGAGGTTGTCAATCTCTCTGGCCTTGATGTTTAAAAAGGATCAACGCAACAGATAAAAGTGATATTGATAGCAACAGGAAAGTAAAAGCAAGAAAGTAAATGAGCATGTAAACAGTGATAAGAATATGCACCGGGGTCCCGTGATGTTCACTAGTGATGTCTCTCTCCCAAAAGAGGATAAAACTTCTATGCGAGGTGAACAAATTACAGCTAGGCAATTGACAGGATTATAAACGCACCACAATGCTAACTATGTTACAAAGAAAGGAAGAGGACCAAAAGCATGGGAAGTACGCCAAAATAAGTAGACCAAAATCCAACTACATCTACTACTAATCATCCACCTTGAGATATCTATCCAGAACATCTCGTTGGTATTAAGTTGCGAGCCCCACCCAACGTGTAAACCCAAAGCAACAGACAACTGCATTAAAAAGCACTTTGCGTAAAGTAAACAATACTTGCAACCACGGTTACAAGCATTGTTGTTTTCCCCCTTGTGGCAAGAGCACATCCCCTAGACTCATGTTTCTGTCACCCAAGCGTGTCATCGGGGGCATGAACCCACAATCGAGCATAACGTTCACTCTTGGAGTTACTACCTACTACTTGGCCAAAGCAATAAACAGCAACGGACAACATGCAATAATTACTCAAGAACAAAAATATAAAAGATAAGAACCAAATATATTACTCAATCACAAACTGAACATAGTCTCATAATCCGTCAGATCCCAGCAAACTCAGCATAGCAACAATAGAAAATTACATATGTGCCTCGATCATGTAGGGCAGCTCACGAGATCTAATCCATGAAGAAGAAAGAGGGGAGGAGAACATCACATAGCTACTGATCACGGACCCATGGTCCAAGGGAGACTAATCATGGATCATCTGGGAGGCGTCCATGGTGGAGGAGAGGCTCCCGGAGGTCGATCCTCCCTCCGTCAAGGTGCCGGGAAGTGGTCTACTGGCGCTCCCGATCTTGGAAGCGCGGCAGCGGCGGAACAGGGGCGAGATCCCGAATAGGATTCCGTCTTTGGAGGTTTCGCGTCACGAAGAATATATAGGCGGAAGGGGGATCCAGGGGGCACCAGGGGTCCAGGCGCCCCCCTGGCGCGGCCCCACCCTAAGGCGCGTCGAGAGGGCGCCTGGGGCCCTGGTGGGTCACCTCAGGCCCCTCCTGGGTGATTCTGGAAGCTTCCGGTACGTTGATTTTTATCTGATTTTTCCCGAATTTTTGGAGCACTTTTAATATGGGGGAAACCTGAAACATAAAAACATCAGAAAACAGGAACTGGCACTGTGGTGCATTGAGTTAATAAGTTAGTCCAAATATGATCAAAAGTGTATTAAAGTGTATCTAGATCATAGCAATATCACACAAAACATGCATGGAGCAAGCATGAATTATAGATACGTTTGGGACGTATCAGCCACCAGTGGCCCAAGCGGCCAGCTGGCGCGGCCAGCCCCCTGGCCGTGCCCAGAAGGCGCCTGGGGCCCATAGGCCCCATCTCCAGGTAAGTATTCTTCCTCTCTCTCTTTCTTCCCCAAAACACGAGTTCTGCACCTGGAACTTGCGTTCTCACTGCTCTCCGTCCAGAATTTCGATCTCTCTCTACGACCCATCATTTGAGCTGAGATTTTCAACAAATACTCCCTGGTATGTAACTCCTCCACCCCTCCAATGAGATTTTTGAATGGTGGCTTCATTTTTTTGTATTTAGTAGTTCTTGGTGCTTTTCATATGAGCTTGCATGCATGTGTAGAAATTTATTTTCCAAGTTTTGATGCGAGTTTATGCCTTAGGTAAGTGAGTAGAGTAGTTTGTCTCAACTCACTTTATTTAAATCCTCGTTTTTGTGAATTGATAAAAATTTCAAAAATGGGTTTGCTAGGAAAAGCAAAGGGGTGGCTTGGGAAGAAGAAGCCTGAGCGCTCCGATCGAGTTACTAGAGTTGCAGCTTCACTCTCAGCTTCTAGGGTGAGCTATAATGAAGATCATGTGCCCCTAGAGTTGTTGGAAGGCACGAGTCCCTAATGCACGAGATAACTTATCGCCCCTCGTTGGTTACCCCAAGTGGAAGGTGAGATGTAGATAGCGGCAAATTTCCCTTAGCGAAGATGCTAAGGTTGAATGTCGAACCAATAGGACTCCAACAATAATAAGTAGGTGGTGAAGTGAACAATGGCGTCGTTCACAATTCAAGGTTGCTTACTTCACCTGGACATGCACACACAGCAAATAACTTTGCTTCCCAATGAGCACAGAGGAGTTGTAAATTCCTCCGGCCTTGTTGTTTACAAAGGATAAAACGCACGGGATAATAATGATAGTGATAGCAACGGAAAAGAAAATAAAGCAGTAAATTGATAGCGAGTGTAAACAGTGTTGGAAATATGGACCAGGGTCCTATGATGTTCACTAGTGATGTCTCTCTCCCAAAAGACGATAAAATAGCCATGCAAGGTAAACAAATTACAGCTGGGAAATTTAGAGGATTATGTGCGCAAACCAATGCTAATTATGCTATAAAGAAAGGAAGAGGCTCAAAAGCATGGGCGGTACGCCAAGACAAGTAGACCGAAATCCATATGCATCTACCTACTAATCATCCACTTTGAGATATCTATCCAGAACATCTCGCTAGTATTAAGTTGCGGATCCCACCCAAAGTGTAAAATCAAAGCAACAGACAACTGCATTAAAGAACTTTGCGTAAAGCAAACAATCCTTGCACCTGCAAGTACAAGCACCGTTGTTTTCCCCTTGTGGCAAAAGCACATCCCATAGACTCATGTTTCTGTCACTCAAGCTAGTCATCGGGGGGCATGAACCCACAATCATGCATATCTCTTGGAGTCACTACCAACTACTTGGCCAAAGCAATAAACAACGACGGAGAACATGCAAGAATTACTCAAGAACATAAATATAAAAGAGGAGAATCAAATATATAACTCAATCACAATCTGAACATAATCTCATAATCCATCGGATCCCAGCAAACTCAGCATAGCAACAGCAGAAAGATTACATCAATGCCTCGATCATGTAGGGCAGCTCACGAGGTCTAATCCATGAACAAAGAGGGGAGGAGAACATCACATAGCTACTGATCATAGACCCATGGTCCAAGGTGGACTACTCACGGTTCATCTGGGAAGCATCCATGGTGGTGGAGAAGCTCCCGGAGGTGGTTCCTCCCTCCGACACGGTGCCAGGAAGAGGTCTTCTGGTGCTCCTGATCTTGGAAGCGCGGCAGCGGCGAAACAGAGGAGAGATCACGAAAAATGGTTCCGTCCCTGAGGGTTTCTCGTCACGGGGAATAAATAGGCGAAGGGGGCAGTAAGAGGTGGGCCAGGGGATCCAGGCGCCCCCCCTGGCGCGGCCTAGGGGGTGGCCGCGCCGGGTGGCCGCCTAGGCCCCCCTGGCCCCCCTCAGCCCCCACTTTGGCTCTTCTAGAAGGTTCCCGTACGCTGATTTTTCCTATATTTTTCCCGGAATTTTTCTGGCACTTTAAATAAGGTGGGAACCTGAAATAGAAAACATCAGAAAACAAGAATTGACACTGGGGTGCACTGAGTTAATAGGTTAGTCCAAATATGATCAAAAGTTTATGGAAGTTCATCAATATCATAGCAATATCACACAAAAGAGGCATGGAGCAAGCAGAAATTATAGATGCGTTTTGGACGTATCAACATCCCCAAGCTTAATTCCTGCTCGTCCTCGAGTAGGTAAATGATAACAGCATAATTTCTGTGGTGACATGCTAACAACCATATAAGAACTTTTAAGTAAAGCAATCAAGGCATGTAATTCAGTTCAAGTCATAACAAGCAAGAGTCTATATTTAGCATTGAAACAAGAAACATAAGAACATAAAGGTGCAAGAGCTCTCGTTTTCAGTGACTCGTATGTCTCCAAATGGTGTTTGCGTGCAAGAAAGGGGATAGGGATATACGAGAAAAAGTATTTTTGTGTTGAGAACTCAATCTACTAAAGTTTCACACTTGGTCTTCTTTGGAATCTTATCTTGACTCATCCCCAGACCACTAGCCAGGTACAAGTCAAAATGATCCACTCCTTTTCGACATTTTGTGCACTCATGCAATGGATGAGCGTAAGCAAGAGAGTTGACACTTAGGATGGCAAAGAGAGAATATGGTGGAGAAGGAAGACAAAAAGGGTGTGAAAGGCTCACATCAATGAGGACAATCATAGGCGAGAGAAAGCCAAATGATAGATATGATGTGAGGAGTAGGGATTGCCATGCAACGGATGCACATATGAGCTAAGGTAAGCTCTCCAATGGAACTAGTGGGGGTGCATCCAACTTGATTGCTCAAGAAGACCTAGAGCTCATTTGAGGAGGCTCATCATTGGAATATAGAAGCCAAGTTCTATAGTGTGAAGGTCCCCACATAGCTATATGCATGAATGATAATATCTGTGGAGTACAAGATATAAGAGGGAGTACGAGTGTGGATCTCTCAAAAGGAATAGTAGTGTGCCCCCTTCTCTCTTTTTATTTCTTTTTCTCTTTTTTCTATTTTTTGTATTTTTTGGTGGCCTCAATGGTTCTTTCTATTCCTCTCTCATTTGTCCTCTTTGGGATATTTTAATTTGTCCACTTTGGGATCTTTTGATTTGTCCACTTTGGGATATTTTCCTCACTTTAGGGGCAACACTCTATATATTACAAGAGGTATATAAGATCTTTCACACTTTACAAAGTACTCAAATCATAAAGAATATGTAACTATCATGATGTATGCAAATGTATGCTTCTTCCAGTGTAGCAGGATATGCAATGAGACTAGTGCGTAATGTAGCAATGATTAGGTCAAGGCCCAACTAGCATGCGGCTCATCGATCAAGCAAGTAGCATGTATGACATGAAGATCAAGTCATGAGAAGGTGGATGTTGCATGGCAATGTATCTCGGAAAGGCTATGGAAATGCCTTGATAGGTAGGTATGGTGGGTGTTTTGAGGAAGGATATAAGGAGGTTTATGATGACAGAGCGTATCATGCCAAGGGTTTGGATGTACCGGAGAAGGTGGACGCCAACTCTCGGAGTGAGAAGAAAGCAATGCACGGCACAGGAAAGGCTAGCAAAATATGGGAAGGTGGAAGTGTCAACTTTCGAATACTCACATTAGTCCGAAGAACTCATGCACTTATTATCGGTAACTCTCAATCTAATAAGGAGGTTTCACAAAGAGACAAGTACCCCGAGGAGGAGTGTATGGGGGTTTGGTTATCCTTGCGCATCCTCGACTCATGTTACGTGAGTGTACTCTAATATTCGACCCCTCAGAAGAGTAGTGATGCATTTAGTAGCTAGAGTTCTCAACTAATTTTGTAGGTTTTGAAAATAAACACGGATTGCCCAAAATACGACATCTATCACTAATAGGCTAAAGCTCTTGACACCAAAAGTCCAAACATTACTCAAAACCACACCTCAAAACTATTGCAAGTTACTACTACAAAAGAATAGCAACCTCAATTACCTACTTCAAGTCAAGACACAAAACTCAGTGCAACAGGCAAACTCTCTAAACAAGATAAACATGAACACTCAAGAGAGTTCTAGCAACAAACTAAACAAAAGCTCTTTGAAAAGATAAGCATGAAAAATAAGAGCAAAACATGACAGTAGCTATGAAAAGATAAAGAACACACACAGCAAAGATAAGCATGAAAAGTCCTATGTTGTGTTCTAGATTTTGGAAGTGGAGCGTGTTTCTCTCCCACACAAAGAAAGTTGGGTTCTAACTTGTTACAAACAGCAAGAAAATCTAAAGAAAACTAAAAACAAAACCTAAGAGCGAGACGCTCCAAGCATAGCACATAAAGCATGAAGTGATAAAAATATAGTGAAACGAGAGACGAACTGATAATTGTTGATGGAGAAGGGGATGCACGGGGGCATCCCCAAGCTTAGACGCTTGAGTCTCCTTGAATATTTCTTGGGGATGCATGGGGGCATCCCCAAGCTTGAGCGCTTGACACTCCTGAATCTTCTTTCATCATCTTCCCTCGCACACTTGAAAACTCCCTTCATACATAACTCATCATAATCTGATTAGCGAGGTTAGTACCCATAATAAAATATTTTTTCTCTACTGGAAATAAAGATATGCTTGAAGGGCTACTGTTTCTCAAGATTTCCAAAATGTTTTTGCAAAGAAAAAGCAAGCTTAAGGTTCGCAAAACAAAGAAAAGGCAAAACAGGACAGAATCTGTGAAAGACAGACCAGCATGTAGTAAAGAATTTTGTAGGGATACATCTGCAACTCAAATCAAAAAAACTCAGAACATACGAAAGTTTCGTAATTGTATAGAGCATGATGTATAAAAAATTCAGCTCAAAAGATGAACTGGGATTTTTCTGTGATTTTTCTAGTCACGAGGACTGAATCTGTTTTCTAGACAGCATGTCACAACTTTCACTTCCCTTGTCATATGAGGCTATAAAAGGCACAAAGCTTGAAGTGTAAAGATACAATGATGTTGCTACCGTAGTAACAATCATCAAGACCACTAAAAACAGAAGAAAAACAAAAGGTAAAACCTAAATTCGTTGCGGGCTGCCTCCGGAAAGCGCTTCTTTAAAACCATTGGCTAGGCTTAATGCAAATAGATCAAGTATTTTCAAGAAAATAACTAGCCCGTGTAACGGACTCAAAAGGAAACTTAATCTTTTTCCTAGGGAAGTGTTCCATCCCTTTCTTGAGAGGGAATTGGAATTTTATAATCCCTTCTTTCATATCAATAACAGCACCCACGGTGCGAAGAAAAGGACGTCCCAGAATAATTGGACAAGAAGGTTCACATTCAATGTCCATAATAGTAAAATCAACGGGAACATAATTGTCATTGACAATGATAAGAACATCATCTATCTTCCCCAAAGGTTTCTTTACGGAAGAATCGACAAGACGAACACCAAAAGAACAAGCATCAAAAGGTTTCAATTCAAATATATCATACATTCTTTTGGGCATAACAAAGGTACTAGCTCCAACATCACATAAAGCATAACAAGAGAAATTATTCAACTTAATTTTAATCAAAGGACCCCACCCATCTTCTAGATTTTTAGGTATGGAGGCTTCTGCCCTAAGCTTCTCCTCCCTAGCTTTGATGAGAGCATTAGTGATATGCTACGTGAAGGCAAGATTAAGTGTGCTAGTGTGGGGGTCTGTAGACATCTTGTGAAGGAAACGAATAACTTCAGAAAGGGTGCAATTATCAAAATCAAGGTCACTACTATCAAGTAAAGTGGTAGTAGTGTCCTTTAGGATCACTTGTTTGGTAGCTTCTATAGTCATAGGAATTTCTTCTTCTACGGTTGAGGTCATAGCATCACCATTAATAGGTCCTATGGGACTAGGGGTGCATTGGGTGCTAAAAGTTTGGATATCCTCAACCACTTGGATAGTAGCAACAGTATGGTGTGTAGGAAGGCTCTTAATTGTATATTCCTCCTCCTTTTTCTCTAGCCCATCTCCCTTTAAATTTAGCCATCATCCTAATGTTTTCATTAATTTGCAATTGGATAGCATTCATAGGAGTGACATTCCTCTCCTCAAGGGGAGAAGTTCTAATTTTAAGAAATTCTACTTCGTGGGCTAAATTGTCTACCTTCAACGAGAGGTTATCTAGTTTGTCTAGTTTTCCCTCTACACTCTTGTTGAAGGCTTTTTGGGTAGTTATAAAGTCTTTAAGCATACTCTCTAATTCAGAAGTGAAGTTTTTGGTGCTAGGATAAGTGTTGTTGTTCCCATAGTTGTTGGAGGGGAACGTTCTAGGATTGCTACCAAAGTTACTCCTATTAGCATTGTTATTGAAGTTGTTTCTAGAGATAAAGTTCACATCTACTTGATCTTGAGCAATCAAATAATTTAAAGGTACATCTTGAGGATCAATAGGAGATTGCTTGGTAAGTAGAGACATAATCAAGTCAACTTTTTCATTTAGGGAGGATATCTCCTCGACAGAGTTTACCTTCCTACCTGTTGGAGCTCTTTCGGTGTGCCATTGGGAATAGTTGGTCATCATCTCATCGAGAAGTTTTGTGGCAGCACCAAGTGTAGTTGACATAAAGGTTCCTCCCGCGGCTAAATCTAGCAAGTTCCGCGAGGTAAAGTTCAAGCCTGCATAAAAAGTTTGGATAACCATCCAAGTAGTCAAACCATGCGTAGGGAAATTCTTAACAAGAGATTTCATGCGTTCCCAGGCTTGGGCAACGTGTTCATTATCCAATTGCTTAAAATTCATAATAAAGCTCCTCAATTGGATAATCTTAGCAGGGGGATAGTACTTCCCAATAAAAGCATCCTTGCACTTATCCCAAGAATCTATGCTATTCCTAGGCAAGGATTTGACGGGGATCAACCCCGGAAAATCCCATGGTCAGGGACCCTGGGTTAGTCATAGAGATGGCACAGGTTGGACGATACTCGTCGGCTAACAGGAGAAGCACTTCCTGCTCGATATTATTACGTGAGGGGCGATTACAGTGGAGGCCAAGGCGAGTTCTTGCAAGGCTAGGATGAGTAGATGCGTATTGAGATGAGATAGACGTCTCCCCTCCCGCCTTTATATACTAGACTAGGTCTCGGGGAGTCCGTGCTAGGTTACATGGGTAGTTTCCTAATCCTAGTCTTGCCTTGTATGCCAAGTTGCACCTTCCATCATAGTCGCGAACTCCTACGTCGGTGCTTGGTTGGGCCAATCGTGGGCTTGTCACAACTTCCCAGCGGGCCTTCTGTCTTCATACGCACCAGGTAGCCTCACACGTAGGAGTCGTGGGGTCACCCCCTCGTCAGTAGCCCCCGAGTGCCTGGGGGACTCGAAGAGTCGCGCAGGGACTCGAATTCATCTGCGCCTTTGTTGTTTGTAAGCGTGGTATCTCCACGGGTCGCTGGCAGTTTTGAGCCATGACAATATTTGTTTAGAGGGACTGCTAAGCTGAAAGGGCCCAAGGAGTCGACTGGACGAGCCTTGGTGAATTGTGCTAGTGACAAATACCAAAGTAGCCCAATCAAGCCCACGTCCCTCGACGTGAACCTGGAACACTGGTGTCAAGCAAAGTCATGTCGCTGCAGGTCTTATAGTATCAATTGCTGCCAGTCTAAGCACATAGCCTGAGCACATCCGCTCGGCTCTTTCTATCATGCGAGCGCATGGAAAAGGTAGGGAGTGAAATCGCTCTGCGGCAAGTCCCGGCCCGGACGTTCTTCGCAGCGGGGTCTTACCTACACGCTAAGATTGCGTGGCATCTAGGTACAGTGTGTCATAGTCCAGGCATAATTTGTTTTTGTTGAGGCACGGAGCCTGATTAGCGATGCACCCACTTGGAATAATCAATCAAGTGAGCTGTTTTAGTCGTCACTCGCGGATTTTATAGTGAGCTCAGGCGAGGAAAATAAGTAGGCACCCACTCGGAATATCGTCGACTGTGCGAGTAAGTCATGTTTGCTGAATATCTGAGTCTTTTCGCGAGTAGTCACTCGAATGCTTTATTGTCTTCGGGGTGAGGGAGCACCCAAACTCTGAGAGTATGTTTTTCTACTGGTGCGAGTGATCACTCGAGCACATTTTGTCTTCGGGGTGAGGGAGCACCCGGACTCAAAAGGGTACTCCCGATGGGAGTAAGAGATTTTGTAGCGTCAGAAAATTTGGACATATAGCTTATTTGGTTTTTTCCAACTGCTTTTACCTTGATCCGTTCCCTTTGGGATACCGCGCTGATATGCCTTGTCATGCTGTTTGATCACGTATGATGATGCTTGATTTTTGTTTGATCTGTCACGTCCTCTGTAATGTCATAATGATGATTTGGGCGTCGCGCTGCCTGTTGCCCGTTGGGTTTCCAAGGCTTCGTCTGGGGAACCGGCGGGACTTGACGCGTCCTGTAAATAATGCTGACCGTGTGAAGGCATCTTTGTCTTGGAATTCGTCACGCCCGGCCTGGCGGTCTTTGATGCAATGATGACGCCGCCTGGGCTTCTGTGTGTTTTTCCTCATTTCCCTTGGATTGAACTATAAATGCTTCCTTTGGTTGCCCGTCGTCGTCCATTCTTCGCATCTTCCTCTTCTTCTTCTTCTTTTTCCTTAATATGGCACCCAAGCATGGTAGAGGTGTGGTTGGGCGAGGTCGTGGCCGCCGTGGTCGTGGTGGCCGCACTCCTCGTTCTTCACGACGTGGACGCCATGGTGCCACATTGGTGCTTTCTTCCTCTTCCTCCATGGAGGAGGGTTTTTGGCGATATGACTTTCTTTTGCGTGTTCTTAGCCGGGATGCTTCCCGGATTCCTCTTCCCTTTTCGTTTTCCTCCATTGCTTCTGGGTGTAACTTGAAGGGTTTATGGCTCCGTCTTCACGGGAGCTCTCATTCTTCTTCTTGGGTGGAGTTGGAAGTTGATGCTTCATCCTTGATCTTTCTTGGTTTTGGCTGGAGGACGTTTTCTCGTCGGCTGAATCTGCGCAGCGGGGACAGTCTTTGCTGTCGCTTTGACGGTGAACATACTGTTATTATCCGTGTGTTTGATGCTGGTGGCAACCATCTAGATCCGTATTGTGGGGAGACGAGCAACAGCGATTCTGAAGGCTCGAGCGGTGGTTCTCCTGCTTCTCCCGTGTCTTCGTCTTCGGCTAATTCCTCGGGCGATGGTGTTTGCTCTTCTAGTTCTAAGGAAGAACTGGACGTCAATCCAATCGTCAAGCGGCAGCGGCAGTAGGCGAGGCACCTTGTAGAACTGGAGGACGGCGAGCTTCTTCTTCGGCTGGTCTGCTACTTTGTCTGTGATCACGCCCGCCAGGCTGTGGCACGAAAGTGCCAATTATCTCCACTACTGGATTCATCAGTTTGCCATGGGTGAACCTCTTTGCCGTCTGTTTTTCATCGGGGCGGACGGCAAAGAGGCTGTATGCCGTCTGGTAACCTAAATACAAATGGCAACTAAATAACTCATGGCAACCATGTGGTTTGCCGTCAGCTTCCACATAGCCAGACGGCAAACAGAACTTTGTCGTCTCAGGGAAGACGGCAAAGGAGCTGGGAGGCCCACCAGGCCCTTCCGACCAGCCTGGCTAACGGCCCCGTGCTATGCCGTCTGCCAGCAGACGGCAAAGGGTGCTATGTCGTCTGCTGGCAGACGGCATAGCACGGGGACCGTTAACTGCCCGTCGTCTCTCCTATCTCTCCACTACTCTCTCTCGTGCCCTCCCTTCTCTCGCCCCCACGCCGCCGCCGCCGCGCCCTCGCCCTCGCCGTCGTCGGATCCCACCCGCCCCGGCCCGCCCCGCCCCCACCCGCCTCGGCCCTCCCCCGCCCCACCCTCCTCGGCCCGCCCCTCCCTCGCCCCACGGCCATCGTCTCCGGCTCCGGCGCCGCTGCCCTCCTCCACCACCCGCCATCAAGCCGCCGCCCACCTCCTCCACCTCCACCCCCACTCCGGCCGGTGAGCCCCCTCCTCTCCCTCTCTTTTTTTTGTTTTTTTTGTTTTCTCTGTTATATATAGTATTACTGTTATGCATTGTTAGATTTGTTAGTATTAGTGTTGTTCACATTATAGTTTATTGTTAGGTTAGTCATATTTTAGATTAGTAAATTTAGTTAGGTTCGTATTGTTGTTGTTTTTAATTGCTACTGTTTTTAATATAAGTTAGTTAGTTTTTAATTGCTACTGTTTTTAATAGATTTTAGATTAGTAAAATTTTGTATTGTATTTAGTTATTCTATTGTAGTTAGTTAGTTTTATTTAGTTTTACTTATTAGTTGTAGTTAGTTTTTTTAGTTAAATTTAATAAGAAGAGGAAAAGAATTAGAAAAGAAAAGTAATTAGAAAAGTAGAAGGAAGAAGAAGAAGAAGAATAAGAAGAAGAAGAAGAAGAAGAGAAGAAGAATAGGAGAAATAGAAGAGGAAGAAAAAGAAGAAGAGGAGAAAGAAGAATAAGAAGAAGAGGAGAAGGAAGAAGAAGAAGAAGAAGAAGAATAGGAGAAAGAACAATAAGAAGAAGAGGAGAAGGAAGATTTAGAAAAGGAAAAGAAAATAAATAGTTAGTTAGGTTAGAAGAAAAAAAATTAAAAGAAGAGGAAAAAGAGAAAGAAGAGAAAAAGTAATTAGATGTTGCTGTTACTTAGCTCAATTACCAGTAGTAGTGTTTGTGTTGATTTTCTAAAATTAAATGTGCAGTTGTTTCCCCTTTACCTCGAGCATCGCCGTCGACGAGGGTCTCGTGTCGACGATCGCCCCTACATCCGAGGGTGAGTAGAAAATGTCCTCTATCATCCCCCCCCTTCATTTGCTTTGTTCCGGCCTTCGTGTCGATGACACTAGTAGCTAGGTAAATACAGTCGTGTAACCAGTATGCGTCTCCCGTTCGAAAGGGTTACAGTTATAAATATGCATTAATTTGCATATTTATAATAGTGATTCTTTTGAATTGTCCAACGTTATCCATGGACAGCCCGAGTATGTATGTAGATTGGGTCGGTTTCCCATGCTTTGGTCCCGATCCGACGCGGTATTTCGTCAGCGCCTCCCTGTTGTTCTCCGGATACACAACCTCTCGGCTTGTTGTCGAGACGTGTATTAGGAGAACAGCGGAGAGGTGCTGCCGAAATACCGCGTCGGATCGGGACCAAAGCATGGGAAACCGACCCAATCTACATACATACTCGGGTGGGATTAGGACCTATCTTTACCTATTAGTGTGTAGGTTAATTGCATATGCCGTAGCTATGTATGATAAAAGCAAGAAAAAGTGGACGTAATAAAATGGTATATTCGTTGTTTAGTGGCTAGCTGTAGCGACAAGATGAGCGATGATCGTGCGTGGATGTACACTGGTCGCCCTAATCAGAAAGAGATCAGCAATGAATGGGCAATGAAAACCAAGGAGTTTCTGATAGCGGCGTTTGCAAATGGGCAGAGAAAAACCTGGTGCCCCTGCATTAGGTGCGACAATTATAAACAGGCGACAGAGGTGTATATGGGTAAACACTTGCAGAAGTGGGGTTATAAGCCTGGTTATACGGTGTGGAGCTTCCATGGCGAGTCTGGCGGACGACGGAGAGAGGAGGTGGTCCGTCAGCGCACGGATGAGTACGGAACCGGGATCGAAGACATGGTGCAGGACTTTGACGATGCGCGGGATGAGGACGATGAGATGGAGGAATCTGCGAAGGCCTTCTATGAGATGTTGGAGTCTTCGAAACGTCCGCTGCACGCTCACACTGAGCTTTGTCAGCTCGATGCCATCGCACAGTTGATGGCTTTGAAGGCACAATTCAACTTGGGCACAGATTGCTACAATGCGATCACGACCCTAATTGGGAAGTTTCTACCAAAAGATCATGTTATGCCTGCAAACCTGTACCAATCGGATAAAATCCTCAAGGTACTTAAGATGCCCTATGAGAAGATACATGCTTGTAAAAATGGATGTGCTTTATTTAGGAAAGAGTATGCGGACGAAGACTATTGTCCCAAAAGCAAGTCATCCAGGTATGTTGTGGTAGACAATGGTCAAGGTGAGAAGACGCAGACCAAAATACACGTAAATGTTCTTCGGTATCTTCCAGTGATACCAAGAATTCAACGCCTTTACATGATGGAAGAGACAGCCAGACAGATGATATGGCACAAACATGGGAAGAGAACAGAATTTGATGCAGATGGGAAGCCGATGTTGACTCACCCATCGGATGGTTCAGCATGGAAGCACTTTGATGAAAAACGTTCGTAAAAAGCTAAGGAGCCAAGGCATTGCCGAATCGCCGTCGGCACAGATGGGTTCAATCCTTTTGGTCTGATGGCAGCCTCATACAGTTTTTGCCCTGTATTTGTCATGCCACTCAATCTCCCCCCCCCCCTCAGAGATTATGAAAAGGAAGAACATTTTCCTGACGTTGATAATACCAGGGCCCAAATATCCGGGGAAGAATATGGATGTGTACATGCAACCGCTTAAGAAGGAATTTCAACAAGCTTGGGACGAAGGGTTCAAGACATACGATGCAGCTAGCAAAAAGACCTTCAAAATGCATGTTTGGTACCAGTACTCGATGCATGACCTGCCGGCGTATGCGCTTTTCGCTGGCTTCTGTGTTCATGGAAAGTTCGGGTGCCCAACATGCAAGGCTGCTCTTCAGTTTCATTGGCTGAAGGCGGGTGGCAAGTATTCCTGCTTCGACTTGCATAGACAGTTTCTGCCTCCTAAGCATCCTTTTAGAAAAGACAAGAAGAACTTCATCAAAGGCAAAGTTGTCAAAAACCTGGCAGCACCTACGATGATGGGCGAACATGTCTTGGCACAGTTGAACTCTCTCGAGCCTGATCCAGAACGTCCCGGGTATTTTAAGGGATATAATTTGGAACACGCCTGGACTCACAAGACATGCTTCTGGGATCTCCCCTACTTCCAAGACCTCGAACTTCCACACAATATTGACGTGATGCACACTGAAAAAAATATCGGTGAGGCCCTGTTTGGTACATTTTTCGGCATAGATGGGAAGTCAAAGGATAATCCTAAAGCTAGAGTCGACCAGGAGACTCTATGTGATAGACCCTCACAGAACATGCGACAGCCGAAAGGAAAGAAGAATTGGTCCAAGCCAAGGGTCTGGTTCAATCTTGAAAGGGGGCATATCAGGGAAATTCTCTTGTGGGTGCAAAACAGTTTGATGTTCCCCGATGGGTATGCAGCGAATATGAGGAGGGGAGCGAGTCCTAAAAAACATAAAATATTTGGGCTGAAGAGTCATGATTGGCACATATGGCTTGAGCGGGTAATGCCGGTGATGTTGCGCGGCTATATCCCCGAGGAAGAGTGGCTAGTACTAGCAGAACTGAGCTATTTCTTTCGTGTTCTTTGTGCTAAAGAACTATTCGATGGCGTGCTAGAAGACATGGAAGATATGGCGCCGGAGTTGCTCTGCAAGTTAGAGAAGATCTTTCCACCGGGTTTTTTTAATCCGATGCAGCATTTTATATTGCATCTCCCGACCGAGGCAAGATTAGGGGGCCCTGTGCAAAATCGTTGGTGCTATTCAACGGAGAGAATGCAGAAGACGCTTCGAGCAAAATGTAAAAATAAACGTAGAATTGAAGCATCGATGGCCGAGGCTTTCATTACCGAGGAGGCGGCAAACTTCGTGACAGCACATTATGAAGCCAAAAATCGCCATTTGCATAATCCAAAGCCTCGGTACAATACTGGCGACCCCCAACGGCGTCAATCCAACCTCAGCCTATTCAAAGGGAACCTCGGACCTGTTGGTGCTTCGAGAAATAAGATTTTGGATATCAAAGAATGGCGGACTCTTACACTGTATATCTTCACCAACCTAACAAAAGTGCGACCGTACATCGAGTAAGTGTTCGGTACGTACATTGTTTCGCAACTTCTAATAATTCTTGTTTCTTATTAATTCCCATGAATTCATACAGTCGATACGTCGCCAAATTCTCGAATGGAGTGGTTATTGAAAGTGATTCCATCGCAGAGTATGAGCTTCTTGCCAATCAAGGAGACGGCAATCCTGGTTTCATCTCTTGGTTCAAACGAACGGTAACTATCATTCATATATAGGGTTTCATTTGTTGGTTCGACCTATTTTTCACTAATATACCAATCCTTTCCTATAAAACTTATAGGCAAATGAGGAGCCTATGGACGCCGAATTGAGACAAGTCGCTAATGGTTTTGACAATAAGGTCCGTGTATTTTAGAAATACGACATCAACGGGTATCGCTTTCGTACCGTTGATAAAGAGCGAAAAATGGTCGATCGAAAAAGTACAAATTCGGGTGTCTCTGCTATCGGCGACGGAGGTATTGAGTATTATGGAAGAGTTGAAGCAATATACGAACTTCTATTCTATGGTGAAAATCCTCCCAACGTCGTTGCCTTCAAATGTCATTGGTTTCTCCCGTCGAGGACTAGACGAACTCATGAACATGTAGGTCTAGTAGAAATTCGACAAGACACCCATTTTAATGTCCCCGATGTCTATATTACGGCTCAACAGGCCACCCAGGTTTTCTATCTATCCTACCCCTACCAAATGGTTGAAAACCTGAAAGGTTGGGATGTCGTTTATGATGTGCCACCACATATTAGACCACCTCCCCCCAATGAAGAGGATTATGTACCCCACATTGACCCAGAGACATATGAAGGAGAATTCTTCCAAGAAACATGCGTGATAAAAAAATGTTTCCGAAACCGCTCTACGCAACCCCAGAACATGGAAGAAGACAATGAGAGTGAACCCGCTAACGACGATGTTGAAGAGCCTAAAGAAGAAGAGGTTACTGCTCCAGATGACCTGTCCATGCTTGACCGTTTACATAAAGGCCTTCCAAATGTTGGTGTTGTTGAACCTGATGAGGCTGTCATTATCGACGACACGCGTGATAGTGATGACGATCCTTCAATTAATCGCGGAGAAGATACCGATGATCCTGACTATTGTTAGTTGTATGCATCTCAACTTTAATTATATATATATATTCTCATTATTGCAGTAATTACTTTTGTATTATTAATTATTTTTCTCATTGTACTAATTATTTTATTTTAATTCTTGGCAGGTTCGTGACAGATATGGAGGGCGAGACCTCAAGCTCGCGAGGGAGGGGTCATGCGCTCCCACCTCTGGCTCTACGGAGTTCTTTTCTCGAGAGTATTTCCTCGCCTCCTCCTTCTACTGATGAGGTGCCCAGGGGGAGAGGAGGTCGGAAGATGACCGGGAGAGGCAAAGCAGGTGGTGGTCGCGGGAAAGGGAGACGGACACCTTCTGTTGCTTCCTCTCTGCCACCTCCGGCTGATTCACCAGAGCACTGCAGGGTGGATCCCTCCTCAGACACTCCGGTCCACCAGCTTGAGGTGGAGGAGGAGGCTACGTCCACCCGTACGACCTAGAGTCCCTGGCCGGACCATCCGGAACAGCACACGCCTGAGGGGGAGGCTGGTGCCGAGCTGGACACTACGGATGAGGAGGAGGTGGCTGAGGGTACCACCGTGTACCAGCGTGGGGGTACACGGCTCCCGTCCATGCCGGTGACTCCCGCCCATAAGTGGTTGATTACGCCTGATGGAGAGACATAAGTGCACTTATACTCTCTTCCCGTACCTTCTATACTTATGTCTATCTGATGGCTTTGTCTTTTTGTACTGCAGGGGTTGGATATACGGCAATGGTGTCCGCAATCCCAACTCCATCCTTGGTGTGCTCGTCAGGGAGAACTTCCCGGGGCTGGTTCAATTGCCCGGACCTGATGAGATTCCGCAGCCTGGACTCAAATGGGAGCACTATTGTGGTGCCCCGGCCCCGCCGGATACGACCATCAACGGCGTCGAAAGCCACACCAAAGACGACATGGTGATCAACGGATTTTGGGTAATTTCCGTTTCACACAATAAAATCTTGACAATAGCTAGTTGGTGCACTCATCAGTGTTGTCTCGTGCTATTGCAGGTCTACTACAAGGTCGATGAGTCCAAGGAGCAGGAGGCGGAGGACGTGATAGTTGCAGAGGCCACGCGCCTCTTGCAGAACACAAGGCACGAGATGCGAGTGCAGGCGGTCCGTGACTACTACGCCAAGCAAGGGCGCAAGCGTAGCAAGAAGGACTACCGCAAGAAGTTTCTGACCAGGGCCCAGTACATGACGGTAGCCCTTCTTAAGTCTTGAATAGTTTGCTTGATTTGATTCCTATCTAGGCTACTTATTAGTTTCCTTGTTTATTAACTTAGGCGCCGCCGAGATGGTGTGCGGACAAGATGGATTGTTGGGAGTTCATTGTGGACCACTGGTGCTCAGATGCCTGGTTGGCCGTCCACAACAATGCCAAGGACCGGCGCACCCAAATGGTTGGTGTGCCACACCATCAAGGCAGCCGTAACTTAGCTGGTTACGGGCATAAATGGGTATGTGAAAATTCTTCTTCGCTTTGTCTTTTAGGCACCCACTTACTAATATCATGCTTTGCTTTGTCTTTTAGGCGGAGCATAATAAAACGGAGGTGCCTCAGGTGTTCGACATGTATGGCATGTCCCATACAGCGTCGTACAAGAAGGCCAAGGCGCTCTCAGAGTCGGATCTCGCCACTCCTTCGACTTTCACCAACATTGTCGCCTATAGTAAGCTCAAGGCTTATACTGAGGTGGAGAAGGAGAAGCACGGGGAGGCATACACCCCGATTGGGAAGCCTATTGACCCGGATCTGGTGATGATCTCTGGTGGCGGAAGGCGCCATGGCGCCATGGCCATTGGAGATAAGTTGATTAGGTGTGATAAGACTCTTCCTGAGATCAAGGCGCGCCAAACGAGTTCTTCTCCTGCTATAAGGACTCATCCGCGGCCAGTCGACCTCGCTATCCAGGTTATCCATAAGGACTCTTGCATTCTTGTTTTCTCTCATTGAATATTACAATGCTAACTAGAGGAGTGGGGTTGCAGGAAGCTCTTGAGAAAGAGCGACAGAACACCCAGCGGATATTGGAGGAGAAGGAGCGGTTGGCAGAGGAGAAGGCAGCGGAGAGAGAGCGGCTGGCGGAGGAGAGGACGGCGAAGGCTCTCGAGGAGGCCGCGGAACGACACGATGCATCGAACCGGGCCTTGTATGAGCTCTTCGTGGTAAGTCACTTGTTCATATTCACCCAAATAATGCATGTTAAAAATTTTGTTTATATTAGTAACTAATATGATTGACTCATGGAAAACAAATGTGCAGACTATGTGCGAGAAGACTGGTCAGGCAGCTCCACCGATGCCGATCATTTCTCCTGTGGGACGGTGAGTATCTTTCGATGATCATCAATACCATATTGAGTGGCGTCGTGCTAACCTCTAGTTGATCTTTTCGTGCAGCATAACTCTCGGGATGCGTCCCATGACCCTTCTCCCCCGTCAACATCGGCCAACCCGATGGATGCTTCTCAGCCACCTCAGCCTTGAGGGCTACACTCCGGTAAGTTTGAAAATGCTTAGTTAGTTTGAAAATGCATATTTAGCTTCTGAAATCCTATATTTAATCGAAAAATGTCATACTTTGCATATTTTGCACAAAAATACATAATTAACTTAGTTAGTTCAAAACTGACATAGTCAACTTAGTTTGCTCACAAAATGCTAAAGCTAGCTTAATTGGGTCAAAAATGCTAAAGCTAGCTTAAATTGGCTCAAGAATTGCTAAAGTTTGCTTAGTTGCTCAAAAATGCTAAATTTAGCTCAATTTCCTGAAAATATGCTAACTCTAGCTTAATTTGATCACCATTGCTTATGTTAGCTTTGTTTGCTCAAAAGAAGAAGAAAATAGAAGAAGGAGAGGAACTTTTTTTCTTCTCCTTCTTCTTCTTCTTCTTCTCCTTCTTCTCATTCTTCTTATTCTTCTACTTGTTCTTCTTATAATTTTCTTAGCTTCATTTTGCAGATTTGTTTCAAGGGAGTCATGCTATGATGGAATGGTGCATTTGGACTTGTAGCTTAGTTTTATGAACTGTTTTGGTCACTTGTAGCTTAGTCACTATGTACTATGTATATACTTTGTGTTTGGAGAACATGTGTTTGATACTTGTGTGTTTGAGACTATATGAGACTATATATATATAAATGCATAGGTTTGGTTGATCAACATGTGTGGGTGCTTAAACTGTTGTTGGAGAAGATGTATATGTATATATATTGCTATCTTTTTGTCAAATGCAGGGATTTAAAAGGAAACAGAAAAAACAGAGGCTATACAGCCTCTTTGCCGTATGCAAGCTGTCGGCAAAGGCCTTTGCCGTCTGCTTGCAGTTGGCAAAGGCCTTTGCCGTCTGCTTGCAGTTGGCAAAGAGGAAACGTGGCGCCCAGCTGTGCAATCTGGCAACAGCTGGGTGACCATTTGGTCATTATGCCGTCTGCCTCCGGCAAGGCAGACGGCAAAGTTGGGAGGTTTGTCGTCTGTCAGTAGATGGCATTAACGGCCTGACGGAGCCGGCCGGCCGGCTGGTCATTATGCCGTCTGCCTCCGGCAAGGCAGAAGACAAATTTGGGAGGTTTGTCGTCTGTCAGTAGACGGCAAATCCCGCCGTTAATGGCCTGACGGAGCCGGCTGGCAAAGGTTCGCCGTCACGCCCGCTCTGCCGTCTTCTTGTACAAATGCGCACGGCAAAGGAGGTTTGCCGTCTGTCGATTTCCTGCAGACGGCAAAGCACCTCTTTGCCGAAGAAATGGTTGACGGGTGCTTTGCCGTGCGGGGGCAGACGGCAACGGACTTTGCCGTCCGCCATATAGGTGTTTGTCGTCCGCCGAGGCAGATGGCAAATAGGTGAATTCCAGTAGTGGATGAGCACACATGTGGATGTAGCCCAGCTTGTAGTTCTGCAATTCCTTCTGTAATGGCAAACTGTCGTTTCGATTTCTTTGTAATGAAACGCCTTCCAATCCTTTGTAATGAGAGTTGTCTTCGACTCCTTTGTAATGAGAGTTGTCTTCGACTCCTTTGTAATGAGAGTTGCCTTCGACTCCTTTGTAATGAGAGTTGTCTTTGACTCCTTTGTAACGAGAGTTGTCTTCGACTCCTTTGTAAGGAGAGTTGTCTTCGACTCCTTTGTAATGAGATTTGTCTTCTCGGGTGCGCGCCAGCGCTCCAGATGGGAGTAGCCCCCGAGGCTGCATTTGATTTGCAGAATCGAGCGCATGCTTTATGAATTTTTGCTTCACCGGTTTGTGGTTGTCTTTGAATTTTTCCAAGTCTAGATCGGGTGCGCGCCAGCGCTCCCGATGGGAGTAGCCCCCGAGTCTTTAGGCGATCGCTTGCGATCGGGTGAAGACTAAAGGATCGTGCGCTTTTGCAACTTTCTTTTGCCTGGGTTTTGTCTTTTGGCGAGAGTCGCATCTTTGTTGAGGATGACTTTTTTTAGGGGAGTTTTATGACTAAGCCCCCGGGTCTTAAGTAACAGTCGCGTTTGCAAGGATATCGTTTCTCGAGGGGAGTTCTAGGCTCGAGCCCCCGAGTGCTCGTAAGTAAAAGTCGCGTTCGCGAACATAGCGTCTCTCGGGGGGAGTTCTAGGCTCGAGCCCCCGAGTGCTTGTAAGGAAAAGTCGCGTTCGCGAAGATAGCATCTCTCGGGGGAGTTCTAGGCTCGAGCCCCCGAGTGTTTGTAAGTAAAAGTCGCGTTCACGAAGATAGCGTCTCTCGGGGGGAGTTCTAGGCTCGAGCCCCCGAGTGCTTGTAAGGAAAAGTCTCGTTCGCGAAGTTAGCGTCTCTCGGGGGGAGTTCTAGGCTCGAGCCCCCGAGTGCTTGTAAATAAAAGTCGCGTTCGCGAAGATAGCGTCTCTCGGGGGGGTTCTAGGATCAAGCCCCCGACTGCTTGTGAGTAAAAGTCGCGTTCGCCAAGATAGCGTCTTCCGGGGGGAGTTCTAGGCTCGATGTCAGAACCCCAACTAGGGTAAGTGCTAGGGTTGTTTGATCCCTTTGCATCATGCAAAAATTCAAAAGGAAAATTCAAAAATGGGGAAAAAGAAAGCCCTGAGAATTTAAATAAATTGCCAGATAAAAATCTTTTTCCAAAAATCATTTGAATATTTGGAAAATTCCTATAAATGATGTTGATCATTTTAAAAGTGGTTTGGGTTCATTCCCATACTCATGGAATATTCTAAAATTCAAAATGGGCCTTGGAAATTAAATTAAACTCCAATTGGAATTTAAATTCTAATTGTCTGATTTTCAAAAGTCACCAAAACTTGTGAGTGGCTAGTGGCTTGACACCTAAGCCCACATAAAAGATTTGGGGATTTTATAAAATGTTTTGATATTTTTTTATACCAAAACAGAACAAATGTCAGAAGAAATAAAAAGAAAAGAATAAACAGAAAAAGGAGAGGCTTACCTTGCGCCCACCGGCGAAGGCCCACCTCTCCAATGGCCTGGCCCAGCCCAGCCCGAGCTTCTGTCGTCTTCCTCCCCCTTCCCCCAAAGCAGCTCGCTGGAGGCCAGGGGCACGCCGACGCCACGTCGACGGCGTGAGAGCCGTCTAGGCCTCCCCAGCCCCCCTGCGCATGCCACGCAACGCCTAGAAGCCGCCCACACCTTTCCCCCCCCCCTCCGCTGCTTCCTCCCCATCGTTCTCCGGCGAGATCCCACCCGCGCCCCGAGCGTCTGACCTCGCCGCCGTCTTCAGTTTGCGTGGCCACTCGCCGAACTGGAGAGCGCCACCGTGTCCAGCATCTTCCCCGGCGAAGACTTCGTCGATTCCCCCAGCCAATTCGAATAGAAGAGCAGCTCTGGTGACGCGAGCTCCAAGTCTGCACCGCCGGTCAACCGAAGCTCTAGCGGCAAATCGAGCGGTCTCCGGTCTCTCTCCCACGACGCCGAGCCTACCATCTTCACCGGGGTGAGCCCCTGCTCCGATTCCCTCCTCCTAAAACTCTTCCCGCGCCCCGCAGCCTTTTCCCGACGAGCACCGAAGCTCCGGCCGCCGCGAGCTTGAAGTAGCCGTGGCCTCGGGCCCTCTCGTGGTGGCACAGCTAGTCAAGGGGGGTGTGCGCCTTCGTGCTCGTCCTCCTGGCGGTCTCGGAGCGGCAAACGGTGCCGGATTCACCTTCCAGTGGAGCGCCGCCGCGGCTGCAGGCCACCGGCGGCTAACCGTCGGCGGAACCGAGCTAATTAGAGCCTAATCCAAACTTAACCCCCCCCCCCCCCCCGAGTCCATGACAGGTGGGCCCCTGGCCCCTAAACCCTCTGTTTAGTTTAAACAGAGAGGGGATTAACCCCTGTGAGGCTTACAGGGTGGACCCACAGGTCAGCCCCCCCCCCCTGACGTCATGATGACGTGGGGCTGATGCAGTAATTAGAAAAGAATTAAAATAATAAAAGAAAACAGAGAAAAATCCAAAAAAAGGCTTAAACTTCAATAATTCATAGAAAATTCAAATTAACTCCAAATTAAACATATAATATATGGAAAATTATCAGAAAAATACAAGGATTAAGAATATGCAATTTGTTTTTATGTTTGACCATTTTAAAATGGGGCAACAGTAGAAAATGTGCATATGGCTTAATTTGAATTCAAATTTGGAGTTTGAATTTGCATTCCAAATGCAATATACTTCAATTAAATTGAATTTGCCACAAATCAGTACCCTTTACTTCATGTCACAACAATATCATGTGCTTGTGCATTTACTCCCGAAGTTTTCCCCCCTTGTTGATGATTGTTTCCGGTACCAGCTTTTCCGAGACGGTGATCACCCCCGAAGAAGAAGACCACCGTTAAACCCAGTGTATCGTCAGCAAGGCAAGAAAACCCCATTGATCATGTCTATAAAATCCCAATTCCCTCTCAGTCTCGCTTATGCATGTTTAGGAGATCACTTTGTATCGATTCTACCGCATAGTTGAACCCATATCCGATGCATGACCTATCATCTTGTCACAGTAGTAAGCAAACCACAATCCTAGCTGACATAGGAGTTGTTTGATATCATGTGGCCCCTGCAACTGTATAGCTTATTGCATGCTTAGTGTTACAGTGAGGTTACTTTTGATATGAGTCGGGATGATAGTGAACATGGTGTTGATGAAAGTGAAACTGTGTTGGTGAATCCACCCTAATACAAGGTGAACGATGAGAGGCTGTGTAGGAGTACACAGCGGGTTGTCTCGTTGGACACCGCCTTAAGCACCGAGTTCTTGTATGGTAATCCAAGACAAAGAGTACAAGCACACATTGGGCTCACTGACCCCTCTCGGCCTAGTACGTTGATCCGTGTCGACGTCCAGGAGTCACATTAGTTCGGGCTTTCCATTTGGCATCTGCATAGAAAAAGAATGAAGGAATTGTTGCATCATCCTAGATATGTGGGTGCACCTGTGAGGCAGGAAAACCATCTGCTAAAGGTGGCGTCTCGGTCACCTACATTGTCTGAGTCCGTTTCGTTGATCCGGCCGGACTCTCGAGCGGTAGCAACTTAGATAGTCGACTCCTGGAATAGACCGGTTGTGAGCGAAGTGTCGTGGTGAACATCCTCGCTGTCACCTCTTGAACGGTGGAGAGACCTGGCGGTAACCGATGGTCATGTGTGTGTAGTTTACACCCTTGCAAGGTTAACAAAACTATTCGAATAGCCGCGTCCGCAGTTAAGGACTACTTGGAACCTGTACCTGATTATTAGACAACTTGAACTGGATACTTCTAAAATACACCAAGATAAGTGTGAGTACTATGGTGTGCTTCCTCGTGGGGAAGTCGAGGAAGTAACCATAGTGGTGTATTGGTTGGAGATGTAGTGGACTCGTGTACGCTTCTTACCTCAAGTTTGGTATTCGTAGTTTAGGAATAGCCAAGTCAAAGCTGGAACTTCTGCATGATGAAACCCCACCTCCCTTTACCTTGATACTTGAGCATGAGTAGTACAGATCTGATGTAAGTCTTGCTGAGTATGACTTTGTACTCACGTTTGCTTATTCTATGTTTTAGATGAGAACCCGGACCCCGATGGAGTCACCTTCGTGAAGCTCGACGTTGACTAAGTTAGTATAGTCCCAGATAGCAGTCTGGTCCCTCGTGGAAGGGCATGTTTGTTTTACAAGGCTTCTCTAAGCCATATGTTAAACTTGTCTGTACTCAGACCTAATTTGCTTCCGTTGTATAATGTAATGTGATCACAGACATGTGATCTTTGTATGCTCTATGTGTATATCAATAAAGAGTACTTTGTAGAGTTATGTGATGATACCTGCTGTTCATACTAGGCATGTGTGCTGCGTGTATGTTTATAACATGCATGTCTTAGTATGGGTTTTCGAGACCTTAGTTGTGATATGGCTGGCGGTCTTTTATACACCAAGTGGCCCTTAGCTGTGCGCAGCTTGGGGCATCGTGATGCGATTGCTCGTGACTCTGTCACGTGCACACTTTGTTGTATGATCGAGCCCGCCCTAGACCCCGACTAAGTGATCGGGCTGGAGTAAGTCTATGTAAGAGTTAGGATCCAATCGATAACATGGTTGAGGCGACTTGTCTATGAGTATGGGATTCACCACCCATAAGCATTTAGACTTGTGAGCGGACGATGAGGACCCATCTTAGATGATCATCCGGCCTGAATGGGATGCCCCTCACGTTCGATGCTTACCGAGAACGTTCTGTGCTTGGCCTTGTCTGCTTAGACAAGTGGGTACGGTTCTCGGCTCTCCATGTGATTGTATCATGACTGGAATTACATATGCTAACCCCGGGTCCCGACACTCGAGCCCCCGAGTGCTTGTAAGTAAAAGTCGCGTTCGAGAAGATAGCGTCTCTCGGGGGGAGTTCGAGGCTCGAGCCCCCGAGTGCTTGTAAGGAAAAGTCGCGTTCGTGAAGATAGCGTCTCTCGGGGGGGTTCTAGGCTCGAGCCCCCGAGTGCTTGTAAGGAAAAGTCGCGTTCGCGAAGATAGCGTCTCTCGGGGGGAGTTCTATGCTCGAGCCCCCGAGTGCTTGTAAGATGTTTTGGGCAACATTGCTTTATTCCTTTGAATTTTTACAAGAGTTACCGATCAGTGCATCTGCCGATGTTTTGACATTGCCTAGGATACTTATGGGTAGAACAAGCGTAGGTTCGCTACGTTCCATGGATTTCCCACGTCCTCATTAGTCTTCGGATTCGCCAGTCTGTATGCTCCTCCTCCTATGACTTCCGTGATGATGAACGGCCCTTCCCATTGTGGGGCAAGTTTGTGCACTTTTCCTGTATTAGCCTTAGCACAAGGTCTCCTTTGTTGAACGATCTGGTCCGCAGGCGACTGTTTTGATAGGTGCGCAGGTTGTCCTGGTATCCTTCAGATTTTGTGAGGGTTGTGTCTCATGCTTCGTCTGCTATGTCTTTGTCGTTCTGCAGCGCTTCCTCTGCCTCTTCCTCTTCGTACCCTGAGATTCTGGGTGCTCCGAATTTTAGGTCGTGCAGTAGCACTGCTTCTTCCCCGTATACTAAGAAGAAAAGCGTATACTGGGTTTAGCTATCTAGGGTGGTGCGTAGGCTCCATAGGATTGCTAGGAGCTCCTCTATCCAATTGCCTGCGGCCTGTTCGAGTGGTGCTAGGAGTCGCTTCTTTATTCCTCCGCATACTAAGCCGTTTGCTTTTTCCACTTGGCCATTAGACTGCGGGTGTGCGACTGATGCGTAGTTGATTTTGGTGCCCAACTCCTAGCAGAAGTTTTGGAATTCTGCCGCTGTGCAGTTTGTACCATTGTCCGTGATGATGTTGTGTGGTACTCCGAATCTGAAGATGATTGATTTGACGAAGTTGACTGCCGTGAGGGCTGTGAGCTGGTGATTGGTACTGCCTTAATCCATTTGGTGAATTTGTCGATTGCGACCAATAAATGTGTTCTTCCTCCTTTTGATGATTTCTTGAGCGGGCCTACCATGTCGAGTCCCCATGTGGCGAGTGGCCATGATAGTGGTATGGTTTTGAGTTCTGATGCTGGGGCGTGCGGCCTACTAGCGAATTTTTGGCACGCGATGCAACGCCGTACGATATCCTCTGCATTTCTCATGGCAGTCGGCCAGTAGAATCCTGCCCTGAAGGCTTTTGCCATGAGTGCTCGACTGCTGGCATGATGTCCGCAGGTGCCTTCGTGGATCTCTAGTAGTAGGGCTTTGCCGTCTTCCTCGTCTATGCACTTTTGTAGGACCTGGGAGATGCTGCGCTTGTAGAGCTTCCTGTTGATTACTTTGAATGCTTTGGATCGTCGACTGACCCGTCGAGCTTCTGCAACGTCTTGTGGTAAATTTCCCTGTATTAAGAAGCTGAGGAACGGTTCTTTCCAAGCTGGGTCTTCCGGTGCAGCTGGCGCTGCCTCCTCGACTGCGTTGTTGGCTTCTTCATTAATGATTGGGTTTGCGGCTGCCACTTGCGCTGGTTCACCTGTGTTGTCATCCTCTGAGGTTGCTTCTGGCACTAGTTCTTTGGCTGTGATGGCGATCTCGTCTATGTAGACCTGGATGTTTCCGCCAATCTGGTTTCTCATGTATGCTTGCATCATTCGCTGGTATGTTGCTCCGGCATTGTTTAAACCAAAGGGCATTTTTTGATGGCGGGATGTGCCGCGAGGGGTGATGAACGGGGTGTGCTCTTCGTCTTCTTCCTTCATCCTGATTTGATTGAGCCCTGAGTATGCGTCGAGGAAGGACAGGAGGTCGCATCCTGCTGTGGAGTCGATTATTTGATCGATTCTTGGCAGGGGGAAGTGATCTTTTGGGAAGTGCTTGTTGATAGGCCCATAGTCTACGCACATCCTTAGTACCTCGGTGTCCTTTTTAGGGCCTAGGACTGGGTTTGCTATCCATGTTGATTTCTTTGTCTCTCTGATGAACTGTGCGTTGAGTAGTCGATTGACTTCTTCTCCGATTGCTCTGCGTTTGGGCTCTGAGAACCGTCGCAGCGCCTGTTTTACTGGCTTCGTGTTTGGCTTGATGTGGAGCGCGTGTTCCGCGAATTCTCGTGGTATCCCTGTCATGTCGGCTGGGCACCAGGCGAAAAATTTCCATTCTTCGCGGAGGAAAGTTATGAGGGCGGTTGCTTGCTCTTCTGGAAGGTGGGCATATACGCGGACTGTCTTCTATGGGTTTGTCGGGTGTACTTGGTGTGTGATCGTGTCACTGTTGACCCTGAAGTCGCGACCATATTCCTTTGTCTCGCTTCTGTTTGCTAGTGGAAATATGCTTTTGTCCGTCACCATGGCTATTTCGTGGAGCAGTTGCTGGGCTCCGAATGTGTCGGAGACTTTGTGGAAGTCGCGGTCGCACTAGTCCGATTTGATGAAGCTTCCCTCGACTGTGATGATTCCCGTAGGTCCTGGCATCTTGAGCATGAGATATGCGTAGTGTGGAACCGCCATGAACTGTGCGAGCACCGGTCGCCCGAGTATGGCGTGATACTGCGACTGCCAGTCGAGCACTTTGAACTCGAGTGCTTTCTTTGTGAAGTTGCGCTCGCTGCCGAAGATCACATCAAGCTGTATTGCTCCGATGGAGGTGGCTGCTTTGCCCGGGACTACGCCGTGTATTGTGCTTCCTGACTTCTTCCACATTGATCGTGGGATGAACATCTTGCGTAGAGTGCTGGCGAAGATGATGTTTAGACTGCTGCCTCCATCCATGAAAATTTTGTCCATGTCGTATCCTCCGATCTGGGCTTCGAGGACCAGGGGTGCGTGCCCAGGTCGCGGTACTGCAGGTGGATGGTCGCTCTGTGAGAAGGTGATGCTGGTCTCAGCGGCATTCAATTGGTAGGTTTCTGTTATCTTTAGGCCTTCGGCTGCTTCGGCTTGCAGGGTGTAGGCGTCTTGCTTTGCTTTCGAGGGTCTTCCTACTTGGATCATGCAGATTCGTCCCTGGGACGCGAGGTATTGCTCCTCTGCACTTGGTGCGGGTGACTGCATGCTTCTTCGAGTGTGTTTGGCTTCACGCTGCTTCTCCTCCTTGAGGCTGTTGGAGAGTTAGGCGAATAGGCGGCAATCTCCCAGGGTGTGGCTTGCTCTGAGATGTCCTCGGCTGTCTTTGAAACAGTGGATCGCGCAGGGTCCTTCCAGTTGCTATTTAGCTGTGAGTTTGCTGGAGCCGACGTGCCTTCTTCTCCTTGAGATTTGGAAGATCTGCGAGGGGTCTTCTGCTCGGCTGTGGAATCTTGGGTCGAGTTCTATCTCGTCGCTGAGTGGTTGATTGCGGATGAAGTTGGCGAATTCGTCTGGCCTTCGATCCGGGTCGTAGTAGTCTCTGGACTGGGTCTCGGAGTCACTGTCTTGGCGTGTGGTGGGAGTCCGGGTGGCGGCGGGTCGTCGACTGATGGGCGAGCCTTCGGCCACGCGTCGCGACTCCTCGAGTGGGTCTCTCAAGCAGCCTCCTTGTGCTTGTCTTCTGGGTCGTCGAGTTCTTTTCCGTTGGTGATGGATCTGGCAGTCGTCGAGGTGCTGGTCTTGGTTCTGCTGCAGGGTGACGAAGACGCTTGCGGTGAACTTGAATCTCTCGAGCGGATTGGATCTGGCTCTAGTTCTCGAGTCTCAATCTGTTGAAGTCGGGACCTCCGAGATCGTGATTCCAACCTGTGTAGTTCCCATAGACGGCGCCAATTGGCGGGGGTCAACCCTGGCAAATCCCATGGTCAGGGACCCTGGGTTAGCCATAGAGATGGCACAGGTTGGACGATACTCGTCTGCTAACAGGAGAAGCACTTCTTGCTCGATATTATTACGTGAGGGGGCGATTAAAGTGGAGGCCAAGGCAAGTTCTCGCAAGGCTAGGATGAGTAGATGCGTATTGAGATGAGATAGACGTCTCCCCTCCCGCCTTTATATACTAGGCTAGGTCTCGGGGAGTCCGTGCTAGGTTACATAGGTAGTTTCCTAATCCTAGTTCTGTCTTGTACGCCAAGTTGCACCTTCCATGATAGTCGCGGACTCCTACGTCGGTGCTTGGTTGGGCCAATCGTGGGCTTGTCGCAGCTTCCCAGCGGGCCTTCTGTCTTCATACGCACCAAGTAGCCTCACACGTAGGAGTCGTGGGGTCACCCCCTCGTTAGGATTGAAACCAGATTTTAGCTTCATCTCTCAAGGAGAAAGAAAAAGCTTAAGCTTAACAATATCACCATCTACTTCTTTGTACTTTTGCATATCACAAAGCTCAATAAAATTATTTAAGTGCAAAGCAGCATCATCTCTAGCACAAGAGAATTGATCTTTCATAACAAGGTTCAGCAAAGCAGGTTTAATCTCATAAGAAGGTGACGAAGTAGCAGGTGTAGCAATAGGAGTGCAGATAAAGTCACTGTTGTTGTGACTAGTAAAGTCACACAACTTGGTGTTCTCAGAGGAACCCATAGTAGCAACGAGCAAGATAACTATTTTTTCGATTTTTGATAAAGGACACTGAAGCAAAAATTGAAAGGTAAACAAACAAGACTAAAAAGCAAAGATAAAAGATAGTGTGCAACTCCCCTATCTTGAAGAGTGGAGTCCCCGGCAACGGCGCTAGAAATTTTCTTGATGCACAAGATAACTTCTTGCCCCTCGTTGGTTACCCCAAATGGAAGGTGATATGTAGATAGCGGCAAATTTCCCTTAGCGAAGATGCTAAGGTTGAATGTCGAACCAATAGGACTCCAACAACGATAAGTAGGTGGTGAAGTGAACAATGGCGCCGTTCACAACCCAAGGTTGCTTACTTCACCTGGACCTGCACACACAGCAAATAACTTTGCTTCCCAACGAGTACAGAGGAGTTGTCAATTCCTCCGGCCTTGTTGTTTACAAAGGATAAAACGCACGGGATAATAATGATAGTGATAGCAACGGAAAAGAAAATAAAGCAATAAATTGATAGCGAGTGTAAACAGTGTTGGAAATATGGACCAGGGTCCTATGATGTTCACTAGTGATGTCTCTCTCCCAAAAGACGATAAAATAGCCATGCGAGGTAAACAAATTACAGCTGGGCAATTGACAGGATAATGTGCGCAAACCAATGCTAATTATGCTATAAAGAAAGGAAGAGGCTCAAAAGCATGGGCGGTACGCCAACACAAGTAGACCGAAATCCATCTGCATCTACCTACTAATCATCCACCTTGAGATATCTATCCAGAACATCTCGCTGGTATTAAGTTGCGAACCGCACCCAAAGTGTAAACTCAAAGCAACAGACAACTGCATTAAAGAACTTTGCGTAAAGTAAACAATCCTTGCACCCGCAAGTACAAGCACCGTTGTTTTCCCCCTTGTGGCAACAGCACATCCCCTAGACTCATGTTTCTGTCACTCAATCTAGTCATCGGGGGGCATGAACCCACAATCATGCATAACGCTCCCTCTTAGAGTCACTACCTACTACTTGGCCAAAGCAATAAACAGCGACGGAGAACATGCAAGAATTACTCAAGAACATAAATATAAAAGAGGAGAATCAAATATATAACTCAATCACAATATGAACATAATCTCATAATCCATCGGATCCCAGCAAACTCAGCATAGCAACAGCAGAAAGATTACATAAGTGCCTCGATCATGTAGGGCAGCTCACGAGGTCTAATCCATGAAGAACAAAGAGGGGAGGAGAACATCACATAGCTACTGATCATAGACCCATGGTCCAAGGTAGACTACTCACGGATCATCCGGGAAGCATCCATGGTGGTGGAGAAGCTCCCGGAGGTGGTTCCTCCCTCCGACAGGGTGCCGGGAAGAGGTCTTCTGGTGCTCCCGATCTTGGAAGCGCGGCGATGGCGGAACAGAGGAGAGATCGCGAAAAATGTTTCCGTCCCCGAGGGTTTCTCGTCATGGGGAATAAATAGGCGAAGGGGGCAGCCAGAGGTGGGCTAGGGGCCCCAGGCGCCCCCCCTGGCGCGGCCTAGGGGGTGGCCGCGTCGGGTGGGCTCCTGGGCCCCCCCTGGCCCCCCTCGGCCCCCACTTTGGCTCTTTTGGAAGGTATGCTGATTTTTCCTATATTTTTCCCGAAATTTTTCTGGCACTTTAAATAAGGGGGAAACCTGAAATAGAAAAACATCAGAAAACAGGAACTGGCACTGGGGTGTACTGAGTTAATAGGTTAATCCAAATATGATCAAAAGTGTATGGAAGTTCATCAATATCATAGCAATATCACAAAAAAGAGGCATGGAGCAAGCAGAAATTATAGATAAGTTTTGGACGTATCAGTCCCGCACGCGCAATGATGTATCTGTGCGATGATTTCCTCGAAGCTGCAGGAATCAAGGAGGAATTTTATGGCCTTTGTGCCAATGCAGGTTTGACACGGCTAGCACTGTGTCGTGTTGTACAGTATAAAAAAACTCACCTCATGTTTTATTAATAGTTTCGGATATAATCATGATGTTGGGGTTATTGAGTTTAAAATTTACAATGAGCTTATGACCATGTATTTGGCAAGATTTTGTGATATAATAGGTGTGCCGAACGCTGGTCAGACGGCAAAGATGAACTATCATCCCTCCGAGATGAGGACTCTCTTCAACTTTCTTTGTAGCCAGGAGACGAGGGATATCCGGCGTACAAAGATTTCCAGCATCTTATTCCCCCATCTCAGGTATTTTGCGTATTTTATTGCTAGAGGGGTGTTTGCTCGTGACAACATGAGCAACGGTTCCGCACTAGATTTTGCTATCTATGCGAACGCCCTCTCTGGTAGGAATGATTATAATGTGGGTGCCTTGATTGCTCGATGCCTTGCTATGAATGGTAACAAGGGAGATTTATTTGGTGGCGTTTACGCCACACTTATCCATGAGTGTCTTAATGGCACCCCACATCCTGATGATGTTCCTTTTACTTACTCAAGTCTTGATCTTGTTGCTATGAAGAGTCATAAGTTTGTTACCATGACTTCAGAGTTTGGTAACCTTGTTTATATTTTGAGGTTTGAAAAGAGTATTATTCGAGAGATCCGTCTACTGCATCATTTTTGTTTGATTATACCCGCAGGAAAGGATGGTCCTTCAATGATACCCAGTTTGATGAGTTCATGGCCCAGTATCAGTCTCATAACCCCACGGAGGGGGTTGTGCCTGACGAGGGGGAGCATAATGAGTTCCCACCTTTCCAGGGGGAGACTGTCACCCAGTGGGGTGAGGGGTCTTCCTCTGCTTGGAGCGCGGAGCCTTCCTCATGGGAGGACCCGAGGACTTCGTTGTACTGATGACCCTCAACTGTAGGGGGTCATGTGTAGCGTTTTTGCGGGTAAGTTCACCCAATTTATTGATTCGACACAAGGGGGGCCAAAGAGTATTTATAAGCTTTGACAGTTGAGTTTTCAATTTAACCGCACCTGAAATATACTTACTTGAAACAAAATATTAATAAAAACTGTGGTATGATAGAGATAGTGATAACAGCGAAAGTAAAACAGCAAAATTAATTTACTAGTAACCAGCAGGATTGAAACATTGTAGGCTAGGGAGATGGATGGTTGGGCGCTGCATGGATAAGAGTGAACATGTAATAGATTCTAACATGGGGCAAGGCACACAGAAAATCAATGATCATCTAGGCAAATATCAAACATTAGGCATATATCCCGTAGGTAGTTGTGTGTGCTTGCAATAAGAACTTGCACAACATCTTTTGTCCTACCATCCCGCTACGAACGGGGCCAAAGGGAACTTATGGAGATTAAGGTGCTCCTGTGAAAGAGCACCGGAACAAAGCAATAAACTCAATGGATACATTAAATCCTCAAATTATGAACCATCCCTTTGGTGTCCCAAGCTGTCACCTTTGGGATCGCCGGTTCCAGACCATAATAGGTGCATACAACTCATAGATAGGATCAAGAACATAGATATACTCATGAAAACACAAGTGGTTCAGATATGAAAACATGGCACTCGGGCCCAAAGTGACAAGCATTAAGAGCAACAAGTTGTAGCAAAGATGATAAACACCATAGTAGATGATAGGCAACATGCCCCCAACAATCTGACGAACTATTACATGATCAAACTCATCCAATCCCTACCATCCCCTTTGCCTATAGCATGGAACTACTCACACATGTGAAGAGAAGTCATGGAGGGAGGATGGAGTGGTGATGTTGATGACGATGGCGACGATCTCCCCTCTCCGGAGGCCGAATCAGCCTCCAGATTAGCCCTCCCGAGGAAGAACAGAGGGTGGCGGCGGCTCCGCAACGGGTTCAGGAAAAGCGACCTCTGTTTCGGGGGTTTCCCGTCACGGGAATAAATAGAAGCCTCGGTAGAGCACCAGAGGAGGGGGGAGGCCCCCAGACGGCCAGCCGGCGCGGCCAGGGGTGGGGCCGCGCCAGCTGGGGCACCTGGAGCCCCTCTGGCCCCGCTTCTGCTTCGTGGAAACTTCGGGTGCGTGGATTTTTTATGAATTTTCCTAGAATTTTCTGAGATACCTAAAAATCCATTTTCCTGCACACAATAAAACCATACAGGCAGCTCTGCTGAGAACAGCGTCAGTCCGGGTTAGTTTAGTTCAAATCATGCAAGAATGAGGCCAAAACAATAGCAAAAGTGTTTGGAAAATTAGATACGCTTGAGACGTATCAACTCCCCCAAGCTTAGCCTATTGCTTGTCCTCAAGCAATTCAGTTCAACGAACTGGACGCGACAAAGAAAACTTTGAAAAACTCTTTTGCTTCATAAGATGTATATAAGCATGTACTACGAAAAGAGTTTAGCAAGTATTGAAAGAATGCTATGAAGACAATGCACGAAGCAATCCTTTTTTCAAGTGATCAATCACAAAAAACCAAAAGTAAATAATATGCTGCCGAAAATCAAGACAATATCACAATGCACATAGCTTGAACATACTAGAGTGGTATCTCGCTAGCCTCCATGAGTGTAGCAAAACATAAATGCAGAAACTTCTCCGGAGTTTTAAAGGAGACTAGAACTAAGAATTTCAGAACAAGCAATATCGCAATCATGCAGAAGACAGTGTAGTACTTTGGGAAAATGCATATTACACTAAGAATGACAGTTATGCTCAAGAAAGAAGGGGAGACTCTCGAACCGTGGCTTTTTGATGGCAAGGTTGAAAACCCGTGGCTGGAAGCAAAGACTAAACATGTACCAGAGCTCTTGGTTTTGAAAACAGAGATAAAATTCTTTTTGAGAAGTGAAACTTTCCAGTCAACGGTGAACGGTAAAGGTCTCTACATATATCCCATGTCAACCATATTAATGCTTTTGCTTACACCTTTGTTCCCTTTTCCATAAATCAAGTATGGGGGAGGTGTAACTCTTTTTTTAATATAAATTTGACTAGTTAAAACTTTAGTCAAAATATTTTTGGCATGGTAGATACTTATTTTCCCTAACCGCACCATGAGCTTGTACGGTTACAAAAGGGAAGCTTTTGAATAAATTTCGAGATGGCACAAGAAAGTCTAAGTTAGGGGTGGCCGGTAAATACCACATATAGGAAGGTATGGTGGACTCAAGTGGAATAACTGGTTTGAAAAGGAGTTTGGATACACAAGCAGAATTCCTCTTAGTGCGAGTGAAGGCTAGAAAAGTACTGGGAAGCGACTAACTAGAGAGCAATAATTGTCATAATCATGCAGAGCGACAAAGCAACATTGAATCGGGCATAAAAGTGATATAACTATTCTGAAATAAAAAGATCATCAAGGCATGATAGACTTTTTAGACATAAACATGTGCCAAGTCAATCCAAGAATTCTCCGAAGGAAAATACCACTTCAATATGCCAAACCATGAACAATGCAATGCATATAAATCATTTCAACAACACATTATGCACTCTAGCTATTTGTGATCAGCCACAAAGAAAGCATGAACACTGGGAAAGCATTGTAAACATAGCACTATGTCGCTACAAGATGGTCTCTAGATCATAAGTACATGCATATGTACAAAAGTAGAAACAACAAGAGTTCATACCGGTTTTCCTTGTTGCTTCCCTTTCGTCGATCTTCTTCATTACTGCCTTGTCACTTGCATGACCGAACGTTCACCGTTCAATATAGTTGGCATGGGAGATATGGAGAGACCTTTACCGTTCACCGTTGACTAGAAAGTTGCACTTCTCAAAAAGAATTTTATCTCTGTTTTCAAAACCAAGAGCTAATATTTATTCTCGCGAGGCCTCTAGTGCCCTACCGAGGCCTCTATTTATTCTCGCGACGGGGAAACCCCAGAACAGGAGTCGCTTTTCCAGTTTCCGTCGCGGAACCGCCGCCACCCTCTGTTCTTCCTCGGGAGGGCTAATCTGGAGGCTGATTTGGCCTCCGGAGAGGGAAGATCATCGCCATCGTCGTCATCATCACCACTCCATGCTCCCTCCATGACTTCTCTTCACATGTGTGAGTAATTCCCTGTTGTAGGCAAAGGGGATGGTAGGGATTGGATGAGTTTGATCATGTAATAGTTCGTCAGATTGTTGGGGCATGTTGCATATCATCTACTTTGGTGTTTATCATCTTTTCTACAACTTGTTGCTCTTAATGCTTGTCACTTTGGGCCCGAGTGCCATGTTTTCATATCTGAACCACTTGTGTTTCATGGTCGGACGTCCGGTAGGCGTCGGACATCCGTTCCCTGGAGCTTCTGCTTGATTGATGGCGAGGCTGCTCGCGTCCATGTCAACAGCGTCGGACGTCCGGCTGGGATCGGGCATCCGGTTCCTGGAGCATCATCTTCTCGTTCCCGAACCTCGTCTTCTCCTTTCTACTTCTCGTCTTCTTCATGGTACCTGATCATGCATACATACAAAGACTTAGTCAGTATATAATTCTCATTAAGCACAACATCAGATTCTATTAAGAGAAAGTTCACATGTTGTTCAATTAGCTTTGCACGAGCTCTTGTAATAGGTCCAAGTCTGATTTGACTGGCTTGTTCATCAGGAAGAGTTGGGGATGTACTATCAATAGGGATGTCCTCATCATATGGGGGGCCCTTCGGCCTATTTTTACGCCTCGTCGCAGAAACCCTGGAGGAGAAGGCGCCGAAGGATCAAGTGGTGTTGCGGCTGAGAGAATTGCTTCGAAGGTGATATGTGCTAAAATGTTACTCCCTCCAATCCATAATAAGTGTTGTGCATCTAGTACAAACTTTGTACTAGCTTAGTACAAAATGAGCGGCATTTATTATGGATCGTAGGGAGTACTTGACAGTTCTTTTTTTCTTTCTTTTTTTTACGAAGAAGCAATAGCTGCTTGCAATATATTAAGAAGGAGCAGAAAACAGTATGTACAAGTTGGAGATCCCACTACCACGCAGCAAAACACGCGCGCACACACACACACACGCACAGGGGGGAGGAGTCGATCCGCAGGGAGAGGAGCCCTCGGTTACCGAGGGCGGAGGGAAGTTTTACATGCGTTCAAGGCGGCCTCCATCTTGCTCTGAACACATTGTTCTTTTTTGTTCCTACAACTAAATGATTTTTTTGTATCGGCATGTTTGTTACGATGTCTCGTAACATTTGTGTCTCCTTTTCAGATAACTAAAGTTGGGGTGGCTGCTTTTTTTAAGCAAAGGCAAAAGCTTTGCCTTATTATTAATTAAGAAGAGGGTGCCCGGTTTATTAGTGGAAGAAACCGGGCGAAAATCATACAACAGACAACACCACAGAGAGGGGGGCACACAACGATAGAGAGCAACACCTAAAGCAAACAACACCCAAAGCAACAACCTTCCTCAACCTACTACAATCGCGAACTGACGGCAACTCTAAGACCACGCATCCGCCGAAGCTTCCCTTGCCAATCCCTCCTTTCATCTTTTGACCCAAATAGGAACCTTCTTGAGAGATTTCTCCACCTTCTTGATTAGGCCCTCAGAAGCCTTCCCTTCCAAGACGCAAGCAATGTCCTTGCCATAACCAGGAATAGTTGCCTCTAAACGGGTGAGTAAGCCGCAAATCTCTTTAGCCAAAAGAGCCTCAGAGCTAGGAGGCAACACTCCTCACTATCCACGGAGGGAGTCGAGACCACCGTCAAAGTCTCTAACGAGGCCAATGCTGAATCCCCACACGACTCCTGAAACACTGGTCTGATCGGCACGACCGGAGCCAAGATCACACAATTGCCCCCACCCTCAGAGGCAGTCATCGCAGCAAGCTGCGGCGACGGGCAAGGACTGCCACGAGTAGAGAAACAACCAATGTGAAGTGTGTCCTCAATCACAAACGGCCCCTGCTCAATGGAGTTAAGCGGAAATGAAGCTTGTGCAGAGGTGAGCCCGAGGCCACCAAAAGCACATGCATCTGTCGGCTGCAAAGAATCACCAACGCGTGCCAAAAACAACTTGAGTGCTGCCACCTCTTCACGAAGGGGGAGAGACGCCTCCTCAATGCGGTCAATGACCAGCTGACGGAGCTCCATGTGTAGCAAAACAAAGTGGGACTGAAAGACAGAGCCATTGAACTCCTCGTAACACCTAGGAGAGGGCCTTGGCTACACCGCAACACGCAACGACAAGTGACACACAATCCCCTTACAACTCAGAGGCGATGATGGACGACGAGGCTGAGCGGACAGGGAACGGCTCTGCTGGCAAGGAGCACGAGTGTCCGGAGGACAAGCCCGAGCATCCGGAGAGCAAGAACAAGCAGCAGGAGACCGCGCATGGTAGAAATGCTCCCAATGACCAGGACGACGGCATCGGATGCATCTGAAGGGCCCACGGCAAGCGCTGACGTGGTGGCCATGCTCGAGGCACCGAAAACACCTCCCACGATCCCAACGCTTGAAGGCGAGGCTATGGTCGAGACGTTCCTCCCGAGACGATGGTTGCACACCTTTCTCATCAGCTAGAGCGGTTGTAGCAGCAGAGAGGTCGCCGTGAACCGAGCCGAAAACAACGTCTTTGGTGGAGGTCATCACAGTCTGCGGAGCCATGGATGGTGTCTTCAAACTCGGAGCGACCACAGACGGGTGACGCGGAGAGCGGCGCAACGCGACAACCTGCCAGGCGCGTTTCCACCCGTTGCAACCTCCTCCACGCAATGCGGCTGATCAGCGAAAGCAGCGGCCGATCCAAAAGGGCGCAACCGCAGTGATGGCAGCACCCCATGACCGCACGAGGAGTTGCAGCTGCAGGGGACGACGATAGTTGATGCGACCCGCAAGCGGCCGCCTTGCAGCTCGAGCGGCGTCTCCAGGACCACGTCGACACGCGCCGCCTCGCAAGTCCGCTCGTCGGCCGTTGGGGAAGCAGCAGACGACAACGGGAGGGGCCGGCCGGAGGAGATGCCGACACGTCCCCGCACTGCCGGACCAGCCTTGCGGCCGACGAGGAAGGCCGCGACAAGCGCGGCGGCCAGAGCAGGGGAGGTTAGTGGCGAGGCCATCGGGGACACCATCGCGGACGTGGCATCCAGCAACCCCGTCATGGATTGCACGAGGAGGAGCAAAGCCGGGATGAGCGGCAAGAGAACGAGGCGTGCCTTGCGGATCCGGAGCCGCCGGAGGCAGGGGAGGCTAGGGGAAGGAGATCAGCCCGGCGGCGGCGTCGTGCGCCTGGCCGTGCTCATGTCGCGGGAGCTCCTTTCCTGAGGTTTATGTTCTAGTACTTGTTTGTTGTTGGGGGTGGTTGCTTTGACTCTTGAGAGAACTAGGCTTGGGAATGACAAAGAAATACAGTGCATGGAAGAGTGTTTCCGCATTTTAGAATTGCAGAGGGTCCAGAAGACAAGAGAGATCATGAGGCAAGCAAACCAGAGGCATGAGAAGGAACCGAAAGATTTGTTGGATAGCTTGGTGTTGCTGATGCACAATGGGTAGGGGAGGCTGTATATATAGAGATCCTGCCAATGAGTCGACCGACTGCCAACGGTTTGATAGACTAAACGGCTTGCTGCTATTGAACCAAAACATGTTTTACTAGCTGTTGTCAAATGCAGTATAAATTAGTACATGATGGGTTACTTCCATGGTACATGTGAGAAGGGGAGGGATGGTATTGCTATACATGTGCTACCACTGTTTGTGTGTCGATAAATACGCTTATTTTTTAAGTAGGAGAACATATAATACTGCACACAGTACCAGGAGCCACCATGCGCGTGTGTGATCCGACGGTGAACAAGCGAATAGGATAGCGGGAGCCAGGTAGCTCGGCCTCCAAACGACATTTTTGCTAGTTGTGGTGTTGTCTCATAAAGTTTATATGTGCTTATAAAAAATTAGTTGCTACAATATTTTAATGTGTTTGTCATTTTAATTTCACCTACTTGTCGTGTTGTCTCATGAAGCTTATTTATACTTATAAAAATCCAGTTGTCACAATATTTTAATGTACTTGCCATTTCAATTCTACCTAGTTATCATGTTGTTTCACAAAGCTTGTCATTTATTGTAAAAATTAGTTGTCGTGATGTTTTGCTACACTTCTCGATTTAATTGTACTCAATTATCATCATATCTCATAAAACATATCCCTTCGTTTATTTTTACTCTGCGTATTAGATTTTTCAAAAGTTAAACTTTGCAAACGTTGGCCATATTTATTTAAAGGAATAAGAACATCTACAATACCTAATAAATGTAATATGAAAATATATTTCATGATGAATCTAATAATATTGAATTTGTGTTGTGAATGTTCATATTTTTCCGTATAAACTTGGTCAAACTTTAATAAGTTTGACTTCAGACATTTTTATATGCAGAGTAAAAGGAAATGAAGGAAGTATTGTACTGTATAAGCTTAGCCAAAGTTTTTTTTTACGTAGAAAACATATCCAACAATTCATTTTGTGTGGTCCAGAGAGAGGGAACAATCCCGTAAACTGAGCGACTGGTGCTCCACGTTTGCCGCTGAACCATTTCCACTGCCACCCCGTGGCGCGCCTTGTCCTCGCGCATGCCATCTTGCATGCAAGCATCGTCGAATGCCATGGAAGAAAATTCCCCATTCCGCACTCGTCTTGCTTGCTTCGACCTCCGCTCCACGACGAGCTCCGGCCAGCGATGTCGCTGGAGGGGGAGGTCCGTGTCAACAGAAGCATCTTCTGCTTCGAGGCCTCTATCCGCCCCACCTCCAATGGCGTCTTCTCCGGCGACGACCCCCTCAAGTTCTACTTCCCCCTCCTCCTCTACCACATCTGCACCATCTTCATCCTCTCCCGCGCCATGCACGCCGGCCTCCGCCGCGTCGGCGTCCCGCTCGTCATCTCCCAGATCCTCGTACGTGCACGCACTCGCCACTCGCTCGCTCATCCATGCACGCCATTGTTGTGCTCTGAGCAATTGAGTGTCGATTGATTGGTTAATTACTAATTGCACAGACGGATCTCCATTCCATGCTATGTATAGGCCGGCGCGCTGCTGGGGCCGTCGTTCCTGGGCCACTACCTGCCGGGCATCGGCGAGCCCTTCGCCACGCCGGAGGGCTGGGTCCAGATCAACACCGTCGGCGGCTACGCCTTCACGCTCCACATCTTCACCGTCGGCGTCAAGACGGACCTCGGCATGATCGTCAAGTCCGGCAAGAAGGCCATCGCCATCGCCGTCCTCGGCACCGCCGCTCCCCACCTCGCCATGTACCTCACCGGCCTCGCGCTCAGCGACCGCCTCCCCAAGCAATGGACCGACACCTTCCTCCTCACCAACCTCAACTGCTGGTGGTCCCTCTCCGCCTTCATCGTCGTCTGCTGCACGCTGCACGACCTCAACCTCCTCTCCTCCAAGCTCGGCCGCCTGGCCATGTCCGCCGCCCTCATCGGGGATTTCGCCAACACCTTCGCCATCGCCGGCGTCACGTCCTACCTCCTCCAATCCAGCCCCGAGGAGAAGCTGCAGCGGATTGGCTTCGCCTCCTCCATCTCATTCTCCATCTTCATCGCCCTCATGGGGCTGGTGGCACGGCCGGCGATCGTGCGGCTGATCCGGGACGTGCCGGATGGCACGCTCCTCTCTGAGTCCCGCCTTGTGGCCGTGCTGCTAATCTCCGTCACCTGCAGCTTCGTCGGCGAGCTCCTCGGCCTCCACGCCACGTACGGGCCGTTCATGTTGGGCCTGATGCTCCCCGGCGGCGCCCCGCTGGGTGTGACCCTGGAGGAGCGGCTGGACCGGCTCGTCGTCGGCGTGCTGACGCCGCTGCTCTTCGCGCAGGGAGGGATGCGGATGAACGTCCACACCATCACGGACGCCGCCACCGTCGGCCTGCTCGAGGTGTTCTTGGTCGTGGGCGTCGCGGCCAAGTTTGTGGCGTGCATCGTGCCCTGCTTGTACTGCCGGATACCGCTCCGGGAGGCCGTCGCCGTTGGCCTCATGATGAACTTTAAGGGCATCACGGAGTCGGTGTACGCATCGGCGTTCATGGATTCCAAGGTGCTGGAAGACCAGGAGTACGCGGCGTTCATGATCAACGTGCTGGTCGTCGGCGCCGCCACAGCGTCGGCAGTCAAGTACATGTACCACCCGGAGGAGAAGTACGTGGCGAACCAGCGGCGCACGGTGAAGACCAAGAGGGTCGGCGAGGAGCTCCGGGTGCTGGCCTGCGTCCACTCGCAGGTGGACGTGGGGCCGATGGTGGCGCTGCTTGACGCGGCCAGCCCGACGCCGGAGACGCCGATCTCGGTGTACCTCCTCCACCTGGTGCCGCTGGCGGGGCTCACCAGCTCCGTGCTCCGCTCCTTCAAGCACGGCGACCAGCACTGCGTCCCGACGGGGTCCAAAGCCAGCGAGTCGGAGCGGGTCGTCAACGCCTTCCGCTTCTTCGTGGGGCAGCGGCAGCAGGGCTCCTCCTCGCTGCTCCCCTACGTGTGCATCGCGCCCTACGCCACCATGCACAACGACGTCTGCACCGTCGCCCTCGACAAGCGCGCCATGCTCATCATCATCCCCTTCCACAAGCGCCTCGCCATCGACGGCTCCGTCGAGCCCACCTCCCCCAACGCCGGCGCCATCCAGGAAACCAACGTCAACATACTCAACTACGCCCCCTGCTCCGTCGCCATCCTCGTCGACCGCGGCAGCCTCTCCGGCGTCGTCAGCACCGCCTCCACCGACTCCATCGAAGGGGCCTTCCCGCACCGCGTCGCCATGTACTTCCTCGGCGGGCCCGACGACCGGGAGGCCATGGCGCTCGCGACCTACATGGCCGAGGACGCGCCCATCGGCCTCACCGTCTTCCGCTTCCTGCTGCCGGTGGAGTGGCAGCAGCGCCTCGACCCCGAGGAGGACGAGCAGGACGAGGAGGCCATGCAGGACTTCCTCCGGCGGTGGGTGGACGACAACCGGGTCACCTACAGCCAGCACACCGTCGGCGGCTCCGACGAGATGGTGGGCGTCATTCGGAACACCAGCGTGGCCTTCAACCTGCTAGTGGTCGGGCGGCGAGCGAACAGCCGCGAGTCGCCGCTGACGGCCGGCATATCGGACTGGAGCGAGCACCTGGAGCTCGGCGTTCTGGGGGACCTGCTCACGTCCGCCGACTTTGGATCCCGGGTGTCCACGCTGGTGGTGCAGCAGCAGACCAAGGCGGCCGCCGGTGAGCTGTGCCAGCAGTCACCGGAGAAGCAACTAGAGCAGACACCACGCGCCACAGACCCCGATTCACCTTAGTTCCTCCTCCTCAATCATATCTCTTAATTACAGAGTACAAATTAAGCTACGTAGTTGTATTTGTATATTTGTAACCCTAACCCAATGTAATTAACATCTTGGAGGCTACGTACTCTAGGTCCTACTGTATTTGACACAGATTCAGTATAGAAATTCAGGCCGGCACACAATTGCATCTGCATGCCGCACTCGTTGTACTATTTGACACAGATTCAATATAGAAGTTCAGGAACCGAATATGGAATCACAACAAAAATTGAAAAATTACAGAAGTTCTAACAAGCATGCTAGGCTGATGAATGATGACTGATGAGAACGTTTTCAGAATTGCAAGCCTTGCTGCTGATGACAATATTCATAAAGGTTCTAGCCTTTCAGTTCAGTCAAAAATATTAGTCGAAGTTGATTCCATATTCGATACCGGAGTTGCTATGACTCTTTGCTGCATACTTTCTGTTGTTATTACATAAAAATGATTACAAGCACAAAAATTACCAAGTGCACACGAAAACTTTCCGTCGTTCCCATCAGCTCCTTGATTCCATATGAGAGAACTTGGCAGACAAAGTTGAACAATAATACTAACAATCAATCAGTCCTAGTGTTGTTCCAGTGGTAGGCAAGATAAGCACCTGCAGATATTACCTTCTATGGCTGTACTGCTTTAGCTATCTACTACTGTTGATTAGTCCTCAGTTTCACAGTGAGATTCCAGAGGTTGATATATGCTTCATAAATCTAGACATGCCGCATAGTATATCAAATAAACAACATATATAGCTCATTTAATGTCCTGATGCTCCAGGATAATACAAATTTAAGGAACTACATACACCGTAGCTAATCAAGGTTGGACAAAAAATACAAAGTGGGATAAGAACATAGGCAAGAGTAAGCCCTCAATGTACCTTTTCAACACCGTCGCACAAATGGATCAATTACATCCAAATCACGGACATGCTTGATATCCCAGGAAGTGCGGATACATCTATCAGTTGTGAAATGAAACTGAGCACCTCTTGAAACTCTGTCGTGCAGCTGAAGTTTCCTACGTTGTTCTACCAAGAACTCCTCATTGTAATAACTGGTTTCAACCTGAAGTGTCATCGACTCTAGCATTCTCGCGTTCAATACAAAGAATGTCACAAAGTTAACTTGCGAATCATTGCCCCAATATGATATCAGAACAATCGTCTTCAGACGGATGTCAAGACAACTGATGAGATTCCGGTGTTTACGGCGCCACAAGTTGCTTGACTCTGATGTACGTGGCTACAAAAACACACAGAGATAACTAAAATCAACCACTTGAGAACAGAAACCGATGAAATGAGCAGTTGAACTTTCGGTGAAGAATCATCACCTTAATGTACAGCCTCTCCAGGCATGGAAAGCATGTCAACAACTCGATAACCGTATCCAAACAGAGAGTTTTCATCCGGATAGCTAAGATCTTGACGGTGCGCACCACCATTGCCAGCTTATCTACATGTAATCCCTTTATCAAGCATGAAAGACAACATTAGGCCACGCATAAGTCAGGTGATATGTCATTTTCGTACACATAGAAATCAGAAATGCAATTGAGCAATTCAGAAGAACGATGGATCAATGGTATACCTGAATAACTGTGGACCCAAGCACGAGCCTGTAGAGTTGATCCTGACAGCACTCGTAGTACCCATCAGAAAGGAAACCTACGGTCTCCAGTTTAGGTGCCTCAATTACTGAAATGTGCAGGCCAGTTTCCTGATGAAGAAGGAGCAACCTTTCAAGGCAAGGGGCATTGCTGATGATGAGTTCGTGTAACTGTAACGGGGCTCCGTTACTTCTGGAAACAGCATAGCTATCAAGACCAAGGCTTCTAAGGGACAGCGAGTTGATTCGGATGCAGCTAAAGCCAAAGCTGTGGTGAATCAGAAGGGACTCCAGAGCAGGGCACCTGGCAATCAGGTTATGCAGCGAGCACTCCGAGATGCAGACGAATTCAAGCCCGAGCTGCTTGAGCAGGGGAAAGTGCAGCCCTTTGACGGTGCTGTCGGGGAGGTTGCAGCATCCGATGGTGACAACGCGGAGGGTGGGCGAGAAGCGGAAGATTGATGCCGGCGGCGGCTGCTCGAAGCATGAGAACTCAAGCTCCTGGAGGTTTTCGAGAGCGGCGCACCGGAGCAAGGAGTCCACGGTGGCGGCTGGGGATTCGAGCAGGTCAGCGTGGATGCAGAGGCGGCGGCCGGGGCCTTGGTGGGAGGAAATAATGCGTGATACGGTACCAGCAAGTTCGTACCCGTGCTTGAGTCCACGGCAGTCGAGGTTTAGAGGGGCGGAGCGCCAGAGGTGGCGCCACCGGGAGGACAGGATCTGGGTGCGGGCGCCGTCCTTGGTGGGGAGTAGGGAGATGATGTCGCCGAGGACGGCGTCCGGGAGATTGCTGATGGTGTCTTCGGCCGGGGGCTCAGATTCCGCCAACTTCCTTCTTCGGGTCATAGGACCGCCGGCCGGCGGGGGCGGCGGAGGAGGCTCGCGCCGCCGCATTTCTCAGATGCGCACAAGCAGCTGGGGATTAGGGTCCAATGGAGGGAGGATCGGGGTTGCGTTTGAAATGGTTCACCCGAAGGCTGTTGTTGTGCCTTGAGCTGGGCCTGAAAGTTGGAAATATGGGCCCAAAATGATGCTTCTGGACTATTGTGTAATAAAAAAAAGTAGTACACGAAATATGTCTATTTGGATCTGTTTTACTCCACAAATTTTTTTGGATTTCTGTTTTTATTTAATTAAATTTTCCTACCGTCCAAAATCATTTTTGTGGATTGGCAGTTATTTTAATTTTTGTGATCAATCCTCTAAAAGTCAAGCTGATGTTTTTTAAGTAATTTTGTATGTGTTAGATACTTCCAAAATTCTAATAAGCTCACATTGAATCATAAGTTGATTTGGAGAATTGCTTTGAACCATTTCTGTTGCATGGGAAGCACGTAAGATTTAAAATAGCGGCAAAGATTAAACCGCACTTTGCAATGCTCTTGAAAGAAAAAAATTCCCGCATAGCGAGAGAGGTTGAGGAACTCACGCTGATAGGCTTCAACAGTCATGTTGCCCTGAGTGAGGTTGCAGAATTCTTCCTTCTTACGGTCCATGATCCCCTGAGGAATATAGCGGGCGCGGAAGGCGGACTGAAATTCATCCCAAGTGATGACTTCTCCGACTGGCAGTGAACGCTTGTGGGTGCTCCACCACTGAGCAGCGGCGCCTTTCAGGTGATAGGACGCAAAGTTCACATAGTCGGCTGGATCGACATTAGCAGAATCCAGCTCGTGAGTGATGTCGCGAAGCCAGTCATCAGCATCCAACGGCTGAACAGTGTTGCGGAACATAGTGGGGTTGAGGCGGGTGAAGTCGTGCAGAGTCACGGTGGCGTGCTGATGATGGTGCCCATTCTGATTCGGCTGGGGGAACTGAGCCATGACATTCTCCATGAACTGACGGTTCAGCTCGAACTGTTGCATCATCGCGGCCATGTAATCCGGCGGCGGAGGTGGTTCGTTGGCAGCACAACCACGACCTCGACCACCACGACCAGCCATCCTGCTAGAATTTAACAGGGGTATTTCAGCGATGAAAATTTAACGAGATACCGGAATCAAGCCTGAAGTAAAGCGACAACGAAGAGGGGCGCGGAAATATAGAAGTAGTCATATAAGACATACACATTCACACACGGAGTCAATCGAAAATCGGGCAGCGTGACGTCGTAGAAATTAAGGAAAAAGGACTCACTAGGCGGCGCGCAGACCGCGGTAAGGATTACACGACGCGACATAGATTCCACTATGTCAATCACGCCGCAAGAAAACTGTTGGACACAGGAGTTAATGCCAGAGGAAGCACCAAAACGCCGGGTGGAATCAAGAGAACGTGATCCTAATGTCAGAGTTTGTAAAACTTACCAGCAAGTATAAGAGAGCAGAGTCCCAGAGCATAGGTAAGGAGAAAAGGATCCTAATACCATAGATATCACACGTAGTGACATCGATGTGGGCCCGTAAGCCAAATATTAAGTTAGCAAAATAGTTTTTCAAAGTCTAGACTCAACTTCGACCAAGTAGTGGTGGGGTGGCTTCCTACAGGCAGTCGGCTCTGATACCAACTTATGACGCCCCCAAAATCAATCTGTGTACAGTAATCATACACGCAGGGTACACGGCTGAGATTAGGGTGCCACGGTGAGAATATCACAGCACAACACTAAACACAAAAGGATAAATCAATATGTTACAATACAAGGGATCACGAGGATCTGAATACATAAGTCATACAAGCCATAATATCTGAGTACAGACATAGTTAGTCAAGTTTTGCCTTAAGAAGGCTAGCACAAATCACATCAGAGATACAGATCGAAAAGGCGAGGCCTCCTGCCTGGGATCCACCGAACTACTCCTGGTCAACGGGGAACTCGACGTCGTAGTAGTCGCCTCCGGGGTACTCCTGCTCCTGGGCTCCAACGTCGACTGCAGCGGCCGATCAGGCAAAGCGAAAAAGAGAAATAAAGCAAAGGTGAGTATCTAGCATACCCGCGAGTCTTACGTCCGCTACTAAGCATTTATGCATGTATCAAATGGAAAGGGGAGGCTATATATAGTGGACTGTAAGATAGAAATCAGAATAAGGGTAAGAAGCTAGGCCTAACGAAGACTAGCATCTTCCGACGAGTCTTGCAGCATGAGGAGAGAATAGCCAACAGTTTATATAAAGCATAAAATAACAATGCAACAGAAGTTGCTGCAGCATCGTATAATAGTAAGTTGTAATAATTAACAATGCCTCCGAGATCCCCTCCTCGACATCCCCGCGAGGAAGAGAACCCGGAACCATACAGTTTAATGATAATAGTTTGTAGTGGTAAGATCCAGCTTCAGCATAAAGCGTCATGTTACCGTGGACACGGCTATTCGAATAGATTAAACTCCCTGCAGGGGTGCACTACTGTCCAGCCTGCACGCTCGGATCTCTAGGGTGGCGGGAACCTTGTTAGGGAACGCTCCACCAAAGCTATCCGACACGGTGCAGCCCATCCTAGGCTCAACAGAGAGGCCATCCGCCGAACTAAATCCTATGCGCCAAGGGGTCTAGGACCCTTACCCTTGCACGCTCCTGCACGGTGCGAGGCTGGCCGGGAAGCAAAAGGAAACACCACTCGCGAGTAAAGAAGACACACAACTTCCCGGCAATCAGACCGCGATATTGCTGACGTCTGAAGAGCTTTCGAATGAACTACGACGCAGGGGAGCCCATAACTCCTTATCCCACGTGAAGGTAGTGCGTACAGACCAACGGGCCTCTCAAGTCATCCACCGAACCATTTAGCATTTTATTAACTTGCGGGACAACCGTTATCGTTGCCTCGATTTAACTGACCCGCGGACAACGACAGCAGTCAGGACCACCAGTACATCGGTGCCTGCCCTGTCGTCCCACCAAGTCTCTGCGGTTACCAACAAGGTGAACCGACTCCTTACCTTGTCTCGCGTGTGCTCCTGGAGGAGCTCGACTTCCGTGGTTTGGTAACTCTCGCGGCCAACGATCAGGGGCCAAGCACACTGGTACACTGGTCGTACCCTCCCTGTCGTCCCGTCGCAATACCGCTCGCGGGAACCGTTGGGTCGGCTGACTTCTTACCTTTAAGGACAACCGTTGCTCAAGTACCTAGAGCGGCTATACAGAGTCAACAACGAGTGGAGTACAAGAATTACTCCTTGATAGCTCACACTTGATGGTGGCGCGGCAGAGCCGAGCTAGGGGGCCTGAGGCGGTGTATGCATTGTACCGTACCTGTGCAGTTATAATATTTGTATCCGCGTTCACTCCCCTGAGTGATCACGGCCCTCTATCTAATCCTAGCTAACAATGCGCAGGGCTCACTGCTGAATATAATATATATAATAGTCAGCATAGGATAAAGTATGGTACATCAAGGGGCGACAAAAACAGGCTATGCAATTGAATAGGATTGTAACGTAGCAGCAGCAGTAACAATGCCTAGTGCAAGAAAAGTACGGAAAGATAGGCGATATCTGGGGAAGAGAATGGCTCTGGTTGCCTGGAAGCTCGACGGTAGGGGTAGGGTCGTCGACTTAGTAGTCGTACTCAGCGGCGGTGTAGTCGGCGGCAGCAGCGGGGTCTACCAGAGAATAAAGGGGGGAAGAAACAGTAAATATAAAGCAAACATATGCAAACATATGAATGACATGGCAAATGCATTGATGTCGGTATTCTAACGCAGTACGATGTATCAGGCTCGGAGCGGAAATTCATCCGGGGATGAATTACCAGCTCCGGGTGATTACCGAACAATGTGTCCGGAGAGGGGAGGTATCATGCCGGAGGTGTCGTGGACATCCGAAAAACGTATGGGTGGTGTATCCGTCTTAGTTGAACTATTCTGAGCAACTTTTGTGTTCAGAATAAATTCATTTGGATACTTTAACAGTACCGGACAAATCATCGGACAGACGGTCCGGAGGGGGACGGTTCAATGTTTGTTGTGTTAGAGGGGTGTGATAGACATACGGATAGCGTATTCGTATTCGTTATATTTTTCTGGTTAACTTTTATGTATAAACTTTTTTGATCTGAGCTACGGTTTATTTTCTATGATTTTCTAAAGTTTTAAGCATTTTAAATCATTTTCTAATTTTTTTTGAATTATTTTATTAATTAACAGAAACATTATCCACAGCATATTTGACCAGTCAAAGCTGATATGGGGGGCCCACATGTCAGCCTCTCAATTCTAATAAAACATTTTATAAATAAAAATAGTGGGGTGGCCCACATGTCATACTAACAATTTTTAAATTTCTTTTAATAAAACAAATATCCAGTGGGGTCCCACTTGTCATTGTAACAATTTTAATAAAATTATTTTTATTAAATACAAAGGCCAGGGGGCCCCACTAGTCAGTGACTAGGGGGTTATTTCTTTTGTTTCTGTTTAATTAGGTGGATGGGGGGCCCATGTCAGTGGGTAACCCCACCAGTAAACAAGGAGGGCCTCTCCCGCTACGAGGAGGCCGGCGACGAGCCTGTCGCGGCGGCGCTGCCCCGGCAGGGAGGCGAGGCGTGCCTGCGCTTGGGCATGCAGCAAGCGGTTGGGGCGCAGGTGCAGGGGGGGCTTGGCGCGGCCACGGGTGGAGGGGGGCTTGGCGGGACGAGCTCGGGAGCTCGAGCTCCATGTTAATGGCGGCGGGGGCACTGGTTCGGTGGGGGTGGCGTTCCCGCGCATCAAGAAGAGCGGGGAGAGGAGGAAATCGAGTGCAAGCTCACCGGGGTGATGAGGAGCAGCTTGAGGGGGCGGGGGTGGCGCTCGAGCGAAGAATTCGTCGATGCACGCCGGCGGCCGCGGCGACGAAGTGGCGAAGGGGGCGTCACCTCCAGAGCTTCCCGACCCGATTCACGCGCAGGGGAGACGATGCGGTGCCCGAGGAGGCTCCAGGACAGCTCGTCGATGCCCACGGTGGTCGTCGGGCACGGTGGCTGCGATGGCGCGGCCGCTGTTCCGCCGGGCGAGCAAGGGCGAGGTGGAAGGGGAAAAACTGGGCGAACGCGAAGAAGAAAAGGGGGCGGACTCCGATCTAGGGCTTGGGGGTAGCCTTATCCTTCCCCGGCTCCTCCTGTAGCGACGCCGCGCGACCGGGTCCGTCGGCGACGCCACGGTTGCCATGGCCGACCGGGTCGGAGGAACAGGAAGGAGGTGGGGAGAAAACAAAAGGGGTCGGGTGGGCCAGATCAGTGGGCTTTGCCCCGTACGACAAATAGACGGAGCCCCTTTTTTTGTTCTTTTCCTTTTCTGTAAAATTATGTTAGCATTTATTTTGATGTCTTGTATATTTTAGAAAAATATGACACATGCACCATAATTAATACAACATCATACCAGAGGGCTACAAAAAGTTTTGAGACTTTATAAAGTCACTAGATATTTATTTGGAATTTGCAAAAGGCAAATAATGTTGTTTTAGTATTGTTATTATTTGTTTGGAATTTTCCATAGCACAATAAATACTCATTACCACATTGGCATGGTCCAATGATTATTTGGGATTTTATAAAAATGGTTCCAAGATTTTTGGAAAAGATTTTATTGTCACAATATTTTTAATATTCAACCAAAAGCATTTCAAGCTTTGCCTTGTTTGCAATTGGTTATGGGATTGGACTTGTGTTGAATTTTCATGATCAAGGACCATGGTTCACATTGCTTAACAACATCAAAAGGGGAATTTGAATTTGAACTGAACCAAGTTGCTCAAAGCAAAATTTTGGAACAGTAGGGATCAACAGTAATGGTGATTACTGTTCACCGACAGTGAGAGTGTTACATTTGTGAACCGACATTCCCTCAAAGTACTTAATGAATTTATTCGGCTTAGTATTGGTCCCATCGAATTGTACAAGATTCTCGTCTAACAGAACCCCACATGGTCATGTTGACCACTAGTCAACATGATGTATGTTAGTGGGTAGAGGTCCCACTTATGCCACGTGTAATCAACACAGACAAATGTGCGCCTTGATCCATACGCCCATTACCATCATCTCCTCGATTCTCGGGTGCCTTTCAAGACGTTAGTGGAAAACTGCATGGATTTCTTACCACATGGCAACGATTCGATGCCGTCATTTTGATTCCATCCGAACTATCTGAGGAGAGGAGGAAGAAGATGACACTTCTGGTCATTCTATTTTCTTCGATCCCATCTTGTTCTCGTATCCCTGCCTCCATTGCTATTGTTGTGCTTCTTAACTAAAAGCCTCCATAGATCTCCCTTTCTTCCATGTATATCTCAATCGCCATGGATCCCAAGCCTCATCTGACGAAGGGCCTCAAGGCCCCTATTGTTGGGAAGAGCTTCGTAGGCGGCAAGCTGACGAATGGCAAATGGGAGCCCTCCATTGTTGACGAGGATCCACTAGTGCACCTCATCAACACTGGTTACATGTCGCAACCAGAAGTGGCAATCCCCTTCTCGCCCACAACCGAGATCTCAGGTGGCGTCTTCATCGTGAAGACAATGCCCAAGTCAAAGCCCTACGAGGGGCAAGCTTCATACCCTTTCTGCTTAACAATTTGAGCTTCTTGGTCCATCCTTTCTTCTCTAGGGACTCATCCACCTCTACTACCTTCGAAAGCAACATATTGTTCCCAACTCCATCCTACACATCGCGTAAACTTTCGAGTGCTTCGTGGGCATTGAGCCCCACTTTAGTCTCTAAAGGAAGTATTTTAGGGGCAAACCCCATATCAATGTGACTGAGATCTGCAAGTGTGGGGAAACCGTCATCTGCAAGAAACCAGCATTCCATTATCTAAAGGGGGAGTTTGCATAGACGAAAGAGCAGTGGTAGGAGGGATGTTTCTACATCCTAAACTTTCATTCCACCAATCCACCTCAGGACGCCATCGTCAATGCTTTAACCCCGGCTACACCCCTCGAACATAACTACCAGAGCTGAAGTACACGGCAAAAGACTCATGAAAAATGCACAAGCTCCACACCTTGTACCTGCCGTTTGGGGTTGCATCCCCGATTTTGTTTCCTTTCGGGTTTTTTGACAGGATAAAACACTTTATTGCTCAAATAATAGACATGTCGTTTACAATAAAGTGTGAGATAGATTCAGGGATTGAGTTGTCCCAAAATCCTGAGGATTTGAGTTGAAAACATAGCTTTGCAAGGCTGTCTGCCGCCTGGTTTTGATCCCTCGAACATTTGATATACTTGAGTTTGTGTAGATCAGCTTCTAGGGTTTTGCACTCTCTGGCCATCGGAGCCTCCGGCCCAAAGAAACTATCACCTTGAATGACAGCCTCAATAGCGTTAGCATTGTCCGACTCGATTTCTAGGTTGTTACACCCGATGTGTGCTGCCAAGTAGAAACCATTACGAATAGCTATGATTTCCGCCGAGTCTGCTGAGCTCACGTGTGGTAAAAACCAAGTTGCTGCAGCTAACAAGTTTCCTTTGTCATCCCTGGCAACAGCCCCGGTTGCTCCAGCTAGGTTATCCTCCCAAAAAGGTGCATCCGTATTGATCTTAACTGTTCCAACACTTGGTCTGCGCCAACATGTCTCCATGTTTCTTCCTGGAGGTTTGGAGTTGTGTGAACGGATGAAATTTGTATCTATTGCCCAAATTGATATAGCTGTCCTTTCTGCTGGCGCGAGATCCACCCCGTGCACAAATTGCCGTCGTTGCCACCAGATGTACTAGAACGCTATAGCAATTAGTTCATCTTTCGGAAGTTGATTCGAGGATCCCTTAAGCCTAGCCAAGATCTCACAAGTTACCGATCCTGACCTATCTTGAGAAATTGCTCTTTGAATATCATCTTCCAGACCCAACTGTGACCAAATTTACTGGGCTCTCGCACAAGAGAAGATGCAATGTTGAACATCCTCGCATCCGATTCTGCATATAGGACATTGAGGGGAGACTGGAATATGTCGGTCAGCTAGCACTCCAAATGCAGGTAGCACACCATGCAACATTTTCCAGAAACAATGTTTCACCTTTCCAGGAATTTTAAGTCCCCAAACCTACTTCCAGATTTGATTCTCCGCACTGCCACCTTGGAATTCCATCCGACCTTGGCGTCCATGTTGGTATTTAAACTCTTGGTGGTAAGATGACCTCACCGAGAAATGACCAGAGCTTGTACAATTCCAGGCAACAAAGTCCTCCATTACATGATGATTACGTGGCATTTGGAGGATTCTGCGAGCATCAACTGGGGAAAAAACATCATGAATTAGTTCTTCATCGCAGTTTCCGGAATAGGGATCAATTAGATCTTGCACTGTCAACAGCAAATTTCTTCCCCGTGGTGTGATCACCTTCCGAGACGGACTTGAGGGAATCCAAGGATCATCCTGTTGGGAAACGTAGTAGAAAACAAAAAAAATTCGTGCCTACGTAACAAGCACCCAAGATCATCCAAGATAGATTGCATACAAGGTTTAGGTCTTTGCTCACCAACGGTTGCAGCGGAAGAAGAGTTGGTGAAGCTCGTGGACGTAGTGGAAGTAGATCTCGCAAATTCTCCCACGAACAGTCCCTCGATCAATCCCATGAACAAGTCCCGTGATCTAGTCCCACGGACAAGTCCCATGAACAAGCTCGTCGAAGAAGGGTCGAAGGTACGACCCCTCCATTAGTATCCACACATCCCGTAGCAGCAATCCAGCAGCGCTCCGCCGTCCAGAGATGAACGCCACCGAGAAAACTAGAGGGAGAAAACCCTAACGGATTCCGATCTAGAACAACGTCTAAACCGGGGTCTAAAAGTGGAGCAACGGGGTTTAGAGGAGGGAGGGTGGCGCATAGGCCTTGGGGATTGATTGTGTTGCGCCCCCACCCCTCCCCCACATTATATAGGTGGCCAAGAGGCCCTTGGGGCGCAATAAGGGGGGTGGGGAGTCCAACTTGGACTCCCAAACCTCCCAAACCTTCCCACCGGAAACCTGCCATATTGGAGAGTTGGACTTTCCACCTGGAGGGGGATTCCTTCCCCTTGGTGTGCCCCCACCCCTTGGCCGGCCAGGGCAGCCTAGGTGGCTTGCCCCCCAAGGCTAGGGGCGCAGGGGAGTGGGTGGTACTGTCCGGAACCTTCTAGAACCTTCCATGACCTTCTAGAAGCTTCCAGGACCTTCCGGGACATACCGGGACCGTTTCGGGACATTCCGGACACTTCTGGAGCACTTCCAGGACCTTCCGAGACCGTTCTCGGACGTTCCGGAGCCATACGGATAGTTTCCAAGACCATCCGAGTTACAGTTTAAGCCACCGGAGGACCGCGAAGGTTGTCGGGACGCCCAGCGATTATCCGAAAACTATTCCGGTTGATCCAGGACTTCCCCAGTACCATTCTCATATGTTCCGGAACCACCTGGGACTACTCCAGAGTGATCCGGACATAACCTTAAATACCCAGAACTACTTCTGGTGCCCTTATGAACAATTCCATAAATCTCCGGAACTACTTCCGGTACCCGTATGAACTATTCTGCTTTGCTTCCACTAAACCTTCTACCATACTAGTATTCTAACAGACTACTGCTCGTTAAGTGTGTGACCCAATAGGTTCGGTATAATGCGGACATGACTCAGAACATCTTCCGGACATAGGTCAACAGCCTTTTGTCAATAGCCAATAATCAACAGCGGAGCCATGGACACCCATGTTGACTCCCGCACATACACGAAGAAACTTCGAGTGAACCATTATGTTTAGTCATGTACCATTCCCTTTGCTTCGCGATATATGACAAAGTTAGAGGAGAGAAGTTTGGCACCCATGTGTAACAACTTTTGAACACAAGCCACTCGTTATCCTCTTTGCTCGTTTGTCCCTTTTCTCGTTATCGTATTCCGGTATCCCCGTGACTGAATCACAATGCGTCTGGCCAGACTATAATGGATACCGTCATACCGAGTGGGCCCGAAGTGAATATCTTCTTCATCGTGAAGGAGCAAATCCCATTCTTGAACTATCACAGTCACTAGCCACACCATCTGACATACCCAGAACTTATTTTACTACTTCCCATTTACGGGAGGATTCATCTAAGAACCAAAGCATGTCTTCCTGTGTGAAGCAACTCGATACTCTCATGGTCTAAGGAATTACGTATATGATAACATTTCATGATATGACTTATAACGTAGTTACGATGTGATCTCTAAGTATATCATTCAATACTGGGGTCGGTTCAACATCATTGTTCTGCTAACAATATGTTCCCATTGCTATTGACATCCTTGTTACAAGAACAATGTCCATGATTAAGAAAACGTAATCATCAGTTAGCACATGAGCTGGTCTTAGAGGCTAAACCAGGAACTCTTGGTGTTTACATTTCCACACATGCAAATGAGTTTTCTTCTGAATCTCACAGTCAGGGTCATTGCAATTATAGCACAGAAATATAAACATTAATTACGAACGTGGAAATATATATATAATAACATTTTATTATTGCCTCTAGGGCATATTTCCAACAGTCTCCCACTTGCACTAGAGTCAATAATATTGTCAGTGCTTGAGCACTTTACACCTATGGCATACCGGTGTAATAAATGCCTCATTTGTGGTATAGACCTCATCTTCAGATCTGACGTTTCAGGCCCGTTTGTATCTTGCATATCTTCGCGTTTTCACGCTATCATAAAATCCACTAATTTTATCAGTTTAGCTTTGTATATGTTTGAATCATTTGGTAGGACCTTGGTTCCTTAGAATAAGTCATGAAATCATTCATCAATGTTCCATGAGCTTCAAGCATCTAGGAAACCATACCATGTTCATAAATGAACTGATGATTCAAAATACCCTCCCTTGTTACTTCTTTAAGCAACAATATACTTAGCCTCTGTTATAGAATTCTCCACAGTATCTAACTTTAACATAGTTCCTTCATACTGTGCCACCCTTATGTGTGAAACACATAATCCCAATTAAAATCGAAAATCGATCGGAGTAAGTATGAAGACTGAATTGGTGTAACTGTTTACATCAAAATTCAGCTGGTGTAACTTGTTACAACGAGCTCTTCATTATCTCCATTTTCCGAGAAACATATCTTATCTATCATAAGTTTAACTTTTCACTGTTTGTCCAATGATCAACATATTGATCACTTTGGTATCTTGCTCATAACCTTTTGAAGCACTGGACATATCTGGTCATTTTACATATTATGGTGTACATGATTAATCCAAACACACGGGTGAGTGGAATTCAATTCACGTGTTTTTGCTTATCTGTGTTCATCAACACCGATTTCTGCAAACAACTTTTCACCACAACTTCGGCAAGAACATGTTTCTTGGCATTTCATACTAAACTACTTTAGTATCATGTCAATATGTAGTGTTGGCTTTAGCATGATCAGGCACTTACTATCTTCATAGATCACTATGCTCAATACTAATGCTATATCAGCCCAAGTTCTTCAACTGAAAACTATTTCCAATGAAGTCCTTATTCGTGTCAAGAAATTTATATCATTTCTAATCAACAATATGTCATCTACATAAGGTTTTAGAAATATTATTCAACTCCCACTTACTTTCTTGAATATTCAAGCATCTTCGTTATTCCTGATGAAAACAAACTCTTTTGGCAACTTCATCACAACGAAAATTCCAACTCCATTATGCTAGCTCCAGTCCATCACTGGATATCCAAGGCTTGCATCTATTTTAGCATCCTTTGAATCGACAAAACATTCCGGTCGTATCACATATACTTCCTTTGTTATATTTTCGTGTAGGAACTTTGTTTTGACGTTCATTCTACCATATCCTATAAATGAGATATGTAGTAATTGCTAATATAACCCGAACTGACTAAAGCAACTCTACGGTCGAAACTATTTCGCCGTAGTCAACCTTTGAACTTGCTAGAAAACAATTTTCCAACGAGTTGAGCTTTATGGATAAAACAATTTCATCCGAATCAATTATAGATCCATATATATATTCTTCAGACTTTTAGTCTTTCGGAGGGTCTACCAAGTTCAAAACTTGACTTACTTCCATGGATACTATCTCGGATTATTTGGCATTTAGCCAAATCCCGGAGTCAGGGCCCATCAACGCTTCTTTGTATATCACAGGTTTATCATTGTCGAACAACAATATCTCGTTTTACATATCATGAATGTTTGTACGAGTTTTGTCTAACCTGTGTGGTTCAGCTGCGCACTTATTTGAAGAGTCAATAATCTTTAACAAGTTGCACTGTCCTCCCACTCACTCTTTTGCAAGAAACTATTTTTCTTAAAAATACATTGTTCTTAATAGCAAACAGTTTTGCTTTTGTGTAGTGATAGAGGAATACCAAAACTTTTGGCATAACCTTAACAAAGTAGCACTTATCTGATTTGGGGTTTTGAGTATGTCAAACATATGCCTCATATACCCAAATTTTAAGAAAAGACAACATGGTTTTAACAGTCCATACCACATCTAATATGGTGTCATTTCAACAGATTTGATGGTGCTCTTTTCAGTGTAAAAGCTGTAGTCACTAACGCATAACTTTAATAAGTATAATGGCAAATTGATAAACGTCATATTTGATCTTACCGTGTCATACATGGATTGATTACATCTCTCGAACACTTTACTCATAGTGGTGTTCCGGGAGACGCAAGTTATGACACTTCTTCACAACTCATCAGACGTTCGCTAAACTTGTAACTCAAATATTACTTTCTACAATCTAATTTGCAGAAGCTTTATTTTCTTGTTACAATGAATTTCTATTTCACTCTAAAATTCCTTAAACATTTCAAAGATTTCAGAAGTATGTCTCTATTGAACAGATATCCACATATCTACTTCAACTCATGAGTGAAGATAGGGAATCCACTGCACACAACTACACTTATTGGACTACACACATCATCATGTATGATTACCAATGGTTTAGTTGCCCGTTCATGTATGGCCTATCAACGGTGTTTTAGTCACATTACTTCGAGACAAAGATCGCAAGCGTCAAGTGATTCGTAGTCATATGACTCGAAAGTCCATCACTTATGGAAATTCTTCATGCATGTTATGTCACTTGTGATAAACGGCAGTGCCACATCTATGTGGTATTTCTGTCAGTCTTGCGACGTTTAGCGTCAGTGTTATGGATGTTTAGTATTATTATCAAGATTCATAACATACAACCTATTCATAATGGAAGTATGGCCTTTACGTTATTCATAGCTTTGAACAACTCTCTTGCAACAAACATGATTCAAAATGATGTTTTGCAACAAGGCCAAAGTGTAGTAACAATTTACTCAACTCTAAAATAAATTATGAAGATAATCATAGAGTCAACACACGGTATAGTAAACCTTTTACCGTGTTCCCGAGCGTGTCAAAACTCATCATTAGCTAGTCATAAAAGCCATAGTATTTCTTGCATCAACTTGCAACGATATGCAATTGAAGTGATATTCCGATGATCAACAGTTTAATCACAATATACAGAATCCACAATTAACTGCTTAATCATGATTCCCAAGAATTACATCTCTTGACCAGCAATGAATTCATCTATAACTCTGTATGACTTTCATTTCTGAGCTGGATGTTCCAGTCTTCTTTCGTTTTGCCTTTATACGTATCATAGTTCTATTTCCAATGTCACTCCTACTCACAGAAGATCACACATGATCAAGGGTGGCGCATGCCATGGACTTTCCGGCATGTAAGTCTTACTAACACCCTATGGAACTTCCTTTCCCTTAATCCTCATCATCATATGATCAGTGTTCTTCTGGATCCCACACTTATCAGTTTCGTTAAGAGCACAGTGAATATTTTCAATAATGCTTACAATCATACATTGTACTAGATATCTTATATCCAACATTAATTGTCTTACCACTGAAAACAATTTTTCAGTTCCATGAATATAACATAACTATCCCAAACTTTTCGAAGTTCGGGTTTCATGGTGGTGAAGACAATGCACTTAGCTGTGGTGGAATTCTAGCATTTTTGGATTATGGACGTAAGTCACATCATCCATAGCATCAGCGGGAGAGCATCAAAAAATTGCGATAGGACATGGTCCTTCTTGGCACTATTGAGGATAGTCCTCACAATACGGTACCAATCGTAAAGTTTTTACCAGATAATACAGTTAATCAAAATCAATTGGGAAGGTGGTAACGCGAGCCATTATTCTACAACGATAATGCAAATACTAAGACTTTGTTCATAATTAAGTTGCACTTGTGATTAATCAATTTAATTACTAAGTGCGCTCCCACTTAGATCAATATCTCTCGTAATTGATGCTGAAGTGATTCAAGATCCGACCCAATCGTCCGCCATTGATGTGACATCACTGATGACTTAGATTGGACCGGTAGGCCAACTTGCCAATCACAACACATGTGATTCTTGTTCATCTTTCGATGGGCGTGTTCCGGTAGCAAACTTTTATCCAAACCGTCAAGACAACCAAGTGTAATGCGCTGTATGTTCTTTTAACACACCCGCCTTTTATGCGTCACACACGTGTGCACCCATGTGACATGACCTGCTCCGATGTGAAACATAGTATAGACGGTGCTACAGTTGGAAGAACACTATCAACTTGATATTGTTTTGCGAGAGATCACCCTAATAAAACACGACTACCGCGCATCAAACAAGGGTGCATCAAAGGGATAAACATCACATGCAGTTCATAAAATTATGTGATATGATATAGCCCTTTGCTTCGTGAAGTCTTCGTAGTCTTCACGCCGTCGTGGTAGAAGTCACCGCGTTCACCAACTTTCTCCTTGGCGCCGGGAACATCACCACGGCTTCCGGCATGTGCGTCGGGGTCCACCTCCGCATCGTAGATCATCACCTTGCATCTATCTATTGCTTTGCCTCGAGCTAATAAACAGTTCTGGCACGCAGGCCATAATTAAGTGACAATCATATGACTCCAGTCATCATGCCGTACCACGACACGCAGGTCGCGAATAAATATTACATAACATATAGCATCTCATACAAACACATTGCAAATCTTGAAGGCTATACCACATCACATGCATTCTCTGCAAAAACGAGTTAGATCGCTATCTATACGAGTTGTTGCAAATTTTATCGTGGTTGCTAAGCAGGTTTACAAGGCAAACGAGAAACCCTAGACAAAACAAAACACGATACTTCTTTTGTTGCTAGTTTAACATACGGGGTGCGTGTAGCAACTAATGCCACAAGCCAAACTTCGTTAAACGCGTGACCCCCGTGTGGATTTGAGTTCATAAAATCCACAAGCCCGTTCATGTAAAATTTTCTATAGCAAGACTAGGATGAGATCCAAGGAATTTGATGTAGTCCTTGATCAAGGCAACCAGCATACTAAGAGCAGCATAGAAGGATCATGGTAAAACTCAAACCTTGTAGCAAAATCACATCATGCCGTCGAGCAAAGAAAAGATCACATGATAGGGAAGCAAACAAGAAAATCAATGCCTCATATCAACATATGATCTAGACCTAAACATGCAACTAATCAAGGATCGCTCTGATACCACTGTTGGGAAACGTAGTAGAAAACAAAAAAAAATCGTGCCTACGTAACAAGCACCCAAGATCATCCAAGATAGATTGCATACAAGGTTTAGGTCTTTGCTCACCAACGGTTGCAGCGGAAGAAGAGTTGGTGAAGCTCGTGGACGTAGTGGAAGTAGATCTCGCAAATTCTCCCACGAACAGTCCCTCGATCAATCCCATGAACAAGTCCCGTGATCTAGTCCCACGGACAAGTCCCATGAACAAGCTCGTCGAAGAAGGGTCGAAGGTACGACCCCTCCATTAGTATCCACACATCTCGTAGCAGCAATCCAGCAGCGCTCCGCCGTCCAGAGATGAACGCCACCGAGAAAACTAGAGGGAGAAAACCCTAACGGATTCCGATCTAGAACAACGTCTAAACCGGGGTCTAAAAGTGGAGCAACGGGGTTTAGAGGAGGGAGGGTGGCGCATAGGCCTTGGGGATTGATTGTGTTGCGCCCCCACCCCTCCCCCACATTATATAGGTGGCCAAGAGGCCCTTGGGGCGCAATAAGGGGGGTGGGGAGTCCAACTTGGACTCCCAAACCTCCCAAACCTTCCCACCGGAAACCTGCCATATTGGAGAGTTGGACTTTCCACCTGGAGGGGGATTCCTTCCCCTTGGTGTGCCCCCACCCCTTGGCCGGCCAGGGCAGCCTAGGTGGCTTGCCCCCCAAGGCTAGGGGCGCAGGGGAGTGGGTGGTACTGTCCGGAACCTTCTGGAACCTTCCATGACCTTCTAGAAGCTTCCAGGACCTTTCGGGACATACCGGGACCGTTTCGGGACATTCCGGACACTTCTGGAGCACTTCCAGGACCTTCCGAGACTGTTCTCGAACGTTCCGGAGCCATACGGATAGTTTCCAAGACCATCCGAGTTACAGTTTAAGCCACCGGAGGACCGCGAAGGTTGTCGGGACGCCCAGCGATTATCCGAAAACTATTCCGGTTGATCCAGGACTTCCCCAGTACCATTCTCATATGTTCTGGAACCACCTGGGACTACTCCAGAGTGATCCGGACATAACCTTAAATACCCAGAACTACTTCTGGTGCCCTTATGAACAATTCCATAAATCTCCGGAACTACTTCCGGTACCCGTATGAACTATTCTGCTTTGCTTCCACTAAACCTTCTACCATACTAGTATTCTAACAGACTACTGCTCGTTAAGTGTGTGAACCAATAGGTTCGGTATAATGCGGACATGACTCAGAACATCTTCCGGACATAGGTCAACAGCCTTTTGTCAATAGCCAATAATCAACAGCGGAGCCATGGACACCCATGTTGACTCCCGCACATACACGAAGAAACTTCGAGTGAACCATTATGTTTAGTCATGTACCATTCCCTTTGCTTCGCGATATATGACAAAGTTAGAGGAGAGAAGTTTGGCACCCATGTGTAACAACTTTTGAACACAAGCCACTCGTTATCCTCTTTGCTCGTTTGTCCCTTTTCTCGTTATCGTATTCCGGTATCCCCGTGACTGAATCACAATGCGTCTGGCCAGACTATAATGGATACCGTCATACCGAGTGGGCCCGAAGTGAATATCTTCTTCATCGTGAAGGAGCAAATCCCATTCTTGAACTATCACAGTCACTAGCCACACCATCTGACATACCCAGAACTTATTTTACTACTTCCCATTTACGGGAGGATTCATCTAAGAACCAAAGCATGTCTTCCTGTGTGAAGCAACTCGATACTCTCATGGTCTAAGGAATTACGTATATGATAACATTTCATGATATGACTTATAACGTAGTTACGATGTGATCTCTAAGTATATCATTCAATACTGGGGTCGGTTCAACATCATTGTTCTGCTAACAATATGTTCCCATTGCTACTGACATCCTTGTTACAAGAACAATGTCCATGATTAAGAAAACGTAATCATCAGTTAGCACATGAGCTGGTCTTAGAGGCTAAACCAGGAACTCTTGGTGTTTACATTTCCACACATGCAAATGAGTTTTCTTCTGAATCTCATAGTCAGGGTCATTGCAATTATAGCACAGAAATATAAACATTAATTACGAACGTGGAAATATATATATAATAACATTTTATTATTGCCTCTAGGGCATATTTCCAACACATCCCATATATTGATATGTGACCGGGATCCCACCCGCCAAATATAGCCTCTTTTGAAAGTTTGGATCCCAACAACTATGCTCTGCCAAGTGTAGGATGAACCATTCTTAGGACCAGCCTTGAGAATATCACCATTCGGGTAGTACTTAGCTCGAAGAACCTGTGCACACAGAGAGTCTGGGAATTGGATAAGTCGCCAACACTGTTTTGCCAATAGGGCAAGATTAAAACTGCGTAGATCCCTAAACCCAAGTCCACCTTCTCTTTTCGGCACACATAACCTCCACCAAGAGAACCAGTGCATTTTCCTTTTATCCTCCGAATCTCCCCATCAGAACCCAGAAAGTTCATCCGTGATCGTTTTGCAGATTCCTTTGGGGAGATTAAAAACCGACATAGCATATGCCGGTATAGCTTGACCAATAGACTTGATAAGTACTTCCTTTCCCTGAATAGATAGGATTTTTTTCCTTCCATCCTATAAGTCGTTGGGAAACTCTATCGATCAGATGTTGGAAACAATCTGACCTGTCAACTCCAACCATAGACGGTAACCCCAAGTAAGTGTCCGAGAGAGCCTCAGTAACAATATTCAGCAGGGAACAAATATCTTCTCTAACATTTACTCTAGTATTGGGGCTGAAAATTGGGTTGTTTTGGCCACAACTTCTTCATACGAACTCGGATTTGGACGTTTCAAATATCAAAATCGACCGGCTCGATGAGAAGGATGTGCGTTGGTTTAAAGGAGGAAGAAGGTTAAGAGGAATACAACCAATTTTGTTTCCTTTCGTTGGTTGTATGGCTTGATCGCATTGTATTCCTAGCCGGTTGATGGTTTTATTAATTCAAAATCGGATAAAGCTTGAGCTCGGTTAGGCTTTTTATCTATAAAAAATGGCCAAGCTCCACAAATACGTGCAAAAGCTATCCAAAACCGATCTTACACTGGTCGAGGTGATGCACCAGGATATCAGTCGAGGAATCCAACCGCTTCAATGCCGACCTCAACCAATGTTTCAGTACACCGGCGAGGACGACATCACCAGGGCTATCCGGGCTGATTTTATCAAGTCGAAGTCTATCCAAGAGATGCTCTCCTTGATGTTCACGTGGAAAGTGGTCCGCTTTTTGACGGAGTTAAAGTTATTGAATAGGCCAGGCGCCGGTCAGACTGCAGCCGTTCGATCTCCGCGATTTAAGGGTCCAGATTTACGCGTACCCCTTCGTTTTGACTGCAACATTTGTGGTACCTTTGCAACATTTGCAACATTTTCGGTATATGGATGCAACATTTTTTATTTTTGGTGTTGTTTGCAGAAAAAAATTATGGTAACAAATTTTAATCGCTGGCGGTAGCATTTTTTACTATCGATTGCAACTTTTTTGGTACATGGATGTAACAAAAAATTATTATGTGCATTTTTTTTCACTGTTGCAACAAAAAATCTAATAAAAAAGTTACGTACCATATTTACCATCAATTCGTTGCAGCAAATTTAATCTACGCTTGTAGCTTTTTTTATAATGGTTGCAACAAAATTCAGGACCCATCATCACCGATCACACTTCATTTTTTTTGTTGTAGCAAAAATCATTAGTAACCTTTTTATATCATGCTACCAAATGAATGCGCTTAGCACTAAAATACTACTATTAAATACATCCGTTTAGCAAAAAATAATATAGATCAGTATAATAATAGTAGTATAGATAGTAACATTTTATACTACGATTGCAACATTTATCATATGTCAAATGCAGCAAAAGCGGGAAAGTAAGCGCAAGTGGACCTGACCGACCGGCACGTAGGCTTTGGCCGGTCGGCCGGCCACCATCATTAGCCTATTGAATAATACTCCAACGGCCATACAACCAAGATACGTACAAATCATATAGTGGAAACAAATTATACCTTAAACACACAGAAATAATGAAAATTAAATGTAGTAAGAAGGCTTAAACAAAATCACATGACGTCCATATCCTTGCAGGCATCGCCGAAGGGATAACCAAGCTAACATTGTCCCTTAAACAAACCTACTTCCTGAATTGTTGCCGCCTGGATTGAAGGCAATCCAACAAAAAAAAACTACCTCTGCCCCTTAATGTAAGACTTTTTGTAGTTCAATTTGATATGCAAAAAACATCTTACATAGTTACATTATGGGATGTAGTGAGTATAATAAAGCAAGATGAATATTCAGCTGTACATTTTTTATGTACAGTTGACACGCACTAGTCCAGATGTACAAAATCTTGCTAACAGGCAAGCAAGAAAAACATATGAGAAAGAGATGGAAATAGGTTCACCTGGACACAAAGAAGGGATGTTGTCTCCTCAATTTCGTAGATCCCAATCCCTGCTCAAAATCCAGGGAAGCCAAACAGTCCCATCAAAACGAACGCAGGATGCAAAATAGAAGATACGGAGTAAAACTGAACTTAAATATGTATCATTGATACCGAAAATTGATTGTACCGCAAAGGCAAAATGAAGGTCCGAGAAAAATAAGGTAACATGAAACACATCATCACATATTCTTGACAAAGAAGGGAGCTACTCCCTCCATTTCAAAATAACTGTCTCAACTTTGTATTAGAGCTAGTACAAAGTTGTACTAAGGCTACGACAGTTATTTTGGAACGAAGGGAGTATATGTTAGAATTTTCAGTAATGATGCCCAACCAAACAAGGCGGTCGATTCAAACATTAGCAAATAAATTTTGAGAATAAAACCATCACCCTAGTACTCATGGACAAGTAATTTCCTTGTCAAAACAACACAGGACATGCATATATGCAGCCATACAATGTTCCTTTTTACTATTAGAAAACATGACAAATTTCACTCAAACCACAATTAACCTAACAACTCGTTTGGCACCCATGATTTCATTTTATTTGATGGAAATGAAATGAAATCACATTCCTGTGAGGTTTTCATTTGGTGGGATTTAAATTCCAAGTCCAAATTTTATGTTTGGCTGTCATATAGATTTGACCTCTCAAGGTATCCAGCTCCGGTGTGCTTGAATTCGATCCTGTGTACTGAGCTGCTGCCATGCGTTGGTCAGGAGTCTGCTGCCGTTGGCCCTGACTGCCATGAGGCCGAGAGGTCGTTCGCCAGGAGTCTACCGCCGTCGGTCCTGATGACTGCCATGAGCGCCGCCGAGAGGTCGCCGGCCAGGAGTCTGCCGCCGTCGGCCCTGCTGACTGCCATGCACTGGCCAGGAGTCTGTCATCGTCGGCCCTGTTGGCTGGGCAGGCCGCCGCGTGCCGACGTCACGGTAGGGTGTGCTGAACGCGCATAGGCTGCGAACCACCACCACCATGGATCCAAGCCGAGCTCGCCGCCACCCGAATCTTGCGCCGCCGCCGACGGGATCTGGGCCGGAACCGGCCACCGCGACCTCCCCTCCACCGTGCCGCCCTCTTCGTCCATGCTCGCCGGCGTGCGTCACCGGGGATGGAGGTGGCCGTTCGATTCACTTCGCCATGCCGCCGCGACCGGCGGCGAGAGGACGGAGGACGCACGTCATGACCGGCCGGATGCGAGGGGATGAAGGACGCGCGAGAGGATGTGGACGAGCCGGCTAGTGGAGGGAGAAGGGGGAGGGTCACTGGCTTTGCGCCGCCGCCGCCTAGGAGGGCATCGGGATGGAGACGAGGCGTCGGGGTGGGGGGGGAGACGAGGCAATTCCAGGGCAGATGATATGGTGTGAGCTCGGATTTGTCCTGACCGGTTTTTAGGTGGAAAACATTCCGATGGATTTGGGAAATGAATTCCATAAATCGAATTCTAAGCAGCCAAACATGTTTGTGCTGGAATTTGGAAATGAATTCCATGAATTCCATCCCAAATGAAGGGAGCCAAACAAGCTGTAAATGACTTCGCAAAACTTGAATTATCATAAAATTCAGCCACAAGTTGTATAAAAAGGAAACATACTCAAAATCCTTTTACTCCAGATTATGAACACCCGTTGGGCAGATTTCCCATACATTGGTGCTGTTTTACTCGAAATCAAAATAAGTTGTAGCTACCATACCATTGTTAATTAGTCCTCAATATTACAATCAGGTTGCCCTATGCTTCATATATTGTACGGTTGTCACATGTCATACCATAAGACACAAATAGCTTGTTTAAATGTCCGAGGTTTCAGATAATATAAATGTACAAAAACGGCAAACACCAAAAGCAATAAAGTTTTGACAGAACATGAAGAATAATTCCAAAATGGACAAGAGCCAGTTTCAACATACAAATGGATCAGTTAAATCCAAGTCACGGACATGATGCACATCCCAAACACTGCGGGCACATCTATCAGCTGTAAAATGAAAGCGAGCACCTCGTGAAGCCTTGTTTGCTAGCTGAAGCTTCCTACGTTGTTCTGCCAAGAATTCTTCATTGTAATTCCTGGCCTCGATCTGAAGTGTCATCAACTCAAGCACTGTAGCGTTCAGTACAAAGAATGAGACGAATTCAATGTCAGACTTAATGCCCTGATAACATTGAAATGTTACTGTCTTTAGACGCATATTAGGACATTTGATAAGATTCCGGTGTTCACGACGGTGCACATTTTTTTCCTTCTTTGGCAGTGACTGAAAAAGAACATGGGCAAATGGAAACAACCACTTCAGTTCAGTTAGTAGATCAAATGAGCATTTGAAGTCAATACGTTATAAATGAAGAACTTTCACCTCAATGTACATCCTCTCCAAGCAAGGAAAGCACCTCATCAACTCAATAATTGTATCCAAACTAAGAATCTTCATGTTGATAGCTAAAATCTTCACTGTGTACACCAGCGTTGTCAGTGTATCAACAAGCAAGCCCTTCATCAGACATCGTAGAAAAGATTAGGCCAACGACGAGTGCACATGATTATATTTTTCTGCATACAGAGATGCAACTGAGAAGGCAACAAATAGGAAGGCCAAATTAAGGTACCTGGATAACTGTGGAGCCAAACACGAGCCTGGATAGATCATCCTGTTTGGAGATGTAAAACCCATCAGTAAGGCAGCCTAGGGTCTCCAGTTTAGGCGCGGAGACTACCGATATATGCAGACCATAGTCGAAATCAAGATGGAGCAAACTTTGAAGGCAAGGTGCATTCTCGACAATGAGTTCCTTTAACTGGTCATTGTAGCTTCGATAGTTCTTGACAGCAAAGCTTCTAAGGGTGAGGGAGTTGATCCTGAGGCAGCGAAAACCGAAGCCATGGCTAATCAGCAAGCACTCCAAAGCAGGACAACCGGCAATCACGCTGTGCAGTGAGCTCTCCGAGATGCTGACAAGTTCAAGGCCGAGCTGCTTAAGGTGGGGGAAGTGAAGCCCTTGGACGGTGCTGTCGGGAAGGTTACAGTTTCCGATGGTGGCAACGCGGAGCGTGGTCGAGAAGCGGAAGATGGCCGGCGGTGGCGGATGCTGCAGCGGTTGTGGTCGAAAGTATGGCTTGAACCAGAACTCAAGCTCCTGGAGATTGTCCAGAGCCGGGGTTCGGAGCCACTCGTCCACCGCCGCCGCACGGTCGCCGAGGAAACTCGAGGGTACGCAGAAGCGGCGACCGGGGCCCGGGTGGTCTGAAACCGTACGCGAGACGATGCGATCGAGTACCTCGTTGTCGGCGGGGAGGTCCTCGCAGTCGAGATTGAGCGGCGCGGAGCTCCAGGTGTGGCGCCACCGGGACGCGAGGATCTGGGTGCGCGCGCCGTCCTTGGTGGGGAGGAGTGAGATGATCTCGCCGAGGATGGCGTCGGCGAGGTTGCTGATGCGGTCGGCGCCGGGCGGCGGTTGGTGATTGTGGGCGTGGGAATGTGATTTGAGATCGGGCGCCTCCGGCGCCGGAAGCACACCATGGCTCTTCGGCGCCGGAAGCACACCATGGCTCTTCGGCGCCATTGGCTTCCTTTTCTTCAAAGTCGGACTGCTCGCCTCCATATCCATGGCCGGCAGCCTGCGTAGGACACAGGAAGCTGGCCGCGCCGCCGCCGCCTGGTCTCAGTGTCTCAAAGTGGACTAGGAGTTCAAAGAGGATCTAACTGAGGAGGAAGCAAACAGCAGGGTACAGAATTGGGCCCGGATTTCCTTTGGTGAAATTTTGATATCGGAGGAGCCCAACCCAACTACCGTTTTTTTTAGCTTTTCGTTCTATTTTCACTTCTTCTCCTTCTTTTTGAGACCTTTTACAGTACATCAAATAAATTATGGCCGTTTTTTTTTTGGTTTGGATGGCTCAGATTTAACTATACTACACCAGATTTCTGGTAGTATATTCTATGGCCAGGGGCATTTTCGGTATAGTTGTCCAGTCCTAAATCAAAGTTGAGCGCACGAGGTGAGGCACACAGCTGAGCTCAGTAGCTGTGATGTTCAATGTCGAGAGCCTTTGTCTCACTGGTGTTTCCAAGTAGCCATTCGTGCGACGGGTCGCCGGGAGGCGCAGGGCTGCTCCGTCTTGCACATCAAAGCGGGGGAGGAATCAACCTCGGGGTGCCAGTCGGAGTTCGTGCGATGAAGATATATAGTGTCACTGTCACCTGGTCGCCGACTTGTCGTCGTCTTTGTGGGCAATGGCGGGGGTGCGCGTTTCAGCTGCGTTGTTGTCATTGTATCCGGCACCGGGGGTATAGGACTGTAGGTTTCGTCGTGGCCGTTGAAGGCTTGCGTCGTAGTCGTTGTCGAGTCTGGTGGCTGCGGTATGGATTGGGTGGTACTGTTGTACTTGCGAGCGGCGGATGCGGTGTGCTTGGCGGCGGTGCCGTTGCTGCACCGGTGGCGGCTAGTCGTGGCAATGGTATACTTCTTGGTGGTGGCCGGGAACGGTGTGTACTTGGCGGCGACGTCGGCGTACGTATGGTGTGGGCCCATTGTCGCTCCATTGGATGTCCAGCTCCGACTGTCCGAGGGCGCCCATGGCAGTTGCGGCATCGCCTGGTCAGCAGCGGCGAAAGAGCGCGTCGCGGGCCTGGCGGAGCAGCTTGAACGCGCCATCGGTGGCTATAAAGGGGTTCTTGTCGGGATGGACGAGAAGGCACATCCGTCGGAACCGGCTCCTGATCGTATCATGCTCGCTTGGACTGGCGTCGAGCAGTACGTTCTGGTGACGCTGTACAATCGCAGGGCCAAGGTCGAAGACGGCGTGCAAGACGAATCTATTTAAGTCAATTACTAAAATGTCCTACAGCCCCAGATTGAGGGATCAATAATAACCCTTAGATCAATTATATACTACCCATTATTTTTGGTAGTATGATGTACCATAAAAAATCCCTTCTTTTTCCCTGCTCCGGTTCATTTTCTGTTTGATTTTTTTCATTTAAATTTTTTCCCTTCTAACATTTTTATTTAGAGCATGTTGAACTTTATAAAATGCAAATTTTAATTTCTTATATATATATATTGAACAATTTTTAATGTATATTGATTTTTTTAATATACATTGAATTTTTTGCTGAATATTTTTAACATGTTAAAATTTTCAAAAATGCATATTACACTTTTTTTTATATATACTGAACATATTTAATGCGCAATGATTTTTTAATATACATTGATTTTTTTATACAATGAACATTTTTTAATACATACCGTAAGAAATTTTAATATAGAAGGAACTTTTTTAATATACATTGAACACTTTTTATGATGAATTGTTTTATTACATACTGAACAAAAAATTCATATATAAAATTAAAAACCAAAAAACCATCATAAAACTAAGAAATCATTAGAATAAAATAATGAAAAAATACTAACAACTATCATCTGTTGTTGCAGCGCAAAAATTTCCTCTAGCTAGGGTTATATTTTCTCTCGGTGGCGTTGACGTCGTTGTTGACTCTTCTACCCTATTGTCGATATTCTCTTTAGTGAGCCTAGGACGTGGTGGGATGTCGGGCTTCAGTATCACTACTCAATCTGGTTTCGGCCTCCATAGCGATAGGGAGGGTTTTAGTGATTCAAAATAGCCTGCCATCTATACCTCAGAAAAAGCTTTGGGCTCGGGCGTCGACTCAAGCGATCTGGAGGAGATGGTGAAGGAGCTTGGCTTGGATGAGGAATACCTCGACAACAAGATAGCCGAGGATGAAGAAGCAATCCCGGAGGAAACTTCTCGTTGGATGGCAATAGCCAAGGTTCACAGAGATAAACCCTATATCAAACTTTGGTTCTACAAAAACATGAGGGTTGCCCGGGATTTGGCGCAAAAGATTAACATTAGACCTCTAAGCGACAATCTCTACACCCTGCAGTTCTCATGTTTCGGTGATTAGGAGAGAGTAACAAATGAGGGGACGTGGAAGTTTAGGGGCACGGTGGTAATTATGGTGCCATAAGACCGATTTAAAAACCTTATTTAGTTTTTCTTGAATACCTCAAGATTTAGGCGTAGATTCATGATTTCCTAGATGTATATTTTCTTCTCCTTAAATCCTTAGTCGGTAAGATGGGTGAGTATGTCTATTTTGAGCCCAAGTCTCAAGACACCATGGGATTTTTTTCAGATTCAAGTGAAGATAAACCTTCAGAAGCCATAGAAGAATGTTATTTCTCAAGTGAAGGGTGGAAAGCATCATTTTTTTAGTCAAGTGCCAACGTCTACCCGACCGGCGCACCACATGCGGTTATGTTGGTCACTTGTGTAAAGATCATAGTGATGGTGTGCACCTTCCCTCAGCCTTGGTCTTCAAGAATCTCATAGCTTCATGGTATATGAGAGTGAGGGAAGGGCCTGGTCGTGACGGTAATAGAGGCAGAAGTGGACGTAGTCGAGGCCATGGCATACCTAGCTATGCAGTGAGTTCTATGAAGAAGAGAGGAAAAAATATGAAGATTTTGATCATGATGAAGATATGGTTGATGTTCATCGATCTAGGAAGAGAGATGTTTCCTAGGTTACCAACTAGATGCCTCATCAGGCGGATGTGATGGCCATAGAAGGGATTCCTGATGAAACTGGTGATTAGACTCTCTCTCTCTCTCTCTCTCTCTCTCTTTGATGGCAGTGCCTACGAGTCCCCCTTCTAAGAAGGATCCAAAACGATAAAAAAGTGTTGGTGGCAAGCTAGGGCATCAACAAGACAAAACTATCTCTGCACAATTGGCGGGCTCCCAAGAGGGGCGACGCAGGGTCTAATGAGTCTCCTCTGTTAAAATTGTCGCGAGTTGGGCAATCCTGCAACAGTTCGTGAAGTTCGTGATCTGGTGAACAAGTTTGACCCTGTCATGTTATGCCTTGTTGAAGCTCAGTAGAAAAAATCACGTGCGAATATTTTTCTCACTCTATTTTGGCTATAAAAAAACTTTTATTGTCAAGAACTCCGGTCAAAGCGTTGGCATTGTAATCCTTTGGAATGAAGAAATGAAACTATAGGTTAAGGGCTACTTAAAATACAATATTGATGTTGTTCATTTGGAGCTTGTTGATGTACTTTGGAGACACTCTTGCATATATGGAGAAGCCCAGGCCCCGAATAGATATATGTTATGCCTTCTTTTTTATTATTCTTGCATGCTTGGACAAGTAAAGCAGGCTTGAACATGGTTTAGAACAAGTCGTGCACTGTGTATGATATTACGCATCACATCGTTCCTGCTATTTTTGTCTTTTGTTTTTTGGTTCACTGCATTTTTTTTATTTTAGGTTAAGCAGATGCAAACCATAATCAACATTTACGAATTTGCAAATATCGAAACATATAAAACAATGATCATCAAAGATTTCAGACATACAACACCACGCACACGCACAAGCACGAATACAACGATATTCAAGAAGACAACACCAACCCAACTACTGCAAGAAAACTACAAAATAAGAAGAGAAAACATCGCTTGAAGCCACCGGGGTCCTCGATCGTGGACGAGTCTGCGCTACTGAAAGTGCAATCATGCCTTTAAGCATATTTTGAGAATAATTATCATTCAATTATGTCTTCTATATACTTACCGTAAAATTATCATTCCATGGGAACGCACGGGTATTATGCTTGTGGTAATGAAGTGAGTGTGTGTGTTTGTGTGTGTGTGTGTGTGTGTGTGTGTGTGTGGCGTTGTAATATTTCTTTCTAACAATAATCAAAACAAACTGAAACCCACTTTGCGTGCATCATTTAAAAAATGAGGTACTTAAAGCTACTCTACTTCAATTCCATCCACATAGCTAATCAATTCCCCTGAATTTTATTCAGGTGAGACCCAATCCCTCTTCCTTTCCAATAAACTAGATGACGCCCCGCACATTGTTGCGGAAAGTTTTTGTAAAATATTTTAGTGAAATGTTTGGTTAAATGAAACATGTATATTAAAAAATTTGAACTAATATATGAACTTAGTATAAAATCATAATAGACTAAAAATTTCTATGCAAGCATGCATAGTGACATATTATGTTGGACTTTCTCATGCATGTTGAATGATGAGTGTTTGGTTAAATGAAACATGTTTTTTTCAAAATTTAACTAATATACAAATTTAATATAAATATCATAGTAGAATGAAAATTTCTATGCATGCGGGTTTTATTATGCATAATGGCATATGTAGGTGGGCCTTTTTTATGCATGTTGAATGATGATGTGGCATGCTTTAATATAAATATCATAATAGAATGAAAATTCATATGCATGCTTGTTGCATGTGGTTTTTTATTATGCATAATGGCATATGTATGTGGACCTTTCTCATGCATGTTAAATGATGATGCGACATGCTTACATGTTGAAAGAAATATGCTAGTGGGGGCTAGCTATTTAGATATAAAAGATTTTTAGAGTAACTCTAGCAGATGCTGCAAATTGCGGTATTACAGAACACATATGCCGCTCACTCTAAAATAGAAATGCAATATAAAAACTTGTTTGGTAGAACATAAACGACATCTGAAATACAATATTCAAAATATTTCAAACTTAGTCATACGAATTGTATCTCGCTCTTCCTATTTAAAAAATAAAAATAGAAAAATAGGAGAAAAAAATATGTCAGAAAAAATAGGAGAGAAAAAACTTTATATATTTCGCGGGTACATAGTTCGCCAAAACTTAGCCGGAATTTGAAACGACAAGATAAAAAAGAAAAGTCGTCAGTGAGGGGAGGGGGGGAGAGGGTCGCCGTCACCGCCACTTACTTACCAACGTCGAGATGATACTCCAAAGCGGAGTTCGTCACAGCGAAGGTGAAATCACGCTCCTCCTTCGCGGCTTCAAGGCGCTCACCGACGCCGTCCTCGCGCGTCTTCACGGCCTTCGTCACCGTGATGAGTTTGCGCTCGATGATAAGAAAATTTCTTGATCGACGGTCAGTGGAGATCGTCGAACCGATGAAACTCCGCCCGAACGAATCGACGGAAGAAACCGCCAAAAGTCCGCTAGACAGTGAAGGATCCTTTCGATTTACGCTACTCTTCAACGATGACGGTTGCTGTTCTGGTGTGCTGGTTCTATGGGGCCTTAGCACGAAGACTTCCCGACTGTTTACTACAATAAGTTTTGCCCGGCTCCGGTGAGGGAGCGGCAATGACGGCGGCGCGTCCTCGGCTCGCTTCAGTGCTTGTAGTCGTCGCTAGGTGGTCTACGAATTTGAATGTATTTTTTGTTATTTCTGATATTCGTTGTATTGTCATAATTAAAGATGAATAGATCGAAAGGTTTTTTCAAAAAAAATCATCATTGCTCCCAAAAAAAAGGATCAGCATAATTTGATCCACCTCGAGATATTTGTCCGTCTTTCCCCACCAACCCTGCCTCCACACACTCCGTTCTCACGATACCGACGCACGTGCCCCACCATGAAAGGAAGCGTCCGGGCCCGCACCACAGTGACATTGACGATTCGAACCCGTCCGTTCTCCGGACCACCAAATATTCCTAGACTGCTTCGCTGATAGGTGGGTCCGCTTAGTCAGTCGAGCTTAGTTAGGATAAGCACGCCCATGACGTCATCCTCCTCCTTCTCTCTTCTTCTTCGTTCCCTCCCACTAGGCAGACAGTGGCGGCAATAAGAAATTAAGAATTAACGAAAGCGCGCGGCCAGAGTTTGGAAGAAAGGTTCCACAGCGAGCGCGAGAGATAAGGAGAGAGGGGCCGTGGCCGGGATAGCGAGGCGGGCGGGGATCTCCGTGCCTTGGTCGGCGGTGAAGTCGTCGGCGCTCCGGCAGTGGGGGATGGAGAGGGGGTCGATGGGGCCGCTGAGTGACGTGCCGGCGACGCTCGACGGCGACCGGTACGAGCTAGTCCGCAGCATCGGCTCCGGCAACTTCGGCGTCGCCCGCCTCATGCGCAACCGCGCCTCCGGCGAGCTCGTCGCCGTCAAGTACATCGACCGCGGCGAGAAGGTATCAAACCACGCCCCGGTCATTTATCCATTCCCACACGTACTCGCGGCGCCGGAGCCATGGCCTTCGATGTTTACGGTTTGGTGTGCGCGCACGCAGATCGATGAGAACGTGCAGAGGGAGATCATCAACCACAGGTCGCTGCGGCACCCCAACATCATCCGCTTCAAGGAGGTGGGTACAAATTCGGTTCAAGATACCATCAATCGGCTTTGCTCGCGGTATCGATTCCTCGATGGCTACGTGGTGGTGGAATGATGCGAAGAACGAGTCCCGTCTTTCTGATTGTTTGTCTTTGTTTGTTTGCGGCTCTTCAGGTTATTCTGACGCCCACGCACCTCGCCATCGTCATGGAGTACGCCTCCGGCGGGGAGCTCTTCGAGCGCATCTGCAATGCCGGCCGGTTCAGCGTCGACGAGGTGCATCTCGTCCTCGTGACTGATAGTTCTATCAGTTCTGCCGTATAGGCTTTTGTATCAAGATCTGAATGATGGTAATGTTGTCGTTTCCGTTAACTCAGTTATTGTGTCTATGTTCAGGCTCGGTTCTTTTTCCAGCAGCTGATATCTGGAGTTAGCTACTGCCATTCCATGGTATCACTTACTTTCCCAAATTATTCTACTACCTCATTTTACCTTTGTATGTAGTTTCCTGTGCAGCTGACAACATTAATCTGTTGTATTCGTCAAGCAAGTGTGCCATCGTGACTTGAAGCTAGAGAACACTCTGCTGGATGGGAGCACCGCTCCTCGACTGAAGATATGCGACTTTGGTTATTCTAAGGTACTCCGCGCTATCATATTAATCTGGTGGAGCGGTGCCTGGTTTCTTGCTTATGTGAACTGCTAGGATCTTACTCCAGAAATTTATATAACAAACATAGATTGTACTGGAGATACCCGATTTTTAACTGATCTGCGGTACCCGTTGGTTTCTATGTTGCAGTCATCGGTTCTTCATTCTCAACCAAAATCAACTGTTGGAACTCCGGCATATATTGCTCCTGAAGTTCTGCTCAAGAAAGAATATGATGGCAAGGTATGCATCCCCTTGCTGCTTTCAAGCTTAAACTGTCTGCTGCCTAACTTAATTTCTTTGGCTCGGCAATAAAAACTTTAACTTATTTTGTGAATCTTCCATTTACACCCACCTTTTGTTGGCATGAGTGGTGCATGGTCTTGAGGAGTAACCATTTAAAGTACTTCATACTTTTTGTTCAAGCACTAATAATTTGTTTCTGAATGAAGATCGCCGACGTGTGGTCATGTGGGGTAACCCTTTACGTGATGTTGGTCGGCGCCTACCCTTTCGAGGATCCAGAAAATCCCAAGAATTTCAAAATGACAATTCAGGTATGTTGCCAGCCATTCAGCTTACCTGTTCCACAAGTTGCAGTTATGACTTATGATCAAACAGCTAAGTTCTGAGCTCAATGTTCAGAAAATATTAGGTGTGCAGTACTCGGTCCCGGACTATATCCACATACCCATGGACTGCCGAAACCTTCTCTCAAGGATCTTTGTTGCTAACCCAGCCACAGTGAGTACATAGTGAGTACATACTTCGTCGACACACACGGTTTCACTTGTTTCGCTCTCAGGATAACTCCTGCTGCTTTAAACTTGCAGAGGATCACCATACCTGAGATAAAGAACCACCCATGGTTCCTGAAAAACCTCCCGGCTGACCTCATGGATGGTCCCACTGTGAGCAACCAGTACGAGGAGCCTGACCAGCCGACGCAGAACATGAACGAGATCATGCAGATACTGGCAGAGGCGACCATACCGGCAGCTGGCACCCGCGGAACCAGCCAGTTCCTGCCGGGCGGTCTTGACCTCGACGACGACATGGAGGACCTGGACTCGGACCCCGATGACGACATGGACAGCAGCGGAGAGATAGTATACGCCATGTGATCTTGTGAATATCTGTGCAGAAGCGGTAGTCGTGGTCTTCCACCTTGTGTTGTTTTTTCTTCTCGAACACGCAGCAGATTTGAGCGTCATTTTGTTTTTGTATAAGGAGATTAGCGTCGAAATGTTGCAAATCATACCACCAGAACAACAGGAAGAAGGGCTACACTTAGGCTACTGAAAATGTATAGGATGAGATGTGTCATTTTGTATAGGGTGAGATGTGGATAGAAGATTGTGTTCAGGCTACATCTTGAGTCTGAAATTGGTGTTGCTGTTGATTGTGTAGCTTGTGTTGTGTAACAAAATACATTGGCATTTTCTGTAATCTGTAGCTGGTAAAGTAACCAGTGAGTATATTTACTGGAAAATGCTGGATGAACAATGCTGTATTATATGTGTATCGCCTTCCTCTCCGATTTTTTTTATAAAGAAACCACATGGTTCAGTTGCTATTACAACTACCAGCAAACATGAACATACCCAGCGACCCATATTTACAATCCTGGGAGTTAGGAAACTAAACAGGCCAAATCAATGTTCATCATCCACCATCTTCATCCAACAGAACTACCTAACCAGACCATCAAGGCTAAACCCTACCAGAACTACTTAAGCTAGTAAACCTGAAAGGAAAAGTTGTGACTACACCAGGGTGCATTGCACCCACGATGAACTGTAAAATCAAATAAATAGAAAAAAGGGTGAAAATTCTGAAACTTTGTAACTTTGATTATGACCAAATGCTTCAGGTGCTTGCGGTTAGGGGATTAGGCAGATTTCATTTAAGCTTAAGCCAAAATCTTCCTAATTCTCTAAAAATTCAAAAATCTTTATCTGTTCAGGTAATTTTCGTTGGTTAACTTTGTTGCTGCTCCAAAACCAAGCCCTTTTACGGATACTCACTTCAAGAGGTGACAGACCAAAATCATCATGTGGCTCACCGCTATGAATGTGTACTGGGTTTCAACTGTCACTCCGAGTGGACTGCTTACTCCTGAACATAAAAAAAGAAGATGAAAGAGTGTCTAGGAGGAACTAAACACTACTAATATATAGGAGGAGGTGAGATTCGAACTTGGGCTTACTCCTGAATATGACAAAGCATTCTAGGAGGCCACTGTAATCTTCGTGGGTGTCGTCATTAGTGTGTGGTTGTGTGATGAATATCTGCCTGTGTGGAATGCTAAAGAATTGTGGGATGCACATGAATCCAAGTTCCACACTGTCAATGTCAGTGGTGGACTGTACGATATAGAGCAATTCAATGACTACATAATGAGTGAGAACTGTTTCTCATGCGCAGAAGTGGATGGAAAAGGAACTCGAGCTCCTTAAGTGTGTGTTGCTGGCCAAGTTTTTGTATGGGTGCATTGTTGCTGAGCTTCCTCATTCATGGAGGAACTTTGTCACTTCTCTGAAACACCAAAGACAAGAGTTCACTATTGAGATTCTCATTGGATTTTTGGATGCATAAGAGAAGGAGAGGGTAAAGGACACACGTGCTAAAGGAACAAAGGGACATTCTATCGTCAATGTTGTGAGAAAAAATGCCCACAAGTTCAGGAGGAAAAAGTCTCGAAGACTATCAACTTCAAGAAGAAGAAGGTCTTGAATGGGCAAACACTACTGGAAAACAGGTTGTTAATGGCACACCTATTTTGGCTAGTAATGGCGCACCGACTAACTAATAGTAATGGCGCACATTTGCTGCGCCAACCTCTTCTGGTGCGCCACTGGTAGCTCTTTTTTTTAAAATCGATTTTTTTTGAATTTGGAAGGCGGGAAAATAGTAGTGGCGCACATTCTAACCCCCACGGTGCGCCATTGCTATTTTGAATTTTGAATCTGGATCTGGATCTAGATCTAGATTGCGATTTTTTGGCTCTTTTCTTTTCTCGATATTTTTCAAATTTCGTTCTTGCTTTTGGATCTTGTACGTTCTTTGTGCCGGGGAGCTCCACATGTGGCCGGAGAGGAGTTCTTCGGAGAGGAGGGGAGGAGAGACCGTGAGGTCGCCGGAGAGGAGGAGGAGGTCGCCGGAGAGGAGTGGGAGAGGTCACCGGAGAGGAGGAGGAGGTCGCCTGAGAGGAGTGGGAGGAGGTCACCGGAGAGGAGGAGGAGGTCGCCGGAGAGGAGGAGAGGATGAGATGGTGTGGAGTGAAGGAGAGGAGGAGAAAAATGAAGAGGTAAGGAGGAGAGGGGGCCGACCAGCCAATATATACGGCATGGTAAACGCACACCATGCACTGGTGCGCCATTACTAACTTTTATTTTATTTTATTTTATTTTGAATTTTATAGGCGGGAAGATAGTAATGGCGCATCATGCACTGGTGCGCCATTACTAACTTTTTTTATTTTTTGAAGGCGGGAAGATAGTAATGGCGCACCTAGCAAATAGTGCGCCACTACTAAGTTTGATTTTTTTTCGATTTTTTGGCCTTCAGATCTTGAAAGTCCCGTAAATTGTTAGGTTTTTAAGGATTCTAAAAATCTTCAATGGGGTTCCCCCAGCTGAATTCGGATATAACTCTTCGAGTAGATGATTTTTCATATAAAAACATTTTCATTGGAGTTCGTATGCAAAAGTTATGCCTATTATATAAATTTTAGAGAGATTTTGCAAAAAAAAATCATGTTTGTTAATTTTCCTAACAACTAGACCACATAAGACAGGGGCATCTCGAAGGATTTTTTATTTTCTTTTATCTTTTTTCAAACTGAAAAGGCGGTCCAGGGGAGGGGGGGTCTTTGTGTGCGGATTTTGGGCACCTCATGTACCAATCGCACACTTTTGTATAGGTGCGCCATTGCTACCCCAAGTTACTAATGGTGCGCCTATACAAAATGCACCATTACTATGTCCAGGAATTGGCAAAGCTTGGTCAAACATAGTAATGACGCATTTTCCTAACGGTGCGCCATTGCTATCCCAAGTTACTAATGACGCACCTATACAAAGTGCGTCATTACTATGTCCAGGATGGGCCTCGAGTCTTGTATAAAAACCGCAATGTACAGTGGGCGCGAGCGGTTGACATGAGGATCATCAAAATCTTCCACGAAGGAGCTTTATATTATCAAGTAGAAAACCTACGATCGAGTAGTCCCCGATGCTCGGGTCGATTCGCAGAATCCACATGAGGATCGAATCCAAACCTGGGAACATACTTAGAGAAAAAACAGATGTGTAGTAGCCCCCGAGACTTAGGTCGGAGTAATTGACAGACACAGGGATGAAAATCATACTCGGAAACCCATACTGCACATAAAAAGTTATGAGAAACGTCGATGCAGTAGCTCCCGAGTCTTGGGTCGGGAAGCATGGTCAACCCGAGGATCAAATCTTCTTGGGCACTTCTCAACCGAGCAACGTCATTTGGAAGCAATAAGCCCCCAGGATGGTTGAAAATGTATTTATCCCTAAATGGTGTGTTGACATTATGATAATATGGACAGTGAGACTAATGACAGTTGTTAAAATATTGTATCAAATATCATTGGTCTCTTGGTGGTACACTTAAATTGGAGGATGATTGGCCCCTATACAAAAAGATAAAACAATGACTCGAATGATTCATTTTTGTTTAATTTGAGTCATAGGAAAACCGCACTACTAAGAGGGGTCAACGAAGTTTAAGCATGTGTGAGAGAACATTTTTTATCATGCCAAGACAACCCATACACCATGCCTAGAAGAAAGACATCAAGTAGTGATTTGTGGGTACTCTAAAAACACCCTTAAGAAAGTTCTTGTGTACCCGTGGCCATGTGTTAGTCAGGAAGTTTGTGAGAATCCCGTGCGCATAGGTTCTTTGACCCCCGTGCCGAAGGTGTAGGCAGTTGTTCTATGAGTACCTCGTGCGCACGGGGTGGGTGGTTTGCTTCCTGAGTACCCTGTGAACACTGGTCCCTTTAGCCCGTGCGCACGGGCTCCAACGGATACATCATCCCACCTACCCCCGTGGTCCTATTTATTCCCCTTCTTATTCCTTCAAACCTTAACATTTTCTCTTGCTTGAGCCACTTCATTGTTGACCTCCATTTTTCTCATCCCTCTTAATTCCTTTTCCCAAACTTGTTGATCCTTTGGGTATTGAAGGAGCAAGGCCCAATCTACACTTCCACCAAATCGATTTTGTGCTCCCCACAACATTTCTTCACCGTTGACTTGTTAATCTTGGAGCTTTGGCTCCTAGGCAGCTAGTGTAACAGCCCAGTTTTTGCAAAAATTAAAAAAATTGTTTTCGGTGTGAATTGTTTGATTGTCTGATTTGTTTGCGGTGTTTGCATCCCCGATTTATCGATCGGCGATTATCTTCCCCCCTCGTATCTCGTACCCCTTGCCACCCTGACACTCGACCTTTGCGACACCGGGTTTCACCCGATCACCGTCGCGAAAACCGCACGAGACTAGCCGCAGCCAACGGAACGAAAAACCCCGTTTAATAATTAAACGGGATATTTTTATAGCGCCGGAAAGTGTTCTCGGAACGGTTCCAGCGCGAGGTGAACGCCTCCGGCTCGACGCACTGATCGCGCAGTTCGAAGTTTTACCCGAATCGGAGGTACTGAGGACCCCCGGCGGTCAGAAACGTGAGCACCGCACGTGCGAGAGAAAAACCGGAGATGTTTTTGCAAACTGCCAGCCACCGGGGCTATATAAAGACCACCACACCTCCACCCATTTCTAGGGTTTCCCTAGCCACAAAATTGCAGCCACCCCCTCCACTTTGCCCCAAAAACACCCCCATTTTCGCAGCAAACCCTAGCCTCAGATCTGGAAAACTGCCTCCTACGATCTGGACCGTATATCCGAAGATCCGACGCCCGGATCGGATCCAACCTCCAGCCTGCTCTCTCTCCTCCACCCCGCACCCGAGCCCTCCACGGCCGTGCGCCGCCGCCGGCAGCAGGCCGCCGGCCACCCCTTCCTTCCTCCTCTCCCTGTGCGCCTCCTCCTCCTCTGTCTTCTCACCTCCTCCCTTCTCCTGCAGCAGACCGCCGCCGCCGCGGCTCCATGGCCGGCGAGCCGGAGCTCGGTCGAGCCCGCGCTGTGGCCTCGTGGCGCCCGACGACCACCGCGCCTCCGGATCCGCGCCACCGGTTGGACCCCTGCCGCCGCCGCCTCCCGATCTGATGCGCCAGGCCGGCCACCGACGCCCCTCCGCCGCCGGGCCGCCGCTGCTCGCCGGCGAGCGCCGCCCTGGCACATCCCGTGCGGGAGGCACGAGCCGCCTCCATCGACCACGGCTGGGCCGCCTCCCAGCGCCCGTGGGCTGGCCTGCCAGGCCACGGTGGGCCAAGTCCAACACCAGCCGCGGCCCAGCGACCTCCTCTGGCCAGTGGGCCGGCCCGTTTGGGTGAGGCCACCCTTTCTTTTTTTTCTCTGTTATTTTTTTCCCTGTTGCTAAATCTGCTAAGTCCTTTATTATATCTGCTGCTGATTCGTTTTTGCGCGTAGTATTGCGATAAAACCATAGCCCGTATGAACGTGCCCCCAAAATGAAAGTTGCTCAGTTTTGCGTGCTCTAGCTTTCGTATGTAGAAAGTTTTTGCATTTGAGCTCATCTTGATTGTGTAATTGTGTGCTGAACTGGGCATCAGACCGTTAAACTGCTACCTTTTCCTGTTAAGTGCTGCTGTTATTATTTTGTTGCAACTTTGCATGATGATTGTAACAAATCCATGAGGCCTATTGCCTTGATTCCTTTTGCGTTGCGTTAAGCAATGTTTCTAATCCAGTTTCATGCATCCACATGCCATATTTGCTTGCTGCATCATGTTTATATCTTGCTCCAAATAGCTATCCTGATGTTATTGTGCTGCTGTAGCTGAAACTGTTATTTTGTTGCAACTTCGGATGACGATTGCTTCGCAACCGTTCATCAGAATTGATTGATTCCATTTGCGTATTGTTAAGCATCATGTCTACTTTCATTACATGTATTGCATCTTCATGTTATCATTCCTGGTCATATAGTTATTTAGCTCCAAAGTTGCTATGCTGCTGTTGTTGACAGCCACCTCAGTTTTTCTCTAGGTCTGTTACTTTGCGATGTCATGTTGTTTGCTTAATATCTTTTGATCTATGATGCCTATTTGCATGATTCCTTTTGCCATGCCTTCCATGTCATGTCTACTTTAATTGCAAGTCATTTGTGAGCATGTTTGCATTGATCATCCTGTTTATGCATTGCTCTAAACTGTGCTTCGTGTTGGTGGCAGCTTGTGCACGTAACTTGTTTTGCTTGTATCTTTTTAACCGTAACTCCGTTTGGGGTGTTCTTTATATGTAACTTGATTAGTTTTTCGTGTAATTTGTGTTTATGCTGTTGTTTTCTGTTGTTGACCAACCTAAAATATGGTTTAGGAAAGAACAGTACCAAATCCTTTAATTGTTGTGCGACACTTAGTGGATGCCATGTTTAGGTTGTGCCTCACTTAAATTGACTAGCATAGATAGTTTACCTTGTGCTTAACCTCTTGACATGTTTGTGTGCTATGCCATTCTTTCTTGTGTTGCCATGTTAATAACCGTTGTTTGGTCACCTGTAGCTAAGCAACTTGAACCACCGTAAACGTGCGGTATCGTCGTGTGTGACGAGTACTCCACTTAACCTATTAGTAACCGTTCTCGACGGTAGGTGCGATGTCTCGTGTTGCTTCTTGTTGATGCTTGCTCGTGTTTTCTCCGTAGTAATAGAAGCTTGCTCGTTGATTGCTTTCCAGTGTTTACCGTCTTGTGTGCTTCGCGGGTACCTCTCGGAGACGATGCGAGCTTGCGATCGACTACACCTTCGGAACCCGACTTAACAACAGGCAAGGACTATACATTACTTATGATCCATTCTATTTCAACCAGCGGTTTGCATGCTAGTATAGGTTAGGTTCGATGTTTGATCCTACCACATGTTTACAACCTCTTTCAAACCGATACAGCCATGTCCCTTCCCAGCAAACCTTGTACTGCTATGTTACTATTGCTCGTTGCTCAGCCCCTGCTTAGTATGCATGCTTAGGATGCTACGATGTTACCCTGTTACTCTTTGGGTTGGGATATCACATTATTATATTGTTGTTGATGATATGATTATTATAATGTTGACTATATTCGACGAAGGATGGAAGGTCTAGGCTATCCCGCCCCGACGCTTTGTTCCATTCGAGTCACCTAGGATCCGAGTTCCGGGTATTGGTTTTAAGACTGAGCGTGCCTAATCGCGTGTGGGATTTTATGGGGTCCCCTTTTCTTACCTACCTAGCTTCAAACATTTCTAGTGGTGGCCCAAGCTGATTTACCATTTGAAACCGTGTGTGTGATGGTCAGCTGCCAGTAGTTTTCAAACAACTCGGGCCAGCGGAGACTTAGTTCCTCTGTTGGTCCACACTTGGTGAGCTAGGGAAGTCCCCTGTTATATAGGCGAGACTAACCCCGACCTTAGCCTTACGGAAGAGTCCGATCCGAGAGCGTGGCCAGCTTTTGGATTGGGTGTCGACTCCCCGGGGGCTACCCGGATTTGTTCGTTGTTAGTTAGAGGGACCTGTCGTTTCGGATCTCTTGGAACTAAATCATAAAATGGTTGCCTATAATGGGTAGCAACTGAGAGAGATGGGCGAGCATGCGACGCCTCGTAATGGGCAGTTGGTACACCCCTGCAGGGTTAAATCTTTTCGAGAAGCCGTGTCCACGGTTATGGACGACTTGAGACCTACTCCTTGTTCATAGACAACAACAACTGAGATAATCTTAATACAACTTGATCAACGTGTGCGTGTGCCTTGATTGCTTCTTCTTCGTCGGGATGCGAAGAGGAGGACAAGGATAGGATAGGTGTTATGTTTGCGTAAGTAGTTGATAGCAAGACTTGTTGGAGGCGATTCCTCATCGAATGCTTGGCTTCTTATCTTACTCTCTAGATCGTTAGCCACTTCATAAATGCTAGCGCAGCAGCAACCTCACCACTTACCCCTTCCTTACCGTAAACTACTAGTTGTCCTAGAATGACGAGTGATGAAGTCCTTGCTGGGTCAGATGACCACTACAGTTGGATGCTGAGTACCTCTGTACTCATGATACTACCCCCAAACTCTTTTCAGGGTTCTTGATCGACAACAGGTATGGTGATCGACGTTTCACGTGGAGGCTCGACGACGACTAGTTAGGCGGATCCCGGCGGAGGGCCTGGACCCGTGCGGTTATGGGATCGATGTTTTTCTCTTTGCCACTAGGCACTTGATTGTAGTCTGTACCCAGACATGTACCTTCCGCTGTTGTATTGTATTTGAGGCAGTTGTATGCCGATTGTATGAGATGTTGTATCCTTGTATCTGTAATGTTGTGATATCATGTTGGAAATCCGGGGCATATGGCTTTTTCATATGTCGCGGTGGGACCGATATGTGCTTCGTCCCCAGATCTGAGTGGAAACACCTAGATCTGGAACAGTACCGCATATCGGGCCTTACAGCTAGGTGTTCATTCTAGAAGCTTCCAGGCTTGTGGTGTGCTCCAAGAAGTTTGTACACGTGTGTTAGTCGCCTTTAAGAGAAATCCCGAGTGATTCAAAGCTCATCCATTGGGGTGACTCGTAAGGAAGAATATGGTGAGCTACCTGATAGCATTCTCAAGCCTTAGTTTTGGGCACCGCTCCAACGAAGATTAGCACTCCCTCAAAGGAGTGTAAACTTCGGGACACATCATTGTGTCCCCGATTCACTTGTGGTTAATCATTTCCCGCACCATTGTACTTACCTTCATATTATTGTTGGCTTGCTATTTATATTATTGCCTAGCATATGTTATTTAAGCTTTCTTGTCACTTAGGATTGTTCACCTAGTTGCATTACTATAGAACCAGTTTAATCTGCTCAACCCAAAAATCGTCAATTAAGTTTAAATTTGTTAGTCATTCACTCCCCACTAGTTGACTATTTCAGTCCTTTCATTAGTCCTATGGGAACCGAGGTTCAACCTGCTAGACGTCAACCTGGAATATAACATAGACGACCAACGATGTATGCGCAAAAAGCACACAAGTCGGCCCTACGGGATCAGACGATTAACCTCCCAAACGTAGGCCTAGAAAATATCTTAGCCGACTAGTAGCATGGGTGCAATAGCTCCTCTGCTCAACCACGAGGAAGACGAAGTACTGCCTCATGGATCAAAATAATTTAGCATGTTAGAAGTATCATGATCTCGGAAAACCTAAGAAGCTTACTAATGACACATAAGTATAGGAGATCATCGTAGTCCTTTCAAGAAGTAAGAGTGTCGAACCCAACGAGTAGCAGAAGTAATTGACAAGTGGTTTTCAGCAAGGTTTCACTGCAAGTGATGTAAGATAGTTTTGATAGCAAGATAAATTATAGCAAGGTAACAAGTAACAATAGTAACAAGGTGCAGCAAGTGTCCCAATACTTAATTATTCTAAAGACAATCGAGTGACACTTCTTATACTAACTAAAGCACTTTTGAGGACACACAGGAATATGGCCAAGTTACTTTCACCACGATTCATTGAGTTAACGTTCATTGCCTTGACAAGTGTTATGTGGGTGGGCCCGAGCAAAGGTAACGTCCTAACTTGGAAAAATATATGATTATACTCTGCGAGCATCCGCAACTACAATAGAAGTAAGTAAAATAAATCTAACCATAGCATTAAACTGCTCGATTCAAAACATCCCCTTACAAAATGATTCACAAACTAGGGTTTAGGTTTCTAGCACTGCCGCAACCCATCATCTACAAACTAATTCCACAGTGCCTTCCCCTAAGCCTAAAGATGGTGGAGTGTTATATAGTCGACGTTCACATAACACCACTCCAATAAGAACAACACAACTTAATATTAAAATATTGAACGATGATTAACTTCACATGATTAATAGTAACAAGACTTCTCCCGTATCCTCAAGAACTAACGTAATTACTCACTACTCATCATAATGATCATGATCAGTGGGTATAAATGTATGACTAATAATATGAACATAACATTCTTCCACCAATTGAACCAACTAGCATCAACTATAAGGTGTAATCAACACTACAAGAACACAATCTCAGGTTTGATGCAAAGATTGAACACATGAGAAGAACTAGGGTTTGGAGGTGAGATGATGTTGGTGAAGATGTTGATGAAGATGATGATCCCCATGATGACTAGAGTGTTCGTTATGACGAAGGCTTCAATTTCCCCCTCCCAAAGAGAAGTTTTCCCAGCAGAATCGCTCCACCAGAGAGCAAAAGTGCTCCGCAAAGTTTCGCCCACAGACAGCGGCGGAAATCCCCTTCTATGATTTTTAGGGTAATTCTAAATTTATAGTCAAAGGTCAACGGGAGACGAGCCACCACGACCCCACTCGGGGCAGGTGGTGTGGTTAGGGGTAGGGCGTGCCACCAGGCCGTGTGGCTTACTGGTGGGTCCCCTTTGGTACTTTTTCGCTTTATAATTCATTATATGTTCCAAAATAATTCTCCAAAAATTAGCGCTTTATTTCGAGCTTCGGAAAATTGCTTTCTCTTCTATTGCACTTTTAGGTCCAGAATTGCCTCTTTATCTTGCATTCTAAGAGAGAAAATGCAGTCGAATTGCATAATTTTGTGAAATATATCATTAAAATGCGATAAATTATAGTAAGAAATAATTACGCAAAATGAACATATGTTACTCCTTCAGAAGTAGTTGGTATTCCCCCAAGAAGAAGGATGAAGTGGCAAGTAGCAAATTTTTCCTAAGTTAAAAACCAAGTACTCTCTCCGATCCATATTAATTGACGTACACTTAGTATACCTTTAGTACAAAGTTGTACTAAGTGTGTGTCAATTAATTTGGATCGAAGGGAGTAACATTTAACTTTTTACCTTCTATGTGAAAAAGAGAAGATAAGAGAAATCATATTAAAATTTCTCTACAAACAAACTGTTAGGAAATGCTCTAAATGTATGAGGTTAGGGACTATTTAGAACTGTCGAACTGCTCACTTCATCAAAATTAGTTTCACTCCACCAAATTTACTTTGGATCAACTCTATAAAGAAAAGTTTTATCATGTTTGGCTTTTAGTTAGCTCCAACTTCAGGAATAAGAAATTTGGTGGAAAGGTTATATTTGATTGGATAACGTGGGGAAAAAATAAAAGGTTATCCACTTACTAGTGATAGTGGTGGGTAATTTCTTTCAAACTCCAACTTCTAGATTTTTTTAAACACTTTCTGAATAGCTTAAGGCCCTGTTTGTTTGGGATTTTGCTTCTGGTTTTACAGCCTTTTTATTTTGATCAAGAAGCCATAAAAGCTCCTAAATAAGTGCTCGTGCCTGAGCTGCGGCCATACTGATTTCTTCCTTTGTGTTGACCCTCCTTCTCTGGATGGCTCGCTTCGCCATCTTGACAACTCTTTCCTGTGGAGTGAGCTCTTTCTTCGGCTCCAATGAAGCCACAACGTTCATTATGTCAGGCGCGAGATTTAGAAAAGAAAAGGATATACTCCGTTCGTTCCAAAATAATCGTTATAATCTTAATATAACTTTATACTAGAGCTGAGATAGTTATTTTAGAACGGAAGGAGTATTGAAGATGGTGTGCCTGCGTCTAGGGGCGGGCCAGTGAAGGACAAGGGAGAACAAGGGTTTTTGTGACACCGGCAATTACGGCATAACTGCGCAAACGCAAAACCAGTTCAAATTTAAGCTGAAAATGGATCGGGCAGCAAAAGGAACATCCGTCCGTCTACGCCGTGTTGTCCTAACCACAGCCATGAGTAGCCGTGTTGTCCTAACCACAGCCATGAGTAATTAACATGATGTTGGAGTTCCACAAGTACCTGTTTTTCCCAAAACATGTTCACTTTGTACATATTCTACTCCTTGATCAAATGCCATACACCTCTTGTGTGCATTTCTACTCAAGTCCGTGACTCAAGGTACGTCAGCTACTGGAGTCAACTACATGAACACTGAACATGTCAAAATTGAACAGTGCATTGACTACCCATGCTGCATTAAAACAGGGAAACATATACACATCATTTGTACATGGTGCTAGAGCCAAAGCATCCAGAACATCAGTCTACAAGCCAGTCTAGGTTGTAACACTCCTCTGCTACCTGCACACGGAGATCTGGGATGACCTGCTCTGCTTCCCTCCACAGCATCGCCGTTTCCTCGTCGCACACGACGTGCCCAAGGGACTTCAACGACGACGAGGACCTCGGGAGGCTTCTCAACCGCGAGCATTCCCGCATGTCGATCTTCTCTAGGTTTGTCAAGTGACCAAGCTCTTCTGGGAGGTCTGTAAGGTTAATGCACTGAGATATGTCCAGATACTTCAGCCTTTTCAGGCTGCATACAGATGGTGGAAGCTTCCACAGAGCTGGGCAGGCGTAGACGCGAAGGATGCTCAGACAGTGCAGCTTGCCCAGTTCATGTGGCAGTTCTGTGAGGTCATGGCAGTTTGACAAGGAGATGCTTTCCAGAGAGCTGATTTCACACACACTGGGTGGCAGCTCCTTCAGGTCTACACAGTGGTCGATGGTGAGGTTGGACAAGCGCGGAAACGTCATCGAGAGATCCATCGTCGATCCTCTTAGACTGTTGTTCAGCTCACAAAGGACGAGAGAGATTTTGCGCAGGTTCTTCAGTGGGATTGTGCTTTTCGGCAGTGGTGGGAGCGTAATCTTTTCCAGCCAAAGGCTCCTCAGGTCACTTAGTGTGGTGAAGGCAGACAGATTGTCAAGGGACGCACTGGTAGTACCATAGTTGATCAGCACCAGGGCCTTCAGGTTCTGCATTGTTGCGATGAACGGCGGGAGGTAGTATACACTTGAGGCGAAGTTGAGGATCAGAACTTCTGCCTTGGGGAAGCTCATCTGGAACCAGTCAGATTCTTTCATCTCACCTGAAGATTGAAATCAACTGGTTAGATCACTCTGTGCTTCTAGAACTCAATGGGTGCAAAATACGACAAGAAATGCATGTTACTGTAAGGCTGATTGCTTAAACAAATTATTTTTCATGAAGAAATAATATTGAAGTAAAATGGTTTATACGGAGTAATTAGGTTCAGTTTGCTAGAGAACTAAACATCAGTTTAGCACAATAGCTGATGATTAAGATAAAGATCAGAAGATCAAGTCAAAACATGCAATTTCATTTGAGAGGAAGCATTACTGTTCAACATTTTTTCTTCAATTAGATCTCAAATTTAATAAGAGCAGCTTTCAGACTGGACTCACAGAAGATACTGTATGGCAAATAAATGCAAGAAACAACCAAGTTGATGAACAGATAATCACCTGTATGAATAGAAACTATCTGAGCTTCAAAGGGAAGGTCCTTATTCCTTTGCCAATCTCTTGGCAGTGATTCTTCTCTTCTTGGCATCACTAACCGCCTCCGTGTGTTCAGAGAATCATGGCCACTCATGTGAAGTGCCAGATCACGCAACACATCATGTTGCGTCACTGAGTAGTCATGATAGTTACTGTACAAATCTCCAGCTTTATTCCTGCATGAAGAGCAGCAAAGAGTTAAACACTGTTCTTGCAGTATATAAATTATCAGATGATTTCAAGAATATATGTGCAATACGTACTGTGCATCATTAACTAGGGTAAGCAGGTTCTTGTTTGATAGCTCCATCAGGATGGCGAAAGCATCTGGCTCGTCAAGGTCATGTATCTCCATCCAAATGTTCATCAACACATCAAGCGGGATCTTCTTATCTTCTGGGAAGCAACCCAGATCAAGGAAGCATTCTCTAACCTTTCCCGACAAGCACTCGATGCTTGCTGCCATTCTCTCCAGGAGTTTGGTCTCATGTGAGTCAGATATAGACTCTCCTCGTGACAAGCGGTTCTTCGCGCTCAACCATATCATAGGAGGCTGCTCACGCAAGGATGCACCGATAACCTTGAGAGCTAGAGGAAGCCCTCTGCACTCGGCAGCAACCTGCTTAACCAGTTTCTTGTCAGCAGTCTGAGGAACAGACTCCTGATCGAAGGCAGCTCTGCAGAAGACAGACAAAGCCTCTTCTTCGCCGAGTAATTTCATTTCATATGTCCGGGTGGCTAACGTAGGGAACTTCAACCTTGATACAACAAGAGTCTTGCAGCCAGGGAACTTGAAGACGAGCTCCTCAAGCTGTGAGAGAGACCACACATCATCAAGTATAACAAGGACTGGTCCACGGTCTCTTGGCCCTAACTTGAGTTGCCATTCCGGGATCTGGTTATATGCACCAAGCACAATATTGCTGCTGATCTGCTCCCACAACTTCATCTTGATGGTCTCCAAATTTGCGGACTGTGAGACCGTCTCGAAGAAGACCCTATTGTTGAAGTAGCCTAAACAAAGAAAGAAGCATATGTTAGCACTACGGAGAGAAGAAAGATCACTACATTAGGAGACCAACTATGAAAGAAGTTTAAATGGAAATCGACTTTGAGCACAAATAATCTTGAGAACAGATCTCAATGAGATGATGCTGAAGTAGTGACGTCTAAATCGATTAGCATGTATAACATGCCTAAAAGGATTAGCTAAGTGCCTTTGTAATTACAGATGGTAATATCAAATCTGTGTAACACCATGACCAAATTAATTTGGATTGAGAATCGATATTAAAGTATTCGAAGGATAAGAAGAGTGTGTTACTTGGATCTGAACTGGCATGATTCAGTTGCTTAGGAGTCTCCACTAATTAAAGAGATCTGTCTGGTGTAATGAGCACTTTATTTAAGTGGTGCAATCATATCTTGATTCAAAACAAAAGTGTTACCATCATGAACAAAAATTTCAGTGTCTGCTAAGTTAGGCAGGCAGGAGTTGGTGGTGGTGTGCTCCCATGAGCAACCCAATCCCATTACAGCCATACGCACGCTCTGCACTGAGTTGGTCAAAGCGCCAATTTTGACCAAACAAGTGGTGAGGCGCAAAAACGTAAGCATCAGCCTCAACTTTACCTAATCAAATCGTATGACGACACGCAAAATCAAACACCAAAGATTCCCCAAAATTTTCAATCTTTGTTAGATGGTGCAATTTTTTGCACCCAAAGGAAGGATGATTATGCACACAGATGAAAACTTTATGCAGAAGATCTGAAGAAAAAGATTTAAGAAAGAATTTTTACGAGACAAGATGGTTGGGATTTGATTCTTTTTTACCTTGGACCTTTTGATCCTTGTAGATCTCCATGGCGAGCGTGGTCTTGCCGCTGCCGCCCATGCCGCAGATGCCGACGACTTCCCAGGCGCCGCCGCCGCTCATCACCATCTCCTTCACTTTCTCCTTGCCCACCTTGACGCCGCTTCCCACCAAGCCGGTGCCCTTGCTCTCCTCCTCGCACGGGAGCTCCAAATCCATCGGCATGCCCATGCGGCCCTTGGCCGGCGGCGCCGCCTCCAGCGCCATCGCCATGCACTTGGACGGCGGCGGCGGCGGCAGCGCGATGGGGAGGGACATGGCGGGCGGGATCGAGGGCGGCGCCTGCATGGCGGCGACCTCCTCGACGCGGCGCTCGAGGCGGCCGATGCGCGCCTCGGCCTCGTCGCGGAGGCGGCGCACGCCGTCGAGCACGTGCGCGGGGGCGTGGCGGGCGAGCCAGCGCTCGATGCCCTTGTCGGCGGCCTCCATCCTGCGCGCCAGCTGCGCGGTGCGGTAGACGTTCCAGCGCGGGGCGGCGGCGGCGCGGCGCGCGAGGTCGAGCGCCTCCCTGAGCTGCACGGCGAGCTCGCCCAGCTCGGCGTTGCTGCGGAGCGCGTGGCGGCCGTTCTGCTGCACGAGCGGCAGCAGCGGCTCGACGTTGCGGCGCAGGCGCTCGGCGGTGGAGCGGCACAGGAAGGTGCCCTGCACGGCGCGCAGAAGCTCCCGCACGGCGTCCCCGGCCAGCTCCTCGAACAGGAACTTCTCCATGGTGGATCGATCTCTCGGGATGGCTGCCGCAAGACCCCCGGTTCCTTATCTTCTTGACTTGCTTGTCCGGGCTTAGTGGGCTGCTGGCTGGGTGCGCGCTTGCGTGAGCTTGCTTGTTTGTTTAGTCCGGCAAGTGAGAGGTCGCCGTCGCCATGGATGAGTGGAGGAGGAGGAGGAGGAGGGGGGAGGGGGCCGGCGGCGTTTGGTCTGGGAGACGGAGGAGGAGGAGGAGAGTTTATAGGAGGCGGGAGAGTGCGGCACGGCAGCTTGGGAGTGGAGGAGGGTCAACCGTTTGCGGTGAGGGGTCGCCGGTTGCTTTTTTCGAGCCGCACTGACACAGCCGGTGGTCATGTGGGACCCAGGGGCTCCGCCGTGTCTACACGGTGGAGGATGATAGCAAAAGCGAGTCGCCACCGGAGTAGACCGCTTTTGGCCGAGCATTGGGCAGTTCCGGATCATCAGACCTTCGCTAAATGATACGTTGGTGATGTTTGGATTAAACCGTTCGGATGTTGTTATTAAGATTATTTGAATCAGTTTGGACGTCTCATAAACCAGGCATCAAATTGAGGAAAAGTTTGCAGAATTTAAAACATTTGCCATATCAAGGATTGCCCAATGCATTGTTTTTTAACACATTATCACAAGAGAAATTAAAATTTAAGAAACAACTAGCACATAGTTTCATGCATACATGTGATTGGTCTATCAATGATTTTTGCATATAACCATGTGTAGAGATTGTATGTTATAGCAAGATGTGCAACTTTTAACTTTTTTTATTGAATACTATGCCATGTTAGCAAAAATGACTATGATAACATGCTAAGAAATTAGCATTGGGAGTGTCCTCAAACTCCAACATCCTAAATCCATTCAAACAACTTCATATGTAGCCTTCATTTTTTTTTCTCACTTTGTTCATCATATGCTTTGTGCCCACGCTCCTGAGTTTCGGCGACGCTGTTGTACCATCCTAGATGCCGCCCAGGTCATGCCGCACTTCCAATGCTCCACCCAGGCGTTTGCTCGGCTTTGCCTACATCGTCATTCCATCATCGATTCGGCCGTCGCCCAGGTCTTGCCACACTTTCACTGCTCCACGCCAGGCGTTTGCTCGGCTTTGCCTACGTCATCATTCCATCATCGATTCGGCCGCCGCCCAGGTCTTGCCGCACTTTCATCGCTTCACCAGGTGTTTGCTTCACTTTGTCTACGTTGTCTTCCATCATCGATCTTGCCGCCGCCTAGCTACCCTTCGCCCATGACGACGTCATCCATGGCGGGCGCCATGCTTGGTAAGTGTTCGACCAAATGTCATAGTCCAATCTTTTTATGTTCTCATTGTTTACTTTGAAGCATACACGATTGGTTCAAATGAATAATACTTCTACTTCGAGTTTATGGATTTGTCTTGATTAGATGAGGATGAAGATGACGGTGAAAAAGTGAATATGAGGGAAATTATGGAAGACACGAAGCATGCGACAGAGCATGTTCTAGCTTTAAGATTAAACGACGGAACATTGAGTGTTGAATCAGAAGAGGACACATGGGCATATGCGAGATTCATTTTGAGTCGCTTGATTTGTGGCACGGATCATAGAATAAAGGAACTTTACATGTCATTTTTGTAGCAGTTCATGCGAAACAAAAGTAGCACGAACACCCTTTAAACTCACACGAGTAACGCGGTGATACTCTCCACATTGCTCGACTGAGGAGGCCTGGGTTTGAATCTTAGGCTTTCCATGTTTTCTACTTATTTAAGAGATGGGAATATATACCAAAAAAACATGGCAGTTTAATTTATAGTGCATGGCAATTTTATTTTCGAAACCATGGCAATTTTAGTTCATGTTGCATGCAAATATTCTATTTTTTGACATAGAAAAATTATATTCCGTTGGCAATTTTATTTTATCTTTGGATAATGGAAACTTATCTTTTTCAGACCTAGGCAAATCTAGTTCCTTATCATTGCAAATTTATTTTTGACCCACGTCAAATCTAGGTTGAGTAGCATGACAAATTTTATTATTAGAACATGGCAAATTCAGTTTCTGCAGCCTAGCAAATTTAGTTTACAGATCATGGTAAATTTAGTTTTTGTGACAAATTTTAGTATTGTACCATAGTAAATCTAGGTTTTTATCATGGCAAATTTAGTTTCTGCAGTCTGGCAAAATTAAATTTGAACCATGGTAAATTTAGCTTATAGACCATGAAAATTTTAGTTTACGGACCATAGATAATTTAGTTTTTGAACCATAGAAAAAATTATTTTTGGACCATGAATTTATTGTACGGTTTCGACCATGACAAGAAAAATGCATCATGACAGTTATTTTGCGACCATGACAAAGTTTGTCGTGGTAATACCTAAGGTATACCCTCATGCACCTTATATCAAGGGGTATCCTTAGTCTTACCATCACTTAAGAAACACTCATAAAACAAAAAACACGAAACTCCTTCCCCTCTTCTACTTCCGAATAAGAAACTGCTCGGACGAACTCAAGCCCTTCCGAGTGATTAGCTCACTCGGAAGACATCACCACTACGGAAGAAACCTTACTCGGACAAGGTTACTTCCGAGTAGAACATCACTCGGAGCAAGGTGTTACTATCCGAGTAAAGGCGCTACTCGGAAGCAGAGAAGACCGAGCTGCATGGCATTCGGACAGCAAGAAGAGAAGCTGGAGTTACAAGTCATTAAACCCACAGGCGTTACCCCTACTTGAATGACAATAATGGGGAGGCGTTTCTCATTGTAATAATAGCTACTATTAACCTTGTAATCAAAACCCACTACTGGACAGTGAAGGGACGGGGCGTACTCTATATAAGCCCATCCCTTCACCCCAGGAGGGAGGGGACGTTAGGACATATACCAAGAAAAATACCCCAAGACACTTGGGACAGGAGTAAGGTTGTTATCTCTGAGGAGAGGCCTAACCTGTATAATCTCTCCCGGTGTCACCATCTTTGTGTACAGATCCTCATAGCTCCGTTACTACCCCTATATCTATTGTTGAACATATCACCACAACAATTGGCGCCCACCGTGGGGCTGAGCTGATCAGCAACCGCAAAGATGGGATTCTTTTCGTTTTCCTCGTCATCCTGCGGCCCTCAACTCATCCGCGGCGAGAAGTTCTCTTTTGGATCTTTGGCCTTTGTGGCTGACGATTCTGCTTGGCTGGCGGATGCGCCGCTCCAAGCACAGTTGTTGCCTTTAAGAGGCAGTGTGCACTTTTGAGCCGATGAATCGGGAACCCTTCGCCTCCAGTTACCAGGTCTTCCTCAAGCCCAAGCCATATTGCCTGTTCATCGCAAGAAGAAGAGGTCGGGCCTCCCGCATGTTCCCTATCGAAACAAATCCCGCCCAATCCAGCAGGTGGCAGTCATTGACTCAGTGGAGTCGGCGCAGCAGGCCATCAGTGAGTTAATCGCGAAGGAGGGACCGACGGCGTCTCTGATGCACATCTTCAACTCTGAAGACGACGAAGACCTTCTGATGTCAGATTCGGAACCAGAAGGCGAACAAGAAGGGAGCAATGGTACTCCCGTCACTATGGCTGAAGTTTGTATGGCCGGAACTCCCCCACCTCAGGCGTCGCCGGCTAGAGAGGGGGGAGATAGGACCAATGAAGCAGCTCGGGGCAATGATGAGATTCCACTCGGAGAAGGTCGGCGAACATCCGCTTTCAGACGTCTAGAACTCGGAGGTTCGAGTCGGCGACCCCTTACTCGGGAAGAACAAGGGACGGCCGAGATAGCAGAGAGAGTGTTGCAAACCCCTATAGATACATCAACTCCGGAAGGGCAGCATTTGGAAGCAGCCAGGTTAACCAATTTAGCTGAGCGACAACGACTATCCGAGTTACAGAATACATTGGAGCACCAGACTCGTGAAGTAGCCCGTCTTAAGCAGAGTAGAACCAGTCGGCAATTACGGGGGATTGGTGAAAATCAACCCTTCCGAGCTCTGGATACCCCAATGGAGAATCTAATAGCAGCCACTCGGATCGCAAACTCCTTGCAGCCGAGCGGTTCAGCAGCCGAAGGAATAGAACATTTAGCATTCTTGCTGCAAAAGGCAGTAGAGCAGAACGCTGATGTCAGTCAATCACTACAGCGAGTCCACTCTCAACCACCCCTCACAGGCACCTCTCAATCCGTTTATACCCCTCGGAAAAACAGAAATCATTCACCTCACAACCGGGAAAATCCTCATGATGAATATCGCCATGAGCAGTTTCGTAATCCGGAGTTCCGAAGAGGTGATGAGTTCACAGCTCGGGGGAGAGACCAAGAGTTCGTAGCTCGGAGACGAGGTGATGAGTTGACAGCTCGGAGGAGAGACCAAGAGTTCGTAGCTCGGAGAAGGGATGATGACTACACGGCTCGGAGGAGAGACCAAGAGCAGCTCCGAATGGATCATCGAGAGGAAAGATATCGAGACATTGATGACGACGCCCGAAGCTATCTGGTTCAGAATCGAGTAGATCGCGCGAGGATGTATCGCCAAGACCAAGCTAGTTATCCGATGGCTACGGGTCCTGTCTGTTTCAGCGAAAGGATCAGATCAACCTCAATCCCTCCTCGTTTCAGGATAGCGCAAGGGGTAGAAAAATACCGGGGTGATGCCAAGCCACAAACGTGGTTGGATGACTACAGAATAGCAGTCCAGATAGGAGGTGGTGGAGACGAGATAGCCATGATGCACCTTCCTCTGATGCTGGAAGGCTCAGCTCGGACATGGCTAAACCAGCTCCCACCAAACAGCATTTGGACATGGGAAGACTTGGTCAGGGTTTTTGTCAAGAATTTTGAAGGAACCTACAAGAGACCAGGAGGGTTGACCGAGTTACAGTTGTGCATCCAAGGTCATAATGAGCCTACTCGAGAATACATTCAGAGATGGATCACTCTCCATAATTCAGTGGAAGGAGTGTCCGAGTTCCAGGCTATTCATGCCTTTAAGCAAGGTGTTAAGTACAAAGAGTTAAGCTTGAAGCTGGCAAGATCTCCTGAGGTCACTTCACTGGGCAGATTGATGGAAATCGCAAACAAGTATGCTAATGGGGAAGAGGAAATTCGGCAAAAAACCCAGCAGTATCGAAATACTAGCTCAGCATCCAACCCTAAGCAAAAGAATGGAGGTGGAACCGGTAAGCGAAAAGCAGAAGGGGCTCCTACAGATGCCGAATTGGTGGCAGCTGCAAATACAGTAGGCATCCACAGCAAAAATCAGTCAAGAAAGGAGTGGCAACCTCGCCAAAAGAAGCCTTCAAATGATGAAGACATCCTGAACCAGCCTTGTCCTCTTCACACCACCCAAGACGCGGAAGGAAAGACAGTTTTCCCAAAACACACGGCTAGGCAATGCCGACTAATCAAGAGAGCCGCACAAAATGCAAAAGTAGGGCCCCAGCAGGACAAGGGAAAGAAAAAGGAAAGAAGCCCAGATCTAGATAGTGAAGGTTTTCCTCGGGAAGACGGAGTATTGGTAATTTTTGCAGGACGAGAATAAAAAAGAACTGAAAAATTAAGGTTCAGAGAGGTTAACGCCATGGCTCCCGCTGTTCCGAGTTATATGAAATGGGCGAATACTCCGATTACGTTTGATCAGTCGGACCACCCTCCTCATATCCCTCATCCTGGAAGACATGCTTTGATAGTGGACCCCTTGGTGGAAACAGGAAAGGGCAATTTTAGGTTAAGGAATGTCTTGATGGACGGAGGCAGTGGCATAAATCTTTTATATGCTAGTACCTTAAGGGATATGAACATTCCGATGTCCAAACTCAGTAACAGTTACTTGGAATTTCATGGGATCATCCCAGGAAAGAAGGCGTTTTCTCTAGGCATGATTTCTCTAAATGTGGTTTTCGGTACACCTGATAATTTTCGGAAAGAGAGGATTACCTTTGAAGTAGTTGACTTTCCGAGTGCTTATCATGCGCTACTTGGACGTCCCGCTTATGCAAAATTCATGGCGATTCCTTGTTATGTCTATTTGAAGCTGAAGATGCCCGGTCCTAAAGGTGTGATCACTATATCCAGAAACTATAAACAAGCAGAAGAATTGTTGCAGAAAGGATCACTCATAGCCGACCAACAAATGGCAGAAGTCGAGTTTGCCGAGTTGAAGAAAACAATTGATGCATCCGAGCTGATACAACCAAAGAAGTCATCTTCATTTGAGTCAGCAGGGGAGACCAAAAAAGTGCGGATACATCCTTCCGATGACAGCAAATACACCAACATCGCCACCGATTTGGACCCTAAATAGGAACTCGAGCTCATCAACTTCCTCCGTGAGAATTGGGACATTTTTGCGTGGAAGCCATCTGACATGCCTGGAGTCCCAAGGGAGTTGGCTGAGCACAAATTACGAGTTGATCCAAAAGCAAGACCAGTAAAAGAGTCCCTTAGGCGTTTTTCATCAGAAAAAAGAAAAGCTATCGGACAAGAGATAGCAAGATTGCTAGCAGCTGGATTCATCAGGGAAGTGTTTCACTCCGAGTGGTTAGCAAATCCCGTGATGGTTCCAAAGAAAGATAAAACTTGGAGAACTTGTGTTGATTTCCGTCATCTCAACAAAGTTTGCCCGAAGGATCACTTTCCTCTTCCTCGCATTGATCAAATTGTGGATTCCACATCTGGATGCGAAAGACTATGTTTCCTCGATGCATACTCGGGCTATCATCAAATCCGATTATATGAACGGGATGAAATACTAACCGCATTTATAACTCCTTTTGGATGTTTTTGTTATATCACCATGCCATTCGGACTTAAAAATGCAGGAGCTACATATGAACGCATGATGCAGAATTGTTTGATTTGGCAAATTGGCAAAAATGTTGAAGTATATGTTGATGACATTGTAATCAAATCAGCTGAAGGAAATAGCTTGTTGGCCGACATGGTCGAAACCTTTCAGAGTCTGCGATCTTATAGCATCAAATTGAATCCTGAAAAGTGTGTATTTGGTGTACCAGCAGGAAAACTACTCGGATTCATGGTCTCTGAGAGAGGGATCGAAGCTAATCCTGAAAAAATAGCAGCAATTCAAAATATGAAACCTCCTCAGAAACTCCGAGATGTCCAAAAATTAACAGGGTGTCTCGCAGCACTCAGTCGATTCATTTCCCGACTTGGAGAGAAAGCACTCCCCCTCTATCAGCTAATGAAAAAATCGCCAAACTTCAAGTGGACTGAAGAAGCTCAAGCGGCCTTCAAAGAATTGAAAAAACAATTGTCAACTCGGCCAGTTCTCGCAGCACCAAAGGATAAGGAGCCACTCTTGTTATACATCGCCGCCACAAGCCAAGTCGTTAGCATAACTATAGTGGTGGAAAGAGAGGAGGAAGGAAAAACACAGAAGGTTCAAAGACCTGTGTATTTCATCTCCGAAGTCCTCACACCATCCAAGCAACGATATCCTCATTACCAAAAGTTGGCAATGGGAATTCACTTGGCATCTCAAAAGCTGGCTCATTACTTCGAGGACCACTCGGTCATAGTAATCTCAGAAGCTCCTCTGGCCGAGATAATGAACAATAGATATGCCACAGGCAGAATTGCAAAATGGGGATTAGACCTCTTACCTTATGATATCCAGTACCAGCCCAAAAAAGCCATTAAATCACAGGCTCTGGTAGATTTCTTGGCCGAATGGACAGAAGCACAAAGCATCCCACAACCAATCCCTAAGCACTGGACTATGTTTTTTGATGGATCAAAGATGTTAAATGGGGCAGGAGGAGGAGTAGTATTGGTATCCCCAAAAAAGGATGAAATGAGATTTGTCCTCCAAATCCATTTCCCCGCAACAAACAATGAAGCCGAGTATGAGGCCCTTCTGTATGGATTACGGATGTCCATTTCACTCGGAATCAGAAGGTTGATGATTTTTGGAGATTCCGATCTAGTGATTAACCAGGTCATGAAAGAATGGGACATACGAAGCACAGCAATGACAACCTATTGCGTAGCAGTCAGGAAACTGGAGAAAAAATTTGATGGGCTAGAGCTACATCATATCCCGAGGTCCCAAAACCAAGCAGCAGATGATCTAGCCAAGTTAGGATCCACTCGGGGTCAAATCCCATCAGGAATCTATCTAGAATGCATACACGCACCAACCATAAAGGAAGACCCTTACTCGGACGCTGATCCAAGCATGCTACCAGATGGGAACATTCCAAACAAAGAAGATATTCCTGCAGTGGTAGATATTGTTTTTGACATAGAAATGATTCCTCCCGAATGGTCCTTGCCCATTTTGAGATACTTACAAAAGCAGGACTTGCCCGAGGATGAAGTGCAAGCCAAACAAGTAATACGAAAAGCAAAATCCTACTCAGTGATAAACAACGAGCTATACAGAAATAGTGTCACAAAGCTCCCCCAACGATGCATCTCAGAAGAAAAAGGCCGACTCATCTTACAAGACATACACTCCGGTGAATGCGGTCACCATGCGTCAAGTCGGACACTTGTGGCCAAAGCCTTCCGAGCTGGATTCTTCTGGCCGAGTGCTTTAAGAGATGCCAAGAACATTGTTGATCACTGCAGGGGGTGCCAGTTCTATGCCAACCAGCCGCACAAGCCAGCTTCCGAATTGAAAACAATACCCTTAGCTTGGCCTTTTGCTACATGGGGGTTGGACATGATAGGGCCCTTGAAAACAGGCACATCCGGGTTCACACACATCCTAGTAGCCGTGGACAAGTTTACAAAATGGATAGAGGCAAAACCAATAAAAAGTTTGAAATCAGCCACAGCAGTCAACTTCATTCGAGGTATTGTGCATCGTTTTGGCGTCCCTCATGACATCATAGCTGACAATGGAACGAATTTTAATTCAGCCGAATTCAAACAGTTTTGCTGGAACATGGGCACTAGAGTAAACTTCGCCTCAGTAGCACACCCTCAATCCAATGGTCAGGTGGAACGAGCAAATGGGTTAATCTTGAAAGGAATCAAACGACGTCTCATGCAGGAGTTGAAGGAAGAAGCCGGAGCATGGGTCCAAGAGCTCCCCTCAGTATTATGGGGACTAAGAACAACTCCGAACCGATCAACTCGAGCAACTCCTTTTTTTCTGGTGTACGGGTCAGAGGTTGTCCTCCCAAGTGACCTCAAGCACAACGCCCCCCGAATAACCCAGTATACTGAAGAAGAAGCAGAAACAGCCCGGCAGGACGGTGTTGATCTCCTAGAAGAAGAAAGAAACTTGGCCCTAACACGCTCAGCATTTTATCAGCAAGATCTTCGGCGATATCACGAGCGGCATATTCGAGCTCGCTCCTTTCAGGAAGGAGGCATGGTTTTGCGTGTCAAGCAAACCTCTGATCACAAACTAGCCCCCCCTGGGAGGGTCCTTATATTGTAACCCAAGTTTTAGGCAATGGGGCTTATCGGTTATATGATGTAACGAATAATATAGAAGAGCCACATGCCTGGAATGCCCAAATGTTGCGGCGCTTTTACGCATGAGATTCTTACAAGATTATTTCAATAAAGAATTTTCGCCTTCACCATTTACATTTTCAGCATTTTTCATTCCGAAAAGATAAAAAGAAGTTCTTCATCCGAGCTGCACACAGCTCGGACGGGAGCTTAAGCTAAATTTTCAACTAAGTGATCCACCAAGTTTCCTCGAAACTTGGGGGCTACTTAACGTCGTCATAAAATCAAGTTCTTCATCCGAGCTGCACGCAGCTTGGACGAGAGCTTAAGCTAAATTTTCAACTAAGTGATCCACCAAATTTCCTCGAAAACTTGGGGGCTACTTAACGCTGTTATAAAATCAAGTTCTTCATCCGAGCTGCACGCAGCTCGGACGAGAGCTTAAGCTAAATTTTCAACTAAGTGATCCACCAAGTTTCCTCGAAAACTTGGGGGCTACTTAACGCTGTTATAAAATCAAGTTTTTCATCCGAGCTGCACGCAGCTCGGACGAGAGCTTAAGCTAAATTTTCAACTAAGTGCTCCACCAAGTTTCCTCGAAAACTTGGGGGCTACTTAACGCTGTTATAAAATCAAGTTCTTCATCCGAGCTGCACGCAGCTCGGACGAGAGCTTAAGCTAAATTTTCAACTAAGTGATCCACCAAGTTTCCTCGAAAACTTGGGGGCTACTTAACGCTGTTATAAAATCAAGTTTTTCATCCGAGCTGCACGCAGCTCGGACGAGAGCTTAAGCTAAATTTTCAACTAAGTGATCCACCAAGTTTCCTCGAAAACTTGGGGGCTACTTAACGCTGTTATAAAATCAAGTTCTTCATCCGAGCTGCACACAGCTCGGACGAGAGCTTAAGCTAAATTTTCAACTAAGTGATCCACCAAGTTTCCTCGAAAACTTGGGGGCTACTTAACGCTGTTATAAAATCAAGTTCTTCATCCGAGCTGCACGCAGCTCGGACGAGAGCTTAAGCTAAATTTTCAACTAAGTGATCCACCAAGTTTCCTCGAAAACTTGGGGGCTACTTAACGCTGTTATAAAATCAAGTTCTTCATCCGAGCTGCACGCAGCTCGGACGAGAGCTTAAGCTAAATTTTCAACTAAGTGATCCACCAAGTTTCCTCGAAAACTTGGGGGCTACTTAACGCTGTTATAAAATCAAGTTCTTCATCCGAGCTGCACGCAGCTCGGACGAGAGCTTAAGCTAAATTTTCAACTAAGTGATCCACCAAGTTTCCTCGAAAACTTGGAGGCTACTTAACGCTGTTATAAAATCAAGTTCTTCATCCGAGCTGCACGCAGCTCGGACGAAAGCTTAAGCTAAATTTTCAACTAATTCATTCACCAAGTTTCCTCGAAATTTGGGGGCTACTTAACGTTGTGATAAATCAAGTATTCCATCCGAGCTGCACGCAGCTCGGACGAGAACTTAAGTTAATTCTTTCACCAAGTAACCCGCCGAACTCTTTAGCAGCGTGAGGGCTATTTAAGGTTACGAAAAATTCAAGTCTTTTCTCAAGCTGCACGAAAGCTTAAATGGCTCACCAAGACGACAAACGATGATGGCAGAAACATAGGTCTATACCCTTGCAAATAACTAGCTAAAGCAAACAAATTCACGCAGATGAGTCAGGCATCTTTAATAAAAAGCAGCAGTTTTAAGACAGACTGTGCACCCCGGACACAGCAACAACACAAACTGTTTATTACAGAATCACTCGGCATCCCGAGGCAAATTTAAAATGTTTCTCCCTTAAACTAGATCAGGCATCACTCGCCTCATCAGACTCACTGGTAACTCCAGCAGATTTCACAAAGAAATCAAGATCTGGGAGCTTTGCAATCCGACTTGCAGTCTCAGCATACCGGGATAACAAAGTTGTACAGCTCGGACCATGCTCAGGATCTCCTTCTCCAACTCGTTCCAGATTATGAATCTTTTCTGAAAAATGAGCCTTGGTCAGAGCCAGAGCATAATTTGCACCACTCCGCGCTGAAGACCTCTTCCAACGAGCAATTTGTTGCGGAGCACCCTGAAGCACGGGAACAACTGTATCCAGATGCATTCGATTTTCTTCAGCAGGCGAGATGTAATCCTTCAACCCTAAGGTAGCACCCAGGGTCTCTTCAGCATATTTCTTTGCTTTGGCGCACCTCATGGTCAGTAGACCTCTGGATAAGGCAAATTCCGTCGTCTTGGGCGTATAATTATCTTTCTGCATCAACTCGGCAAACTGGTCCATACGCGTCTTTTCCGCTTCAGGATCGGTAGAATAAACTGCAAAGACAACAACGGTGCACAGATTGAATTAAACTCACAAGGCAGAAACAAGTCGGATTCATAGAAAAGAGCATCGTCTTACTGGACAGCATCTCGCAAAACACAGCAAACCTCCCAGTACAATATTCCTCAGTACTTCTTACGGCCTCCCGAGCTGCAGCCAGCGCAGCTTCATGTTCCTCCTTATCCTTGGCACGCAGCTCGGAAAGTTTCTGCAGATCGGTCTGAAGCTTGGAGATGGCACTCTCCTTTTCCTCAAGAGCCTTCTTGTGGCTAGCCATTTGCCTTGCACGCTTCTCGGTTTGTTCAATCTCCTTCTTCATCTTGTTCACAAACTCTTCATTTTCTTTTACCTTCGCATCAAATGCTTTCTTTGCAGCTTCTGTAAATTCAACAATCAGAAATAATCATATGATGAAGAATCTTGATTTTCTTCTCAAAATCCAAGAAGTGGAGCCTTACCGTTATCCTCAGCATGTTTTTTCTTCAATGCTTCATGCTCTCCCTGTAGTTTCACAAATGCAGCGCCTAGCTCGCAAGCCTCCTGAAACAAGAAAAGTTATTTAAGACCAAGCCCTTACAGCATAAGACTCCGAGTAACTCCAAGAAGTTACTCGGAGCCTTGGGGGCTACACCCAGTGGGTGCACTAAGAAGTGCCCCCACTGGAAGATTTCCAAATTCATAGTCCCTACAGCATAAGACTCCGAGTAACTCCAAAAAGTCACTCGGAGCCTTGGGGGTTACACCCAGTGGGTGCACTGAGAAGTGCCCCCACTGGAAGATTTCCAAATTCATAATGCCTATAACACAAGACTCCGAGCAAGTCCAAAAAGTTACTCGGAGCCTTTGAGGGCTACAACTCGGAAACTCACCCACCCAGTGGGTAGAAAAACTCGTGCATTTGCTTACATGCATTTTGGCCTTTATCATGGCAGCATCAGAAGTCATCTCACGTAACCGCAGCTCGATTTCTGAAGCTTTCACCAAAGACCCCTTCAATCCATCCAGAACGGTATCCTCAAGCAAAGTATCAACCGTGAATGAAGGAGGAGGGGCCCGAGTTGCTCCTGAATCAGCAACAGAGACGGTGGAACTCGTCCCAGCTTGCTTCGCTCCCGAGGCAGCAGGAGGAACCGTCGCTGCAGGAATAGTAACCTCTGGATCGGTCAAGCCTTCCGGAGCAGTCTGCGTGCCCGGAGCAGTCTGAGTGTCGGGAGCAGAAAGAACCGTCTCATTCACAGCTGGACTCGGATCCGCGCCACGATCAACGTCCATATCTAACAAAGGAAATCTGTAAGAAAAGCCTCGAGCAAAAATGAAAGTTAAAACCAAGAAGAAATATACTCACCATCGATTGGGGTTTGCTCAGGAATAGAATCCAACACCGGAAAATCAGTTACAACACAGTTGCTGACATCTTCATAGGCCGCAGCATCAGGAACCTCAACACCAGGAAGTGACTCGGAACCACTCGGACGGACGCTGTAACATAAAGGATATTAAATCAGCATAAATTACTAAGGAATAGAGAAAAGTTGTCGGATCTCACTTCCGAGCCATCTTCAGAGTTCGTCTTGGGGGTGCAACAGCAGGGGCAACCTGAGAGGATCCTGACTCGGAAGCCTTCTTGGGGGTTTTGGCAGCATCTGTTGAAGTACTAACTTTCCTCCCGCCAAGAGTCGAAAGCACCTTCCGCTGCTTCATGGGAGCTACCCTCCCCTGGCCTGGGCTAAGTGCGGCAGCCTTGCTGCTATTCTCCCCTTTACTCGGAGACACGGGATGCTTCGTCCCCCGCACGGACCCTTCCCGAGCTGCCTCACGATCCTGATTGTTCTTGGAGCGCTGCTCAGCAGTAGTACGGGGCAGCACTATGTCAGATTCAGTTTCTTCGCCATCTTCGATCCCAAGTCCTGCGTCATTGTTGCTGTCCTCGTCCTCGTCTTCAGGATTTCGCAGCGCCAAAGGAATCGGGGAGGGAGCGACGTTCGTCTGAAGAATAGACAACAGAATAACCAAGTTAAAAATCAGGACCTAGTACAACATTCAATAGACCGGTCAAATAAAAGCAAATCACCAGAGTTGACGGACGGTTAATATCAAGGGGTCTGACTCGGCCAGCCATCTGCGCGCCATGAGTCACGCTAGTAATGATCTTCATGAGTTGCTCAAATTCCTGCTGGCACATCGCCGAGTTGTTATAGCGGGTCCTATCATCAACTCCCGTGTACTCCCACATCCTCCTAGCTCGGGCTTGCAGGGGCTGAATTCTCCGAGTGACAAAAAGAGCAATAAGATCCATGGCGTCTAATCCCGCCTTCTTCATCCTCACTACTTCCCTCATCAGTGGCAGAACCCGCTGCTTCTCGGAAGCAAGCAAACGGGGATTCCAACCCCGAGAATCGGACAACCGGACATCCGAGTAAGGGGGTAATGTCCGAGTACCAGGAGCAGTCTCTACCTTACAGTAAAACCAACTATTTTGCCAATTCTTCACAGAATCCGGCAAGCTAGAAGCAAAATACTGAACGCCCTGCCTTCTGGCCAAAAACAACCCCCCGCAAAGATGATTTATTTCTGCCTCCCCAGAATTCTTTATTTTTTGGGGCTTTATGGTGTAAATGGTGCGGAAAAGATTCCAATGAGGATCAATACCAAGGAAACCCTCACACAAAGAAAAAAAGCTAGACAGAAGCGTGATGGAATTAGGAACGATGTGATGCAATTGAGATCCCGTGAAGGAAAGAAAATCAAGCAAGAAAGGATGAGGAGGAAGAGAAAACCCCCTATCCACATGGGAAAGGAGTAGAACCCGCTCGTCATCCCTAGGGTGAGGTTCGACCTCACCTGGGCCTGGAAGACGACAGCCATGGCGAGGAAGTAACCCCTCGTCTTGGTAGCGCCGGAGATTCTCCGCCGTGACGACAGAGGGTAACCATTCCCCTGCAGACATGAGGCCCAGAGGATGAATGGAGAGGAAGCTCGCAGGCACAAAGAACACCCCGAAGATCACCAATGGGAGAAGGGATCCGCAATCTGGAGAGACGCCGGCGGAGAAGAGGAAGGAGCAAACGCTGTGCTTAAAGGAAAAGAAGAAGGGGAAGCTATACTTATAGGCACAGGGGAACGGGTCCCACGGATACCGAGGCAATTAATGAGGGCGTCCGTTACGGTCCCCCAAATCCAGCCTCCTTAAAAGGCGCGCAGTTAATGATAAAGTAACTGACTGTCGCGAGAATCGAGGGCCCACTCTGACAGAAAAGATCCCCTGACAAGAAAAAGATGCGCTCCCTTAAAAGAGCACGTAAAATTTCCCAAGTTACTACAACTCGGAGGTAAAAATGCCCTGAACAGTTTCTCCGAGTGAAACCTTAACTCGGAAGACAATTCAAACAAACAATTCCTCCGAGTAAGCCATAACTCGGACGAGATCATCGTGTTTTCTAACTCGTTTGGCAAGCACTATGGAGAAAAGTTCCCAATAACTGATACGCTGATAATCCGTCTCTGACGTAGATTGCCAGGTTATCCGCACGATCTGGTGTGAGGGGTAAAGAATTGATATCCTATGGGACACGGTTTAAAGCTTGCTAGAATAATGCTTTAAATATCAGACTTTACGGGTTCGGTTACATATGGGTTTTAAGGCCTTTTACCCCAAGACACGCCTTCCGAGGCCTCAGTCCACCTCTTTCGAGAGACGCTTGAGTGTCGCCGAATCCTTCCAAAAAACAACTCACCCTACGTATAGTCGAGGGGATAGTGCAAACATCGATAAAGTCCTTCCGGGCCTCTCATCGAATTTGATCTCCGCATACCTCATGAATTCACGCGAGTACCCAGAAGCACTTGGGGGCTACTGTCGTGGTAATACCTAAGGTATACCCTCATGCACCTTATATCAAGGGGTATCCTTAGTCTTACCATCACTTAAGAAACACTCATAAAACAAAAAACACGAAACTCCTTCCCCTCTTCTACTTCCGAATAAGAAACTGCTCGGACGAACTCAAGCCCTTCCGAGTGATTAGCTCACTCGGAAGACATCACCACTACGGAAGAAACCTTACTCGTACAAGGTTACTTCCGAGTAGAACATCACTCGGAGCAAGGTGTTACTATCCGAGTAAAGGCGCTACTCGGAAGCAGAGAAGACCGAGCTGCATGGCATTCGGACAGCAAGAAGAGAAGCTGGAGTTACAAGTCATTAAACCCACAGGCGTTACCCCTACTTGAATGACAATAATGGGGAGGCGTTTCTCATTGTAATAATAGCTACTATTAACCCTGTAATCAAAACCCACTACTGGACAGTGAAGGGACGGGGCGTACTCTATATAAGCCCATCCCTTCACCCCAGGAGGGAGGGGACGTTAGGACATATACCAAGAAAAATACCCCAAGACACTTGGGACAGGAGTAAGGTTGTTATCTCTGAGGAGAGGCCTAACCTGTATAATTTCTCCCGGTGTCACCATCTTTGTGTACAGATCCTCATAGCTCCGTTACTACCCCTATATCTATTGTTGAACATATCACCACAACAAAGTTCTTAATAAAAAAACTTCTCCTCATCACACAATGTCATGGCAAATTTGCCATTGCATCTTTCTTGACCAAATACCATTTATAATTTTTAAATGATGTTCATGTACAATCTCATGAAAATTTACATTTTGTACCTTTTTTGTATGCCTAACCTATACATAATTTACCACATGGACCTTTTATATGGAAAAATTAATTTCATGGCATTTTTTATTTTTGAATCTTCATTTTTATACAAGTCGCGTTAAAATTATATCTTTTTTGGCCTAAGTGGAGGACCCTTTGGGGTTCGTAAGACGATCGTAGCGAACAAGAGGGTTCGCTCGATCCATCCCTCCCGAGCGGCATGCTAGTCTTAAACTTTCAACTACCATCATTAAATTGTTTGGAGGTTTAAAATCTGACAAATCAAGCACCAAATTGAAGGAAGATTTGCAGAAGTACAGACGTCTGCCAGATCAAACTATGACTTTTTGAACCCATCAAAAAAACATGTGGATCCTTCATCATTTTCTACTCCGTACACCCCTATTCTCTGTACCCACGCTCCCGGGTTCTGGTGGCGCTATTGTACCACCCCAGATATCGTCCATGCCTTGTCGTACACCTTCGCCGTTTCACCGAGGCGCTAGCCTGGCTTTTCCTACACCATTGTTTCACCATCGATTTGACCACCGCCAAGGTACATTCCTCCATGTTGACATCGTCCATGACGGCATCACGCTCGAGAAATGCTCAGCCAAATGTCATATCCAAACAAATTATGTTCTCTTGTTTACTTTGAATAAAAAACGATGGATTTAGACGAATAGTACTTTTATGCCGAGCTCATGAATAGTACTTTACGTCGTCTTCGTTGAATGAGGATGAAATTGATAAGGAAATTGTGATGATAAGGTCAATTCTTGAAGATTCGAAGCATGTGGTGGAGTATATGTTCTGAAATTTAAGGGTTCAAGAGAGGAACATCAAATGTTAAATCGACAGAGGGCACATGCACATATGATGTGGTGCGGATGACTACTTTGCCACCAATGCGCTGTTTGAACCTATTATCATCGTTTATTTTTTATGCAACAATATGTGTTCAACTGCATCTACCAAGGTATTAGGGCCTATAATGATTACTTCAAGATGGAGAGGGATGTCATTGAAATTATTGGGTTCTCGATCTAGCGACCAAATCTACAAGGCTGCTATGGGGATTCTTTCCTATGGCACGACCATGGATTCGTGGAACGAGCAGATGTCTGAAAGAACATGCCTCAAAGTCGTGGTCGGATTTGACGTTGCAGTGGCCAAGGTTATTGGTCCTAAGTACTTGAGAGTACTAAATGTAACATACACAACAAGGCTCATGATACTTGGGGAGTCAAAAGGATTTTCAATCATTCTCGGATCCCTAGATTGCACGCATTGAAAATGGAGTGTTGCACATATGTTCAAAAAAGGCAATACCAATGCCATTGTAAGAATCCCACCATCCTTTCTTGAAGCAATTGCTTTTATTCTCGATGATGTAAAATCTTAGACTTCAAACTTGGGAAGCTTTCGAAATCTCATTTTCCACCAATTCTATGAGCTTTACTCACATGATCAACATATTTTTACCTCCTTTATAGAATAGTTCAACTTATTATCCAATTGAAAATCACTTTGATCAACACACATGGATCATTAATATGCTTCATTTTGCAAATGTAATTTATGTGTCTCCAAATTGTCTAGAAGATGGCAGTAATACCAATCAAAACCAACTTCTTACTTTCTATAGGAAACATTTTTATCCATACCCAAATCAGTTGTGTCCTTGTAGGGAATGGAATTAAAATTCAAACCACATCTGAGAAGACTCCAAACAAGTCTAGCCAAATAACACTGAAAAGGTAATTGATCATTGCTCTCACATTGTCCAAACTAAACAAATTATACACCAAATTATCTTTGGTTAAGATGTTGTTTTTAACCATCATACAAAGAAACACGTTTATATTTGAAGGAATCTTGATCTTTCACATGTCTTATATAGAGTGTGACATGCTTAGAATCTACAACAGACAACTAACTGATTAATGAGATGAGTAACTGCATATTGAAGGTCGGTTGTTACTAGTGCTACTTAGTACATGGTGTAACACATGTGGCAAATGTCTAGTCGGGTGAGTGGTAACACTCAGTTCAATCGCTCAACCATTGAATTGTCGTTGGGTCTGATTGATTACATAAAGCTCTCTATGGGTTGAAGCAATCTCCTTGAGCTTGGTATGATACTGTGAAGGGACTTATTACCAAGAAGGGATTCAAATCTGGATCCATTGACTCCACACTTTTCACTCAATCATTTATTAAATATTTATTTGTATGTCAAACATATCATATTTGGTTCTACTAACAATGAGTGCAACACAAATTTTACGAGAATGATATTCGAAAGATAACAGATGTCTATGATGGGTTAATTGAAGTTTTTTATCGAACTTCAAGTCTGTCAATAGAAGAATGATGCAACCATCTCGCATGAGAAATATCTCAATTGTTTGAAAGAATTTCAAAATGCAAGATTGCAAGGGTATTAATAATACACCAATGCCGATAAATGGGTGTCTTGATGCAAATGAGAATGGTAAACCCTTCGATCACTATGTATTCACTCCATGATAGGTTCATTTCTTTATCCATGTGCATCCAACCCTCACATAATGTTAAGTATTTGCATGTGTGCTCGATTAAATAATTTCTCGAACTTAGCTCACACCCCACCTTAGGTTATGGTATCCTAAGGGAGCATAGTTTGATTTTGTGGGATACTCCGACACAGACTATGTCGGTGATCGCGTATATAGAAAATCAACTTTGGGGACATGCCATTTCCTTGAAAGATTGTTGGTATGTTGGTCCTCGAAGAAGAAGAATTGTCTATCTTTATCCAAAACCGAAGCTGAGTATTGTTGTTAATGCCTCTTGTTCTTTGGTTCTCTGGATGAAGCAAACTTTGAAGGATTATGGCATAAAGGTCAACAAGATTTATCTCTTACGTGATAATGCGAGTGATAAAGATTTCTCACAATCCAGACATTCTGGTAAATCATATTGATATGCGGAATAATTTGTTCCTGACCATGTTCCTCGAGAAGATATTATTATCATTCATGCGAAGGTAGAGAAACAATTGACTGATATCTTCACCAAGTCTTTCGACGAGAAAAGACTTTATGTGCTTCAGTGTGAGGTAAATATCCTAAAATTGAGTAATATGTAGTGAGTCCTATGCACATGCAAACATTTCTCACTATTGATGTGCAACACTCGAAAAGAAATCTTCAACAAAATGAAGATATTATATTTAAGAGTGAAAATATGAACAATGAACTAGACACCCAGAGCCATGACTAATTGTGCGACTTTCCGGGTCATATAGTTCTTACACATTGGATTATGCCACATTTGCTATCGGTAGTTTTTATTCGTTATTTCAGTTAGTTTTCTCTCGGGCGGGAGTTGTGCTAAATGCATATCACTCATAGTTTTCTCTCAATGTTTCCCCTCTAAGTGGCTATGTTTTGCACCCTACCCCTCATTGATATAAATACCCCCATCTTCTTCCTCATAACGTTAACCCATCTCTTCAATCTGCCAGGTCAATCCACTCTCTCTTGAACCCTAGCATGTCGTCGTGGTTTCCATCATCGCCGATGAACTCACCACTTAATTGTTGAATTTTCACCATTGTTGATCTTCGTCATCGCCACGGATCATCTCCCTCGCCACACCACCGTAGAAGAACTCGACACTGAGTTAGGGCACGATTTCTTTATTTAGAACTTCCTATGCTCGCAATTCATCTTGATTTTTTCTTCAATTTTTGTGAATTAATTTGCATAATTTGATCTTCCCCGCATTCACCGATTAGATTGAGAAGGATTTAATTTCTTCCTCATAAATTAGAACTAGAAATATACCCTGCGCGTTGCAGCGAGAATTTTTTTAAAAACTATATTAGATAAATAAAAAGTATAAAAATATGATACATTAAGTTATCGAAGTGAACCTGCAAAATTTAATTTGTCATAGTCGAGATACTAAATGTATTCGATACGAAACATGTTTGTATTAAAAATGGTTAGCTTGGGCACTACAATAATAAAAATATGGTTGATATGGATTTTGCATAAAGAGATTAATATTTGGAGATGACATGAATATTTGATTGACTAAGAGAATGAATGGTGTTGCTAGCTTGCATGTGGAGATAGATAATTTAAATGGCCCTATAATGACATGGACAATTTATTGGCTAAGAGAATAGCTGATGTGGATAGCTTGGATGTTGAGATAGACAACTTAAATGACCCTAAGTGGGATTTTTCTTTATAAGAGACTAGAAGAATACCACGCGCGTTGTTGCGAAAATCCCTATAAGAACTCTAATGTAAATTCAAAGGGTATAAGGTTCTGTGTGGATTGAGCCTACCCTAGCCCTGCCAATGCATGGGCTCACCAAAAAATTGGTGCAGCTTTCATCCACCCGCATCATGCCATCCATTGGCTAAAAATGAACTGGGAAAGTTGGGCTAGCCAAAGCTTACCAAAATATTGGGTATCAACCAAACGTGTTCCTTACACTCGATCAACGCCAAAAAATTGGTTGGGCAAATTGGGGCATCAATCCAAATATGCCCTAAGATGCATGACATGAGCAAATGATTGGCTACAATAGTGAGTGATGTGGATAGCTTGCATGTTGAGATAGATATCATAAATGCATGGGGTTTTGTTAGTAGAAGACATGGACAAATGATTGGCTACAATAGTGGATGATGTGGATAGCTTGCATGTTGAGATAGACACTATAAATGCATCTTAGTGGGGTTTTGTTTTATAAGAGATATAGATATAGATATATTTGGTTCTATGACTTTCAAAGGATTCACAAATACTGGGTAGAACAATGATATGAATATAAGTGGCTCGAATAGAAATACGTTGAGATATTTGCATTCACCTCACCATGAGAATATTGCATTTCAGCAAGCTACATAAAGAAGAATGGTCCTAAATTTAGGCCTCCGCTATCTTCAAAACCTCATGAAACTTCTCTTCGTACATCTTAATACACGGAGGAAGCTAAAAAGAGGTAGTCGAATGCTAAAAAGGGAGCGAAAAGAAAGATCGAGAAGAAGCAGAAGGCTAAGGTAAAGGAAAATGAAACTCTTACCGATGAAAAACCTAAACGGGAAGAAAAAAATGATCAATCAAAGAAAAAAACATGACCTTGCTTAAGTTGCTACTGCTGAAGATGATGTGGGGACTTCAAAACCCATGGAAATAGAATCATCATAAAACCATTTCTTCGACAAGTATTTACTGATGGGGGCAGTAGTTCTTTCTAATAAAGATAGAGTTGATGAGGAAGATGTTTCCTCGTCAAAAGAATGGTAAGTTTTTGGCTAGGACCCTGACCCTTGGTCAAAATTCATGCAAGTTTAACATGGAAACAATTATTCTTGGAACTTGGCAGATATGGATTTAAAGAAATAACAAAATTTCCAGAAACACTCAGATTTCAGTTGAAAGCTGGAAGTTTGGTTTCAAGCAAGACCTTCAACTTTTGACCCACAAGCGTGCATGTTGCATTGTTTCAGAGATGGATAGAATCACACCTTTATTTTTTTTATGTTTGATAAATCAGGAATTATTGGCTAATGTAGTTTTCTTGTTTTTCTGTTCTATTTCTTCTTTTCCCCCTCTTTGTAATATACTTATTATAATAAAAAAATATACCATAGACTAGTTGTTCTACGGTGGTGGCTTAAAAAAGAAATTGGAAAAGAAATCGGGGTCAAACCTCCCAAGCATACTTCATCAGTTCCTCATAGGCGGACAATTGATACGACATATTTGATTATGGACCCCCCATTGAAATTCTCTTCCCCTCAAGTCTATAGCAAAACCCTCGGTTGCAAAGTTCTATGCTGCGAATCCTTCCGCTTCTAATCCAACTGATGCAAAGAAGCTTAAGATAAAGTTGAATGACAAGAAGTCTAAAATTACATCGGTATTCATGCACGACGGGTCACGATCGAGCTCCTGGAATGGAAGATGCTTCACTATCATTGCTAGCTTCAGGGTTCCGTCAAAGAAGCAGCTTTAGTGTGATCTGTCGAGATACTCGTAGTGAAGTTGCGGGTGGCATGATCGCACTGTCTCCGCCATGAAATGTTAAAGTGCGGCCTCGCATGCCCCATAGTGATGCTGGCATGGACCGGGCGATGACTCGTCGTCACTCACCACCAGTGAGCTTGAAGACAAACTGGCCTCTATCCGCCGCACACGATGGGTCTACCAATTGCTTGCGATGTTGATTAACTCGTGCTTCTGCATCTTCAAGAGGCCATCCCACAAGGTTTTAGAGCTCGCCATTATGGAGATGGAATGGGAACAAATGAGTGTATTGTGTTTAGTGCTCTGCGTGGACACATATAAAACTATAAATATGACAGACGTCGGTTAGGATAGCGAAGCGGTCTATTTGAATGTGTCGTCACCATGGGATTCTTGGTTGCCGTGTATGTTTAATGCCGACAGGTGAACGGACGGCCTGTCGTGTCTCTCCGGCATTGGAAAACGCGGAGACCGAAGCTCTCGGCGGTGTGCCACTGTGGCCCAGTGACCGGTCACATTTGCTCTGGACCGAAAAATTGCTTTGTGTACGATGTTGGTGTCCGACTGGCATATGACGATCTAATCGCACGAGCGACGATGGTTGAATAAGGAGCATTTTGATCCCGCGATGGTTGATTACCGTCGGACAAGCATCATACAAAAGTTGTCGAACGTGTAGCAATGCTCGCTTTGGACTAGCATCAATGCGTGTGTCAATGAGTGACTACATCTGCTTTGGACCGACATTCAATGGTAGTGCGTGGAAACAATTTTTGCGCGGAATATTTTGAGTGAGACGGATGTTGGGCTCGAATGTAGCGACGGTCCGACCATCCGCAAAATGCCCATTCCCATTTGTTATGAAAAATCAGACACGTGGGTCGATCCATGAACAAATATAAAATCGTATTGAATGATAAAACACCACTCAGTTTAAACAATTGTGAAATTTTTAAAAATCCATATAAAGATGACCAGATACCGTAATACTTGTGCCTTCACACTCTTGCAGGGCGTCCGCCGCAGTTGCCGTTGGCAAACAAGGACGGCATGGGACCAAAGGTGTTTGTCAACTGTCGAGCAATAGTGCTTTTGCACTTAAATGACAAAATGAGCGCCAACGATCTCTCTCCACGGGCTTTGACCGATTAATCCGATTTATAACGAATTAATATGACGTGACCCCATGGGGCATGCGTGTGTTACTTCTTCAATTATTATTTTGTGATATTAACATGTCCAGGAACGCTGCACCGCCCGTTCCATCCTGTCCTTTTCTTGTGTCTCAATAATTGAATGACGTTTTCGTCAGATCTACCACGATAGCAGTACAAGGTTTAACAAATTGCCGTATGCCTAGGGGTGCAGTATTTTGTGTTTCTTGTACTAAAATGCATGTGCATGAAGTTGAACCTTTAGTTTCTCAATAATGGAATGATGTTTTCTTCAGATCTACCACGATTACTACAAGGTAAGAAATTGCCGTATGCCTAAGGGAAGAGGATCACGTGTTTCTTGTAGTAAAATCCAAGTGTAATTGAAATTTTATTTCTCCACATCATGGAGAGGTATACAATTTTTGATTTCAACAGTTTTAAAACTTCTTTATCGTTAATGTAACACTAGAGGTGTATTTGGTTGCTTGCATCGATTTTAGGTCTTTTGGGTGTTTCCGACAGGCGGGGTGATACTGATATAACCCGTGGATCATGTTCTGCATCAAGTTTGGTTACTCATAAAGCTCGAGGCTAAGATTATATTAAGGCACCAACTAACTTAGCGTTTAGGTTCCGCGTGTTTTGAGATTATGGCTTCGGTAGATGCATTACAATGTGTTTGATTGCATACACTCTGTTCAATGTGATTACCTTGCACCCTCATCTGGTGAGTGAAAGATTTGACGGAAGCGTTCTACTCTCCCGTGGAGAGCCGCATGAATTTATATTAGGCTCATGGCCTTTGCCTTGGCGTGTACACACCGGATACTCAAGGAATCCGGTTCAGAGAAGAGATTGAGATTACATGGGAAGGAGATAGAGACGAATACGGCTGCTAACTAATTATCCTTCTAACACCCTCCCTTAATCTCAACTATCCTATATTAAGATTATGCTTGAACTCTTCAAATGCCTTGATTGGTAACGCTTTAGTGAACCCATCTGCTACTTGATCTTTGGAAGGAATGAATCGTATCTCCAACTTCTTTTCTGCAACTCTCTCACGTACAAAGTGAAAGTCTATCTCAATGTGCTTTGTCCTGGCATGAAAGACTGAATTAGCAGATAAGTATGTGGCACCCAGATTGTCACACCATAGACAAGAGACACGCTCTTGCTTTATGCCCAACTCTTCAAGCAAGGATTCCACCCAAATGATCTCAGCAGTTGCATTAGCCAAGGACTTGTATTCAGCCTCTGTACTTGATCTTGAAACTGTTGCTTGCTTTCTGGCACACCATGATATGAGATTAGTACCAAAGAAAATGGAAAAACCTCCAGTTGACTTTCTATCATCACTGCAGCCAGCCCAGTCAGCATCAGAAAAGGCACTAACAAGTGTGGAACTAGAACGTCTGAAATGAAGCCCTAGGCTCTTAGTATGCTTAACATATCGCACAATTCTCTTAACAGCTGTCCAATGAGTGGAGGTCGGTGCATGCAAATACTGACATACTTTGTTAACAGCAAAAGAGATATCTGGACGTGTCAAGGTTAAATATTGTAAGGCTCCTACAGCACTCCTGTACTTTGTACCTTCTTCTTCATTAAGTGGAACTCCTTCATGGGCTGAAAGCTTTTCTGAAGCAGACAAAGGTGTGAATGAAGGTTTGCAATCCTTCATTCCCATATGGGCTAGAATCTCCATGACATATTTTCCTTGATTTAACATTAGACCATCATGAGTTTTTATAACCTCAATACCTAGAAAGAAGTGAAAATCACCAAGATCTTTTAGGGCAAATTCTGAACTTAAATCACGCAGGAGAGCATTAGTGGCACTTTGTGATGAGCTTGCAACTATGATATCATCAACGTATATAAGCACAAATATGATGACATCTCCCTTGTTAAAAATGAACAAAGAGGTGTCCGCCTTGGATGCAAAGAAGCCAAGATGCTTTAGCTGTGAGCTCAATTTGGAGTACCACGCTCTCGGTGCCTGTTTCAGACCATAAAGAGCTTTATCAAGTTTGCACACAAAATGTGGTGCTTTACTGTCCTCATATCCTGGTGGTTGCCTCATGTAAACCTCCTCTTCCAAAACACCATGTAAAAACGCATTCTGTACATCTAGCTGTTTCAAACTCCATCCATGAGATACTGAGTTTTTGAAAGAAAGAATTAAGTTTTTCATATTCACCTCCCCAGTCAGTTTGCATAGAGATGAGTTTAGTGTTCAATTTTCTTTCAACAAGATTTTGAAAGTTGAGGAAAACCTGAAACACTTCAGATCTCTTTTTCAAAAGATAGATCCAAGTAAACTTACTATAATCATCAATGAAACTTACATAGTATGAGTGTCTACCTACTGAGGTGGGAGCAGGACCCCACACATCTGAGAATACAAGTTGCAAAGGTGCTGTGGAGACACTAGTGGAAGTAGGGTATGGCAATTGATGACTTTTTGCTTGTTGACATGGATCACAAACTGACTCAATACTATACTCACGAGAGTGAGGAAGTTTATTTTTACTAAGAACATGATTAACTATGACTAAAGACGGATGACCTAGACGACTATGCCACTTTGCCGAAGACGGTTTGATGACTGCAAGTGCTTGTTTATTGGACCATGATGATGATGAGATGATTGGATAGAGTCCTCCTACATTCCTCCCCTTAAGAAGTGTTCTCCTCGTGGCCATGTCCTTAATAAAAAAAAATAGGGGTAAAATTCTATAGAAACATGGTTATCACGAGTGAAACGATGAACGGAGATAAGATTTTTTGAAGTTTGAGGAACATGTAGAATTTTGTTAAGATGCAGATTTTTTTCAGGGGTAGGAACAATTGAATGACCAACATGAGTAATTGTCATACCAGCTCCATTTGCATTGTGGATTTGTTGACGGCCATTATACTTCTCCTTCATAGTCAACTTGTCAAGTTCTCCCGTGATATGATCAGTGGCACCTGTATCCGCATACCAGTTGGTGTCGATGCCGTAGGAGACTGCATTAGCCCCCTTTGGTTCCTGTTCATCATCTTCATATCGCCACCAACACACCCGAGCACCGCCTGCATGATGTCTTAAACAGATCTGGCACTCAGGGTAGTCACGTTGTGGCTGCTGATTTTGCTGAGGACCTGGGCCCGGGCATCCACGGAAGCTTGCGCCATTGCCTCCTGCAGGGGAGGACACACGATCTCCATGACCGCGCCCTCGGCCTCCTCTGCCTCGCCCTCGACCACGGGACTGATTGCGTCCTCTGTAGGCTGCGTTCGCAGATGAATTGAAGCCGTTGCTGGGGCCATCGCCTAGCATCTCCATCCGCTGATCAAAGGCCGCGATCTGGGCAAACAGATCATCCACTGTAATTTGATTTTTGATGGCGCCAACTGCTGCTACTACTGGATCGTAATCACGATCCAAGCCGGCGAGGATATAGTCCACCATCTCTGGGGCGGACACGGGTCTTCCAGCCGCAACGAGTTCATCCCCAAGGCTCTTGATTTTGTCCATGAAGGTGGTGCTCGGCATGGTGCCCTTCTTGGTGTTGGCTATGGCAATTCTCAGGTTTGTGATCCTGGATTGGGACTGCGATGCAAACAAGGTAGTCACCGCTGTCCAGAGGTCATGAGTGCTTTCCTTCCCAATTACCTGCGCCAAGATCTCCTTTGACAGGGAATTTAGCAGATAACTCAGGACTTGCTGATATTTGGACAACCAAGGCCCGTAGAGAGGATTCATTACCATCGTTGTAGTTTTGTCGGCCTACGGCTGCTCTACCATCTTTGGTGGCGCCGGGTCCGAGCCATCCAGGAGACCGGTAACCTGCGCTCCTCGCAGGGCCGGCATGACCTGGGCCTTCCACAAGAGGTAATTCCCCTTTGACAGCTTCTCGGCGGGTGGTGATCCGAGGTTGAGGACGACCGGAGCTGACGAGGAAGACATGGCGATATAGATTGATTTGAGGAACGCTAGATGTGGGGAAGAGGATCGGCTCTGATACCATGAAAGATTTAACGGAAGCGTTCTACTCTCCCGTGGAGAGCCGCATGAATTTATATTAGGCTCATGGCCTTTGCCTTGGCGTGTACACAACGGATACTCAAGGAATCCGGTTCAGAGAAGAGATTGAGATTACATGGGAAGGAGATAGAGACGAATACGGCTGCTAACTAATTATCCTTCTAACAGTGAGTTTATCATCTATCATCTTTCGCTATTGATGCCATTAGGGAAGTACAACGCATAGCCCCAACATGTTGCCCCAGGTGCCAACTAGGTTCGGACTCCAACATGGTATATATAGTAGATGCCTCGCAGGTGTCAGTGCTGCTTCTGCAAGAGACAAGTTCTTGGAGGTGAGAGATTGTGGTCCTGTTAGAAAATGAGAGACAGGAGTCCGGGTGAAGGGAAAAAGTAGAAGAGAGAGAAGTGGGATTTGGAGAGAGATAAGGTTGGTGTGGGGTCCGCTAGGTGTATCTTTCATTGGCCAAAAAAATCGCATGCAGTGGTTTCATTAGACTCCTCATAGTGGGAGTAACATAGGTAGTAACATAGATGCCACATACGCAAAAAGATGATGTGGCAAGCAATTAAAGAAGAGAAAGATGAATAGAGTAACATAATACTCCCTCCATTCCAGAATATAAGGTGTATTGTTTTCCGTGCAAGTCAACCATTTGAATGTTTGACCAAGATTATAGAATAAAATATTAATATATGTAATACCTAGTAGCACTAGTAGAAAAAGACCCATTTGTCCCGGTTCCAGAGGCCCATTTGTCCCGGTTCTGGAACCGGGACTAAAGGGTCGTTACTAATGCCAAAACCTTTAGTCCCGGCTGGGCCACGAACCGGGACAAACGGGCCTCCACGTGGCCGTTGTGGCTTGCCCAGGCGGGAGGCCCTTTTGTCCCGGTTGGTGCCACCAACCGGGACGGGTAGGTTTTTTTTAAATGGTGGGGGTTTAGGGGTTTTTGCAGGGGTTAATTTAGGGGTTTCATATATTGATTTAGCTAGCTAATAAAAAGAGTCGTGTACTCTCTTATCACCATCTAGGAGAGAAAGGATTCATCTCATATATATCATCATGATCATAATTAATATCCAACACACAAAGGTCCTTTGCTAGTTTAACTTCGCTAATATCAAACACAAAGTTCCATTTCCATAATATTATACCTCGACTCCTCATATATATCACCTATCAGACTGCTCATCCTCACAAGGGTAAATATAAAAAAACCAAAAGACACCTTCATTTCCATAATGTATTATGGAGAAGACCTTGTCCCAATCTTTTATATTCTTCCGAATCACTATCCGTTTCCAATTTTTTATTCTTAAGGAGCCACCATCACGTTCACTTTCAGTGGAGTAGTCAGTCTTGAAGAGTTCTTCCCATGGCCGTCGGCATCCACAACTGTAAGCCACAACTGTAAGCTCGCCTCTAGAAGGCATCCATCTAGGCACACATTTTTTCGGGATTTTCTGTTGAAAACATATGAGTAAAATACTTAGTAATGCGGTATAGTTAATCTTAGGGCAAAAGATTTCTGAAAATGATGAAGTAGTGACAGAACAGTAAAAAATCTCACCATGATATAGTTTGATACATATACCGGCAACAACTCGAGAAGAAATGGAACATATGGAGTATAAGATTTGCTTGCAAAGCCAGTTACATCTTCAAGAAAGGAGATGTAATCATCTTGTTCATTCATGGTTAGCTCCTCAACCCCACCATTATAGAAAACATTATCAAATATCTTGCGTACATCCATCGGAGCATAGAGATAAACTGGCAATTATAACAAAGTTGTCAACTTGGGAAGCAAAGAAATAAGGAAAGGAAACAAGTAAAATTTGGTTAAGAAACTCACGTTGAGATAGAACCAGCTTCTTGTCGTCCACTAGCATCGAAATATCCTTATTTTAAAATACATCTCGGCAAGGTTTAAGATCAAAGGTTATTTGCATACCCTCTTGTAATGCATATGCCTTGCACAATGCATGCCAATTTGGAAAAGCAAAATAAGTGCACCAACATTTATTAGTGACATTAATGCTCAAAGTTATACTATGTTTCGTCGTCTTTAGTTTGACTTCCTTTGTTTCATTCTCTTGCCAATCATTGAATTTAACAAAGTCACATACTTGGCGTCTTGCATAGCATGGGATGCGCTAGTTGATTATAAAAAAAATTACACGTCAAAACAAAAATTTAAGTGCGAAGCATGCTTAAATAAGAAGGATGATGTCGACGCAGAAGTTGTATATATATACCGTTATTTTCATGAAGTCACGCCTAAGCGTGAGGGAGAAATATCTTTCTTCATCCCCATCCAACTTTGGATACCTGCTGTCGCACCGACATGAGTTATCATCACAATAGGGGCACTGGACGAGTTGTTCATCGTCAGCCATTTTCTGTGTTCATATATAAAGATTAGTTCGGTGTCGGCATCGTCTTGAGCCAAATGGCGAGATGGGAACGACGACTGGAAGGCGGGGGATTATATACCAAGAGAATAGGTCCTGGTTGGTTCAAAGTTAGTACACACAAAAAATTATAAACTCGAATAAAAATGCAACAATAATATTTTAAAACAAGGTTGCATAGTGCCTCATAAGTAATACAACGGTAAACAACATGACTAATACAGTAAACAACGTCGGGTGCGGTGGAAGGTGGCCACCCAAAGAGAAGGAACCACCACGAACTCGTAGCTCGGATGAGATCCCTGAAGAACCTTCCAGATCCTCCATGACCCGGCGTCCAACGCCACCAAGTAGCGACGGACGTGCTCGTCCACCTCCCTGACACGTCGACGTACAATCCACTCGGGGGCCGGCTGTCTCCGCACCGACTGTGGCCCACGCGACTGCCACCAAAGAAGATCTGGGTCGACGACAGGACCCGGATTCCTCACTAAGCGGCGCGCCTCGGGGATCACCTCCCAGTGCCAGCCCGGGGGAGCCCAGTCCCGAACATCGCCCATCCCATCAAACGGGTGCTCTCTCCGACGCGGTGACGACGGGGATGCGGGACAGGAATCGTTGCCGAGAACTTATTTAATATATGCAAAAATTTATTAACATGAACGAGTGAAAAATTTATACTAGCTAACTAACAAATTAACAAAATAAAACAAAAATACTTAGCGAATACGTCAAGGCTGTCTATCTATATATATATACTAGCTAACTATCTATATCTATTATACAAAGTATTATACACATCTATCTATCTATTAAATAAATTTTTGTCTTACAAAGTATTTTTGTCTTACAAATTATATATCTATCTATCTAGCTATCTATCTATATCTATTATACACAGATTCTACTCTATCAATTATATATATATATACTTATTTATTATTAGCTATATATATCTATATTTAATTATATATATATATATATCTATTTATCTATCTATTTACCTATCGATTTTGCACAGATCGATTCTACTACATGCTCTATCTATCTATCTATCTATCTATCTATCTATCTATCTATCTATCTATATCTACTGCACAAGATCTCGCGACTCACCAGTGGGCGGTGGCCAAGCGTCGGTGAGAGGAGAAAGGGGCCGGCCGGGCGCGCGGGCCGGGCAGCGGTGGCGTCGGTGGAGGAAATGGAGCGGCGGAGGAACGGTGCGGCGGCGTCGGTGGAGCAACGGAGCGGCGAAGTCGTTGGCGACGGCGGGGGCGAAATCCGGCAGCCTGACGGCGTCGGTGTCGGCGTCGGCGTCGTCTTGAGATGCTAGCCTGCAAATGGCGAGATAAGAACGGCGGGCTCGAAGGCAGGGGATTATATACCCAGAGCATTGGTCCCGGTTGGTGGCACCAACCGGTGCTAAAGGTGGGCATTGGTACCGGTTGATGCCAAGAACCGGGACCAATGTTCCTTTTTCAGCAGCCGAAAGGGCGGGAAACAGAGGCCAGTGGTACCGGTTCGTGGCATCAACCGGAACTAAACGGGTGCATTGGTACCGGTTGGTGCCACCAACAGGAACCAAAGGCCTTGCGCCGCAGTGCGGCGGGATGTTTAGTCCGTAATTAACCACTAAAATTAGTACCACCTCGCTAGCCGAAGTGGAGTTAGACCTGTTTATAAGCACAGATACGCGTGGACTTATCGTAGCATACCAAGTTCACTAAAGGCCGTACACGGAGAAATTCATCTGTATCCGGTACTCTGTCCGGGAGAAATTCGGACGGTCCTCGGTTGGTTAGCAGATTTGCCGGATCTATCAACCAGACGGGGACCGTATGCAATTCTCCATGACAGAGTACATGATATGGAGTATTCTTATGTTGACGTCCTATAATGAAATTGTTATACTTTATTGTTTTTGTTTTCCAATCAAACAAAACACAAGACACAATCACACATTTAATGATTTATTTTGAGCTAAATGACCTTGAAATTAGAAAGCACTACAACTGAACTCATAAAAGGTTGAAACTTGGCATGGTGTCATCATTTGACCCACATAACATGTGTGCAAAAGTTGAGAGGATTACGGCAAAAACTGGATGCACTTCGTGTACAAACTGGACCATCTCTTTCAAAGTACAAGGGTTTGAGACGAAAACTCATCCGTTACAAAGACATTTCATTTTTCTAAACTTATTTCAACCCAAGACTTTTTTTGCATTCAATATGCACCATTCAAAGCCACATACTGAAATTTCAACCCTTTCTGACTTCATTTGCTATTTTTCACGCATTTAATGATTTATTTTGAGCTAAATGACCTTGAAATTAGAAAGCATTACAACTGAACTCAGAAAAGGTTGAAACTTGACATGATGTCATAATTTGACCCACTTAACATGTGCGCAAAATTGAGAGGATTACGGCAAAAACTGGATGCACTTCGTGTACAAACTGGACCATCTCTTTAAAGTACAAGAGTTTTAGACGAAAACTCATTTGTTACAAAGACATTTCATTTTTCTAAACTTATTTCAACCCAAGAATTTTTTTGCATTCAATATGCACCATTCAAAGCCACATAATGAAATTTCAAACCTTTCTGACTTCATTTGCTATTTTTCACGCATTTAATGATTTATTTTGAGCTAAATGACCTTGAAATTAGAAAGCACTACAACTGAACTCATAAAAGGTTGAAACTTGGCATGGTGTCATCATTTGACCCACATAATATGTGTGCAAAAGTTGAGAGGATTACGGCAAAAACTGGATGCACTTCGTGTACAAACTGGACCATCTCTTTCAAAGTACAAGGGTTTCAGACGAAAACTCATCTTTTACAAAGACATTTCATTTTTCTAAACTTATTTCAACCCAAGACTTTTTTTGCATTCAATATGCACCATTCAAAGCCACATACTAAAATTTCAACCCTTTCTGACTTCATTTGCTATTTTTCACGCATTTAATGATTTATTTTGAGCTAAATGACCTTGAAATTAGAAAGCACTACAACTGAACTCAGAAAAGGTTGAAACTTGGCATGGTGTCATCATTTGACCCACATAACATGTGTGCAAAAGTTGAGAGGATTACAGCAAAAACTGGATGCACTTCGTGTACAAACTGGACCATCTCTTTCAAAGTATAAGGGTTTCAGACGAAAACTCATCTGTTACAAAGACATTTCATTTTTCTAAACTTATTTCAACCCAAGACTTTTTTTGCATTCAATATGCACCATTCAAAGACACATACTGAAATTTCAACCCTTTCTGACTTCATTCGCTATTTTTCACGCATTTAATGATTTATTTTGAGCTGAATGACCTTGAAATTAGAAAGCACTACAACTGAACACATAAAAGGTTGAAACTTGGCATGGTGTCATCATTTGACCCACATAACATGTGTTCAAAAGTTGAGAGGATTACGGCAAAAATTGGATGAAACCACTGTTGGGATACGGGGCAGAAAACACAAAATTTTCATACCTACGGTACCCGAACCCAAGATCTATGCTATGGCGATGTAAAGTAACGGAGGGAATCGGTGTTCATACCTTTGAAGACCGAAAGAGGGAAACGTTCTTGCGAACATGGTTGGCGTAGACTCGGAACTACGACCTCCTTGTCGTGTAGAAGACCACCACCGGCGAGGATGACTCCCGGTAAACCTCCAGCGACGAAGTAGCACCACAGGTGTAGTGCCTCGAAGAGATTATACACGTACGGTACAATCGATGTTCCTCCCGGGCCCCGAACCAGGCGAGCAGCGGAAGAAAGACGACTATGGATCCCGACTCCAGCAGAACGACGGCCTGCCTTATGGTGGAGAACTCCAATCCAGGTGCAGACTCCAAACAAGGGGAGTCCACTTCCGGGAAGGAGAAGGAGGAAGAAGGAGATATTGGTGTGTTGGAAAAAGGGGGGGTCTACCCCTCCTTATATAGGCCAAGGGGGGGGGTGCTATCCTCCTCCCCTCCCCCATGTGGGACTAAACTCCCAAGGGGGGGATGCGCCGGCCAAGGGGGGTGGTGGGCCCCACCCTTGGCGCCAAGCCCAAGGGGGGAAACCCCCTCCTCCCTTAATGGGCCCCATGAGCCCATTTAGCCTTTTCCCATTTTTTTAATTTATTTAATATGTTTTAAATATTTAATTCAGATAATTAAATAATAAAACATTATTAAAACAATTAAACTTTATTTTGAAATATTCAAAATGTCCGAGAACCATTCCGTCCTCCTCCGGAACTATTCCGGTGATTTCCCCTATTTCACCGATTGATCTCGTAACTGTCCTATGCATCGATTTCCCTTAAGTGTAACACCCTAATGGTCCGGGAAACAGCAGACGTGGTCGAGACTCTTCTCATTGACCAATGACTAGTCAGTTGGACCTGGTTACAATCCTTGACAGCCCCTGCGCTTCCATCGAATGAACTTCGATCGCTTTTGGAAACCGTTAACGATACGACGTAATCCCTTTGTGCTGCGGTACTTTGTTTGTCCGAGGTTTGATCGTCGGTATCCTACATACCGTGTTCACATCTCATTCACAACAAACAACTTCTCTCGTCCATGATCATTGCATCTCTTGTGACCTAGTCACGTCTTTGCAAGTTGTTGATTCAATATCACCGAGTGGGCCCAGAGTACCTGTCCTGTCACAAGGACTGACAAATCCCGCTCTGATCTATTAACATACTCATCAACCATCTATTTCAGAATACCCAAAGTGCACCGTTATAGCCAGCATATTTCAGTCAGGCAGTGGGATACAAATCAAAGTCTCCTCATAGATGACAATTACGTATGATCATTACGGTCTAAGGACTAAGCCATACGTTACAAAGTCATAGCAACGCTGAACTATGTGACTCGATCACATTGCAATACTTTAGGTGGGTGTACGTCCATCACATCATTCCCCTTAACGATATGACCTCATTGTCAATGGACTTAAGTGTCGCCATGATCAGGAAAGCTTGATCAATCAATTGCCCAATGAGATAGTTTACCCGAGTTAAACTACGGACCATGTTTTATACTACACCTGTATTAGTATTTCCAAGTAATACAGTTATAGCGCAGTATAAAACGTATTATGAACAAAACGGATATGTGACAAATATCTTTATTAATTTGTCTCTAGGGCACATATCCAACAATCTCCCACTTGCACTAGAGTACAAATTACACTAGTTTACATCAGGTAAGTATCTAACACCAATGGTCTCTCGGTGTTCTTCAAACTTGACCTGTGGAAGAGGTTTAGTCATCGGGTCTGCTGTGTTCAGATCCGTATGTATCTTGTGAATCCTAGTGTGTCCATCCCTAACGTAGTCTCGCGTCACATGGAACTTTCGGAGGATGTGCTTGGCTGTAGAGTGAGTTCTTGGCTCCTTCGCGTTAGCAATGGCACCCGTGTTGTCGCAGAAGATTCCCACGGGGTCAGTGCAACTGGGAAAGACGCCAAGCTCGATCACGAACTTCTTCAGCCACATCGCCTCGTTTGACGCTTCACAAGTGGCAATGTACTCCGACTCCATTGTAGATTGGGCGACGACTGACTGTTTGTCGCTCCTCCAGCTAATTGCGCCACCGTTCAACATGAAAACATATCCCGTCTGGGATTTCGAGTCATCTAGATCTGAGCCGAGGCTTGCGTCAACGTAACCCTTTACGGTGAGCTCCTCATCAACTCCTCCATAAACGAGAAAGAGATCCTTGGTTCTTCTTAAGTACTTAAGGATGTTCTTTACTGCTGTCCAGTGAGCCATTCCCGGGTTACTCTGGTAGCGATTAGTCATACTAATGGCCAGCGCTAAATCCAGTCTGGTACATAACATAGCATACATGAGAGAACATATGGCTGAGGCATAGGGCTTTGAGGACATCTCCTCCTTCTCTTTTGCTGTGGTTGGGCATTGAGTCACGCTTAATTTGACACCTTTTATAACTGGCAAGAGGCCTCTCTTGGAGTTACCCATACTGAACCTTTTCAATATCTTGTCAATATAAGTGTTCTGACTCAAGGCCAACCGTCGATTAGGTCTATCTCTATAGATCTTAATCCCCAATATGTACGCAGCTTCACCTAGGTCCTTCATGGAAAATTGTCCATTTAGATATTCCTTCACTTCATCTAAGAATTTCTTATCGTTCCCTATTAGTAATATGTCTCTACATATAACACAAGGAATGCTACAGAGCTCTCACTCAGTTTCTTATAGACGCAGAACTCTTCGACGTTTTGGACAAATCCAAAAGCTTTAATGACCTCATCAAATCGAAGATTCCAGCTCCGAGATGCTTGCTTCAACCCATAGATGGACCGTTGAAGCTTGCACACCTTACCAGCGTTCCTTGTATCGACAAACCCCTCTGGTTGCATCATATACAACTCTTCCTCAATGTTGCCATTTAGGAATGCAATTTTCACATCCATCTGCCATATCTCGTAATCATGATATGCAACTATTGCTAGTAGGATCCGAATAGAGTTTATCATCGCTACAGGAGAGAACGTCTCCTCGTAGTCAACTCCTTGAGTTTGTCGGAACCCCTTCGCGACAAGTCGAGCTTTGTAGACAGATACGTTTCTGTCTGCGTCAGTCTTTTTCTTGAAAATCCATTTATTCTCGACGGCCTTGCGGTCCTCGGGAATATCCACCAAAGTCCATACTTTGTTGGTGTACATGGAGTCTATTTCGGATTTCATGGCTTCAAGCCATTTCTCGGACTCGGGTCCCTCCATTTCTTCTTTGTAACTTGTAGGTTCATCCGACTCATCAGCCGAGATTGCATTCACAATCTGTCCATAAAACTCAGTAGGTTGACGGACTCTTGATGACCTACGGGGCATAAAAGGTTCCTCTTCATTCTCATCATGATCATCATTAATGTCATGATCGTTATGAATGTCGTTCTGGCCATTCTCTTCAGCTCCCACTGTGGAAGATGGTTCCAGAACAATTTCCGTAGCCGTTTCTTCGAATTGGAGTGATTGGTCAGTCACTTCATCGAGGTCTATTTTCCTCCCACTCAACTCTTTCGCGAGAAACTTCTTCTTAAGAAAGTGTCCCATCTTGGCAACAAACGTTTTGCTGTCAGACTTGTTGTAGAAGGTGTATCCACAAGTTTCCTTGGGATAGCCCACAAAGATGCACTTATCCGCCTTGGACTCAAGTTTGTCAGGCTGTAGTTTCCTAACGTAAGCCTCACAACCCCAAATCTTCAGGTGAGACAACTTAGGTTTCGTGCCATGCCATTCTTCAAATGGTGTTGTCTTTACGGATTTGGATGGTGCCCTATTAAGAATATGAACGGAAGTTTCTAATGCATACCCCTAGAATGACACAGGCAAATCAGTATGAGACATCATCGATCGTACGCTATCCAATAGGGTTCGATTACGTCGCTCAGCCACACCGTTTCTCTGAGGTGTGCCTGCCGGCGTAAGCTGTGGTACTATGCCACAAGACTTCAGATGATTGCCAAACTCGTGACTCAAATACTCGCCACCTCGATCCGATCGAAGGTACTTGATTTTCTTTCCGAGTTGATTTTCGACCTCATTCTGAAATTCCTTGAACTTTTCAAAGGTTTCAGACTTGTGCTTCATCAAGTAAATATACCCATATCTACTCAAGTCATCAGTAAAGGTCACGAAGTAACGAAGACCATTGCGAGTGGGGACGTTCATGGGTCCACATACATCCGAGTGTATGATCCCCAATAAGACATCCGCACGCTCCATTATGCCATTGAATGGAGTCCTTGTCATTTTGCCCATGAGGCATTGTTCACATGATCAAGGGATCCAAAATCCAATGACTCAAGAAGTCCATCCTTATGGAGCTTCTCCATGCGTTTTATACCAATATGACCAAGTCGGCAATGCCACATCTTCATGTGATCTTCATCATTCTTCAATCTTTTGGCCTCAATATTGTTAATGTGACACACGTCACCATCGAGATCAAGTACGAATAAACCATGCAACTCCGGTGCGTGAACATAAAACATTTCATCCTTATAAATCGAACAACCAATTGTATCAGACTTAAAAGAATAGCGGTCTCGCTTCAAGCAAGAGCCACTAACGATGTTCACACTCAACGCAGGTACATATTAGCAATTATTCAGAACTAAAACCAATCCCGAAGGGAGACTAAGATTCTTCGTGCCGACTGCCAAGACTTCAATCCGACAACCATTCCCCACGCGCATTGTCACTTCATCTTTGAGCAAGCGTCTCCTATTCCTTAGTCCCTGAATAGAATTAGAAATATGAGTGACATATCCTGTATCAAATATCCAGGATGTGTTCCTGGCGCTTGTCAAGAGAAGATCAACAATATGTATATCAAATATACCTTCGTCTCTCTTGGCGACCTTGCCAGCCTTCTTGTCCTTTACGTACTTGGGGCAGTTGCGTTTCCAGTGACCTTCACCCTTGCAGTAGAAGCACTCCACTCCGGGTTTAGGCTTGGGTGCCTTGGGAGGAGCGACAACTGACTTTCCATCCCTCTTGGGGCCACCTCTCTTGGCCTTCTCCCGCCTGCTTGACTTCTTGAAGTCAGTGGTCTTATTGACCATGAAGACGGCGTGCTCCTTCTTGATCTCAACCTCGGCGCTTTTCAGCATGGTGAACAACTCAGAAGGGGTTTTGGTCATTCCCTGCATGTTGTAGTTCAGGACAAAGCCTTTGTAGCTAGGGGGAAGCGACTGCAACACCCTATCAACAGCAAGTTCATCTGGAATCTGGCATTCCAGAGCATTCAAGGGCTGAACGTAGCCAGACATTTTGACTACGTGCTCACTCACGCTGCCGTGCTCGTCCATCTTTGCTGAGAAGAAGGCTTCAGAAGCCTCGTACCGTTCAGCCCTGGCTTGAGGTGCAAAGACCGCCTTGAGGTCGGTGATAATCTCATATGCACCCATCCTCTCAAAACGTTTCTGCAGCTCAGCCTCCATGGAGTAGAGCATGCCACTCTGGACAAGGTTGTAATCATCAGTCCTGGAGAGATAGACATTCTTCTCGTCCTGACTGGCATCATCTGCTGGTGCGTCACCTAATGCGTCCTCTAGTACGTATGCCATCTTGAGGGGAACAAGGAGAATCCTTAGGGTGCGGAACCAATTGGTGAAGTTTGTCCCATCTGTTTTTAGCTTATCTTTCTCTAGGAATGATCCTAAGTTGAACGAGGGGCGAGGTGCTGCCATCTACAAGGTTGATTCACAAGGATACATATTTAGACTTTTGTTCATAATGTGGAGTTTCAATTTAATCTCAAAATTCTAGAAAGCTCCCACTTAGATAAACACCTCTCAATTTAATTAAGTGATTACACAATCCCAGCCCCCATACCTCCCCCGATCGTCATGGCCATCAGTATGCGAACCAGGTAGGCCTCTAAGCCAATCACATCAGGCATGTGACTCGTGCTCGACCTTTCGGTCTCCTGTGTTCCAGGCCCGCATCTACATACGTGAAGCCTGCCAATCGAACCTTGATGTTAGCTGTTCAGCAAGGCCATATCTGCATATGCCAGGCTTGCCGAACCCAACCTCATGCGAACTCCGTTGAATATGTAGGACAACTCCGGTATGTACGGAGCATCAAGCCATATGGGAGAACCTTCCAGGCGGTGCCCACCAAGGGAGAACACAATGTTGGTATTGTGAGAGATGGTCCTGTTTCGTGCTACCGTCAATATATCTAGCATACTAGCATAAAACAGGAAGTAAAACTGTAAATCATACAACCTATGATCCCCCTTCATGCAAAGCAAAGTTAAACGCCTTTCTACTTTAGCTTGTGCAAGTTTTACGTGGCTGCTAGGGGTTTCGAGAGAGAGAACCGTTTCTATCCTGCAAAAAACATGCCACAACACCGTCTCCCATCCATCTCTATTACACCCCTGTCGGGGCCCTCCGTTGCAAACATCTTCGCATCGCTAATGCAGAGAGACAGACACCCCCCAGCCACTTTATATGGTACAAGCCATATGTCAAGCGTGGAACCAGTCTCGCGTAAACGCGTAAGGTCGGTCGGGGGCCGCTTCATCAAACATTGCCGCAACGCTAAATGAGTACACGTGGGAGGGTAACGAATGAAGATTCGATGCCCACATCCTAGATGTGTTCTACCCGTACAATACATCTACGCATAGCTAGCTCATGAAACCACTGTTAGGATACGGGGCAGAAAACACAAATTTTTCATACCTACGGTACCCAAACCCAAGATCTATGCTATGGCGATGTAAAGTAACGGAGGGAATCAATGTTCATACCTTTGAAGACCGAAAGAGGGAAACGTTCTTGCGAACGTGGTTGGCGTAGACTCGGAACTACGACCTCCTTGTCGTGTAGAAGACCACCACCGGCGAGGATGACTCCCGGTAAACCTCCAGCGACGAAGTAGCACCACAGGTGTAGTGCCTCGAAGAGATTATACACGTACGGTACAATCGATGTTCCTCCCGGGCCCCGAACTAGGCGAGCAGCGGAAGAAAGACGGCTACGGATCCCGACTCCAGCAGAACGACGGCCTGCCTTATGGTGGAGAACTCCAATCCAGGTGCAGACTCCAAACAAGGGGAGTCCACTTCCGGGAAGGAGAAGGAGGAAGAAGGAGATATTTGTGTGTTGGAAAAAGGGGGGTCTACCCCTCCTTATATAGGCCAAGGGGGGGGGGGGTGCTATCCTCCTCCCCTCCCCCATGTGGGACTAAACTCCCAAGGGGGGGGGGATGCGCCGGCCAAGGGGGGTGGTGGGCCCCACCCTTGGCGCCAAGCCCAAGGGGGGAAACCCCCTCCTCCCTTAATGGGCCCCATGAGCCCATTTAGCCTTTTTCCCATTTTTTAATTTATTTAATATGTTTTAAATATTTAATTCAGATAATTAAATAATAAAACATTATTAAAACAATTAAACTTTTTTTTGAACTGTTCAAAATGTCCGGAAACCATTCCGTCCTCCTCCGGAACTATTCCGGTGATTTCTCCTATTTCACCGATTGATCTCGTAACTGTCCTATGCATCGATTGCCCTTAAGTGTAACACCCTAACGGTCCGGGAAACAACAGACATGGTCGAGACTCTTCTCATTGACCAATGACTAGTCAGTTGGACCTGGTTACAATCCTTGACAGCCCCTGCGCTTCCATCGAATGAACTTCGATCGCTTTTGGAAACCGTTAACGATACGACGTAATCCCTTTGTGCTGCGGTACTTTGTTTGTCCGAGGTTTGATCGTCGGTATCCTACATACTTTGTTCACATATCGTTCACAACAAACAACTTCTCTCGTCCATGATCATTGCATCTCTTGTGACCTAGTCACGTCCTTGCAAGGTGTTGATGCAATATCACCGAGTGGGCCCAGAGTACCTGTCCTGTCACAAGGACTAACAAATCCTGCTCTGATCTATTAACATACTCATCAACCATCTATTTCGGAATACCCAAAGTGCACCGTTATAGCCAGCATATTTCAGTCAGGTGGTGGGATACAAATCAAAGTCTCCTCATAGATGACAATTACGTATGATCATTACGGTCTAAGGACTAAGCCATACGTTACAAAGTCATAGCAACGCTGAACTATGTGACTCGATCACATTGCAATACTTTAGGTGGGTGTACGTCCATCACATCATTCCTCTTAACGATATGACCTCATTGTCAATGGACTTAAGTGTCGCCATGATCAGGAAAGCTTGATCAATCAATTGCCCAATGAGATAGTTTACCCGAGTTAAACTACGGACCATGTTTTATACTACACCTGTATTAGTATTTCCAAGTAATACAGTTATAGCACAGTATAAAACGTATTATGAACAAAACGGATATGTGACAAATATCTTTATTAATTTGTCTCTAGGGCACATATCCAACATCATCGACATACGGGGCCACCAAGGTAGAGTTTTGTAGAACTGTGTAGTGTGCTTTAGACCAAGAATGCCCGTCCCTGCATATTATTAAGCCCTTTCCAAGCGTGCCTTTTCCAATCAGTCTCCCCTCATACCGCGATTGAGGGAGACCAATCTTCTTAAGGCCAGGAATGAAGTCGACACAAAACCCAATGACATCCTCTGTTTGATGGCCCATGGAAATGCTTCCTTCTGTCCTAGCGCGGTTACAGACATATTTCTTTAGGAATCCCATGAACCTTTCAAAGGGGAACATGTTGTGTAGAAATACGGGGCCCAGAATGAAAATCTCGTCGACTAGATGAACAAGGACGTGCGTCATGATATTGAAGAAGGATGGTGGGAAAATCAGCTTGAAATTGACAAGACATTGCGCCACATCAGTCCTTAGCCTTGGTAGGATTTCTGGATCGATCACCTTCTGAGAGATTGCATTGAGGAATGCACATAGCTTCACAATGGCTAATCGAACGTTTTCCGGTAGAAGCCCCCTCAATGCAACCGGAAGCAGTTGCGTCATAATCACGTGGCAGTCATGAGACTTTAGGTTCTGGAACTTTTTCTCAGCCATATTAATTATTCCCTTTATATTCGACGAGAAGCCAGAAGGGACCTTCATACTAAGCAGGCATTCAAAGAAGATTTCCTTCTCTTCTTTGGTAAGAGCGTAGCTGGCAGAACCTTCATACTGCATTGGAGGCACGCCGTCTTTTTCGTGCAAACGTTGCAGGTCCTCCCATGCCTCCGGTGTATCTTTTGTCTTCCCATACACGCCCAAGAAGCCTAGAAGGTTCACGCAAAGGTTCTTCGTCACGTGCATCACAGCGATCGAAGAGCGGACCTCTAGGTCTTTCCAATAGGGTAGGTCCCAAAATATAGATTTCTTCTTCCACATGGGTGCGCGTCCCTCATCGTCATTCGGAACAGATACTCCGCTGGGACCCTTTCCAAATATTACGTGTAAATCATTGACCATAGCAAGTACGTGATCACCGGTACGCATGGCGGGCTTCTTCCGGTGATCTGCCTCGCTTTTGAAATGCTTGCCTTTCTTACGACATTGATGGTTGGTCGGAAGAAATCGACGATGTCCCATGTACACATTCTTCCTGCAAATTTCTAGGTATATACTTTCGGTGTCAGCTAAACAGTGCGTGCATGCGTGGTATCGCTTGTTTGTCTGTCCTGAAAGGTTACTGAGAGCAGGCCAATCATTGATGGTTACAAAAAGCAAGGCATGCAAGTCAAATTCCTCCTTTTTGTGCTCATCCCACACACGTACGCCGTTTGCATTCCACAGCTGTAAAATTTCTTCAACTAATGGCCTTAGGTACACATCAATGTCGTTGCCGGGTTGCTTAGGGCCTTGGATGAGAACTGGCATCATAATGCACTTCCGCTTCATGCACTTCCAAGGAGGAAGGTTATACATACATAGAGTCACGGGCCAGGTGCTGTGATTGCTCCTCTGCTCCCCGAAAGGATTAATGCCATCCGCGCTTAACCAAACCATACGTTCCTTGGGTCACCTCCAAACTCAGCCCGGTACTTTCTCTCAATTTTTCTCCATTGTGAACCATCAGCGGGGTGTCTCAAATTCCCGTCTTTCTTACGGTCCTCTCTGTGCCATTGCATCAACTTGATACCAATGGCGGTCCTCTCTTGCCCGATATAATCAATGGCGGTATAAGATCAGACGAGATGACCCTGGTGATGTTGACGGCGAGTCCCCCCAGGAAGAGGGTTCCTGCCAAGGTGATGTGGTATAATGATAGGAGCATGCCAAGGTAACAATTGAACCAACGGCATAATGATACCAAGCCTCGGTATCAATTGCATATTTTCTAATCTTTCTAATCTTCAAGCGCATTGCATCCATCTTGATCTTGTTATCATTGATGACATCCGCAACATGCAACTCCAATAGCATCTCCTCCTCCTCAATTCTTTTTATTTTTTCCTTCAAGTTATTGTTTTCTTCTTCAACTAAAATTAACCTCTCGACAATAGGATCGGTAGGAATTTACGGTTCAACTACCTCCTAGATAAATAAATATGTCACGTTGGTCGGAATAATTGTCATAAACAAAAAATGAACCAAATAGTTATAAAAGATAATATATATACCACATCCGAATCATAGACAGGACGAGGGCCGACATGTGCAGGTACCATAACCATCGCACTATATAATAAAAAGCAATAATAAAAAGCAATAAGAAAATTAGACAAGTATATATCTAATCATAAAAGTAAGAATTACTTTCTTTTAGAAAGAAAATAAGAACAAGAGGCTCACCACGGTGGTGCCGGCGACGAGATTGGCGTGGGCGATCGACGGTGGTGAAGACGGGTACGAGACGTGATAAATCGCTAAACCTAGACAAATCTTGAGGAAAACGGAGCTTGGAGGTCGAGTTTGGAGAGGAGAAAGCTTAAGTAGTGTGGCTCGCACATTTCATCGAACACATCATGTGCATTGGAGGTGAGCTAGAGCACCAGAACGCCCTCCCTTGCCCTCCTCGAAAAAACAGAGCACCAGTGGAGTGCTCTGCTCGATGGCGAGGGGTATATATAGCCAAATCGTTAGTCCCGGTTTGTGGAAGGAACCGGTACTAATGGACAACCTTTCGTCCCGGGTTGAGCCACAAACCGGGACTAGTGGTTGTGGGCCAGGAGCGAGGACCATTGGTCCCGGTTCTTGTCTGGAACCGGGACATATGCCCCCAGACGAACCGGGACCAATGACCCACGAGGCCCGCCCGGCCCCCCGGGCGCACGAACCGGGAAGTATGACCACCATGGGTCCCGGTTCGTGGCACAACCGAGACTAATGGGCTGGAGAGGCCTGAACCAAAGCCCTGTTTTCTACTAGTGAGATAAAATATGAAACTACTTATCATGATGAATTAAATGATATAAATTTTGGTTTTGTGGATATTGATATATTTATCTAAAAACTTGGTCAAACATGCACTCGTTTGACTTTCACAAAAACAAATACACCTTATATAAAGGAACGGAGGGAGTATGTTACATCACATAGCGGTTCTCAATGCAAAATGAGTCTACAAGGTAATAAATGAACATCTCTATGTTAATATTCATATGACACTATCCATATGAGAGTACTAACATAGACTAGTAACATATGCATGTTACTAGTCTAAGTTACTCCCACTATGACTAGCCTTACTTTTTGCTTGGTTGGAGAGCTGAGGCACAGTTAAGGTGATGCCTCCATAATTCATGACATTACATGTTACATACGATCATAAGGACGGATAAGACAACAACAACAATACATCTGAACAAAGATTATAAAGTCTTTCCTCCTACTTAACACTGATTTGATATTTACCCTATTCTACGTCACGATTGCCCTTTTTTAGTACGAACTTAGAGTTATCATCCTATGACTCATCTCTAGTCTCAAATCTTCTATAAAAGTTATTTTTGTAACCGTTCACTTGTTTATAGCATGTCTATCATGAATTGTAGACTCATATAACCCTGAGTACACGACATGTCACTTCCCCTACCAAGAGAAGATCACAATTTCAACAATCAGGACAAGCAAATAAACATGCATGATTCATCTACGCTCCCCATTGAACGCAATGTTGTCCACGACATCGATGCAGAGGGCAAGATGCACACCGTTAGGCTTAATGTCCCTAATGATGAATGACACCTCCATGACGGCCTCGATCGTGCTGATAAAGAGGCTCGGATCCTCCTCCCCCAAGACATCCTTCTTCCTCTCAAGAGCAGGTACGTGATCAATAACTTTGTCAGGCCGGGCCATCAAGGATGATGATACCCGATTCCTTGGTGTCTTGACGCTTAGGGGAAGGTGAACTAAGAGGTTCACTAAAATTCATGGCATGCTTGTCAGTAGACAGACCCCAGAAGAAGAGGTTTTGTATCTGAGAGTAGTTTTGAATGAGCTTGTTGAAATACTCAACGTCCTTTGAATGATCCTAACTGATAACAATAAAATACAACGTAGTTAGTTGATATTGGCATGTTGGATCAAGTGAAACAAGTGGTAAGTTAGATAAAACGTGATATGGACTCGTTATCCCTTAGCCTCCAACATAAGGATGAAGGTGTCATAATTCCATGGTACACCTCTAAGGTCTCTATGCTTTGACACTTAAATTCATAATGCTCTCCACTTTCTAAGATGGATGTACCCTTATGTTTGATGTCACCTCTCTACCATGCATAGACCTCTTCGCAACAATGTTTAGGTGCACCTCCTTCAAGCCCAGGCCCGCGCCAACTTGCCGCTCCCGCGAGCTCAACGGTATGTCCCCCCTCCCTAGCCCTACACATGTTGAGTCTGGCCCCCCGAATGCGGCGGATTCGACCGTTTCTTTCAATTTAGGCTGAGCGGTGCCTTGTGATTCATGCATGCGTTTTTATGATGCTAGTTAGGTACTCCCTCCGTTTCTTTTTACTCGGCATATAAGATTTCGTCAAAGTCAAGCTTAATAAAGTTTAACCATTTTTACACAAAAATATATCAACATTCACAATATAAAATCAATATCATTAGAAGCATCATGATATTAGTTTTCATATGGTATAATTTTGATTTTGTGGATATTAATATTTTTTAATATAAATTTGGTCAAACTTTATCAAATTTGACTTTGACCAAATCTTATATGCGAAGTAAAAAAAACGGAGGGAGTAATTAAGTGGGTCAAATGCTCTTCCCTAAATCAGTATGGGTCTACTAGAAGCAATCAAACACATCCCAACAGATTAGAGATTTATACCGGTCTCATTTAATCTCCAAAATGTCCCAGGGAACCACTCAATGACAGATCAGAGAGAAGAGAGAAGAAAAAAGTCACACAATCAGATCCATCATTTCATCCTCGTATAGAACAGTCAACAAACCCGCATACTTATTAGACCATATATATGGAGAGGATAAAAGGATGCGCGTACGTGTCAGATAAGTGTGTCACATAGGATTTGGACCATCATGGCCTACCTTTGCTCTCTTTTCATTACTCCTTTCCTTTCTATTTTCTATTCTCACTATTTATGTGACTATATATAGGGAAAAAAGACATGATTGCATGCACTGGAAATAGCCAATGGGTCTCGGGTTCCATTGCACCCGAATCTATATATTTTATAAGACAAAACCCCACTAAGATGCATTTAAGGTGTCTATCTCAACATGCAAACTATCCACATCACCCACTATTGTATCCAATCATTTGTCCTCCAATCATTTAATTATGGCATCCACTAACAAATTGAACTAACATGCAATTGTGGTATCTATCTCAACATGCAAGCTATCCACAATATTTATTATTGTATTCAATAATTTATCCATGTCATCCACTTTTATTTACATGAATTTTATACCCTTCCAATTTACATTGTATAGTTCTTATAAAAATTTCCGCTGCAATGCGCGGGGTATTCTTCTAGTTGAAAATAATAGCTTAGAAATTGCAAAAAGAGTAAAAAAATCTGATTGTTTTTGGAATCGAACACATGAGTTACACTCGTACAATTTCTTTACGAAGGAATAGATTCTACCGACTCCAAGAGGAAGAAAACGATATTTTGGTTACAAAAACTATGAATAGTAATCTTTATATAGTCTCCATTTTCTTACTCAGAATACTGTGATATAGTCATTCTTTTGCGAAACTTTTTATACGTGTGCGACTTCTGATCATCTTTAATTTTAAAAGGTTTAAAAAACTTCCGATTCTTTGAACTTACAAAAAAAAGTATTTTACCAAATCAGAGGTGGAATGACCTTCATGTTCCAAAGGTGAGCACTCAGCACTCAACAGCGGTGTATGCACAAACAAATACTTTCTCCGTAACTTAATATAAGATATTTTAAATAACTAAACTAATCATTTAAAATATTTTATTCTAATTTACGAAGAGAGTACTCCAAACACTGACTGAACGTATCCCTAAATATTTACGAGACTAAATTTATTTAGTCGGGTTGTAGAATGTACTACTCTCTCCAATTCATATTAATTGACGCATACTTAGTAAAATTTTAGTATAAAATGATACTAAGTGTGCGTTAATTAATTTAGATCGAAGGAACTACATTTTTATGGCCTTATGGGTATATTACGCGTGTACCGTCGGTGCGGCCATGCGGCCAGGGCCAGCATCACGGACCCGAATAGTCATGGAAGTGTTTACTGTATTTTACCAACCGACCGTTGCCACGGCTATGTCAAAGCATGGTCCGGACACATGCTAAATACGTATCCCCGCAGGGGGATTAGAATATGCCATCCACAACATCAAGATCCAAGCAACCATCCCTTTCCTACAGGCATTTGTTTGTTTATTTCTTCAGCCTACATACACATAAACTTATATGGCGTATGCAGATTTCATGGCTTCGATTCCTTTTCAATGAACCTGGTCAAAGTTTTGGACCGGAGACACACCCGTCTGGCCCCTAGCTCCTTGACCTTGACCCAAATGTAGTGTATTTATCCTCCAATTTCATATCGACCACACATGAAATAGTAATGCCAGGTATACAAATTTTAAATGTCGATAAGAACGTGTGCTGTCTAATTCTGTCTATGGATATTGCTTCCATCCATGGACGCACAAAGCTTCGCATGGAACTGTTCCGGTTGTGCGCAAATACTATTTCTCTACTCCAATTTAGAGCGTCGTCTACACTTGGTCTTCTAAGAAGTAAGAATCAATAAAAAGGATAAAATCTTTTCTCTTCTCTAAACGGCGTTTATCCGAATTCTTAAACTTATTAGAGGAGAAACTATTTTACTCTCAAACAACTGCGACTCTTAAATTTTCCCTTGTCAGTCATTCACAGCATCCTCACCCCACACACCATATTCATTTCAGCGCTGCTCGATTTGCCTTCGTCGGCCTCCACGCACCTCCGTCGTCCACCTAGCACCCGCCACATTCATCATTGTGATCCAACGACTTCTTTTGTCGCCAGCGTCAAAACCGTCGGATCTAGGCCCATCGCCGCCGCCGCTACTCACCCGTACATGGCATCATCGTTGGGGACCGCTCCATGCCGCCTCAATATGAGCTCCTCCTCTTGCCGCTCAGATCTCACCCCTAAATCGATCGCCAACACAACATCGTCCGTTTGTTGATCGGTCTCAGGCCTCACCCAAGACTCGTTGGCAAGTCACTGCCGGTCATCACGTGTGAGAACTGTCCATGATTCATGGTACGGCTCGTCTCGACAACCATTGATCATCGGGATATATGTTTTTCAAATGTAAAATGGACAAACTGAGTGTTGTTCTTCGGATTCCTGAAAATTTACTCATTGTGTGCTTAATAATCTTTGATGTAGAAAGGATGTACTTTTTCATATTCAAAAGATGAATACATTGATAGCGAGAAATTTGCTAGACGTTAATGCGTTAGTTGCTACAGATGAGATAATTAGAGAGGATGTAATGTTCAAGTTTAAAGATGCAAAGAAGAAAGAAGTGTGCAAAGCTCGAAAAGCCAATAAAAAATGCAACAATGTACTCAAGGAAGACATGAAGAAAGCATTGATTGAACTAGTAGAAACAATAAAAAAAGTGTTGTTTCTATTAAAATGTGTAATTTTTTTCATTTTCTTTGGATCGATTCTCATAGCGAAGAAGTGGCAAAGTATAAGACCGAAATATCATCCAATAAAATAATTGAGGTGTGGAGTTTAACTTAATGACTCAAAAATTGATTGAATTTATGTTGATCTTTTTCAAAAGATTAAGTTCAAAATATCGGTTCAAAATTACATTTTTAAAAAGAAAATAGACTTCTCTAAAGGATACACAACGGTTTTAAAGTACAGGGGATCTCGGTTAGAAATGCTCTTAGTTGATGAACATAAGAAGTAGGTCAACAAGCAACATCAGTCTGGTCTCGCCTCATATCATATCTCATGTCGATCGGTCATGTCCCTAGCATCTCCACTGTTCCTTCTTCTTCACTGCTGCTGCCCTCAGCTTGTCTCCAACGATCGTAGCATTGTCTGGGACGAAATGCCAACGGGGTCTCCGGTCCGCCCTGGGACACCATCAGTCGTAGTCGAAGGCCAAAGGAGGTCAAATCCTTGGGTTCTTGCGGCGATCATTTCCCTGATCCATCGCATCGTCGACGTGATAACTGATAACTCTCTCGTGTATGCATCCGCATATGCAGCAGAGAGTACACGGCAGTGAGCAGGGACACGACTCACCCTGCTTTTGGCGAGGGAGACGCATGAAGAGAGCAGATCATTCTCCGGTCCGGTTTTCTAGATCAAAATGATCGTTGGCTTCTCACACCATATCGCTTCGAGTCTCCTGTCGATGCCCGGGGCGCCATTGGCTGCTCGTATCGCTTTCCTACTATCAAGTAGGATTGGGTGGTGTGGTGTAGAGCATCTGTCTATCGAGCATCCATCCATGTCGAGGTCGACAACGACGACGAATTATCTTCCCATTAATCGGGCGATGTCGAGGTCGGCATCGTTCCATGAATTATTCGAGCGAAGAAGATAACCACTAGAGAGATGGATGGATGAATGGCAGTTCCTTTCTGCAAAGCGACGGCTATCTTGCCAGCCGAGAGGGGATCCATGGCCTGATGCGGAGACGACGAGAGTGGCGGGCGTCACATTTACCGGACAAACGGAAGCACGTCATCGCAGTGGTGTGGCGTCTGTGTTCGCCGCACGCCTCATCTTCTTGCGAACTCCGGTGACCGCTGCGAGATTCGTGGCGGTCCATGGCGAATCCAGTAGGCATGACTTGTGGTTTTGGCACTAGGGTGTCACCTTCAGGGTTCGTGTCCGTTTCTGAAAATTTCTACTCTGTTGAAGGTTGTTTTGTCTTCGGAGCCACCGGCGCTTTAGAGTTCACACTAGCCGGTTCAGTTAACCACTGCCACTTACAGTGGACTTGTTAAATCACACAGCACAGTGTAGATCACGCCCACTATTTGTTCAGATCGAATTAATTCATCAGTGCCTGGTCAAAATGATCTCTGCTGGTCCAGTAGATGATTTGCAGCGAGAACTTTCATGTCTCCGCTGTTGTGCTGCACCTAAAGGTTTTTAGACATGACACATCCTATATAAATGGCTGAAAGTTGCATGATGCGTTCTCCACGCAAGTTGGCGCCCGTGGATCAAAAGATTCCAAATCTCGTGGTATAAAAACTCTGGATTGTCAAACTAAACTTTCTTGATGATTTTGTGTGCGGCACTGCAGATTACTGGAGCATGATCTTTGGGGACAATGCCACGAGTGATCTGTGTTGGAGATAACAACGTCAGTGGTTAAAAGGAATGGACACCCGGACGAACACGACCACGCACGTGCGCACTCGTTCGCGCCCTTTCTTGCACCACCCCATGAGCATGGCGAATTTCAAACATGTCTGAAAATTGTGTCTCCACTAGGGCCCAAACTCTGAATCTGTAAAGTTGATGAACTTTTCTTCCTTGAGTTGAATTTTTTGCAAGGTGACGACTGAACTATATCATACGTACTATTTGCAATAACACACTCCATCTAAGAAAATAAACAAAACAACAATTCAGAGAGGAGATGATTGAACACCCGTCCACTAGCTTCCAAAACCTGGCCTAGAAAGCAGATGAGCATTGACTCCGAACTCTGAAGAAGAGGCAAAAAACAAAGAAAAAAAAAACTCATGCTAGATCTAACAGAAGCAGTTGTTGTATTTGTACCCTAGCATCATCACATGCCGATCCCTCACATGCGTGAATGCACCATGTATCTGAATGACACCACGACATGTGTTGCCCACCTGTATTAAAACACCACCTACATATGATCCGATCCATTGCATCTGATCCTAAAAAGTGACGGCACTTCGAGCCACTACATAATAAAAGAAAGATGCAATATACGTATATAAACAAAAGATTTTACAATATGTGCATGCAGCATTCATTCAGATTCAGGATAAGAAGTGCAATAATGTGTGTGTGGCCTTGAGAGGAGGCCTGCTCCGCCAAGCAACGTCTAGAAGCTCACGTGCTGAAATTCATCCATGAAAAACAATTCTTCTTCCCCAATTGATTCTTTGCAGGCCAGCAATGTCCGACGTCGACGGATCGACAGCAAATCTTTTTGCAAACCTTCTCTGTAAGCTTCTGTTCCAAGGTCAACAATTGCAAATGGTACTATCAACGATCGAGCGCAGAGAAAAATATCCTGTTGTGAAATTGAGCTGGCTAGCACTAGGATGGAATTGAGCTTTCTCATCCGGACATGGCTTGACTGAGATGTGGGTATAATTTGTTTTTTGCGAATAGACTGAGATGTGGGTGTATGCATCTGCAAGTCTGCAACAGGGGAAAAATGCAAAACATCTTGGTTCTGGAATTAATTTACTGCCACCCGGTCGACATCGCAAAAATCCGCGAGATCAGGGGGTATAATTCGGCACTTTTATTCAAGTTTTGCGGTTCTTCTTTGTAGAAATTACTCTCCTTCACCTGCGCTAAGTATCATTTTCATAACGCTCGCCGATAAGTGGGTCCATTCGTGGTCTTGTGTTTGAGTGTTCCTAAATTTAATGTGACCGAGATTGTTTTCAACGAAAGAGCATCTTGGCGTACAATTTTTAGGAGTCATGTTGCAATCACTCATTTTGGCCTATCTGAAGAGCCACTGTGCTAATTAATTTGTTACTTTCTGTGATGTTGATGGCAATGGACCCGCTTCACAGATTTTTTTTTTGAAGAGTTGTATGTTGCGTATTTTCTTCAAGAGATCATCACATTCAGGTAAGCATCTAAAATTAGGCAGTACATTTGTCAACACCTTATGTACTACTGCCACCTCATGAGGTGAAGTTCAGAATTGTACTGACCCTTTTTTATTTTTAGAATTTTATGGCCCTAATCTGATGGGCTGGTACATGGCCCTTTGCGTGCAGCCACAGCCACACAAGCATGTAAACTTCATACCGTTCATTATAATCTATAATACCTAAATAGTTCATCCCCACTAACTTATTTATCTTGACATGCAAGCTATCCACATCATCAAGTAGGTCCATCATGCAAAATAATCCACTAACTATGCATACACATACTTCCATTAATTACATGCAAATTCAACCTAAATAAATAATAACTTTTTGTGCACTTAGCGTCACAGTTTATAACAGACTTTTTTATAAAAAAACAAATTAGGATTTATCTCATATTTTATTTTTCTATGCACATCTATAATTGATATTATTGCTTTAGGCTTAGACAATAGTGGAGATGTCTCCATTATCTCTACTCAACGTTATTTTCATCTCATTTTGTCTCACCATATATTAAGCTAACAAATTAACAAAACAAAAATTCATACTCATTTTTATGGGTTTTCATCAAATGTCTTACATTTTTGCTCTAAACAGTATTGATTTAAAAAAGAATTTATAATCAAATTATATTACACTTAATAATTTTTCTCATGTTTCAACAAAAAAATCTTATATTTTTTCTCTGAAAATTTCCCGCAGCAACGCGCGGGGTATCATCTAGTTTTATAAAAACAGATGGAATGCATAAAAAAAGATGGGAATTTTACCGCTACTCAGCCGACGTTGCAAAATTTCGTGAGATTTGGGGATATCATTCGGTTGTTTTATTCAAGTTTTGTGGTTATTTTTTCGTTGAAATTAATTTCTCTAACCTGCACGAAATATCATTTTCATGACACTTGCTGGCAAGTGGGTCCATCCGTGCTGGGTGTTAATGGTCTCGTGTTCGAGTGTTGGTAAATTTAATGTTACCGAGATTGAAGGCAACATTTTAGTCATAATTTCAAGGAAGAAGACACCCCCATGTTCCATTTCATTGAGACGAAACAGTCAAAGCATACACACCCTTCTTTGTATCTATTTGAACTTTGCCTTATTCATCAATGAAAATTAGCACCAATCTGCTTTTTCGTCAAAAAACAAACAAAGCCTACATAACCAGTTCTGTTGAACCTAAATATTCATGAAAAAATAACTAAAGCTAAACTTAGCTGAAGATCTGTACTGACAAGATGTTTGCTAAACTTAGCCTTGGTTTCAAAGTACAGTGGCCGATACAATACTGTGAAGCCCAAAAAGTGCCACATCACAAATCAGATCGAAGGATTGCAGGAAGGTGGATGAGAAGGAGACGAACTAGGGGATGATGAACCGAGAAGAAGGGAAGAGAATTCTAGAGAGTCTATTCATTTGTAGATAATATTCAAAATATTCATTACAGGGGTGTTTATACCAGCCATCACACTTGGTACAGTTCACTCTCCTCACACACAAATTCCCACACACATTCTCCTTGCCTACAGTGGACCCGACACCACATGACAGCCTAGCCAAACTAGATTGGCAATCCTAGTTATTAACTGCCCTATCCAAGTACGTCATAACCATCTCTAGATGCGCGAATCAACCTGTGGTTGAGTTGGTTAGGTGGATGGTTGTATCCCCAGCCCATCAGAGTTCAAATTCCAGATTTGATAATGGTGCTCGCATTTTCCTGGATTTATTCCAGGCGCTTTCAGTGGGAGGAAACGTTCCCGTCGAAGATGAGGTGGAGGCTTCGTTAATCTCAAGATGATGTACCGGCTCAATATTGCGAAGATGCTCATAGGGGTAGGGTGTGCGTGTGTGCGTCATAGGGGTGATTGTATACTCGTGTATGTGAGCGTTAGAGTTGTACTGTGTTCCTCAAAAATAAAATAAAAAATAACCATCTCTAGATTCCATTACCGATGATAACAGGACTGGGTTTTCAGCTTTCGGATATGCCAACGATGACCATAGATAAGGCCGGGGCGGGGACGCAACAAATATGTGCCAAGCGCTGAGACAGATTTTATCATGAACTTAAAAGGTCAAAAAAGCATAATGAAACCGGGAAAAATGATCATCGATATACAAGAGCTACTGATGCCTTCCAAGCCTACCACTACAAAGACAGTGGACTGCCCTCCCATGAACTGTGCATCTCTCAGCTTGAGGCATTTGTGAATCCTTCATATGCTCTTTTATAGAGAAATATAGGTCGACCTATCTGGGTGAGCATGTCCTAGTTGATCCGATGCGATTATTCATCACCTGCTTCCAATTCAATGTGGAACTTACCACACCATGCAAATTTCAGAGAACACGCAACTCTTTTTGGATGGTGTGGTAAGTTCCACATTCATGTGCAGGGAAGGGAAATCAGTCGCATGTGCGTTTGGAATTCAGAATTCAGAAAAGAAATTAAATAAACACCCAACCAATTCATTCACTTCCAAGGATGTGTGGTCAGTGCATCCGATATATTGGCTCTGAACAGTGCAGATACAGCTCTAGCTATGCCAATGCGATCAAGAAATTTAACAAGGTCATAAGCACAACCAGTGCACTCCAAAAGATGATCAAACAGTACATTGGAAATCATTCCAACCATCTTATACAGATTATGAAAATTCAGACAAGCACAACAATGCGCTCGAAAGTATGATCACTGCATTTCCGTAGCCGGCGTCGCTAAACTTCTTGCGGATCACCTTGTAGTCTTGTGTCCCACGACCCTTTTTTTGAACAGAAACGGCAGGAGCTCTGCCTTTGCATTATAGTGGGGGAAAAAGAATACAAAGAATTACAGTCAGAACCACCCGGCCACAGAACTGCACACGTGGAACCAACACCCTACATACACACTCGATGGCTTACTCTCTCACGTCAGGTTATTACTCACGACCCTAGCGAAGGTGTTGACCTCATCGTTGATCAGACCCGCAAGCATCACCGCCGTCAGTTCTTTTTGCTCGAAGATACGGCGATTCCTCTCTTTCTAGAGATTCCAAGCTACGTAGGCCGCCAGGGTGAGCATGCTATTGATCGACGCTTTCGTGCCTGAGCTAGAGCACATTGTTCCCCACCACTCAACAACAGAGGAGGCACCTGATGCAATTTCCAAGGCGGAGGCATGCCTCCCTCTGAATTGGAGCCATGTTTCCTTCGCAAAGACGCATGTGAGCGTGATGTGATCCGCCGATTCATCCTCTTGATCGCACAATTTGCAGAGCTGGTTGTGAGGCCATCCCTGCGCCCTGTGTCGTGGTAATACCTAGGGTATGCCCTCATGAACCTTATATCAGGGGGTATCCCTAGCAGAACCACCTCTGGAAAAATATCTATAAAATAAAACATAAACCAAAAACCTCTTTCTCTTTCTTCTTCATCCGAGTAAGAAGCTACTCGGATAAAATCAGACTCATCCGAATAGTTAGTTTATTCGGTTGACACCACTACAAGGGCAGCCCTACTCGGACGAGACCTTGCCGAGTAAGGCGTTACTCGGAGAAAAACACTACCGACCGAGTAAGCTGGTTACTCGGAAGCAAGAAAAGCCGAGCTGCACGATACTCGGACAAGAAGAGGAAGAGCCGCCAAGACATTAAATCCATAGGCGTTATCCCTACTTAAATGATTGTAATGGAGGGAAGTTTCTCATTGTAATAACAGCCATCATTAACTCTGTAATTAAAACCCATTATTGGGCAGTGAAGGGACAGGGCGCACTCTAATAAGCCCATCCTTTTCACCATAGAAGGGAGAACACATCGACACTTTGAGCAAGAACACCCCGGTTTACCTGGGACAGGATTAAGGTTGTTATCTCCAAGGAGAGGCCTAACCTGTATAACTTCTCCTTGTGTCACCATCTTTGCGTACAGATCCTCATAGCTCCATCACTACCCCTATATCTATTGTTAGGTCTATAACTACAACAATTGGCGCCCACCGTGGGGCCGAGCTGATCAGCAACCGTAAAGATGGGATTCCTTTCGTCTTTGTCGTCGACCCGCGGTCCTCAACTCGTCCATGGCAAGAGTTTTCTCTTTGGATCGCTAGCCTTTGTGGCCGACGACTCCGCCTGGCTGGCGGATGCGCCGCTCCAGGCGCAGCTGCTGCCCTCAAGGGGTAGCGTACACTTTCGAGCTGACGCATCGGGGGCTCTTCGCCTCCAGTTACCAGCACGTCCTCAGACCCAGGTTCTGTGGCCTATCCACCACAAGAAGAAGAGGTCAGGTCTCCCACGCGTTCCTTATCGAAATAAGCCCGCCTGATCCAGCAAGTGGCGGTCATCGACTCTGTGGAGTCAGCTCAGCAGGCCATTAGCGAGCTTATCGCAAAGGAAGGTCCGACTGCATCACTTTTGCACATCTTCAACTCCGGCGACGATGAAGACCTTCTAATGTCTGACCTAGAGCCAGAGGCCGAACAAGAAGGGAGCAACGGTTCTCCTGTCACCATGGCCGAGGTTTGTATGGCCGGAACTCCACCACCCCAGGGGTCACCAACCAGAGAAGGCGGAGATCGGACTAACGAAGTAGCTCGGGGCAATGAAGAGATACCACTCGGAGGAGGACATCGGCGGACATCTGCTTTCAGGCGTCTAGAGCTTGGGGGTCCCAGTCGACGGCCCCTTACTCGGGAAGAACAAGCGACGGCAGAAGCAGCAGAGCAGATGTTACAAACCCCCATAGATACCTCGACTCCAGAAGGGCAACACTTAGAGGCAGCCAGGCTAACCAATTTAGCTGAACGACAACGTCTAACCGAACTATAGAATACATTGGAACATCAGGCTCGAGAGGTGGCTCGCCTCAAGCAGAGTAGAACCAGTCGGCAACTGAGGGGGAACGGCGAAAACCCACCCTTCCGAGCTCTGGATACTCCAATGGAAAATCTAATAGCAGCTACTCGGATTGCAAATTCCTTGCAGCCGAGTGGTTCAGCAGCTGAAGGAATAGAGCACTTAGCATTCCTGTTACAAAAAGCAGTGGAGCAGAACGCTGAAGTCAGTCAATCACTACAGCGAGTTCACTCTCAGCCTCCCCTCACGGGCACCTCTCAGTCTGTTTATACTCCCTGAAGAAACAGAAATCATTCACCTCGGAACAAGGGAGATCCTCATGATGAATATCGCCATGAGCAGTTCCGGAACCCAGAGTTTCGAAGAGGTGATGAGCATACAGCTCGGAGGAGAGATGAAGACTACGCAGCTCGGAGGAGAGACGAAGACTACGCAGCTCAGAGGAGAGACCAAGAGCGGAGCCGAGTGGATCATCAAGAGGAAAGATACCGAGATATTGAAGATGATGCTCGAAGCCATTTAGTAAAAAATCGAGTAGATCGTGCCAGGATGTATCGACAAGACCAAGTTAGTTATCCGATGGCTACAGGCCCCGTCTGTTTTAGTGAGAGAATCCGGTCAACCCCGATTCCCCCTCGCTTCAGGATAGCACAAGGAGTAGAGAAGTACCGAGGTGACGCTAAGCCGCAGACATGGTTAGATGACTACAGAATAGCAGTCCAGATAGGAGGATGTGGAGATGAGATAGCCATGATGCACGTTCCCCTGATGCTGGAAGGTTCAGCTCGGACATGGCTAAACCAGCTTCCGCCAAACAACATCTGGGTATGGGAAGATCTAGTCAGAGTTTTCGTCAAGAATTTCGAAGGAACCTACAAGAGACCTGGAGGGCTGACTGAATTGCAGTTATGCACTCAAGGTCACAATGAGCCCACTCGAGAATATATTCAGAGATGGATCACACTCCACAACTCGGTAGAAGGAGTCTCCGAGTTCCAAGCAATTCATGCCTTTAAGCAAGGTGTCAAGTATAAGGAGTTAAGCCTGAAGCTCGCAAGGTCCCCTGATGTCATTTCACTTGGCAGATTGATGGAAATCGCAAACAAATATGCTAATGGGGAAGAGGAAATTCGGCAGAAGTCTCAGCAGTATCGAAATGGTAACAACTCGGCCTCCAATCCCAAGAAAAAGAATGGAGGTGGGGGCGGTAAGAGAAAGGCAGAAGGAGCACCAACAGACGCCGAATTGGTAGAGGCCGCAAGCGCGGCAGGGATCCATAGCAAAAATCAGCCAAGAAAGGAGTGGCAGCCTCGTCAGAAAAGGCCTTCAAATGATGATGATATCCTAAACCAGCCTTGTCCTCTTCATACCACCCAAGATGCTGAAGCGAAGACAGTTTTCCCGAAGCATACCGCTAGGCAGTGCCGACTGATCAAGAGAGCTGCGCAAAATGCAAGGACCGGGCCACAGCAGGACAAGGGAAAGAAAAAGGAAGGAAGTCCAGATCTGGACAGTGAAGGTTTTCCTCGGGAAGACGGAGTTCTGGTCATTTTTGCAGGCCGAGAATCGAAGAGAATTGAAAAGTTGAGGTTCAGAGGAGTTAACACTGCTGCTCCAGCCGTTCCGAGTTATATGAAGTGGACAAATGTTCCGATTACGTTTGATCAATCAGATCATCCCCCTCATATCCCTCACCCTGGAAGACACGCTCTGATAGTCGAACCATTAGTGGAAACAGGAAATGGCAATTTTAGGCTGAGGAATGTCTTGATGGATGGAGGCAGTGGCATAAATATTTTATATGCTAGTACCTTAAAAAGCATGAACATCCCGATGTCTAAACTCAGTAACAGTTACTTGGCATTTCACGGGATCATCCCGGGAAAGAAAGCACACTCGCTAGGAATGATTACTCTGAATGTAGTCTTCGGTACACCTGATAATTTTCGGAAGGAAAAGATTACCTTCGAAGTAGTCGACTTTCCGAGTGCTTATCACACGCTACTCGGACGACCTGCTTATGCAAAATTTATGGCGATTCCTTGCTATGTTTATTTGAAGTTAAAGATGCCAGGCCCTAACGGTGTGATCACCGTATCTGGAGATTATAAACAAGCAGAAGAGTTGCTGCAAAAAGGATCATTAGTAGCCGACCAGCAAATGGCGGAGGTAGAGTTGGCCGAGTTGAAGAAAGCCGTCGACGCATCCGAGTTGTTGCAGCCCAAGAAATCATCTTCGTTCGAGTCAGCAGGAGAAACCAAAAAAGTGCGAATCCATCCTGACGGTGAGGAAAAGTTCACCAACATCACCACTGATCTGAATCCTAAATAGGAATTTGAGCTCATCAACTTCCTCCGTGAGAATTGGGACATCTTTGCGTGGAAGCCATCTGACATGCCCGGAGTCCCAAGGGAGTTGGCTGAGCACAAATTGCTGGTTGACCCGAAAGCAAGACCAGTAAAAGAGTCCCTTAGACGTTTTTCTTCAGAAAAGAGAAAAGCCATCGGACAAGAAATAGCAAGATTGCTAGCAGCTGGATTCATCAAGGAAATCTTCCACTCAAAGTGGTTAGCAAATCCTGTGATGGTTCCAAAGAAAGATAAATCTTGGAGAACTTGTGTTGATTTCCGTCATCTCAACAAAGTTTGTCCAAAAGATCACTTCCCTCTTCCTCGCATCGATCAGATTGTGGATTCCACATCTGGGTGTGAAAGACTATGTTTCCTCGATGCATACTCGCGTTATCATCAAATCCGATTATATGAACGAGATGAAATATTAACCGCATTTATAACTCCTTTTGGTTGTTTCTGCTACGTCACCATGCCGTTCGGACTTAAAAATGCGGGGGCTACATATCAGCGCATGATGCAGAATTGTTTGATCTGGCAGATCGGGAGAAATGTCGAAGTGTATGTCGATGACATTGTAATTAAGACAGCTGAGGGAAGTAATTTGCTAGCCGACCTGGCCGAAACCTTTCAGAGTCTTCGGTCTTATAACATCAAATTAAATCCAGCAAAATGTGTATTTGGTGTTCCGGCGGGAAAGCTACTCGGATTCATGGTTTCTGAAAGAGGAATTGAAGCCAACCCAGAGAAGATAGCAGCAATTCAGAACATGAAGCCGCCGCAAAAGCTCCGAGATGTCCAAAAGCTAACAGGGTGCCTTGCAGCACTCAGTCGATTCATTTCCCGACTCGGAGAAAAGGCACTCCCCCTCTATCAGCTAATGAAAAAGTCGTCAAACTTTAAGTGGACCGAAGAAGCCCACGAGGCCTTTGAAGAATTGAAAAAGCAGTTATCAACTCGGCCGGTTCTCGCAGCACCGAAAGAAAAGGAGCCACTCTTATTGTACATTGCAGCCACAAGTCAAGTTGTCAGCATATCCATAGTGGTGGAAAGAGAGGAGGAAGGAAAAATACAGAAGATTCAAAGGCCTGTGTATTTCATCTCCGAGGTCCTCACACCATCCAAGCAACGATATCCTCATTACCAGAAGCTAGCAATGGGAATTCACCTGGCATCACAAAAGTTGGCTCACTACTTCCAAGACCACTCGGTTACAGTAGTATCAGAAGCTCCTTTGGCCAAAATCATGAATAACAGATACGCTACGGGCAGAATTGCAAAATGGGGATTAGATCTTTTACCATACGATATTCATTATCAACCCAAGAAGGCAATCAAGTCACAGGCTTTGGTAGATTTTTTGGCCGAATGGACGGAAGCACAAAGCATCCCACAACCAATCCCTGAGCACTGGACTATGTTTTTTGACGGGTCAAAGATGTTAAACGGGGCAGGAGCAGGAGTAGTGCTGGTCTCCCCAAGAAAGGACGAATGAGATACGTCCTTCAAATTCATTTCCCAGCATCAAACAACGAGGCCGAGTATGAGGCCCTTTTGTATGGATTACGAATGGCCATTTCACTTGGAATCAGAAGGCTGATGATTTTTGGAGACTCCAACCTGGTGATCAATCAGGTCATGAAAGAATGGGATATAAGGAGCCCAGCAATGACAACCTACCGTGTAGCAGTCAGAAAACTGGAGAAAAAATTTGATGGGATGGAGCTCCATCATATCCCAAGGGCACAAAACCAGGCAGCAGATGACTTAGCCAAGCTAGGATCAACTCGGGGGAAAATCCCCCCAGGAGTTTATCTGGAGCACATACATGCCCCAACTGTGAAGGAAGATCCCTACCCGGATGCGGATCCAACCATGTTGCCAGACGAGAACATCCCGGACAAAGAAGATATTCCTGCAGTTGTGGATCTTGTTTTTGACATAGAGGTAATCCCTCCCAAGTGGTCCTTGCCCATTCTGAGATACTTACAAAAGCAAGAGCTGCCAAATGATGAAGTAGATGCGAAGCAACTAGTGCGAAAAGCAAAATCGTACTCCGTGATCAACAATGAGTTGTACAGAAACAGCGTTACAAAACTTCCCCAGCGGTGCATATCAGAAGAAGAAGGTCGACTCATCTTACAAGACATACATTCCGGCGAATGCGGTCACCCGCGTCAAGTCGGACACTAGTGGCCAAGGTTTTCTGAGCAGGATTCTTCTGGCCCAATGCTTTAAGGGATGCCAAGAACATTGTCGATCATTGCAGAGGATGTCAGTTTTACGCAAATCAGCCGCACAAGCCAACATCCGAGTTGAAGACAATACCTCTAGCATGGCCTTTTGCTACATGGGGGTTAGACATGATAGGGCCACTCAGGACAGGCACCTCAGGATTTACACATATCCTAGTAGTTGTAGAAAAATTCACAAAATGGATAGAGGCAAAACCAATAAAAAGCTTAGACTCAGCCGCTGCAGTTAGCTTGATCCAGGGCATTGTACACCGTTTCGGCGTTCCCCACGATATCATCACCGACAACGGGTCGAATTTCAATTCAGCCGAGTTCAAGCAGTTTTGTTGGAACATGGGTACCAGAGTAAACTTCGCCTCAGTGGCACACCCTCAATCCAATGGCCAGGTAGAACGAGCAAATGGGTTAATCTTGAAAGGAATTGTAACACCCTCAGATGCCTGTAACAGTAATCATCATTACTGTTGACTATCACTGTTGGTTAATCACCGTTATCCCCTGTCCCTAATCAAACTTTGCTTCTGCTCTTTTCAAACCATGCTGGTTGGTAATCAAAACCCTAATCCCAAGTCATCTCCCTCATCATGAAACTAAACCCTAGTTGAAACTACTTTAAATGGAAAATAAAACAAAAAGGTGCTCAAATAAAGTTGTTCCAAAAATCATGGAACTATTTTTGTAAATTGCCTAAAATCATTATAATAATGTTGGAGCAACTTTGGTAATTTTTGAAGTTACAGAAAATTCCAAACAATTCAAACAGTAGGTTAAAACCCTTACTTTGGGCATTTAATATTTAAAATAAATATCAAATGATTTTATTTTGCTGCAAAAACTTTTGTGGCACTGACATATAATGTTATACTAATATTGGGACACCTAACCCATTTTACAAAAATGCAAAAAGCACTAAATTAAAATACAAACAACAGGACAGTAAACAAAAACCAGAAAATGGGAAAACTTTAAAAACTCGCCTGGGGCGAGGCCCACCGCAGCCCAGCCCAACCCCCCCCCCCCTTTGTCTTCTTCCTCCCCCAACCACTCCCACCTGCCCCGTACGGTGGCCGCCGTGGGCACGCCGCTGCCAAGCCGACCCCGCCTCCACCTGCTCCCCCTCGGCGCCGACGCGATAAGAACGAACCCCCCTCCCTCCTGGACACGCTCCCCTTCTCCTTCCCCTCCTCCTCCTCTCTCGCGCCTCGGGGAAAAGCAGCCGAGGGCTGTCGTCGCCATTGCCGTGGCCAAGCGCGGCCAACGTGCTCACTACGCCTCACCGTGTTGTCTAGGAGCCGCGTCATCGTCGTCTTCGTCAAGTCCCGCAGGGAATCGAGCCCTAGTCCACCACGTCGAGCTCTACTTCATCGTCTTCGTCTTCGGCTCCGGCGGGATCCGCGACGAATTCCGGCCGCATCAGCCCCTCCCCGAGCTCGTTGCCAGCCTCAACACATTCCTGGTGAGCACCTCTACCACCGGCAACGCCCCGTCCCCTCTTCCGTACCCCATGTGCCGATCCGCCATTAGGGCAGAAGCGCCTCGCCGCCGACGAGCTCGCCGCCGTGGCCTAGCCCTTCCATTTGGCACGCCACGCGCGTCGTCTTACTCCCCGGACTCTCAGGAACCGATCCCCGTAGGGCACGCTCACTATTAGTCCCTAGAACGTCGACGTTGTCAAACCCGTGCTCCGGCCGCCGCCGGACCTTGTCGCCGTCGCCGCTCCGGTGAACCCCCGGCGACGCCATCACCCCCAATCGACGCGCCACGCTCCTCTGGTTCGTTTGCGACCAACCGCGTCCCAAATGGCACCCCACAAGCGAAACCCGAACCCCCTTCCGTGCGCTCCGCCCTGTTGGAGCTCGCCGGCGACTCGCCGCCGGCAGCCTCCGACGTGGCACACCTGGGGGCAACCCCTGGGTCACTGCCAGTGGCCCCCTTGGTCCCAGTTGACTGGGTTGACCAGTCAACTGTGCTGACTGGGTAACCCCAGTCACTGACAGGTGGGTCCCCTGTAAAATAATTAACTTAATGATTTAGATTAATCCAATAATTAAAATTGAGTCACTGACATGTGGGACGAGAGGCATTTTCTAATTTAATTAAATGTTTTATAAATAACAGAGGATGACATGTGGGTCCCCCATGTCAGCACTGTTCTGGATAATGTTGTAGATAATGTTTGGATAATGTTTAATAAATAATAAAAGAAATTCAGAAAATCATTTAAATGATTTAAAACTTAGAAATTCAATATCTTTTAAACCGTAACTCCGATGAAAATAATTTGTATATCAAAATTGATCAGAAAAATATAACGAATACGGATACGCTATCCGTATGTCTACCACACCCCTCTAACACAACGAACATCGAACATTCCCCCTCCGGACCGTTTGTCCGATAAATTGTCCGGTACTGTTAGAGTGCCCGGATGAATTTCTTCCGAACACGAAAGTTGTCCGGAATGGTTCAAATAGCACGGATACACCCCCCTTATGTTGTTCCAGTAACCCCGACACCTCCGGCTTGATCCTTCCCCCTCCGGACACCCTGTCCGGTAATCACCCGGAGCCGGTAGTTCATCCCCAGATGAATTCCCGCTCCGAGCATATTGCATTACACTGCGTTAGAACACCGTTAACATTTCATTTATCATGTCATGCATCTGTTTGTTTATGCTTGCTGTGTATTTACTGTTTCTTTCCCCCTTAATCTCCGGTAGACCCCGCTGCTGCCGTCGACTACACCGCTGCTGAGTACGACTACGTCGTCGACGACCCTACTACTACCGTCGAGCTTGCAGGCAAGCAGAGCCATTCTCTTCCCCAGATATCGCCTATCTTTCCGTACATTTCTTGCACTAGGCATTGTTACTGCTGCTGCTACGTTACAATCCTATTCAATTGCATAGCCTGTTTTTGGTCACCCCTTGATGTGCCTTCCTTTATCCTATGCTGCCTATTATTATTATTATGCATTATTCAGCAGTGAGCCCTGCGCATTGTTAGCTAGGATTAGATAGAGGGCCGTGGTCACTCAGGGGAGTGAACGCGGATACAATTATTATAACTGCATAGGTACGGTACAATGCAGACACCGTCGAAGACCCCTATCTGGGTTATGCCTAGTCACCTCAAGTGTGAGTTATCAAGGAGTAATCTTTGTACTCCACTCGAGGCTGACTTTGTCTTACCGCCATAGGGTCTTGAAAACGGTTGTCCTTCAGGTAAGAAGTCGGGCGACCCAACGGTGCCCGCGAGAGGTATTGCGACGGGACGACGGGGAGGGCACGACCAGCGTACCGGTGTGCTTGGCCCCTGGTCGTTGGCCGCGAGAGTTACCAAACCACGAAAGTCGAGCTCCTCCAGGAGCACACGCGAGACAAGGTAAGGAGACGGTTCACCTTGTTGGTAACCGCAGTGACTTGGTGGGACGACAGGGCAGGCACCGATGTACTGGTGGTCCTGGCTGCTGTCGTTGTCCGCGGGTCGGTTAAGTCGAGGCAACGATAACGGTTGTCACGCAGGTTAATTAAAATGCTAAATGGTTCAGTGAATGTCTTGAGTTGGCTATATGCCATGTACGCACTACCTACCCGTGGGAACTACGAGTTATGGTCTCCTCTGCTTCGTAGTGTCGTCCGAGGACTCTTCAGACGTCAGCAGTACCGCGGCCTGCGCCGGGAAGTGGTGTTGTCTTATTTGCTCGAGCGGTGTGTCTTATTTGGATTTGCTTCAACTTCACCGGCCAGCCTCGCACCATGCAGGAGTACGTCGGGGTTAGGGTCCAAAGCCCCGCGTACATAGGATATAGTCCGGCGGATGACCTCTCTGTTGAGTTTGAAAGATGGGCTATGAAGTGTCGGATAGCCTCGGTGGAGCGTTCCCTAACAAGGTTCCCGCCACCCTGGAGATCCGTGCGTGTAGCGTAACACAAGTGCACCCTTGCAGGGAAGATTGATCTATCGATAGCCGTGTCCACGGTAACAGGACGCTTTATGCTGAAGCTGGATCCTACCACTAGAAACTATTACTATTAAACTGTATGGTTCCGGGTTCTCTTCCTCGCGGGGATGTCGAGGAGGTGAACTCGGAGGCATTGTTAATTATTACAACTTATTATTATTCAATGTTGCAGCAACTTCTGCTTCATTGTTACTTTACTGTTTTATATAAACTGTTGGCTGATTCTTACCTCATGCTGCAAGACACCGTCGGAAGATGCTAGTCTTCGATAGGCCTAGCTTTCTTACCCTTGCTCTAATTTTCTGTCTTCAGTCCACTATATACAGCCTCTTCATTCCGTTGATACAATGCATAATGCTTAGTAGCGGACGTAAGACTCGCGGGTATACTAGATACTCACCTTCTTTATTTCCTTTACTGTTTTGCCTGATCGGCCGCTGCAGCCGACGTTGGAGCCCAGGAGCAGGAGTACCCCGGAGGCGCCTACTACGACGTCGAGTTCCCCGTTGACCAGGAGTAGTTCTGTGGATCCCAGGCAGGAGGCCTCGCCTTTTCGTTCTGTATCTCTGATGTGATTTGTGCTAGCCTTCTTAAGGCAAAACTTGACTAACTATGTCTGTACTCAGATATTATGGCTTGTATGACTTATATATTCGGGTCCGCGTGACCCCCTCTATTGTAATATATTTGTTTATCCTTTTGTGTTTAGTGTTGTGCTGTGATATTATCACCGTGACACCCTAATCTCAGTCGTGTACCCTGTGTGTATGATTACTGTACACGGTCTGATTTTGGGGGGCGTTACAGGAATCAAACGACGTCTTATGCGGGAACTAAAGGAAGCAGCAGGAGCCTGGGTTGAAGAACTACCCTCAGTATTATGGGGATTGAGAACAACTCCAAACCGATCCACTCGGGTGACCCCCTTTTTCCTGGTGTACGGTGCAGAAGCTGTCCTGCCGAGTGACCTGAAGCACAATGCTCCTCGAATAAATCAGTATACTGAAGAAGAAGCCGAGACAGCTCGGCAGGATGGTATTGACCTTTTAGAAGAAGAGAGGAACTTAGCCCTAACACGCTCGGCATCTTACCAACAAGACCTTCGACGATATCACGAGCGTCATATCCGAGCTCGCTTCTTTCAGGAAGGTGACATGGTTTTGCGTATCAAGCAAACCTCTGATCACAAGCTAGCCCCTCCCTGGGAAGGTCCTTACATTGTAACCCGAGTCTTAGGTAATGGAGCCTATCGGTTATATGATGTAACGAATAATAGAGAAGAACCACATGCATGGAATGCCCAAATATTACGGCGCTTCTATGCATGAGATTCTTATCAATCAATTCAATAAAGAGATTCTGGCTTCATCAATTGCATTCTTATTTCAAGTTTACGTCCGAATTATACGCAGCTCGGACCAAAGCTTAAGCTGACTTTTGCTAAAAATCTTGAAAACCCGAGAAGAAGAAGAAAAACGATGATTTCAGAAACATAGTTCTATATCCTTGCAGATAACTGGTTATAGCAAGTTTTTCGTAATTTTTCGTCCGAGCTGTACGCAGCTCGGACGAAAGCTTAAGCAAAAACTTAACTAAGTTACCCAAAAAGTTCTTCCGAAACTAGGGGGCTACTTAACGTTACGAAAAATCCAAGTTTTTCGTCCGAGCTGTACGCAGCTCGGACGAAAGCTTAAGCCAAAACTTAACTAAGTTACCCAACAAGTTCTTCCGAAACTTGGGGGCTACTTAACGTTACGAAAAATCCAAGTTTTTCGTCCGAGCTGTACGCAGCTCGGACGAGACCTTAAGCAAAAACTTAATTAATTTACCCAACAAGTTCTTCCGAAACTTGGGGGCTACTTAACGTTACAAAAAATCCAAGTTTTTCGTCCGAGCTGTACGCAGCTCGGACGAAAGCTTAAGCAAAAACTTAACTAAGTTACCCAACAAGTTCTTCCGAAACTTGGGGGCTACTTAACGTTACGAAAAATCCAAGTTTTTCGTCCGAGTTGTACGCAGCTCGGACGAAAGCTTAAGCAAAAACTTAACTAAGTTACCCAACAAGTTCTTCCGAAACTTGGGGGCTACTTAACGTTACGAAAAATCCAAGTTTTTCGTCCGAGTTGTACGCAGCTCGGACGAAAGATTAAGCAAAAACTTAGCTAAAGTTACCTAACAGGTTCTTCTGAAACTTGGGGGCTACTTAACGTCATGACAAAACTCAAGTTCCTTATCCAAACTGTACACAGCTCGGATGGAAGCTTAAGCCGCATTTTACTAAGTTGCTCAACAAGTACTTCAAAAACCAGAGAGAAAGGAGGAACAATGATTTGAGAAACATAGTTCTATATCCTTGCATATAAGTGGTTATAGCAAAACACATGAACACCTCAGAGTCAGGCCTTCTCAATAAAAGGCGGCAGTTTTCGAGACAAATTGTGCACCCAGGGCACAACAATGAGACATAAACTATTTATTACAAAACCTCTCGGCATTCCGAGGAAAATTCGATGATCTGTCCCCCAGCATGATCATGCATCACTAGCCTCATCAGATTCACTGGTAACTCCAGTAGATTCCACGAAGAAATCAAGATCTGGCATCTTCGCAATACGACTCGCAGTCTCAGCATAATGGGACAAGAAGGTCGTGCAACTCGGACCATGCTCTGAGTCACCATCTCCGACTCGTTCCAGATTATGGATTTTCTCCGAAAAATGAGCTTTAGTCAGAGCCAAAGCATAATTCTCGCCACTCCGAGCTGAAGACCTTTTCCAACGAGCAATTTGTTGTGGAGCTGCTTGAAGTAGAGGAACAACTGTATCCAAATGAACACGATTCTCCTCAGTAGGCGAGATGTAATTCTTCAAACCTAGGGTGGCACCCATGGTTTCTTCAGCATACTTCTTTGCACTCGCGCACCTCATGGTCAGAAGGCCTTTGGACAAGGAAAATTCCGTCGTCTTGGGAGTGTAATTGTCCTTCTTCATCAGCTCGGCAAACTCGGCCATACGCGCCTGTTCCGCCTCAGGATTGGTGGAATAAACTGCAAAAACACAATAACTGTAAAAATCAAACGAGATGACTTAGCAGCAACGGGTCGGACGCACGATGCAAGGAAAAACAACTTACTGGATAGCATCTCACTAAACGAAGCAAATCTCCCGGCACAGTACTCTTCAGCTTTTTTGACAGACTCCCGAGTTGCTGCGAGATCAGCTTCATGGTTCTCCTTGTCTTTAGAGCGTAGCTCGGACAACTTCTGCAAGTCGGATTGAAGCTGGGAGATAGTGGCCTCTTTCTCTTCAAGAGTTTTCTTCTGGCTGGCCACTTGTTTCTCCAAAGCCTTCTTCTCCTTCGCACGTTTCTCAGTTTGCTCAATCTCCTTTTTCATTTTATTGACAAATTCATCATTTTCTTTCACCTTCGCATCAAATGCTTTCTTTGCAGCCTCTGCAGATTGAGCTGTTAGAAACATCACATGGCGAACAATTTGGAAACTCCTGATCTCCTATTAGAAACATAGCCTTACCATTATCCTCAGCATGCTTTTTCTTCAAAGCTTCATGTTCTCCTTGTAGTTTCACAAAATCAGTGCCAAGTTTGCAAGCCTCCTGGCACAGGAAAATCAGCCAACATTCTCTACAACATAAGACTCCGAGCAACTTCAAGAAGTTACTCAGAGCCTTGGGGGCTACACCTAGTGGGTGCACTAAGAAGTGCCCCCGCTGGAAGATTATCAAGCCAATATTCTCTATAACATAAGCCTCCGAGTAACTTCAAGAAGTTACTCGGAGCCTTGGGGGCTACACCCAGTGGGTGCACTAAGAAGTGCCCCCACTGGACGATTATCAAGCCAACATCATCTACAACATAAGACTCCGAGTAACCTCAAGAAAGTTACTCGGAGCCTTGGGGGCTACACCCACTGGGTGCATCAAGTAATGCCCCCACGGGAAGTCTATCAAAAAAAACAACAACTCGGAAATTGAATCCGCACACCCAGTGGGTACAAGGCTTGCATAGGCACTTACATGCAACTTGGTCTTCATCATCCCAGCGTCAGAGGCTAACTCACGTAACCGCAGCTCAATTTCCGAGGCCTTCGTCAGAGATTCCTTCAATCCATCTACTACGGCATCCTCAATCGAGGTATCAACCGAGTCAGAAGTAGGAGGAGGCCGAATCCCGCCTGAGGCTGCAACAGAAACAGTAGAACTCTTTCCGGCGCTTGTCACCACCGAGGTAGCAGGGGGAACAGGCGTGTCTTCGGCATCCACCCCCGAGGTGACAGGTTGAACTGGCGTAGGAGAAATAACCTCCTGATTAGTAGAAGCTCCCGGAGCAGTCGGGGCGCTGGAAGCAGGGAAGGTCGCCACATTTGCAGTAGGGATCGGGTCTACATCAAGGCCAACATCCATATCTAACAAAAAGAAAACTTGTAAGCAAGAACCCGGAGCAAGGATAAAATCTAAAGCCAAAAGAACAAATACTCACCATCGACTGGAATTTTCTCCGGAATAGAATCCAGCACCTGGAAATCGGTCACAACACAGTTACTGACATCTTCATAAGCTGCAGCATCATGAGTCTCAACACCAGGGAGCGACTCGGATCCACTCGGACGAACACTGCAATATGAGGAAAGTTAAGATCTGCAAAGATCACCAAAGAAGGAAAAATAAAAGCTGTCGGATATTACTTCCGAGCTGTTTTAAGAGCTCGTCGTGGGGGAGCAACAGCGGCGGGAGCAGCTTGACCAGATCCTGACCCGGAAGACTTCCTGGGAATCTCGGCGGCATCCGTCGAATCATTAACCTTTCTCCCGCCAAGGGTAGAAAGCGTTTTCCGCTGTTTCATGGGAGCCACTTTCCCATGACTCGGGCTAAGAGCGGTGGCCTTGCCACTACCTTCCCCCTTACTCGGAGATATGGGACGTTTCGTCCCCCGAGCAGATCCTTCCCGAGCTGCCTCACGGTCGTGATTACCCTTGGAGCGCTGCTCGGCAGTTGGGCGAGGAGACACCACATCGGACTCCGTCTCCTCGTCATCCTCAACCCCGAGTCCCCGTCGTTGTTCCTGTCCTCGTCTTCTTTGACAGGGTGCTGTGGCGCTAGAGGGATTGGAGATGGAGCGATGTTCGTCTGAAAAATAGACAAAATAACCAGATTAAAACTCAAGATTTATCACAACACTCAAAAGACCAGTCGGTTCAAAGAAAATCACCAGAGCTGGAGGACGGCTAATATCAAGAGGCCTAACTCGGCCAGACATCTGCGCACCATGAGTCACGCTGGTGATGATTTTCATGAGTTGTTCAAACTCCTTCTGAGATATGGCCGAGTTGTTATAACGGGTGTTATCTTCAATCCCCGTGTACTCCCACATCCTCCTAGCTCGGGCTTGCAAGGGTTGAATTCTCCGACTAACGAAAAGAGAAATAAGATCCATGGCGTCTAGCCCTGCCTTCTTCATCCTCACCACTTCCCTCATTAAGGGTAAAACACGCAGTTTCTCGTAAGCAACCAACCGAGGATTCCAGCCTCGGGAGTCGGACAACCTGACATCCGAATAAGGAGGCAGCGTCCGAGTGCTAGGGGCGGTATCTATCTTACAGTAGAACCAGCTATTCTGCCAGTTCTTCACAGAGTCAGGCAAACTGGAGGCAAAATACTGGATACCTTGCCTCTTCGCCAAGAACATCCCCCCACAAAGATGATTTATCTCTGCTTCCCCAGAGTTCTTTATCTTTTGGGGCTTTATGGTATAGATGGTGCGGAAAAGGTTCCAATGTGGATCTATGTCGGGACCCGGGGTTAGCGTATGCAAGTACAGTTAAGACATAGTCATATGGAGAGCCGAGAACTGCACCCACTTGTCTAAGCAGACAAGGCCAAGCACTGAACATTCTCGGAAAGCATCGTACGTGAGGGGCATCCCATCCAGGCCGGATGATCAACTGAGATGGGTCCTCATCGTCCGCACACAAGTCAAATGATATGGGTGGTGAACTCCCATATTCAAAGACAAGTCGCCTCAACCATACTACCGACTATCTCAAAACTCTTACATAGACTTACTCCAGCCCGATCACTTAGTCGGGGTCTAGGGCGGGCTCGATCATACCACAAAGTGTGCACGAGACGGAGTCTCGAGAAATCGCATCGCGATGCCCCAAGCTGCGCACATCTAAGGGCCACTTGGTGTATGAAAGACCGCCAGCCAGAACACAACTAAGGACTCGAAAACCCATACAAAGACATGCATGTTATAAACATACACGCAGCACACATGCCTTGTATGAACAGTAGGTACCATTGCAATTCTCTACAAAGTGTACATTTTATTTATAACTCTTATAGAGTACACACAGAGATCACATACATGTGATCCAACATTACAACACAGAACGGAAGCAAATTATGTCTGAGTACAGACAAGTTTAACAAATTGGCTTAAGAAGCCTTATTAAAACACAAAGCCCTCCACGAGGGAACCAGTCTGCTGACTGGGACTAGACTAGCTTAACTTCAGTCGTCCAGCTCGATGAAGAAGCCACCTTCGGGGTCAGTGGCGTCATCTAAAACATAGATTAAGCAAACGTGAGTACAAAGGCGTACTCAGCAAGACTTACATAGGAGCTATACTACTCATGCACATGTATCAAGGTAAAGGGAGGTGGGGTTCACTTGCAGAAATGCCAGCTTTGACTTGGCTAATCCTGAACTACGAGTACCAGACTTTGAGGTAAGAAGCATACACGAGTCCACTACTTTCACCAACCAATTACACCACTATGGTGCCTTCCTCGACTTCCCACGAGAAAGCACGCCATAGCACTCACACTTATCTTGGTGTATTTTAGAAGTATCCGGTTCAAGTTATCTAATAATCAAGCTAAGCTTTCCAAGTAGTCCATAACCGCGGACGCGGCTATTCGAATAGTTTTGTTAACCTTGCAAGGGTGTACCGCTACACACACATGACCATCATTTACCGCCTTTGATCTCGACACCATTCAAGGGGTGCCAGCGAGGATGCTCACCACAACTGTTACCTCATAGCCTATCTAGTCCAAGAAAGCCGCCTACTTGGGTTGGCTACCACAATCGTGAACCCGGCCGGTTTACCGAAGTGGACCCAAGCGATGTGTGCGTGGTGCATAAGCCGGTCTCGGTTGAGCCGTTCTCTCACTTAGCATCCAGGCCACAAGCCTATCAGAACTCCGAACTACTGCGACATCTGGACCTCGAAAGGGATGAGTTAATAAGTTGAGAGGGGTCAGTGAGCCCAATGTGTGGTTGTACTCTTCATCTTGGATCACCACACAAGAACTCGGACTTAGGGCGGTGTTCAACGAGACAACCCACCGTGTACTCCTACACAGCCTCTCATCGTTCACCTTGTATTAGGGTCGATTCACCAACACTTTTCTACCATCATCAACATGATCATTCCCATCCCGACTCACATCACAGTAACAACATGGTATCATACTAAGCATGCAATAAGCGGTAACATTTGCAGGGGCCACATGATATCAAACAACTCCTACAGTTGCTAGGATTGTGGTTTGCTTACTACTGTGACAAAATGATAGGTCATGCAAAGGAATGGGTTCATCTATGCGGTAGAAACGAAGCATGGTGATCATCCTAAACAATGCATAAGCGAGACATGAGAGGGAAGTGGGATTTTATCGACATGATCAATGGGGTTTTGCTTGCCTTGCTGACGAGGTTCGGGCTCTGGATCTTCAGCGAAGGGGGTGACCTCTTGCTCCGGTTCCACCTCTACTCGACAAACAAAGCACGAAGTAGCAATCAATATGAATGCAATGCTCAAGCACATGAATGAATGTTGAAACTTGAAGTATAAGTTTTGATGTGTGAGGCAATTCCATTTAAGTGGAATATATTGCATTTAAAATGCAAATTCAAACTCCACATTTGAATTCAACCTAGTCAAGTTGCAAGTGACATGGTTTGATCATTTTGAATTATTTTCAAATGTGTAAGATGTGCCTCTGATGTGTGGTTAAAATACATCATAATTCCATGGTCCAAGTTGCAAGATCAAGTGATTTGAATTTGAATTAAATTCAAATAAACCAAATGACATATGCTACTGGTCCCATTTTAATTTCAACTCAAACAGAGTTGAAAGTTGCATATTTGGAAAGATAATTTTCTCCTGATCATTTTTCATATATTATTTGTCCAATTTGGAGTTAATATGAATTTTCTATGAATTTCCAAAGTTTGGGGTATTTTCTGGATTTTCTGGAATTCTTTTAATCTCTGGAAATTCATTAATTCGATTTACTGCGTCAGGCTGACGTCAAGCTGACGCCAGGGGGGGGGGGCTGACATGTGGATCCACCCTGTCAGTGGCTGGGTTAACTAAACCCGTGGGTTAAATTAATCCAGTGGCTTAATTAAGCCACTGGGCCCACTGGTCAGTGACCCAGGGGTCACTAATTAGGTGATTAGCCGGGGGGGGGGGGGTTAACGCTGACTCGCCGGCGGCTTGACGCCGGCGACTGGACCACGGTGGCGCTGCACGGGAACTCGATTCCGTCCACGGGAGGGGAAACGGAGGGCACCGGCTTGCTCCTGGAGGTCGTCCGCGTCTTCTGGAGGCATCGGGGGTCCACGGGGAGCTCTGCATCGACGACGACGACAACTCCGGCGGCAGCAGAACCACGGCGAAGTCGCAGGCGACGCTACCGTGCACGGTTCGGGCTGAAATCGCTCGCGTTCGAAAGCTAACATGCTCAGGAGCCAAACGCGCGCTCTGGCTGAGACGAAGGGGCACAGGGGCGACCTCGAGCTCACCCATGGCGGCGAGGTACTTCGGCTTCCATGGCGGATCGTCAAGGAGACAACGAAGAGGGGCAGGGAGAGAGGGGTTTGGACCGCCTGCTCACCAGGAACTCAACGGAGGTGGCGGCTTGAGCTGGGAGGGCTCGACGGCGACGAAATCGACAAAGGCGTCCTCCGGGTCCGGCGACGGCTCGAGCTCGATTCCGGCGGCTAGGAGGGCTCCGAGTTCGATTCGCTGCACTGGGAGACGTAGTCGACGACGAGGAGGAGGATGGACAGCACGACGCAGCTCGGGGACGTCGTTGGCCACGCGGGCTTCAAGCTATGGCGACGGCGGCGTCCTGTTCTTCGTGGGGTTCAGCGAGAGAGAGGAGGATAGGCACTGGGGAGGGGCGGAATGAACTCACGGCGTCTCCAGGCGCGTCCAGGTGCGAGAAGAGGCCACGGGGAGGGCCGGAAGCTACTCGGCGTCGAGGTGGCGTCACCAGCTAGCTCGGTGGCATTCCACCGAGCAGCTTGGAGGCGCGGGAGGTGGAAGAAGACCCCCGTGCCCTTTTGGGCCGGCTGGGCTGGGGTGGGCCGACTTCGCCCAGGCGCCAGGTAAGTCTTTTCCTTTTCTGTTTAATCTTTCCTTTCTGTTTTTCTGTAATTTGTTCTGTTTAGCTAAAATAAATAGCTAAACATTTTATTAAATGCTGAAAACTTTTATGTGGCCTCATAATAAAATAAACTAGCCACTCATAAACTTTCAACATTTTTAAAATTCAAAAGATTTGAATTTTAAATCAAAAAGGGGTATTTCTTTAATTCGAAGGTACTGTTTGAATATTTGAAAAATCTATGAGCATGGGATGGGTCCCACATCACTTGATATGTGATCACACTCATTTATAAGACTTTTCAAAACTCTAACATGAATTTTTGGAAAATATTTTTATCTGGCCTTTTGAATTAATTCATCTGGGGGGTGTTCCTTCTCCCATTTGGATTTTGAAATTGATTTCCAAGATTTCTTTTGAAATTTTTGGCATGATGCAAAGGTACTAGCTAACCCTAGCACATACCTAACAGAGGGCTCTGACAACTCGCCCCCACTCAAAAGAATCTCGTCCTGAGATTCAGAAGTCCGCGGGAGGAAGGAGGGATACTCGGTAAGGAGACGGTCTTCTCTTTCCCATGTGGCTTCTCTTTCAGAGTGGTGTGACCATTGCACTTTCAGAAACCTAATCTTCTGACGACGAGTGACACGCTCTGCTGAATCAAGAATACGAACGGGGTATTCTCGATAAGAAAGGTCATCTTGGAGATCAAGCGTTTCATGGTCGACTTCGCGGATGGGGTCCTTGAAGCAACGCCTGAGTTGGGACACATGGAATACATCATGTACTCGGGAGAGGTGCGGCGGTAGTTCAAGTTGGTAGGCAACTTCTCCACGTTTAGCAATAATGCGGAAAGGTCCGATGTAACATGGGGCCAACTTGCCTTTGATACCGAAACGTTGGGTTCCCTTCAGAGGAGTAACCCGAAGGTAAGCCTTCTTATCCAGATTGTAGCTCTCTTGCCTATGATGACGATCATAGTAGCTTTTCTGACGAGACTGGGCTGCTTTCAATTGATCATGAACAATGCGAACTTGCTCTTCTGCTTCCTTGATCATATCCGGTCCAAAGAATTGTCTTTCACCGGTTTCAGACCAGTTTAGTGGTGTTCGACATCGTCGTCCATAAAGGAGTTCAAAAGGAGCCATGTTCAGACTGGATTGAAAACTATTGTTATAAGCAAATTCGGCAAATGGAAGAGAATTCTCCCAATTCTTTCCGAATGAGATAACACAAGCTCTGAGCATGTCTTCAAGAATTTGGTTAACCCTTTCGACTTGACCGCTAGACTGAGGATGGAAAGCCGTACTAAAGGAGAGATGAGTTCCCAAAGCACGTTGGAAACTTCCCCAAAATCTAGAGGTGAAAAGGCTACCGCGATCAGAATTGATCTCCAAAGGAATACCGTGAAGGGATACAATTCTGGAGATGTACAAGTCCGCTAACTGACTAGCAGTTATAGACTCGCGAACCGGAAGGAAGTGAGCAACTTTGGAAAGCCTATCTATGACAACGAAGATGGCATTGTTTCCTTTCTGGGTTCTTGGAAAGCCGGTGATGAAATCCATACTGACTTTGTCCCATTTCCACTCAGGAATGGACGAGGGTTGAAGTGTACCAGCAGGTCTTTGATGTTCTGCCTTAATGCGACGACAAACATCACATTCGGCAACAAATTGAGCAATGTTTCTCTTCATCCTAGTCCACCAAAATCTCTGGCGTAGATCTCGGTACATTTTCGTGCTACCGGGATGAATTGAGAGGGGTGTGTCATGGGATTCCTTGAGGATGAGTTGCCTTAGTTCCCTATTCTTAGGTACTACTAAACGATTTTCAAAGAATACCGTTCCTTTGCTATCGGTGGAGAAACATTTAGCAACTCCGCTAGCAATGTTCTCCTTGATTCGGCGAACACCTCGTGCACGCCTTTGGGCAACTATGATTTGATCCTCAAGAGTTGGTTTCGCCACCAAGGTTGAAAGATAGCCATGAGGAACAATCTCAAGGTTGAGCTTGCGAAAGTTCTCATGAAGAAGTAGTTGATACTGCTGTAACATGAGGTTGTTACAGTACGACTTACGACTTAGTGCATCAGCCATGACATTGGCTTTCCTGGGGTGTAAGAAATTCCTACGTCGTAATCTTTTATCAACTCAATCCAGCGTCTTTGCCTGAGATTGAGATCTGGCTGGGTGAAAATATATTTGAGGCTTTGGTGGTCGGAATAAATCTCACAATGATTACCAAGGAGGCAATGTCGCCAAGTTGTTAGGGCATGAACTACGGCAGCGAGTTCAAGGTCATGGGTAGGATAGTTCTCTTCATGTGGCCGCAACTGGCGTGAAGCATAAGCTACCACATGTCGATCTTGCAGAAGTATGCATCCTAACCCTTGCCGTGATGCGTCACAATAGATCTCGAAATCTCTTTTGGTGTCTGGAGGTGCAAGTACGGGTGCAGAAGTCAATCTTCTTTTTAGCTCTTGAAAGCTTTCCTCGCACTTAGAAGTCCATAAGAATTTCTTATCTTTCTTGAGGAGTTCAGTTAGAGGCTTTGCAACTTTAGAAAAGTTCTCGACGAAGCGACGGCAATAGCTGGCTAGGCCAAGAAAACTTCTAACTTGCTTAACCGATTCGGGTGGAGTCCAGTCAAGGACGGCCTGAACTCTCTCGGGATTCACAGCAATGCCTTTTGCAGAAATCACGTGGCCTAAGTAGGTCACTTCTGGTAGCCAGAATTCACACTTGGAGAATTTAGCGTACAGGCGATGCTCTCTAAGCTTCATCAATACCAGCCTTAAGTGTTCGGCATGATCTTCTTCGTTCTTCGAGTAGATGAGAATATCATCAAGATAAACCACAACAAATTTATCTAGGTACTCCATGAAGATCGAATTCATCAAGCGTGAGAATGTGGCGGGGGCATTGGTTAAACCAAAGGACATGACGGTATACTCGTAAAGACCATAACGAGTAGTAAAAGCCGTTTTGGGAATGTCCTCGTTTTGGATTCTGATCTGATGATAACCTAATCTTAAATCCATCTTGGAGAAGACGGAGGATCCTGCAAGTTGATCATAGAGATCATTGATCCTGGGCAGTGGGTATTTGTTCTTTATCGTCGCTAAATTTAGCGGGCGATAGTCTACGCACATCCTTTCTGTTCCATCTTTCTTCTTTACGAACAGAACGGGACAACCCCATGGCGATGAGCTAGGGCGGATGAAGCCTTTTGCCAACGAAGCATCAAGTTGGGTTTTTAGCTCAGCCAACTCATGTGGGGCCATTTTATATGGGCGTTTGGAAATTGGTGCGGTTCCGGGAACAAGATCCACTATAAATTCTACACATCTGTCGGGTGGCATGCCCGACAGCTCTTCAGGAAAGACATCCGGGAAGTCACAAACCACCGGAATATCTTCAAGTTCGGGAAGGGGAAGTACATTCAAGGAATGCACTTGGGTTCTTGTTCTGGGTGAGGTATAGTTGACTGTTTGGCCTGAAGGGTGGGTGAGTTTCACGGATTTGCCTTTGCAATCCAGATAGGCATTCTGTCTTGATAGCCAATCCATGCCAAGGATGACATCAATGTTTGAAGATTTGAGGGCTATGAGTGAAGCAAGGAATACTAAACCCTCAATTGCAATCTGATTACCATGGCTCACTCTATTAGTTTGCCATCTTGACCCTGGAGTTTGAATAACCATCGGGGTGGACAATTCAACAAAGGGTAACTCATGGCGAAGTGCATAACTTTCCGACATGAATGAATGAGATGCTCCTGGGTCGAAAAGAACGGAAGTAGGAACAAAATTGACTGGGAGCGTACCAAGAATGACGTCGGTGGTGTCGTCAGTCTCTTCGGCGGCAATCTGGTTCAGACGTCCACGAGTGGCGGGAGGAGCGGGTTTGACGGTGAAGACCTTCTGGGGTGGCTTGCCACGACCATTGTTGTTGTTGTTGTTGCCTCCGGCACGTGGTGGAGCATTCTGGTTCTGGACCTGGTTCTGGGGGCACTCGCGAGAGTAGTGGCCTGCCTGACCACACTTGTAGCAAGCTCCGAAAACAGTGCATGGAGCTGGGTTGTTTGGTGGAGCTGGGTGGAAATGGGTGGTTGGACGAGGCGCCACATAGGATGGCCTCGATGGGTTGTTCTGGCGGAACATGCTATTGGGAATCCAGATCTTGCGCTTCTGGGAGCCAGAACTGGATGAATTGTCATCTCTAGGATGTTTGCGGAAATCATTGGGGGTGTTCATGTCCTCTGCCTTGATGGCCTTGTTGACAAGGACCTGGAAGGTGGCAAAGTCATGAAGGTTGAGCTCGCGATGGAGTCCACTGTTGAGGCCACGACGGAACCTCTCTTGTTTCTTGGAGTCGGTGGAGACTTCTTCGGAGGCATAACGAGCAAGTCGGTTGAACTCACGACTAAATTCGTCCACGGTTCTTCTGCCTTGAGTGAGGTTACAGAACTCCTCACGCTTGCGGTCCATGAGACCCTTGGGAATGTGGTGCTCGCGGAAAGAAGTGCAGAACTCCTCCCAAGATGCAGGTGGTCCAACGGGGCGCATATTCAGAAAGTTCTCCCACCAAGAGCTTGCTGCACCTTCGAGGTGATAGGTGGCGTAGCTGACCTTGTCGCCATCTGCAACATGACCGGCTTGGAGCTTCCTCTCGATGCTGCGAAGCCAGTCATCGGCGTCAAGGGGCTCGGTGGAGTAACTAAAAACCGGGGGATGAAGCCGGATGAAGTCGTTCAGGGACACCAGCTCATTGCGTTGTTGAGTGGTGTTGCGTGCGATGACTTCCAGCAGGTGGTGAGAGTCACGGCGGTTCCTCTCAACCTCCATCAGAACCTGTGCCATCGTGGGTGGGGGTGGAAGGTTGTCTTCCTCCTGGTTGTTCTCACGACCTTGGTTACGACCAACCTGGCCACGTGTTCCTTGAGACATCCTGAAGGTGAAAAACCAAAGTCAAACAGAGTTGATTTCAAGAGTCTAATCAAGGTATTGAAGTAATGGAAGGATTACAGAGCAAAGGAAGTAATCATCTTGACAACATGGTGATAAAAGCATACAAGCCATATATTCACAAGCTGTCATACAAGCCATACATCGTTTTAGTACAAGCACTAAGCTAATACAAACGTGATGAAGATGATACATCCTTCAGAGGCACTCTGACTTCCTATACATTATTTATCTAAGCCTCTGGAACTTAGACAGCTTGTTTACAATCTACTAGGATACTACTACATCCTCACTAAGTAAAACTACAGGCGGTCTCACTCATCTCCATCTCCATAGTAGTCCTCATAAAAGTTACCCGCGTATCCCGGTAGCTGGAGGTGACCATCGGAAAACACGGAGGCTTGTGGACCCTGATACCCATTTGGGCAAGGATGGGGCCTAGGTTCAGTGTAGGGTGGAAGCAAAGGACCACGGGGTGGAAAAATGCCTCCAATCTCGGGCCAAGCAACTTGAGATGGCATCTGAGTCCTCACTGGATAGATCGCATCATACTCAACTGATCCCACGCTCACAAAGGGTGCCAAGAGCGTCAGTGCTCGGTACAGACGAACTCGAGTGGCGTGGAGCTCGAAACGGAGAGCGCGTGCATCACGATCTCTGTCACTAGCAAACCTAGCAGTCACCTGGAGTGCTGGATCCTCTGCAGAGTGATCTGAGTAGAGTCCGGTGTAATATCCCTCTTCTCCTGGAAGTGCAGCAGGGATATAGCGGAATGAAGTCTCTCTCAGCATGGTGTGCTCCTCTCTCAGCAGGGTAATACATGAATATGCAGCATCCTGCACAGCCATGTTCTCGGTAACGCCGATGCCATGTCCAAAGTGGATAGGCTGGGTGACTCCAACGAGGTGTGGGTAGATCCGGACAATGCAGTGGAACTGTGTCTGGTTGAAGTCGTGGAACTGCTCCTCGATGGTGTACTCAGGGTACCATCGATATCCCACATAGGACATCATCTCGATCAACGTGGCGGGATGGCCACGCACACCGAGGCACCTGGTCAAACGAACAATCTGCCGAGGGGGAAGATCTGCCATCTGAAACAGAAAGGAGTTTGCAAATGCATCAGATTATGAGATAAACCTGGAATGACTCGGACAGCATAACGGCTGTAATTGCAAGAAATGACAATTTCTTTCAATATGCTAACAGCACTTACATAATACGATGTAAGAAATCAGCATTACAACAATGCTAGGAAAACTTGACACAACTTTCCTACGTCTATAAGGAAGCAATCAACGAGATGTGCTAATCAGACAGAGGAGAGCCTAGTCCTATCTTCCCGTAGAACAAGATGAGGGTGACTCAGAACTCAGAACGAAGGGGGTAAGGAGAAAAAAGAAGCCTTACGTTATTCCCTTGTATACCCAGAGTAACTATATAACTATAGCAAGCAAGACTCAACTTCGGCCAAGGCTACTAGTCCTACAGTCAGTCCTGCTCTGATACCAAGTCTGTCGGGACCCGGGGTTAGCGTATGCAAGTACAGTTAAGACATAGTCATATGGAGAGCCGAGAACCGCACCCACTTGTCTAAGCAGACAAGGCCAAGCACTGAACATTCTCGGAAAGCATCGTACGTGAGGGGCATCCCATCCAGGCCGGATGATCAACTGAGATGGGTCCTCATCGTCCGCACACAAGTCAAATGATATGGGTGGTGAACTCCCCTATTCAAAGACAAGTCGCCTCAACCATACTACCGACTATCTTAAAACTCTTACATAGACTTACTCCAGCCCGATCACTTAGTCGGGGTCTAGGGCGGGCTCGATCATACCACAAAGTGTGCACGAGACGGTGTCTCGAGCAATCGCATCGCGATGCCCCAAGCTGCGCACATCTAAGGGCCACTTGGTGTATGAAAGACCGCCAGCCAGAACACAACTAAGGTCTCGAAAACCCATACAAAGACATGCATGTTATAAACATACACGCAGCACACATGCCTTGTATGAACAGTAGGTACCATTGCAATTCTCTACAAAGTGTACATTTTATTTATAACTCTTATAGAGTACACACAGAGATCACATACATGTGATCCAACATTACAACACAGAACGGAAGCAAATTATGTCTGAGTACAGACAAGTTTAACAAATTGGCTGAAGAAGCCTTATTCAAACACAAAGCCCTCCATGAGGGAACCAGTCTGCTGACTGGGACTAGACTAGCTTAACTTCAGTCGTCCAGCTCGATGAAGAAGCCACCTTCGGGGTCAGTGGCGTCATCTAAAACATAGATTAAGCAAACGTGAGTACAAAGGCGTACTCAGCAAGACTTACATAGGAGCTATACTACTCATGCACATGTATCAAGGTAAAGGGAGGTGGGGTTCACTTGCAGAAATGCCAGCTTTGACTTGGCTAATCCTGAACTACGAGTACCAGACTTTGAGGTAAGAAGCATACACGAGTCCACTACTTTCACCAACCAATTACACCACTATGGTGCCTTCCTCGACTTCCCACGAGAAAGCACGCCATAGCACTCACACTTATCTTGGTGTATTTTAGAAGTATCCGGTTCAAGTTATCTAATAATCAAGCTAAGCTTTCCAAGTAGTCCATAACCGCGGACGCGGCTATTCGAATAGTTTTGTTAACCTTGCAAGGGTGTACCGCTACACACACATGACCATCATTTACCGCCTTTGATCTCGACACCATTCAAGGGGTGCCAGCGAGGATGCTCACCACAACTGTTACCTCATAGCCTATCTAGTCCAAGAAAGCCGCCTACTTGGGTTGGCTACCACAATCGTGAACCCGGCCGGTTTACCGAAGTGGACCCAAGCGATGTGTGCGTGGTGCATAAGCCGGTCTCGGTTGAGCCGTTCTCTCACTTAGCATCCAGGCCACAAGCCTATCAGAACTCCGAACTACTGCGACATCTGGACCTCGAAAGGGATGAGTTAATAAGTTGAGAGGGGTCAGTGAGCCCAATGTGTGGTTGTACTCTTCATCTTGGATCACCACACAAGAACTCGGACTTAGGGCGGTGTTCAACGAGACAACCCACCGTGTACTCCTACACAGCCTCTCATCGTTCACCTTGTATTAGGGTCGATTCACCAACACTTTTCTACCATCATCAACATGATCATTCCCATCCCGACTCACATCACAGTAACAACATGGTATCATACTAAGCATGCAATAAGCGGTAACATTTGCAGGGGCCACATGATATCAAACAACTCCTACAGTTGCTAGGATTGTGGTTTGCTTACTACTGTGACAAAATGATAGGTCATGCAAAGGAATGGGTTCATCTATGCGGTAGAAACGAAGCATGGTGATCATCCTAAACAATGCATAAGCGAGACATGAGAGGGAAGTGGGATTTTATCGACATGATCAATGGGGTTTTGCTTGCCTTGCTGACGAGGTTCGGGCTCTGGATCTTCAGCGAAGGGGGTGACCTCTTGCTCCGGTTCCACCTCTACTCGACAAACAAAGCACGAAGTAGCAATCAATATGAATGCAATGCTCAAGCACATGAATGAATGTTGAAACTTGAAGTATAAGTTTTGATGTGTGAGGCAATTCCATTTAAGTGGAATATATTGCATTTAAAATGCAAATTCAAACTCCACATTTGAATTCAACCTAGTCAAGTTGCAAGTGACATGGTTTGATCATTTTGAATTATTTTCAAATGTGTAAGATGTGCCTCTGATGTGTGGTTAAAATACATCATAATTCCATGGTCCAAGTTGCAAGATCAAGTGATTTGAATTTGAATTAAATTCAAATAAACCAAATGACATATGCTACTGGTCCCATTTTAATATCAACTCAAACAGAGTTGAAAGTTGCATATTTGGAAAGATAATTTTCTCCTGATCATTTTTCATATATTATTTGTCCAATTTGGAGTTAATATGAATTTTCTATGAATTTCCAAAGTTTGGGGTATTTTCTGGATTTTCTGGAATTCTTTTAATCTCTGGAAATTCATTAATTCGATTTACTGCGTCAGGCTGACGTCAAGCTGGCGCCAGGGGGGGGGGGCTGACATGTGGGTCCACCCTGTCAGTGGCTGGGTTAACTTAACCCGTGGGTTAAATTAATCCAGTGGCTTAATTAAGCCACTGGGCCCACTGGTCAGTGACCCAGGGGTCACTAATTAGGTGATTAGCCGGGGGGGGGGGGGGGTTAACGCTGACTCGCCGGCGGCTTGACGCCGGCGACTGGACCACGGCGGCGCTGCACGGGAACTCGATTCCGTCCACGGGAGGGGAAACGGAGGGCACCGGCTTGCTCCTGGAGGTCGTCCGCGTCTTTTGGAGGCATCGGGGGTCCACGGGGAGCTCTGCATCGACGACGACGACGACTCCGGCGGCACCAGAACCACGGCGAAGTCGCAGGCGACGCTACCGTGCATGGTTCGGGCTGAAATCGCTCGCATTCGAAAGCTAACATGCTCAGGAGCCAAACGCGCGCTCTGGCTGAGACGAAGGGGCACAGGGGCGACCTCGAGCTCATCCATGGCGGCGAGGTACTTCGGCTTCCATGGCGGATCATCAAGGAGACAACGAAGAGGGGCAGGGAGAGAGGGGTTTGGACCGCCTGCTCACCAGGAACTCGACGGAGGTGGCGGCTTGAGCTGGGAGGGCTCGACGGCGACGAAATCGACAAAGGCGTCCTCCGGGTCCGGCGACGGCTCGAGCTCGATTCCGGCGGCTAGGAGGGCTCCGAGTTCGATTCGCTGCACTGGGAGATGTAGTCGACGACGAGGAGGAGGATGGACAGCACGACGCAGCTCGGGGACGTCGTTGGCCACGCGGGCTTCAAGCTATGGCGACGGCGGCGTCCTGTTCTTCGTGGGGTTTAGCGAGAGAGAGGAGGATAGGCACTGGGGAGGGGCGGAATGAACTCACGGCGTCTCCAGGCGCGTCCAGGTGCGAGAAGAGGCCACGGGGAGGGCCGGAAGCTACTCGGCGTCGAGGTGGCGTCACCAGCTAGCTCGGTGGCATTCCACCGAGCAGCTTGGAGGCGCGGGAGGTGAAAGAAGACCCCCGTGCCCTTTGGGCCGGCTGGGCTGGGGTGGGCCGACTTCGCCCAGGCGCCAGGTAAGTCTTTTCCTTTTCTGTTTAATCTTTCCTTTCTGTTTTTCTGTAATTTGTTCTGTTTAGCTAAAATAAATAGCTAAACATTTTATTAAATGCTGAAAACTTTTATGTGGCCTCATAATAAAATAAACTAGCCACTCATAAACTTTCAACATTTTTAAAATTCAAAAGATTTGAATTTTAAATCAAAAAGGGGTATTTCTTTAATTCCAAGGTACTGTTTGAATATTTGAAAAATCTATGAGCATGGGATGGGTCCCACATCACTTGATATGTGATCACACTCATTTATAAGACTTTTCAAAACTCTAACATGAATTTTTGGAAAATATTTTTATCTGGCCTTTTGAATTAATTCATCTGGGGGGTGTTCCTTCTCCCATTTGGATTTTGAAATTGATTTCCAAGATTTCTTTTGAAATTTTTGGCATGATGCAAAGGTACTAGATAACCCTAGCACATACCTAACAGAGGGCTCTGACAATCTATCCCAAGAAAGCCCTCACAAAGAGAGAAAAAACTAGACAAAAGAGTGATGGAATTGGGAACGATATGATGCAGCTGAGATCCGGTGAAAGCAAGGAAATCAAGGAGGAAAGGGTGAGGCGGAAGAGAATATCCCTTATCCACATGAGAAAGAAGAAGAACTCGCTCATCCTCTCTAGGGTGAGGTTCAACCTCACCTAGGCCAGGAAGGCGACAACCATGGCGAGGGATTAACCCCTCGTCTTGATAGCGTCGGATGAGCTCCGTCGTGACAACGGAAGGCAGCCATTCCCCCGCAGACATGATGCCAGGGGACACGCAGAAGGGAGCCCCGCCGGTTCGAAGAAGACCTGGGAAGTCACCAACGGGAGGAGAAGCTCTCAACTTAGAAGAACACCGGTGGAGAAGAAGCAGGAGCGAGCGCTGTAGTGAGGAGGAAGAAAGAGGAAGTCATATTTATAGATGCAAGGAGAAGGCTCACGCAATTTTCAAGGCACTTAATGAGGGCGCCTGTTGCGGTCCCCCAAATCTAGCCTCCTTAAAAGGCGTGCAGTTAATGATAGAATAACTGACGGGCGCGGAAATCGAGGAACCGCTCTGACAGGATATCTGACAGAAAAGGTCCTGTGACAGAAAAAAGATTCGCTCCCATGGAAAAACAACTTGGAAGCAAGACATACAAATTTTTTTAGTTTGGCACAGCTCGGACGTAAAAAAACCCTTAAAATGATGTCTCCGAACAAGATCTCAACTCGGAAGAAAAATAGGCAAATGATCTTTCCGAATAAGCCGCAGCTCGGAAAAGGATCTCATCATTCTAAATCTGTTCTGAATAAGTCACCACTCAGAAAAGGACCATTAAGATCAATCCGAGTAAGTCAACATTCGGAACAGCTAATTCAGGAAGTCACCTTCGAAGGATCCCGAACTAGCTCCAGTAGGCATCACAGAAGAAATTCCGAACAAGCAAAATCGCTTATAATCCGTCTCTGACGCAGATTGCCAGATTATTAGCATGATATGGTGTGAGGGGTAAAGAATTGATATCCCATGGGATATGATTTAAAGCTCATCATCTGATGCTTTAAATATCAAACTTTACAGATCTGGTTACATATGGGGTTTAAGGCCTTTTTACCCTAAGACACGCCTCCCGAGGCCTCAGTCCACCTCTTCCGAGAGACGCCCGAGTGTCGCCGATCTTTCCAAAAACAACTCACCCTGTACATAATCGAGGGGATAATTCAAACATTGATAAAGTCCTTCCGGGCCTCTTATCGAAGTTAATCTCCGTATACCTCATGAATTCTCACGAGCACCCAGAAGCACTTGGGGGCTACTGTCGTGGTAATACCTAGGGTATACCCTCATGAACCTTATATCAGGGGTTATCCCTAGCAGAACCACCTCTGGAAAAATATATATAAAATAAAACATAAACCAAAAACCTCTTTCTCTTTCTTCTTCATCCGAGTAAGAAGCTACTCGGATAAAATCAGACTCATCCGAATATTTAGTTTATTCGGTTGACACCACTACAAGGGCAGCCCTACTCGGACGAGACCTTGCCGAGTAAGGCGTTACTCGGAGCAAAACACTACCGACCGAGTAAGCTGGTTACTCGGAAGCAAGAAAAGCCGAGCTGCACGATACTCAGACAAGAAGAGGAAGAGCCGCCAAGACATTAAATCCATAGGCGTTATCCCTACTTAAATGATTGTAATGGAGGGACGTTTCTCATTGTAATAACATCCATCATTAACTCTGTAATTAAAACCCATTATTGGGCAGTGAAGGGACAGGGCGCACTCTATATAAGCCCATCCTTTTCACCATAGAAGGGAGAACACATCGACACTTTGAGCAAGAACACCCCGGTTTACCTGGGACAGGATTAAGGTTGTTATCTCCAAGGAGAGGCCTAACCTGTATAACTTCTCCTTGTGTCACCATCTTTGCGTACCGATCCTCATAGCTCCATCACTACCCCTATATCTATTGTTAGGTTTATAATTACAACACCCTGAGCCTATCGGCGGTCCAGTTGCGGTTTTTCAACAAAAGCCACAGGTAAAACTTGATCTTTCCTTCAGTCTTGCATCTCCAGACCCTCTCAAGATTCGGCCTTCCGATATGGGGCAGAAAATGCGCGGCATACACAGACTTGGCCGAGTATCCTCCTCCAGCAGCTAGAGTCCATTTGATTTCATCATCGCCATCCGTCAGCAACACGGTTTGAATCAACTCCCACACCCAGACAAATTGGGTAAGCTGCTCAGGCCTGGTCATTCACTTGACATCCACCGCCCATTCCTTAGGCCCTCTTTGACCGTCAACCTCTTGAACCTAGCCAGCTTGAAAATCTCCGGTGCTGCGCACCTTAGCGCCGCATTCCCAACCCATCTGTCAAACCAAAAGCTCGTAAGACCGCCATTTCTGATATTGATACTCGTACAACTAGAGAAGAGCTCCTTGTTCTTGTGCTCGCATGGAGTGGCAGCGCCTTTCCATGGTCTATCCACCGGGTCCCATTTATACCATTCCCAACGGAGCCGCAAAGCACGACTGTAACTCTCAATGTCTTTGACACCCATGACTGTAACTCTCAATGTCTTTGACACCCATGACTGTAACTCTCAATGTCTTTGACACCCATACCACCACACTCTTTAGGGGAACAGATCAGCTTCCAATTGATCAAGCATTTGCGACCAGCTGAGCGGTCCTCAGCCTCCCAAAGAAAGTTGCGACTCATTTTATCCATCCGCTTGATGAACCATTTTTCTGGATGGAAGGCCATCAGGTAGTACGTTGCTGTGGCGGTGATCACTGAGTTGATGTATACAAGCTTGTCCATTCTATTCATCAATCTTCCTTTTCTCGGTGCCAATTTCCTAGCAATCTTATCTAACAGGGGTTGCAACTCCACCTTCTTCGGCTGCGTTTGGATTGTCGTTTCGTGGAAGATGACGGTGTAAAACATCCATGTGGATAATTATTACGTGCTTTGCAGAGACATGCACTTGGTTGCTCGTTCAGATCCAGAAAAAAGGGACGTTTTATCCTTACACCCAGCAAAACAAAACCCGTCTTCCACCCCCCGTTTCCTTTCCGCCCGGTTTCTACTGATGTACAGTTTAATACGGGTGGAAGTGGTTACAACTGGAAAATTAGTACACCCCAGAAACGACCATCCAAGCGGGGCCTTCGTCTTTTTAGGACCAAGGGGCAAGCCAAGGTACACACAGGGGAGCGACCCAATATTCCCTCCAATAGCGCTCACATTCATGCCAAGATCAGAATTTGGACAAACAATAGGATACGCAACCGTCTTATTGAAGTTTGTCCGCAGCCCCGAGGCATTCCCGAAAACTACCAGGATGGCTTGCACAGCAATAAAGTCATCAGAGTTTGGGTTCAGGAAGAGGGCGGCATCGTCCGTGTACAGGCTGCACCGGAATCGGGCGAAACGCTGTGTCAAGGGTGACATGATGCTTCTCTCCGTGGCAAGATGAAACAACCTCTACAACGGCTCCATTGCAATGATGAATAACAACGGTGATAGCGGATCGCCCTGCCGCAGGCCACGCTTGTGCATAAACGGTCTACCCGACGAGCCAGATGGGTTGTACGACCCTGATGACTGCTGCTCCTCGAGGTAGTCGTAGTACCCCCCCCCACCATAGTGATGCCTGATCGAACTCCATGTCGCTGTACATGAACACTGTCTTGACCATCTTCTCCGGCGCCAGCCGCGCGTCCACGGCCGTCCAGGGGATCTGGTCGAACACCGCCTGGAAGTTGGTGTTCATGTACCCCTGCATGCACCTCACGAAGCCCATCTTCTCTCTGAGGGTCTTGCTCGGGACTCTGGCTGAAGGTGATCACCTTGCCTGCCCAGGACTCGAGCCCTTGGAGCATAGGTCGTCCACCATGCGGAGTCAGTGCGTCACTGGAGCTCTGACACGTCGTCGTCCTTCCCGCTGTAAGCAGCTGCTGCGATCTCGTGCCTGCCGAGATCTTGGCCTCCACGTCCTCCAGGTACTTGTCGAACCGCTCCTCATCGTGCTTCCTGAAGAGGAACCTGTAGGAATGATGAGTGGTGGACTGGTGGTTTCAGCAGTAGGTCCGGGTGTATGTCACCTTCAGACTTCTGGGGTTTTTTTCCTACTGTGTTGAAAGTTGTTTTGTCCTAGGAGCCACAAGCGCTTCAGGTTTCACACTAACCAGCTAAGTTAACCACTGCCACTTACAGTGTAGATCATGCCCACTCTTTGTTCAGCTCAAAGTAATCTCTGCTGGTCCAGTAGAGGATTTACAGCCAGAACTTTGCACAAGAAGCCAGGTTTCAGCCAATATATCTATTGGCTGCTTGTACAGAAAGCTGCATCATGCGTTTTCCACGCAAATTGGCACTGCAGATTACAGCATGATTTTTGGGGACAATGCCACGACTGATATGTGTCGGAGATAACAGCGTTAGTGGTTAAAAGGAATGGACACCCGGGTGAGCACGAGTGTACGACCACGGAGGACCTTGCTTGCACTACCCCATGAGCAGGACGAATTTGAAAGATGTCTGAAAATTGTGCCTCCACCCCACTAGTGCCCAGATTCCGAACCTGTAAAGTTGATGAACTTTTCTTCCTTAAGTTATAATTCTTGCAACATGACTGAACTATTTTCCAGAACCTGACCCAGAAAGCAGATGAGCATACTCTGAACTCTGAAGAAGAGGAAAAAGAAAGAAAAAAATAACTCATGCGTGAATGCATCACCTACATATAATCCATCCGATCCATTGCATCTGATCCTAAAAGGTGATGGCACATAAAAAAAGATTATGCATGCAGCATTCATTCAGATTCATGATAAGAACCGAAGCTCCTGACTCTGCCTGCAATGATGTCTGTGTGGCCTTGAGAAGAGGCCTGCTCTGCCAAGCAACAACTAGAAACTCACGTGCTGAAATTCATTAATGAAAAACAATTCTTCCTCAATTGATTATGCTCTTGCGTCCCTTCTCTGTAAGCTTATGCTCCAAGGTCAACAATTGCAAATGGCATCAACCATCAAGCACAAAGAAAAATATCCTGTTGTGAAACTGAGATCCGGCTAGCAGAAAAATATCCTGTTGTGAAACTGAGATCCGGCTAGCACTAGGATGGAACTGAGCTTTCTCATACAGATTCGGACATGCCTTGACTGGCATGTGGGTGCATGTATCTGCAACAGGGGAAATGAAAGACATCTTGGTTCTGGAATGGTCTAATTTTACCGTTAGCTACCTGGTCGAAATCGCAAAAATCCGCGAGATCTAGGGATATAATTCGGCAATATCATACTCTCATTAGAGTTTTCTGGTTAATTTTTTGGTGGATTTTTTCCATATAACCTAGGTTAAATATCATTTTCAGGAGTATCGCCGGCAAGTGGGTCCATCCGTGCCCCGGGTGTTAATGGTCTTGTGTTGCTAAATTTAATGTGACGGAGATTGTTTTTCAACGAAAGAGCATCTTGGTGTGCAATTTCTGGAAGCCATGTCGCAATCACTTCACGTATCTTTTCGATATTAATATATTCACCTTTTCCAAAAAAATAGACCCACTTCACAGATGGCTTAAGAGTTTTTTCTTGAAAAAGGAGGAAGACCGCGTCGAGATGGCCGAAGAGTTTTATGCTGGTTATTGGCTTAAAGAGTTCATCAAATTCAGATAATCATCTAAAATTAGGCAGCACGTTTGTCATCACCTTATGTACTACTGCCACCTCATTAGTCTCTGAAGTTCAGAATCTTGTGAACGTTAATCCGATGGGCTGGTGCATTGGCCTTTGCGTGCAAATGTTCGCACTAATTCATTCATTGACAGGAATGCTTTTTTGCTCTATATGGATTCTTAAATGCTAATCATTGAAAATTTCGGGCTAGGAGAAATCAGGAAAAATGTATAAATCGCTTACAAATCCAGTTGGATGAGCAGGAATAAAATTAGATCAATTGCCGATTTATTTGGAAGTAGGAAATCATATTATGCATCTCTATCATTTAAAAAAAATCTAGCTATACTATTTCCAATCTTACACTTCAAGAAATATGTCCCCTCAAAAGCCGTATGTATCAATCTATTACATAGATTAGTTTTTATCTTCTGATTGACCTAACATCCCTACTTGCTATCTATTTCATGCCTAATAAGGATGCTCAGGTGCATGTGCTTTCGGAATTCAGAAAAAAGCTAACAAACACCCAACCAATTCATCCGTTCATTCATTTATTCCCAAGGATGTGCGATCACTGAATTGGTTAAATTGGCTCTGAATTTACAGTGCAGATGCAGCTCTAGCTATCCTCCCCATAGATAAGCATCTTCGAAAAAAATTAGGCAGCACATTTATCATCACATTAGTGAATCTCTAACCGATCCCTTACAATTTAAATGAGGATATGGCGAGTATCCTTTGGAGGAGCATATTTGCTCTTCTAGAAAAGTGTGGTTTCTAATCGATACTTTAATCTTAACTCTAACAAAATTAAAATAATGTTGCTTGTTTTGGGGCCATTAAACTTCATTACTCAATTATTCTATTGAATGACATTTTGGTTACATACATTACCACTTTTTCGCTATGAGAACTGATACAAAGAAAGTTAAAAAACAATTACACACTTCAATAAAAACACCACTTTCTTAACTACTCGTACTAGTCCGATCAATGCTTTCTTCATCTCTTCCTTGCCTATGTTGTTTCATTTATCTATCGGCCTCTCTATCTTGCACACACTTCTTTCTTCTTCTTTAGACAAACAAGGAGCTTCTCCCTAGTTTTCGTGGTAATACTAAAGGCATACCCCTAGGCAAGGGAAACCAAGGGATACCCTTAAGCCCTTGGTTTTCCAAACACACCCAACGAAATAAGATCAGTAAAAAACTTGAAGCATCAACGATCTCCGAGTAACAAGTTACTCGGAGATCAGAAACCACTTCCGAGTACGCAGCTACTCGGAAGCCCAGCAAGATCCGAGTAGATCGGCACTCGGAAGAGATCGGCGAGCCATTCCTTACTCAGATGATAGGAACGCAACGGACATGAAGCATTCAAGACCGCGGACATTTCTCCTCCTTTATTAGTAGTAATGGGCAGACCGTTTTTTATATTTAGCACGCATTTAATCCTGTAATTAAGACCCATTTAAGACCAAGGCATTAAGGGGCAGGGGCGCACGCTATATAAGCCTCCCCCCTCCTTCGGTTTGCGCACGCGCAACTCTACGCTCATACTTTTGAGCAAGAACACCCCAGTCAGCCTGGGACAGGACTAAGGTTTTTATCTCTAAGGAGAGGCCTAACCTGTATAATTTCCCCTGCGTCAACCACTCTACGTACAGATTCATTTAGCTCCTTTCATACCCCTATATCTATTGTCAGGATTATATCCCCGACAGTTGGCGCCCACCTTGGGGCTGAGTTGATCAGCAATCGTAGAGATGGCATTTTCTTCATCCTCTCCGCCGGTTCGCGGCCCCGAGCTCATCGTCGGAGAGGTTTTTCGTTTCGGATCATTGGATTTTGTAGCTGACGATTCCGCCTGGTTGGTGGACTCTCCGCTCCAGGCGCAACTGCTACCTTCCAGAGGCAGCGTCCACTTCCGAGCTGACGAGTCGGGGGCCCTGCGCCTCCAACTGTCGGCCCATCATCAAGCACCTGCGCCGTTATCTGTCCTCCATAAGAAGAAGCGCTCGGGCCGCCCGCGCGCTCATCATCGTGGAAAATCGGTCAAGATACAACAGGTGGTAGTCATCGACTCGGTGGAGTCGGCCCAGAAGGCCCTGGATGAATTGATCGCAAGAGAAGGCTCCACAACATCTCTCTTGCCTTTGTTCGACTCGGCCGAAGAGGAAGGCATGGCGGCGTCTGACCCCAAGTCGGGCGCCGAGCAAGAAGGCGGCAGCGGCGCCCCAGTCGCTGTTGCGGAAGTGTGCATGGCCGAGACTCCGCCCTCTCAGCCATCGCCAGCTCGGGATAATCACGCCCGAGACGAAGCTAACAGTCCATCCAGGGTTGGCACCCGGGAACCGGCCCGGCGTGTATCCGCTTTCCGAAGGTTAGAGCTCGGAGAAGCAAGTCGCCGACCCCGCCCCCTTACTCGGGAGGAGCGGGAAGAAGCAGAAGCGGCTGCTAAACACCCCCATCGACACAAGCACTCCAGAAGGGAGAGGCCTGGAGGCAGCCAGATTGACTAACTTGGCTGAGCGAGAGCGCCTGGCCGAGCTAGAAAACACCTTGGAGCGCCAAGCTCAGGAGGTAGCTCGGCTCAGGAAAAGCAGAACAAGTTGACAACCGCGGGGCCTAGGCCGGGAACCTTTCCGAGCTATGGGTACCCCAGTGGAAAATCTCATAGCAGCAACTCGGATTGAAAATTCTCTGCAGCCCAGTGGATCGGCAGCAGAGGAAATTCAGCACCTGGCGTTTTTTCTACAAACTGCAGTGGATCAAAATGATGCCGTCAGTCAATCACAACAGCAAATTCATTCTCAAGTTCCCCCCGCAAGAACGTCACTGTCGGTGCATACGCCCTATGGAGAAGCAAGGAGAAGCAAGAAAAATTCGCCTCGGCGCAGAGAGGAGCCCCGAGGATATCGCTACCAAGATCAGTATCGGCTTGAAGATCACAGGAGGACAAAAGCTCGCGGGACGGGTTGGCCCGCACCGCAGACAGAGGAGTTCCCTCAGCACCGGGATGACCATCATTTTGATGTTGAAGACGACACCCGAAGCCACCTAGTACAGAGCCGAGTCGACCGCGCCAGATGATACGTCCAAAACGTATCGATAATTTCTGCTTGCTCCATGCATGTTTTCTGTGATATTGCTATGATCTAGATACACTTTCATACATTTTTGATCATATTTGGACTAACCTATTAACTCAGTGCACCCCAGTGCCAGTTCCTGTTTTCTGCTGTTTTTCTATTTCAGTTTTCCCCCATATAAAAAGTGCCAGAAAAACTCGGGAAAATTCAGATAAAAAATCAGCGTGACGGAAGCTTTGAGAAAAGCCCGGGAGGGGCCAGAGGGGGGCCAGGGGGGGCCCAGGCGGCCACCCGGCGCGGCCCCACCCCTGGCCGCGCCAGGGGGGCGCCTGGGGCCCCTGGTCCACCTCTGGCTGCCCCCCTTCGCCTATTTATCCCCCGTCACGGGAAAACTCCAGAACAACAACCCTATTCGGCGAACTCGCCTCTGTTCCGCCGCCGCCGCGCTTCCAAGATCGGGAGCACCAGAAGACCTCTTCCCGGCACCCTGCCGGAGGGAGGATTGACCTCCGGGAGTCTCCCCTCCACCATGGATGCTCCCTGGATGTCTCGTGAGTAGTTTGCCTTGGACCATGGGTCCGTGATCATTAGCTATGTGATGTTCTCCTCCCCTCTTTGATCTTCATTGTTTAGACCTCGTGAGCTTCCCTACATGATCGAGACACCTTTGTAATATTTTTGCTATTGCTATGTTGAGTTTGATCGGATCTGATGGATTATGAGATTATGTTCAGATTGTGATAGAGTAATATATTTGGTTTTTATCTCTTATATTTTTTTTCCTAAGTAATTCTTGCATGCTCTCCGTTGCTGTTTATTGCTTTGGCCAAGTAGTAGGTAGTGACTCCAAGAGGGAGCGTTGTGCTAGATTGTGGGTTCATGCCTCCCCGATGACATGCTTGAGTGACAGAAACATGAGTCTAGGGGATGTGCTGTTGCCACAAGGGGGAAAACAACGGTGCTTGTAACCGCGGTTACAAGGATTGTTTACTTTACGCAAAGTTCTTTTTAATGCAGTTGTCTGTTGCTTTGGGTTTACACTTTGGGTGGGGCTCGCAACTTAATACCAGTGAGATGTTCTGGATAGATATCTCAAGGTGGATGATTAGTAGTAGATGCAGATGGATTTCGGTCTACTTACTTTGGCGTACTGCCCGTGCTTTTGAACCTCTTACTTTCTTTTGTAGCATAGTTAGCATTGCGGTGCGTTCATAATCCTGTCAATTTCCTTTCTGTAATTTGTGTACCTCGCATAGCATTTTTATCGTCTTTTGGGAGAGAGACATCACTAGCAAACATCACGTATCCCGGTCCATATCCTCATTATTGTTTCCAAGCTATATTTACTTTTCTGCATTTACTTTCAAGTTGCTATCATTATCCCCTTGCGTTTTATCATTTGTGAACAACAAGACCGGAGAGATTGACAACCTCTCTGAACTTCATTGGGAGCAAAGTTATCTGTGTCTGTGTGCAGGTCCGCTTCAGTTGCGCCGCTGACACCTACTTATCATCTCTGGAGTCCTACTGGAGACAAACCTTGGTATCTTTACTGAGGGAAAACTTGCTGCTGTACCGCATCACGCCTTCCACTTGGGGCCTACCAACGAAGAGCGACAAGCCGTCATCAAGAGCAATTTCTGGCGCCGTTGCCGGGGACTCCAAGTGCTAAGATAGGGGAGTTGCACACTACCATTTACCTTTGTTTTTCAGTCTTGTTAGTTTATCTTTCAGTTTTTATCTTTGTGTCTTTTTTTAAAAAAAATTACAAAAAAACTTATTTATCTTGCTGGTTGTTATTATGTCTGGCCCTTCTGCCTTTGTTGAGACAGAGGTTCTCACCTTTAAACAAAAAGGTGGAGAAAGTTTAAAAGATGCTTGGTATAGGATTAATGATTCTCAAAAAAGAGCCACCAAGAAGCAATCCACTACTATCTTGCTTAGAAATTTTTATGTTGGGATTACTCCTTGGAATAGGTTTATATTAGATACTGCTATCAATGGGAATTTTCTACAAGCTCCGACTTGGGAGTCTCTTAATGTTATTGAAAATCTTGTTGGAAATCTCCCTGTTGCTAGCATACAAGAAGATATGACTTTATCTCACATCATGAAGAAACTTGAAAAGATAGAGTTAGAAATACCAAGTATAACTATGATAAATGAGTTGGATCGCAAGATTCAAGGGAATTTGAATAGGCTTGATAGCTCCATGCTTAAAATTATCAAAACTTTGGAGGTCATCAAATCCCGTGATACGGATCTTTCTAGGATAGATAAGATTGAGGAAATCATTAATACTCTTGGAACTACTTTCTCCTCAATCAAACCAAAAAAGTTAGAGACTTCGGCAAGAAGGGAACCTAAGTTCAATTATGTCCCTAAGGTTCCCCGACCTAAAAAGGAACCACCTATTGCCAAAGAAGTTGAAACCGTGAAAACTTTGGAAGAAATACCTCTCTTTGATAGTTTTATAAATGAATCTTCCATTGATTTTCCGCCTTTTGGTTTTCTCCCTAGAAGTATCTTCATTAGGCCTTTATTTGAAAGACCTCTTAAGACCAGTTCTACAATTGAAGAGCTTTTTGATGATCTTGATAATGATTCGATTGATACAACTTGATCTTTTTGCATCATGCCTAGCTAATGACTTTAAAGAAGCGCTTTCGGGAGGCATCCCGCAACGAGTTTAGGTTTTTCTTTTTGCTTTTGTTGTGTCTTGAAGGGTGTTACTACTGTAGCAACACCATTGTATCTTTATTTTTCAGCTTTGTGCCAAGTTATAGCCTTTTACGGCAAGTGAAGTAAAAGTTGTGACATGCTGTCCAGAAAACAGATTCTGTCCTCGTGACCAGAAAAATTCCAGAAAAATCCCAGTTCATCTTTTTGAGCTGAAGTTTTTACACAGTATGCTCTATACAATTACGAAACTTCCGTATGTTTTGAGTTTTTTTATTTGAGTTGCAGAAGTACCCCTAAAAAATTCTTTACTATCTTCTGTTCTGTTTTTCACAGATTCTGCCACGTTTTGTCTCTCCTTACTTTTGCAAACCTTAAGCTTGCTTTTTATTTGCAAAAACTTTTTGGCACTCTTGAGAAACAGTATCTCTTCAAGATTATATTTATATCCAGTGGAGAAAAATTATTTATTAAGGGTACTAACCTCTCTAATCAGCTTATGATGAGTTATGTATGAAGGGAGTTTTCAAGTGTGTGTTGGAAGATGATGAAAGAAGATCCAGGAGTGTCAAGCGCTCAAGCTTGGGGATTCCCCCATGCATCCCAAATAAATATTCAAGGAGACTCAAGCGTCTAAGCTTGGGGATGCCCCCGTGCATCCCCTTCTCCATCAACAATCATCAGTTCGTCTTTCGTCTCACTATATTTTTATCACTTCATGTGTTATGTGCTATGCTTGGAGCGCCTTGCTCTTAGGTTTTGTTTTTAGTTTTCTTTAGCTTTTCTTGCTGTTCATAACAAGTTAGATCCTTTCTTACTTTGTGTGGGAGAGAAACATGCTCCACTTTCAAAATCTAGAACACATCATAGGATTTTTCCTGCCTATCTTTTTGCTGTTGTGTGTTCTTTATCTTTTCATAGCTACTGCCATGTTTAGTTTTAGTTTTAGTTTGTCTTTAGCAAGAGCTTTGGCTTTTGTTTAGTTTGTTGCTGCAACTCTTTTTAGTTTTCATGTTTATCTTGTTAAGAGATTTGGTTGTTGCACTGAGTTGTGTTTTGTCTTGAAAGTAGGTAATTGAGGTTGCTATTTAATTTTAGTAGTAGCTTGCAATAGTTTTGAGGCATTGTTGTGAGTAATGTTTGGAATTAGGTGTCGTATTTTGGGCAATCTGTGTTTATTTTCAAAACCTACAAAATTAGTTGAGAACTCTAGCTACTAGATAGATCACTACTCTTCTGAGGGCTCGAATATTAGAGTACACTCACGTACCATGAGTCGAGGATGCGCAAGGATAACCAAACCCCCATACACTCCTCCTCGGGGTACTTGTCTCTTTGTGAACCTCCTCATTAGATTGAGAGTTACCGATAATAAGTGCATGAGTTCTTCGGACTAATGTAAGTATTGAGAGTTGACACTTCCACCTTCCCATGTTTTGCTAGCCTTTCCCGTGCCGTGCATTGCCATCTTCTCACTCCGAGAGTTGGTTTCCACCTTCGCCGGTACATCCAAACCCTTGGCATGATACGCTATGTCATCATAAGCCTCCCTTTATCCTTCCTCAAAACATCCACCATACCTACCTATCAAGGCATTTCCATAGCCTTTCCGAGTTACATTGCCATGCAACTTCCACCTCTTCATGACTTGATCTTCATGTTATACATGTTCCTGCTACACTGGCAGCGACATAAATTGCATACATCATGATAGTTACATCTTCTTTATGTTTTGAGTACTTTGTAAAGTGTGAAAGATCTCCTTTACCTTCTTGTAAAATAGAGTGTTTCCCTTAAGTGAGGAAAAGATCCCAAAGTGGACACATTAAAAGATCTCAAAGAGGACAAATGAGAGTTAAATAGAAAGAGCCATTGAGGCCACAAAAAAATACAAAAAAATAGAAAAAAGAGAAAAAGAAATAAAAAGAGAGAAAGGGGCAACACTACTATCCTTTTGAGAGATCCACACTAGTACTCCCTTTATATCCTTGTACTCCATAGAGATGATCTTTATGCATATAGTTTGGAGAGCTTCCTAGCTCGTATGTGCATCCGTTGCATGGCAATCCCTACTCCTCGCATCATATCTATCATTTGGCATCTCTTGCCTATGATTTTCCTCATTGATGTGAGCCTTTCTCATCCTTTTTTTCTTCCTCGTCCACCATATTTCTCTCTTTGCCATCCTAAGTGTCAACTCTCGTGCTTACGCTCATCCATTGCATGAGTGCTCAAAATATCGAAAAGGAGTGGATCAAACTGACTTGTACCTGGCTAGTGGTCTGGGGACGAGTCAAGATAAGATTCCAAAGAGGACCAAGTGTGAAACTTTAGTAGATTGAGTTCTCAACAAAAATACTTTTTTCTCGTATTCCCTATCCTCCTTTCTTGCACGGAAACACCATTTGGAGACATTCGAGTCACGGACAGCAAGAGCTCTTGCACCTTTTGTTCTTTTGTTACTTGTTTCAATGCTAATATAGACTCTTGCCTGTTATGACTTGAATTGAATCTCTGACCTTGATTGCTTTACTTTCCAAAGTTCTTTTATGGTTGCTAGCATGTCACCACAGAAATTATGCTTGTTATCATTTACCTACTCGAGGACGAGCAGGAATTAAGCTTGGGGATGTTGATACGTCCAAAACGTATCGATAATTTCTGCTTGCTCCATGCATGTTTTGTGTGATATTGCTATGATCTAGATACACTTTCATACATTTTTTTATCATATTTGGACTAACCTATTAACTCAGTGCACCCCAGTGCCAGTTCCTGTTTTCTGCTGTTTTTCTATTTCAGTTTTCCCCCATATAAAAAGTGCCAGAAAAATTCAGGAAAATTCAGATAAAAAATCAGCGTGACGGAAGCTTCGAGAAAATCCCGGGAGGGGCCAAAGGGGGGCCAGGGGGCCCAGGCGGCCACCCGGCGCGGCCCCACCCCTGGCCGCGCCAGGGGGGCGCCTGGGGCCCCTAGTCCACCTCTGGCTGCCCCCCTTCGCCTATTTATCCCCCGTCACGGGAAAACTCCAGAACAAGAACCCTATTCCGCGAACTCGCCTCTGTTCCGCCGCCGCCGCGCTTCCAAGATCGGGAGCACCAGAAGACTTCTTCCCGGCACCCTGCCGGAGGGAGGATTGACCTCCGGGAGTCTCCCCTCCACCATGGAAGCTCCACGGATGTCTCGTGAGTAGTTTTACTTGGACCATGGGTCCGTGATCATTAGCTATGTGATGTTCTCCTCCCCTCTTTGATCTTCATTGTTTAGACCTCGTGAGCTTCCCTACATGATCGAGACACCTTTGTAATATTTTTGCTATTGCTATGTTGAGTTTGATCGGATCTGATGGATTATGAGATTATGTTCAGATTGTGATAGAGTAATATATTTGGTTTTTATCTCTTATATTTTTGTTCCTAAGTAATTCTTGCATGCTCTCCGTTGTTGTTTATTGCTTTGGCCAAGTAGTAGGTAGTGACTCCAAGAGGGAACGTTGTGCTAGATTGTGGATTCATGCCCCCCGATGACACGCTTGAGTGACAGAAACATGAGTCTAGGGGATGTGTTGTTGCCACAAGGTGGAAAACAACGGTTCTTGTAACCGCGGTTACAAGGATTGTTTACTTTACGCAAAGTTCTTTTTAATGCAGTTGTCTGTTGCTTTGGGTTTACACTTTGGGTGGGGCTCGCAACTTAATACCAGCGAGATGTTCTCTATAGATATCTCAAGGTGGATGATTAGTAGTAGATGTAGATAGATTTCGGTCTACTTACTTTGGCGTACTGCCCGTGCTTTTGAACCTCTTCCTTTCTTTTGTAGCATAGTTAGCATTGCGGTGCGTTCATAATCCTGTCAATTGCCTTTCTGTAATTTTTTTACCTCGCATAGCATTTTTATCGTCTTTTGGGAGAGAGACATCACTAGTGAACATCACGTATCCCGGTCCATATCCTCATTATTGTTTCCAAGCTATATTTACTTTTCTGCATTTACTTTCAAGTTGCTATCATTATCCCCTTGAGTTTTATCATTTGTGAACAACAAGACCGGAGAGATTGACAACCTCTATGAACTTCGTTGGGAGAAAAGTTATTTGTGTCTGTGTGCAGGTCCGCGTCAGTTGCGCCGCTGACACCTACTTATCATCTCTGGAGTCCTACTGGAGACAAACCTTGGTATCTTTACTGAGGGAAAACTTGCTGCTGTACCACATCACGCCTTCCACTTGGGGCCTACCAACGAAGGGCGAGAAGCCGTCATCACCAGATCACATCGCCAGGACCAAGCTCGGCACTCAATGGCCACAGGGCCAGTTTGCTTCAGTGAAAGGATTCGGTCTACCCCTATTCCGCCCCACTTCAGGATAGCTCAAGGGGTGGATAAATACCGAGGTGATGCTAAACCTCAGACATGGTAAGACGATTAAAGAATAGCCGTGCAAATCGGAGGGGGAGGAGATGAGATAGCCATGATGCACCTGTCATTGATGCTAGAAGGCTCAGCTCGAGCATGGGTGAATCAACTCCCCCCTAGTAGCATCTGGGTTTGGGAAGACCTCGAGAAAGTGTTCGTCAAGAATTTTGAAGGGACCTACAAGAGACCCGGTGGTCTAACCGGGCTACAATTATGTGTCCAGAGCAACACCGAGTCTACTCGGGATTATATCCAGAGATGGATCACACTCCACAACTCGGTTGAAGGCGTCTCCGAGTTCCAGGCCATTCATGCCTTCAAACAAGGGGTCAAGTACAGGGAGTTAAGTCTCAAGATGGCAAGATCACCTCACTCGGAAAACTGATGGAGATAGCAAATAAGTATGCCAACGGTGAAGAGGAGATTCGGCAGAAGAACCAGCATCATAGAGGAGGCAACAACTCGGCGCCTAACCCGAAGCAGAAGATCGGAGGTAACAACAAGAGAAAGGCAGAGGACGCCCCAACGGACACAGAGTTAGTGTCTGCAGCAAACGCTTCAGGCATTCACGGCAAGGGCGAGGCACGAAAGGAGTGGCAGCCGCGGCAGAAAAAACCGTCCAATGATGATGAAGTCCTGGATCAACCTTGTCCTCTTCACACCACCCGAGATGCCGAGGGAAAGTTAGTTATTCCAAAGCATACAGCTCGGCAATGTCGCCTGATCAAAAGAGCGGCCCAGAATGCAAGGACAGGTCCTCAGCAAGATAAGGATACCGGAAAAAGAAAGCGCCCAACCCAGATCTGGACAGCGAAGGCTTCCCAAGAGAAGACGGAGTGTTAGTCATCCTCGCAGGGCGGGAGTCGAAGAGGGTGGAAAAGATAAGGTTCAGAGAAGTTAACTCAGCAGCTCCGGCAGTTCCGAGTTATATGAAGTGGGCTGACGTCCCAATCACCTTCGACCAGTCGGATCATCCTCCTCACATCCCTCACCCAGGAAGGCATGCTCTGATTGTGGATCCTTTGGTGGAAATAGGGAATGGGAACGTCAGAATCAGAAATGTTTTGATGGATGGTGGTAGTGGAATTAACATCTTATATGCAAGAACTCTGAAGAGCATGAACATTCCAATGTCCAAGCTCCGTAAAAGCTATCTGGAATTTCATGGGATAATCCCGGGGAAAAAGGCATACTCACTCGGAATGATCTCCCTCAATGTGGTCTTTGGTACTCCAAGTAACTTCCGGAAAGAAAAGATCACCTTTGAAGTGGTGGATTTTCCGAGTGCATACCATGCCTTACTCAGAAGACCAGCCTATGCAAAATTCATGGCCATCCCCTGTTACGTCTATCTGAAACTAAAGATGCCTGGCCCGCACGGCGTGATCACTGTCTCGGGAGATTACAAGCAAGCTGAAGAGCTGTTGCAGAAGGGGTCCCTGATAGCCGACCAACAAATGGCTGAGGTCGAGCTGGCCGAGTACAAAAAAGCCGCTGACTCATCCGAGTTATTGCAACCAAAGAAGACATCTTCATTCGAGTCAGCTGGAGAGACCAAGAGAGTACAGATACATCCCACAGATAAAGACAAATACACCAACATTGCAACCGATTTGGATCCCCAATAGGAACTCGAGCTCGTCAACTTCCTCCGTGAGAATTGGGATATCTTCGCATGGAATCCTGCTCATACTCCTGGAGTCCCAAGGGAGTTGGCCGAGCACAAGTTACACGTTGATCCGAAAGCAAGACCGGTGAAAGAATCCCTTCGGCGGGTTTCCTCCGAGAAAAGGAAGGCCATCGGGCAGGAGATAGCTAGACTATTAGCAGCCGGATTCATTAGGGAAATCTTCCACTCTGAGTGGTTGGCAAATCCTGTAATGGTTCCGAAGAAAGATAAATCTTGGAGAACTTGTGTTGATTTCCGTCATATCAATAAAGTTTGTCCAAAAGACCATTTCCCTCTTCCTCGCATTGACCAGATTGTGGATTCCACATCGGGTTGCGAGAGATTATGTTTCCTCGATGCGTACTCGGGTTACCATCAAATCCGACTATATGAACGAGATGAGCTTAAAACAACATTCATAACCCCATTCAGATGTTTTTGTTGTATCACAATGCCATTCGGACTCAGAAACGCAGGTGCTACGTATCAACGCATGATGCAGAACTTTCTGATCTGGCAAATCGGTAGAAATGTAGAGGTCTACGTGGATGACATCGTGATCAAGTCGGTTAAGTAGTTTGCTAGCCGACTTAGCAGAAACTTTTCAGAGCCTCCGAGCCTACAACATGAAGCTCAATCCTGAAAAATGTGTTTTTGGTGTGCCAGCGGGGAAGCTACTCGGATTCATGGTCTCCGAACGGGGGATAGAAGCCAACCCGGAAAAGATCGCGGCAATTCAAAACATGAAGCCACCCAAGCAACTCCGAGACGTCCAAAAATTGGCAGGTTGCCTCGCAGCACTCAGTAGGTTCATCTCCAGACTGGGAGAGAAAGCCCTACCTCTCTACCAGCTAATGAAAAAATCACCAAATTTCGTTTGGACGGAAGAAGATCAAATGGCGTTTGAAGAGCTAAAAAAGAAACTGTCAACTCGGTCGGTCCTGGCAGCACCTCAAGAAAAAGAGCCGCTCCGGTTATACATTGCAGCCACAAGCCGAGTTGTTAGCGTAGCTATAGTGGTGGAAAGAGAAGAAGAAGGAAAATCACAAAAGGTACAAAGACCAGTGTACTTCATCTCCGAAGTCCTCACACCATCCAAGCAGAGATACCCCCACTACCAGAAGTTGGCAATGGGAATTTACTTGGCATCACATAAGCTCGCACATTATTTCCAAGATCATTCCATCACAGGGGTATATGAAGCTCCCCTGGAAGAAATCGTGAACAACAGATACTCAATAGGCAGAATAGAAAAATGGAGTTTGGACCTACTACCCTTTGACCTCAATTACCAAGCCAAAAAAGCAATCAAGTCGCAAGCACTGGTGGATTTCCTGGCCGAGTGGATTGGACAACACCAGAGCATTGGACAATGTTCTTTGATGGGTCCAAGATGTTGAATGGAGCAGGGGCAGGGGTGGTACTGGTTTCAGTAAGGATAGACGAGATGAGATATGTCCTCCAAATCCATTTCCCCGCAACAAATAACGAATCCGAGTACGAAGCTCTTCTGTACTCCATACAAATGGCCATTTCACTCGGAATCAGGAGACTTATGATATTTGGAGATTCAGACCTAGTAATCAATCAAGTAATGAAGGAGTGGGACATCCGGAGTCCAGCAATGACAACCTACTGTGTAGCAGTGAGAAAATTGGAGAAAAAATTTGATGGGTTGGAGCTCCATCACATTCCAAGGGTTAAAAATCAGGCAGCAGATGACCTAGCCAAGTTGGGTTCTATCAGGGGTCAGATCCCGCCAGGGATTTATTTGGAGCACTTACACTCTCCAACAGTCAAGGAAGATCCTTTCATAGAAGCCGATCCAGATATGCTGCCTGACAAGAACATCCCCAACAAAGAAGATATACCCGCAGTAGTTGACATGGTGTTCGATGTGGAGGTCATTTCCCCCGAGTGGACACTTCCAATCCTTGCTTATCTACAAAAACAAGAGCTGCCTAATTATGAGATAGAAGCTAAGAAAATCGTCCGCAAATCTAAGTCTTACTCAGTGATCAATGGGGAGTTATACAGAAATAGCATCACTCATGTCCCCCAGCGATGCATCTCCGAGGAAGAAGGCCGTTGCATCTTACAGGACATCCATGCGGGAGATTGTGTCCACCATGCCTCAAGTCGGACGTTGGTGGAAAAAGCTTTCCGAGCTGGTTTCTTCTGGCCTGAAGCCCTCAGCGATGCTCGGTACATCGTGGACCACTGTGAAGGCTGTCAGTTTTATGCCAACCAGCCCCGTAAACCAGCCTCCGAGCTGAAGACAATCCCCCTAGCATGGCCATTTGCAGTATGGGGACTGGATATGATCGGACCGCTTCGAACGGGCAAGCATGGTTTCACCCACATTTTGGTCGCAGTAGAAAAGTTTACAAAATGGATAGAAGCAAAACCTATCAAGACCCTAGACTCCGCCACAGTAGTCAGCTTTATGCAAGGTACCATACATCGGTTTGGTGTTCCACACGACATCATCACTGATAATGGGTCGAATTTCAACTCGGCCGAATTCAAGAAATTCTGTTGGACCAATGGCATTCAGGTCAACTTCGCCTCAGTCGCACACCCACAGTCCAACGGCCAGGTCGAACGAGCAAACGGATTAATAATCAAAGGAATCAAGCCTCGGCTACTTCAGGAACTAAAGGAAACAGCGGGCGCCTGGGTTGACGAACTCCCTTCGGTCTTGTGGGGATTGCGGACAACTCCCAATCACTCAACTCGGTCCACCCCTTTCTTCCTCGTTTATGGTTCAGAAGCAGTTCTCCCGAGTGACCTTAAGCACAATGCCCCCCCGCATAAGCTAGTACATAGAAGCCGAGGCCGAAGCAGCTCGACAAGAGGGTGTTGATCTCTTGGAAGAAGAGCGAAACCTAGCTCTCACCCGCTCGGCGTTCTATCAGCAAGACCTTCGCCGATACCACGACCGACATGTCCGAGCTCGCTCATTTCAAGAGGGCGATATGGTACTTCGCATCAAGCAAACTTCGGACCACAAACTAGCTCCCCCATGGGAAGGCCCATATGTCATCTCTAGAGTACTGCACAATGGGGCCTATCACCTGTATGATGTAACTAATAAGATAGAAGAGCCTCATGCATGGAACGCCCAGTTATTGCGCCATTTCTATGCATGAGCACGCTTGTAAGATCTGAATAAAATATTATCTCGTATACACAGTGTGCCTTGCTAAATCTGTTTTCCATTACTATCAGGTTTTCTTCCGAGTTGTGCCCAACTCGGACGAAAATTCACAATCAGGTTTTCTATCTGAGCTGCGAGCAACTCGGACGAGAACTTAGAAAACTTATCATAAGTGCCTCCCAAAACCCCATGAGGCTTGCGGAAGCACAACATCATCTGCATTGAGGATCTTGTCTACAAGATCATCAATACAAGGTTTTTCTAAGTACTTTTCAAGTCTCAAGTGACTTGGGGGCTGCTTAAAGTTATAAAATGAGGTTTTCTTCCGAGCTGTGCCCAGCTCGGACGAAAATTCACAATCAGGTTTTCTATCTGAGCTGCGAGCATCTCGGACGAGAACTTAGAAAACTTATCATAAGTGCCTCCCAAAACCCCACGAGGCTTGCGGAAGCACAACATCATCTGCATTGAGGATCTTGTCTACAAGATCATCAATACAAGGTTTTTCTAAGTACTTTTCAAGTCTCAAGTGACTTGGGGGCTGCTTAAAGTTATAAAATGAGGTTTTCTTCCGAGCTGTGCCCAGCTCGGACGAAAATTCACAATCAGGTTTTCTATCCGAGCTGCGAGCAGCTCGGACGAGAAATTAGAAAACTTATCATAAGTGCCTCCCAAAACCCCACGAGGCTTGCGGAAGCACAACATCATCTGTATTGAGGATCTTGTCTACAAGATCATCAATACAAAGTTTTTCTAAGTACTTTTCAAGTCTCAAGAGACTTGGGGGCTGCTTAAAGTTATAAAATCAGGTTTTCTTCCGAGCTGTGCCCAGCTCCGACGGAAACTCACAATCAGATTTTCTATCCGAGTTGTGCGCAGCTCGGCCGAGGATCTAGAAAATACATTCTAAGTGCTTCCCAAAACCCACGAGGCTTGGGAAAGCACAACATCATCTGCATTGAGGATCTTGTCTACAAGATCACCAATAGAAAAAATTTCTAAGTACTTTTCAAGTCTCAAGAGACTTGGGGGCTGCTTAAAGTTATAAAATCAGGCTTTCTTCCGAGCTGTGCCCAGCTCGGACGAAAACTCACAATCGGATTTTCTATCCGAGTTGTGCGCAGCTCGGCCGAAGATCTAGAAAATACATTCTAAGTGCTTCCCAAAACCCACGATGCTCGGGGAAGCACAACATCATCTGCATTGAGGATCTTGTCTACAAGATCATCAATAGAAAAAATTTCTAAGAACTTTCAAGTCTAAGGAGACTTGGGGGCTGCTTAAAGTTATAAAACCAGGTTTTTTCCGAGTCATGCCCAGCTCGGACGAAAACTCAAAATCAGATTTTCTATCCGAGCTGTGCGCAGCTCGGACGAGGATCTAGAAAATACATTCTAAGTGCTTCCCAAAACCCACGAGGCTTGGGGAAGCACAACATCATATGTATTGAGGATCTTGTCTACAAGATCATCACTAGAAGTCTTTCTAAGTACTTTTCAAGTCTCAGCAGACGTGGGGGTCATAAAATCAGTTTTTTCGGAGCCGTGCGCAGCTCAGATAAAACTAAGAAAACTCCAAGAAGGACAAAACCAAGCATCGGCAGATAAATACGTTTTCCACCGCCAAACAGAAACGGAATTCATAAAACGAAGGAGTGCCCAGTACCTAGATCACGGCATCAAGCAGTATAACTTCTTACAGATTCACTTGGCATTCCAAGGAAAATTTAACAACCAGTGTTTTTTCCGACACGTCTATCCAATCAGGCTAACTCATTCCTCACCCGCCTCGTTGGACTTACTTGTTACGCCAGTCGACTCTACGAAGAAGTCCAGATCCGGCATCAAGGCGGCACAGCTGGCAGTTTCAGCATATCGTGGCAAGAAGGTGGTGGAGCTCTGACCATCCTTTGGATCACCACCGCCAACCCGCTCAAGATTATGGACCCACTCTGGAAAGTGCGCTTTGGTCAAGGCCAGCGCATAATTCGCACCGCTCCGTGGCGCTGAGCGTTTCCAGCGTGCCAGTTGCTGAGGGGCATCACGGAGGACGGGCACAACAGTGTCTAGCTTCACCCTGCTTCCCTCATCAGGCGACAGCTTGCTCTTCAAAGCCAGGGTAGAACCCATGACTTCTTCAGCAAATTTCTTTGCCTTAGCGCACCTCATGGTCAGCAGACCCCGAGCCAGAGCAAATTCTGTCGTTACTGGCGTGTAATTATCCCTTTTCATCATCTCGGCAAACTCGGCCATGCGCGCTTGCTCGGCCTCCGGGTCCGTCCCATATGCTGCATCAATAGAGAAGATGAGTACACAACGAAAGACTTGGGAACATTTTCCCATCACAAATCAGATCACAAAACTCACTAGACAAAGTCTCACTGAAAACGGCAAACCGCCCAGCGCAATATTCTTCAGCTGCCTTCACCGCCTTCCGAGTAGTTTCCAACTCGGCTTGATGTTTCTTTTCATCTTCGACACGCAGCTCGGATAACTTCTCCAAATCCGACTCCAGTTTCGCGATGCAAGCTTCGTTCTCCTTCACCGCCTGTTTGTAATGGTACAAACTTGTTTCCAGAGCCTTCTTCTCCTTGGCCCACCTCTCAACTTGGTCTATCTCCTTCTTCATCTTTGCAACGAAATCATCGTTCTCTTTAACCTTGGCGTCAAAAGCTTTCTTCGCCGCTTCTGCAAACAGAGTTCAAAACGGATGAACAGGACGATGAAATACACCAATACAGGAAGGCAAGAGTCCTTACCATTGTCCTCAGCATGTTGCTTCTTAAGTTTGTTGTGCTCTTCAAGCAGTGCCTCGTACGCACTCTTGGCAGCAGTGTTCTCCTCCTGCAACTTCATGAAGGCCGATCCAAGCTTGCATGCCTCCTATGAAGACGAAAGGAATACCATGCTGAAATAAAAAAAAACTCCTATCAAAAGACTCCGAATAACTTCACCAAGTTACTCGGAGCCTTGGGGGCTACACCCAGTGGGTGCACTAAGAAGTGCTCCCACTGGAAATTCAATGAAATAAAAACCTCCTATCAAAAGACTCCGAATAACTTCACCAAGTTACTCGGAGCCTTGGGGGCTACACCCAGTGGGTGCACTAAGAAGTGCTCTCACTGGAAGTTCAATGAAATACAAACCTCCTATCAAAAGACTCCGAACAACTTTGCCAAGTTACTCGGAGCCTTGGGGGCTACACCCAGTGGGTGCACTAGCAAGTGCTCCCACTGGAAGTTCACTGAAATAAAAACCTCCTATCAAAAGACTCCGAATAACTTAGCAAAGTTACTCGGAGCCTTGGGGGCTACACCCAGTGGGTGCACTAACAAGTGCCCCCAGCGGAGATTTCAAACCCGCAGAATAACAACAATTCTCCCAAAGGTCATCCTGACACCCAGTGGGTAGGAAAACTTACATAAGTACTTACGTGCATGTTGGACTTCACCAACTCGGCCTCGGAAGCCAACTCACACAGCCGCAGTTCAAATTGAGTCGCCTTCACCAAAGACTCCTTCAAACCTCCAATGACGGCACTCTCCACCGGGGCACCAACTGGAATGGACGTCGAAACGGCAGGCCCGCCCCCTTGAGTAGCTATCGGGGCCTCTTCTGCAGGAACGTCAGGGATGGCACCCCAGGAACGATCACCTCAGGTGGAGCGGTCTCAGTAGCGACCGGCTCAGTCACAATCTGAGTTGGGCCAGCAGAGGAGTCAATATCCATATCTGCGAACGACATAGCAGACAATTGAAAGCAGGAAGATGACAGTAGTAGGAGCCTTAACAGAGACAATGAATAATTCTCACCAACGGCCACAACGTCTTCTGGAATAGTGTCCATAACAGGAAAGTCAGTCACCCCACAAGTACTGACATCCTCAAAAGCGTCAACTCCGGGATCCTCGATCCCAGGCAGCGATTCAGAACCACTCGGACGAACACTGCAAAGCGAAACAGTTAACGGAAAGTCTGGGAAACCAATAGAGCACTAAACCATAAGAGGACTAACGACATTACTTGTGGACGGTCTTCAAACCACGCCTCGGGGGAGCAACCTTGGATGGACCAGCTCCAGCCCCCTTGTCCTTCTCAACAACAGCACCCCCCGAGGGGTTAGCCTCTCGGCCCCCAAGCGTGACAAGCTTCTTCTTCTTCATAGGTGCAACCTTTCCAGAACTGAGACTCAAGGGCGAAAGTTTCCCGCTGCCCTCTTCGCCACTCGGAGTATGAGCCCTTTTACGGCTCCGAGTAAGCCCTTCCCGCGCCGACTCGCGGTCCTGGTTGTTCTTGGAGCGTTGCTCGGACCCCGCCTAAGCCCGAGCCACCTCGGACTCCAACTCCTCCCCCGCCTCAACTCCGACCCCCGCACCAGCAGTGCTATCTTCATCCTCCTCGGCAGGATGTTGCAGAGCCAGAGGAATGGGAGAATGGAACTGAGAAAAATCCTAGAAAAAATAAGGAAGACCGAGTCAGAACCAATAGGTGATACACATTCAAGACACATATGACACAAGATGGCATACCAAGGTGGGAGGATTTTTGATGCTGAGAGGTCTCACTCGGCCAGTCGTCTGGAGACCTTGGGTCACGCTGGTTATTGATGACCCTCAACGTAGAGGGATCTATTGCAGTGTTTTCGATAAGTAAGAGTGTCGAACCCAACGAGGAGCAGAAGGTAGAAGCAAGTGACTTTGGTAAGGATATAACTGCAAGCACTGAAAGATAACTTTTTAGGGATTTTCTTGGTATAAGCAACAGGATAGTAAAGACTGGCAGAGTAAAAGATACTGGATAATAAAGAGTGGCCCAATCCTTTCTGAGCAAAGGAGAGGCCTAGCAACTGAACTTATAAAAGCTAAAGTGTTCTTGAGGACACACGGGAGAGGTAGTCATGTGCTTTCGCCATATTCCGCATCGGTACTAGGTGCTGGGTTTATAAGTGTTTGGTGGGTGGATCTATGCTAGTGCACCCTCTAATCTAAGATGAATGCACTCTTATGATTAAACACCTTGCAAGCATCCGCAAATACAAGATAGTAATTAAGGCAAAAGCCTAACCATAGCAATACGATCGGTGATCCATTGTTCCCTTGTGCAAAAGCGTGCGAACTGGGATTTAGGTTTCTGTCACTCCGGCAACCCACCGTAAGCATTCTTTGTACACAATGTATTCCCCTAGGTCCTTGATAAGGCGAAGTGTTGAGTGTTCGACTCACACAACACCACTAGGAAAATAACAACACAACTTAAATATCAACCAACACATATTACTTCAACATCATATGACTACTAACAACTAGACTTCTCCCATGTGCTCAAGAACTAAAGTAACTACTCACAAGACATAAAAGAGATCATGATCAGTGGGGATAAATAGATGATAAACAATATGAACACAATAATATTTCTCCAACAAAACTCAATAGCATTCACCACAAAGTAGTAATCAACACCGATAGAGTAGAGAGGATAGATAGTATGGATTACAACGCGAGTTGCAATTGTGAGATAAGATTGGATGAAGATGGAGATTGTGCTGATGGTGGGGATGATGTTGATGATGATCTCGATGATGCCCGTGACGATGGTGATGAAGATGGCGACGATCTCCCCTTCCGGGAGGTGATCTCCCCGGCGGAATCTGCCCGCCAGAGATGGCTTTTCTTCTCTGTAGGTTTCCGCCACGGAGCGGCGGCGGAACTCCGAAAACTCTCCACTTTTTAGGGTTTTTGGACGACGAGGGGTATATAGGCCAGAGGGGGGAGCCGGGAGTGGCCCCGGGGGTCCAGGCGCCCTCCCGGCGCGGCCAGGGGTGGGGCCGCTCCAGGTGGACGCCTGGGCACCCTGTGGCCCCCCTCTGGTTGCTCTTTTGCGTGCCTTCGTTATCCTTCTGGAAAACAGCCTCCGTCGATTTTCAGGTAATTTGGAGGTGTTCTTCTTCAGCAACTCAGCGTCCACTTTTTACCGCTGAATCCTGCGTCTGCTGCTTCGGCACCGGAAAGTTGTGAACTGTGTAAAATAAGCCAAAACAACATAAGAATAGCATCATATCATGAAATATATCAATGAATAAGAAAGAATTACTATATAAAATAGTGATGCATTTTGGACGTATTAACTCCCCCAAGCTTAGACCTCGCTTGTCCCCAAGCGAATACTGAGCTCGGTAAACCTGTCCACAAGTTTAGAGAGTGAAGTGCCGATAAATAAAATACGGACAAGAAGTATCAAGGTTCCTTCATCAAACTCAAGCATCCTCAACAGCAGTCTCAACCCATAAGGCCCTCATGAGAAAGTAATAACAATTATAACCAAAAGTAGGGCTGAGGAAACTCATCAAATTATGGCAAACATAACCTTGGTCAAAGGACAACTACAAACAATTTGAAGCTTTTGAAAGGACATGTTAATAGTCATGAAGTGCAAATTCTAACACAAAGGAAGATGCTCGCTAGGCAAAAGCTTTCGCAACCAACTTACTTATCAAAGGATAAGGTCAACAAGGATACGGCATAGCAAAACTTAATGCAACTCTATATGGATGAATCCTCATCAACATCAAATGTCTGTTCTCTTTGGGGAAAGAAGGAAGTGGGAAAACTGACTCAACATGAAAGTGGAAGAAAGGCCTTGGTAAGGGCAAGCAGGGAAAACTCATGTGCTATCCTTAAATCAAAAAGAATAAAAATAGATTTTTGGGGTGGTGCATAGTTTGTCAACGAATGCTAATAGATAGCTCAATTACTTCTCAAAATGGACAAGTTTCGAGGAACGGCTCCCAAGTGGGGACGATCACATCCCCTTAATCTCCTTTGTTTATCACTGCCAGAGTTTTTGATTTCTCATAGACCAAGCGTGAAGGAGGGTTTGTTTGTCATATTATCTTTCGAACTGGGCGCACCCATGCCAGTTCCTCCTCGTATTATGGGTTTGCAGATTAGACATGCAATCCCGGGGTAAAACTTGTCCAACTTGAGAAGATCATGAATTACCTACTACTTCCTCATGAGCTAAACAAGAGGCACAAAACAGAAGATTTTGAACATTTAAGGATAACACATAAATTCTATACTTATAGGAGTGGTAGGGGAATACCACGAATAGGAAGGTATGGTGGACTCACATGGAAGGTAATGGTTTCAGGGTATGGATGCACAAGCAGAAATCTACTTGGCAAAGAGTTTGGCTAGCAAAGGCTTTGAGAGAACAGACAGTTGATGCTAATTTAGATGCAAAACATATAAGGCATAAACATTAAGGTAAGCATAACACATCAAGTTGTCTTCCTTGTCAACATAACACTTCAAGCATAATAACATAAAGGTTTTGGCTATGTCGCTACTTGAGAAAACATGCAAGTTGTCAAGACCAAAGCTATGTTTGCCAAAATTAAATAAAGTTTTCAAAGCCATACCTGATATAAGGTCAATACTCCCCATAAGAATCGTCATATGATGCCGATTGCGTGAAGAGAATACCGAGTGCTGCGAAGGAACCAATAGACTTCTCATTAATATTCCACAATAGACGACTCCACACTCACGGATACAATCTCTCCACAGACGGAGTGATAGACCTCAATGCAAACACTTATTTCATTTAATAAACTCCCTAGACATGATACGACTCTACTTGACTCTAAAATACTAAGATAAAGATAAAGATATCGGGCACTCCCCCAAGCTTGGAGCAAGCTGAGGGGATGCCATTACCCGAGGAGATTTACTCCTCAATCTTGTTGTTGTTGATTCTTCAAATCTTTGATGACACGACGAAGGGTTTGGTTCTCCTCCAAAATCTCCATTTGCACCTTTAGTACACGGAAATCTTCACACAGTTGATTGGTGATGCGGTAAGCTTCGGAGATGGTAGAAGTCGTACGTTGATCTTCAAGTGTAGGGGCCATTCCTTAAAGGTTAAGAGAAAGATCATAATAAGGTTGGACACTCCCCACCATGATGGGGTTGCTTGATCTTCCTCCTTGTGTTGATGGACCCCCTGGTTGCTGGGCGGTGATAATCTTGACTTCTTTTCTCACGGAACGCTCCATCTCTGCTCGCCTTGCAGCGATTTCTTCTTCTGTGGCCCAATCTATGTATTTCCCTTGGTTGAGATCTTTCTGAACTTCACGTAGACGCCGTCCCATGAAGTCCTCTCCACTTGAGCCACAAGAAGACATCTCTAACAATAGCTTTTTACCCTGGCAGAAACAGATCAAAAAGAAAACACACGAAATCGCGAGATACGTTGCCGGAACGATCCGGGTGAATATATAGCAAAAATTTCTGCAACAAAAGGAAGGCAACGAGCCAAAGTGGGGTCGGAGACGGACTCCTGGGTGCCCAGGCGGCCTCCCGGCGCGGCGAGGGGGTAGGGCGCGCCAGGGGGGCGCCTGGGCCCCCTGGAGCTCCTCTCCGGCTCCACTTAGGCCTCAAATTTTCCTAATTTTGCAAAAACTGATAATATGGAACTTTTATGGCGGTTCACGATGTTTCCTTACCGTAATACATACCTTTTCTTATTCTGCTTCTGTCGGTGTCTGAAACAGGGCTGCAACATGTTCTTCATGAGTTGTTGTGCGTATTATATTTACATCAACATTGGCGGGATCTCCCGCCATGTAATGCTTGAGTCTTTGCCCATTCACAACTTGAGGTTTGGTGCCTTCAAAATTGTTAATCTTAATTGCACCAGACCGGTAGACTTCTTCGATATGAAATGGCCCTTCCCACCTGGAAAGTAGTTTACCTGGAGAAAACCTGAAACGGGATCTAAACAATAAAACTTTATTACCAACATTAAATTCACGTTTCAGAATCCTCCTGTCATGCCACTTCTTTACCTTTTCCTTGAACATTTTAGCGCTCTCGTAAGCTTCACTTCTCCACTCATCTAGAGAAGTCAAGTTCATGAGACGCTTTTCACCAGCCAACTTTGGGTCAGCATTAAGCTCTCTAACAGCCCAGAAAGCTTTGTGCTCTAACTCTAATGGAAAATGGCAAGCCTTGCCATAGACCATTTTATAGGGGGACATGCCCATGGGGTTTTTGTAAGATCAACTTGATCTCTCTATTGGTGAGCTAAACTTGCCCACTAGTTTGAGGATGGTACGGTGATGCAATCCTATGATTGACAATGTACTTGGCTAAAGCTTTTCTAAAAGCTCCATGCGTGAAGTGTGATCCTCCATCAGTCATGAGATACCTAGGTACACCAAACCTAGGGAAAATTACATCTTTGAGCATTTTCAAAGATGTTTTGTGATCAGCACTCTCAGTGGGGATTGCTTCAACCCACTTGTTTACATAATCAACATCAACTAATATGTGAGTGTACTTGTGTGAAGAAGGAAAAGGACCCATAAAATCAAAACCCCGGCAATCAAAAGGCTCAATCACTAGTGAGTAATTCATAGGCATCTCATTCCTCCTACTAATATTACCAACTCTCTGACATTTATCACAGGCTAAAACATAACTTCTAGCATCTTTAAAGAGAGTAGGCCAATAAAAACCTGATTGGAGAACCTTATGTGCGGTCCTCTCACCGGCGTGATGTCCTCCGTAGGGACTATCGTGACATTGCTTGAGAATATCCTTCTGCTCGTGTTCCGGTACGCATCTTCACACGATCCCGTCTGGACCTTCTTTGAAAAGATGTGGGTCATCCCAAAAGTAATGCCTCAAATCATGGAAGAACTTCTTCCTTTGCTGAAATGTCAAACCTCGAGGCAAATACTTTGCAACGATAAAATTAGCATAATCTGCAAACCAAGGATCGGAAAGAGATTGTACTTTAACAACGGCAAGTTGTTCGTCTGGAAAACTGTCGTTGACTGGGATGGGATCAGGTGGAATATCTTCCATCCTTGAAAGATTGTCCGCTACAGGGTTGTCTTCTCCTTTTCTATCAACAATCTGCAAATCAAATTCTTGAAGAAGGAGTACCCATCTGATGAGTCTTGGTTTGACATCCTTCTTCGTCATAAGATACTTAATGGAAGCATGGTCAGTATGAATAATAACTTTAGAATCAACAATATACTGCCTAAACTTATCACAAGCAAATACTACTGCTAAGAATTCCTTCTCAGTAGTAGCATAGTTCTTTTGAGCACTATCAAGGGTCTTACTAGCATAATAAATAACATTCAATTTCTTATCAACCCTTTGTCCTAAAACAGCTCCAACAGCAAAATCACTAGCATCACACATAATTTCAAAGGGCAAATTCCAGTCAGGCGGTTGTACTATAGGAGCGGTTATTAAAGCTTTCTTAAGAACTTCGAAAGCCTCCTTACAATCTTCATCAAATACAAAAGGAACATCCTTCTGGAGAAGATTAGTGAGGGGTCTCGAGGTCTTAGAAAAGTCTTTAATAAATCTTCTATAGAAACCAGCATGACCGAGAAAACTACGAATACCTTTAATGTCCCTTGGATAGGGCATCCTTTCGATAGCTTCAATTTTCGCCTTGTCCACTTCAATTACCCTCTCAGAAATTTTGTGGCCAAGCACGATCCCTTCGTTAACCATGAAATGGCACTTTTCCCAGTTTAGAACTAAGTTTGTATCCTCGCATCTCTGCAAAACTTTATTAAGATTGTGGAGATAGTGGTCAAAGGAAGTTCCATAGACAGAGAAATCGTCCATGAAGACTTCCACAATCTCCTCACAGAAACCATGAAATATTGCAGACATACATCTCTGAAAAGTAGCAGGGGCATTGCATAAACCAAAAGGCATACGCCTATAAGCATAAGTACCATAAGGACAAGTGAAAGTGGTCTTCTCTTGATCGGCGGTGTTAACATGAATTTGAGAGAAGCCAGAGTACCCGTCAAGATAGCAGAAGTGGGTGTTTTTGGACAGCCTCTCAAGCATCTGATCAATAAAGGGCAGCGGGTAGTGGTCTTTCCTGGTTGCCTTGTTCAACTTCCTGTAATCAATACACATTCTATATCCAATAATAATTCTCTGAGGTATTAGTTCATTCTTATCATTAGGGACTACAGTTGTCCCTCCTTTCTTAGGAACACAATGAACTGGACTTACCCACTTACTATCGGCTATGGGGTAGATAATACCTGCAGCTAGAAGCTTGAGGATTTCGGTCCTCACAACATCCATCATCTTTGGGTTCAACCGTCGTTGATGGTCAACAACAGGTTTAGCATCGGGCTCGAGGTTGATAGTATGTTGACAGATAGATGGACTAATTCCCTTAAGGTCATCAAGGGTATAGCCAATTGCACCACGGTTTTTACGAAGTACTTCCAATAGTCGCTCCTCTTCATATCCTGAAAGGTTAGAGTTGATAATAACAGGATATATTTTATTTTCATCTAAATAAGCATACTTGAGTGTATCGGGAAGAGGTTTGAGATCAAACACCGGGTCTTCTTTTGGTTTGGATAGAATTCCTAAAGGTTCAACCGGAAGGTTGTGCTTCAGGATAGCAGGTTGTCTCAAGAAGATTTCATCAATTTCATTTCTTTCCTGCATATGAGTATCATTCTCGTGGTCCTCCATGTATTGCTGCAAAGGATCATTAGGGGGAATAGCAATAGAAGAAATACTTTCAATAAATTTATCATCACTAGGTAATTCAGTACCACGAGGCTGCTTGGAAATCTTGGAAAAATTAAATTCATATGGCTCACCATTGAATTCAACAGAAACTTTACCTTTCCTGCAATATATAATAGCTCCACAAGTTCTGAGAAAAGGTCTACCAAAAATAATAGGACAAAAGCTATCTTGTACTGAACCAAGTACGAGAAAGTCGGTAGGATACTTTACCTTTCCGCATAGGACTTCAACATCTCTCACAATCCCAATAGGAGAGATAGTAGCTTTGTTTGCAAGATGAATAGTAACATCAATCTCTTCAAGTTCACAGGGTGAAATCTCACTCATGATCTCTTGATAAAGTGAATAAGGAATCGCTCTAGCGCTCGATCCCAGATCGCATAGCCCGTAATAATTGTGATCTCCTATTTTAACAGATACAACTGGTGTACCTGAAATTGGGATTTTATTCTTGGCTGTGACAATGTTAGTTGAAACAGCACAAAAATTTATAATAGAATCTGAAACATCATTAGTAACTAAATCTTTAACCATAGCAACTTGAGGATCGACTCTGATCTAGTCCTCAGGTTCGCCTGTTCTTCTCTCACTTTTATTTATGATGCCTGTCACAAAAGAGTGATCCCTTATTCTTGAAGGAAAAGTGGGTTGTTCATATATAACTGCAGGCAAAATAGGATCAGCAACGTGAATATCAATAGGCACATCTTTGAAAGGCTTATGGTACTGATCCTTCTTCATCTTAGAAGAATCAACATGAGAGGCAAAATTCTTACAAAAATCAATCATTAGATGGGAATCCAAACCAATCTTAGAGCAAAAGGTATTGAAATAATCAGTCTTCACATAACTCTCAATGTAATCATGCTCATAATTTATAGCAGGTTCAATACCTTTATCGATTTCCCAATCTTCAGTGTTCTTCTGGATCCTTTCGATGAAATCCCATCTTTCTTCAACGCTCTTTGTCTGAAATACCCCGCTAGAGGAGTTATCCAGCCTTTCCTTATCCTGACTAGAAAGCATGGCATAAAAATTTGTAAGTATAATATATTTGGGGAGCTTATGGATAGGACATTTGAACATTAGGGATTTAAGTCTCCCCCAAGCTTGAGCGATGCTCTCTCCGTTGCGAGACCTAAAGTTATAGATGTAATTCCTGTCTCGATAAACTTCATGAAGAGGGTAAAACTTTGTATAAAAGAGAGACATAAGCTCTTCCCAATTAAGAGAATGTGAGTTATCGAGGAGCTTATACCAATCTGAAGCTTTGCTTGTAAGCAATACAGAGAATAATTTCTTCATAACGAACTCCAGTGATACACCTGCAAGCTTGAATAATGAACATAGTTGTGATAAATATAGCAAGTGTTCACCTGGATGCCTGTCTCCTGCATAGCGATTATATATGACATAATCGATAATACCAGATGGTATCTTATAAGGTACAATTTCAGTAGGTGTATGAGTAACTACCTTAGCGGGGGGCGGCTCCCCGAGAACAACGATCCACGAGTAGGGGTGTTCATAAGGACAAAACAACAACAGTAAAACTAAAACAAAATATAAAATCTTCCTTACCAGCTTCACTTACTAATAGCGCTACACTCCCCGGCAACGGCGCCAGAAAACGTAGGTTGATGACCCTCAACGTAGAGGGATCTATTGCAGTGTTTTCGATAAGTAAGAGTGTTGAACCCAACGAGGAGCAGAAGGTAGAAGCAAGTGACTTTGGTAAGGAGATAACCGCAAGCACTGAAAGATAACTTTTTAGGGATTTTCTTGGTATAAGCAACAGGATAGTAAAGACTGGCAGAGTAAAAGATACTGGATAATAAAGAGTGGCCCAATCCTTTCTGAGCAAAGGAGAGGCCTAGCAACTGAACTTATAAAAGCTAAAGTGTTCTTGAGGACACATGGGAGTGGTAGTCATGTGCTTTCGCCATATTCCGCATCGGTACTAGGTGTTGGGTTGATAAGTGTTTGGTGGGTGGATCTATGCTAGTGCACCCTCTAGACTAAGATGAATGCACTCTTATGATTAAACACCTTGCAAGCATCCGCAAATACAAGATAGTAATTAAGGAAAAAGCCTAACCATAGCAATACGATCGGTGATCCATTGTTCCCTTGTGCAAAAGCGTGTGAACTGGGGCTTAGGTTTCTGTCACTCCGGCAACCCACCGTAAGCATTCTTTGTACACAATGTATTCCCCTAGGTCCTTGATAAGGCGAAGTGTTGAGTGTTCGACTCACACAACACCACTAGGAAAATAACAACACAACTTAAATATCAACCAACACATATTACTTCAACATCATATGACTACTAACAACTAGACTTCTCCCATGTCCTCAAGAAATAAAGTAACTACTCACAAGACATAAAAGAGATCATGATCAGTGGGGATAAATAGATGATAAACAATCTGAACACAATAATATTTCTCCAACAAAACTCAATAGCATTCACCACAAAGTAGTAATCAACACCGATAGAGTAGAGAGAATAGATAGTACGGATTACAACGCGAGTTGCAATTGTGAGATAAGATTGGATGAAGATGGAGATTGTGCTGATGGTGGGGATGATGTTGATGATGATCTCGATGATGCCCGTGACGATGGTGATGACGATGGCGACGATCTCCCCTTCCGGGAGGTGATCTCCCCGGCGGACTCTGCCCGCCAGAGATGGCTTTTCTTCTCTGTAGGTTTCCGCCACGGAGCAGCGGCGGAACTCCGGAAACTCTCCCCTTTTTAGGGTTTTTGGACGACGAGGGGTATATAGGCCAGAGGGGGGAGCCGGGAGTGGCCCCGGGGGTCCAGGCGCCCTCCCGGCGCGGCCAGGGGTGGGGCCGCGCCAGGTGGCCGCCTGGGCACCCTGTGGCCCCCCTCTGGTTGCTCTTTTGCGTGCCTTTGTTATCCTTCTGGAAAACAGCCTCCGTCGATTTTCAGGTAATTTGGAGGTGTTCTTCTTTAGCAACTCAGCGTCCACTTTTTACCGCTGAATCTTGCGTCTGCTGCTTCGGCACCGGAAAGTTGTGAACTGTGTAAAATAAGCCAAAACAACATAAGAATAGCATCATATCATGAAATATATCAATGAATAAGAAAGAATTACTATATAAAATAGTGATGCATTTTGGACGTATCAGTTATTATCTTCATCTGGAGCTCGAACTCGTCAAGAGGCATCTCGGTGTTGCTATAGCGGGTGTCATCCTGCAACCCGGAATACGTCCACATTCCCCGAGCTCTGGCTTGAAGAGGCTGAATCTTCCGAACCACAAAGGTGTCTATCAGATCCATGGCATCTAAACCATTTTTCTTCAGCCTGATGACTTCACGCATCAAGGGGAGCACCAACTCCTTCTCAGCGTTGGTGAGTCGGGAGTTCCAGCCCTGGGAGGAAGTTAGCCTAACGTCTGAGTAGGGAGGCAAGGTAGGAACCCCCGGCCCCTCAGCCACCTTGCAATAAAACCAACTGTTTTGCCAATTCTTGACAGAATCTGGCACACTAGAGGAAAAATACTGCACCCCTTGTTTTTTAGCCAAGAATAGGCCGCCGCATAGGTGATTGAACTCCACGCCACCACCCTCCCCAGACTTCTTCGCCTTCTGAGGCTTAATGGCATATATGCTACGGAAAAGGTGCCAGTGAGGCTCTATGCTAAGAATCCCTACAGAGGGTGAAGAAGCTAGAGAGGAGAGTAACAACGTTGGGGACAATTTGATGAAGCCGAGCACCCGTAAAAGCCAAGAAATCCAAGAAGAAGGGATGCGGGGGAAGAGAAAACCCACGATCCACATGCGAAAGCAAAAGGACCCTCTCACCGTCCCGTGGAGCAGGCTCGTCTTCCCCAGCCGCAGGAAGGCGACAACCCTCGCGGGGAACCAGGCCAGCATCTTGATACCCCAGCAACATGTCCTCCGTCACGATCTACGGGAGCCACTCCCCTGCAGACATGGTCTCGGTGGCGGCGGAGGGGCAGCGCGAGTGACGGCCTCCCAGGATGGAGCGCGGGCGGACGGCGAAGGTTCCCCGGCGGCGAACTCGAGTGAGCGAGAAAGAGGTGGAGCAAGAGAGAGAAGCGAGAGCGACTGCGCGGGGGGGGAAAGTGAGCAGATCTTCCCCGAACCGAAAGGAAGGAGTGGTTTTATACCTCGAGGGGGCAACCACCACGCGTCAGATCTGCACCCCATCATGGGCCTGCCGGTTGCTCTCCCCATAAAACCGCTCCACTTCCCCATAATCCCTCCCACTTTCCCACGAGCAGTTAATTATTATCCTATAAGACCGCCGCAGGAATCGAGGAGACGGGCCCAAACAGTGCGCCCACTTGTCTGGGCAAGAAGATTCTCTGACAAGGCAAGATCCTTTCTAAAAAACCGAATCTGATTTTGATTCGAAGCTCAAAACCACTTCAATTACTCGGAAGATACGAAGCATAAAATACACCGACCAAACTCTCCGAGTACGCCATCACTCGGAAGAAGTCACTGAGCTCCCGTGGCGACCGAGTAAGTTGTCACTCGGAAATACAACGAAGAGGACCACTTGGGGGTTTTCTGCAAAACAAAAAATCTTGCACCCAACTACTCGGGAAAAAACCCGAGTAACGAACTCGCTGGTGGCCCGTCTCTGACGTAGAATGCCAGGTCACCAGTAAGACCCGGCGCAGGGGGTAAAGGATCAATGTCCCACGTGGCATGGCCTAGGACTCGTTACGATGTCCTAGGACATTGAACTTTACAAATTTGGTTCATGTGGAGTTTAAGGCCTTTTACTTCGAGACACGCCTTCCGAGGCCTCAGTCCACCTCTTCCGAGAGACGTTTGAGTGTCGCCAAATTTTTCCCCTAACCTGCCCAACTCATGCTGGAGGGAAAAGTTCAAACATCAATAAAGCCCTTCCGGGCCTCTTACTGAGTTTAATCTTCGCGTACCTCAGAAAATCTGACATTTTTCAGCCGCCTCAATTACGAGCACCCGAAAGCGCTTGGGGGCTACTGTCGTGGTAATACTAAAGGCATACCCCTAGGCAAGGGAAACCAAGGGATACCCTTAATCCCTTGGTTTTCCAAACACACCCAACGAAATAAGATCAGTAAAAAACTTGAAGCATCAACGATCTCCGAGTAACAAGTTACTCGGAGATCAAAAACCACTTCCGAGTACGCAGCTACTCGAAAGCCCAGCAAGATCCGAGTAGATCGGCACTCGGAAGAGATCGGCGAGCCATTCCTTACTCGGATGACAGGAACGCAACGGACAGGAAACATTCAAGACCGCGGGCGTTTCTCCTCTTTTATTAGTAGTAATGGGCAGACCATTTTTTGTATTTAGCACGCATTTAATCCTGTAATTAAGACCCATTTAAGACCAAGGCATTAAGGGGCAGGGCGCACTCTATATAAGCCTCCCCCCTCCTTCGGTTTGGGCACGCGCAACTCTATCCTCATACTTTTGAGCAAGAACACCCCAGTCAGCCTGGGACAGGACTAAGGTTTTTATCTCTAAGGAGAGGCCTAACCTGTATAATTTCCCCTGCGTCAACCACTCTACGTACATATTCATTTAGCTCCTTTCATACCCCTATATCTATTGTCAGGACTATATCCCCGACACTAGTTTCGTTCATCACGAAACCACATAGCCACACCTGGTCTTTCTCGTAACTGATAGTTTTTTAGAAGGGAAAAGGCTAAAAGGGAAGCAATCACAACGATAATTCCATACAAACCAAAATGAATGAATGAATTTAAATCTATTAACTTCCTCATCACTAAGGTTGGAAGTTTCATCTTTAATGTCTAGCTGATCATATTCATCTAACAGTTTTCTCTTACTTATTGAGCGAGGCTCTTCTTCATTGGAATTACACCCTTTAGTGATTTTCCTAAGTTTTCTAATCTTTCCTTGCAAAAAATCTAAAGAAGAACCAGTGTGGGTTCTGCCTTTTCAAATCTTACATACTATATCTTTAAAATCTTCTCTTATTAGCCACCACTTTTCCATCTTATAGATAGTGGATTTAGTGGCAACATGCAAGCCAAAATCCCAAATAAGTGGTGTGTGATCACTCCCACATCTAGGTAAAGTTACACAAGATGCTAGTGGAAATAATTTATCTGGATTAGTACTACAAAAAGCTTATCAATTGTTGACATAATCAGATCAACCTGGTTATTGGCCCATCTGTTTTTTCTACTGGAAAACTTGATCTGAAGTGGACTCCAGATCTCCACCCAAGCATTAAAGTTATCACTCCATCTACAATTAATATTACCATTACTCTCATCTTCAATAAACCTAACCAAATTTAAATCACCACCAATAAGGGTGCGAGTGGAATCCTCCACAAACAGAGTGTAGCTTAGAAATAAAGTCTTTTTTTCCTTCATCATAAGGATGACCACTTCTTTTTTCTTTCCATCCTCAAACTTGGACATTGCATCCTCTCTATCTAATCTCTAGCTAAAAGTGCACCAATGTCTAGAAAATTTCTGGCTATCAATAGATCAATGTATTGTTATTCCCAATACCAAAAGTGGCATCCTTTCTACACAAAAGATTATTAAGCACAAAATGAATTTTAGATTTGGATGAATTCCAAGAACAACTATACGAAATAGCACGCACTTCGTCCATGTAATATTTGTAACAGGTCCATCCGGGATGATACATTGTGGTTGAGACGATTCGTAGAATGAGTTGTAGACAATTATCACACATGATAACTAGAAGCGGATCACCGATGAGATGTTCGGCAAGGTCTGAGCAACCAATGGGCAAACCGTGTTGTGTCGGCACTCAGTTGAGGGGTGAGATGAGGGGGTGAGAGGAGGATCTCATATGGAGAGGCGGGATCGCGGTCGAGGCGGCGTGACGTAGTCCCCGTCGACGACACCAAGGACAAGGCGCGTCGAATTCGGCGGTGGCCACGAGGGGCCTAGATCTGTCGGTTTGGGCGCCGACAACGAGAGAAGAGATTGAATCGAGGTGGGTGCTACGAGGGAGGGGGGAGGCACTGGGTGGCCGGAAAAGAGGCAAGTCGGGTGTCGCCAGAGTGGATGCGATGCGGGATGGGGAGGTTGCGGCCGAGAGAACATCAAGAAATATTTTACTCCGCCGCTCCGCGGTTAAGTATATTTAAGAGTCGCGTCCAACGCAGAGTTATTTTTTTAAGCTGCTAACCAATATAGGCGCGGTTAAGTGCTTCTTAGAGAATGATTTTTTTTCATTCCCTAAATTTTTTTAAGGATCGATTAAAGATACTCTTATGTACTACTGCCAACTCATAAGGTTTGTTAAGTTCAGAAATCTATGGACCTTAATCTGATGATCTAATGCTTGGGTGTTTGCATGAAGCCACGCAAGCATCATGTAAATTTTATACCATAATTTGTATTTTTTTTATGTTTTTGGTACTTATCATTGTTCACACAAATTCATGAACATGGATATTTTTTGGCCTATATCAATAAAGCTTAACGCCTAGCTGTTAGGAGTTACCCAAAAAGGATAAAATCGTGAAATAGTTTCGAATTAGGTTTAGTTTATGAATTTTTTCGCCAAAGGGTTAGAAATGTGGATTTTACTGCCGCGGCTAGACCGAAACAGCAACAAGAAGTCGGCTTGGCGATTTGACGGAAAAGCAACGAACTCGACGACTTCGGTGGTAAAAGATCGATCTGACTCGGCGGAATAATTGTAGCTCAGAAGAACTTGAATAAGCCCGGCGGTTTGTCGGAAGGAACATAACTCCAGTTGATTTCGGGCGCATCGGAAAGATCGGTTCCGATCGGATTCGCCGGATGTGGTCGCCCCTTCTCTGGAAATCTAATCTCGTATCAACTTGGCTCTGTATACCATTTGTTAGATCAAACAAAATCAACTTAAGAGACAAGAGACACAGATTTAACGTGAAAATCACTTGCGGGAAAAATGCACAGACGCACGAAAGCGCAAGTTCACTATGATGAAGGAGTATTACAAGCACGAGACAACATACCATCTTTAGGTGCGACTACATGATATATATATAGGAGGCAACACTTAAGAGTCCTTATAGGACAAGTAATCGAGTTGCACTCGTCTGCGTGATGTCTACGCACGCTTCTATTCTTGTAGATTATGTTGGGCCTCCAAGCGCAGAGGTTTCTAGGATAACAACAATTTTCCTCAAGTGGATGACCTAAGGTTTATCCAACTCAGGGAAGTAGAGGTTGAAGATGGTCTCTCTCAAGCAACCCTGCAATTAAGATACAAGAAGTCTCTTGTGTCCCCAACACACCTAATACAACTAGGAGTTGTATAGGTGCACTAGTTCGGCGAAGAGATGGTAAAATATGGATGATAGGTGTGGCAAAACAAAGTAATATAAATCTGTAATAAAAAGTGCAGCAAGCAAACAAGTGGTAAACGTGAGCACAAACGGTATTGCAATGGTGGAAACAAGGCCTGGGCTTCATACTTTCACTAGTGTCAACTCCCAATAACATTAACATAGTCTAATCATATGATATTTCCACTAAAACATGCATTGGAGACGTACTCGGAGTTCATTCCTTTGTGATCAAGAGATGACGAGAATTATGTAGGGCTACAAAAGCACACCTCAGAGTTCGTAGTTCTCATCTATGGATTTCCCAATGTCACCGAGGCCATCCAAAGAGAGTAACACAATCATCACAACATATCTCAAGAATAGTCAAAGACAAGCACCAAGAGACACTCAATATTCAATCAATTCACAAAAGAGGAAATCACTCGTGATAATATTCTTCTAACCCATGTCCAATAGACCGCTGTCACCATGGTCTCGGAGATTATACTAGATAAGATCAAGTGAGTGCATCAATCCAATACATAAGGAAGGGGAAATATCATGGGATCACCCTAGATTAACATATCCTATGATCACAACGAAGATCACATCATGTGAGAGAGAATTGACCACATAGCTACTGGTAGAAACCTCAGCCCCGAGGAGGAACTACTCCCGCATCATGGAGGGAGGAAGCAACGTCGATGGAGATGAATCCGGGGGCACTTCCCCGTCCCGGCAGGGTGCTGGCACAGGAATTCTGGTCCCTCGAAGCTTGTTGTCAATGGCGGCGGAGATCGAAATTGCTTCTGGAGAAAAGGGTTCTAGAATCAGGATTTTCGTGACGGGAGAATAAATAGGAGCCAAAGGGGGCAGCCAGGGGGCCACCAGGGAGTCCAGGTGGCCTCCCGGCGCAGCCTAGGGTTAGGCCGCGCCACCTGGCCGCCTAGACTCCTCGTGGGGCCCCTCTCCCCCCTTCGGGCGTCTGGAAGCTTCCGGTACGCTGATTTTTTATATATTTTTCCCGGAATTTTTCTCGTACTTTAAGTAATGGGAAAACTGAAATACAAAAACAATAGAAAACATAAACTAGAACTAGCGTCCACTGAGTTAATAGGTTAGTCCAAATATGATCAAAAGTGTATGAAAGTGTATCAAAAGCATAGAAATATCACAGAAAACATGTATGAAGCAAGCAGAAATTATAGATACGTTTGGGACGTATCAATGCGTCGGTACCAACACAAAGCCCCACACCGCTCATGACACGATGTCGTGTATAACACTATAATAGAATTTGGATCATATTTTACCAATTCATAATAATTTCGGTCTAGGAGAAGTCAGAAAAAATGTATAAACCGCTTAGGAATCCAACTGGATGACCAGGAATGAAATTGCTTTATTTTTCCGATTTATTTGGAACTAGGAAACATATTATGTAGTTCTATTTTTTATTTTGACAATCTGTTTTATAGGTTAGTTCTGAACTTGTGATTGATCCGTGGGTGAGATTGAAGGCAATAATTTAGTCAAACTTTCAAGAAAGAAGCCATCCCACGTTCCATTCAGCTAAAACGAAACGATGAAAGCACAAGGTAAACCAAAATATTCATGAAAAATAATTAAAGTTAAATTTGGTTGAAGATCTGACTTGATCGTTTGTTTCCTCTTGTTGCGTTGCTACAAAGATGCAATGACCATTTTTTTGTGAAATAATGCAATGGCCGTTACAGTACTCTGAAGCCCAAAAGGCGGCACATAACGATTCAGATGGAAGGATTTCCGGAAGGTGCATGAGAAGGAAACTAATTAGGGGATGATAAGCCGAGAAGAAGGGAAGATAATTCTTAAGAGTCTATTCATTTTAGAGATCATATTCAGAACAACTTTGCTACAATTAAAGACAAAATGCTACTGAAAGAGTCTTACAGGTTGTGTTGGCAACTTGTAACTGGAAACCGAGGTCAGCAGGGCCCACCCTTGAAAATCAGGGGGGCAAAGGGATTGGTCGAGGGGAGTTTATCAGAGTCCGTAAGATTTATCTGTAAACTGTCCGTAAGTGTAGCATTTTTTTATTCAGAATGTTCATTGAAGGGTTGTTTATACCTAGTTCAGACAATTGGTACATCTCACCTTCTTACAAGCAATTGCACCCACACACTCTCATGGTTTACAGTGGACCCCACACCACACGATGGCCTAGCCGAATTAGATTGACACCACTCTCCCTCAACTGCCTTCAAACACCTAGTCTGTCACAACCTTCCATTACCGATGATAACAAAACAATCGTCTCAGCATCCAGGTGTGACAATGATGACACAAGATTAGTGCGGGGACACACAAATACGTGCAAAGTGTTCAAGACAAATTTCATCATGAACATCAAAAATAAAAAAAACATATAATGAAACCTAGATAATTGAAAACTACTACTGTATACAAGAGATCCTGATGCTTTCCAAGCCTACCGTTATAAAGGCAGTGGATTGCTCTCCATGAATTGTGTATCTCTCAGCTTAAATCATTTCTGAACCCTTCATCTGCTCTTTTATGGACAAATATAGATCTTCCTAGTTGATCCCATGCAATTATTCACCACCTGTTTCCAATTCCATGTCAAACTTACCACACCATAAAAATTTGCATAGGCCAAATAACCTGGCATCAGTATGCTAGCTAGATGCCTTGCAAATTTGGACAATGTATTTTATAAAAAAGTTGCAATAGTTTTCTACACATGGAATTCAGAAAATAAGTTAAACAAACACCCAACCAATTCATTCATTCATGCACTCCCAAGGATGTGTGTTCATTACATTGGATAAATTAACCTCGAAGGGCCTTTGACCGAATTACATTTGATAAATTAGCCCTGAATTCACATCACAAATACAGTTCTAGCTATGCCAATAGTCAAGAAATTCAATATGGTCAGAAGCATAATCAGTGCACTCCAAAGGATGATCGAACAGTACATTCGAAACCATTCTAGTCATCTTACTACAAATTATTAGAAAAGACAAAAGCACAACAATGCACTCAAAATGATGGTCGATTCACATGTTCAGGTTCGAATTATTACATTGCAACTCAAGCAAGATGAACTTTTAGCAGGCTCGAATTCAGAAAAACAAACACCGCGACAGTTAAGTTGTTCGAGATTCAGAAAACTCAACCAATTCATTCATTCACTCATCAGTGCACTCCAAAGGATTTGGGTTGTATGCCCGGAAGTTGGTGTTCGTGTGCCACTGCATGTCCCTCACGAAGTCCGTCTTCTCTCTAAGGTTCTTTCCCTTGATCAGATGGAGCTTGGGCGTTGCGCTGAAGGTGATCACTAGGTCGTCCACCATGTGGGCGAGCCCTTGGAGGGGCGGATCCATGGGTCAGTAGCTCCTGTGCGACATTTTTCATTGGAATTGGAAGGAATGCGACATCGTTCGCAATAAACGTTGTGGTGCGACATATCTGTGCGCACAAATATCCCAGGCACGACATGGACCTTAAGCTCAACTGATGAAGGTAACGTCGAAGAGGGAGGGTAGAGGATGGGGTGGTGCGGGTCCACGGTCGCAGAGGAGACAGGCGGCCCGATTCGTGAATCGGGCAACAAACTGGTGGCGTCATCGGATTTCGGTGAAGCAGGTGTTGAAGATGCGTGGTGGTGTCACGGCTACGACGACAAGGGTTTTCAAAGGGGCGCCCGTTTTCAAGGTTGCCTTCATTCGCCGCGGAGGGCGAGACAGAGGTTTGCCTCGCTGCGAAACATTGATGCGGGCGACCAGAGCATTTCGGGTTCAACACGCTCAATCCCGATTGAACGCGAGCCGAGCCTGGACTTTGAAGTAGCGGTGGCCCTGGAGGATTTCAGTCAAGTTGCCGAGCTGGCGGAGGACAGATTGGTGTGCTCTAAAATTCTCCGCGAGATTAAATTCAGTCAAGCTACAGAGCCACTTGCAACAACAGAGACAGCTCCAGGGAGGGCCATGGCGTTCGGAGAGAAATGGACGCTGGAAGATTGAGCTGCAGACTAGTTTAGGAGATGTAGTTTAGTTTAGTGCGGGGTCCCGTTTAGTTTGTGAATATTGTTAGCTGCAGACTGTAATTTAGTTTGCCCAGCTCTGGAGGAGTACATTTGGGGTGAACTGACCATGTAATCACTCTGCCAAACACCTTGTGTGCGTGCTCAGTTACATGCCAATTTTGGTACTGCTTAGAAAATGGGTCACCCTTAGAAAAGATGGCACTACTCTGTTGAAACGTTATGTCCAAGCTTGAAAAGATGTCATCTGTAGAAGGTTTCTCCTTTTTTTATATGGTTTATCAAAAAACATGGCAATGCTCTGTTGAAACCGAATGCGACATTATTTTTTATACAAACCCAGATTTCACACCACGTTGTATAAAAAACGATTTCACACCACATTTGTAACCAAATATACTTATGAAATGGTTCATTATTTTTTATACAAACCCAGATTGGACCATTAAATTAATTGAATCATTTTTAACACATGTATGTATTGTGAATTTTTTTGCTTTATATATTTGTTGCATGCTTACGTGAACTAAGTTAGATAGAATGCATGATTTGTTTTTTTCTTTACATATTTTTTGCATGCTTACCAACCTATAAGAGATTTTCTATAAGGAATTTATAAGGAATTTTTATAATAAATAAATAAATTATGAGTTACTCCCTCCATCCCATAATGTAGTAACTTTTTTTGAGTTAGTCTAGCTCAAAAAACTTTACTACATTATGGGACGGAAGGAGTATCTCATATTCTATTTTTATGCACTTCTATAATTGCTATCATTTTTTTGATTTAGCCAAAGGTGGAGATGTTTTCACTGTCTCCATTCATCGAGTTTAAAAATATAGATCAACCCAACTACTCCAAGGCCAGCTTGTCCAAGGCCGAGTCCAGAGGGTGGGCCGCTTTTAATTAAGCCCAACAACACATGGCTGGTCTGCTCGTCCAGCAAAAAAAGGCGCTAAAAGGCCAGCCAATCATAGTGCATTCCACGGATCGCTAACGTAGCCCTACCCCTACTGCCTGATCCGGACCGCCCATTCACGGCGATCCAATGGTCTGAACGGGTGCGGGGTTTTGACAGGTTTGGAAAGGGTTTTGAGGGATTTTGATGTGGTTTTGAGAGATTTTCAAGGGTTAGGGTTGAGCATAAGTAATTAAAAAAATCAAAAAATAATAAACTTGTGCCAATCATCATTCTATGTGACTAAGTTGCTTGAAAAAATAAGAAACTTCTATGGAGTTCTTCATGAAAAAACCTTCACAAGAGATGACTATCACGTACGAGGTTGTACAGTTTTCAAGGGTTAGGGTTGAGCATAAGTAATTCAAAAAAGATAAAAAAAAAACTTGGGACAATTGCATTTTTGCCCCTAGTTTTGCCAGCCCGTGGGTTTTGCCCTTACTTTTCGGCTCTGCTCAGTTTTGCCCTTAGATTTGTCCCTCGGGTCATCCGAACGCCCTTTGACCGTTTGACCAATACTTAGAAAATGTATAACAAATTCATATGAACTTAGAAAAATGCAAATAAGATATTTAATTATTCAGAAAAGCATTTCCTTTATGTGTGTATCATTTGCACATATGAAAATATTAATTGTTAACCTACCCAAGGTTACTAACGTTCTTAACATTATTAAAAATAAAAATGTGTATACAATAAAAAAATCATGAATAAAAACGGCATGCAAGTTTAGGTGATGTCTGCTGACCATTCTGATATCTTATTTGAGATTTTTTGAATTCACATGAACTTGTTATGAATTTTAAAATTAATGGTCAAAGTCATTTGAAAATGCATAACAACTTCATATATACCCAGAAAAATGCAAATAAGATATCAGAATGTTCAGAAGACATCACCTACATTCGCATGTCATTTTTAATCATGAAACTGTATTGTTTATACCCTTTAATGTTTAATGATGTTAATAACATTAATAACCTCAAGTAGTTTAAATATTATTTTATTCATGAATGCTAATAACATGCACTTACAGGTAATGCTTTTTTAAACATTTTGATATCTTATTTGCATTTTTCTGAGTTCATATGAATTTGTTATGCATTTTCAAAGTATTGGTCAAACGGTCAAAGGGCGTTCGGATGACCTCAGAGACAAATTTAAGGGCAAAACTGAGCAAAGCCGAAAAGTAAGGGCAAAACCCACGGGCCGGCAGAACTAGGGGCAAAAATGTAATTGTCCCAAAAAACTTGTGCCAATCATGGTTCTATGTGACTAAGATGTCAAGTTCCTTTTTTTGGCTCATTTGGATTAGGTCGAAAAAAAACTTACTTACAAATGTGGCTTTGGAGGGGGGTTTGCAGCTCATTTGGAGCACATTTTTCATCATGTCCAATGTTTCACATAATAGTACAAAAATCATTGTAACACCAATACCACATACCAAATAACTTGAATAGTATTACACAAACACAAATAACTTGAATTTTTCATGGTCATTTCAAATTTGGTCAAACCTAATTTTGACCAACATTTTGACAAGTTTTAAACATGAAAATGAAAAACCAAGCATGGATCCTTCTCAATCACCATAAAATGAAGCTTTTGTGATGTTTTTGAAAGTTTCAACTTAAAAGTTTCAAAACCACTTGTGTTCACCAATGAGAGTTCATGTTAGGGTTTAGAGATTACACTAGCATATCTTGCTTGAATGTATGTACACCATGTTTATCAATTTGACGTGCTAGTATATGACAAAGAAAGAACATGTGCACTGGTTTTCCTTTTTTGAATTTTTGATGCTCATTTAAAATTTTGGTCAAACCGAAGTTTGACCAACATTTTAACAAATTTTAAACTTGAAAATGGAAAACCAATCATGAATCCTTCTTAGTCACCATAAAATGAAGCTTTTACGATGTTTTTGAAAGTTTCAACTTAAAAGTTTCAAAACCACTTGTGTTCACCCATGAGGTCCAAAGGTAGGGTAAACACCCCCATTTCTAAGCAAGTTTTTTTTTCTACCATGTCTAAAACAGCCAAATAAATTTGAGGTGCTAATATATGACAAAGTAAGAACATGTGCACTTTTCCATTTTTTTTAATTTTTGATGCTCATTTCAAATTTGGTCAAACCTAAGTTTGACCAAAATTTTAACAAGTTTTAAACTTGAAAATGGTAAACCAAACATGAATCCTTCTTAGTCACCATAAAATGAAGCTTTTGTGATGTTTTTGAAAGTTTGGTGAAACCCAAGTTTGACCAACATTTTAACAAGTTTTAAACTTGAAAATGGAAAACCAAGCATGAATCCTTCTTAGTCACCATAAAATGAAGCTTTTGTTATATTTTTGAAAGTTTCAACTTAAAAGTTTCATATCCACTTGTGTTCACCCATGAGTTCCAAAGGTAGGGTAAACTCCCTCATTTCTAAGCAAGTTTTTTTTTCACCATCTCTAATGTTGGATATGTGCCCTAGAGGCAAATTAATAAAGATATTTGTCACATATCTGTTTGTTCATAATACATTATATATTGTGCTAGAACTGTATTAAGCGGAAACATTAATACACGTGTGATATATAACAACCTGGTCCCTAGTTAAACTTAGGCATACTAGCTCATTGGGCAATTGATGATCAAGTTTCCTGATCATGAGAACATAATAGTCTATTTACAATGAGGTCATGTCATTAGGAGAATGATGTGATGGACACACACCCACCTTAAGCATTGCAGTGTGATCAAGTCACATAAGTTCAGCATTGCGATGAATTAATAACATAGTGACTGAATCCTTAGACCGTGATGATCATACATAATTGCTATCTATTAGGATGCTTTGAGTGCATTAACCGTTACACTGAAACATGGTAACTGAAAAGGTGTATCTTGGGTATTCCGAAGTAGATATGTTGAGGAGTATGAAATAGATCAGAGCGGGATTTGTCAATCTGAGTGACGGATAGGTACTCTGGGCCCACTCGGTGGTGTTGCATTAATAGCTTGCAAGCAAGTGACTAGGTCACAAGAGATGTAATATTCACAGACGAGTAAACATGTTATGTCGAAGACGAGGAAGAACTAGGTATTGGATACCGACGATCATACCTCAGACAAACATAGTACCGAAGCACAACGGGATCAAGTCATATTGTTAATGGCTCAACAGCGATGAAGTTTATTCAATGGAAGCGTAGGGGCACATCAAGGATTGTAACCAGATCCCACATGATGGTCATTGGTCAGAGAGTGTCTCGATCATGTCTACTGTTTCCCGGACCGTAGGGTGTCACACTTAAGGGCAATCGATGCATTAAGGATTGATTCGGGATCATCGGTGAAAAGAGAGAAAACACCGGAAATGTACCGGGAGGTGCCGAAAGCTGTTTCGGATATTTTGAAAGGTTCAAAATAATATATATTAATGTTTAAATATGTTTTATTATTTAACTGACAGAATTAAATATTAAAAATGATTTAAATAATTAATTAAAAAGGTGAAAAGGTATTTGGGCCTTAAAAGGCCCATGAGGGGAAGGGGGAGTCTCCCCCCTTGGGCTTGGCGCCAAGGGAGGGGCCCATTCCCCTCCTAGCCGCACCACTCCCCCCCTTGGGGGTTTAGTCCCCCTCCTTGGCCTATATAAGGAGGGGTGGGGTGCCTTTTTCTACATAACATTGAGTTTCTCTCTCTCTCTTTCTCCGACCTAGAGCGGACTCCCCTGGTTTGGAGTTTGCACCTGGTTGGGGGTTTCACCATCATCCGGACGCCATCGCGCTGCCAGAATCGGGATCCGGATCAATCTTCTTTCCGTTGCTCTTCTGGTTCGGAGCCCGGAGGGACGTCGGTTGCACCGTACGTGTGTAATCCCGCGAGGCACTACACGTGTGGTGCTACTTCATCGTCGGAGGTTCTTCAACACGACAGGGAGGTCGTAGGTTCAGAGTCTCCGCCAACCACGTTTGAGGAACGTTTCCCTCTTTCGGTGTTCAAAGGTATGAACACCGATTCCTTTCGTTACATACATCAGCATAGCATAGATCTTGGGTTCGGGACTCGTAGGTAGGAAAAAATTTGTTTTCTGCGCCGATCCCCAACATCTAAAATAGCCAAATAAATTTGAGGTGCTAGTATATGAAAAAGTAAGAAGATATCCACTGGTTTTCCATTTTTTTATTCTTTTTAATTTTTTATGCTCATTTCAAATTTGGTCAAACCCAAGTTTGACCAACATTTTTCAAACTTAGATCTACCACTATTTCTACCATTTTTAAAACAAGTTACTATCATTTTTCTAACATTTTTAAAACAATTTTTTAATTATTCATGCTCATTTCAAATTTGGTCAAACCCAAGTTTGACCAACATTTTTTGAAACATTTTTCAAACTTAGATATACCACCGTTTCTACCATTTTTCAAACAAGTTACTATTATTTTTCTAACATTTTCGAATAATTTTTAAAAATTTCCAGACAAGTTTCAAACATTTTTAAACAAGTTTGTAGGCACAGCAGCAGGATTTAATTCTCACGGTGCGCCTTTGAAGTTTTGGGCCACAACCCACCTAGTAGCCCAGTCTCTTTCGGGTACCTGTCTCTTTCGCAAGCCACAGCCCAGCCTCCCATTCCCTTCTTCGACTTATACGACGAAATGTGTCGTACCCTAGCTATTCCCCATCCAGATCTGCTCCACTCTCGCCGCCGGCGACCACCGAATCCACGCTTTGCAGCCCCGCCGCCGCAGATCCGTGCGACGATCATGAGGCATGGATCTTCCAGCTCGCGCGGTGGGCATTTCGGCGGCGGAAACCACGGCGACAGAGATGGGGCAAAGCGGCCGGCGCCGGACTACGACCCCGAACGGGCGGCGCGGCTTGCTTCTGACGCTGCTCAGAAGCGCGTCGCACGAAGGTACACCAACTGGGGGCTCACGCCGCCACGTGCGTATGCTAGGCGCGAGGTGGAGGAGTACGACCGCAAGATAGCGACGACGGTGCCAGTGGTAGCTCCTCTGGCGCGGGTGGTGCGGGGAGCTCCGCCATGGCACGCGCTCCTCTGCTGCCTCCGAAGAGGGAGGAGGAGGAACAGGGCTTGGCACCGGTCCCTGTGCACCCCGACTTTCTGCCGGGGGAGTACGTCGATGACGGCGACCTCGACGTCCTCGCCGAGATAATGGAGCGCACCAAGGACGACGAGCAGAAGCTCAATGGGTGTCGGGAGTTGGAAGAGGAGCTCGACGAGTTCCGCCTCCGCCAAGCCATCGAGAGATCCCGGGCCGACAGGCCGTGGGGCGCCTCCGACTCCGACTCCTACTCCGACTGAGCGGCACCGCCGCCAAACCTCTGGGCTCAGGCGAGCCAATTTTGATGATCGAACTAGGGGTAGGAGCTACGGGATTTAGCTAGATTTAGGGTATATTTAGCTCATATTTAGGTACTCGAAGTAATCGAGGTAATCTGCGGGCTCAGGTCAGCCGTGTGGCTTTTGCTTCGACGAGCCCGCCATTGATGTAATCGCAACCCTATCTGCTATGTAATTGAAGTAATCGAACCATTTCTGCTATAGATCTATGTCTGTTATGTTTGAATGCTTGTATGAATCCGAGCTCGCCGGAGTTGCCGTTCTTCCTCGCCAGAGAAGAAGAAGAGGGAGGATGCGCGCGCAGGGGAACGATTTAACGGTCGTCGCCGCGGTAGGGACAGGGCCATGTCGCCGACGTCTGGGTCCCACGCCGACGTGGATAAGCTGTGGGTCCCACCTGGCTTCCGTAATCCTGATGGATAAGCTGTGAGATTGTGCTTAAGGCCGCTGTTGTGCCTAGGCAGTTTTTGCGCAGAGAAGCGTCGCACCAGAGCTGTTCTTGCAAACAATGTCGCTTTGCAGTCAATTCACAGAAAAAACGTCGCATACGAGCTATTGACCCGTGGATCTATAGGGTGGACAGGATGATTTTGGATCAGCTCATACACCATAGGAGATAGAACTGTAAAAATTGAAAAATCGAACACTTGATAGAACCAGTTCAGCGCACACTCTGCCTCCCGAGTCCCTCAGGCCAAGCCTCCACTTGTTCCCTTGATTCCTCCCAACTCACTCGCTTGACCAAAGTGGCCCATAGCTTCCTCTTGGAGACTCCCACGTCCAATTACCATAGCTGATTTTGCAACATCGTAGTTTTTGATATTTACACCCTACTACCATTGCTACTTTCAAACTGTTTTTTTTTTCATCTTCCTCACAATAATATTTTGGAAAATTAGGATAATGATGCCATGCCTTCTTTTTAACATTGATGATTGTATGATTGTGTACTAAAGTATCTCGTTTTTGTTGTTTCCTTATGTTGTTTGAGGTACACTATGATGAATTTTTTCCCACATGAACCATTTAGATATTACACCGTACATTTTTTGTTGTTCTTAATTTTGAGCATCAAAGTTCGAAATCTTTCAGGCATGTCATATTTGTGGTAAGATTTTTTAGTACGATGGACCACCCTGTCTCAAGGCTTGGAGCGGAGGTCGTCAACTCGTCATTGATGGCATTTGGGTTTGCCACACGCCTCTGTCTTCTTGGGAATTCCGGGGACCGCTGCGAGATTCATGTCGGTCCATGGCGAATCCTCTAGGCATGAGTGGTTTCGGCAGTAGGGTGTCGTCACCTTCAGCGTTCGCGTCCTTTTCTGAAATTTTCTACTCTGTTGAAGGTTGTTTTTGTCTTTGGACTGGAGCCACAAGGGCTTTAGGTTTCACACTAACCAGCTAAGTTAACCACTGCCACTTACAGTGGACTTGTTAAATCACGTACAGTATACTAAATCATGCCCACGATTTGTTCATCAGTGCTTGGTCAAAATGATCTCTGCTGGTCCATTGGAAGATTTGCAGCGAGGACTTTTCACAAGAAGCTAGTGTGCTGTCTTCAGAGTCTTTTCTCTTGTGTTGCACCTAAAGCTCTTTGGTCTAGCACTCTAGCATAGTAATAGCATACCTCATCTAAGCAAATAAACTAAAAAAATCAAAGATGATGGAACAATGAACAACCATCCATTAGCTTCCAGAACCTGACCTAGAAAGCAGATGAGCATTGACTCTGAAGAATCGGCAACCAAAAAGAAAAGAAAAACAAATGCTAGATCTAGCAGGTAGCAGCAGTTGTTGCATTTGTACCCTGACTCCAATACGCCATTGACGTTACTGTACAAAACAATGGTATAGTTACAGATGGGCAGCTGCTGGAAACCGGGGATGTAAGGCAGACCAAATTACTATTTTTCTTTTGCTTACATCGCCAGCTGATTTTGATCCCCATTTTCTTACTCATCTATTTGTTGTACCCGCTTTCATGTAGGTTGGGTTGGTGTGCGGGCATGTTTTCAATAGTGGTCTTAAGGCAGCCATCACATCTGAATATGTTGGTCACATCACCTACATAAACAATAAAACACAACATTCTTATAACATTAAGGCAGGACACAAAACATTGATAAAGGAAGACAAGAAAATAGCATACTTCAGGTTACCCAAAGTATAATTAGTTTTTTAGATCATCAATGTCTTATTCACTTCAGTATAATGCAAAAGAATTTTGTGCCTTCACAATGAATTTTTCTCAAAAGATATCTCAACAACTTTATAAGAGTTTTTTTTTTTGAGTAAAAGAAAGGGAGTTGCCCCCCTTCCCGATTTCATTTGAAGAAATCAACATAGGAGTCAGGTTATAAGAGTATGTATACTGTGAAAGAATTTGAAAACACACTTACAGCCCAGCAAGTGAAAGCATACCAGCATCTCTCGATTATCTCTGCTACAACAGGATCCACATCGCCAGGAATACTGAGACGCGCGCCATTGCTGAAAACCAACAGCTCCAACAACTTGCATGGGATTCATACCTTCCCATGGCTGTAGTAATGTACGAAGTTCCAATAACCCCATAGCTTAAAAAGTCACATCTGAAAATAAATATGCAAGGCATTCAGCAATCAGAATACCATTCCAAAGCAAAGAGAGCAACATGAACACCTTACTACTCATCTTTTTCTTTTTTTGCGAAAACCTTACTACTCATCTGACGGTTCGTTTCGAAGTACTTCTGGCCCCATCCACTCTGCCTAGATTTGGTGTAGTGTAGGTAGTTAGCAATGTCAAGAAGGAACCAACTAAGCAGTTTCTGCACATATTTAGGATCTAACGATACTCTCTAATTCATCTCCTTCTCACAAACTGACCCACAAAAACGCATATATAATTTCAGAGTAAACTGAGGCATAACTAATCAAGATTCAAGAGATGAACCAAACATGCAAAGCTTAAACCGACCCCTCTAGTTAAAGTTTCTTTTTTGCGATGACTCCTCTAGCTACGTGTAGTAATGCTCCTCCCAAAATAAAATAAACGGCATCCTGCTTATGGAAGGTACTTAGTATGGAGACTTAATTGTAAAAAACCACCATAATTGAGTCGTCGAATGCTAAAAATCATCAATTTGCTAACAGTTTGCAATTTCCACCTATTTTTCAGTAACAATTTTATCAAAAGCACTAAACTACCGACTAAACATGTTTTGACAGCGGATCTGACAAGGAGGTCCCACTCGTCAGGACCAATTAAAGAGAAAGTAAACCTCGTTACATTTGACCGTTATGACACGTGGGAACCACATGTCAGTCCCAACAAAAAAATCTTTAAAATAAAAAATATGTTTTTTCTTTCATCCAGAAATGATTTTAAATGCCAAAAGATATACAAAAGATAAAAAATAATTAAATAAAAAAACTTTCTTTAAAAAAAATTATCCAAAAAACAATCTATAAAAATGATTAAAAACCCGTTATGACACATGGGACCCACATGTCGGTCTTAACAAAAAAATTCTAATAATAATAGTAATAAGTGTTATCAAAGGTGAGAAATGGTGAAGAATCAATCTACTATCAAGTATTGTATCAAGTAAAACTAGTGCACAAAAAAACTCAACCGAGGGGAGAGGCGCCCTCTTGGGGAAAAAATTGTTGTTTTGACCCTTTTTCCAAACTTTAAAACGATTTGACCCCCGTTTGAAACTATTTCGGAATCTGACCCTTTCCGAGACGCCATCCTCTCCGGCGTTTCAAATACAAAGGATACGCCGCCCTCCTCGGCGTTTGCTTCCCCTAGACGCCGGACTCCCCGGCGTTTTCACAAGGCCCCACCATCCGCTAATGACGCCACCGTGGCAGGGCAAGACGCCGAGGACCCCGGCGTTTCGGGTAACCCAAGACGCCAAGGACCCCGGCGTTTGGGTTGTGAGCTCACGTACAATTGGGTAGTACAATCGCACAAACTTTGCACGCCGCTCACCTCCCCGTGAGGGAAGTGGAGGTCAAGGAGCAGAAGTTGGTGTGCTGCCTAGCCCCTCCGGTGAATAGCAACCCGACGTCCGACAGCTCAATTTCCCGCTGATCACCGCCCGGAGGCCAAACAAACGCCGGTTTATTCAACGGGCTCCGGTGCCGGGGCACCATCGATCAATACCTGCACCGCAGTCCTAATGGACGGCCTCTCCCTCGGGTTCGGGTGGCAGCACGCCAACGCCAGCCTCACCGCGCAGTCCACCTGCCCCTCCTCAAACTCGCCGGCAAGCAATGAGTCGGCGGCATGCAAGGTGTTCCCCTCGCTGTAGAGCCTCCATACCCAATCCACAATGTGCATCGGGAAGGGGTGTTGCCCTCCTCCGCCGCTGGAGTAATCCTCCTCGCCACGGTGGTTGCTGACGTGGAGGTGCTCGTCCCGCACGGCGTTGCTGGGGCTCCTCCCGCTGACCACCTCCAAGACGAACACCCCAAAGGCGTACACGTCCGTGTCTAGGCTGGCGCGACCGGTGAAGAAGGTCTCGTATGGCATGTAGCCCCGGGTGTCGGCCACCACCTGCGTGGAGTGGTGTGTGACGCCGTCGTGCTGGACGACACGCGCTAGGCCGAAGTCCCCCAGCCGCGCGTTGTAATCCTCGTCCAGCATCACGTTGCTGGCCTTGACGTCTCTGTGCAGGATCCGCCTGCTGCTCCCGTGGTGCAGGTAGTCCAGCGCCGACGCCACCCCGCGGATGATCTTGTACCACCGCTCCCAGGTCAGCTCCAGCGTGTCTGTCGACGCCGACATGAACGACGACGAGGAGGCGGTCCTTTCTCGGGCGTAGAGGAGCTTGTCCAGGCTGCCCATGGGGAAGTACTCGTAGACGAGCAGCAGCTCGCCCTTCTCGTGGCACCACCCGATCAGCTTCACGAGGTTCCGGTGCGACAGCTTGCTGATGGTGTTCACCTCCGCCACGAACTTGGCGTTCTTGGCGTCTTGGGTTACCACGAGCCAGCATGAGGACGGCGGTGCAGGTGTTGATCGATGGTGCCCCGGCACCGGAGCCCCCGTTGAATAAACCGGCGTTTGTTTGGCCTCCGGGCGGCGATCAGCGGGAAATGGAGCTGGCGGACGTCGGGTTGCTGTTCACCGGAGGGGCTAGGCGGCACACCAGCTTCTGCTCCTTGACCTCCACTTCCCTCACGGGGAGGTGAGCGTCGTGCAAAGTTTGTGCGATTGTACTACCCAATTGTACGTGAGCTCACAGCCCAAACGCCGGGGTCCTTGGCGTCTTGGGTTACCCAAAACGCCGGGGTCCTCGGCGTCTTGCCCTGCCACGGTGGCGTTATTAGCGGATGGTGGGGCCAGTGGAAACGCCGGGAAGTCCGGCGTCTAGGGGAAGCAAACGCCGAGGAGGGCGGCGTCTCCTTTGTATTTGAAACGCCGGAGAGGATGGCGTCTCGAAAAGGGTCAAATTCTGAAATAGTTTCAAACGAGGATCAAATCGGTTTAAAGTTTGGAAAAAGGGTCAAAACAACGAATTTTTCCCCCTCTTGGCCTTTTTTCAAAAAGACGCCTCAACTTGGACCCGGGACAAATCATTGCACTCACGAGCAGGAGCTGAGCCTAGGGATAGTTGGGCCAGTGGCTAGGGCCGGCTAAGTAATTTGCACTGCATTTTTCGAGGTCACAACGAGGACCGCGGCTCCAACAGGTGCCCCAGTCGTGGTAATCGCTAGTTGAGGGTATCCTTCGTGAAGGTTATGCGAGCACGACGAAAATGATAACTATTGAGTTATGGTGTATGTTGGGGTGTTTTTAGTCCTCTCCGCGTTCGACATGTATCAATTGGAGATACCTTTCATGTTTCCTTTTTATTAGTTTATGCTTATGTTTGGAGATTTGTTTTTTCAAAACATTTAATCTCTCTAACTGTTTGTCCAAATGATGAACTATTTTCATCGTTGTATTCCTCGCGTCGAAGATCCCATGTTGATAGGTTTCTACGATTGTTTTTGTATCCACAACCACGACCACAACCACAAGCGCACTCACAGCCACAACCATATCTGCAGCCATAGCCGCAGCTACAGCCAAAGCTATAGCCACAACCACAGAATAAAGTCACAGGTGCAGCCGCAACCACAATCACATGTGCAGCCACACCAGCAACCACAATCACGGAGCGCAGCCACTATTTGCATGCATCCACAGTTTCGTGTGGGATAGCTTCTAGGCGCACCAAAGTAATCTATCCGGATGCGCATAGAGTATTCTCTAACTAGTTACTTCCCCCAGTCGTCATGTATCTGCCCCTGTCCATCCTGCGACTTCTCTTAGGCCAAAACCCAACTAAGGATGGATAATTTTTTCTTGGCACCTTTGCAGCAAAGTGTAATGATATAGTTAGATTCCACCATACGGCCTCGTTTGGCTGCGCTAATCCACGCGAGGTTTTGAGCACGATCCACGGATGTCCGCACGGATGATCCCGGTAGAAAAAAAAGTCCATTCCGTTGCATTCAGTTAAGCCTCAAGTGGATTTTTTTTTCCTAGAGTTTCCCATGCATCTCCCCCCTCTCTCCTTTAACGAAAAAGGAAAGGTGGCAGGGACTCAATCTGATGAAGGTCACATGATGATCACCCAATCCATGTGTTGATTTGTTCCACTGGGGAAGTAATCCCTTGTAACAAGGCCTATGTATATGAAACTGAAGCTTCATATCCTCAAGCATCTCAGCCCTGTCTTTCAGCAATTTCTTCTTGTCCTCTAGCCGAAGTCACTCTTACCCAATAAATTAAGAAGGAGCAAGCATATATAGGACACAATCTCAATCGAAGATCATACAATTTTCTTTGTCAAAACAAACTCTGTTTATTAATCATCTCATATGCCCAGATAAATTTTTTGGAAAAGGAGGATGATCCCCAACCTCTACATCAAAACGATGCATGCATCTATTTTATTAATCACTAGTAGAATGCCCGTGCGTTGCTACGGGCCTTTTAATTCTTTATTACAAATATGAATATAATGCATGTTAAATTTATATGTGTACAAAAGATAGTCATAGTAGTTATAAAAAAAACTGAAACTCACTTCACTTGCAACGCATTTTGATTAAAAATGTAATTAACTGATGTGTACATCATTTTTGGTAGTCTAAAACTCAATGAATTATCCATCATAACTATATCAATGACTTTGAGAATTAACATTTTCAAAGCATTATCCGATCAGTTTTTATTTTTGATCTATAAAAGTGAACATATAAACATATATTTAAATAAATCATGTACACATATACCTATAGGAATAAAAAAAGGAAACCTGGCCTATTGGGTCGCTTCTGCGATTCAGAAGGCCCTCCCGTCGCCCCTCTCCTAGAGCGTCGCCGCCGCCACATCCCCCCCCCCCCCCCCCCTCGCCGACGCCATAGAAGGCCCTGAGCAAAGCTCCGTGGGGACGATAGTGATGAGGGTGTGTAGCACGCCTCCGCACATCCTTGCCTAGATCGAAGCTCCTACACCATCACCACCCCTACTTCCTCTGCGACAGTGGCTTGCCGGATCTCCGCTCCCACTTTGGTGGTGGTTGCCCCCTATGCATCCAACCTCCAGTTGCGGTGGTCATCATCTCAGCTCCCTCTTCGGTGGTGGTTGCCCCCTGTCCATCCAGCCTCCAGTTGCGGTGATCGTCGTCTCTGCTCCCTCTTCGGTGGTGGTTGCCCCCTCTCCATCTAGCCTACAGTTGCAGTGGTCGTCGTGATCCAATTTAGTCGTGCTACCAACGTCATCAATTGTCTTGTCACCATCGCCAAACACATTGTCAATCCTTTGCCCTTCTTCATCATCGGATCATAAGTTCGCCTCCCATAGCCTTCACAATCTCTGCACTAAAAGAGGTCTAAAAATTATGTTGATCCCCTCCGCAAAACTGAACCCATGCATACCGGATCCCATCTGCTGCCACGTGTATAGTTGCAACATCATAAAAGAATTCACTTAATATAATTCTCGCCACATCCAAAAGTCAAGCAAAGGCCATGGCATTACTCATGAACAGAAGAACGTTTACTTAATATAATTTATTATACATTCATAACCCTACCAGGTTTCCAGTGGGAGCCAACCCTGTCTACCTAGTGGCTTTATGTTAAAAAAACTGAATAATGAGAAGAAAAAAAACTGATTCGTTTACTTCCCATCGCCGCCATGGCCGCCACCACCGCGTGGCTTCACCACTCCGTCGAGCTCACATCCACCGTGGAACCAAAACACCTCATGGGAGGAAAGAAAATTCAGAAAATTGTTTACGCAGATAATGGGAGAAATGACAATATTTTAAGCGGACAGGTACATGAAGCCGTTTGATTTATGCTGTGGTAAAAAACGAGAAAAAACCATCGAATTCAGTCCCTGCTTCAACATACAATTAATGGTTTCTGTCCCTGCTTCAACACTCAAATTTAGTTTGGAGGTTCCCTGCTTCGACCTCAAGTACCAGTGGTGAATCGGAAAAAAAGGAGAAATTTGAAATGACCCAGAACGGAAGTAGGCCGGGGAGTTACCGGGCCTGGCGCCGGAGGAGGTGGCAGCCTTCTTGTTAGTCATGTAGCTGGCGCCGATGTAGCCATTCCCTGAAAAGTGCAAAATAATATAAGGAGTGTATTGTCCAGATTTAGCGTATCTTTAATATGAGAGATTTGCTTATTTTTTCTGCCCTCCATGCGTTTGCATATCCTCAATATGCGAGATTTGATTATTTAAAACCTTCATACCATGGTAATTAGTTTGTGCCTATGAAAAAAACGTTTGATCAGTATACACTTATTAGCGAGGTGTATCATTGCTACCAAATAAAATATCCTTCCATTTTTGAACAAACAGTGTGGACCAATCTTATCTAAGAAGAACCACAACCTGCAAGATCAAAGTCTGAAATCTACAGGGCAAACTTGAGATCTACTCCACAACATAAGGCGTTTCCAAATTTACACCAGCTAGCGACGGCACCCAGCAAAAGTGTTGAAGTTAATTATGATAACTGACATTTGAGAACCTTGTCAACACATGTTCTTCTATTGGTTGCCAAAGGCACATATATAACCATGAGTTCCATCATCAAAGGAGAATGAACCGCATTGTACTATAAAGGAACAAAAGAATGCCTATTAGATGCACATGCTACAATATCAGGTGGCAACCCTATGTACTTACGCCACAAACACTATGTTGAGTGCCTTAATTTTTGACATAAATGGTAATAATACCATCAGTTGCAAAAAATATCATAATGTGACAAGCTCAGTTAACAGAACTATCTGTCAATTTAAGAAATAGATATATAAGAGAAGGCAAGGCCCAAAAATGATTCAAGGAAAAGGTGCTCTTTACTGATCTTTATAGTTTGAAATTTTACCTAATGCTTCACTAAAAGAAGGTATCGATTCAAAGATATAAAATACTACATACAGAGCTCGTGTTAATAGCACTCGCAGTAGAGTTGTAGTAGTTTGGATTAGGTTCCGACATACCTTTGATAATATCTAAACTTCTATGTTAGTGATAGAAAATCATGCAACTTTTCTCCATCAACCAAGATTCCAGCATTTAATCCAATGGCCTTGAGAAGCTGACAGCCCGTGCAACTGAATCATACTTGCAAGCTCCTCATGAAGAATTTATTAGTACAATAAGCAAGCAATATTAAACTACTAATGTTGTGCAAAGTTTAAATGAACCTAGGAAAAACTGAAAGGACATGTTCGTTCATGTAACATGAGATTTATGGCATAATAAGATAAGGTCTAATCATACAGAGAAATGCTCTTGGAATGTTGTTGGTCCCAATAAACATGAACAAAAATAATCTACAGACTTTTTTTACGTCAGGACCGCATGGTTCCAGTGGGGTCCCAGCTACGGTTATCTGTCCTCAAAAGGTTAAAAAGTCCAAACAACTCATTGTATTCATGTGTAGAAAAAAAAGAAGCACTGAAGAATCAAGAACTATTCTCATCAGATTTTTACATGTTTGCTTAGAGACCAATTTAAACCACCAGCAAACATATCTATAAGGTAGCACAGGCTTCAATTATACTTTATTCAAAATCCTGAGTCATTAAATGATGCTTTAAAATGTGCTCCATTTACACGATCTTAAAGTGTTCACACATTCTGGAATCAAGATGATTAGTAGTATATGGAAAGCTTGGGAGACTAGGTCTGGGTAGAGGCATACCAAGTAAAAGAATATTTTTCTGGACATAATATATTGAACAAGCTATGCTAATCTTATAGACTATTTATTTTTCTACCTCAACGTAGTGTTCTAACAAAACAAAATGAAGTTAGGAACTCAATATAATTTAGCCATTTTTCATCTGAAATTGCTAGTGATAAAGTTATGCTATGAATTCAATTCACTGAAGCCGGCAGCTCTTGCTGCACCGCATCAGGCCTGCAAAACACCCAAATCAACAAAGATTGTTAATTTCAATTGCAATTCATCTGCACACAAATTCTAGTCTCGATCCATGAACTAATGCAGTGCTAATTGAGTTACTTTGTTGGTGCCCATGGGGGTTGCTCACATCTTCCATCTTCTGATGATAGACCACAGCGATGCCACCAAAAGGGCAGAAACGAGGGTGAATCCTCACATGTCCCCACGAGACACACACAAATTCCATCTGCAAGTAAACCAAAACGCATGTTGGTAAACCAAATCAGCACAAAAGGGATTCGTTCTACCATCTAATTGGAGGAGGTCGATCCATGGTCGCTTAATGGAGGAGGCCGCGCCGGTGGAGGTGAAATTCGCCACGTGCTGGATACGCCGCCATCCGTCTAGATCGTCCCACGAGGAGGGCACAACGTCGGGGCACCAACTCGTCGGCGGCGGCACACCGGTGATGCCGTAACTTCTGCCTAGAAAGAGAACGGGATTGATGGATAGATGCGCCGCTGCGGCCTGGGAAGGAGCAAGGGAGTGGGGAGATGGACGTGCGTGGGTGGGGGCGAGAGAAGGGGCTTCCGACGGGATCGATCTTGGCGGCGGGGGCGTGAGATCTCTATTCGAGTTGGTAGGCTGCCCTCCACGGTTTTTTTCGCCTCCACGGTTTTTTTCGCCTCCACATCTCCCACCACCACCCGTATACACTGGTTTTTAGCATTCTCTCCCATCACCACCCGTATATACAGTGGTTTTTCGCGTCCACCTCAGTTGCCAAAACAATGTTTTTTTAGCATGGAAAGTTGGTTAATACTTAATTATTCCAAATCAATCTACTTAATTAACATTCCAAATTAACCCTGCTAATTGATGCAAACTTAATCTCTATCATTCCACCAGTAACCACGCCAACTCCAGATCTCGGCCTCAACCCTGTACGCCGCGGTGCCATCTGATCCCTTTCCTCCTCCAACGACGCCAAGCGTCTCAACCTCCACGGCCAGCCGCCGCGCCGTACATACATACAGACGCCAGGGACGCCCAGGCGGGCCGTGGTGAGCATGTCATACAGGTGACGCCCAGAAGGCCGTGGTCAGCACAAAGAGGTACTTGCAACAACTTTCTTCACGTTCTTCTATCCAAAAACGTCAGCTTCAGAAATTTGTAACCTGTATAAAACCACAGATTAAGTCATGTAATTTGGGTCAGGAACTTCATGCTTATGTAAGCAAGTGAAGTAGTAAACTGAGAATCCGAAGGTACATATGGGAAACTCAACTAGCAAGCCACCTCATTCCGATGTAGCTATACCCCCTGTTGTCCTACATTCCGATGCGAGTTCAGGTATATGGTAGAGTGCCCGTGCATTTGTAATATGCTTGTTAAACCAGGACGGTGTCTGAGACTTGTTGTTTAACCAGGCAACCCAAGTAGCTCGAGCAATATATCGAACTCTGTAGAGCAAGAAAATGCTCACCAGGCCACTCTTCGTGATCAACCTGAACAAGCGACCGCAGGTATATTAATATATCATGTCTACACCTTCAGCATAACAATGACTTGATTATGTTAACTTCACTCTTCATGAACAATGATGCTCTAACTATGTCTAAACTATATTGTATTGGCAGGGCCTAGCCCAACAATAAGTGGTTCCCATAAGCTGGTTGCTGGAAGTGGGATCACAAAATCAAGAATGGATCGTGATAAAGATCGTAAAAGAAATTTAACAGATGAACAAAGGGAGTTAATAAACACTAGGAGGCGAGCAGCTTATCATAAGAAAGATGAGAAGAATTCGGTCAATCTACAGAAGCTCACCTCACCATGTATGATACTTGGTCAGACAAATGTTCCCCGATCCCCTTTTCGTGATCTCACAAATGATCAACCTTCCCGTGTGGTATCAGGTACGGATATTTATTTGATGGGATAGATTTTCTTCATTCTCTTTGCTTCATTCTTATTTAATGACTACTTCCCATAATATGATTTATGTTGTTTAATCAGACAACCCGACTACCTCCACCTTTACAGAACAACAAAATATAGGGGTCGTAACTCTTGGTGATATGACGAATATTTATCAACCTAACCATGCCATATCAGGTATGGATGTTTATTTATTGACCCTATACGGGTAGTTTCATTTTTATGAACAATGATGTTCTAAATAAATCTAAACTATATTGTATTGGCAGTGTCTAGCCCAACAATAAGTGGTTTCCATAAGCTGGTTGCTGGAAGTGGGATCCCAAAATCAAGAATGGATCGTGATAAAGATCGTAAAAGAAACTTAACAGATGAACAAAGGGAGTTAATAAACGCTAGGAGGCGAGCAGCTTATCATAAGAAAGATGAGGAGAATTCGGTCAATCTACAGAAACTCACCTCACCACGGATGATACTTGGTCAGACAAAACAGACGAATGTTCCCGGCTCCCCTTTTCGTGATCTCACTTATGATCAACCTTACAGTGTGGTATCAGGTACGGATCTTAATTTATTTTACATAAAAAGATACTTCATATTTGATGGGATAGATTTTCTTCATTCTCTTTGTGACATTCTTGTTTATTGACTACTTCCCATAATATGATTTATGTTGTTGAACCAGGCAACCCAACTACCTCCACCTATACAGAACAAAATATAGGGGCGGTAACCCTTGGTGATATCACCAATATTTATGAACCTAACCATTCTATATCAGGTACCTTTGTTTATTTAAACTATGCCTATACTAACAGATTCATTTTGATATAGAATGATGTTCTAAATATGCTTGAACAATATTGTAGAACCAACCAACCCAACTAGCTCCAACGATGCATCCTTCTCACATGGTGATGCTTCATTCCATGCTTCGGGTACTCTCACATCTGATGTCATTCATGACAAAAAAAATGACTAGGAGGCAACGTGATAACGAACGCAAGTCAAATACACCTGAAGAGGAAAGGAAGATGATAAACTCACGGAGACGAGCAGCTAGACAGAACCAAAAGGATGCTGGTCTGATCAATCTCCAAGATCAAAATAAAGTTCAACGGGAGTATCGCATGCAACGCCGAAACAACATGACTGCTGATGAGAAGGGCGAATTAAGTGCAGAGAGAAAGGCAAAATATGGGAAGAGGAAAAACACACCGTGTGCTGAATCCATCGCACTGTCATGTCAAGATGTAGCAGCAACAACTACATCCTTACAAGCTAGAACCCCTAGCGTTATGACAACCATGGATACACCACTAACAACATCGTCTCCTGCTTCACCGCATGAAGAACCTGCAACGAAAACACCAGCTTACACCATTGGGACTGAGGGTAACACTTCCTTTCTCTTCCTTTCTTATGCCCATATTGCATGGAACTCATTCTTTCACCAATGTCACAGGAGACATAGATTCGTTCCTTAGCCGCATCATGGAGGAGAATCCGTTGGACGACGACGTCATGGATGATGAGTACTACTTATTTGCCGGTGAAGGTACGTCGCACCGCTATCAAAACCCGCGATCTTAGTTTATAAGATTAAGAAAACAAGAGCACATTGTTCTGACTTGATGAAATGTCAGAACAAATGCCTCCAGGATCCGATGTTGATATCATGGATGGAGACGAGCACACGAATCCCTCTGGTGCAGGGTTGTTCGACGTTGATCCTTTTGACTATGTTTACTCAAACCTCCCAGACAGCACTCATATCCTAAAGCATGCTGCGAACTGTGATCACTGCAAAGCCAAGAAGTTCCAGTACGAGACTGATAGTTTCTGTTGTCGCAACGGACAAATCGAGATGAAGGAACCGGAGCCCATACCAGAGCTAATGAGGCTTTGGTCCAGCACGGATAAGGACGCAAAGCATTTTCGGGACAACATAAGGTTCTTCAACGGTCACTTCGCCTTCACAACCCTTGGCGTCAACCTCGATGATAACTATACAAACATGAAGTCAGGGGTGTACACGTTCCGGGCGCACGGTACCATCTACCACAACGTGCATTCCTTCGGGCCAAGCTCCCGTCCAGAACATCTCCAGTTGTACTTCTACGACGATGATCCTAGCCTGACCCATCGCAAAGCTGCCACCAAACAATTGGATCAGAAGGTGGTCAAGAAGTTGGTGGACATCCTCAAGGGAAACCCATACTCCGAGCAGTTTAGGAGTTTGGGGGCGCACAAAGAGAACCTCGACGATTACAGGATAGACCTCAAGACCAGAGGCTAGACCAACGGAAATATAATAGACCTGTGTCGTCGGAGGTTGCTGCGATATGGGTCGAGGGCACTGACCTAGCGAAGAGGTTTGATCGCAGAATTACACTCTACGGTAACGACAACGAGAGGCACAGTATACATGTGACTTCTGGCTCATATGACCCACTCTCTTACCCACTCTTCTACCCAAAGGGGGAGCTCGGTTGGCATCCAAAACTGCCTAAACGTGATGTCCCTTGGGAGATTGCACAACAACCAAGAGGAAACCATGCTGTAACGAGGACATAGGTATCCCTTCTACATATTCTATCATTGTAACAAAAAATCTCATATGAAGCCTAAATTCATATTTACATTTTGGAAACAGATGGTAATAGCAGGTTGTGTGTTTCCGTCAGAGACTACTACTGTTACATGCTGCAGACACGGTCTGCGATATTCAATCCCATTCTTTGTGGAGCACGATTGCTACAACAATGGGGGGTTGACATGTACATTAAGATTGAGAGTTGTAGGTTGAAATGGATCAGAGACCATCAGAAGGAGATTCGTGCCGACCTATATAAAGGAATTGTCGACAGCATCACAGCCGGAGAGACGCGAGCCAGCAAGGTTGGCATAAGGACAGTGCTCCCTGCAACTCACCCAGGTGGCGACCGCGACATGAAGCGACGGCATATGGATGCGATGGCAATTGTTCACAAGTACGGGAAGCCTGACATCTTCTTGACCATGACCTGCAATCCTAAATGGGATGAGATATCAAATGAGTTGTTCCCTGGTCAAACCGCGCAGGACCGACCTGATCTCATAGCTCGCGTGTTCCACGCGAAACTAGAGGCCATGAAAGAGATGTTGTTCAAGAAACATATATTGGGTGTTGTTGTCGCGTATGTATACGTTGTGGAGTTCCAGAAGAGGGGCCTCCCCCATGCACACTTTTTGTTAATCATGGAATCGACATATAAGCTCGTTGTTCCTGAGCAGTACGACCGGATCATTTCTGCCGAGCTCCCAAACAAGCAGAAGTATCCGGAGCTCTACGCTATGGTGGTAAAACATATGATGCATGGCCCATGTGGTGTTCTGAACCCTAAAAATGTTTGCATGCTTGCAGACGGATGCAAATGTAGATATCCACGCCCTTTCAATGAAAACACGGTGCAAGGGAAGGACTCATACCATGTTTATCGGCGGCGAGACAACGGTCAGCAGGCTAAGGTCCGGCATAAAATGCTAGACAACAGATGGGTGGTGCCTTACAACCCATACCTCCTCCAGATGTTCAATTGCCACATCAATGTTGAGGTCTGCTCTAGCATAAAGGCCGTGAAATACTTGTATAAGTACATATACAAGGGCCATGATCGGACTTCGTTCAGCATGGACCAACCCGATGCCGATGGTAACATTGATGAGATCAAAAGATACACAGATGCGAGGTGGGTTACTCCTCCGGAGGCGATGTGGAGGATATTTGGCTTCAACATGTGTGAGAATTCTCCGTCTGTCCTACAGTTGCCTCTTCATCTCCCAAATATGCATAGGATCACCTTCAGTACTCACTTAAATAGCAGTAGTAAAATTAACAAAGTACTCCATGTTTAATCTTAGAATACAAAACAGTGAAATAACCATGGTTAATCTTGGAGTAGAGTCCAAGCTGAACCTCACCTACTCCACCATCAGTCCAATGCACATGTACCGTGGAGTAAGTAAACTATCAAGTTAATGAAAATTTGACTATCAAAATTTAGCTACCGTGGAGTAGGATCAAAAATCACACATGATAAGTGAGCAGCAGCGATTTTTCTTTCTTTTTATCTGGAAGTGCAAAGAGGTCGAGCCCGGCATGACGTTCACCAATAATCTGAGCACCCGTTGCACAAGGTTCAACTTATATCTCACCTCGGCATCTACAGACAAAAGCCACATTTAAATCACTGAAACTTGCAACAGCAATCACTCCAGTTTTAAAACGTTTTGTTTAAGTTTCAGTTTCAGCAACAACAATCACTCCAGTTTCAACTTTCAAGCTGGCCAATTTCAGCAAACTGAGACAAGGGAGAAGAAGAAACTTGCCATGCGTGGGCTCTCACCGGGATAGGACGCCTTGGAGTTGAGCGGGCACTTGGCCTACGTGCTGCCCTTGCCGGCCTCGGCCTCGCCCTCAGTGAAGTAGTCCTCGACGCAGCTTTCAACGGCGGACACGAGCTTCTCCATGTTGCGCACCGTGAGTTGGTGCAGCTCCTGGACGGCCCACCTGAGCCAGATGAGCACGCAGACGGCGATGGCGACGCCGTAGTCGAACCGCGAGAAGCTCCCCATACCTAGATGACCGCCGCAGCTCCCCATCGCCAGATCTAGTGGGTACACCGCCGCCAAAATCAGATCGAGCCCCCCATCGCCTACTCCACCGTCATATCGAGCTCCTCAGTGGATAAAAGTTGAATCTTTCCTCACTAGACATGGATAGGAAGGGGGAGACGGAGACGAGGGCCATGGAGAGAGTGAAGACGCAGTGGAGACGGGAGCGAAGCGAGCGGCGGCGACACGAGCAGACGGGCGGCGGGCCGAGGCGACGGCGCGCGAGCTGGGGACGGGGGAGCGGGCGAGGAGAGTTGGGGATGGGAGACCGAGTGAGTGAGACAGAGTGCCCAGCGAGCGAGTAAGGGAGGAAATATCTTCGTTAGGAAATTTGTACGAACACCAACGACCTATAATTCGGAACAGAGATATATTATTAAAAAAATGCAATTGTTTGTTGTGAGATAAATGTTTTCAAGGGTTTATGTGAAAAATGTTATAGAATTTTTATATTAAATGAATAGGGTTAAATATGATTTATAAGTGAGCCTATTGTTTAGCTTGACTATAAAAATGCTTATATGTAACACTTTTGTTTATCATAGACAAAACGGATGGATTTAGATGGTGCTTTGGAAACATTGGCTGACGTAGCGATGATGGATTCGATTGAAAATTCATCGATTATTACACAACCAGAAGAGGTACATACAAATAGTTCTTCTTAATTATATGTTGCATATGATTATCATATATATTTGTTTTACAGATTGTGAGAGAGATCGAGATGGATTGTAGTGACATCCAAAAAAATTACAACGACAAGGATTTCGAGGATGATAAAACGGCAGAAGGAGAGGGGAAGTCACTCGGTGTTATAAAACAAAATGATGTGCAAACGATGATAGCTCATAACAAACCAAAAAGGGCAAATATAAATGTTATCCCAGAAGGTATTCGTTTTCAATGTGATTATCTTTCATTTGTGATATGGTATAATTGGTATTCAGTTAATTTTGCTCATTTCTTTATCATGTCCACAGACTACATATGTACCCCTAGAGATATTACAGTCATTGAATCAATCAGGTCTGCCCCTACAAAGACCAAGTTTGTCAATATTGGAGATGTCTCGTTATCAAAGGATGAGTTGGAATGCCTTATAAAGGATGATATGTTCTTGAACGGTGGTGTAAGACCAATCGCATACACTTTATACTTAATAATATTAACCTATGTGTAATATCTAATATTATAAAAATATATTGTAAATGGGCAATTGCATTGCAGGTGATAAATGCTTACATATATTGTATGCTTGCTCATGATCATTTACGAGACAGGATGGGTGATAGAGTACATATTATTAGCACGTATCTATGTGGACAGATAAAAATAGATGGAGAAAAAGACATAGACCCATCAAAATGTCGTCATATCGTACAGCAAGCTAACAAATTTCTGCAACAAGATATGGTAAGTCTCACCTCATTACATATACCTATAATGATTTATTGTTTTTAATTAGTTCATATGTACAATTATTATTACTATTTACTGTGTTGTATCTACGACTTATATGATATTTACACCAGCTATTCGTTCCGATCAACATTCCTCGGACTCACTGGTATCTATCAGTTGTCAATGCAAAAAAACATGAGATTCGTGTACTGGACTCACTTGGTGCTCAGGTCAAACGGATTGACCTTCTTACTACGGTAACTTTCGTTTATTTTTGGTATCCTTGGCATATCTTTTGTTTAGTACTTCAATCTTTATTTTTCATATAAAATAGTTACGAGGACTTGAGAAGCGTTTAAAACTAGCTGAACAGAGTCCAGGGTTTAACAGAGATCATAAATGGCCCGATCTCAATGTTACAAAATGGACGATCGTAGAACAGTTTGAAGAGGCAGTGCAAACGGATGGGTAAGCTTTTTTCATATATTGCAAAATATTGTGTTTTGTACCCTTGAACACTGAGATATCAGATAATAAAAACTATCATCAAGACAAATTTAAATTTAATCGACGCATGTTGGTAGGTATAATGAACCTTATTGTTTGTTCAAATAGTTTGATTCTTATGGATGATATTCTAAATCATCATTCTATAATATTGTAGCGTATCGTGTGGACTGTTTATGCTAAATTATATGGAATATTGGGTAAGAGATGCATTATCTGATCAATTCACTCAGGTATTTCATTTTCATAGACTATCTCATCATTTTAACTCAAAATATTATACGGAAGTTGATTTCAAAAAACTGCAGGAGGATATGAAACACTTTCGACAAAAATTAGTTGTCATATTGCTCGATTCAGACTTGAATCGCATAAAAGGAAATCCAATATATTACGAATCTGATGATGAAAAAAGTTTACATAGTTCTGATTGCGAGTTGCTAGATGATCCACCTAACGGAGTCGAAGACAAACGACCTACCGCAATCCCCGCCATGCCCGTGGATCAACATGAATTAATTATCGGGCTTTGCAACTACATCACATCCATCGATGATGCAAAGTGTTTGGAGTAAGCATCATTTATGAATATGTAATGTGTTGGTATACATTATTATGATTCCTAACATCCATTTTTCAGGAAGGAATGGGTGCGAAACTCAACACCCCATCCAATGGGCTTAAGTCTCAAAAAAATTCAAGGTATACTTAACATGGAGCAACCTATGGATAATGATTCTTTCAACATGGCCGTGCGTTTACTGGGATGTGATGAGTTATTTGGGCTCCTAGACCCTCCTGAACACTACATGGATCTACGATTTTGTGTATGTTATCACAATTATTACTTCATAAAATTTAGTATCAACATGTTTCTAAGTTTTTTTCTTAATCAGACCACGATATTAGATTCAACACGAGATCGAAAGTTTTGTGATAAGACAACTATTCAGATGTTGGCAACACTGTTTGATAGCCCGCCTGGTAATGATTACAACATCTCATCGTGCAACATGGTAAGTAAGATCTTTTGTCCATTGTTTTCGTGGTTGTCATAGTTTATTGTTTCTAATAGCTACCACTTCTAGATTTATCTCCCATATGCATCTGTCGGTCGATACATGTTGTATGTTATCGATAAACATGCACGTCGTGTAAATATTTTGGACCCTATCCTTATATCACAATCGCCGGAGGTTAAAAATCTAAGGTATTTAGTGAAATTACAAAGATACGCGAGGGAATTCAACGACGCACTTGAAATAAAGCAACACGGATGGAATTCAGATATATCTAAATGGCAACGTGTATTCCCGCCTGGTATTCCAACAAGCATGGATGGGTAAATTTATATATTTCATTATCATAATATTTTAAATATAAGCATTTGTTATCACTATATTCAAGGTAATATTGATTTAATAAATTGCAGGGATGCGTCTGGCTATTTTGTTTTTTATTTTATGCTTTGGTGGAACGGTAAAAAATTGGTTCGTCCGGTTATTATGGTGAGTACTCTCGGTTACACATTTTAGTAACTTTGACATGAAGTATTGATACTGAGTACATATATTGTTTGTGCAGGATGGATATGAGTTGAGAATCCAGTTCTTATTATATCTGCTCAAACATTATATGAATGAAGCTAAAGAAAACTTTCCTGATATTGTGCGAGAATTTCTTAAGCGCATCAAGTAGATCTTAATTTGATGCAGATGTTAAGTTGGATCATTTGATCTATATGGACACAAATGTTAAATTACATTTATATGAGTTTACATTGTAAGAAAAGTGAACTTGAATTACTACTTGACTGGAGTTGTGCTATCTTGATGCAAAACTTAATATGTGCTTTGATAATGTTGTTTATAAATAAATTACTATGATAAATAAATTACTATGATGCAAAACTTAATATGTGCTATCTTTGATAATGCACAGTTGGTACATCGTCATCGTCCTATCCTGACACCCCATCCCACTCGATCGCTTCCCTCCTACGCGAAAAAAACGTTCTCCTCAATCCCCTCCCATCATTTGTGAGACTATTATCTTGGGGAAAAAATCGACTTGATGCGTGCATTATGATTTCGGTGACAAACGCACCTATCTATGGCCGTACCGTTCTTTAATAAAAAAAATCAAAAGTCCGTGGCAACGCACGGGCACTCTACTAGTTGTAGGAAAAAAGAGAGCATGGAGGGGGAGCGAGAGAAGGAAAGAGAGAACAGGATGGGAGGGGATTGAGGAGAACGTTTTTTTCGCGTAGGAGGGAAGCGATCGAGTGGGATGGGGTGTCAGGATAGGACGATGACGATGTACCAACTGTGCAATTAGGAGTAGAGATTCATCAAAATCTTATAAAATAAAAAAAAATCAATAAATATGAAGCCACCATCTTAACAACAAATGTCGCTACCCATATCCTTTTAATGAATAAGTGGAGATAGTCGAACTGCCTATCCAGATCTCACATTAAAGTCCAACATCCAAAGGTGAAGGCTCCAACCAAAATGCATTGTTTGGTCTGGGTTACACGCCGCTCCGGCGCACTCTTAGATTCATCAAGCTTGCCCGTCTATCATCTATTGGCTAGATAATTAATTGCCAACCAAACTCCCTTGACAAAGAAACACAACCATTCTTTCACATATTGCCAAATTTTTGCATCCGGGTTTCATGATTATTCGAAACAAGCTTGTTGAACATACCTAACAAGACACCCACCGGGGACAAAGATGACGGTGGATGAATAAAGAGAAATAATTAAGGAACGAGCTTATAGGCCTTCATCTTATCGATCCAACTTCTGAAGGATTTGACCGTGTTCCGGAAGCCGAGAAAACCGCGCTCCTTGCTCTTGTTCATGCTGTCCACGAGCACCCAATCGGAACCAAAGACCTCGACGATCTCCGCCCACACCGCCTCCTTCCCGGCCATGGCCTCTGACAGCTTGAACCGGTTCTCCTCCCCCTCGTACCCCGTCCACTCCAGCCCGAAACGGGCGGCGAGCACCGGCCACAGCTGCCTCCACCTGAACACGTCTCCGTTGCTGCAGTTGAACGCCTGGTTCTTGGCCGCCGGGTCCACGACCGCCCAGACCTGCTGCTCGGCCACGAGATCAGCGTCGGAAGCGGTGCAGAACCCGTCCCAGAAGTTGCGGGACCACGGCCACCGCAGCGTGGCGTGCTCCTTGCGGCAGATGGCAGCGTACACGCAGAGGATGCTAATGGTGCTGATGATGCTCCGTGGTGAGACGCCGTGGATGATGCAGGGCCGGTGCACGGACCAGCTGACGTCGGCACCGCCGCGTCGCCGTCGGGACACCTCGTCGAAGAGGATGTCCTCCTGATCGTAGTAGAAGACGGGGCAGCTTCGGCGCGGCACGTCCTCGGTATACGGCGGCTCCGGCGCGGTGACCTCGCCGAGGGCGTCGAACGGTCCGAGGTAGTGCTTGGTCCCGGTCTGGAGACAGACGTGGGCGAGGTTAGGACCGACGGCGGAGAGGACGTTCCGAAGCATGGCGGAGTTAACCTTCCGGTTGTCCTCCTCTGTTGCGTGCGGGGACCAGGTGGTGTAGAATACATGGGTGATGTCGGTGAGTGGCGCGAGGGCCCCGGCGACGGCGGCGGGATCGGTGAGGTCGACGAGGATGCAGGTGACAGAGGACGAGGAGGAAGACCATGTCGGCGGCGGGCGGCGGGAGAGCGCGTAGACCTTCCATGGGCCGCCGGGGGTGTCCGGTCGCGGGAGGATGTCCACGAGATAGCTGCCCACTATGCCGGTGGCGCCGACGACCAGCGCTACGCTCTTGAAGGAATGCTTATCGGAGCCGACCTCATCGTCCGGGGACTTGCTCATGCTCCCGTCCCTGGCCAATGGCACGGTGTATGGTTCAATGGATGGCCCGTGCTTGAGTACTGGACTATGTCAGGCGCTGAGATATACTCCTAGTATATAGATCAAAGATTCTTACCACTTACGATTGCATGCCGCGAGCCATAGACATTCCGTTGAAAAGTGATGCCATTTCGAGCCTACATTAAAAAGATGCATTTTCTTTTACGATATGTCCATGCAGCATTCATTATTAAGATTCAGGATAATGTGTGTGTGGCCTTGAGACTTGAGAGGAGGCCTGCTCCGTCAAAGCAACGTCTAGAAGCACACGTGCTGAAATTCGTCCGTCAAGAACAATTCTTCCCCAATCGATTCTTTGCTGGGCCAGCGACGTCGACCGACCGCAATTCTTCTTCTTGGATGCCGGAATTTTACCGCTGCTCGATCGATGTCGGTGAAATTCACGAAATCGGGGGAATAACCCGACTATTTTATTCAACTTGTGCGTGTAATTTTTTGTTGAAACTGTTTTTCCTTTTTTTAGGATGAAATTGTTTTTCCTTATGACTCGCGCTAAATGTAATTTTCATGTTGTTTGCCGGCAAGTGGGTCCATCTGTGCCCCTGTAGTCTTTTTTTATATACACATAAGCATGCATATCATTGATTAATAGAAAAAAGGGTTTAGAAACTTGTCCACACGTACATGTCATGCTGCGGAAGACACGACACCTAATACAAATCTACCCCTCGGGCCTAGCCCACCTAGCTAGCCAATCAAAACAAAAACCTAAATCTCTCCTGAATCCACTCTCTCGCTCGCGTCACAATCCTTACCCAAAGCATCACGGACGGAAGGGATGGCTCCGTCAAACACTAAGGAATTGCGATGCAGCCACAACTCTCACAGAACTAGAGTCGCCAGGGTGTTGAAGTCTTTGCGGAATGGCCCGATCACCTTGCCTGCCCAGAACTCGAGCCCTTGGAGCGGAGGTCGTCCTTCCCGCTGTAAACGGCCGCGGAAATCTCGTGCCTGCCGGGATCTTGGCCTTGCCGGCCTCCACGTCCCCCAGAAACTTGTTGAACCGCTCCTCCTCGCGCTTCTTCAAGAGGAACCTGTAGGCATGATGAGTGGTGGTGGTGGTTTCATCAGTAGGGTGTCACCTTCAGACTTCTGGGGGTTTTTCCTACTCTGTTGAAGCTTTTTTGTTTTTGGAGCCACAAGCGCTTCAGGTTTCACACTAGCCGGTTCAGTTAACCACTGCCACTTACAGTGGATTTGTTAAATCACATACAGTATAGATCATGCCCACTCTTTGTTCAGGTCAAAGTAATCGCTGCTGGTCCAGTAGAGGATTTGCAGCGAGAACTTTGCACAAGAAGCAGGGCCGTACCTAAGAATCCGGGGGCCCGGTGCAAAATATGAAATTGGGCCCTTTATATAGAAATACTAATTGTGAAATTACTATATAATTTATTTAGCACACTACAAATATAATATTGTCAATAATATTACAAGAGCACTACATGATGAGAAGAGAGCATATGAATCCAATGCTACCCTAAAATTTATTTGAGAATTTGTGAAGTGATTTGCTTCAACGATAACAGAGAAGTGGAAAAGAATAGGTTGTACTAATTTCGAATATGATGCATGAGGAATTTACGAATTATATATGAAACAACTATTTATGTGTGGGCATATATTATTTATTTAGCATAATGCAGATATAGGTTGTGTTCGGATTTCGTTCACTCTGGTTCCACTTCAGAAAAAGGGGAAGCGCATTTTTAGTCGCTCCATAAAATATAACACGAAGCCGCCTGCTCAGCTTCAGGAGAGGAGGACATCTGAACAGCCTCATAATCTCCTCAATAATATTACAAGAGTGATAGATGATGAGAAGAAAAACTAATAGATGAGCACAAAGCATATTAATCCTTTACTACCATCAAATTTATTTGTAGAATTTGCCAAGTGATTTGCTTCAACGACAACGTTGGATGGGGAATTTTGTAATTATGAGATCACTATAATTTTTTAATTAACGAAGAACTGGAGACGAATAGTAGTACATTGTAACGCATGGGAATTTGTGAAGTAGCGCTGATTACTACCATTAATTGCTAGTAGTATTTAAGTGGAGTGAGAGATCAAGAGAAAGATGTGCGCTCTTGTGCTGGTTGGCCTTGAAATCTGAAATTCGTTGGCGTTGCAAGTTGGACAGTTGCACACAGGATATTACTAGTACCATTAATTGCTATTAAGATAATTTAGGGGCCCTAAAATCTCAGAGGCCCTGTGCCATCGCACACTCTGCACTTGCTTGCCGTACGGGCCTGACAAGAAGCTAGTGATGTCTTGAGAGTCTTCGCTCTTGTATTGCACATAAAGGTTTCAGACTGACCACGTATATATCTAATGGTTGCTCGCACAAAAAGTTGCATCTCTAATGGTGTTTCCACGCAAGTTGGCGCTCGCATGTGGTGAAGAATGGATCAAAAGATCGCGAATCTCGTGGTGTAAAAACCCTGAATTGTCAAACTAAGCTTTCTTGATGATGTTGTGTGTGGCACTGCAGATAACAGAGTGATCTTTGGGAACTAAGCTTTCTTGGATATGAAGTATGACCGTTAAAATACCGTAAGGCCCAAAAAGTGGCACATCACAAATAGGATTGATGGATTGTTGGATGCTGGATGAGAAGGAGACGAACTAGGAGATGATGTGCCGAGAAGAAGGGAAGAGCATTCTTGAGAGTCTATTCATTTTCAGAGAAAATGTTCAGAATATTCATCAGGTTTGTTAAACCTAGCTCACACATCCGGTACAGCTTAGCCTCTTCACACGCAATGCCCACACATGGTCTCCTTATTTACAGTGGACCCCTCACCACACGACGGCCTAGCCAAACTAGATTGGCACCCCTCTCCCTTTACTGTCCTCTCGAAGTCTGTCACAACCATCGCTGGATTCCATTACCGGTGATAACAGAACAAGAGTCGCAGCATCCACATGTGCCAACGATGACCCAAGATAAGGGTGAGGACGCGACAAATACGTGCCAGGTGTTCAAGATTTTTTTTATGGTGAACTTCAGAAGTCAAAAAGCATAATGAAACCCGCAAAATGCAAAATAGCTACACAAGAGCTCCTGGTGCCTTCCAAGCCTACCGCTACAAAGGAAGTGGACTACCCTCTATGAATTGTCCATCTCTCAACTTGAAGCATTTTTTAATCCTTCGTCGGCTATTTTATGGATCAATATAGGTCGAACTATCAGAGTGAGGATGTCCTAGTTGATCCCATGCAACTATTCATGACCTGCTTCCAATTCAATGTGGAACTTGCCACGCCATCCAAAATTCAAAAAACAGACAGCTCTAATTGCAATCTCTTTCATGCCCAAGGAAGGACGACCGGTCGACTGTGCGTTCGGAATTCATTCAGAAAAGCAGTTAGACAAACACCCAACCAATTCATTCATATATTCATGTACTCCCAACTCCCAAGGATGTTTGGTCACTGCATTGGATAAACTGGCCCTGAATTCACAGTGCAGATACAGCTCTAACTATGCCAAATTGCCAATAATCAAGAAAATTGAAACGGTCAGAAGCACGACCAGTGCAATCAAAAGGATGATCGAACAGTTCACTGGAAATCATTCCATCCATCTTACTATAGATTCTTAGAATTCAGACAAGCACAACAATGCGCTCGAAAGGATAGTCGATCACATGTGCTCATTACATTTGCAACTCAAGCAAGACGAACTTTTAGCAGGTTCGAATTCAGAAAAACAAACACCACGACAGTTAAGCTGTTCGGAATTCGGAAAACACAACCAATTCATTCAATCAGTCATCAATACACTCCAAAGGATTCGATCACATCACTGCCCAGTGCATTGCACATAGCTAAACCATTCCAACCATCCTATTCCTAGCAGAGATTAATTAGAGACAGAGCAACTTCTGATTATGATAGCTTGGTAGAAAAAAGACACATGGTCTTGGTTCGATTTCAGAAAAGTACACAAGCTGTCATTCACGATTCGGAGAAGAAAATCAAACACGCAGCTGATGATAAGTGACACTCAATCTAGTCGAACACGGCCAACTTCTTGTGATGTGTTCACTCGGCAAAAAATTGTGTGATGTGTTCTCCACGCAAGTTGGCGCTCGTGCGTGGCGAGGAATGGATCAAAGATCCTAAATCTCGTGTTGTAAAAACCCTGGATTGTAAAACTAAGCTTTCTTGATGATGCTATGTGTGGCACTGCAGATTACAACATGATCTTTGGGGAGAATGTCACGACTGATCTGTGTTGAAGATAACAACGTTAGTGGATAAAAGGAATGCCACTCGTTTGCGCCCTTTCTTGCACTACCCCATGAGCAGGGAATTTCAAAGATGACTGAAAATTTTGCCTCCACTAGTGCCTAGTGTCTGAACTTTTCTTGAGTTGGATTTCTTTTCAACATGACTGAACTAGTTTTCAGAACCTGACCCAGAAAGCAGATGAGCATTTCTTTTCCAGAACCGGGCATCTACCCCTAAAGCAGATGAGCATTGACTCTGAAATCTGGAGAAAAAATAACTCATGCTAGATCTACCAGCAGCAGTTTCCCATTTGTACTCATGCATGAATCCATCCAAAAGTGATGACATTTCGAGCCACTGCATAAGAAAAAGAGATTGTGCATGCAGCATTCAGTCAGATTCAGGATAAGAACTGAAGCTCCTGCCTCTGCCTGCAATAATGTGTGTGGACTAGAGAAGAGGCCTGCTCCGCCAAGCAACATCTAGAAACTCACGTGCTGAAATTCATTCATGAAAAACAATTCTTCCTCAATTTGATTCTTTGCTGGCCGGCGATGTCGACCGACAGCAACTTTCTAGCATCCCTTCTTTGTAAGCTTCTGTTCCAAGGTTAATAATTGCAAAAGCTTATATTGAAAAGTTAAAAAAGCATAATGAAACAAGGAAAATTGATTGTCGCTATACAAGAGCTCCTGATGCTTTCCAAGCCTACCACTACAAAGGCAGTGGACTGCTCTCCATGAATTGTGCATCTTTCAACTTGAAGCATTTCTGAATCCTTCATTTGCTCTTTTATAGTGCAATATAGGCCGAACTACCTAGTTTTACCGGATCTGCTAAAACGCATGTACATGTGTTTTAAGCATGTCACATATACCCAGTTTGATTTGTTTGTCCCTATTTTTCGCGCTGGGCGATCGTAGCGTTTTGAGGTGGGGGCGAACTGTTATGGGCCTTTTTTTTGTTTGTTCAACTGGCTGAAGTTTTTTTAGCGATTTGTCTTCATCCTCTGAAGCGAGGTGGGCCTGGGCCATATACTTTTTTATGTTTTTTCTCTGTCATGTTTTCTTTTCTGTTTTGATTTTTTGGTTGTTTTATTGTTTTCTTTTTGTTTCTATTTCAGTTCCGGATTTTTATTATTTTTTATTTTTTATAAATTTTCTATATCTTTTCACGACATACTGTGAACATTTTTAAATACTTACTTTTTTTTAACATGATAAAATTTTTAATACATATTTATGTTTTTGTTATATAAAATAAACATATTTAATATAGAATTTTTTTTTATAAAAAATTAATATCATATGATACTTATTTTTTTAAGACACACTAAATATTTTTTAGCATTATATGATAATTTTTCATCAACGTGTCCCAGCTGCAATTCACCGACTTTGTTTTCTCAGTTGCAAGTTGACCAATGAGTCGTAACAGGGTCCGATTTGTTTTTCTCAGTTGCAAGTCCACCTACTAGTCACAACTGGGTCTGACTTTTTTTCTCGGTTGCATGTCCACCAATAAGTCGCAACTGGGTCCGCCTTTTTATTCTCAGTTGCATGTTCACCAACGAGTCGTAACTGAGTCTGTCATTCTTTTCAGTTGCATGTCCACCAACAAGTCGTAACTGTGTCTAACTTTTTTTTTTCTCAGTTGCAAGTTTACCGATGAGTCGCAACTGGTTTGAATTTTTTCTCAGTTGCAAGTCCATCAACAAGTCGCAACTGAGTTCAATTTTTTTAGTTGCATGTCTCCCAACGAGTCACAACTGGGTTCAACTATTTTTTTCCCCAGTTGCAAGTCCATCAACAAGTTGCAACTGGGTCTAACTTTTTTTCACTTGCATGTCCACCAACGAGTTGCAACTGGGTCCAACTTTTTTTTCTCAATTGCAAGTTCACCAATGAGTCGCAACTGGGTTTGACTTTTTTCAGTTGCAACTCCCTCAACGAATCGCAACAGGGTTCGACTTTTTTTCCAGTTTCATGTCCACCAACGAGTCGTAACTGGGTTCGGCTATTTGTTTTCTCAGTTGCAAGTCCACTAACGACTCGCAACTAGATCCATCTTTTTTTAGTTTCATGTCCATCAACGAGTCGCAACTGGGTCCAACTTTTTTTTCTTAGTTGCAAGTTCGCCAATGAGTCGCAACTAGGTCTGACTTTTTTGTCGGTTGAATGTCCATCAACAAGCCGCAACAAGGTTCGACTTTTTTTCAGTTGCATGTCCAGCAACGAACCGTAACTGGGTTCGACTATTTTTTTTCTCAGTTGCAAGTCCACCAACGAGTCGCAACTGGGTTCGACTATTTTTTCATTTTTTTTATTTTTATCTGTATATTTTCGTATATATATTTAATATTTTTCATGCATCTTTAAAATTTTAAAATACAAGATCAAGATTTTTTTGATCCATTTTTTTAAATTAGATGATCAACATTTTTTTATACAAATTGTATAATTTTGCTATATACTTTATAAATATGTGGTCAATATTTTGTTCATATATGGTTTAACAATTTTAAATACATGATTAGAAATTTTAATATATTATAAAACAATTCCATATACAATTATTAAATTTAATACCTGATCAACATCGTTTCATGAATAATTGAAATATGTTTTATACATTTTTCTTATATATGATAAACAAATTTTATACATGTTCATTATTAAAAAAAATGCTTGATTAATATTGATTAAATAACATTATGAATTTTTTCATTCATAACTTAATTTGTGTTTACATGAAAAGCATTTTAAATATAACTATTGATATTATTATAAATTTTAAAAAATAAAAATATAATATAAACATAAAATGAGGCTGTGACCTCCCACATAATTGGATTGGCCCATTACGCACCTAGAAAATTGGGCGAATGATAGTTTTTCTTTTGGGCTCTGCTAGGAATCATCCGGCTGATTTCCGTCCCGAGCCGTTGGATCTGTCCCTTCGCAGCTGTTGGATTTAAAAAAAAATCAATCTCATCTCATCTTCCTTCAACCGCAGGGAAGCACCGGCGGCACGGAGATGCTCCACTGCAGCGCCAACTCCAGCGTCGCTTCGGTGGTGCTCCATCGCATCTGCGACAACGATGCGCGGTGCTCCCATGCAGCATCGGCGGCCCACAAAAACTCCGGCCATGATTCATTGCAACTGCGACACGCCGACGCCGGTACACAGTGCTTCAACGCAGCTCCGGCGATCCGCCGCAACTCCACTGACGAAGGCCGGCGCTGCTGCAACACCGGCGCGACGGTGCTCCACTGCAGCTACGACGCCGGCGCGCGGTGCTTCAACGCAGCACCGGCGGCCCGTCGCAACTCCGTCCACCGCGAGGCCAGTACGGGGTGCTCCAATGCAGCGCTAGTGGCCCCGTCGCAGCATCGCTAGCATTCGGCGGCGCTCCATTGCAATATCCAGTGGCGCTCCATTTTCAGCACCGATAGCTCCAGCGGAGATCCATTGCAATCTCGGGTGACGCTTCATTTGCAACTCTGTCGAGGCGAAAAAGCTCCAACGCAGCATTGATGCGAGCTGCCCAGCCTCTCCCCTGCGTGCTGCGTTGCATCGTCGGCGATGGGTGGTCCCCGTTTGCACTATCCATGGCAGAAGGGACTTGCACAGGAGGCCATGGCGAAGGGGATAAAACGAGCGATTTTGACTGGTTCTCGTTCTGGACGAAGAGATAAGACCTGGTATGAGGATAGGTCCCACCAGGACGCGTGGCATCAGTAGGACGCGGTTTAAGCCAGAGAAAGATCATCCGGTTGAATATAAGCACTTTCCTTTTCTTTTTCACAAAAGTTTGATGGGTCTTTTGTTTTCGCGAAACAAATAAAAAAAGACAAAGCAAACTGGGGGTAAGCGGACGAGCAGGGGTGAATAGCGCTGGAGAAAACGGTGTGACGTCAGCCTACATGTGCCATATTATGTCATATGTACATGTGCTTTTGACAGACCTTTTTTTTACGGGATAACTACCTAGTTGGTCCGATGTGATTATTCACCACCTGCTTCCAATTCAATGTGGAACTTACCACACCATGCAAATTTCAGAGTACATTCATAAGCTAGGAAGGACAATCAGTCGCATGTGCGTTATGAATTCAGAAAAAAATTAAACAAACACCCAACCAATTCATTCACTTCCAAGGATGTGTGGTCAGTGCATCCGATATATTGGCTCTAAATTCACAGTGCAGATACAGCTCTAGCTATGCCAATGCGGTCAAGAGTCAGAAGCACAACCAGTGCGCTCCAAAGTATGATCAAACAGTACACTGGAAACCATTCCAACCATCTTATACAGATTATGAATATTCAGACAAGCACAACAATGCGCTCGAAAGTATGATCACTGCATTGCCGTAGCCGGCGCCGCTAAACTTCTTGCGGATCACCCTGTAGTCTTGTGTCCCACGACCCTGATGACTGCTGCTCCTCGAGGTAGTCGTAGTACCCCCGCCATAGTGATGCCTGATCTAACTCCATGTCACTGTACACGAAGACTGTCTTGATCATCTTCTCCGGCGCCAGCCGCGCGTCCACGGCCGTCCGGAGGATCTGGTCGAACACCGCCTGGAAGTTGGTGTTCATGTACCACTGCATGCACCTCACGAAGCCCTGGAGTCGAGCCCTTGGAGTGGAGCTCTGAAACGTTGTCGTCCTTGCCGCGGTAAGCGGCCGCGGCGATCTTGCGCCTGCCGAGATCTTTGGCCTTGCCGGCCTCCACGTCCTCCAGGTACTTGTCGAATCGCTTCTCGTCGTGCTTCTTGAAGAGGAACCTGTAGGCATGATGATCGGTGGTGGTGGTTTCAGCAGTGGGGGGTGTCACCTTCAAGACTTCTGGGGTTTTGAACTTTTTCTTCTCTGTTGAAGGTTGTTTTGTCTTAGGGAGCCACAAGCGCTTCAGGTTTCACACTCACCAGTTAAGTTAACAACTGCCACTTACAGTGGACTTGTTAAATCACATACAGTGTAGATCATGCCCACTCTTTGTTTAGCTCAAAGTAATATCTGCTGGTCCAGTAGAGAATTTGCAGCCAGAACTTTGCACAAGAAGCCAGGTTTTAGCCATTATATCTATTGGCTGCTCGTACAGAAAGCTGCATCATGCGTTCTCCAGGCAAGTTGACGCTCGCGCGTGACGAAGAACATATCAAACTAAGATTTCCTGATGATGTTGTGTGTGGCACTGCAGATAACATCATGATCTTTTGTTAGCTCTAATTCCTTGCTAGGGTTTGATATGGGGATCGAATTCAAATTACAGGCTGGAGGTAGGAGACGGAGTTCGTCCTCCTCCTTGCCAGCTACTCACGCCACCGGCTACTAGCCGTTTCTCCAAGACCCCGAACCGGTACACGCTCTTGTCTATTTAAACTAGGTAGCCCACTCGGGCCCAGCCAACTGAGCTGGTAAGCGAGGCGCTCGCTTGGGCCGGCCCTTGACTTGAACTCCTCCTTGGCGCGCGTCGTCTTCAGTAGGGACGCTGACAATCCCACTAACGGGGATCAACCCCGGCAAATCCCATGGTCAGGGACCCTGGGTTAGTTATGAGAGGTGCAGGTTGGACGATAGCTCGTCGGCAAACAGGGAGGCTTGCTCCTGCTCGATATTATTGATTGGGGAGATGTGATTACAGTAGATGCCAAGGCTAGAGCGCACAAGGCTAGGGTTACAGGTGAGATTAGATGTCTTTGGCGTCGCCCCTCCTAGCCCTTATATACTGGGCTAGGTCTCGGGGAGTTCATCTACGTGTACAAGTAAACTTTCCTAACCCTAGCTTGATCCGTACGGCAGGTCTTCGCACCTTCCTTGTGAGTCGAGGACTCCTACGTCGGTGCCAACTAGCGGGCCGAGGCCGTATCTTCATGGGCCTTCTGCCTTCATGGACACCAGGTAGGCTCATTTGTAGGAGTCGTGGGGTCACCCCCTCGTCAGTAGCCCCCGAGTGCCTGGGGGACTCGAAGAGTCGCGCAGGGACTCGAGTACATTCATTTGTCGTTCATTTGATATGCACGGTTCATCCGTGGGTCGCTGGCAGTCTGGTGGCCATGACAAAACCTGTTTCGAGGGATGCTAAGCTGAAAGGGCCCAAGGAGTCGACGGATCGAGCCTTGGTGAATTGCGCTAGGGAAAATACCACAGTAGCCCAATCAAACCCACGTCCCTCGACGTGAGCTTGGGACACTGGTATCGAGCAAAATTCCGTCCGCTTCAGGTCTTACGGTGTTCATTTGCCGCCAGTAATGTGTGTAGCCTAAGGCGCGTCCGCCCGGCTTATCTATCATGCTCTGCGCATGGGAAAGGTTGGGAGTGAAATCGCTCTTCGGCAAGTCCCATCCCGGCCGTACTTCGCAGCGGGGTCTTACCTACACGCTAATATTGCGTGGCTTCTGGGCACAGTGTATCGTGTTCCAGGAATGTGTGTTTTTGAGGTGCGGAGCCTTTAGCATTGCACCCGCTTGGAACAGAACATCAAGAGAGCTGTTCACTTATTCACCCGAGGAGCTTTGTCTCGAGTGCTCAGTCGGGGGGTTTTTGCGAGTAATCACTCGAATGCCGTTTTTCGGCTCCTGAGGTGAGGGAGCACCTGGGACTCGAAGCGCCGTATAGTCCTGGCGAGTTTTATGTTTGTCTTGCGTCGGGTTGAGGGAGCACCCGAGACTCTCATTGGGTCGAGTGTTCACTCGGGCACGTGGTTAGATTTTAGGTGAGGGAGCACCCGAGACTCTCATGATGTACACTCCCGATGGGAGTAAGATGTTTTTCTGCCTTGGGGAAAAGATCTGAAAATATGGAATCTCTGGGTCTTGATGGCGTATTGGTACGCTTTTGCTGTGATATGACGTTGGCGTGGTCTTCTGCAATTTGTTGACCGCTGCGGTCTGTCGTGTGAAATGACTTGGCGCTATCCCGCCGAAATTTTCCCGTCGCGCGATCATGGTCCTCTTTTTGCGCGCGTAGTGGGCGGTGTTGTTACTGTGCCGGTTGGATTTTCCATACTTTTCGCCCCTGTATGGGATCGTGCCACATTTTACTGGGCGAAAATGTTGTATGGTGGACCTTCTTGTGGGGCTCTTTGAGTTAAATACCATGTGGCTGGGTAAGTTTTATGTTTTACCCGACCATTGCATTTCTCCTCTTTCTCTGCTTCCTTTGTGTTCCAGAGCTTTCGACTTTTCTCTTCTGCCTCCTGCCGTGGGATCTATGTCCAAGCGCTCCCGTGCTGCTGTCGAGTCGGCCAAGATGTCCGGCAAGTGGGAGCGCTCCACGTTCGGGGCTGGAGATCTAGAGGCACTGGTCGCAGATGGCGTGGTGGTGGAGGACGATGTGCGCCTTCCTGGTGAAGAGTCGATCCCAGCGCCGGCGGTGGGCGAGCGGGTATGCTTCCAGGCTTTCTTCCACCGAGGGTTTGCTCTTCCGCTGCATCCTTTTGTACGGGGCTTGCTGTATTCTTATCGGCTTCAGTTGCATGACCTGACTCCCAATGAGATTTTGCACATTGCGTGTTTCATCACTCTTTGCGAAGCTTTCCTGGGGATTTATCCCCATTGGGGACTTTGGAGGCGCCTTTTTAGTGTAAAAAGGACGAACTCTGAGTACGCCGTGGGTCGAGTGGGTATCTCCATTGGGGATAAACATGCGTATTTTGACTTGGAGAAGATCGATTCTGTTAGTGGCTGGCGAAGGGGCTGGTTTTATCTGAAGGATCGCTTTGTTGTTGGTCAGCAATTTGGTCTTGCTTCTTTCAATCCGAACACTCGGGCGGTCAGACAGTCTTCGTGGTCTCATTCTTTAACCGAAGTGGAGTCATCCGCGCTGACTCCATTTTTGGAGAGGATCTCTGTGTTGAAGGATAACTTGACTGGTGGTCAACTTATCTCTGTTTTTGTTGGGAGGCGAGTTCAACAGTTGCAGCATCAAGATCACCCTATGTGGCAGTACAAGGGACTCGATGACTCGACGAGATGCGCGCCTGAAGAGCTAGAACCTGATGACCTGCTGGCTCGCATCCAGCACGTGACCAAGTGCTCTAGTATTTTCGAGATGCGCCTTGTCCTTCCATATGCTTCTGATCATCCTCCGCCGCCGGTTGGTTCCATGTTCCTTCATCTGCTTGGACGAGTACCTGGTTTCGTTTTGTTGTTGACATTGCTTGTCTTGCAGGGCCATGCTCTAGTGCCGTGTAACCCTCCGCAGCCGGAGGACGCCGATATTCTTGAAGAGCCTGATGCTTCCGCAGCTGAAAATGTTGCGCCGGCTCTTAATGCTGAGATTGTTCTAGTGGAGACCGGGGATAGTGAGGACTCGAGTCCCTTTCGGGTGAAGCGATCACGTCCTTTGGGTGCTGAAGATCATGCTGCGTTAGGTGATGACGTCTCTCCTGCTGCTCCTTTTGCTGGTCCTTCTCCTTCGGCTGCTGCTCCGGCCCCTCCTCCCAAGAGGGCCAGGCTTGGGAGGCTGGGGCGTCCTCGTGCTGCGCGCGTCGGGTAGGATTCTTGCGTGATTTGTGTCTGTTCCGTTGTCTTTGTTCTTGCGTGTGATAATGTTTTACTTTGTAGTGCTGCGCCTGCTCCGGCTGTTTTGTGCACCAGTGCAGCTGCTACTGATCTGAAGTCGACGAGTTCTGGGGCGGCAGCCAAGCATCTTGAGGTCCACTCGGCTGCCGTTGGACAATCTGGGCCGACGGCGACTCCTGCTGTTTCGACTGCGGGTGTAGTTCCCGGTGTACCTTCTTCTGGGGCGCCTGGTACTACTGCTTATGAGCCTAGGCCGGCCGAGCTTGGTCCTCCGTACTTTGGCCGTCCTGGTCTGGCAATTGAAGAAAAGGCCCGTGCTTTCGACCATGTCTCCCAGCTGGTAAGATGTTTCGTGTCTGTGTCATTTTATCATCGGGGGCACGGCAGTGCTCCCGATGGGAGTAGCCCCCGCGGCTAGAAGTAACTGTTTGCAGTTGCTTGTAGTCTTGCCTTTAATTAACACCTGATTGCCTGGTTCTTGCATCCTGTTTTCCAGCACTGTGAGCGTTTGGTTCTTGATGTTGAGCGTTGGCAACGGGCCCATGAGTCTGCCCAAGACGCCTTATCTGCTATAGATAGTAAGTTTTTATTCTTGTGCTGCTGTCTTTTTGGGTGCTTCGCCTGTTGTTTCTGAGTGCTGCTTTTGCCTTGCATGTCGTCGCCAGGCTGCTGAGAAACGAGCCGAAAAGGCGGAAAGGACTGTTTACGTTCTCGAGGCTGCCTTGGCTTCCAAGGAGGCGGAGCTGCATGGTCAACATGAGGATCTGGTTCGCCTTCGCCAGGCTGAGGACGCGCGTGCTCAGGTGGAGGCACTCGAGGGCAAACGTCTTCGCACCTTGGTGGGCTCGCTTGTGTGTAAGTTCTGTGTTTGACTGTTGCTGTTTCCACTGTTTGCCTTTGGTGACGTTTCTTTGTTTGGTGCAGCTGCTGTAGGTGCTGAGCCGAAGGAAGCTGCTGCGTCGGGGTCTGGGATTCTTCAAGGTGCCGTTGATGCTGTTGCAGATGCTGTTGCAGTGGTCGAAGACGTCTGTGCCCGGGCTTCCAATGTTGTGGGTCTTGCGTACGAGCACCTTACACCGGAGGGTACAAAGGTGCCCGATGGCCTGGGTGCTCGGGTTGCTGCGTTCGGCCCTGATGGCAAAGACGTGGCGGAACTGGTGGCGGAGAGCGTGGTGAGTGGTTCTTCCACGGCCCTGGTCGTCCTTATAGGGCATGGGTTTTCCTTTGATGATTCCTTGGTTGAGACCATCCCGCAATATTCTGTTGAGAAGGACGACCGAGCCGACAGGCTGGATCGTCGCCTGCAACAGGTTGTGGATGCTCAGGGTCCTCCTGCCATAGGTGAAGGGGAGGTGTAGTAGTCTTACACCTTTTTTGGAAACTTTTGTCTGTAATTCGTGACTCTGTTGGGACGATTGCTCTTCTGAATGTCTGCTTTGGCTGTTCTTCTTGTTTCAATTTGATTAGTTTTTGTTTATCCTGCGGTAGGCCATTCCGGGCTTTCTTCGTCCGTGGAGTTCATTGAAGGATGATGCTCACGAGGGTGCGTATGAGTCCGTTTGCTTGCGGCTGAAGGACGCTGAGCAGGACGTTGTCTGACTGAAGGGGTCCGTGGCCGTTCATCGTACTCGGCGTGAGCGTGCCGAGTCCGTGGTTGAGGGCCTTGCTTCGTGGGTGGTGAAGTTGTCTGACCTCCTGCGGGGTGAGTCTTGCCTCTGCTTGCTCGCTTAGTTCCGCTTGGTAGGTTTTCGCCGTCTTTGTCTTGATCGTAGTTCTTGACTTTCGAAGTGCTGGCAGGGCGAACTCGGGATGAAGAGAGGGCCGTTCAGTCGGAGATGTCACGGCTTGATGACCCTAGTGTGCAGGCGAGCAATCCCTTCTGGGCGGACGGGGCTCGTGCTCGAGCGTTTGCGTTGCTTCGTCGCCGAGTTGAACGAGTTCCGGAAGCTCTCAGTTACTGCCAGCGTGTATTGGGTGGTATCCATGCTGAGTTCTATCCGTTGGAGGTAGTTCCTTTGTCCCTCGAGAGGCTTTGTCGCATATTTTCTCAGCCCGCCGAGTTGCGCCGAGTGATGGACCACCAAATTCGTGCTGGAGCCCGAGCTGCTTTGGGCTTGGTCCATAGTCATTGGCCAGGGGTGGATTTTGCTCAGGTGGTGGCTGTTGGGGTTCGGGGCAGAAAACACAAATTTTTCATAACCTACGAGACCCATACCCAAGACCTATGCTATGGCGATGCAAGTAACGGACAGAAATAGATCACATACCAGTATGTAGTCCGTTAAGCGGGAAACGTTCCCGCATGAACGTGGTTGGTGTAGTCGTACCGGCAATCCCCGATGCCGCGCAGATCCACGATGACTCCTGTAGCCACCCGATCCTTGTAGACCGATGACGGGATTACGTCCCCGTCGGAACGTTGTTGATGAAGACCTCGCGATACGACCACGACGATGAAGTAGCACCACAAGTGTAGTGCCTCGCGGGATTATACACATACAATATACCCGACGTCCCTCCGGGCTCCGAACCAGTAGAGCAGCGAAAAGAAGATGGATTCGGATCCCAATTCCAGCAGCACGACGGCGTGCGTATAGTGGAGAAATCCCCAACCAAGTGTAGAATCCAAACAAGGGGAGTCCACTCGAGGAAGGAGAAAGGAGGGAGAGAGAGATGAGAACTTATCTCAAAAATATGATGAATAAAAGGGCACCTCTACCCCTCCTTATATAGGCCAAGGAGGGGTGTCACCCCCCTTCCACTTCCGGGGTGGAACTAATCCCAAGGGAAGGGGGTGGCGCACTTATAAGGGGGGTGGGCCCCCTCATGGCGCCATGGCCCATGGGGGAGGACTCCCTCTCCCCCTAATGGGCCCTATGAGGCCCATATGCCTTTTAATTCATTTTTAATTATATTTAATTATATTTTAATATTTAATTCAGATAGTTAAATAATAAAACATTAATAAACATTATTAAATATATTTTGAACCTTTCAAAATACCCGGAACAACTTCCGGCCTTCATCGGAACAATTCCGGTCATCACCGGAACAATTCCGGTGTTCTCTCCAATTTCTCCGGTGATCCCGAATCAATCCTTACTGCGTCGAGTACCCTTAAGTGTAACACCCTACGGTCCGAGAAACATCAGACATGATCGAGACAATTCTCATTGATCAATGACTAATCAATTGGACCTGGTTACAATCCTTGATAGCCCCTGCGCTTCCATCGAATGAACTTCAATCGCTGTTGGACCCGTTAACCGTGTGCCTGTTCCCTTTGTCCTGGGATACTTTGCTTGTCCGAGGTTTGATCATCGGTATCCATTATACCTAGTTCGTCCTCGTTCTCAACAAACAAGTTTACTCGTTCCCGTGATATTACAACTCCGTGACCTAGTCACACGTTTGCAAACTTTATGATGCAACATCACCGAGTGGGCCCAGAGTACCTATCCGTCACACGGATGGACAAATCCCGCTTTGATCTATTTGCATACTCAATGACATATCTATTCGGAATACCTGAAGTACTCCTTTATGGCCAGCATATTTCAGTCAGGCGGTGGGTAGCAAATCAAGGCATCCTAATAGACAGTAATTACGTATGATCATTACGGTCTAAGGATCTGGTCACTACGTTATAGTTATCGCAATGTCGAACTATGTGACTTGATCACATCGCAACACTTCTGGTGGGTGTATGTCCATCATATCATTATCCAATGATACGACTCCATTGTCAACAGACGCCATTGTCTCATGATCAGGAAACCTTGATCATCAATCGCCCAATGGACTAGTATACTAGGGTTTACTAGGGACCTGATTGTTTGTATACCACACCTGTATTAATGTTTCCGCTTAATACAGTTATAGCATAGTATCAAACGTATTATGAACTAATGGAATATGCTCGATAAAACATATTTTATTTGCCTCTAGGGCACATTCCCAACAGTCTCCCACTTGCACTAGAGTACAAATAATCTAGTTGCATTTTCTCTGGATCATAACTCCTTATTGATCATGCTTGCCCGTGGAAGAGGTTGTATCAACGGTCTGGGTACCATTCAGAACCGTATGTCCTTTTGCAAATCATAATGTCACCTAATTTGACATTCCTTCATTATCCACTATAATGATGAGGTATATATATTTGGCGGTGAAGTGAGACTTCGTTTGCTGTGTCATAGCAATGACATCCGGTGGGTCACGCAGACTTTCCCATAGTCATGCGCACTTGAAACTCACTCAATCAGAAGTCGAACTTCTTAAGCCATAATATAACTCCTGCTACTTCTATAGCAGCCACATCAATGTAGATTCAATCCTTAGTGCATTGTATGCAACTTTGATGTCTAACCATGTTTCTTTCAACTTAGGCATTCATTAGTATGATATCTCAATTTTCTAGGTTAGTGTCAAAACTTGAACCAGCATAACATTTATGGTCAAGTCCACTATCCTTTACAAATTTGAGATGTATCCTCAGTTCTCTTCAGACACTGAAGGATAAACTTAACTCTTTGTTCAATGATTTACTCATAAATCATATCACAACATGTTCTTACTACTAAGAACTTGGGTCACATTACGTCGAGTACACAACTCTGGTTTTATATGAAAGAACCTATGACAAAGGCATAGAGGATCCAACACATCCATTTCTTTCATTAACCATTAACCATTGTTCTTGTACTGAGATTAACTCAACACTTCTCTTGGATATACAAGTAAGGACCACTTCTTGACTTGTCCCATTCTGAACTCCTTCAGAATCTTATCTAGGAAAGTATTACGACTCAATGTTGTTAAACACATATCTATCTTAATAGATCTTCAATGCTTAATACTTATTCATCTTCATTTATGAAAGATTCAAATAATCATTAACACCAACTGCACCATTCATAATATGTTATCCATATATGAGAATGTTATCATGCTCCCACTCAAATATGTCATGCACATATTAAGTTATAGGATAACACTCATATTGCTCCCACTCAAATATGTCGGCCACATATAAGACAAGGATAACATCCACATGGCTCCCACTTAGATATGTCAGACACATATTAAGTTCAGGATACTAACCACATGGCTCCTACTCAAATATGTCATTTACATATAAGTCTAGGATAATACTCCCATAGCTCCCACTCAAAATATGTCGTCTACATATTAAGTTTCAGGAAACTATTCAACTCCCACTCAGTTTCATGCAAATGCATGTTTCCTCGATATTTTGGTTAAGTCCAAAATCCTTTGATCATCCATCCAAATGAGAATTCAGTTTACGAGACACTAGTATCCATATGTTTTTCCAAAACCTTCTTGTTGTACCAATTACAACACTTCTACAAATACAGGATTTGAGGAAGTCACGGTATTGATAACAATCCTGGATCAATCGTAGTGAATATCCCTTTGACTCAAGTATTGCTACACATTGTAGTCAACCCATTGAATTTGTCAGAAACAATCTTTGTGACAAACCAATCTTGACGTCCCTTTGATGTTCACATTTATTCCTCATAACTCTGAAGTTATTGTGAATATCAAGTAACCTCCTTACTTGATAAGATTCAAGCAATCTTAAATGTAACTCAACATAGGATTTCATGACTTGTAGTCATATCTCGTACTTAGGTCCACCATCGCTTCTTTGTAGTTCGTAGGAATGTCTTGTTCCATGACAAGTGAATCATGAATATCATTTTGCACCAGGGGCAAATATATATTCTTGAATCCTACCTTTCTCAGTAAAAGCTCCCATCAGAAGATCATGATCATTATCATTAGTTTCTCCTCTTATTGTAGAACTTTACTTCCAGAACATATTCCGTTGCACTACTCTGACATTTGGAGGCAAGGTCAATTACCTTGGTTGAACTTTCACTTTTCTTCCATTACCACATTTATCAAGAACAATTCTTGACAAATACCAAACATAGCAATACAAGTTTTGCTCCTTTTGGTTCTAGTTGTGGAAGATGCATCCATAGTTGTCTAAGGATACACTACAAAGATAATTTATCTTACATAAATCAAGCTTCCTAGAAACCACAACACACCATGACATATATAGTGTTGGTTTCCACGAACTCAGATGGTTCCCTATGCTGAAGTGAGTATTTGCATATTAAATTAATAACTCTAAACAATAATAACGTAACTTGGTAAGAGATAACTTAGACCATACACTTTTCGATAGAATATGATCACAATGTTTAGGCACGTCAATCATATTGAAGTGTCTCAAGACATTGAAATTTGTGGAACAACTTTCACACAAGTCTTTATGCCCAAGACTGACTCAAAACATTTGTCACTTTGATCAAATCGTAGAGACTTGTCTTTCTTGTTAATTTAATATCCATCTTTACTCTGAAATCCCTTTTGATCATATCAAATTATTTCAGACTCATGTTTCATTAGTGAATACAAATATTCATCTAATTCCACATACGAAGTTCATGAAATAATGAAATTCACCACATGCTGACATACGATACATCACAATGTATGATACTCAACAATCAGTACACATTCCGTTTACCAGAATGCGAGGTTTTAGTCATCTCACCTAAAAGGCATGGTTTGTATGTGTCAAGAGATCAAGTATCTTAAGACATCATCATACCATTCATGACTTAAACTGTAGTGTCATTATTAAGCCTGGATATTTCTTGGCATTACAATATTTCTTATAAATGATCAAACAACTATCATCAATATAAGAATAACTCATTTATAATCGTAATGTGACCATAAGAGATATCATTCATAAAAGGAGAACAACTGACTTGTTTCTCACTAATATGAATAATTGTCTTCGCGAGATGAAAGACACACTAATAAAGTCCTCGTTCAAACGATCATAAAATTTATTAAATTTATTCATATATATTAATCAATTGATAGATGTAGAGGGAGAGTGTTGTCGGCCATCAACTATCTTGATTGCCGTCAGCACACATTGTCACCTCATCCCTTCCAAGCCACTCTCAAGAAGTAAGTTCAAGCATCGAATACTTAATCAACCGCAATTAGTGTTTCGTGGGAAAGACATTTATAACTCATATATCAAATATACCTTCTCCGTCAATGACCATTCCTGCATTGGTTCTACTCTTAAAGTTCTTGACTTTAACCATGACCTCATGACAGGTGAACGATTCTCCTTCATGACATAGTCCAGACATGGTCTTTGTAACTGGGAGGAAGCGGATGCAACTCCCCAGTTATCGCAAAGTAACCAGTCATTCAGTAGTCCAAGTTATACACAAGGTGTTCCATGTATCTTATACGTTTTCCAAGTGACTTTCTCAGCAGGTTTGTTCCTTCCACCATAGTTGAAAGAAACCCCGTCCATATACTCATATTCCATTACTCTGATTTGTGACCAAGTGCTTTCAAGTTCACCTAGCAAAGTGACCAAGTGCTTTCCAGATGGTGCTTCACTAAGGAAGGACACTTTGTTGGATTAGTGAGGGATCATCCTATTATGCCACCGTCGTATATCTAACATATTAGCAAAACAGGATGCAACAGTATAAATCATACATGCTATGATTCCCCCCGACATGCAAATTAAAGTTGAAAACGCCTTTCTACTTTATCTTTTGCAAGTTTTACGTGGCTGCTAGGGGTTTCGAGAAAAGAACCGCCTTCTATCCTGCGAAAACAAGCCACAACACCAATCCCGCAATTGTCTCTATTACACCCCTGTCGGGGCCCTCCGTTGCAAACATCTTCGCATCGCTAATGCAGAGAGACAGACACCCCCCAACCACTTTATATGGTACAAGCCATATGTCAAGCGTGGAACCAGTCTCGCGTAAACGCGTAAGGTCGGTCGGGGGCCGCTTCATCAAACATTGCCGCAACGCTAAATGAGTACACGTGAGAGGGTAACAATTGGAGAATTGATGCCCACATACTAGATGTGTTCTATCCGTACAATACATCTACGCATAGCCTTGCTCATGATACCACTGTTGGGGTTCGGGGCAGAAAACACAATTTTTTCATAACCTACGAGACCCATACCCAAGACCTATGCTATGGCGATGCAAGTAACGGACAGAAATAGATCACATACCAGTATGTAGTCCGTTAAGCGGGAAACGTTCCCGCATGAACGTGGTTGGTGTAGTCGTACCGGCAATCCCCGATGCCGCGCAGATCCACGATGACTCCTGTAGCCACCCGATCCTTGTAGACCGATGACGGGATTACGTCCCCGTCGGAACGTTGTTGATGAAGACCTCGCGATACGACCACGACGATGAAGTAGCACCACAAGTGTAGTGCCTCGCGGGATTATACACATACAGTATACCCGACGTCCCTCCGGGCTCCGAACCAGTAGAGCAGCGGAAAGAAGATGGATTCGGATCCCAATTCCAGCAGCACGACGGCGTGCGTATAGTGGAGAAATCCCCAACCAAGTGTAGACTCCAAACAAGGGGAGTCCACTCGAGGAAGGAGAAAGGAGGGAGAGAGAGATGAGAACTTATCTCAAAAAATATGATGAATAAAAGGGCACCTCTACCCCTCCTTATATAGGCCAAGGAGGGGTGTCAGCCCCCTTCCACTTCCGGGGTGGGACTAATCCCAAGGGAAGGGGGTGGCGCACCTATAAGGGGGGTGGCCCCCCTCATGGCGCCATGGCCCATGGGGGAGGACTCCCTCTCCCCCTAATGGGCCCTATGAGGCCCATATGCCTTTTAATTCATTTTTAATTATATTTAATTATATTTTAATATTTAATTCAGATAATTAAATAATAAAACATTAATTAAAAATTATTAAATATATTTTGAACCTTTCAAAATACCCGGAACAACTTCCGGCCTTCATCGGAACAATTCCGGTCATCACCGGAACAATTCCGGTGTTCTCTCCAATTTCTTCGGTGATCCCGAATCAATCCTTACTGCGTCGAGTACCCTTAAGTGTAACACCCTACGGTCCGGGAAACAACAGACATGATCGAGACAATTCTCATTGATCAATGACTAATCAATTGGACATGGTTACAATCCTTGATAGCCCCTGCGCTTCCATCGAATGAACTTCAATCGCTGTTGGATCCGTTAACCGTGTGCCTGTTCCCTTTGTCCTGGGGTACATTTCTTGTCCGAGGTTTGATCATCGGTATCCATTATACCTAGTTCGTCCTCGTTCTCAACAAACAAGTTTACTCGTTCCCGTGATATTACAACTCCGTGACCTAGTCACACGTTTGCAAACTTTATGATGCAACATCACCGAGTGGGCCCAGAGTACCTATCCGTCACACGGATGGACAAATCCCGCTTTGATCTATTTTCATACTCATTAACATATCTATTCGGAATACCTGAAGTACTCCTTTATGGCCAGCATATTTCAGTCAGGCGGTGGGTAGCAAATCAAGGCATCCTAATAGACAGTAATTACGTATGATCATTACGGTCTAAGGATCTGGTCACTACGTTATAGTTATCGCAATGTCGAACTATGTGACTTGATCACATCGCAACACTTCTGGTGGGTGTATGTCCATCATATCATTATCCAATGATACGACTCCATTGTCAACAGACGCCATTGTCTCATGATCAGGAAACCTTGATCATCAATCGCCCAATGGACTAGTATACTAGGGTTTACTAGGGACCTGGTTGTTTGTATACCACACCTGTATTAATGTTTCCGCTTAATACAGTTATAGCATAGTATCAAACGTATTATGAACTAATGGAATATGCTCGATAAAACATATTTTATTTGCCTCTAGGGCACATTCCCAACAGTGGCGGGTCCTCTAGGTGGTAGGGGTCACCCAATGAATGAGCACTACGCGGCTGTAGATAGGCATGCGCTCCAAGTTGTGAGGCGAGTTTGTGAAGAGAACGAACGCCATCTGGGTGCACTTATTAAGGCGAAGTTGGAGCCTAAGGATTAGGTGCCTCCCTTCGTTGTGTATGCTTCTTCTTGATTGTATATGTCATCTATATTTGTAGTTGCGTGTGGTGCCTCGGGGGGTGGCTGCTTCGGCGAGCCCCTGAGTGCTGAATTTATTTTTTCCGCGATTGCGGAGGACTCCTCGGGGGGTGGCTGCTTTGGCGAGCCCCCGAGGTGTCGAGTTTAGTTTTCCGCGATTGTGGAGGACGCGTCGGGGGGTGGCTGCTTTGGCGAGCCCCCGAGTGCCAAGTTAGTTTGCCGCGATTGCGGAGGACGCGTCGGGGGGTGGCTGCTTTGGCGAGCCCCCGAGGTGTCAAGTTTAGTTTGCCGCGATTGCGGAGGACGCGTCGGGGGGTGGCTGCTTTGGCGAGCCCCCGAGTGCCAAGTTAGTTTTCCGCGATTGCGGAGGACGCGTCGGGGGTGGATGCTTTGGCGAGCCCCCGAGTGCCAAGTTAGTTTGCCGCGACTGCGGAGGACGCGTCAGGGGGTGGATGCTTTGGCGAGCCCCCGAGTGCCAAGTTAGTTTGCCGCGACTGCGGAGGACGCGTCGGGGGGTGGATGCTTTGGCGAGCCCCCGAGTGCCAAGTAATTTTGTGGAAAAATATTTATGAAATATCTTCCCTGCTGTTCCTTTACAAATATGAAGAGGGTAGGTTCCTTTTAGAGCGATGATGTAGTGGCTCTAAGGGCCAGGTAGCTTTGTCTCCCAGTTCTGGGTTTCTTCGGGAGGTGTTCCTTTCCTTCTACGGGAGCGCTTCTTCCGCGAGTCCCGTGGTTCTGTTGTCTTGGTGGGTTACGAATGCTTCTGCTATCTTGTGGAATTCTTTGTCGCATCGGTCGGATCTGACGAAACTGCCGCTGATTGTGATGACCCCGTTTGGGCCTGGCATCTTTAGCTTGAGGTTGGCGTAGTGGGGTACGGCCATGAAGCGAGCGAAAGCTGGCCGCCCGAGGATTGCGTGGTATTGCGACTTCCAATCGACCACTTCGAAGTCAAGTGTTTCCTTGCGAAAGTTCGTCGCGTTCCCGAAGACTACCTCCAGGCTTATCCTCCCGATGGGGTAGACTGCTCTTCCTGGTACGATCCCGTGGAAGGTTGTGCCCGAGGATTTGAGTGCGTTGTTTTGGATGAGCATGTCGTCGAGTGTTCGGGTGAAGATGATGTTGATCCCGCTGCCGCCATCCATGAATACTCGCGACATGTCGTAATTTCCAATTCTGGCCTCGAGTACCAGCGCGGCATGCCCTGGTTGGGGGACGACTGGTGGGTGGTCGTCCCGGGAGAAGGAGATTTCTATCTCCGACCCGCGCAGGTACTCTGGGACGGCACGGTGTGCGGAGGTTGCCAGGAAGACTTGTCTGGTGACTTGTTTCTGCTGCCTGTTGGAAGGTCTGCCTTCTTGTATCATGTAGATCCTCCCGTGGGCTTCTGGGTATTGGTTTTCTTCTTCTGGCGTCCTTTGTCGTTCCTGGATGGCGGCCACCTGTCTTGTTGGCAGGGGGGCTGGTGGTGCACCGTGGGCGACTGGCCCAACTGCTACGCTTGCGAGTGGTCGTGCTGCTGCGACCGAGGAGCGGCTTTTCTCTTCAGCCAATTCGTTGAAGCTTCGACAGTTCCTGAGGGTGTGGGATGATTTGATCTCTCCTCGCTCGTTTCTAAATCCGTGTAGAGAGCACGGTCCATCGAGTTGTTCTTTGGCGGAACAGAATGTGCGGGTGTCATCGCGTGGCTGTCTTGTCCTCCATTCTCGTCTTTGAGCCTGGGGCTCGTCTTCTGGGTTGTCTCGGCGCTGTGGTCTGTTGTCATCACGGTGCCTACCGTTCCGGTCGTCTGAGAAATCGGCGGCGACCATGTCAGGTCCTCTGTCATTGTAGAAGTTCCGTCTGGGTCGCTTCCTTCTTCTGTCGTCTCCTCTATCTCCGTTGTAGTCGTAGTCGTATTCTGATCGTGCGTTGTGGGTTTCTGTTTCGTTACGAACGGAGTCTTCTCCGTCTTCCCAGCTGTTGGCTAGTTCTAGTAGCCGTGCGAGTGTTCGGACTTTCATCTGTCCGAGCTGCTCTTTGAATTCAACGTGCTGAAGACCTCGCCTGAATGCGTCGATCGCACTTTCGTCCGAGATGTCTTCCGCTGAATTCTTGAGTATCGTCCATCGCTGGATGTATGCTCGCAGGGCCTCCCTTGTTCCTTGTTTGCATGCCCGCAGCTCCTCGAGTGAGGCTGGTCTCTTGTATGTTGACTTGAAGTTTTCTATGAAGGCTCCTCGGAACTGGCTCCAGGAGCTGATGGATCTGCGCCGAAGATTTTTTAGCCAGTGTCGAGCGGAGCTCTCGAGCATGAGTTGTACGTACTGCATCGCCGTGACATTGGTCCCTCTTTGAAATTTGACTGCTGTTAGGTAGTCGTCGAGCCAAGCCTCCGGATCCTCGAGTCCGTTGTACTTTGGGGTCGTGGAGTTCAGTTTGAACCCGTTGGGCATGCGCGTCTCACGTATGGCACGTCTGAAGCAGAGTGCTCCACATGGCTCAATTTCCTCGTCGGAAGTCTCTTCCTCTGAGTACTCCTTGCGTGCTGCGCGTCTTCGCCTGCTGCGGTTGACTTTGTTCTGCGTGATGTCGCCCCGCGCGTCTCGTCGAATGCTGCGGCGTCTGCCGTTGTCGTCGCTGTCGCGTTTCTTGTGCTTGTCGGAGCGCCTGCGTCTGTCGTCGTTGTTGTCGTTGTCGTCGTCGTCGTCTGGCGAACTGGGGTCCCTGTCCAGTGTCCGCTCGCAAGTCTGCCGCTTTGCACTGGATTTTTTAGGTACCGAGGCGTCGATAGCGTCCTTCATTATCTGCAGAGCTATGGAAGTGTAGCGATCCGTTTTTCCCTTTCTGCTTTTCTGGGCACGGGATAGGTAGTCTTGGGCGCTTATGAGCGCTTCCGCCGGAGTGAGAGGTTCTTCCTCGTCGTCTTCCTCTGACCTGAAGTCGTCTTCCAATTTCCGCACTACTCTCGCCCTTTCTGTCTTCTGCAGGTTGTTGAGTTTCGACCTGTTGCGGATGGGGAAGTCGTGACTTGGCGAGTCGCTTCTGGGAGATTGTCTGCGGCTGCTTTTCCTTTCGGGTTCTGCTATGGCTTGCTTCTCCATGGCTAGGCGCCACTGTCTCGTCTGCTTTGTTAGTTCTCCCGCTAGCTTGTTGTATGCCCTTAGCTCGTCTCTTGTGGCGTCTGATGGTAGTAACCCGCCGCGGGCTTCTTTTACCATTGCCATCGATTCCTTGGACAAGTATATTTTTTCTTTGGATGATTCGCCCGCCGCTGCAACCGGGGTTTGCTGCCTGCTGCGCGATGGCTGGCTGCCCTGGCCAGGTGCTTGCTGTTTGTTGCTTGGCAGCTGACTGCTTTTTTGATTGCTTGGTCCTTGCTCCACCGGGACTTTTTTTTGGTATGGTCCCCCGTTCTCCTAGCTGTATGACCATCTGACTGGTGTTGCCAGGGCCAACCGCCCTGTTGGTGGTTGGGGTGTCTTGTCGAGTGCCCGGGTCGTCGGCTCGCCCGTTGTTACCTGACGTTGATGTGTCGACTTCTGCCATGAACACTTGCGATGGTGCCCTTGCAGTTTCCTTGCCGATGCGTGCGATCGTGCTTCTCCATGCTGGGGCTTCACTCGATCGGTCGCGAGTAGCGTGGAGCCATGGGTTGCGTGCGTAGCTAAAACCGCCAGATAGATCGTCCGTGCGGGCGGCGTCTGCTATGGTCGTTGCTGTAGATGTTGCCGTGGGCGCACGGGCGTCGTCGACGAGGCGGAGGGTGCCCCAGTGGTTGATGTAGATCTGGTACTCTCCGAAGATTAGATTGATGCCGGAGCGTAGATCGGTGAAGACTGGTTTGAGGGCTGGGAGGTGGGCCGTGAATCCGAGGGACTCGAACAGGTTGGATCTTGCCGGAGCCGCCGAGTTGATGAGTGCTGGTGATGATGAGGCCGCCGAGATCGTGTTCCCAACCTGCGCGGTTCCCACAGACGGCGCCAATTGACGGGGATCAACCCCGGAAAATCCCATGGTCAGGGACCCTGGGTTAGTTATGAGAGGCGCAGGTTGGACGATAGCTCGTCGGCAAACAGGGAGGCTTGCTCCTGCTCGATATTATTGATTGGGGAGATGCGATTACAGTAGATGCCAAGGCTAGAGCGCACAAGGCTAGGGTTACAGGTGAGATTAGATGTCTTTGGCGTCGCCCCTCCTAGCCCTTATATACCGGGCTAGGTCTCGGGGAGTTCATCTACGTGTACAGGTAAACTTTCCTAACCCTAGCTTGCTCCGTACGGCAGGTCTTCGCACCTTCCTTGTGAGTCGAGGACTCCTACGTCGGTGCCAACTAGCGGGCCGAGGCCGTATCTTCATGGGCCTTCTGCCTTCATGGACACCAGGTAGGCTCATCTGTAGGAGTTGTGGGGTCACCCCCTCGTCACCCACCTCCCTTGGAAACGGCTTGCCCCCAAGCCGGTGCACGCGGGAAGTTTTGCTGGAGCGTGACCTTGTCCTCCCAGGTATCCATCTCCACCGGCGAGTCGCTCCACTTAACAAGAACTTGGACCACAGATGAGGAACCACGACGCACCACCCTTTGTCGCAAAACTTGATCAGGCACTTGGAAGGAAGTTTCTGAAGATGGTAACAGGGGCAAAACCTGACAGTCCGGTGCCAACACTTTGCGTAAGAGAGACACATGGAACACCGGATGAACCTTATGTTGGGAAACGTAGTAGAATTCAAAAATTTCGTGCCTACGTAACAAGCACCCAAGATCATCCAAGATAGATTGCATACAAGGTTTAGGTCTTTTCTCACCAACGGTTGCAGCGGAAGAAGAGTTGGTGAAGCGGGTGGACGTAGTGGAAGTAGATCTCGCAAGTTCTCCCACGAACAGTCCCTTGATCAATCCCACGAACAAGTCCCGTGAACAAGCTCCTCGAAGAAGGGTCGAAGGTACAACCCCTCCATTAGTATCCACACATCCCGTAGCAGCAATCCAGCAGCGCTCCGCCGTCCAGAGATGAACGCCACCGAGAAAACTAGAGAGAGAAAACCCTAACGGATTCCGATCTAGAACAGCGTCTAAACCGGGGTCTAATTGTGGAGCAACGGGGTTTAGAGGAGGGAGGGTGGCGCATAGGCCTTGGGGACAAGTTGTCTTGCTCTCCCTCTCCCCCTGGCTCACCTTATATAGGTGGCCAAGAGGCCTAGGGCGCAGCTCAAGGAGGATTGGGAGTCCAACTTGGACTCCCAAGCCTTCCAAACCTTCCCACACCTTCCCACCGGAAACCTGCCATAATGTGATTTGGTAATTCCACCTGGAGGAGGATTCCTTCCCTTTGGTGCGCCCCCCACCCCTTGGCCGGCCACGGCAGCCTAGGTGGCTTTCCCCCCAAGGCTAGGGGCGCAGGGGAGTGGGTGGTACAGCCCGGAACCTTCCGAAACCTTCCATGACCTTCTAGAAGCTTCCGGGACCTTCCGGGACATACCGGGACCGTTTCGGGACATTCCGGACACTTCTGGAGCACTTCCAGGACCTTCCGAGATCGTTCTCGGACGTTCCGGAGCCATCCGGATAGTTTCCAAGACCATCCGAGTTACAGTTTAAGCCACCCGATGACTGCGAAGGTTGTCGGGACGCCCAACGATTATCCAGAAACTATTCCGGTTGATCCAGGACTTCCCCAGTACCATTCTCATATGTTCCGGAACCACCTGGGACTACTCCAGAGTGATCCGGACATAACCTTAAATACCCAGAACTACTTCTGGTGCCCTTATGAACAATTCCATAAATCTCCGGAACTACTTCCAGTACCCGTATGAACTATTCTGCTTTGCTTCCACTAAACCTTCTACCATACTAGTATTCTAACAGACTACTGCTCGTTAAGTGTGTGACCCAATAGGTTCGGTATAATGCGGACATGACTCAGAACATCTTCCGGACATAGGTCAACAGCCTTTTGTCAATAGCCAATAATCAACAGCGGAGCCATGGACACCCATGTTGACTCCCGCACATACACGAAGAAACTTCGAGTGAACCATTATGTTTAGTCATGTACCATTCCCTTTGCTTCGCGATATATGACAAAGTTAGAGGAGAGAAGTTTGGCACCCATGTGTAACAACTTTTGAACACAAGCCACTCGTTATCCTCTTTGCTCGTTTGTCCCTTTTCTCGTTATCGTATTCCGGTATCCCCGTGACTGAATCACAATGCGTCTGGCCAGACTATAATGGATACCGTCATACCGAGTGGGCCCGAAGTGAATATCTTCTTCATCGTGAAGGAGCAAATCCCATTCTTTAACTATCACAGTCACTAGCCACACCATCTGACATACCCAGAACTTATTTTACTACTTCCCATTTACGGGAGGATTCATCTAAGAACCAAAGCATGTCTTCCTGTGTGAAGCAACTCGATACTCTCATGGTCTAAGGAATTACGTATATGAAAACATTTCATGATATGACTTATAACGTAGTTACGATGTGATCTCTAAGTATATCATTCAATACTGGGGTCGGTTCAACATCATTGTTCTGCTAACAATATGTTCCCATTGCTACTGACATCCTTGTTACAAGAACAATGTCCATGATTAAGAAAACGTAATCATCAGTTAGCACATGAGCTGGTCTTAGAGGCTAAACTAGGAACTCTTGGTGTTTACATTTCCAGACATGCAAATGAGTTTTCTTCTGAATCTCACAGTCAGGGTCATTGCAATTATAGCACAGAAATATAAACATTAATTACGAACGTGGAAATATATATATAATAACATTTTATTATTGCCTCTAGGGCATATTTCCAACAGTCTCCCACTTGCACTAGAGTCAATAATATTGTCAGTGCTTGAGCACTTTACACCTATGGCATACCGGTGTAATAAATGCCTCATTTGTGGTATAGACCTCATCTTCGGATCTGACGTTTCAGGCCCGTTTGTATCTTGCATATCTTCGCGTTTTCACGCTATCATAAAATTCACTAATTTTATCAGTTTAGCTTTGTATATGTTTGAATCATTTGGTAGGACCTTGGTTCCTTAGAATAAGTCATGAAATCATTCATCAATGTTCCATGAGCTTCAAGCATCTAGGAAACCATACCATGTTCATAAATGAACTGGTGATTCAAAATACCCTCCCTTGTTACTTCTTTAAGCAACAATATACTTAGCCTCTGTTATAGAATTCGCCACAGTATCGAACTTGACATAGTTCCTCCATACTTTGCCACCCTTACGTGTGAAACACATAATCCCAATTAAAATCGAAAATCGATCGGAGTAAGTATGAAGACTGAATTGGTGTAACTGTTTAGATCAAAATTCAGCTGGTGTAACTTGTTACAACAAGCTCTTCATTATCTCCATTTTTCCGAGAAACATATCTTATCTATCATAAGTTTAACTTTTCACTGTTTGTCCAATGATCAACATATTGATCACTTTGGTATCTTGCTCACAACCTTTTGTAGCGTTGGACATATCTGGTCGTTTTACATATTATGGTGTACATGATTAATCCAAACACACAGGTGAGTGGAATTCAATTCACGTGTTTTTGCTTATCTGTGTTCATGAACACCGATTTCCGCAAACAACTTTTCACCGTGACCTCGGCAAGAACATCCTTCTTGGCGTATTCATACTAAACTACTTTAGTATCATGTCAACATGTAATGTTGGCTTTAGCATGATCAGGCACTTACTATCTACATAGATCACTGTGCTCAATACTAATGCTATATTAGCCCAAGTTCTTCAACCGAAAACCATTTCCAATGAAGTCCTTATTCGTGTCAAGAAATTTATATCATTTTTAATCAACAATATGTCATCTACATAAGGTTTTAGAAATGTTATTCAGCTCCCACTTACTTTCTTGAATATTCAAGCATCTTCGTTATTCCTGATGAAAACAAACTCTTTTGGCAATTTCATCACAACAAAAATTCCAACTCCATTATGCTAGCTTCAGTCCATCACTGGATATCCAAGGCTTGCATCTATTTTAGCATCCTTTGAATCGACAAAACATTCCGGTCGTATCATATATACGTCCTTTGTTATATTTCCGTGTAGGAACTTTGTTTTTGACGTTCATTCTACCATATCCTATAAATGAGATATGTAGTAATTGCTAGTATAACCCGAACTGACTAAAGGATTTCTACGGTCGACACTATTTCGCCGTAGTCAACCTTTGAACTTGCTAGAAAGCAATTTTCCAACGAGTTGAGCTTTATGGATAAAACAATTTCATCCGAATCAATTATAAATCCATATATATATTCTTCAGACTTTTAGTCTTTCGGAGGGTCTACCAAGTTCAAAACTTGACTTACTTCCATGGATACTATCTCGGATTATTTGGCATTTAGCCAAATCCTGGAGTCAGGGCCCATCAACGCTTCTTTGTATATCACATGTTTATCATTGTCGAACAACAATATCTCGTTTTACATATCATGAATGTTTGTACGAGTTTTGTCTAACCTGTGTGGTTCAGCTGCGCACTTCTCTGAAGATTCAACAATCTTTGACAAGTTGCACTTTCCTCCCACTCACTCTTTTGTAAGAAACTATTTTTCTTCAAAACACACCGTTCTTAACAACAAACAGTTTTGCTTTTGTGTAGTGATAGAGGAATACCAAAACTTTTGGCATAACCTTAACAAAGTAGCACTTATCTGATTTGGGGTTTTGAGTATGTCAAACATATGCCTCATATACCCAAATTTTAAGAAAAGACAACATGGTTTTAACAGTCCATACCACATCTAATATGGTGTCATTTCAACAGATTTGATGATGCTCTTTTCAGTGTAAAAGCCGTAGTCACTAACGCATAACTTTTAATGAGTATAATGGCAAATTGATAAACTTCATATTTGATCTTACTGTGTCATACATGGCTTGATTACATCTCTCGAACATCTTACTCATAGTGATGTTCCGGGAGACGCAAGTTATGACACTCTTCACAACTCATCAGACGTTCGCTAAACTTGTAACTCAAATATTACTTTCTACAATCTAATTTGCAGAAGCTTTATTTTCTCGTTACAATGAATTTCTATTTCACTCTAAAATTCCTTGAACATTTCAAAGATTTCAGACGTATGTCTCTATTGAACAGATATCCACATATCTACTTCAACTCATGAGTGAAGATAGGGAATCCACTGCACACAACTACACTTATTGGACTACACACATCATCATGTATGATTACCAATGGTTTAGTTGCCCGTTCATGTATGGCCTATCAACGGTGTTTTAGTCACATTACTTCGAGACAAAGATCGCAAGCGTCAAGTGATTCGTAGTCATATGACTCGAAAGTCCATCACTTATGGAAATTCTTCATGCATGTTATGTCACTTGTGATAAACGGCAGTGCCACATCTATGTGGTATTTCTGTCAGTCTTGCGACGTTTAGCGTCAGTGTTATGGATGTTTAGTATTATTATCAAGATTCATAACATACAACCTATTCATAATGGAAGTATGGCCTTTACGTTATTCATAGCTTTGAACAACTCTCTTGCAACAAACATGATTCAAAATGATGTTTTGCAACAAGGCTAAAGTGTAGTAACAATTTACTCAACTCTAAAATAAATTATGAAGATAATCATAGAGTCAACACACGGTATAGTAAACCTTTTACCGTGTTCTCGAGCGTGTCAAAACTCATCATTAGCTAGTCATAAAAGCCATAGTATTTCTTGCATCAACTTGCAACGATATGCAATTGAAGTGATATTCTGATGATCAACAGTTTAATCACAATATACAGAATCCACAATTAACTGCTTAATCATGATTCCCAAGAATTACATCTCTTGACCAGCAATGAATTCATCTATAACTCTGTATGACTTTCATTTCTGAGCTGGATGTTCCAGTCTTCTTTCGTTTTGCCTTTATATGTATCATAGTTCTATTTCCAATGTCACTCCTACTCACAGAAGATCACACATGATCAAGGGTGGCGCATGCCATGGACTTTCCGGCATGTAAGTCTTACTAACACCCTATGGAACTTCCTTTCCCTTAATCCTCATCATCATATGATCAGTGTTCTTCTGGATCCCACACTTATCAGTTTCGTTAAGAGCACAGTGAATATTTTCAATAATGCTTACAATCATACATTGTACTAGATATCTTATATCCAACATTAATTGTCTTATCACTGAAAACAATTTTTCAGTTCCATGAATATAACATAACTATCCCAAACGTTTCAAAGTTCGGGTTTCATGGTGATTACGACAATACACTTAGCTGTGGTGGAATTCTAGCCTTTTGGATAAGTCACATCATCCATTGCATTAGCGGGAGAGCATCGAAAATTAGCGATAGGACATGGTCCTTCTCGGCACTATTGAGGATAGTCCTCACAATACGGTACCAATCGTAAAGTTTTTACCAGATAATACAGTTAATCAAAAACAATTGGGAAGGTGGTAACGCGAGCCATTATTCTACAACGATAATGCAAATACTAAGACTTTGTTCATAATTAAGTTGCACTTGTGATTAATCAATTTAATTACTAAGTGCGCTCCCACTCAGATCAATATCTCTCGTAATTGATGCTGAAGTGATTCAAGATCCGACCCAATCGTCCGCCATTGATGTGACATCACTGATGACTTAGATTGGACCGGTAGGCCAACTTGCCAATCACAACACATGTGATTCTTGTTCATCTTTCGATGGGCGTGTTCCGGTAGCAAACTTTTATCCAAACCGTCAAGACAACCAAGTGTAATGCGCTGTGTGTTCTTTTAACACACCCGCCTTTTATGCGTCACACACGTGTGCACCCATGTGACATGACCTGCTCCGATGTGAAACATAGTATAGACGGTGCTACAGTTGGAAGAACACTATCAACTTGATATTGTTTTGCGAGAGATCACCCTAATAAAACACGACTACCGCGCATCAAACAAGGGTGCATCAAAGGGATAAACATCACAGGCAGTTCATAAAATTATGTGATATGATATAGCCCTTTGCTTCGTGAAGTCTTCGTAGTCTTCACGCCGTCGTGGTAGAAGTCACCGCGTTCACCAACTTTCTCCTTGGCGCCGGGAACATCACCACGGCTTCCGGCATGTGCGTCGGGGTCCACCTCCGCATCGTAGATCATCACCTTGCATCTATCTATTGCTTTGCCTCGAGCTAATAAACAGTTCTGGCACGCAGGCCATAATTAAGTGACAATCATATGACTCCAGTCATCATGCCGTACCACGACACGCAGGTCGCGAATAAATATTACATAACATATAGCATCTCATACAAACACATTGCAAATCTTGAAGGCTATACCACATCACATGCATTGTCTGCAAAAACGAGTTAGATCGCTATCTATACGGGTTGTTGCAAATTTTATCGTGGTTGCTAAGCAGGTTTACAAGGCAAACGAGAAACCCTAGACAAAACAAAACACGATACTTCTTTTGTTGCTAGTTTAACATACGGGGTGCGTGTAGCAACTAATGCCACAAGCCAAACTTCGTTAAACGCGTGACCCCCGTGTGGATTTGAGTTCATAAAATCCACAAGCCCGTTCATGTAAAATTTTCTATAGCAAGACTAGGATGAGATCCAAGGAATTTGATGTAGTCCATGATCAAGGCAACCAGCATACTAAGAGCAGCATAGAAGGATCATGGTAAAACTCAAACCTTGTAGCAAAATCACATCATGCCGTCGAGCAAAGAAAAGATCACATGATAGGGAAGCAAACAAGAAAATCAATGCCTCATATCAACATATGATCCTAAACATGCATCTAATCAAGGATCGCTCTGATACCACTGTTGGGAAACATAGTAGAATTCAAAAATTTCGTGCCTACGTAACAAGCACCCAAGATCATTCAAGATAGATTGCATACAAGGTTTAGGTCTTTGCTCACCAACGGTTGCAGCGGAAGAAGAGTTGGTGAAGCGGGTGGACGTAGTGGAAGTAGATCTCGCAAGTTCTCCCACGAACAGTCCCTTGATCAATCCCACGAACAAGTCCCGTGAACAAGCTCCTCGAAGAAGGGTCGAAGGTACAACCCCTCCATTAGTATCCACACATCCCGTAGCAGCAATCCAGTAGCGCTCCGCCGTCCAGAGATGAACGCCACCGAGAAAACTAGAGAGAGAAAACCCTAACGGATTCCGATCTAGAACAACGTCTAAACCGGGGTCTAATTGTGGAGCAACGGGGTTTAGAGGAGGGAGGGTGGCGCATAGGCCTTGGGGACAAGTTGTCTTGCTCTCCCTCTCCCCCTGGCTCACCTTATATAGGTGGCCAAGAGGCCTAGGGCGCAGCTCAAGGAGGATTGGGAGTCCAACTTGGACTCCCAAGCCTTCCAAACCTTCCCACACCTTCCCACCGGAAACCTGCCATAATGTGATTTGGTAATTCCACCTGGAGGAGGATTCCTTCCCTTTGGTGCGCCCCCCACCCCTTGGCCGGCCAGGGCAGCCTAGGTGGCTTTCCCCCCAAGGCTAGGGGCGCAGGGGAGTGGGTGGTACAGCCCGGAACCTTCCGAAACCTTCCATGACCTTCTAGAAGCTTCCGGGACCTTCCGGGACATACCGGGACCGTTTCGGGACATTCCGGACACTTCTGGAGCACTTCCAGGACCTTTCGAGACCGTTCTCGGACGTTCCGGAGCCATCCGGATAGTTTCCAAGACCATCCGAGTTACAGTTTAAGCCACCCGATGACCGCGAAGGTTGTCGGGACGCCCAACGATTATCCAGAAACTATTCCGGTTGATCCAGGACTTCCCCAGTACCATTCTCATATGTTCCGGAACCACCTGGGACTACTCCAGAGTGATCCGGACATAACCTTAAATACCCAGAACTACTTCTGGTGCCCTTATGAACAATTCCATAAATCTCCGGAACTACTTCCAGTACCCGTATGAACTATTCTGCTTTGCTTCCACTAAACCTTCTACCATACTAGTATTCTAACAGACTACTGCTCGTTAAGTGTGTGACCCAATAGGTTCGGTATAATGCGGACATGACTCAGAACATCTTCCGGACATAGGTCAACAGCCTTTTGTCAATAGCCAATAATCAACAGCGGAGCCATGGACACCCATGTTGACTCCCGCACATACATGAAGAAACTTCGAGTGAACCATTATGTTTAGTCATGTACCATTCCCTTTGCTTCGCGATATATGACAAAGTTAGAGGAGAGAAGTTTGGCACCCATGTGTAACAACTTTTGAACACAAGCCACTCGGTATCCTCTTTGCTCGTTTGTCCCTTTTCTCGTTATCGTATTCCGGTATCCCCGTGACTGAATCACAATGCGTCTGGCCAGACTATAATGGATACCGTCATACCGAGTGGGCCCGAAGTGAATATCTTCTTCATCGTGAAGGAGAAAATCCCATTCTTTAACTATCACAGTCACTAGCCACACCATCTGACATACCCAGAACTTATTTTACTACTTCCCATTTACGGGAGGATTCATCTAAGAACCAAAGCATGTCTTCCTGTGTGAAGCAACTCGATACTCTCATGGTCTAAGGAATTACGTATATGAAAACATTTCATGATATGACTTATAACATAGTTACGATGTGATCTCTAAGTATATCATTCAATACTGGGGTCGATTCAACATCATTGTTCTGCTAACAATATGTTCCCATTGCTACTGACATCCTTGTTACAAGAACAATGTCCATGATTAAGAAAACGTAATCATCAGTTAGCACATGAGCTGGTCTTAGAGGCTAAACCAGGAACTCTTGGTGTTTACATTTCCACACATGCAAATGAGTTTTCTTCTGAATCTCACAGTCAGGGTCATTGCAATTATAGCACAGAAATATAAACATTAATTACGAACGTGGAAATATATATATAATAACATTTTATTATTGCCTCTAGGGCATATTTCCAACACCTTACTGGTAACAGGAAGAGCCAATTTGTAAGCAACTGCGCCGATGCGTTCCAGAACTTCAAACAACCCATAGAATTTGAACGCAAGCTTGTGGTTGGCACAGGGAGCAACAGACGTCTGTAAATAAGGCTGAAGCTTGAGGAAAACCTTGTCACCCACCTCGAACGAGCGCTCAGACCGATGTTTGTCAGCTTGACTCTTCATGCGTTGTTGAGAACGGAGGAGATGTTGACGAACAGAATCAATCACTACCTGACGATTCTGCACCCAGTGCTGTAAATCTTCAGACTGAATAGCAGACTCCACTGAGAGGCCAAATTGTCGCGGTTGATGTCCATAGATGATCTCGAACAGGGTTTTGCCTGTTGCCGTGTGCCAGTTGGTGTTATACCAAAACTCACAAAGGGCAATCCACTTGGCCCAGCGGGAAGGATGAGCACCGACGAAGCATCTTAAGAAGCATTCAACTTGTTGGTTTACTCGTTCAGTTTGCCCGTCAGACTGGGGATGAAGTGCAGAGCTCATCCGCAGCTGTACTCCCGTCTTCTGGAATAGTTCCTTCCAGAATGAACTAGTAAATATACGATCACGGTCCGACACGATTGACAGTGGCATGCCGTGGAGACGATAAACCAAATCCAGGAAGGTATCAGCGACAGTCTGAGCCGTGAAGGGATGATGCATAGGGATAAAATGCCCATATTTGGAGAGTTTATCCACAAACACTAGCAGGCAGTTGAAACGGCCAGAAGTTGGAAGTCCTTCAACAAAATCCATAGTAACCATGTCCCAGGGAGCAGATGGAACAGGTAATGGTTGCAACAACCCAGGTGAAGGAACACGCTCCGGCTTCGCCTGCTGACATATTAAGCAGTGCGTCACAAAATATTTGACAGCACCACGCATACCTTTCCACCGGAAGAGTTGTCGAATACGACGGTATGTAACCGGAAAGCCCGAGTGTCCACCAATAGGGCTATCATGGAAAGCACTGATAATTTTGTTCTGCAGCTCAGGAGAATGTCCAATCCAAATGCAGGTTCCTTTCCTCAGAAGACCTGCCTTCAGAGAAAACTTTGGATCAGCAGTGGGTTGGATAGCCAATCGTTGTAGCAAGTCCTGAGCTACTGGGTCCTTGCTGTAGCCGAGTAAAACATCCGCAAGCCAATCAGGTTGAGTGGATGAAACAACATTCAGTTCTGGCAAAAGCGTAGTTGCAGAGTAGGGTCGTCGGGATAGGGCATCAGCAACTGCATTTTCACTTCCCTTCCTGTAAGATATGGAGTACTGGAGTCCCAGAAGCTTAGTTAAAGGCTTTTGTTGCCATTTAGTATGCAAGCGTTGGTCGTCCAAACTGGCCAAACTCCGATGATCAATGCGAATGACAAAAGGAGCAAGCTGCAAATACTGTCGCCAGTGTTCCACCGCTAACAGAATAGCGAGGTACTCTTTCTCATACACATACATAGTCTGATTGCGCGGGCCCAGGGCTCGACTAACAAAAGCCAGTGGGTGACCTTCTTGCATTAAAACTGCTCCTATCCCCACATCACATGCATCAGTCTCTATGATAAACTATTTTGAGAAATCCGGCAAGGCTAACACAGGTGATGTGACCAAAGCCTGCTTAAGAAGGGAGAAAGCCTGTTGTTCAATTGTTGTCCAGCGGAAAAGGACCCCTTTCTTGAGCAGATTAGTTAACGGTTTACTGATGAGGCCATAGGAACAAATGAACTTCCTGTAATAGCCAGCCAAACCCAGAAATCCCCTAACTTACTTAGCATTCTGAGGAATAGGCCAGTCCTTGATAGCTGTAATTTTGGATGGGTCAGTGGCCACGCCCTCGCCACTGATAATGTGCCCGAGATAGCCAATCTGCTGCTGAGCAAAAGCACACTTGGAGAGTTTAACTTGCCACTTATGTTGCAACAGTAGTTGTAGAACCTGGGCCAAGTGTTCCAGATGATGTGCAAATGTGGCACTGTATATGAGAATGTCATCGAAAAACACGATTGCAAATTTCCTGAGAACTGGGGATAAGTTATCATTCATAGCAAACTGAAAATATGCAGGGCCTCTAGTTAAACCAAAAGATAGAACTAAGAATTCATAGTGGCCATTATGTGTTTGGAAAGCTGTTTTATGTTCTTCGCCCGGAGCAAGTCTGATTTGATGGTAACCGGCTCTCAAATCTAGCTTGGAAAACCAGCAAGCACCCGCTAATTCGTCCAACAGCTCATCGATAACTGGAATAGGAAATTTGCTCTTAACAGTGATGGCATTCAGATGCCTATAGTCAAAAACTGGTCGCCACGTCTTATCCTTTTTCTGAACTAGAATGAGGGGAGAGGAAAAAGAACTGTTGCTCGGCCGAATAATACCAGAGTCCAACATTTCTTGCACTTGTTTCTCTATTTCATCTTTAAGTGCAGGAGCTACTATGTATGGTCGAATGGAGACAGGTTGAGCACCAGGAATCAATGGGATGGTGTGATCATATTTTTGTCTCGGTGGTAGGCCAGTTGGGGCAGCGAACACTGGAGCAAACTGGTCCAACAGGTTCTGGATTTCAGGGGGTAACGACACTGTGTCTTGTTCAGACGCGACCAACAGTGATGACAACTCTAGGAGGGCAAAGAGTTGTGGGACAGCATCTTCTCCCAGTAGCGTAACTGAAGATCCTTCGTGCGAAAAGGACATCCAATGAGCTGCCCAATCAACCTGCATTGGGCTATGACTTGCCAGCCAATCCAATCCCAAGATACCATCATAAGAGCCGAGGGAAAAAATTCTGAAGTCACTCACAAAAGCATGTCCAGCACACACCCACGGTCCTTGTTTCAGCTGTTGGTTACAGGGAACCACTCCCCCATTCGCCACCTTAACCAGGCTGACTTGTGTATCCACTATCCCCTTCATCCTTGTGGCTACCACACAATCCAAAAAGGTGTGAGTACTACCTGAGTCTACTAGAAATGTCAACTGCTGACCTTGCAACTGTATTCTTAACTTCATAGTGGTGATAGCCGGGGCAGAAATTTCTCCCATTGCAGCAGCAGATATGCAGATAGCATTTGCTTCAGCAGTTTCCTCATCTCCAGTTTCACTAATGTCATCTGGCAAGCTGTGCATATAATCCAGCATTTCCTGTACAACATGTAACTGAACTTCCTGCTTGCATTTGTGATCGCGGGCCCATCTCTCTCCACAAGTGAAACACAATCCTTTTGATTTGCGGTAAGCTCTAAGGGCTGACCACTTATCCTCTTGAGCAGGTGTTTTGATGGTTTCAGTAACACGTTTGTCTTCAGTTGGTTTGATAAAGGTGCTCTTAGTTGCTGGAACAAAGGGTCGTTTACTGACCGTAGCAATTGAACTTGAGACCAACTTGGGTGGGGATGTGTCACTAAGTTCTTCATATAACACTGCCAGTGCATACGCTGAATCCAAGTCCAAGGGCTGCTGAATGCCGACCAACAATCTTACTGCAGGAACCAGTCCTTCCATAAACCTTGTAACATAATGAACAACGTTTGGTTCATCCTCATATGAAGTCAGCTGATCACACAGGTCAGAAAACCTCTCCACATAATCTTCAACTGAACCTGTCTGACGGATATGAAACATTTTCCGCAAGAGCTTTTAGTGCTTGTTTCTTCCGAATCAAGACTGCAGAAGTGCACAGAATTCAGACCAAGATGCTTGGGGAGCCCGACGCTGCACTGATTCAAGCCATCTGGCTGCTGGTCCTTCAAATAAGCCTGACGCAAACATAATCCATTGGTGTGGCGGTGTATGCCAATAACGGAAGTAATCCTCACATTGTGACTTCCATAACTTTGGGCTTGAGCCATCGAACCTTGGTAGTTCCATTCTAGGACCGAAAACTGCAACCTCAGGTGGTACTGGTGCATGCATCTGTTCATATCGGGGAGCTAGATGTTCAGGAGGCATACCGCGGGCTTGAGGATGGATGTAGAGGGTTGCGGTTGGGGTTGACTGCTCCAGATCGACACGCCCTGCTCCCTTGCTGGATTCGGCTGCCTTTGGGTTGCAGGTGGCTGCGGAAGTAGGAGACTCTGGAGACGATGCGGTGCCCCTGTCCAGGTTGATTTCACCGCGGAGTTCATCGATGTCAACTCCGATGGCGAGCTTGACGTCCTCGATGCGCCCGGTGAGGAGATCCATCTTGGTGTCGAGCTTAGAAAACGCGGCGATCAGCTCCTCGCTGTGCTCGGCCGTCGTCCTGACCAGCGCGGCGTCGAAATCAGCCCGCAAGAGCTCATTGATCGCTCGCGTCTCCGGCGAGATCTGCGCCATGGCGGCAGATCAGAGGCGGTTAGCGAACCGAGTATGGTGGGGATGAGTAGGGATCTCCAGGATTGGGGGCTCTGATACCAGATTGTTAGCTCTAATTCCTTGCTAGGGTTTGATATGGGGATCGAATTCAAATTACATGCTGGAGGTAGGAGACGGAGTTCGTCCTCCTCCTTGCCAGCTACTCATGCCACCAGCTACTAGCCATTTCTCCAAGCCCCCGAACCGGTACACGCTCTTCTCTATTTAAACTAGGTAGCCCACTCGGGCCCAGCCAGCCGAGCTGGTAAGCGAGGCGCTCGCTTGGGCCAGCCCTTGACTTGAACTCCTCCTTGGCGCGCGTCGTCTTCAGTAGGGACGCTGACATCTTTGGGGACAATGCCATGACTGATCTGTGTTGGAGATAACAACGTCAGTGGTTAAAAGGAGTGGACACCCGGGCGAGCACGAGTGCACGACCTTTCTTGCACTACCCCATTGAGTAGGAAGAATTCCAAAGATGACTGAAAATTGTGCCTCCACCCCACTAGTGCCCAGATTCCGTACCTGTAAAGTTGATGAACTTTTATCCCTTGAGTTAAATTTTTTGCAACATGACTGAACTAGTTTTCCAGAACCTGACCCAGATAGCAGATGAGCATTGACTCTGAACTCTGAAGAAGAGGCAAAAGAAAAAAAATAACTCATGCGTGAATGCACCACCTACATATAATCAATCAGATCCATTGCATCTGATCCTAAAAACTAAAAAGTGATGGCATTTGGAGCCACTGCATAAAAAAGGATCGTGCATGCAACATTCATTCAGATTCAGGATAAGAACCGAAGCTCCTGCCTCTGCCTGCAATAATTTGTGTGGCCTTGAGAAGAGGCATGCTCCGCCAAGCAACATCTAGAAACTAACGTGCTGAAATTCATTCATGAAAAAAAAATTCTTCCTCAATTTGATTCTTTGCTGACCGGCGACGTCGACCTACAACAACTCTTCTTGCATCGCTTCTTTGTAAGCTTCTGTTTCAAGGTTAACAATTGCAAAAGCTTATATTGAAAAGTTAAAAAAGCATAATGAAACAAGGAAAATTTATTGTCGCTATACAAGAGCTCCTGATGCCTTCCAAGCCTAGCACTACAAAGGCCGTGGACTGCCCTCCATGAATTGTGCATCTCTCAGCTTGAAGCATTTCTGAATCCTTCATCTGCTCTTTTATAGTGCAATATAGGTCGAACTACCTAGTTGATCCGATGTGATTATTCACCACCTGCTTCCAATTCAATGTGGAACTTACCACACCATGCAAATTTCAGAGAACAATCATGAGCTAGGAAGGACAATCAGTCGCATGTGCCTTATGAATTCAGAAAAAAATTAAAGAAACACCCAACCAATTCATTCACTTCCAAGGATGTGTGGTTAGTGCATCCGATATATTGGCTCTGAATTCACAGTGCAGATACAGCTCTAGCTATGCCAATGCGATCAAGAAATTTAACACGGTCAGAAGCACAACCAGTGCACTCCAAAGACTGATCAAACAGTACATTGGAAACCATTCCAACCATCTTATACAATTATGAAAATTCAGACAAGCACAACAATGCGCTAGAAAGGATGATCGATCAGACCACATGTGCTCATTACATTGCTACTCAAGCAAGATGAACTTTTAGCAGGTTCGAATTCAGAAAACCAAAAACGAACACTGTCCAGACCATATTCTCAGGCGCCACTCGCCAGTCGCGCGTCCACGGCCGTCCGGAGGATCTGGTCGAACACCGACTGGAAGTTCGTGTTCGTGTGCCCACTGGATGTTCCTCACGAAGTCCATTTTCTCTCTGATGCTCTTGCCCTTGATCAGGTGATCACCTTGCCTGCCCAAGGCTCCTCGCTGAGCTCCGACGTGAGCACACCTCCATCGGGGTGCCAGCATGCCCCCGGACACGTCGCAGACCGAGATGTAGTTGCGCAGCGAGCCCTTGGAGCGGAGGTCGTCCACCATACGGCGTCACTGGATCTCTGACACGTCGTCGTCCTAGCCGCGGTAAGGCCGCGGCAATCTCGTGCCTGCCGGGATCTTGGCCTTGCCGGCCTCCACGTCCCCTAGGAACTTGTCGAACCTCTCCTCCTCGTGCTTCTTCAAGAGGAACCTGTAGCTGTAGGCATGATGATTGGTGGTGGTGGTTTCAGGAGTAGGGTGTCACCTTCAGACTTCTAGGGTTTTTTACTTTTTTCTACTCAGTTGAAGGTTGTTTTGTCGTAGGAGCTACGAGCGCTTCAGTTTTCACAGTAACCAGTTAAGTTAACCACTGTCACTTACAGTGGACTTGTTAAATCACATGATCATGACCACCTTTTGTTCATCAGTGCTTGGTCAAAGTAATCTGGTCCAGTAGATGATTTGCAGCGAGAACTTTGCACAAGAAGCTAGTGATGTCTTGAGTGTCTTTGCTCTTGTGTAACCTAAAGGTTTCAGACTGACCACCTATATATCTTACGAAGAACAGATCAAAAGATCCCGAATCTCGTGGTGTAAAAACCCTGGATTGTCAAACTAGGCTTTCTTGATGATGTTGTCGGTGGCACTGCAAGATTACAGTATGATCTTTGGGGACAATGCCACGAGTTTCAAAGATGTCTGAAAATTGTGCCTCCACTAGTGCCCAGATTCCGAACCTGTAAAGTTGATGAACTTTTCTCCCTTGAGTTGAAATTTTTGCAACATGACTGAACTAGTTTCCAGAACCTGGCCCAGAAAGCAGATGAGCATACTCTAAACTCTGAAGAAGAGGAAAAAGAAAAAAATAACTCATGCGTGAATGCACCACCCTACATATAATCCATTGCTTCTGATCCTAAAAGGTGAAGGCATTTCGAGCCACTGCATACAAAAAAGATTGTGCATGCAACATTCATTCAGATTAAGGATAAGAACCGAAGCTCCTGCCTCTGCCTGCAATGATGTCTGTGTGGCCTTGAGAGGAGGCCTGCTCGGCCAAGCAACATCTAGAAACTCACGTGCTGAAATTCATTCATGAAAAACAAGTCTTCCTCAATTGATTGGTGGCCAGCGACATTGACCGACACTTCTTGCGCCCCTTCTCTGTAAGCTTATGTTCCAAGGTCAACAATTGCAAATGGCATCAACCATCAAGCACAAAGAAAAATATCCTGTTGTGAAACTGACATCTGGCTAGCACTAAGATGGCACTTAGCTTTCTCATTTAGATTCGGACATGCCTTGACTGACATGTGGGTGAATGACTTTCTCGTGTTGTTATATTTAATGCGACGGAGATTATTATTTTTAAACGAAAGAGCATCTTGGTGTGCAATTTCTGGGAGCCATGTTGCAATCACTGTGCTAATTAATTCGTTACACTCCTGATGTTGATGGCCATGGACCCACTTCACAGCTGGCTCAAGAGTTTTTTTTTTGGAAAAGGAGGAAGACCGCGACGAGATGGCTGAAGAGTTATATGCTGGTTATTGGCTTAAAGAGACCATCAAATTCATATAAGCATCTAAAATTAGGCAGCATGTTTGTCATCACCTTATGTACTGCTGCCACCTCATTAGTCTCTAAAGTTCAGAATTTTATGAACCTTAATCTGATGGGCTGGTGCATGGGCCTTTGCGTGCAAATGTCCGCACAGATTCATTCATTGACAGGGATGTTTTCCTGCTCTATATGGATTCTTAAATGCTAATCATTGAAAATTTTGGGCTAGGAGAAATCAGGAAAAATGTATAAATCGCTTAAAAATCCGGTTGGATGACCAGGAATAAATTTAGATCAATTGCCCGATTATTTGGAAGTAGGAAATCATATTATGCATCTCTATCATTTTTTTTTGAAAAATGCAGCTATACTATTTCCAATCTTACACTTCAAGAAAGATGTCCCCTCAAAAGACGTATGTATCTATGACATAGGTTAGTTATTGTCTTCTGATTGACCTAACATCCCTACTTGCAATCCATTTCATGCCTAATAAGGATGCTCAGGTGCATGTGCTTTCGGAATTCAGAAAAAAATCTAACCAACACCCTACCAATTCATCCATTCATTCATTTATTCCCAAGGATGTGCGATCACTGAATTGGATAAATTGGCTCTGAATTTACAGTGCCGATGCAGCTCTAGCTATCTTCCTCGTATATAAGCATCTACAACAAAAATTAGGCAGCACATTTATCATCACATTAGTGCATCTCTAACTGATCCACTACAATTTAAATGAGGATATGGCGAGTATCCTTTGGAGGAGCATATTTGCTCTTCTAGAAAAGTATGGTTTCTAATCGATACATTAATCTTAACTCTCTAACAAAATTAATACAATGTTGCTTGTTTTGGGGTCATTAAACTTCATTACTCAATTATTCTATTGAACGGCATTTTTGGTTACATACTTTACCACCTTTTCTCTATGAGAACCAAAGCTCCTGCCTCTGCCTGCAATAATATGTGTGGCCTTGAGAAGAGGCCTGCTCCGCCAAGCAACATCTAGAAACTCATGTGCTGAAATTCATTCATGAAAAACAATTCTTACATACTAGACCTTTAAATTCTTCTCTTAGTAGCCACCACTTTTCCATCTTATAGCTACTGGATTTTTTGGAAACATGTAAGCCAGAATCCTAGATAAGTGGTGTGTGATCACTCCCACATCTAGGTAAAGCTACACAAGATGCTAGTGGAAATAATTTATCTTGATTAGTACTACAAAAGCCTATCAATGGTTGACATAATCAGATCAACCTGGTTATTGGCACATCTGTATTTTCTATACAGGACAACTTGATCTCAAGTGGACTTCAGATCTCCACCCAAGCATTAAAGTTATCACTCCATCTACAATTAATATTACCATTACTCTTATCTGCAGTAAACCTAACCAAATTAAAATCACTGCCAATAAGGGTGGGAGTGGAATCCTCCACAAACAGAGAGTGTAGCTCAGAAATAAAGTCTTCTTTCCTTCATCATATTCTTTCTTCTTTCCATCCTCAAACTTGGACATTTCATTCTCTCTTTCTTTTTTGAAAAATAACTTCCGATCTATTCATCTTCAACCATGGCAGAACAATGGACATCAGAAATAATAGAAATTACATCCAAATTCATAGACCACCTAGCGACGACTACAAGCACTGAAGCGAGCCGAGGACGCGCCACAGTCATCGCCCCTCCCTCACCGGAGCCGGGCAAAACTTGTTGTAGTAGACAGTCGGGAAGTCTCCGTGCTAAGGCCCCATAAAACCAGCACACCAGAACAGCAACCGTCACCATTGAAGAGTAGCATTGATCGGAAGGATCGAACCTGAAGACACAAGAACGTAGACAAACTACGACCAGATCCGAGCAAATCCATCAAGGACAGATCCGCCAGAAACACACCTCCACACGCCCGCCGATGATGCTAGACGCACCACCGGGATGGAGGCTAGGCGGGAAGACCTTTATTCCATCTTCACGGAGCCGCCACCATCTCGTCTTCCGGAGCAAGACACAAACCCTAACAAAAATGGAGAAAAAACTAAAATTGGAGCCCTCCCATCGGTAAAAGCCAAGATCCACTACATCACCATGACCCTAAATCCATTGAAGATGAGGCGGACCGGCGGCGGCGCCGGTGGGAGGCGGCGGTTGGGTGCCTGGCTAGGCGCGGGGGTTAGGGACATTGCATCCTATCTATCTAATCTCTATCTAAAAGTGCACCAATGTCTAGAAAAATTCTCCCTATCAATACATCAATGTATAGGTCTTCCCAATACAAAAAGTGCCATCCTTTCTACACAAAAGATTATTAAGCCCAAAATGAAATTTGGATTTCGATGAATTCCAAGAACAACTATGCGAAATAGCACGCACTTTGTCCATTTCATATTTGTAACAGGTCCATCCAGGATGATACATTGTGGTTGAGACGATCCGTAGCATGAGTCGTGGACAATTATCACACTTGATTACTAGCAGCGGATCACCGACGAGATGTTCGGCAAGGTTTGAGAGACCGATGAGCGAACCGCGTTGTGTCCGCACTCAGTTGAGGGGTGAGATCAGGGGGTGACAGGAGGATCTCATATGGAGAGGTGGAATCGCGGTCGAGGCGGCCGACGTAGTCCCCGTCGACGATGCTGAGGACAAGGCGCTTCGAATTCGGTGGTGGCCACGATGGGCCTAGATCTGTCGGTTTGGCGCCAACGACGAGAGAAGTGATTGAATCGAGGTGGGTGCTACGCGGGGGAGGGGGGAGGCACGGGGTGGCCGGAAAAGAGGCAAGTCGGGTGTTGCTAGAGTGGATGCGACGCGGGTGATCCATGCACTTTTTATGTTTTTGGTACTTATCAATGTTCACATAAATTCATGAACAAGGATGTTTTTTGGCCTATATAGTATATACTCATAAATGATAATCATAATAAATTTCGGTCTAGGAGAAATCAGAAAAATGTATAAACCGCTTAAGAATCCAACTGGATGACCAGGAATGAAATTGCATTAATTTCCAATTTATTTGGAACTAGGAAAGCATATTATGCAGTTCTATTTTTTAGTTTGACTATCTGTTTTATAGGTTAGTTCTGAACTTGTGATTGACCCGTGAGTGAGACTGAAGGCAACATTTTAGTCAGACTTTCAAGGAAGAAGACATCCCACGTTCCATTTAGTTGAAATGAAACAATCAAAGCACATGGTAATCTAAAATATTTGTGAAAACTAATTAAAATTAAATTTGGCTGAAGACCTTACCTAATTATTTGTTTCCTCTTGTTACCTTGGTACAAATATGCAATGGACGGTACAATAATTTGAAGCCCAAAAAGTGGCACATCACGAATCTGATGGAAGCATTGCGGGAAGGTGATGAGAAGGAAACTAAGGGATGATGAGCCGAGAAGAAGGGAAGAATCGGTATAATTGAGAGTCTATTAATTTTACAGATCATATCCAAAATGTTTATGGAAGGGTTGTGTATACTAGTTCAAACAATTGGTACCACTCATCTTCCTACAAGCAATATTACCCACACACTCTCCTGGTTTACAGTGGACCCCACACCACACGACGAAGAAGCAGAATTAGATTGGCACCCCTCTCCCTCAACTGCCTTCTCTAAGTCCATCACAACTCACAACCAATACTGGATTCCATTACCGATGATAACAAAAACAATTGTCTCAGCATCCAGGTGTGACAATGACTACACAAGATTAGTGCGGGGACATGGAAAATACATGCCAAATGTTCAAGACAAATTTATCATGGACATCAAAAATTAAAAACATATAATTAAACCCAAAGAATCGAATACTACTATACAAGAGCTTCTGATGCTTTCCAAGCCTACCGTTACAAAGGCAATGGATTGTTTTCCATGAATTGTGCATCTCTCAGCTTAAAGCATTTCTAAACCCTTCGTCTGCTCTTTTATGGACCAATACAGATCGTCCTAGTCGATCCCATGCAATTATTCACCACCTTCTTCCAATTCAATGTCGAACTTACGACACCATACAAATTTTCACCATCCAAATAACATGCCATCAGTATTCTAGCTAGATGCCTAGCAAATTTGGACAATATATTTTATAAAAAAGTTGCAACAATTTTCTACAAAATGAAATTGCCAAAGTTGCATGATTAAAAAGATTCCTCTAGTACCCAAATCCCAATAGTGTTCTCCATTTAAAGTGAGTTTATTCATTGTCAGATGAGTAGGATTGACGAGTAATCAACAATCTGTTCAACTCAGTTTCTAAATAATAGAGGGATCAAAGATCCAGTATTCAGTGCATAGGGCTCTGATTGCAATATCATTCATGCCCTGGAAAATAAGTTAAAAAAAAACACCCAACCAATTCATCCATGCACTCCCAAGGATGTTTGGTCACTGCATCAGATAAACTGGCCCTGAATTTATAGTGCAGATACAACTCTAGCCACGCCAATGATCAAGAAATTTAATACGGTCAGAAGCAAAACCAGTGAACTCCAGTGCATTGGTAACCATTCCAACCACCTTACTACAGACAAGCACAACCATACGCTCGAAATTATGGTGAAGTCAAGCAAGATGAATATTACCAGGTTTAAATTCAGAAAACCAAACACCACGATAGTTAAGCTGTTCGGGATTCAGAAAGCACAACCGATTCATTCAGTCGGTGATCAATGCACTCCGGAGTATTTGATCACATCGCTGCTCACTGCATTGCACACATCTAAACCATTCCAATCATCCTATTCCTGGGAGAGATTAGAGATGAGCACCTTCTGTCTTCTGATAAAGCTAGCTTGATAGAAAAAAGGCACATGGTCTTGGACTATTGGTTCGGTTTCATAAAAGAACTCGGCCAGCTTATGAGAGGTGACATTCAATCTAGTCGAACACGGCCAGCTTCTTGTACTCGTCGCCGGCGATGGCCTCCATCATGATGGCGAGGAGAAGATGCCTTGTCCCGCGACCCGGATTCAGCTCCAGTGAACCTAAATATTCATGAAAAATAATAATTGAAGCTAAACTTAGCTGAAGATCTGACTTGCTCGCATAATCTTGTTGCCTTGTTCCAAAGTACAATGACCGCTACAATACCGTGAGGCCCAAAATGTGGCACATCATGAATCAAATCGAAGGATTGGGGGAAGGTGGATGAGAAGGAGAGAAACTATGTGATGATTGAGTCGAGAATAAAGGAAGATCATTCTTGAGCGTGTATTCCTTTCAGGGATAATGTTTAGAATATTCGTTACAAGGATGTTTATACTAGCTGATACACTCAGTACAGCTCACCCTCTTCACACGCAAATGTACACTCACGCTCTCCTGGTTTACAGTGGATCCCACACCACATGACAGCCTAGCAAAACTAGCTTGTCACCTCCCTCCCTAAACTTCTCTTTGAGGGTCTGTCACAATGATAGCCGGATTCCATTAGCAATGGTAACAGAAATCATAGCAAGCAGATATGCCTACGATGACCAAAGATAAGGGCGGAAAAACGACACTGTCACAACGATTGCCGGATTCCATTAGCAATGGTAACGAAAATCATAGCAAGCAGATATGCCTACGATGACCGAACATAAGGGCGGGAACGCAACAAATGTGTGCCAAACGTTCAAGACAAATTTTATCATGAACTTCAAAAGTCGAAAAAGTATAATGAAACCAGGAGAGTTGTTTATCGCTATGCAAGAGCTCCTGATGCCTTCCAAACCTACCGCTACAAAGGCTGTGGACTGCCCTCCATGAACTATGCATCTCTCAGTTTGAAGCATTTCTGATTCTTCATATCTCTTTTATGGACCAATATAGATTGAACTATCAGAATGAGCATGTTCTAATTGATCCCATGAAAATTTTCACCACCTGCTTACAATTCAATGCAGAACCTACCACAACGTGCAAATTTCAGAAAACGGGTACGTTCTACTTGCAATCTCATTCATGCCCCAGTAAGGACGATCAGACGCACATAATTCAGAAAAGGAAGTTAAACAAACACCTAACCAATTCAGGGCTTGTTTGATTCAAAAGGAATTCCATGAGATTTTTGTAGGATTTTATCCCATAGGATTTTTTCCTATCTTACTCATTTGATTCATAGGAATTGTTTCTATAGGAATTTTTCCCATAGGAATTTTTGTACTACTTCCTATAGGAATCCTAACATTCACTCCAACCTCTTTCTACAATTCCTTTGATGGAATCAAACAAACTTTGGTGCAAGCAAAATCCTATAGGATTGGAGTGGGCATGCCATTGCAATCCTATGATTTTCCTATTCCTATGATTTTCCGACCCTATGAATCAAACAAGCCCTCATTCATTCATGTACTCCCAAGGACGTGTGGTCACTACATTGGATAAATTAGCCCTGAATTGACACTGCAGATACAGCTCTAGCTATGCCAATAATTAAGAAATTCAAAATGGTCAGAAGCACAACCAGTGCACTCAAAAGGATGATCAAACAGAACATCGGAAACCATTCTAGCCATCTTACTACAGATTATTAGAACAGACAAGCACAACAATGCGCTCGAAATGATGGTCGATTCACATGTGCTCATTACATTGCAGCTCAAGCAAGATGAACTTTTAGCAGGTTTGAATTTAGAAAACAGAACAACGCGACAGTTAGGATGTTCAGAATTCAGAAAGAATAACCAGTTCATTCAATCAGTCAACAAGGCACTCCAAAGGATTTGATCACATCACTGCCCACTGCATTGTGCATAGCTAAGCCATTCCAATCACCATAGACACAGAGCAACTTCTGATCATTTGGTAGAGAAAAAGGAACATGGTCTTGGTTCGGTTTCAGAAAAGCACACAAGCTGTAGTTCACGATTCGGAGAAGAAAATGGAACACGGCAGCTGATGAGAATTGAGAAGTGACACTCAATCTAGTCGAACACAGCCAGCTTCTTGTACTCGTCGCCGGCGATGGCCTCCATCATGATGGCCTCGGGGTTCACCACGCCATCGTTCTGCAGGAAAATCTTGAGGAAGTTCTTGGAGAAGCCGCTCACCATGGCCACCCCTGGCTGGGTCGACGTCACCGGCGTCGACCTGGAGTTGCGCAGGTTCCAGAAGATGATCTGGGGCACCGCATTGCCGTAGCCGGCGTCCCTGAACTTCTTGCATATCACTTTGTAGTCTGTGTCCCACGACCTGGATGACTGCTGCTCCTCATCAGACTCCGTGTCACTGTAACTGTAGTAGCCCCCGCCATAGCCGATGCCAGACGCCTCATCGAACTCCATGTCGCTGTACACGAACACTATCTTGATCATCTTCTCCGGCGCCAGCCGCGCGTCCACGGCCGTCCGGAGGATCTGGTCGAACACAGCCTGGAAGTTGGTGTTCGTGTCCCACTGCATCTGTCTCACGAAGTCCATCTTCTCTCTGAGGTTCTTGCCCTTGATCAGGTGGAGTTCGGGCGTTTCGCTGAAGGATCACCTTGCCTGCCCAGGGCTCCTCGCTGAGCTCCGACGTGAGCACGCCCAGCGCGATGCACACCTCCATCGGGGTGCCATGCATGCTCCCCGACACGTCGCAGACCGAGATGCAGTTGCTCAGCGACCCCTTGGAGCGGAAGTCGTCCACCATGCGGCGCCACTGGAGCTCTGACACGTCATCCTCCTCGCCACGGTAGGCGGCCGCGGCGATCTCATGCGGCAGGAGCGCGCCTGCCGAGATCTTGGCCTTGCCGGCCTCCACGTCCTCTAGGTACTTGTCGAACCGCTCCTCGTCGTGCTTCTTGAAGAGGGACTTGTAGCGCCTCATGGCCACCGAGGCCACGCGGGTGTAGGGCAGCTCCGACCACCGCTGCGCGCACATGTACACCTCCGGGAGCTCCAGGACCTTGCGCAGCGGCACAAGCACTTCACGGCGGAGGCGGCGGAGGGCGTGGTACATGTAGTGCTCGTCCGAGAGCTGGGTGTACTCCGGGTCAGAGTCGCGGGGGAAGAGGCGGCGGGCGATGGCCTCGCAGAGCAGCGTAGTGCGGTCGAACGACGAGCCCGGCGTGGGGCACCACTTGGCGGCGAGCCCGATCTTCCTCTTCTTGCCGTCGGAGGCTAGCTGCTCGAGGTCCGATGCGAGGAGGGCCGCGAAGAAGTCCGCGACGGCGTCGAACAGGAAGCGGTAGGTGCGGTCGCCGTAGTACGTCTCCAGCGACTGCACGGCGAGCTTGGCCACTTTCCGGACCTTCTTCGACCGCCGCTTGGTCGCTGTAGTCTTCTTCTGGTCCACCTCCATCGCCTCCGGTTTCTGCTCGACCGGCTCCTGGACCGGTACAGGGGCAGTCTCCACCTCCATGGGCTTGCTCTGGCCGGACTTGGAGAGGAAGTGGCCGAACGTGGCCTTGGGCGGCACGGGAGCGAGCTCGCGGGCGCGCTTGCGGATTGCCAGCCTAGCCCGCAAGGCCTCCCTCTCCTTGGCGAAGTCCTTCGCCTTCCTGCGCGCCTTGTCCGCCGCGGCGCCCTCCCTGGCGACCTTGCGCACGTCGGGGCCGTGGATGAGCCGAAACAGCAGCTCGGGGAAGTCCTTGAGGTAGCCGAACTCGGCGAGCGCGGCGACGTTGCAGGCGAGCGTCTTGGGGTGGTTCTCGTGCAGCCAGAGCGCGGCGGCGTAGAACCCTTCCTTGTCCGACTTGCCGGTGCCGCGCACGCCGCGGAGGTTGCAGGCGAGCCTGAGCGCCGTGAGCGCGTCGTGGAGCAGGTCCCGCACGCGCTCGGGCGGCGTGTCGGGGACGACCTGGAAGAAGAAGTCGAGGCAGGGGTTGCCGGAGTTGGCGTATGTGGCGGAGCAGTTCTCCGTGAGCGCCCTCCGCGGCTCGAGGCCGGCCTTGATCTCCTCGGCCGTCGGCGCGTTGAAGGCCGCGTCGAGGATGTCGAGGAACGGGTGCGACTCGGCGGCGTCGCTGCGGGTGGTGGAGTCGGCCGTCGGGCGCGCGGCGCGGATCACGGGAGGGCTCATGAGGCGGCGCGGCGCGGCGGGCTCCGTCTCCATCGCCATGGCTGGCTGCTAGGGTTTTGGGTGGGGGATTTGGTTTGGCAGCGATCTGATGATCTGATGATCTGATCTCCTACAACGACGAAATGTTGAACGTTCGCCGGATATGGATATTGAGAAATGTTGCTTAATTACTCTGACCAAAATAAATAAAAACTTATTAATCGCATTTTTTGAGGAATTACAGAAGTTGATTTTATTTATTAGAACTATTTTAATTCTTTCTCTACAAAAAGAACTAAGTACTTAGATTCTTTGTCAATTATAGTACATTACATTTAGCAAGAATCAACTGATGAGATCAATCACTAGATGAAAAATTCAACAAAACATCTAATTTGTATACACGGAATTTAGAAAACATCTAGGAAGTGAATTATGCATAAAAAAGGTAACAAGTACTATTTGTTTGTTGCCCAAAAAAAACTTTTGGTTTTGTATGCCCGTTACTGCCAAATAATGATCTCAAATTTACAAATAAAATCAGATTGTACTATGAAAAACAATATACCTATTTGTAGAGTAATTTGTTTCTACTTTTTTTATGTATTTTTGTTTTGTAGCCTTGTATGCCTTTTCGGGTCTGGGTATGTATTTGTATTTTCGTTAGATCGTGATACTTCTCGTTTCTTCTTTATTATTCGGATCACTAGCTTCCCCTTCTTTCTCTCTCTCAAGATATGAGAATTGTTCTTGACATTTTTTTCCTTCTTTTTTCGGTATATGCAGATGATCTAGTGATTTAGTTTTACTTTATTTGAGCATGCAATGTTTCCTTGCCTGTTGGCGTTCTAGGGATTTAAGCTTCTATCTTGTATTTCTTTCTTGTGCTTTGCTGTGTAGATTGATTTGTGGAGGGATATGTTGTTGTTGTTAGGGGAGAGCTTATGTAGGTGAGATTTGTTATGAACCATAGCTGTTCCCCCTCCCCCCCCCCCTCTCTCTTTCTCTGTCAATTGGACTCATTTCTGATGTTTTTCTTACATTTGGTCTTCTTTTATGTATCTTTTTATCCATTAATGTTATTCGTAGTTGTGTCGATTAATTTTGATTCCTTATTGGTTTTCTGGGAACAACACCTTTTCGGTACACAATGCTTCACAAGAGGCACACCGCAAGTGCTTCTCGGTATCTTTCTTCAATGATGTTGATTGATTGTTCTGTTTGTTTTTCTTGTTGACATGTCCTTCAAGGGATTTAAAGCTTTGATTTGCGACGTAGTCAACACGAGTTGCACATGCACCTCTTGGGGGAAGCTAACTTCGCCCCCCTCCTTGACAGGTGAGAAACGGTCTCTCGATCTATAACACCAGTGATGGTATACATCACACCAGCTGCCTTTCAACTTGTCTCCTTCAACACCTGTTGGGTGTTTTCCTGGCAACGAAACCGTCAAGCATTTCGCGGGACGCAAGTACCAGGGTACCTATTTTCCACGGTACCGACTTCATACTTCATCTCTAGAGTGAGTGGAATGCCAACCATTGTTTACAGTAGTGTGTCGTGTTTGCAGCCAATGGACAGTGATGTTTTTATCAACATCGATGGCAGCATAGTCTGAAGATAGGACCCGTCGTCTTCTTCATCCAATTCTAGTTTCGGTCTTCTATGATTTTGTTGTGGCTGTTGTTTTTGGATTCTTGTGTGTGTTAGTGTTTGTTACGTACATCCTTTTAGTATGTAGAAGCTAGAAGTTGGGTGTATGCTCATGATGTAATATATCTCGTTGATGATATATTTAAGTTAATAAAACCCTTTTAATAAAATAAAATTGATATTCGCACAAATTCATTTGTAAGGATATTTACGGTATACAATTTAATTGTTAATCAAGAAAGGTACGGTCTAGCGAAAATCAAGGAAAATGTCTTGTTTGTTACTACAAGACAATAAAAATTTATTATGAAACTTGTACATATATAAACCGCTTAAGAATCCGATTGGATGAGCAAGTAAAAAAGCACATCAACTTTTAGTTTATTTACAAGTAGGAAGGTATATTATGTAGCTCCATTTCTTATTTATACAAATGCAACTAATTCCAACCACACACTTCAAATAATGTGTTCCCTCAAGTCGTATGTATCCATATGTCATGTTGGTTATTCTTAATTTCTGATTGACTTGAGGATGATATTCAAGGCTACATTTCAGCTAGATTTCAAGGAGGAAGACACCCCATGTTCTGTTTCATTGAAAACAAAGTATATGGGTATACAACTCTAGACCTAATTATTCATGAAAATAACTAAAGCTACACTAAACTACAGATCTGGCCCTACCACCTGTTTCCTTCATCTGGATAGATCATCGTTTGCATTCGCCATCATGTTGTCTTAGTTAAAGATTCAACATTCAATACAATATTGTGAGGCCCTAAGATATGACCTTAACAAACTTTTCATCAGATAACCTTCATAATATTCTTTACATGGGTTCTTACACTGATCACACATTCTAACATCTTGACCTTACACCTCAACCAATTGACACAACTCATTATCTCTCACTCTTCACATTGAATAGCTACACATTCCAAATGACGCATGACGGTCGAGCCAAGGAATTTTGGCACAGATTCAGAATGGAATTCCATTACCGATGATAATATAGGCATCTAAACATGACAACAAATGTTGAAAATGAGGGTGAGGACATCCACAAAAACTACTTTATTAGAAACTTCGAGAATGGAAACAATATTATGAAAGCAAGCGTTGGCTAACTCAATTTTGCAATACAACAACTCCTGATGCCTTCCAAGCCTACCGCTACAAACGTGGTGGGATTTCCTCCATGAAGTATGCATCTCTCAACTTGAAGCGTCCTTCATCTAATCTTTTATGGACTCTTATAGTTCAAACTATCCGAGTGGAATGTTCTAGTTGATCCATGCACTTATGCACCACCTGCTTCCATTCAATATGGAACTTGCCACACCATGTGACATGTTCATATCCATTCTATGAAGCAATGGTAGGGCGATGAAAAATGTGAAGCCTAATTTTATATGCTTATCTTTACGTGTTGATCTCTAGAAGCCAATACATATCATCGCTGATGAGGGGGGGGTCCATTTTCATCAACTTCAGAAGTGTAACATATTATTGAGCACACTGACATTTCCAATAGTAGGCCAAATGAAATACAACAATGTGAATAACATATATTGCGCACCAAGATTTTTTCTTTAAAACCATCTTCGTCTCATTTAATTTAGTTAAACTCAAACATGGACCATTACTACAAGTCATGTATGAACCGACTTATTGGCGGGGGTGACAAAGATCTCAATCACCGAAGCCAGTACTTATCGTGTGCATATCAAATAATCTTACCAAAATCTAACTACTTAACTTATATGTATTAGGTTGAAAATATCCCAAAAAAACTACTTAGCAATGGAACTAAAATAGGAAATGTTTAATTTCTTTTGAAGTGGCAAAAAAATGGTGATCTAGCTAGTTTGAACAAGTTTGTGCATATACTGAGTGCCCCCCATGGATTGTTCATATCTCAGCTTGCAGCGTCTCTGAACGTTTTAGTTTCCTTATATGGACTTAAGAAGAGTAAAATATTAAGTGGTGTTATACTAGTTGATCGCACACAATTATTTAGAACGGACAATCCAAGTCAATGTAAAACTTACCACACAATGGGCATGTATATATTTATTTAGTTGAAGCCATAAATGTTTTATTAAACTTCTCAGTCTGGCTTCCAAAATTTAAAGTAGGAGGTAGAGGACAGATGCCCAAATCGGTCCACAAGTTTGAGTCTCTCCACAAATTAAGTAATTAAATCAACCACACTGATGTACAAATAGCACTACATATATATTGTATAATAGAATTGCTAGGTTTAGTAGTTCAAACCAAGACATTAGGAAAAGGAGAAATTGACCTAGAAGCAATCCAAAATGTTTGTTTGTGGGGATAGGGAAACCTCTCAACACCTTCTATTCCTTTGCCCGATTCATAGAGTTCTGTGGCGTACAGTGTGATCGATCTTCGGGTCTGATTTATGTAGGAATAATATCCGATAGTTCTTTGCGTGCTGCTATTATTTATGTCTTGATGGAAATAAATTTTATGTTGTTGGCTTAGCAGCAGTGTATTAGAATATTTGGATTTGCTCTTATCATGCAACATTTGAATTCAAATGGCCTCAAACTCCTCTTGAAATTCTATTCGCTTCGTGTGCTTCCCTAAGATTCCGTGCAGGACTGCATAGGATAGGTATTCTAACTATGTGAAATATGTCGCCACTCTTATCGGGGGAAATTATATCAACATGATGAGGATCTGTGTAGCGATTCGGTAAGGGTTTGGAGGCAACCAAGGATAAATGATTCCTTGGAGTCTCTACTGTGATATGTATATCGTGGAGACTATTGTAGCATGGTTGATGTATGCTAGCGTTGGTTTTGCTAATGACTAGTTGATCTTATTAGAAATTGGAACTATTTTAGTTCTGGTAGGTCAGCTTTGTGTGCTACCAATCTTTTCGTCCAACGATGTGTGTGCCGATTGCGAGCGCACTTAATGGGTTTTCTAGTAGTGATTTGAACAAATTTTGTATTTCTAGTATGTTCGTAATGAAAAGGGGTTTATGCCCAGTTTGAAAGGAAAACTAGTTCAAACTAGGAGTTAACGGTCGTGCTTGTAGGTAGACTTGGAAGACATGTTACTAGTACAAACTATGTGTGTGTGAATTTATGCTTTTATTTTTATTTTTTCTTGTTTGGTTCTTAATTAATGTTCCCACACCCATTTTAAGGTTTCAGTAAATGGCAATACAAATAATCTAAAAGTCAAAGATATCACTAAAGGTTAAAAAATTATGTGGTATTTTTGTAAAGGAAAATCTCTCTCACCACAATTGATTATGGAGTAAGAAATATTGTTTTTGTCATCATGGTGGCCTAATTATATATTTTTTCTAGCGATGCCCTTTTCCTATGCTACATGGTCGAACATTGTTATTTATGTCAAACTTATATTCACATCACAAGTTGTCAATATGTAAAGTAACTGGTTAGAAATGGTATGGTGTTTATGGGCCGAAAATCATCTCCTTTGCAGGTTATCTATTAGTTTGCGCATTTATTTCATGTGTGGTCTTTAAAGTGAGTGAAACACCAACCATTATTTATGGTAGTCTTTGGAGCCAATGGTCAGTGATGTTTTCATTAACATTGATGGTGGCATAGTCTAGGTATAGGCCCTGCCATCTTCTTCATACTAGTCTAGTTTGGGTCTTCTTTGACTTTACTATGGTTGTTGTTTTTGCATTCTTGTGTCGTGTGTTAGTGTTTGTTACGTAAATTAAGTTAATAAAATGATTTTTATAAAAAAAATATTCACATACATTCATTAACAAAGAATTTTGGGCCTATGATTTAATTGTTAATCAAGAAAAGTTTGCTCTAGCAAAAATCAAGGAAAATACCTTGTTTGTTAGAAGACAATAAAAACTTATTGCGACACTTGTATATAAACCACTTAAGAATTCATTTGGGTGAGCAAGAAAATTTTTACATAATTTTCAAGTTTATTTACAAGTAGGAATGCATATTATGCAGCTCCATTTCTTATTTTGACGGATGGAGCTATACTAATTCCAACCACACACTCCAAATAATATGTTCCCTCAAGCCGTTGTATTCATCTGTCATGTAGGTTATTCTGAACTTCTAATTGACTTGATGGTGAGATTAAAGGCAACATTTCACTCAGATTTCAAGGAATAAGACCCCGTTCGATTTCACTGAAACCAAAGCATCAAGACAACATTTCCACACCTAGATATTCATGAATATACTAAAACTACACTAAACTGAAGATTTGGCCCCTCCACCTATTTTCTTCATCTAGATATATTATCTTCTGGATTCGCCATCGTGTTGCCTTAGTTTAGAGGTTCAAACGGTTGTTACAATTTTGTGAGGACCCCAAGTGGTACCTCGTGATCAAATCGAAGGATTCTAGAAAATGGCATGAGAAGGAGACGAACTAAGGGATAGAGAAGCAGAGAAGGGAAGAGAAGTCTTAAGTGTTTATTCATTGTGCAAAGATAATCTTCAGAATATTCGTTATCGGGGTGTATACATTCCTCACACATTCTAATATATCAGCCTTACCTCTCAACCAACCGGCACCACTCAATTTTTAACGCAAGTGATGGATGACAATTTTGACATAAGAGCTTGTCGTGTCTTCCATCTCCTAGCTTCAAGCATTTCTAGATCCTTCATGTGCTCTTTTATGGACAAAAATAGATCAAAATATCTACTTAGGATGTTGTAGTTGATTCCCATACACTTACTCACCACCTACTTCCAATTCAATGTCGAACTTACCACACTATGACATGTTTATGTCCTTCTTTACTTGATGTTTATGTTCATTCCACAAAGTTATACGTGTTCAATTCAGTTCTTTAGTTTGACTCCCAAATTATGAGTTACTTCCTCGGTTAACTAATATTCCCTCCGTCCCGAAAAGCTTGTCGTGTGTCCTATAGAATGGTGATTTTACAAAATCGCTTTTATACATTTGAATCTTCTCCGTGTTGTTCCTCTTTCTGCCGTGGCTTCGCAACTTTTATTGCCATTAGCTCCCTTGTGGTCCGCCGCTGCTCCGACGTTCTTCCCCGTTGTACGTAGATACCTCGCCGTTCATCGTCGATCCACCGTCCGCACCTCCCTCTTCGTTGAAAGCAAACGCTGGCTAACTCAATTTTGCAATACAACATCTCCTGATGCCTTCCAAGCCTACCGCTACAAATGAGGTGGGATTTCCTCCATGAACTATGCATCTCTCAGCTTGAACCATCCTTCATCTACTCTTTTATTGACTCTTATAGGTCAAACTATCCGAGTGAGAATGTTCTAGTTGATCCATGCACTTATGCACCACCTGCTGCCATTCAATATGGAACTTGCCACACCATGTGACATGCTTATTTCCATTCTATGAAGCCATGGCAGGGTGATAGTAGTACATGAGGCGATGAAACATGTGAATCCTAATTTTATATGCTTATCTTTACGTGTTGATCTCTAGAAGCCAATACATATCATCGCTGATGAGGGGGGGGTCCATTTTCATCAACTTCAGAAGTGTAACATATTATTGAGCACACTGACATTTCCAATAGTAGGACAAATGAAATACAACAATGTGAATAACAAATATTGAGCACCAAGAAGTTTTTTTATTGAAAACCATCTTCGTCTCATTTAATTTAGTTAAACTCAAACATGGACCATTACTACAAGTCTCGTATGAACCGACTTACTCGCGGGGGTGACAAAGATCTCAATCACCGAAACCAGTACTTATCGTGTGCATATCAAATAATCTTACCAAAATCTAACTACAAAACTTATATGTAGCAATATCCCAAGGAAACTACTTAGCAATGGAACTAAAATAGGAAATGTTTCATTTCTTTTGAAGTGGAAAAAAACATGGTGATCTAGCCAGTTTGAACAAGTTTGTGCATATACTGGGTGCCCTCCATGGACTGTTCATACCTCAGCTTGTCGCGTCTTTGAACGTTTTAGTTTCCTTATATGGACTTAAGAAGATTAAACTATTAAGTGGTGTTATACTAGTTGACCGCATACAATTATTCAGCACGGGCAATCCAAGTCTTTTTCCAATGTAAAACTTACCACACAATGGGCATGTATATATTTATTTAGTTGAAGCCATAATTTTTCTATTAAATTTCTCAGTCTTGCAACCAAAATTTCTACACTAAAGTAGGAGGTAGAGGGAAGATTCCCTTTGGTTCTATATAGTGAGCGAAAGAGGGAATAAAATCAGTCCAAAAGTTTAAGTCTCTCCAGAAATTAAGTAATTAAATCACCCACACTCATGTACAAATAGCACTATATATAATAGAACTGCTAAGTTTACTAGTTCAAACCAAGACATTAGGAAAAGGAGAAATTGACCTAGCAATCCAAAATGTTTGTTTCTGAGGATAGGGAAACCTCTCAACACCTTTTATTCCTTTGCCCGATTCATAGAGTTCTGTGGCGTACAGTGTGATTGATCTTTGGGTCTGATTTATGTACGAATAATATCCGATAGTTCTTTGTGAGGTGCTATTATTTATTTCCTGATGGAAATAAATTTTATGTTTGTCGGGGGATTGGTACCCGGGTAGGCTCACCCAAGCGAAAGCATTCTTTCAAGACAAGGATAGACCGATTGGGCTGCAGCTGGGCTGAGCTGGGCAGGCGTATGGCCGATTGCTCCAAAGCAATCAGCCGTACCGAATGCCAGCAGTCGGCCCAGGCGCAACCGGTCTACCCTTTGCCCACTATGATGATCATCCAATTGGTCTGCAGCTGGGCCGAGATGGGCATCAGCACGGCCGATTGCCCAGAGCAATCAACCCTGCCGAGGGCCACCAGTCGGCCCAGGCGCAATCGGTACAACCTACCATCCCTGAAGAAGTTGACCCCGAGACCATTCGGAGGTCCAAGTACGAGGTCATAAATGCGCAATCCCGAGAGATCGGGGTGGCAGAGAAGCCAAGTCATATCGAAGATCTGTCAGAGATGCGGTGTCGACCTCTCCGCCGATTCCGCGGACAGGGCGACAAGACCGCACCTCCTAGCTCCACTGTTCATCATCATGCCCTACAAGTCTACAGCATGGGCCGCCGCTTGTCGGGTCCGGATCACCCGGAGAGGAGCAATCGGTGGGACCCAGCCGATTAGAGGATGACAGCTGGGCCCAATCGGCAGTGAAGTTACCGATTTACCCCGGGATCACACTATAAGAGCCCGAGGTACCCCTCCTGCGTGGGGGACGATCCGCTCATTTCACACCATTACTCACATTCTTCTCAGTTCATTCACTGCTAGTAGTTACTCCTCAGGGAAGCAGGAGAGAGCCTTGCCCACGGCGGCTCTCACCTTCCCCTGAGAAGATAGAGAAGCAGTTATTGTAGTCCATGTCTACTGATATATAAGAAGACAAGCAGGAGTAGGGGTGTTATCTCTCTGGAGAGCCCCGAACCTGGGTACATCGTGGTGTCCGTCACCGTGTTTGTGCCCAACCCGATTCCGGCACCATCGACATCTCCTTCCTCGCGTCTTCCCCTCACTTTAGCCATCCCCGTTGGCTTAGCAGGAGTGTATTAGAATATTTGGATTTGTTTTAATCATGCAACATTGTAATTCAAACGGCCTCAAACTCCTCTTTAAATTCTATTCGCTTCGTATGCTTCCCTAAGATTCCATGCAGGACTGCACAGGATAGGTATTTGAATTATGTTAAGTATGTCGCCACTCTTATCGGAGGAAATTATATCAACATGATGAGGATCTGAGTAGCGATTCAGTAGGGGTTTGGAGACAACCAAGGATAAATGATTCCTTGGTGTCGCTACTGTGATATGCATATTGTGGAGACCGTTGTGGCATGGTTGATGTATGCTAGCGTTGGTTATGTTCACCTCACAAGTTGTCAATATGCAAAGTGTCTGGTTAGAAATGGTATGGTGTTTATGGGCCAAAAATCATCTCCTTTGCAGGTTATCTGTTAATTTACGCATTGATTTTGTACCTAGTATTTAGAGTGAGTGAAACACCAACCATTATTTATGGTAGTGTGTATTTTTTGGAGCCAATGGTGAGTGATTTTTTTATCAACATTGATGGTGGCATAGTCTAGGTATAGGCCCTGCCATCTTCTTCGTCCTAGTCTAGTTTGGGTCTTCTTTGATTTTGCTATGGTTGTTGTTTTTGGATTCTTGTGTCATGTGTTAGTGTTTGTTACGTAAATTGTGTTGTGTGCACAAGATAAAAGCTAGGTGTATGCTCATGATATAATATATCTCGTGGATTTTATATTTGAGTTAATATAGTGATTTTTATAAAACAAAAATAATATTCACACAAATTCATTAACAAAGAATTTTTTTTGGCCTATGATTTAATTGTTAATCAAGAAAAGTTTTCTCTAGCGAAAATCAAGGAAAATATCTTGTTTGTTAGAAGACAATAAAAAATTATTGCGAAACTCATATATAAACCGCTTAAGAATTCGATTGGGTGAGCAAGAAAAAAATTACATCATTTTCGAGTTTATTTACAAGTAGGAATGCATATTATGCAGCTTTGTTTCTTATTTTGACGGATGGAGCTATACTAATTTCAACCACACACTCCAAATAATATGTTCCCTCAAGTCGTATGTATCCATCTGTCATGTAGGTTATTCTAAAATTCTAATTGACTTGATGGTGAGATTAAAGGCAACATTTCACCCAGATTTCAAGGAATAAGACACCCCGTTCGATTTCACTGAAACCAAAGCATGAAGACAACATTTCCACACCTAAATATTCATGAATATACTAAAACTACACTAAACTAAAGATTTGGCCCCTCCACCTATTTTCTTCATCTAGATATTATTATCTTCCGCATTCGCCATCGTGTTGCCTTAGTTTAGAGATTCAAATGGCTGTTACAATTCTGTGAGGACCCCAAGTGGTATCTCATGAATTGAATCGAAGGATTCTAGAAAAGGGCATGAGAAGGAGACGAACTAAGGGATAGAGAAGTAGAGAAGGGAAGAGAACTTTAAGTGTTTATTCATTGTGCAAAGATAATCTTCAGAATATTTGTTATCGGGGTGTATACATTTCTCACACATTCAAATATATCAATCTTACCTCTCAACTAACCGGCATCACTCAATTTTTAATGCAAGTGATGGATGACATAAGAGCTCATGATGCCTTTGAGGTCTACCGCGGCAGAGGCACTGGATTTCCCTCCATGAATTGTCCATCTCACAGCTTCAAGCATTTGTAGATCCTTTATGTGCTCTTTTATGGACCAAAATAGATCAAAATATCTAATGTCCTAGTTGATTCTCATACATTTACTCATCACCTGCTTCCAATTCAATATCGAACTTACCACATTATGACATGTTTATGTCCTTCTTTACTTGATGTTTATGTTCATTCTACAAAGTCATACGTGTTCAATTTAATTCTTTAGTTTGACTCCCAAATTATGAGTTACTTCCTCCGTTAACTAATATTCCCTCCGTCCCGAAAAGCTATAGAATGGCGATTTTACAAAAACGTTCTTGTACATTTGAATCTTCTCCATCGTGGTCCTCACTCTGCCGTGGCTTCGCAGCTTCTATCGCCGTTAGCTCCTTACGGTCCGCGGCTGCTCCGACGTTCTTCCCAACCGTTCTCCATTGCTCTGCTGTCCGCACCTCCCTCACCATCCGCAGCAGCTCCGCCGTCGTTGTGACCACGAGGTCCACCGCAGCTCTTGCGTCCTCAGCCGCTGTCTGCCGTTGTTACGGCGTCCTCCCCCGTCGTCCGCTCCAATCCAATCGATAGCACGAGGTCAGACACCCTCCGCTCCAATCAAGCGCACGAGGTCCGCCGCCCTCGGCCTAGTTCGAGCATTGTGCAGAGAAGTACGCCGTCAATTACAGAGAGCAGAGGAGAGGAGAACTGTTGTATTCAGCTCAATTCTTCTGGCTAGATGCGATGCACACTCTGCTGCTTGCATTCGGAGAGGACAACTGTTGTCTGTAATAGAGGAACTGCTGCTAGCTAAACAGAGGAACCATGTGCTGGAATTGCTGTCTGCCGTCAATCGGAGTAGAGGAGAACTCCTGCTTGTTCAATTCGGCTTTGCACACATTGGTCAATTCAGTCAAGAACGCTATACAAATTTAGTCAAAATTCAGCTATTGATAAGTACAGTGTTGAAGAGTAACTTACAGTCAAGAACAATCTGCATATTCAGTCCAAACAATTGCAGATCCTGTAGTTTGAGCCAAAGGAGCCACTTGCAGTCAAGAACAATCTGCATATCTAGTCAAAATTCAGTAGTCTGTCAAAATTCAGCAAGCAAAATCTGTAAGCAGCAAGCAAAATCAGCAAGCAAAAGTTTGCTATATATCATATTTACTGCAGATATTTGCTGGTACAACTTTTCTGGAATACTCCTTTGTCTTACACAAGCTTTTGATGTAGTAGTAGGTTACACAAGCACACTGTATAGAGGACTCCATCGAGTTTTGTACATGGCAGGTTAATCTTCAGTTAACATTTAACACTAAAGAAAATCAGGAAAGAAAAACTAGAGCAGAAATATTTCAGCACTGAATTTCTGCTTCTGAACACCAGTACAGCTTTAGTGTAGAGTAACAAAATTTCACCACTGAATTTTGGCTTCTGAACATTGATATTCTTTTAAAATGCAAGAAAGAAGAACAAGGAAAGAGAAACCAACTTCCTTTTTGCAGGTTCTGTCAAACCATTCATGCCAGGTGGTTAAATGGGTTTCTTTTAAGAAGAAGGATCAAAAGTAAGTTTGGAAAGTCAGAAATCTATATGATGTCCTCCTATCTATCTACTTCTAAATTAAAAGAAAAGTTTGGAAATTCAAAAGTAGATCAGGTTGAGGTTCAGGGATTTTGGTAAACTAGGAACTTGTACTTTTCCTGAAAAGTTTACAGAAACTAATTTTGATTCTACGCTCATCCTTGAACGCTTCTTGGGTGTTTCTTTTCATCTAGAGAAAACACAATGCATATCCTCAGTTCAGAGATTTTTTTTTGTGGGTACTTAGTTTAGAGATTCAAACGGATGTTAAATACCGTGAGGCCCCAAAGTGGTACCTCAAGAATCGAATAGAAGGATTCTAGAAAAAGGGGTGAGAAGGAGACTAATTAGGGGATAGAGGAGCAGAGAAGGCAAGAGAACTCTTCAGTGTTTATTCAATTAAGAGATAACCTTCAAAATATTCATTACGGGAAAGCATCTCGGCCTTACGTGTCAACCAACCAGCACAACTCAAATTTGAAAGCAAGCACTGGCAGAGTATTTGTAATACGAGAGATCCCGATGCCTTCCAAGCCTAGGGCAACAAAGGCACTAGATTGCACTCCATGAACTGTCCATCTCTCAACTTGAAGCATTTCTGAATCCTTCATGTGCTCTTTTATGGACCAAAATAGATCAAACTATTGAGTGAGGATGTCCTATAGTTGATTTCATGCACTTACTCACCACCTGCTTCCAATTCAATATGGAACTTACCACACCATAACATGTTTGTGTCATTTTTACTTGATATGTATGTCCATTCTACGAAGCCATACGTGTTAGAGCATCTCCAGCCGCGGCCCCAAGAGGCCCCCAAGGCGGCGCTATACGCCCCGGATGGAAAAATTCCGCCCAGTCGCGCCCCCCAGGGCCCAAATAGCGCCGGATTGGGCCAAAATTGAGTCCGGCGATCCCAAGCCAACCTGGCGTCTTGGGGGTCGCTTGGGGGCGCAGGATGAAACAAAACGGCGCGAAAGAGAGAAAATGTGCGCGCGGTTTCGCGCGCGCCGCGCGCCGGCCCTACTTGTCGGCGTGTGAACACGCGTCGTCCTCATCCTCCCGCCTTGGCTTCACCGCGCCTGCCGCCGCCACAGAGCATCAATGCGGCGCTGATGTCCAGTCCAATCGCCGGCAGGGGATTCAATGCGGCGCGTTGAGTAGACCAACGGTCCGACGAACGCGCCGCCGCGTGTCCCGCCCCGGTGAGGCCGCCCTTTCGCGTTCCCCGCTATTTAAAGGGATCGCCGGTGAACACGCCGCACACACTTTCTCCTTTTCCTTGAGAAGGAGTATGACGTCGGACTCGAGTGGGCCAAGAAGGACTACCTCCTCAACCAGATGGAGGAGCAGCAGAGGGCCTGGGAACTCGCCGAGGCCAAGAAGAATCGGTCGGTGGCGCAGGGGAAGGGCGGCAGCAGCCGCCTATTCCCGAGTTCGTCGTGCTGGACGGTACCGACGAGGAGGAGGAGCCGCAGCTGGCGAGGAGGAGGAAGGGGCCGCTCGGCGGCGGCACATGCAGTGCGCAGGCCGCCGTGAAGCGCGAGCCCAAGGGAGGCGACGACGACGGCGCCGCTGGTAGGGCCACCGGCGGAGGCGTCGGGGGCTCGACTTCGATGAGCTCTACTCGTTTTTTTTTATCAGTAGTTTTTAAGTTGCTATTATGTAAAATTAGACCAAATATTATGAATTAGGCCGAATTTCGTTCAATATGCCGCGTTTTTCACAAATATACGCCAAACTTGAGGGGCCGCCTTGGGGCCGCGGCTAGGGGGAAACTCACCCCAAGCGTTATCGCCGCCCGGGGCGTACCCCAAGCGGCGCTAAAATAGCACCAAAAATCGTCTTGTGGGGCCAAACGGCTAGAGATGCTCTTAAATTCAATTCTTTAGTTTAGCTCTCAAACTATGAGTTAGTAGACAGCAGATGCGTTTGGAGATTAATGCGGCATTTTTCGGAAAAGAAAACTGGGCAAACCATCAGCCCCCATCCCTCAACCCAGTGATGATGGCGCTGCTCGGGGCTTTTCCCAACGGCGATGGGCTTATGCTGTCTGCTGCCGGATCGCAGAGTTTAAGCAAAATCTTTTGATTCTACACACATAGGAACGTTTCTTGGGTATTTTTTTTATCACAAGCAAACAGAATGCACAATCCGAGTAAAATTAAGAGTAATACAAACAAATTAAGTCGATGAAATAGGCAAGATGATTATGTAAATCTGAACCATAATAGGTTCCTCGCCTACTAACCACGGCCATGATAACACAGCAAATAATAACAAATCCTAAATTCAGACAAAGAGAAAGCAAAACTAGTTGCGTACCCAAACCCGCATCGACAAGACTTCCAAACTCATGATGTTTTCTCCTCCACCTCACAAAAATTGTACCTAGGAGCTCTCTGCCCTCCCACATTTTACCTTTCTTGTTTTTCACAAACTACGGCTTTTCGTTTCAGAGGGGGGTGTGCTTCAGAGAGGGCAGGGTGGAACTTCAAGGGTCGCGCCGGCTTGGATCTGGCCCCATCCGATGAGGCGCCAATGCTTCTCGACACGGCGGCTCAGCGCCACCTTCTCGCCTTTGCTTGTGCAGACAGGCGCGGTGAGCTGGAGCTTGGCAAGATCGTTCTTCACAGCAACCACACGGGCACCAGTGGACATGGATCCGATGTTAAGCATCAGGATCTCTCCCTTGGTGAGCTTGGAGACCTTCCCTGCCTTCTCTGTACCCTTTGTTCTCACGCCCAGCAGCCTTCGGAGAAGGAAGAAGTTGATCTGCAAAGCAATGCCCAAGGATTGTCATTAACAGCTATCTCTATTTGGCTAAAATCATGAAGCAGCAAAGATTCAACAAACCTCAAGCTCCACGAATACGTCAGGGAGCGATCCAATTTCTCCTAGAACCTGGCCAACCAGCCTGTCAGCACGAGTCAAAGTTGGATCCATGGTTGTTCCCACACCAATAAGCCCTCCTGGCACAGCAAATTGGAGTTCATTCTGCTCAGCGTAGAGTGAGACAATCCTCGAATAGATTGGGGTGCACTTAATGTTGCCACTCTCATCCTTCATGACAATCCCAGGACGAACTTCAATGTTCTGGTTCACCCTGAGGACTCCCTGTAAATAAGAATCGACACTGAGTTTATATTTATACCACACGAAAAGCAAAGAACACTCGTGATCTAATTCTGCTCCAGGACTAATATCAACATACCCTGAGGATACTGCCACCTGCTACCCCGCCTCTAATTTCATCAACCTCTGAACCAGGCTTGTTGACATCAAATGAGCGAATAACAATCATGTTCGGAGGTGAAATGAAATTCCTTTCCGGAATGGGAATTTTCTTAATAATATATTCACAGATCACATCAATGTTGTACTTCAGCTGTGCAGATATTGGCACCACAGGAGCACCTTCAGCTATCGTTCCCTGCACAGATGATAATTGAAAAGATCAAACCATGAAAGAAAAGATATGTATTTATGACACAAGCAATGGCAAACAGTACTGACCTGGATAAATTTTTGGATTGCTTCATGCTGGTTCATTGCTGCACTTTCCTGGATAAGATCAATCTTATTCTGCAAAATTATGAGATGTTGGAGACGCATGATTTCAACAGCTGCAAGATGCTCAGATGTCTGGGGTTGGGGGCAGCTTTCATTTGCTGCTATCAAAAGCAAGGCTCCATCCATGATAGCTGCTCCATTAAGCATTGTAGCCATGAGAATGTCATGGCCCTGTTCAACAAGATAGATATTGTAAATACATACAACATTTAAGTAATATCATATTCAAGTCTCACTAATGAAAAGAATATCTAATAAATATCTAATGATCCATCAGAGAACTCCGATTACTTCCCAATTCATATAATAATTCAGTTGAATAATTGGTGATACAATTATTAGTGTAAACAACCATTATCATCTATGGTGATGCAAGAGAAACGCCATGATCATAATTGACAGCAAACAAATCCAAATAAAACTGTAAGGTGCAAAAATGTTACTAATCACTTGGATAGAGCAAGAAATGGCCAGGTTATGTACTGAATCATGCATGCACTAGATATGTAGAGAACATTCATAACAGCAAAAGGGTAGAGCTTCATCATACCGGGCAATCCACAAAGGAAACATGTCTCAGGAGCTTCATCCTAGTGTTTTCGAACCCAGGAACATCACAGGCAGGAGTATCTTCTTTTCCGCTTCCATAAGCCCTTTATATAATTGGATAGAAGTCAAATAGTGTACAAGAGCTTAAAACCAAAGCAGTAATTTTGAGTATGTAGTAAATAATCATACGTTGACTAATTTCTGGAGGTCAAAATTGAGATTTTCAATCATGTGTTCTACCATGTATTCACCAGAAAATAATCATATGCACAATTGAACATACAGGTTCAATGGAGCATAGAACAGTGCCCCCTGAAGTTCTTTGCTCTAAATTAAAAGGAGGCTGACAGTAATAGAAGCTAATCATGTAAAAAGCTAAGAAATTTAGCATACTTGTAACACATTGGTCGTGGACATCTGTCATCCTCGCATATATAGATTTTTGCATTAGCATAACCCAGCTTGATAGTGATGTTACGTTCAAGCTCATTCTTGAAGCGAACAGTCTGCATATCAAAACAAAGAGATCAGACATAACAATACTAGAGAAATTCTGGAACAGAATGAGCACATCAACATCCATTGGTTAGTAATCATTCTAGAAATTATTGTAAAAAACCAAGGCAAAGAGGCATGAATTACAACTGTGCGATTACTCGAGCTAAGAAACTGGGGCACTCATGTTTTTTAGTAGTAATATTAAATGAATTCCCAGACCAAACTTTTATCAATCAGGTTTAAAGAAATCTGCAACCCATTCCTAACATCACTACTTAACAGGCGTAACAGAATAGAAAGAAATTATGGCCAACACAATGAATACCTGAACTCCAGATATAGCTTTCACAACAGTAGACTTTCCATGGGCCACGTGACCAATTGTACCTGAGGCGTAACATAAAGATCACATATATTATGCCACTGCAGAAAGTCGCCTAAAATTCCGATATGACCCAAATGCCATGGAAAAATATAGATAAAAACAAACAAGAGTAAGTGATGGTTCACAAATCAAAACTGCAAATAAAATCCGCCAGTTATACTACGAATTTTTGCTCCATCAAAGCACCCTGGTTTTAAGAGTTCCAATGGCATTTTACAAATATGACATTTATTTATTCTTAAATAAGTGACCGGCATGTGCATCACTTAAGGCAATACATGACCCACCACATTATCATAAAAAGAAATCATATTGCTTCCCCCATGCAGTCACAAAAGTATAGAGCACAACCAAAAAAGCAACAGGTGAGACTTCAGCATCGTGGTCAAGGCTTAAACAGGAGCATATACAGAGAAAAGACAACAGTTAGTTCCAACGTCTAAACATCTAAGTATCGCAAAAAATAAGCAGCATCATGCAAATGAATCTCCACTGTGAAAAGAGATATGTAAAATAGGCATCAACAGAAAATGTACAACAGTAAACAGCAAACATTCCACACTGAACCACATCATACTAAGTACAGAGAGCATATGGAACAATCCAAATAGCTTTGTACTGTTGCACGCCAATAAATTCTCCATACTGACTGAACATCAGAACATTGCCAGAAGGATGGAACCAGTACCAATGTTGATCGTCGCTTGGCGCGAGATAACTTCAGGCGACAACGGATGTAGCTTCGCAACGTCAAGCTTGGTTAGGTCCTGCTCCATCAGTCCTCGGCGCGCCATGATTGAAACTGAAACAAATGATACAAACAGTGTTATCACCCTGTGTCTCCAACTCCTGTTCGCCGACCCAAAGATGACCAATTGCAGGAAAACAACGTATGCTGGCGCGACTGGAGCAGTACACTGGTCCAAAAAAGGATAACGGCAATCTAGAATCTGCCGAGTTCTCCACCATCCAACCTAAAACTCGAAGGCAAAGTTCAATTCTAGTCTGGCCTAGTCACGCAATCAGCGGCTTCCAGTATCCAACGCAGACAGCGTGTAAGGAGGGATAGGATCTAGGGTGGGGAGGGGGCTTACCTTGGTTGGGGGACCGTCGAGCTGGGTGTACTTGGCGCGACGAGGAGGATTTCCGCGCGCGTGGATCTGCTGAGGGACGAGGGTGCGAGCGGGGAGGCCGCTAGGAAGCCGGCCGCCGGTGGTGCTTGCGAGAGCGAGACAGGGCGGCAGGGAGGCGTCGGCGTCTGGGGAAGAGGGCGAAGGTCTTAGGGTTAAGGTTTTTCTTTTCTTTGACGATATGTGTTAAGTGTAAAGAGCAACTTTCGCAGATGCTTCATTCCGTCGTTGATCCGTATATATGCAGGGTTTTTTATGAATGGACGAAGTTTCGGTTCAGAACAGAACCGTCATAATTTTTTCGGCCCGTAAAATTTTCTGCGGGCGGTCGTAAAATACCGTTTCGGCCGTTATATCTACTCTACGAGGCAATTTAGGATTCACGTCTCTCATCCGTTCCACTCGCTGTCACCGTGATTTCTTCTCTCCATCGTGTAAAGTACCCAAATCCGACGATGAATTAGATGGCATCTTTTTTAAGTGGAGGTCTTGGCCATGGCGCTACCCACGGCTGTCGCGGCGGACGTGCCGATCTCGAGCCTCTGGGAGGCTTGCGTTTCTTCAGCAACATTGGCGATCTAGCCTCCGACCGTGCTTGGGAGCGGTTCGTGCAGCTCAGCCACTACGCCTGTTCGCACACCATCGAGGTGGTTCCAGCCGGCATCCGACTTTGAGGCGTTGTCAATGTTGTGATATGCGATGAAGATGGAGCACGGGAACGCCACGCCATCGCTCAGACATCGTATGACCTCGCCATCGAGCGATATAGAGGTGCCTACGGTCGCTTCAACCCTGACCCTTGAGGAGCGGCAACCTCGAGCGAACTCCGGCGACTTCATATTAGGTTTTTTTTTAGTGTTCGTGTGCTTCGGTGAAATTCCGAGTATAATTTGTACCGTGAAACTTTTGTCTTCAAATTTATATATTCTGTCGTATCGTGTTTCGTGCTACATAATTGTTTTGCGGCGACCCGCATCTGGGTTTTGTGGGCAGATAATTTAGCATATCTGCTAGAGTTGCTCTAAGGGGTGGCCTCCTAGATTGTGTTTGGTTTAAGGGGCATGTTAGGGTGGCCATGGATATCCCATAATCCTAATCAGCCGGTTAGGGGTAGTCCTTCTAAAGTGGTTTTGTGTACAATAGTTATGTTAGAAAAATGGAAAATTTTGTAATAAAGTTGAGAGAATAATTGATGACTAAAACAGTTTTCAACATGTGTAGCTTTAGCATACTAGACGAACATAATACTAGCGTCATACATGTGACAACAGTCATAACAATACAAATGATCAGATCATGACGTATGTATTGGACGTTCGTAGATGAAGTAGTCATGATTGCTGCAGAAGCGATGTGGTTGATGATGACATTGACGAATACTAATTGAAACAAACGTTGATGAAGACAACGCATGGTAGCTTTGATCTCGGAGGTAGACAACTTATGGTGATGAACTTCAACTATTATGTGAAGCGCTTTCCAGAAACTTAATGCATATCCTCTCCCGGTGCAGGTCACAAGAGCAAAAAGTTATGAAAACATGTTCTCCCTCTTGTTGGTGCATGATAGCATTTCGGGTGGAGTATAATAAAGTGATGACGCGTGTAGAGAGATGAGGCAAACCCTAAAGGTTTAGATGTATCTTTGGCCATGGTTGATAGAACAAGTATGTATGGAAGAACTAAGGTGGTATTATGTTGTGATCATGATCACGATCTCAAATCGAGTTGGTTTCCAACGTACAAATAAAAAAGCAAGCAACTTGACTGCGAAAACATAAAAATGGCAAAAAAAAGTCGTGCTCCTATAAGGTCCCACATCAGATTTCACCAGACCATTCACATGCATGACGTATGTCCTTTGCCTTGGCACGAGCCAAACGAGGCGAGGCAAGCGTGCGTGTGTGAAGTTCTCTTTCTCTCCTCATACCTATCACTTAGTAAAATGAGGATACTTTACTATTTAAGTTTGTCTCACACCTCCTCCACTTTCGGTACAGGACAAAAGATTGCACCTTCACTTGCTAGTTTTTCCATGAGCCTTTGAGATTTGCATTAAGGAATTTTAACAAAATGTCCCTAGCCCATTTATTCTAACAATCCTCCATGGAATCTCAAATGTCCATTTAGAGATCGCCTATTTTTCTACTTGTTTAATCTACCGTTACTTTAGTATAGACTCTTAAATTGAACTTATGCCTAGAGCTTTAAGTTACATCTATTAATAACTTGGTAATGGACTAAGCCTTGAATTGCAAGTTTTGTGCGGATGTGTTTAACTCAAAGTCATAATCGATACTTGGTTGCCAATAGCCTATCCGATGTCTAGCTTGAGTGACAGACACATGAGACTAGGGGATGTGTTGTTGCCACCAGGGAGAAAACAACGGTGCTTGTAACCGCGGTTGCAAGGATTGTTTACCTTACGCAAAGTTTGTTAATGCAGTTATCTGTTGCTTTGGGTTTACACTTTGGGTGGGGCTCTGTAACACCCCGGTAATCATGCAACAGTAATCACCTTGTTAATTGCCAAGTCATCATGATTATTCTAATAATAATAATCACCCTTGATCAAGTCAAGTTCAGATTCAAACTCATTTGGAAATTCAAAACAATGCGGGAAAATAAAGTTGTTCCAAAAATTGTGCAAACAATTTTATAAAATGCACAAAAGTCAGTAGACCAAGATGCCATGGTCATAGATATTTATTATGGCATTTAAATATTTAAAACAATACAAAACTATGTCAAAACAGCCCCTTTTAATCGTTGCATATTCGAAAGAAACCCTAAATGAATTTAGTTAGCCACAAAACTTTTTGAGACATCGCAATAATATGCCACACTATTATTGGGGATGGTTTCACATTTTTCAAAAATCAAATGTTGGCTAAATAAATACAACAGAAAAGAGAAGATACAAAAATATATATATAAGAAAAATGTTAAGCTTCGCCTAGGGCAGAGGCCAACCAGGCCAGCCCACCCCTTTGCTCCCTTAGCCTACTAGGCCGGCCTAGCCAGCCCACCTTGGCCCCCTTGGCGCCCTACTAGGTAGCGACTGAACCGCCCCCCATCCGCTACTCTCGCCCCAACCCTATCTCTCTCGATCCCCTCCTGGCCGCGACTCCACTCGGCGCCGCGGCGGCTGCTGCGTCGGCCGGTTCCGGCGGCCGCCGATGGCCCTGGTCGCCACACTGCATCGCCCTGGTACACCTCCTCCATCGCGACGCGCTGCCTACACCATTTCCCCGGCCATCCATTGGTGCCCACGGCCACCACGTCGCCGCCCCGCGCCACCGCTCGATCTGTGCTCCTCCGACCGCCCCCAGCTCCCCTGAGCTCCCCTCAACCTCCTTGTGAGCCTCCATGCTGACCTCCCCTTCTCCCCTAGCTCGCTGAGCGTACTACCGTTGCCGCCATGGGCACTCGAACTCGCCATCGTAGAAGTGCTCACTACCCCGCGACCAAGAGCTAGCCCGCAGCCACCCATGGACACCCTGAGCGCGCACCCAGTGAGCAGCCACAGCTGCGCTGCTCCCCTGCTCGCCATAGCCACCAGTCGCGCCCGACGAGCGCCTCTACCCGCAGGTGGGCGCTGCTCTTGTCGCCGGCGGGCCATGGCCGCACCCCGTGCGTGCTCTGCGCCTGGCCGCACCCCTGGACCGACCACCGGCCCCCTGACGCCGGTGTGCCCAGTGTGCTCACACACGATTAGTTCGTGTGTTAAGTCCCCCCCCCCCTCACTGAACGTGGGCCCGAGGCCATTAGGATTAGCTTAATGAAACAATTAAATAAAATGTCTTTTTTGACTTACCTATGGCACATGCCCCTTAATTAAATTGTCCATTAAATTAAACATAATAAACCCACTGTTAGTGCAATGATCCAATGACATGTGGACCCAGTAACTTAAGCTAATCCCTGGATAATTAAAAGTGATTAATTAACTCATGTGTCTATGACCAGTGGGGCCCCCACCTCTAATTGAGTTTAGTTAAAATGCTAATACAAATTGAGACAATTACAAGTGGGCCCAACCCTTTTAATGAACTCACTGGATTAATTAAATTGTTTTAATTAACTTACTCTCTATGGCATGTGGGCCCTATCTGTTTTATTTAATTAAATAAATTGATTAAATACCACTGTCTATGACATGTGCGTCCACCCTGTCAATAAGGTTGTGGATAATGTTTAATTTAAATAATAAAAGAAAAATCCAGAAAATGATTTAAACTTTGAAAATCAATATCTTTTAAACCGTAACTCCGATGAAAATAAATTATATATCAAAGTTGCTCAGAAAAATATAACGAATACGGGTACGCTACCAGTGCACCCACCGCACCCCTCTAACATACCAAACCCGAGACTTTCCCCCTCCGGATCGTCTATCCGGTAATTACCCAGTACCGGTAACACTTTCCGGATGAATTTATTCTGAACACGAAAGTTGTTCGGATTGTTTCAACTAGCACGGTTACACCCATCCACACGTTTGTCGGATGTCCACGACACCTCCTGCATGAACCCTTCCCCCTCCGGACACCCTGTCTGGTAATCACCCGGAGCCGGTATTTCATCCCCGGATGAATTCCCGCTCCGAACAACGTGCATTGCACTGCGTTAGAACACCGTTAACATTGCATACATCATGTTATTCATCTGTTTGCTATGATTGCTTTGTATTTACTGTTTCTTCCCCCCTTTATTCCCCGGTAGACCCCGCTGCTGTTGTCGACTACGCCGCTGCCGGGCACGACTACTTCGTCGACGACCCTGCCCCTAACCGCGAGCTTCCAGGCAAGCAGAGCCATTCTCTTCCCCAGATATCGCCTATATTTTCCGTACATTTCTTGCACTAGGCATTGTTACTGCTGCTGCTACGATTACAATCCTATTCAGTTGCATAACCTGATTTTGTCGCCCCTTGATGTACCTTCCTTTATCCTATATTGCCTATTATAACTATGCATTATTCAACAGTGAGCCCTGCGCATTGTTAGCTAGGATTAGATAGCAGGGTCGTGACCACTCAGGGGAGTGACGCAGATACATCTTATTATAACTGCAACAGGTACGGTACAATGCAGACACCGCCTAAGGCCCCTAGCTCGGCTCTGCCGAGCCACCATCAAGTGTGAGCTATCGAGGAGTAATCCTCGTACCTCCACTCTTTGCTGACTCTGTATAGCCGCTCTAGGTACCAGCAATGGTTGTCCTTAAAGGTAAGAAGTCGGGCGACCCAACGGTGCCCGCGAGCGGTATATTTTCGAGAACGACAGGGAGGGTACGACCGACGTTACTGGCGTGCTTGGCCCCTGCTCGTATCTCGCGAGAGTTATCAAACCACGAAAGTCGAGCTCTACCAAGAGCACACGCGAGACAAGGTAAGGAGACGGTTCACCTTGTTGGTAACCGCAGAGACTTGGTGGGACGACAGGGCAGGCACCGATGTACTGGTGGTCCTGACTGCTGTCGTTGACCGCGGGTCAGTTAAGTCGAGGCAACGATAACGGTTGTCACGCAGGTTAATTAAAATGCTAAATGGTTCGGCGGATGACTTGAGAGACCCGTTGGTCTGTACGCACTACCTTCACGCGGGATAAGGAGTTATGGGCTCCCCTGCGTCGTAGTTTGTCCGAAAGCTCTTCAGACGTCAGCAGTACTGCGGCCTGATCGCCGGGAAGCCGTGTTGTCCTATTTGCTGCAGCAGGTGTGTTTGGATTTGCTTTTGCTTCACCGGCCAGACACGCACCGTGCAGGAGCGTGCAAGGGTGAGGGACCTAGACCCCTTGGCGCATAGGATATAGTCCGACGGATGGCCTCTCTACTGAGCCTAGGATGAACTGCGATGTGTCGGATAGCCTCGGTGGGGCGTTCCCTAACAAGGTTCACGCCACCCTGGAGATCCGAGGGTGCAGGCTGAATAGTAGTGCACCCCTGCAGGGAGTTTAATCTATTCGAATAGCCGTGTCCATGGTAACATGACGCTTTATGCTGAAGCTGGATCTTATCACTACAAACTATTACTATTAAACTGTATGGTTCCGGGTTTTCTTCCTCGCAAGGAAGTCGAGGAGGGGAACTCGGAGGCATTATTATTATTAATCATTACAACTTATATGATACAATGCTGCAGCAACTTCTGCTTCATTGTTACTTTATGCTTTATATAAACTGTTGGTTGATTCTCTTCTCATGCTGCAAGACCTCGTCAGAAGATGCTAGTCTTCGATAGGCCTAGCTTCTTATCCTTATTCTGATTTCTACCTTGCAGTCCACTATATACAGCCTCCCCTTTCCATTGATACAAATGCATAAATGCTTAGTAGTGGACGTAAGACTCGCGGGTATGCTAGATACTCACCTTTGCTTTCCCTTTTTTTGTTTTGCCTGATGGGCCGCTGCAGTGACGTTGGAGCCTTGGAGTCCAGGAGCAGGAGATCCCCCGATGCTGACCACCGCAACGTGAAGATCCCCGATGCCTTCTACGACGTCGAGTTCCCCGTTGACCAGGAGTAGTTTGGAGGTTCCCAGGCAGGAGGCCTCACCTTTTTGATATGTTGTGATTTGTGCTAGCCTTCTTAAGGCAACCTTGTATTCTTGTGTCTGTACTCAGATACTATTGTTTCCGCTAACTTTGCGCTCTTGAGTTGTTGTATTCGAGCCCTCGTGGCCCCTGGCTTGTATTAAACAGCTTGTATTATTTTTATTTGTAGAGTTGTGTTGTGATATCTTACCGTGAGTCCCTGATCTCGATCATGTACCTTGCGTGTATGATTACTGTACACAGATTGATTTTGGGGGCGTCACAAGTTGGTATCAGAGCCGACTGCCTGTAGGACACCCCCTTCCAACTCCTTGGTCGAAGTCGAGTCTAGTCGTTGCAAAACTACTTTACTAACAACGTCCTGTGGCTTATCGGCCCACGTCGCAATCTGGGTGGTATTAGGATCTTTTACTACGTACCTTTACTCTGGGACTCTGTTCTCTCTTCTCTTTCGGGTTAAACTTTTTCTAACTCTGACATTAGGTTCTCGTGACTACTTCTTCCCGGAGTGCCCCTCATTACAGATGATCGCTTGCTACACGAGAAGATTCCGAAGATTACTCTTCGATAAAATTCCTGAGACCATATGTGTCGATCACCTTTACAATTCGCTGCCACCGATAAGTCCGTATGTATAACCACATACACCTTTCGTTCATCCATTCAATCCCAGTTGCTCTTGTGTTCACAAGATGCATTGAAGTACTTTCCGTTGTTTCAGGAATCCTTTGAGCCTACTACCTTGCCGCTTCTTTTCACCCTACGGACAAGTCCTCACATTTATCGAGGATCCGTTCATCCACAGTATTTCCTGTGATTCCCAAAATACCTTGAAATCCTATTTGATCTCGCGACAATCCTCAGCAGCCTACTGCTTTGGAGATTCTTGTTACCTGCTTGCACTATGATTAATCCCGTTTGTCTTGTATTCTTTGATGGCCTCCCTTGGCATTTCCATTCCGATCTGTTGAATCATCGTGTGCGCGAATGCACGCAGTTATTGGTTAACCCTATGAATTCATTCTTTCGGCTCAAACGTCATTCCGGACATGAGCTGGGTCTCGATAAATCAAACCTTAGTCGATTAACCGTCAAGCTTCTATTCAACTTATCCATGTTTGATCGATGTATCTGAATCTGATACACCGATATGGAAGTCATAATTCCTTTGTACTTAAGCATCGAATTATTCTGATGCTTCTATCTCCAATGCTTTGGCATTCTTTCTTCTTATGGTTGAGTACCGATACTCGCACCAGACTCTCTGTACGTCGCCTGACCTTTTTGGGTGGATTACTACCTGTCGTCCCCTTGTGTCCCAAATCATTGATGAGCTTCCCCTGATAGGCTGATACGAAATGCCTTTGGCGAACGGTATCATCTGGTCTATGTCATCAGCCTTCTGTTTTCAAACTTGTATCTTTTGTTCCTATGTTTGTCGTATAGATTCGTAAAATGTCCCTATGGGTTGTATCTATGCTTCATCCATCTGTGTGAACCCATGAACTTCTATGGGTCTTACTTTACTGGTGTTATGCCAGATAAATTTTTGAACGCTACAAATTCATCGACAGCGAGAAGTGAATGAAAGGCTATGCATTGAAGAAGTGGGAGTCGACCCTGAACCTTTGTGTTCATGCCCATGGATACGATGTAGAACTTATCATGAAAGCTTCTCGTAAAATAATAATCCCCTTGGTATAAATTCTGCTGCAAATATGATCCTCCATTCTACCTTCGAGTATTACCCCTGGTATCTCGAGGATATCATGCCTTTGCACTACATTTTTTGAATTATGATGAAACAATGCCTATCCCTGTCATAGCCATTTCATGGTTCTGGGTTGTCGTCAACCGGGAACACCGAATACTTTTTGCTTCACTATTCCTGTTGCTTGATGTCACCGTTGTTCGATTGTATTTTCTTGAAACCTTTTGACGTGATGCGTCGTGGTCATCATCGACATCTTGGCTCCTACCAGGTGTTAATTTTATTCGTGGTGAGAAATACCATCCTTGCCCCTCGATGATTTGTGTTATCATCGACAACATCCTTTGACTCCCTGCCAATACAAACTTGTCCATGTATAACTTGCTCTGCTTTCCCTTGGTAATGATATACCCCAAATGCTTGTGTATACACACAATTTCATTTCCATTGGTTTGTTTAACCTTTCTTTGAATATAAATTATCTGAGCAGTGATGATTCCCTGCTGATGTAAACACTTCGGTGTACTACTTTGTCCGTACAACCTGTTACTACTGTTGATAACATTTCGGTAACCACTGATGGACGAGAACTTTGCCTATTGGTCCGCCTCGTCTTAACGAGCAGGAAAACGGTTCTCTGTGTCCCTCGCCCTTGGTACCGACGTTGTTGCCAACATATCTAACAAGCTATTCTCTGACTTACCTTGTAACTTGATTGCATTGTTTGTCACCCCTTCTTATCCACTGTGGGCCCATAACCCACAGTTCCACAGGATCGAAACATGACTCTCTTGTACCTTTCGGTTCTCGGGGTTATTCCTCTTGCTTGACCTCGTCTCCAATTCACGAGTCCTCTACCTTGTGATATTCAGTCGATATCACATTCAGTGCTTATGTCTGATGTTCTGGACCCCTTTTCGTCCTTCATTATCATCGTCGAATGCTTGCATATCCGCTGGAAAACTTCTCATGCCTTCTTTTGTTTCTCTCGATGTATCTCCCTGATTTTAACTCGTGAGATACTTTGTGCCCCATTCCCTTGGACCATCTCGGTTGATTAACCTTGTATCGATCCGACCCCCCTCAAGTTTTTCCCCTAACCTATACGTAGGTACGATGCAGCCCCGAAAGAAGGATGACCACTCATCGAGATGCACTGATGCAGAGAAATGAAGACTTCAACAAGAATATCAACCCCTTCGAGAAGGACAACAAGCACCAAGAAGACTCGTTAGAATACGAAACCGAAACCTCACCCCTTACCCTACTTTTAATTCTCGGTACGAGAATTCTTTGTAGTGGGGGAGATTTGTAACACCCCGGTAATCATGCAACAGTAATCACCTTGTTAATTGCCAAGTCATCATGATTATTCTAATAATAATAATCACCCTTGATCAAGTCAAGTTCAGATTCAAAATCGTTTGGAAATTCAAAACAATGCGGGAAAATAAAGTTGTTCCAAAAATTGTGCAAACAATTTTATAAAATGCACAAAAGTCAGTAGACCAAGATGCCATGGTGATAGATATTTATTATGGCATTTCAATATTTACAACAATACAAAACTATTTCAAAATAGCCCCTTTTAATCGTTGCATATTCAAAATAAACCCTAAATAAATTTAGTTAGCCACAAAACTTTTTGAGACATCGCAATAATATGCCACACAATTATTGGGGATGGTTTCACATTTTTCAAAAATCAAATGTTGGCTAAATAAATACAACAGAAAAGAGAAGATACAAAAATATATATATAAGATAAATGTTAAGCTTCGCCTAGGGCAGAGGCCACCCAGGCCCAGCCCACCCCTTTGCTCCCTTAGCCTACTAGGCCGGCCTAGCCAGCCCACCTTGCCCCCCTTGGTGCCCTATTAGGCAGCGACCGAACAGCCCCCATCCGCTACTCTCGCCCCAACCCTATCTCTCTCTCTCGATCCCCTCCTGGCCGCAACTCCACTCGGCGCCGCCGCGGCTGCTGCGTCGGCCGGTTCCGGCGGCCGCCGGTGGCCCTGGTCGCCGCACTACATCGCCCTGGTACACCTCCTCCATCGCGACGCGCCGCCTACACCACTTCCCCGGCCACCCATTGGTGCCCACGGACACCACGTCGCCGCCCCGCGCCACCGCTCGATCTGTGCTCCTCCGACCGCCCCCGGCTCCCCTGAGCTCCCCTCAACCTCCTTGTGAGCCTCCATGCTGACCTCCCCTTCTCCCCTAGCTCGCCGAGCGTACTACCGTTGCTGTTGGATATGTTCCCTAGAGACAAATTAATAAAGATATTTGTCACATATCCGTTTTGTTCATAATACGTTTTATACTGTGCTATAACTGTATTACTTGGAAATACTAATACAGGTGTAGTATAAAACATGGTCCGTAGTTTAACTCGGGTAAACTATCTCATTGGGCAATTGATTGATCAAGCTTTCCTGATCATGGCGACACTTAAGTCCATTGACAATGAGGTCATATCATTAGGGGAATGATGTGATGGACAGACACCCACCTAAAGTAATGCAATGTGATCGAGTGACATAGTTCAGCGTTGCTATGACTTTGTAACGTATGCCTTAGTCCTTAGACCGTAATGATCATACGTAATCACGATCTATGAGGAGACTTTGATTTGTATCCCACCGCCTGACTGAAATATGCTGGCTATAACGGAGCACTTTGGGTATTCCGAAATAGATGGTTGATGAGTATGTTAATAGATCAAAGCGGGATTTGTCAGTCCTTGTGACAGGACAGGTACTCTGGGCCCACTCGGTGATATTGCATCAACCCCTTGCAAGGACGTGACTAGGTCACAAGAGATGCAATGATCATGGACGAGAGAAGTTGTTTGTCGTGAACGAGATGTGAACACGGTATGTGGGATACCGACGATCGAATCTCGGACAAACAAAGTACCGCAGTACAAAGGGATTACGTCGTATCGTTAACGGTTTCCAAAAGCGATCGAAGCTCATTCGATGGAAGCGCAGGGGCTGTCAAGGATTGTAACCAGGTCCAACTGACTAGTCATTGGTCCATGAGAAGAGTCTCGACCATGTCTGCTGTTTCCCGGACCGTTAGGGTGTTACACTTAAGGGCAATCGATGCATAGGACAGTTACGGGATCAATCGGTGAAATAGGAGAAATCACCGGAATAGTTCCGGAGGAGGACGGAATGGTTTCCGGACATTTTGAATAGTTCAAAATAAAGTTTAATTGTTTTAATAATGTTTTTATTATTTAATTATCTGAATTAAATATTTAAAACTTATTAAATAATTAAAATAATGGAAAAAGGCTATATGGGCCTTAGAGGCCCATTAGGGGAGGAGGGGGTCCCCCCCCTTGGGCTTGGCGCCAAGGGGTGGGGCCCAACCCCCCCTTGGCCGGGGCACCCCTCCCCCCTTGGGGGTTTAGTCCCACATGGGGGAGGGAAGAGGGATCACACCCCCCCTTGGCCTTTATATAGAGGGGTAGACCCCCCTTTTTCCATACAACAATTGATCTCCTTCTTCTTCCTTCTCCATTTCCGGAAGTGGACTCCCCTTGTTTGGAGTCTGCACCAGGATTGGAGTTCTCCACCATAAGGCAGGCCGTCGCTCTGCCAGAGTCGGGATCCGTAGCCGTCTTCTTTCCGCTGCTCGCCTGGTTCGGAGCCCGGGAGGAACATCGATTGTGCCGTACGTGTATAATCCCTTCGAGGCATTACACCTGTGGTGCTGCTTCGTCGCTGGAGGTTTACCGGGAGTCATCCTCGCCGGTGGTGGTCTTCTACACGACAGGGAGGTCGTAGTTCTGAGTCTACGCCAACCACGTTCGTAAGAATGTTTCCTTCTTTCGGTCTTCAAAGGTATGAACACCGATTCCCTCCGTTACTTTACATCGACATAGCATAGATCTTGGGTTCGGGTACCGTAGGTGTGAAAAATTTGTGTTTTCCGCCCCGTATCCCAACAGTTGCCTCCATGGGCACTCGAACTCGCCATCGTAGAAGTGCTCACTACCCCGCGACCAAGAGCCAGCCCGCATCCACCCATGGACACCCTGAGCGCGCACCCAGTGAGCAGCCATAGCTGCGCTGCTCCCCTGCTCGCCATAGCCACCGGTCGCGCCCGACGAGCGCCTCTACCCGCAGGTGGGCGCTGCTCTTGTCGCCGGCGGGCCATGGCCGCACCCCGTGCGTGCTCTGCGCCTGGCCGCACCCTGGACCGGCCGCCCTCGCTGCACCCTCTCCAGCAGCCGCTGCGACCACCGGCCCCCTGACGCCGACGTGCCCAGCGTGCTCAGACACGATTAGTTTGAGTGTTAAGCCCCCCCCTCACTAAACGTGGGCCCGAGGCCATTAGGATTAGCTTAATGAAAAAATTAAATAAAATGTCTTTTTTGACTTACCTATGGCACATGCCCCTTAATTAAATTGTTCATTAAATTAAACATAATAAACCCACTTTTAGTGCAATGATCCAATGACATGTGGACCCAATAACTTAAGCTAACCCCTGGATAATTAAAAGTGATTAATTAACTCATGTGTCTATGACCAGTGGGGCCCCCACCTCTAATTGATTTTAGTTAAAATGCTAATAAAAATTGAGACAATGACAAGTGGGCCCAACCCTTTTAATGAACTCACTGGATTAGTTAAATTGTTTTAATTAACTTACTCTCTATGACATGTGGGCCCTATCTATTTTATTTAATTAAATAAATTGATTAAATACCACTGTCTATGACATGTGGGTCCACCCTGTCAGTAAGGTTGTGGATAATGTTTAATTTAAATAATAAAAGAAAAATCCAGAAAATGATTTAAAATTGATTTAAACTTTGAAAATCAATATCTTTTAAACCGTAACTCCGATGAAAATAAATTATATATCAAAGTTGCTCAGAAAAATATAACGAATACGAGTACGCTACCCGTGCACCCACCGCACCCCTCTAACATACCAAACCCGAGACTTTCCCCCTCCGGATCATCTGTCCGGTAATTACCCGGTACCGGTAAAACTTTCCGGATGAATTTATTCTGAACACGTTTGTCGGATGTCCACGACACCTCCGGCATGAACCCTTCCCCCTCCGGACACCCTGTCCGGTAATCACTCGGAGCCGGTATTTCATCCCCGGATGAATTCTCGCTTCGAGCAACGTGCATTGCATTGCGTTAGAACACCGTTAACATTTCATACGTCATGTTATTCATCTGTTTTCTATGATTGCTTTGTATTTACTATTTCTTCCCCCTTTATTCCCCGGTAGACCCCGCTGCTGCTGTCGACTACGCAGCTGCCGGGTACGACTACTTCGTCGACGACCCTGCCCCTACCCGCGAGCTTCCAGGCAAGCAGAGTCATTCTCTTCCCCAGATATCGCCTATCTTTTCCGTACATTTCTTGCACTAGGCATTGTTACTGCTGCTGCTACGATTACAATCCTATTTAGTTGCATAGCCTGATTTTGTCGCCCCTTGATGTACCTTCCTTTATCCTATATTGCCTATTATAACTATGCATTATTCAGCAGTGAGCCCTGCGCATTGTTAGCTAGGATTAGATAGCAGGGCCGTGACCACTCAGGGGAGTGACGCGGATACATCTTATTATAACTGCAACAGGTACGGTACAATGCAGACACCGCCTAAGGCCCCTAGCTCGGCTCTGCCGAGCCACCATCAAGTGTGAGCTATCGAGGAGTAATCCTCGTACCTCCACTCTTTGCTGACTCTGTATAGCCGCTCTAGGTACCTGAGCAATGGTTGTCCTTAAAGGTAAGAAGTCGGGCGACCCAACGGTGCCCGCAAGCGGTATATTGTCGGGAACGACATGGAGGGTACGACCGACGTTACTGGCGTGCTTGGCCCCTGCTCGTATCTCGCGAGAGTTATCAAACCACGAAAGTCGAGCTCTACCAAGAGCACACGCGAGACAAGGTAAGGAGACGGTTCACCTTGTTGCTAACCGCAGAGACTTGGTGGGACGACAGGGCAGGCACCGATGTACTGGTGGTCCTGACTGCTGTCGTTGACCGCGGGTCAGTTAAGTCGAGGCAACGATAACGGTTGTCACGTAGGTTAATTAAAATGCTAAATGGTTCGGCGGATGACTTGAGAGACCCGTTGGTCTGTACGCACTACCTTCACGTGGGATAAGGAGTTATGGGCTCCCCTGGGTCGTAGTTTGTCCGAAAGCTCTTCAGACGTCAGCATACTGCGGCCTGATCGCCGGGAAGCCGTGTTGTCTTATTTGCTGCAGCAGATGTGTTTGGATTTGCTTTTGCTTCACCGGCCAGACTCGCACCGTGCAGGAGCGTGCAAGGGTGAGGGACCTAGACCCCTTGGCGCATAGGATATAGTCCGGCGGATGGTCTCTCTGCTGAGCCTAGGATGAACTGCGATGTGTCAGATAGCCTCGGTGGGGCGTTCCCTAACAAGGTTCACGCCACCCTGGAGATCCGAGCGTGCAGGCTGAATAGTAGTGCACCCCTGCAGAGAGTTTAATCTATTCGAATAGCCGTGTCCACGGTAACAGGATGCTTTATGCTGAAGCTGGATCTTACCACTACAAACTATTACTATTAAACTGTATGGTTCCGGGTTTTCTTCCTCGCAGGGAAGTCGAGGAGGGGAAATCGGAGGCATTATTATTATTAATCATTACAACTTATATGATACAATGTTGCAGCAACTTCTGCTTCATTTTTACTTTATGCTTTATATAAACTGTTGGTTGATTCTCTTCTCATGCTGCAAGACCTCGTCAGAAGATGCTAGTCTTCGATAGGCCTAGCTTCTTATCCTTATTCTGATTTCTACCTTGCAGTCCACTATATACAGCCTCCCCTTTCCATTGATATAAATGCATAAATGCTTAGTAGCGGACGTAAGACTCGCGGGTATGCTAGATACTCACCTTTCCTTTCCCCTTTTTTTGTTTTGCCTGATCGGCCGCTGCAGTCGACGTTGGAGCCTTGGAGTCCAGGAGCAGGAGATCCCCGATGCTGACCACCGCAACGTGAAGATCCCCGATGCCTTCTACGACGTCGAGTTCCCCGTCGACCAGGAGTAGTTTGGAGGTTCCCAGGCAGGAGGCCTCGCCTTTTTGATCTGTTGTGATTTGTGCTAGCCTTCTTAAGGCAACCTTGTATTCTTGTGTCTGTACTTAGATACTATTGTTTCCGCTAACTTTGCGCTCTTGAGCTGTTGTATTCGAGCCCTCGTGGCCCCTGGCTTGTATTAAACAGCTTGTATTATTTTTATTTGTAGAGTTGTGTTGTGATATCTTACCGTGAGTCCCTGATCTCGATCGTGTACCTTGCGTGTATGATTACTGTACACGGATTGATTTTGGGGGCGTCACAGGCTCGCAACTTAATACCAGCGAGATGTTCTGGATAGATATCTCAAGGTGGATGATTAGTGAGTAGATGCAGTTGGATTTCGGTCTACTTGTCTTGGCGTACTGCCCATACTTTTGACCCTGTAACTTTCTTTGCAGCATAATTAGCATTGTGGTGCGTTTATAATTCTGTCAATTGCCCAACTGTAATTTGTTCACCCAACTTAGTTATTTTATCGTCTTGTGGGAGAGAGACATCACTAGTGAACATCATGGGACCCCGGTTCATATTTACACCATTGTTTACACCTTCACTATTTACTGCTTTATTTCCTTTTTTTTGCAATCACCACTTTATTATTACCCTTGTGTTTGATCCTTTGTAAACGACAAGGGCAGAGGGATTGACAAACCCTCTGTACTCATTGGGAGAAAAGTTACTTGTTGTGTGTGCAGGTCCATGTCAAGTAAGCAACCCTTGGTTGTAAACGACGCCATTGTTTTCTTGCCATCTACTTGTCGACCTTGGAGTCCTACTGATCGAACTAAACCTTGGTATGTTTGCCAAGGGAAACCTTCTGCTAGCTACATCTCAACCTTCCACTTTGGGTAACCAACGAGGGGCGGAAAGCCATCAAAGCAATTTCTGGCGCCGTTGCCGGGGACTCCAATCTTGAAGATAAGGGAGTTGCACGCTATCTTTTACCTTTGCTTTTTAGTCTTGTTAGTTTACTTTTTAGTTTTTGCTTTAGAGTCTTATACCAAAAACCACAAAAAATATTTACCTTGTTATAGTTTTCTTTCTTCTTTTGGTTTTTTTGCTTTGTTTCTGTATGCCTAGTGATGCTATGTTACCATGGGTGTGGAACACCCAAATATGGTAGGATGGACACTTTTTACTTGGATCGTCTTTGATCTATTTGTGCTCGTGCTAAAAACCCAACTAACTTGGTTGAGGGAAAATCATTGGATGAGCATGCTCACTTTACGCGACACCGCCTATCTCATAAAGGGAAGAACTTACAGGATCAAATACACCTTTCTTATTGCTATGCTGAGTCCTTATGCTACATTTATGATTTTACTTGATGTTCTAAAAGAGATAGAAAACACCTTCCTTTCCAATGTGAGTATAATGACAATAAGATTCTATCTTCTTATGCTAAAGGTGTTTATGATTACTTTGATGTTGAAAAGATTGAAGAGTTTGTTGCTTTTAAGGGTGCTTATGAGATTGCTTCTTTGATTGAAAAGTATTACGATACTATTTACAAGTTTGAACATTTTGCAGTGCTTCAATATTGCTTTGAGAATTATGTTTGCAATGATTATATTGAGGAATTTAAAAACTAAATTTTTGCTTCCCAAGAAGAGGCTAATGATTGCTTTGATGAGGAATCCTATGATTCCGAGGACTCACTTGAAATATCCCTTTCTGAAGAACTTGATACTTGCTGTGTTTATGGACAAGATGCCACTATGGATGATTCTTACAAAGATGAACTTCCTATAGTTCCTTATGTTAAGCATGAAATTTTTGCTATTGCACCCACACTTGATTGTCCTATTATCCTCTTGAAATCTCCAACTCATATTCCGAAGAATTATTCTATTATTAAGGCTTAATGTGATGGGATGCATTTATCTTATGTTCCTAAAGACCGTGTTAAAAATATACACGTGTGCTTGTAGGTCATGAACAACATGCTTTATGTGATAGTTATATTCTTGATGTTGTTCATGATGTTATTGAAAACTATTTTGAGACAGGAAAGCTTGGTTGTAGAAACTTCCATGTTACAAAAACACCTCTCTTTATGATGAAAGTTTTGAAGTTGTTTGTGACGCCCCCAAAATCAATCCGTGTACAGTAATCATACACGCAGGGTACACGGCTGAGATTAGGGTGCCACGGTAAGAATATCACAGCACAATACTAAACACAAAAGGATAAACCAATATGTTACAAGATAAGGGCATCACACGGATACGAATACATAAGTTATACAAGCCATAATATCTTAGTACAGACATAGTTAGTCAAGTTTTGCCTTAAGAAGGCTAGCACAAATGACATCAGAGATGCAGATCGAAAAGGCGAGGCCTCCTGCCTGGGATCCACCGAACTACTCCTGGTCGACAGGAAACTCGACGTCGTAGTATTCGCCTCTGGGGTACTCCTGCTCCTGGGCTCCAACGTCGACTGCAGCGGCCAATCAGGCAAAACAAAAGGGGGAAATAAAACAAGGGTAAGTATCTAGCATACCCGCGAGTCTTACGTCCGCTACTAAGCATTTATGCATTTGTATCAAATGGAAAGGGGAGGCTATATATAGTGGACTGCAAGGTAGAAGGTCAGAATAAGGATGAAACGCTAGGCCTATCGAAGACTAGCATCTTCCGACGAGTCTTGCAGCATGAGGAGAGAATAGCCAACAGTTCAATATAAAGCATAAAGTAACAATGCAGCAGAAGTTGCTGCAACATTGTATAATAGTAAGTTGTAATAATAGCAATGCCTCCGAGTTCCCTCCCTCGACTTCCCTGCGAGGAAGAAGACCCGGAACCATACAGTTTAATAGTAGTAGTTTGTAGTGGTAAGATCCAGCTTCAACATAAAGTGTCCTGTTACCGTGAACACGACTATTCGAATAGATTAAACTCCCTGCAGGGGTGCACTACTATTCAGCCTACACGCTCGGATCTCTAGGGTGGCGGGCACCTTGTTAGGGAACACTCCACCAAAGCTATCCGACACGCCGCATCCCATCCTAGGCTCAGCAGAGAGGCCATCTGCCGGACTAAATCCTATGCGCCAAGGGGTCTAGGTCCCTCACCCTTGCACGCTCCTGCACGGTGCGAGGCTGGCCGGGAAGCAAAAGCAAACACCACTCGCGAGTAAAGAAGACACACAACTTCCTGGCAATCAGACCGCGATACGGCTGACGTCTAAAGAACTTTCGAATGAACTACGATGCAGGGGAACCCATAACTCCTTATCCCACGTGAAGGTAGTGCGTACAGACCAACGGGCCTCTCAAGTCATCCACCGAACCATTTAGCATTTTATTATTATCTCGCAGACAACCGTTATCGCTGTCTGACTAACAACACAACGGACAACAAACAACAGCCATGACCACCAGTACATCGGTGCCTGCTCTGTCGTCCCGTCAAAGCGCGCGGTTACCTACAAGGTGAACCGACTCCTTACCTTGTCTCGCGTGTGCTCCTGGGGGAGCTCGACTTTCGTGGTTTGGTAACTCTCACGACCAAGCACACCGGTACACTGGTCGTACCCTCCCTGTCGTCCCCGTCGCAATACCACTCGCGGGCACCGTTGCGTCACCCGACTTCTTACCTTAAGGACAACCGTTGCTCGGGTACCTAGAGCGGCTATACATAGTCAGCAATGAGTGGAGTACAAGGATTACTCCTTGATAGCTCAGACTTGATGGTGGCTCGGCAGAGCCGAGCTAGGAGGCCTTAGGCGGTGTCTGCATTGTACCGTACCTGTGTAGTTGTAATAAGTTGTATCCGCGTCACTCCCCTGAGTGATCGCGGCCCGCTATCTAATCCTATCTAACAAAGCACAGGGCTCACTGCTGAATAGGCAGCATAGGATAAAGGAAGGTACAACAAGGGGCGACAAAAACATGGCTATGCAATTGAATAGGATTTTAACGTAGCAGCAGCAGTAATGCCTAGTGCAAGAAAAGTACGGAAAGGTAGGCGATATCTGGGGAAGAGAATTGCTCTGCTTGCCTGGAAGCTCGACGGTAGGGGTGGGGTCGTCGACGTAATAGTCGTACCCGGCAGCGGTGTAGGCGGCGGCAGCGGCGGGGTCTATCGGAGATTAAGGGGGGAAGAAACAGTAAATACAAAGCAAGCATATACAAACAGATGCATGACATGACAGATGCAATGTTAACGGTGCTCCAACGCAGTGTAATGCACGTTGCTCGAAGCGGGAATTCATCCGGGTATGAAATTCCGGCTCCTGGTGATTATCGACAGACGACCCGGAGGGGGGATGTCGATGTTCGTTGTGTTAGAGGGGGGTGGTAGACATACGGATAGCGTATCCGTATTCTTTGTATTTTTTTGATCAATTTTGATGTATAAAGTTTTTGAATCTGACTTACAGTTTAAAAGATATTGAATTTTAAAGTTTTAAATCAATTAAATCAATTTCTGGATTTTCATTTATTATTTAATTAAACATTATCCACAAAGGGGTTGACCAGGTCAAACCTGACCAGTGGGTCCCTCACATATTGATAAAACATTTTTATTTAATAAAACAAAAGGGTGGCCCACATGTCATTGAGATGTTTAAATTCAATAGTTATTTTACTCCAAAGATTAGTTTAACCACCTGGGCCCACATGTCATAGACACTGGCCTAGATAATCTTTTTAATTAGACTTAACTGGTTTAGTTGGTTGACTAGGGACCATCTGTCATTGGGTTAATGGGGATTTTCTCTGTTTAATTAACTGGCGCGCGGGTGGGGGGGGGTTATGCTAATGTGAGGTTAATTAACCCAGCGGGCCCCACTGGTCAGTGGGATAACCCACTGGTTTAGACCACTGGCGTGCAAGGCACGCCGGCGGCGAGGTGCCGGCTCGGGGGGGCAAGGCCGGGGCGGCGTGCGGCCACGCGCACGCGAGTGCACGCGCAGGGCACGCGACTCGCGGCCAGAGCGCGCTGGGCGCAGGCATGCTGGGCCGAGGCAGGCGGCGGTGAAGGGGCACGACGAGGCCCATGCGGCCAACTCCGGCGGCCATTTGGTGGGCGGAGGGCGGGGATCGAACCAGGCCACCACCACGCATTTACTAGTACACAAAACGGGCGTTGCGGAGGTCCAATTTGACGGTGGTGAGGTGGTCCGACGGCGGCCAGAACGTAGCCACGGTGGGGAGGTTGCTACAGCGGCGAATTCGCAAGGTAGGCAGAGGGGAAAACGTGAGGGAGCTCACAGCGAGCTCGGGGAAGTGCACGGGGAAGCCTGGGGCACTCGGGCGGCGACGAATCAAAGGAAATTTCCCGGCGGGCTCGAGGTTGAAGAAGGCGGCGATGCTCTCAACGCGGTGGCCCCCGGCTCGATTGCCCACAGGGGATGACGAAGACGGCGATTGCGTTTCTCCTTGACACCACGGCTGCCCTGGTCTCGCTCAGTGGCCACCCGAGCTCGAAGGAGCGCCCATGGCGTCACGGTTCGAGCGAGAGGAGGAAGCAGGCGAGGGAGTAGCGGGAGGGGAATTGGTGGGAGGCGGCTAGGGTTAGGGTTCCCGGGGGCTGCGGGGGCTCTTGTACACGCCGAGGCTCGCCGGATGGCCGCCACGCCGATGGACGCGGCCGTGGCCGCCCGGATGTGCGCCACACCCCTCCCTTGTACGGTAGGAAGAAGAAGGGACGGGGTGGGCCTTTGCCCAGGGGCGGTAGATAGGATGTTTTGTTTTTGTTTTTTTTTTCATTTTTTTATTTTTGTTTTCTTTTCTGTTTTAATTTATTTTAGCTGCTTTTATATTTTTGTTCAAAATGAAACCTGCTTGTATATTATGTTGCACCATATACCAGTGCCACAAAAAGTTTAGGGTTTTTCTAAACTCTTTTGATATTTATTTTTATTAAGCAATTGGCAAATAGTTCTGTTTTGGCTTGTGTATGAATTGTTTGAATTTTCCAGAGGCATAATAAATACTCCAAGTTGGTTTACCATGGTCCAGTGATTATTTTGTATTTAACAAAATTGGTTTCACCATTTTTGGGAAAAGTTTTAATTGTCACCTACTTTTAATATTCATCAAAAAGGGAAATTTGACTTTGTAGTGGTCCAAGATTATCATGGTTGATCAAAGAAAGAATTTTGGAACAGTAACCTTTGATTAACAAGATGATTACTGTTCACTAACAGTGAGGGTGTTACATTGTTCTTCTTTTACCTTCCTATGCTTGTTACTTTTTGCTTTCATGATTTATTTCTTTACAAGGTTCCTAGGCATAGGAAGTGGGTTAGACTTAAATGTGTTTCATATTTGCCTCTTGATGTTCTCTTTTGCTTCAATTCTTATTCTTGTGAGAGCATCTTCAATAATGTTCATGCCTAGCTAAAAGGCATAAAAGAAAGCGCTTATTAGGAGGCAACCCAAAATGTTTTTACTTTCAGTTTTAGTGTTCTTGATGCTTGTTACTACTGTAGTAACATTATTGTATCTTTATTTTAAAGCTTTGTGCCAAGTTTTAGCCTCCGATTGCAAGAAAGTTCAAAAGTTGTGACATGTTGTCCAAAAACATATTCTGTCTGCTTGACCAAAAAAAATTAGCCAAAAATCACCAGATCATCATTTTGATCTGAATGTTTTTGAAAGTATGATCTATACAATTATCTTTCTGTCATCTGTTCTGAGTTTTTTAATTCGAGTTGCAGAAGCACCCCAAAAAAATTATTTACTACCTGCTGGTCTGTTTTTCACAGATTTTGCCACGTTTTGCGTGTTTGTTGTTTTGCAAATCTTAAGCTCGCTTTTTCTTTGCAAATTTTTTTTGGGAATCTATAGAAACGGTAGCTCTTCATGAAAATCTTTATTTTAGTGGAGAAAAAATATTTTATTACGGATACTAACCACTCTAATCAGCTTATGATGAGTTTCGTATGAAAGGAGTTTTCAAGTATGCGATGGAAGATGATGAAAGAAGATCTGGGAGTGTCAAACGCTCAAGCTTGGGGATGCCCCCATGCACCCCAAGATATATCCGAGGAGACTCAAGCGTCTAAGCTTGGGGATGCCCCCGTCCATCCCCTTCTTCATCAACAATCATCAGTTCGTCCTTCTCCATACTATATTTTTATCTCTTCATGTGTTATGTGATATTCTTGGAGCGTCTCGCTCTTTAATTTTTAGTTTGTTTTAGTTTTGCTTTCTCTTCATAACAAGCTGGACCTTAGCCTTCATTGTTTGGGAGATAAACACGCCCCACTTCACCCTAGAACACAACATAGGTTTGCATGCTTATATTTGTGTGTGTTCTTTATCTTTTCGTAGCTGCTGTCATGCTTAGCTCTTAGTTTTCATGTTTATCTTTTTAAGGGATTTTATTTAGGTTGTTTCTTTTGGAACTCTCTTGACTTATCATGCTTATCTTGTTTAGAGAGTTGGCTTGTTGCACTGAGTTTGTGTGTCTTGCATGAGTATAGTAGTAACTTGAAAAAGTTTTGAGGTATTGATTTGAGTAATGTTTGGACTTTTGGTGCCAAGCGCTTGAGCCTATTAGTGATAGGTGTCGTATTTTGGGCAATCCGTGTTTATTTTCGAAAACTACAAAAAAATAGTTAAGAACTCTAGCTACTAGATGGATCGCTAACCTCTGGAGGGGTTGGAATACATAGAGTACCCTCACGTACCATGGCTCGAGGATGCGCAAGGATAACAAAACCCCCATACACTCCTCCTCTGGGTACTTGTCTCTTTGTGAACCTCCTGGTTAGATAGAGAGTTACCGATAATAAGTGCATGAGTTCTTCGGACTAATGCGAGTATTCGATTGTTGGCACTTCCACCTTCCATATTTTGCTAGACTCTTCGGTACCGTGCATTGCCCTTTCTCATCTTGAGAGTTGGTGCAAACTTTGCCGGTGCATCCAAACCCTTGGCATGATATACTCTGTCATCATAAACCTCCTTATATCTTCCTCAAAACAGCCACCTTACCTACCTATCAAGGCATTTCCATAGCCTTTCCGAGATACATTGCCATGCAACATCCATCATCTCATGACTTGATCTTCATGTCATACATGCTTTTGCTTGACTGAGGAGCCGCATGCTAGCTGGGCTTTTCCCTTATCATTGCTACATAACGCGCTAGTATCATTGCATATCCTGCTACATTGCCAGAGGCATACATTTGCATGCATCATGATAGTTTTTTATTTTTCTTTATGTTGACTACTTCTTGTAAATTGTGAAGATATTCTTTATATTCTTATAAAATATAGAGTGTTTCCCTTAAGTGAGGAAAATATCCCAAAGAGGACAAAACAAAAGAACCCAAAAGAGGAAAAATTAAAAGATCTCAAAGAGGACAAATGAGAGGTAAATAGAAAAATCCAAAGAGGCCACAAAAATACAAAAAATAGAAAAAAGAAAGAAATAAAAGGAGAGAAGGAGGCAACACTACTATTTATTTTGAAAGATCCACACTCGTGTTCCATATAGTATTTGTACTCCATAGAGAGTTGCATATCATTCATGCATAACTATGTGACACCCTGGATTTTGGAACTTTCTTTTTTCGAAAACTTTTCGGATTTATTTATGGATTTGCGATTGGATTTGATTTTGATCACCTCGTTGGACTTCAAACTTGAGCATATTTTCTTTCCATGCTCAAGTGGACCTTGAATCCAAGCCCTTCCAATGCCATTCCATTGATCCACCCCATCCAAGCCACCATTTTATTCAAGCCATATATTCCTTTTTCCAATAAAAGGGATATTCCTATTATTTGAGGTTTGTGAAGAAACCCCTATTTATGTTGCTCCATAAATCCCCAAATACTTCCCACTTGTCATTGACATCATATCTTGCCAAATTCTCCAAAAACATTTTATAGCCCAAGTGGATTTTTCTTCTAGAAAAATTCATTTGTCTGTGGGGGCAGATTGGAGCTTTGTGAAGGGAGTGCCATTTCTATTGATCCATTTCTGGTGAAACTTTTTGTGCAATCTCATATGATCATATGATTGATCTCCACAAAATTCCACCACAATTTGATTAGCCAAACTCCCACAATAAATTCCCAAAGTTTGGGTGCAGCAAAGGGGCATTGTGAAGCAAGTGCATGATAGGGGATCCCATTTGCCTTGAAACGTTTTGAGCATGATCCTACCACCAAATGACTCCACCAATCCATATGTGAGCCAAATCCAATCACCCATGTGTGTGCACCATCATGTTGAAGTTTCTGGTTAGTGGGCAACATTGTGAAGCAAGTGCTAGCTATGTGTGTCCAATGGCTATGAAATTTTATACACATGTGCACCATGCCAAATAACCAAGCTATACAAATTTTCATCCAAATACAACAATCCAGTGAGATGCTAGCCTCACCAATGCATTCTGACCTATTTGGTGCTTTACAAAGGAAGTACCAAAAATATTAGTCCAAATGATGTGAAACTTGGCACACATACTCATCCTAGTGTATGATTGAGCTATGCAAAATATCATGCCTAGGGGAGCAATGTACAAGCCATGGAACAGCACAAGCACCTTCTGCCTCATTGTGCCATTTACAAAGGATGTACCATGTACATTGATTTGATTGAGCCCAAGCTTTCCAGATCTCTAGTCCTTTGTACCCCAAAGCCAGAAGACAGCTTGGTCCCATCCAAAACCCCAACATGTGATCCCAGCTTCTGCTCCAAGTTTGTTTCATCAAACTTCAGGAAGAGATATAGATCACCACAGTGCCCCATCTTGCCAACCAAGCATACCCATGTGATCAGCACTCAAAGGACTACACTCTAGACATGGTTGGACACACAAAATCTTATCCCCAATTTGGTGGCCACGCTCTTGGCCGCATGCGGCGTGCACTGGACGCGCTCCGGGCGTGCCTGAGGCGTCCACATCGCGCTGCAGTGCTCCTCTATCGCCTTCTCCGTGTCTAGTCGCGACGCACGGCTTTCTGTAGTTCGCGTGCGCCGCATGCCCCCCTCTGGAAATCTCTCGCGCTCTCCAGCTCACCGCACGCCTCGGCCGCTCGCCATTGTCGCGGTCCGAGCTCCGCATCCACCTCCCCCTATTTAAGGGAGGCACCCCGAGCACTCCAGCATCCTCCAGCAGCTTCCCCCACCTCCTGTAGCCCCTTACCCTCTCCCAATTTGGCGCCAGAGGCCTTCTCCCGCCGCCATTGTCGCCAATCCCGCCGCTGGGCTCCGGCCAGAATTCGCGCTAGCCGAAGCCTCTCCCTCTCCCTCGACCAGCACCGAGCACCCCCTGGCCACGCCGGAACCTCCCCGCAACCCCTCCCCTCCGGAACTCCTCGCCTGCGACCTCGCGTGGCCAAGCCACGTGCTGCCACCCGGCCGCCGCGCCTAGCCACGGCGGGCTACGCTGTCGGCCGCCCCCGCAGTGCCGCGGTTGCTGGCGTGGGCGCACCGGCGAGCCGGACCGGCGGGCACTCCGGCGAGCCTCGGGCTCCAACCCCGACGACGGCCACGCTCGACCCACGACCTCACCTGTTTTGGCTGTTGCGGGCGAGAAGAAGGGCAGGACAGAGGAGAGAGGAAGGAGCTGACCGCTGGGCCCCGCACGTCATCCACACAGGCCCCGGGCCCGTTTTCTTTCAGGCGAAGGCGCCTTTCCAAGAACTCCATTTTCCCTGCTGGAAAACACCTTTTGCATCTGCGTTGGCTCAGAATACGCTTTCGCTTACTGAAAGCGTATTTTCCCCGATCTGCAGCCCGAAGTATGCTTTCTCTCGACAGAAAGCGTATTTCCACCACAACTAGCCCCCCGATACCGTTTCGTCGATATCTCTGCAACCGTAAGTCCAAATGAGGCGATTCTTTTTGCGTTGGTTTCGTATCGAGCTCCTATTCAGTTTGGCATAGGTTTAATGCCATGTTTTTATGCTGTTCTTTGCTGGTCAAGAAAAAGATAGTGTTTGACCTTTTTGCCCGTTGCTTTATTTCAAAACTTTTGCAGGGCGTTGTCGGTGACCGAGACCGAGGGTGTTTCACACCACTTTGGTGAAGGCAAGCCACAATACCCTTTGCACCTTTGCAAATCTTTGACGTGCTTCTAAAATTGTTGTTCGATGATATGCCTATATCGATGATTATGATCATGTTGCTATGCTATGATTGATGATATCATTACCATGCTATGCTTTGCCATGTTATATCCATGCTATGTTTTAATCATATCATTGCCATGTTATGATATGCACCATCTAACCACAACAACACCATATCAAGTTGATCCTGTTATATCTATACTAGTTCATGCTATGCCTGCGTTATGCTTAACTGCATTCATAATGTTGCCATGTTAAATAACCTAATCTTTGTAAAACGGATAAGTTCACCAACTAAAATTGTGTTTGATCATATCTGAAACTGTCATGTTAATATGCTATGCATTGTTATGATTTGATACTCATGTTGCACCTGATACTTGTGTTCGCTGTTGGAGATATGCTTCGTGACAATTTGATCAGGTGCCACTGAACCGGACTTATCCGTGCAGCCACATTTGGTTGTATGGGCGGGCCTTGACTCGGGCTATCGTAGTGCCTTCTACGGATATCACCCAGTAGGGGAGGTTATGCACGCACGCTACCCTGATCAGGTAGGTGGTGATAATCTCGAAATCCATAGTTGTTATGAGCTCAGTCCCAGTGGGACAAGTTGCCACAAGGTGGCTGGGTGGTTGAAGGTGGTAACGTGGACACCCAACCACAGGGATACCCAAGACCGTGTGTCGCTGAGTCCGTAGGGAGGTAACGTGGTAGTCGGGTTTCGTTGGAGATGTCCTAGTCCACTCCTGCGGTGCGAGTTCCAAGGATCCTGTGGGACAAGTACCGAGATGTTGGATGAAGGAGGAACTCCATAATGTGGGTAACGTGCACAAACTCTACAGAGTCAAAATCTATTCGAATAGCCGCTTCCTCGGTCATGGGACACATTTCGTACTAGGTCACACCATTATGATCAACTTGATTAGGGTGGCAAGTTTGTGGTAAGTGGATGGTTATAAGATAAGTGTGATTGGTTAAGGTGGTAACTGAGGACACCTAACCCGTTGAATGGTCGTGCGATGACCCGTTCAGTCATGCGACGACCCGTGGAAGTGAATGGTCACGAGGTGACCCGGTGCTTGAGTCTATAAGGACGCCGAGGTAAGCCACGTGATCGTGCGAAGATCATGTGGGGTACATTGTGTGTGCATTAGACTTAATGCTGTTGATATGCTTGATGATTATATGCTTGCATGATATTGTTGCTCACCTGTTTAATTCACTAATATACCTTAACCTGTTGGCATGCTATTATTTTGCCTTGTTGCATGGTTGTTGTGAGCTTGCAAGTACATTCAATGTATTGACCTGGCGTGTTATGCCAGATTTGCAGGCCGTTCTTTGGATGCGTAGGACAACGTTCCCGGTGTTTGCGAGCTAGGAGGTGTCCAAGCCAGTGTCCCTGTGGATTGGAGTTCGTCATCGCCGTTATTTTTCCGCTGCCGTCATTATTTCGCTGGTTGGTGTAGAGCTGAGGCTAGCCTGAGGAGCAAGCTGTGTCTCCGCTAGCATTGTAATAGACTTTGTGTACCCCTATCTTCGGTAATAGAAAGCTGTTCAGTTCTATATCAATCAGTGCCGTGCTCCAGAAGACTTGATCTCTGGGCTGGTGCACGGGGCGTTCCGGTCCTCTGAGCCGGGGTGCCACAACGGTTGGTATGAGAGCAGGACTGGCTGTAGGACCCGCTATCCCGCGCGAACGTTAGAAGGACGTTATATTGACGTTAGAGCTAGAGTATAGCTTGCTTGTGTGATGCTATTGCATGCTGCATTTGTTTGCTGCATATAGACGCTATGTTTTCGCTAACGATCTGATCTGACGAGTGTAGATGGCGGAATACCCGATGGGCTACACAGGTTCCTCGTCCGCGACCAACTTTGACTATCTCCTTGTAGATGTTTGGTGGACTCTCTACCCTAGTGGAGAGCTTCCAAGGTACCAAGTTTCCCAAACGTCAATCGGAGGGCAGCTGCTTTAGTACCGTGCCAACGTCTACATGTCAGCCACCATCCCCATTTGCGTGCGCTCCTACAACTTCCAGGGTGGACCAGCTTCTACCCCGGATCGTGCCATTCAGCTTGCCGCGATGGCGGGCCTCTTAGGCCTACGCCACCAGGAGAGTGCGATGCATCAGAATCGCGCCTTCCATTTCTACCCCACCTTGGGAGTGACTCCGCAGCAAGTAAGGTTTCCTCACCCTCTAGCGGAAGCCGATGCAGCGGTGATCACCATGTCCCGCTACATGATCTCCCAGTACGCCCTCATCGTCGAGCTAGTCCGTGATGCAAGGAGAGCTCTTGCCGCAGCCTTATCGTTGTCGACTTCTCCGCCCACTCCTGCCACCCCCGGCAACCCGCCGTCAAATCAGAACACCTGAGCTTCGCGTAGTCCGTAATGCATGATTAGTAGTGTTGCATGTTGCTTGTTGCATGTTGATGTGTGTAGCAATAAGTGAGATCCTGCGTGTGATCTCGGTGCTTGTTCAGTATTGCTTTTTCGGCTTAGTTGATTCTCATTGTTGGTTCATTGTTCCTTGGCAGTTACTAACTCTGTTTTGGCAGGTGTTAGATGACTTGGACGGACCCTCGCTTGTTGTTCTTCGATAGTGGTACCACGTCTGGTTCTGAGCTGATGCATCGTCGGCCGTCCGGAGTGGATGCCTGTTTTACATTTCTCTTTTCAACAACCGACCCGTGTTCTGAGCTGCTTTTCGGCCGTCTTGGGTAGTTGTTGAGTTTCTTCTCGCAGTGGAGACCCTATGCTCTGAGCTGTTTTCTCGGCCGTCTTAGGGGACCTCTGGATTCTTTTTATCAACATTGCCTCATGATCTGAGCTGATTTTCGTCGGCCGTCGTGAGCAATGCTTGAACTATTCCAGTACAAGTCCCAGATCTGAGTTGTAAAGACCGTTCTGGTGGCTACTGGGTTATTCGTTTTTTTCGTTGCAAGGAGTCCGGATGATCATCGACCACTGCTAAAGCTGATAAAGTAGCAAGCCGCTTCTCGTTTTCCTTTGCCCCGTGGTCTTCTTCGTTGGTTCTTCGTTTGGTTCTTGGGTGTCACTTTCTCCGCCCCGATGAAAAGTTGCTCATAACCCCGCATACCTCGACGAACCAGTGCAATACCGCAGAGCAGCATGAAGACCCCAAGTCAAGGACCCACACCAGCTTGCAGCAGAAGTGTTCAACCCCATATGAGTTCTGCCTGAATGAACCAAGTCAGCATTTTTTTTTCGGTGGATGTTACAGTCATGAAGATTCTATCCGTGGAAGACCACAGAGAAGTGAAGAAAATCAACCAGATAGGAATGACGCATACCCGGTCGCATCTCACACATTTTTCTCAAGTATGAAGCATACGACAACCATCAGGCCTTCAACCAGAACAGCCTGAAGACTCAGACAGTTAAAGGCCGCAAGGATGCGGGAAATCAGCAAGTTAAACAGGATTTTTACCCAGTTGCATTGGAAGCAAGTGGCTCACGAATGGATGCTACCCAAGCTATCCATTGAGTCCCGTCTACATCGACTACGACAGCCGCAAAAGTTCATGCAAAGTTAAGCAAAGACTGTGACCCACGAGCATATGCACCTAAGGCAGGATAAACACCAGTTGCAGTCCCAGGCAATATAAATTAATTCAGTATATTCCGGAAGGTGACCAAGACATATCATGAAGCCCAGATGATCGGAAGAATGTTTTCCCCTCATAAGCCAGCAGTCAGAAGCCTTTCAGACACCGTGGTCAGATCTGTCTCCGCGTCATCGAAGGAAAGCTTCCAGCAAAAGGAACCTCAGCCTTCCGTAACAAGGTACCAGGCACAACCGACTTGTACAATGTATCAACCTTCCTCAATACGCTACCAGGATGTCTTCTCAGCCAAGACTGTCAGCCTTCCTCCACAAGCCACCGACAGAAGCTTACAGTGCAAGACACTCGATCGTGCTCGGTACGCCACAGGGATGGACTCAAGCACAAGCCGCTCGGTCGTCTACAGTAACTTGCCACAGAAACTTCCTGCAGAAGGGACCGGTATTTCCACAGTGCAAGAGGCAAATTTCCGAGACAAGACAACCCATCTTCGTCAATAATTTATTAAGAAGGCTTCCAAGGCAAGGCACCCAGCCTTCTTCAGCAAGTTATCGAGGCAGCTTCCCGTGTACGACACCCTTCCTTCCTCGATACGCCACCAGAGCAAGATTCTGGGGTACGGTACCCAACCTTCCCCAGCAAGCTACCCCAAGCTTCGCGGACAAGATACCACCATGCTCGCAATCAAGGAAGAGTTATGCATATGAACGACAATGAAGAACCGCAACTCTCGGGAAACAAGCCCGCAAAAGAGGCGGATACACCTCTCAGCCTGGAAGAGGGACTGACAAAGTCGTGAAGAAACACAATGAAGAAAGGAAGCAAGGAGCATTGAATCCTGCTCCCGTCATGAAGGTCAGCTCCTCACGGCAGACAATGCCCCAAAGCAGAATAATCTGGAGACCCGTTCATTGCAACCAAGGTTATCAGAACGAAACAAGAGACAAAAGGTGATGATAACCTGTCTATCTCAAAGATTGCGGCAGAACAATAAGCAGTCATGCAACAAGGAAGGAACCCTGACTAAAGAAAATCCAGTACAAGAAAGGTGATTGCCGTAGAGGCAAGACCCAGGACAAACAGACATGGCAGATGTCAAACCTTGCTGCAATCTGAGCAAGCGTGGCACCTCGCAAGTTGTCATAGGTATACAACTCTCGAGCCCGACGGGTTAGGCAGAATGAATCGCATGGACCTCAAGTCAAATTTCCCGCGATCAGTTGAAATCATGTGGACCACCGTGGATATCTACCACAAGGAAAGCTCATTCACTATGGGCCAAGGACCGTGTACCGATCCAGTCAACCTGCATAGTTACTCAAGCTCAGAATCGTCCGCCTTGCCGAGATACCCCAGCCTTCTTCATTAAAGGTCACCCTCTCAGCTCGGCATTTTGAATACAAGAATTGGATTGAAGCATATCAGGACCGATCGCCACCCGGAAGGAGCAGTCAAGTCAGGTAAACCTCAGCATGAGTACATGTCCATAATTTGTGCCCACTCCGAATCCTTGAGCACGGTGAACAGGCCAAAAGAAATACGAGGCAACCCCACGTGCCGTCAGTCAAGGTCCCGATAGTGAACATTCTGAGATACCAACTACCGACGAAGGCCAAGCTCTTGTCAAAAAGGCCAATGCAAAGGATTCAGGACATACCATGAATGAAGCACGAGGTACCCCAGAAACGGTATGGGTATCGTCAGCTTTCAGCCTATGACAAGGCATCCTGTTATCATACAAGTCAGAATATATGAGGATGGAAATCAGCAAGAAAGGATGTGAGGTATCAAGGAAGAACATTCTGTCAGGACTACATACCGGGTGAAGTAAACCCCCTCAGCAGATATATTGGATGCTACCATGGGAACAATATGCGGTAGAAAGGAGATCCGAGAAGCAGCAAGTTTCCGAAGGACGGTAAGTTTGCGATGGTTCCCTGAGCAACCAAATCTCGAGGACGAGATTTTTCTAAGGGGGGTAGGTTTGTGACACCCTGGATTTTGGAACTTTCTTTTTTCGAAAACTTTTCGGATTTATTTATTGATTTGCGATTGGATTTGATTTTGATAACCTCGTTGGACTTGAAACTTGAGCCTATTTTCTTTCCATGCTCAAGTGGACCTCGAATCCAAGCCCTCCCAATGCCATTCCATTGATCCACCCCATCCAAGCCACCATTTTATTCAAGTCATATATTCCTTTTTCCAATAAAAGGGATATTCCTATTATTTGAGGTTTGTGAAGCAACCCCTATTTATGTTGCTCCATAAATCCCCAATAATTCCCACTTGTCATTGACATCATATCTTGCCAAATTCTCCAAAAACATTTTATAGCCCAAGTGGATTTTTCCTCTAGAAAAATTCATTTGTCTGTGGGGGCAGATTGGAGCTTTGTGAAGGGAGTGCCATTTCTATTGATCCATTGCTGGTGAAACTTTTTGTGCAATCTCATATGATCATATGATTGATCTCCACAAAATTCCACCACAATTTGATTATCCAAACTCCCACAATAAATTCCCAAAGTTTGGGTGCAGCAAAGGGGCATTGTGAAGCAAGTGCATGATAGGGGATCCCATTTGCCTTGAAACGTTTTGAGCATAATCCTACCACCAAATGACTCCACCAATCCAGATTTGAGCCAAATTCAATCACCCATGTGTGTGCACCATCATGTTGAAGTTTCTGGTCAGTGGGCAACATTGTGAATCAAGTGCTAGCTATGTGTGTCCAATGGCTATGAAATTTTATACACATGTGCACCATGCCAAATAACCAAGCTACACCAATTTTCATCCAAATAAAACAATCCAGTGAGATGCTAGCCTCACCAATGCATTCTGACCTATTTGGTGCTTTACAAAGGAAGTACCAAAAATATTAGTCTAAATGATGTGAAACTTGGAACACATACTCATCCTAGTGTATGATTGAGCTATGCAAAATATCATGCCTAGGGGAGCAATTTACAAGCCATGGCACAGCACAAGCACCTTCTGCCTCATTGTGCCATTTACAAAGGATGTACCATGTACATTGATTTTATTGGCCCAAACTTTCCAGATCTGTAGTCCTTTGTACCCCAAAGCCAGAAGACAGCTTGGTCCCATCCAAAACCCCAACATGTGATCTCAGCTTCTGCTCCAAGTTTGCTGCATGAAACTTCAGGAAGAGATAGAGATCACCAAAGTGCCCCATCTTGCCAACCAAGCATACCCATGTGATCAGAACTCAAAGGACTACACTCTAGACATGTTTGGCCACACAGAATCTTATCCCCAATTTGGTGGCCACGCTCTTGGCCGCATGCGGCGTGCACTGGACGCGCTCCGGCCGTGCCCGAGGCGTCCACATCGCGCTGCAGTGCTCCTCTGTCGCCTTCTCCGTGTCTAGCTGCGCCACGTGCGCCGCGTTCCCACCTCTGGAACTCTCTCGCGCTCGCAACCTCACCGCACGCCTCGGCCGCTCGCCATTGTCGCGGTCCGAGCTCCGCATCCACCTCCCCCTATTTAAAGGAGGCACCCCGAGCACTCCAGCATCCTCCAGCAGCTTCCCCCACCTCCTCTAGCCCCTTCCCCTCTCCCAATTTGGCGCCGGAGGCCTTCTCCCGCCGCCATTGTCGCCAATCCCGCCGCCGGGCTCCGGCCAGAATCCGCGCTAGCCGAAGCCTCTCCCTCTCCCTCGACCAGCACCGAGCACCCCCTGGCCACGCCGGAACCTCCCCGCAACCCCTCCCCTCCGGAACTCCTTGCCTGCGACCTCGCGTGGCCAAGCCACGTGCTGCCACCCGGCCGCCGCGCCTAGCCACGGCGGGCTACGCTGTCGGCCGCCCCCGCAGTGCCGCGGTTGCTGGCGTGGGTGCACCGGCGAGCCGCACCGGCGGGCGCTCCGGCGAGCCTCGGGCTCCAACCCCGACGACGGCCACGCTCGAGCCACGACCTCCCCTGTTTTGGCTGTCGCGGGCGAGAAGAAGGGCACGACAGAGGAGAGAGGAAGGAGCTGACCGCTGGGCGCCGCACGTCATCCACACAGGCCCCGGGCCCGTTTTCTTTCAGGCGAAGGCGCCTTTCCAAGAACTCCATTTTCCCTGCTGGAAAACACCTTTTGCATCTGCGTTGGCTCAGAATACGCTTTCGCTTACTGAAAGCGTATTTTCACCGTTCGGCAGCCCGAAGTACGCTTTCTCTCAACAGAAAGCGTATTTCCACCACAACTAGCCCCCCGATACCGTTTCGTCGATATCTCCGCAACCGTAAGTCCAAATGAGGCGATTCTTTTTGCGTTGGTTTCGTATCGAGCTACTATTCAGTTTGGCATAGGTTTCATGCCATGTTTTTATGCTGTTCTTTGCTGGTCAAGCAAAAGATAGTGTTTGACCTTTTTGTCCATTGCTTTATTTCAAAACTTTTGCAGGGCGTTGTCGGTGACCGAGACCGAGGGTGTTTCACACCACTTTGGTGAAGGCAAGTGTAAGGCCCGGTATGCGGTACTGTTTCAGATTCGGACGTTTCCGCCCGAACCCGAGGACGAAGCACATATCGGACCCACCGCGACATATGACAAAGCCATATGCCCCGGATTTCCAACATGATATCACAACATTACAGATACAAGGATACAACATCTCATACAATTGGCATACAACTGCCTCAAATATGATACAACAGCGGAAGATACATGTCTGAGTACAGACTACAATCAAATGCCTACTGGCAACGAGAAAAACAACGATCCCATAACCACACGGGTCCAGGCCCTCCGCCGGGATCTGCCTAACTAGTCGTCGTCGAGTCTCCACGTGAAACGTCGATCACCATAACTGTTGTCGATCAAGAACCCTGAAAAGAGTTTGGGGGTAGTATCAGGAGTACAGAGGTACTCAGCATCCAACTGTAGTGGTCATCTGACCCAGCAAGGACCTCATCACTCGTCATTCTAGGACAACTAGTAGTTTACGGTAAGGAAGGGGTAAGTGGTGAGGTTGCTGCCGCACTAGCATTTATGAAGTGGCTAACGATCTAGAGAGTAAGGTAAGAAGCCAAGCATTCGATGAGGAATCGCCTCCAACAAGTCTTGCTATCCACCTACTACGCAAACATAACACCTATCCTATCCTTGTTCTCCTCTTCGCATCCCGACGAAGAAGAAGCAGTCAAGGCACACACACGTTGATCAAGTTATATTAAGATTATCTCAGTTGTTGTTGTCTATGAACAGGACGTAGGTCTCAAGTCGTCCATAACCGTGGACACGGCTTCTCGAAAAGATTTTACCCTGCAGGGGTGTACCAACTGCCCATTACGAGGCTCCGCACGCACGTCCATCACTCTCAGTTGCTACCCATCATAGGCAACCATTTTATGATTTAGTTCCAAGAGATCCGAAACGACAGGTCCCTCTAGCTAACAACGAACAAATCCGGGTGGCCCCCGGTGAGACGACACCCAGCTCAGGAGCCGGCCGCGCTCTCGATCTGGTCTCTACCGTATGACTCCAGGTTTGGATTGCCGGTTCATCACACATTGGGATAACCGGGTCCTCAGCCGGTCATGATGGGCCAACAAGGGAACTATGTCCTCACTGGTCCGAGTTGTTTTAAATAATATCTGCTAGGAGCGACCCAACAGACACACACACGGTTTTCAAATGGTAAATCAGCTTGGGCCACCACTAGAAATGTTTGAAGCTAGATAGGTAAGAGAAGGGGACCCCATAAAATCCCACACGCGGTTAGGCACGCTCAGTCTTAAAACCAATACCCGGAACTCGGATCCTAGGTGACTCGAATGGAACAAAGCGTCGGGGCGGGATAGCCTAGACCTTCCATCCTTCGTCGAATATAGTCAACATTATAACAATAATCATATCATCAAAAAAAATATAATAATGTGATATCCCAACCCAAAGAGTAACAGGGTAACAACGTAGCATCCTAAGCATGCATACTAAGCAGGGGCTGAGCAACGAGCAAAAGTAACATAGCAGTACAAGGTTTGCTGGGAAGGGACATGGCTGTATCGGTTTGAAAGAGGCTGTAAACATGTGGTAGGATCAAACATCGAACCTAACCTATTCTAGCATGCAAACCGCTGGTTGAAATAGAATGGATCATAAGTAATGCAAGTCCTTGCCTGTTGATAAGTCGGGTTCCGAAGGTGTAGTCGATCGCACGCTCGCATCGTCTCCGAGAGGTACCCGCGGGAGCACACAAGAAGTAAACACTGGAAAGCAATCAACGGTGCACCACTATTACTACGGAGCAATATAAGAGCAAGCATCAACAAGAAGCAACACGAGACAACGCACCTACCGTCGAGAGCGGTTACTAACGATTTAAGTGGAGTACTCGTCACACACGACGATACCGCACGTTTACGGTGGTTCAAGTTGTTTAGCTACAGGTGATCAAACAACGGTTATTAACATGGCAACTCAAGCAAGCATGGCATAGCACAAAAACAAGTCAAGAGGTGAAGCACAAATTAAACTATCTATGTTAGACAATTTAAGTGAGGCACAACCTAAACATGGCATAACACTAAGTGCCGCACGATGATTAAAAGAATTGGTACTGTTCTGTCCTAAACCATATTTTAGGTTGGTTAACAACAGCAAACAATAGCATAAACACAAAGAACACGAAAAACTAATCAAGTTACATATAAAGAACACCCCAAACGGAGTTACGGTTAAAAAGATATAAGCAAAACAATTTATGCACGCATGCTGTATAAACAGGGGTAAATCTATATGCAAAAGTGCAGCAACATGACATAGCAATACATGGGATGAGAGTAGACATCATGCTTAACAATATGCAATTGGAATCACTCAATTCCGATGAACGGTTGCGAAGCAATCGTCATCCGAAGTTGCAACAAAATAACAGTTTCAGCAAAAGCAGCACAATAACATCATGATAGCTACTTTGGAGCAAGATATAAACATGATGCAGCAGGCAAATATGGCATGTGAATGCATGAAACTGACGTAGAAACATTGCTTAACGCAACGCAAAAGGAATCAATGCAATAGGCCTCATGGATTTCTTGCAATCATCATGCAAAGTTGCAACAAAATAACAACAGCAACACAATAACAGGAATTTAAAGCAATTAACGGCCTGATGCCCTGTTCAGCACACAATTACACAATCAAGATGAGCTCAAATGCAAATGCTCACAAAAGATGAATTAAAGTACACGCAATTCTAAGCAATTCGTCTTTTGGGCGCAACGCGATCCGAGCTACGGTTTAACGGGAAATCGCAGTGCAAAACAGCATCAGCAGCACAATATTTTCCAGACTTAGTAAAATCTGAAAAATGGAAAATACAACAGAAAAAAAAAGGAGCCGGCCTCACCCCACTGGGCCGAGGCCCACTCGTCTGGATCTGGCGGCCTGGCTGGCTGCTGGGCCACGCAGGCAGGCCGGCCCACGTGGCCGCTGGAGCGGGCGAGGCGGTCGGCTCGGGGAGGCCGAGCTCCTCCCGAGCGGGGCTGCGGCGGCGGCGGTGGCCTGCCGGCCGGCCACCGGCGGCGAGCGGCGTTGGGCGAGGAGGCCGGAGGAGGGGCAGACCGGGCGTGGCGGCGCGGATCCGGGGCGGCACGTCGTTCTGGCGGCGGGGAAGTCACCGGCGGCCGAGCTCCTCGAGCTCGAGCTCGGGCGGATCCAATGGCGGGCGCGGCTGTCCTGGTTCCTACAGGCGAGGGAGGAGAGGAGGTGAGGCGAGACAGAGGGGAGGAGGAAGGGCGCGGCAGGGAAGGAGGAGAGGGAGGCGGCCCGGCTGCTCGCCGGCAGCCGGCGGCTCGCCGGAGTCGCGGGCGGAGGCAGTGGACGGCGCCTCCACGGGCGTGGAGCTCGGCCAGATGGGCTTCGGCGGGCCCGCGGCGGCGGCTCCAGGCCCTGCGGGGCCCGGATCGGGCTGGCTGGAGGTGGGAGAAGCAGGGGCGGCGTGGCTCAGATCTGAGCCGTTGGATCTCAGATCTGACGGCTCAGATCAGAGGGAGGCTAGGGTTTCGGGAATTTTGGGGGTTTGGGGGCTAATTTGAGCAAAGTGGAGGGGGGTGGCTGCATATTTTACATGGGGTAAACCCTAATTGGGTGTGGGAGGCTGGTGGTCTATTTATAGCAGGTTGGCTGGCCAGATGACGCAAACGCCCTCGGTACCCCTCTCGTGTGTCCGGTGATCGCGTTCGTGACCGCCGAGACTCCGTACAGACTCCGATTCCGATGAAATCTCAAACCACGCGCTCAGCGCGTCGAGCTCTTTGATCGTACCTCACTGCGGTGACATTCTGACAACATTTTCCGGCGCGCTATAAAAATAACCCGTTTAATTATTAAACGGGGTTTTTCGTTCCGTTGGCTGCGGCTGGTCTCGTGCGGTTCTCGCGACGGTGATCGGGTGAAATCCCGGTGCCGCAAAGGTCGAGTGTCAGGGTGGCAAGGTCGGTCTCCGTCCGATACGAGATAAGAGGGGGAAAATAATCTCCGATCGATAAATCGGGGATGCAAACACCGCAAACAAATCAGGCAATCAACCAATTCACGCAGAAAACAAAGTTTTTAGTTTTTGTGAAATCTGGGATGTTACAGGCAACACCACCAACAAGGGATCTCGTCCCGAGATCCAGGACGACCCGGGGGGAGAGGGGGGGGGGAGAAAAAGAGAGACGACGATCTTCAACACCACCAACAAAGGACTCTGCTCCATGTCGACGTCGAACTTCTGTCGAGATAAATTTTCCGCAGAGAGACGACATCGTCGGAATAACGAAGACGTCAGTGACAAGAGGAAGAACGATCGTCAAACCTGGTCAAAGGGATAGTGCTTTCGACGCAAGTCGTAAAACACCGGGCAAAAGAATGGATGGCAATGAATGACCCAGATGATAACCAAAATCGGAGAAGCTAAAGGTACTACAGGAATTCCCACCTGAGCTCGGAATCGAGACAATACACTGCAAGCAAGGCATTGTAACGGTTCCGAAACTCGACACACTCGAGATCCTAGAGTTTTGAAGGGGATAAGATAAGAATTAAAATACTTACGACACTTGTCCTGACCAGAGCAAGGGTAAGGAGTAAAAAGAATCCTACTCTCCGATAACTAACTTACTATCTACAAAAATAGTTTTTGTCTAGACTCGACTTCGGCCAGAGAGGGGATCCTACGGTCGGTAAGGCTCTGATACCAAGTTGTAAGGCCCGGTATGCGGTATTGTTTCAGATTCGGACGTTTCCGCCCGAACCCGAGGACGAAGCACATATCGGACCCACCGCGACATATGACAAAGCCATATGCCCCGGATTTCCAACATGATATCACAACATTACAGATACAAGGATACAACATCTCATACAATTGGCATACAACTGCCTCAAATATGATACAACAGCGGAAGATACATGTCTGAGTACAGACTACAATCAAATGCCTACTGGCAACGAGAAAAACAACGATCCCATAACCACACGGGTCCAGGCCCTCCGCCGGGATCTGCCTAACTAGTCGTCGTCGAGTCTCCACGTGAAACGTCGATCACCATACCTGTTGTCGATCAAGAACCCTGAAAAGAGTTTGGGGGTAGTATCAGGAGTACAGAGGTACTCAGCATCCAACTGTAGTGGTCATCTGACCCAGCAAGGACCTCATCACTCGTCATTCTAGGACAACTAGTAGTTTACGGTAAGGAAGGGGTAAGTGGTGAGGTTGCTGCCGCACTAGCATTTATGAAGTGGCTAACGATCTAGAGAGTAAGGTAAGAAGCCAAGCATTCGATGAGGAATCGCCTCCAACAAGTCTTGCTATCCACCTACTACGCAAACATAACACCTATCCTATCCTTGTTCTCCTCTTCGCATCCCGACGAAGAAGAAGCAGTCAAGGCACACACACGTTGATCAAGTTATATTAAGATTATCTCAGTTGTTGTTGTCTATGAACAGGACGTAGGTCTCAAGTCGTCCATAACCGTGGACACGGCTTCTCGAAAAGATTTTACCCTGCAGGGGTGTACCAACTGCCCATTACGAGGCTCCGCACGCACGTCCATCACTCTCAGTTGCTACCCATCATAGGCAACCATTTTATGATTTAGTTTCAAGAGATCCGAAACGACAGGTCCCTCTAGCTAACAACGAACAAATCCGGGTGGCCCCCGGTGAGACGACACCCAACTCAGGAGCCGGCCGCGCTCTCGATCTGGTCTCTACCGTATGACTCCAGGTTTGGATTGCCGGTTCATCACACATTGGGATAACCGGGTCCTCAGCCGGTCATGATGGGCCAGCAAGGGAACTATGTCCTCACTGGTCCGAGTTGTTTTAAATAATATCTGCTAGGAGCGACCCAACAGACACACACACGGTTTTCAAATGGTAAATCAGCTTGGGCCACCACTAGAAATGTTTGAAGCTAGATAGGTAAGAGAAGGGGACCCCATAAAATCCCACACGCGGTTAGGCACGCTCAGTCTTAAAACCAATACCCGGAACTCGGATCCTAGGTGACTCGAATGGAACAAAGCGTCGGGGCGGGATAGCCTAGACCTTCCATCCTTCGTCGAATATAGTCAACATTATAACAATAATCATATCATCAACAAAAATATAATAATGTGATATCCCAACCCAAAGAGTAACAGGGTAACAACGTAGCATCCTAAACATGCATACTAAGCAGGGGCTGAGCAACGAGCAAAAGTAACATAGCAGTACAAGGTTTGCTGGGAAGGGACATGGCTGTATCGGTTTGAAAGAGGCTGTAAACATGTGGTAGGATCAAACATCGAACCTAACCTATTCTAGCATGCAAACCGCTGGTTGAAATAGAATGGATCATAAGTAATGCAAGTCCTTGCCTGTTGATAAGTCGGGTTCCGAAGGTGTAGTCGATCGCACGCTCGCATCGTCTCCGAGAGGTACCCGCGGGAGCACACAAGAAGTAAACACTGGAAAGCAATCAACGGTGCACCACTATTACTACGGAGCAATATAAGAGCAAGCATCAACAAGAAGCAACACGAGACAACGCACCTACCGTCGAGAGCGGTTACTAACGATTTAAGTGGAGTACTCGTCACACACGACGATACCGCACGTTTACGGTGGTTCAAGTTGTTTAGCTACAGGTGATCAAACAACGGTTATTAACATGGCAACTCAAGCAAGCATGGCATAGCACAAAAACAAGTCAAGAGGTGAAGCACAAATTAAACTATCTATGTTAGACAATTTAAGTGAGGCACAACCTAAACATGGCATAACACTAAGTGCCGCACGATGATTAAAAGAATTGGTACTGTTCTGTCCTAAACCATATTTTAGGTTGGTTAACAACAGCAAACAATAGCATAAACACAAAGAACACGAAAAACTAATCAAGTTACATATAAAGAACACCCCAAACGGAGTTACGGTTAAAAAGATATAAGCAAAACAATTTATGTACGCATGCTGTATAAACAGGGGTAAATCTATATGTAAAAGTGCAGCAACATGACATAGCAATACATGGGATGAGAGTAGACATCATGCTTAACAATATGCAATTGGAATCACTCAATTCCGATGAACGGTTGCGAAGCAATCGTCATCCGAAGTTGCAACAAAATAACAGTTTCAGCAAAAGCAGCACAATAACATCATGATAGCTACTTTGGAGCAAGATATAAACATGATTCAGCAGGCAAATATGGCATGTGAATGCATGAAACTGACGTAGAAACATTGCTTAACGCAACGCAAAAGGAATCAATGCAATAGGCCTCATGGATTTCTTGCAATCATCATGCAAAGTTGCAACAAAATAACAACAGCAGCACAATAACAGGAATTTAAAGCAATTAACGGCCTGATGCCCTGTTCAGCACACAATTACACAATCAAGATGAGCTCAAATGCAAATGCTCACAAAAGATGAATTAAAGTACACACAATTCTAAGCAATTCGTCTTTTGGGCGCAACGCGATCCGAGCTACGGTTTAACGGGAAATCGCAGTGCAAAACAGCATCAGCAGCACAATATTTTCCAGACTTAGTAAAATCTGAAAAATGGAAAATACAACAGAAAAAAAAGGAGCCGGCCTCACCCCACTGGGCCGAGGCCCACTCGGCTGGATCTGGCGGCCTGGCTGGCTGCTGGGCCACGCAGGCAGGCCGGCCCACGTGGCCGCTGGAGCGGGCGAGGCGGTCGGCTCGGGGAGGCCGAGCTCCTCCCGAGCGGGGCTGCGGCGGCGGCGGTGGCCTGCCGGCCGGCCACCGGCGGCGAGCGGCGTTGGGCGAGGAGGCCGGAGGAGGGGCAGACCGGGCGTGGCGGCGCGGATCCGGGGCGGCACGTCGTTCTGGCGGCGGGGAAGTCACCGGCGGCCGAGCTCCTCGAGCTCGAGCTCGGGCAGCTCCAATGGCGGGCGCGGCTGTCCTGGTTCCTGCAGGCGAGGGAGGAGAGGAGGTGAGGCGAGACGGAGGGGAGGAGGAAGGGCGCGGCAGGGAAGGAGGAGAGGGAGGCGGCCCGGCTGCTCGCCGGCAGCCGGCGGCTCGCCGGAGTCGCGGGCGGAGGCAGTGGACGGCGCCTCCACGGGCGTGGAGCTCGGCCAGATGGGCTTCGGCGGGCCCGCGGCGGCGGCTCCAGGCCCTGCGGGGCCCGGATCGGGCTGGCTGGAGGTGGGAGAAGCAGGGGCGGCGTGGCTCAGATCTGAGCCGTTGGATCTCAGATCTGACGGCTCAGATCAGAGGGAGGCTAGGGTTTCGGGAATTTTGGGGGTTTGGGGGCTAATTTGAGCAAAGTGGAGGGGGGTGGCTGCATATTTTACATGGGGTAAACCCTAATTGGGTGTGGGAGGCTGGTGGTCTATTTATAGCAGGTTGGCTGGCCAGATGACGCAAACGCCTTCGGTACCCCTCTCGTGTGTCCGGTGATCGCGTTCGTGACCGCCGAGACTCCGTACAGACTCCGATTCCGACGAAATCTCAAACCACGCGCTCAGCGCGTCGAGCTCTTCGATCGTACCTCACTGCGGTGACATTCTGACAACATTTTCCGGCGCGCTATAAAAATAACCCGTTTAATTATTAAACGGGGTTTTTCGTTCCGTTGGCTGCGGCTGGTCTCGTGCGGTTCTCGCGACGGTGATCGGGTGAAATCCCGGTGCCGCAAAGGTCGAGTGTCAGGGTGGCAAGGTCGGTCTCCGTCCGATACGAGATAAGAGGGGGAAAATAATCTCCGATCGATAAATCGGGGATGCAAACACCGCAAACAAATCAGGCAATCAACCAATTCACGCAGAAAACAAAGTTTTTAGTTTTTGTGAAATCTGGGCTGTTACAGCAAGCCACAATATGCTTTGCTCCTTAGCAAAGTTTTGACGTGCTTCTAAAATTGTTGTTCGATGATATGCTTATATCGATGATTATGATCATGTTGCTATGCTATGATTGATGTTATCATTACCATGCTATGCTTTGCCATGTTATATCCATGCTATGTTTTAATCATATCATTGCCATGTTATGATATGCACCATCTAACCACAACAACACCATATCAAGTTGATCCTGTTATAGCTATACTAGTTCATGCTATGCGTGAGTTATGCTTAACTGCATTCATAATGTTGCCATGTTAAATAACCTAATCTTTGTAACACGGATAAGTTCACCAACTAAAAATGTGTTTGATCATATATGAAACTGTCATGTTAATATGCTATGCATTGTTATGATTTGATACTCATGTTGCACCTGATACTTGTGTTCGCTGTTGGAGATATGCTTTGTGACAATTTTATCAGGTGCCACCGAACCGGACTTATCCGTGCAGCCATATTTGCTTGTATGGGCGTGCCTTGACTCGGGCTATCGTAGTGCCTTCTACGGATATCACCCAGTAGGGGAGGTTATGCACGCACGCTACCCTGATCAGGTAGGTGGTGATAATCTCGAAATCCATAGTTGTTATGAGCTCAGTCCCAGTGGGACAAGTTGCCACAAGGTGGCTGGGTGGTTGAAGGTGGTAACATGGACACCCAACCACAGGGATACCCAAGACAGTGTGTCGGTGAGTCCGTAGGGAGGTAACGCGGTAGTCGGGTTTCGTTGGAGATGTCCTAGTCCACTCCTGTGGTGCGAGTTCCAAGGATCCTGTGGGACAAGTACCAAGGTGTTGGATGGAGGAGGAATTCCATAATGTGGGTAACGTGCACAAACTCTGCAGAGTCAAAATCTATTCGAATAGCCGCGTCCTCGGTCATGGGACACATTTCGTACTAGGTCACACCATTATGATCAACTTGATTAGGGTGGCAAGTTTGTGGTAAGTGGATGGTTATAAGATAAGTGTGATTGGTTAAGGTGGTAACTGAGGACACCTAACCCGTTGAATGGTCGTGCGATGACCCGTTCAGTCATGCGACGACCCGTGGAAGTGAATGGTCACGAGGTGACCCGGTGCTTGAGTCTATAAGGACTCCGAGGTAAGCCACGTGATCGTGCGACGATCATGTGGGGTACATTGTGTGTGCATTAGACTTAATGTTGTTGATATGCTTGATGATTACATGCTTGCATGATATTGTTGCTCACCTGTTTAATTCACTAATATACCTTAACCTGTTGGCATGTTATTATTTTGCCTTGTTGCATGGTTGTTGTGAGCTTGCAAGTACATTCAATGTACTGACCTGGCGTGTTATGCCAGATTTGAAGGTCGTGCTTTGGATGCGTAGGACGACGTTCCCGGTGTTTGCGAGCTAGGAGGTGTCCCAGCCAGTGTCCCTGTGGATTGGAGTTTCTCATCGCTGTTATTGTTCCGCTGCCGTCGTTATTCCGCCGCTGGAGTTATGCTGCTGGTTGGTGTAGAGCTGAGGCTAGCCTGAGGAGCTAGCTGTGTCTCCGCTAGCATTGTAATAGACTTCGTGTACCCCTATCTTCGGTAATAGAAAGTTGTTCAGTTCTATATCAATCATTGCCGTGCTCCAGAAGACTTGATCTCTGGGCTGGTGCATGGGGCGTTCCGGTCCTCTGAGCCTGGGTGCCACAAACTATGTCGGGATCCTTTCACTATAGAACTTGGCTTGTATATTCCAATGATGAGCCTCCTCAAATGAGCTCTAGGTCTTCATGAGCAAGCGAGTTGGATGCACCCTACTAGTTCCATTGGGGAGCTTCCCATAGCTCACATGTGCATCCATTGCATGGCAATCTCTACTCCTCACATCATATCTATCATTTGGCTTTCTCTCACCTATGATTGTCCTCATTGATGTGAGCCTTTCATACCCTTTTTGTCTTCTTTCCCCATCATTTTTCTATTTGCCATCTTAAGTGCCAACTATCTTGCTTGCGCTCATTCATTGCATGAGTGCTTAAAGTCAAAAGGGAGAGGATCAGTTTGATTTGTGCCTGACTAGTGATCTGGGGACGAGTCAAAATAAGATTCTGAAGGAGACCAAGTGTGAAGTTTTAGAGCATCTCCAGCCGCGCCCCCAAGAGGCCCCCAGGACGCCTTTTCTCGCGCCGGGCGGACGAAATTCGCCCAGCCGCGCCCCCAAGAGTCCATTTAGCGCCGGATTGGGCCAAAAGTGGATCCTGCGATCCCAACCCAAACCCAGCGCCCTGGGGGTCTCTTGGGGGCGCCGGATGAAACGAAAAGATGCGTGGGGCCGCTCTGTCGGCGAGGTAGGCCTTTCCCTCCCGCCGTTTTCTCCCCCTTCCCCCGCCATTTGCTCCGTCTCCCGCCATCTCCCCATGGCGCCGAAGAAGAAATACGAGGCCCCTCGCCGCGTCGAGGGCGCACCTGCACCTGCGCCGCCCAAGAAGCCGCCCAAGAAGCCGAGAGCGCCGCTGCCAAGGCCGGAGGGCTTTACGGACGGCCAGTGGCTCGCCGACCAAATGCGGCGCTCTGTGTCGACGACCGACCGCCGCAACCGCCTCTTTGTCCAGCAATCCAGGGAGCTCCAGGAAGCCGCGGCGAAGGAGCTGAAGGAGACGGTAGACGCCGCGGCGGCGGCGAAGCGTGAGCTCCAGGAGACGCTCGCGCAGGCGGTGGCGGCCAAGGAGGTAATTGCGGCCGCGGCGGCTCTTCGCTCCGGCGGGGTAATGTTCCCTCTCCAAACTCAGCAGAGTGTCACCTCCCCCGCCGGCAACTTCTCGCCTTCCACGCCGTCGGCTTGGGCGGCGTCGCCTGACCACATCGGCTTCAACCCCAACCTCGCCTTCCCGCTACCCCGGACTACGTCGGCGTCCTGCTCACCTGTCTACTCGCTGGCCTACGCGGCGGCCACAGCTGCCCCGTCCTTGCTGCGCCGAGAGTCCATCCCGTTCACCACGGAAATGGAGGACATCATCGCCGCGGGGTCCGAGGCTCGCATCGCCGTCGGTTCGGAGGCGTTCTTCGCCCAGGACACCGACTTCGGCCAGCCTGCCGACGAGGAGACGCAAGACTTCGAGGTTGACGTCGAAGAAGAGACCCAGGCGCCGCCGGAGGACTTGGGCGGCAAAGGGAAGAAGAAGAGGAAGAGCGGCGAGCCGTCCTTGGGCCGGTACAAGTGGACGGCCAAGGAGGACGAGTGCCTCGCCGAGGCATGGAAGATGGTGAGCATGGACCCGATCACCGGTTCCAACCAAAGCGGCGACACGTACTGGTTAAGGATCAAGGCAGCTTTCGACGAGCACAAGATGGTCGACCCCAAATTCAACACCACCTACATGGATCGCGGGGCGAAGGCCATGGAAAACCACTGGGCGGTGATCCAGACGGCGTGCAACAAGTGGCATGGTGTTCAAGAGGAGGTGAACGCCCGACCGGAAAGCGGCGCCAGCACCGATCAGAAGGTATGATCTCGACGCGAACTCACCGCGCTCTCGCCTATACTGACATGAGGGCCTGGCTCGTCTCCGAACGCGACAAGATCTTGCCCTACATGGCGCCGCCGCCGCCCTTTGTCACGCCGCCCGCGCCCCCGTTTGCGCTGGATGTGCCTACCTCGCCCAAGAGCACGCCGCCGACACCGGGCACGCCTTCTACGCCGGTTGAGACATACGGCGAGCCGCTGGCTTCTGCGGTTGACCTGGACGGCCCCCTTTGAGAGCTGCCGGCCGGCCGGCCTACTTTTTTTGTTCCCCGTGTAGATCACGCCGCTTGTGGCGCATTTGATCGCCGAACCATGGCATGTTGATCGCCGAACTATGCTGTTTTTTGAAGAGGGAAGAAAACTATTCGAACTTGTGTGCGCGTCGCCGCTTTTCTTGGGTCCGCCCTTGGGGGCGCGGCTGGGGGGAACCTAGCCCCAAGAGCTATCGCCGCGCAAGTGCCCCCCAAGCGGCGCTAAAAATAGCGCCGAAAGTAGTCTTGGGGGGCCGAACGGCTGGAGATGCTCTTAGTAGATAGAGTTCTCAATTAAACTATATAGTATTTTTATGCTCTAAACCCATCTCCCACTTCTTGCACGCAAACACCATTTGGATACATTCGAGTCACGGAAGGTGAGAACTCTTGCATCTTTATGTTCTTACTTTACTAGTTTCAATACTAAATATAGACTCTTGCTTGTTATTATCTTGACTTGAATTGCATATCTTACTTGCTTTACTATAAAGTTCTTATGTGTTGATAGAATGTCACATAGAAATTATTTGTGTTATCATTTACCTACTCGAGGACGAGCAGGAATTAAGGTTGGGGATGTTGATACGTCCAAACGTATATATAATTTCTGTTTGTTCCATGCTTATATTGGTGACTTTGCTATATGTTTTGATGCATTTTCATATCTTTTTATAACATATTTGATAACTAACCTATTAATGGTTGCAAGAGTGCACAAGTTCTTGTTTTTTTACTTTATATGTAGGAATTATTTGGATAAAGGAGAAATCCCAACAAGAAGCTACCCTAACTCTTCCGAAATCTGTCCCCACCAGACAGGTTTTAAAGATCGCCTCGAAAACGCTAGAAGAAGGCCTCAAACGGAAAAACTTAAAACTACAAAGTTGTAGAGAATTGTTTTCCAGTGGATCTAGACATAAAATTCGTTCTGATGATTTCTAGAGCCCCAAAATACTGAAGACGTATTCTGGATGACGGGAATCCAAGAGTCTTTATAAAGAGAGGAAACCTAGGTCAAAGGGCTCCACGAAAATTCCTCCCCTAAGGCAGCCGTATTGATGGGGAGATCAATCTACGCAGCAACACCATCTCCAAGGAAGAAGAAGGGGGCCAAGGGGCATTGCCCCAAGGGTCGTGGCCACCGCCGTCTCCTTCATCTCCTCCGGGCTACACCTCTTCATCAACAACTCTCTCTCTCACCATGTCCACGTGTGAGTAGTTTCCTCCTCGGGGCTGAGGCTTCTACTAGTAGCTATGTGGTTCTCTCTCTCTCCCATGATGTGATCTTGATTGTGATCATTGACTATGTTAATCTCGTTGTCTCCCATGATGTTTCCTCTTCTTCTATGTATTGGATTGATGTACTCCTTTGGTGATATTTCCGGAGTCCATGGTGACGCGTAGGACTCCATTATTATGGTGACATTGATCATGAGATTTGTTCTTCTTGTTGGATTGAATCATGGCTTGAGATTATTTGATGCTTGTCTTGAGTATAGTTTGCATAGTGCTTCGGTGATAGGATGGGTGCTTTGTCGATTTAGAAAGAGACTACTCTTGAGATATGTTGTGGTGTATGTTAGTACTCCCTCCGATCCATAATAAGTGTCGCTCATATAGTACAAAGTTTGTACTAGCTTAGTACAAAATGAGCGACACTTATTATGGATCGGAGGGAGTACTATCTTTGGATGCTCAAAGTGACAGCATGGGGAATTGATACGTCCGAAACGTATCTATAATTTCTGCTTGCTCCATGCATGTTTTGTGTGATATTGCTATGCTTTTGATACACTTTCATATCTTTTTATAACATATTTTGGAACTAACCTATTAATGGTTGCAAGAGTGCACAAGTTCTTTTTTTTGTACTTTATGTGTAGGAATTACTTGGATAAAGAAAAAAAATCACAAAAAGAAGTCTTGTAGGAGTTGGACTCTATCTCTCCCGAAATCTTTCCCCACCAAACAGGTTTTAAAGATCGTCTCTGAAACGCTATAATACGGCCTCAAACAGAAAAACTTAAAACTACAAAGTTGTAGGGAATTTTTTTCCGGTGTATCTGGACATAAAATTCGGCCCAATCGGAGTTCGTATTCTCCCTGGAGCCCCGAAATACCGAACACATAATCTGGATGACGGGAATCTGAGAGTCTATATAAAAAGAGGAAATGTAGGTCAAAGGGAACAAAGAAATTTCATTCCCCTTGTCAGCCGTCTTGAGGGGGAGATCAATCTCCACAGCAGCACCATCTCCAAGGAAGAAGAAGGGGGCCAAGGGCCGCTTCCCCCAAGGGCCGTGGCCACCGCCGTGGCCGTGGGCGTCGTCGTCGCCGCCGCCGTGGCCGCCGCCGCCGCCGTCTCCTTCATCTCCTCCGGGCTACACCTCTCCATCAACAAATCTCTCTCTCACCATGTACATGTGTGAGTAGTTCCTCCTCGGGGCTAAGGTTTCTAGCAGTAGCTATGTGGTCAATTCTCTCTTCCATGATATGATCTTCGTTGTGATCATAGGCTATGTTAATCTAGGGTGACCCCATGATATTTCCCTTCCTCTATGTATTGGATTGATGTACTCACTTGATCTTATCTAGTATAATCTCCGAGACCAAGGTGACAGCGGTCTATTAGACATGGATTAGAAGAATATTTTCATGAGCGAGTTCCTCTTTTGTGTGTTGATTGAAGATTGAGAGTCACTTGGTGCTTGTCTTTGACTATCCTTGAGATATGTTGTGGTGATTATGGTACTCTCTTTGGATGGCCGCAGTGACATTGGGAAATCCATTGATTGAGAACTATGAACTTTGAGGTGTGCTTTTGTAGCCCTACATAATTCTCGTCCTCTTTTGACCACAAAGGAATGATTGATGACCCTCAACGTAGAGGGATCTATTGCAGTGTTTTCGATAAGTAAGAGTGTCGAACCCAACGAGGAGCAGAAGGTAGTAGCAAGTGACTTTGGTAAGGAGGTAACTGCAAGCACTGAAAGATAACTTTTTAGGGATTTTCTTGGTATAAGCAACAGGATAGTAAAGACTAGCAAGGTAAAAGATACTGGATAGTAAAGAGTGCCCCAATCCTTTCTTAGCAAAGGAGAGGTCTAGCAACTGAACTTATAAAAGCTAAAGTGTTCTTGAGGACACACGGGAGAGGTAGTCATGTGCTTTCGCCATATTCCGTATCGGTACTATGTGCTGTGTTGATAAGTGTTGAGTGGGTGGATCTATGCTAGTACACCCTCTAGACTAAGATAAGTGTACTCTTATGATTAAACACCTTGCAAGCATCCGCAAATACAAGATAGTAATTAAGGCAAAAGCCTAACCATAGCAATACGATCGGTGATCCATTGTTCCCTTGTGCAAAAGCGTGCGAACTGGGGTTTAGGTTTCTGTCACTCCGGCAACCCACCGTAAGCATTCTTTATACACAATGCATCCCCCTAGGTCCTTGATAAGGCGAAGTGTTGAGTGTTCGACTCACACAACACCACTAGGAAAATAACAACACAACTTAAATATCAACCAACACATATTACTTCAACATCATGTGACTACTAGCAACTAGACTTCTCCCATGTCCTCAAGAACTAAAGTAACTACTCACAAGACATAAAAGAGATCATGATCAGTGGGGATAAATAGATGATAAACAATCTGAATACAATAATATTTCTCCAACAAAACTCAATAGCATTCACCACAAAGTAGTAATCAACACCGATAGAGTAGAGATGGTAGATAGTACGGATTACAACGCGAGTTGCAATTATGAGATAAGATTGGATGAAGATGGAGATGGTGCTGATGGTGGGGATGATGTTGATGATGATTTTGATGATGCCCGTGACGATGGTGATGACGATGGCGACGATCTCCCCTTCCGGGAGGTGATCTCCCCGGCGGAATCTGCCCGCCAGAGATGGCTTTTCTTCTCTGTAGGTTTCCGCCACGGAGCGGCGGCGGAACTCCGGAAACTCTCTCTCTTTTAGGGTTTTTGGACGACGAGGAGTATATAGGACAGAGGGGAGGGAGCTGGGAGAGCTCCAGGGGGCCTAGGCGCCCTCCCGGCGCGGCCAGGGGTGGGGCCGCGCCAGGTGGCCGCCTGGGCACCCTGTGGCCCCCCTCTGGTTGCTCTTTTGCGTGCCTTCGTTATCCTTCTGGAAAACAACCTTCGTCGATTTTCAGGTAATTTGGAGGTGTTCTTCTTCAGCAACTCAGCGTCCACTTGTTACCGCTGAATCCTGCGTCTGCTGCTTCAGCACCGGAAAGTTGTAAACTGTGTAAAATAAGCCAAAACAACATAAGAATAGCATCATATCATGAAATATATCAATGAATAAGAAAGAATTACTATATAAAATAGTGATGCATTTTGGACGTATCAACTCCCCCAAGCTTAGACCTCGCTTGTCCCCAAGCGAATAATGAGCTCGGTAAACCTGTCCACAAGTTTAGAGAGTGAAGTGTCGATAAATAAAATACGGACAAGAAGCATCAAGGTTCCTTCATCAAACTCAAGCATCCTCAAGAGCAACCTCAACTCATAAGGCCGTTATGAGAAAGTAATAACAATTATAATCAAAAGTAGGGCTGAGGAAACTCATCAAATTATGGCAAACATAACCTTGGTCAAAGGACTACTAATTTTTTTTGAAGCTTTTGAAAGAACATGTAAATAGTCATGAAGTGTAAATGCTAACACAAAGGAAGATGCTTGCTAGGCAAAAGCTTTCGCAAACAACTTACTTATCAAAAGATAATGTCAACAAGGATATGGCATGACAAAACTTAATGCAGCTTTATATGGATGAATCCTCATCAACGTCAAATGTCTTTTCTCTTAGGGAAAAAGAAGGAAATGGGAAAACTGACTCAACAAGAAAGTGGAAGAAAGGCCTTGTTAAGGGCAAGCATGGAAAACTCATGTGCTATCCTTAAATCAAACAGAATAAAAATAGATTTTGGGGTGGTGCATAGTTTGTCAACGAATGCTAATAGATAGCTCAATTACTTCTCAAGATGGACAAGTTTCGAGGAACGGCTCCCAAGTGGGGACGATCACATCCCCTTAATCTCCTTTGTTTATCACTGCCAGAGTTTTCTGATTTCTCATAGACCAAGCGTGAAGGAGGGTTTGTTTGTCATATTATCTTTCGAGCTGGGCGCACCCATGCCAGTTCCTCCTCGTATTATGGGTTTGCAGATTAGACATGCAATCCCGGGGTAAAACTTGTCCAACTTGAGAAGATCATGAATTACCTACTACTTCCTCATGAGCTAAACAAGAGGCACAAAACGGAAGATTTTGAACATTTAAGGATAACACATAAATTCTATACTTATAGGAGTGGTAGGGGAATACCACGAATAGGAAGGTATGGTGGACTCATATGGAAGGTAATGGTTTCAAGGTATGGATTCACAAGCAGAAATCTACTTGGCAAAGAGTTTGGCTAGCAAAGGCTTTGAGAGAACAGACAGTTGATCCTAATTTAGATGCAAAACATATAAGGCATAAACATTAAGGTAAGCATAACACATCAAGTTGTGTTCCTTGTCAACATAACACTTCAAGCATAATAACACAAAGGTTTTGGCTATATCGCTACTTGAGAAAACATGCAAGTTGTCAAGACCAAAGCTATGTTTGCCAAAATTAAATAAAGTTTTCAAAGCCATACCTGATATAAGGTCAATACTCCCCATAAGAATCGTCATATGATGCCGATTGCGTGAAGAGAATACCGAGTGCAGCGAAGGAACCAATAGACTTCTCATTAATATTCCATTATAGACGACTCCACACTCACGGATACAATCTCTCCAGAGGCGGAGTGATAGACCTCAATGCAAACACCTATTTCATATAATAAACTCCCTAGACATGATACGACTCTACTTGACTCTAAAAGACTAAGATAAAGATAAAGATACCGGGCACTCCCCCAAGCTTGGAACAAGCTGAGGGGATGCCATTACCCGAGGAGATTTACTCCTCAGCCTTGTTGTTGTTGATCCTTCAAATCTTTGATGACACGGCGAAGAGTTTGGTTATCCTTCTCCAAAATCTCCACTTGCACCTTTAGTACACGAAAATCTTCACAAAGTTGATTGGTGATGCGGTAAGCTTCGGAGATGGTAGAAATCGTACGTTGATCTTCAAGTGTAGGGGCCATTCCTGAAAGGTTAAGAGAAAGATCATAATAAGGTTGGACACTCCCCACCATGATGGGGTTGCTTGATCTTCCTCCTTTTGTTGATGGCCCCCCTGGTTGCTGAGCGGTAATAATCTTGATTTCTTTTCTCACGGAACGCTCCATCTCCGCTTGCCTTGCAGCGATTTATTCTTCCGTGGCCCAATCTATGTATTTCCCTTGGTTGAGATCTTTCTGGACTTCACGTAGACGCCGTCCCATGAAGTCCTCTCCACTTGATCCACAAGAAGACATCTCTAACAATAGCTTTTTACCCTGGCAGAAACAGATTGAAGAGAAAACACACGAAATCGCGAGATACGTTGCCGGAACGATCCGGGTGAATATATAGCAAAAATTTCTGCAACAAAAGGAAGGTAACGAGCCAAAGTGGGGTCGGAGACGGAGTCCTGGGTGCCCAGGCGGCCTCCCGGCGCGGCCAGGGGGTAGGGCGCGCCAGGGGGGCGCCTGGGCCCCCTGGAGCTCGTCTCCGGCTCCACTTAGGCCTTGAATTTTCCTAATTTTGCAAAAACTCGTAATATGGAACTTTTATGGCGGTTCGCGATGTTTCCTTAACGTAATACATACCTTTTCTTATTCTTCTTCTGTCAGTGTCTGAAACAGGGCTTCAACATGTTCTTCATGAGTTGTTGTGCGTATTATATTTACATCAACATTGACGGGGTCTCCCGCTATGTAATGCTTGAGTCCTTGCCCATTCACAACTTGAGGTTTGGTGCCTTCAAAATTGTTAATCTTAATTGCACCAGACCGATAGACTTCTTCGATATGAAATGGCCCTTCCCACCTAGAAAGTAGTTTACCTGGAGAAAACCTGAAACGAGATCTAAACAATAAAACTTTATCACCAACATTAAATTCACGTTTCAGAATCCTCCTGTCATGCCACTTCTTTACCTTTTCCTTGAAAATTTTAGCGCTCTCGTAAGCCTCACTTCTCCACTCATCTAGAGAAGTCAAGTTCATGAGACGCTTTTCACCAGCTAACTTTGGGTCAGCATTAAGCTCTCTAACAACCTAGAAAGCTTTGTACTCTAACTCTAATGGAAAATGGCAAGCCTTGCCATAAACCATTTTATAGGGAGACATGCCCATGGGGTTTTTGTAAGCAGTTCTATACGCCCACAAAGCATGTCCTAACTTATTTGACCAGTCCTTCCTATTTCTGTTAACTGTCTTTTGCAAGATCAACTTGATCTCTCTATTGGTGACCTCAACTTGCCCACTAGTTTGAGATGGTACGGTGACGCAATCCTATGATTGACATCGTACTTGGCTAAAGCTTTCCTAAAAGCTCCATGTGTGAAGTGTGATCCTCCATCAGTCATGAGATACCTAGGCACACCAAACCTAGGGAAAATTACATCTTTGAGCATTTTCAAAGATGTCTTGTGATCAGCACTCTCAGTGGGGATTGCTTCGACCCACTTGGTTACATAATCAACAGCAACTAATATGTGAGTGTACTTGTGTGAAGAAGGAAAAGGACCCATAAAATCAAAACCCCACCAATCAAAAGGCTCAATCACTAGTGATTAATTCATAGGCATCTCATTCCTCCTACTAATATGACCAACTCTCTGACATTTATCACAGGCTAAAACATAATTTCTAGCATCTTTAAAGAGAGTAGGCCAATAAAAACCTGATTGGAGAACCTTATGTGCGGTCCTCTCACCGGCGTGATGTCCTCCGTAGGGACTATCGTGACATTGCTTGAGAATGTCCTTCTGCTCGTGTTCCGGTATGCATCTTCTCACGATCCCGTCCGGACCTTCTTTGAAAATATGTGGGTCATCCCAAAAGTAATGACTCAAATCATGGAAGAACTTCTTCCTTTGCTGAAATGTTAAACCTGGAGGAAAATACTTTGCAACGATAAAATTAGCATAATCTGCAAACCAAGGATCGGAAAGAGATTGTACTTTAACAACGGTAAGTTGTTCGTCTGGAAAACTGTCGTTGACTGGGATGGGATCATGCGGTATATCTTCCATCCTTGAAAGATTGTCTGCTACAGGGTTGTCTGCTCCTTTTCTATCAACAATCTGCAAATCAAATTCTTGAAGAAGGAGTACCCATCTGATGAGCCTTGGTTTGGCATCCTTCTTCGTCATAAGATACTTAATGGCAGCATGGTCAGTATGAATAATAACTTTAGAATCAACAATATACTGCCTAAACTTATCACAAGCAAACACTACTGCTAAGAATTCATTCTCAGTAGTAGCATAGTTCTTTTGAGCACTATCAAGGGTCTTACTAGCATAATATATGACATTCAACTTTTTATCAACCCTTTGTCCTAAAACAGCTCCAACAGCAAAATCACTAGCATCACACATAATTTCAAAGGGAAAATTCCAGTCAGGCGGTTGTACTATAGGAGCGGTTATTAAAGCTTTCTTAAGAACTTCGAAAGCCTCCTTACAATCTTCATCAAATACAAAAGGAACATCCTTCTGGAGAAGATTAGTGAGGGGTCTCGAGGTCTTAGAAAAGTCTTTAATAAATCTTCTATAGAACCCAGCATGACCGAGAAAACTACGAATACCTTTAATGTCCCTTGGATAGGGCATCCTTTCGATAGCTTCAATCTTCGCCTTGTCCACTTCAATTACCCTTTGTGGCCAAGCACGATCCCTTCGTTAACCATGAAGTGGCACTTTTCCCAGTTTAGAACTAAGTTTGTATCCTCGCATCTCTGCAAAACTTTATTAAGATTGTGGAGACAGTGGTCAAAGGAAGTTCCATAGACGGAGAATCGTCCATGAAGACTTCCACAATCTCCTCACAGAAACCATGAAATATTGCAGACATACATCTCTGAAAAGTAGCAGGGGCATTGCATAAACCAAAAGGCATACGCCTATAAGCATAAGTACCATAAGGAGAAGTGAAAGTGGTCTTCTCTTGATCGGCGGTGTTAACATGAATTTGAGAGAAGCCAGAGTACCCGTCAAGATAGCAAAAGTGGGTGTTTTTGGACAGCCTCTCAAGCATCTGATCAATAAAGGGCAGCGGGTAGTGGTCCTTCCTGGTTGCCTTCTTCAACTTCCTGTAATCAATACACATTCTATACCCAATAATAATTCTCTGAGGTATTAGTTCATTCTTATCATTAGGGACTACAGTTGTCCCTCCTTTCTTAGGAACACAATGAACTGGACTTACCCACTTACTATCGGCTATAGGGTAGATAATACCTGCAGCTAGAAGCTTGAGGATTTCGGTCCTCACAACATCCATCATCTTTGGGTTCAACCGTCGTTGATGGTCAACAACATGTTTAGCATCGGGCTCGAGGTTGATAGTATGTTGACAGATAGATGGACTAATCCCCTTAAGGTCATCAAGGGTATAGCCAATTGCACCACGGTGTTTACGAAGTACTTCCAATAATCGCTCTTCTTCGTATCCTGAAAGGTTAGAGTTGATAATAATAGGATATACTTTCTTTTCATCTAAATAAGCATACTTGAGCGTATCGGGAAGAGGTTTGAGATCAAACACCGGGTCTTCTTTTGGTTTGGATAGAATTCCTAAAGGTTCAACCGGAAGGTTGTGCTTCAGGATAGCAGGCTGTCTCAAGAAGATTTCATCAATTTCATTTCTTTCCTGCATACGAGTATCATTCTCGTGGTCCTCCATGTATTGCTGCAAAGGATCATTAGGGGGAATAACAATAGAAGAAATACTTTCAATAATTTTATCATCACTAGGTAATTCAGTACCACGAGGCTGCTTGGAAATCTTGGAAAAATTAAATTCATATGGCTCACCATTGAATTCAACAGAAACTTTACCTTTCTTGCAATCTATAATAGCTCCACAAGTTCTGAGAAAAGGTCTACCAAAAATAATAGGACAAAAACTATCTTGTACTGAACCAAGTACGAGAAAGTCGGTAGGATACTTTACCTTTCCGCATAAGACTTCAACATCTCTCACAATCCCAATAGGAGAGATAGTAGCTTCTTTTGCAAGATGAATAGTGACATCAATCTCTTCAAGTTCACAGGGTGAAATCTCACTCATAATCTCTTGATAAAGTGAATAAGGAATCGCACTTGCGCTCGATCCCAGATCGCATAGCCCGTAATAATTGTGATCTCCTATTTTAACAGATACAACTGGTGTACCTGAAATTGGGCTTGTATTCTTGGCTGTGACAATGTTAGTTGAAACAGCACAAACATTTATAATAGAATCTGAAACATCATTAGTACTAAATCTTTAACCATAGCAACTTGAGGATCGACTCTGATCTGGTCCTCATGTTCGCTTGTTCTTCTCTCACTTTTATTTATGATGCCTGTCACAAAAGAGTGCTCCCTTATTCTCGAAGGGAAAGGGGGCTATTCATATATAACTGCAGGCAAAATAGGATCAGCAACGTGAATATCAATAGGCACTTCTTTGAAAGGCTTATGGTACTGATCCTTCTTCATCTTAGAAGAATCAACATGAGAGGCAAAGTTCTTACAAAAATCAATCATTAGATGGGAATCCAAACCAATCTTAGAGCAAAAGGTATTGAAATAATCAGTTTTCACATAGCTCTCAATATAATCATGCTCATAATTTATAGCAGGTTCAATACCTTTATCAATTTCCCAGTCTTCAGTATTCTTCTGGATCCTTTCGATGAGATCCCATCTTTCTTCAACGCTCTTTGTATGAAATACTCCGCTAGAGGAGGTATCCAGCCTTTCCTTATCCTGACTAGAAAGCATGGCATAAAAATTTGTAAGTATAATATCTTTGGGGAGCTTATGGATAGGACATTTGAACATTAGGGATTTAAGTCTCCCCAAGCTTGAGCGATGCTCTCTCCTTCGCGAGACCTAAAGTTATAGATGTAATTCCTGTCTCGATAAACTTCATGAAGAGGGTAAAACTTTGTATAAAAGAGAGACTTAAGCTCTTCCCAATTAAGAGAATGTGGGTTATCGAGGAGCTTATACCAATCTGAAGCTTTGTCTGTGAGCGATACGGAGAATAATTTCTTCATAACGAACTCCAGTGACACACCTGCAAGCTTGAATAATGAACATAGTTGTGATAAATATAGCAAGTGTTCACCTGGATGTCTGTCTCCTGCATAGCGATTGGTTAAGACATAATCGATAATACCATATGGTATCTTATAAGGCACAATTTCAGTAGGGGTAGGAGTGACTACCTTAGTAGTGGGGCGGTTCCCCGAGAACAACGATCCAAGAGTAGGAGTGTCCATAAGGACAAAAGTAGCAACAGCAAAACTAAAACAGAAATATAAAAACTTCCTTACCGGCTTCACTTACTAATAGCGCTACACTCCCCGGCAACGACGCCAGAAAACGTAGCTTGATGACCCTCAACGTAGAGGGATCTATTGCAGTGTTTTCGATAAGTAAGAGTGTCGAACCCAACGAGGAGCAGAAGGTAGTAGCAAGTGACTTTGGTAAGGAGGTAACTGCAAGCACTGAAAGATAACTTTTTAGGGATTTTCTTGGTATAAGCAACAGGACAGTAAAGACTAGCAAGGTAAAAGATACTTGATAGTAAAGAGTGGCCCAATCCTTTCTTAGCAAAGGAGAGGCCTAGCAACTGAACTTATAAAAGCTAAAGTGTTCTTGAGGACACACGGGAGAGGTAGTCATGTGCTTTCGCCATATTCCGTACCAGTACTATGTGCTGTGTTGATAAGTGTTGGGTGGGTGGATCTATGCTAGTACACCCTCTAGACTAAGATAAGTGTACTCTTATGATTAAACACCTTGCAAGAATCCTCAAATACAAGATAGTAATTAAGGCAAAAGCCTAACCATAGCAATACGATCGGTGATCCATTGTTCCCTTGTGCAAAAGCGTGCGAACTGGGGTTTAGGTTTCTGTCACTCCGGCAACCCACCGTAAGCATTCTTTATACAAAATGCATCCCCCTAGGTCCTTGATAAGGCGAAGTGTTGAGTGTTCGACTCCCACAACACCACTAGGAAAATAACAACACAACTTAAATATCAACCAACACATATTACTTCAACATCATGTGACTACTAGCAACTAGACTTCTCCCATGTCCTCAAGAACTAAAGTAACTACTCACAAGACATAAAAGAGATCATGATCAGTGGGGATAAATAGATGATAAACAATCTGAACACAATAATATTTCTCCAACAAAACTCAATAGCATTCACCACAAAGTAGTAATCAACACCGATAGAGTAGAGAGGATAGATAGTATGGATTACAACGCGAGTTGCAATTGTGAGATAAGATTGGATGAAGATGGAGAGGGTGCTGATGGTGGGGATGATGTTGATGATGATCTCGATGATGCCCGTGATGATGGTGATGACGATGGCGACGATCTCCCCTTCCGGGAGGTGATCTCCCCGGCAGAATCTGCCCGCCAGAGATGGCTTTTCTTCTCTGTAGGTTTCCGCCACGGAGCGGCGGCGGAACTCCGGAAACTCTCTCTCTTTTAGGGTTTTTGGACGACGAGGAGTATATAGGCCAGAGGGGGGGGGGAGCTGGGAGAGCTCCAGGGGGCCCAGGCGCCCTCCCGGCGCGGCCAGGGGTGGGGCCGCGCCAGGTGGCCGTATGGGCACCCTGTGGCCCCCCTCTGGTTGCTCTTTTGCGTGCCTTCGTTATCCTTCTGGAAAACAGCCTCCGTCGATTTTCAGGTAATTTGGAGGTGTTCTTCTTCAGCAACTCAGCACCCACTTTTTACCGCTCAATCCTGCGTCTGCTGCTTCGGAACCAGAAAGTTGTAAACTGTGTAAAATAAGCCAAAACAACATAAGAATAGCATCATATCATGAAATATATCAATGAATAAGAAAGAATTACTATATAAAATAGTGATGCATTTTGGACGTATCAATGACCTCCGAGTGCGTCTCCATTGCATGTTTTATGGGAAATATCATGTGATTGGACTATGTTAATGTTGTTGGGAGTTGCCACTAGTGAAAGTATGAAGCCTAGGCCTTGTTTCCACCATTGTTACACCGTTTGTGCTCATTTTTGTCACATGTTTTCTTGCTGCACTTTTTATTACAGATTTATATTACTTTGTTTTTCCACACCTATCACTCATATTTTACCATCTCTTCGCCGAACTAGTGCACATATACAACTCCTAGTTGTATTAGGTGTGTTGGGGACACAAGAGACTTCTTGTATCTTAATGGCAGGGTTGCTTGAGAGAGACCATCTTCAACCTCTACTTCCTTGAGTTTGATAAACCTTAGGTCATCCACTTGAGGGAAATTGCTACTGTCATACAAACCTCTGCGCTTGGAGGCCCAACATAGTCTACAAGAATAGAAGTGTGCGTAGACATCACTTGTTGGTTACCCCAAGTGGAAGGTTAGATGTCGGCAAATTTCCCTTGGCAAAGATACCAAGGTTAAGTTCATGATAAGAATGATTCATATGATAGCTATTTTCTTGAGTTTGCTCCCACTATTACTAATGAGAAGGATTTTTCTTATGTGAGGAGTAATAAATTTTCTATGCTTGTGGATCATGATAAGAATTTTTTATGTGATGCTTATATTTTTGAGTTTATTCATGATCCTACTAGAAATTATTATGAGAAGGGAACATATTCTTATAGATATTTCAATAATATCAAGTTTCCTCTCTTTATGTTGAAGGTTTTGAAGTTGCACTTATTTTGCCTTCCTATGCTAATATCTTTATTCTTCAATGAGTTATTCCTCTACAAGATCCCTTTGCATAGGAAGCATGTTAGACTTAAATGTGTTTGTTATTTGCTTCTTGATGCTCTCTTTTGTTCTTCAACTCCTATTCCTTATTCCTATGAGAGCATCATTAAAATCTTAAGCCTATGTTTATGGCTAAAAAGAAAGAGCTCTAGGGAGACAAACCTTGTTATCTTTAGTTTGAGTTTTTTACTTTCAGTTTTTAGTGGTCTTGATGATTGTTACTACTGTAGAAACATCATTGTATCTTTATTTTCAAGCTTTGTGCAAAGTCTAGCCTCCGATTGCAAGAAAGTTCAAAAGTTGTGACATGCTGTCCGGAAAACAGATTTTGTCCTTGGACGAAAAAATTATCCTAAATCACCAGATCATCTTTTTGATCTGAATTTTTTTGACAGCGTGCTCCATACAATTGAATTTCGAGCTTCTGTTCTGAGTTTCTTGATTTGAGTTGCATAAGTACCCCTAAAAAATTCTTTACTACCCGATGTTCTGTTTTTCATAGATTCTGCCACGTTTTGTCTCTCCTAACTTTAGCAAACCTTAAGCTTGCCTTTTCTTTGCAAAGACCTTTTGGAAATCTTGATAAAAAGTAGATCTTCAAGAATATCTTTATATCCAGTAGGAAAAATATATTTATTAAGGGTACTAACCTCTCTAATCAGCTTATGATGAGTTATGTATGAAGGGAGTTTTCAAGTGTGCGATGGAAGATGATGAAAGAAGATTCGGGAGTGTCAAGCGCTCAAGCTTGGGGATGCCCCCATGCATCCCCAACAAATATTAAAGGAGAGTCAAGCGTCTAAGCTTGGGGATGCATCCCCTTCTCCATCAACAATCATCAGTTCGTCCTTCGTCTCACTATATTTTTATCACTTCATGCGTTATGTGCTATGCTTGGAGCGTCTTGCTCTTAGGTTTTATTTTTAGTTTTCTTTAGCTTTGCTTGTTGTTCATAACAAGTTAGATCCCGTCTTACTTTGTGTGGGAGAGAAACACGCTCCACTTTCAAAATCTAGAACACATAATAGGATTCTTCATGCCTATCTTTTGCTGTTGTGTGTTCTTTATCTTTTCGTAGCTACTGCCATGTCTAGTTTTAGTCTTATTTTGTCTTTAGCAAGAGCCTTGGCTTTTGATTAGTTTGTTGCTGGACTCTCTTTAGTTTTCATGTTTATCTTGTTAAGAGAGTTGGTTGTTGCACTGAGTTATGTCTTGTCTTGAGAGTAGATAATTGAGGTTGCTATTTAATTTTAGTAGTAACTTGCAATAGTTTTGAGGTATTGATGTGAGTAATGTTTGAACTTTTGGTGTCAAGAGCTCTATCCTATTAGTGATAGGCGTCGTATTTTGGGCAATCCGTGTTTATTTTCAAAAAACCTACAAAAGTACTTGAGAACTCTAGCTACTAGATGGATCACTAATATTTGGAGGGATCGGATATTAGAGTACACTCACGTACCATGAGTCGAGGATGCGCAAGGATAACCAAACCCCATACACTCCTCCTCGGGGTACTTGTCTTTTTGTGAACCTCCTTATTAGATTGAGAGTTACCGATAATAAGTGCATGAGTTCTTCAGACTAATGTAAGTATTGAAAGTTGACACTTCCACCTCCTCATATTTGCTAGCCTCTCCCGTGCCGTGCATTGCCTCCGTCTCACTTCGAGAGTTGGCGTCCACATTCGCCGGTACATCCAAACCCTTGGCATGATACGCTCTGTCATCATAAACCTCCTTATATCTTTCCTCAAAACAGCCACCATACCTACCTATCAAGGCATTTTCATAGTCTTTCCGAGATATATTGTTATGCAACATCCACCTCTTCATGACTTGATCTTCATGTCATACATGTTCCTGCTACACTGGCGGAGGCATACATTTGCATACATCATGATAACTACATCTTCTTTATGTTTTGAGTACCTTGTAAAGTGTGAAAGATCTTCTATACCCTCTTGTAAATTAGAGTGTTGCCCTTATGTGAGGAAAAGATCCCAAAGTGGACAAATCAAAAGATCCCAAAGAGGACAAATGAGAGTTAAATAGAAAGAGCCATTGAGGCCACCAAAAAAATACAAAAAAATAAAAAGAGAAAAAGAAATAAAAAGAGAGAAAGGGGCAACACTACTATCATTTTGAAAGATCCACACTAGTACTCCCTCTTATCCTTGTACTCCATAGAGATGATCATACATGCATATAGCTATGTGGGGACCTTCACACTATAGAACTTGGCTTGCATATTCCAAGGATGAGCCTCCTCAAAGGAGCTCTAGGTCTTCATGAGTGAGCAAGTTGGATGCACCCCCACTAGTTCCATTGGAGAGATTTTCTTAGCTCATATGTGCATCCGTTGCATGACAATACCTACTCCTCACATCACATCTATCATTTGTCCCTCTCGCCTATGATTGTCCTCATTGATGTGAGTCTTTCTCATCCTTTTTGTCTTCCTCCTACACCATATCTCTCTATTTGCCATTCTAAGTGTCAACTATCATGCTTAAGCTCATCCATTGCATGAGTGCTCAAATATCGAAAAAGAGTGGATCAAATTGACTTGTACGGGCTAGTGGTTTGGGGACGAGTCAAGATAAGATTCCAAAGAAGACTAAGTGTGAAACTTTAGTACATTGAGTTCTCAACAAAAAAAATTCTCGTTTTCCCTATCCCCTTTCTTGCACGCAAACACCATTTGGAGCCATTCGAGTCACGGACAGCGAGAGCTCTTGCACCTAATATTATTTCGTTGCTTGTTTCAATGCTAATATAGACTCTTGCATGTTATGACTTGAATTGAATCACATACCTTGATTCATTTACTTTCAAAGTTCTTATATGGTCGCTAGCATGTCACCATAGAAATTATGCTTGTTATCATTTACCTACTCGAGGACGAGCATGAATTAATCTTGGGGATGTTGATACGTCCCAAACGTATCTACAATTTCTGCTTGCTCCATGCATGTTTTGTGTGATATTGCTATGCTTTTGATACACTTTCATATCTTTTTATAACATATTTTGGAACTAACCTATAATGGTTTCAAGAGTGCACAAGTTTTTATTTTTGTAATTTATGTGTAGGAATTACTTGGATAAAGACAAAAATCACAAAAAGAAGCCTTGTAGGAGTTGGACTCTAACTCTCTCAAAATCTGTCCCCACCAGACATGTTTTAAAGATCGCCTCGGAAACGCTAGAATACGGCCTCAAACGGAAAAACTTAAAACTAAAAAGTTGTAGGGAATTTTTTTCCAGTGGATCTAGACATAAAATTCGGCTCAATCGGTGTTCGGATGCTCCCTGGAGGCCCAAAATACCGAACACGTAATCTGGATGACGGGAATCCGAGAGTCTATATAAAGAGAGGAAACCTAGGTCAAAGGGCACCACGAAATTTCCTCCCCCTTGGCAGCCGTCTTGAGGGGGAGATCAATATCCATAGAAGCACCATCTCCAAGGAAGAAGAAAGGGGCCAAGGACCGCTGCCCCCAAGGGCCGTGGCCACCGCCGTGGCCGTGGGCGTCGTCGCCGCCGCCACCGTCTCCTTCATCTCCTCCGGGCTACACCTCTCCATCAACAACTCTCTCTCACCATGTACATGTGTGAGTAGTTACTCCTCGGGGCTAAGGTTTCTAGCAGTAGCTATGTGGTCCATTCTCTCTCCCATGATATGATCTTTGTTGTGATCATAGGCTATGTTAATCTAGGGTGATCCCATGATATTTCCCCTTTCTCTATGTATTGGATTGATGTACTCACTTGATCTTATCTAGTATAATCCCCGAGACCATGGTGACAGCGGTCTATTAGACATGGATTAGAAGAATATTTTCATGAGTGATTTCCTCTTTTGTGTGTTGATTGAAGATTGAGAGTCACTTGGTGCTTGTCTTTGACTATCCTTGAGATATGTTGTGGTGATTGTGGTACTCTCTTTGGATGGCCGCGGTGACATTGGGAAATCCATAGATTGAGAACTACAAACTTTGAGGTGTGCTTTTGTAGCCCTACATAATTATCGTTCTCTCTTAACCACAAAGGAATGACCTCCGAGTGCGTCTCCATTGCATGTTTATGGGAAATATCATGTGATTGGACTATGTTAATGTTGTTGGGAGTTGCCACTAGTGAAAGTATGAAGCCTAGGCCTTGTTTCCACAATTTTTACACCGTTTGTGCTCATTTTTGTCACATGTTTGTTTGCTGCATTTTTCATTACAGATTTATATTACTTTGTTTTGCCACACCTATCACCCATATTTTACCATCTCTTCGCCGGACTAGTGCACCTATACAACTCATAGTTGTATTAGGTATATTGGGGACACAAGAGACTTATTGTATCTTAATTGCAGGGTTGCTTGAGAGAGACCATCTTAACCTCTACTTCCCTGAGTTCAATAAACCTTAGGTCATCCACTTGAGGGAAATTGTTGCTGTCCTACAAACCTCTGCGCTTGGAGGCCCAACATAGTCTACAAGAATAGAAGCGTGCGTAGACATCAGGAATCCATAGATGTGTAATACAAACTCTAAGGTGTGCTTTCGTAGCCCTACTCGATTCTCATCCTCTTTTGATCCACGGAAAGAATGATCTCTGAGTTATGTCTTCCTCACATGTTTGTGGTGGAAATATCATGTGTTTCAACTATGTTAATGTTGTTGGGAGTTGCCACTAGTGAAAGTATGAAGTCTAGGCCTTGTTTCTCACCATTGCAATACTGTTTGTGCTCACGTTTACTAGTTGTTTGCTTGCTGTAATTTTTATTACAGATTTATATTACTTCATTTTGCCACACCTATCACCCATATTTTTTACCATCTCTTCGCCCAACTAGTGAACCTATACAATTTTTCATTGTACTAGGTGTGTTGGGGACACAAGAGACTTCTTGTTTCTTAATTGCAGGGTTGCTTGAGAGAGACCATCTTCAACCTCTACTTCGCTGAGTTTGATAAACCTTAGGTCATTCACTTGAGGGAAATTGCTGTTGTACTACAAAACTCTGCGCTTGGAAGCCCAACATAGTTTACAAGAATAGAAGCGTGCGTAGACATCATTCATAAAAATACAAAAAAATAAAAAATATAGAAAAAAATAAATAAAAAGAGAGAAGGGGCAACACTAATATTCCTTTTGAAAGATCCACACTCGTACTCCATTGTCATATTTTTACTCCATAGAGATATTCATATCATTCATGACTATGTGGGGATCCTTACACTATAGATCTTGACTTGCATATTCCAAGGATGAGCCTCCTCAAATGAGCTCTAGGTCTTCATGAGCAAGCAAGTTGGGTGCACCCCCACTAGTTCCATTGTAGAGCTTACCTTAGCTCTATGTGCATCCATTACATGGAAATCCCTACTCCTCACATCATATCTATCATTTGGCTTTCTCTAGCCTATGATTTTCCTCATTGATATGAGCCTTTCACACCTTTTTGTCTTCCTTCCCCATCATTTTTCTCTTTTCCATCCTAAGCGCCAACATATCTTGCTCGCGCTCATCCATTGCATGAGTGCTCAAAGTCGAAAAGGAGATGATCATTTTGACTTGTGCCTGACTACTGGTCTGGGGACGAGTCAAAATAAGATCCCGAAGGAGACCAAGTGTGAAGTATAAGTAGATTGAGTTCTCAATTAAACTATATAGTGTTCTTATGATCTAAACCCATCTCCCACTTCTTGCACGCAAACACCATTTGGAGACATTCGAGTCACGGAAAACGAGATCTCTTGCACCTTTATGTTCATGCTTTGCTTGTTTCAATACTAGATATAGACTTTTGCTTGTTATTGTCTTGACTTGAATTGCATATCTTACTTGCTTTACTTTGAAGTTCATATATGTGTGTTAGCATGTCACAACAGAAATTATCTGTGTTATCATTTACCTACTCGAGGACAAGCAGGAATTAAGCTTGGGGATGTTGATACGTCCCAAACGTATCTATAATTTCTGCTTGTTCCATGCTCTTTTGGGTGACATTGCTATGTGTTTTGCTACAGTTTCATACCTTAAAAAAATATTTGGGCTAACCTACTAACTCAGTACAACCAGTGCAAGTTTCTGTCTGCTGATGTCTGTAAGTTGCAGGTTTTTACCCATATTTACAGAGCTCCAAAAATTCGAGGAAAAATATATAAAAATCAGCGCAACAGAAGCTTCTGGAATCACCGAAGGAGGGCCCTAGGGGGGCCAACCCCCTCCTAGGTGGATAGGGGGCGCGACACCACCCTAGGCCGCGCCACCAGGGCGCCTGGGGGGAGGGGCCACCCCATGGTGCCCCATTCGGCCTATATTTACACCCCGTCATGAAAACCCTCAAAGAGAACCCTGCAACACGATTTTCACCTCTGTCCCGCTGCCGCCTCGCTTCCAAGATCGGGAGCACCAGAAGACCTCTTCCCGGCACCCTGCTAGAGGGAGGATTGACCCTCTGGGAGCTTCTCCACCACCATGGGCGCTTCCCGGATGTGCCGTGAGTAGTCCCCCTTGGACCATGGGTCCATGACCAGTAGCTATGTGATGTCTTCTCTCCCATCTTGAGCTTCAAATATTAGCCCTTGTGAGCTGCCCTACATGATCAAGGAATCTATGTAATTCTTTCTGTTGTTGCTATGCTGTGTTTGCTGGGATCCGATGGATTATGAGATTATGTTCAGATTGTGATGAGTTATATATTTGGTTCTCCTTTTATATTTTTCTCTTGAGTAATTCTTGCATGTTCTCCGTTTCTTTTTATTGCTTTGGCCAAGTAGTAGATAGTAACTCCAAGAGGGAGCGTTATGCTTGATTGTGGGTTCATGCCCCCGATGTCTAGCTTGAGTGACAGAAACATGAGACTAGGGGATGTGCCGGTGCCACTAGGAAGAAAACAACGGTGCTTGTAACCGCAGTTGCAAAGATTATTTACCTTACACAAAGTTTGTTAATGCAGTTGTCTATTGCTTTGGGTTTACACTTTGGGTGGGGCTCACAACTTAATACCAGCAGATGTTCTGGATAGATATCTCAAGGTGGATGATTAGTGAGTAGATACAGTTGGATTTTGGTCTACTTGTCTTGGCGTACTTCCCATACTTTTGAGCATCTAACTTTCTTTGCAGCATAATTAGCATTGCGGTGCATTTATAATTCTGTCAATTGCCCATCTGTAATTTGTTCACCCAGCTTAGCTATTTTATCATCTTTTTGGAGAGAGACATCACTAGTGAACATGATGGGACCCCGGTCCATATTTCCACCATTGTTTACACCTTCACTATTTAGTGCTTTATTTCCTTTTCGTTGCAATCACCACTATTATTATTCCCCTTGTGTTTGATCCTTTGTAAACGACAAGGCCGGAGGGATTGACAACCCCTCTGTACTCGTTGGGAGCAAAGTTACTTGTTGTGTGTGCAGGTCCAGGTCAAGTAAGCAACCCTTGGTTGTAAACGACACCATTGTTTTCTTTCCACCTACTTGTCGACCTTGGAGTCCTACTGGTCGAACTAAACCTTGGTATCTTTTCCAAGGGAAACTTGCTGCTAGCTACATGTCAACCTTCTACTTTGGGTAACCAACGAGGGGCGAGAAGCCATCAATTATAAGGTCGTAGATGCCATTAATGTGGAAATCCGGATGGGAGAAATTATATGCATGAACACCATGGTGCAATTTGTATGCACCATGGTGAAGGTGTTTGGACCAGAGTACCTGAGGGAACCAACTGTGAAGGACACGAAAAAATGTTGGAAATTGGAGCATAATAGGAGTCTTAGGTATGCCAAGTTCAGTTGATTGCATGTATTGGCAATGGAAGAAATGTTGGATATATGCTCTAGAGAGGCAAATAATAAATTATTATTATCATATATCTAAACAAGTTCATAACCAGTTTCATACTATGCTAGAATTGTATTAGTGAAACAATGATACATGTGTGGTATAGAAACAAATCAGAGTTCCTAGTTGGCCTCTCATGATAACTAGTTCATGGCCAACTGATGATCGGGGTTTCACGATCATGGACAATCAAGTCAATTGAAAATGAGGTCACTTCATTATATGAATGATGTGATGAACATTACCCAACGTAAGAATTGCAACATGATCAAGTCATGAAAGTTCAGTGTTGTAATTAAAGAACGTGGTAGCATGTTCCTCCGTCGAATCAGGGTGGGGTGAATGTGTCCTAATGTGCCTATGCTCATGGTCTGGGCATGGGCCTAGGGATTGCTCAAGGATGAAAGAGTGATCTTTATTTATTTTTTGAGCAGGAACACCATGCATTCTAGATTATGGTTGACTGACCAAATCAGTGGTCACCACACAGGCTACATCATTCGGAAGGTTTGCATGCCATACACGACGGGTTGTAGCCTCCATTTTTGCCACCATTACTGCCAACAAGTGAGCAGAGGAGATTGAATGCCCTTGGGCAATACATGCTTTAAACACAATAAACCCCAGATGGAGGAGATATTTGGCTTCTCTAAAAAAACACCCTGAGGGGTCCTTGGTCCTAGTATTTTGAATAGATCATGGCTTGCTGCAAGCTCTAACAGTCAGTCTCGTAATGAGTGTGATCCATACCTGTCGATTAGGAAAGGTGGATCGTTTTGGTCAGCACTTCAGTCTCTGCCTGGCGTGCCCATGATAGGTCATCAAGCTTTCCTGCCGCTGCCAGAACTACATCACCAGTTTCATCACGAGTGATGCACCCCCAGCCCCCCTCACCCATACCCTGCTGAAACGTCGCATTGACATTGATCTTTATGGTTCCAGGGGGTGGTTTGCCCCCATTTTTTCATAGGGACTGGGGCCTGCTTCCCTTTATTTTTTGAGGGAAAATAACAAGACTCTACTGTATATTTTTACTGATTTTCAAATAAAGAATACAAAGTCTTGCAAAAAAAGACTATACAAAAGAGAAAAGAGTAAACAAGAAAAGCTATACAAGGCACTGGCAACCCCATATACAAACAAATACATACACTGATGATACAAAGGACTACATCTCTATCTGAATTCATCCACCCAATCTTGCATACCATCATAGGCATGCCTCTTAGCTCTGAAGACGAGCCAAGCCATTTTAGTCTTGAACTTGCTTCGGCATCTGAATAGACTAGGGATTATATTCTTGAAGATACAATCATTTCTTGTAGTCCAGATGTCCTAACAAACCAAAATGATCACTTCCAGGGAAAGGGGGACATTGAGGAGTTGCTTGAGATGAGCAATTTCCTTAGTCAAAGTGCCATGTTGTGATTGCCATGTTGGGCACAAATATATCCAGCAGTGAATTGCAAAAGGGCAATGAAAAAGAGATCATCTCTATTTTCAATAACACCCTGATTGCATATGACACTGTTGTAATCAGGAAAACAGAATTTCTTACGCATGAGCATAGCTCGGGTGTTCTGCATGTTGTGCAGAAACAACCAAAAGAATATCTTCTGCTTGAGCTGACACCATGTCTTCCAAAACCAGGAGAAGTGATCGGGTGGTTCTTGAAAATTCAAGAGCAAAGAATAAATCTTGGACACCTAGAAAATTGGCTTGCCCCCCCCCCTCGAAGAATCCAAAAATCTTGGGCTTCAGAAAGTTGTATATCATTTCAACACAAAAGCAAGGCTTGAAAGTGATCAAAAGCCTCCATAGATAATGGAAGATGAAATTGATTAGTAAAATCATCTAAATTCAGGGAGGAAAGTAAGGATATATTATGCCCTTTGGAAAAGGAAAAAAGATGAGGCCATAAATCCTTTTTGTGATGACATCCCATTTTTCTTGGCAAAAATTCATAGTACTACCATTCTACACCTGATAGGTATGCAACTTCTTGTAGATATCCATAAGTTTGAGACAGTATCTCCACCAAAAGGAACAATTTTAGGGAGAAACATGTGTGCGACCATGATGATAGTAAGAGCCACATAAAATTGACCCAAAGAATATTCAGGTGATTAAGAAATTTGTGAACCATTTTCATCAGCGAGCTCCTATTTTGGTTCTGCATACGAAGGATTCCCAGTCCTCCTTTTTCCTTACGTCTGCAAACTAGCTCCCATACAGCTAGAGGTGGATTCTTCTTTTCCAGATCTTTCCCTCTCCAGAAATGCCTTTTGTATTTATCAATTTGATCAATGATGCCTTTGTAGAGGAGGATGTTGCTCATAATGTAGGTGGTGAGTGAAGAGAACACATCGGTAACCATTAAAAGTCTGCCATCATAACTAAGAAATTGGAAGCAAGCAGGCGATCTCTTATGAATTCTTTCAATGATAAAAATGAAATGCTCCATCTTTGGTTTTGAGTAACTAAGGGGTATCTCGAAGTAAGTGAAAGGGAAAGATCCAATAGCACAAACCAAAATAGTAGAAAGTTGTCCCAAGGTATGTTCATCTGAATGGGATAAATACTGGAATTAGAATAATTCACTTTGAGGCCAGAAGCTTGAGAAAACTAGTTTATGAGATCTTTCAGGAGCTGAATCTGGAAAAAACATGCAGGAGCTAGAATCAAAGTTTCATCAACATACATAAGGATAGGGTAATCAGGGCAAGATGGGATCTGGAGTGGAGCAGTCAAATGATTATGTTGCATAACATCATTCAAAATAGTGTGCAAGAAATCTGCAACCAAAACAAATAGAAGTGGGGAAAGCGGGTCTCCCTATCTTACCCCTCTTCTGCATTTCAAAGTAGGATGAGGGACACAATTCAGAAACATTGTAGATGTAGACGATGAAAGAATCCCCTCCACCCAAAGACACCACTTTTCATCAAAACCTTTCCTCTTTATAATGGCCAAAATCATACCATGCTCCATTTTATCAAAGGCTTTCTAAAAATCCAACTTCAAAGCAGTCGTGGACTTTTTTTCTTACTTTTTTGGCATTGGTGAAGATATTCATAAGACCAAGAAATACAATCTTGGATTGATCTTGACTTAAGAAAACCATATTGGTTGACATGGACGAGATCAGGAATCATAGATTGCAATCTATTAGCCAGCAGTTTAGTGAGTAGTTTGATGGTGCAACTTCACATAGAAACGGGCCTATAATCATTAACCATACGGAGGCTCCCTGTTTTTTAGGAATAAGAGTGATGTATGAGCTATTTGTACTCTGCAGACATAGAGTTCCATCATGGAATTGAGCACATAGGTCATAAAAATTCTTTTTTATAATTGGCCAACACTTCTTGATGAAATCAGTGTTAAAACAATCAGTCCCATGAGATTTATGTATAGGGAGATACTCAATAACACCATCAATTTTTGCATGAGTGAAAGGTAGCTCCAAGAAAGACAACTTATCAGGAGTCTCAATGAGATTTAACAACTCAAGAGGGAGGAAATTTTTTATCAAAAATACAAAGTATGTCCTTCAAAGTTTGGTTTAAGAGCATGGCCTTCTATTGATGAGCAAACACCTCCACTCCATCCATGTCAATGAGCGAGGTGACATGATTTACTCTATGCTGACTAGAGGCCATGGCATGGAAGAATTCTAAATTTTCACTATCCAAGCTCACCCATTTGATTTTACCTGTCTCTCTCCAAAACTCCATCTGTTGCTTAAGAAGTCTGTCTAAATGAAGCTTGATAGCAGACCTAAAATCATCTACAAGAGTGGAAATATTTCTGGCATTTTCCAGGCATTCAAGCATTGAAACCGAAGCATTGGCAAATTTAATGTCCTTCTTGAGATGAGATAAAGTTTTGGAGCATTTTTCAAGCTTTTCCTGAGAATTTTCGTTTTAGCATTGATTCTTTTTGCAGCATCTACATAGTGAATCCTTTGATTAAAAACAGACACCACTAAGAGAAGGAATTCTTGTTGCTGCAAGCACCGGTTTTCAAATCTGAAGACAGTGCTTTTGGGCATAGAATTCTTAATAGTGATAATGCAAGGCACATGGTCAAAAGTGGCCATAGCCATTGTCAAAGACAATGTATTAGGATAGGACTGGGTCCATGCACTGGTAAAAAAAACAGTCCAGTTTCTCCAGCAAAAGATTGTTTTGCATGTTGCTTCATGTAAAATTTCTCCCTTTCAAAGGAATGTCCACAAGACCAATATTGCTAATTACGACATTGAACTGAAGCATTTCATTGATATTCCTACCAGGCCTACTCCTATCCTCAGGTCTTCTAAAAAAGGTTAATGTCACCCACCATTAACCAATCAACAGAATCGGGAATTTGAGTACCATCAAGCCATTCCAGAAACTCAAGATTTCTCTTATCTTGACATGCATCATAAATATTACTGACGGTCTAGAAACTTCCACACTTAAGAGATTGCAAACCAACATACATGGCATAACTATTTTGGAATAGAATTTCTCCACTAAAAAAGAGTAGACACTCAAATAGTGAGAATACCCCTAGATCTGCCCACAGATGGTTGGAATACAAAGGTATCAAATATTGCAGGACAAATTTAATATCAATTAATTCTTTCTTGGTTTCTTGAAAAAAAACAATTGAGCAACCACTTTCAGTAATTTTGTTTTGTATATGCAGCCATTTATCTGGGAAATTGAGTCCCCTAATATTCCAATTTAACACTTTCCAAGATTGCTTAGACATTGGAATACTTAGATAAAGGCAGTCCTAGAATGAAATGCTTACTGTTGCACCACATTAAGTCCCAAGAAATAATCTTACAAACAGTGAATCATAGGAAGAAATCTGGAATGGACCAGGTGCTCAAAAACTTTAGGGCACCTGGAAAGGACCAGATGTAAGCATCGTAGCATAGCAAACAACAAGACCAAAATAACTCAACATAGTCATACCTTCAAGCTTGGATAAACTTTTTCCCCAAAGTACCAAAAGGAATAGTGCAAATAACATAAGCATATATATATATATAAGGTCCAAAATAACACTGGTAGAAAGAGGCCCATTTGTCCCGGCTCCAGAGGCCCATTTGTCCCGGTTCCGGAACCGTTACTAATGCCCAAAACCTTTAGTACCGGTTGGGCCACGAACCGGGGCAGATGGGCCTCCACATGGCCGCTGTGGCTTGCCCAGGCGAGAGGGCCTTTTGGCCCGGTTGGTACCACCAACCGGGACGGGATAGGTTTTTTTTGAAAGGGTGGGGGGGGGGTTAGGGAATTTTGCAGGGGTTAATTTAGGGGTTTCATATTTTGTTTTAGCTAGCTAATAAAGAGAGTTGTGTACTCTCTTATCACCATCTAGGAGAGAAAGGATTCATCTCATATATATCATCATGATCATAATTAATATCCAACACACAAAGGTCCTTTGCTAGTTTAACTTCGCTAATATCAAAAACAAAGTTCCATTTCCATAATATTATACCTCGACTCCTCATATATATCACCTATGAGACTGCTCATACTCACAAGGGTAAATATAAAAAAACCAAAAGACACCTTCATTTCCATAATGTAATATGGAGAAGACCTTGTCCCAATCTTTTATATTCTTCCGAATCACTATCTGTTTCCAATTTTTTATTCTTAAGGAGCCACCATCATGTTCACTTTCAGTGGAGTAGTCAGTCTTGAGGAGTTCTTCCCATGGCCGTAGGCATCCACAACTGTAAGCCACAACTGTAAGCTCGCCTCTAGAAGGCATCCATCTAGGCACACATTTTTTCGGGATTTTCTGTTGAAAACATATGAGTAAAATACTTAGTAATGCGGTATAGTTAATCTTAGGTCAAAAGATTTCTCAAATTGATGAAGTAGTGACGGAACAATAAAAAAATCTCACCATGATATAGTTTGATACATATACCGGCAACAACTCGAGAACAAATGGAACATATGGAGTATAAGATTCACTTGCAAAGGCAGTTACATATTCAAGAAAGGAGATGTACTCATCTTGTTCATCTATGGTTAGCTCCTCAACGCCACCATTATAGAAAGCATTATCAAATATCTTGCGTGCATCCATCGGAGCATAAAGATAAACTGACAATTATAATAAAGTTGTCAACTTGGGAAGCAAAGAAATAAGGAAACAAAACAACTAAAATTTGGTTAAGAAACTCACGTTGAGATAGAACCAGCTTCTTGTCGTCCACTAGCATCCAAATATCCTTATTTTTAAATACATCTCGGCGAGGTTCAAGATCAAAGGTTATTTGCATACCCTCCTGTAAAGCATATGCCTTGCACAATGCATGCCAATTTGGACAAGCAAAATAAGTGCACCAAAATTTATTAGTGACATCAATCCTCAAAGTTATACCATGTTTCGTCGTCTTTAGTTTGACTTCCTTTGTTTCATTCTTTTGCCACGAATTGAATTTAACAAAGTCACATACTTGGCGTCTTGCATAGCATGGGATGCGCTAGTTGATTATAAAAAAATCACAATTCAAAACAAAAATTTAAGTGCGAAGCATGCTTAAATAGGAAGGATGATGTCGACGCAAAAGGTGTATATACCGTTATTTTTATGAAGTCACGCCTAAGCATGAGGAAGAAATATCTTTCTTCATCCCCATCCAACTTTGGATACCTGCTGTCGCATCGACCCGAGTTATCGTCACAATAGGGGCACTGGACGAGTTGTTCATCGTCAGCCATTTTCTGTGTTCATATATAATTCAAAAGATTAGTTCGATGTCGTCGTCGGCGTCGTCTTGAGCCAAATGGAGATATGGGAATGACGACTGGAAGGCGGGGGATTATATACCAAGAGAATAAGTCCCGGTTGGTTCAAAGTTAATACACACAAAAAAGGATGAACTCAAATAAAAATGCAGCAATAATATTTTAAAACAAGGTTGCATAGTGCCTCATATTTGAAATGCACACATAAGCGATTCTGGGATAGTGTGGCGACGAACCCAAGTAGGATGAACAAGTTTCGTACTTGTACATATCACAAGGGTGCTTGGTCACATATATATCGAGTAATACAACGGTAAACAACATGACTAATACAGTAAACAACGTCGGGTGCGGTGGAAGGTGGCCACCCAAAGAGAATGAACCACCACAAACTCGTAGCTCGGATGAGATCCCTGAAGAACCTTCCAGGTCCTCCATGACCCGGCGTCCAACGCCACCAAGTAGAGACGGACGTGCTCGTCCTCCTCCCTGACACGTCGGCGTACAATCCACTCGGGGGCCGGCTGCCTCCGCACCGACTGTGGCCCACGCGACCGCCACCAAAGAAAATCCGGGTCGATGACAGGACCCGGATTCCTCACTAAGCGGCGCGCCTCGGAGATCACCTCCCAGTGCCAGCCCGGGGGAGCCCAGTCCCGGACATCGCCCATCCCATCAAGCAGGTGCACTCCGACGCGGCGACGATGGGGATGCGGGCCAGGCATCGTTGCCGAGAACTTATTTAATATGCAAAGTTTTATTAACATGAACGAGTGAAAAAATTATACTAACTAACAAATTTAACAAAATAAGACAAAAATACTTAGCTATCTATCTATCTATCTATCTATCTATCTATCTATCTATCTATCTATCTATCTATCTATCTATTATTATACAAAGATTCTACTCTATCTATTATATATCTAGCTATCTATTTATTATAGCTATCTCTATCTATTTATCTAGCTATTTATCTATCATTTATACACAGATTCTACTCTATCTATCTATCTATCTCTATATATCTATCTATCTATCTAATCTATCTATCATCTATTTATTTATCTATATATAGCGGCGCCGGAGACTCACCAGTGGGCTCAAGGCGGCGACATAGAGGAGCGGGGCGGCCGACGTCGGTGGAGGAGGGTGGGGGCGGCGGCGGCGGTGGAGCGGGGTGACAAGGCGCGGTGGTGAGGAACGGAGGAGCGGGGGGGGGGGGGGCAATGCGGATCGAGGAAGGCGAGATGCTCCGGGTGCCGCAGGCGAGGTCGTCGGCGACGGCGGGGGCAGTGCGGCGCGGCGCGAAAATCGGGCAGCCTGGTGGCGTCGGTGTCGATGTCGGCGTCGTCTTGAGCCAAATGGCAGATGGGAACGACGCCTGAAAGGCAGGGGGATTATATACCAAGATAATAGGTCCCGGTTGGTGGCACCAACCGGTACTAAAGGTGGGTATTCGTACCGGTTCATGTCACCAACTGGGACCAATGATCCTTTTTCAGCAGCCCAAAGGGCGGGAAACAGAGACCATTGGTCCGGGTTGGTGGCACCAACCGGAACCAAAGGCCCTGCACCGCGGTGCGGTGGGATGTTTAGTCCCACCTCGCTAGTCGAGGGACAGCCGGAGTGGTTTATAAGTGCCGATGCGCGTACCACTTCGAGCTCCTCTCAACCGCAGGCTTTCGGGCCTACTCTGTTACTGCTTACCTGTGGTCCTTTGGACCTGGTGCGGGCCTGGATCCTGTCCCATTAGTGGGTTTCTAGTCGTATCCAGGCCGTGTCAGCCCAGTAGGTGGCTTTATTTTTCTCTGAAAAAGGACCTTTAGTCCCGGTTGGTGCCTCCAACCGGTACTAAAGGCCTCTCCCACCGTAATTAACCACTAACTAACCCTTTAAGTACAGGTTGGTACCCATAACCGGTACCAAAGGTCCCCTATAAGCAACTAAAATTAGTACCACCTCGCTAGCCGAAGTGGAGTTAGACCTGTTTATAAGCACAGGTCCGCGTGGACTTGGCGTAGCATAACAAGTTCACTAAAGGCCGTACACGGAGAAATTCATCTGTATCCGGTACTTTGTCCGGGAGAAATTCGAACGGACCTCGGTTGGTTGGTAGATTTGCCAGATGTGCCCACGAGGCGTGGACCGTCTAAAAACCCGTATGGGACGAAAATCCCGTACGGGTATTTCAGACGGCCCACGCCTGGTCGGTAGACTTGCCGGATCTGTCAACCAGGCGAGGACCGTCTGAAATTCTCCTTGAAAGAGTACAGGATATGGAGTATTCTTCCGTTGACGTCCTATAATGAAATTGCTATACTTTTTTGTTTTTGTTTTCCAATCAAACCAAACACAAGGTTTCCCCTGCATACAGGCCGACGGTGGCTCGTGAGTGCAAGCATATCAAATGCACTGTCGGACGTATGCAGGTGAAAGTGCAATCTTGCCCTTAAGCATATTTTTTTGTTTGATGACAATATACATATAGGGAACTAACTGTGTTTTCTAAGTGATAGACAGGAAACTGTTAGTTCTCTTGACATCACCGTGTAGGGATCATGGGCTAAACTTCAACCGCTCTCAAGAAGTCTACAAAACGATTGAAGTTGACGCTAAGTCCTCTTTTCTACTACCTCTTGAGTCATAGGGATCCCCGCACTATTAAGAGGGGATCATGTGGTTTAGTTAAAGTCTTGCTCAAGTCAAAATAACTATATCATGTAAAATACACATCTCTACAACCCATGGTAATCAATGTAGTTGTGTAGGATTTTCAATGCTGTCTCAATGCACATCATTTGGGGATGTCGGACCGTCCGGGTATCAGGCCGGACCGTCCGGGTCTGTCCCGGACCGTCCGAGCTGCACCTCGGACCGTCCGAAAATGGGGACCCCGAGGTCAGTAGCTTATTTGTTCATTCCGGACCGTCCGGGCTCAGCCCGGACCGTCCGGACTTCGGTCCCGGACCGTCCGACCCTCGGTGCCAATGGTCAATGGCTTTTCCTCTTCAGGTCAGACCGTCCGGCGTATTGGTCGGACCGTCCGGGCCCAGCCCGGACGTCCGTCCTCATCCCCGGTGTTGGGGTTCGTAGCAGAAAACACAATTTTTTTTCTAACTAGCGTTCCCATAACCCAAGATCTAGCTAGCCGTATTACCGTAACGGAAAGTAGTGCGGAAATAACATACCTCGGGGTGTAGTCCGTTGCGCGGGAAACGTTCCCGCAAACGTGGTTGATGTAGCCGATCAAGTTTCACAGCCCCCTGGCTGTGTTGAGCACCCGGATGGGTGTAGTGCCACACGTGCAGCACCTCGTAGTACTCGCACACATACGAGACTCGATGACGACCTCCGTTCTCCGATCCAGCGGAGGTGGCGGAAGCAGACCTCCGGACGGAGCTTCGGCAGCACGACGGCCTCCGATTCTAGCAGAGAAGCCTCAATTCCACTATAGGCTCACACTAGGGAGCCCACCGTGAAAGAGACAAGGGAGGGGAGAAGACTGGAGAAAACCGATCTCAATTCGGAGTAATATTTATTTTCTCATGAATTTCTGTGTGTTAAATATGTGCACCCTGCCCATCTATATATAGGCAGAGGTGAGGGAGTCAACCCCTCTCCCTTAGCAATGTGGGACTAAAGTCCCTTGCTAAGGGGAGGTGGCCGGCCAAGGGGGGGAGGGGGCGCACCCCTCATGGGCCCTAGGGCCCATGGCGCCTCCCCCCTCTTTTCTTTTTCTTTTTTTCCTTTTATTTCCCCTAATGGGCCTTTTTCTCCACTAAGGCCCATTGCACATATTAATTAGAAATAAAATGATTTTAATTATTAATTCAATTAATTAATAACTAAAACATAATATTCCATCTCCCGGTGCTCCGGAACACCTTCCGGTTCACTCCGAACTTGTTTCGGTTCAACACGGTACTTCTCCGATATTGTTTCCTTTATTCTCTGGTTACTCCGATGGTTCCGAAAAAGGTCTCTGATTTCATCGAGCCCTTAAGTGTGTTACCCTACGGTCCGAGAACACTCCAGTCATGACCGAGCAGAGGCTACAGTCAATGATCATCAGCGGGACCTGGATGCCCATAATGACCCCTGTGCATTCCGGATATCAAACACCGATTGGACCTTACGCCGTATAGCATTCCCTTTGCCAGCGATACTGGATTGTTCCGAGATTCGATCAATGACATCCTATGTCTGGTTCAACCTCGTTCTGAACTAATCCTCATTCACTCGTTCCCGTGATATTCATCCCCGTGACCTAGTCACACGCTGCAGCTTTATGGATGGAATCTCACCGAGTGGGCCCAGAGTATCTATCCATTATATGGATTGAAAAATCCCGCTCTTGTAACAATACTCCTCAACATATCTCCACGGAATACCTAAGATACAAACGTTATGACCCGCATATTTTAGTCAGGTGGTGGGATGTAAGTCAAAGCATCCGGGAAGATAGTAATTATGCACGTACTCACGGTCAAAGGAACGGTCTACCACGTTCTGTAATTACAACACTGAACCTTCATAAGATTTGATCATGTTGTAATGCTTACTTTGGGTAATGTTCATCACGTCACTTAACCAGTGAGGCGACCTCATAGTCAAGAGACTTAATTGTCCATGATCGCGAAATCACGATCATCATGTTGACCATGAACTAGTTATCGATGTAGAGGCTAACTAGGAACTCTGGGGGTTTCTATACCACACCTGCATCATTGTTTCACTGACACATTTCTAGCACGGTATGAAACTGGTTATGAACTTGCTTAGATATATTGGAATAATCATATATTATTTGCCTCTAGAGCATATATCCAACACCCGGACCGTCCGACACGAGTGTGCTATGAGGACAGGTGGTCTGATCTTTTCGGCCGTCCGGACTATAGGTCAGACCGTCCGGGCTCAGCCCGGACCGTCCGGCATGTAGCCCGGACCGTCCGACGTCCTTATGACTGCACCAAAACGGCTAGTTCTTGGGCATCTATAAATATCCCCTACCCACTTCGGATTAGGGTTGACCACTTCATTTATTTTACTCAAGAACACAAAGTGCTCCCTCTCTCTCATCTCCTACACTCAAACCAAGATCCCGGAGAGATTTGTGAGAGTTCTTGTCGGATCTTTCACCACGTGTTAGATCCGTCCCTTCCCCATCTTTCGACCAAAGAAAATCGTGATTTGAGCAAGTATTGAGCTTTTCCCATTGATCTTGTTACTCTTGGAGGTTGGAGACTCCTAGGCGGGTAGGAGTTCTTCGGAGAGGAATCGACCATTGTGATTACCCCCGTTGAGTTTGTGAGGGTTTGGTTACCACCTTGAAGGTCAACCGGTAGTGGTTGGGAATCTCCTTCGTGGTGATATCTCAAGAGGAATAGAGTGAGCCTTCGTGGCGTTGGTGTGCCTTCGTGGTTTAACCCACTCTCTCCGAACGGTGAGTAGCTTCCCTCCAAGGAAGTGAACATCGGGATACATCGTTGTCTCCGCGTCATTCGGTTATCCCTACTCTTTTCCCTTACTACTTGTACTACCGTATTATTTGCCCCTCACTTGCTTGTGTTTATTGTGCTTATTGTTTATCTTGTCTTTTCTAAATAGAACTTGCAATTATTAGGCACACCTTGTTTTCCGCACTATTGCTTAAAAATTGCTAAGTAGTGATAAGATTTGTAATAAGACCTATTCACCCCCCCTCTAGGTCTATCTCGATCCTTTCAGCAAGGAATCCGAATGATTTGTATTTGGTCTATGAAGTGAAAGATTTCTAGATAGATATATATAAGATCAACAAAACACACGATTTCTCCTGCATACAGCCCGACGGTGGCTCATGAATGCAAGCATATCAAATGCACCGTCGAACGTATGCAGGCGAATCCGAATGGTTTGTATTCGGCCGATGAACTGAGTGTCGAATAAGTCCTAGAGGTGGGCTATATATATAGGCAACGACAACCCTGATCCAACGACTCACAAGCTTGATCCAACGACTCACAAGCGCTTGAAAGAAACACGCGATCCGTTTGCTTCTTCCTGATTGGTTGGATTCAGAATCGTGTACGGTTAAAAGCGCGTGGAAGAGGACTCCACGCAACGCCAGTCGCCACTAGTTCTCTTCTCGTGCACTCTTTCCCCTTCCGCGCCACCACCACCATGCCGCCCTGCCGTCAAATCCACCCCCGCTACCACGGCGTCCGCGGGCACCTCGACGACACATACACGGCCGTAATCACCTGCGCCAACAACGAGCACGTGTGGCTTGGCACGTTCTACCATGCATCTTCAGCCGCACGCGCGTACGACGTTGCGGTGTGGAGGCTAGGCCGCCCGTGCGCGGAGATGAATTTTCGCGACTGCCACAGCGTGGAAGAGGCGGAGGACATGGCAGATCCGCCGCTCCTCTTCACTGAAGAGGACCACCGCCTCCATCGCCGACGAGCGGTGCTCGGCCTCGCCTCGGAGCAGGACCAGCGCGCCATGCAGGATTGGTACGCGAGCCATCCCCGTGAAGCCTCGAAGGAGGCGGAACACTGGACGAGGCTGGCGGCCAAGAGCGCGGAGCGGCGACACGAGCGTCATGAATGGCGGGAGGAGCGGCGGGCGGACAAGGCGATGACCGAGGAGGAACTGGCGAGAAGCACCGCCAACTGGCCCGTCGGTGACCCCCGCTGGATAGCGCTGGAGGATGACATCAGTTCCGTCACCGAAGACGATTTCTCCGACGAGGAGGAGGAGTAGTTTTTTATGTTCTAGGTATGAGATGTTACGTTGTTGAATGTTTTAAGTTTGCCGCGTCGCCTCCACCATGCAACCATATGTTCTAGGTTTCCCGCGCAGAAGAAATAAAGCTATATTCTAAAATTTCAACCCTTTCTGAATTCATTTGTTATTTTTCATGCATTTAGTGATTTATTTTGAGCTAAATGACCCTGAAATTGGAAAGCACTACAACTGAACTCAGAAAAGTTTAAAACTTGGCATGGTATCATCATTTGACCCACATAACATGTGTACAAAAGTTGAGAGGGTTACGGAAAAAACTGGATGCACTTCGTGCAAAAACTGGACCATCTCTTTCGAAGTACAAGGGTTTCAAACGAAAACTCATCTGTTACAAAGGCATTTCATTTTTCTAAACTTATTTGAACTCAACCCTTTTTGTGCATTCAATATGCATCATTCAAAGCCACATACTAAAATTTCAACCCTTTCTGACTTCATTTGCTATTTTTCATGCATTTAATGATTTATTTTGGGCTAAATGACCCTGAAATTGGAAAGCACTACAACTAAACTCAGAAAAGGTTGAAACTTGGCATGGTATCATCATTTGACCCACATAACATGTGTGCAAAAGTTGAGAGGGTTATGGCAAAAGCTGGATGCACTTCGTCTACAAACTGGACCATCTCTTTCGAAGTACGAGGGTTTTATACGAAAACTCATCTGTTACAAAGACATTTCATTTTTCTAAACTTATTTGAAGTCAAGACTTTTTGTGCATTCAATATGCATCATTCAAAGCCACATACTAAAATTTCAACCCTTTCTGACTTCATTTGCTATTTTTCATGCATTTAATGATTTATTTTCGGCTAAATGACCCTGAAATTGGAAAGCACTACAACTAAACTCAGAAAAGTTTGAAACTTGGTGTAGTATCATCAATTGACCCACATAACATGTGTGAAAAAGTTGAGAGGCTTACGGCAAAAACTGGATGCACTTCGTGTACAAACTGGACCATATCTTTCGAAGTACGAGGGTTTCAGACGAAAACTCATCTGTTACAAAGGCATTTCATTTTTCTAAACTTATTTGAACTCAAGACTTTTTTTGCATTCAATATGCATCATTCACAGCCACATACTAAAATTTCAACCCTTTCTGACTTCATTTGCTATTTTTCATGCATTTAATGATTTATTTTGGGCTAAATGACCCTGAAATTGGAAAGCACTACAACTCAGAAAAGGTTGAACCTTGGCATGGTGTCATAATTTGACCCACATAACATGTATGCAAAAGTTGAGAGGGTTACGGCAAAAACTGGATGCATTTCATGTACAAACTGGACCATCTCTTTCGAAGTACGAGGGTTTCAGACGAAAACTCATATGTGACAAAGGCATTTCATTTTTCTAAACTTATTTGAATTCAAGACTTTTTGTGCATTCAATATGCATCATTCAAAGCCACATACTAAAATTTCAACCCTTTTTGACTTCATTTGCTATTTTTCATGCATTTAATGATTTATTTTGGGCTAAATGATCCTGAAATTGGACTAATGGTTGTGGGCCACCCTTTCGTCCCGGGTTGTGCCACAAACCGGGACTAATGGTTGTGGGCCTGGAGCGAGGCCCATTGGTCCCGGTTCTTTTTCGGAATCGGGACCAATGCCCCACGAGGCCCGGCCGGCCCCCTGGGCGCACGAACCGGGACGTATGACACCCATGGTTTCCGGTTCGTGGCACAACCGGAACTAATGGGCTGGAGAGGCCTGAACCAAAGCCATGTTTTCTACTAGTGTAACACTGAGGTTCTCATAATGTAAGAAAATTATAGGATAATCTAGTCCAGAAGCCCGTGCTCATCTTCTTTACTTCTACTTCTTCTTGAGGATCTTAGCATCATCATCACTTTTGTTAGAGGTAGGCTTGTCCTTCTTGTTATCTGTCGGCATAGTAGACTCGCCAAACTTCTGAGATAGATTCTTGGGCACCTTTTTGTTCAGAGGTGGCTCCACTGCACTACAAGCTAAGCAATTATTGTCAAAGCAAGTCTTCCCTTTATAACCTTGAGACAAATGCTAAAGTCTGGTGCTTCTTATCACCTCTGACTCCACAAGAGGAGTTCTGGCCCTTTGCTTTCTAGCATGAACAACTGAAGTGGAAAAGTATGGTGCCATTGTAATAGGGGAAATTTTTGCAGCCTGAGGAGTTGAAAACCCTTTCCGTCTTAGGAACTCCTGCCATTAGGTAAGTGAGGGAGCCAATGCGTGCGACAAACGCATCTGGCGCCAGCTGTTGCTTTTGATGATTTGCATTGTTTCGCTCATATCACCAGCTCCATAGGATACATATTGTCGGGACCCGGGGTTAGCGTATGCAAGTACAGTTAAGGCATAGTCATATGGAGAGCCGAGAACCGCACCCACTTGTCTAAGCAGACAAGGCCAAGCACTGAACATTCTCGGAAAGCATCGTACGTGAGGGGCATCCCATCCAGGCCGGATGATCAACTGTGATGGGTCCTCATCGTCCGCACACAAGTCTAATGATATGGGTGGTGAACTCCCATATTCAAAGACAAGTCGCCTCAACCATACTATCGACTATCTCAAAACTCTTACATAGACTTACTCCAGCCCGATCACTTAGTCGGGGTCTAGGGCGGGCTCGATCATACCACAAAGTGTGCACGAGACGGAGTCTCGGACAATCGCATCGCGATGCCCCAAGCTGCGCACATCTAAGGGCCACTTGGTGTATGAAAGACCGCCAGCCAGAACACAACTAAGGTCTCGAAAACCCATACAAAGACATGCATGTTATAAACATACACGCAGCACACATGCCTTGTATGAACAGCAGGTACCATTGCAATTCTCTACAAAGTGTACATTTTATTTATAACTCTTATAGAGTACACACAGAGATCACATACATGTGATCCAACATTACAACATAAAGCGGAAGCAAATTATGTCTGAGTACAGACAAGTTTAACAAATTGGCTTAAGAAGCCTTATTCAACATAAAGCCCTCCACGAGGGAACCAGTCTGCTGACTGGGACTAGACTAGCTTAACTTCAGTCGTCCAGCTCGATGAAGAAACCACCTTCGGGGTCAGTGGCGTCATCTAAAACATAGATTAAGCAAACGTGAGTACAAAGGCGTACTCAGCAAGACTTACATAGGAGCTATACTACTCATGCACATGTGTCAAGGTAAAAGGAGGTGGGGTTCACTTGCAGAAAATGCCAGCTTTGACTTGGCTAATCCTGAACTACGAGTACCAGACTTGAGGTAAGAAGCGTACACGAGTCCACTACTTTCACCAACCAATTACACCACTATGGTTCCTTCCTCGACTTCCCCACGAGAAAGCACGCCATAGCACTCACACTTATCTTGGTGTATTTTAGAATTATCCGGTTCAAGTTATCTAATAATCAAGCTAAGCTTTCCAAGTAGTCCATAACCGCGGACGCGGCTATTCGAATAGTTTTGATAACCTTGCAAGGGTGTACCGCTACACACACATGATCATCATTTACCGCCTTTGATCTCGACACCATTCAAGGGGTGCCAGCGAGGATGCTCACCACAACTGTTACCTCATAGCCTATCTAGTCCAAGAAAGCCGCCTACTTGGGTTGGCTACCACCATCGTGAACCCGGCCGGTTTACCGAAGTGGACCCAAGCGATGTGTGCGTGGTGCATAAGCCGGTCTCGGTTGAGCCGTTCTCTCACTTAGCATCCAGGCCACAAGCCTACCAGAACTCCGAACTACTGCGACATCTGGACATCGAAAGGGATGAGTTAATAAGTTGAGAGGGGTCAGTGAGCCCAATGTGTGGTTGTACTCTTCAACTTGGATCACCACACAAGAACTCGGACTTAGGGCGGTGTTCAACGAGACAACCCACTATGTACTCCTACACAGCCTCTCATCGTTCACCTTGGATTAGGGTCGATTCACC